>JAVMKO010000017.1:6605843-9213343 GCA_032164245.1 Sternotherus odoratus
TACAAATTCCTGCAAAGGACACCATGTTTTAATGGTCTTGCCAATTGTAAGTGTTGAAAGTAAATCACTCCCTTCTTTTGTAGCTTACCTGAGTTCAGTTACATAATTCACATGTATAGGGTGAAATAGATCAGTGAGGTGGCAAATAGAACATACATGGTGAAACTTCAAATACAAGCTTGTAGTTTTTGAACAAAGTATAGCTCTATTACTACCAACTTTAAATAGGGTGGGAAGCAGCGTGCAAACATTTTTATTTATAGAGATGAAATCAAGGGAGAACCTGATGCTAACTTGGCAACTGGGAGCCAGTGCCAGTTTGACAAGCGGACTACACATGTAGCAGTAGACATCTGGGCAAAGAACACAGTTTGAACGAATCCAGTAACTTGAGGTAAAAGGAATACTGCTGAAACAGTACCTATTTATACTTTCATTTAAACTGTGTTCCTGTTTCAGGAATGATACAGTAAACAATATTGAAATGCCAAATGCACTTGGAAATCTTGAATGCCAGCAGGTTGAGAGCACCATATGAAAATATAGCATTCTTTGCTTATTCCCTCTGCCTTCCCCTCTTTCCCAAACTCATTCAATTGGATGCAAACATGAGAATGGCCAATATGGTTTGACTTACCTTTAGTTCTACAGTGAGACTGATTAATTTGTAGCCTGTACACTGCTTTCTGGTACACATCACTAGAGAGAGAAGTCCTTGAGTAATGTCTGTGCTATTGATTCTTTCCTTCACCTGTAGTTTTCCCTGCAAGAACTGTTGTCTTGATGCTATAACTTAATGTACTACTTTGTAATCCCCGCCTAGAAAATAACAATTTTGACATTAGGTCATTGTTAGGCCATCATGCTGCACCCTGAAATGAACCCAATTTAAGATCTCACTGAGTTTATTGGGAGGTCGCAGAGTAAACTTGTAATAGTAAATGGTTGTATTATGTCTTTATAGCCTCTGGACAGTGAAATGCAGTTGAGTTGACGAGCCACGTTCTAAACAGCTTTGGAGGGAAGTTTGTTTTTCTAAGAACGTGATGTTAAAATTGTCTTAAAGATTGGAGAATCATCCATTCATACTATCTCCAGTCCTGTCTATGTTAAGGAAATTTAGACTGGTGTAACTGCACACAGTGAAACCCCCAATGTAGATGAGATTCCCCAGTGCAAAGGGAGTTAAGTCTAAATTTCAATAGTCTAGAAATGATAGGTAAGGGGTAGTTGAGTTGATCTATTGGTCTAAGGTTAGGATTTTCAGAGGAACTGAGTACTCACATCTGTTAACTTTGAGTGCCAAAGGGAGGTAGGTGCCTTTGAAAATCTCACTCTGAATTAAGCTTTTAACTATACTCTATATTCAAAGCAGAACAGTGGCCCTGTAAGTCTTGTATTAGACAGTACAGGAACAAACTGCTATAATCAAAGTTGCAGCATCTCCCCTCCGTTTTCACCCATTGCTTGAATTTCCTTGATTTGAGTATTCCTTTGAGCATTTAATTTTCTTTGACAGCAGCAGGTGCTTGTGATATCAGATGCATCTTATTCTGACTTTTGAAAAATAACCTTAAACAGTTTAAAAAAACAAAACAAAACCAAGACCATGCTGCAAAAACTTAGATGCTAAAATGAAGGTATAACTGTAAAATGTCCACTGTAATAAACACTAATGTAAACTCTTTGGGGGTTCTCTGCGGACGTCAGATAGACTTCCTCTCACCAGTATTCCCTCTATTTTTTTATATCCATGTGCGGAATGAATTTTGCTATGTGCACCAATATGGAGGTGATGTACCAGAAATGCACCAGCCGTAGAGTTAGAGAGCTCTACGTGCCTTGCCAGTGTGGATGGGGAATACGGTAAAGCGCTCTGGGGAGCTTTATTGTGGTATAACATGCAAGTGTAGCCAAGGCCTCAGAGTCGTAATTCTGTTTCTCATTAGGTCTCGTGGTGGTGCTGGCCCTGGTTCTCGTAAACAGAAAGATCTGCCAACCGAACCCCCTTTCACAGCGTATGTGGGAAATCTACCCTTCAACACTGTTCAAGGAGACATAGATGCAATCTTTAAGGATCTCAGTGTAAGGAGTGTACGACTAGTCAGAGACAAAGAAACAGACAAATTTAAAGGTGGGCACTTGTGTGATTTTTTTTCTTTTCTTTTTCTTGCATAGCTACAGATGATTAGTAAAGGGTGGTAAGGCTCATTAGGTTTGCACAGATGCTTTATCTTTGAGAGTTATAAACCATATTTTTAAAGTAAATAATCTGACAAATTTGAATGAATCTTCTCATGCATGCTGATGACTTTCCGTGGACCTATTGGCATCTGATGTGAATATGAATCGAATGAACCCAAACAGCATTAACCTCTCTCAAATGGATAAGAGAGAGACATGAACTTCATTTGCAGAAAACTGAGGTGATATGGTCCAGACGAGTAAATATTTCTGCTGCCCAACATGAGGGACTTTGGAACTTGGATTATTCTCATGGATTTCCCTTGCAAACTCTTTCAGACCATGCATATTTTTAATTATCTGTGCAACTGACAGTCTTCTGAGAACAGAACTGAGACTTCTGCAATATTTAAGCACCATGAAACCTAGACAAATTCTACTGATTCTCAGTCCTTAGATCAACTCAGTTTCTAGCTCCTAGAAAACCTTGCATGGGTTTCAATTCTAGTTGAAGGATAAACTGCACAAGGGGGTTGCATTTCACGAGGGCAACCAGCTTAAAAGAAAAAGATTCTGACGCTCCTGTTTCACCCCAAATATATTGGCATCTTTCTCCCTCAGCAGCTCCCAGAGTGGGTAGCCTGTGTACAATTGAATGATGTTTGGAGCAGGAAGAAAGTTCATAACTTCAAGAAGGAGAGGATTTAAAAAAACAGAATGGCAAGCAAAATGGTAGTGTTAAGGTGATGTTGAAAATGTTACTTTGGCATTTAAAATAATCAGGATTTCAGCCCCATAGATGCTGCAGTTAATCTTAGAAACTTTGGGAGCAACTAATCGATCACTCACTGATCTGGTTGAAGACTTTCTATTTAACTATAAAATCTGAGAAATATTAATCTCTCATGAGAACCTGCAAAATTAAAAGCAAGTAGTCTGACACGTGTATGCCATCTATTAGTTATATACTGCAGAATTACTCTTTCTATCCCTTCTCTTCACTACCTCTCTAGGTATTGATGTATGTTCTCACTGTTTAAGCTCTTTTGTTAACTTCTAATTTTTTTACAGGATTTTGTTATGTAGAATTTGATGAGGTGGAATCACTTAAGGAAGCCTTGACATTTGATGGTGCAGTAAGTATAACTCCATTTGCCTTCCTACATGTAAAGACAAGCAGAATGTTAGAATAATTTGGCAATCCAGTTTGGCAAATTATTGGAGGACTCTCTCCTCTTCTTTTCAATAGCTCTTGAATGACCGACCACTCCGAGTGGACATAGCCGAGGGCAGAAAACAAGACAAAGGTGGATTTGGCTTCAGAAAAGGTGGTGGGCCAGATGACAGAGGTGACTTTCTCATACTTAGATGGCAGTTTTAAAATGTGTTGACGTTTTTAATTATATTTGTATAATGACCATGTAGGGTGAAAACTACCTGACATCTGAAGAGCGGGCATATGGATAAATTTTCCACTCAGATTAAATGTAAAGTAGAAATTATGCATACTTCCATTTAGCGCTGTCATTGCTGCTCCTTAATTGTCTAGAGGAGTAAATAAACACCATACACTAGATTCATTGTCACTCCTGGCCCAGGAAGTGAAACCCACAAATCATTAGTCCAGCAGTCTGGTCCTCTATGCTTTCTCATGGGATAAAAGATGAGTCGGTGTGAGAAGATATAGAGTTAATATGACATTCATAAAACATCCTGTGATAAATTTGAGTTCTTACTTTCTTCATTACAGCTTCTCTGAACTGAATTTTAGGGAGAGTATTTTAGACATTTCTACCTAGTTGATTTTGCATTAGAGAGGCTTTGTCATCAGCCCTTCCTTAGTTCAATTGGAAAACTCTCACTTTGGAAACTGTTTTTGTGTATATGTAATGGGAGTAGCCAACATTGTGATTTTATTAAACTGTACAAGGGTTTTGTACCACATTAATTTGGCAGTTTATGGACTAGCATTATGGATTTTTTTCTCCATTAATCATTCCCTCGTATAACTTTAGAGCTGACCACAATTTTGACATGGTTTTCTTTCTAGGAATGGGAGGAGGTCCTCGAGAGGCAAGAGGAGGTGGATGGGAACCTAGAGATGACTTCAGTTCTGGTATCTGTGTTTATACTTACTGACAAACAGCATTTCTTATGCTGCCTATTAATTGACATGCCTACTACATGGGTCCCATAACTGCTGATTAAGTATCAAATTTATAGAAGTAATATTTGTAAGCCAATCTCATTTAGGCATCTGAAGTTAATTGGAGCAGAACTTTCCAGATGGAAGGTTTCCATTATCTTTGACAATAGTAAGGACAGGAATGCTCACAGGAGGCATGGAGTAACCTTAGTTCTGGAAAAGATAAAATGCCTATGGTTCAGTGTGAATCTACAAAATAAATGCTTCCTTTAAAAAACTGATTGACAGTATTTCCTCATAATCTGTGACAAAAACAAACTAACCAGCAGAGTACATGTTTGAAGAGGAGCAGAAGTAGGTACTTCCTGTGCAGATGAAGCATTTAACTTTCACAAGATGATTCTAAGTTGATATTTATTTTTGCTACATGTGGGAGTATGTTCTCATATTTTCTTTCAGATACATTGAACAATCATGATTTGTTTCTCCAAAAGAGATTGTCAAGTCTGAATGATTAAAAATTGTTTTCCAGAATTTTCTGTTTTTTGTAATGTAGTTAGTTGCAGATAGCTTCAGATTACATCTTGTAAATAGCAGGTGACAGTGGATGTACCGTATTTTTCGTCTTCTAGGACGCTCCGGCCTATAAGACGCCCCCTCGTTTTTTAATAAAAAATCCGGACCAAAAAAAAAAAAAAAAGCGCCTCGCTCTCCCGTCCCCGCTGCGCGGGCGGGCTGCCGAGGTTCCCCCCTCCCCGCCGCGGGCGGGCTGCCGGGGTTCCCCCCTCCCCGGCGGACCAAAAAAAAAAAGCGCCTCGCTCTCCCGTCCCCGCCGCGCGGGCGGGCTGCCGAGGTTCCCCCCTCCCCGCCGCGGGCGGGCTGCCGGGGTTCCCCCCTCCCCGCCGGACCCAAAAAAAAAAAAAAAAAAAAAAAAGCGCCTCGCTCTCCCCTCCCCGCCATGGGCGGGCTGCTGGGAGCGCGCCCGCGGCGGGGAGGGGGGAACCGGGACGCTCCCGGCAGCCCGCCCGCACGGCGGGGACGGGAGAGCGAGGCGTTTTTTTTTTTTTTGGTCCGGCGGGGAGGGGGGAACCCCGGCAGCCCGCCCGCACGGCGGGGACGGGAGAGCGAGGCGTTTTTTTTTTTTTTTTTTTTTGGTCCGGCGGGGAGGGGGGAACCCCGGCAGCCCACCCGCGCGGCGGGGACGGGAGAGCGAGGCGCTTTTTTTTTTTTTTTTTTTTTTTTTTTTTTGCATTCGCCCTATAAGACGCACCAACTTCCCCCCCCCCCCCGTTTTGGGGAAGAAAAAGTGCGTCTTATAGGGCGAAAAATACGGTATTTTTCATATTTTTCAAGAGTTGATAACTTTTCTTCAGCCAGAAAACCGACCTACTTGCTTGCATGAGATCATTTATAACCACCTGATAGATCTTGATTGTCCTGTGTGAAATAGGTTGATGTGTTGGATCCATTTTCTGGTGGGCAGATGTTATGTTGCAAGATGGACAATGGTCAGTCTCTGCTTGGAATTGAATGGACATTCAAACAGTGTACTCGAGCTAGAGTTCTGATATCCAAGGTCTTAGTCTTGTGCCTTTCACTAATAATTTCCCTTTGGAAGTAATGAAATCTATTCTAGCCAGTTAGATGATGAATGAATGACCATTTACTGATAAAACTATCAACCCATCCGAAGGTAGCCTATTCATGAAAGTAATTAGTTGTTACAGAACCATTGTATCTTGGGGCACTACATTGGTCTAAAACTTGTCTTCCTTAAACTTCACTGCTACTTCTGCTCTGGTGAAGGGAACTACCCTATCATTCTAATTCAAGAGATTTAATAATAGGGGCAAGGTAGCTTTCAATCCCAGGTAACATCTGCAAGATCTCTTAATATGCTTCCAAATAAACTTCGATGTTCTGATAGTTCTAAAACAGTGCATTGGGAGGTATACTGAACTCTCTAATTCCTGATGAATCTGAGAGAACGCTCCACTCGTAATGTGGCAGAAGTATTTGCTACTACAAAAGGTGGTGTTTGTACAATAATCCTTTTCTGATGTGATTTCCTCTCCTGCCCCCCCACCTCCTTCTGGTTCTCTCTACTGCTCTCTTCTCTTTGATATAAAAATCACAGGGAGGTACTCTAAACCTCATCTTTAATGATCCAGTGATGTTTTCCCCCCCAATGTTTCTGTATTACATGAGGAAGAGGTTGATTATTTAGTTTCTTGAACTTTAGTCTTTGGAAGCATGCAGTCAGTTTCATGCTATCAGTAGATTACTCTTCTCCGGATTTGCATTCATAGTAGTAAATATGTGCTTCTCTGTTCCCTCATTCCTTTCTTCCTCATACGCAACTTGCGCATACTCCATGCAAAAGCTACCTCCATTTCTGTGGCTGGCAAGATCAAAGTGCTTCAACAAAGTCTGTATTAAATCTACTCAGTGATCTAATGTGCAGCCCTCTTCCCAGATTATAGTGGTGGTAATTTCATGCCCAAAGCTCAGCTGACATTTTGGTGAGCACGGTGTATATATATCAACACGGGTAAATAGCCTATGAGTCCAAGACAGCCACAGGGTAATGTTACCAATTTAAGTGGAAGTTTTAGGTTTTTTTTCTAAAATTAGTTTTTGCTTCCTTCAGGTCTGTGAAGTGATCTTTGATTCTCAGTGACAGATAAATGGTCTCTTACATAAAATCACATTGCAGTATTTGGACTAATGGCAGTGCTAGTTACACAGAGATCAAGTCGTCCAGCTTTGCATTGTTAAGTTTGTTAACTCAACATCTTCCTTCTTCAGGCTTCAAAGATGATGATTTCTTGGGAGGCCGGGATAGAGGAACTCGTCCTGGTGGAGATCGTCGAACAGGCGCCCCCCCAATGGCGGGGGGTGGGACTGGTCGCTTTAGAGATGGACCTCCCGTTCGTGGGACTTCCATGGACTTCAGAGAGCCAACAGAAGGTGGAAAACTTGTATATTTTGTACTAAGTCTCTCCAGTGAAACTAGCCTTTAGCCTTCACTCCAGATTTAAAGCTAGCACCTTTAACCGGCAATATTTTTATTCTTGTCCCGGAAGTAAAGTGCATAGCTCTGCAAAAGTGATGCATATCATAATATAGCTGAGCATTTCAAAATTGTTCCTCCGCATTTTGTCCTTCTTTAACATCTTTAAATACTCTTTTTCCAGAGGAAAGAGCACAGCGGCCCCGACTTCAGCTCAAACCTCGAACAGTTGCTACTCCCCTCAATCAAGTAGCCAACCCTAACTCTGCTATCTTCGGTGGAGCCAAGCCCCGAGAGGAAACAGGAAAAGAGCAAGAATGAGCTTGGGGCCTGAGGGAATGGGAGTGGAGGGCCTAGGGATGGGTAGGAGAATAAGCAAGATAGCACAGAGTGACTAGCTCTGCTGGAACATCTACCCTGCAGTTTTACCATTCCTGCCATCTGACGCTTGTCCTCTTTGAAACCCAAAACACAGAGCTTGTGAATGCATGTCAGCTGTTAACAAGTGGTTTTTAGTATGTTCTTGGCTTTGCTGTATCTAGTGCCTGCTTTGTGCTAAGTTTTCCCTCCTCTGCTTTTCCTTCCAAGCAGCACCCTGTTTCCATCAGTGGCTGCTTCCACCATTGTGGCATCCTCTCTAGACTAAGGTGCTGTTTCACTTTCTCTTTTCTGCATTTGTTTTACTTTAGAAGCACAGGTTAGACTTAATTATTATCCCGTATCATTTTCTTTTGACTTCCTCGGTGCTCCTTTTCTGACCTGCATGTTTTGTTCTGTATTGCTGTGGCTCTAAAGAGGTAAGCTGAAGAGTCCTGGCAAGGTGAACAGTATCAGTAAGCTATCCAGCCCTGACTATGTAGAATTAGGTACCATATGCAATGGTGAATAATTGGATTGCCATATGCAACAGTAGAGTCTCCATATTACTAAGAAATCAAATTGGATTGTCCTTTCCAACAGTAAGGGAAGTATTGCTTCTAAACAGATAGAAGTAAAAGAGAAGAAAGATCTCCATTGAAATATCTGTGTATAGTGCACAAGGAAATCTTCCGGGCTGACTATACCTTGTAATTGATTTCACCAAACCACTGGCTGTCGGTCTACATGAACAAATAAAGCACTCATTTCAATAGACATCGTAGATGAGAAGATGCGTCTGCTATTAGGTTTTGCAGCCTGCTGTCTACTTGTAGCTCCCCAATGGTATGATGCTACACTTGAACATGCAGATCGGTGCCATAAAGCTGTGCCTGTTCTAGCATATTACAACTGGCTGGCTCTTTCTGCTTACTATTTCTTTAAGTTTTACATGGTTGGTACATTTTAAAATGAAGTTTCTACAAATAAAGTTGACTTTTTATTTTTGTTTTGTTTAAGGAGTGTATAATTTGCCACTCTTTTTGCCTTCAGCCCCTATATACCTTTGCCCATTGGTGTAGCGCCGACAGATTAGTCTCAAAATGAATAGGATTTAAATTCTTTACCTTCACTTCACTCCATAAATTCTGCTTTGTACTGCATAGAGATTCAGATAATGGTTATCTCCAAACAGATAGGTAGTAAGAGCCTGCATCTCTTTGAATCTGAATTATTTTGTTACCAGTTTTGATGGAAGAGTGTGTGGAAGGACATATTGAATAGTTGCAATGTTATAAAAACTTTGACCTGTAACACTCTAAGAAATATATTAAGTGAAAACTTATCCAGTGCATGAAAAGAACTCTTGAGTCCCAAACACCACCGCTGTGATTTTTTTTCAGATATCAACCAACTAGCTTACCAGAGTACCTGCAAGAGACCGAGTACCAACTTCACTGATAATACTGGATTTTTTCCTTACTGTTACCTTGTTAACATCAGAGTCTCCGCAATTTACAGAATGATCCTTCTTTCCTTTCTTCTGTCTGTCACTTAATCTGCTTCTGAGATAAGAACCATTTGTCTAACACTAATACTTAATTTAAGACAGACATGCATTTGTGTGGTTGTATTCCAAACCAATAATAGCCAATGACCTATTTGCATCTTCAATGTGGAAAAGATTTTAAGAACAAAAATCTCCCATATATACTCACTTCTACTCAAAGTTGACTTTTAAATGTAAAAAAGGAATTCCAAACACTTAACACATTCTGCTTCATAACAGAAAGTAAATTTATGAATATGGTATTTTGTGATGATCTTTTAAATAAAAGAAAACATTAAGTAATATTGCCCATCTTTATTTCTGAGTCTGCAACAGTTTTTTTTAGCCTTCTGCAATATTGCATTAATTCTAAAATATAGGTCAGCCCATTTAAAATAGGGAAACAATCAGATTAGATGTTCATGTAGATTGGGGCGTATCTTACAATAGCAAGGAATGCCTTGGGTGGAGAGGTATTCTTGTTTAATAAAGCATTGGGAGAATATAAGAATGTCATAAAACTGATCAATTTAGTTTGGGAATACAGTAAAAAATACTTGTTTAAGTTCAGGTTGAATAAAACAATCCTAATTTTCTTTCTTTGCCTTGGCTGAATTCCACTGTTGGAGTAGGAAGTAAAGGCTGCCAGACAGATGCAGAAGTAAAAGCTGCAATTCTTCTAAAAGTTTGTGTCTTGGTTTAATTCATTTTAAATTAGAAGTTTAGTTCTGTTCCTCTTTCAGAGCATTTTATTAAAGTGGAACAAGTTAACAGCCTGAAGTGGACAGATCTCTGGACTGTTCCTAGAATATATCTTTTCTGATAGGAGCCGGTCTTCTCTACCCACTCGATTGGCGGGTAGCCATTGATCTTTTGGCGATAGATTTCTCGCGTCTTATGAAGACGTGAGAAATTGATTGCCTGCGGCCCCCCATCGACTCCGGAACTCCAGCTTGCTGGGAGGCGCAAGCTGGAGTCGACAGGGGAGCGCGCCACTGCTGCCGCTGGGCAGGTAAGTTGGCTGCAGATAAGCAAACTTCAGCTACGTATCTGCCTTCGATCCCCCCTGGTAGTGAGGACCAGCCCTTAGTCTTCTCACACAGGTCAGTACGCCAGAGGGAGGCCCCTCTCTCTGCAGTGAGATAAAAGATGACTGGACAAGACTGGGTAAAATAGTCATAAGCTAAAGCAGCCTTTGGTATGATGGTTTCCTCATAAAGAAGTCTGTTCTGTAACTTGACTTTATTGAAAGGAAAAATTTACATGCCTGTTTTTATGGGGTAGTTTGCATTATTGTAACATTGCAATAAGTTCTGGAGACTGGTTAAAAATAGAGGCATTTTAAATCCATATCGGCAGCAGAAAGTGGGAAACAGGAGAGACCTGGTGTTTTGAGAATCCTAAGAGCATGACTGAAACCTGCAGTTGGAGTTCTTAGGCACATGTGAAAACAAGAATTTACTGTACTTTTCCTGCTTTTTTTTTTTTTTTTTGGGGTGGGAAATCTGGAAATATTACATAAGAGCATCTAAATTGTACTGAAAAAAAAATACCATTCTGTGTTGATTTACTTTGTACTTAGTTAAAAAGCCCACGTCTATGTACTAATGAATCACACCTTGTTTTTCTGAGACTGCAGTGTCCTTCAAGAATGGATTAGTGCTCTTAATGCATATTTATGAGAGAAAAGCTTCCTTTACTGCAACTTGCAACAGCATTGTAACAGTACATAATTAGTGTGAGATAAACTTGGTACCTGGTTTCTATGAGTAGCTAGGCTTCTTGATCCGTAAGACTTCTAGACAGACCCCTAACCAGCGTGGCTAAGGCAAGGTCCCTAGGCCAGGCCCACCCTGTAGCATGCCACCGTGGGACGCAGACCAGCCCCCCTTGTGGGCTCTAGGGACTACAGCTCCCAGCCTGCCCCGCTCTGGGCTAGTGGGACGCGGGAGCGGTGCAGGCTGGGAGTTGTAGTCGCAGGAGGGGTGTCGCGGAACCGGGCGGTAATCCCTGTGCGCGGCCGGGAGCGGGAGCACGTGGGCGAAGGGCGGGGCGGCCGCATGTGCCCCCGTGGGAGCTGATCCCGGCCCGGCCGCGGCCCGGGGGCGATGCCTCAGGAGGGCGCGCTGCCCCCGGCCAAGAGACTGAAGCTGGCGCCCCCTCCCCGCAGAGCCATGCTGCTGGCGCCGCCCGGAGCCAAGCGCCAGCCGCTGGCTCCCGGCGCCGGGGAGACGCAGCGCAGGAGCCTCCCCATCTTCCAGGCACGGGGGCCGCTGCTCAACCAGCTGCGGAGCCTGGAGAGCGCCATCCTCATCGGTGAGCGCGGGCCGGGAGCGACCTCTTCCCTGGGGGGCAGGGCGGGGAGAGACGGCCCCCTTCGGCTCCACCGTGGAGCCCCCCGCGGCCCCCACTCCACCAGGGGGTTCAGCCTACGTCATCCTCAGCTGTCCCCCCAGGGCGCACTCAGCACCCCATTCCCCTGGCAGGAGGTGCCCCCCTCGCCTGCCAGGAGCTCCGATGGGCTAACGAGCCCCACGGAATAGCCCTATCCCCCCTCCCTTCCCTCCCACGCACCCAGGCCAGTCCTCTTCCTCCCACGGCAGATCGGCAACTTACTCCTCCTCTTCCCGGGAGTCTGGTCCCACAGCGATTGCTGAGACAGTGGAGAGGGATATGGGCTTGGCCCGGAGTTTAGCTTTGTACGGCAGAGCAGAGGGAAAGTAGGGAGGGTGCTAGCCTAGGACTTGAGAGTTCTGGGTTCAATTTCCCAGATTTCCTATGTGACCTTGGGCTAAATCACTTCCTTGCTCCGTGTCTCAGTCTCCCCCCCCCCCCCCGTAAAAATGGAGTAAATAGCACTGCCCCACCTCGTGGGAATGCTTCAAGGATAAATACACTGGAGATTGTGAGGTGCTCAGATAGTGTGGTGATGGGGGTCCTATAAGTACTTTAGATTGTAAATACCTGATTATATCTAAGTCGATGTGGATTCTTTCTTCAATTCCAAAAGAAACTGCTGTGTCCAAATAAACATTTTCCGACAGTGTTCATAACCCAATCCTTCTGTGCTGGGAAGTGAAGCTTACTGTGTCACGGGAATGCCTAGAGGCCCCAGTAGATATGAAGCCCCATGGTACTGGACAGAGTAAAAGACAGTCCTTATCCCAGAGAGTTTACAGTCTTATTCATTTTTCAAATGGAAAACCACATGAATGTATGACATATAGTGAAAAACTTTCTCTCAAACTGTTTGAGTGTTAATAATCTAAAGTGCTGTTAGTAATTAGGTACAATGTGCCCTTAGTAGTTAGATACACCTTGTTTGTTCATAATATATGGTCTCTGACTTTGAGTTGCAAGGTTCTGAGTTAAGACTTGCAGTGACTTAATTGGAGGGGGGAAAGCTAGGAAGTTTATTGCTGCTTTCCATCCCTCCCTTAATCCCTTTCCTACTAAGAGTAGTTATTATAATGGTTCACAGACAAGCTGGAAGGGCATATTGGGTAGAGAGGGATCTGTCCTAGATCTGGTTCTATTCAGTATCTTCATAAATGATTTGGATAGTGGCATAGAGATGATACTTATAAAGTTTGTGGACAGTGCCAAGCTGGGAGGGGTTGCAGTGTTTTGAACCACAGGATTAGAATTCAAAATGATGTAAAACTGGAAAAATAGTCTAAAATAAATAGGATGAAATTTCAATAAGGAGAAATGTAAAGTACTACACTTAGGAATAATCAGCTACACAAATGGGAGATGACTGCCTAAGAAGGAATACCGCAGAAAAAGAATGGGAGTTACAGTGGAACACAAACTAAATATGAGTCAACAATGTAATACTGTTGCAAAAAAAAAAAAAAAAAAAGGGCAAACATCCTTCTGGGATGTATTAGCAGGAATGTTGATAAGAAGCAGTTCTTCTGTTCTACTCTGCACTGTTAAGGCCTCAACTGGAGTAATGTGTCCAGTTCTGCACACCATACTTAGGGAAAAATATGGACAAACTGGTGAAAATCCAGAGAGGAGCAACAAAAATGATTAAAGGTCTAGATAATACTTAATCCTACCTCAGTGCAGAGAACTGACCTACGTGGCTTCATGAGGTTCCTTCCAGTCCTGCATTTCTATGATCCTATAGTTCCTTTCCCCGGCCAATTTTTTTTCTCCCCAAAATGGAAAAACTCTCTGTTCCCTAGGTAAAAACACCTTCTTAGTCAAATTTTCTGAAGTGTTCACTAACGATTCCTCTGTTTTTATGAGCCCAACGTGAGACACCATATGTGTGACTTTTAGGAGCTAAACACTCACAGATTCCATTGACTCCAGTAGGGACACAGCACTTGTAAAATTAGGCATGAAGTGCCTCAGATTTCACACATGGAATCAGCGAACACTTCAGAAAAAATGTTGACCACAATAATTTTCTAGTCAAGGAATGCACAGAACGTTTCTCATTTCCCTTCTATAGTTGTATGGTTTGCATTAACACTTGCTAAATATGTATTACAATATACCACGCGAAGGTTCTGCAGCTGAGGAGCGTGGTAAATAGTTCCTCCTTCGGCTCCAGTCTGAAGCTGGGCAGCTTACATTTGACTTTCTCCTTCCCCTCTGTCTAGGAATCGCAATTGTATCACACAATAATGTTACCTCTGAACTTCTTATCATTCTTCGGATTCATTCTTCCTTTCCTCTGCTCCCACATTGCCCTCAAAGTGTCAAAGTGTAACCATGAAAAAGAAAATAGAAGCCATACCTCTGCGGAAATGTGGTTTTAGTGCAGAATACACATGATGCAAGCCCCTCAATATGTGCATTTCTAGTCACTGCTCTGTATGAAGAATTATGTTGCATCATATTCTTTATGGCCACTAATTACATAGCGGATGTGGGCTTTTCATGTCAACCAGCCTTCATTAGGATACTACTAATACTGCTGCAGTAGCATGGCAGAACAAAAAAAGATCTCTTAATGGTAACTTTGATTGACCTGATAGCATCCTCCTCTGTGAGTATCTTGGGAAAGGGGCAATGAAAGGATTTTCTCCTCAGTGCTGTACTAGATACAAGCAGATCCAGTAACTCGGTGCTAGTACAAAGCCCTGTTTTTATCACTGTCCTGCGTTCATAAGACTGATAGTGCCCGATGTAGCATTCAATGGTTGCCGCTTTCATTACAGCTGACTGTGTAGTGGCAGAATTAGTGGGTTAAAGGGATGGTGGTTTTTGGGTAGCCCTCCATGTGGTGCTGAAAGAACAGCTCCTGTCTGTGTGTCGGTTTTGTTTATAGATGAATTGCAAGCAAAACAAAAATCCAGCTATTTCAGAAGTACTTGCCCAGCAACGGGTAAGTGGGGGCATAAGCCAATGGAGAGGAATCATTTAGTGTGGCAGGTGGACATTTAACTAGAAATAGTGGGATAAAATTAAGACAGGAAATGCCCAGGTTGAATATCAGAGAAAACTGACCGGTCCAGGTGCGAATAGTCACCCAAGGCAAATTGTGGAAGCTCTGTGGCCTGGAGCTTTTAAGACTAAACTGCACAAAACACTCAGAAGCCTCCTGTCGGAGCCAGTCCTGCAGTGGCAGGGAGGCGGACTGGATGACTGAATGGGTCTTTTCAGTCTCTTTCTCCCAGGATTCCATGGGAGCATAACTTCAAAAGCTTTGAAACCCAGGCCACATACACTGAAAAGAAACCACTGATCTGAGCCTTACGAGCCGGCTCCATGCTCCAGCCGGGGCATCCTAGGAAGGTGTGATCCATCCAGGGGTCTGAGTGCGGTGGGTTGCTGTGATGCTGGGGGAACCTAAAAAGGAAGAACCGTAGGCTTTGTGCTGTGCTTAATGTTCTTGGGCGTGCTTCTGTAGTGGCTTCTCGGCTTCTATTTACGTGTGGTTTGCCTTTAAAATTTCTGCACTGGGGACCAATCATGGGGAATGAGATGGGCATTATCAAGTGAAGTGGTGATCTAGAGGTTAGAGCTGGGGTACTTGGGTTCTGTTCCCATAGGCTAAATCACCCTAATTCTTTCTTCCTCAGCTTTCCCATTGGCAAAATGGGAACACCACCTGCCTCGTGGAGGGATGAGACTTAAGTAATACGTTTGTGAAATGGCTTGAGAGATTCTCATTAGAGACGCTACAGAAATAACAGCTGTCTGTTCATTTGTTGCTCTTTAGGGGAAACAGGCTCAGGGAAGACGACTCAGATCCCACAGTACCTCTATGAAGCAGGAATCGGCCGCCAAGGCATCATTGCGGTGACCCAGCCTCGTAGAGTAGCTGCTATCTCCTTAGCTACTAGAGTCTCGGATGAGAAGAAGACAGAGCTGGGGAAACTGGTACGTGAGGTGGCCTCAAATAAAGTGGTTGAGATGCATGGTGGTGTTGGGGAAGTGAGGACAGCAGGTGGACAGAGAAGTTGCATGGATCCTAGAACCACAAGGGATAAAGGACTGTGTACATTTAATAGTATACAAGAATAAAAACACTCTCTCTTGCATCCTGCCCAATGGCTGAGGCCCCACTTGGCTTTTCTCTCACTGTGTGTGGGCCAGCTATGTTGCTTTTATTTTTAAAAATGTTGGCAACTGAATACAAAATCAGCTTGCCATATCCCCCTGTGCCAGCACTGGTTATAGGTGATTTCAACAAGCTAGGGCATGTGCAGAGCTGTGACTTTTGGGAACTTGCTGCAGTTGCTAGGTGTGCATGAGAGAGAATGGAAAAAATATATAAAAGATCGGACCTTTAACAGAGTGTTTAAGGAATAGACAGCGGCTTCCGGCAAGAGCATTGGTCGTTTGTGTTTACTGAACTTTTAAACATGCACAGAAGTGTATTCACGACCTTTTCAGTATTCTGAGGGCCAAATGTTGGGATTTTGGGTGTCTTTTTTGAACTGATAAAATCCTTTTGGTTTCTCTCATAGGATGCACTTAGGGTTGGAGTATATCACCTTGTTTGGTATTTTAAAAATTAAGCCGTGTGTTTCGAGTTCACGATGAAGTTACCAGAATCTGCATTTCTGCTCTTACCCTCTCCACAACTTTGTTTTAAAGCACAGCTTGGCTTTTGTTGCTACTCCTCCTGCTGCTTTATTCCAGTTACAAGCCATCTTGCTAGGGAGTATGTGACCCTTCACTTTTTGCATTGGCGACAGAGAAGCCCTGCACAAACCTGGCAGCCTTTACCCTTCGTAGGACTAGGCACGTCTACAATATGCCCTCCTGCCTTTGGGTATGAGGGCTCCAAACTGCTAATTCACTGTTAATTTGAGAGTAGCCGTTTATAATAATCCACAAGTAGCCCATTGGCTGAGGTGCTCCTGGACAGGAAAATCATTGTGCCTCGCGTCTGTCAGATCTTCTGCACCAGCCACATCTGCTATGTCCTATAGAACTGGTTTTAGTTTGGGCTAGGCTCATTACACCTGTGATATGTACCAATGGCCACATCCAGCACTTAATCCATGGTGAAACGAGTTGATGTTGATGGGAGTTGTGCATGTAAACTGTGGGCAGTGTATGACCTTCACTCTACTTTAATTTCTTGTATGTATGAATGCTAACAAATTGTGACCCAGTTCACTGGCTTCTGGGAAAGCGGGTTATATCTTGTGTGTGTGTTATATTTTACAGTTAATTCCTCAGGTTTTCTTAGGGATGAACTTCCTCTGTCAGTGCCAGAACATCATGATTATGCTAAGATTTTGGCAACTGTTTTTGGGGTAGGTTAGAATCTTGGGGCTTGTGACCCAGAGAATGTAAATACATGAAACCGCCTTAAATTGCACTTGCAGTTCTAACTGGATATGGGTGAAGGGATGGCTGTAAGGATAGTCCGGATGCTTTGGGATCATTTAATGTGAATCATATCTGCTAGAAATATACGTGATTTGGTGTCTATGCCTCGTCCTGCATGACTCTTTCCTTAGGTTGGCTACACAGTGCGCTTTGAAGATTTCACTTCCGAAGAGACACGCATCAGGTTTCTAACGGATGGGATGCTTCTCCGCGAAGCCATCGGTGACCCCCTGCTGCGCAAGTACAGTGTCATCATTCTAGACGAAGCTCACGAGAGGACAATACACACGGACGTGCTCTTTGGGGTGGTGAAAGCGGCGCTAAAGAAACGGAAGGATTTGGGCAAATTCCCACTCAAAGTGAGTGCCGATTCCCCACCTGGCGCTCAAGCAGATGGAGAGTTGGGGTTTTTCCACACCTCTAAGGGCAGGTCTACACTGAAATGGTTAACTTGGGTTAGATATGCTCCAGTTCATGCACTAGAGAGAGCCTAGCTCCAGTCACTTCAGAAGAACACTGGAGTGGCGCAGAGTGATTTCGGTAGCAGCAGAGTGATTGGATTTGCTGCTGATGTGTTCTAATTCCAGCTGTTTCATCCCCGCTGCATTACTAGCTGCAGCTTCAACCGTACTCAAGCGGCAACCGACCCCCATCAGCTAGTTTAAAGCACCTTTTAACGCGAGCTAGAGATTTTGTGTGTGTGGAGCAGAGTTGAGTTTGGAGTAACACACAAGCTGACATTGCTATGAAGACCCACCTAAGGGGTGGGGTCCTCGACCTGTTTAACTTTTCTAGCTTGAACACATTCCCTGTCTTGAAAGCCATCTCTTAAGTCTGAATGTTCTAATCAGGCGGAGCTGTTTTTAGTAAACATCTGGAAACCTTTAAGCTCGCTTCTCCACTCATTCTCTAGCTTATGGGGTGAAATTTGTATAACACGTGTTGGGAATGATGGCTGTAGACTTGAAGGCCTGGAAGAAAAAAATGTAGCTCTCTTCTGTACTAAATGCCTTTCTTACCTTTTGCTGGTTTGGGCGTTCATCCTAGCAGTCTATGGAGGCTGGGATTTGTTGGCAAATGTCTCGCGCATGAGTCCCATTGATAGCACCTGCCTTGCTCCCATTTTGTAGGTGGTGATCATGTCAGCTACTATGGATGTAGACCAGTTCTCTCAGTACTTCAACAGAGCCCCAGTCCTCTATCTAGAAGGTCGGCAACATCCAATCCAGATCTTTTACACCAAACAGCCTCAGAGTGATTACCTTCAAGCAGCACTGGTGTCGGTCTTCCAGATCCATCAGGTACCACGGGTTTGTTGGGAGCAAGCGTTGCTCCTGCGATGCTGCAGTTGGATATTTCATCTGTTATCATTCTGCCTGTTCAGATCCAAGTGGTAGCTTCCCTGTCATGCTACAAGGCTTGAGGATTCTTTGAGGGTCACCCCTGAAGTCTGAATGAGCTATATTAATGTGAGACTTTGGCTAGATTCATGATCTCAAATATCCCACGGCCTGGATAGTGTAGCTTGTGGCGTTAGTAGAACTCTTGAGATTGTTCTATATGCTGCTGTAATCTCATCTCTAGCTTTCATACTTCAGTGTGGGCCAGCTGGCCCTATATTCTTTGAAAATCTACTTCTCGGGTAGATGATGCTGTTGGTGTGAGTAAGTTAGACGAGGGCTCCCATGGCTGGAAAATACTGTGCTCTAGGGAATAGTTTATTTGCCCCCCATTATTTCCAGAATTGTGGAATCCACAAAGAGCACCAAAATGAAAAACTGCCAATCTTCAATTATCATCAAGATCGCCTCCCTGATGATGTAGTTAAGATAAACTATAGAGGAAATGGAATGAATGAAATGCTCATCAATATTTTATGACTAGCGCTAAGTGTTTGAACGCGAAAACGGCCAAATGGTTAGTCTTGAGTTTTTGAAAGAGGTGCCTGGGATGCTCGTCTTCGGAAATATATCCAGCATGTCCCCTCTGCATTGGAGTACATGGTGACATGGTGCTTTTGGAGCTGTATGTCTACCGTGGCTCTTAAGGAGAGTGACTGGTGGAAAGCTGTTAAATAAACCATTAATGTCCTGCATCTGCCACTCCGAAAATACTTATTGTTGCTGTGTTTGTAGGCATTGAACTCTAGTCTGAAGGTGAAAGGAGACTGCTAAGCAAAGTATGCAGCTGAGCTTTCCTAACTATTCTTCAGGTTTTCATGTGATTACTGGCCAGCAGTGCTGCCACTGGAAAGCAGACCAGCTCGTTCGTTTGGTGCACTGGAAAGTTGCTGAACAAAGCAGAAACATCACTTTTTCTAGTGTTTTTTCTCCTTCCATCCTGGTGACATGCTGAGTCCCCTTCCGTCTCAGTGAATCAGGTGGGAGCGGGGGTAGGCACACATTCAGCTCTGCTCCCCAGCTGCTCCATCTCTTCCGCTGTTGGGAGGAGAACTCAGAAGATTTGCTGCCACTGGTAACTGCTGTTTTATTTCTGATCAAGTCTTCTTCCTCCACTAACTTATGCTCGTTTCTAATTCCCCAACCCCCCCAGGAAGCACCTTCTTCTCAGGACATCCTGGTGTTTCTAACTGGTCAGGAAGAGATTGAAGCGATGACCAAAACCTGTCGAGACATCACCAAGCATCTTCCCGATGGCTGCCCCCAGATGGTGGTGATACCCCTCTATGCTTCCCTGCCATACTCGCAGCAGCTCCGAGTCTTTCAGACTGCACCCAAAGTAAGCCAGGCTGGGGGGCACCTGGGGGAGCTGATTCATCCACATCACTGTCTGTTTCCCTGCACAGGTGCGCAGGAAGGGCTGTATGTCTCGTGGGTTAAAAGATACAGAAAAAGGCAGCGGAATGAGGGCTTGGTAATCAGATGCAGAGCCTTTGGAATGTGCTCTGTGGACTAAGAGCCTTGTCAGAGAAAGCACCATTCCAGCTGGCCAGCCTCACTGGGCAGTTTCCAGGTCATACTGAAATTCCAAGAAGACTAAACTCCAGGGCCTAGCAGACTTGGCAGCGCTGTGTGTATGTGCACAGAGGAGCTTCCATTGCTTCAGCCTGTGTTGTTCCTAGTCAGTGGATAAATAGGAACTCGGGTCTTCAGGGATCCTAATCTCATGCCTTTCACCAGAAGCAAAACTGAAAAGGTTTAAGAGCTCCACTGCAAACAGCCCTTTGGGGGGGTCTTGTATTTAATTTGACTAATTGATTTTGATTGCAAAGTTCCTTTCTTTTAGAAATCTGCTCAGTAGCTAGTGTTTTAATGCAGCCATACAAGGTGGTCGCACTGACACAGTACTCTAAAGTTGTAACCAAGTCCAAGCACACTGATAACGATGTGTGAACCTTGGGACACAGTGGTGGGAAAGTGGGAGCTGGAACTCCTGCAAGTGTGGCCTACTGGATACAGCCCTGAACTGGCACTTGGGAGAGCTTGAATTCTATTCCTCGCTCTGCCACTGGCCTGCTGGGTAACCCTGGGCAAAGTCACTGCTGCCTCAGTTTCCCCATCTGTAAAGTGAGGCCAATGATACTGACCTCTTTTATAAAGCTCTTTGAGATGTACTGCTGCAAAGTGTTGGATAAGAGCTAGGTGGTAGCCTTTTGTTTGCTCTTCCTCCTAGGGCTATCGCAAAGTGATCCTTTCAACCAACATTGCGGAAACCTCCATCACCATTACGGGAATAAAATACGTTGTGGACACAGGCATGGTTAAAGCAAAGAAGTTCAGCCCTGGTGAGGAGTTGAGATGAGTGATATGGAAATAATTTTTAATTCTTGATAAATACGTTGAGGCACTAAGCCCTGATAGCAGCTGATTTAAAACACCCCTCTCCCCCAGTCTTTGACATGTATTTCAGGCATTTTTTTTTGTGCGTGTTCTTCCCGTCAGTTGATTTCTTCCCCAGTGCTCATCTGATCCTGGGCTAGGGCATATACAGGGCTATCCATTGGTGGGGAGAGTCAGCTAAGTGTGAAATTCTACCGGACCTCCTGGGGTCTGTCTACACTACAGTTAAAAACCCGGGGCTGGCCCCTGCCAGCTGACTCAGGCTGCGGGGCTGTTTATTGCAGTGTAGATGCCTGGGTGAGGTGGAAGGGTCCAAGAGTTCAGGCTGCCGCCTGAACCGCCTGAGCCAGAACATCTATACCCCAAATAGTCTCTTAGCCCGAATCAGTTGGTATGGGCCAGCCATGGGTGTCTACGTGCGGTGTAAACATACCCCTGGAGCTGTGACTTTTGCCGTCAAGTGGATGCAGCACCATGTAGCTGTCTTCAGGTCTTGTATGCTAAGTAAGAATAGGTTAGTGTTTGGATGGGAGAGTGCCTTTAAGTGGTGGTGGTTCAGTAGGTGGTGCTCTCTTTCTTCCCCCGGGATCAGGACTCAGCCACTGTGTGAATTTGCACTACCTGCATTTCCAAAGCCCCGCCTGTGTGAATATTAACTAATGTGGACGCTTTCCCTTTCCCAGAGAGTGGCCTGGAGGTGTTGGCTGTGCAGCGGGTGTCAAAGGCCCAGGCCTGGCAGCGTACGGGGCGAGCGGGACGAGAGGACAGTGGGATCTGTTACCGGCTCTACACCGAGGATGAGTTTGAGAAGTTTGATAAAATGACGATCCCTGAGATACAGAGGTGAGAACAGAATCCACTTCCCCTCACGCGCAGCCTGGCCTTCCCTTAGCCAGACCCTGCCACGTAGCCAGAATCTGCGACTCCGAAGGGAGGCCTGTGGGCGCCGTGAATGGATAGGGAGCCCCAGGAGCAGTCTGGGCTGAGGAAGGGCACTCGGAGCCTGGAGACAGAACTGTGTCTCTGCTGGCTTCCTGTTGTGGTTAATTCCATTTTCACCGCTTGGGTGTGTTTTGTGATGGGGGGTGAGGGAGTGGGCCTGAAGCTGTCAGAGCTCAGGCTTTCACTCTGTCTCCACCAGCAGCCCTGTTGCCAGCAGGAAGGTGTCAGAAACTCGAAGAACAGGGTATTTTATTCCCCCCCCTCCTCCATCAGTCTGGACTTGTAGATTTGTCTCCCCATTTAAGCTTGTACTTCCCGTCTCACGTGACTTAACTGACAGCAGGCTGATGAGGCTACAAGGGATAACTGAAGCGACTGTTTACCTGTTGTGTCCTTGCTCAGCCCCCAGGGAGGGGGCTCCAGCAGGATCTCAGAATCCAAGAAGTTCTGTGCCAAACACCAACAGCTGAGGGTGAGGTTTTGGGGAGCAGCCAGCTTCCAGTGTCACCTTGGTCTTTGCCCTTCGATCTCTGGCCTTTCTATTATACTCCTTACCCTTATTATGCTTGGGCTGCCCTTCCTCAGCATGCAGGATTTCAGAGGTGCCAGTCTTGCAGGTCTGCCTAACCTGCCTCAACAGAGGCAGGTGATTGAGGTTGTTCTTATTTTTTTTCTCTTCCTTTGCAGGTGTAACCTGGCCAGTGTGATGTTACAGCTCCTGGCTCTGAGAATTCCCAACGTTCTCACCTTCGACTTTATGTCCAAGCCATCCCCAGGTAAGTGGGTGTGAAGGGCAAGGGTGGGTAACGGGGCACTGAGAATTTGTCTGAAAATAACATTTTTGGCTGAACCAATAATGGAAAGTGGGGGGAACCTGTACCATAAAGAGTGTAACATTTCCTGTACTATTGCAACCTCCCCCAATGGGTCATGCTGACAAGTGAACTCATCAAAATCTTCTGCCATCTGGGTGGACCGGATTCCCTTAAGTGTTTGCTGACCGTGGTCAGTGTTGTGAAAGCAGGCGCACTGGTGGCAGGCGCTGGGGAATTCACAGAGTGAGGCGCAGCATGGGGTAAAAAGAGGGCTGGAAGTGCAAAGAATCTGAAGAAATCTCGGGGGGAGATTTCAGGAGAAGGAGAGCGGCCTGCCGGGGTCCCGACAGGGCTGCTGCCACAGGCTTGGCACGACCACCTTGCCTCTGCTTCTATTTAAAATATAATTCGTGAGTGTTGTGTCAGTGGAACGTGCCTGGGGGACAGCCTCGGCGGCTTGAGCAGTTTAATCAGAACAGGCATAGCAGTGCCATGTCGTCGTCCTTCACTCTAACCCGGGGACACCGCTTCTGCTGGTGCCAGGGGAGTTCTCCTCACCTCGGCTGATATTCCAACAATGAAGCCAACGGGCTGTACCATTCTGTCTTGATAGATGCCATTCAGGCAGCCATTGACCAACTGGATCTGCTGGGGGCTGTGGATCGGAAGGAGAATCAAGTTACTCTGACCCCACTGGGAAGGAAGATGGCAGCATTTCCTCTGGAACCCAAATTCTCTAAAGTACAAACGATAGGCAATAAGCTTTTTATTTTTAGCTGGATATATTTTTCCATAGTTATCAGTCTCTTATTCTCAAGCACTGAAAATCCTAGTAGATTAGAGAGGCACAGTTTTCCTTTACAGAAACTGTACTGGTTTGTCCCTGTCATATCCTGCTCATCTAGTGGGTGCTCTGTAATCCTGTTTACTTCAGCCATTTCCTCTAGTACTGAGGGTCGGCTCACTAGTTTGGAATTCACCTTTAGTAGGTATGACATTTGCTCCCCTCCTTTCCTCTAGCACACTAGTTGGTTCTAATGAGGCAAGTTAGAGTTGAAACTAAAGTTTCCAAAAGAGCTGCCTTTGTCTTGCTTACAATTTTCATATGCATGAGCGCGTTATGTTGAAACTTCCTTAAAATAATCAGCTCTCCCCAGTAGTGTGCATGGGTGTGTATAGCTGGGTGCTTAAATAGCAAACGTGTTTAATTCAAGGTTAGTGCATAGTTTAGATTATTCAAATGAGAACAACTTAAAGAATAATCCTTTGTGATTATTACCAGTGCCTCTGTGATACTGCATTGGCTTGAGGATAGACAAGCTATGTCCCTAGTACGTCTTTTCCCTCTGTCTTCTATGATTTTAAGAATAAATTAAGAGTACCCCTCTCTTTTATTTCTGATCCCATTGAGCCAGGAGTTAGTTTAACATAGAGAAGGTGTCTCTAAAGTTTGTTATCCGTTACCCACCAAGATTACTGTGCTTTTGAAATCTGCCTGCTGAAGCCCATGAAAACAGATCTTGCTCTGTGCTTTGCAGACTATCCTCATGTCCCCCAAGTTCCACTGCACGGAGGAGATCCTGACCATCGTGTCCCTGCTCTCGGTGGACAGTGTCCTCTACAACCCCCCAGCACGGCGGGATGAAGTGCAGTCTGTTCGGAAGAAGTTCATTTCCAGCGAGGGGGATCACCTCACCCTGCTCAATGTATACAGAGCCTTTAAAAATGTCAGCGGCAATAAGGTAGGCGAGGTTTGCGCCACGCCAGCCTCTGAAGATGGTACAATTATTTTTCTGTTGGAGATCTGACCTTTCTCCATCTATCTGCACTTTGCTTTGCATCTGAGTGTCTCCTAATCAATATCTCAGAGGGGTAGCTGTGTTAGTCTGGATCTGTAAAAGCGACAAAGAGTCTTGTAGCACCTTATAGACTAACAGATGTTTAGGAGCATAAGTTTTTGTGGGCGAAGACTCACTTCATCAGATGAGTGTGGGTCTTCGCCCACGAAAGCTTATGCTCCTAAACATCTGTTAGTCTAGAAGGTGTTACAAGACTCTTTGTCTAATCAATATATTTATCCTCACTCTGCTTCTGTGAGATGGGAAAGGGCTAACCTCATTTTACAGTGACTTCAGGTCACACAGACATGCTGCAGGAGAGCTGGGAACCGAACCAGTCTTTCAAGTCCCAGACTAGCACCTTAACCTCAAGGTCATCTCTCCTCTTTGTATTGTTCCAGTTGGGTAGGGTTCGGTTTCAGCTGACCACCAGGAAATGCCCAGCAACGCCCTTCAGCATTTCAGAACTCCTTACAAAGAGATTGGGCCTCTCTGCAAGTTTTGTAAATGGGACTTGGATTTAATCCACAAATCAAACTCTCCGGTCTGATTTTTAAATACGTAGAGTAGCATCCTGGGCTTCCTAGTGTGCCTTTCCTCCTCGGTGTGATTTACAAACTGGATGCTTCTCAGAATCACTTTCACCATCTCTGGGTAGGGAACGCCGGAGCTATTTCATGGCACACTCACAAAACAGATTAGGACAGCAGGTGAGGAATACTGTGTCTAACTGGAACTGCGGGAGGGAATGTAGGTAAGTCGAGTGTAACTGTCCATATTGTGAATCTGGCCACAAGAGTAGCAGCACTCATTGGAATGGGTATGTGATTTAGGAACCCTGTTTTACATCTTCTCCAAAAACAACGTCCCTAACATCCTTGATAAAGAAGTGAATTGTTCTACCATCCACTTGCTCTGCTGCAGGAATGGTGCAGAGAAAATTTTGTGAACAACAGGAACATGTCGCTGGTGTCGGACGTCAGAGCTCAGCTCAGGGACATTTGCCTAAAGGTAACGAGTTACTCTAAAATTCTTCATTTGTCTTGTCATGTTTTACCTCCCCTCTACCCCAGAATGGCTTCCCTGGCAGTACCAGATCCTAGTAGAGGGAAACACTGTGCCTTCAGTTCCTGGTTTGAATATGGTGGGACTGAAACTAACTCCTCTAATGGGCAGCTTGGACCTGTCTCTGGGCAGCATTCTGCAAACTCGTAATGGTAGCTGTTCTAGGTTGAATTGGAATTCCCATTCCTTTTGAGCTTCTGCTCGTACCATATTTTCTTTTCAAACCTCTGCAGTCAGTTATCAGAAGGGATGCCAGAAAGCGATAGGTGATGTGGGCTTTTGTGTTGCGCTAGAAGCCACGTGATTCCAGTCTCACTCCCACCGCGTGGTGTAACTGTCTGGTGACCGTGAGACTTCCAGGCTTGTTTTATTAAACTTAATGTTTGTTGGGGTGTCTGATCCTGAGCTGTAGGGCCCCACATACATCTCTCTTTCTCTCTTGTTACTAACCAGCTATCATTACCGCTTGAGTCCTCCCGATCGGACATGGGGAATATCCGCCGCTGCCTGGCTCACAGCCTCTTCATGAATACTGCAGAGTTGCAGCCGGATGGCACCTATGCCACCGTAGACTCCCACCAGCTGGTGGCAATCCATCCCTCCTCGGTCCTCTTCCACTGCAAGCCAGCCTGCGTAACCTACAATGAGCTGCTTCACACCAACAAGTGCTACATGAGGGACCTGTGCGTGGTGGATGCAGATTGGCTATATGATGCTGCACCTGAATATTTCCGCAGGAAGCTAAGAGCAGCCAAGAACTGACGCCCCATTGGTGCCACCGAGCTAACTGGGGCATTCCTAGGGTCATGGAATCAGATTTTTGTAATGAATGTACAGGAACAGAAGAGCTTTGCCTTGCCAATCCAGTAGGACTGTACAGGAAATGGCTTCTCTGCAAAAGCCATACCTCATGCACTGTTGATGCACTGGCTTAAAACAATCATCTTTTATGACAGTTAATAGATAAAGGGGAACATTATACATGTATATAATATGTTTGTGAATATATATATGTGTATATTTGGGGGTGGGGGGTGATGGTCTTGGATTCCAATTTTTAAAACAGAAGTATAATGGGGTTGTGTATGAAGAAATGAGAGTCCCAAGGGGACTCTTTGAGCAGATCTGGTATTTTTGGACAGTTGCCCTTGTATCCTTTGTAGGTTTTATCAGCAAAAAGTTTTAAATCTCTATGTATAATTATATTAATAGGACAAAAATACCTTTTTTAAATGTACATTTTTCGGAGGGAGGTGCTAATGTATTTTACCTCATTAGACATCTTTCTGCCTGATGTCACTTTCACCACCTTGTCTGACCCATCTGAAAGCCAGTAAAGAGTTATCTGAATTGATCACTCTTCATCACCTGTGCCTGTTTGTTAGACAAACCTTGTGGGGCCGATAGAGGTGAAGTGCCACTAAGAGAGGATGATCAGTAATCCCATGTCGTCTGCTAGCAGAGAGACTGCCAGCATGTCTTTCAAATGCTTTTGTTAGTTTCTCATTGCCGCATCACCAGCCCAGCTATGTCTTTTTAAACAAAATTAGTCTCCATCATCCAGTTGGTTTTCATGTAGCTGTGTAGCAAACCGGGTGCCATGCAAGTAAAATGCTTCTGGGGCTCCCCTCCCTCCCCCCCGGCCACTCCAAAGTGCCAATATTCACCACAGAAGTGGATGTCAGCACTGAAGAGGTTAATACTTCTAGGCTGCTAGGAGGCCAATTTCTGAACCTTGTGTACAGTTTTTCTTGCCTACAGATGCAGAATCTGAAGCCAATTGGCCATTGCAAAGGCAAAGTAGGGAAAGCAATGGATTGACCTTGGTCCTCCTAAATTTGTTTTCAGCATTCTCACAAAGCACAGTTCTTTAAAGAAATCTCTGCTTCTTACTTAGGAAGCCAATCAGACTGTATAGTGATGTTGATTTTGGCAATTGTCTTTTATGCATCCCCTCTCTCCAATGCCAGGACTTTGTAACTAGTTGTCTTCTGAGTGCAGGCTTTTCCTCTGTTTTGCTATTAAGACACATTATTATTCCTCGGTGTGTGTTGGGCGGATTTACGACTGTTAACTTCTGTATTTTGCAATCTGAAATTTTTGTGCCTGTCTGCCTGAAGAGAGTTTCTTTGTCATGGCAGCCAAAAGTTTCAAAGCAGAAGCAAAAAACTTTGTTCCAGACTGAACTCTGAATTCTGGCAGCAAAGAAATTGCCCTCCACACATTTGTTCATCCTTCCTGCTTGGCTTCCAAGTTCACTGCTTGGAGATAGATCACAGTAAGTCTTATCCTTAGCAATAGCTCATCAGGTTATTTCATTGCAAACTTTCTGGGGTGTGTGTGTGGGGGAGATGATGTAATTCCTTCAAAAACTCTTTAATCAGATATTTATTTCCCCCATTACAGTTTTACACGAATATTTTTCTGTTTTTCTGGATTATTTTTGTCCTTCATTAGACATTTGTAGCATGGAAACGTTGGCTAGGAAAACTACATGTCTTCGGCATTTTGGGCTTCATGCATCATCATAGCAACTTAGTGGTCAGATTCATCTCTGAAGGAAAATGGCAATGAGAACCAATTTTATTTTTTTACGATGAGTTGAATTAAAGCAGATTAGATTTCTAAAAGGGGAAGATGGAAAACTATTAATATGATTAATTAACATGAGCTGCTCTGGGATATCCCAGCTTGATTAACGTGGTGTTTAGTCCACTGTTGTATTTTTCAAACATCAATTTTACTTTAAAAAAATGTTTTAATGATGCTGCTCAGGGATAGAATCATATTGGAAAACCCATTAAACTTGTGAACAGATAAGCTGCTGACTTCACTGTGTGATCTGCAGGGAGAAGTTACGCTTTCTATCTTGAATTCTTTTTTCTGGTTAAATGCTTCACAATTACACAGTATGTTGCAATATGCCTTCTCGTCGGGCTACCATTCTTCTGACTACCTTAATCCAGTGAAATCTATGACAAATACCTTTCTTTAAAACCTGAATTACACGCTCCAATATCTGCAAACCACTGATTCCTAAGAGCAGCATTAGTGTAAATAGGTGCACTCCAGTTACACAGTAAGCCTAGAATATCTTCCCTTCTGCTTCCAGGAATAGTGAAGTGTATCAATCTGTTTCCAAACAGGGTGACACTGAATTTTTACAGGGGTCTAGAGATAATGTATACAGTATATGTATCCCTTGGTTGTGCCTGTCACTGTATCCTTGCTGGTAAGAAACATGCTGAGGGGCTGGGGTCAACCTTGCCACCTTTCTATGTATGACCAGCTGCAATTCTGGGTGGCATTTCAACAGTATGCTGCTACTTCAGTTATAACTCATACAAACTGCAGGGAATTATTAAAACACTGTATATAATTAATGTGTTTATACAGAAACTCTGCATCTGTAGGGGAAAGTGGAATAAAAGCACACTTTATTTGGACAGCCTATTAACAATATGTTTGGGGATTGGGTGGGGGAGGGAAGATCCATTTGGAAGCAACTAATTTGTACATTTGACTTTCCCATAATAAAGAGATGGCTAAGCTCCAAGTTCAAGAAGCTGTTGTCTTATGTTCTAGACATAGCTCAGGCTTCGAACTGAGGAAGCTAAGTGGCTAGTAAATGAACCTCATACTGTGTTTAAGTACAAATTCTAATTTTGCATAGTGATTTTCTTTTTTTGTACTTTGGATTCTAGTAACCTGATGTTTTATTCTAAGCATCACTTTGCTGTCATGATCTAAAGTCATTTTGTGAATGTGTTTTCCTGGAGTTTTTCTTTTTTTGAGAGAGAGCGAGAGAGAGCTAGTCACTAGAGAGTAACATCGGTAATTCACACCAAAAGTCAAGTGTGTTAGGCCAGCGTGCATGTCCCCTGCTCCGTCCTCCTTTTAAAATGAATAATATTATAGTCGCATTAGGTTAGTTTTTGACTGTTACGTCTATTTTCAAATAAATTGAAGGGGATTTGCAAAAACCAATGAAAAGTTGCACGAGTCCCCAGGAATTAAAGATGAATCTGTTCGTGACAGTCTGTGGTGATGAAACCTCCAGGACCAGTCCGACCACAGCCGGTAACCGGAGGATCCAGCCTAGGGCGGAGCTGTTCCATAGGTAGCGCCTGGGCCTCACCCCCCAGCCGGCCCGATGCTTTGAAACAGACCCGGGGGCTCTTGTCTCCATTTGTACAGCGCCGTGCACCCGGGGGGGGGGTTCAGGGGCGCTCCGGTCCCCAAGCCGCGCCCATGCGGCGCTTCCGGGGTCCCTGCGAGGCGAAGTGGTTCTGCTCCGTGCAGCGCAGAGGCCCAACCCGCCGCCGCCCCCCCCCCCCGGAAGGTGGGCGAAGCGCTTCCGGGTGATGGCGACCCGCACTTCCGGGTGAAGGGTTTGCACTTCCGGGTGAAGGGCCGGTCCCTAGCCTCTGCTCCCCCACGTGCCGCGCCCCCGCCTCACTCGGCCTCGCGCTCCTGGCAGGATGCTGCTGGCCCGGGCTCTCCGCGCCGCCGCCGCCCTCCGCCCGCTGCTGCCGCGGCTCCCGCCCGCCCCCCTGCTGCGGCCCGCGGCCCTGCTCCGCGACGCCCGCCCCTTCACCCGCAGCCTCTGGCTGCTCAGCGGGGACCCCGCCGGGACGCAGCGGCCGGGCCTCCTGCGGCCTCCGCGAGCCGGCCCCGCCGGCGTGTCCTGCGGCTGCGGCGGCCTCCACACCGAGGGTGAGGGCGGGCTGGGGGGAGGCGGCCCCGGGCGGGAGGAGAAGGGCCGGGAGGTGGGTCCCTCCACGGGCGGGCGATGGGGGAGCCCCGGAGGAGAGCGGGGTTTGGGCGCGGGGAGCCCCGTCCACCCGGGTCCTCCGGGCGGGTCCTGGCCTGGGCGGTCCCTGGCCGTGTAACCGGCCCCGAGCTGCCCTGTGGCACGTGGGCGCCTGGGCTGCACTTTCCTCCGTCACATGCTGCGCCCTTGGGGTGTGTTAATGGCTATAAGCGCCTGCGGCCTCTGCATCAGGACAGCCCCTAGGCACAGAGTCTCCTGTGCTCGACATGCTGGGCCGGGGTGGATGGAAGATGTCTGACTAGAGCAGAACTGGGAGTTGGGTCTTTGTCACTAACAAAATGTGTGACCTTGGGCAAGTCCCTTAACTTTTGTTAAGTTTTGAAGCATAAGCTTTCGTGGGCTAATACCCACTTCGGCTTGCATCCGACGAAGTGGGTATTAGCCCACGAAAGCTTATGCTTCAAAACTTTATAGTTAGTCTTTAAGGTGCCACAGGACTTTGTTACCTCTGCTATTCCAGACTAACACGGCTACCTCTCTGATTCCTCACTTTTGTTGTGTCAGTCCCATGCCACTACTCTTCCCCGACCCCTCATTAACTTCGGCAAATCCAATGGTGAACTCCTTGGATAGTATTTATATGTACTGTAATCTAGTCCAAGTCAGTGGCTAAAATAGAAGGAGGCCTAACTTCCTTTTCTCTTCTAGCCACTAAGGAATGATATTTCTCTTAACTCAGGTGTTTTAATGCCTTCATCTCTTTTTATTCCTCACAGGGGATAAAGCATTTGCAGAGTTTCTGACAGATGAAATTAAAGAGGAGAAGAAGATCCAGAAGCATAAATCCCTGCCCAAGATATCTGGAGGGTGGGAGCTAGAAGTGCATGGCACTGAAGCCAAATTGTTGCGGAAGATAGCTGGTGAGAGGTAAGTGTGAAATAGGGTTTTTGCTGAGCTGATATTTGATCTTGTCAGTGAACATAACTTAGTATAAATACCAGTGAAGCAGGGTAAGCACGTTTTGTCCATAATAGATAATAGATATTGTGTTAATGAAAAGCTATAGACTTAGTACTGCTTCCCAGTGTCACTTGGTGCTGTCATCCAGGCCAAGTGGAGATTACAAATGCTTTGTAGTTGCTTTATTTTTCCATCCTAGAGCAATGGGGTATACTTTGCCATTGAATCTTGCCCTGTGTCTTCTAAGGATTCATGGCACCATTTCTCCTCAGGAGGGAACAGGAAAGATTAATTTAACCTTGTAAACTGAGATACATTAGTTCATAAATACAGGGAACTTATGGGGTTTAAACTTTGTGCAGGGATCTTATCTTAAAATTTATTCTTGAGTAGGAGCACACCATACGAAGTGCAGGGGAAATTCAGTGAAATGCATAATATACTTCAATATTGGCATCACAAATTGAATAAGCATCTGAAACTTTGAACAACTGATACAGTTCAGTTCCTGTTCACAAACTAATGTGGCTTTTATCTGGTATTAATCTCATCCTCTTGTTATGTTGTGTTGAAGTATTACAGTTACGTTCAACACTAACAACAGCATTCCACCAACATTTGATGAAGAACCACAAGAAGGACAGAAAGCTGATGAACAGGAGGTAAATTTATAGCCTTTATGACCTTTTCCAATAAATACAGTGTAGTAGAAGAGGACATTTAGGCTTTTGCCTGGTCTGCCATTTAACTACCATCTCCCTCTTATTGCAATATCAAAGGAAGAAAGAGACTTGGTAGGCATAAAATGTACCTGTACAAGAAGATCCTTTGTAGCTAAAAGTGAAGGGAACTAAGATGTTTGATCTTATGGCTATCTGTGCAACTTGCTGCAATGAAGTAGTTAAAAAAAATTAATCCATAAATATATTCACACACTGTTTGATCTTTTTATAAGGTCATCTGTATTTATGATGATGATGGGATTTAATCAACCAGTATTGGAGTAGTTAGTAAATAGTATCACTTACCTCTTTTAAAGTGACCAGTGTGATGGTTTTGAGGCAAAAACTTGCATTGCTGTGAATGCCCATATTAGACATATTCAAGGAATCTATGTAGTGTCTAAAAACAAACCAGTTTGAGGTTTGTAGCAGTTGGCTTATGTACTGCCTGCTTTTCCCACTGATCTTTGTGTATAAAGTAGTTACCTAGCATAGGCGGCGTCCAATGCTAACGTGATCATCTTCTTCCTTTTCATAGCCTGAACTTACATCGACTCCTAACTTTGTTGTAGAAGTAACAAAAGATGACCCCAAGCAGACTCTTGTGCTTGACTGCCACTATCCTGAGGATGAGGTAGGTATCATGAATTGGGGGAAGTGAACCACTGGTAATTATGGGTTGAGTGGAACAATGCAGTCTGATTCTCTGCACATTATCCTCCTGGCTGGGGTATGATTTTGATATCATCTTTTTCCTCTTGTCTCATCAGACAAGATTTTGCTGTACAACGTATATCAGCTTCTATAATCTAGACACAGTCCTATTACCTTCTTGCTCAGCGCGAAACAATAACCGGTTTTAAATGTTTGCAGAGCTGGGAAGTTCTGCTCCCCACTCTGCATATCCTGATCTTGCTTCCCTAAGTATAGCTGCTGGCTTTCCTCTGGTCTAGAATAGCTTCTCCTGAACAGACTAGGCAGAAGGAAGTGAGCAGTGATTTTTAGCACAGTAATTTGAAAGATAGCAATTTAAAACTTATAAAAGGAAATATATTTCTACACAATGCATAACTGACTTGCGGAATTCATTGTCACTGGATGTCATTGAGACCAAGAGTAGTAGAATTCCAAAATAAATTAAACATTTTTTTCTGTGGAGAACATTGCAGTTGCATTACTTTTTTTTAAAAAAAATCTTAATAAAATCCTTAGAAGGGATATAAATCTTAAGGTTTCATAGTGTAAACCAAACTTTAGTTGATGTTTAGGAGGAAACTACTTCCTGGGTTATTCCAGAATTGTCCATTAGAAGATTTTGTACATCTTCCTCTGAAGCAGTTGGGACTGGCCACTGTCCGAGACAGGATCATGGACAACAAATAATGGGGGATTGATTCATTATGACAACTTGTGTGTTTTTGTGCTTATGTGTAACTGTCTTTACCACATGTACACAGCAAGAAGAGAACTAGGGACTCCTAAATATGTTAAAGCAAAAACTGCAAGCATACATAGCTTTGCCATGTGTCAAGTCATATAGCATTGGGCTCCATAGCTTTTGCCAGCTGAGTAACGTTCCTGATCCAGAATGCAATGCTGAAGGTGCTGTCCAATTAGGGCAGTTCCTCACATATCTCATTCCCTGTCTCAGATTGGACATGGGGAAGAGGAGGAGAGTGACATGTTCTCAATCCGGGAGGTCAGCTTTCAGCCCACTGGAGAATCAGACTGGAAGGACACCAACTACACTCTCAACACAGACTCCCTTGACTGGGTAGGTGCAGCTAAAACCCACGTAGCATGCTAGACTGCATAGAGCTTAGCTCAACTCATCCCATTTGATTTTCTCCCTAGACGTGGGAGGAAGGGTTGGAATGCGCAACTCCTTTCGCGGGCTCAGGCCTGAATCAAGAAGTGTGACTCATTAGTTGGAGCCGTACTGCTGATAATGCCAGAGGTTGAGATGCAGATGGATTTTTTTTAAAAAAAATAATAAAACATACACAATCAGATTGGGCAAAGGGGAAGGTCTTCTACGGCCCTAGTTCACCTTTACTGCTTAGTACAAAATGTGTTCTTTGGTTTGGAATGATCATACAAGTCTACTTGCAACTCTAAAAATACATGAATATGAAAAAATGCAATGCATGATTTGGAAAGGAACTGAATCTTAATTGAACAGGTCTATTGGTACCGATCTTCTGATCATGCTGGCCGGACAGCATTGAAAATAACTTTTGTCTGAATTTTAAACGTACAGCATTACAAAGAGAATCTTGGATGGGATGAAAGGCTTTTTGGTGATGCAGATGGTCAACAGACTTGATTTACTAACTTACATTGTCATTAGACCATCTCAGTATTACAGTTGGGTGCAGTTTAGTAGAAAATATGTTCCCTCCATTAGAGGTCTCCATCATTCCTGTTCTGGTCTCCTGTAAATCTTGCTCCTAGTTCAGGCCTGCTGTGAGGAAGGGAATGGGTTCTATCCATTTGGGGAAAAGACGTTCACTTCTTCCCAGGGGAAAGTGAAACACAAAAGGGCATGATCTATAATAATCCTTTATATTAATTTCTTGCAGGCTCTGTATGACCACTTGATGGATTTCTTGGCTGACCGAGGAGTGGACAACACCTTTGCTGATGAGTTAATTGAGCTCAGCACTGCCCTAGAGCACCAGGAGTACATTAGATTCCTTGAAAACCTTAAAGGCTTTGTCAAATGTTAGTAGATTAGGAAATGTAAAAGTCAAAGCCTGCAAATGTGGATATCCTGTAGCAGTTATCTTACCTGCAGCTGATCGCACCAGTAAGTTTAAAACTTCAAAGTGAGAAACACATCATGGAAAAAGGAATAATTCTCAATGCTTGCATTTCATATTTAATTTATGTGGCAGCCTGGATTTTAAGTTTTGTCATTCTCACCTCCCACCAATTTGGGTATTTTTGTACAATTAGGAAACATGATATAATGACATGAAGAATAAAATCTGCTTAAGAAAAAAACCTTTCTTTCTGCTTTACTGTTGCTGGTTAAGAAGTGGTCAGAGGCAAATACTTAGGTAGAAGTCAGATGCATTTCTGTGGGTCATGGGGAAGTCGAGCTAAAATTCAGACTGCATTTTATTTATGATAGTATATAAGATACTGTACTGTTAAACTAACTTGCCTTAACACAGAAGGTGATTGGAGGCAGGAGGAAGCATATTGTTTCTAGATGAATAGTTTAAATCTTATCCAGACTGATGACAACTGCCAACACTAACTTTCATCTTTTAGGAACTGATTTCTCAAGCTATTTCCTAATGGTTAGATACCTGTGGGACAAATCTTGGAGGCAGACTTACACACTGTGAAGATGCCACTCCCTTGCCCCATTCCTCATTTTTGGATAAATATTTAGAATCCACTGATGCCACCTATGATGTAGTAAAACTAGGCTCGCTGGATTCATTTGACTGCACTATTGAAAGGAAATTCTGATCACAGGAACTAGATTGAGTTCTTGACAACTTAGAAGGCCCAGCTCATATGGGTTAAAGTTAAGCATGCATGGACTAACTCTTGTAGTATTTCTGAGGACCACTACCCTTAGGTAACCAGATAAACATTGTTTGTTTTTCCTTCACACATTAAAATTGAAATGTAACATTTCTATTATCTAATATTTCAAATACATCGTATAATACAAGTTATATAAACATAGGAACCCACCCTCATGGGCCTGGGTTTTTCATAACCCTGCTGCCAGCTCAGGGGGCTGTAGCTGGAGGAGTTCTTGTATAGACCAGCTGTTCAGTTCATTGAGTACTAAAACTACAGTCATCTTTATTTGCAATGGTTGTGGCTGATGTGCTATAACTGAAGCATGTGAGATGCAGAGTCCATCTAGGTTTTTAGTTTACCCTCCTCACAGCCCTGTTGAGAACCACCAGACGTATTCCCCAGCAGCATGTTACTCTTGTCCCATCAGTGATTCTGGAAACAGATGAGATATGACTGCCCTACTCTGCTAAACAGGTCAGTTTGATTTAAAGGGTACTATTGCATTGTAACTTACTTCAAACTACTACCCTACAGAGTCAAAGATGCGATGGATGACTGTTTCATGTTTGTCACTCCATACTGTCATGGCTTGTTTGAGTCAAGGTTGCAATTAAAGATGCACTGTATTACACCTTTTATGCACTGGCACATACTTTTACTCTTTGGACTTGGTATGTATTAAAGCAGTGGTCCCCAACCTTTTTGTCACCGCGGACCGGTCAACACGTGACAATTTTACTGCGGCCCGGGGGGGAGAGGGGGGGATTGACTGCTGCCGCCGCCTCACCGCTCCTGCCACGCCACCACTCCCGCCGCTGCCCCCCCCCCCCGCTGCCTCTCTCCCCCCCGCTGCCCCGCTCCCCCCCACTGCTCCCGCCGCTGCCCCACTGCCCCCCCCGCTGCTCCCCCCATCCCCCCCCCGCTGCCCGCCGCTGCCCCGCTCCCCCTGTTGCCCCCCCCACTGCCCGCCGCTGCCCCGCTCCCCCCACTGCCCCCGCCTCACCGCTCCCGCCGCTGCCCCGCGGACCGGTACCAATTGATCCACGGACCGGTACCGGTCCGCGGCCCAGGGGTTGGGGACCACTGTATTAAAGTCTTTTTCCTATGGTAAAGGTCACGTGGTTCAGCTGTAGCAGCAATGCTGGGGACATTAGATCCAGTGAAAGGGAAGACTTTAGTGTAATTTTATAAGTGCTAGGTTGTTTAAAATGGTATCTTTGTTCTTGGTGTATGTTCACTTAAATTTCACACATACCTCCACAAGCCGAGAAAGGCAGAGCCCCTTCTGTTCTTGCTGTGGAACAGGAAATGAGTGAAAAGCCACAGACAGCCGTAAGTTACTAGAGAGCTTCTGCTGACTTCAAGATTCTGGGGAGGCTTGTCCCATTCACGTGAATAGCCACATCTCCTCTCAAATATTTATTTAGCTATCAAAAGTGCAGAGTAAGCCAATATTGCTGGATATCCAGTATTAAAGTACAAAAACATTATATACAGTTAAATAAACGATGTGCAGAATGCCCTCCCAGTTGCTTAGAGGCCGAAGGAAGGATCTGACTAGTGTATTCTTTCCATGGAAAAACTCCAGCAGGGTTGTTATAGGAGGACTGTCCAAGAGTCACACACCTTTAGAAAAGAAAGTGCTCAGTCACTTGCAGGTAGAACAGTAATTTTAACACTAGAACAAGGTCAAGCTTAAGGGGCACCTACTTCTAAGCCTCGGTTTGGTCTATGCAAAGGAGAAACTCAAAAGGGGACCATAGTATGTCTAAAGATTAGGTTGATTTCAGCCCAACATTTGGGACTTGTAAAAACAAGCTTTTGGTACACTTAAATCAAAATGGTTTCACAGCTTGTCACTGAAAAGAAGAGAGAAGTCTTGTGGATTTAAGCATTCCCTGCATCTGTAATCCAGACTAGCAGGAGCCAGAAAGTAAAACACAGATGAGTCAGTTTCACTAGGTTGTCTAAGATGAGAAAACTAGAAAAAGGACCCAAAAGATGAAGAGCAACTTATATTTTAAAGACATCTTTGATTTTAGTAAACTACCCTGTTTATTCAGGATATAGATAATTATCTTAGCCCAACAGTTCCCTTCGTGTTACACAGCATGGGAACACATACTGCATATTATCCATGTAAAGGACAAGTAGCTAAATCAGTAAATGGAATGAACTGTCATGTTCCTCCCAGAAATGCCGTGTTTTTGAAAAACCCAGAAGCTGCCCAAAAGGGGTGTGTCTGGGGCAGGGTGTCAAAGGGGGAGCAGCACAACCTTTAAGTTGAACAGGTTGATTTGGTTTTGTTTGCTACATAGAGGAGGACACATGAATGGGGATGCTTCCCTAAGACTCCCATGGCAATTTAGACTCACCGGACAGCTCATGAGAAGACTGGCTTCTCCCTCCATTCCACTGGTGATGGAGAACTCAGGATTGTGAAGACACTGATGACCATGCTCTGTTACACTGTCTTCTAGAAGTGACCGGAGCTTCTGTTCTGTCATATCCTGAGACAGAAATAGATGAAGAAACTCATGCTTTTAAGAGGTTTTTCTTAGAATTGCTTTGCAGCAAGTTTACCTAACGCTCACAACTAGCATTTCTGACTGCACAGCTCCACATGCTGTACAATTTACTTCAGATGAACGCTTACCCTAGACTGGGTTTCTTTGGCTTATTTTGTTCTGTATGCTGCTTAATAGAGAGAACGTATAGGCCCCTATCTTCTCCCAGGCCCCTGCCACTTGGTTCTCCAATCCTTCCATTCAGTGCGCTTCTGGGATGGGCTCCGCAGACCATAGTTTGAGAACCACAGCTCTGCACAGCCACCTTCCCATCAAGCTTGTATGCGTGCAAGAGAGGACCAAGATGGGGCACAAGAACATGAACGCACCACATCAGCAGCATTCAAAACCGAGAGGCAACTTTGCTCTTAACTCTCAAACGCTACAACACTTAAAATGATAGTTTACCTGTGTGCTGATGTATAATCCACACAGGCATAAAACCAAATGACTCATCACAGTCAGGTTATTCCTAGAAATAGAACACAATGTGATCGCCTTGACACAACTAGAAGAGAAAACACTGAATTCCAGCAGGACTGAAATTAGACTTTAGCAGCATCTCTCACACAGGATTTGTGCCTTCTGAGTAACTAACAATCAAACCCTTACTAGAGAAAGGGCTGCTTCTTCCTCCCCCCCCATGCAAGAGGCCAAACTGCATCTGCAGCCAGAGAGAATGACTATCAACTCACTGCAGAATCCCCTGTACCACTTAGTTATTTTGATCATCAGTGTACCTTATGGTATGCTTCATGCAATGAATGGTGTGGAATAAAGGCATGAAGCTGACGTGTTCAAGTCATGTTATACACAAAATATGAGGTCTGCTCTTAACTTCTTATGGAATATTGCTGTTAAATGCCTAACTTCTACAGCTGGCTGCATTCCAGTGATAAGTGAAGAGATCCATATCTCTCATTACAGCAAGAATAAAAAGCTAGACTTCATCAGCCTATCACCAGTTATTAGAAAGCATGCATAAAATGATGTTTAAGCTTTGACACCACCACTCACCACTTGAGTGAAATCAGGTCTATTGGCTGGTGAGGTGGTTAACATACAGCATTCAATGACAGGAACACAGCTCACCTTTGACACACTGGACAGATAATCCCGTTGCCTGCATCCAAGCTGTCAAGCATTGCATTGAGGGACTCCTGGTCAAACTGCAGACTCCGTTCATATTCTTCTATTGTCAACTGTTCTGTTGAAAAACAACCACAAAAAACACTTGTCATTGGCTACTGACCAAAAACAAATGTCAAGATGAAATTGCTATGGCTATGCAGAGAGAAATCTTGGTTAGACTTGATTTCTAACTTCTCTGTCTTTGGATCAGCTGCAAAAGCATTTGGGGATTCTGACTTAAATCTTTACTCATGATGCCCACTTTAGATGATCCTAATCTAACTCTGCCTACTACACCTTCCATCCAAAGATCTCAAAGTACTTTACAAGCATTAATCAACTGCACCTCACCTCCTCCTATTTTATAGATAGGGAAACTGAGATTGTGATTTGACCAAAGAGTGTCAGAGCCTGAAGCTCCTGGATCCCAGTTCTGTGCTCAGACTACTCTCTTATTTAAGAGGATACAAAAGAAGATTCGTTATGTGCCATTATGACTGTCATTTGGTCGTTGACTGCTCAGGGAAAAGTCAAATTAGGGCGAGACAGGCAAAAAAACCCTACTATTTTATATATTATCAGGTTTCAGAACACTTGTTCTGTATCAAAGATAATAGAAAAGATGAAGGTTAATGGAAATACGGAGCTATTTTTGAACATTTTTACTTATCCAGCAATGGATCGTCCAACCCTTCAGAAGGGAACTAAAGCTTTAACAGTCAATGCTTATGTTCTTCGTTGGCCTCTCACACATCCCATGATTTAACTCCAAACGCGTGGAGTTGTAACAAAGCAATGCTGCCAATCACATCCAATCACCTACCAGGATCCCAAAGCATCTGACATCATGGCTTTTTTAAAAAGAAATCACATGATTTCCAAGCCAAGAAGAAAGTCCAGTCTCAAATAAATGGATGACTAGGATTTCAGGAAGCTTAAAAATGATTCACGCAAGATATTTGCATGTGTCAGTATCAAGAATATGTTTTTTGAAAAGCTACCTTGTGAGATCAACTCTTGTTGGATTTCTTCCAGTACTGCTAGTTCATCAGGGTCTTCCAACACCTGAAACATACATCAATCAGTATTCCTCTCTTGAAGGCAAGATGGGAAGCATTACTTCATAACATCAGCAGGACAATACTGCATTAAAACAATCCAATGTAATCAAACAAGTGACTATGCCGCCTTTGTAGTTTTTTGGTGGGAGTTTCCTGAACTTCCACAGTGTGTTTGCAGTTAGCAAGCAGAGGTTTCCAGACTCTTTTTAAAGCTAGATACAAGTTTAAAGGAAATACAGCCCCACTCCCTTTTAACGTCAAACCTTAACATTTTACACCCATTTGTAGATGTGTCATTCTAAGAAACTGGATAAATAACACTAATCTTTAAAAACCAGGCACAAAAACAAAACACCCAGAATCGCAATAGTCACATGCAACTGGTGCTGAAGGGAACGTCCTAAGGTGACCAGACAGCAAGTGTGAAAAATCGGGACAGGTGTGGGGGGTAATAGGAGCTTATATGAGAAAAACACCCCAAAATCAGGACTGTCCCTATAAAATTGGGACATCTGGTCATCCTACAACTTCCCATTACTAGCTATAAGGGACTAAGGGGCAGTAGCTCCTGATGTTGGATGTTTCAGCCATTCATATGTCTGAAACATTTTTTGAGCTGCGCAAATCCTGGCCAGCCAGAGGCATGAGATCCTTAAAGGGGGGCATTACAGCTAAATCCCCACTACCCAGAAAAGGGGAGAAGGGTACTAGATCTAAATAACAACAGATGTACATTATCTTGAGATGAGAAGATGGAGGGCTGTGCATACCTGCAACCCTGTGATAGCATCTGATTAGCAGAGAGAAGCCCGGGAAGTTTAAAGAGGAGCCAACGGGCTTTTGAAAGCATAAGTCAACAGGAATGACTACCTTAGAGGGACTGAAGTGTTATAAAGGTTTAGCCTCTTAATAAATGTTTATCTGGTTGAGGACGGGGATGCTGTTTGTAACGTTGTTCTTCGGGGCAGCCATGTATTGGGCAGCGCCGATGTGCAAGAATCCAGCTCACTGACCTGTGACAGCGCCTCCTTTCTCCTGAGGGAGGGCAGATTCACATTCACGGACTGCAAGGCATGCCACTCCTCCTCCATCACCTCCTGCACGAGAAGCACGCCCGGCGCATGGCCATGCACGGTCTCCCCAGCCTGGCGGTATCTATCCAGCAGCTTGGCACGGCTGTTTTTAAGTCTCTCCACACAGCGCTGAGAGAAGAGAAAATAGATGATGCCGGATGCATTAGCATCATGCCTCTTCTTTTGGCTGGACAGCGGGGCAACCAGACACTGATTTTATAGCTCAGGGATGTAACTGAAGAAAACAGACATTACAGGCCTGGAATAGCAACTGGTTTTGGAGAAGTCCCATCTGCCGACTGGAGCAGGTCGACAGAACCAGAGACCCAGTCAGGCTCCCAGACCATTAGCAGACAGGCCAACAGCAGGCTGACCGCTCAGGTTCCAGCCACTTTGGCTGGGCAGGTGGACTCTCGCTTCTCCAGTCAGCCTTAAGTCAAGGGAAACTGCTGTATTTTCTGCCCAGCCACTAATACACAGGGACCAAATGTTTACTGTGCTGCTATGACAACCCCTATGTGTGTTGCCAGATCTCAACTCAGATACATACTGGGCTGGCAATTCTTTGGTTAGAAGTGATTTGTCCTCCCATTAGCCAGCTGTATATACTGTCCCCACTCCCTTCGCTCGCTCTTTTAAGAATAATCTGGAGTTGGTGGTAAAGTGGAAGTTAAATTGGTGGTAGGAGAACTGACCTAAAATCAGAGCCTGACAATATTTGTTGCTCAAAGTTGTCCTACTGGCATTAGAAAGGTAGGAAACTTATTTTGGAGCCCTACAGGGCATCAGTAGAACAGCCACTAAAGCACACAGAAGATCAACATTCAACTCTTCTCTCTAGTCACTTTCAGGGTGCCACTGAAAACAACGCAGTGTTCAGCTCATATCTGTTTGACAATGGCCCTTTTGGGTTCGGGGGAGGTGGGCTGGTGCAAGCTCACAGCTAAAGGACCCCCCTGCTCAGCCTATGGGGAGGAGCCAATGAGGCCAGGACTCTGGGTTCTAGTCCTACACTCGATCAGGAAGCCCTCCGTGCCTCAGTTTCCCCGTGTGGAAGATGGTGCGAAGGGCACCCTGCCCGCACTACTAAAGTAACTATTACTAACCGGGCCGGGTGGAGGGCGGGACCCCTTCCCACTCCTCTCCGGCCCCCGCCCTTCAGCCGGGGCGGGGGCTGGAGGGATCCAGGAGCGGGGCGGGGAAATCGTTACAATGTATCCAGTGACCGAACGCCGGGCTCCCCCGCGTTCTACCCGGGGGGGGGGGGGACACCCTTCCCTCACCCGGCGGTAGGTCTCCTTCCAGGGCGGGGCCGCGGTCCCCTTGTAGAGAGCGCGATGCCGCTGCCCCAGCGCCTCCATGCCGCCCGCACTGCCCAGACCCGGCCCTGCCCGCTGCGTGATGGGACTTGTAGTCCCGGTGCGCGCCGCCCGCCCGGTGCACGCTGGGACTTGTAGTCGCGGTGCGCGCCGCCCGCCCGGTGCACGCTGGGACTTGTAGTCGCGGTGCGCGCCGGGAGCGGTAGTGCTGAGGCGCCAGCCGGCCCCTGCGCGCTGATTGGCTAGCGGAGGCCGGCGCTGTTCCGGGGTGGCGGGCTATGGCGGCCGAGGGGGAGCCGGCGGACGAGTGGCGCGCGGCGTTGCCGCACCACGTCGTGCTGTGCCGCCTGCGCGAGCAGAGCGCGGAGAGACCCAGCCCCACCGGCCCGACCCGCAGCCTCATCTTCGGGCTGGACGCGGACCTGTTCCTGTGGGACGCGGCGCGCGGCGCCTTCTACACGCTCAGCCTGCGCGGCCTGAGGGGGGCGGAGCCCGAGGGGCTGGGCCGGTACCAGGTACTGGACGGAGGGGGGGGGGGTGTCTGAGGGGTGCGGAGATTGGGGAAGGGGGAAATCTGGGCCGGTACCAGGTAGTGGGGGGGGGAGGAGGGGGGAAATCTGGGCCGGTACCAGGTAGTTGGGGGGGGGGAGGAGGGGGGAAATCTGGGCCGGTACCAGGTAGTTGGGGGGGGGGGAGGAGGGGGGAAATCTGGGCCGGTACCAGGTAGTTGGGGGGGGGAGGAGGGGGGAAATCTGGGCCGGTACCAGGTAGTTGGGGGGGGGAGGAGGGGGGAAATCTGGGCCGGTACCAGGTAGTTGGGGGGGGGGAGGAGGGGGGAAATCTGGGCCGGTACCAGGTAGTGGGGGGGGGGAGGAGGGGGGAAATCTGGGCCGGTACCAGGTAGTTGGGGGGGGGAGGAGGGGGGAAATCTGGGCCGGTACCAGGTAGTTGGGGGGGGGGAGGAGGGGGGAAATCTGGGCCGGTACCAGGTAGTGGGGGGGGGAGGAGGGGGGAAATCTGGGCCGGTACCAGGTAGTGGGGGGGGGGAGGAGGGGGGAAATCTGGGCCGGTACCAGGTGGGGGGGGGGAAGGAGTGGGGGAATCTGGGCCGGTACCAGGTAGTGTGTGGGGGGGGAGGAGGGGGGAAATCTGGGCCGGTACCAGGTAGTGGGGGGGGGGGAGGAGGGGGGAAATCTGGGCCGGTACCAGGTAGTGGGGGGGGGGGAGGAGGGGGAAATCTGGGCCGGTACCAGGTAGTGGGGGGGGGGGAGGAGGGGGGAAATCTGGGCCGGTACCAGGTAGTGGGGGGGGGAGGAGGGGGGAAATCTGGGCCGGTACCAGGTAGTGGGGGAGGGGAAGGAGGGGGGAAATCTGGGCCGGTACCAGGTAGGGGGGGGGGAAGGAGTGGGGGAATCTGGGCCGGTACCAGGTAGTGTGTGGGGGGGGAGGAGGGGGGAAATCTGGGCCGGTACCAGGTAGTGGGGGAGGGGAAGGAGGGGGGAAATCTGGGCCGGTACCAGGTAGGGGGGGGGGGGAAGGAGTGGGGGAATCTGGGCCGGTACCAGGTAGTGTGTGGGGGGGGAGGAGGGGGGAAATCTGGGCCGGTACCCGGTAGTGGGGGGGGGGGAGGAGGGGGGAAATCTGGGCCGGTACCCGGTAGTGGGGGGGGGGGAGGAGGGGGGAAATCTGGGCCGGTACCAGGTAGTGGGGGGGGGGAGGAGGGGGGGAATCTGGGCCGGTACCAGGTAGTGGGGGGGGGGGAGGAGGGGGGAAATCTGGGCCGGTACCAGGTAGTGGGGGGGGGGGAGGAGGGGGGAAATCTGGGCCGGTACCAGGTAGTGGGGGGGGGGGAGGAGGGGGGAAATCTGGGCCGGTACCAGGTAGGGGGGGGGGGAAGGAGTGGGGGAATCTGGGCCGGTACCAGGTAGTGTGTGGGGGGGGAGGAGGGGGGAAATCTGGGCCGGTACCAGGTAGTGGGGGGGGGGAGGAGGGGGGAAATCTGGGCCGGTACCAGGTAGTGGGGGGGGGGGAGGAGGGGGGAAATCTGGGCCGGTACCAGGTAGTGGGGGGGGGGGGAGGAGGGGGGAAATCTGGGCCGGTACCAGGTAGTGGGGGGGGAGGAGGGGGGAAATCTGGGCCGGTACCAGGTAGTGGGGGGGGGGGAAGGAGGGGGGAAATCTGGGCCGGTACCAGGTAGGGGGGGGGGGAAGGAGTGGGGGAATCTGGGCCGGTACCAGGTAGTGTGGGGGGGGGGAGGAGGGGGGAAATCTGGGCCGGTACCAGGTAGTGGGGGGGGGGAGGAGGGGGGAAATCTGGGCCGGTACCAGGTAGTGGGGGGGGGGAGGAGGGGGGGAATCTGGGCCGGTACCAGGTAGTGGGGGGGGGGAGGAGGGGGGAAATCTGGGCCGGTACCAGGTAGTGGGGGGGGGGAGGAGGGGGGAAATCTGGGCCGGTACCAGGTAGTGGGGGGGGGAGGAGGGGGGAAATCTGGGCCGGTACCAGGTAGTGGGGGGGGGGGGGAGGAGGGGGGAAATCTGGGCCGGTACCAGGTAGTGGGGGGGGGGGAAGGAGGGGGGAAATCTGGGCCGGTACCAGGTAGTGGGGGGGGGGGAAGGAGGGGGGAAATCTGGGCCGGTACCAGGTAGGGGGGGGGGAAGGAGTGGGGGAATCTGGGCCGGTACCAGGTAGTGTGTGGGGGGGGAGGAGGGGGGAAATCTGGGCCGGTACCAGGTAGTGGGGGGGGGGAAGGAGGGGGGAAATCTGGGCCGGTACCAGGTAGTGGGGGGGGGGGAAGGAGGGGGGAAATCTGGGCCGGTACCAGGTAGTGGGGGGGGGAGGAGGGGGGAAATCTGGGCCGGTACCAGGTAGTGGGGGGGGGGGAGGAGGGGGGAAATCTGGGCCGGTACCAGGTAGTGGGGGGGGGGGGGAGGAGGGGGGAAATCTGGGCCGGTACCAGGTAGTGTGTGTGGGGGGGAAGCTGGGCCGGTACCAGGTAGTGTGTGTGGGGGGGGCGGAGCCCGGGGGCTGGGCCGGTACCAGCTGGGGGGTCTGAGGGGTGCGGTGCCGGGGGGCTCGGCTGGTACCAGGTACTGGACAGTGGGGGGGAGGGTGTCTGAGGGGTGTGGAGATTCGGTGGGGGGGAAGCTGGGCCGGTACCAGGTATTGGGCGGGGGGGCTGAGGGGTGCGGAGCCATGGGGGCCGGGCCAGGACGTTGGGGGGGGAGTGGCCTTGCCCTGCCCTTTCCTGTCCCATCTGTTTGCAAGTCATTGAATGTTTCCAGAATACTGAATGTGCTGTTAAATCCTGACTCTAAAGGTCTTTTTAATGACCTACTTATTAGTCTTAGAGTTTCACTGTGACATCTTAAATTTCAGTCCCTGGTGTGCATAAATCCACCCCTTTTTGAGGTCTATGAAACCCTGTTAAGTCCCACACAGCATCATGTGGCGCTCATAGGGATTAAAGGGTTGATGGTACTGGAGTTGCCTAAACGCTGGGGAAAGAACTCAGAATTTGAAGGTGGAAAACGAACAGTTAATTGTAGGTAAGTTATATTTCAGTCCGACATTTAATCACCTTCTGTTTTGATGCTCTTCATGTGTGAGCCTCTGGTCTTTCCCAATCAACAATGGTGCAAAAAAGAGACAACATATGTGCTGAGTGTAATATGCAGAGCAGAAGACATGAAAGAAGAGTTTCATAAATAAGGAGCAGAGTATACTGAAGATTTCCAATTGAATTTGATCTGAGAGAGGTACAGTACATGTTCTGAGCTGAATCAAAGGCTAGTTGGGATTATGGGGCTAAGAGCCTCCACAAATTCAATGACCATTGTCACAAAGGACCTTCTAAGACACAGTTTTCAAATTGTCAGTGTGCCTCACAGGCAAACTGGGATACCAGAGAAATGGTGTGATGGAAATAGGTTCTCATCCTCATTCCTACTGGACAAAATATTCACATTGCATGAGAATATAGGCAGCGGTCCAGTTAGTCCACTGCTCTGGCTCTGATTGTGACTGATAATAGATCCTTTAAGGAGAGGCACAAGAAACCCAGTGGGGAGGTAGTTATGGGATAACCTGCCCCTGTGGAAAGTTTTTTTTTGTGACTTGGGGTTTGTATCACTTGACCTATCATCCTATCCTCATCACTTTTGTTGGCAGTCTTGGAACAGTCTAAGGACTGAATAGACAGGGAGACTTGACCTCCTTAATGCTGTGTCCTTTGGCTCAGGAACATTAGCTTTCTCTGTTGCTTCACATGTTAATTATTTTGTGTGTGAATGGAGAACTTGAGCCTGAGTAAGTGAAATAGAGTGGCACCTTTTACTTGTTTCATATTAGCAATGGGTAAACTGAGTGTGAAAGGGGGATCATAAGTCCTCGTAAGTGTGTCTCAGCGTGGGATGTTTTGACCCACGGCCACACGGATCCCAGAGACTGAGCCTACCTCTACCATTGCTGCTGTTATAGCTGACACATTGTGTTGCTTCAGGCTGCTGATTCTTCTCATCTCTGAGTTAAACATGTCATTGTTTCTGCCTGTATTTTGTGACTATGGTAACATGAGCACAATAATTTAGGATTTTTGCATATCCCTTTCAAACACTCGTGGACGTGATCATACAATGAAACTATTCTGTTCCCTATATTTACAAATAGGCATGATAGATATATGGGTCCAAACATCTGTTAGAATAGAAGCAGCACTCTGACAATTGCATCTAATAGCGCACTTGTTTTGTCCACACAGTAGTTACTTGAATGGATAGGGAGAGAATCCATTCTTCATGCTAACATATTTTAGTCAGGATTCAAACATCTATGGCTATAAATGCTTGTAAGGATTTACCTCTAATCACAGATACATGTGAAGTGACTTATTTCTGAGCATTACAAGAGACTTCAGAACTGCTGATAGAATTTAGTTGTTAAAGGGACATTGCCATCTTGAAACCTAGTCCGTTTAAAATGTGAGTTAAGAGGCTTTAAGATCCTACACCTGTATCCCTGAGCATCTGCTAATTTTTGTTTCTTTTTGTTTCCTATGTTTTTAATTTTTTTTACTCCCTGGTCTTGTGTGAGGGGATGGGGAGGAAAAACCAGGTGAAACTGACTAGTGACAGTGTCTAGTCAGACAGTGCTATCAAACATACAAAATAAACTGGAAGAAATATTCTCACCTTTGTTATAATAATCTTAGATATTGTAACAGTAGTGGGTAAAAGAAATGTTCAGACAGAAGGGTCATTTAAAGATTGCCATTAAACTTTAAATATAACCAAAAACTATTTTGAGGCTGAAATCAGGCTATTCCCCCCCTCTCCCCCCCCCTCCCCCCCCCGATAAAAGCAGTCTGTTTTGATGGTGTGCCTTTTGTAACAGTATTATACATTTGTTATTGTAGCACCATTCCTGTTGCTGAAAGGTTCTTCACTAGTTCGACATCCCTGACCCTAAAACATGTGGCCTGGTATCCCAGTGAGACATTAGAGCCTCATGTAGTGTTGTTGACTTCAGATAACACTATAAGGTAAACTTATTTCTGTTTGCTCTTCTGAATGTTTTTTCTAGTACAAGAAGTAGTTGTTTAGTGTCTTGCATAAGCATGCTTATTAGTGGAATTACAACATAAAAATAGCATGGAAAGAAGTTCAGGATGGTAACAGGATGGTGTACTGACTCCGTATAAACAGAGAGTCACCATGTATTTGTTTGTTCTTCTAGGATTTACAGTTTGAAGGTGCCGCAGACCCCTGTGAAGGTGATTGCTCTTTCAGATGCTGAGGAGGAGAGTTTAATGCTCAATAAAGGGTTTGTGCAATTTTTAGATTTTGAAATGCTCTCAATAGCATAAACTTACTGATGTACCAAATGTGTTTTTGTAGCGATGGAAAAATGACTGGAGAGAAGATGGCATAAAGTGTTGTGATAAATTTGCCAGTGAGGAATCTTATTTCCTTCTTTTCCATAGCTTGTTTTTATCTCCTCTTCCCAAGCAAAGTAGCAGAACTTGTTTTTTTCCACCCCACCATTTTAGAGGGAGCAGGGGAGTAGTTGTCTGCAACATAAGCAAAATATTTTAAAGTTAATATAATGTCTTAAAGGTTAAAAAGGGGCTTTTTGGAAGAGAATGTAACAGGTGGAGTTTACCTTCCTATCTTGTCTCTGACCTAGTTGAAATGGAGAAACCTTTGCTCTCCGACAGCCAAGTCATGGCTTAATATAATGCACTGAAAATACCACCTCATCACCTCTCTGAGTGCCACATATTTGGGCTGGCTGGCAGTTCAGTTTCAGAAATGGAGTAAGAAATCAGTAGGCTCAGTGGAGATGGGAGGACAGATGCTATATGCAGTGTTCTCTTGAAACAGCCCATCAGTCAGAGTCCGTGGAGCTAGGAAATGAAACATTAGCATATGCATTTAATTGGAGAGAGGTTCAGTACCCGTCTTTAGGCTTCCTTTGCAGAAAATACTGTTGGCTAAAGGACCAATCCATAATTGTGAAATCTTAATCACATTTATCTAATGTAAGAGTAAATGCTACTTGAAATGAGGCCAATAATTGTGTGCAGATAGTCATCACTAAGTGTAGTTTTCGTCTGTCTCCCTTCCGTCCGCAGGAGAGCGTATACAGCATCACTAGGAGAGACTGCAGTGGCATTTGATTTTGGGCCTCTGGTATCTGTTCCGAAGAACATAGCTGGTCAGCGAGGGCCAGAGGAAGTTTTGGCATATCCACTATACATATTATATGAAAATGGGGAGACCTTTCTCACATATATTAGCCTCTTAAAAAGGTAGGGACTGAAAGTACAATGACCAATTTTGTTTAAAATGTGATTCATGTAGTACTTGTATGCTTGTGTTTCATCTCTTTGGAGGTTGATCTATATTTTATATCAAGTTTTGTGCCAAATTCTGGAGCAGATGCTGTATTGAAGTCCATCATTTTATATTGTAACCCAGGCTTACTCATCGTAGGGCTTTGTGCCCCTCTAATGGTGGGACCGTATAGAGTTTTCAGTCTCTTGTCTTTGAGCTAATAGATCTGGGCCTTGAGCTCAGGCAGTAGAGGCTCATTGTTTTAGATCCAGAGGTTCTGGGTTCAGTCCCCACTGCTGATAACCCGCTTGTGTGTCACAGTACTTAAAAGGGACACTCAGATCAAATTTGGATGGAAAACTAGGGTTTTATTAAGAATCAGCTGTTCTAAAGGTACCATATTGACTCTTGGGGGTTTTGGCTCCTAGTGTGTGGCAAGCAGGAACTTCCATAGCTCAGCGTGAGGCTGTGTTTCAAAGAACCAACCCCCTTTTGAGATCTTAGGGACTTACAGTCTGGGTCTCATTAGGAAGGTGCTAGAATAGGATTCCAGTCAAATGATAGGTTCAGATTACGTTAGGTTAGATGAAAGAAATATGCACCTTTAAGACCAATAGAAAGGAGGCTTAAAAATTGCACACTAGATTTAATTAGATATGCAAATTAAAATTAAAAAAAATAATTTGGTCCTATTTAGGTTGCAAACATTGTAGCATGCATCCTACTGGTGAGTGAGAAATAATGTGAAATTGATGAGAAACTGCCTATAAATAAAAGTGAAGCTGCCTAGTCCTTTTCATAGCCCAACCTGAGATCAATACAGTAAAAAACAAAACACTAAAAAATAAATTCATTTATTAACTTGTGTGTGTCTCTTAGCACTTTATACAGCCTTTTGTAAAGGGGTGTGGCACTGTTGATTGACTCCATTGTCTGATCAGCTTGTTAGTCTGAGACAATAAAAGATTATTACTAAGATTCTTTCCTTTGTGTGACAGCACCATGCAATGCATGTAGCCCAGAACTTTTAATTTTCATTCGGTTGGATTTCAGGTTGCCAGACTTGAGCAAGAAAAACTTGGCTTTCATTCTTTCCCAGGGGATTACTGGAGACAATTTTGGAAACTTTGCATCTTAGTCTTTCAGTAAACACTTGTTCATTTCTTCATTGCAGCACTGGAAAACTTGGCAAGCTGTTGGGCCCATTGCCCATGCACCCCACAGCTGAAGATAACTATGGCTATGATGCTTGTGCTGTTCTGTGCCTGCCCTGTGTTCCCAACATCTTGGTGATTGCCACCGAGTCAGGAATGCTTTATCACTGTGTGGTACTGGAGGGAGAAGAGGATGATGAGCAGACGGTAGGGTGGTATTTCGTAGGAATTCTATCATGTCACTTGTTCCTGTGATGTTCTCTTCTTTATATCCCACATCCTCACTTCATGAATGGAAACATTCAAAAGAAATGTTCATGTTGGTCCCTTGCTAATCAGACTAACATTTACATTAAAATAGAATCATTAGGTATTATTTTAGTCTAAATGTTGGTCTGATTAGCAAGGGGCGGACATGAATGTTTATTCTCAATATTCAGTTTAAACTAAAACAAACTATAGCTTGATGCTTCTTTGAAATGTGGCAGTTTCTTTTAAAAATATCTCCTTTAAAATTAACTCTGATGAGAAACTGACATCACTAGCCGCAGAGGAGCTGTAGGTGACACTAAAGATAGAAGAGCATCATAAATTCATGGGTACTGAGCAGGGAACACCCACTCCTTGATTTATGAAAAGCCTCTTCAGCACCTCCCTGTGGGCTGTAAGTAGTGACTGCTAGGGGCTGTCATTCAGAAAACAAGGGTGTGTTTTATTTAAATGATGAAAAGACCCTTCCTATGCTAAGTAACATTTTCTTCTTGCTCTTGTAATGGTATTTTTTCTAGAAAGATGTTTTACTGATGCATTCAAATACTTTTTACAGTCAGAAAAGTCTTGGGACCCAAGATCAGACCTCATCCCTTCTCTGTATGTGTTTGAATGTGTTGAATTGGAACTTGCACTGAAACTGGCATCAGGAGAAGAGGAAGAGCCTTTAGAATCTGACTTCTCTTGTCCAATTAAACTGCAGAGAGGTAGGGGTGCAATTAATCACCACTATTGCTGTTTTAATTCACTTTATTTCAGAACATATTAAATAATGTAGACCTTATTGCCGTACTCAGCAGTGTTTTGAAATTCTGTATTTTTTTATTGCTAATTTTAAAAAGGAAGTCTCATGAGAACATGATACTGCTGAAATTGGTTTTTAAATGAATCTAAGCGTTCAGTACCTGCTATCTCTACACAGCATCAGGGGTAGGCGTTGCAGCTCTTTAGACTTAAAAAGCACATAAAGGTCATACTGGGTCAGACCAATGACCCATCTAGCTCAGTATCCTGTTGGTAATCAGTGCCAGATGCTTCAGAGGGAATGAACGGGACAATTTTGAGTGATCCATCCCTTGTCATCTAGTCACAGCTTCTGGCAGTTTGAGGTTTAGGGATATCCGCAGCATGACCATCTTGGGCAATAACCATTGATGCACCAAAGATGTCTTTGAACTTGTTGTTGTTCTGATGGCTACCATTAAAACTGATTGGGCGAAGATATCTAATGTTTCCTTCCTCTTCAGTGAAGATTGTGCTAATTGTGAGTTTAAAACCTCACTTTGTAACTACAGGGTGCACATGCATTTTTGCAGACATGCTGTATGCGTGCTGGTAAAGTGTGAGGACAAACTGCAAGGCTTATGTTATATAGCTGAGATCTTGAAAATTGGGTGGACATAAAGTATAGCCAGGCTTTGTGTTTTATAAAGTTAGGAGTAAACTGGCATATGTTACAGGGGTCAGCAACCTTTCAGAAGAGGTGTGCTGAGTCTTCATTTATCCACTCTCATTTAAGGTTTCGCATGCCAGTAATACATCTCTTTTTTTAGAAGGTCTCTTTCTATATAAGTCTATAATCTAGAACTAATTTATTGTTGTATGTAAAGTAAATAAGGTTTTTAAAATGTCTAAGAAGCTTCATTGAAAATTAAATTAAAATGCAGAGCCCCCCTGGGCCAGTGGCCAGGACCCAGGCAGTGAGAGTGCCACTGAAAATCAGCTTGCGTGCTGCTTTTGGCACGCATGCCATAGGTTACCTACTCCTGTGTTACACTAAGATTTCATACATTGTTTATAAAGGGTTAAGAAATGATTGTTGTAAAGTCCAATAGGTCAATAGTCTGCTTAAAATTACCTGTAACCTCTACTAAGCATATCTGTAACATGCTTAGAACACCTATTATTTTATTAACCCTTTATGATGATTATAAATTAAACTGTAATTCCAAAAAAAGTCCCCAATTCAATTGGTTGGACTGTGTGCAGGAAAAGGGGCTTGGTAGCTCCTGCACTGTAAGCACTAATTCAAAATAGATGAAGAGCCAATCTGAGTAGAGTGCTGAACCTTCAGCACTAGCTGAATATAGATGTACAGGAATGATTTTGTGATGTGTTTTGTCCTAATAATATATACCGCTTAATTTTCAGATCCTAAATGTCCCTCTAGATATCACTGTATACATGAAGCTGGCGTGCACAGTGTTGGACTAACATGGATCCACAAACTTCACAAATTTCTTGGGTCAGGTGAGTAGTGAAATTGCCTTCCACATGAGAGGAAGTGTGTTTACTTATCAGACTACTTTCTTCTGTGGAAGGTAATTGTTTATCAGTGACTGGTATCTGAGGGTGATGGTACTATCTAGAATGTGTAGACTGCCCCATAAAGTGGTTTGTAATTTCAAGAATCTTGAACATAATGCATTTGAAACAGTCTCCTGTCTTTGTAGATGAGGAGGACAAGGACAGTTTACAAGAACTTGGAGCAGAACAGAAGTGCTTTGTGGAACACATTCTTTGTACAAAGCCATTGCCATGCAGGTAAGACCCGAATCTCCTCCTTTCCCTGATTGAATAAATGTTCTGTTAGGTGTATTAACTCTCAAGATTCCCCCTGAATAAATTAATTTATTGGCAGAGTAGACAAAATACAAATACTCACAAATGATTAAACTCTGAGCATCAAGAGTTGTTATCTTAGGGTTGAGTGTTTACCCCAAATACATTCAAATATAGAGTTAAGCCTGAAATTTGGATGGCTGGAGTTCAGATACTACCAACCAACAACACTTGTGAGATTGTCACCAACATTAGCTGTCCTAGCCCAAGACTTAGCGGTTTAATGGGACTGTCTATCATACCAGAACACTAAACCACATACTGCTTTTAGACTCTCCATCATAGTATATTTATGGAATGTTAAAGCTCAGACCCAGCCAATAAAAATAATTAATTTCAAGCCATCAAAGTATCCCTAATCTGGTGCACGGTATTACCGGATGGATAAAGAGCCAAGTTTGTCATATGATGTCATGTATTTGGACGTGTCCACAAGCTGATTTTATTTCATACTCAGAGCAAGGCTAATATCTTACATAATTTGGACAAGAAAATGGTGCAAGATACTTATCTGAGAGAAAGTGTGTGTGCTTTAGATGTAAAGTATTTTGTGCACCTTATTTAAGAAAGATATTGTAATTCAGTGAAACATTTGGCCTCCAAGTTGATTGATGTAGATGGATACAACTTTCTGGATATATTCTTAATCCACTGACAAAAGTTGTTTTGAATTATCCATTTATTTCCCCAGGCAGCCTGCTCCAATTAGAGGATTTTGGATCGTCTCTGACATCTTAGGGCCCACAATGATCTGCATCACCAGCACCTATGAATGTATCACGAGGCCTCTTCTGTATGTAGTTTTCTTACTTAACTGGTTTAAAATTTGTGCTTTTCCCCTTGTCTTTAGTTAACCTGTGTACTGGAAGCTCTATTCTTACAAAATCCTTATCAATTACTGCTTCAGTGATTCAAGACTTGTTTTCTGTTCCTCTTGCCAGTTTAGCCCTGACTTCTGCTCTTCTTTTTCATATTTCATTTGTTGCAAATACAACAAATATACCAAAGTACAAGTGTTATAATATACAAAGTAAGTAAGGAGGGTTAGAATAGAGGGAAAGGAAGGGAAGCAACATATCTATCTTCATAGTCTGCATTAATCATAGACCTCTAAAATGAGTCCAAATTGCTTTTAATTTTTCAGGCATTCCCCCTCTGTGGAATGCCGGTTGTTTGTGAGCTGTGATCCAGGTATCAGTGTTGGGTGGGATCCACTTTTCCATTTTTTTGCAGGATTAATTTTTTTAGTGAGCAAAGCTGCACATTGAAACCATGCCACCTTGTAACCAGGTAACCTGCAGGTAACTACAGTGCTTGTCAAATAGATTTGAGCTTGACAGCTTATTTCTTTTTAAATAACTCCTATGTTAAGAAAATGCCAACTCATCCAGGAAACAGTCCAATCGACTAAGTTTTATAGGGCATTTTGAGGAATAACGTAATAAACCTAGAACACCATCAATGCGTAGGATACCATAGAATCACTCTTTTGTGTTGGGCCAAGAAGCATTAGCAAAGGATTCTTGAAATCCTGCTATAATTTTTTTTTATGGTACTTTCCACCTGGTGACTTCATAGTGCTATACAAACATTAGGGATGGCAACATGCTGGAGCTAAATACATTTGAAGCAGTATACACAGTTGTCAGACTGCATTTCAGGACGTAATCTCTCCACTGGGTTTGTGAAGTCTACAGGGTTATGTTTGCATGAAGGAGAGAATAGAAGACCTTAGAACATCTCTTATCCAGGTGTGGGGATTTTGGTATTGTTTCTTTAAACATAAGGGGAAAATGAAGTGTGTGGGGTTTTTTTTGTGGGGGTTTTTTTTTTTGGTGTGGTAGTTTGTATCCAGATCTTGTTCAAATACCACACTAATCGGCTTTGAAAAGAAGAGCTATTTCCATGGGAACTTTCTCATTTACATTTTTCTAAAGTGTTTTTCACTGGTCTGGCCAAGTATTGTATAGCAATCAAAGATAATCTTGGCTGTGATTTAAATGGCAATCTGGCAGCCTGCTGTCTCTAGCCCTGTGAAGATACTAGTAGCATTTTAGGTTTTCGCTCTGCCATGTTTGACTTCAATTAGAATAGCCAGTGTTGAAACAATTCCATGAATGTTCCCGTCAGACCCTTTGGATCTAGTGCTGTGCTAATGAGTGTGGCATGTGCCATGGTTCACAGCAGTTCTGTTAATGCCACGGTGGATGGAAGGTTTTTCCCTAATGTGTCTCAAACTGATGTCATTTAAGAATTTGTAAATTCCATTGATACTTTAAAGCAATATATACTGAAAGCAAAGCTCTGTCCCATTAGCTGTCACTTAGATGTGTGTTTTGTTTTGGCAGAACGACAGTCCATCCAGCATCCCCTCCACTCCTGTGTACCAGAGAGGACACTGAAATTACAGTATCACCTCTCCGTATCCTAGCTAAATCAGAGCATTCATTTGAGAAGCACATCCGAAGCATCCTGCAGCGCAGCTCTGCAAACCCATTGCTTTTGAAGTATGAGACTTTTCTAGATGGGACTTGAAAGGAGGGAAGAGACTACATTCTAGAAGGAATGTGCACCCTAGAACCTTTTATCTATATCTTGGGACATTAATATGGGGGGAGTCAGATTTCAGTTTGCTATGCATAGTGTCTCCCACCCCAAACAGACTCCTGAGAGGACTTCCCTGGTTAGCAGAGCATTTACCTTTTAAACAACACTGGTTAGTGGGATTTCAAGTACACAAAGAGCTTGTTCTCTGTGTTTTAAGGTCTGCGGACAAAGATGCATCTCCTCCCCCGGAGGAATGTCTTCAGCTCCTCAGCAGAGCCACCCAAGTGTTCAGGGAAGAATATATCCTGAAACAGGATCTGGCCAAAGAGGAGATCCAGCAAAGGTAACATGGTTTTATAAACATGTGGCACATTTAAGCTTGTCCTTCATTTTTAATTACATCAGGATATGCCCAGGTGAGAGTTGCCACCACATACAGACATTAAAACATTTCAACAGAATGGTCAGACAGCTGGGCACCTGGAAGAGCACCTGCAAATAATCTTGATGAAGTGTAGAGAAATCTCTTTCTGATCCTCAATCGTGTTGATCTGAGACTAGTGATACTCCAGAAATGACAGAATCAGGTTACAGGATAGGAGTGCCCCACAACTGTCAGCATAATGCTTGCACTTTTAAAGATGATGATAAATGCAAGGAAGCTTTAGGTTGGGAACCCTGTTCTAAGGGTATGGCTACCCTGCCCACCACATCGGCGGGCAGCGATCGACCCCGGAGTGCTCTCCTGTCGACGCTTGTACTCCACTGCTGCGAGAGTCACAGGTGGAGTTGATGGGGGAGCAGCAACAGTGAAGACACTGCAGTGAGTAGGTCTAAGTACATGGACTTCAGCCATATTATTCATGGTATTACCTTTACCACGGTAATAGTTTTGCCACAAGTACTAAAAATGAGAAATTACAATGAATAACTCTTCCCTGTCCCTTTGAACTCTCTTCCTCTTTGGAGACATCCCCTCTCTTCTGACCTACTTTCAGCTCTCCAGAGTGTCCAAGTTTTGTTGGCTTTTTTGTTCTACATGTCTCTGGAGACTGTTAATCATTACATTGCCTTGTGAATGGACCGGCCTCTGACTCAACTGTCATTTTAGAGTGAAATTGCTGAGGGCACAGAAAAATAAACAACTGGAAGATCTTAAGTACTGTCAAATGGAGAGGTGAGTTGGACCTGTTTAATTGACTGTCAGCTTTTAGCTAAATCATGGAATGTTAATTGATTTCATGTGTTTAGAAAAGTCTTAACCAACTGGCTGATTAGGTTTTCAGTGGGACTAACAACATTTAGACCATGCACTGTTGTAGAAGAGTCAGACTGGGTCACAGGTTTAACATCCAGCCCAGCTCCTCAAAGCTTCACTAGCCCCTTTTCAAATAAGTACGTTAAATGGTTTTTTCTGTAAATTTGAATGTTTCTCGCTTGTATAAAGGAACAGTCTGCGTGAAATGGCTGAGCGCTTGGCTGAGAAGTATGAGGAAGCTAAAGAAAAACAAGAAGATATTATGAATAGGTGAGCACAGAGATTGACACCTGTTTCCTCATCAGTGCTGGATGCTACTGAGGTTCAGAACACAGTGGGTGAGGGAGAAGTGTCAGTTTGACTTTTCCACAGTACCTGCGAAGTCAATGTAACCAAAAGATGCCAAATGTATTTGGCTGTGTATTGTGGGTTTTTAGATCCAGTGATTTTAGTGTTACAGCCACACCTTTTACCAGGGAAGTTCAGCAATGTTAATGATTCAAGTGGGCACAGAAGAAGCCACCAGCCCGCAGAGAATAACTTACATCTTTCTAGGAGGAAGGAGAAACTGGACATTAAGTATCTAAGAAATGCTTTAGGTAATGGAAAACGCAGGGACAGTAAGGGGGGCCAGCTGTTACAAATGGTGATGTACAGAGGTTTTATCTTTCGCTCTTTTTTGGGTATAAAGGATGAAGAAAGTGCTTCGCAGTTTTCACTCTCAGCTCCCAGTTCTGTCAGATAGCGAGAGAGACATGAAGAAAGAATTACAGACCATCCATGACCAATTGCAGCACTTAGGAAATGCTATCAAACAGGTGAGCATGAGGTGGCACCTTGAAGAGCTGGAGTGGAAAACAGGGCAGGAAGGAAGCATGCAGGGACAGGATGGATAATGTGCAGTTATGGGCAAATTGGCAATGTATTGTACATGTCTCTGATGTACTTGATTTGCTGCTGCTCAATTCCTATTCTCTTCACTGTTTTATTGCATATGACAGTCTTGAATGTTTCATAAGGTTTCTAATGAGTGTTATTCATGCTACTTCTAGGTAAAAATGAAAAAGGATTATCAGCAAAGAAAGATGGAAAAGGGGATCAGCCCACGAAAACCTACCATAAGCCTCAGTGCCTACCAGAGCAAGTGCATCCAGACAGTTCTGAAAGAAGAGTAAGTAACTTTTTTCCAAGCTGGGCTCCTTGTGCTTTGAGTTGATTTCCTGGGTGTATTCAATTCCCAGTCATTGAATGATGCCTATCCCAAGTTTAAACCCCACACAGTCCCATTAAGAGTCCATGGGGGTAGACACAGGAATACTTGAGGGTTTATTGACAAAGTTGGGAGCTATCTCATTACAAATATCTAACTTATGTTATTCTGGAGCTAGCTGTAGAAACCTTGAAGATTTGACCACAGTAGATAGGTCTGAGCTTTAGCATGTGGGAAGCGTGTCCAAGAATTGTTCATGCCAGCCTGAGTTCAGGGGGGCAGCTGCTTCCCCCTTTCCCTGAAAACTTCTGTCCTGCAGGGAGCCTTAGTTTCACTAAGTCATGCTGTCACTACAGCAGTCTCAGGGTGTGATTGCAGACTATGTAGCCATACCCGAGCAGTGAAATTGTGACCGCTTGGGGTGTACAAGCCTTCCTGGACCCTGGTACAAAGCCGATGCACTTGTGGCTTCGCTGTATTGGCACCTGAAATAGCTTCAATAGAGCAAGCTCAGTTTTGTCTATAGGAGCTGCAGGCACAGTGTGAGTGTAGTGTAGAGAGACAACTAACTACTGGTAAATCTAAAGACTTAGACAGCTGAGCAGGTAAGGGATGTGAAGTCATCGTTGCGTGGTGAAACGTGTGAAGCCTTTATTGAAAGAACTATAAACAGACCACTAGAGCTGGAGTGAGAAGCAATGGCTGGCTGACCTTGAAACCACGCCCCATCCCTGAAGTAGGAAGCCATACGCAACAGGAATAGAGGGGGACACGTGAAGCCCAAACCATACTAAAGTTTCCCTACTGTGCAGTCTTTTGTTCCTGTTGAAGTCAAAGGGGGAGGTAATTTCCATCAAGTTGCATTTTTATTGGAGCACTGCAGCGGTGGCATTTAAACATCCTCTGTCACTTATAAAGGGTTTAGGAAAGAATAGACTCTGGAAAACTTGTTTTCTTAAACTTCTGCAAAGTCGAGGCATAGTATTCCCTAGGCAAGTTCAGTACTTACTTGCAGTTAAGCCCATGCGCCTTGGATTTAGTAAGCTGGATTCCATCTTGTACAGCAGCCTTACTGGAAAATGTTGGTTGTCACCATGGGCATAAAACAGCCTATGAGGCCAAACAGTGATTTACAAGATAGGTGGTAGGGCTGGCCTCACCGTTAACCAACAGATTTGAGAAGATGTTAGCCAGCCAAATAGTTCCAGAAGAATTAATTACCTTCAGCATGAGCTTTTTAAAGCACTTTTTAAGCCTTACCTTTTAATATCACCTCCCTCTTTCAGTGAAGAATGGCTTTGAGTTTCAGGAGCCCTGTCATCCCTCTAAAACAAGACCTGTCACATCAACCCCCTCAGACATGAATTGTACAATGCTGTAATTCTACTTTCTTGCAGGGGAGAACACATAAGGGAAATGGTAAAACAGATCAATGACATCAGAAGCCATGTGAACTTCTAATACACCAAGTCTCCATCACAGAAGGGCTGAAATGCTTTTGACAGGGGCAGCAAGGAATATTTTAAGGGGGAGAACACAGAACCCACATCTATTTATCCATACCAACTGTTTGTGCTGCATAATATGCTTTTTATTTCATATTTTGTAAAGACTCAGCATTGAATAAAACACTTTTGATAAGAAAAGTTCCTTTTACAAGCTCAGTTTGTCATCTTAATGGGAAGGGAACTAAACATTTTAAGCTTACAGCTATCCAGTGTGTAAAACTAAGTATTAAGTCAGTATATCGAAAAAGCAAGATTTAGGAAGGATTTTTACTTCAGTAAGGAAAGCTCTAGACTGAGTCTTCATCTAAGGCCCCTTCTGCCAGAAAGCAGATTAGAACAACCAGAAAAACGCACACACTTCAGCAGCTTTTGTTTAATTTGGAACACTTTCTTCATAAGGACACACCTTCAATACAGTTAACAAATGGTTACATTTGAATTCTGTAAACAGCAGAATTCTACATCCACAATTGCACAGGACACCAATGGCTTGGTTCACTGAAATGCAGTATTCACTTCCAAACACTGTTTGCCTTTATCAAAAGAGACTTTAGAGGCCAGTTGTATGTCTACTTCAGGAAGACTTCAAGGGACTGAATATAGATGCTTGACTTCTGCTAAAAGTGATGTGGTCAAGCTAAGTTTTAAGAAGCAGTACTGCACTGCTGGACAGTGGCACATGCAGAAGTGCCAAAATAAAGCCTTTAAGGACAGGAGGGGTACTAGACATGCTGCAAAAAGAACATTCTAGTTGCACAGATTGACTACACAAGTATTGGGAATACTTTATGAAATTCATTGAATATTTTCATTTTACAGTCTACACTGAGCAGTCCATTTTCTAAATTACCTTTTTTGCTGTGTAACGTTTGTTAGCTAGAGCTATAAAACTAACCCCCTACCCTGCCACAATCAAACTGATCCCAGGAGCTTTTATGATAGAGGGAGAATTTTCCTGCTACAGTTTGTTATGGATACAGTGGTACTCATTGCCAAAATTAAGATACTTTATTTGCACTTGAAGGATTTCAGTCCTGCTTTGACTGTACTCTAAATTCAAATGCCCCATTTCTCCAGAAGAAATCTTAATTCCTTTTGAAATTATTTTCATTACACCTTTGGGTTCTTCTGGCTACATCAGCACTGTCCCCCCAGTCTAACAGCTGCTCAGATCTAGGGCCTCATTTAGGTTTGACAGTCTAGTTCTCTAAGCTTTGCTGTTGGAATTGCAGTCACCCACTTTATCTTTGCCAATCTGCCTAGGGCCATGTTTTCAACAAAAGCTAGAAGCATTTTGTTTTTGGACTCACTCTACCTTACACGAGGCAGGGTGTGCAGCAAGGGGCCCTAGGAAATGGGAGCTTAGATTAGCAGATGACGGGTGCATGCCCATAACTCTACCTTTTAAACATTGGTACCTGATAGTTAAAAGCTGAATGAAAGAAGCTCAAGGTAGGGAAAGGGAACATGGAGTAGCAAAGTGAGACTGGAGAATAATGCATCAATATTCACAAGCTGTCTGCGAATATTAAAAAGGTTGGGAAACACTTCCACAAAAAACTGTGGTGAGATTGCTGCACTGAATCACTCAATCCACTCTGTAAAAGCAAAGATCTAATCATTTAGCTCCCCTTTACCATTATGTCCCTTCCACAGCCTGTGTACCCCTACGCTCACTCTAATTACACATGCAGCCACCTTTCCAGGCTACAAAAGTTTAGTACACCAACATGCATACACATGCAAATTTCCAGTCTATAATTTCTATATTAGTTACTATCAAGTTAATGAATGCTCAGCCACTCACTTTTCCTGAGGACTGCAGCAAGACATTACAGCCAGCAGCTGCAACCAAACACCTCAGCTACATCAAATGCAATACATGAAAGCCATAGCCATGCAAACAATAAAGGGAGCAGACTTGAGGCTGACCTGTGGTGGTAGAAGGGAGGCTGAGAAGAGGAAGCGATTCAGTGCAGAAAAGATGTTGACTGATTATTTCTTTGCTTTCTTCCAGTTTGGGATATACAGCCTAGCAATCTCACCTCAAAGTTAATTATTTTTGTGCAGGCTACTAGGTGTTTCCTCAAATAGGTGCTACAAAGAATTTAATGTTACATTTATTCCAGTGCTCATAAAAGAGCGGTCTTAAAGCACTGCTACTAGGAGAAGTACCAGTAGAACATTAGAAACGTAAGGTGGGTGAGGTAATATCTTTTAGTGGAAACAAGCTGTCACCCACAGACAGACATTATTAGCTCAAAATAATATTACCTCACCCATTTTTTAATATCTTGGGACCGATACATCACCACCACTGCACTGTAGAATGTTAGCTAATTCAGAGCATAAGGCTGAAAACAGTTGCTTTTTTCTATGACTTCTGCTGCCAAACACAGGCCCAAATTGTCAAGTGTGTACATACAACACAGTCCACGTACCACTTAAGAACTGTGGATTCTCAATGTTAATATTCAGGAAGTATAGTCCTACTAACCTTTTCAATAGTCAAGGCTGAAATGCTGACCAAATGACAACTTCGGGTCCTTTCAAAGGCCAGAGCTAGTTCAGTTATCACAGGGTCCAGTCCAAATATTCAGAACTTGCAACTCTTACTAGTACAATGGCTGATAAGCCATCATCATCTGATATCTGGTATGGAATTCTAATATTTTTTTTTAAAAAAAATCATGTTATAATACTGGTTTGTATGACAATAAACCCAAACCTAGCACCTGTAGAATACAGTCTTCTTTCTGCTGCTGTTGCATAGTGTTACCTTAATGTATAGTTAAGGGTCCGAATAGGATCTGGGTTAGTTCCTCTGTTTTAAGCAATATCTGGACACCATTTGAGATGCATTGCACTTGAACAAAACCTGCAGCATAATGCAGTTCAGGCTGCTTTTGTGCTATGGGATACAGACTGTAATGCATGTTGCATGTGCTATTAACCCAACCTATATGTGGCATGGGTGTGAGACTGAATTTTTCCTTGATTCAGAATCTTCCTTTTTCAACTACAATTTACACAGAGTGACATTCACCCCAGCAGACATGACCTGCAAATGCCCTATATGTTACTTAAATGGTGCACAGAGGTTTGTTAAGTGTTAACACAAATATGGGCCCAGCAACACCTCAGTTCTAAAATTGATAGTACCAGTTATTTTTTAAATTAAACCTGTGAAGAAGCGATTAAAAATAGTGCATTTCTTTAACCCCAGAATTTTAATTTGCAGTCCATTCTTTACTGATCAATTCATTTTTTTGGATTAACTTGTATCAACTCCTGAGACGCACAGCTCACTCACATCCATCCCATTCCAACAGCATTCAGATTGTTTAAAAAAAACAAAACTAAAATAGTTAAAAAAAAAGAAAAAAAAAGCACTGAGTTAGGAAAGACAATCAATATCCAGTGTCCTGCTAATAAATTCATATTTTAATATAAAATATTCATACAGCACACTACACCTCAGGCTGTCTGCTAGCTGAATACCGTTACTGACTAGTCAAAAACAGAAAAACTTCAATCACTTTGCTCTTCAATGTGTTTTGAGGGACGATATGATTTCCAGCAGCTACTTTGATCACAGTATTTAGGGGGAAATGTTCCAGACATCTATATTAGGTTAAGAAGTTGGCCAAAAAGAAAAAATATTTTTCAGAACGTAAAGGACTGTTTCCACTTACTGTGGAAAACAACACTGCACCCATTAGTGTTCCCATTAGAAAATGCTCTTCTACACTGCAAGGCTCCCTGGTGCTCTCTTCCTGCCCTGTGCAAAACCTTCTCCCCTCTAGAAACAAACTTAGTCATTGTCCCCTCTGTCACCATCTGCTCTTTCAGTTAGAGTTAAATAATAATTAATGTTGCTATAAAGATGAGTTAAAAACCGCAAAGGCAGCCTTGGAGCCCTGCTGACCAGGGTGTCATGTCTCAGGAAGCTGATTAATGTCTGTCAGTTTTGTGTCGTTCAGGATTGCACGTATTCTCTCCAAGGAATCTGCCTGCCGAATCCGTTCCAATTGCACCTACAAAAAGCAATGAATGCAGTGAGCTGGGGTAAAATGTGTGTTGTAATTCTCAAACTGGAACAAATGGTATTAGTGTGGATGCTATCTGCTCGGACATGCTCCGATGCGCAGCATATCCACACTGCCCACTTCTGCATATAAAACAACAGTATTGTACTTTCAACTGAGAAACAGCGGGTCTGCTCTGTGGTCTGTCAAGGGTCTGATTCAGTTAACAGTAACTGATGTTTGCGATCTCTGAAAAGCAACTTGGTTTGTAGGCCTCAGGTCAGTGACGGCATTAGTGGATGTCAACCCCTACAGAGAAACAAATGGTCCCCGCTCCCATTTATGCCATGGTTTTAGAGTTCTTCCCTCAGAATATTCAGAATCCCCTTTCTTATGGCTGCCTCAAGAGAGGGTTCAAGTATGTTCATTCAAGAGAAAAGGGGGCAAAAGCATGTACAGTTACTTTACCATTCAACTGTTTCCTTATGTGAAACTTTATTTCTTCATCCCCCATTAAATATTAAATCTTAATGATGCACGTGCAATACTTTGAATGATTGGTAAAGATGCCCAGGACATCAAAACATGGGACAGGAGATCTCGTCTACACTGAACTTACAAAAAGACTCCAAACATCAGCATACCACTCAACGCACTCTTGATGCAAAAAGAAAATTATCCCAATACACTCTCCTTGGACTGTAACTGTGTTGCACAAGTCTAAGAATAGGGGTATTTTAGGTTTTAAAAGCCACTACTTTAGCACTTTTTCTAACTAGGTGATTCATTGCTGTCACACATCAAGCACAGTAACCTGGTGGTTATCAATGTACCAGCCAGTGACATACTGACAAGGAGATGAGAAGAGTCAAATTCAAAAGGTGATGTGAAAGATGGTGTAAACCTTGGAATCACAGAATGGAATCATACAATCTCCGAGCTGGAAGGGACCTCACGAGATCATCTAGTCCAACCCCCTGCTCAAATCAGGACCAATCTTATTTTTATCCCATATTCCTAAATGGCCCCCTCAAGGATTGAACTCACAACCCTGGGTTTAGCAAGCCAATGCTCAAACCACTCAGCTATTATAAGAAGATGACAGCAAGTAAAAAGCAGTTTTACAGAGAATGTTACCTTAATTTTCTCTTCTTCCTACACCTACTACTACAGATACAAATAGGAGAAAGCGTTAACAACCCACTTTGCCCATCCCTGTGGGCCACCTCCAGCAATCAACATGCTGAGTTCTTTTATTGGGTACCCTCAAAGATTCTGGATTTTATTTACTAGCTAGACTAGGAAATGTGAATTACAATTTATAAGTTTTATTTCTAAGCGACTCTTTACTGGACAGTTGGTAAAAGAAAAAGGATACAAGACTGAACCTTAGTTGGCTCCTTGGAGCGAAGATCAAAGTGTACCCTGATGAGAGAGAAGAGAGTCCTGTGGCACCTTAGAGACTAACAAAAGTATTCAAGCATAAGCTTTCGTGGGCTGAGATGGATAAGAAACTGCAATGCAAACTGAACCATACTCCACTGCATGAAAGATTATCCAGAAGTATTCAAATCTCTTTCTTCTGCTGACTTGTGAACTCTTGAACCCAACTACAGCTTCTTCCTTTTAGGATCAAGCACATGACTCAGTGATGGGGATAAAAAACTATCATGTGCAATAGCTTAAAAAGCAGCAAATAGACACCCCAAGAGTGCAAATTCCTGACATTGCACTTGAATATTTACATCATGATGAATCACTATGACTAAATTACGGACTGGGGTAACATCAATGTTAGGGAATCATGGAGCTATTGTTTGTGTGTTTCTGTACAACTCCATTTAATGCAATAACTCCCTACTGGCTGCTGGGAAGGAGTTGGGGGACAGGAAGTCAAATCCAGGCTACTAAGAGCTCAGCCAGGCTCTAAAACAGGCGGGATTCCTGACTTAGACTAACAATTCTTCACTGCTCACAATACAGTTGGTTTATGGTCACCGTTTTTATGTCACACTGCACCCCAACTACAGAGGTGACAATACATATGGGTATGAACAAATGTAATACTTGGGACAGAGTGATTACACATCTCTTACCTGAAGGGTCTGAGAAAGCTTCACAAAGTCTCTCTGTACTTGCTCACTGACATCTAATTCAGTCTGCAGTCGCTGAGCTTTGTTCTTCTCTTCAAACATCAACTGTTCGAGGTTAGTCTGGAAAGAGAAAAGTTGTTGATGTTGTGCTTAAACTATGTACAAAAGGGGCATGGATGGACTTCTGATTAAGCCTGGGTCTGAGAATCAGGGGATCTGAGCATATTCCACAGTTTGCCTGCCTGAAGTTTGACCAGCCATTTACCCTTTCCATGCCTCAGTTTCCCTATCTGGAAAACAAAGGGTTAATTCCCAGTCTCCAAGAGTATGGGGATGATGAGGATTAATTAATTAATGTAGGAAAAAGCCCTTCCATAGCATCTTATTTCCACAGTTCTCCAAGTAATACTGCACATTACTGACAATGAAATCAGACAATAAATGGAGGCTCATGATTCTCTTATAGGTAGATTACTACATTTTGTCTGGGTTTTGCTCAAGGTGGTATAGAAATGATACCACAATTAATTCATTCCTCTGCCAGTGCAGTACTGTTCCCCACAGAAAACAGTGAAATGTTAAGTATTCAGAGTCTCGGGGGACCCAAACTCGTTAATCCGGTTTCAAAATGACTGGGAATGGAGCTTTCAACAACTTTCCTAGACAGACTTACACAGTCAGGACATCTCCTGAGATCCACTCTTCCCCTTTCTGTTTCATCCTTTGCTGTTAGCAGTACCCAATTTGATCAGCAACGTGAGCTTTCAGAACACGGTCTTTTGTCAAGCATAAGTGTCTGTTCAAATTCAAAACTTAATTTCATACAGAGCCACCAACACAACAGTTACCTTCGCAGCGCTCTCCTTCTTTAGTTGTTCTTCAAGAGTGTTTTTCATTTCTTGAAGACTCTCCAGCTGCTGCTGTTTTTCCTGCAAGGTGCACTCCAACTGTGAAATCAAAGAAAATCAATTACTTAAAACCCTCTAAGATTTTCTTTTTCCACAGATCCCTGGCATTCAAAACATTTCATGGAAAGATCAGTATAATTGCCTTTGTAGAGAAACTCCAAGGTAAACATGCCATCACCCCTTTTCCCCCTGAAACTGTAAGGAACTGTCTGTAACAAATAACATTTAACTTATTAAGATTAGTATAGAAACTATATAGAATTTTAAGCATTAGGAGAGCCTCTGTTAAGGTTGCAAAAATCTTACTGTCCTTTAGAGTTCCTAATGTCTACTTATTTGTTTCTTTTACAGTTAAATGATAGTGCTTCTTCTCAAAATCCAGAACCATACAAGTTCTCAACTTGCAACCATGTGGCAATGGACATTGTGGTCAGAAAATTCTCCTAAACAGAATAAGCAGTCCTTCCTTTTTCTGGAAGGAAGTAAATTCACTATTATTTCCCAGCTACGTGACATGAAGGCCACAACGTGGTTAAATCATTCCAAACTATCCTGCTTGTATCTCCCTAGACATGAGTGACTTATCAGACAGTGTCCTCATTCAGAGTCATTTTACAAAATACATATTTGGGTTAGTAACAACGAAGCAGAGCCAGCAAGAAAAGTTATCTTATTTTTCTCTGACATGGGAGGGGTTGATATTGACACAGAGATTCTAGAACAACAAGAATGAATCACCTTTTTGGGATTCTCCTTCCTGCCCGTTTTATCAGGTAAAATTTTCTACGTTTAAGTTCGCAAAATTCTTAAATGATCTTCAACCTGAACTCTTACCTGTTCCTTTTCCACTTTGATTCTTTCCAATTCAGCTTTTAGGCTAGAAATGGAAGCTGCAAAACAGAGGGAAAGCAAAAACTTTTCACTTCATCAAGAGACTAGCTTCACCTCATTTTCATTAACCCATTAAAAAAAAAAAAAGAGCTAAATGTTCTATCACAGTAAATGTAGCTGAGGCTCTTTTTACTTTATGGAATAGTTTTACCACCCAGCCAGAGTTCTCTGCAAGGCTAATGTGTAATCCATCTAAACCCAGCAAGGAGGAATTCTGAAGATTTCTCTTCATTCATTCTGGGAGTTACCATTTCCCCTTTAGAACTCTCATCTCTCAATAGCTTATGATCATGGCAATCTGCCTCTGGCAGGTAAATTATCTCCTTTAACATAACCCTATGGTCACTGGGTGGTATTAACAGAGGTAGGGGGAAGCGTCTTTTACTCATGTTCTTGTGCCACACCATTCACTATTGTGTCTGGAACACATACCGTGTTTCCCCGAAAATAAGACAGTGTCTTATATTAATTTTTGCTCCCAAAATTACATTACATTATATTACAGCGAGAGGCAAAACTGGAAGTACGTCTTATTTTCGGGGGATGTCTTACTTTCGGGGAAACAGGGTAGATGTGTTCGAGGAGTGACATCCCCTCCCTGGTTAAACTTGGTCTCCCGGAGCATGCAATGCTGTTATTAAGGTACCATTAATATGATTAAATTAATTTATTGTGAAATGGCAGAAATCCATGCGTCTTCAGAAGACAGACCAGCGTTACAAAACAAAGCTCAGCTATGCTGTCTCTTGTACACAATTCATTAAATGTCCTGACTAGAGCCTTGAAATAAGTAAACATGTTAATAATGCAGAGTTCTGGATAGAACTGTTAAGTGTGAGTTACACTGAATGCGTCAATGGGTCAAGAGAGGGACTTAAATATGTACCCGATGTAACCTAGTCAGTGCAGGTTACATGCATCTCTAATATGCAGCAAGCACAGTTCATTATTTTAACCATTTTAGCCCTACGAGAAGGATTTTTGAGATTATGAACAAATCCAAAATGTTAGTTGTTAGAAGAAAGGAAACTTGACCCCCGCCCCCCCTTCAGGAGCTAGGGATTAAGGAGGAAAACTGAACTGCAATTTTTTTAAAAAAAAGTTATGCTCACTTGAAGAACACTTAGAAAAAGACAACCTACCCTAAAAACAGAGCCAAGTGCCTTCTCTCTCTCCCAGCTTCTGCCAGCCAAGGGAGCTCAAGTTACTTCTTGCTCTCCTGGAGTGACACATACCACTTTCTATCTGGTTACTCAGCTGCCGAAAGTCTTAGTTGAATTTTAGTACCGTACAGAACTGTCCTCTGATCCCCTTTACTTTTAAAATATTTGAGGAGAAAGCAACAGTTTCATTTTTGTGTGCTACATGTTAGGGAAGCTTTAAACCCCCTCTCCTTGTTTGTAAATAAAACGAACAGCAGGGAAGGCAAGGCTGGAAAAACTAATCTCACTCTAAACAAAAACACTATGTTACGCCCCTTTCCCTGTACCTATATTTTGACTTACACCAAAAAGGCTCCAGCAAGGGGACCTGTCTGAACACACTTTGGATGCTATATCAATATAAACGATTACTTCTCTCTTTCTGTATTTTGGGTTTATTTCTGTAAGTTACCTGTACCGTAACTATGGTTTAAATATGCATTTATTAACTTAAGCATAAATGTTTTATTCTTTTCATCAGCTTCTCATTTAGCTGCAAGATTCTGCATGCCCTCTAGCAGAGGGCTTGTAGCCCTCAGAAAAGAGAGCAAGTAAAAAAAGAGGCTAGGGTTTCAGTAATAATGAGATAGAACAAGCATCTCCACTGAAAACAACCCCAATAGTATTCCCTATCAAATAAAAACCGCCTGGTGAACTATTCCAATACATCTCTCATGTCTTCCTTAGATTCACATTCACAGATATCACAATTTGACATTATAGTCTGACCTCCTGCATCAACACAAGCCAAGGAATTATTACCGATATCTGTGTCAAAGTCAACAAAGCAAAGATATCAATCAAAAAATCAGGGCACAAAATTAGACAGCAAACAATAGTCTCACCCTTAATACTTGGTAACAATTCAATTTCCCATTTTATCTGTTTTTTTCATCTACACTTCCGCTTTTAATATTAAAAGTTGCATGCAACATCAGAAGGCATATATGGCCACATTTCACCATAGAAACCGTGTCTTCTTGAGGATTTAGGATTATATTCAGATGCACAATTTGTCAAATGCACTCCATATGTCACAACCATTATAAATAAAAGCTATTTTTAGGGCTGTCAAGCGAGTAAAAAAATTAATCACAATTAATCATGGACTTGTTGGTTCTAAACGTTTTACATTGTTTTGTTTTTGAGTGTAGTTATGTAACAAAAAAAAAATCTACATTTGTTAGTTTCACTTTCGCGATAAAAAGATTGCCCTATGGTACTTATATGAGGTGAATTGAAAAATACTATTTCTTTTGTTTCTTTCATTTTTACAGGGCAAATATTTGTAATAAAATAATATAAAGTGAGCACTGTACACTTTGTATTCTGTGTTGTAACTAAAATTGATATATTTGAAAATGTAGAAAAACATCAAAAATATTTAATAAATTTCAACTGGTATTCTATGGTTTAACAATGCAATTACAACAGCAATGAATTGCGATTCATTTTTTAAATCATGATTAATCTTTTTGAGTTAATCACATGAGTTAGCTGCGATTGACTGCCCTATTATTTTTGTGTGTTTTCCAAAAGTGTGTCAAACAGGACATGAATTCTTCTGATGATAATGTTGATACATTTGACTTTTAAGTTAGCCCAAAACAAGTCCTCAAGAATCTGTTTTCCAACATAGGTTTCTCTTTTTAGATTATTTTGCTCCTTCTCACCTATTTCTTCTTTGCAATTTTCTATTTCCAGCTGTAGAGTTTCTTCTAAATTTTCCTTAAGACACTGTTCAGCTTGAATCTGTTCTTTTAAGAATAAAATTTCTGCCTTCAGTTTTTCTTCAAGGTGATCTGCTGCTGTCCGTACACTAATGATGTCCTCACGATATTTTAATACCAGTTCACGGAGTTCCTGAATTCAAGATTAGCAAGAAATTTCAGTTACAACATTTTCACATACATAGAAGGCAATGTACACAGATACTAGTCACAGATTAAAAAGTCAAATTACCAGTGGTTTTTTGCTCTCTTTCAGCATCTCAGGCCCTATTCCCAAAAAAGTTTTAATGAAGTAGTACAAAAAATTTGCCTGGTAAATTATGATCTTGCAATAATGATCTTGGACATGCAGGGGTGTTGAGATTTACTAAAGCTCAGTACAAAGAATTATGCCAGTTCTTAACCTTCACTGCTCCTACACAAAACCACCTCTCACACTTGTGATGAAACATAACTAATCTGTGCATCCCACTGCCACCCAACAAAATGCCTCGCAGAGTCAAGACCTTAAATTTAGAATCCGGTTGTTTCTGCAGTTTTACCAGACGTGACTTCCTCCACTTAGTTCTGCTGTTACATTTTGTTCATTTAAATATTCTGATCAATCATTTCAAAATATTTTACCTCCATGGATTCTGGCAGACTGAAATCTTCAGCTTGCTGTAAAGACACATGCAAGCTATGCTTTCCCTGAAGGCTTTCATTATCTTTTTGCAGTCTCACCAACTCTTCTGACACCTGCTCCCTTGACTGCATCAGGACCGCCTCCAATGTAAGGAAAAAATGCAAAATTATAGTCTTAAAATCATGCTGGGGTCTATTCACAGCCAATTTGTTGCAGGACTTTCAAAGCTAGTGAAACCCTGGGCAATTTACATTCTCTGTGAAGGAGGATGGCAGTATGGATCAACTCTCACTGGTTACCTTTGGTTATTCCAGTACTGGTAAAAAGTGGCACACGTGTTGTATTTATTTATTTTTTCTCTATGTCTACCTAATTAATTATATAAATAAAGAGACCAAGTTCTGTCTTTGAATCATTGTAGGTGGGCTTTCATAGCACCTCCCACTCATAAGTTGGTAGCAGATCCCGAAGTTCCAACTCCGCTAGTTAACCATGTTGTGTTGCTACAGTGCCACACGATGGAAATTGTTATTTCATTTGCCTTTTTAAAGAACAGGCAGCTATATATTAGAAGAACAATCAAGTTGCAAAGCCAAGCACTCGGAAGATAGGAAATGTCAGAATGTCGGTTGCCTGTGCAACCTCAATGCATATGCACAGGCAACCGACATTCTGACTCCAGACTACGTCACATCAGAAACCTAAATTCCTGGGCTTCCCTGTGCAGGGGAGAATGAGGGACTCCCGAGCCAGAACTTCTCCCAGAAGAGCTTCATCCAGCAGCTTTTTGCAGTTGTGGAGAAGACAAGTGCCCGGGGATTTGGGGAATGGTATGTGCAAGTATGGAAGAGACCTTGGTGTGAGAAGTGTGCATGACTGTGACACTGCAAACTGCTTTAGGTTCAGTACTACAGGGTTCATAAATATCCATATGTTAAATGCATGGTTGTCTTCTCCCAGGTGACATGGTTAGACAGCAAGATAAACAAACAAATCCATTAATTTTCATTTACGTGTTTAAAAAAAAAGTGTCAGCAAGACTGAGTACACAATATTATTGAAAAGGTATTTAAAAGTGAAGTTTCTTTACCATCTGCTCCTGAACACTTCTCTTTGCTTGGGAAAACGCCTGTTGTAATTCAGTGAGTAAGGTTTCAGACTCCTGAGTTCTAACAATAAGTGATGATATCTTCCAAAAGACAAAACAAAGATATAGTTATGTGTTTGAAACAGATTAAGCAGGTTTTGAGAGTGTATTGAATACCCATCCATTCTCCCTTTTGATCCCTCACATGTACTTCACATATTACAGACGCTCCCCGACTTACCCAAGCGTCCCGTTCCAGAACACCTTGCATAAGTCGTGTGTTGTTTAAGTCGGAAACGTATCTCCGACAATTATACCAAAAAAAAAAAAAAAAAAGCAACCCAACCTCCCACCTCCTATTTCCAGCTTATGGAGCTTTTTCCGTAAACTCAGATTTGCGTAACTCGGATTTCCATAAGTCCAGGAGTGTCTGTACAGCTTTATATTCATTCAAACCAGGTTTTGTTTTATTGGCTCGTGTATCACAACCTCATCATTTGAAAGAGATACTCCAACTCATACAGACTAAATTAAGATGTGTTTTTCTACAAATAATAGATTAATTCTACTGACAACTAACAATTCTGATCATACCCAAATGCAGATACTTCAGAACCAATTAAGGCAGAAGAAAAAAAAACAACAGATTTTTTTTCCAGGATAGAAAGATAATACTTTCTTAAACAAACAAACACACACACACACGTTTTCAGTGGAAATACAGTACTTTTTGAAATATAAAAACAAGAGATTCAGAATTCTGACTATAAAATCAAATCAGATCTTAGTCCATGGCTTGTAAAGAAAAAGTGTTTATTATTTAAACATAGAAAGAGTGAATAGTACTGAAAGCCACAGTACAACAATCTAAATTTAATTCCATGCCCAGAAGACTTTCTCCTCTGGTTGTCATTTTATTAGTAGGATAAAACACACACACGCACAAAGGATTAGTCCCAGGAAAGTAGCACCCAAAATTATAACACTGTTTCTCCATTATTGCACCACAGAAATCAAGAGGTCAGTGGCCCTGAGTTTACAGTACTGAACATTACAAGCACAGAAAAAAGTTTAAAAAGCCTATAAATACCTTATTTACTATTTATTACTATTACTATTTACTATTCGTATTGTGATAGCACCTAAGAGTCCATTACAGACCAAGTGCCAATTGTGCTGGGGCTGTACAAAGAGAGCAAAATTAATAATTTTATAACCACTTTAGGTTCTCATGTTAAGAATCAGAAGAGACTGGTGTGTATCTATGATCAACTAGTCATTCCCTGCCCAAAGAAATAAGCATCAAATGGTTGTCTCTCTCTCAATTGCATTAGCTACCTGTCAAGTGCTGATAAGGTTAAATGGTATGATGGGCTAGACCTTTCAGAGGTGCTGTGCCGAGTCTTCATGTATTCACTCTAATTTAAGGCTTCGTGTGCCAGTAATACATTTTAATGTTTTTTTCAGGTCTCTCTATGGGTATGTCACGTCTTCACTACCCGCCGGATCGGCGGGTAGCAAGCGATCTTTTAGTGATTGATTTCCTCGCGTCTCATTAAGGCATGAGAAATCGATCGCCGCAGCGCCCCCGTCGACTCCGTAACTCCAGCTTGTCACAAGGCGCAAGCTGGAGTCGACGGGGGAGCGCGCTGCCGACTGCAGCTGCCGTGAGGACGGCAGGTAAGTCAGCTGAAGATACGCCAACTTCAGCTACGTTATTCACGTAGCTGAAGTTTCGTATTTTCAGTAGATCCCCCCCTGTCCCCGGCCCCCAGTGAAGACCAGCCCTATAAGTCTATAACAAGTATCGGCAACCTACGGCACGCGTGCCATAGCACACTGCTGCCAGCCGAGGTCCAGGCTGCCCAGCCCTGCTCAGCCCACTGCCAGCCTGGGTGAAGGGAAGGGCCGGCAGCAGGCTGAGTGGGGCCGGCAACTGAGATCCCAGCTGGCAGGAGCCTGTTGCCGGAACCCCAGAGCAGCAGCAGGCTGAGTCATGCCGATCTGGGGTTCTGGCTGCTGGTCCCCTGCCACCCGGGGTCGTGGCTGCCGGCTCCACTCAGCCCGCTGTCGGCCTGTGGGAAGAGAATCAAATTTTGGACTATAAAATATAGATTAACAAAACAAGTTCATTTTGCAAGTTGATTTAAAGTGACCGCTGACTTTTTGGCATCCAGTTTATAAAATTTAATAATCTGAATGTTAAATTAACATGGCTTTAGAAGGACAAACAAATACTTCAAGAACAAGGGGGCGAGAGAAAGAAGTCAGCGATAACTAAATGGACCCACAAAAGCAACATTAAATCGAAAATGGGCAACCAAGGAGATACAGATATATGCCAGATGCTTATATAAGATCATCCTGACAAGGTATCAGTAGCACAAGCAAAGCTGGAAATTTTCATTTCAATAGCTCCTAGAGGAGTCTGCGCAGATCCTAACAATCAGGAAGACTATTTGAAAATTAAGAATTGGAATACAAACACATTCCTTCTGAGGAATCCACTTCTTTGTTAAAGTGAAGCTTTTTTTTTTTTTTTTTTTTTTACCTGAGTGGCAGAGTCTTCAGTGCTTTGCTTCATGTAATCTTCCAGCTCCTGTTTATCTTTCATTGTTTTTTCCAGCTGGTCATTAGCCTGCCTCAGCATCACCTGCAGCTTTTTCACCTACATGATTAGACCAAAAGATTCTTTCTTTAAAAGGGCAAATCTGTTTACCTGGCACAGAGTGTAAAAACATTCTGAATTTACAACAGAGTCACAAGGGTTCCTTTGCTGTTTTTATGCATCCCTTAATGATTAGATCCATAATGAAATATAGAAAACTATATTCCAGTGGATCTCTACTACTCAGGATAAGAAAAGGATACCCTTTAATGATTCTGAAGACTGAGTCATTCAGACCTGGAATGAAGTCAGAGGGAAGGGTTGAAGTCTTAAAAGTTCTTCAGTGCACAGGCAGGGGATGACTCTATAGCTGCTTTAGAATTATTTTATGCTGTTGGCACAAAAATTACATCTCATCTACTTTTGCCTTTGCTGCAGCAATTCTCATGGTATCAGTAAATACAACTGAATTTATAAAGTGAAAAGCACTTAAAGAAATTATTCAGTTCAGTCCAAAAAATCATTACAAGGATATTTCATTCAGGATGACTGCATAATGCATTTTTACTTTTTGGTAGAACACAGGGTCTTTCACTGCATGACAGCATAGTACCAAGTAATGTGGCATACTGCTTGGCAAATATTTAAGTAGCATGCATATGCAAGCGTGCATGATTTCATACACAAAATGCAGCAAATTGGATTACAGCACTAAATTGGCATGAGCTTCCCAGAATTTGAAGTAGGTTAACTTAAATCCCTGAAAATAAAATTAAGAAGATAAAGTGGCAGATAGTTAATAGCTACATTCTTGGCCGTTTCTACAGCTGTAATCTCTCTGTACAGCCCAAGAAAAAACCCTCACCTGATCTCTTGTCTCAGCCTCTTGAATCTGGATTCCCTGTAATTGCTTTTCATAATTCGAACACATATCACAGCGCCTACCCAGCTTGTTTCCTGCATTCTGCACCTGGAGGACACAAAGTTATTACTTGCCATAAAGGCTTTAAAAGGAATGTCTGAGTGATATACAGGCTCACTCATGTTGTGCAATCATAGAATGTTGCTGCAGATAAGAGCTATAGGTGTGGCCAATTTCTGGAAGAGTCAGTAGCAGAAGTAATGTAGCAGCAGGATTAAAATATTTTATGCCTAAAGAGCAATATAAACAGAAGGGACCCAAAGACAAGTGATCTAAATGGTTAGAGATGGAAAGACTTCGACATGGAGATCTCAAAGACTGGGACTATTAAGCTTAGAGAGGAAACTAATAAGAAGGAATGTGAAAGAGATATACTTGATAACAAATGATAGAGAATGAAATAGGAACACCTGATTTACTCTTACATAACATCAGGAGTAGTCAATAAAAAGAGAACCAAAAAAAAAAAAATACTTGCATAGTTAACCTGTGAAGCACACTTCTACCAGGGAGGAGTGAGGCCAAAAGCTTAGCAGGATTAAAAAAAATTAAACTTTTATATGGATAAGAATAATATTCTTTTTTTTTACTTTACAAAAATTATAAGCAGTATAAACACTTATCCTTCTGGGCATACACCTGTGGTCAGGAAGAAACTTCTCCTATGAACAGATTCCATAATTCCAAGTTTTTCATGAAAAAATAATATAGGCCAGATTCCCAGCTGGTATAAATTAGCATAGCACTCTTGACGGAGCTACACCAGTTTATGCCAGTCTGGCCCCATGATTTCTAGGGTGCTTTTATAGCAAGACAACATCCTGACCCTGAAGAAGTTCAGGGGAGCTTTGCCATTGACTTCATTGGCACCAAGATTCCACATGTGGTCATTGTAACTCTCAGCAATACACTATCAGTCAAGGCTCCTTCATGTTTTTTAATAGGCTTGGCTATAAATATGTCCAGCAAGATGAAGTATGGAGAATGTCCTATTTTCTGAATGGCTTAAAAAAATTGCAAAATAAGTATTTTTACCAAAAGAATACAAACACTTTTGGCATTTTTCTTATAAATTTGTGATTTCCTTCCCCCTTCATAACTTTCCCCACTTTTTGCTATGACAACCAACCAGCTTTAATTAGGGGGTTTTCTGTCACCTTCCTCTGATGCAGCTGTTACTGCCCAATGTCAGAGAGGATACTGAACGAGATGAATCTATGTTGCCTTTTTTACCTTTCAGTGGTTTTATTGGGGATTCAGACTAGTGTTTTACCAAAGCAATAGCTACAGGTCAGTGCTGTGAATTGAAATCTCATATGTATTTCTTACTCCCCTCCCCGCCCACACAGAGCTGCATTCATAGCTGCCTGTGTAGACTGTATTTCTGCCTCCACAATTAAGTGGAAACAGTATTTCTCTTAGAATTCCAGGAAAGGGTCGGAGTAAAATGTCAAGGGAGCAAGAATATGTTCAGAAGGCTATAGAGGATTGGATTCATCCCCAAAATCATTATAATGTCGGGTCTTCCTCTACACCGCAACACAGATTAGGTGTTAAAGATAACTGCTTTATCGTCTGTGTAGAGAGGTTCTTGTAAATATGTTATGAATAGCAATTCTGATTTCAGGTGTCCCAGTAATCCTCCCAGGGCGATACTAGGATCGTCAGTGTAACAATTACTACTACATCTGCCCTGTTTCTTTCTTCCTGTCCTCCTTTTAGCATCTCTTCACTTCCGGCAATCCTTCCTCCTGTCTTGTCTTCTCCCCTTTTTGTACTTGCCTTTTAACCTTCCTTTCTTCCATTTTATTCTCTCCCATTTCCTCCTTTTTAGTGCTTCTTTTTAGCCCTGCCTTCCTTTGCAATTTAAGCTGTGTGGAGATGGTGGGCACAGCTGGTGAGCACAACTGCACTCCTCGACAGGAGGTGCCTGAGTTTTTAATTTGGCACCATATACAGTTATTAATGGAACTGACAGAAAGAACTCCCCAAAGTGGCACTTGCCTTGGCCAGCTCACTGTGAAACTAACTAGAACTGTAATGTGTCAATTTCAATCTGCGGCATGGAATTCAGGGAAATCTGTTCCTTACAGGAGCAAGTCCCTGAAAAATGTCTGCAGTTGATTATATTGTAGCCTAACTGGCTACAACCATTTTGGTCACTCACCTCTAAACTTTGTTTCCTGCATAACCCTTGGTGCATAAGTGGATCAGTATTAGACCCACCATGGTTTCCTGTTAGACTTCTTCATCCTATCCTGCACCACACGATGCTCCCACCTCTCACAGTTGCTTTGTATTTTCTTTCTCCTTTTCATTTCTCATCTTTTCGCTATATCTTTCCCCTTACTTTTGCAGGGTCAAAAACAGCTTTGAAGCAACAGTGTGATTCTTAAATCAGATCCCCGCTGCAGCCCTTCCAAGTGTAATACACTTCAGGGTTTCATGAAAAAGAAAGTTGACTTTGACTGTTCCTACTCAGGGAAGTCTACATCTACATCGAGCATGGTTGATGCACAGAACTATCTTCAAATTTAAACTAACCAGGATCATATGAAGCAAGTCAATTTACTTCTCCAGTTCCTTTCACATGTAAAGACTTTGGTAGCTGGTGGATTAAATACTACTGTGCCTGGGCAACACAGAAGCTATTCTGGGAAGGGAAGACAAAAGACAGGATACTTACCTCCTTCTGAAGTAGATTCCACTCTGTCTCACTAACTAAGCGGTAACCACTAGGAGACACATAAGCACTTTCTACAACCTGTGTAATGCTGGAGAGAAGGGAAGCAGTCTCTTCTTGCTCTGGTGTCATTGCTTTGATTGCTTTTTCCTGATCTTTGGTTAACATGAATCCACTTGGCATTTGCAGAGACCCAAGGGAGGAAGTATCAAAGTTCTCAGATGCTGAATCTGCTCCGACTAGTGGTCCAAAATCAGATTCATCCAGATTCCCAGCAGATTTTGCTTTGTGGTTGTATCCTAAAGTTTTGGACTGTAAAGATCCCGATGTTCCCAAGCTGTCCGTAGACTGTGCTCTCCGAAGTCCATCTTTAAACAGATCATTGTCTGATTTATTGAAAGATTCACCAGAAGATAATAGCAAGTCTGTGTCTAATGAATGGACTGATCCATGGGCGCTATTTAAATGTACCTGAAAATGAAAAAAAAAGAAAAGGTAAGTCAAATTCCTGTCTTTGCGCTGGAAATAATAGCAAGAAAGTAAAAGCAAAACAAATTGAATACTGGGTGCCAAAAATCTGACACGATAGCTACTGATTTAAATTGGCTTTGGTGATGACATTTGCAACATCTGAAATTTAGAGTGAAGAATAAAGATTCAGAACCAAAATGGCATACGTGGCTACAGAGTTTCCCCAACATTGTTTTGCTAACAGAGCTCCACTTCCCTAGGAAGTGCACCTCTCTGCCAGCTCACTTAGCAGTGGAAAACAAGCTACACAACATAGTACCATATTGATTATTTACAAAATTCTGTGTACAGTAAACCCTCGATTTAACGGACTTCGGATGCAACGGACAAAATTTCCGATGCATTCGAAATCCGTTATTCGGGGGCTGCCGGCTCCCGCCGGGCTCCCCGCAGCGGGGAGCCGGGCGGGCGGGTTGACGGCTCCCGCCGGACTCCCCGCAGCGGGGAGCCGGGCGGGCTGACAGGCAGGCTTATGTTGACGGCTCCCGCCCGGGTCCCAGCAGCCAGGGTCCCGGGCGGGCGGGTTGACGGCTCCCGCCCGGGTCCCGGGCGGGCGGGCTGCTGGCTCCCGCTGGGCGGGCTGACTCACGGCTCCCGGCCGTGATCAGTAAAACCTCTATATAACGGACTAATTCGGGTGAGGGGGGTGTCCGTTAAAGCCAAAAGTCCTGTTATTTAATGATTTTAAAAAATTATTAAATAACGGACTTTCGGCTTTAACGGACACCCCCTCGCCCGAATTAGTCCGTTATATCGAGGTTTCACTGTATTTGTGAAAGCAAAATTCCACTGCCAGCTAGCACAAACATCTCCTTTTCTAGAGCAAAACTGGTCTTGATATCAACATCACTAACATTAAAACAATTATTGTGAAATGATTACGAAGCATTTTATAATTTTATGAACCACCATTATAATTTTATAATCCTAATGATTATGAATCATTTCAACTAGCCAAGTTTTATACGGTTTCTAAATTTCAGGTGGTATATTCAATTTTACTTGCTTTTCACAAATGAAAAGTTGAGACAATTTCAAATATTATAATTTCACTCTACACAAAATACACAGTAATAGTATAATTTACACAGTATACACCAAAAAAAGCTAATTGTTGTCAATGGTATCTCTGTGGCTGTTCTAACAGGCACCACTTCATACTGAGATACCCAGCTCAAGAAAACGCAACAAAACTTCAATGCAGAATCCTAGTTTCTGATTGGATAGTGCAGCTTCCTTTTGGCTGCTACACAGATCAGATGGGAACAGATACTCAACTTGGGAAAATTGTTGTAGTTCAACTGAAGTTAATGGAGTCATGACATTTTACACCAGCTAAAGATCTGTCCCAATGATTAGTTTGTGGCCAAATACTAATCTGATTATACAAAATTAGCATGAAATTCACCAGGTACCAGTTAGCATGGCAGAGAGAGGAAAATGTCACGTCATAATTTTGCTGATTTTTAATGCAGGAGGCCTTAAGATTCTGATGCACACTTTGATTTTAATTCTAATTTTAACAACATAATACAGTTCCATTATACTGAAAATACAAAGTTATAATTCTAAAAAGCTTATAAGAACATAAGAATGGCTGCACTGGGTCAGACCAAAGGTCCATCCAGCCCAGTATCCTGTCTACTGACAGTGGCCAATGCCAGGTGCCCCAGAGTGCTTACTATTAGGTGCTTACTGAACACCTTGGGAAATGCATACTGTACAAAGTTGTTTTGAACTACTCATTTGTTTTACCTCTTCATTAAGGAACTGTGTAAGGGATTCTTCATGGGTTAGAGAGCATACTTCTTTTGTTTCATCATCTGGATCTTGTTGTTTCTGTTTCTTCCCTTTGCTAAGTCGCTGCTGTTCATCATCTTCCTAGAAGCAAGTTGTAAACAAAAAAGCATTTAAACAGGATTCATTTCTGACTTATTCCACAGGAAGCTGAACGTGGTGGTCATCACATGAACTCCCTTAATAAATCAAACTGCAGAGGGAAGGTAACAGGGAGGGATACTGATAGGAGAAAAACAAGTATCACTTTTAGAAGAGAAGGCTTCTATTTTACCCCAATGAGAGTTGCACCTCTCTCACTAGTGGTGGCTGATTCATGGATCGATAATGAGCTTTGTTCCAAAAGGAAATGCTACTTACTTCCTTTCTTATGTTAAGTACCATGAAACAGGTAAAAACCCAAAACTGTGTAAGCTGGTTATCCTATGGAACTTCTAGCAACATGCCTGAATGGTCCCAACTCCATTAACAAAAGCATGGAAATCAGAACATACAAAATGACAAACATCAAGGGAATATTTTTTAAATTGTGATCCTGAAACACACAAAATGCTCAGCATAAGAAAATTTAACTTTTCTTTCTAGTAACACTTGCAACAAAGTCCTTTTTATTTATTCATGGGGCAATCACTGTTTAGAAAAAATATAAGGCAGTCAAAACTTGCCATTCCAATTTCCTTTGACCCAGTCCTTGGACACTGGAGGTGACTTCCAGGCTTAATCTGTAGCCACGCTTAAATTTCCAAGCATTGCCACATAATTATACCCACATACTAACATGCCAGTATTTATCTAATCACTTTTTCAGAAACTTAAACAGAATCTTTTAATAATTTCTTTGAAGGTGTAACTAGTATGTTTTACAAAGTATAGCCTAAATTAAGAGCCAAAATTATGTGTCCTCCTGTCCACAGATTGTACATTTAATAACTATTATACCATATTAATTCAACAATGTCACACTATAAATAAAGCAAAGACACAAGAAACCTGATCCTTCTTTTTCAGTTCTTCAACTTGTCGTAGCTGTTCAGAGGTCAGAACGATTTCCATACGTTGCATGTCCCTCATCAACAAACGCTGAGACTCCAAGAACTGGTCATTGGCCTTCTGCCAAGTATGTTTCAACTGGTTATGCTGTTGCCGCTCTTGGTCTAACAGGTGGCAGACTATTCAGGAAGCAAAAAGAGTTGTTCTTAATTGGATTGTAACGATTGACCATTTTACTTTTTCTCCAACCAGTCGTATGAATTAAAGTAACTGTTAGGACTCTATGCAGGGAGTGGTTGGATAGGGGGTGGGGTACCGCGGGGCAGTTTGGGGCAGGAGTCCCAGAAGGGGATAGTCAGGGGACAAGGAACAGGGGAGGTGTGTATGGGTCAGAGGTCCTGTGGGGGGAAGGAAGTAGGAGGAGGTGGTGGCCACGCTGTTTAGGGGTGTACAGCCTTCTCTACCTGGCCCTCCATAGAGTTTCAGAACCCTGATGTGGCTCTCAGGCTAAAACGTTTGCCCACCCCTGGGTTAGAGGCATAAGTTACTGACAATAATATTCTTAACTAGGACACCTTATGTCCAGAAGTTGAAGAATGATAGGAATTTATTATAAGCAAAATTATGAATACAATCTGTTGTCACAGGAGTTCATTTATTTCAAAGGGAAATTTGCCTCTTCATACTTCTTTTTAGTGGTATTACATGGCATTTGCAGTTGCACATGAGTACAAATGTGTATGCAGGCATACATCCTCCTCTCTCATTACTCGTAAGACTCTGACATAAGAGCGTATGCTGATTAGAGCGGAGATCATGCCCTTTTGTGTTTCAACAATGCTTTGCATACTGTATTACTAGAAACACATATTACTATTACTAATGATTCTACCCAGGGATACCAGAAAAATCAGGATAACAATGAGAGCAAAGGCTGTGACACCATCAGAACCTAGTATAGTTCAACACGTTCTTTGGTGAAAATAAGTGGCTCACCCACTGCAAATGTATGTAACAGTCCTAGAATTGTTTTTTGGGTAGAAACTTCTAGTGTCTTAGTGTTTAAAATATTTGGTCAGTAAGCCAAGATAAGAAACCAAGAGAAAAAGCTTTGTCTACATGGTCTTCCAAATCTTTAGCATAGGTTAAAGTCAGACTTATTGCTGTTACATCGTTACCTTCATGAAGTTCTTTCCGCAATTTCTCAGCATCTTCTTGCAAGACTGATTTCTGAGTATTCAGAACAGCCACATACATCTCTAAATCGGTCCTACATGACTTCTCAGCTTCCAGGTAGTGGTTCAGTTCTTTAACCTGAGGAAGGAGAGTGAAGGGGTGGAAGGACCCATAAAAATTAGGGTTACAATTATACAGATTTCATTTTTGTTATATATTACTGTACTGACTGTTGTGATTATGTGTAGTTGATGAGCTCAACTTTATTTACAGGAATAACAAATAACTGACAATCTATTGTGTAAAGGACAATACATATTTAGATCATTATGTAAACTATTCCCTTATTTATGTTCAGAGTACATAAGTATATAGCTAGAGATTTGACAGGTAGCACTGTACCATGATGGCAACAGTATTTACATGCTGACTAGTGACTCTAGAGTATCCCTACTAAAACCAAGTACTGGGTCCTTGTATTTTTACATTCCCGTCTACTTAATTTATCTTTAAATAGCAAAGGCAAGCAGATCATTAACAGTTTAAATGCTTGCCAATAATACTGCTTTGGCAGCCAGGAGTAGGAACATATTAAACTGATTTGAAATATTTTATGCGGAATTTACATTCATAATGCTAAGGGCATAATGACAACTTGCCAGAAGGCTACATGTGCATATAAGTATAGATAAAAATGCTGTAATAAGAAATAAATTAAGCCATATTATAAAGCTTGTATTTCTTTGCTACATATAGATAATAGAAATTGAGTACAATGGCAAAATCCTGCAGTTACACAGAAAGGGCAGCTGGAGGCCACCTTTCATAATCTTGCCGTTTGCATTTGGTCCCAAGGCTGCACACTGCCCGTAGCTGCAGTAGTAGTAGCAGAGTTACCATCTGACAATAATTCTTCCAGAACAGCTGAAATTCCAAAGGGGACAAGTTCTCTGAATGTATTTTGAAATAAAAACAATCATGGCTAAAGATTTCAGAGTAAAGAATAAAGTTGTCAGACACATAGATGAACATAATTTGTTGGGGAAGAGTCAAAATGGTTTTTGTAAAGGGAAATCATGTCTTACCAATCTACTGGAATTCTCTGAGGGGGTCAAGGGGGATTCAGTTGATATAGTGTATTTAGATTTTCAGAAGCCTTTGACAAGGTCCCTCACAAAAGGCTCATAAGCAAAGTAAGCTGTCATGGGATAAGAGGGAAGGTCCTCTCATGGATTGGTAACCGGTTAAAAGATAAGAAACAAAGGGTAGGAATGATCAGTTTTCAGAATGGAGAGATAGTGGTGTCCACCAGGGGTCTGTACTAGGGGGCCCAGTCCTATTCAACATATTCATAAATGACCTGGAAAAAAAGGGGTAAACAGCAAATGGCAAAATTTGAAAATGATACAAAACTACTCAAGATAGTTAAGTCCCAGGCTGACTGCAAAGAGCTAGAAAAGGCCTCACAAAACTGGGTGACTGGGAAACAAAATGTCAGATGAAATTCAGTGTTGATAAATGCAAAGTAATGGAAACTTTGCATTCGAAAATCAGTTACAAGAAAGTTGTGACTACTTTGGAAGACAAGAATTTATAAGAGGGAGAGGAATGGATTCACATTTTCCCTGACTTCAGTCTAGAAATGCAAACGAAGAGTGACGCTCTAAGGGGAAAAGCGGAATTTTATTCTCAGACAAAATCTGGGTATTCAAAATACAAAAATTATTTTCTGGATAAGCCTGTAAACTGGAAAAAAATCTGTGAGGAACATGAGGAAGAGAAACACAAATCACTGACGAGTATAGTCTGCTAAGTCAGACTGGTGTGCTTTATCTCCCTCTTCAAGAAAAAAAAAGATTTATATTTTTCTATATGAGAGGGACATTCTTTAGCCTTTTAAATGGATATATACTGTAAGTTTGCAAGGCAGGCTAATACTTTACTTACCTTTCTTGTAGCTCCTGAATACTCTGGATCTTTTGGGAATTTCAGTATATTTGATTTCTAAGATGGAAAAACATATGCTTCATTTGCCACCTTCCCCTCCCCATAAACAGACAAAATGCAGCTAATCTGTGGCAATATAATGATCAATTCTTTATTGCCTATGTTGTTGGTTTTTTTAAATAAAGTTGGGTTAAACATCTTCTAGCCTAATGGATGGAGCAAACATTTTGGATAAGTAAGACTTAGAAAAACTGCTAGAAGTTGCTGCGAAGAGATCCATGTAAGATGCAAAAAAATTCTGCAGAAAATGCCTTAGTTTTATACATAGGATAAGAAAGTAAATCTAGCAAGAGGGGATGCCCCAGTTCTAGAAGATTAAAAACACTGCTGATTACAAAACTTCCTTTGTGGCTTTAAATGGCCTATAATGTAGCAACACCTAATTGCTTGAGAGGACAGACTATATCCACCTGTATGGAGTTTTATTACTGATATTTCTGATAATCTAAACTACATGAGCTCAGGTTTAATTAGTCGTAATTTTTACGTTACCAGAGCCTCAAAATAGAAACACATCTTAATATGTACTGTTTAGAATATTTTATATGCAAGACAAGGGTAAACACTTAAATTGCATGTTTCCCATTTCACATTACATCTTTATATTCGGATGAGTTGTCTGTACCAATAAAACTGCCATAATGCAAGATGCACATGCTCTCTGCAGATGTAGATTAAAATAGCTAGACTTTCAACTCACCTTTGAAGCCTCCAGTTCTTTTATCTTTTCTTCAGCTTCTGTTAGTTTTTCCTTTAAAATTGCAATCTCTTTCTCCATAGGCATCACAACGGAACGAAGCTTCTCAGCATCCTCTTGGGCCTGAAATCAGTTGGTAATGTGTTAATGCAACATATTACTTTGCAATAAAAACAAAGTCTTCTTCCACAAGAGAAATGAACAAAATCGATATGCCAAAAAATCAAAACACACTTTTGCTTATAATACTTGTTATATTACTATATCTGTGACTAGTCCCAAGTGGTCTCTAGGGCAAAATAAAATTCATCCCATTTGTTGAAAGCAATGGAATTGTAGATCCATGGATGAATTTGGCCACGTGTCTGCTTTTACAGGAGAAAGTGAGTACATCTTTCCCCTTCCTAACTAGAATGATCATGAGTTTTAAAATGTGTACATACAGTTATCCTGTATTTAAAAAGCATAGCCTTTTCACCAAGGTGATGCTACGTAGAATACAGAGAGAAAGGGACAGAGATCATGCAATTGCAACACAAAGTTAGTTACTGACTATTGGATTACGGACTCGAAGTTCAAGAGGCGGAGGTAACATACAGGGATACTGTATAACTGTTTCATGGGCTTTGGGGGACTACTTTTAGATTTAAAGAATTATCGATAAAGCATCAAGCAATTTTCAGTATTACCATACTACGTATTTCAAAATTGTATAAACAAAGCTGTGAAAAACATGGCCTTTTTTTCAGTTAGTGCTGAAAAAATTAAAAAATTGGATGAGAGAATGAAGACTCATGAGAGAAAGCAGGAAGAACAGATAAAAGAGAGACAGGTAAAAGAAATAGTAAGTTAAAATAAGACAATTTAGTAAGTACTCAAATTCAGAAGTTTGTAGGTTGTAAGCTGGCCTTGATATCTCAACATCTTATGTGCCCTGACATTCTTTCAAATGTGTACTGGAGCCTTTCCATGTTACCAAGTGACTGCTTCGGCAGAAACAGCAACAATTATTCAATGGAATTCTTCAGACTCAAAAATTCTTAAGTAACAACACAGAGTAATTGTTCAAGCTACAAAAAAGGAAAAATGCAGATGCACATTTATTTTCGGTTTTGTTAATGGATTGGAGGGTTGGAACCTCTTTTTTTTCTAGCTTCTGTTGGAGGAGGTTGGCATAAGGATAAATGAGAACTGCAATACAAAAGAAAAGCTTCAGAGAGAACATTTCATGTAGCAGTAGATGTTACCAGCCAAAGCAGCACTAGCACTGACCAAATTCCTGTTTTCTGGTCAATTTTCCAACAAACACTTGTTTTCAACACAACTTCCAGTTATGAAGATAGCGAATGAAATATCCTAATTGTTTTTAAATGTTTTGGCCTGTTCTCTCATGAACAAAGATTCCAATTTCTTCATGCTTCGCTCATTTCTAATGCACCTTGCCACTGTCATTTCTGCCTAAACAGACTAAAACAAAAAATCTGTAAGAATGAGAAATCACCTCCACAATGCATAGTAAATTCACTGCCTACAAGGAGGAACTGGCAATGTGTAGTAGGTATGCCTCACTGACATAAAACAGTCAGCCTAGCAATTAAGTTCTTCAAACACCAGGAGCAGGAGTTGAAACTCCAAAGCTGCTTTGCTGAATATTTCTCTCAACTGTACTGTTCAGTGGATCTGAAACCCCCATCGCTGCGCACTATAGCCTATATGAAGAGACTATCTAAATTTTTTCAGGACTTTAATAACTTCTCTAACAGTCTCTTTTTCAACTACTACTGGCATTTCCAACAATGAGTCCTGAACGCAAAGTAAAGGACCATTTTAATCTCTGCTGCTGTACTGGTGAGTTCAGTGGGAGAGCAAGGGAGGTCAGTGAAGGCAAAGCTGGACTGTTCAGCAGCAATCAAGTGGAAAGATGGAAAGTGATATGTAAATTTCAATGGGATTGATATTGCTACAGTTTTTCCCTTCTCTGTGGTTAGAAGTAAGCATTTAGGCTCATAATTAAAGATACATATAAAGGTCAGTTCAACACTAACACTGAGCTGTGCATTCTAGGTTTGTCACTGGTCTCCTTTTCAACCTCACATCTGTAACTACTATAAACTGAGGCAAAGCCTAATCCTGGGTGTCCTAGAGAAGGTTGAAGGTCCTACTCAATTCTTATTAAAAATACAGTGTCTAACCTGTGGAAGAAGTTTGCTTTCAGGGATTACATTCTGTTCTTCAGTGTTTATTAGACACCACGAGAAAGAATGCTCTGCAAGGCTCATGCAAGTATAACTTCATAGAGTTTAAGGCCAGAATTGACCATGTGATCATCTACTCTGACCTTTTGTACAAAACAGGTCATTACATTTCAGCCGAATATCTCTGTACTGAGCCCAATAACTTGTGCTTGGCTACAGCAGGTCTTCCAGAAAGGTATTCCGGTCTTGAGTTGAGGACATGGAAAATCCACCACTTCCCTTGACAGTTTGATAAAAATTTGTGCCTAATTTCTCAGGATTATAAATAAACTTTTTTGATAACTCTGAATAGCTTCAGTTTTCCATAAAGATTTCCACTGTACCACTAAGATAGCTTTGAACTGATTTGAGCATCTGCTCCCAAGGACCAAAATACCATATACCTGCATGAAACAACTGAATCCCACTTTTAATATATTTTGCTATTGAATTCTCTAACTCTGATTTGGATTCATGGCCTTTCTCCTCTAAGGAGGAAGAATTCCCCAGGGGAAAAGGGACGAATGGATACCTAGAGTAATCACACATGTATATGGCCAACTCTTTCTGCACTGATCTGACACGCTGTACTCGGATGGTGAGAAGGAAACCTGGCACTGAGGATTATCCCTCATGCTGCATTGTGGGAAGGCGAGCTGGAGAACCACAGCGGATTATCTGTCCTGTAGCAGTCTGATGATGCTGAGCAGGGAACTAGGTCTTGGTTGATTAATAATTTATTTCCCAATTGGGAGTTTGCCCCAGAATACCACTTTAAAGGTAGGAGCAAAATTGGGCTCAGAAATGGTTTGGAAAATGTTTCAAGTTGCTAGTGATCTCCCTGTCCTACAGAGTCTGGGTTTGTGCACCTCTCCTCCTTGACATGGACCCCTTCTAGGTCTCTCAAGGAAGGGGCCCCAGAAACACAATGCTTTTTTATTGCATGGGCTCCACATGGACCAAACAGGTCTGCATTTTCCCTGAAGTTCTCAGCCTGGGATATGAGAAAGGATCACCAGTAGCGGGGGACCGTTAGCGGTGGCAGCAGGGCACAAAGACCCTTCACTGCATTTTGGCATTGTCTGATGCCCTCAATCCACAGCTCTCAGGGAGGAGGTCGCAGTGGCTGAGCTCTGCAGTCAGAGATGTGGTTGCTGGTGTGAGCTATAAGGGCTCAGTACTGATCTTCCATCTGGCACACTGCCCTATGGCTTCCCTCCTGTCATGGAGATGGGGGAGATCCTGAGCCAGTTCTTTTCAATGATGCCTGCCTTCTATCCTGCTCAGGAAGGGGGCCAAGGCAACCCCACCCGAATGGGGCTGTAAGGAAACTGCACTCTGCCACAGAGCCAGCAAAGCGCCCCAGTGAGACACTCAAGAGTGAGCCAGGAAGGAGAAGTGCAGAACACAGACCTTTGCTCTTGCCTTTGGCTGTTCTCGGACTAATTCTCTCCCTGAATCTTGCAGAGGCACCAACTGCTGCAAACACCTCAAAAACCCCTGGGACCCAATCACATTATCAAGCCAATGTATTCATCTAAAACTTACAATAAAGTTTGGAACTTCCCTCAGAAAGCTCTCCAGCAGGGGATCCACCTGCTGCAGGGGAGGCAGAAAAAACTGGAAGGAAAGAACTTCAGGCAGCAGGGAATGACAGATGTGGTTTTACCCCCAACTGCAATTAGGCCAAAGCGCCTATTGTAATGGATCTGTGGACCTCAGCATGAAGAAGGAACTGCCTCTCTAGAAGAAACCTTCAAATTAATTACATACAAAGCCAAGTTCAGAAGACATACAAAACCTAAAAAACTCACTAAGCTTTCAGTTATTTGCACATTCTGTTTTTACCATCTGACCACACCGCCACCACAAATAGTTAGTAAACACGTGCTTACAGTCCATTTCAGGGATTCATGTGTTTTAATTATTTTTATGGCCAAATTAAGCAGCAAGAGTCACCTATGATGAAATCCAAACAAGAGAGTCAAACAATTTAAATTCTTGCTAACAAATATGCCATTTTCCTTTCATCCCTTCACTATCCATTTCCCCACCCACTAGAGTGTAAGCTGGACGATCTTATATTTATTTTTAACTTCCTGTTTTTGTTTCAGTTTTTAATATTATGCCTATTCTGTATCTTATGCTGGGGGTGGGCCTACTTAGAACCCTGGCAGGATTATTTTTTTGTTGGTTGGAAGATGTAAAGAAACTTTTGGCAGGACGAGGGGGCCACTTTTCAGGGAAATCTGAAGGATATCGCTGAGAAGTCCAGGCTTTTCATTTATAAAGGCGTCTGTCCTGAGAATGGAACTCATGAACTCAGTGGATGAATGCACCCTACTCCCGCTCCTCTGCGAGATGGAAGATGAAGTGTTATTTTGCAAGTGGAGCCAGACATGTAAAGTATCAAATATCTGAGGCAAAGCGACAAAGGAGATTACGGGTGCCTCCTTTGGGGGTTATAGGCCTTGTGCTGGAGTTGAATGAACGTTCAGTTCTTTCATTCACATGTGATTCATCCAGTCTCTTTTTCCAGGCCAGCCATTTCCTCCTTTATTCCTAAAAGGAGTCCACTTCCCCTTATTTTTGGTTTAAGCGTTTATTAAACCTCTTAGTAAAAAACCCTGAAACTTCTATGATGAGGAACAAAGTTTTCTTTTGCCTAGTGCAGCTAAAACACCCAGTTTAAGCCATGTCATTGGGTCCATTTACAAGCTTTTCCTTCAGATTCAACTGAGTTTGGAGATCTTTTAAAAAGGTTCACCAAAAGACTCAGAGTTTCCAGTTTAGGATAATTGTTCATATTTGTTTTCTTTTTATTACAAAGCCGAGGATACAAATGCTGCAATATTTACCTACTATCCTAGGAGCTCTGGACAGGGGCTGGTAGTGAGGCCACTTTCTAGTTTAGGGTAGCTGCTATGCAACAACCTGAGTAACCTGCAAGCTCAAACTATGTGAATGCAAAGCATAAATGCAGCAGAAAGGTTTTTTTTTTGCATTATGAACAATTTACTGGATCCTCCTTTTTGTATTTTTAAGGGAATTTTGTTGAGAACATTGGTATTTATGGCAATTTGTTAATTTACTTGTGCAACAAGTTGTGGAACTAAATATTTTCAATTGTAAGCTCTGTAGGGCAGGGACCGTCTCCTTATTTTGTTTGTACAACACTCAGCATGCAGGCAGTCCAATCCTGCTTGGGGACTTTGGGTACTACCATAATAAGGGTATAATACTAAAGAAGCTATTAAGTAGCAGTTAGCTACAGTTTCTGCACAACAGCAATGGAACCAAAAAACCAAGCAGACCAGCTGTCTGGGCCTTCGCTAGTTTCTAATTATTTTTTAATAATTTTTGAATGAAATGCAGATATACAAGTCAGATCTGTCAGCCCACATTTATTCAATTCCTCACTGAATTTTATGAAAGATTCTTATGGAAACTCTCGACTCATTTGAGATTCAGATGACTTCCTTCTAAAGGACTGTTTCAACTAAACTTTTCATTTAAATTTGCTAATAGCTCAGGGTTCTTATCTAACCAATCCTGATGCCTGACATCTTAAATTACAAAGATTTTTTATTTAAAAACAGAGAGAATCTAGACAAAACAGGATATTTTTATACTTAGGACTTGTTATTCAAAACAAAAAAAGTAGTGTTCACATTTAAGGCAGCCTTAGTGATTACAGGAAGGAAAAAAAACCAAACACACCCATGCACATTCAACCAAAACAAGTAAGATTCTAATGACTAGCATGGGCAATTTTCAGGCTTCAGAAAGTTTGAGAGCTCAAAATCCACTGTATCATTTTCAGTGCCAATCTCTCGCCATAATATAGCAGCAATAGAGCAAAGATGCCATTTTTTCTCATCTCTGCTTGCTTTAAACATAAATCACTATCAACGGAGGAAAAATATTACAATCTGACTCCCACAGGCATTCAAAGAAAGGATAAAGTGGCAGATTTCCTGTTATGCAAATCTTATGTATTTGGTTTATAAAAGAGTCACTATTACGACTGGCAATGCTATTTAAAGCAAGATTAATTTAATCTTTAAAATATACCTTGAACTCTGGCACCTTTGGTCATTCCCAGCAGAAGTTTATATAATGTATTTTAAGATTGTAAATCATAGATATATGACAAAGACTAAATGCATTTATTATCCGAAACAATATATTTGAAAAAAACAAACCGTTCCTACTTTACTTATCAGACTACAGTTTTTTGTGAAAATTTCCACAGAATCAAATGCAAGGACTCCCCCAAATCTTAAAATTCCCCAAGCAGATTTCCAGTAGTCCTAGTTACAAGTTCACGGTTAAGAATAAAATAGTAATACTTTGCATGTACAACTGCAGAATCAGGTTTTATTGATTTCAGTGGGAACAAGTAAATAAGAGTTTGCAGGACTATGCCTTACCGCTCTTTCTAAAGTACATCTAATTACAGTAGACGCTCGATTATCCAGAATGTGGATTAACCAGGATGACAAAAAAAATATGCGTAACTCGCAGGGCCGGCTCTGGCTTTGTTGCTGCCCCAAGCGCGCACACACAAAAAAGCCCATCGGTGGAAGAGCAGCCAGTGAACCAACACCGCCTCCCACTGGCGCAGGGTGGCTGGTGAACCAACCCTTCCTCCCCATATTTCCTATGGATGGTGATTATCCAGGATTTTATTAACCAGGATTAATTTTTTTCCTATCATCCTGGATAATCGAGAGTCTACTGTACTCTGAAAGAATAGAAACATTTTCATTAACAGAGGTTTACCACCTCACTTTACATTTAGAAATTTATTTCAGCATACCTTTTTCATTTCATTTTCTAGATTTTCCTCTTCTTGACCTTCAGCCAGCCGCCTTCTCAGCTCTGCTATTTCCCTTTCAACGTTTTCCCGGTATTGGCCCCACTGAGCTCGCTCTTGCTCCAGCCGGTGATGAAACTGGAGCTCATAGTCATGAATAGTTTCTATAAAGCAATGTCACAGAAACTTTCATTATCAGTCTAAGCTATAAAGTGTAAGGCTACATATGATGCCATTCCAAAGAATGTTTCTATTTTACATTCAGAATTTAGAATGCTTGTGCAAAGCTTGCTGTTTGCATTGTGCAATCCTTTCAATTCTATGTGACATTCAAGGCTATATCTTTTTCATTTTTTGTCTTCTCCCTGTTCCCCGGCACCCTGAATTACAGATACATCCATTCTGGCTGAGGACTGTCTGAAACTCCACTTATAGGAATATTAAATTATTCTTAATTGGCCAAGAGAATCACTATGGAATTATTCAAATGATTCCCTTCCCACCCCAAGAGGCTGAGTACACTGTCTTTGCAGTACTGCAACCTCATGAAGACCAGGGAGATCTAGAAATAAGCTAGATCTTGTACATGTATCTTGACTTGACCTTGTCCTCAGAGTGTTAGATTCCATTCCTGGAAATGTTTACAGGGACATAAAAACATGAATCAACAGAACTTCTGAATCTTTGCAGATCATGCAGGATTCTGCTAGTGAAAAAAAAAATCATCAGTAAAACTACAGAATTTTTACCACTATTTAAACAAGTCTACTGGCAACTTTTTATCACCCTAAAATTTAATTATAAAATTCAGGATTTTGTTTTTGGGGTTTTGTTTTTGTTTTTAAATAAATCAAGTAAACTGTCCATATTTTTAAAGAATCTCTATTCTGAGAAAAAAAAGTCAGATGATTTTCTAAAACAAAATTATCACAAAGAAAATTTTTACAAGATATATCTATTTTAAAATAATTATTTAAGGGCCTCCAAACTGGGCACAAGCAATCCAAGACAGCAACAGTAATATTTAAGGTGCCCTACAATATGCTATATGCTTCTGTAGGTTGCATTGGAGACCTGTCATACCTTTTGGTTGATCACATTGAACAAAGAACTAATCACAACTGCAATGAACTGTACTTTGCCAAGAAAGCTACCAGTAACTCAACAGATCCAAGGGAACTAAAATTCAGTCTTGATTAACATCATTAATTTAAATAGCCTCCCATATTCATGCCAAGAATTATGTTGCTCAAATATGCTATTTCTATTTTGATTTACAAAATCTACCCACAGTAATCTAAACACTGCAAATAACCAAAATCCCTTTAAAAAAACACCCGAACAACAAAAATAACTTCCACTTCCCCAAAACACAGAAAAGACTAAACCTTCTCAGGTAACTCTGCTTGTCTATTTAGACTGTAAATTATTCAAGGCAGGTAAGATCTGTATGGCACATAACACAATAGAGCCTTGATCTTGGTTGGGGATTCCGGGGTCTTCTATAATAGTCTAGTTCAGTGGCTGTCAACCTTTTCAGACTACTGTACCCCTTTCAAGAGTCTGATTTGTCTTGAGTACCCCAGTTTCACCTCACTTGAAAACTACCTTCTTACAAAATCAGACATAAAAATACAGTTTGACACTTGCGCTTGTGTTTCACTTGTAAGCCTTGTCTAAACCCCGAGCCCCACTGCCCAGGGTTGAAGCACGTAAATTAGCTTCTCAGAGCCCAAGGCAACTGCCCTGCTTGCTATACCCCCTAACACCGGTCTTGCATTTGCAACCCGCCTAAACCTGCTGCAACCCCCAGGTTGAGAAATACTGATCTAGAGGAGTTGAATACCCCTGGAAGACCTCTGCGTACCTTCAGGGGTACGTGTACCCCTGGCTGAGAACCAATGTTATTGGTGTATTAATAAGCCGAATTATGTTTTGCCAACTGTAACACGGTGCATCAGATCCTCTCTGCTCCCTACAGCAGGCATCGGAGCCCTGACACACTCTGCTCAAGGAAAATCCACTCAGACCATGCTACCAACAAGACAGCCCTCCACAGGCCTGCAGGAAATACTGATCAATCAAGAGCCAGCAGTCCAGTTAAGAAGGCCTGCCTACTTGTCATCAGTGGCAGAACTGGGGAAGACTGGAAGAGACAAAGAGCTTCTCAGTGTTTAACTCTGTAGGTCGGGGCCCTGCCTTCAAGTGCTACAGCATAGTGCTTGCTTGTGAGGTTTTCTTTCTTTAATTAAAGGCATAGACTGCCAAATCCTGAGTTTGTTACTTCACTCTGCAATACCTACAGCCAACAGATGGGATTCAGACTACTGTGATCACTTTGTGTACTCCTAGCAAAAATAGTTGTCACAATAGCAGTTATGTCCTTAATTATAGTCTGTATGTTCCTCCTTAAAGGTAGTTTGTATCAAGAGTAAATCAGTGAGCGTGCAACATGCTAGAATGTGACCTAGAATATCAGGGTTGGAAGGGACCTCAGGAGGTATCTAATCCAACCCCCTCCCCTGCTCAAAGCAGGACCAACCCCAACTAAATCATGTATGAACTATTCAATATTGTTGCCGGAGAAGAAAGTATGATAACATATTTAGCCACAAGACACGGGAAGAGCCAATGTGATGACAATGGAGGGACATTTAAATGTTTGGCAAACACAATTTTGCTGGTCAAAGAGGAGAATTAAGTCATCCTGATGCTGCTGTCAGACTAACCAGGTCATACATACCATTACTTGTCTTTGTGAAAGAGGAATGACTATAATCTCAGTCCCTGAAGAATGATCTGTACATGATAAGAATTTTCCAGTCCATATTGCAAGAGTCCCAGTATTAAGTGAAAAAAGAACCAAGCTGCCTTTGACAATGTTGGAATTGGTCAGTTAAAGACTGAAATCACCATTCTGCTAAATGCAACTTCCAAGGCACAAACTGCACATTCTGTACAGCAGTCGTTCTCAGCCTTTTCAGACTACTCTTCTCCTTTCAAAAGTCTGATTGGTCTTACATGCCAAAGTTTCATCTCACTTGAAAACTACTTGCTTACAAAAATCAGACATAATACAAACATATCACAGCGCACTATTACTGAAAAATGCATACTTTCTTATTTTTACCATCTAATTATAAAATAAATCAATTGGAATATACTGTACTTACACTTCAGTGTGATACTTGAGCCTCTGTTTTGCTTCTGAGCCTTGTCTGGAGCTCAAGCCCTATTGCTCTGGGCTAAAGCATGTAACTTAGCTTCGAAGGGCTTCCTGTGGCCTCAGGCAATTGCCCTGCTTGCAGCCCTCATAAACCAATCCTGCAACCCCCAGGTTGAGAAACATTGATCTAGATGAGTGGAGTAAACCCTGGAAGATGTCTGCTTACTCCCAGGGGTACGTGTATCCCTGGCTGAGAACCACTGCTGTCCAGCATCAAGCACAATAACATCACCTATTAAACATGGCACTTTACCTTGCTGTAACTGCAGTCGTTAGCCAGCTTCTGCTGACCTTACCTTTCATAATTGCTTGGAGTGAAGCAACTTCTTCTTGCCACTGTCCCTTCACCTCATCAATAGCTTCCTGCTTAGTATTCTCCGATACCGTAGCTATGGCTTTGATGTTCTCCATTTCAGCCCGGGCTTCCAATAGTTGTGCCCGCAGACATCCTAGATCATCTTGTGCTGCTTGCAGTACTGCATTTAGCCTTTTCAGGTCCTCTGAAATCAAATATTATTTCCATTTAATTTCATTAACAAATTCAGTTTGAAGTGCAGCTTTACCTGATGCAACAGAAATTGGTGCTTTTGTAAAGGAAAACAAGAGAGTCTGAAGTTTAAGACTTTATCCATGATAGCTAAAGAAAATCTTTAAGTAACATTTCAGATTTCTCTGCTCCTCAAGTTCCTTTTTTATTTGTTTCTTATTCATGCAGTGTAGAGATTGAAGACAGTACTACAAAGCAGACACTATAAATACCACCTATCAATATGCCAATTAAGCCAATTGGACTTTTAACTACTTCACTGTCATGTAACTCACATACTGGGAATACTTGCTGGGTAGTACACATAAATGGAATGAGCATGATCTGGAAGTCAGAGGATAGGACTGAAGTCAGGAAGATTGCTTGGTTTTGCTACCAATTTGCTTTGTAACCTTGGATATGTCACTTACACAAACTGAAATACCAACGTTATCTGTAAAAGTGGGACACTACCTTATTGCCTCATGGGAGCCTTAGGAGATGCATAAACTTTGTACAGCAATTTCTGATCCTCTTATTATGGGCACTACAGAATTGCAAAGTATTATTACCTGGACCCCAATTATGCTACAACCATGCAATCTGCAGAAAAACTGACCCTTTATCACAACTGTGCTAAGAATCTAAAACATTAATTAAAAACATGTTTCTCGCCCGTAGTTACAAATATAACTTTCAACTATAACAGAGCATAAAACAAATTATGTGTTATCTTCCAGAGTATGCAGACAACTTTAAACAATAGCTCTGCAAGATGTAAGCTGTAACATTCATCTCACTGGAGGATTAAGTCTGAATCCTAAAGATAAGAATTTATATGTCAAGCATTAACTGTTTCACCTGTGATAATTTTAGCAGAAGCATGCAGCTAGTGTACTAATCCCACAATATCAAACTGCTTCCCGAGCTTCTCCGGTGCAAAAAGGTTCACCCTACCCAAACTGCTAGAATGGACATTTCCCCTTCCCACGCCTGATAGTTTCTATGATGCAGTTGAGGTGTTGTCAGTACAAAAAAAATCTGGCATATTGAAAACTGCAGATATTAAAAAAAAAAAAAAAAGAAGTATCAAATGAGCTGAATAGCAAAACAGACAAAGAGGGCTACTTGTGGATATTATTTGTTTTTATACTTAATTCATGAAAACCTCCATTTTTATTTAAAGGAAGCTGTTGCAGAAGTCTGCTATACCAAACTGCCACAGAATCCAAGGACTTTGCCACACAATGCATCCTGTGTAGTGCAAAGAACAAGGTACCTTGACTATTATTATTATTATTATTATTAGGACTTCCTTTCTCCAATAACATCTGTGCAGTTATTTCCAACTTTTATAGCAATACTTAGCTCATCAGCCGTAAATATTTATAGTTCTACTGTTTTCAATTAATCGTTCTCTTTTTCCTTTCACACCTCATAATGCTCTAGTCTCAACCCCTACTCTATTTAAACAAAAACTCTTTAAATTACTAAATTCCTGACCTTGAATGCTTTATGGAAATGTCTTATGAAACCAGGTAGCTCAGATTAATGCATTTCACATTAAAAAAAGCACAATAAATATTTTATATGCACATTTTGTATTCCTATATGTAATGAATACAACATTGTAGTCTGCTGCAGAAATATTTTCTTCAAGAGACACTGCAGTGATGATGAGCTAATAAAACAAGTGAAATATCAGTTCCCACTTTGGGCTGGTGTTCACTGAATGTGACAATACAGCCTTAAGGAGTCATGTTAACTAATGTGATGTTAAACATGGCTTTGCTGTCAGCATAAAAAGAGACATTCCTAGAGTCACATTCATAGTTTAAGTTTAAAGCCAGACAGTTTAAGGCCAGACAGGACAATGAGATCATTTAGTCTGACCTTCTATATAACACAGACCACCATCAACCACCACCCAGCACCTATACACAAAACACAACTGAAATTAGACCAAAGTATTAGAGCCCACAGGAGATTCCTATGGAAGAGTTTTACCCACAACCAGCTGACATGATGTTTATGTGCATTTTAAGATGATTCTCTGACTCCTATCAGTATGGGTATATACTTTAAAAATCAAACAAATTACATTTTTATTTTCTTTTTTACCTTACCTTAACTCTCAATTTCAAGATTTCTACATAAAAGGAGAACAATTATGTGATAATTACAGAAAACAAAATCTTCATAAATTAGATTACAAAGAAAGATGGCTGATACATTCTGAAACTCTAATTATGAACCAGATAATTGTTAGGGTTTTTCTCTTTGCCTCTTTATATTGGCCTTTAAAAAAGTTTGGCAGGAAAACTCACATCTTCTGCTGGCTAATAAGAGATGTTGACAGTCTTACTACCTGTCAACCAGGATATCCCACAAACTGACTGCCAATGCAAGAAAACCTTTGCTTTTAACTCTACTTCTTTAAAAAAAAAAAAAAAAAAAAAAAAAAGGTAGCACTACTAAGATTGTTCTCTAACCAGGGATTATTCAAGGTTTAGCATAAATATATGCTTTAAATTAAATTCAGAGAACCTAGAACTTACCTTCCTTAGCCAAGTATAACTCTTTAAATTTTGCCCTCTTTTGATTAAATTCTTGCTCAAGCTGCTGCTTTGTACTCAGAAATTCTGCATTGACTTTTTCCAATTCTGCTAGCCGTTGCAGAAGAGCAGCTAGAACAAAAACAAAAAAGTAAGGTACATCACTAACAGATAAGGAATCCTACACAATCACATGTTGCAACTTTAAGATTTAGGGCAATGATTTTAAAATATATTTTTCATTCATTAACTCAAGTGTTATCCAATGACAAGCTATGATGAGGTTGTTTAAAAAAAAAAAAGAAAAATCAACAAGAGTCAGCAGTTCTAGTTGTTATTACAACAGTGAGTTTTGGCACACATCAACTGCAGCTAGGAATAACTTTTCGGGTTGACTCTTGAGTCATACTGAATCCTTCTTGAAAGGAGAATTCACCACATGAAAGGAAGGGACAAATAACTATGTTAAGTAATTGTATTACCACCGGGGATTTTATTCAGACATATTATAAGGGAATCTGGTTGCATTCTTACTTTCTTCCTGTACACACACTCTCACTCCTGTGTATGAAGTCAGAAAGCACTTATTACATATCAGGGGTTAAAATTAAAACAATAGGTTACTGGCTGCGGGTTTAATAACTAGGAAAATGGTATCTTGTATACAACAGTTATCTAAATCAGGTACTAAATGAAAAGATGAAACCCATTCCTCAACCATATCATACTCTTCCCTGTCTCCACTGCTTCCTCCCTTCTAGAGCAGAGTTTGGTGATCCTCAGAACATTTATTCAATGGTATGCAGAGAAATGACCACTCAGGGCAATTTCTCCTTATTCCAAGTTGCTCAACTACATTAAGACATCTAAAAATATATTAAGTACTTTCTAAAAAAAAAATTCCATTCAAGCAATTACTACAGTTGCCTAAGGATCCCATTACTGGAAATAGCAGGGGAGGTGGTACACAAAAAACCAAAACCCTCTATAAAAATACAATCCACAAAGAAAAAGAAAGAGAACCTCTGTGATAGAGAATTCATAATCTCAACAAAAAGTACCATATGTTGCTATAAAGCAAGAATTTTTGCTATAATTGCCTCCCAGGTACTGGTCATGAGGCAAGATATTAACTTGGTAGTTTCCCAGGAAGTACAGTGAAACCTCAAGAAACAGAAGGGCTCATAAAACACACTTTAGATCAGTCATTAAAAATTCAAATAGAAAACAGCAAAAAAAATTATGAAACCCACAGACATGCTAAATACTTCTCATGCTATAATTCCACCAAGCAAATGTTAAGTATTTCTCTTTCAATTCTACAACAGCATTTTACAAACAAATTTCACCTCTACCATGTAGACAATCTGAGTCACAGCTTTGAAATAATGGCGTCTTCATAGCACAAGCTAGTTAAAACGATACCCTACCTAATATATTAAAATTACTTACGTCACACAGACACTAAAATACCTGCCAGCAAAAGTGTTAAAAATAGCACATTATACAATAAGATGCACTACTTTCTGCAACATCAAGTACAGTAAACCCTCGATTTAACGGACCTCGATTTAACAGACTTCGGATGCAACGGACAAAATTTCTGAGCAAGTCTGATGCATTCCTGATCCATTTCTGGCGGGCTGGCTGCCGGCTCCCGGCTGCCGCCCGGGTCCAGGCAGCAGGCGGGCTGGCTGCCGGCTCCCGCTCGGGTACAGGCAGCGGGCGGGCTGGCTGCAGGCTCCCAGCTGCCGCCCGGGTCTCAGCAGTGGACGGGCTGGGGAGCTGTCGCCCCGACCCTGTGGCGGGCGAGCTGCTGCTCCGACAGCTCTTTTTTTATTATTATTAAACAACAGACTTTTTGATTTAACGGACACCCCCTCGCCCGAATTAGTCCGTTAAATGGAGGTTTTACTGTACCTTTAAGCAACACAAGAGGTGTAATAAGGACTATGCAGTGGTAAAAAAAACAGAGAGGAAAACAAGGATTAATTTGCCATTGAAATTTTGTGAATTCAAGGATAACGCTGATTTCTATTAACTTTTGGCCACCTAGGAAGAGATTCATTTTTGGTTCCCTAGGCCTAAAGAATACCGTTATTCATATCTTTCTTAGAAGACAGACTATATGTTGTAGATTTCTGGTTATAAAATAAAACTGAATATTTAACTGAAAAATATATGTTCTTAGAGTCAGTGAAATCTAATATAGGTAGCAGAGAGGAATTAAGTTAGACAAGCATTATACAATTTTTGTATCTAATTCCATAATTGTTAAAGCTGTGAGGCAGCAGAACACACACTGCTGTGAACACAGATTAGCATGGGGAAATCTATTGTCCACACGTAAGCCACTCCTAGGCTAAGAAAGAGCCTATGAAATTTCAACGCAAAAGGTAGTTGTACGGAAAAAATATTGAAAACTGAGATGGCATTTATTTTCTAAGCATCTATCACAATTATAGCATTTCTATTATGATGCTCTCACACAGAGGAATAAGTTTTAAGAAGGGTGGTTTTCCTTCTATGGATGCTACTTGCATCCATAATTAAACTCTGAGCCCAAATTTGAGTTGCTATACATCTGACTAACTACAGGTACAATTATTCTGACTGGCCCAGATCCAAAATCCAGTTAAGGTAATGGCAAGAATTGAACAGATATCAATGTGCTTTGGATCGGGCTCCTTAGCATGTAACCTGAATCTGTAATTCAACAGTTACAGGTGCAAATTGCATCTGGTCCTTAGCCCAAATGAACATTCACTTTAAAATCTAAAAAAAAAAAAAAAAAAAAAAAAAATCTATATGCAACTCGTACTTCTATTTCTCACACAATTTTTCAAATGGAAAATATGCCGTACATCATTCCTGCTGAGCTCCCGTTTCCACACATAGAAATGCAATCTTCAGTGTTTAATGACACTGATGAAGTAAACAGTAAACAAAACCTGATGGATTGGTAGCACTTGCAGAACTCCGCCTGACTGAAAGAGGATCTCCTGTTACAAACAGGAGATCAGAACAAGGCACAGAACATACAAAATTTTATAATAGCATTGGTATAAAATTCCTCTGAGGCAGCAGAACTCACACTGCTGTGACCACAGATTAGAATGGGGAAGTCTAATTCACCAAAAACAATAAGTTACCCCACTCTATTTTAAGGGCTATTTTTAAATTAACTTGACACGTCAAATTGAAAGAGGAAATAAAAAAGGATCAGCTCTTTAGTCAACCATGTCTTATCTATAAACAAAGCATACTCCAGAGTATCCATTGCAAACAGATATGTTATTGACAAGATGGCTAGAGAGTTCTTATTCAACATACAAATAGAAATAAAGCTGATGATTTTATAACTGTGTGATTTTGGACTGCATATTTTATATCAAGAGCAGGAGGTAGTAGACTCTCTCTACAATGGGGAGACTATACCTAGGAATACCATATTCTGTTCTGGACTTATCAATATTAGAAAAGGGTCAACAAATTAGAGAGAATCTTGAGATTGGGCAGCAAAAACAAAATAATTATTTTTAGGGGATTCATTTATAAGAGAAAGCTAATAATTAAAGGAAGGGATTCTTCGTGCATGGAGGAACCACTTGTTGGAAGATAAGAATCTCTTAAAACAACATGAATAAAATTTATAATAAAAACCAAGCATAAGGACAACAAACATTCTCTCATCGACTTGTCATTCTAAAGCTGTTTGATGGAACACTTCCAAAATGGACTAAAATATCATCTATGCAAATATATATCAATAACTCCAGAACTAAGACGGAAAGCTGATTATCAATAAGATTACTTTTGAGCACACTGAGTCTATTTACAATTTAATAATACAAAACTTTCCACTTGATATTTTAAGTACAGAGGATGGCATCGAGATTGCAGACCTACACAACCACTGCTGAACCATGAAAACTGAATCAAATATATTTTAAAGATCTGAGAAATATTTTATTTACAGACAATGTTACTTGCGTCATTTTCTGAGAGTCTTCATGCTGATGTCCCGATAACAAAAACAGGGGAGGAAAATTAAAATGTCTGGCTCCCCTCAAATTTGCCTGAGAGAGTGACATAAGTATATCATATTTTAGCTGAAAGCAAGAAATTAGCAGCAACAAGAGAAGCTCTCTCTGTCTCTCTCAAAAAAAAGAACAATATTTTCCCATAAGGCAGTGATTGTGTGGCCCATGAGCCAAAGGTTGCCCACAACTGTCATAAGAGGTCAGCAGAGGTCTTTAAAAGTTTGGAAAAGTCACTTCGTTGCCTGCAGATATTTTGAAAAACAGGCTCCTGGAATTTCATTTAAGTCTATACATTTTTAAAACTTTTACACTTCCCACACCCCATTGCATCCTCCAAAAAAGTAAAACTATTCCATGTGTGTCTCTCTAGAATGAGTTACAAAATCCACTAGTACTCTTGAGACAAGTAAGACAAATGCAATTCCTACTCTCACGTTAAAATGGCTCAAATCACAGAAAACAAAACTTTATATTGAATCTTTGAGAGCAAGATTAACAGCCAAGAAAGCTGGAAGGAAAAGAGAACCTTGATTCAAGTGATTGGGTTCTCTTGGATATACATTTAGTCACAAACATGCAATTTAATTACCGGACCTGGACAAATAACTAGAGTATGTTCATTAGTCTAGTTACGTTTTTCTAGTTTAATTTGAGGACAGATATTTGTATCACAGATTTTTCAGTTGATATTCTGTTTTTAGAATTGCATTTTTTAAAATAGCAGAGCTCCTCTAATAACTGAATTTTATTTCCTGGGCAAATTATTGCATGCAACTAAGCGAATTAAGATGTGGAAAAATGTAACCTGCAGCTGTGCAACAGAATACATGGGGTTGGTAGTGTTACAGAAAGTAGATCTGCAGCAGTTACATTCTGAGTATGTAATAAGAATATATTTAAATAGTCAGATTTTTAGAAACATTGTGCCACTTTTCTTAGCAATCTTCTGGAAGTACCACTTACTTTATCACACAGGTGCAGGTTACTCAAAGGAAGTTATCCAGCTGTCCCTCACCTGGAAATTTGGTCAACATACCCTCCTTTGCCCTTCTGCACAGGGACTAACAAGTAAACACTTCTGTATGAACAATGCTACACAGAAATAAGTTATAGGCCAGTGATAAATGTACTTATTGTTTAACACTCTGAATTTTGAGTGTTAGCAATGCCTGCCAGCAGTCATGCTATAGTGCTAACATTAAAACAAAACACCGCATGTTCAAAAAGTCAAATAGGAACAGACTGTATTCTAATACAAGTAATATATAACTTTTTATAAAACTGAATCAGGTGGGAGGGATAGCTCAGTGGTTTAAGCATTGGTCTACTAAACCCAGGGTTGTGAGCTTGAGGGGGCCATTGAGGGATCTGGGGCAAAAATCTGTTGGATGATTTAGTTGGGGATTAGTCCTGCTTTGGAGCAGGGGGTTGGACTAGATGACCTCCTGAGGTCCCTTCCAACCCTGATATTCTATGAAATGCATTTCTTCCTACAAAATACAATCTTTGAACACTTGTTTCTTTGAATTTATCCCCATTCGTAGAATCTTAGGATTGGAATAGACCTCGAGAGGTGTTCTAATTCAGTCTCCTGCACTCAACGCAGGACTAAGTTATCTAGACTAGACCACTCCTGATGGGTATTTGTCTAACCCGCTATTAAATATCTCCAGTGACAGAAATTCCATAACCTCCCTAGGCAATTTATTCCAGTGCTTAACTATCCTGATAGTTACGAAGTTTCTCCTCATGTCCAATCTAAATTGCTCTTGGTGCAATTTAACCCCAATGCTTCTTGTCTTAGCCACAGAGGCTTGTACTTGTATTTCCCCCACCACACTGTATGTCAACGTTTGCAGTCTACCCTCCCTCCTCACATCCCTCACATCCGATGAAGTGAGCTTTAGCCCACGAAAGCTTATGCTGAAATACACTAGTTAGTCTCCAAGGTGCTACAAGTATTCCTCGCCTCTTTCCTTAGATATTAACATTGCTTCTGATTTAACACACAGCTGCCATAGACCAGAGGTTCAAATTAATGTTTTTTTTTTAAAGTTTGCACACACAAAAAACTTGACTGCATTTTCCCTGTATTACTAAGACTGAATAGATTTCCTTAACCAAGCTTTTCAATATTCATTTAATGTGAAACAGAGTCCTAAAGAGTGCATTCACCACTCGTTTATTCTGTCAGACTGGTCTACCTCACTAATAGGTAAACAAAATGTCGGAGTAGAAAGACATTCTAAACAGATATGCAGAATAAGCTCTCTTCTAAGCCAAGTCTCATCAAGATCACCAAATGTACAAATCTTCTCTACCTCACACAATATTTTAAAGTGAACCCTATTAAATGGTCAGGTGGTATAATGCTTCACAACTAAGGTCTCATCTACACTGGTGGTGGAAGGTTGGGTATATGTAGCTACATACAGCAGTAAAAAGCAGACTGTAGCTCATGGTCTGTAGCCCCTACCCAACCTCCCCCACCCCCCACGCCCTGTCCCCTGACTGCCCCGACTCCCTATCCACCCCCTCCATCCCCTGACAGCAGAACACTACATCGCTGAAAACAGCAGTGTAGATGCTGGAGGCACTGATTGTGTGTGTGTCTAGAGCCATGTAGGGTATAGCCTAAGGTTGTGGTGTTTCTGTACTCTACTCACCTAAGCAGTGCCTCACGGTCTACACTGCTGTTCATACCCATGGCTAGGGTCTGTGTGTAATGTGTGTACTCCACATCCCATCCTAAGTGTATACATAGCCTAAGGTAATACTAAACTCACAAGTTTGTATTTCATGATCATTCACATGAGTATAAATGTCTTCAACTAAATCTTAAATTATCTTAGATTGATTAGAAGACTGCATACTACTCAAGTTCTGCTGACTAATGCTATCAGCCTTATGCTTGAGGATTTCAGTAACTGCAAAATCAAATACAATTTTGTAATAAAGTGTTAATAAAATAATATGAATCAAGAAAACTATTAAAGAAACCCTTAGTTAATTCTGGCCGCAACGTGTCACCAATAGAGAAGTGAGATGACTAACAGGCATTAACAATGTAGTGAATGAGGTGAAACAATGAAGATGGAGATGGTTGGGGCACGTGTTGAGAATGGATACTACCAGACATCCTCACACTGCTCTTAGATGGACACCACAGGGAAAAAGGAGAGGTAGACCGCTGAGAACGTGGCGAAGAACTATCGAAGGTGAAATGAAAAATATGGGAAAGACCTGGGATGAAATCTACTGGCTAGCCCAAGATCGAGTTGAATGGAGAAGAATGGTTGACGCCTTATGCTCCACGAGGAGCGAAGAGGATTAACTATAATGAAGTACAAATAATTACAACCATTACTGTAACTTACAAAAATCACTTAATGTTTTTAAAAACAAATAAATAAATAAAAACAGGAAATCACCACCTAGGCAATCAGAAGACACAGAGTAAGTTTGAATGTATGCTTGTTTTAAATTCTCCACTGTTTACAATAGCCTCCTAGAAATTTAAAAATAAGATTATTTTCCGCAGCAAATCTGGGTTTGGCTATAAAAAACTTCAACCCACGTGGTGGGTCAATGCATATTGTATTTTACCTTCAAACCACCATGCAAGCTAATTATCAAGAACTTAAAAAACAGGGTCACACTGCCTTGCAGAATAAAGATAGGTTTGCCTAAGAATTCTAGAGATGGAAATGAGCATATTCTGGGTGTTTACTTCCCTTCAAAGAACAACAGATTCCTTTTAGCAGCTAAATGCAGAGCCTATATATTGCATTGATCAAAGAAGTGTACAGCTATTAAAAGACACATGCACTTTTGTGAAAACACAACATGCATTTTAGAACTTTTTATGTTATTATGCAAAAAATACTTGATCACTTCCAGCCTATTACACTATCATGAAAAGTGGAAAGACTTCTTTTCTGGAAAATCCCAATCATTTGGAAATTACTGTCCAACAAAAGGAAAAGGTTTAAATCTGTCAAGTTTGTTCTGTTATCTCTATAACTCAGAATTATTCTTTAAAATCCAATCTCAGACTCCTGTCCTCTATCCCATTTGAGTGACACCAAAGTGTCTGTGCTAATCACACTATTCATTTCTAGCTCTTTTCCTTTAAGTAACAGCGTTGAAAATGTAATTGATTATTAGGGCTTAAAGTATGGCACTGATTTTTCCTTGGGATATTCAGAGATCCCCACTTACAGTGACTCATACCCAGCCTTTGTGATCTGTGGAAGCTATACAAGTTCCTATTTTTTTTTGTGAGGGTCCCAAATTAGTTGTCAGTGTGGAGGGACAGCACTGTCACTGATGGCACTAACATCACTAAGAAAACTCTCTCACAACCTACATCCTGCATCTGAGCGGGTTCCTCTAATGAGAGTCTCTGATCACAAGGAAAGAGAGACAGTGCATCTACCGGATTAAGCACAGGAGCATTTGACTCCTGCATTCCAACCCTGGCAGCTGAACTTTCTATGCAGTATAACTGACTGAAATTGTAAGTTTTCCCTTATCAGGGAATACTATCAATAGAAGCAGTCTGACTGAGAAACATCCATTTCATTTGTCATTATCCTTTTTAAAAAAAAAAAAAAAAGTTCAAGACATTTATACAAATCATTAAAACCCTAACAGGAGTCCCCTTTAAGACTGCTTAATAAGTATTAATATCTCTACCGTGTTTCCCCGAAAATAAGACAGTGTCTTATATTAATTTTTGCTCCCAAAATTACATTACATTATATTACAGCGAGAGGCAAAATTGGAAGTACGTCTTACTTTCGGGGAAACAGGGTATATATAAAAGTCAAATGGTGTGTGCGTGCGTGTATGTACGTTCCCTTATTCCTTCCAATGGCCCCTGCACTCGCTCAGCTCTCTCCCTCCTCCCCCCTCCAATGGCCCCTGCACTCGCTCAGCTCTCTCCCTCCTCCCCCCCACTCCAACGCCTCCCCCACTCGCTCAGCTCTCTCCCCCCTCAGGCAAGAATCGCAAATTTTTAAAATCTCACCCAACTCCCCCCACTCCAACCGCCCCCCCCCCGCCACTCGCTCAGCTCTCCCCCCTCCAACGGCCCCTGCACTCGCTCAGCTCTCCCCCCCCCAACGGCCCCCGCACTCGCTCAGCTCTCTCCCCCCTCAGGTAAGAATCGCAAATTTTTAAAATCTCCTCCCTCCCCCTCAGCAATAGCCCCCACACTCGCTCAGCTCTCTCCCCCTCACCAATGGCCCCCACACTCACTCAGCTCTCTCCCCCCTCCAACGGCCCCCCCCGCTCACTCAGCTCTCACCCAATCCAACGACCCCCCGCTCGCTCAGCTCTCTCCCCCCTCCAACGCCCCCCCCGCTCGCTCAGCTCTCTCCCTCCTCCCCCCTCCAATGGCCCCTGCACTCGCTCAGCTCTCTCCCTCCTCTCCCCTCCAATGGCCCCTGCACTCAATCAGCTCTCTCCCTCCTCCCCCCCACTCCAATGCCTCCCCCACTCGCTCAGCTCTCTCCCCCCTCAGGTAAGAATCGCAAATTTTTAAAATCTCACCCAACTCCCCCCACTCCAACCGCCCCCCCCCCCACTCGCTCAGCTCTCTCCCCCCTTGCAACGGACCCCGCACTCGCTCAGCTCTCTCCCCCCTTGCAACGGACCCCGCACTCGCTCAGCTCTCTCCCCCCTTGCAACGGACCCCGCACTCGCTCAGCTCTCTCCCACCTCCCCCCTCCAACGGACCTGAGCAACGCCGGGTATTTTTGCTAGTTCTATATAATAGTACTTTCTTCAAAGCATCTTACAGACATGAATATGGGAGCTTTGTTAGAGCCTAAATATTCAAACAGAAGAAAAGCTATTTCTGCAAGTTTTGTTTAGTAACCGATAGCCTGCTTTTCAGAGGTGATCAGCACCCACTGCTGAAAGAAATCAAAATTCATCCTGGATACTCAAACCAACCAAGCACTGATTTATTATCATTCCTGTCGCACAGCCCAACACTCTATACAGGGGTACAGACATTCATTAAAACTTCAAAATACCTTGACCAAGAAACAACAAGAAAAGCACAAACCTACCTGTAGAGCAGGTTCAAATAATTAACTATAGACTCAGTTGACAGCACACTGCACAAAGCAACACTGGCAGCCAATTTAGTCTTTTTGTGATTGCTATCATATGGAAACATTATTAGCATACACAAGAGAATTAAAGAGGTAATTCAACTTCTTTGCCAAGCCAAATTACAAAGAGCAGAGATTTGACATGCACTCTTTTCTTATTTATCCTTTTCTTCTAGCTATTCAATGTCTCTTATTCTTGGACCTGTTTCTTTATGAGTTTAGAGAGTAATGTGGGTTGAATAAACTACTCATATGTTGCCCCTAAATATGGTTTTTAAAATGCAGTTCCCAAGCGAGTCTTTAGACTTTTCTGAACACCACAACACAAGTGTCTTTCTTTTGTATGTACAAAAGATGTACAACAGCTGCTTGCAAAGAATATTTCTAATTATCAAAAGCTGGGAATTTTCCCTGAAGAAAAAAAACCACACTTCTCCTCTGTTGTCATACACCAACAAAATATTAAGCGATCTTAGACCAATAAAGTTTATGCCAGCCCTTCCAAGCAGCACATTCAATGTAAGTAACTAAATAAAATACTAAAAAATTCTTTCCTCCAACATTTTCCCTCATGTTCAAAAAATAATGGAGAACATGATTCACCTTTCAGTGGACTATTTAAAAATTAAACAGGCAAGTTGTTGAGAACAGCAGCATAGCAATCAGGGTGGAATCATAGATTCATAGAATATCAGGGTTGGAAGGGACCTCAGGAAATCATCTAGTCCAACCCCCTGCTCAAAGCAGGACCAATCCCCAACTAAATCATGCAACAGATTTTTGCCCCACATCCCTAAATAGCCCCCTCAGGGATTGAACTCACAACCCTGGGTTTAGGAAACCAATGCGCAAACCAGTAAGCTATCCCTCTACCCCAATACATGTGCCCAATGTGGGGCTAGAAAATATAGTGAATGATCCTTTTGTTGCTGAAGAATGAAGAGGGAGAACAAGCCTGTTTTCCAGCTCCGACTACTACAGTATGAAAACAAAGCAATCAATTCTAAGCAACCGTCTCTCTATCTTTTTCTTACAAATGTTTAGTTATCTGTCCACATCTTCCAGCAGTTAAAGAAAAGCAGAGGAGACAAGTTTGCATATTGTAAAAGTGAGCACTGATCAAATTAGCAAATCACCAAAGCTTTATACACCTCTATTGTCACCACAAATTAATATTGTTCAGAAGCAACAAAACAACCATAGGTACAGTGACTGACAACATTACCTTTCCCCATACAGAAGCAGAAAGCATTCCACAGTGCATGGTCTGCTGCGCACCCCCTCTCCCCCCCCCCCCCCCCCAACAGGCTACTCTGAAAAAGCAAAAACAGCAATCATAAGAAGTTGGTAGATCTTATAACAAAAGGAAAGACTTAAGAAAAACACTGCTGTTGTTCATCCCCAGAGAATACACAGCTGCCTCTAACTGGAAATATCCCTAGTCTTCCACCCCTCACAAAAAATCCCCATTAATTTTACATATCTATTTACACACATACACACACACACACACAAAATTACTTTTATCACGTAACAGATTTTGAAAGGGCCCATGAAAGGACCCAATAATGCAGGTTTTGACGTAAACTGTTTTTCTTGATTATTCGCACCCTAACATTCTCACATTCCTCATATCTACCAACTTGCACAAGCACTCCTAGGACAGCAATTTGACTAAGGAAAACGTAGCCCACCCCACACAACTCAAGAACAGATAAAATATTCTTGCCACACAACTCCATCTGAATAGGTAAACACCCACACCCACCTCTCAAAAGGACAAAGTATGAAGTATGCCATTCACCTTGAAGAGGAAAAAAATGCAAACACCTTCATCCCTATGCACATATCTTCCTCTAGAGTTTGCCACATTATTTGAACTTTGACCAGGTAACGGAACCACCCCTCCCCACAAGATAAGGTCCTTCTTGCATAAGCAGACACCAACCCCCAGTAAAATGTAATCCCCTAGATACGCATCACCATAAATTGGTAGTTACCCTCTTCTACGAAAATCCTTACACAGGTTAAGTGCCCTGCTGCCAAGATAAGTGGCTCCCTATGGTATCTATCCATCCATGTCCCATAAATCCCACCAAATGTCCACCCTTCAGAACAATGTCCACACCATCTTTTATTCCTCCCACATAACCATCCTGTCCAGTTAAACTGATAACCAGTCTCAAGATAGCAATCCCCATACAGGGTACCTCCCATTCCACTCCATGCTTTTCCTGAACAGAAAGACAGTACTACCTCCAAGTATTTCCCTGTAACTTCTGTCACTCCCCCCCTCAAAACAGACATGTAACCCACTCCGTGTAAATTTCCAGCGAAGTCTATCACAAATTCCCAGTTCTCCAGGGCAATTCTTCCTGTTCCCATGTCCAGGTAAATATCGCCTGTCTGCAAGATAAGATTCTCCTTGCAGTAAATGTCACTCCCCACCAGGAAATGCCTGTCCAACTAACCTGCATCCCACCTTTACCCCTCCACATAATACAAGAACTAGGGATCACCCAATGGAAATTAATAGGCAGCAGGTTTAAAATAAACATAAAGTAGTACTTCTTCACACAGCACAGTGTCAACCTGTGGAACTCACTGCAATGGGATGTCGTGAAGGCCAAGAGTTTAACTGAGTTCAAGAAAGAAGTTCACCAGTTCATGTTAATGGAGAAAAGGTCTTATCAATAGTTATTAGCCAAGATGGTCACGGATGCAACCACATGCTCTGGGTGCCCTTAAACTTCCAGAAGCTGGGACCGTATAACAAGTGATGGATCACTTGAAATTGCCATTCTGTTCACTCCCACTGAAGCACCCGGCATAGGCCACCAACAGAGACAATATACCAGGCTAGAGTGACCATCGGCCTGACCCAGTATGATCATTCTTATGTTCCTACAGAGTTGGTCATCCACACACACACCATCCTCCTGCCCATGTAAATACCACCACACAGAATAAGTATCATCCTGCAGGGTGTGTGATTACCTAGGCAGGGACTCTTGAGTGGTAAACAGCCCCTTGCTGGACAAGCATCATCCTGTGGTGTACTGTCACTCCCCCAACACACTCTTGCCTTGGTAAATGTCTCCCCATTCACAAGATAAACATCTCCCTGCAAGACCATTCACTCCTACCCCTATGTCCAGGTGCATCACCCCTTTCCCTTGATAGGCATCACCCTGAAGGATCTATTACTTTTATCTCATGCACAAGCACCCAGGTGAGAGTGGTTTACCTCTTTATCAGAGTAAACATCCTCCACACACAGCCCAGCCCAGGTAACCTTACTCTGAGAATAAATATCTCCATGCACAGCTTGTCACAATCTTCCCCCCCCAGGTAAATGCTCTCCCCTCAGGAGTATCATCCCACGGAAACGCCCCCTCCCTTGCACTAGTTCCCCCCCCAGGGCCCGTCACTCCCCCTCCCCGGCACTAGCATCCCCCCCCCCAGGGCCCGTCACTGCCCCTCCCCGGCACTAGCATCCCCCCCCCCAGGGCCCGTCACTGCCCCTCCCCGGCACTAGCATCCCCCCCCCCCAGGGCCCGTCACTGCCCCTCCCCGGCACTAGTTCCCCCCCCCCAGGGCCCGTCACTCCCCCTCCCCTGCACTAGTTCCCCCCCCCCCCAGGGCCCGTCACTCCCCCTCCCCTGCACTAGCATCCCCCCCCCAGGGCCCGTCACTCCCCCTCCCCTGCACTAGCATCCCCCCCCCAGGGCCCGTCACTCCCCCTCCCCTGCACTAGCATCCCCCCCCCCAAGGCCCGTCACTCCCCCTCCCCTGCACTAGCATCCCCCCCCCAAGGCCCGTCACTCCCCCTCCCTTGCACTAGTCCCCCCCCCCAGGCCCCGTCACTCCCCCTCCCCTGCACTAGCATCCCCCCCCCAGGGCCCGTCACTCCCCCTCCCCTGCACTAGCATCCCCCCCCAGGGCCCGTCACTCCCCCTCCCCTGCACTAGCATCCCCCCCCAGGGCCCGTCACTCCCCCTCCCCTGCACTAGCATCCCCCCCAGGCCCCGTCACTCCCCCTCCCTTCCACTAGTCTCCCCCCAGGCCCCGTCACCCCCCCTCCCTTGCACTAGTCCCCCCCCCCAGGGCCCGTCACTCCCCCTCCCCTGCACTAGTCCCCCCCCCAGGCCCCGTCACTCCCCCTCCCTTGCACTAGTCCCCCCCCCCCCCAGGGCCCGTCACTGCCCCTCCCCTGCACTAGTTCCCCCCCCCCCGGCCCGTCACCCGAGCCCTGCCACGCACCCCCGCTGCTCGGCCCCGGCCCCCACCCTCCACGCCCCCTCGGCCGGGGCGGCTCCCCAGGCCAGCCCGGGGCTCCGCAGGCCGCGCCCGCCCCGCCTCGGCAGCGCGGCCGGCCGAGAGGTTCCATTACCGTCTGCGTGCGGCGCCGCGGCCCCGGGCTGGGCCATGGCTCCGCCGGCGTCCCCCGGCTCCCCTCAGGCAGCGGCGCGGGGGTGGGAACCGCTAGGCCAGCAGCCGCCGCGAGAGACGGGAGCCGCCGGGCCTCCGCCTCATCCTGACAGCGGGCAGGGGGCGGGCGGAGCGGCGCGCAGGCGCCGGGGGCTGAGCCGGGAGACCACGGGGTCCGTGTAGGGCTGGGCCGGGCCGGCAGGCCGAGGCCGAGCCGCGCGAACGGGGCCCTCCCTGCGGTCCCGTACAGGAAGGGGACGGGGGGGGGGGGATACTAGTGCAAGGGAGGAGGAGTGATGGGCCCTGGGGGGATACTAGTGCAAGGGAGGGGGAGTGATGGGCCCTGGGGGGGATACTAGTGCAAGGGAGGGGGAGTGATGGGCCCTGGGGGGATACTAGTGCAAGGGAGGGGGAGTGATGGGCCCTGGGGGGGAGACTAGTGCAAGGGAGGGGGAGTGATGGGCCCTGGGGGGGAGACTAGTGCAAGGGAGGGGGAGTGATGGGCCCTGGGGGGATACTAGTGCAAGGGAGGGGGAGTGACGGGCCCTGGGGGGGATACTAGTGCAAGGGAGGGGGAGTGATGGGCCCTGGGGGGGATACTAGTGCAAGGGAGGGGGAGTGATGGGCCCTGGGGGGGGATGCTAGTGCAAGGGGGGGGGGATGAAGGCAGGCAGAGGAGACAGCACAGCTGAGCCCAGCAAGGGTGACCAGAGGGTCATAGGAGCCTACATCCGAAAAAGACCCCAAACTTGGGGCTGGCCCTATAATATCCGCTCCCAGCTGCTTTGGGGTCCTTGCCTCATCCTGTCACCATCAGTAATATTCTGGGATTCCCTCCCCGGGGCTGTGGCACCTCGTGAAGGGGCCGCAGGTGAGGAAGCCCCTCCACTGAGCCCATTCCACGGCATCGTACCATGGTTGTTCTGGGCACCATTTTCCTGGCGGATCAGGTGTTGGGTTACTTCAAGGATAGGACAGACTTGGTCGACTGAGGGCCTGATGAAACTGCAGTTTTAACAAATCTGTTCAGCTTCAGCGCCTCACTGATATTTCAGCATTTAGAACATGCAGGAGACACAGCATAAATAGAGACATGGCTGACTTTAAATAGTGCACTGTTCGCCTCATCTCTAATCTGTACTAACACCTCTGACCCTCCTTGCCTGAAATTTGAACTGTATGGACTAACCAAAAATATGAGTTTGCAGCTATTGGTGAAACAATAGTGACATCCAGTGACTAGCTAAGCTAAATCCAAGTGTGTGGTCCCCGGGGCTGTCTACAGGCAAGGCTCAGATTGGAAGGAAGGAAAGGAGCTTAGAAAAGTCATTCACTCAGCTATGTCTCTCAGAGGTGTGAAAAATCCATATCCCTGAGCAATGTAGTTAAGCAGAACTAACTCTACTCTGATGAAAGAATTCATCCATCAACCTAGCTACCACCTCTTGGGGAGGTGGACTATCTATATGTAGACTGTGTCTATGCTGAAGTGCCACATGAAATGCCGCTGGAGTATTTCCAGTGTAGACAAGCTCTAAGACACAGAAGTGGGGATTTTCTTTTGGCTCTATCGAGAAATAAAAGCATAAATAAAAATTAGAATAATTTGTTAATATGTGTATTTCTTTGTTCTTTGAAAGGTACAAGGCACCCATCATAAATCTCTTGCGTGCTCAAAACAGCATGACATTTTAAAACACAAACTTGAGTCGTCATCCAGACATACACGGCCAAGTCCTTAACTGGTTTAAATTAATGTAGCGTCACTGATTTCAATGCAGATAGACTGACTTATGACAGCTGAGAATCTAGCCTACACATAGCATCAAAACTCACATCAAAAAGAGCTCCCAAAGACAGTATTTATTAGCATTTAACATTTTTATAGCCATAGTGCCTATAGAATCAATGACAGTTCCTGCCCTTTTGATAAAGGAACACCTACAGCTTAGTTCATCCCATCTCAGAGAATGGCTGAGTTACAAGACAGATTTCACAATCTGCCTGCAGGGTCAATAAACTTGGATTCTGTTGCAGCAAGGGAACGTCAATTCCAGAGTTGAGGTCCTCCCTTGAGAATGCTGTGCTCCCAGACACCAAATGAACAAATCCAAGGAGTGTCAGCTGATGCAACCCAGATGATTTTTTGTGTAACGTGAAGATCCCGGTGACAATCTCTTTCACTGGACTAACCACAAATAAAAGAGATACTGTCATGTTTTATCTTTACACATATGCAACAAAGCAAAGACTTAGAACCTGAACATTATGTGACTCACACATATAGGGGACAAAGCATCACAGAGGAGCTACATATTCTCAACTCAAAATGAAGCCAAAGGGAGCATTCAAAGAAGGCACTCAGCAGCTTAAATTCTGTCAAGTAGCAGTTAATGCAGTTCTCCCATGTCCGGAAGGAAGGGGCATGAGCGACTGAAAAAAGGAACAGCACAGAAATTGGTGCTGAATATTTCTAGACTTTAGATCTTGGATCTGAACTAGCCAATTTTTTACCTTTCAAATTTCATTTTTTAACCATAATTCAGAATTTCCTGACTTCCAAACTGAATTTCCCGACTTGTTTCCTCAATAACTACAATGTTCTAATAATGTGGTACATTAATGGTCTGTTACAACATTAGGTCTGGAATCCCACGAAAATTTAGTCAATTTGTTTTGTCATTGAAATTGATTGTGAGAGTAAAGTTACACATATGTCGCTGTTTGTAGGATTGGGGCCTTAACTCTCTTTTTTACTCAAAATGTTATTTGGGAATTTAGATTGGTCTAAGCTTTGCCATGCGGGGATTGGTTAAAATTCCCAAATCATCAACTCTCTTTCCTGCAAAAATGTTAGGAATTCAATATTGAACAATTATATTACTTGCAACTGTAACTTCTTAGAGAACCCTAGAATATTTTATGTAGTTAAAATCTAATTCAACAGCAATTGAAAAAGTATGTTTTTTTCCTCCTTATTGTTTAAAGGGTTCCATGTGGTACAATTCTTTGAATATATGGAAAGCAGATGAAGCCAAAAATGACATTTGGCAGGCAAAAATATAGGCTGCTTGCATTGGCTTCAAATCTAGATATGCTCATATTTATGATCTCATTTGAAAGCTGTGTATATTAAGATTCTAAAGCTCTTTTAGTTCCCATGGGGTTACTTCACTGGAGACTCTGATATACCATGTAACTAAATTTTTCTTGTTGCAAAATAACCACTGAATCAGAAACTCATTATGGGCCCATAAAGTACACATTAGTAATATACACTCTGGATAATCTTGTACAGCAACATTGAGTTAGTATCCTAACTTTTAAGAGATTTGAAAATAACAATACTCCTTGAAGATATGTATTTATCTTCTTTAATTTAAAGATTGGGAAACAGACACAGATGGCAAAGTGACCTACTCAGGGTAGGTGTACTGAAATAGACAGAGTAAGTAACAGAACTTCAGAGTTCCAACTCCCAACTAGTTCCCTCTGACCATTATATACATCCTCTCATTAAAAAAAAAACCTAACGTAATCATTGAAATTAATGGCAGTGGGTTAAGTTTTGAGGACACATACAAGATGGGTATTTTGCAATCAGAGACACTCTGGGTAAACTGGAAGACTTGGTACATATTACATGCAGTAGGATCTTTAAAAACAATAGATCATATTAGCAGTAGTTTCCAGTGCTTTCATTTCCTCAGTGTAATTTAGGGTGACCAGATAGCAAGTGTAAAAAATCAGGATGGGGATGGAGAGTAAGAGGTGCCTATAAAAGAAAAAGCCCCCACTATCGGGGCTGTCCCTATAAAATCGGGACATCTGGTCACCCTAGTGTATCTTGTACTGGACCCAATGCTACAGCCCTTGTTCATGTGAACAATTAATATCAGTGAGATTACTCATGTAGGATTACAAGATTAGGCCTTTTATTTGTGCCAAATTTTCAGATCTAATCACCCTATGAGGCATAGGCAGATCAGATATCCTGTTAATTCTAGTGCTAACAATGCTCACTTGCCAAGAGGAAGAGGGAGTATTGCAAGCACCATGAAATTTGGTGTCCTAAGTGTGTTGTATTAAACTGTGTAGCGAATAGACTTTCATTTTAACACTGGGAAGACTTTACCTCCCTGTGAGGCAAGTATTATTTCAGTTTTACAGACTGGGAAACCGAGGCACAGAGACAGATAAAGTGACTTGCCCAAAGTTACACAGAAAGTCAGTGACAGAGATGGAAACAGAATCCAGATCTCCTGACTCCCAGTCCTGTGTTTTTGCCATGAAACCATCTTTCCTCCCTTTGCTTATTTATTATAGCTTCAAACCTCCCTTGAAAAATGCACAAAGGCAAACATATGTTGTAAAATTAATACTCGGCTAGAAAGTACAAAGATTAAAATGACTCGTTTTTTATATAACATCAGAGCATACAGGAAACATTTAGCACTGGGACACTACATTCTCCCCAATAAAACTAAGAAGCACTGTTTCTCCATTGACACCAGGAAAGATTTCACTGTACATGTTTTAGCCTCTTTCAGATTTTCTCCTGCAGACATGCAATCCGTCCTATATTTTACATGCAGACTTAATGTCACTCAGCCCATTTATATGCCACCTCCACTGCTCTTGCTACTATGGAGAAGATTGATAAACAATCAGTTAGCAAATAAATTATTTCAGGAGGAACGTGAAAACCCCTACCTAGGGAATTTGCACATACTGTGCAGTGACAACATTTCATTCAGCATTTGTTGTAACTTCGCAGAGCCTCTCTCACTACAGCATCAGCCACATGCCGTGTAGTCAAAACATGTTCTTCCCACAGGACTTAGAAACTTAGATGTGTAACTGTATTTTATCCTGGTGGAATCTGTATAGTTCTCATAGGGGAGAATTCTTACTTTAAAAGTAATTTAGCTGGAGTGAAATGCAAAGACAACCCTCAAGTGTCTAAGCAGAGTAACTGCAGAAAATATCAGAGGCATGATTTATTGCTACATAGCATTTATACTAAGGTGTCTCATTGCATTTCACAGCCAAGTTACAGCCAAGATAGCCCATGAAGATGCAAGAAAGATATGCAAGCTACAATATATTGTAGAGATAACACTTGTAGATAAGGCAGGGTAACATTTCCCTAATTCACTGGGTGTCACTCAAATAAAATGGTAATGAATGTTACTAAGCAATACCTTAGTTTTTTGGAACTGGATAGAAAGACTTGTCAGGATAAAGATTGCAATGTTTGTTATCTTACCAGAACACAAATCCATAAAATTATATTAGCTTCCCATGTTGGAGAAAAAAGCTAGGGGACACTAAATATAGCTTCCACAAGTGAACTACTTTGCAGATCCCTGTTTCCACTACTATCTAATGATTTCCAAAAGCATGTCCTATCCATGTAACAAACACAGCTGACACAAACATCCTGCAAGTGCCTCAGAGATTCATAAACTTTATGTGCAGGCTGGGACTTTTTTTTAAAGCTCCTTATAGAAAAGGATAAGACTATTTTAAAATGAGTGAATTAAGAAAAAAAAAAAGTGACCACACCCTTAATCTCTGCACCAAAAAATATGATTAAATGCAGTTAGATCCAGATGTTTTATTAGAAAATACATTCTTGTTCTCTTCATCTAATGCCAGGAGGCAGCTAAAATTACCCAAATTCCTAGACTTACAGGCAACTCTTTGCGATAGCAGTTCATCAGATGTCAGTTGTTGGTTCTCATGAGGAATCTTAAGTTGTGCATCTACTTGCTTTTGGGAAAATAAACTCATTAAATGTTTTTGGACTGTCATTTACCAGAGATGAAGATTAATTCCTGTTTCCGGGATTGGGCAGATTCCATAATCAAAGAAGTACTGTCTCTTACTTCAGTATTTCTTCCAGCATTAGGTAATAATTGACATCTCTTCCCTGTCTCTGCTCTCATTTAGCAAGTTGATAATGCTTTTGAAGTATTTCACAAATTCCATGCGGACATCCTCAGGCTCTTCTTCCAGGCTGGAGTGTATTAGTTTCAGTTTGTTCAATGGTGAAGCTTTGAAGTTACACACACACAAAAATTAAAAATAAAGGTTACTATGTTCGTTTTAATACAAATGCATTTACAGTTTTCTTGAGTTCATAGGACTGTTTATACTACACAAAACATTTGGAAATCCAGATACATTAAGATACTGCTGTCCAGCATAATATGTAGCATTTAAAATGTGATGCATCATCATCAGCAGTAATACAATTAACTAAGTTAATCGATGGAAAAGTCCTTTGAAAAACTGAAAGGCTATATTTTGCAATCACATATTTAGACACAAAATGAAATCGAGCCAATATGTAGGAATTTTAATCAAATCATTTCAGATATTCTTTAATCACTTTGAAATTATAAAGTATTTTTACATTTAAATCTTTAAAATGTTTGGAACAAGTAGATCTACCCATTTTGATTCCACTATTCAAATTAGAAATCACTTATGCATTATCAAACTCAGAAAAATATTAGATAAGCAGCAATGAGGGGAAAATAAACATGAGGGGAAAGTGGAGTTAATGGAGGTTTAATCTGCTGTAATATGGGAACACTTCTTGAAGCTTTACCTTTCCCGTCTAATTATTCTATGTGTTTTTTTATTGTGGACACACCCAACACTCTCCAGAATTGCTTGTTAATTTTTATTGTGCAGCACACACTTACAGGCCTCCCTTACAAGTTCGGATACTGTATAGTTCTATTATCTTTTATTTAGATGTCATCTTCTGAAATAGGTTTTCCTCCATATTTCTTCGTTAGCCATTTCTAGATGGCTTCTTTGTAACTCCTATTATAGAGCCAAATTAAAACTGAACCTTTTGATAGAATATCTGTCTCACAGATGCAGTGAACTTCTTCCATCAAAAATTTTGGGGACTGATTTTCTTCTCACTTATACTGATATAAGTCACAGCACTGCCACTGAAGTCAGTTATACTAGTGTAATGTAATATAACTGAAAAGAGCATGAGGTCTCTAACTTTTCAAATCCATCTTTGTTTTCATCTTCATTAGTGACATAGCAGCTTACTCTCATTTGGACTAGATGGCCTCTATTGAGAAATATGTAACACTGAGTTTTTAAGACACCTTTGTAAGTACAGTAAAACCTCCATTTAACGGACTAATTCGGGCGAGGGGGTGTCCGTTAAATCCAAAAGTCCGTTATTTAATAATAATAAAAAAAAAAACGAGCTGTCAGAGCAGCAGCCCGCCCGCCACAGGGTCAGGGCGGCAGCTCCGCAGCCCGCCTGCTGCCGGGATCCGGGTGGCAGCCGGGAGCCATCAGCCAGCCCACCCCGGTCCCGGCTGCTGGGACTCGGGCGGCAGCCGGGAGCCATCAGCCAGCCCGCCCGGGTCCCGGCTGCTGGGACCCGGGCGGGAGCCGTCAGCCAGCCAGCCCGCCCGGGTCCCGGCTGCTGGGACCTGCCAGCCAGCCTGCTCACTGCTGGGAGCCGGGCGGCAGCCCGCCCGCAGCTGGAACCCCGGCGGCAGCAGGGAGCGGGCAGTCAGCCCGCACGGGCCCTGGCTCCCGGGATCCGCCAGCCAGCCCGCCCGCAGCTGGAACCCCGGCGGCAGCAGGGAGCCCGCAGCCAGCCCTCGACAAACGGATTTCGGATGCATCAGACTTTCTTAAAAATTTTGTCCGTTGCATCCGAAGTCCGTTAAATCGAGGTCCGTTAAATCGAGGTTTTACTGTACAAGATAATCTCTTATTTCATTGAGCTACTCCTGCTGTGCTTATAAAATGCAGATTTAAAATTTCTCTACAAATGGTTGAGAAATAGACAAAACTACAGAGGGACCATATTAAAGTAAGAAACCCTCATGCAAGTGATGAAGTATTATTTAGGACTTACTAACAGGAGATCTATTCCTGGCTCAGCCATAGACTCTCTGAATAACCTTGTTTCCCAATCTGTGAAATGCGGAAATATTTACCTATCTACCAGCTATGTTCTGAGATTTAATTCATTCGTGGTAACACTTTGAGGTCCTCAGAAGAAATTACAGAAATGCAAAAAGTCATAAAGAGTCACCAACTTTGAAAGTTAAGCTAATAATTAAAAAGCTTTGTTTCATCTTCTTACCCAAGGACAGGTTTTCTGTGTCCCCTGCACTGCCTGGCTTGTGGTGTGCAATTAGGAGACACTGGCTATCTAGTAACTGCTGTTGCTGCACAAAGCAGGAGTACCACATTTCAATTTCCTTCAGGTGACTGGGCAGTTCTGGGTTGAAGACTATTACAACACCATGGGAGTCCTTCATCAGAGCTGGCCAGCAAGTTTCAAATCTTGAAAAGCAGGTAAATGGAAAATGGTAAGTTTGGTAGACCCAAAAATAGCAACTGTTTTTACTTAATATTTAATTGAAATGCCACATAGTTTATGTATTTTGTTTCTCCTCAAACACAGATGCTTCACTGTTTTTCCCTATAAAAATTAGAAATCTTGCTGTCAATATGGCAAACTTCAAACATTTTTTCCCTAGACAAACACCAATAAAACCCCTAATTTAGTCAGAGTCAAAGGCCAGAAGAGACACTAAATCATCCAGTCTGGCCACCTGTATATCACAGGTCATCCACACCACCTAGCACCCACACACTAAATCCATTACAACCAACCCCATCATACAATTGCACTCAGAAATGTGTTCAGCGATCTTAAAACTAATTAAGTTGTTCATCCCACCGCCAACTCTTATGGCAATGTTCCAGAATCCCACTGCTCAGATGGCTGAAACCTTCTCATTTCCAGCATGAATTTGTTGATGGCCAATTTATATCCATTTATTCTTGTGTCAACACTGTCCTTTAACTTAAATTGCTAAACTTGTTCTACTGCACAATGTAACATTTGGTGAAAGATGTGTTTACATCCTTCTCCTAAAGAGCTACTTGTGGAGTGGTCCCATTCCTACAAATTGATCATCTTAGGCAGATTCTTCCACTCACACAGAGCCCCACTGACTTCAACAGGCATACATGTCTGGCCAGGTGGATCAGTTTAAGGGACTGGGGTCTCCCAAATCATCTAGGACCTAATCCCATATTCCTTGTGCACCTAGAACTCCTGCTGAGCTCTTAAGAGTAGCACCTGCTAAGCTCTCAAAGATCACCATCAACTTGATCTGGTAACAGTTCAAAAAGCGAGTTAGAAGGAGTTTCAGATTCTATACCTGCCCTTGAATTCCCTTGACAATTTGTGGTTTTACAACAAAGTCTTCCTTTTTTTAATGTTTTCTATTCCAGGCTGTTATGGACCTACTCCCTCCATTTCCGCCACCACAACAGGGCAAAAAGACTAACTTTAAAAAAAAAAATGTATTAGCACGTGAGACCCAATAAAGACTTGTCCCAACTGTACTTAGCTCTGCATAAATATGTACAAAGTTACTCCCACAAAGGACTTAATCTAAAAGAGTTGTCAACTGCAGAAAGCAAGCAAACTGAAAAAATAGCAAAACATTTTTCCTCTATCCTTTCAGTTACTCAGTGGTGAGTAAAAGAGACTTCATAGAAAAATTTGATTTTTAAGTAGATGCTGTCCAAGTATTTTGCTACTTTAAGAGACAGGGAGTGAGCTTGACTCAAGGTTCATCTTTACTACCGTGCTAAATCGCATCAATGGCAGCAGCGTCAATTTATGGTGTCTGATGAAGAGTGCTCTCCTGTTTATGTAATTACTCTACCTCAGAAGCTATATTGGTGGGAGAAGGTAAATAAGTGTTATTTACTCCTTATAATACAAGAACTAGGGGTCACTATGGGAATTCTTATGATATATGGGAGACAAGGTGAGTGAAGAAGAGAACTGTGTAAGCTCAATAGCTTGTCTCTCTCACCAACGGAAGTTGGTCCAATAAATTATATCACCTCACTCACCTTGTTAGAATAATGTGAAGTGTCAATAACACTAAAACCACTTACTTTTGATCACCGCCACAATCCCACAGCTCAAATCGACACCCTGCCCCTTTACTGTTGCCGTTCATATTTGGTTTCTCATATTCCAGGATCCTAAAAACAAAAGTGGAGTCAGGGCATGATAAGATTCCACAAACAGGCCATGCTGCAAAGAGCATGACATCCCCTGGGGGAGCCATTTGTAAGCCTCTCATTTCAGGATGCATGGTGCGGGGCTTCACTCACCTCACTCCTTGAGTGGGGATGTAGCTGCTAATGCCTTCTGTGCTCTCTGACAGAAAGTTTGCCAAGACGGATTTTCCAGACTGCCAGGAATAGGAGCAAAAAGCAATTGTGTTAAATATAAAACAACACCCATCCAGTCTGCAGCAGGGCTAAGGGTGGGGGAGAGCTGCATATCCCTGATCTCTGTTGTTTGGAGCATGATGTTTGGAGTGGGGCTACTTCCTTGTCCACTGGGGTGGGGCCCATAGGATCTTTGGGGGCTTGGATCCAAAACCTTGTGGGCTCCCAGCTGGGCTGTTCATGTTGATGGTGGAGGGGGAGACCCACAAGACCCTGTGGCCTCCAGTTTGGCTACTCGGATGAGACACATACAATGCTCGGGGGTGGGGGGTCGAGGGGGGCTAGCTTGGCTAATCACATGGGGCGCCTACCAGGCTCTGGGGTGGGGTCCCGGCTTGGGTGCCGCTGTGGGGCACGTCCGAGGCTCAGGGGCGGAGACCCCCCCCCCCATACACACACGGGGCCCGCGGGCTATTCGCGGGGGGGGGGGCGCTCCCCGGGGTTTCTCCTCAGCCGCCGGCCGAGCCGGGTCGGGCCTCGCACTCACCTCACTGGGGCCCACGAACAGGATCTTGGCCTTCAGCATCCCGCGCGCCGCCGCGGCCTCTCCGACCAGCCCACCCCGAGCCGGGCGGCGCCCTAGCAACGCGGCGTCGTTGTCAAGGGCGCAGGGAAGCCGCCCTGCGATTGGAGCGGGCCGTGGCCCGGAGAGGTCACGTGCGGCAGGGAGGTCACGTGCCGCAGGGAGCACACTGCTCCACGTGACCCCCCCCCCAGGTTCTCTTCCCCTCCCCTCCTTTCTCCAGCCCCCCTGGGATTTATCTCTCTCCAGCCCCTTTCTCTCCCCCTGACCCTCCTTTCCTGGTGTTCAGCTGCTCTCCTCCCTTAGTTCCTGCTCTAGTCATCCAGATATTTGATTCTGCTTTAGCAGATTGGGGTGCATTTTTCTGCTTTTCCAAACATAGAGCCACTTTATCCCACTTTCACCCTAGTTAGTTCAATTTGTAATTAGTTCATTCTGCTGCAAGACTGTACGCTACATGCCAGATCCACTTGCTTTCAGAGAAAAGACAGAAGTGACCCAAAGAGAGAAAACTAGGACAATTTTGCATTTATAAGCCGACACATGTAACCATTGTAATGTCTAGCAGTGCACAAAGAGAAACTTGATATAATGGGTTCTAATGTGAACAGGACTGCTGACAGCAAGTCTAGGCCCCAGGGCAGAACAGTTAATGGTCCCCCTAGAAAGGGATGGTTTATGACACTACTTTTTATCCTATTGATAATATTAGAACCCACTATGCGTAGAGTGTGACATTGCTTAATCTAGTTAACTTTTTTTTCCAGTTACAGAAGCACCAATATCAAACAAACTGTGAGTCTAAATATAGGATGTAGAATTTGTTATTTTGAATGATATATTTAGTAAATACTTTATGGAATTAAATTTATTAATATACAAAACATTTAGGAAGAAGACACCTAAAGTATCAGGTAGGCTAATTAAACACCTAATCATGATTCATGTGTAATCTAAAGACAAGGAAAAGATGGATATACAAGATGTAACTGAATAGGGCGAACAAAATTTGCATCCCAGCTACACACACAGACACAATCACTTCTGTGGGTTGCAATATCAGACTGCGGCAGAATTTGGCTGGCAGAGTTCAATTTTAAGATAAATCTGCAAAGCCTGCAAATGAAATAGGCATTAGTAGTTCTTTTTGCAAAGCGATTGCTGAGATCGCGTTTGTTTCATGGAGCAATACTAACACCTAGTGGCTAAACGTGCCCATTCATTGCCTCATTTGTTTCCTCTCTCAAATAAGTGTCACACAGGACTTGGCATGATTGACAGTTTTGACTTGAGAGGCCTGCACTGACACTCTCTAGGGATCTACCTCTTTTTCCTCCACCCTGTTCTGTTTTCTGTTAGAAATGGTAGGTGAAATATGAAACTTCATTCCTCTCTCCCCCCTCCCAACCCTCCTTTCACATTTCTGGCTAACGTGAGAGGTTGTTTCAGTCCATCTAGGTTTGTAAGTGGGTGGGCCATGCTCTGTGTGGCCTGTTGCTTCCAGCTGAGAGAACTCCAATCTCCTCATGGAATCCATAATTTTAAAGGATCAAGCTGATCATCTGGTGGAGGTTGGTCATCTTGGTGCATTTCATAATGGCATGTTAACTTGCCTGTGTTAAGGCAAAGGAACCTGATATGTTCCAAGAAGTCACATTTGTGAAGATCAGTGAGGTGTGGTATACAAAGTTATTGACCATAGTCCTCTGGGGCAGCTAATTCATAAAAAAAAAAAAAAAAGGCTCCCCTGACAAACTGGCATTTGAGAGGAAAATAACCTTAATTTTTTACTATGTTAGCAGAGGAGCTGCTTGGAAAGTGTTTTTAGCCCCCTCTGCTCCCTCCCCCCAAAAGTCAGAATTTTTTAAACACAAAATACAGAATATTTTGGTTTGGAAATACAACTCCTCATAGGAGTTGTAGCTCAGTTGCCTCACGTGCCTGTTTTCTTCCGCAGAGTAGACAGATTAAATCTACCACGATGTACAGTGGTCTCCCTTTTTGGTCAGCTGCATGGTGCAACTCTGGTTGGGGAACTGGCCTGCAAAAGAGAATGGGGAAATGAGTTAAGGTGGTGACATTTCCAAAGCAAAATATTTTAGTTTCTGATTGTTCTGCTAAAGTTCAAGTTTTTCATGGAAAGCAGATTGGATTAATTAATGATTTTCCATCAAAAGACAGTTTTGGTGGACAATTTTCAGCCAGCCCTAGTTAAGCAGGTCCTCATGGCCTGATTCTATAACCCTGGATCACGATCTCACTAGTGTAAATCCAGCTTAACTCGATTGAAATCAGTGGAGTTACATTGGTACAATATGGGTGTGAGGGGAGGCTCGGGATATCCTGAATGACTGCCCTGAAGTGAAGGGGGAAAAGTTCCATTAACCTAAGTGGGATCAGGACTGAGTCCCAAGGCTTTTGCTTGTGAAATGGATTGCTGGCTGTAAAGAGGATTTGTTTGGTGGATTGGGAAGTTTTTTGTTTGTTTGTTTTCTTGAGTTATCATTGTGTCACTTCGGCATTTAGCACCAAACAAGAGTTTCTAAATCCTGTATGCATTGCAAACATATCACTTCCACTAAGATACCTGGATCTAGTCACATTTCTTCTTGGGTATCCCAGTCATCTTAAGATATTCCATTGAAGACAACAGAGTGACACTAGCAATTAATATGGTTCAGAGTCCAAAGCCAAGTTATCTTCCTTCTCTCCTTCCTTTTTTCTCTGTTACAATCAACAGTTCCACCAAACTAATGCTGAGCCGCGAAAGGGCACACTGTTCCCTACTTCCTCCACAACCTCATCTTTTATTTAAAAAACACATTTCTAGGCTTTTTCATAACATAGAGCTTTCAAAACAACCATATAGTTGTGGATAAACGTTTCTTATTTTACCTAAAATCACCAGGGAGATCATATTAGCTCCTGAGAAGTAAGAAAGGGAAAACACAACAGGAACTATAGACACTTACCAGCTGAATACAAGAAGGCTTCAGCAAATAATCAACTACAAAATGACTACTTTAGAGAGGGCTAGCCACACCCACTTCCTGCTGTGAAAGGTGTTCGGGGAGGAAAGGTCATGTAAGAGTGTATAGGAAGATGTTGGAGGAGCTGGGCTGTTACTAATGAAAGTGTTGCTGTAAACAGGTTTATATTGTTACTTTGTCCTACAACTAATGTGGGTTATAGCTGTTTAAATTTAGTCTTTGGGGCCTACAAAGTCCATGTTATAGGTATCTCAATTTCTGATGCCGTATTCACCCTCCCTCTGCCCCAACTCATAGCTGCATGGGGGCTGCTACCTGAGCTAGGGAAACCATAAGCTCAGGGCCGTCCCTAGCCATTTGGGTGCCCTATGCAGCCTCCCCCCATGGGTGGGACTGTGTGTGCCCCAGCCTCCCACCCCCCAGGGTCTCCACCCAGAGACATGCACTATCTGGATCTAGCCCACAGGCTGTCTTTTGCCCACCCCTATTCTGGACATTGACAATTGTGTAGGCTGTGTTTGAGAGCAGGGTGGGGATTAACTGAACGGTAATCAAGGTGATACTAATACACGTATATATGTAACTTGAGAAATACCTGGCTCCAGTTGTGTTATAATAGGGGTAGTACTTAATACCTCCAGCGCCTCTTGCTGTACTTGGCACCTCAATTGTCATTTTATCGTTTCCATGTATTATCTGGATAGTGTTAAAGAAAGGAAGGTTTAGAACAGGGGTAGGCAACCTATGGCACGCGTGCCAAAGGCAACACTCGAGCTGATTTTCAGTGGTATATTTGCCACTGGTTTGGGGGGCGCTGCATTTTAATTTAATTTTAAATGAAGCTTCTTAAACATTTTAAAAACCTTATTTACTTTACATACAACAATAGTTTGGACCCCTGGTTTAGAAGCTGGAAAGCCAGATAGTGAGATATGATGCGCTCAACATTATAATATACAGGGATTAGTTAAATGCTTTCTCTACAAAGGGTCAATGCAGTAAAATGCATATAAAAGTAGATTAATATATCTTGAAAAGTATTCTTTAAAAAAAATAATCTCCAAAGCTTCAGCCTAATGCACAGCTGTAGTGAAAAAACTGAACATGATGCTGGGTTGCATTATTTATAGGAACAGAATATAAATCAAATGAGGTGGTATTATTATTCCATAAGATACTGGTGAGATCTCATTCAGAGTACTGTGTAGGAGACCAACCCCTGTGTCTTAGAGCGTTCCAGTTGCCCTTGAGGGGATAAAGCAGAGAGAATGAGAATAATACCAGGTCTTTCAATTGTAAGTTATGAAACTAGACTGGGGAGACTTGGCATATTCTTGTTTGAAATGAGATCTTGCTGTGACTCAGCCAGTAGTTTTAGAATAATGAAGAGGATTAATCAGGATTAATCAAATTGATTTAGATGAAGGCCATGAAAACAAGAGAGCTGAATTTGAAAATTAGGAGCCTGGGAAAGGAGGTGGGGGGAGAAGCTCTGGCTAAATGGTTTCAAAATCCATATGGAAGAAGTTACCAAAAGGGTCCTGTGAATGAAGGAGCACAAATGTCTTAGGCCACAGCTAGATAGAATTGCATGAGGAATGGGAGCATGATATTTGACTAGCGGCTGGCTGTGTTTGTCAAGAACACACACGAATTCTCGGAGCCACTGTGTGGGGGATGGAGGCTGGGTGTTTGACAGTAGGAGATGGAGAGAAAACAGGAGTGGCTGAAGCCTATGGCATATAGTGGAAGGAAGATAGGCTCATCTGTGTGGGATTGGGGTCTGCCATAGGAAAGGATCAGCTGGCGAAGGGGTGATGCTGCTGGAGGAAACCATCTTTCAGGGAAGACAGGAAGGGATGTCAGGAACTGAGGGGAGGAAGGAGAGAAAGAGCCTGTGAGTGGGTGAAGAAGTTCGGTGCTGGAGTCTTTGAGGGACAGGTCTCCATACTTCCCTCATTCAAATCCCTGCTCAACAGCAACAAAACTACTTCTGCCAGTCCCACAAAGAGAAAACACTGATTGATTAAAACTGGGACTTTCAAAGAGCCTACAGGAGTTAGGCACTCTGCTCTCAAATGCACAACACTAACCACAGGGTCAAAACTTAACAACTAAATAATATTATTAGTTAATGAATAACTGAGGACAAGGCATGTGGTTCTTATCTGGGATACATTGGCACTGAATTCAGATTATTTTTGATTGCTGCACTCTAGGAAAAGTTATCCCATTTGGAAAATGGCATAAATGATTCTTTGAATGGTACAAAACCACTAAAGTCATATAAATTCCATTGCACACCAATATTGTCCTAAAAATCACATGGGTTGGCTGTTAACAAACATCCCATTGAATTCTGGGGCCAGCCGGTATTCTATCTGCTGAATTATGCTTCAGAATGAATCTTGTTGTCCAGTGTTTTACCTTTACTATTGGTAGTTCTCACACGGGTGTACTTTTTGAAATGAAAATGGCTAAGAACATAAAAATTGGATGGCAACATGTGGCGAATCCCAGTGAATATTGAACTTGGTGATATTCTAAAAAAAAAAAAAAAAAAAAAAGTCATCCATGCTTGTAGATATTTCCCTTGCTTCACACTGATTCAATAGATGTTCTAGGTTCAAAGTATCGGGGGGAGGGGCGGGAGCCATGTTAGTTTGTATCCACAAACAACAACAAAGAGTCTGGTGGCATCAAAAGATTTATTTGGGCATAAGCTTTTGTGGGTAAAAATCCCACTTCTTCAGATGCATGGAGTGAAAATTACAAATTCAGGCATAGATTTTTTTGGCTCATGAAGAGAAGGGAGTTACCTTACAAGTGGAGAACCAGTGTTGACAAGGCCAATTCAGTCAGGGTGGATATGGTCCACTCCCAATAACTGATGATGAGGAGCCAATACCAAGAGAGGGAAAATTGCTTTTGTAGTGAGCCAGCCACTCCCAGACCCTATTCAGGCCCAAATGAATGGTGTTAAGTTTGCAAATAAATCATAGCTCTGCAGTTTCGCTTTGAAGTCTGATTTTGAAGTTTTTTTGTAGAAGGGTGGCTACTTTTAAATCTGTTTTTGAATGTCCAGAAAGATTGAAGTGTTATACTGGCTTTTGTATGTTAGCATTCCTGATGTCGATTTGTGTCCATTTATTCTTTTACATAGAGACTGTCTGGTTTCTTACCCATGAAAACTTGTGCCCAAATAAAGCTGGCAGTCTTTAAGATGCCACCGGACTCCTCGTTATTTTTGTAGGCTTCAAAGTGACACACAGAGTGAGAATCCTGGTATATAGATTGTTCACATAGAAGGCCTGACATGAAACTCTTCAGTCAAGCAGAACTCCCCTCTGAGGTCAGTAAGAATTTTGCCTGAGTAATTACTTCAGGATCAAGCCCACAATATGCTATGTGCAGTAAGAGTAGTAGGAAATAACACACTACATTAAGTGCACTGTAATAACCCTGGTAATCTTGCAGCCTAATTTACTGTAGAGATCTTCCTAAAATCTTATTGCTATCAAACCTTCATCTATCTACTTGAACTGTCAAGTGATACTTGAGTAGACCATTTTTGTCAATTAATGATATCACACAAATGATTAGGGGTTTGGAACGGGTCCCATATGAAGAGAGATTAAAGAGGCTAGGACTTTTTAGCTTGGAAAAGAGGAGACTAAGGGGGGATATGATAGAGGTATATAAAATTATGAGTGGTGTGGAGGAAGTAGATAAGGAAAAGTTATTTACTTGTTCCCAAAATAGAAGAACTAGGGGCCACTCAACAAAATTGGCGTGCAGCAGGTTTAAAACAAATAAAAGGAAGTTCTTCTTCACACAGCGCACAGTCAACCTGTGGAACTCCTTACCTGAGGAGGCTGTGAAGGCTAGGACTATAACAGGGTTTAAAAGAGAGCTGGATAAATTCATGGAGGCTAAGTCCATAAATGGCTATTAGCCGGGATGGGTAATGAATGGTGTCCCTAGCCTCTGTCTGTCAGAGGGGGGTGATGGATGGCAGGAGAGAGATCGCTAGATCATACCTGTTAGGTTCACTCACTCTGGGGCACCTGGCATTGGCCACTGTCGGTAGACAGGATGCTGGGCTAGATGGACCTTTGGTCTGACCCAGTATGGCCGTTCTTATGTTCTTACCTGTGTTCCACACTGGAAGGGCTTTATTCCAAGCATTTTCAGTTTTAGATTGGCTTCTTATCTGACTCCTTTCTAACTTCAGAAGGATGCTTCATAATTCTAAAACGCCATAAGGTTTTATCAAGTAGAGCAAAGCTGTTTTTTGCTTTGCTGTCTTTCTAGTATCTCCATGGAAAAACTCACTGATGCAATCCAAGGGACAGACACTATAAAGCTTATTCACAGTGCTTTCCATGGTCTCCAGCAAAATTTAGCTGTCCCCCAAGTAGTTAGTGACTTTTACAATCCTAGGAAGGACAGAAAACATCTGTGTGTACCTCCTGAAGTTCTGGGGCCATATTCTGCTCTTACGGCATTGTAAATGAGGAATAACTCCACTGAGTCAATAGACTTGGAGGGGACAGTGAGTTCAGAATCTGGCCTTTTCTTCCATTCTGTTCTTGCTGTTCTTCTCTTCGTCTTCTGTACTACTATTTTTTTTCCAGTATGCATCACCCTCCTCTTCGTGAACAGAGGTAGTTAAATATTTCCAAAAAATATATGTAGATCTGGTTGCATAAGCATATGTTTCATCTATATGTTTAATACTCTTTTGAAAAATGTGTAGCTTTATCTCTTGTAATATAGTGTGTCTGGTTTATAAGAACAGGGCTGTTCATATTTCAGGGCTTCTCTCCTCAAAGTTAGTCTCCCTGATAAATTGAATGAATTATATTTTTGTTGGCTGTCTTCATTGCCTCCATCACTATGTTTCCAATTTATCAACATAGTTTTGAGAAATTGTTAGGATATGTAGCACTCATAAGCACCATGGGGAGAAAAAATATTCATTTAGTACTGCTGTTGCGTGTGATTACATTACGCATATCCAAAAGGACAAAACATGAAATGTCATATTTAATTCTCCCCATGCAGTAGATGATATTACTCTTTTTCCTTCTTTCCAAAAACATCCTGGAAGCTAATTCTTCAATTTCATCTTAGATCAGCCACACAGCAAAGAGAGCAAGTATGATTTAAAGATTAGTGTGAGAATAATAGGAGTCAGGCCATCCAAGTTATACTCTTCATTCTGCCTCTAAGTCTTGGTGACCTTGGGCCAAGTCACTTGACTGTCTCAGTTTCTCAATCTGTAAAATGGAGATAATACTATTTTACTGCAGAGGGCTAATGTCATTATTTGCTAGAGTCCTGCCTTCTGGCATACTTATCATGGCACAGCAAGGAGAGGGGACATCCTAAGGTACTGAACTAAGACCAGTGTTTAATATATTCCTTCATGATCTTGGAAAGTCACTGAAGACTGAGGTGGCCAAATATGCAGATGACGAAAAGATTGTTGAGTGTTCTGCGTGTAGGCAGCGCAAAGTTATGGGGCTGGGTCCCAAACCAATCAGGCTCTGGCCAGGTCCATCTGTCCTCCCTTTCCCTTGCAAGGCTCAATTTCCCCTTGATCCCCAGCACGTGTGCGCCTTAGGCTCCGCCGCCCTCTCTCGCCGGGGAAGCGCCGGGGAAGGAGGGGGGGTCCCCCGGCCGCGTCTCCGAAGGGTTAATGGCGAAAACCCCACGCCCCCTTCGACGGAACTGAACCAACCTCCCCACATCTGCACAGGCGGCCGGAGAGCGGCGTGTGCGCCCCGGGCTCGCAGCGCCGGACTCGGGGTCCCCCTGGCTATGGGAGCAGCCAGGACTTGACCTTCCCTTTCCCAGCCGGGAGCCCCCAGTGCCCTGCGGGGAGACCCTGCCCCGCTCACCCCACGTTCTCCCGGCCCCCCCCTTCGGTCTAGCCTCGTGTCCCCGGGACTCCCAGCCAGTCCCCCCGGTGCCGTTTGGGGTCAGCAGAAGGATGAACCCGGCTCTTTTCCTGCCCTGGTGGTGCTGTTTGTACGGATGCACGCTAGGGACCGGCTTCCTCTATCCCTTCCCAGCCTCTACGCTGCAGCACAACTACCCCGAGCAGAGCTCCGGATCTCCGGGCAGCGGCTTCGCCACCCGCCGGTGAGTAAATCCGGTCTCTCGCCTCCAGCATCGGGCCCGGGAGCTTCTGCCTTGGCAGCAGGGCTGCAGCGAATGGCCCCTTCCTTAGGGGGTGCAGCCCCCTTCTCTCTCTCCGGGCCCCCCTGGCCTGGGAACTTTCTCCAGGGACTGTCCCCCTTAGTCCCGGCTTTTGTAACGCTGACTTCAGCCTTTCCGTGCCTTAGGGATGATCTCCCGCGGGTCACTTTAAGAACGTTGCTTTGGGGGATCTTTCCCGGCAAGTTGATGGGTTGGAAGTAGAGAGCAGAACCCCTGGTGTTAAAAAGCCTCCCCTCCTGGACTAGCCAGTAGGAGGCAGCCCATCCCAATGGGAGCCCACCAGGTTCTTCCCCAAGCCACTGGAGACCCCAGAAGCTGAGCATGGAGTTGCTGTGATCAGAGTCGTTCAACCAGAAAAGCCAAGTTCTTGTTAAAGCCAGCCCTGCTAACCGGCCCAGAGACCAGGTTTAAATGGCCCAGGACAACAGGAGATTCTTTAGAGCTAACTTGATTCACCCTCTCCTGCAAAAGCGCATTGTGTGTTTGTAGGCACCCTCTAAAACGTCGTACCTGTTGGACTCCATTAGCCTTTGTTTAGGAAGCACTAATTACATTGAGGACTTGGTCACTGTCTTCTTCAAACCAGGTATTGGGGAATTCTGAATGAAAACATGACTCCAAAGGGGGTTGGAACCACAATTTTCAGATCTCCCCAGGCTCTGTCCACTAGGCTACCCAGAGGCTTAGCTTTAAAAATGACTGATATGTAACATGTTATGCCAGTAGAGGGAACCATTATAGTCCCGGGAATGCAACTAAAGGCAGTTCAGCTCAACAAAGAAAAAAACTAATTGCAGATTTTACACAAGGGCTACAGTGTTCAAAAGGGAACCAGTCTCCGGTTCAAGCAAAACAAACCCTGAATCAGTTTCACATGAATTTAATGTAAATCACCCTTAATTTATTACGTCTTGCTGCTTTCACAGAGAAAACAATTTAGATTTGTGGCCTCTTCCCCCTTTCGCCCTGAACTTCTCAAGAAGTGAAACAGCTGTTCAGATGAATGAGTAGCTCTCTGCAGTAACACAAAGTGACTTAGGAGGCTTTCAAAAGTATCTTGATTTAAATCACTTTTTAAAAATTCACTGTTGTATCTATTAACCCCTTAAAATCAGAGTGTGAATGGTAAACGTTCAGCATTTGTAAACCCTGCTTTTCTCTTTGTGCCATTGGACATCCCTAGTGTGGATGAGTTAACACTGGCGTAGAAAGAAGCTTATACCAGTGTCATTTGTTCTGGTTTTAAAGCAGGGTAGATTGCAACAGTGTCTATATTATAGGTTTGCATAAGTGCCCCCCACCCCAAAAGTGTTGACATGCATGACTGCAAGCATGTCAGGGCAGGGAACATGTCTTGCTCTGTGTTTGTAAATGTAAAATTGTAATATAATATAAAACTATGGAACTAATGTAAGAGACGTGTTGTTCCGCAGCATAACTCTCTAATATCCTACCAAGACAACTGCAATGACACTGCATAGAACTGGTATAAATGATTCTTAATAATGTTATGTGGAACTGTTCCAGAAATGGAGTAGTCATCCAATGGGAAATGTTTATGCTTCAAAACGAGTTCCTGTTGGAAATTGGAACAGAGTCACAATATCAAACCATTTCATGCATAAAAAAGTTTCAAATTTGACATGTCAATTCATTTTGATTATTTTTTTTTTGACATTTTGAAATTAGACTTCTCATTTAGCATCTTCCTTTGGAAAATAACTCTTGTTGAAATCAGCATTGTACTAAGGAAAGCGTCTGCTCTGACAAAACTACTCTTTCCAGGTCAATGATCTGTAATGTTGGGACTGTTTTGGGAGATTATTTCTTAATGTGAAATTTAAGTTGGGATAGCTGTGGTCTAGTGGATCAACATGTTGTGGGGAGTTGCAACGTAGGTTCCATTCCTGACTTGTCAACCCATCTATTTGGGTTTTTATAGTGTCTCCATTGCTGTGGTGTCTGAGATCCTCGAGACATTCAGCAGTTGGGGGTCTCTGCTACGTTTGTGGTGATATGTTTGTAGTCTGACTGCATGGCTGCTTGGGGACTGGAGTATAGAGCCTTGTTCTGAACAACTACAGATCGCAAGGATTGCATCTTTCAGGAGATGGCAAAGGTCCATCATGTGGCAAGAGCTGTCGGTCAGAAACGACTTGGTTTATATTCAAACAAAAACCAAGCGGTAAAAGGGATCTTGAGCTAATTGCCAAGGCACTGAGCCCTCTTGGGCTAGTTTTCTGTATCAGTATAACGTAACATGGCAACTTCAGCCTTCCTCTGACCTGTATTTCATGCTGGGGCTTTGTTACATGGAAGATGACTAAATTGGTCTAACAAAAGTAACCGCAAGAGCATGGAGATGTAGGAATGACATTGAAATTCCAGACATTGTTTTTCCTTTTGTTATTCCACTAAATCATGTTCTTTTAGGAAAACTCCTACTGTCTTGGCTTTCTAATTGTTTGATGAATAACTTCCTTCCATGTACATTTCATTCTCCGGCACTAAGGAAAAAGCGTTGAAGCAGCAGAAACACATATGGGTAGGAGGGAGGAGATGGGGCATTTCTGCTTTTCTGAAAGAAAATAATAGTTTTTATTATTATTAGCTGCCACATGCTATCTAATCTTGGCTGTGCACAATCAGGGCTCCAGTGTGTGTCTAACCAGTTCGTAGCTTCTCCTGTCTCCAGGGAACTGGGTTGAGGGGTTATTTCTGTGCGATGATCATACTTGATACCCCTCTACAGAGCTAGCCTTTCATCAGGCTCTCCAAGCAGGTCACAAACATTCATAGACTGACTCTTGCCTCCGGGCTGTGAAGTAGGTGAGTAGTACTGGGCATGCATGGAGATTGCATAACCTTCCTTGTAACACGATCACCTGGTGAGTCTGTGGCAGGGTCTGGGGTAGAGCCCAGATCTTCAGAGTCCCATTCTTGTGCACTTCAGCCCTTGGACTGTTCTTTCACGTTCAGGTATGGAGAGAGGAACCTTGGGCTTGGTGTCTCTTTCTAAATGAGGTATGTCACAAGAAGGATACTATAGAAATGATGAGCCAATAAGAAGGGGGAAACACAAATAACCAAGTTACAGGAGCTGCAGAATTAATAACTTTGAGAATGGTTATAGTGTAGGACATTATGATGTTTCAATAACCCTAAAATAGCTAATAAACACACATCTTTACAAAATAACTTGTATCTCTGTTGCTGGTATGATCTTTTCACCTGCTCTGGTGAACATCTTTTGGGGACTGAATAGATAATTCACTTGGTCATGCAGTGTCTGTGATTGTTCATCCCTGGTCCAACCCCGTGGCAGACCATGTCGTTACACTAGGAAGGAACTTGGTTCATTGTTTCTTCTCATGTGAAGAAACTGTGGGGTGAATTCTGCGGCCAGGAAGAAGGAGATATAAGACCAGGGCCTACAGGATGTCTACAGGGCTGCTGCACACCATGGGGGTGGTAGGTGATTGTCTACTCCAAGCATCTGGTTATCTGCGGGGTAGTGTACTGCCTTTACTTCCGCTCAGGCAGTAGGAACTGACTCCCCTCTCACTTTTTATAAATTGGCCATGGAGTCTTATTTAGATTCTTGAAGAATACTTGGCACTCGAGAACATCGGAGAGCTCTTGTCACTCAGTATTGCATATCTCTGGGCAAAACTTACTTCGTTGGCGGTCACTGCCACGTCCTTGGGGGAATTTTTACACTGTTGTTGTTTTTAATGAATTTAAGGCTGATGCTGCAGGGACCCTGTGAAGTGAGCTGTCAGCTTGTCTGACACTGACAACACGGGGGGGGGGGGGGGGAAGAATCTGATATGCTTAGGCTTTCCAGTGTTTCAAGATGAGAAAACCCCACTCACTTAATCACGAATGAGGAGGGAGTTAAATTCCTTGGTTAACCTAATCTCTGTATTCTGGTTTAATATTCAGTACTGCTAAAGTCTAAGAACAGGGCTTCATTGTGCCAGAGCTGAGCCCTGGCACCTTTAGGCCGGGCAGTTCTTGGCCCCAGACCTCTAGACTTGCTGCATCTGCTATGAAAGTTTTTAAAAAAAATATTGCTTGATCCCTGGACCCACTTTCATTACAAATGAAGCGCTAAGAGGCATTGTGACAACGCCTAGTTGGCCAAATTACTTTGGCTTTTGTGAATGGCAGAGGAGTTTGGATGTTCACAGGGAAGAGCTAAGCTGACCTGGGTCCTTTTGCCATTTATCCAGCCAACCAGGTCAATGAGACTTCTCTTTTTTTTTCTGTCCATCTAGCAGATAATGGGCTCCCATAAATATCCAACAACACTGGCTATCACAGAAGTATGGGAAGCAGACTTTCCTTTCTCTTTGGTTACCCCATATATAAAACTGAAATCCTTTACTCTAGGCCTGACTCTGAGAGTTGATTCATTCAGGTGTCATAAGATTGTTGTCTGGAAGCCACTAGGTCCTAAGAGTGTGTGTGTGCGTATAATATACATATACTATATAATAAATTATAGCCTAGAATTTTATATATTAAATTGTTTCTAGTATAGATGTCAACATACTCTTTGTTTGCTTTCCTCCATCTGTGCCTGGCAAACTGGAGGACTTGTGCGGGAACCTCTTTTTCTTTCCTTCCCAGTCTCCTGATGTGGTTTATATTGTGGGAGTTAGTCTTTCCATCTGACCTATGCACAGAAGGCTTCAGTTAGTAGGTCAAGCAGAGAGATCCAGCGGAGACAAAGGAGGAAAAATGAGGAGGTGCCAACAGGGAAGGACTCTGGCTAGAGCGATCTAGGGAAGAAGATGGCACAGTGGAATTTCTCCCAGCTGTGGCAGCAGAACAGAAGCATGAAAACCAGTGTGGGTTGTGGCAATCCTTCTGAAGTCTATCATGCACCAGGGAAGCCTCTGTGTGTTGCATGCTGAGGGAAGCAGACTCTTGGCAGCAGAGGGCTGAGTGAAAGCGTGTCACCTTTGCATTAAAGTGTGCCACAAAATGATATGCAGTCCTGCATTGGCTGCCTTTGAATCTGGAACAGATGAGAATTAGTTTTGGTATGTGGAACCACATGAAGTCAAACATATTTTTGCAAAGTTCCCTTGTGTTGTAACTTTGGGGAAAATGAGCATGTATGGGTCAATTTGGTCCGGCAGGATGTTATGCTAGTTGGCCTGCTGCTGCTGTAAATTAACATAACCTGCAACAAAATCTAGTCTCACCATAGTGTATTGCAGTATGTGGCATGGCATTGCAACCAATCAGGTTCATCTGAATTGTGATGCATTGTCACAGTGTCTTGTGGGCTCATGTTACTATAAACCACTATCACAAACAGCACTTTTCTACAACTCTACTTGCAAATCCCTTAGATTTGTAATGCCACAGATCTATTTTTGAATGACTGTATAGCACATGCTGAGATGATAAAACTCTGCTTTGCCAATTTACTAAAATATTTTGGTTCTGTTAGTGTAATTAAAAAGCCTGCTAAAATCTCTTCTGAAGATCTGCAGGATGCAGACCTGTTGGAAGTGGCCAGAAAAACTACAGCAACCTATGGATTTGCCTGGGTAAAGCCCTTTGCAACCACCAGACTCTCTAATTACATCCATCAGCCCATTCCAAGTGGTTATTGGCATCTGTGGGCTTTCAAAGCAGCTCCTAGATCTGACCATACAATCTGACTGAAGTTTGATTTCCATCTCTAAGGTGACTGTGGAAGAGCTGACTTTCATAATGGGAAGGTGGAAATGCTGCAGTAAAAGACCTTGGATACTTCCTGGCTTTTCTCTGATTGCCAGATCATGAGCTAAAAGCAACCAGAAGCCAAACTACTTGGTACCAAACGCTTCTGCTAACTTGTGGGTTAGGCCATCCTGAGAATTTGATATCTTTAATTTAGTGCACTTTGGTTTATATATTTGCTCTGCATCTGAGTTTTCATCCTATGGGCTCAGGAACCAAAATTCACTTTGGGGGGTGGAGGGCATTTCCATCAGCTGTGCTGTACCTGATGTTGGAAATTAAACACTAGCATTTGGTTTGAATTCCATGTTCCCCACATTGTTTATGAGGCTAGTACTAACAGAGAGCCACAGGAACTGATTATGTTTAAAGAAAGAAAAGCCTCTTTCAGCCTGCACCTGTTGTTCTCAGATTTTGTTTGGCAAAGCTTTATTCTATCATGCTGCTACGTATGGGATCTGCACTATATGAGCGGGGAGAGCAATTTCCCATCTTAAATTCATCCCATTTGTTACAGCATAGGCTGTAATTTTTGTTCAACATTCGTATTTCTTAGTGACAAACACTAACTTGGGTGCTCTGCAGTTTCAGTTGGGTATGGCAGGCGTACACTTTTCCCTTTCTAAACTGCTTGTAGTATTTCTTTGAGCTGTTAAATGACTGCTCTGTTTGCCATAGAGGTGGCTGCATTTTGCTTCACTCACTACTGATCCATATGCCAAAAACAACCCCCAAAAACCTACCTGAAAAGACTCTTAAGGTTTTAAACTGAAATATCCAAAAGTCCTCAAACAGCACAGCTGAGTTTGCATGTGCAACCTTCTTTGGCCTTGTGTAGCATAGTCTTTGACAGGATAGTGTGTTATTTCAGAAGGGTCCTGTCTTATTTCAGCATTGAATGGGTCGTGCACAGTAAATGAGGCAGGGGTGTGACATTTTAAAAACAGCGCTGTGGCAAGGCGAAGTGAAGAGGAAGGGTGCACACAAAAAAGATTACTACTGGGTGATCGACGTTAAAATCAAAACTAACTTATTTAATATATTTTTAAAATTCTATTCTCCTTGCTCTTAAATGAGTGCCCTCATCTCCTTCACTGTACGCTGTCAAGATTCACTGAAGACTGAATTCTGATTCCAGATATATCTGTGTAAACTTGGAATAAATCCACTAACTTGAATGAATTTACTCTAGATTTGCAACGGGTACAACTGCAAATAGTATTTGGCCCAGAATGAGACTTGGATCTCGCCCTGCCTCTTTCAGGGGATGTTATGTCCAGCCAGCCCACAGACTGAGGTGGCAATAACTGTGTATGATCGAAGTTGTTGTCTGCTTTTAAAAAAACAAGTAAACTTGAATTCATTATTTGCTAACACAAAAAAGCAGCCTAAAACAATCAAAATGTAAATGGTTTTGTTCCACCTTACAGTAGTTCACCGAGTGAGGCAGGCATTCTCTGCTCCACTGCTCATACTGCTCTGGAATGGGTTCCCTAGGGAGGTGGTGGAATCTCCTTCCTTAGGGGTTTTTAAGGTCAGGCTTGACAAAGCCCTGGCTGGGATGATTTAGTTGGGGATTGGGCCTGCTTTGAGCAGGGGGTTGGACTAGAACCTCCTGAGGTCACTTCCAACCCTGATATTCTATGATCACAGCAACTGGCAGTGTCCCTTGCACTAGTTTGGGATCTGGCTATGTTTTGGGCCATCTGCACTTGGTAAGCAGGGAGCATTATGACAAAGGTTCTCACCATTCATTTGAATTCACAAATACATCCTTGCTGGAAATTCATATTTTTCCTTCTTCGCTTGACTCATTGCAAGAATTGCACCCTAGGTCATGTCTTGTTTATGAACATGTGCGTGGCCGCCTCCTATAATCAAGACCTTATGATACATTGTAACTAGAGCCGGGTGAACTATGTGTAGCAAACAAAGTATTTGTTGAATGCAGCATTTTTCTGGTTGTGAATTGCCCAGGAGCAGATCTGTGTCAACAGACTTGTTCGCTGTTGTTGAACTGTTTTGACGTGACTCTTTGACATGGCTTTTAATACTCCCAAACTAAAATTCCAGCTGGTCCGATTGGACATGTTGGTCACATGGTATATTTGTCTGCCCTGATTGGACCAGCGGGGGATTTGACTAGCCCATGCAATGGGTGCCTGCTCCCTGGGCACTTCAGAAGCCAGGAACGTGGGGAAGATGGATCTGGCACTCTGTGGCTTGACTGGCCATTCATCCTGTGTGGTGGCATGGGTGGAGACAGGTGCCGTAGACGCTGCCTGAAACTTGGGAGGCACCAGGGAACAGCAGCACTAGGCTCTGCAGCTTGGAAGGAGAATTCCTCTCTCTCGGTTCCTGAGAAATTCCCCAGTCTGCAGCTTGGGATAGCATTTGGGCATATTGGCAAATGTCACCCCCTTTTGTTGGTGTGCCTGTCCATCCTTCGGTGCCTGACCCCCAGAGGGTTATGGGTCTCTCTTACAGCTTTTACCTACTAAGCCTGGATCCTAACTCAAGTTATGGACACTCCTGGTTTTAGCTCTGGAGGTTCTATGGTTGAATCCCAGGAATTGGCCAAACTGGTGGCTATCATAGAAGCATTGCACGTTGATGTGGTTTTAAAGTAGATTGAAACAATCAGGAAGCTCTCCCTGGCCCAGGCGAGGAAGAGGCGCCGTAGGGGACCACTGCTTATTCAAGCCAGGGAGAGGAGTTACACTCTCTGCTTTTAGCAGAACAAAAAGTTGGGGGTCTACCTCTCCTTTCTGGCTATATGTAAAAGTGAGTGTGAATTCTACGTAGATCAACACTCATGTTGCTCGATTTCTCGGTACCTCTCTTTGAACCGTTATGCCATCTGATGCAAACCAAACACTGTACTGAGTGCTCACTGAGTGTGGCAATGGTTTAAAAGAGGCTGATCATCAGGAATCTTAGAATAAATTGTATTTGAAGCCATTTGTCTTGCTTAATCCCACTCTGTTTAGGAGAACTGGATTGTACACGTGGACTCACTTTGTTATGGAAACTAACCGGTAACTGGTTTCACCAAGCTTCTGAAAATGCATTCAAGTTTTGGCAAATCAATCTAGTGTTAACTTTTAATTTAGAGTTTATCTCTATTGCAGCAGCTTAACTTAGTCATGGTCAAAATAAAATAGACAATGCCCAAGGTCTTGCTGTCTTTATTTTGAACCTGAGGTGTTCTGTTCACAGTGGTGGGAACATTTCAAAATCCGGCTTTCTGAATGACTGGGTCATCTCAAGCAGGTCACTGTATGCCGGGCATAAAGATTCTTCATCCCATGCCCTACGTATTCGATGTGGAGGAGGAAACATCACAAGCCAAGTCTTGCAATGTGAATGATGTTGCATGGGGACTAGAGGTTACTATTGTGGCCTGTGTCGTCTGTCCACAGTCTGAATCTATAAAACACTGCTCAGTATTTTAAATTAATTCTGAGAACAACCCTTGTGTATTCTTTAAAGTTGATGCAATATTCTCTCCTTGGAATTTCTGTTCTTGGAGCTAGAGCTTTCAAAGTTGAAATATATATAAATGGCTCAAACCAGTGAGGTGCTGCTACTTCTAAGATCAGACAGCTGGGGAGTCCCAATGCAGATGACTGAATTTGGTTCATTGGGTCAGTTTGTTTGCTTCCCGCAAGCTTATGGGTAAGTAATAATTTTACTTTTGTTTCTTTCACTCTTGCAGTCTAGTCTAGTTTCTATTATTCAGAGGTATTTAGTGCTTAGAATTGCGTATGCTGTAGTGCATCTTGTAAATGGAATGGTGCCAACTTCACAATAGAGCTCTGCAGTTTTAAACCTCTAAGAAATGGGAGAGAGTACAATAGGTTTGTGACTTGCTGATAAGAGAAGCTCTGTGGCTGGACTCTCTGGTGTAACCTTTCAATAGGGTGACCAGATGTCCCGATTTTTATAGGGATAGTCCTGATAGTTGGAGCTTTGCCTTATAGAGGTGCATATTACCTCCACCTGTCCCAATTTTTCATGCTTGCTATCTGGTCACCCTTCCTTTCAAGAGGGTTGTGCTAAATGTAATAGCAAAGATTTTTAAAATGGGGGGCCTAATGTTTGGTTCCTAGGTCCGTATTTAGGTGCTTAAATATGTGACCTGATTTTAGTGGGTTGTTTTGTTTAAAAAAGCCCGGAGCATCTCCTAGTTGACACTGAGTTTTAAGGGTAGTATTCAGGTTAATTTTTTTTGCATGTGCAGGCAAGATATATTGCATCAAATAATACAGCCCCCTTCCAGGCAAAGTTTCACCACTGAATGTGATCTCCATTGGCATCAACAGGAGCCATAAGCCTTGTATCAGAAGGCAGAACCTGAGTCTCAGTGCTACACCTTATCCTGTGGGGCTACTTGTGTGAGGAAAGGGGTTGCAGGAATAGGCCTTGTATCCTTGGGTATGTCTTCACTACAGCAGTAGCTCGATTTCCTTTAAGTCGATTTTTTTAAAGCAGACTGTATAGAGTCGATTTTGTGCGTCCCCACAAAGCACAGCAAGTCGGCAGTATCTGTCCGCACAACTGTTGCAAGCGTCAACTTAGTGAGCATTGCACTGTGGGTAGATATCCCACAGTTCCCGGAGTCCCAAGAAGGCACCATTTCGAGTGCTGCACTATGGGTAGGCATTTCATAATTTCGCGCCCTTTTTTCGTACCGCCGACCCCATTTTGAGCGGTGCACTGTGGGTAGGCATCCCATTATTTGCGCCCTTTCTCTGCGCCTCGCTAACGCCATAGCGCGGCAAGCCTGGAGCCCGCTGATGCCACCACTGCAGTACTGGCTGTTGTGAGGACCTCGCGCACTGTTGTGGATTTTATGCTGTACCGTCTGCAGAGGAATGCGATCCGGAGACAACTGTGCTTTCCGGAACCTGACGACAGTGATGAGGAGATGGACCTGGACGTGCACAGCAGGGACAGGGACACTGACGGTTTTGGAAGTAGGGCGACCGACAATCTGGCAAATTTGGTGGCAATGGGGCAGGCTCATGCCATCAAACGCCGATTCTGGGCCAGGGAAACAAGCACTGACTGGTGGGATCGCATAGTGCTGCGGGTCTGGGATGACTCCCAGTGGCTCAGAAACTTTCGCATGCATAAGGGCACATTCATGGAACTTTGACTTGCTTTCCCTGGCCCTCCGGCGCAAGAATACCAGAATGAGAGCGGCCCTCACAGTTGAGAAGTGAGTGGCGATAGCCCTCTGGAAGCTTGCAACGCCAGACAGCTACTGGTCAGTCGCGAATCAGTTTGGGGTGGGTAAATCTACAGAGGGGTCTGCTGTGATGCAAGTAAGCAGGGCAATCGTCGAGCTGCTGCTACCCAGGGTTATAAACCTTGGAAACCTGCAATCTACAATAGATGGCTTTGCCGCCATGGGATCCCCTAACTGTGGTGGGGCTATAGATGGGACTCATATCCCTATCCTGGCACCGGACAACGAGGCTGCAGAGTACAGAAACCGGAAGAGATGATATTCTATGGTCATGCAAGCAGTGGTTGACCACAAGGGATGTTTCACCGACCTGTACGTGGAATGGCCGGGAAAACTTCATGACGCTCGTGTTTTCAGGAACTCTAGGATTTTTAGACAGCTGCAGCAAGGGATTTTCTTCCTCGACCAGAAAATTTCTGTGGGGGGTGGTGGTGGAAATGCCGATTGTTATCATTGGGGATCCAGCCTACCCCTTAATGCCCTGGCTTATGAAGCCCTACACAGGAGCCCTGGACAGGGGTCAGGAGCTGTTCAACTACAGGCTGAGCAAGTGCAGGATGGCCGTAGAGTGTGCATTTGGCCGTCTGAAGGGGCGATGGAGTTCATTACTGATTCGCTCAGACATCAGCGAGAGAAATATCCCCATTGTTATTGCTGCTTGCTCAGTGCTCCACAATCTCTGTGAGAGCAAGGGGGAAACGTTTATGGCGGGCTGGGAGGCAGAGGCAAATTTCCTGTCCGCTGCTTACCAGCAGCCAAACAGCAGGGAAAGTAGAAGAGCGCACCATGACGCGCTGCGCCTCAGGATGCCTTGAAAACCAGTTTTATGAGTGCCCAAGATGGCGTTTGACAACCCGCTCCCTTGCTCTGCTCGGCCCTAAGTCTGCCGTCCTTGCACCCTCTTTCCCTCCCCCCCCCCCCCCCGATGCTTGCAGAGGAAATAAATTCACTGTTTTAAAAATCATGCTTTCTTTATTGCTTCATCACAAACACAAATACAGGGGATCACTGGCAAGGTAGCCCAGAACGGGGTGGGGGAGGAGGGAAACCAGCAGTCGCAGTGGTGGAGGAGCGGAGAGAGGAGGGGGGGAAGAGGGGAGAGGAGGGGGGCCAAGACACAGCAGCTTTTAAAAGTCTTTTGATAAATTCATCCTGCTGCTGTTTGTGCTGGCTTGTGGGGTAGAGTGGGGTCGGTCCCCGGAGCTTCCCCCCCCCCGGGTTCTCACCCCACGTTTGGGTGGGGAAGCTATGGGACTGGGGGAGGTGGTTAGACAGAGACTGCAGAGGAGATCTTTAGTCCTGCTTCAGCTCCACCAGACACCTCAGCATGTCTCTTTGGTCCTCCATTATCCGGAGCAAAGCATCCATCTGTCTTTCTTCGCACTCCAGCCACATTTCTTCCCTCTTTTCTGCTGCGGCTCTTGATTCCTGCCTTGACTGGAGCAATCTTTCCCTCCATTCCGTCTGGCGGGTTGCCTCAGCACGCGAGTTTTCCAGTAGTTCATTGAACATATCATTGCGCGTTTTCTTTTTACGCTTTGGTATCTGCAATGCACGGCGTGAGGAGCAGGACGGGGGATTCTGAGATAATTGTGCAGCTGTGGGCAAAGAAAGGTTCAAAGTTATGAGACAGATACATTCAAGGTTATGAGACAGATACATTCAAATGTGGGCAAAGAAAGCTACAAGGTTATGAGACAGATGCATTCTCGGACGGATCACAATGGGAGTACTATGCAACTGGCAACCTCAGTATTCAGAGGCCTGATATGATTTCTGTACAAGGTCATATTCCACACCTAAAAGTGACTGAATGGCTCACAAAAGTCACAGCATCTCACACACATATGCGAGCCTTGGTACAACACGGCTTCTGAAATCATCCACGCAGCCAGCCATGGTAAGCTGAAATCCATATTTAAAAGAAGCACTTGGATATTCTAGAGTAACCCCACCCCCTTCCCCCCACCACGTGGATTCCTCCTCCCTCCACCGCGTGGCTCCCAGTGAACCGCGAACTGCAAAACAAAACCAAAAATCTCTTGCTAAGGGCTAGCTGGGGGTCTTAAGTGGAAGCAACCGCTTGCAGACTCTTCAAAATCCCCACTAGCTACTGCTACGGGCTGGCGGGGGGTGGGGGTTGGGGGGTTGGGAGCGTGTTCGGTCTTAAGCGGAAGCAACTACTTGCAGACTCTTCAAAATCCCTGCTAGCTACCGCTAAGGGCTGGTGGGGGGGCGGGTGCGCATTCGGGGGGGGGGGGCACAGTCGGTCTTCAGCGGAAAAGATTACTTTGCAGCTGGGAACCTTTATCTCCCTACTAATTGCAGTCCGTATTTCAAACAGGGAACCATGAATGACATCACTTTGCTTAAAATTTCTCAAACAGATAGAGAACGCATGCTGCTTGAGTCACTGCAAAGTCCTGGTCCATTCGCCGCAATGCTAGCCTGCTCAATGATACCAGACTATTTACTACTTTCATGGCGTGGGATGGTCTCCTATCACGGGGGGCCACGTAAGGCGGCTCTCCCCAGAAATCTGGTGTGGAAGATTCATCGCTACCTCCTGGATAGCTTCAGTGAAATGTCCGTAGAGGACTTCCGGTCAATACCGGAGTATATTGACAAACTCTTTGAGTAGAAACTGACCAGCAATGAAAGCACGCTAAGTCCTTAGGGCAAGTTAACAATTAATAAATGCTTCCTTTAAAAATCATGAGTCATGTAATCCCTTAAAAAAAAAACAACAACACTTACCCCCTTGGGAGGCTTGGGAGGGTGCTGGCTCCAGGGTGATAAACAGCTCCTGGCTGTCTGCCAAAAGTGTCTCTCCACTGGCCTCCTGCTGCTCCGTGATATTTCCCTCCTCATCATTGTTGTCCTCATCCGAATCCTCCTCTGGCCTGATGATTATCCCATCGGTGGAGTCCACACAGACCTGTGCGATGGTGGTGGGGGCGTCCCTCATTATCTGATTTAGTTCATTATAGAACTGGCATTTCCGCGGCACGCCCCCTGATCGTCTGTTTGCCTCTTTGGCTTTCTGGAACACTTGCCTCAGCTCCTTAATTTTCACGTGGCACTGTTGGGCGTCCCTGTTGTGGCCCCTTTCTAGCATGGCCTTGGAGACTCTTCCATAGGTGTTGGCATTCCGTTTGTTGTAGTGGAGTTCCAGCATCACGAATTCCTCTCCCCAGATAGTGATGAGATTCAACACCTCACGATTGGACCATGCTGGAGCTCTTTTCCTCTGGCTGGTCTCCTGTGCTGCTGAGCTCTGCATGGTGTCTTGTGATGCTGAGGTCTGCATGGCGGCTTGTGCTGCTGATTTCTCTGAATGGCGACTGAGCTGTTCAGGTGAGCTGGCCACGCTGACCAAACAGGAAATGTCATTCAAATGTTCCCGGGTCTTTTCCTGTCTACCTGGCCAGAGCAGCGAGTTGAGAGTGCTGTCCAGAGTGGTCGCAGTGGAGCAGTGAGGCAGTCCAGAGCGGTCAGAATGGAGCATTGTGGGACAGCCTCTGGAGGCCATAAACGTCCCATGCGTCCTCACTAGTCCACAATCGACCTAGAGAGGTTGATTTCAGCGCTACTCCTCTCGTTAGGGAGGAGTACAGAAGTCGATTTTAGGGCCCTTTAAATCGACGCAAATGGCGTCCGTGTGAGGATGGGTACAGGTTTATGTCGACTTAACGTTGCTAAAGTCGACGTTAAATCGTAGTGGGGACCAGCCCCTTAATGACTATCTATTAAGGCATACAAATGCGAACCATGTGTAAGTAGAGTACCAGGTGCCAGATTCAGATCTGAGGGAGCATCTCTTACCGGAAACTAACTTAAATTCTATTTTAGGATGTTTATATTCCGAGGATTGTGTGCATAGGTAACCAATTAGCAATTCCTCTTTTCAGAGGTTAGAGGTGGCTTTGCTTTGTCTCATTAGTGCTTTATTGCAGGAGGTGTATTTATAGGCTGGCAAGCAAGTCATTTCTATTTAGAATATCAAATACTGCACAGTACTGTTTAAATCTATATAGCCCAATTCTGATCTCAGTTGCACTTGTGTTAAGTCAGGAGTAACCCACTGAAATCAATAGCTACCCTGGTATAAAACTGGTGTGAGACAGAATTGGGCTCCTTGCATTTAAACAGTTCTAGATCATGGCTTTATAAAGCAGGAACAAACAGCCACATTCAGAGGCAAGTATTGATTGTGTTCTCCTCCAGAAACAAAAGTATATTTTAAACAGATACTTACATGGTATGTTGCCCTCCCATTCTATCCCTGCAGTTTTAATCAGTGTGTCTCTAGAAAATCTGACCTTGAAATGAAAAGGGAAAATTGTATAAAGGAACAAACCAGTCCTGTGACTGTACTGGAAATATGAAGACAGGAGACTAGTCTACAAGTGAGTATCCAACTGTGCAAAAATGTTTAGGCTCAGGTTTTTCTTTCTTTCTTAAACGGAGAGCTATCAGGTTTGCAAAAATGACATACTTAGTTGTAATTGTGCATGATCTCCATACTGCATGGATATCAAATGCCAAATTGCAGCCAGTCAGTCAACTTCAGCAAAGTTGAATTCCATGGATATTTTTGTTTTTTCTTCCCTTCCCCCTGCCCCCAAAGTGAATGCCGGAAACCACTGTCCCCTCATTGATTAAAACTCCCCCATATTACTGCAAAGTACTGGAATGCTTATAACAATAAGTCTTCAGGAAGAGGGGTCTTGAAGAAATGAAAGCTCCTATTCGCTTTTGAGAACATAAAGCCACGGAACTAGCCCCCTTCATTTTCAGTTCACCTTTGTTACTGCGTCGGTGAAGTCTAATTACAGAACACACAACCAGTTTGGGGTGTCGGCCCCGTTTTTTGATGGTCTGCCTTGAGGCAGGCATTCAGTCGTGAGCCACTCCAGATAGCGTGACAGTGATGATAAGGGACAGGAATGTATCTATAAGTTAGAGATGGACTTAAACATCCCCCCTCCCCCCAAATCTGAGCATCCCTGAACTTTGGACAAATTGGCTTCCAGTTCTGAACTTTACTTGAAACAGCTGAATTGTAACCCTGGATCTAGACCCCTCTCAACTTGGGGTCGGGAGTTCAGCTCTGTCTTGGAAAATGTTTAAAGAGGGGAGCAAGCTCATCTCTATCCAGATTGGCCCCATTCTTGCCAGCAGAACACATTGAACTCTTTTCAGTCAGGGGACCGCATCAGAGTCAGCAATTCAGCCCTAGCCAGCCAAGGTAACGAGTTAACAATGGGGGCGGGGGTTTGGATGAAAGGGTATGTCTGTGAATGAGAAGGGAATAGTGTGTGGTGATGAAGGATCAGGCTATGTGTGAAGAGAAATCCTAAGTGCCTGGTAGCCTTCAGATCCGAGACTTCTTGGTGTACCCAGGAGCAGCTTCTGCTGCCAGTGTTGAGGGTTTATAAATGATTCCTTCCAACTGTAGGCGTCGCAATGTATGGATTGCTATTCTGGCACGGCAAGTAGGTCACTGTGCGTTTTACAGAGACTAGGGCCTGGTTTACTTTGGTTGAGTCAATCAGCATCTTTTTCCCACTAAAAGTCCGCGCTGACCTTTTGGATTTTTATTGAAATTCCTTTCCACTATTGCAGGGAAATTGATAGCACTGGTGAAAAATGTTATGAGGAAACTCAGGAAAATCTCTCTACTTCTCAAAACACTCCTACTGTTTTCTGTGCCCTAAATGTTGATCTATGCTAAGTATAACATACAATCTGTTATCCTTATGAAAACAAAAAGATAATTCAGTGCAGTTGTTTACACAGCTCAGAGCTATAGGGCAAACTACAAGCAACAGAAATGCCCACTTTGTAGCAGAGTCTCAGTAGGGTGCAATCAACTTTTGTCCACATTCATGAGACAGGTGTTGGTAAAAACCATCATTCTAGAACACATACAATTCCAAAATGGCTTGCTGCTTTCCTCTGTCTCAGCCCAGTTCAGTCTAGCTGACTGATCACTAGTGCCCGACTTCTTGTATTGCATGTGCTGCTTGTGGGTCATGATATCTCCTTTCCATTAGCTCTGCACCAAGATAAATGGTCCTAGCTTCTAGAACTGTTTGAAAGTGCAGCACATTGGACTAGTGTGAACGTCTCAGGCTGTTTAAGGGTATTATCCAGTTGTCACTGGAGCTTGTGTCTACATTATCCAGTTTGAGTACATGAGACTGAAGATCCTGTGTATTGCTACCGTAGTCTTTCCTTTTTTTTTTTTTTAAAGGGCCATGGTACTATTTCAGTTTTCAGTTATGAAATTAAACCATGGTCCCCCAGCGAGAAGGGGGACTAAGTAAAAATGTAACAGCTTTCATTTCCAAGCTGTAGCCTTTTGACTAAAACCTGAGGATGGATTAAGCTCAGAGGCCGAGCTCAGATTTTCATAAACCAATCTAGATTTGCTGCTGTGGACAGGACTTCTTGTTTGCTTTAGCCATAAAGCCTTCGGTTGAGCTTAAAATGGAAAAAGTTAAGTATTTGCAAATATTTATTCTAGGGCAGTGGGTTTAGAAAACTGTATATTTGCAAACCTCCATGCTCTTTTCTGTATTGTTCATTTGTCTCTCTCCTATCTGTCTTCACTTCCTTCCCCCCAGTGAAATAGCTTTTTGGTTACTCCAAGCCAACACAATTAAACTAGCCGTTAATTTGCTGTTGAGAGCTGGGTATATGGCCTCTTTTGGAGGTTAGAATGTTTTAGACAGCTGCACTTGTGTTACCTCTGATTTCCCCTCCCTATGTTGTCCCTTCTGTTCTCTCTTATTGCAGGGTTGCCGGCTGTGCAGAAATTTTAGGAAGAAATATGACCCTAGAAACTCTTGCCTGAGTTAATTTTTATCCAAATGGGGGTTCTAAAGAGAAGTGGTATTCCCAATCTGCTCTATGCCAAGGTCAAAAACTTACCCCTCTTCCTGGTGTCCGGCTTTATTAATACAGAAATTGACAATAATGAAATGCGGCTCAAGCCTTCTGTCTGGGGTTGGCCGCTCTTTGAATTCCTCCCGCAGGACTGCTCAGCCCACACCCTATAGTCAGTCAGCCTCTCTGTCATCTCCCTTATGTCCAGTTAGGGTAATGAGTCATCTGCCTCACTGAGACAGTAGAATCCATTTAACCCTATCTGGACATCTGCTAACAGGGTGTGTTAGTTAACAGGCTGGAGGCTTTTGTCTGGCATAGTAGTAGTTGCTGAGAACCTCCTAACAGGTCTCTGCCCAAACAGGCTTGAAGAGAGTTGAGTTTGCTAGAATGTCCGAGCTAACACGTTTGTAGAACCTCGCTCATCTTTCCAGTCTACACTGTAAATCTCCTAAGTATCAAAGGGGTAGCCGTGTTAATCTGTATCCACAAAAAGTGGATACATCTGAAGAAGTGGATTTTTTTACCCACAAAAAGCTTATGCCCAGATAAATCTGTTAGTCTTTAAGGTGCCACCGGACTCCTTGTTTTTGTAAATCTTGTAGGGTGTCTGTGTTGTTTCTCAATCCTAGCTGACAACATTATTCTACTCGACAGCTCCAAGCTTGAGTTTTCTAAACCAGTGGCTCTCAAACTACGGTCTGCAGTTCCCCAACAGTCCATGGGAGCCTTCCTGGTGGTCTGCAGAACGGAACAGTTTTTCAAGAATTAAATTGCAGTGGGTGGTGAGTGTATTTCTCATGAAGTGGCCTGCAGAATGGAAAAGCTGGAGAGCCACTTTTCTAAACTATTCAGTGGAGTGTAAATTCTGTAAGGCATTTGCTAAACATTTCCGCGATAGACATGTTTAAGATCTAGCAACCTCAACCTTAAAGGAGCTGTAATTTGGGTCGTTACATTTACTAGGCTTAAGTCTCCTCCCGGCATAAGCAATAACATGTTCTCTGTTTTCCTGGATCTGTGCCCATAATACTCCTAAACCTTTCGTACTACCGACAAAGAATCTTGTAGCACCTTATAGACTTAACAGATTTTAGGGATCATGAGCTTTCGTGGGCTAAGACCCACTTCTTACTAGCATCTGCCTATAATGTAAAGGGTCATTTATAGTCTGTGTAAGCAAAGATGGGGTCTTTCGTCACTTTTAGTCTGAGGCACTGCAAGGCCTGCTCATGCTCTGGGGACTGTTCCTACTGAGATTATGGCTTTGACAGGAGAAATCTCTCTTGTGTGTGCTGTGTCCTCTTTAGATCTTAGTTATTGCACTGTTGTAGCACGTAGCCCCTAAATTCTAGATGTTCTAATTCTGGTAGGCCTGACAGTGATCTAGATGGGTTCTTGTTGTTTTAGCGTGACCCTCCTCTTCTAATCCATGGTAGAATACCCAGGGATAACTATTTTCTCTTTTTAACTGATATGCTCGAGCCCACATAGATCAACTTGCTTAATGGGAAAATAATTCTTAATAGAAACGCTTTTGCAGGCAGCAATCCCATTTTTCAGTAAGCTAATGCAAGTGATCCTATTCCAGTTGCCATGAAAGCACAGGCCTTTACAGCTTGAGTTCAAGGACGAAGCCGATCAGCTGTAAGCAGTGTCAGACTACTCTCCCTTTATGTGGTCCAGTCACTAAAGGGGGACAAATACCCTGGCCCAGGTTTTCATGGGCACCAGGGACCATTCAAGGACAAATTCCCATTGACCTGGGTACATGCGAAACTGCCATTCATGCCTGAAAATCTCCCCCGAAAAGCACGCATGTGTGCATACGTGCACATACTATCTCTATCATGTGTGCATACGTGCACATACTATTCTTTATCATGTGTGCACACGTGCGTGCATGTGTGGGGAAACACACTCAAATTGCAGCCATTTTTGACGAATCCACAAGGAGTTCCCTGAATACAGACGAGGGCTCCCCGCTGTATTCTTAAAGACACGGTAAAGAAAACAGCTTTACTTCACAATTTGCATATAGTAGCTTTTGAGGATGGCACTCCACTCACAGCCATCTAGCTGTGCTAATATTTCATTTCCTAAAGTATGGGGGTGATTTTCATTGGAGGTGCCCAAAGATGCAGTGTTTGGATCTGGCTGTAAACTAGCCAAAGGCAGAAAGCAATATTGGTTGGTCTTGAATCTCTTTTTAAATGACCGATCCAAATGGCTGCTGTTGCTTTTTCCAGCAAGACGGCCTAGTTAGTACCTCCTCCTCTCTAGCACACTGTGCTTCCATTTCCAGAGCCTGCGTTTTTGTCCACCCATGTTGTGCCCTCTGGAATATCAAGATCCCACGCTGTCATCCGATGTATTGGATTTCAGTCTCCATGAAGTCATGAGCTTGTCTGGTGTGCTACAGAGAAACACTTTGTTTCTTCTTCACTTGTCTGGACAAAGGGAGTTGGATTTGTTTCTCCTAGAGTGAAACAGGAGCAAGTCCACTGAAGTCAGAGAGACAGTGTGGGGAGAATCAAACTTGCTGTATTTTCAGTTAAACACCTCTGCAGTGTAACAAGCATTTTTGTCATGCAAGCTGTTCTCCTGTGCCCATTGCGATCAATAGAAGAAAGTTCAGAGGGTGCAGGCTGGGGGGCATATGTCTGTAGTTTATAACTATAGGGATATTGACTATAATGGGGAGTAGTCAATTCAATAAGCCTTTATTACAGGGGCGGCAAACTTCTTGGCCCGAGGGCCACATCGGGGTTCAAAATTGCATGGAGGGCCGGGTAGGGAAGGCTGTGCCTCCCCAAACAGCCTGGCCCCGCCCCATCCGACCCCCCCACCCATTTCCTGCCCCCCAACTGCCTCCCTCTGAACCCTCGACCCATCCAACCACCACCCAAGACCCCACCCCTATCCCCTGATCACCCACTCCAGAGACTCCCCACCCCTAATCACCCCCCACCCCCATCCAACCCCCCTGACTGCCCTGACCCCTAGTCACCCTCCCCCACCCCTTGACAGGCCCCTTGGGGCTCCCATGCCCTATCCAACCTCCCGTATCCTGACAACCCCCCAAGACCCTCTGCCCCTTATCCAACCCCGGTCCCCTTACTGTGCTGCCAGACACACTGCCACGCTGATCTGCCAGAGCGGGCAGCCCCGCCCCGCAGAGCACTGCGCATGACGTGCTGAGGCTTTGGATGGGGGGGAAGCAGAGGAGGGGCCGGGAGCAGCCGGGAACTCAGGCAGGACGGGAAGAGCCTGCGGGCTGTAATTTGCCCACCCCTGCTTTATTGGAAGGGCAAACTAGAAAAGTGTTGTCAAAGGGTAAAGAGAAACCCTGAGCCATGGGAGGTATGTGATGAGTAAGATCTGCCCAGAATAAGGCTACATAATGTGTTTTGGTTTGTTCCCTTGTGTCCATTTGTCAGCAGCGTCCATTCTTGATCTGTTGCAGATTGCTGCGTAGTGCAATGTCTCCTTTCTCCCAGGGCCAGGAACAATTTTTCCTTGTTGCATATTAATGAGAAGCCTTTTATGGTGCCTGAGGATCTGGGGAATATTTCCCGCTCCCCCCCTTCATTCTCCAGTCCTTCTTTATAGTTTGCACACTTGGCACTTGGTTTGCATGACCATGAAGTGTGTGGCCATATGGTGGTTTGGACAGCTGTGTGTGGGGATTGTACGATTAACTACAAGTGCTGTGCTAACAATGTACATTGGGGACGCACTATACAGCCATTCCTTTCTTGTACTCAAATGGAAACTCTTGGTACTTTGCTGTAGATATGGTGATAATGCCCCAGAAGAGAGCCCTATCCTGCAGTCCTTAAGCAAATCCTCCCATTAAGTCTGCAAGCTGAAATGGTGCTAACCACAGGATAATATGTATTTTCTAGTCCAATCTGAAGCCAACTCTTTTCTCCAGTCCTCTCCCCTCCCTATCTTTGTTACATTCTCCCTTTCCTTCTCCTTAATCTTAACTCCTGGAAGCTGTTAACTGCCCATTAAAGGATCAGATATCTTCCGAGGATGATTTGAGCTTTCATTAGCATTTTTCCATCTTGCAGCTCAATTCCCTATATAGGAAACCCTGACTTAAAGCATGATTCAGAGGGTAGCAATGACACTTGGATATTACGGAGTTTGGATCCAGAGCCCAGATACTAGGATTAGGTATTTGTACAAAGCAGGATGTCTATTATCCCCAGACATTCCCTGGAATTCATTTGGAACATCATCTTTGCAAGCTACATGCTTTGTATCTTTAAACATTACAGCCCGATGTGGTCAAAGCTGAGTTGCTCCTATAAATGAGATACGGCATATGAATAAATGACACGGCACTGATAATCTTGCTTGTTTTATGACCATGAAAATTTTCATCCTGTGATGTGGGATTGAACTGCATAAAGCAATGCAAACAAGAATTATCTCTTCATTTCAATCTTTAACATAGTTTCCTACTTAGCTTCTCCTGATTCCTTTTCCCAAGGTTGCCTGGCAAGAATCCCCCAAAGTGACAGCTGGTGAAACCACTCTAGGCCTTTCCCACAGTGGAATCCTGCAGCGTCAACTATTTTCTGGTGTCTAGAGCCCGGGCCCAGTGGCACGAGGTCACATTAATACCCATCTGAGTCAAGCCATAAAAAGAGGCCTGAAAAATACTACAGAATATTAATAAACTTCTGGGAGAAATGGCTCTCCAATTCCCGTCCCTCCCCCCATCACTTACAAGCCTGGGAAATACTTGGGATGTGACCGTAACATGTGGGAATCTCACAGAAGATCTCATTGAGCCAACATTTTGAGGATTGCAAATATTCGGGTAAACCTAGTTGGCAGCAGACTGACATATGTTACTCAGCTCCCTGCATTACTGGATTGAATGTGTCCTTTTTCTTTGCAGGCACTGGTGTCACTACACGGTTACGCGGACCGTTTCCTGCCAAGTGCAGAATGGCTCGGAGACGGTGATCCAGAGGGTTTATCAGAGCTGCCGGTGGCCAGGACCTTGTGCCAACTTAGTGAGGTAAAAGCCCTTAACATCTCGTGAGGTATATTCAAACTGCAGACTGGGCCCTGCACTTCTGATTCAGTGAATGGGTATCTGGGCTAAGCAAAGCGTGTAGGATTGGGCTGGATTCTGATCTTAGTTAACCCAGTATAAATTGAAAGTGACTCATTGAAGTCAAATGAGTTGCTCCTGATTTATACTGGTGTAATTGAAATCCACTACCCTATCCTATGGCTGTAGCTTTGCTCTGTGTGGCATTTACCTGTGCAAGCAGGGCTTTGGAGCGGAGCCCGGAGCTGGAGCGTAGAGCAGCGGAGCTGCAGGTTTTTAGCTGGAGCGGAGCTGGAGCACTGCCCCAGAGCCCTGTGTGCAAGCTTCCTCATACAGTTTTATTGAGGCACCTGGTGTTACTAACCTGAAATACCACTACTCTGGCTCTCCAAGAACGCCAGTGCTCTGACCTGCGGCAGGGCTCTTTGATGTGCGCCAGAGCCAGTGGGGGACTAAGCCACCAAATTCATTGTCACGTGAGACCTGTGCCAGGATTGGACTTCATCCTGGTAGATTCCCAGCGATTATGGACTCATGCAGGGATAATAAAAGTACTTGATGCTTGGAACCAGATGTTGCAACGTGCTCAGAGCTTTTAATCTCCATTGTCTTCCGCAGGCCTCAGTGCCCTTTAAAGAGGTCTGGTGTCCAATATCCCAACTTCACAAATCAGAAACCTCAGCACAGAGGTCAGGACTTGCCTAAGGCTTCTTGACTTCCAGGTCTTTGTCCTACCTGCTTGATTATTCTAATAATCTATTGTGCTGCCTGGCCGTCTGAAGCCTTAAATTAGCCAACAAAGTGAATGGAATTATTTATCGCTACTTTGTTACCAACCACTACAGAACAGGGTTTGAGATTATCTCCTGTTTAATAAAGAAGTGTCTTCATAATATAGGCAGACACCTCTGTCCATGCCTGCTCTGAGACCGTGAGAATGGAATGAGGCTCCAGAAACTCGGTATCCTTTAGTACCACTCTCCGGAGGCTGAGGGATTCTTGTCTCTCTTGGGATGCTCTGTGCAAAATTATCCAGTACAGCAGGAGTCACCTTTAAAGAGAAAACAGTAAAGAAACTGTCTGTATATCACACTCCTGTGAATACTAGATAAAGCCCAATGCAGTAGGCTCCTCTTTAGTTTAGTTACGGGGGGGGGGGGGGAGACAATCTAGAAATAAGTCCCCTCTCTGTTTCCTGGTAAGCCTGACCACCTTTCCCTGCTGTCTAGAGAAGTCTTTATATCCATCTTCTGACCTGCTTATCCAAGTCTAGTTGTCAGAGCTCCTTACCCTATCAGTGAGAAGTTGATCACACTCTCCCATGGAATGATGCAAGAATACCACCTGGGGCAAACCCCGTAGTCTTTGGGCCACATACAAAGACTTTTGTTTCCCATTACCCCTGAGAGGCTTCCCCATCTTCTAGTCTCCTGTATCTAGCCTTTCAGATGCCATTTTTACCTCCATCTCCCTAGACATGTGTTGCCAGTCAAGACAACATGATTTGCATGTACATTGTTTTGGGCTGTAGGAGTTAGATGGTGCCATTGTGCTGAGTTGTATCCAGTTTCTGTCTCTGGCCACAGAGGTAGCATGGATATATCCATTTTCCCTTGCCACGAATAATAAACTGATGCAACAGCAGTCCAAGTAGTGATGGAGACCCATCTCTAGTTGTAAGGAGGAAGCATGGGTAGATTTGATTGGAGTGGTGATAGGGGAATAGTGAAATCCATTAGGCAGATAGCAGTGCAGCTCTGGCTTTTTATTCTATTTCTCACAGCTGTGTCTTGATACAACTGTTTCATCTTCTTGTTTACAAGTAATGAGCCAAATCTGGCCAAGCTTTCATTCCCTCCATGCCCATGATGGGGAGGTTCACTAGCAACCTGCCAAAGAAGAAGGCGTCTCACCAATCTTCAATGACAGCTGAGCGGGGCATTTCGTTAGTGATCCAGTGAGGCCAGATGGCAGTTTAATCCGTTTCCTGTCACCCGTTCAGATGCTACGTTTCTTTTCCTTCTTGCACAAGTTTTGGATCAGCGCCCAGTATTTGACAGGAAAGTATCTGTACGATCCCCAGTATAGCAGCTTGGGGTGTGTTGCTTCTTGCTGTCTACTTGCTCACTCATGAGAAGTTGGCAGCTGTGTTTCTTTTGCGTGAGCGTTGTCATCTTGGCTCGGATGGGATGGGCTACTCTGTTCCCACCTCCACCCAAGACATGCTGTTTAGCTTAGAGGCCTGCGTTGCTTTGGTGCTGTCTCTGCTGTTGGCTTTTCTCTCGGGCAGAGCTCTCGGCTATAACCTTCTTCCAACCGAGCCATGCCAGTCGCAGATACCCAGGGTGTGCCACACTTCCGGAAAGATGTGGACAAATTAGAAAAAGTCCAGAGGAGACCAAAGGTCCAGAAAATGTGACTTCTGACTAGAGATGGAAAGAATTGAGTTTGCTTAGTCTGGAGAAGAGAAGACTGAGGGGAGACCAATGACAGTCCTCAAGTATGTAAAAGGTTGTTACAAAGAGGAGGGTGATAAATTTCTCCTTAACCACTATGGACAGGACAAAAAGTAATAGGCTTAAATAGCAGCTAGGGAGATTTAGGTTCGACATTACGGAAAACTTCCTAACTGTCAAGATAGTTAAGCAATGGAACAAATTACCTAGGGAGGTTGTGGATCTTCATTGTTGGGTTTTTCTTAAAGAACAGGTTAGGTAAAAGCTGGTCGGGTCTAGGTAATACTGTACCTAGTCCTGCCTCAGTGCAGGGGACTGGACTAGATGACCTCTCGAGGTTCCTTCTGATCCCACGATTCTATAATTGAATGTCTTCAATTCAGATACAGAGCAGGTCTGATTCTGCTTGTCCCATTGTACATGGCATGACCACTAACCTAAGTGTTCTCTTCAATATCTTTCTTTAAATGTAACTTTCAGAGCTTGCTGATCAAGGCAGATCATTCTTGCTGTTCAGTATTCTTGACCTCATGCATTTTTTTAAAAAAATGTAGCAACTCCTTTTCCCCTCAAAATGGGGGACACCATCTTGGTGAATAACAAGACTATCTATTTTAGATATATTTTTTGTAGGGGAGCACATGCCTCAGTTTTTCCATCTGTAAAATGGAGATAGACACTGACCTCCCTTTGTAAAGTGCTTTCAGCTCTATTGATGAAGTGCTACAGAACAGCTAGGTATCTATCATTTTCTGTATCAAGAATCTGTTGATATGTGATCAATAGAGTTGTGTGGGGGTGTCCATCATCAAATAATTTGGCCCAGGCTTTAGTGCTTATGCTCAGTCAACAATATTTCTCTAGCTGACATTGCCTCTTCTAAAACTGGAACTCCTCTGACTCCTTTCTTTGCCCATCCAACTGAATAACTCCTATGGAGTGATTCGGTGCTTAGAATCGCTCTTTGAAGTCCCTTTAGACAGGAAACGCTGATTATGTGTTAGTCCCATTATTTCTCAGGAGGCTGTTAGGTCACATACTTGGAAATAGACCCCCTTCCTCTCCACATACATGTTGCAGCAGGATGCACATTCCCCAAAGAGGCTTTGAGTGTCTAAGTGATTAGAGCCTGGACGTGAAGTCGTATCCCTGGGTTTGTGAAGGGGGCAGGCTGTTGTTCATTCGGAGGGAAATTGGTCTCTGTGTGTATCACCACGTGCAGTAAGGGCCAGCTGTTACACCTGTGGAAAACACACAACTATTAGGTGAGTTATCTCAGGGTCTGCACAATGACTGAGCTGGAGTCTGGGCTAGATCTTTTTGTCCAAGAAGCGCCAGAAGAAGCAGACTTAAAGTTTTTCATGACTGGGAATCACTTGGCCTTTGTGGCAGGTCAGCTGGAGTAAGCAGGGGGATAGTAAGAAGCTTCAATCCTGAGTGGAGGGGTGGTTTGTTTTACAGTAGAGATGATGAAAACAAAAATGTCCAGCTAGCCTCTGACATGTTCATTAGCAAAAACCACCATCGTAGACTCTCCTTGACCGGTGTCCACAGTGTGGCACTGGAGAGGGGGCAGCTTGCTGATGATCCTTCAGCTGTCCTTTGTACAGGGCAGGCTACCAGGTGGCCATATTGGCTGTCTGGGTAGGGGGTTTTTAACTAAGGAAGCCAATCCTCTCCCAAGTATATCTTTGGTTGCATCAATCGTGTCTCAGAAAAGTGGAGGATTGGCAGTTGTCTGATTTAAGTGTTTTTGTTTCCTAGAGCTTTGCTGTGCTCCCAGGAGAAGCTGGACACTAGGAAAACACAAACACAGCAGTTCCCACAGAGCACATCTGCTTGCTGCGTGTGGTGGGTCTCACAAAGCTACTGACTCTTTCATAAAACACCTGTTTCCGAGCTTGTGGGCTCATCACTGAATTGCTGACTGAGTTTTTGCCTTCTTGAATTGGGCGAGTGTAGGGAAGCAGTTTTAAAGAAGTAAATGCAAAGGGAAACTTCCTTTGGAAACCACAGTAGAACCTCAGAGTTACAAATTGACCAGTCAACCGCACACCTCATTGGGAACTGAAAATACACAATCAGGCAGTAGCAGAGACACCCTCCTCCCCCCAAAAAACAGATACAGTCGGTCCTTTGACATTTACATTCGGTCCTTGTTTTTCATTCTCTTAGTTCTCCTTACTGATGTACCAATTTCCTTGTCTGTGTGGCTTTAGTGCTGCTGTCTGGTGCATTTGACCACGATCCTTGTTGATCCTTCTCTGTTGATAAAGATTTGGCTCTCCCTTGTAGCTTTTGCCCTAAATTCTCAAAAGTGACTTGTGGATTTTCGTTTTTCAGAAAGCGTTGAGCATCCACTTCTGAAAATCAGGCCCCTTCAGTCACTAGTCTCTTCTGAAAATGTAGGCCTCTGCTCTCAAACCACACAGAGAAGCAGCCTGCTAGAAGGGTTCATAGAAGTCGGGGAAGAATTTCTACCTAGTGTTTGTCAGGGTAATCTAGGGAGAAGAGGCTATTACCATGTTGCCACTGACTGGTGCACACATGTTAGCCAAGAGCATGTGCCACTCTTCATTGCAGCAGTGTGTAGTCGCCTGAGCATTCCTTTCCTCCCAACCTCCCCCTGGTTCAATCCTGCCTGGAATCCTAGGAGTCCAGGCCATAGTAGGCCCCATCTGAAGATATAAATGTCCTCTCCTGCTAATGGAGGAACTTGCTCCTGCCCCTAATCATCCCCTAGGATCCTGAGAGATGCAAAGAGCAAAATTTGCTATGGTGTGCCCCCTGGATTACAATGCTATGTGGATTTAATTTACCCGTTAGCAATTGAAGATGACAATAACTCTGATAGAATAATGCTAGGGAGATCCATAAGAACATAAGAACGGCCATACTGGGTCAGACCAAAGGTCCATCTAGCCCAGCATCCTGTCTACCGACAGTGGCCAATGCCAGGTGCCCCGGAGTGAGTGAACCTAACAGGTATGATCGAGCGATCTCTCTCCTGCCATCCATCACCCCCCTCTGACAGACAGAGGCTAGGGACACCATTCATTACCCATCCCGGCTAATAGCCATTTATGGACTTAGCCTCCATGAATTTATCCAGCTCTCTTTTAAACCCTGTTATAGTCCCTGCTTCATCTCCCAGCACTTGCTTGGCTAGAATTCAGCTCCTCCCTTCTATATGCAATATCTCTTACACCTTCATAATGCTGGCCATCTGGGAAACATCAATGTTTAGAAGGGTTCGGTTTGCCTGGGACTGACTGACTCTCTTTCTAAAACCATCCCCATCAGTCTACTCCATCCTAACTGTCTTGGCATCTCAGTCCCATACACCAAATGCTTTGCTAGTCCTAAGTTGTCAAGTTACTTCACGTGCTTCCAGCTTCTTCACAATTCTTGCTTAAAATTCAGTTGTAGGCCAGATTCTGACCTCCGTTAAACTGGTATAAAACCAAGAAAAATGGCACTGACTTCACGGGAGTTATCCTGGATTTTCACCAGTGGGACTAAGCAATTACTGGGTAGGGACTCTCAATTACCATGCGTCTGTACAGGGCTTAGCACAATGGGACTCTGACTTGGTAGAAACCTATTGGCCCTACTGCAATGTAGATGTAATGCTAAAGAGAACGAAGTCCTGTGTTTCTTGTTTTTTTTTCCAGACATTTTGCTTGTTCGAGAAGCTAAGTTAGTTCCACATCGTTACTTTGAATCTGTCCAGTAAGTGGACATTTGGAGCCTTTTAGTTTGAGACTTTGAAGATGAATGAATTAGTCCTTGACGGATTTCTGAGCTCTCCTTTGGCTGAGAGAGTAATGCTAACAAAGATTGCTTATCTTGTGATGTGGAAGCAAGTTTGACAACCCTCTCTCTCATCCCCCACCCCCAGCCCCCCAGTTAGGCCAGTTATGTACAAACAGTTTTGTTTATATGTGTAAAAAATAAACGAATCCAAACAAAGGGGGAAGGTATTTCCTGTGTGTGAAAAGCTGTTCTGTTTACACCGCAGCCGAGACGGTCACTCCTCTTTGACCCGATTTATGGAGGATCAGATTCAAGCAAGTTACACACTCTCCCTTTCTTGTGTCCTGACTGGCTGTTGTACGCCACCATGCTTCTTTCTGAGCAAGAGGAATGTGTGTGTACTGGGACATGAGACCTGCTCCGTGAACACACCATACGTCTCCTCTTAATAGCTTGAACCTCCAGTATTAAGAGCTGGACTACCCACAGCCAATTGATTGATCAGCCTCCCTGTATCCCCAATCATCGTTTTCTATACAGTCTCTCTGGATTCTCTAACTCGTGTATCCAGATCCATTGGTTCCCAAACCACGATCACACACTGGGAAGCACTGCGGGTCCAGTAGTTAGAGGTTGATACCGGTCGCTCTTGGAGACAGGACAATGGGCTAGATAGACCACGGGTTTGATCTGGTATGGCAATTGCTAGGATTGTTCGTCAAGGTCTTTTGGGCTCTCTTCCAAATAACTTGCTGTGTTATGGACAAATTGCTAAACTTTGCCTAATTTACTCTTCTATAAGTTACTTGCATCCCTTGCAGGTGACTTTGTGAAGCTTGGCAACTGATTTAGTGAAGAATCCGAGAGGTAGCCGTGTTAGTCTGGGTTTGCAGAAGTGACAGAGTCCTGTGGCACCTTAAAGACTAACCAAAAGTATTGAAGCATAAGCTTTCGTGGGCTCGTAGGCACTTTGTCGGATGCATGCAGTGGAAGACAGTGGAAGACTTCAGGCGTATCGTTCATCCTCTGATCATGATCATACCGAAAGCCCGAGGGACTTCCCTCCAATGCTGGACTGTTTGTAATCCATTCCAGCTCTTGTTATAAGGCAGAAGTCCCCCTCATCCCAGCAGAGAGCAGCCCATGCCAATAGAGGGAGACTGCTCGTTCACTTTCTCTGTAACTGGCCCTAGGTATTGCCGCACACTAGAGTAATACTGGGCTTGGTGAGAGAGCTCCACCTACTGGTGGTTCTAGATATTGCAAATCACAGGCGGTTCCTGATGGAATGCTGTACTTTTTAAGTCACATGTAGAGTGCAGATAAGACAAAGGAGGGGTTATCCCTATTTAACGGATGAGAAACTGAGACACAGATTAAATGAGGTCACCAAGGGAGTCAATGGCAGAGCCAGGAACTGAGTCCAAATCTCCTGGATCGCATTCCAGTGTTCTAACCGCAAGATAATCCTTGCTCATTTTGGTGTGTGCAATCATGCTAATTGTACATCCCAGTGTCGATACGCAATTTGTATGTTCTATCTTTGGCCTCCCTTCTTGCAAATGGATCCTCTGATATTATGGTATGGAGAAACATAACATATATGTGTGGGACTATATTTAGTGAATATCTACTGGAAGAGAAGTTCTGGGAAATACTGGGTTTGGCGCATAGGGAGTTAAATGCACATGCCCTTCTTTTGATCCCACACTCATTCACCACCGAGTAAGCACAGCAGGCTCAAACCCACAAGGTGCCGATTCCCTCACCCAAACTCCCCTGGCAACTTTGTACGTTGCCAGTTACAGTTGTTGGGACGTTGGATGCTGGGATTGTCTCATGCGTGGGAAGAAATGGCCCCTCCGTACAGAATGGGTCAAAATGGCAGTGATGCTCTGCAGGATGGGGAGATGCAGTTTGCTGACTTCTCGTTTGTGTTAGTTACAGGACTCTTATCAGGCCCACGTACAAAATGTCTTATCGAACGGTGACCACCCTGGAGTGGCGGTGCTGTCCCGGTTTCACAGGGAGCAACTGCGAAGAGGGTAAGTCAACTGGAAATCTGTATCTCTTCCAATAGAGGCTTGGTGGGACAGGAGAAATTGGGTTTGGGTGAGTTTATTTTGGCTGAGTTTCTTTTCATTTCCTTAGTTCGCCATATGTGGGGTTTTTCTCCCCTTCCAAAAAAACTCCGTTAATTTTAATATGAGACCCAAACACACTTTTTTGTATTGCAAGCCAAGTTCTAAAAGGCGAGCATGGCAGGTGAGTCTGGAAGCCATGTGTATGCCAACTGCGCTTTCGGAAACCTCCAGTGGGTAGCAAAGTACCCAGCCGTGACTTGGGCATGGAAGTTTGCCGTTGGTGGATGGCAGTGATGAATTTGTGGTTTGCTGCTCCCATTGTTCTCTTGTTCAGAAAACATGAATCCTGCATGGAAGGCTTGTCTCATTAGGGGACGGTCCTTCATGTTAAATGCAGACACCCCTGCCTCCCAAAGTCCCACATGAAATAGAGATGCATCTCGAAATACATTGCCATCAATAACTGAGGTTAGTGAAATTGAATCATGAACCACCATTTATAGGCTATTAAGTTTATCTAAAGAAATTGAATTGTTCATCTTCTAGAGCTTCTTTATTATGTTGTATCTAGGGTGACCAGATAGCAAGTGTAAAAAATTGGGATGGGGGTGGAGGGTAATAGGTGCCTACATAAGAAAAAAACCCTCAAAATCGTGGGCCCGCATAAGGGGCCTACATAAGAAAAAGCCCCCAAAATCGGGACATCTAGTCACCCTAGTTGTATCCCATATTTAAGCCTGGGCAGGTTGCCACTCCCTTTCTAGCAATGGTGTTGACTGCAGTGGCTTGTACTGAAAAACAGAGTGAAAATCTGCTGAAAGGGACCTCAATTTAAATTCGTCTCTCTTTATCTGCTGTTGCTCCAGTAATGTGGGCTCTCCGGTGAATGGATTTTTATTCGTTTCCATTGTAAAAGGGTTTTGTCTTTATTTCATTAAAATTTAAAGGATGGGAGGACCCAATTTCAGCAACTCCAAGTCTGCAGCACAGCCACCTCCCACAAACCCAAGACATGTAGGGAGCAGCGATGGTCTGTCCTTGTTCTCCCATGGCTGGGCCTGGGTTTCTCTTGCAATGCGGGGAGTGTGGGATGGAAGGCTGGTTCGGCGGCACTCTGAATGTCTTGAGGTGCTTCGGTTGTTACAGCCTTCTCTCCTTGGAAGTCTGTCCTCCCCCAGGGCATCCCCTCTTCCTTGCAGTAACATACTGCACATTGAGGGAATGAACAATTGTTAAACTCAGTAGAGTATTACCAAGTGTCTCGACCTTTAGCTAATAGGTTCAGTTTGAGAAAGTAACCACTTAACTATCACCAGCTGGCGGGCACCAACTTAATGCTGATGGCTGCAGATTGTTTGGATTCAAATTTATCTCTGGAATTTAACTCTTGCATTGCAGCTGACAAAGAAGAATCTCAGCTGTAGGGAGCGTGGGGTGTGTGTGTGGGGGGGGTTGCTTTACTCCTTAATCTTCTGAATGGGGGACAGCTGATTTAATTATCCCTTTTAAATCACTCTGCCTTTAGAGGGAAGCTGCCCTACACCCCCCACCCACTTCTCTCTCTCCTCAGGGCATGTCAGCATTTGAAAAGGCCCAGATAATTCCTGCCCTGTTTTTGCAGATCTCTGAACAGCTAGTTCATTAGGTGGTTCCCTAGATGGTCCTCCCCCCAGGTTGCACCAGATCTTAAGCTGCTTGCAACAAACTCCTTGCTCTGCATTGGACAAAGAGGGAGTCTTGACAGAAAAGAGTCTGGTGAGCTTAACTGTCGGTGGATAATTTTTATTTTTCCTTTTTTAAACTGGAGCCCTTGCTAGGACAGGAAATGAATCCACTGAGCCACCCAGTCTGCTGAATGCTGATATAAAGAACATATGGAAGAGGGCAGTGCAGAGGTGAAGTGGTTTAGCTATTGCAATCATGCATCAAGCTGACTGATTTGAATCCAAGATGATGCTGACATTTCAACCTAAGCTTTTTTCTATTTCCCGCCCTCCCTTGATGGCTGAAAGTTCAAAGCCAAGCAGAATCTCCCAAGAGAGGAAGAGGGTCCCTAGTCTATTCAGGGGCTCAGCACTACATTACCATTAGCCAGCTAGTGAAGACCTTGTTTTACTTTACGAATCTGACATAATTTTTTTAAAAATTCAGATTTAGGATAGTAGCCAATAAGCAATTTACCCTTTGAACAAAGGGATGACAGAGTATTTGGGACTGCTCCCTGCCTACACTAACCCTTCACCGTTAAAGTGACACTGTGCCTTTAATTTAAAGGTATGTTTAAAAAAAATCTATTTAAAAAAAAATATGATTAGGAAGTCAGTGATCCTGGTTCTAGTAATAGTCTGAATGATAATTAACTTTTTCTGGTCCCTTGGATTCTTTTAAATGCTCTTGAGATGAGCATATAACAATTTAATAGTAAAGTGACTTGTGTGTGTCAGGTTTCAGAATGGTAGCTGTCTTGGTCTGGATCGGCAAAAAGAGCAAGGGTTATTGTGGCACCTTAAATACTAACAATTTTATTTGGGCATAAACTTTTGTGGGCCCAAACCCACTTCATCAGATGTGATCCTGAAGGATTCAAAACATTTATTCGTATCTGTGTTACAGTACCCAGGAGCAAACAGCCAACCAACATGGAGTAGAGAAAGTCAGAGAACATGCTGGAGGGGGTGTGAAAGTGAGTGATAAGAGTTGGGGGTGTCTGGGATTTCTAAAGGAGGCTAAGGAATTTAGGCTCCCAACTCCTGGAATGTCTGTGAGAAAAGGAAAACTCACCTACCCTTGAAACAAAGGCACTGCTGGGCTTGAATGTGAGAACCAGTCTGCATCAGCAATGCCACACCATGCTTCTCACTAGGGGAAAGGAAGACCAGTTTATAATTAAACTGGAGGGAGAATTTTAAGTAGGCAGGATATAGTTACATAGGCAGAATTTGGTTAGGACACCAGTATTATTACTCCTTCCCTCCCAGAAAGCTTTGAGATACGGGATCAACATTTCAGTTTTGCATCTCTTCTATAAAAATACAGATTTTTAAAATGCTATGTCTGGGGTTTTTCTCTAACTTCTTCAATGTAGATCTTGTTTTATATAAACCCAGGGCAATCCCTTAATCTGCGCCTCAGTTCCCCATCTGTCAAATGGGGGTAAGAGCACTTTCCTTTCTCACAGGTATTGTGAGGATAAATCTAGTAAAGATTGTAAGGTGAATTGAGATCTGCTGATGAAACATGCTATGTCAGAGCTAGGACCAGAGTTCTATACCAACATGTGATGTATTTGACTTAATAATGGTGTATGTAGGTCACAAATTGCTTTAATATATGTAGGTAAGCATCATTAGCCACTGGATCACATTGCCTCCTTCCTTTGTGCTTTCCTATGAAAGTATTTCTAATGTTCCAATTAATTTGTGTTTCTCCACGCCATTAGCACACCATGCTTTGGAAATAGGTAAGTTAACATAGTGTATCTGATTATTAATGTGAGCAAGGTGTTTTTGCCAATGAGATATAATTGCTGCTATTTCACATTTTTCTTTCGTCATGCTTTTGGAAGATTACAGTGGTACCCAAAATGTCTGAGAATAGTAGTGTGGCTAGATAAAGACATGGCCGTGGGTATTCGGGTCACTGTTCACTTCTAATATTCTGATGTTCCCCAGTTTGATAAAAAGAATCCAATTGCTGTGTGGATGAAGCAAGCCATTGGTTTAGGGTTAAATCTGGAACCCAGAGCTTGCCCAGATCTAATTAAATCTAAATTGACCATTTGAAGGAGTAAAGAAGGGCATGTACAGCAATGCCAAGCTAGCTGGCTGCATTAGCAAAGGTTCATTAGCTTCCTTGAGGGCATCTGGCATTTGGCCATCGCTGTTGACCAGCACTGCCCTTATTTAGGCACCTACATGAATAGGCTTCCAAGGGAAGCCGGGGAATCCCCATCTTTTGGAGGTTTTTAAGAGCAGGTTGGACAAACCCATGTTGGGGATATTCTACGTTTATTCACATATCTAATTCCCCTCCCCTCCCCAAATACTTTGATTACATTCTCCCTAAAATAAAATTGCCACCCAGGACTCACGAATTATAGCAACCTCCAGCCAATCAGTCCAAAACTCCTTTCCCCCCCCCTCTTCCTTCTAATGGCTAGTGTTTGGTTCAAATGCTGCTTCCTTGCTCTCTTTCTGGTACAGCTTGAGGTAAGAACATGCTTCTTGTCGTGTGCGCTTTTAGAGTAGTGCACTGAGGGGCACAGGCTGGGTTTTATGGGTAAGGCTTTCACTTTGTGTGAGTGATGGAGGAACCTCTTCACGCCAAAATAACTGAAACCCGTCAAGGCAGCAGGAGATGTCCCTGCCCGGTTTTCAAAGATGTCCGCTAGAGAAGACTTGCTAGATGATCCAGTCTGTCCCTCACGTTCAACCTAGTGTGTTTACTAATAAGAGCTATGAAGTTTTGCAAGATGAGGGAATAAGTAGATTGAGGCAGTACAGAGGCCTGTGTGCTCTTGCAGCAAGCTGGACCCTATGGTTCATAGCAAGATTTCTGTATTCTATGGTGAGGCTGATGGAAATCTTGTTGCATCTTCATTGGAAAATCAATAAAATGTAGGTTTTTAATTAAATAGAACAACGCATTTGGTACGCTAGCATCTGTGTCTTTAAGAGCAAATACAACTTATTTTATGCTTGTGATGGCAAGTATGGTCTTGCAAAAAGAATGCGGGGCGGGGGGTAGGTGGAGATCTGATACACATCTTTGAATATGTTGGAGGATATTATAAAGAGGATGATGAATTATCTATGTTCACTGAAGGTAGGACAAAAAGAAATGGTCTGAATCTGCAGCAAGGGAGATTTAGGTTAGATATTGGGAAACCTTTAACTAGGAGGATAGTTAAGCTTCCAAGAGAGGTTGTGAAATCCTTGTCACTACTGGAGGCTTTTAAGAACAAGTTGGCGTGATGCCTGTCCGGGCCAGCTTCTTGGTTTACTTGGTCCTGCTTTAGTGCAGGGGGGCTGAACTTGATGACTTCTTGAGATCCCGTCCAATCCTACATCTCTAGAATCCTCTGAATTCTGAGCGATTGTTACAGGCCTAGGCAGAGGGCACTACGTCTTTTTATATTTCAAAAGGGTTTTCGTTTTGTTTTTGCAAGGGTAAGAGCTAGGAACATAAATTTAAAACATGAATTTGGATTCTGAAAGACAGTCCCATGACAAGGAGTGCAAACCACAGTGAGTTCTTTAACTGCAGAATGTGCAGGGTTTTCAGTAGAGGTTACAGGGGACAGCCAGTATGTACGCTAGTATAAATTACATAGCAAAGATTTTTGTGATCAGTTGATTTCTCTCTAATTCCTTGCCTCAAATAGTTCAACTCTTTGAGCAGGACTGAGGCTAGCAGTAAGTTTTCCTCCTAGCTGACATCTTTATTGGCATGGAGAGCATTGTCATTTCAGAAGATTATGCTCCCGTCAATTTGTTTTTACTTGAGATAGACAGTTCCTCTTTAAGTATTTGTTCATCCTGCCAAGAACCAGTGAGTTGGGCCATTGAGCTAAGCACAGCATTAAATATAAGAAAACAGATCCCGCTCCGATGTAACGGGAAACTCCTGAACAAACCTTGGAAGTCTTACAAATAAAGCCAGCCTTTCTCAAAGGGAATCATGGTGCGAACCATTTCCACGTCTTCTGTGAAAATAAATCTGGTGTTACTGTACAAAACCCCCAAATGTTCTGAACTTGGCAGGTTAGTATTTTTGCTTACAGCTGTGGAGGGTTTCTAAAAGCAGCGAGATAGCAGTGCGGTTGCACCAGATGCTTTTAGAGGCCTGGAAATGGAATTCATTTTAGAATGGAGGGGGGAAAATAGCATGATGAGATAGGTCAGGGGGAATTGAATGGTATTTTGGGAGAATGGCTTAATGAGCTAAGCACAGAGTTTAAAGTATCTAGTGTAGACTCATGACTTCAAATCCTAGTAGGGTCTGTTCAGCCCTTCATCATTTAAGCTAATGAACGTTGTGTAGTTTACCAGGTATGGTTCTTTCAGATAAGACTTCAATATGAATATGTTATATTAAATTGATCTTAAAGATCTGATGACCCGATTCTAGTTTTCCCATTCCCCGTTGCTGTGTAGTGTTGGATCTTGCTCTACATCTTAGAGGTGACTGCCTTTCAATGGTCTACATACATAGTTTAGGAAATGCTTTGAAACCAGTCTTTTTGTTCTGTGTTTGTACAGTGCCTAACACCATGGGGGCTCTGGTCCGTGATTAGGGCTACTAGGTACTATTATAAACATAAGGGCTACATCGTACGTTGCACCTTAAAACAGCAACTAATTCTCCAAATACCCCCACAAGCTAGATATGCTCTCCATTTTAAAGATGGGGAAAACAAGATAAAGTGGGTAAATGAAGACATTAATTGAAATTTTTAAAAGTTATGGCACCAGTTTCATAAATTAAAACTGCACCCTAAACAAAAGGACTGCCCCTAAATATCTCAAACCAAGGGGAGAAAGATGGGCGTTGCAGCATACACAAAGATTAAGACATCTGGCGCAAGGAGTGGAGCAAGTTCTAAAATTAAGGATCCCTCGCAGTGAATGCTCTGCCAGCATTTACCTCTTGTTTTATATAGCAGGCGCTCCAACTCGAATGGCTGCTGATCTCTGCTGTGAGATATCACCTGGGGAGGGAGGGGGGGAGGAGACGCACTCTTCCAGGTAACCAGATCTCAAACCATTTAGGGCTTTGTAAATGACTTGCCTGAGGTTAGAGGAAAAGTCAGTAACAAAGCTAGCAATCAAATTCAGGAGTTACTGACTGGCTTTTCCCCAGTCCTCTAGATCCAAAGACACTATTTATAAATGGGGGGGGGGGAAGGTTACCCAAGAAATCCTAGATTATGAAATTTAATGTCCGTTCAATACCAGGCAAACTGCTGAAAGCTATTAGTCAGTAGTTTTATTAATTGATTTAGTATCTTCTCTTTAACTAGTTTAGTGGATAACAGAAATACAGCAAACCTAGTATATTTCAGGATAGAGGACTCTGGAGATCTGTGGTTGGTGGCCCATACCCCGACTGGGGTGACGGGCATAAGTAAGTAAGTATATTTCAATGTCAAGAAAACAATTGTTATGGTTTCACAGGGTTTTCTCATGTGGGAAGCTAGAGGAATGTGTATTAAATGGAACTACTTCAAAATACACATACCGTTTGCCGAAAAGAAACCCTGCAGTACAATGAGTAAGGGTTTGGTTTGTGTCCGTTTGGGTGGGGGTGTCCAGCAGAGTTCTATAGGGGATTGTTCTGGATTCACTGCTGTTGTAAATGGAAATATCAAAGTTGGTGGAAGGGATGGAGAGCATGCTAATCAGAGTGATGTATTATCAGTGGTGTATTATCGCCTAGCCCGACTAGGCCTAGGGCGGAAAATTTGCAGGGGTGGCACATTTATAATAGCCATAGGTGCGGATGGGTGCTTGTCACCCCACCCCCATCCCAGCTCCGCCCCTATTCCAACCCCTTCCCCAAATCCCCAACTCCACCTCCTCCTCAGTCCCTAGGTGCACTGTGGTTCTCCTCTTTCCCCTTCTCTCCCAGGCTTGCTGGGCAAAAGCAATGGGAGGGAGTGGGTAGAAGCGGAGCAGTGGCATGCTCAGGGGAGGAGGCGGAGCGGAGGTGAGCTGGGACGGGGGCCGCGGGGAGTGGCAGAGGGGAGGGGCAGAGTTCATATGGGGCTGGGGGCGGCAATTATTTAGGGCCTAAGGGCAGCAAAATCATTAATCTGCCCCTGGGTGCATGATACATTGCTGAACAGTGCTGGGAATACTGGGTAGGCTAGCATTGTTGACTATATTGGAGAATTGGGCAGAAATCCATAAGATTAAGATTCAGTCAAGGACACATATCCAGTAGTTCAGAGGAAAGAATAATCAAATGCACAAGTCTAGCATGGATGGTAACTAGCAAGACAGCAGAACTGCAGGGAAGTGATGGGATTCAGGGAGGATGATTCAGGGAGGGTGGGAAATGATACTGGAGCCTGATCCAGCAACATTTACTTCCAGGTATAGTGCTCACCACTGATCAGCCAGTGGGGGTGTTCAGGGTAGTTAACATTTTAAGGCCTGATTTTTTTCAGACCAACAGTTCCTACAGACTTCCACTGGAGTTGTTCGCTCTCAACATCTCTGAAAATCAGGCCTGATTGGTGTTTGAAGAATAGGCTCCTAGGATTTTAAATAGTATAGGAGGGGTGTGTGTATGAGAGAGATTCTTTTTAATGAAAATGCTGTTGTTCTAGATCTCTTAATAAGTAAGAGTCTGCACCTACAGGGTGAAGTCCACGCATTTTATAACTGAGTGTTCAAGAGGAGCAATAGCAGAAACTGGCTTTCTTAAATTATTTTATACTTGGTAGTCATGAATGGTTTAACTGTTGGTTTGCAAGAGGGAGGTAAGAAAGAGGACCAGGCTCATTGTAACTGTTCTCATAATATGATGTAGGGTCTATACCAGAGTAATAAACACACCTAATTAACTCCAAGCCAAGAATAAGTATTAGAAGACAGTATTAGAGGTATGTCAAAAAGGTTATTAGTTGACTAGTAGCGTCCTTAAGTTTTCTAAAACCCCAACAATATCTGGAAAATCTTGATTGGTGAACTTTTCCTGGACATCGAGTGCAATAGTGAGGTTTGGTTGCAAATAATATTCAAAGGACTTCAACAGTGCGGAGGAGAACAAAAGGGGAAGGGCAGGAATAAGAAGCGTCTTGTTGGGTTCCCCAGCCGTATGAGCAAGAAATAGCTTAAAGAAGAGCTCGGAAATCTCCAGGGATGAAGTGCTTTAATGTCGAAGTTGTATGGTAGATTTGTTCTGGCGCTCCTAGAGTTTGTGTCTAGCCTGATCTCCTGACTTGTCTCTCTCTTGGATAAAACATCCGAATACTCCAAATATTCAGGTTTGCTTTTTCATTTTGAGCCCAGCAGGCATACAGCAATGAGTTTACAGGGCTTTCCAAGTGAGCCCAAAGGGACTTGTTGGCTAGAGCTTGGACTCCTGGCAAGCAACTTACTCCAGCTCTTTTCTGTTATAAGCTCAGGCTTCAATCCCTGGCCTCTTCTAGATAATGAGCACTGCTGCGTGTCTTTGGCTGATCTGCTGCTGGAAAAGCACAGATGTTTCAAGACGCGTAACAATGGGCACAGCAGATCCGAAAGGCAGGATCAAGGTCAGGCTATAGATGCAGCAGCTGCTACATATGCAGCTCTATCTTGATTGGCAAACACTATAACATTTTTTTCATTGGTTGCAAATGTCCCCAAGCGAGGAATGCTAGAGCCACTAATGCCAGTGAAAATAACTTTCTTGCTGATTTCCTAAAACCTTCAAATGTTACCCATGGCTAATGCCTCCAATGCGACCCAATCCAATGGCAGAGTATTATTACAGTAGGTTTTGTCCTCACTGAGTACTTGTGAGGTGGGACGGAATGGCTAGAAAACTGTATTCTATATGGAGATTTAAACTGCTGTGGATCTGAGACATTCATTACAAGCTTCCTCCATTGGGGACTGTGCATCCTGTTGGCTAAATGTGTTTGTGCTCTTGTCTAGTGGCTGATCCATGTGGAGAATAAGTGCCTAGGATTGCTATCTGCTAATGTGCTCCTACTCTACCTGGAGTGGTAGAAGTCTGTGCTTTGGTAATAAAGGTCCTGAGTTTTCTTTTCCCTGACCACTTGCGGAGGGGGTTGTTCCATGCAACTTGTGGTACTGCGATAGCTTTAGCATTTGGAGTGATGTCCAACTGTATTGCTGCAGGGCTTCCAGCTGTTGCTATAAAATACTGTAGCTCTTTAAATAAGGGGAAGAACTCATCCTTCAGCCAGTTTATTGATCACTTCAAACTTGTACAAACAACCTCAAACTATTAAGCAAACAGTGGGTATTCCAGTAATCGCTGTACTGCATCATGGCCATCCAATTCTATTGTCTGCTGAACAGATCTCCCACGGTAATTTGCCAAAGCTCACTTTCAACCTTCTCCTTCCATCTTGAAAAATACAAGTGAAAACTGAAATAAGCAGTCCTTTCTAATGCGCCTCACCTGTCGGGATGGGAGGGAAAGAATTGATTTTGGTTTATAAATATAAATGGTTTGCTTCTCACTTGTGTTGTAATATTAGGAATTGAATAGCAAGACAGCAGTTTATTAGCCACAAAGGAAAATAAGCTCTACTCGGTATCATGTGAATAGCTCAAATTCTCTTCTAGCACAATGTAGATGTAGAAAGGCGGCTTTCTTGCTGTGTGTTTATCTTAATTAGGAAGACCCGCTTTTCTAGATAGGGATACCAACCACTTATGTAGCATTTTTATCCACAGAACTCAATGTTTTACAAAGGAACATGTGTATCATTATCCATTTTATACTTATGGAGAAACTGAATAAATTGAAATGGCTTGTTTAAAATCACATGATGAGGCAGTGGTAGAATCTGGATTAGAGCCCATGTCTTCAATCACCTACTTCCATGTTCCCCACTGGACAATGGGGAAAGCCTTGCAAATAGTTACAGGAAACGTAGTAGTTTATTGGAGTCGTAGCAGTGCAATTATTTAAAAATAAAGATATCAAGTTTTAGGATAGTAGTCTGATTGCTATAGGTACAACAGACCAAAAATTTGCCACCCTCTTCATATGTGTGAATCACTGGTGAGAGGTGAAAAGATGCATTTTTAAAGTACGTCACAAACCTGTTTTACCTCCCCTATCCTCACGCTCTGGTGGCTACAGCAGAGTAAGTAATTGGAGTTTTCTCTCTCTCTCTTTTTTTTGATTGAAGGGGAAAAATCAGAAAAGAAATTAAACCAAAACAGAATTTTTGTTGTTCTTTTTTCTTGCCAAAATGAAAAACTAAAAATAATATTGGGAGTGGAGGGGAGTTGAATTATTCAACCCAGCTTCTGAAATTAAATGCTCCACTTCAGTTTTTCCAAAAATATTCCTCAGTTTTATTTGGCTGAAAGGATTTACTGAATTTGACCCTAACCTACATTTTTGACTAATTTACTATTTGACTGAAACACTTCTCCCAGCTCAAGTGATGGCTGTGTAGGTTTTTGGGATTGTTTGGGGGCTTTGTTGTTTTGGGGTGGTTTTTTTTATTGACATGGCTTTGCACCTCCCTGACTTTCATTTTTAAATGTCGGGTTTAAGTAAGTCTCAAAACACAGCAGAAACTCTCTGGTTTCATCTGCCTTTACAAATGAAACTGTCAAATTAAACTGGAGCTGACATTCAACCCGAATTCTGCCTCACGTCACTAGAAGCTGGGATGGTTTGTAAACCTTAGCGACCCTTTGGCCAAACCCAGGGTGAGTAGGGAGTTTGCAACAAAACCTTATGTCAGGAAAGCTTCATGAGGCGTCAGTTTTTACTGGCAACATTATCCTGATCTTTACCTAAAGCAAAGTTGGGATGGCAGCATGGAATGATTGTTGTCCATTCAGTTAATAGCTTGTTCACTCAGTTGAGGCCTGAAACTAGCATCCTGCTGACTTAACTAGGTGCTGAAGACTCGGGCTCTTATAGCATCCCTTTCTGCAGTACCACTCTTGGGTATTCCACAGACTGGGAACTGAAACAGAGTACATCTTTCTAGGCATTTATGGAGAGCTCATTCCTATGGTATCTGAGGACCTCATCTGTTGAACTTGCTCCTCTGAGACCACTGATTCCCTGTTCCTGATTCCTCTCCCACTTGTATCACATGAGGGAGTCAACAGAGGCTCTTCTGGCCTCATGGATCTGACCATTTGGACCAGATTGGAAGTACTAGGTCTGAAGACTACAGAAGACTTAAAGGAAGGGAAGGCTCAGTGATTAGAATTCACGAGACTTTGGTTCAGTTCCTTGCTCTGCCACAGACTTTCCTGTGTGATCTTGGGCAAGTTACTGAGCCTCTCTGTGCCTCAGTCTCCCACGTGTAAAATGGGGCTATCACAGGGGTGTTATGAGGATAAATACATTTAGAGCATGAGCTTCCGGTACTGTAGTATATTAGAGAGTCTATGCGCCACACAGCTGCCCGTCTTCCATTTGCTGTTTGTACAGTAGCCAGCACAATGGGCCCCTGCTCCTGACAAGGGCCTCTGAATGCTACTATAATATAAATAATCACAGAGCTTCTCCTTATGTATACTGAGGGGAGAGGAGAATTAGGCCCGGTGTGTGTGGTTTTTATATCCACACGTGCTTTAGAAATAATAGACACTGAGAACAAAACTCCAATTCAGATGTCCCGTTAGCGAATCCTCCGTTCTCTCTAGGAACCTCTTGAGGTGATGAGCCAATCCTCCTTTGAGTTGTGCTTCCAGCTGAAGCATTGTGGTTGGCTGTCAGTGATGCTGTGACCTTGTCTAGAATGCCTAGCTTTAAAAAAAACCAAAGTTTTAATGCGCAGGTTGAGCTCTTTCCCCATTATTATGTTTAAATTCCACTTCATCAACGCAATAAGACACTCCGGGCCATGCACTCCAGGGCAATTATCGTAACCCCTCGTGATTAAACTCACTTGGCCATCAGCCTTTATCACCGCGGGGTTCATTGCTCTTGTAATAGTGGCTAGTGCATGTTTAAATACGTTTTCTGGATCCAGAATTCATGTCGCAGAACTTGCATCTTGATAGCTAAAGACTCTAATATTAATCGATGTCCCACCTGAGACCCAGGCCCTTATTACACCGTCTAATGGGATAACTGGTTTTTCATATGGACATACTGCAGGATCCCCGTGTCCCTAGCTATCTATCTCCATGCACACGCACAGTAGATATTTAGGTTGCCTTTGCGTATCTGGCAGTCCTTCACCGTTTAATATGAACCATACCAAATAAAGCTGCCTGAGAATTGAAGATTATCTATGGTATTCATCACTTTTTGTAAGGGGTGTTGGTTTAACATTGGCTTTTAGCATTTGTTAGGCCTTGTCTCCTTGACAGAGAACAACAGACTAAAATGATTACCCAGAACAGCTGCTTAGAAGGGGCTAAGAATATTCCCTTCTCTTCCCTCCCCCCCACCCCCCTTTGCTGACCTGAACCATGGTAACTATAAGTTCTGGTTTTTGTAAACTTACCACAAAACACAAGGCATACCTTAAAATGATGTCATGTCTAGACACTTGATTCAGGTATAAATTATAGAGACAAAGCTGCTTGTTCAGTGGTTAAACTGTAATAAAAAAAATTAACCAGATATTGGTGTGTGTCTAGCATTCCCTCTTGAGCATGTATTTCTTTGTCTCTTACCGGGAGAGTTCTCTGACTGCTTCTTAATTTTTGGGATGGTGGATGGGCTTTCCTCCCCCATTTTTCATTTCCTGTTTCTGACTCGCTGTATCTCTAGGAAAGGAGCGTTGTCTTCTGGTTAGAGGAGGGGGCTTGCAGGGAGGACTTCCATTCTGGACTCAGCCGGAGTCACACAGTGGGTGACGTATGGCCATGTTTTCACACATTGGCCTGTAGTTTTGTGGGGGACTCCTCTTGAGATGTCCAAGGGGCTTATTTTTAAAGGTGCTGAGGACCAGCAGCTCCCAGAGACCTCACTAGGAGTTTGCATCTTGGGGATAAGGGTGAGTCAGTCCCTGCTTACTACAGGGGTCAATAGTCCGATTCGTTACGAGATTCTACAAGGCTGCCCTGCACAGGAATAACCCTGACCGAGCTGTGCAAACTGAAAGGATGCAGGTGTTGCCAAGAATAGAACCTGCAGCTCCTGCACACTTTAGGTAAACAGCTTAAAATCCTTCCTTCTGTTCTCTCTTACTCAGGCATAACTCTCACATCGGAAATGCACCCCTACATATTCAGGCGGAACTGGGCTTAGTTTACACTTTTATGCCTACAGTTCCACAGCACTTGCTGATTGATTTTAAATTAAACCCAAAGCACACAGAAGTCACAAGTTTACCTACACAATGTAATCTCTGTATAGAGGTTTCATGCCGTGAAACACAGACATCAGAGTGGGAAAAGGCCTGTTGAATTATCTAGCACATCCCTTGGGTACCAGTGCAAGACTATTCTCTACAGCATATGCTCTCATGTTTTGGCTAGTCTCACCAGAAAGTCTCAAGACCAGTATTCTGGGAGGCGATTCTACCGCTTTACCTGCTATTCAGCCTTATTGTTGGCCTTAATAACTTTATCCCACCACTCCTACACTTGTATCTTTGTACCACCCTGGAGAATTCCTTCCTTCTCAGTGCTTGTAGACTGTTGTCATTACTTTCATTCCCCAGGGCCCAGTTCTGGCACCTTTGTTCACATGGAGTTCACCTTATAAATAGTCGTGGTAAGGCATTATTCAGTGCAAGTGTATCCGAGTCTGGCCCTTAGCCAAGCTCTGCAACTCTTTTAAGCTTTCCTCCTATTTTAGTGTCTCTAGCGTGGTTTCGTTTTACTCTGGATTACTTCCACTTGTCTGTTGTTCTGGTAACTAGGTACCCGGTTCTGATTTGCTGTCCTCCACGTGAGATTACCCAGGCTATACAGAGGGACTGTGACCATGGTGCTTCTCCATATGGATCCCACATTTAGGCTGGCGCTCACGGCTGCCGCATTTCGCAAGCTCCTGTGTGAACGTGCTCTCTAGTGTTTCCCCCAGGGCGCTCTCAGCACTAACAGTTATCTGTGGTTTTGGATGGTTTTCCCTCAGCTGCATCAGGGTTGGTCATTTTTTCCTGGCCCCTGTACCCTGTAACCTCTTCCCCTCCAGCATCACCACGTAGGGCAGAATTGAACCCAGATTCTGAGAGTTATACCTGCAACCCCATTGGACTCCTGTGCTTTCAGTACGTAATGTATGGTATGACTTGCCATCCGCAGAAAGCCTGCGCCAGGAAATTGTCCCCTACGCTTTGCAGAAACTTCCTGGATTGTCTGTGCACCACTGTCTTGCTCTCCCGGAAGATATCGGGGTGATTGAAGTCCTCCATGAGAACCAGGACCTGTGATTTAGTAACTTATGTTAGTTGCCAGAAGAAAGCCCCGTCCAGCTCATCCCCCTGGTCTGGTGGTCTGTAGCAGACTCTCACCTCGACATCACCCTTGTTGCTCACACTTCTAAACTTAATCCAGACACACTCAGGTTTTTCTGCAGTTTCATACTGGATCTCTTAGCAATCACACTGTTCTCTTACATACAATGCAACTCCCCCACCTTTTCTGCCCTGCCTGTCCTTCCTGAACAGTTTAGATCCATCCATGACAGTACTCCAGTCATCTGAGTTATCCCACCAAGTCTCTGTTGTTCCAATTACATTGTAATTCCTTGACTGTGTGCCAGGACTTCCAGGATGGGGAATGGATCCTGGGGCCAGAAACACCATTCACAGCCCCCTCTCTCGAGTGGAAGGCCCTAAGCGGGGGTGTGCCTCTAAGACACAAGTTGTGTGGTATTTGCAGAAGATGGCTCCCTGCTATCAACCTGCCATGTCCCCAACACCACCAGTGGGAACGCAGCCTTAATGCTGCCCAGTTAATTGGCATGAATCCTGCACTGGTGGGCTCATTTTCCAGACCTATTCCTTGATCTTTGTGCCTTCCCCACCCTCTGCCTCTCAAGGAAGGTTGCCAACGAAGGCCAGCTGTGGTCCTGGTTCTTGGGATGTGACCTGTCCGCTAATTGGAACTATATCAAGACCACTAGTACAACAGGCCACCAAACAGCCAGCCTGTAACTTTCTGGCACTGCCCACAGGTGCCTCATTTGAACCAGTGACCTAAATCTCAGTGTCTTTGTATCCCGTTACCAATCACAGGCCAAAATCAACCAGCCCCAAAGTACTGCAGTCATGCAGAAAGCTGCTTCTGACCTTAGGCTGTTATAATAATATAATAATAATAAATGGAGATATACCAATCTCCTAGAACTGGAAAGACCTTGAAGGTCATCGAGTCCAGTCCCCTGCCTACACTAGCAGGATCCGCCTGCCTACACTAGCAGGATTGAGTACTGTCCCCTGACAGATTTTTTGCCCCAGATCCCTAAATGGCCTCCTCAAGGATTGAACTCACAACCCTGGGTTTAGCAGGCCAATGCTCAAACCACTGAGCTATCCCCCCACCCCATGGTATTTCTCTCTGTGTATGTTAGAGCTCATCTGCTTCTAATCCATACCAAGTAACTTACTTTGTCAGCACCCTAAGGCATTCATGGACATCGAGGGAATGGAAACTAGAAGAAGTACAAAAAAAAAAAGAAAAGAAAATCCAAACCGGAAACCATGCAGCGACTATGTCCCAAATACCAGATTCTGTTTTTGCTCCCAGATTCTGCAGCATGTAACATTTCAACAGCGGGGAGAGGTATGGAAAAGGCATCACCATCCCCGTGGAAAATATGCAGACCAGACCCTTTGAGTCAGAAGGCAAATGGTGGAGATGGTCCAGAAAGCCTATTAAAATCGAATATTAGATGTTCTATTTGTAAAGCTCACGCCACTAGACTCTCTGGACACCAGCTATTACTCAGTGTCTGTATTTATTAATGGAAACATCCCTATAGGAAGAAAAGTTTGGGATGCTGCAAAGTTAGCCGTTTGTTGCTTCTGTTGCAGTCAGGCATAGAGACTTCATCCAACTCCGGTCTCTGGTTGGGCTAGACACTATATGAACTCGTATGTGCTAGACACTATGTAGACTTAGTAGATAATAGCACCTGCTCCTGGATAGTCTACTGGGTCACTTAAAAAGAAAAAAGCATCCCAATACTCAATGGTTGAATGTACTCTGTAGCCAAGCAGGGTTTTGTGTAGGTAGCGGTGTAACTTTTGCCATGTATCTATGGTAGGCCGTACACACAAGCTCTCTTGGGTAGGGACCAGCATGTACTATGTCTGTGTACGACCCAGCACAGTGGAACCGTGATCTGGTTGCGATCTAAACATTTTTGAGATTGGCTCATGATTCGTTGTACGACACCCTATCACCGCTAGTGGGATCAGCCTCACATGTTTCCTGCCTCAGCTGCTTATGTCAATAAATAAAGCTGTGAAGTCTGTGCAAATGGATCAGTCAACTGCTGTGCAACTTCCATTGGGCCAAAATGGTGCTTTGAGTCCCAGCTTTTTAATACATTTGGAAGCAAATGTCATTTATTGAATCCACTGTCGCCGTCTTCCTTCTAAAGCACAAGCAAATATACCTTAGGAAACAATCTTGCATTAGGCCTGGAGGTTGGATCAAATGTATCCTAATCTTCTCATCTTGCCACCACCTTCCTGTTTTGCTTCTGTTTTTTGTGTTTTCCTGGATCCATTTTTCTTTCACAACGCTTAAGGGCTGTTGCCACCCGACTCTCCCCAGAGTCTGTTTGGATGTTTTCAGAAAGCTCTGAATGAACTCTAATGAATGACATTTCTTGAGCTGCCCCTTCATCTTTTCGGGAGTAGCCTTCGACAGGGATCAAATTGCAAAGTCAACAATGGAATGGTGCCCCCAGTTGTTTAGTGGCTCTACCCATAATCCCTGTCCAGTTGTTCCTTTTGGGAAGGAACGGGTAGGTAAATCTCTGGGTTTCCCCTCTCCCCTTTCTCAGCCCCATCTTTAGTGCTTTCTGCAGCTGCCTTTCCTGGAGGACTTTATGTAAATACAAGGAACAGCACTTCAGGCTGCACCAATGGCTCCTGAGAAGGAATCTGATACCTTTGCAGCTACTAGGTTACACTTCAGCTCCTAGAGTCTGCCATTCCTGCCATGTAGCCTACAACTGGTTGCCTGGCTGCAGCCGAGAGGCTAAAGGGAAGAATTCACTTGGTCCACTACAGAGAGGAGTTTGGCAACATACCCAGCTGCTCAGCGTTTGAGGGTTTCTGGTGAATCCTAGTTGTGTAGCTGTGAGTGCTAAGGGACCATGCTGCCTGGCTTGTAGTGAGCCGACAGGCAAGCGCATGGACCGAAGCCCTAAAAGGGTGAACTCTTTGCTGTCCTGAGTCACTCTGGTTCCCCAAGAGAATCCTTTTCCTAAGCTTGGCAGCCTTGTTGGTCTGGAATGGGGGTTGCAGTGACAGAATTACTGTCTGCAACAGCATGGCAGTTGTTTTAGATTAGTGTACAAATGGACATTGGTGTAATACATCTGTTGTTAATCCAGCAAGAGAAACGGCAACACATCATTTATTAGCCACGTCAATCCTATAACGTCCTCTCCTTCGCTTCGATTCTCTTCTCTTTTCTATCTGAGGGTTTAATGGGTTCCAGTATGTCTTTTATTTCACTGTAGACCACATTTCCTCTTGTCTAGCATAGCAGGACATACTGGGTTCCAGGATATAATTTATGCCCTTTTGGAATCGAACACTGGACTATTAATTCTAAACCTTCCTGACGGTTCTCAGTGAGCCTGTTGTCTTGCTCTGCTCTGTGGTTCCTCGTCACTGAATACCTGTATCACGTCCACTCTGCCAGTCAAATCCGAGAAATCAGGGAGACCTAGTGGCTCATCACTTCTTGCCTGCCAGAGGATCCACTGCATGGGAAAAGGATCATAATACTCTCCTTGCTGGGTGAGGAGTGGAGACCACACTGAAAAGGGGAGAGGCCAGGAACTGGTTGGGGGTGAGTGTAACAGGGCATCTGTCATTGGAGAAAAACCAAACAACCTCTCTCCCAAACTTTCTCAAGAAGATCCACCTTGCCTTCAGTCATTGCCTTGCTAGGCAGAACTGTACGGTTAACAGGCGCTTGGTTGGAATGGTGAGGAGGGCCACATGAGCACTGAGTGAAAGCAGCAGCAAATGCATTACTCCAAAGTGGTGTATTGAAAACTGTTAAAATTGCAAGTTATCACATCAAATTCTCACGTGGTTCCTCATCCTGCCTGCAGGCAGGGGAGCTCTGTTGGGAAGCATGCAGTCTGCAAAGTGCTAGCCTGTAGCAAGCTGCCTTAGGGAGCAGCCTGTTTTCTCTCTCTCTGTTTTTTGGTTCTTGTGTGTTAGGGTTCTGGACTGTAAGAAACAAAACAGTGTTACATTGCATCCTTTTGGGAAGATAAATACAAAATACTCTAACTTCTCTTGTGTGTGCTGTGAACATAACCCTAAATGTGCTGGGTTTATTGCAGAAACTGACAGACAGCAGCCATTGTCTGCATCTCCCTGAGCAATCATTTCAAGAAGGCTATACCTCCACTCCCACTGCTGAGAAAACCACTGATTCATTTTTCTACTATTCGATTGATCATGTTCACCCTTTGGATGCTCTGGCATAAATTCATACATAGACTTTTGAAGTGCTCCAATGAAATATCGCATCCTGACACTTAAAAAAAATTCTTTCTTTCATCCCAAGATCTCCAAGGGAGACAGGAAGGTGAATTTACCCCACACTGTCCCCCTAAGCCTCTCCCTGCTGCTCCAGACAGGTCTGGGTTCTCATGCTTTGAGAGATGCTAAGAATATCCATTCAGTTCCTTGGTCTATCTGAACTTTTACATACTCCTTTTAAAAGTTTAATTTTAAGCAGACAAAAAAATCTTTCAGTGGAGTTTGAAGTGGTTGCTAACAGTAACAAAAATCTTAGCCCAAGGGGGATAGTTTTGATAAGTGTGACTCAGGGCAGTCTGCTAACTCAGACGGGTGAGTTATTAGCTTTGACATCATGTATTCCCCGCTCCCTCTCTCCCCTGGTGTTCAGCTGTCTCCTGCTTGTAGGCTGTGGTCCTGTGACAAAGAGTTTAGTTAAATTCAATACCATGTCATGCCATTAGCACATGGGTCTCCTATGCTGGGGACCTCTGTTCACAGGCCTCCAAAGAACTGAATATGAAAATCTATAAAGGCAAGCTGTTCTAGTAATGAAAAGCATGTAGAAAGGAATAGTGCTATTTGGTTATGGGTAACAAGAGAGCCGATAGAAGTGTATATAAAACTGCACATATAGAGGATGTCAGTCAAGTGCATGTAATACTCTCACCATACTGGCTCGCTGGGATGATTGTTTGCATTTCAGTACCACAGAGCAGCCTTAGCCTTAGACCAAAGGGAATAGTGAACTTAGAGCCCCATCGTGTTAGGTGCTGTACAAACACAGACTAAAAAGATGGTCCATGCCCCAAAGACCTTACAATCTGCTTGCTGACATTAAAAGTTGTAAAACTGCTATAAGGAAATAGTTTTGTATCTAAATAATTAACCTGTGGGACTTCCTGTCTCAAGATGCTGTTGCGGCCAAGAGCTTTGTGGGATTCAAGAGGACTAACCATTTACATGATGCACCTTAGTCCTCCTATTCCGTCTGTGGTACATAATAGTCTAGTTTCCTATGCACTATAATATTTTTAGTCTAATTTCTGTTGCTGGGTTTAGGGGGCGGGTGGTGGTGGTGGCTTGTGATACAATAGGAGGTCAGACTAGATGATCTGGTGGTGTCTTCTGCCCTTAAACTCTATGGAAGAGAACACCTGAAGTTACATTAGAGGACAAGTCCTCCTACTTCGGGGCCCAAGCCAGCACTAATTTCATGGCTTAGAAAGACGTTTTTGCAATGGGAGGTTATTCCATAAGTGCCCGGTATGGGAGGGCTTATTCTTGGAGAAAGAATTCTGGCCTAGATGGGCCATCGGTCTGATCCAGTCACCCTGGGTGCCAGAGTCCTGATGAAGGTAATTTTGATATTCTAGGACTAGATAGTGATACCGTGGTTGCTTGGAACTGCACTTTCCGTCACAAGAGCTCTGAATTCTTTGCAAACTTTACTCAGAGCCACGTGGGGGCGGGTTAGCATTCTGAACACGTTTTTCAAATAGAGACACTGAGGCATAGACCTGAAGTGACTTGTCTAAGGTCCTACAGCAAGTATGTGTCCGAGCTGGGACTAGAGCCCTGTCTCCTACTTTAATCACTAGACTGTGCTACCTTTCCCTAAAATAATCTTTAAAAATGCTGTTGGGTAACTTGTAGAGATAACTGATGTGGTCCTTTCCCTCTCCAGCACCATCCTCTTCTTGGGCTGCACCCTCGTGGATGGAAGGTTGTAGCGGTTTCTGCCACTGCTTGCCTCTTCCCCAAAAGATTTCCTGCTCTCGGGGCTCTTTGCATTCACTCCTGAAGGTGGTAGTTAATCTAAATTATTCCATTATTGATCAATGAATCTCTGAAGGGTTTGGTGGTTTGGCTCGAGTAAGCAATAGTTGCAGTCATTCATAAGATGAAGTAGCCCTGGACAAAGATGCCATAATGCCCCCTTTGCCCTCACGCCTGAGGTCTGCAAGACCCAAAGATCTGTCCCAACCACTTAAAAAATGGGAGGGAGCAGACAGTGATTTAGTTTCTATTGCAAATGCAATGCTTTAAATTCTATGAATGTACAACTCCCATGGGAAGTTCTGGCCGGATTCAGCTGTGCTGTAACGGTGGCATAAATTCCATGTCTGTTTGTAAATGGGTTAGGGAATGAGAGTAAGCTGCTGCAGTGTGCACTGGCTTGGTCTTAGAAAGCAGGAGGAGTGCAGGGTGTTTGTAGGGGTGAGGCGGCACAGGAAAAGTAACTAAGAGGAAGGAAAGAGTGTGGGGGCAGCTTTATCTCTGTCTGCTGATTTTTCGTGCTGTAACCCCTCAGCATGTAAATTGTACCTTTCAGTGCCAAATTGAAGCAAGTTACCCTCCTTGTCCACTTGGGCCGCCCTTGACACCCATGCTGACTTTGGTCCAGTGTCAAGTTGAGCTCTCCGCTGCATGTTATATCCCTGTTGTAGTCAAGGAAGTCGACCAGAAGGGTGCATCAGATTGGGAGGAACTCTATTAAAGTCTATGAGGTTACTCTGGTTTTACATCAGGTCACTGACATCAGAATCTGACTTGACCATACGCTGGCATGCTGTGCATTCAATCCTAATTTCTGGGGGTGACGGGCATAACTGCAAATCTGTATCCTTCTGCCATTCTACATGCAATTCTAGAGGTGGTCATTTAATAGGGTAGCGGAATGCACAACTTGGACACGGTTCAGTTATTTTGCCTAATAACTCAAAGATTTAATCTGAGATAATTAAATGGAAGGTGTCCTTTCAAAAGCTAACACTGTCTGTATGAGCTTTGTTAGGCTTGGCAAGAGCTGCGTCTTGTTTGGTACAAATGGAGGGATTTCCTTGCATGGGGGCAGGCAGACAAGCCGAAGTTGATGGTATTTACGTCTACCATTTCTTGTTACAAAATACATTGACATAACGCAGAGCAAAAAAAAAAAAAAAAAAAAAAAAAAAAAACACACCCCAATGAGAACAAAATACTCCTCTGGAGTTGAATGTTTGACGGGAAAGCCTCTGACATCAAATTCCAACCCTCTGCCTGCTCCTCTCACCTTCTGACTGGGACAAATTGTTCTATTAAAATGGAAGCTTTGGGCTTCTCCACACTTGAAAGCCTTTTCTGTGCATTTATCGTGTAATAGCTATTCTGGAATAACTCCAGGTGTGGCCATTCTTTTGGAATAAGTGTTAGCTCCATGCACAGACCAGGAACAGCTCCATATATTTAGATACCTCTTGAGCAAGAGGCGGTGAGGAAATACATAATTCTGAGGGAATCCTGCCAGGGATTTTGCCTCAAGAGACCCAAATAATCCCAGTCTTCTGGAGGGCTGTGAATGTTGCATATTCTGTTAGCAGAGCATGGTGAGTTCTCCTCTCCAGGGCTGCCCTCCTAAACAGCCCCCCTTGGGGGGTTGGTTTGCACTCCACCAGCTGGCACAGTGCCTGTCTGGTTTTCTTCCCACCCCTTCACTAAAGAAGCAGAGGAGCACGGTTATGGATCGTTATCAGCGGTTGTTCAGTAACTGAAAATTCTCCATCCAGCCATTGGGCTTCCTAGTCAGAGTTTTCTCTGCTAGATAGCGTACTGCAACTGTCTGTTCCAAAGCAACATGTGATGCAGTGGAGTTCATTGGCTTAATTTTAGCATTTACCCTTCTGGTATGTAACCTATTGGTGGTTGAAACACTTGTGCCAAAAAATAGATGCTGGCTTGAAACGCACTATTTCCATTTGACTATGGTACAGTGAACTAGACACAGCATAAGCTGCATCTGCTTGTTCTTGTAATAAAACGTGACTGTGTTCTCGTTTTTTAAATAAAATGATAAATGCAGACATGGGTAACCCTTTCCATGGCCCTCCCACGACATCCCCTCCTTCACCTTTTTTTCATGGATGATCATATGATGGACACACAGAATGAAATACAGCAAACTTGTGTCTTGCAGCTGCATTAGGTTAGATTATGCTCTTCCTCTTGCTGCGTTTACCTGCTCTCTCATGGCCGTACCCAATGCCCATAGACATCAATCGTAAGGCTCCAAGCCTGATCCTCCATATCTCTGAGCCCCCCCCCGGATGTTGTCGAGAGGGGTGTCTCCCTCCTTCAGCAGTGACAAAATGAGAATAATTCAGCAATTATCGCTTGGGAGAGGAGGAGGGGCATTATTTTTTCAGGCCCTGTCCACACAGAGATTTGAAACCATGTTAGCGCCTTTCTGGAGTACTGTTGTGTTTATAATCACTGTTCTCACCAGAAAGGTACATATGGTTTCAAATCGCCATGTAGGCAGAGCCCACAGAGTTCTGCTCCATTCTTGAATTTAGCCCTGGATGAGATTTTTAAGATTTCTAGAAGTCTTTTGGGTCACTGATACTTCAGTCCACAAAGGAGAATTATTGAGTTGGTGGATTTATAGGAGTCACCAGGCTTAATATTTTCCCCCTCCTAGTTACTTCCAGGAACAATGGGCGAGTTTAATTAAGCTTCTTAGTCTGAAGCATACCTTTTCAATAGTTCCTGCCTAACCCAGGAGCATTTTATTTAGATGTGCTGTTTGCTGAAGTGGAGCATTGTATAAAATATGGAGGAGTAGATCCATTCCTGTTCCCAAGATCATATAGTGTGACTTGTACAGGTCCTGATTTTTTATCTTTCTTTGCTGTAAATCAGGAGTAGCCATTGGGACTACGTAAGTGCAAAACTGGTGCAAGTTGGGTGACCAGATAGCAAACGTGAAAAATCGGGACGGGGTGGGAGGTAATAGGAGCCTATTTAAGAGAAAGACCCCAAAATCGGGAGTGTCCCTATAAAATCAGGACATCTGGTCACCCTAGGTGCAAGTGAAAATAGCCTGGAAATCCAGGGTGTGCCTGTAAACTCGTACCTCCAGGCCTTCCTGAGAACTAGAGTTAAAAAGTGCGCTCCCCTCCCTTCCCCTTCCCTCCTCACTACAGTGAGGTAAAATAAACAAACACAGTCACTTCCCAGTCAGTGATGACGGACCCAGAGTCCCTCTCTTCCTGGAGATTCTATCAATTTCCACTTGTCAGCAGGTTGTAAATAAAATTATGGCTAGATTTTTGTACAGTGAAACCTCGATATAACGGACTAATTCGGGCGAGGGGGTGTCCGTTAAAACCGAAAGTCCGTTATTTAATAATTTTTTTAAATTATTAAATAACGGACGTTCGGGTGACAACGGACACCCCCTCGCCCGAATTAGTCCGTTATATGGAGTGAGTCAGCCCCCCCGCCCGGCTCCCCGCTGCGGGGAGCCGGGCGGGGGGGTTGACAGCTCCCGCCGGGCTTCCCGCTGGGGGGAGCCCAGCGGGGGCTCTCAAACGCCCCCCCCCCGCCCGGCTCCCCCTTGCGGGGAGCCGGGCGGGGGCTTTGAGAGCTCCCGCTCGGCTCCCCCCAGCGGGAAGCCCGGCGGGAGCTGTCAAACCCCCCGCCCGGCTTCCCGCTGCGGGGAGCCGAGCGGGGGCTCTCAAACGCCCCCCCCCCCCGCCCGGCTCCCCGTTGCGGGGAGCCGGGCGGGGGGGTTGACAGCTCCCGCTCGGCTCCCCCCAGCGGGAAGCCGGCCGGGAGCTGTCAAACCCCCCGCCCGGCTTCCCGCTTCGGGGAGCCGAGCGGGGGCTCTCAAACGCCCCCCCCCGCCCGGCTCCCCCTTGCGGGGAGCCGGGCGGGGGGGTTGACAGCTCCCGCTCGGCTCCCCCCAGCGGGAAGCCGGCCGGGAGCTGTCAAACCCCCCGCCCGGCTTCCCGCTGCGGGGAGCCGAGCGGGGGCTCTCAAACGCCCCCCCCCCACCCGGCTCCCCGTTGCGGGGAGCCGGGCGGGGGGGGGGGGGTTGACAGCTCCCGCTCGGCTTCCCGCTGGGGGGAGCCGGGCGGGAGCTCTCAACCCCCCGCCTGGCTCCCCGCAGCGGGGAGCCCGGCGGGAACTGTCAGCCCGGCCGCCCGGCTCCCCGCAGAGGGGAGCCGGGCGGGGGGCGGGGGGGGTTTGACAGCTCCCGCCGGGGTCCCCGCTGCGGGGAGCCGGGCGGGAGCTGTCAACCCAGCGCAGCCCCCATTAACGGATTTCGGATGCATCGGAAATTTTGTCCGTTGCATCCGAAGTCCGTTAAATCGGGGTCCGTTAAATCGAGGGTCTACTGTATTTTATATTTTTTGCAAGCTCAGGAATTGAGCCCGCTGCAGGGTGAATGTGTCGGTTTGATTACGCGTGTGAGGGGTGCTCCCTTCTGGGCCTGCCACAGTGGGAAACAGCCCAGTATTCCTAAAATTCAAGTTTAGTTGGGAACCCCAACGTGCGCTGTTGCAACGCCCTCACTTAAGACTTTTGAATTAATAAAACTATTGCAAACACAATTAGCAAAGTTACAAACACTCCCCTCCAGCTAGGTACAGGGAGTACTACAGAATGTGTGTCTGACCATCCATATACCTACGTCGTCCCTGGCAAAAGGACCTAAGGTGCTGAGCATCCTCACCATTTTCACCGGCGGTGATTGTCTTACTGACATCTGCCAAGAGCTGCATCTCCCGGGGCACACAGGCCAGGACATAACTTTTATAATGTATTATGCTGATGCCAGTAAGCCTAATGCACGTTCAGTAGGGGGTCTCTCCCTTTTCCACATTTGTATTTCCTCACCCTACTAATGTTGGGGTGCCCTTCTCCCATAGGTCACTAGCCCATTTACCTGAAGCATATTAGCATGTACTTAGGTTAGTGACCATGGCACTCTTGTAGTCCAACATCTGCTGCTGATGTTCCTAAGTTAAAATATCCCAAGCTGGTGTTAAACTAGCATCTTGTGGTTACCTGTCAGCAGTTTAGTCATTATGGGATTCTCTCTTGTGATATCTTATGAGCTAAGGTTTTTCCTGGTTAGCTGCTTATGGGAAGGCTTTTGGCTCTTATGCCTTGTTTACCTAAGCTATTGTCTTCAGGCCTTGTAGGCTAATTATATTACTGCCTTAATTTATACCCATGCCTTACCTGGCAAATGCCTATACTATAGGCTCCAGGGGTTTTGTGAGGGCTAACTACTGAAAGTTGCTTATTAAAAGGAGTCTTGTATATCTGGTTTCCAATACTGTGGCTGTTGTCCTCTCTGTCTAGAGGGCAAGGGTGTCCTGTGACTATCTGATCTAGGCCTACTTAAAACCTGACTTGTCCACTGGTCATATAAGAGAGGGACTCCAAAGAGTTAAACTGAAGTTACCTTTTAGTTCTGAATGCATCCAGGGTAGTTACTTCTGACAGTAATTTCCACAGTATGGCTCTCTGACTTCTGTCCCCTATGGCTATGGGAAGCCCTGTTGATCGACAGTTGTATTCTAGCAGAGTGAAGCTATCCTGCGACGTCCTCATTGCAGAAGGCGTGGATCTCTCAGGGGAGCTAGGGTTCGTACCAAGCAGGGCTTTGAATATCAATGCACTGACCTTGAACTGGACTGTGTTCACTGGTGAATTGGGGTGTTGTGTTCCCATGAACCTGTGGGGTTCATTGGGATGAAATGTCAACCTGATGTTACCCCCAAAAAATGACATCTGGGACAGATTTTTTTTTTCCAGACACCTCAGGGATTTTGATACTCAATTCCTATTAATTTTAATGGGGGTTGTGCAGCCGAATCTTAGGCAACTTTGAACATAACCTAGATTTAGAGTTCAAATAAAAATGCAAATCCTATAAATTGTGATAAATCACAGGGTATTCTTGTCTCCTCTTGCTCAGAGGACCATTGACTTGGCTCTAACTTTAGCTGTTTGGTGTCTGGTCAATTACACACATGAAGAGAAGGAAGCCCAGAGGTAGCCTTTCCAGGTTCCTCTGTAATTGAGCTGTGTCTCTCTTAACTGACACCTTTGATGGGAGCTTTACAACTTTCCCCCTGAAAGTTTGGTGCATGTTTTTGTTTTCTTTGGAGCCTGTGTTGGCTTCTCCTGTCTTTCGTTTGGAGGCTCCAATGATCAATGCCTTTAGTTGTGGGAATTCTTGCAGAAAGGAGAGTTCTGTCATCATTTATGGGGCACAGCAAAACAGATGAAGTAGAGAGAAAATGTATTATATGCCAAACTGTGTCCTCAGAGCTCTTCTTATCTGATATCTACAGCTGTACTTGCTTAGTGTTAATATTATTTTGCTTAGCTTGACCTTTTGATATAGAAAAACAAAATGTATGGGGTCCTCTGAATGAAATTAGACATCTTTGTTTGGCAACCAGAATTATCTCTAATGGTATTTATAATGGCTCTGCCCAAGACTATGTTTGATTCATTTTTATTGTATCAGGACCAAGTCTATAATCCTAATCAACTGGATTTTCTACAACCGCCTCCTGGTGAAAACCATGTGAAGGAGTTTTTGTGGCTTTGGAAACTAATTGGGCTGTCTTTATTGGTTGCCTCCATAAAAGGTATTGATTGTTCTTTAAGCCAGCATTACTCTATCAGTTTAGAATGTAAGCCCATCGGGGAACATACCCTTGAAAAGGAGAATAATAAAACATAGACAATAACACTGAATAGTAATGCAGGGGATAGATCCTCAGCTGGTCTAGATTGTCAAAGCCCCATTGACTTGAAGATTTGTCCCAAATATGTAAGGTTAGCTGGATAATTCCTTCAGGATGGAGTCGTCATCCAGTGAAGATCTTGGATCGGTCTCTTAATAGAACTCAATATCATGCAGCGGATTCAATATGATCCAAAGATAGATATAGTGTGTGACACTAGGACTGTATACTGTAGGACTAATGTATTCCTCGTAGAGCATTAATGGAGTATTCATGCTCACACACGCTAGGGTGACCAGACAGCAAGTGTGAAAAATCGGGACAGAGGGTTAAGGGTAATAGGAGCCTATATGAGAGAGAGACCCCCAAATCGGGACATCTGGTCACCCTAACATATGCACATCTCTCTAAGGAAATTGGCTATTCTTCCGGTAGCACAGTCTGACATTTCAACCTTGTGGAACAGCACAAGACCTCAGTCTTTCAGATGAGCTGTAAACCAAGAGCATGACTGTTGGCTATTAGTAAGAATTCTGGAGGTATTAAAGATCCTGCTTCACAAAGCCTGTAGACCCGACCAGCTTTTTGATAGTTGCTCAAATAGAACAGCCAAGGAAGACATTTAGCTACTTCCTTCCCCGTGAAAAATGGGCCTGTGTCAGGGAGGGTAGTGTGGCAGGGTGGGCCTGACCCAGCCTGCCGCCCCTTTAAGAGGGAGAAAAGCCCTCTGCAAACCTCCCTTGCAGGAAGGCTAATCAGCCACCTGGCTTGCAGGGCAATCAACAGGGATGAGTTGCACCTGGCAGCCTCCTCAGGGGGATAAAAGGCCTGCCAGGAAGCAAGCCCAGTGTGGTGGGGATGGTATAGAGTGAGGTGGTGGTTTGAGCTATTCAGAGCTGAGTGTTTGGAGTTGTAAGCTGGACTATATAGAGTCTGTAGAGCTGGGAACTGTACAAGGCTGTATGTATTGGTGGTGGGGCCTGCACTGTGAATAAAGAGCACTGTTTGGAGCAGAGAAGGGTTTCCTGCCTGTTCCTGAGAGGGGTGAGAGAGCGGTCTGTCACAGTAGTGGAGTCTCTTAAACACACAGGACCAAGATAGAAATAGTGCTTATTTTTACAAAAAAAAAATAGGGGAAAAAGTGAAAAGCTTGAATAATTTCCACAGAAAGCCAGTTTGTAACTTAAGCCTTCCTAGGGAGTGATCCAATGTGCAGTCTAATCATTTTATGTGACTGTTTAATCTACTGTTTCACAAACAAAAATACTTCCAGTACCATAGCAACTACTGCATGGTGTGGTGCCTGTGGGGGACACAGCAGTTTCTTGATCCAAAGCAAATTTGCCTGCTTCATGCATTAACGTACGTTTTAAGGGAGCCTTGCAAAATGTTCAGTCCAGGCACAAAAATAGACTCACCTGCCCTTTAACGTGATGTCTGAGGAGAATGGGGGAATTAGAAGATGTTGTATTCACCAGTCCAAAAAGATTCCTGGCCCTGGGCAAGTGGGTGAGCTGTATTTTGTAAGTCTTTTCAGTACACAGCTGAGCTAGAGGCAGAAGTTGCCTTCATATATGTGAAGTCCGTGTGAATCAGGAGGAGAAATAGCCCTCAGGGAATCTGGACCGACTTGACATTTTGTACCACCACTCATCACTGTTTGTAGCTGAGAATTCTGTGTAAAAATACATTGACAGCAGTGAAGTCCCTGATATCTTCTCCCATTTCAAGATGTAAAAACCTCTTTGGAGTAGACTGTTTTAGGGAGAAGACAAGGGTTGATGTCTCTCTCGTTCTGGTTATGGAGGAAAAGCTTTATAAGAGAGGAAGATTTTCCTGTGCTTCTAAAGCTCTGTATTTTGGATCCCGAAGCTCCTGACTCTGGATTGATCTCATCTCCTCTTGAAGTTTGTTCCACAGCTGGATTTCCTCAGCCGAGAACACTTTATGAAGCTCTCGCAGGCTTCGTTCTCCACTTTGTGATCCTCTTGGCATCAGAGCTGTCTTGATTGCAGTGCCACTTTGGAAAGACAGTCCTTGGGTGGTAAAAGTCTGCTGACAATTACACAAATGCCACCCCATTGGCCTCTCCTTCATTTCAGCAGATTTGCACTGTGGGCATGGAATGTGGCCATTTTCCAGTGTAGTGTAGGACTTTCCTTGTTCCAGTATTTGGGAATCATTCCTAATTTCGATCAGCATCTTTGTCATTAGAGCTGGTTGAAAATTTTCGGATGGAACAGTTTCCTGTTGGAAATGCTGACTTGATCGCATGGAAATGCTTTGTTGGGAACATGCTGATTCATCAAAACTTTCTAAACAAGCAGTCTAGCTGGCTTGTCTTCTGCCTGGCTTGCGGGTGGGGTTCTCCACTTCCCAGCTCGCTCATCTGCGGGTGTTGAAGCAGCTTGTTCTGTTGTACTGGAAATTGCACCGTTTCAACATTTCTTTCCAACGTGGAACAAAACAAAATGTCGGCAATCCACAATTTCTCAGGAAATGAAAATTCTCTTCTCCAGCCAGCTCTCTCCTTTATTTGTAAGCATTTGAGTAGCAGTTCATCTGAATAAACTGCCAAACGGTGGGCTATTCACAACTGTTCGCTGTGTCTATATGACACTTGCTACATGTGATTGCTCACATGGTATGTTTTCTGCTCCCTGATTTGGTAACTGAAATATTTAACTAGAAGAACAACATGTTTGTGATTCACTAGTATTTTTATGAATGCTTGAGGCCACAGGAGTATTTGTGAATAATAAACTGTGGGATCCTCCAGGTATTGAATGAGTCATTTATTCACAAAGATAATAATAATAATAATAAAAAAAACCCCAACAGATTTGACACTATTAGTCAGTCAACTCCTGTTCCTGCTTTACCCATCTTCTGAGTTTTTTCCCACTCTGAAAGCTGTTGAATGTTGCCCTAAGAGAAGTGCATGTATAAAGTTTGGGAACCTTTCTGGTTTGAGAACATCAGTAAAATGTTAAGTAACCGCAGTCCTAAAACAATATACTGTACTTCATCTAAAAAGAATCTGTTCCACATTGCAAGATCTCTGGGCACTCTATGTAAAATGATACCCCACAAAGAAATATAACTTATTAATGAAAGTTTTGACAGAGAAGATTTCATTTTGAAAATAACGTTCCCCATAGCTTTTATAATAATTAGGTTTGAAACCCGGCCATGCAGACACAATAATTTCCAGATTGGGCGATCAGATGTTCTCCCAGCCCCCTCCCCACCTCCTGCCTTTTCCAGTGGAGTACTGGACTCACAGGGCACTTTTCTACTGGAAGCAGCCGATGTTATTTTACACAGGCAAATGGGAAGAAAAGAAAAAAGTTGTCACTACTGCCTCCCCTCCCCGCCCCCAATAAGACTGTTTGCAAAACAACTTTAGAGTCAAATTCTGCTCTTACTGATTCTTTTGCAACCCCAATAAACTTTGTTCAGGGCCCTTCACAAACTGATTCCCTCCATCACATCTATGTTCTTATACAGTGCTCATCACTGTAGCATCTGAGTGCTGTCTATCTCCTTTCTTTCCTATCTCCGTGTACCCCACAATTGCTAAAAATGGTGGTAGTTACTAAAGTGTGTGTTTGTGTGTGTGTATAGGTATTTAATAAAAAGGACTTGAATCTTGTACAGCCAGGAAAAGCAACCACATGCTGCATAGTGCTTATTAATCAGCATCAGATCTGTCATTCATCTAGTTTAACATCTTGCCTCCAACAGCGGCTGGTACCAGCAACTTTAGAGGAAGCTGCAAGAAACCCTGCACCAAGCAGTTATCAAATAATCTTCCCATAGTACTGTTTTTCCTTGCCCTCAATAACTAGAAATTGGGTTATAAAACCTGTAAAAAAATTCCCTACTGTTGTAACTCAGGTTATCTCTTCTGTATAGCTCCAGAAAGGTCAAAATACTTGTTGCAGGGGTTTGACCTTCCCAAGGTCAATGGAAAATCTGTTTGTTTTTACTCCTTTACCTACACGTTGTCACTGTCTGCATTAAGGAAAGTTGCACCAGTGTTGCATCAAACTAGCCGGCTCCTAATTCAGACCTGCTGCAAAGTGGAGCTAGCATCAGTTCTGCTTGACCCAGAAATGTACGAAGATACACCAACGTCTAATCATTTTCTAGGGACAGTAACGTCCCTCCGCTGGGGATTCTGCCATAGATACGCTCAGTAGGCGCTATATAGCTAGAGCCACCTTTTGTTTAAAAAGGAAGGGGCAGCTGGCATGCTGCTCTCTATGAAGGGTCCTTGACTTTGGAGTTGATTCTTAACTTGGTCTAAAATAGCATGAATTTGTTGCTTGTACACAGACCTTGACCATGGTCAAATATTGTCAAATATTCCAGCAAGAATGTTCTGATACGATCCGTGTCCAACTTTTTTGATGGCACCATGGTGTCATTCTTTCATATTTTTTTAAGTACTTCACTTTGCTTTTTTCTGAGATAGAATAATTCATTTAAGTATCTTTTTTTGGAATTGGATATAAATATCTATCTAAGGGGAAGCCTATAAAATCTTACTCTCTCTTGTTCTTGTTCTAATAAATTAGTGTTTTAAAATATTTGACCATTTTTGATATTGTCTGACAAAACTTGACTAGTCAGTTGGCCAGTTATTTTTGGACTGATTGAATGCTAGCCGTAATTTTCAGTTGTTTGGCTGGTTAATTTAATTGTGAGTTTGAAAAATTTTGAGACAAACTATGCAATAAAAACCAAATCACTCAGGTCAAATCAAAGTGCCTGGATCCTGGGATAAGTTCCTTCTTGTGCATGTATATCAAAATAAATTAATAACAACTTGTATTTAAAGATCCCAAAGTTCTTTACAAACACTAGCTTCCTAACAAGCAGGAGAGGCAGGTGGGTAGCAATAGTAGTAATAATAATTGAAAAGAGGGGTAACTTGAGGCACAGATAAGTGAATTCAAGATCCCACAGACTTATCAGTGACAGTCAGGAATATAAGTCTAGATATGGCTTTTAGACGACTGCTCTCCTCCCAGACCACCCTTCCCTGCTATGCTCATGGGTTTCAGAGCTTACCTCTTTGCACACACTCATAATTAGTAATTTGCAGTGTTCCCGTTATCAACAACATTTCTATTTAATTTATTATCATTCAGAAGATCTAAGCTTTGACAAAGCAGTGCTCTGGCTGTGTTCCTTCCTGCATTATTTACGGTGCTATTTTTGGTTCTCAGTGATCCAGTTCTAGCAAAAACTGTTCTTCCTCCAGTTTCCTGCCATTTTTCCTTCAAGCCCTAAGCCAAATGCCTAGATGATCCAATTACTACACCTCGGGCCCTGTAATTAACCTCTGCCTTGGAACTAGAAGCATTTGTCAAGTATATTTTCTCAGCATAGTTTAGGGTGAGGGTAACATCCCTTTTCTTTAAAGGAACAGTGTCAGATAAAAAATGTGTATTTTTAAAAACATTTTTTCTTTGTAATTCAAATGCCCCTTAGACTTATGAAGTTGAATGAAATTTTAAACAGTTAACATTTTCTGTATTTATTTTGTTGCTGTTTTTGCGCTGCTTCTCAGTTTGGACAAGGAAAATATTCTTGTCCATTGTAGCCAAATCAAATAGTCCAAATGCAGCCCTTCCTCAAGCAAAATTTTAACTTTTAATCCTGATCTGATCCTTTAATTCTTTCTTTATACTCAATTTCACTTTCAAGTTCTTGTGCTGTGATGTTTGAATTGAATAATGAACATTTTGCTGGGGAGTATTTTTTGTTTTTTAATAAAGCTCCACAAAAATCTTTCAAATAGATTTTAAAAAGCCCCACATTTCTATTGGTTTTAAGCTTTGAGAAAACTTGTTTGTAGATGTGCTAAATTTGGGGGGCAAAATCGACTCATGTCCCTTTAATTATGGTGATTACAAAGTGCAGCTGGACCCAGTGGAAGAGACAGAGGGAGAAGAGTCTTCTACAGTTGTAGTTTAAATAATCTTTTGCCAGCTGCTTTGATATGGTGATGGATGCTTTTTGAAGGCTGGAGAGAGAAACCACCTAATCTAATGTGCAGACTACTGTGCATGTCTCCAGATTCAGAGGTGATGTATAGGATACATGTCACTAAATGGGTATGTTGAACTGAGTGCAGGAGAATCTCAATCTTGTTTACACTTTAAGAACTGGGAAGGTGTGTGTGCACACAACTTTACTTACGCTGCCTTTTGTGCTTCAGCAAACAAGTTGCTTCAACTTAGATTCCCTTGTATCTATTTAATGTGAGTTGAACTATTACTTCACACATCACTTCTGCATTTGTGTCGGGCGGCTGCATCATTACAGATGATGGATTGTGGTGCATGTTCTCTATCATTTTAAGAGCCAAAGAATGGAAATCTTTCTTAGGAATTTTTTTCCTGCAATATAGTGTTGTTTCTCTCCTCCTCCTCCTCCTGCAATTGCTAAGGGTGAGAAAGTTTGTTTGACAACGGGATCTTTGTTTCTTAGGAGTTTATCTACTCCTGCTTGTCTGGTCCCCACCTGGAACCATAATATTTGACCTGTGATGACATACTAAGATGACCAGATGTCCTGATTTTTAAGACAGTCTCAATTTTGGGGTCTTTTTCTTATATAGACTCCTATTACCTCCCACCCCCTCCTGATTTTTCACATTTGCTGTCTGGTCACCCTACCTCATTCATTTACATCCATGGTAACCATCGGGAAATCATATCCTATGGATCAGAACTTCAGGTGTGTGGGGGGGAATAGGCAGCAGAAGAGGAACCTTTGGGAAACTAGAAAATCCCATCTTCCTGCACACATCCTTGATAATGAAGAGCCAGGGAACAGAACTTAAATATGAGAGATGGCCTCTGAGCCACAAGCAGATGCCCAATGCCCTGTCAATAGGGCTAAGAATGTGTTTTTTTAAAAAATCAAATGTCTCCTCATTTTCCATGAGGCACTCTGTTCTTTACACAGTACAAATAGGGTGTCTCGGCCTTATTCACTTGTGGACTACACTTAAAAATATCTTGTAGATGCTCTCCTTCTCTTTCCCTTCTGTCCCATTTCCATCTCCGCATGTCTTCTGTGCAAGCTATAGTGCTTGGTTACATTAAATAAGAGTGGGAGATAATGAAGGAGACCAGGCAAAAATGAGCTTTTTAGTGAGAAAGGTTTAGCTGCTCATTTATGTCTGTGCTGTTTATTTCTTCTTCCTGGGTTTAAATTAATGTCTTATGTTTACCACCATAATATCTCCTTTAGCTGAGCTGAATATTCCAGCCTCTAACTGAGCAAACTTCCATGGACTTCAAAGGGAATTTTACACAACTAATGGCCAAAGAATCCAGCTCATTTTCTTCTGTTATAGCCCCAGGTCACTTTGTAGCTTTTGTTTTGTCCTCCTGCATGTTTTGCTGCCCTCTGTGTCACTGGCAGATTTGATCATCGTTGAATTTACACCAAATAAACACCCAACAAAGAAAGAGACTTGTTAATGGACTTTATGTGCAGCAAGCCAAACGGGAAGACGTATATGTGAGGAGGGGTGGGTGCTGTACTTTGAAGCTGAGGGTCGAGGCATGTATTATTGAAACTTTAAAGAAAGAAGAAGAAACTCTTGTCTTAATTGTGCGTGCTTTATTGCTTTGGTAGAAACAGCTCTATAGACCTCTAGTGGTCCATGGATTGCAGGCTGTGAAACGCTGGCAATGGACAGTACACAGCTATAATGGATCGCAGAAGTTATTAGGCAGTGATGCAAATAGGAACATTTTATATAAGGAATCTGACTGATGGAATGGTCTCTTCTGCTTTGAGGTTGGCATTTAAAATGTCTAAAGCTGAGCTAATTTTAAAAAACCACCCCAAAAAATTACCTGGCCAAAAGGCAGGGGTGGAGTGCGGGTGAATTACAAAAAAGAAAATGAAATACAGACCTAGTGGAACATTGTCAGGTCAAGTTTCACTCCATATTTAGTTCTTACGTTTTTTAGAAACAATTGTGAAACATTTCTCTCAGTCTTATGTTTGGTAAAGCTTCCTTTTTACAAAAAAAAAAAATACTAAAAAAAGTTTGTCCGTATATGGTGGGGGTGTTAGTAATATAAAACCTTGCATCCTTTGCAACCCAAACACTACAGCATTGTGCTAATACATTAACAACTGGTCAGTGAAACTGGCTAGAAGCTGGCCGCTGAAATTAGCAAACTTAAATTAAATTGTCCTAACAGATAAGCAAAAACTAAAACAAACGGCATTATAAATAAATTATTTTAAAGGTTCTTTCAGCTTTAATAATCTCAGGTGATCTAAAATAGTTGTTTGCAATATTATTGTAAATGATAATGTCTTCGTACAGTTTCTTGGTGCTGGAGAGAAATATGCAGTCTGTGTACCATCCAGTCTGTGTAGTTGGATTCTTTTTATTTACCTTCTTATCTTTAAGGCTTTAGGGCTCACATGGGGAGAAATGACTGATTTCCCCCTCCCCCCCCAATCATATGGACAGGGGGCAGGGACCAACCAAACTGTCCCTCCCTGCCCCATGCTCTCTACCCTCCATGTCAAAGCCAGAATCAGCAGCTGGGTCTGGTAGTAGCCAGTCAGCAGTCTGCTGCTAATCTTCTGATTCCAGTGAAATAGTGGATGTGGAGGGGGGTGGGGGGGCAGGGGCTCAGTGGAGCAGAGGGTAAGGCTCCGGCTTGCCAGCTGTGCAGGCCTAGATTTAAGATTCATGGCACCTGATGTACCATACTCCTTTCCCCATCTTCTGTCTCTCTTGTCTATTTAGATGGTAAATTCTTCAGGGCAGGGACTGTCTACTATTCTGTGTTTGTACAATAGCTGGCACACTAGGGCTTTATTCTTGGCTGGTCCTTTGGCACTATCCTAATCAATATGATTATTAATAAATGTATTGCTCTGTGCCTTAGTTCTCCATCCACACAATGGGAATAATAAACCCAATAATAAATTGCTTTACAAAGGTCAACATAGTTGCTGTAGAGCACTCAGGAAAGAGGGGGATCATCAGTGATACTCTAAGTAGGTTCTCTCTTTGTCTTTCAAGGGCACACTGTAGCTTTAAAGCTCAGAATATTAAACATATTGCAGGCATATGCTCTCAATGCAGAAAACCACGTAACAATAAACCTAATGCTGAAAACCACATTAAAATGAGGAAAAATCACTTCACTAATGTTTTGTTTTATTCAGTTTCTTTTAGACTTGGAACAGAGCACAGTCCTTTTTGGCTGCTTACCAGAGAGCTGGCATGCTCTGCATGGCAGAAATGTAAATTTCAGGGGGGCATTGCTTTTTCTTTCCATGCCCTCTTCAGACCGTGTTTTTTGGGGGTTAAAAAATGTTCGCCAGTTGCAGCCTTATGGGGAAGTCAGTATGATTGGTGTCTGAGTAGCTGACTTTTCTATCCTGTTAGGAATAATGTCATTGACCTGGAATCATTTAGATCTTGTTCGCCCCATGATTACACCCCATGGCTGTTGAGTTTCAGCATGTCATCGTTTTTGTAACCTTTTAAGGAAATAAACTGTATTTACAAAGGGAAACAAATGAGTGTGGACTCCGCATTTAGTTGCAGTCACGTCTCCCTAAATCAAGATGCTTTATTTGGATTTGCGGGAGAGCTGCGGTGCTTGTCAAAGGCTGATTGAGTAGGAATTTTCTGTGCCCTCATCTGGGTTGTATTCCTTATCAGATTGACTAACAGCAGAAGCAGCTGTTAAAAGGATTTTTTAATTTTTTTTTGCATGGAGGCCATCATATCTTTATTTGTAAATGATAGCCGGAGTTTGGAGAGGGGAAGGTGATTTAGTAAAAGGTACTTGGACCAGTAAACTCCATGCTTCTTAATTTTAGCTGAACCTCACCTGATTAGGGTGAATGACCTATATTATCTCTCACGATTCATAAACATGCCTACCAGCCTCATGAGCTCAATTGCATTGCTTGCTTGCTTCACCATATTTATTTGTCTTCTAGGGTTTCAATACAGTTCAGTGATGGTACAGGTCTGATCCTGATCCCACGCTGTTTATATGCTTGTGTAATTCCAGAGACTGCAGTGGAGATACCCATGATTCACACTCTTTGAGAGTCCAGAAAAGGTTCCCAAGTGAGTTTACTGCATAAGTAATTTCAGAAGATGAGAACATGAAGTTTGTCATATCTGATCAGACCCATGGCCATGTAGCTTGGTATTCCCTGCCCTCTTCTATCTGTCCATGGGTCATACCTGATGTTTAAAAGGAAGGCAAAATTCCATGTCACATGCTTAGCCAATGCTATGCACAGGGGACTTCTTGCCTGTGATGGTGGTCAGCTTATTCACCCCAGGATAGAGGATCTGCACACGACAGTTTTACAGTTCTTAAATTAAAGACTTAAATAGGGCTTGTGTGCCGAATGCCTATTTGGTTTGTTGTCCTTCATGTAATTTAATGCAGATATGTTCAACATGGCATTACCAGTCCAGTCACTTCAGTTTTGTCCACTGCTACTAAGCATTGCATGCCTTCACCTTGCACTAGTATCAGCGAACCTTGAGGCCATTTCGCACACTGCATACAATTGCTAGCCCTGGCATTGTATCTGCCAGCCTTGTGTGTCTCCAGTGTTCTCTCAATGGGTTCTCTTATTCTCTTGGTAGCTCTTCTCTGTGGTGAAATCTGCTCTCTCCCTTAGGTAATACCCTCTTGTGGACCAACCAAAACAAAATAAATGAGCCCACACATCTTCCATTTCCTTGTCTCCAAACCTGTTTCTTGTGTTACCAAATACTACGATTTTCCCCTTCCATCTTGCCTGCTGCAACAACATTTGAAGAGCACTGTGCTTAAGATCAGTTATATAATGAATACTGAGCAAATTTCTTCTCCTGGTATTATTCTTTACAAATTCTCCTGCTTATTGTATTGCTCTCCCAATCCTCCACACTCAGAGATCATGCCTATATTTATAATAATATACATGTATTTTAAAAAGCCATCTGCTTTTTGGTTTCTTATGGAGCTCTTTCTTCCTGGTTTTTGACTTTAAACTTGGCTAGGTTTCATTTTCAGACTGTTCCTTAAATATTCTTGCTGTTCCTTAAATATTTTTTACTTCTCTGTTGCTGATTTCCTACATCCACTATAGAATCCCAATCAAAATTTCTGAGAGTGTGTTGCACCTAGATCTCCGTGAGGAAAAAATGTGTGCACTCCTTTCTGGAGCACATGCAGTACTCTCAGGCGCTCTTCAGCTCTAAGGGTAAGGTCCCAAGCCCTTCAGTGCTCTGAAAGATTTGATGTACAGAATCCTGTGTAGTTCAGTTTTTTAAGATTGAGAGCAACCCACTGTGTGTGTTCATGCTAGTCAGTAAGCCACATGAGAGAGGTCCTCCTCTCCTATACGCCTGGTCACTCCCTGCCTCACTTTGGATAAATATTATACCAACCACTAGCTGAGTCCCTTGGAATTCCTGATTGATCTGATTCCTGGAGTTTGCCTCTATATTCTCTGGTGATCTGCAGTGACATCCAGAACCTTTTCCCTAACTTACTCAGCCTCTGCCCCAACACATGTCAGACAAATCTTTAAGTAATTTTTTTCTTCTGCAAACTCTATTATATCATCTTCAAACAGCAGCAAACAAGTGTAGCTTTTTTTTGATGGCGGAGAAACGTTCAAAGGGTGAACCATGTGTAACTACCACCGAGATGTCCATGGAGCTCTGCGGAGAACCTGGAACAACGGTTCAGAGAGGTTTTTAGAGCTTCTTTCATCTTAGTGAGGTGTTAACTCAGATGCCCGCTGATTTACATGTGAAAGATGTTCATTGTTTAATTCTCTGTGCAACACAGGAGAAGGAGGATCACAGAGCTGCAGAATTCATTGTGTGTGACCTCTGATTTTGGTGCCACAGTTTGGCAGGAGTAACAGAGAGTCCTGTGGCACCTTAAAGACTAACTAAAGTATTGAAGCATAAGCTTTCGTGGGCTAATACCCACTTTGTTGGATGCAAGCAGTGGATCATTTATCTTCCCTAGTTCAGTAAGACCTGAACCGGCTAGCAGTGGCCCGGGCATATTAAAGACCCACTGAGGGCCGTGGAGCTCAGAGTGCATACACGATCCTATTTTGAACGTCTGCACAAACTGCTGTGAACAGGGTCTCATTTTTTACTCACATGGGCGGAGCTTATTTTGTGGGTGGTGCTTGGAAAAGTACCTAGTCACAGGTAATACAAACAGCATAAAGCGCTGGGGACACCCACATCCCTGCAAGAACAAAACCTCTCCCAAGGGCCATCTTCAACATACAGAGTACTTGGTAAGAACACCAGCACTTCACATGCGACCCACCAAGAGACCTTACCTAGGAGGGGCGGGACGTTAGGACAGCCCTAATGCTGCAGGAACAGCTACAGAATAGCAGTGGGACTGATCAGAAGTGACAGACAGCGGCCAAAAGAAACGGCAAGAGTATAAATGAGTAACAGTGATCAATCCTGGCACTGTGATCAGAGAAGAAAAGATGCATTTTCATTGGCATGTGGAGGTGGGAGAACAAGGACTCGCAACAGAACAGAGTAACATGATAGGCCTGAATGTAAGTTAATCCAGAAATCAGTCAAAACATCTGAAGCTTGGAAAGAGAGACCAGGATGCAGTCCAGAACTAGCTGCAGTGGTGAAAGAGCTGCCGGGAATGGAACACCCTTCCTTCATTTATTGTGGCATTTAGACAAGAACTATTTGACTGTGGCCATTGATCTATTTCAGCTAGATAATAACACAGCACAGGAATTCCTATCACCTCTCTCTGGAGCTCACTGCTTACCCAGTCAGTGATAGCCCATCCTTAAGCCCCTTCATTTTCAGTTTAAACCAATTTTTACTGAAAAAATCCTGGGTATTACGAAAGGTTTTATTGATTTTCACCCTACTTTTGTAATCATTCAAATACATAAAAAAAACCTTGTTTTAGTAGGAAAATACAATACATAGCATGAGATATACCTAGTATGATAATACATTAGTTTGTGTGTATACTTCAAAGGTGCCTGTTGAAGGTAGGCTCTATATTAGTCTAGAAGATACAGACAATAAACAAACAGGCACTCACGCAAGCTCTGAAGTGTGCGCGCATCTGAACGTACAGATGAATCTCACGCCCACCACGGACCCATTTCTAGCTGTTAAGTAACTGTTTAAAGATTTGACACATTAAAATGGGACAACAAAAGTCTGTTTCAGAATACGGTTCAGAACACACGGAAGTATTCAAAAGTTTTTAAAAAGCAAAACCAGGAGAAAAAGATGAAGCTGAGTGTTCGCGCTGCAAATGATGTGGGCCAATTATTAAATGTAAATATTTATAGGCAAATAGTTCTAAGTCTATGACAGTAAACTGTTTATTCAAATGAAAAGTTTTATTTGGGGGTTAGGGATATATTGTTTTCTTTAAACTCAGAAGTGGCATTGTGTTTTCAGTTCGGTTTTAGTTCTGCAGCAAACCACGCTGGATTCCATTCATTAAAGCATACTAAATACTATTTTCCCTGTCCTTTCATTCACCAAGCTAATCTCTGCTATTCACCCAGAAAAAAATAATAGTTTTTTCCACCAATTTTCATCAGTTTTTGTTGTAGTAGTAATAAACATTGATAAATTCTTGGAAAAATTAAATAAAATAATAACCATAAATGAGGAGCCCTACCCATCCTGTAGCCAGCCAGTTAGAAGGCAAATCATTATCTATACACGCACAAACGTCCTTCACCAGGACATTACTGTAACTTATAGTAAAATTAATTTGACTAAATTTCTTTCTTTGCTCCCAAAAAAAGACTTCTGTGATATGGATTCATATAAGATTCTGCCACCGTTATTATCTATTGAAATCAATTGAGCTACTTAATGAGAGCAGAAGTATTAGAAGTGAGACCTAATCATATCCCTCGTGTGTTATTTTCCCTTGATTTGGGGATCTTTTCTCTATTAGAACTATAACTTTTTTTTAAAACATAAAGCTACCCTTCAGCAGAACAGTGACCAACAGTAATTCATGTTTGGAAGTAGTTAATGGCCAGGCCTGGAAATCAAAATAAATTAAGACGGTCTTCAAGAAACTTCCTGAGGAAGAGGAAAGTGTCACTTACAGACACGACTAACAGGGAATCTTAGGGCGTGTAATTTTTCCCATTGCTGTCTCTGTTCTATGCAGACGCAACTTAAACATACAAAAAAGCCTTTAAGAAAGGAGACAAATCTGAAAGAGACATAAAAGGGATAAGCAAAGTAACTACAGAGATTAGGGTTCTCTAGATGAAGTTATTCAGATGTGTTAGAAAAGGCATGATGTAATGTATCCAGCTCATCCAATAAAGTGGCTACTAAATGTTCCTACAAACAAGTGCCTGGATAATAGAGATGAAATGAAGTGAATGAAGCTGCATATACTTAGCAATTTGGCAAATTGGTGACTATCCCTCTATCTACATATCGCAACAGCCAGGACTAGAGGCTCCTCGCTTAGTACAATTTAACAGATCTGAAATGGAGGGAATGCCAACAAACATTTCCAACTCCAACCACTAAATAAGGAAACATACGCAGAAATTACAGATAAAAAAAATCTAAGGAGACTTTAGGGAATTTTCTCCTTTTTGTCCAAAAAGCAATAAATATGACACAAGTAACAAATCACCCCAAACAAAGTAGCTTACCACATTTATTGTCAAGGAAAGATGCTGAGGTCACTCAAACAATTTGATGTTATTTTTGGGAACAAGGAGTTTAAAAAAAAAAAAAAAAGCTGAAGAAGTGCAAGTGGATAAATTGCCCTTTCTTCTCTGTTAACAATGGGTATGACTCTCAGCCAGGGTAAATCTGCATAGCTCCACTGAAACCTATCCCATTATTTTATGTTTTGCTTTACGGTTCATTTTGAGATACTTTCCCAACACAGTGAAGGTCTGGCATTCCTTAAGTTTACGCCCTCCCCTGCAATCCATTACGAAAGCCAAATGAGTTCTAGGCTGGCATGGCTCGATTTACAGAGGTTCTGAGTATCCGTGGCTCTCACGGGATTCAGTGGGAGTTCTGGGTGCTCAATGCTCTTTGAAAATAGAGGTCACTAAATCCACACTTCAAGCACTTTGGGTGCCCAGCCTGTCTCTAATATTAGGCCACTTATTTAGGAGCCTAATTACGATTTTAGAGTCCTAAACTTCAGGCACGACCGACAGAGAATTTTGGCTTGACTGTTTTTAATAATTCAGATGAGAAAATTTAGCAAAGAAATGTCACATCTTGAAATATCAGCTGGGCAAGGTATTGTACAGCAATCAGCGACTCAAATAGACTGTCTGACAGGGCATGAGGGACTGCTATTGTTCTGTGCAGTACAGTTACAAGACACAGAGTACCCTTACAGCTGCTTCCAATGTCTATGACAGCAGGCTGTCGTTTACTCACTTATTTCCCATTCAGCTGTCCAGGAATCCAGGGCAGGCGGAGGGGGAGCGGGAAAGGAGGCAGAACGCCATACTGTATCCTGCACATGTGTGGACATTATAAACAGCTGGGATGGGAATTCAAATGCTTCCTATAAAGTATTGCGATGGGAAGCTAATTGTTTTTCCTTCTAAGCCAGCTGAGGGTCTAGGCCTCGTCTGAAACATGCTGAGTCAATGCAGAATATGACAATGGGGCAATATACTGTCCAGGCTTCTCCAAGGGATTTCCTTGTACATGGGAGGGGAGCTAGCAGAATGCAGACCTGCTGTGGAGTCTGTGCAAAGTCTGTTCAGTTCAGACATCTGGATTCTGGGTTATACAATTGGATACACCTCTGGAGAGAGAGGTGCTCCAACAAGCAGGAGAGAGGAGAATTAATGAAGGGCCTGACCCAAACCAGCAACAATGGGAAAATCCACAGTATGGAAAATGGCCAAATCTTTCTACATGCCTGGTGTGCAAGTTACAGCTAAAGACCAGCCCAAGTTCCACCATTTGGATCAGGATCTGAACTCCCATAAAGTTCCAGGTGTTTAGGTCAGCAAGCTTGGTTCAGGTCAATCTCATGTCCTAGCCAACATACACTAGAAGCGTGACATTTATGTGTCCATAAGGATGAACTGTTATTAATTTCTCCTTATATATATATAAGGCACTTTGTTTTAATCATTTAATTTGGCACCTAGGTCATCCCCAGTTGAACAAATGTGTCGTGAGCAGCACAAATATAGTCCTATATTTCATTTATACTTAGTGACCTCGTGTCCCTCATATTACCCCTGGGCAGTGATATAGTATGTGATCTCTTCTGCACCAATACGCTATAACTTTGTTCTAAGGAGCCACAGTTAAATGAAAATCTTTCTTTTAATCAACAGCAGGGGTCAAACTGGGGGAAAAGGGACTGGAAAATGCACCGGGCTCATATTGCACTCGGTGCTGTACAAACAGAACAAAAAGAGATTCCCCGCCCTAAGGAGTTTACAATCCAAGTGTAAGACAAAAGACAACAGATGGCTACAGACAGACTTGGGTGTGTATAATTGGTTTATGGTTTGGTACCTTCCTGTGTAACAGAAATTATCACCATCCCATGGGTTCACCTGAAAGAACTGGAATCTATTGCCTAGGCAAAGCCCTGTATATTCATAAGCAAATGGACATTTGTGCATGCACACTGAGCGATTGTTCACCTCAATTAGCAAATCTCCAGAGGTGCACAAGGAGTTGTGGAATGCAGAATTGTGCTCTCATTTCCTCATTTCCCTTTGATTGTTAGCATAGCATTGGATTAAGGAGCCAGCCATGTTCTGAAGTTAATAAAATACTTATCTGCAGCCTTCTGTACCCTTCAAAGCTTTTAAAATGTTTCATCTTCTGGTATTAAAAAAATTGGCAGCAACAAGGGGTTGGATACTCTGTTTGCAAATGAAGCAGGAATGATTTCGTTCCACTGAAACAAAACATTACATATTTTATTTAGGGCTGTCAAACGATTATAAAAATAATCATGATTAATTGTGCAATTTATTTAATAAGGGATTTAATAATCACACTGTTAAACAATAACAGAATACCATTTATTTAAATATTTTGGATGTTTTCTACATTTTTAAATATATTGATTTCAATTACAATACACAATACAAAGTGTACAGTGTTCACATTGTTTTCGAGTACAAATATCTGCATTATAAAAAACAAAAGGTAGTATATTTCAATTCTACCTAATACTGTAGTGCAATCTCTTTATCATGAAAGTTGAACTTAAAAATGTAGAATTATGTTCCAAAAATTAATTGCAAGCAAAAATAACAGTTCAATCACAAATTTAATTAATGCATGATTTTTTTTAAATAAGCACCATCAGCATGGAAGCACATCTTCTGCAATGGTGGCTGAAGCATGAAGGGATGTTTAGCATATCTAGCACGCAAATACCTTGCAATGTCTCACTTTCAGGTGACATTGTAAGTAAAGAAGCAGGGCAGCATTATCTCCCATATATATATAAACAAATGTGTTTGTTTTAGCAATTGGCTGAACAAGGAGTAGGACTGAGTGGACTTGTAGGCTCTAAAGTTTTACATTGTTTTGGTTTTGAGTGGTTATGTAAGAAAAAAAAATCTACATTTGTAAGTCTCTTTTACAGTAAAGAGATTACACTATGATACTTGTATTGAAAAAATGCTATTTTTTTGCTTAATTCTTACAGTGGAAATATTTATAATAAAAATCTAAAGTGAGCACTGTACATTTTATATTCTGTGTTGTAATATAAATCAACATATTTGAAAATGTAGAAAAAATCCAACAATATTTAATACATTTCAACTGGTATTCTATTGTCTAAAAGTGTAATTAATCACGATTAATTTTTTTAATCACAGGTAACTTTTTTGAGTTAATCACATGAGTTAACTGTGATTAATCGACAGCCCTAATTTTATTATATGGTGGTACTGGGTACACTCCAGAACACTATAAGAGAACTATATATGTGGTGAGGCATTTTTCTCTCACTCTCAATGTCTGGAACTTGGTGACTGGAAATTTTGCATAAATTTATAGTTAAGGGATTACAAAATCCTGCCGGGAATATTAAAGAAGGATGGTTTTGTGGCTAAGACACTGGAAATGTGGAGTTAATCCCGGGCTCTGCCACAGACTTCCTAAGGTACCATAGGGAAGTCATTTCATCTCTTTGTACCTCAGTTCCTAGTCTTCAAACTGAAGTTAATACTTCCCTACTGCACAAGACACACGCTGGGGTTTATGGTTCCTTCTCTTACTTAGATCTGCTGTCTGTCTTTGAGCAAATCCTTCCACTCTGCATTTGCTTATTTTTTTCAGGATGGGGAGGTTATGATGTTTTAAGAAAAAAATATTACTGGAACATTCAATTTTTTGGGTGTAAGAAATTCCAGTCTGAGCCTGAGTGGAGGGTGTTAGGTCTGGTCTACACCCGGAAAGTAGGTCAGTGAAAAATCCACACTCCTGTATGATGCAGTTAAATCAACCTAACCTCCTATCAACCTAGCTATAGCCTCTTGGGGAGGTTGATTACCTACACGGCCAGGAGAACTCCTCCCATTGGAGTAGGTAGCGTCTTCACTGGAGCATTACAGTGGTGCAGCTGCTGCACCAGGGTGGTGTTTTAAGTGTAGACAAGCCCTTCATGAAGACCAGCTGGTTTGTTTCCTGGGTCATGCCGTACTGAACGGATTGAGCTTTCTTTAACCTTCAAAATAATGACAAGGTGGAATGGTAACTCTGGGTAACTTGGTTTTGAGGATGTCTCTTCCCCAGTCTTTTCCACATGCCTTATGTTTGGAATATGAATAAGACTGGGGTAGGCTACTAGATAAAATTGTATCAGACACCGGTTTGGCTGGGTCTGGAGGCCAGCATCCAAGATATGAACATCTGCTTTTAAAAAAAACTGTTCTGTTGAGGAGGAAAGAAGAGGGGATTAAAGCATGACTTCCATTCATGGCCCAACACTATATTTCAGTTGGAATCATGAAAACTAGATAAGCATTCTTTCCTTCCTCTGCCTCTAGGCTGCATGTTCTGCTTTGCAATTAACAATGGTAATAACAAAGCTTTTTCAAGCAGACATCAGTAAAAAGCTGTTGCAAAGTTTGCTTGGTTAATTTCACTGCATGTTTGTGTGTGTGCTCCATTCTTGTACGGATTGGTCTCTTGTTCTGTGAGCAGCATGAGGGGGGGACTTTGGCTGGAGCATGCCCGTCGTGTCTGGTATTTTTCTTAACTACCGCTGGCTTTGTGCATTCTGCAGCCTGTGACGATGGCATCATGAAGTGAGTGCTCTGTTTCATTATCACCGTTAAGTGGCTGAATGATGAGGGAAATGCAAAGCCACTGAGGTTAAGAATCCCGCAATATATAAATAGTTTTGGATGAGGGTAGGCATGAAAGTGAATGCAGATGGGGCTGTGGACTATTGCAAATTGCTCGCTTAAGAATGTCTGCACCATACATCAACCATTCATTCGTCTTGGTTACAGCTTCAGTGATTTTTAGCAGGGTTGGATTAAGGCAGTCGAGGGTCCTTGGAACACCTCAAAACAGAGCCCCCCCGCACTCCATTGTCCACTTCCCACTGGCAGTGATTGTGGAAAGGGCTCCCTCCCCATCCAGAGATACACGGGCTGTCCCCTAAACAATGACAAGGGCCCACGTCCTCTCAGGAGTGGCCACAGGAGGGTCCTCTCTACTTCCAGTCCTAAACCTGAGAGTCAGGTGGCAGCAGGGGCAGTCTCCAATTCCTAGAGATGTGTGGTAATGTTCACACTTATCAGAGGTCTCAGTATAAAATATCTACCGTGCAAGTTGCTTCAGTTTAACATTCCCCTGTGGTTAGCAGCACCGTTTATTCAAAAAAGCGAAGGGCTTTTTTTAAATATACCTTTTGTCTTGTGGCTTGCTTTAAAGTCTGTTATAGAAGTCTTAGGTACCAATTTTCATTCTCAGGATATTTCCATGTGGTGTAATTTTTATGGCTAAACTAGAATTACGTGTGTTTGTACTTACTAAGTCATTTCAATATCCTGGTGACTCAGCCCAAAACATATAATCAATCAATCTCTCTCTCTCTCTCTACTACTCACAGAGTTTACTCGTGGTATACACTGCAAAGAGGTTTTAAAGTAGACAAGCTGAGAATGGAGTCTTAGACTGAGTGACTAATATCAATTACAAAAGTTATGTTATTTCTCAGCCTCCATACAGGAAACTCTGAAGTCACTGAACCCTAGGAAAGAACAACAACTGCAATATGCTCTTTGTAATTTGCTTTGTGCATTTTCCCCTCGGTATTTTTGTTTTCCTATTTGTTCTTTTTGAGGAGAGGTGGAGGGCGGGGAGAGTTGCTTTCCTTTCCCCCATTTTTTAGCTGTCTCTCTTCACTCTTCAGAACCAGAGGCAACAGCCAAACAAGCACTATTGTGAGATCATATCTGCAGATGTAAGGTTGGGGTGATAGACTGCTGAATTATCATTGACACTGTTCTTTCTAGCCCCCTTTATTTTATGTCTGCAGACACTAGTTCTATTAAGTAGGTGCACACAAACAGTCTCTCCTCAAAACCGAAACCAACGTCACCTTATGATTTAACAGAGGAATATTGATTTATGCATCACAGGGTAGCTGGCCCATTAAGCAGAGATGGGATCAGCCTCATTTGTGACTGGTCAGCCACCAGATGAAAGGGATTAAGTGATTAGAACAGTCAGCCAGTGGCTCCCTTGAAAAGGGGAGCAGTGGGAACTAGAAGGGTTTCTGTCCTAGGCCGTAGAGGGAAGGGCGAGAGATGCAGTGGGAAAGGCCGCTGGGTCTACACTGTCTGCTTTGTTCAGGGAAATAGCTTTACAGTAGACCCTCGATTTAACGGACCCCGATTTAACGGACTTCGGATGCAACGGACAAAATTTCCGATGCATCCGAAATCCGTTAATGGGGGCTGCGCTGGGTTGACAGCTCCCGCCCGGCTCCCCGCAGCGGGGACCCCGGCGGGAGCTGTCAAACCCCCCCCGCCCCCCGCCCGGCTCCCCTCTGCGGGGAGCCGGGCGGCCGGGCTGACAGTTCCCGCCGGGCTCCCCGCTGCGGGGAGCCAGGCGGGGGGTTGAGAGCTCCCGCCCGGCTCCCCCCAGCGGGAAGCCGGGCGGGAGCTGTCAACCCCCCCCCCCGCCCGGCTCCCCGCAACGGGGAGCCGGGTGGGGGGGGGGCGTTTGAGAGCCCCCGCTCGGCTCCCCGCAGCGGGAAGCCGGGCGGGGGGTTTGACAGCTCCCGGCCGGCTTCCCGCTGGGGGGAGCCGAGCGGGAGCTGTCAACCCCCCCGCCCGGCTCCCCACAAGGGGGAGCCGGGCGGGGGGGGGGGCGTTTGAGAGCCCCCGCTCGGCTCCCCGCAGCGGGAAGCCGGGCGGGGGGTTTGACAGCTCCCGGCCGGCTTCCCGCTGGGGGGAGCCGAGCGGGAGCTGTCAGCCCCCCCGCCCGGCTCCCCGCAATGGGGAGCCGGGCGGGGGGGGGGGCGTTTGAGAGCCCCCGCTCGGCTCCCCGCAGCGGGAAGCCGGGCGGGGGGTTTGACAGCTCCCGCCGGGCTTCCCGCTGGGGGGAGCCGAGCGGGAGCTCTCAAAGCCCCCGCCCGGCTCCCCGCAAGGGGGAGCCGGGCGGGGGGGGGGCGTTTGAGAGCCCCCGCTGGGCTCCCCCCAGCGGGAAGCCCGGCGGGAGCTGTCAACCCCCCCGCCCGGCTCCCCGCAGCGGGGAGCCGGGCGGGGGGGCTGACTCACTCCATATAACGGACTAATTCGGGCGAGGGGGTGTCCGTTGTCACCCGAACGTCCGTTATTTAATAATTTAAAAAAATTATTAAATAACGGACTTTCGGTTTTAACGGACACCCCCTCGCCCGAATTAGTCCGTTATATCGAGGTTTCACTGTACTAAAGTTATTTGTAGGAACGCCACAACAAAATGTGCTATACATTCAGGTGTGCATGAAATGTGGTTATTATGGATAAGGCTTTCAAAAACAGCAGCAATTTTAATGGTTTTTGGATGACTTCATGACTTAACACACTCCTTTTCCGAGAGAGAGAGAGAGAGAGAGAGAGAGAGAGAGAGAGAGAACCACAACACAACAGAGAAGGCGCGGATGTTGGTAAAGGGAAAATATGTTGCAGTTTACTCCAGTTAAGGGGTTACCAGTCTTCCAGGAAGGCCATTTGGGAATTCCACAGGATTTTGCTGCAACAGAAAGCAGGGATACTGTTTCAGTTGCAGTTAGGAAGACAGAGAATACTAGGGAGATTAGCCCTACATATGTTTTGTTTTTAAAAGGTTCAGTAACTCCGGCCATTTTTCTTAGGCTGGGTTTTTAGTTTCATGCTGTTAAGGTTAAATTATTGTTTGGAGATATATGTTATCCCGTCCCCTCATCCAAAACAAAAATTCATAAATATAATGAGATGGTCCAGCACGGTCAAGCACGGAGAGGCTTCTTATTCTGAAAGATGACACCAAACATAACTTGTACAGTCGCCTTGTTCCTGAGCAAGCTGTAAATTTACTCTCCTATCAACATTTCACTGGGAAAGAATTCTGTTTAACAAGCTTCCAGGCGAGGGGTCAAGTTCTAAGGGCCGAACAGCTTAATAGATTAGTCAGGGATTCCTCTGACTCGAAGAGAAGATACTGATTTATTTTTTAATACTTCCTCACCCACAGTCACTGGTTTCCAGATAAGCAGCTATCAAAAATAAAAGGGAGTTGTATGTAGTCCAGATGCACCCTGGAAAAAGTTCAGTACTGGAGAGCAGCTTCATCACAATGGGTTTGGAAGATGAAATCTAATGCAATATTGACACAAACAACTGCACCATGGGAAAATATCCCTATGGACTGGCTTCAGCTAGTGTGCACTTTTAAATTGACAGTCCAGGGTTCAAAATTCCTTAGGCTTCTTTGAAAATCCCAGCTGTAGCATGAAATTCCCCTGGCTTCTCCCACACAAAAAAAAGTCACAGGTATTAGCCACGTCCCTCTCTTAACAGACGCAATATCTTGTACCAAATGAAATTGAAAAGCAATGTTTCCCAGTGCTATTATGAGGTCACTATTACAATACAGTAAAACCTCCATTTAATGGACTAATTCGGGCGAGGGGGTGTCCGTTAAATCAAAAAGTCCGTTATTTAATAATAATAAAAAAAGAGCGGTCGGAGCAGCAGCCCGCCCGCCACAGGGTCAGGGCGACAGCTCCGCAGCCCGCCCGCTGCCTGGACCCGGGCGGGAGCCGGCAGCCAGCCCGCCCGCTGCCTGGACCCGGGCAGCAGCCGGGAGCCGGCAGCCAGCCCGCCAGAAATGGATCAGGAATGCATCAGACTTGCTCAGAAATTTTGTCCGTTGCATCCGAAGTCCGTTAAATCGAGGTCCGTTAAATCGAGGGTTTACTGTAATGCAAACAATCCAATGTATAATATAGACTCCTATGGTGTCTTTCATTTGGAAAATTCCCTATTTGCTTTGCAAATTCAAGTTTTTAGAATCACAGTTTTACAAAGTGATATGTGAGGTGCACCTGTAATTGTGAACCTCCATTATGGCATCTAATGACTGCACAGGCAAATCTAGGCACTCGAATGCTACATTTTTTTTTGTCTGTAGAACCTTAGCCTCCTTATTGCTAAGTCTGATCCCCAAAAGGGATCAATTGCTACTGAAAAACAGTGGCCTCAAGTGGAACACAGAAGCTGTCCTGTTAGCAACACTCTAAAAAGATGTTTTTAAGGATGGTAGAAACTACAAGGTGAAGGTTTTCTGTAGATCAGCATAACATTAATTATTGCAGTTGGAATTTGGGTAGGATGGGGTCATGATGAAGAGGGTGGCTTTGTGGCTAAAGTATAGGCATGGGAGCTGAGTAGTATTGTTCATTATTGTTACTTTTGCAAACATCACTGACCACAAATGCTGATCTTTACTGACCACAAATGCTGAAGGCCTTAAAACTATTGCTTACCAGAAGTATTGCAAAATCCCTGGACCTCATACTGAGCATTTGTTCAGTACTGATTTAGAGGGAAGAGTGAGATGTTAAACAAAACCAGAATGATCTTTGGCCTACAGAAGACAAGTTGGTCCAAGGAGAGGATAGACCAGGGGAAAAGCAACCACTTTTGTGACACATCAGGGAAGTTTTATACCCTTACACCACGTTTTCCTTAATGGATTGCTTCAATTTCTCTCACTGTGATTTTTCTCCTCCTCCTTCATGTGTGTTAGCCTGGTCATGAGCAAACTACCAATGCCCACTTCATGACTGACCCGTTCAAGTGGTGACTCTCACCGTGGTGAAGAGAATCAGTGAGTTCCCATTCCAAGGGGATGATGTTGCAATCTCTGTGCACTCCCACTGACTTTGGTGCTAGTTCATTTCCATCTGCGCTCTCTATCAAAAGTATTTTCAGATTTGCTCGTTAACCAGATTGATTCCTCTGCCATGTACCAGGCTCTTTATGGAGACTGTCTTGGCTGCTTTGAAACAAAACTACGACCTCCCCTCAATTTGAATCTTCATGTGATGCCCAAATATATTCGTTAACCTGAGAGAGAAATCCTGTCAATTTCAAACAGAAGATTCCATCATAATGAAGCTAAATTAAAAAAAAAACTGGTGTTTATACTATTTGGAAAGTGTTGCAAGTAAAACTGTACACATTAGATTCAGCCTGCAATATTTGCTTCAAGCACAGAATGGAAGGCGAGAAGAGAGAAAGTTGCTCCGTGCTGCAATTGACCAAATATTCACTGGCGTAAATGAAACTTGAGTGAAAGGGTTAGAAATGGGGCAACAGCTTCACCCATTCCACTGGATTTTTAATAACTCTTCAGTCTTTAACCCTGTCAAACCTCTGGAAAGGGAAATCATTGCCTAGTCTTCCCTCCTCTCCTGCTACCAAAAACCCTGTAAATTGGAGAAAAGACTTTCATGCTTACTGTTTTGTTTTGTGTGTTTGTTTAAAAAAAGAATTGCTGCTGAGATGCTTCATAATGCCAGTGGGGTCCTGCCAGTTCTTGGGCAAATTTCCCATAATGCCAAACCCTGAAGCAGTGTCTGTGGCAGAACTGAGAAGACTGCTTATACTAGTTACCTCCCCACGCACTAATATATAGTGTCTTGGATGAATAGATTGAGCTGTGGTGGACTGCATAGTCTGGCTTAGATGGTCAGCAGCCATCGGCATTGTACTGTCTCTCTCTTGTGTTGTCCATCATGCTGTGGTCGGTTGCAGCTTTTAGGATAGTTGCCGTAGAACGATGATCCTGGGGTTGGTGGAACGGTTGAGGTAATCCTGGAAACTGCTTTTGTCTGTGGTGAAGTGGCCCTCAGTCTTGAAGGGACAGCATTTCTTTCTAATTGTATCCTGATCTACTGGATGAAAAGGGGGTGGATATTACTCCCAACTCTTCTTAGATCCTCTTTAGATAGCAGGATTTGGCCCTGGTCCTAAAAACGGCATGAATTACCTGCCTGTATTTCAGTGTACCGTTGTTTAACTCTGAGCGTAATCATGATATCGGAAGTAAAAATGATTAACTGTTTCATTGATCATTTTTAGCAGACGCATCCTGCACCCCTAGGCTTGTGGATGGAAGTTGAGTAGTGTTGCCCCTCTCCTTCTCAACCTGCCCCATGGGACAAAACTGAAAGCACAGCTGTCTCTGGAAGGCAGGAAAGTGTTAGGGGAGAAAGACTCTCTTGTGTGACTTGATCCAGTCCTAAAAAGGTTCAGAATTGGGTCCAGCTATGCAGAGCGGTTTGACTGGTTTGCATTTTCCCTCCATTGCCAATTAGATCTTGCTTGGCGATTTCTAAATAAAGTCCAGTGTATCATCATTATCCTCATACACAAAACCCAAATCCTTAAGTTATTGATTCCCTCTTCCCACTGCCTCGGCTCCCCGTGAAGTTCAGGCTTGTTCGCTCTCTCTTTCTGTTTTACTCTTTTAAATTAAACACATGCCAGAGAGGGGCCAGTGGTTGACAGGAAGCTCTGGACTGATGCTGTTTCCTTGGGACTAGTGCAGACTGGACACACATCAGCCTACAAAGACCTGCCGAGAGGCATAAGGTGAGATTTTGCAATACAGGCTCTACCTGAGAGCTATATTGCGCGTTATTAAGAACAGGTCAGCAGGCTGAACTAGAAGGCAGTAAGTAACTGAATGTCACTTGCCCAAATGGGGATTTTGGCTTGTCCCTCATCTGCTAGCCAGAAGGAATTTTGATTAGCCTGCTTGACACTTTCAGGCCACTCTCTCTGCTCTGGCTCTTCACTCCAGATCTTTCATTGGCTTTAGTAAGTAGCTAAATTTCATTCATGCTGTAGCTGGGAAAAGGTTTCTCTTGTTGGTGAAAGCCGTTTCTGGGGTGGGGAGTTAGAGGCCTGATTTGTTGATGTAAATGCTGGCTGGACAATGGTTGTAAGGGAGGCCACAGCTCTTCTAAACCCATTCCCCTTACAGGAAAAAACTGTCCATGGGGTAGTTTCTTCCTAACTTTAGACACTTAGTGTTTTGCTTGCACCCTGAAGCACAAGGGTCTCTCTCTTTTTTTTTTTTAATAATGAGAAGGCTTTGGTAAGTGTCTGTACCATTTACTCCATTTTACTCCACTGTGACTTCTAATTTGCCGAGGCTCTTTACTTACTGTGCCACGTTTGAATGTGATGCTCCGTGGTAAGATGGAAACAAACATGGAAACATTTATATTTAAATGTTCTATCTCTTGGCATCACCCTGGCAACATCCCAGACACCGGGCTCTTTCAGCAAAAGGGTGGAGACCAACTTTTCATTCCTTGTGAATCAAGAATGAAGGAGCCTGGGAATGGGGAAGGAGACTCTCCAGGGCAATGATTGAAGTCAGGCCAAGCATGGCAAAGGAGAGGTCATGGGTTATATCCACTTGGGGCCGAGCTCAGCGATTACACTGCGGATCAGCGGATATCCTCCTTAATAATTTTGTGCTTAACGTTTGGATTTAGTGGATTCTTTTTTACTGCATCGCTTTGGAACAATAGTTGATGCCGAATGTATTAACTTTCTCAAACTGATCCAAATACTTTTACCAGATGACTTGAGCTCTACACTTGCAACTCTTTGCTGTAGGCAATTTCCCTTTGAAAAAATGCCCAGTCCTTCATGATAGCGGCTGAAGATGAAAAATAATTTGATAAAAATTCCCAGACATCTCGATGGATCTGAGATTGTCCCACCAAGAAAGAAAAGAGCCATTTGTTGCCCCCACCACCGAACAACTAATTATCCCCATTTAGAAACTGAGCATTCCTTTCTGTCCCAGCCAAATCCGAAACCCAAGCCAACAGCTGAAAGTTGTACCATCGATTTCCATGTAAACGTTCTTCAGATAATTACCTGAGGGAGCAAGTTCCAAACCGCAATGCATGGTATGCTGCCAGAATGATAAAGATCTGGCATCGTCTGGGAAGAAGGGTCAGTGCAAATCAAACACAAGCCCCGTTTCCAAGTGAAAAGGAAATAAAACCTCCACATGCAGGCATGTACGTAGGCCACTCATTAAACATAACCAAGCAGGAAAATTCTGGCAAGAAAAGGCAAGTGTATTTATTAGCCATTCAGGTCACAGGCTCTCCAGCACTGCATTTTATGAGTGTTGCACTGGAAGAATTTGGATTGCTCATTCGTTTTTAGATCTGGATATATTATTACATGGCTGGTGGCCTGGCTAGAAAGCTAGTGGCAATAGACCATAATAGAATAAGGGCACTGCGGGTAATACTACCTTAGGCTGTGATCTCTTTGTGTCCCAGATTAAGCGTAGTCAAGAGCAGATGGCACAATTGAGAATGGCCTTAAGGGAGATTGTGCTACTGGAAATGTGCTTTTTTTTGGTCAGAGATATAAAATCCAGGTCCTGACTTATTGTGGTTATTAAAAACCCCGTGTTTTATTTCTGCCAGAACAAAGGTGTAAATCCAATTTTCTTGCATCAGTTCCAGTGTTGATGTTTACATCCTGCTTTGGTAGTATCCCCTGGAGTTTCAATTCATGTCCTCCCTAAATTCTTCGGTAGTGTGGCTGTGCTCTGCTAAGAGCTGCCCTATTCTGCCAAGAAGAGGCCACGTGTCCGTGGATGTGGGGTAGTTCTTCGGTATAACTGAAGCCTGCAGGTCTGCTTGCAGAAATGAGAATGTGTTCAAAGAATGCAGAGAAGGTGGAGGTTGAGAAAAAGGCTGCTTCCTGTGGCATGTAGTTTGCTTACTGCCCTTGTGTGGTACATTCAGATGGTCAGGAAGCGGAGTTATGAATTCTAACTAAATTAGCAGATCCATAAGAGTGAGGTGAGAATTCATCTCAGGAAAGGGGATAGAGAAAGGAAAAATGCTTCTCTCAGATAAAAATCCCAGACTATTTAATCTAAATCAATCCAATTAGATCTCACTGAATGCCCCAGGTGAGCAAAAGGAGTGTGGGGAATTATAGCACAATGCTTATCCTACTTTGGAACAGAATACATGTTCTTGAACTAGTTCTTTTTCTGGTCCTTTTCCCCTTGGAGAATCTTTGATCAGATGGATTTACTGTCTGAGTTAATTTTCTTAGATGGAGATTAAAAACTGTCTGGAAAATGATTTCATAAACAGTTTTGAGGTTTTTGAAATTTTAGTTTAATATTTGTTTTCATTTCAGTTTAATATTTGTTGTTTTTGTTTTCATTTCAGTTGTTTAATATTTGTTGTTTAATTTTAGTTGTTTAATATTTGTTTTCGTTTCATTGCCCATCTAGCAGACGCTCTGCCCAGAGTCTTTGTTGTTGTTGTTGTTCTGGGTGTGCTTAACATGTCATCATGAGAGATTTTCTAGCACCGACAACTGAGCGGAGGTTGCCCATTCTAAGATAAAATTCAGATTGTGAGGCACAGTGGATAGGGTGTGGAAGTGGGATTGGGAGTCCAGGGTTCTGTTCCTGATTTCTGCCATTGCCCTGCTGGGTCACTTCCACTTTCTGCCTCTATTTCTCTCCTCCCTTCTGTATTTTTCCTATCTACTGAGATCGTAAACTTTTCAGAGCAGGAACTTTGTGTTTTACAGTGCCCTGATCTCATTTGGGGCCTCCTAGGAATTATTGTTCTACTTACTCTTCAATAGATTTTTTTTTCTCTCTCTCTTTTGCCGATACCAGTGATAAGTCTCAGCTGTGAAAGCTTGTGGAATTTTACGCTGCGTCTTAGTAGCACAGCCAAGTTACTATTATCCTTAATGGGCAGAGACTCCCAAGATCTGCAGAGCCTTTTTTGGTCACTAATAAATCATAGCTCTTGTAATACCAGACAGAAGGTTTTTAATTTTTTATTTAAAGATTTTCATTCTTTCACTGATGACTGCAGAAAATGTGATTAATTTCAGGTGCAGATTTTTTGGAAATATTCCCCCCCCCCCCCCCTTCCCATGTGTTTCATGAAAAATTCACATACGGAGTGAGATGGTCATGAGCTCTTCTGAGATAAGAACTTAATTTATTTACACTTCATCATTCCAGAGATGGCCTACAGAGACTGGCTGGGAATTTGCTGTTCCAGCTTTAACAGGTCACAGCCTGGAGAGAAGCAGCTGGATTTTCCTCAAGAGCAGCCGTCAGCTGTTGGAAATCTCTTGATACTTCCCTGGCTTCTCCAGATTCGGCATTAACTTTTCTTTCCTGCAACAGGAACTGTGTTACATGCTGGAGACTCTTTAACGAAAAGGAGTAAAGTGCAGTTTGCTGTTTCCCAGCGTTTATGGAGCTTATAGACAACGAGAATTGGTTGGATCCTCCCTTACTTTCACAAGGACAGTGTGAAGGAAAAGCACCATTTCTCACTCCAGCGTGACTTAAAGAAAAAGCATCTTGATACGTTCATAAAGGATCTTTTGGCTTCTGTGGCTCAGGCTGATATTAGAAGCAGTCTCTTTTTCCCCCCATCATGTCTCCTTTCCTTCCCTGATCTCCTTTCTTTAAGAAAAACTTTTACATTGGATGAATGTAGACGCTTTAATGTTATATCGTTAAAATATGAGGTCAGCCACCCTGGCTCTCATCTTTGACTGATTTTACAGTTGTGTATCCATTGACTTTAGTGGAGTTGCTCTTGATTTACGCTGATATCACAGAGCCATCTTAAATGTGTACTATAAAATATTCAGGATGGGCAATATCGCAAAGTAGCACTGCAGTAAAAAACATTGAACATCTTCATTTCCTGACCCTCTTTAATATAAAACTCTGCAAACCTGGCATTGTATTAAGTGTTATTTACTTAATACTAATAGGTATCTAAATAAGGAACTTGGGTTCCTTAGCTCTTTGATCAGGCAGTCCAATCCAGATTTCAGTATCTTGCCCCTTTATTTCCAATTTCCAATGGGTAGTATCTGCAATATCTTTCAAGTCCTTCTGATTTAGGACACTCAGCTTAGTGCTGTCCACTGTAAACTCCACATTACATAATGTTACCCATGAGCTTTGTGGGTAAGACCACAATACCTCAACCATAAAAAGCCACTGTCCCCAGGCCATACTCCTGTAGAACATCATTAATTTATAATGGGTGGATTGCACTGTAGCTTGAACTATGGGCATTTTGGATATAAGCTTGACTAATTTTTTCCCATGCAGAGCAACTAAGACTCTCTGGGAGAGGGAGAAGAAAATGGGATGGAGAAAGGGAGAGGAAAAAAAAAAAAAAGAACAGTGCTGTTTAGTGGTATTTTAAATTTATGGTCTGCGAAAAACATACAGAAATAATTGAGTTAGGAGGGAAGAGTTACTGGCCAGGGCATAATTAACCCCTTAATCTAAGACTTCATGTTATACCTTCACAATGGGTGGACACTCCATTTAATCATGGCAGTTCTTCAGCAGGTGTTAATCACCACAGTTTGTCAGTGTATCTGATCTGGAAGGCTTGTTTCCTCTTGGAGGTATTGATATATTGTCATGTTTGTGGTTGTCATGGTTAGGTAAGCCATGGTTGAGTGCTGACCCTGTCCACTCCTCAAGGTTGAGATGCGAGAGCCACACTAAATACAATAATATTCAGCCACACCACGCTCATTCACCCGCACAATGACCAATGTGATATATGCCATCATGTGCCAGCAATGCCCCTCTGCTATGTAGATTGGCCAAACCGGCCAGTCTCTATGCAAAAGAATAAATGGACACAAATCTGACATCAGGAATCATAACATTCAAAAACCAGTAGGAGAACACTTCAATCTTCCTGGCCATTCCATTAAGGATTTGATGGTCTCAATTTTGAAACAGAAAAACTTCCAAAACAGACTCCAACGAGAAAATGAGGAACTGGAATTAATTTTCAAATGGGATACAATTAACCAGGGGCTAAATAGGACCTGTGAATGGTTTTCTCATTACACTAATTGATTGTATTTCCTGAGTTAATTTACCTGACACAGAAATCCATTTCAAAAGGTATTTTTTTCCTCCTACTGATAATGGTCCATCTACATTTAACAGCCCTCTTAGAATTGGTATGCTAATGCACTATTTTTTTTCTTCTCTGTGTGTAAATGCATCTTACTTCTGTTCCATTCTATGCATCTGATGAAGTGAGCTATAGCCCACGAAAGCTTATGCTGAAATAAACTAGTTAGTCTCTAAGGTCCTACAAGTATTCCTCACTTTCTTTACTAAATACAATGTGTTGCAAGCAATCTCAACAAACGTAACAGTCTCCAGTGATCTCTAGATGTATCATTATCCGTGTCGTTGAACATTCCAAGGATTACTTTAATCAGCCCCCCTTTCCTTAATGCATGCTAAGCAGGGCATTAAAAATCATTTTCTTCTCATTAGGATGGTTAATCGTATTTCCAAAATACACAATAGCACCAGAACTTAGTGATGCGTTTTCCTAAATTGCTTGGTAGGGGATCTTTGCTCCACATGTAGCTTCTGTTATCAATGGGGTTATCCGGGGGAAAGACCCTTGTGCATCTGTGGAAGTAGAACTATGTGGTTCTGCTTATGGTATTAGGGTCCACTTCCTTCACAAAATAAAATGGCTGAACTAAAATGCGATGGGGAGTATATAGATCTCGTATAATGGGAGTATTAAACCTTTCTAGCAATCTGCTGACAGCCTGGGAAGCACTTCATGGTTTGTCTTTTGAGTCTGAGGTATTGTTGGTCCCTGTTTGTCATGAAAGATGTTTTGAATAAGATTGCCTTTAAGATTTATGTAGCCAGCAGCTGTGTGACTTGTGACGCCATGGTGCGAGTTCCCTCTCTGAGTATTATGCAGAATGGTGAGAAGGTTCCATTTTTCCAATCAATGCTAAATATAATAACTCATTAACTGAAAAATGCAGAGGGAAATTTAGTAGTTTCTCCACAGAATGAAATAATCCACATACATCTGGAGTCAGATACATATTCCAAAGAGTGGGGAATGGAAGAGCAATGTTCCATGCTCTCAGGGGATTGTAATGCTGAAAGTATTATTTCTTAGCCCGAGAAACTGGCAAATAGAAGGGTGCTTGGACTTCTCTCTCTAAATGTACAGACAATACTAATGCTACATGAGTATTTGAACGGATTCCTTTGCCTACCCTGAGAGCAAATGAGATTGAAGCCAAATTATCTTGCTCAAAGGAAATTATAAACCGTGAAATGTCTCCTGTCCAAATTTAACAGGAGATGCCTGGACAGATGTCTTTCAGCCACTGGCTAAATGCAACATCAGCAAAGCTTTAGAGATTAGAAAAATGTAATTTTACCTTCTATTAAGCAGAATGAGAAATCCATATGCTTTCCGATCCTATGATTTTGAATTAATCTTCCATAAGGCTTGTCATTTCTGGTGAGCTACAGATTGAATCCAGGCATGTTCGCTCTCTGAGCCTAATTTACGAGTCATTATTTTTTTTTTTAAATTCCTTCAATATCAAAGGACACAAATGGATTCTCAACAGCTTTTTTAAAAAAAATAATCATAATGAAGAAAAAAACATCCTAGACTGTTTTAGCTGCTGAAAGTTGAGAATCAGGAACAATGAAAGATGAAACTTCCCCAACCTACTTGGCAAATGTGATAGAGGCAAATATTCCAAAGGTCACTTGTCTCATATCAGTTTGAAATTTACTTCCTTGGAGATTCTTCTGTGGTAAAGTTTGCCTTCTAGATGTTATCAAGGAAACAGTGGAATTTCTTAGTAATTGAAATTAAAGAATTTTAGGATGTGTGATCTGGATAGCAAAGGTGGGTTCCTTCTTACCCATCTCCTGCTGGTCTCATCAGCTTCATTAGTAGTACTGGTGCTTACTGTTAACTTTTTTAATTCTAACGTTTCTCAATTTTATGTGAAACACTGCGAGTTCAAAACAATTAAATTACCCCCTGTTCTCTGATATTAGAATAGTGCCCTTCTGTACCCATCACCGCTTGAGAATGCTTGTAAAGTAAAACATCTACTTTTCCTGTGCAATAACTGATTTTACAAGATGGCTGGTGATCTTTTGTTGTTATTTAACAGCTATATTTCAATAGTGCCTCAAGACCAATCAGATTGAGCCTCTATTATACAAGGAGATGAACAAATGTTTTGTTATGGTAGGAATCAGCAGAAGGCACTGTTACAGTCTTACAAGTTTTTTCTTAGTGTATAAGCAGCAGACAGTCCTGGATGAAATTCTGTATTGTTAGTTTTATGATGTAGTTTTTTATGGGCACAAATAGCAGAAGTTTGCTCACTTCCTTACTTAGTCTTTCTAACTAGAGGTCATTTTGGGGGCAGAGTCGCTCCTTGGTAACTGGGCATTGGTGTTTTGGAGACATTCCCTAAAGAAGGCATTGCCTATATACTCTTTGGCCATCAAAGTTCAAGGACTGTGTATAGATAGTTAATAAAAACTAATTACACTAAGAAAATAAACAGACTCTGTTACTGCTTTCTCCTTTAATGGGAAACAGACTTGCCAGGCCCCAAAATCTGCTTCCACTCATCAATGGGGCGACAGTATAGAAAAAAGTCTCTGCTCAAAGAGTGTACTGTCCATCTTTAGGGTAAGAGGAGGCTGTATTAATGGTAATCTGATTTAATATAGAATAACCTGTTAACAGAGCAAACCTGTTGCCACTTTTTGGTTGTAACCAAGGGAGAGTTCCAACCATATTCACCAGATCTAACTTAGGTTTATTGTGCATGGAGGAAGAATTTGAAACACTGGTTAGTAGGAATTCTATTTAAACTTGATAACACAGCTTTGTGCAGCTACCTTGAGCTCCACCATCTTTGTGGGAGGCAGTTTCACGAGACGTTTTCTTGGTTATTGTGCAACACTACTGCAGTTCTCCCTCTCCCCACTAGGGGACATTGTCTTTCTGTGGAAAAATGTCCTTGCCACAAAAACATGACATGGGCTTCCCCAGCAAAGAGAGGGCCTCTGCGTGAGTTTTATCCCAAACGGTGGTCATTTGCAGCAGTCACTGAATGAGATTACTGCACAGTGGCTATTTGTAATAGCGGTCGAGCAGATAATTTATACATTAGGATGGAGAACATTCCTCTGACCACATGAAAGTAACTGTAACCACGTTGACGGTCAACTTCACAAGAGACCTGAATGCATCTTTTCTTAGTCTCTCTAGAACTCTGGGTCACCCTGTTCTCCTCTAATCATGGCACAGATAGGGAAGCCCAGTATAGTAAACTGCAAGCAAGTTTCCCATGTGACTTAAATACAAAGAATTTTAGGGCACTGGCCTCTATTTTTTTTATGCCTGCAGTTTCTGGAGGCAAACAATTGTGGGTAGACTTTAGGACAACAAACTGATTTGTAGGCACAAATCGGGTAGTTAGGCCTTCAGATAGCTTAAATGCCCTTACATTAACAACTGCATAAATAGGGGGCTGGCTGAAAAGGGGGCCCATGATGTTTAAAAGTTGTGTTGTTTGCTTAAATATTTAGTCATTTTTGATCCAGTTTAAAACCGGTTTCTAGTCTCGCCAAACTGCAGCCTCACTTTTCAGCAAAGTGACAGTCATAAGTCAGGTAGAAGTCTCCTGGTTTGGCCTTTTAAACTAGGTTGGAAAGAGTATTCGAACATGGACAAGGACTGGATTACCTTGGACCGCCTCTCCATCTGTGACTTTTTACATGAATCCGAGTGAAAACCGGTTCTAGGGTGTGGATGGATGGTCATTTGTTGAATGGTCATATTACTGAGCCAGAGAGGAGGAAAATAGGTTAGTGGGATGTTACAGATGTTTTGCCTTTCCCTGTAGCTTCTTTCTTGTTTAAGAAAGGGGCAGGGGAAGAGGGGGTCCACCTTACCCAAATACTGTCACTAAGAATATATTTGACTAGTATTTAAAAGACAATTTTGAAATAATATTCTCATGTGGTTTGATGGTTACTGCCAGGTGTACCATTCTTGCCAGACAGTTGGACTCTTTTGTACTTAAGTGTGTATGGCAAATCTCTGAAGTCCACAAGCTGATTGCTGTGCATCCTCTCAAGAGTTAAACTTGGGTTCAGGAAGCAACATGGGATTCTTGTTTCCCAAACAGCTGGAAGTGAATGCAAACTGTAAAAGAAGCTGCAGGTTTTTAATCCAGAAAACCAAGTCAGCGATAGCCTAAGCAAAGCCTCTATACTCCATTTAGTTGTCTTAGGCATTGGCGTCTGTGAGAATCAAAAGGAATTAGATGGAAACCAAACAGCCAGAAAGAATGGAGCATGGAAAAGGTGAAGGTTTAAAGATGACTCCATCATCTGATAAACTATTGATGATTTATCCTTGGAATATTTCACAGTACAGCGTGAGAAAAATCGAAAGTGGCCAGAGGAACATCCTCGAGGCTTTTCTAAAACAAGTTTGAAGAGAGAGAAATGTTTATGCAGGAAGGTCTTTTTTTCTCTGTGTGTGTGTGAGTGAGTACACCATGCACACTTGTGGAAGCGCTTAGTCCCAATTTCAGTCTGAACTACACCCGCAAAACAGCCTGACAGGATAGTGACAGTGTGTCAGCCTTTGAAACAGGAGACTGAAAGAAAGGGGTTTCAGATATGCCACATTGCCATGATAAAAACTCTTTTATTTTTGGCACAAAGGTAACATCTCTTCCCGCACTTTTTTTTTTATTCATGTCACATTTTACACACTTGCAGTTTCCTGCTTGTGTGTTTTGGCTTTTTACCAACACTCAAGCCTGTGTGTGATCATATGGTTTTGATAAAACATTGAACTTAGACAATACATCTTCTTGGGCATGTCTTCCTGTTAGATTCAAGTATGATAAAAGCAACCAGTGTTTGATCGACAGCAGATTCTCTTTGTATCAAGCATTATTAGATGTTCATTAGCCATGAAAGTGTTGTAGACATAACATGCTATGATACAGGCCACCACAGGTAAAGTGGTGGTTTCTTTTCCAGTCTCCCCTTGTTGCTACTTTACCAAGGAAAGGATAACTGTGCTGTTTGACAGCTGAACTGGATATTCTCTGACGACCTCATTTAAATATTAGTGCAGCGCTATAGCTAGTGCACCTAAGCTATATGGATGGAGTTTATCTAGCTTCTTTTATAGGCTCATTAGTCTGATAACAGAGAGAAAACGATAGTGAGTCATTGAATAGTGGATTTCCTATCCCCATTCATACTGCCATGTATAATCGACTAATGCTGACATTTTAGATTTCCATTTTTTTATGAGTTGTCCAGCTCGTGCAAAAAGTATGTTGTCTGGGTAAACAGCTGGATAAAAGGGGTTACACCACTGCGCCAGCACTATATAAAATATACAGCAGTGCAACAATATATACAGCCTACTGAAACGTTACATGGCTGTCCAGATTACAAGCACTGACCTGACACCAGCTTTAATTTAAATGCATTTAACTATAGTTTTACTTTTAAACTTAATTAACTAGCTGTAAGCCTTTCCAAGGGAGCTGCATAATAATTTATAACATTTACAGACACTTTTTATTCAGCCAAAGGAACATGGAATAAAAATGGAATGTGCAGAAACTACACTAGATTTGTTCAATTTGTTTTTTTCTCATGCTATTGGACAGCTGAGTTGCAGAGAAAGAGACTACATTAGAACTTACTCCATTGCTCTAGGATCTGACAGGCATGCGTGCGGGCCTCTTTCTTCTTAGCTTTTATCTTGTTATGCTTAGTCCCTTTTCCTTCATCTGCAGGACTGAGATGAAGGTTGCCTGTGTCCCTCTCTATTGTTCCTGATAGTTCCAATTAAAATACATTGTTGTTAAAGCTTATGTGACAGGTGAACCAGTAACTCAACACTTGCTTGGGGAGTTTCCATCGTAGGTCTCTCTCTGTGCTGGTGCTGCAATGACAAACGACTGATGCTGAGGTTAGTCAACTTTTATGGAAAAGTCCAATAGAATTTAATAGGTGATAACCTTTCTATAGATTTTAAAAAAAACAACATTCTATGGAATTTATTCTGTAGACTGGCTTAAAAGCATATAGAGAAAGTTCATGTCTATTAAATTGCAAAGATTTTCAGAGTAATATGTACAGAATTGCAGTATGGTTTTTTTGGTTGCATCCCTATAAAATTGTCTAGCGCCCAGCATATTTGCACAGTTGACAAGCCAACAGGTGACTCTTCTGTTTTGCCTGCTGGGCTAACTCAACCTTGGTTCTGAAAATACAAAATTGTGTTGTGCATTTTCTCTCTCTTGCAACATTACCAGTAATAAAGATTCTGTGACTGGAAGGCAGTTGACAATTTTGTTAATGAAGCATGGGGCAGAACAGACTCCTGCTCAGTCGACTCACATTGTGTTGACTGCAATATTGCCAGTAGTTTTTGATGGTAAAAATGGCTTGATGAAACAGCATATCTACCAAGTGAGTTGGTGCCATTTTTACATAGTCACTCTTTTAACTACACCTGAAACTTAAAAGCCGAAGTCGTGCTTACAGGAACTATGCGAAAAAACTTGTGTGAAATACTGCAGTGTCCTCATAACATCTTAGAAATCTTCTTGGTATCCTGAAGCCTTTAGTTAGGAAAGAGCTTTGAAATCCACCTTCAGTTTTAGGGCAAAAAGCAAAACATGTGGCTCTGTTTAGGAGCTATTTTTGTTAAAACTTGACAATGAAGGATAAGATGTAGCTGCATTGTTTAAACTTGGTTTAATTTCTGGTTTGGAGCCAGCCTGTTTCATTAATATGGCACCATTTGTTTCAAAACAACATCTTTGCAGAGTCCCCCCTACTCATATTATTGATTGAAGGCGCCAAAATCTAAAACATAATCTCATCAGTTTTCTGGCCTGTTTATGTAATTTGTGTAAACTAATATTTATAGTTGTCAAATTTACAATCGGGGTAACTTTCCACAACAATTTGCCAATGTTTTGGTTGCTGTGCCATTCGAACTAACTAGTGCTTAAGTTTTCAGAACACAACAGATGTGTAAAGAAAACACATACCTGTTGACTACAATAACTTCTATAGTTCACTTGCACCAAAACACACACATCCCTTAGAGCTAGGCTGCCCCTACTTTGGGGTGCTGCATGCTGCTAAGCTCTCTGCTGCTCCTTCAGTAAATAGCATTGTAATTGCACTGCCTTGTTGCAAACACATTCAAAAGACACCAGTAAAACATTAACAAACTGCATAAGAAAAATGAATCCTTGAATTAATAACTGGTTAATAACCAGAGGTCTGTTTAATGAGAACCCTTAGTGAGAAGACTGTAAAATTACTAACATTTTTTCCCTTACTGGTGTTTTGAAACCTTTAAAATGGGCCTAATCATTTTAAAATGTCTACATAACCTGACTAGAGGTATAACATCTCTTATTGTTCTAATAATCTAGACCCTGATTCAACGAAGTCCCTAAGAACGTGCTTAAGTCCTTTTTTTGGTCTGTCTTGGTTTTTAAAGTTAAGTACATGTTTAAGATCCTTGCTGAGTTGAGGCATACTTCTCTGCTTAGGCCAGGTCTACACTACCGGCTGGTTCGTCGGGTAGAGATCAGTCTATTGGGGATCGATTTTATCACATCTTGTCAAGACGCGATAAATCGATCCCCAGTCGACTCTGGAACTCCAGCTTGCCAAAAGGCGCAAGGCCGAGTTGATGGGGGAAGCCTGCTGTCGACCGCTGCTGCCGTGAGGATGGCAGGTAAGTTGACCTAAGATGTGTCGACTTCAGCTCCGCTATTCACGTAACTTCAGCTACGTATCTTAGGTCGATCCTCCCTGCTAGTGTAAACCTGGCTTTAGACAATAACCTGGAAACCAACGTATAGCTGGGGACAGTTAGAACTCCTTTGAAAAAACTGATAGGACCGTTTTACGGGAGAGTACCTACATTTAGATAGATGTGTTCAAATCACTAAGGGCATGATCCTTAGCTCATAGAAATCAGAGAGATTTTTTTCCTATTGACTTCAGTAAGCTTTATATCAGACCCTTACTAATGTGGCTATTTCTAAAATTATCCATAGGTTTCAGAGGTACTGCATATATCTTAGGTTCAATCTGTGGAAAAAATCAGAGCCTGCCACTTCATATGGAACATATATGTTGTGTGTGTATGTATCTCTCACACACACATTTGTGTGTCCATATTGATACATGCAAGCATTCTGAACACAGATATGAAATAAGGCTTTATTGATACTGAATCCAAGTGCTCCAAAGCCCCAGTCTTGCAGAAAAATTTCCCTTGGGAAAAACTTCATAACTGATTCTGCTTCAATTAAATCGACTTAAATTAATTGTCAGCTAATAAAAGAATGCTATCCAGCTCATAAAATATAAATCAAGATTACAAAAGTAGCTGCCATGAACAGGTGGTAACTCTGTTTCCAAGTCAGACCACATTCCTCCTTTGGCACGGATTCCCCAAGAATACATCATATTCAAGTTAAAAATATTTATGAAACTTATAAAACATAGGGCTTGTTTTACAACCCATTTTCTGTCTCACCTGCCAAGTGCAATGGGGACTGAGCCAGAGCAGAGTGGATGCAGGGGGTTAGGAAGCTTTCCAGAAATGGATTCTCTGTGGGGGTCTGTGGAATACATTTCTTCCTTTGATCCAACTCTCTTTTGCAATTAGAGTGCTTTTCTGTTCCATAAAAGACATTGTAAACATTTTTGTTTGTGATCTTTTAGCTGGGTTGGCTCTGGTCATGCCACGGAGAAGATTAACCACGTATTCTGACTTGGGGAAGTTCTCTAGTTAATAGGGTCTCTTTGGTATTGCTGACTCTGAGGATCTCAAATCCTTTTTCTTTCTCGGGGCAGGGAGCGAGGAGATGCACTAAGCTGGAATTTTTATGGACTCCCAGCATGGGATGCAGAATTAAGGCTTGAGTGAGGGGCTTTTGGCTGCTGCAAAAGCGGGAATAATCAAAGCCAATTCATTAGATCGTGGTGGTGTTTTATTATCTAATTCTGAGACTGTTCCACCAAAGTGTAAGTCTCAAAAATTCTGTATTAGCCCATTTTGCACTGATAAAATGTTGGCTGTGTTAGAAAGGCCTTGTGCAGAGAATGGAGTTATTGCATTGAGAGTTAATTTTAGGCCCATTTATTCCCACAGACCTTGGCTAGATTTCTTAATTTCTGCTGCGTTGTCTCCTGCTGCACTGCTCACAGAAATAATTCCCTTAAATTTGAATGGTGTTCATTTTCTTTAATGAAGCCCTTTCTATAACAAGGATCCTGTCTTTAGGGGGGAAAGTCCTGGGGGCAAAACCCACTCATGAGCCAGGGCCATCAGTAGGGAGGTGTGGGGCCCGGGACAGCCAGTATGGGCCCCCCGGAGTGTGGGAAGGGGGGAACCTGGTCTGGGAAGCAGCCCCTGGGCACAGCTGGCCCCTAGGGTTTATAAAGGCTCGTTAAAATTTGCCTCTCAATAAACCAGGGTGTAAAGGGGTGGGGCAGAAGGTAAAAATATTTCACCTAGGGCACAAAATATCCTTGTACCAGCCCTGTGTGTAGATGATTTCTTAGGAGGTCTGACCAGGGTACAGCATCCAGGGGTTATGATAGTGTACACCAGTTCACGGAGCCAACTGCATTTGTTCTTAGGGCAGAAACATCGCAGAGAAAACAGATCAATAAAGGAACCTAGACACATGCTGAAAGCTTAGCAGAGGTCACCCTGACTACGGCTTAGGGCTCTGGTAGGTGTCAGTTTTTCAGCTGGGCTTGTTCCTTTGGTCCCAGGTCTGCATCAATTTTTCGTTGTTGCTGAGTAATTCTTTGAGTGACTGAGCCCATCACTCATTTGTGATTCCCAGCGTATTATGGGTGTTTTCCCTTACTCTTCTCTGAAATATCCACTACAGACTACTGTTGGAGGCTCTAATCACTTGACAGATTCTGTCTGGTCCTTGGAAGGCAGCAGCAATGGTTATAGAGAATTCGGATCTGCATTTTTTATATAGACCGTTTCATGATTTGTAATGTATTTATTTTTTGAGCCTGACTCATGATTTTTGAATGATTGTGTGTGTGTGTGTGTGTGGTGCTAATATTGAAATTGGGCCTTTGGGCTAGATGTATCTCCTGAGGTCCCTTCTAACCCTGATATATTCTAACCTGGCTGGTTTTTCCATTGTCTTTGATCAGATTTCTTTAATGGACTTTTAAATGCCCACTAGGTGGCGCGATTTCTCTTTCAGAAACATCACGGCTGGCATCAGACAACTTCACTTCTGTTCTCATGGGGAAAAGTTCATGCAACTACAGAACCTCCCAACCCCAAACGTGAGGGTGAGGGGCAGGGGGAGTAGCTGCAAAAATATTTTGGTTCTTGAGGGGGTGGAGGCAATGACACTCCCCCACTTTCCCTACCCCCATTTTTAAAAGCTTCTGGAAAATTATTTATACAGGTTGGGGGGAGGGATTTGAAAAGTTATTGGAGGAGAGCATTTGCGGGGGGAGGGGGAGGGGTGGCGAGTCAAAGAAGGGAGAGGCATGAGGAAAGGGGTCTTTTCCAAAGCCCACCTGGCTTGTTTTTATATTAGGAAGAAGGAAGGGGAAAAAACAGACAGAGACAAGGTCCAATTTTGTAGGCCTCTCTTAGCTCCATGTCTATTGGAACCAATGGCACATTCAGGCTGACAGAGCATCTAAGTGTGGTGGGAGAATTGACTGGGACTTTGGGTTTGGCTAAACACCCAAAAGTTCTCTGCTGCAAGCCCTGGCTCCCAGGGGCTCTTCAGGTTGAGTTCTTGGTGTGTGTTATCCAGAGGATGTACAAAACCAAAGCCCAGTAGACACAGCAGGCCAGGCTCAAAGCTGGATACTGATGGGCCCAGACACAACTCCCTGATGTAAACATTCTTTGGAGGCATTTGGATCCAGAACAGAATGTAATAGCTAGGACTTTATCTTGAGTGGGCTGGTCCGAACCCCCAGATCCCATCACCCGGGAGGCTAAATCTGAAACATTTGCAGCTCAGACTAGGGTGATCAGATAGCAAGTGTGAAAAATCAGGAGACGGGGTGAGGGGCAATAGCTGCATATATACAACAAAGTCCCAAATATCAGACTGTCCCTATAAAATCTGGTCACCCGAGCTCAGATCCATCTTTAATTCGTGGCAGGGAGAGGGTCAACTTGTAGGACTTAATTAAAAATCATCTGATGATTCACTCTGCAGTCAAACCAGGGTTTGGGTCGCTTTGTTAGAACAGGTTTCAGAGTAGTAGTCTGTATCTGCAAAAAGAACGAGGAGTACTTGTGGCACCTTAGAGATGAACCAATTTCTTTGGGCATAAGTTTTCGTAGCTCAGGAAAGCTTATGCCCAAATACATTGGTTGGTCTCTAAGGTGCCACAAGTACTCCTCGTTCTTTTTGTTAGCACAGTATTTGTTTCTCATTGGAGCAACACTCTGTGCATCTGGCTGCAACTGCAAGCAGAAGACCCCAATGGCAAGTTTACCTGAATCAACATGTCATTCAACATTGGTTGGGGCCTCTTTGTGTCATGGTCCAGCTGTGCCTCAGTTTCCCTATTGGTACACTGTGGATAATGATACTTGATCACTTGTGAAGCACTTTGAGATCTCCTAAAAAGAAGTGCTATAGTTCTGACATTAGAACCATTTCCCAGAAAATGGTACTTGCCTCCTTTGAGATCTGCTGAGGAAGTGCACTAGCTGAGAGCTAGTTATTGTTATAAGTACCAAACATGAATTGAATGAGCGGGGCTCCTGTGTAGAAAATACTTGTGATCTTGTTTGTAATTGAAGATTGCATCATAATGAGCAAGGGGGCGGAATTGAGATTGCACGGACAACCTGAATTCTAGCAATCCCTAATATTTGAGTGCTTTACTTTGCAACCTCAATGTTTTGTGTGTGTGTAAAATATAGCATGTTAGATAATGTAATTTAGCATATGTGTAATTGTTGATTATTTTTTTTTACAGCACAATTTGTTTCCCTAGTCCGGGCATGAGCTGTGCTGTCTCCAAGCTGGTGTTAAATGCAGCTTGAAAGCAGGTTGTTGCACGTACAAAGCCCAGCCTAGGTTTTAGAGTAAATCGTACATCTCCGACGATGGCTAATTAGTGAGCACCAGGGATTGATGGGGTAGCAGGGGCTGCTTAGGAAGAGCCTTTGTACCTGATAGCCCTCTGCAGGTTTGCTGTAAATGAAAACCTTGGGACTCTGGAAGCCACACATCTGATGAGCAGATGAGCTCCCCAGAGTGGTTTTGTGAAAGCAGCGGTAGAACAGGCAGGGTTTGTATTGGGACACCTGTTTGCCATCCTCACAGAATGCAAACTCAGCAGAAAAATAACACCAAGTCCCTGGAGCCCCAATGCCTCTGATGAAGTGTTGAACCAGGAGGTGCCTCTATTTATCTACCTCTCTCTCATTTCTATAGGACAGGAGCATTTTCCTTTGGTTGTAGCTCATGGTCTCCTTGAGGGATGCTTTGCTTCCTCTGCTCATGTGAGTTACAGAATGCATCTCTGGGGTGTAACTTACACAGAATCCTTAGTCATGGTTGCCCAGTTCACAATGGGAGATTTGTCTCATGCACAGCTGGAAAGGGTGCTAGCCAAATGGGGGTCAGGGGATTTGGGGAGGAGGAAAGAGTGCAGATGGCAGCACAGAGAGGAATAGCTTTTTAAAATGCTTATTTAGCAACCTGCAGCACTTAATCCAACTTTTTCTTCTGATCCCGGAACCGGAAATGCCCTGTGTACATAGTCTGTTTCCAGCTCTGTCACTGACTTGCTATGTGACCCTGGGCCAGTTGCGTACTACCTCTGTACCTAGGTTTCCCTACCTGTAAAACTTGGAAAACCCATTCTTCTTCGAGTGCTTGCTCATATCAGTTCCAACTAGGTGACTCCCAAGCCTTACCTAGGCAGTGGGGTTGGAGTTATGGAATCGCTGATTGGAGCACCGCTCTGCCGAAAGCGGCATCATCTCTGGCATGCTGGATGAAGGCGTCATGAGAGAGGAATGTGTGTATCAAGTCGTTGCCCTGCCCGCCAATTAAGCCTGGACCCTCGAGTGTGCCATAAGTGCCGGAGCTGGGATTTTGGCCAGCTCATAGCACTTGGGGATGCAGAACATGATCCAAGAAGATATTCTTTGAGATGAGACCAGGAGTCCTTTCATCCAGTCAGCCACTGCTATGAGCAACTGGTTTGACTCCCTGAGCAGTTCTTCGAGATTCCATTCTTTCCCTCATCGAGGATTCATTCTAGGATTTGGTATCTCCCCGGCTATCTGAGGTTTAAAGACATTTCCTTCTATGGTTGCACTTAGCCTCTAATTGACACTTTGTTTTCTAGGCTGTAGACTAAACTATCTGGAAATATAGACCGCTAGCAAGGCACAGATGTGGTACTGCTATTGCTGCAGATTGGGGTCTTATCTCAGATATGTGTGAAGGAAGATTTAAGTGGGAACAGGAGACGGAGATTAAATCCTTAAATGAGTATTGAAATGTGCTGGAGCCATGCCACGGCTTATCCTGGGACTTAGGTAAATAGATTTACACAGTGTAGGATGTATACTTGACCCTGCACTCTTGAGATATTATTTTTTTCTTTTTTTAAAAGGAGAGGCGCCAGATACAGTAGAGAACAAGTACAATAGGGGCAGCAGCATTGCCAATTTTAACTCCCCATCACTTCTGATGTTGTAAATACCAAAGTGGGGCAGTGAGATCTGTCTTACACAGGAACGTATGTCTGGCTACCAATGCTTTGCTCCCACGTCAAATGGAAGATGTTACAGAGTTCTAGAGTGGAAGTGTTTGAATTGCTTGAGTTTTGTAACTCGCATTTCTCATGGATGATTTGTATCCGAAGCCTTGAGAGTAGTGTGCTTGGCAGCTGGTGATATAGTCTTGGGCAAGACATTGTGGGCAAGACATTGTGAAGTTAACATCATGTGCATCATAAGTGTGGATTGCTGCTGGAATAGGCTGGCCGTTCTCCATTATACTGTGATGTTCAGTACAGAATTCTAAGCACTTTTTTGTGTCACTTTGAATGGTTTAGTCAAATGACTGATGCTTTGAAAAAGAGTTCAGCTTTAGGAATGTTGTGAGTATTGCCGGGGGGAGATGGTTTTTCCATTGCATGAAAATGTTCAGTTTCAAATATTTTCCCATTCCACATTGAAAATTCTCATGAGAAAAATGGAGAGAGAAAGAGAGACTCACCCCAGAACAACCAGAACATTGATCTGGTATATGGGAGACCCAGAAAGAGCAGGAACTTAATCTAGGTCTTCCATATACCAGGTGAGTTCCCTAACCACTGGGCTATAGGATATTCTGGGATGGATTTCATAGTAGGCATTTTCCAACGAAAAAACATTTCATCAGAAAATTCCTCACAGCTGTAGTCGTGAGGGCCAGGGGAGAAGGGACTTCCCTGGGGACCTAGGTGGGACGAGTGGGTTATGAAAACAATGTGGAACTAAAAGACCTGGGTACCTATTCAGAAAGCTGTTCCAGTAAGGGTATTGTCCAAACAAACAGGGAGTCATGAAGTGATACTGGAAAACAATCAATCAATCCTTCGGCTACAGCTGATCCATTGTCTAACCTTAAGCAAATTTCGTAACCTCTCCAGGCGCCTCTTTCCCCATCTGTAAAATCTAGCTAATGGCGCCCACAGTTTGTAAAGGGCTGTGAGATCTGCAGAGGAATTGTGTTATGAGTACTAAGTATTATTGTTCATTATTCTGTAGTGTACTATAGTGTAATATAAAATGGATGCACAACAGAGAAGAGCCGATAACCTGGTTATCTTGCAGATACAACTGTCTTCATCTGCAAACGTTTGCAAAGCCCAAACTGGATAATCTGGAGCAGCACAGTTTGTGCTAACAAGGTATTGTTGGACTGATAAGTTGTCACTATTAAAGTCCTCATTCACCCGTGGTTGTCCTATAGTGGTGTCTGAGATATCGCCATTATTGCTTATTGAAAATATAGGGAGAGATTGTATTGTCTCATATAATTAATGTGGCATTTTATAGTTAAAGCTGACATTTTTATGGTGCTTTCTGGACTCTCACTTGTGGGAAGGGAATATTCCGTTGTTCCTTTGTTCTTTTAAATGGGCATTTTGTTTATAACCTGATAACGTTTCACATTTTTGTTCTTGGAATTTTTTGAGTACGTTCTCCTCTCAGTGCGGAGTAATTCCCATGACCATTAGTGGGTGTTACATACACCGAAATCCCCATTCGTTGATGAGAGAGCCATTGCCATTGCTATATTTCTAAGTGGATTTTCTAATTGTAAAGGGTTTGGGTTGGGTGATTTACTCGTTTGATGTGAGTGGTAATGCCTTTCAGAATATATTTTATAGGAACAGTGAACCTAAAAAAGCTCAGTGATTAGGTGTACTTTGGGGCATTTACTTTCACCCTGCCACTTGAACACTGATCGTTTTCTGGCTGTATAGTCTGGGTCAGATACTTCACCTGGTATAAATCAACAAAGCTACATTGACTTGGGTGGAGTTATGATAATTGATACCAGCTGAACTCGGGAAGTGGAAGTGTGTGAAAGTGAAAGGTGCCATGTTGGCAGGCTTCTAGCCACAGAGATTTGGGCAATGTGCATACCACTAATTTTCCTGGCTTCTGACCTAGGGAGACCGTTTCTGGTTAGTTCAGTATTTGCACCCACTCTGTAGCCACATGGTTTTAAAGCCCTGGGCTGGGCTTATTTCATTTCCACCAACTGTTTGCTCGTTATTGTCCAGAAATACCTAGTGGGGATGTGGAGTGGGATTCCTACTTCCAAATTCTGCTGTATTATTTCATTTTGGACCCATAAGCCTCTGGCTACTCTCCCCACTCCTCATCAACACACAGATCTCAGAGGAAGGGTAAAAATTAATTGTCAGCAGGCCTCCACAGCTGTAAAAGTAACATAATATCAGACCTGAGCACATCAGGCAACTGTGCAAGGGGTTGGTTTGGCTGAGGTGTACCCAATTCTTGCCACTTCCAAGAGAAATTCCTGGAGCTGCAATAAATTTTGCCGAAGCCCTGTTTAAGGAGGATGCTAAGTGGTTTTCTTTTTTTTTTTTTTAAGACATGAGGATTTCAGTAATGAAGCAGCTGCAACCTTGGAACAAATCCCTCATATGGCCACTAATGCAGTGTCCATTGGGACGCTGTTCCTAGACAGTGCTTTGTCATAGATTATGTACCATAAATCAGAGGACGTAGATGAACAACAAAATGATGTTTTGAATGCGAAGCTCAAATGGCCAGCTCGGAAATAAACACTGCATCAAAACTGGTGTTGGGCGCAGACTTTGGTTGCAATAAAATCATCACAAATATCAACCACTGTAGTAGACAATAGTATTCTGTAATTCAGCTCTGTGACAGTTACAGATGGGTGGATCTTGTTGGATCCTTGCAACAAACCTTGCAAACTACATTTGTGTGTGTGTGGGGGGGGGGGGGGGGGACGGGGACGGGGGGACGGACACATTCTTTTGAATTCCTCAGAGTTCCTTCTTCACACCAGTAACTTAAACCATTATTTTCCCCACGAGTCATTCCACTAATTTTCCCCCTCTCCCCCCCAGTTACAGGCCTGTTCTCTGTATTATGGAGGAAGAATCCTCAAAGCTAGATTGTGTTCACCTTCTATGGAAAGATAAGGTGGGTGAGATAATATATTTTATTGGACCAACTTCTTTTGGTGAGAGAGACAAATTTTTGAGCCACACATGAGCTCTTCCTTTCCCAGACCCGAAGAACTCTGAGCATAACACGTAAATGCAGGGTGGAGCAGATTGTTTAGCATAAGTAGTTAGCTGGTCTCTCATCAACCTCCTGCTGATTGTTAAATAACTAGGGAAGTTCTAGAGAACTGGAAAAAAAGCTAATGTTTTGAAATCCGTGGATGGACAATGCAATAGAAGAGAAAAGCATGCAGAGATACGTGATAAATTAGAACAACAATACTTTGTCCCAAGGAAAGAGGCAAGCTGAAGGCTTCTAGATTCAACAGACCCTCAAGCCATTCGCAGCCAGCAACTTCCTTTTTGGAAGGCTGTGTGTGTCATCTCTGCATTGCATCTTTACATTCAGTGGTTCAGGGAACATGACTCCAAAATTATCCAAGGCCTGTTTTTCTCAGCCCAGCAGCCCAAAGCAGAAAGGTCCAGATTATATATATATATAAAATAAAATAATATATATAAATAATATAAAATTCAGGTGAAAGCATGTAGGTATCTAGTTCCCACTGGGTGTTAGGTGTCTAAGTGCTTTTGCAAATCCTTTTAGGTGTCTAATACATTTAAACATCTGGGACTAAATCATAAACCCCCCCTCCTACCCAGAATAACAAAAATCTCACACCCTTGCAGCTACTTGGATGCATTGAAGCAGTATCCTGCTTTGTTCCAGCCCACCACAGACCCTGGTGCAAATCAATAATATTCTTTTGTACACTTTTTTCCCAGGTTGGAAAAGTCTTGCTCTGTTAACAAATCTATATTTTCCTGTTCAAAAACAGCATCTACCGGTATTCCTGTGCAATTATTTTGGCTAGTCTCCGTTGACATTTCTGTTTATCAAACACAGGATTTCTGTAAACTGTTTGCATATTTTAAAAAGCAACTCAATAAAAGTAGAATCTGCTTAGAAAGGGTGGGTTTTTTGTTTGTTTGTTTGTTGTTGTTATAATTAGATTGTTGGGCATCTGTCTTCAAACCACCATGCAGCCAAGAGCTCTACTGTAGTTTCTTATTTCTCACCTTTTTCATGGACTTCTTGTGTGATGGGCAAATCAGTAAAGGCTAATTGCTGATGTCCTCACACAGGTTTTATTCCATCTTGCTACTGAGTAAGAAGGAGTAACAATTTAAGTAAGGACTTCAAGAATTGTCCCTTAATTTCTCCGAGCCTCTATTTTTTTAGCTTCAAAACACCTTAGTTATAATAATACTTAAGCAGGGAAGGGAGTTGAGACATCATTAATATGTGTAATTAGCTCCTATTGATTGTTCAGTGCAATTTAGGTGCCTTTGAAAATCTATCCTACTATGACTTTTTTATTTTAGAGCCCTTTGGTCATCTTGGTCATAGAATTGTAGAATCATAGAATATCAGGGTTGGAAGGGACCTCAGGAGATCATCTAGTCCAACCCCCTGTCACAACGGGTCCAATCCCCAACTAAATCATCCCAGCCAGGGCTTTGTCAAGCCTGACCTTAAAAACCTCTAAGGAAGGAGATTCCACCACCTCCCTAGCTAACCCGTTTCAGTGCTTCATCACCCTCCTAGTGAAAATGTTTTTTTCTAATATCCAACCTAAACCTCCCCCTCCGCAACTTGAGACCATTACTCCTTGTTCTGTCATCTGCCACCACTGAGAACAGCCTACCTCCATCCTCTTTGGAACCCCCTTTCCGGTAGCTGAAAGCAGCTATCAAATCCTCCCTCATTCTTCTGCAGACTAAACAATTCTAGTTCCCTCATACTCTCCTCATAAGTCATGTGCTCCAGCCCCCTAATAATTTTTGTTGCTTTCCACTGGACTTGTTCCAATTTATCCACATCCTTCTTGTAGTGTGGGGCCCAAAAAACCACAGAACTCCAGATGAGGCCTCACCAATGCCGAATAGAGGAGAATGATCACATCCCTTGATCTGCTGGAAATGCCCCTATTTATACAACCCAAAATGCCATTAGCCGCCTTGGCAACAAGGGCATACTGTTGACTCATATCCAGCTTCTCGTTCACTGTAACCCTAGGTCCTTTTCTGCAGAACTGCTGCCTAGTCATTGGATCCCTAGTCTGTAGCAGTGCATGGGATTCTTCTGTCCTAAGTATAGAACTCTGCACTTGTCCTTGTTGAACATCATCAGATTTCTTTTGGCCCAATCTTTTGGTCCCTTTAATGTGTAGCTTTACTAAAGGCTGAAAATCTAGGTCACAAAATAGTAAATTTAGCCTACCAACAGGTAGCTAACAGCACGTCTTTAAATAAAGAGCACTTAGCAGCGCAGTTCTGATATTCTCAAATGAAAAGGGAATTGCACTCAACAATAAAGCCCCAAATAAATGTTCAAGATCCTTAGTGAGGAGTGCTCCTCACTGACATCTGCCAGGTTCTTGTCGTACTCTTGGAGTGTCTTATGTTTATTTGAGTGGGCTCCCTACTGACTGTCCCTTCCCCCATTCCTCTGACCTCTTAGCTGATTATTTTTGATCTGAGACAACCAGACTAGGCCAGCTCTGTAGCACTTCAATCCACTGACGCTGTCAGCCCTTCACCTTTCACATGCTCAGGCTCCATTACCGAGCTAGAGACATGACTGATATTCAATAACAAGCATAATTAATAAAGTCGATCGGGCCAACATCTGACTCTCATTAAGGGGAAAGTGTTGAAAAAACACATCCCCAGTTGGTCATGATTTATAGCCTGGGTCTGCTATTCTTCATGAGCACTGGGGAAGGCTTTTGAGAAGGACCAGACCACGAACTACTTAAGGAGACTGTGTACGGACACACAAAGGCTGAAAGGGTCAAATAGACAAATTAAAAAGAGGAGGGGAAGGGCCCTTTATTCATCTACTCCCTGATGTAGGCCACCTAGGCAGGCATGGCGGGGATGCATGTTTATATTCCCTTTGAAACCGTTGACTGTGTCTGAAAGAGCATGACTGGGAATGCGATTGGCTAGACAGTGGGAAAACATATTCTATTAAGGAGGTTTATGTCCCAGTACTTTGTCTTAAGGGAGATCTGGCATTTTAGATCTAGTAGGTTTTAGGCTGGAGGTGATAATAGAAGGCAATAATTCAACAAAGAGCTATGGGTTAGCAGAGAGATTACAAGGGTACCATTGTTACTCCAAGGAATAATCCTCTAGTGGCTTGCAACTGGACTGTAGCAGATGGGGGGATGTCTTTCAGTTCTCATTCCCCATCCGCTCACCAGGGAGGGAGGGCAACACGTATGTAGGTAGGTAGGTAGGTATGTCCATTCTAATGGAGTAAGTTCTGCTCTCGCATCATTTTGCTGCTGAAAATTTTAATAAAGGGACTTTCAGGTTTACACATATTAAAAGGGTTGCTTCTGCTTCCAGAAGAGTATAGTTCCAGTTTCCCATGCACCAGTGGTGCACTTGACTGGAGTCCCTCCAGCTTTGTACCAGGGTAATTTGCCCAGGAGCTGTTCCATATTCTTACTGGAGATTTGAAGAAAGGAGTTTATCCTAACTAACTGTCCTGACTAACAGGAACAGTATTTCTTCCATTTCATTTGGAAATGGAAATTCTCTTAAATCTCTTCATAATGGTCATTCATATTTTATCTCTTACTACCATCTTTATAAATCCCCATGCCCCAAATAAGAACAGCATTATTGGTTGAATATGTCAGACTATTAAGGCTGATCACACACCGACTGTGGTCTGAATCGAAGCAGTTAATAATCATTTTGTACTATAGTAAAAGCCATTGGAGTTCTGGTTCTACTCCCAGACCTGTTCACACTGACTTCCAGTGGCTCGGGCTTGCCATCTCTAAATTGGGGATAATTATTCTGTCCATCCTTTAGAGAGCACTGTGAGGTCTATGAAAAGCATTGTGTACACAGTGAGTATAATTATCTAGAGACAGATCCTTACTGAAGCCAAGAGATTAATTATGAGAACAGGAATACTTTGCATTTATAGAGCACTTTCCATCTGCAGGTTTTAAAGCACTCTACAAAGGGAGGCCAGTATCATTACCCTGATTTTAACAGATATTGAAACTGAGGCACAGATATGGGAAGTGACTTGGCCAGGGCCCTACAAAAGACTGGAGACAGACTGGGAACTTCCTAGGTATCCTGGTTACCATCCCCCATTCACCAGCCATCCCCCCCCCCCCCGACTGGTGAGCAATGCACTGGACCATATTGAAATTTTGGAAACTGAGGTCTGCAACTTTGGAGCTGCCGCTTGTTAAGAAAGAGAAACCTCCTCTTTCCTGTTCTCTCAAGACTATTTGTTTTAAATGAAGAGTCCACGGATCTGCATCTGATATGTTATGTCATTTCTTTCCATCATGTACCATTATTCTGCATGGCGCACACATGGTGGAGGGTGAGGGGGGCGAGAATGGTGCATAAGAGGGCTATTGGAATAATAATGTTGAGACATTATGGAGACAGACTGGGTGTCATGTGATACTCTGCTACAGTCTAATGTTCGTTATCTCAATTATTTATCCTTCCTCCTGGAATATTTCTAAAATAAATCTGACCATGTGTTTTGAAGTTGGGCTTCATAGAGTGAAATCACAACTCTTTACTCAAGGTTTAGTTGAAAAATTAAACCACCTAATACACCAACTAGGAATACGAGGGAAATAAACAATGGTGCTATACTGCATCAAATGATGAATTTATGCAGACCTGGAAGGAGTCTCTTCAGGAATTCCAGTTCAGAGAGATTTGCCTCAACACTGAATTCATTGTCCATGAAATGATGAGGTGAGATCCTCCTAGCTGGTTTTAATAATACAAAAGTCATTGTCCCTGATCAGAAAACACGACCTTATGGGCTCCATTTTTGGATTCAGTGAGTTTGGGACCAGACTCTCTCAATCCTTAATTTTATAGTAAGTTTGGATACAGAAAATATGTATTAGAGGGGGAACAGGAGGAATCAAACTTCCACCCCATCCTAAGGACTGGATATAGTCCCCTGTTAGTAAACGTATTCAGCATTAGACTAGAGTACTAGAAGCTGTCCTGCTGTTTTATTTTATCAAAGTATGTTTTGAATGTACATGTAGTAAGAATAATACTTTTCATTTTTTGAAAGCACTGTCTGTATGTTGATGAACTAAACATCCCTGCTAAGTTATAACACAAGGGTTTGCCATTTTGCTTTTGTAGAACACTTTGCCTTCATAGCATGGGTTGCTGCTTTGTGCATCCTGAGAAGGGATCAGAGGTAAAAAGTTTGCACGTAGATCTGAACTTTTGTACAGTTCAGGGGGGTTCAGACCCATGTCATGCTCCCTCCCAGCAACCTATTACATAAGAGTTGTTGACCTTCCCCTGCTCCTTTGAAAGAACAGCTCAAGATCCTCTGTGCCAAAGTAAAGTAACTATTAAATTTAAAAAAACCCACCGTACTCTTTGAACACTGCATATTGTACTGTAAATCTTTCTTGATTTGACCTTGTTTTTATTAACTAACATTACATGTCTTCGGGGGGTGTCAGTGGATGCAAACCATAATCAAATGCCTGCACCATCTCATTACTGTGACTCTTCTGCTTCTTCATCCCCCATCCCACCATATCGTTAATTATCATCACTCTTTGTGTGAGTGTGAAAATGAACCTCATGCCCTGTAAATAGACATGCTAATATGGAGTCAGAGAGGCTCCGTGAGTGCATAGGGCTCTGCACGACCATATTTAATTGCAGAATCCGGACCATAGTTTGTAAACACCTTCTGGGGCAGATTATAGACCCAATTCTCCCCCCCCCCCCCCCCGTCAATTAGGTGAAAATGAAACATGCGCAAAGGGTCAGAATGAGCCCCTTGTACCAGATGAGTTTTCAGGTGGTACATCCATCTCCCGTTCTGCACAGGAGTGAATTTCAGACAGTACAAGTCAGTCCCACTGAAATCAGTGGGAGTTAATATACACACAGATCATTCCTGCTTTACACACCACAAACCGTTCCTACCCAAACAAGCCTCACCCATTCTGTTCCATTTTGTGATAACACACTTAAGACATTTGCATATGCATGAGCCAGTTTGACCCCTCCCCCCTCAAAAGTCCCTTTCAATACTGGCTTGGAATGAAATACTCAAAACAAAATCTGCCTGAGGAGTCAGATGTTCTGTTTGCAGGTGACCATTAAAAATTAAAGGACCAATGGAAGTTTAAGCAGCTTGAAAACCATCAGTCTCTCTCAAAAGAGAAGAAGCTTTTTGAAGTGTTACCAGTGAATGCTTACAACGCTGCAAGTATTTGATAGCTGCAGGTGGTCTGTATTCTATATGCCGGTGCCATCCATATAATACATTGTGAAACCATGTGACTATTTGTCATGCACCATTGACCTCTTCATCAGTCTGCCCATTTCTACATCCCAGGAACTATTTTGAACATTCCAAACCTCTTAGCAGCTTCAGATCTTACGTAGATTTCACTTAGTTAGCCTGCGTGTGGCCACTAAATTGTGCAATGGCGTTTAATATTTAATTCTTTTGTCTCTCATTTCCCCATAAGCATTATTTCTTAGTCTTGTGAAATCAACACGTTTGCATGGATACAGAGTGACGGGAGACTGCAGATTTAGAGCTGTTCGAAAACATTAATAAAAATGGTTCTCTGCTGTGCTATCCGCAATACACGAGACATGCTCTAAAACTCACGGCACAATTTCTATGGTCCAGGACTTCCAGACCTAACTTTACAAGATGCATCCTCCGAGTTTAATAATTGTAATCATAGAATCATAATACATTTTTTATTAGTCTTTTAATCAACTGAGAAGAAAAGGCGCCATTTGATGAATGTGAATTGCATTAATTGTGTTCAAACTTTTAAGTCAGAAAACTGAAATGAGTAAAATGAGGGTTTAAAATGTACTTTCCTAAAATGAAAAGGCAAAGGTGGTACCTAAAATTAATTTGTTTTTAAACAAAGTACCCCTTCTCTTTTCTAGAATGCATGAACTGCACAAGACTGACTGATATGACTGAGAGGCTAAATACGCTGGAAGCCAAGGTAAGCACATGGAACATGTTTTAAAGAAAAAAAAAATAGGGACTTCAGTGCTGGGGAGAGGTGCTGAAAAGACAATCCACCAAACAGGTGCAGCATGAGCAAAAGCAACACATACTTCACCAAACTGCCCCACTCAGATCATACAGCCCTGTTCTGTAATGCCCACCTCTAAACTATGTCTACACTGGAATTGGGACAGTATGTGTAGGCATACTGGAGCTAGCTCACTAAAAATATAGGTAGCTGCAGCACTGTCCTTTTCAGTAAAAAGCTTGATCAACGCCAGTTGGGTATGCCTACCTATGCAGTTGCTGCAGTTCGCTGGCTATTCCCGAATAACTCCATGGATTAGCAAGCCCTAAATCTTGCGTTATATTTGCTGATGTAACTGGATGAAAACTCTGTGTATCAGTGTTAGGCTCTTCACCTATTTTGCTTTGATCTGGTGTTCCATATTTTTCATCCACTGTGCTCATGCACAACGTGTGTTGTTCAAATCTGCATTCCTCCTTTTATCCTTTTCCAAAATATTAGGAGGATTTGATGCACTGTTGAAAATCTTTCACAGGTGGAATTCAGTATTGTGGGTTTTGTTGAATTGTTTTAATCTGCACCCACCAAGCATCATAAAAAATAGCTCCCATAAGCAGTGTAGGTTAATTCCCTTTGATCTTTACTTCCTTCTGTTACACCCCATTCCTGTTTGTCAGATATAGAGCTTGGATCTCCGTAGTGCTTGTGCAGCTAATGGTTATCAGTGATCTGTCATAGGAATTCAGCGAATCTCCTGAGGGGGGAGGAGGCAGAAGGTGATGGGATGTGGTTTTGCAGACAATACATGATTTCATGATAATTGGGGAATGGTGTCTGACTGAAGTGAAAGGAGTGACGCTTTCTGGAACTCCCTCAAAGACATCTGGGATTGTATTTCACCATGAGGAAAATAAGAAAAACATTCCAGGGAGTTGAATTCCTCAAGTGAAAGCAATGGTGATGGTGCAAAGGGAAGATTCTTTTTTCGATTCAAAGATGAGCTAAATATTTTTTGGAAGCAGTAAGTCCAGGCAGGCGCTGCATTCCCTGGCAGTGAAGAGCAAGAGGTGTTAAAGAGTACTCTCCTCTTGTAACTGCCCACAGTGGGTGTGAGCCAAAGCACAGGGAAACCATTGCAGCCAGCGCTGTCAGACATTTGCATACCTCCCTCACCAGCAAATAAAAATCGAGGACTCACTTTAAGGCACTTGCAGAGAAAGCACCATTAGATTAGTAAGGCAGGTGCCAAGGTGTAGCCTGTTGTCCCCTTTAGAAGGTATTCAAAGGATTTTGGTAATATCAGAGTCCCAACCAAAGCCATCAGAAGAACCCCCCCCCCCTTCCTCTTCCCTCTTGAGTGCTGAGTTTTGGGTAGCTCAGAGTCCTAGATAATTAAATAACGGCCTCCTGCCAAAAGAACTGCATTCTTGCTTTGGAATCTCGAGGAAAGCAGTGACTGTCCAGATCTCCAAGTAGCTGGACTGTCTGTTGAATAAACAGAAAGAACAAAATACTTGACTAGCTAGGGGAGTCAGTGACATTTCAGCAGCCTTGATTCATCTCAGCTCAGTTGATCTTGGGCATCACACATTGTATATTTTGGTGCTACAGTGGTTTGCAGTTCCAGGCACTTTATAATGCTGAGCAAACTCTGCCTCTAAGGCTCGTCCAGTCCGGGAAAGGAGCATGGTCATTCTCTGTTTTAGCCACATGGTCTTAAAGTGAGCATTTACGTGCAACATCTCTTCACATTGGTTGGAAGACTTGAATTTACAACACAGCTCTCCTGTAACTAGATCTTAACTCAGTTATATTTTACTGGATTGGGAAAGCAAAGGAAACCTGGGTACTCTGGACAGTTTGGAGAGACCATTTATTTTATGTGAACAGTTTCTTTCAAATTTTTCACTATTTTATCACAATGAGAGCTTGAAGCAACATTGCCATGTATTGATGTAACACAATGGCCTTGTGTTAAAGTATTGCATTCCACCTTGACGTTGTGACACAACAGGAAAATGACTGAAGGAAACCCCATCCCAATGGCAAAGGGAGAGAGAGAAATGGGGAATAAACCCTGATCGTGGCTAATCTCTGTGAATGTCATTCCTTTGCTCTTTGCACCTGTTCACTCTCCAGGATTAGTGATTTGGCATCTAATCCACCTACCATGGACTTGATTCTGCTTTTACTTAAACTGGTGTAAAATCAGCATATCTTCATTGATTTCAGTGACGTTATTCCAGGTTTACATTGCTATGAGAAAAGAATCAGGTCGCGTAAGAGGGGCCCAATCCAAAGCCTCTTGAAGTCAGCGCGTAGGCCCACATTGGCTCCAGCACTAGATGAAGGAAGAGGTTGATAAGAAACTATTCTGGAGAGGAGCCAAGAGATGTTGTGTGTCAAAATAGACAGCACGGCAAAAGGTCACTTGCCCAGCACTGCAAAAAGTAGAAGTCTTTTGGCGGCAGACTTTTAATAGTGGAATGATGCAGAAGTCTGAGCTAGTCTGAGTTTTGCTATCTACTCCTGAAAACGGTTTGCAAAAGATGAGGCTAAAATTGAGACTTTTTATACTGAGCCAGTTATCTTCCTTGACTTGGCCCTGCCCTTCCTTTAAGAAGTAAAAACCTCTCTGAACCTCCATTCCCTGCTGAATCTGAAATGAACTTCTGTTCAGGTTCAGAAAAATTGGGTTTCACTGTTTGTGTGTCCCTCTGAACTTGTGTGCTTCTGTTTCTGGTCAAAACCAAGTACTACATAAGAGGCTGCTGTCACTGTATTTCTGGCTTGTGCAGAGGCAGAGATAAAGGTCATCTCTCAAAGGGCTGTTCTGAGCTTTTTAGCTTGATTTGAATGATCTTTTGGGCTTGGGTGGCTTGGCATGGCAGCCAGACTTCTGTTTTAACCTCACGCTTAGGGGAGATTAGCTCAGTGCTCGGGGAGGGGGGAAGGGTCCGGGACTAGACTGAGATCTGGAATTTATCTGCTGCTTTGCTTTTCCCCTGTAGTCTGCCCAGATCTTCTCTTCCTCCCCCCTGACTCGGCCTGCAGTGTAGGAGAGCTTCTTATTGCGAGTATGCCGGTCTCGTCCATGATCTATGTCTGATGGGTGGCCAGAGATGGGAGGGAGGGACACAGGGAGGGAGGGAGGGAGGATGTGTGTGTGTGTGTGTGTGTGTGTGTGTGTGTGTGTAAGTAACAGAGCACTGACCAGCATTTGGCTCCGTTCTCTAGCCATGTGTCCCTGGCAGCGAAGAGCAATACGGATCTGAGTGACTCATGGAGAGGAGTGAACTGGTGATGTGCACACACCCACACCACTGACAGGACCTGGATGAGCTGCGGGCAACAGTTCCTCTATCACTCCCACCACCTTCTCTTTCCTCCACTTCTCACCATGCTTCACTCTTCTCTTCCCATGCCCTCCTCTCATTTCCTCTTCCTCTTTCCCCACTCCCTTAGGATCCCCAGAAATCTCCTTTCACCAGCACTGGCTTTGGGGAGCTCCCTCTGACGCTCTGATTCCTTCTCTTCCCTTGCTTTTCCACTGCCCGCATAGCACATGAAACATACTGAGTGGAAGCACAGCTTGGTGAGTTTTGCTTTGCCTGCCACCAGTGTAGGAAGTGTGGCTTTACAGCCCAATTAGGCAAGAAAATATCATGAGTTGGAAAGCAGAGGGAGTTGCCAGAGCCAGTGTGGGAGAGGAGACGCACATTGAGTAGCAAAAACGTTCCTATTACCTGACTCCTCTCTTTCAGACTTCTCTGGAACAAATGGGGAATGTCTTAACTCTTTGGGAGTCGCTTATCACTAACTGCTGCTTTTGCAAGGTGGGCGACATCTCAGCAGGAGGAATCACCATCCACAGCCTTAAATATTATACGGAGGATAGCTAGCTCTCCAAACAGCTTTAAAAGTTACTCCATTGCCATGTATATACTAGAGCTGAAGGACTCGTGGGTGGGTGTGCTGAAAACTTTGGGATAATTAATTAGGTTATTTATTTGTGACAAACGAAAATCAACAAAAATGTGGGCGTTGCAGTGGTGCAAGGGAGACGCTTGCAATGAAACCATGACTCTAAATCACATAAAGGTCACTCATGAATAACTGCTGATTTTGGTTCCCGGTAGAGTTCTAGCACAGCATGGCTGCGGTGAGCTCATGGAATAGTCATGGATAAGATCAGCTGTCTCAAATTGGCCCGTGCTTCAGAGACCCAAAGGGGTGAGGCCTCTGACCTCCTACTGTTTCTAATGTGCGTAAATGGCCAAGATGTACAGAGGCACAGTCAAGTGAAGGAGCTAATACACAAAGCATTCAAAGCTGGCTTTGAATGTGTTGTGTCTTTGGGTGGATGCTCATTGGCTGGGCTGTGATGAAAACCACTAATGTGCTAGCCACAGGAGCAAAAAACCACTTTCTTTAGCATGTCCGGGTAATGGAGAGACGTCACAACAAAGCCCAACAGAGCATTATGGGTAGGGAAAGATGGTTTATTCCCCACTCCCTCCATTTATCCGATGGTAAGTGAAGGGACTTGTGGTCAGCAGGAGAACAAAGTTCTGTGAGTCTGAAGAACCTATAAATTGGGGACGTAACTAAAGCTTATACCATATTTCACTTTGTAAGAGATGCATTCAATTCACCCAGTGTGTTGGATTGATGTTAGAGGTAGCAAAAATATCCCACTGATTCTGTAATGAGGGATGTATGGATTGGCATCAGGTGTAAATAACCAAGAAGCAAAGACGGGAGTCATTAAGGCAAAATGGTTAGATGCTATTTGAGGATGAGAAAGAGCATGAGGTAGACTTCACTCATTTTCTCAAATTCTCTCAGTGGCCCTGGTCCAGAATTGTGACCCTGCAGAGGAAGAGTTGTGTCAAATTATGTAAAGTTAAGTTGCTTTCCTAGCTCTGCTACTTCAGCTCTGATTTATGCTGTGCATAGACTAGAGATGGGTGACCTCACTTTGCCTAACTCTTAGCCCACTCAAATGGAAGACTGTTTGGTAGAGAGTATTAGAACACTGAATTGGAACTCAGCATATCTGGGTTCTATTTCTTGTCTCTGCCATTGGCCTACTGGATGATCTTGAGCAAGTCATTTCCTCATCTGTAAAATGGGGATAATGATACTTGGCTTCCTTTGTAAAGCACTTTGTGTTCTACTGATGAAAAACACTATATAAGAGGTAGGTGGTATTCGGGTTTTTTATTGTGTTGTAGGTTTGAAAGTTTGATTTGTGCTTGGGGATTGTGTTCCCAATCTGTTTAGTGCAGATTAAAGAGAGAATCCAGGAAAGAGGAGAAAAAACAGGGTGAAGGAGAATTAGAAAGGGAACATGGTGTATAATGCATGGTGAAAGGAGTAGAGAGGGAAGAACATTCTAAAAAGAACAGATGCACTAGGTCTAGTTTAACTCGCACTTAATCTGGTGTGGCAGGGTGCTGGCCAGGAGTACCTGAGCCAGCCCTGCGGCCCCTTTAAGAGGGAGAAAAACCCTCTGCAAAGCTCCCTTGCAGGAAGGCTAATCAGCCACCTGTGCTGTAGAGCAATCAGTCGGATAAGCTGCACCTGGCAGCCTCCTCAGGGGGATATAAGGCTGCCAGGAAGGAAGCCCAGTGTGGTGGTGGGGATGGTATGGAGTGTGTGAAGAGCTATTCAGAGCTGTGCTTGTTTGGAGCTGGACTAGATAGAGTCTGTAGAGCTGTAAGCTGTAGAGCTGAACTATCAAGAGTGTATGCTGTGAGCTGTAGAGCTGTAAGTTGAAGAACTGTACAAAGCTGCATATATTGGTGGTGGGGTCCTGCACTGTGAATAAAGAGCACTGTTTGAAGCAAGAGAAGGGTTTCCTGCCTGTTCCTGAGGAGGGGTGAGAAGGCGATCTGTCACACTGGTTTTACATCATCGTACAACCATTTGACCTCAGCAGAGGTACTCCTACTTTACATCGGTATGAGACCAGATTCCAGTTGTGCCAGACCAGACTTTTGGGAGTGGGGTTTCTTTTGCCCCTAACAAATAGCATAGGCTTTCCACTAGCTAGAAAAACATTGAGCCGGAATGCTGCCGTCCGCTGCACCAATGTAAATCTTGATTAACTCTCTTAAATCTAAAGGGTGTAAAATTAGAATGAGTGAGAGCAGAATCCGGCTCTATGCAGTCTCATTGCCTGCTTTAAATACGGTATTCTCTTTCTGTAAAGCATGCAGACAACCGACATCTGTATTATCACAGAAAAAGGTCCCATTTGTTTTATTCTGCTATACACCCAGATCTTTTCACAAACTCTATCCAAGGGTTACGGATAGGGTGATATTAATCTCATCTTTTGGTAATTGTTCAAAAGCAATATTTGATCTGAGTCGATATAGCCCATTCTTATCTCCTGATGCTACTTTTAAGAAGTCTGTGGCATTTCACGGTGATATAAATGCGAAGAGATACATTACAAATCCCGTGTCTGACTGATTCATTGTGTGATTGATAAATGATCTGCATATTTTCTGCATGAAAACAGTCCTCGTAAGGCGATACCCTGCCCAGAAGTCTGTGAAAGGTTAAAGGAAATTTTTTAAACATGTATAGACTTTAAACCAATACACTTTTTTTTCCTGATACATGAAATCCACCCTGTTTATTTAAAATATAATATCGCGCTCCATTCTTATAACCCTATCTTTTTTTAATTGCTAGGTACAATTGTGTGAAGCCATAGTAACAATGACAATTACAATACAGATGTTAAAGTGCTCTTGACCTGTTCCAAGGGGGGATAGATTTAAGAAATGCATACGACAATTCTGTTTTATGGAGTTCACCTCTTCTCTTGAAGGATATAAAATGAAACTAGCTCCCACTGTAACACAGCAGTAGTCATAAATACTAGAGATTGAATATCCCCATATAATACTATAACAGTGCTCACAAGTCCTCTACACTGGAAAATCCTGTTCCTCTGTTGTACGACAATGATGCTCACAGGTAGTGTAGATTGGGTGCTATTATTAAGTGCTGATGTTTCATGGATATTCCAGGTCTTGTAGGTCACTCTCACTGGTGATGAACATTTCATGTACCTGGTATGCCACCCCACAAAGGGGAAGTACAGGCTTGATGAAACATCTCTGGGCATCTACAGAATTTAATAGAAAGTCATTGATTTTTCTTTAGAATTTTGAACCTGTGCTATGGAACTGAACAGAGAACTGTATCCTTGCTATAGATTCCACAGGCTGGTTTCAACATTCTATAGCAAGGACCTTATTCTCAATCAAATTTCCGTATGACTGCCAGCTTAGCCCTATAGCTGGATGAAAGATTTTTATGTAGATCACTATACCAAGTAATTTGCTCAGAGAATGAAATACAATCTGTCCAAGTTATTCAAGTACTATTCAACCAACTAAAGTCTTTGCTATCCAACTTTACAACTTCCTGAGACTTCTGAACTGTTGAGTCCTCTGAGCCCAAACCAGTTTTGGAAAATATACTTAGAACTACAGTGCACGTCTTAGTGACTGTTAAATATCGGAGGTCAGTGTGGAACAGTGTGTTCCAGCTCTATTATTGAACTACGCACCTTTAAATCCTTTACAGCATTTACCAGCAGAGCACTCATTTAAAACGTGTTCATAGAATCATAGAATATTAGGGTTGAAAGGGACCTCAGGAGGTATCTAGTCCAACCCCTGCTTAAAGCAGGACCAGTCCCCAACTAAATCATCCCAGCCAGGGCTTTGTCAAGCCTGATCTTAAAAACCTCTAAGGAAGGTGATTCTACCACCTCAAAAAATGTTGTTTTAATGCAAAAGACTCCATTGCCACTGTTCTGTGTTGATTATGTGGTAAAACGTTTTTATTGCCGCATACAAAAATGACTTGGAACTGTTCCATTCCAGATGTGAACTTTGGTGGAACTCCATCGGCTCCGCTAATAATGCAACGATACGGGGCCCTAGAGGCCCGGATTTCCCTGTCTTCTCCACACCCCTCTAAAACTGCTCTTCTCCTTGAGTAAACGTGTCCTTTAACATAGTACCTGTAACAAGCATCAGAGCATTTGGTTTGTGTAGAGATCGCACCATTTCACCCAGTGCTGAAATGCAGCCTCCTTGGCATCGAGAGGTGGAAACGGCTATAATGCAACATTATCCAACAGTTTTGGAAGGGAAGTACTCAGATAAAGGCTGATTCGGGAAAGCACTTAAGCACGTACATAAGTCACAAGTCAGTGGGACTTGTGTGTGCTTAAGTGTTTTCTTCTAAACTGAGACCATTGTTTCTTCAAAACTGGAACAAGAAAAGAATTGGTTGGAAGAGAAAAAGTGCACCAGGCCCACTGAACTAAATTCACCCCTGGGCTAACATAACGACAGGCCCTGGAGTTAAATTAGCGGTCAGTGTGACCTTGTTTCTTGAGGTGGTTTCCTGCCTCCCTCTTCATCAACCTAATGTTCAGAAAGCAAGACACCCTGCCCTGTGAATAATGACCTTGAAGTCAAGGAGGGAGTTCTGCTAGTTTGCGCTAGCAGAGGTTCAGTTCCTTTGCACTTAACCTAGCTCCCAGTTTAATTAGTCTCTGCTGTGCCCTTGTCAGACTAATGTGTTCTGCAGAACGTTCGTTATTTCTGGCTTTGTTGCATTGTTGGCTGCCGCCATGCGTTGTACTAAATAAATTATTCACTTCATAATTATTGTTTGTTTTTTTTAAAAAAAAAGCGTCCTTCTTATTTATAATTACACCATGACTTTATTATGTAAAAATCAACGCAGCACATAAAGGCTCAAAAATTCCTGATGATTTCGAGGCTAGTTTGGAGTGAATTACTCCTTTTAATTCTCTTGAGCTCTAAATCAGTATGGGTATGTCTACACAACCCAGGTCGATGAACTTGGGCTGGCAGAGCTCTGAATGTAGCTGTGCAGACAGCACTTTGAAAAGTCGCAGCTTGGGCCGGAGTTCACGCTTTGAAGCCTTGGGACGCGGGGGTAGCTTCAGCCGCAACTTTTCAAAGCGCTGTCTACGCGGCTATTTGTAGAGCACTGGCGAAAACCCAGCTAGCCCAGGTCTGGGAGGCTTGCTGCCAGGGGCTGTGTAGATGTACTCCCTGTGGTTAGGAGATGTACAAGGGGAAAACGTGGTGCTACAGGGAAGGACACTTGCGTTGCTTTGCAGGACTTCTCTCAGGCCATCATAGAGCCATTGCCTCAACATAGATATTATCTTGTGGATTGACACCCCCCCAGCCCCATTTTTATGGGAAGTTAGGTCCAGATGCTAAGTGCTCCGAATTCCTGCTGATTTTGTGACCCTCCTCTTGGCCTCTATTTATAGCGCCAGAGAGGAATACTTGTAATATTGTATTTACAGTGATGTCAGTGTCCTTGGCACTGTATAATGCACAGAGGGAGATATGGCCCCCTTTCCCAAGGAGCCTACATTCAAGCCCAAACAGAGAACACATCAGATTGTTAATCACTTGGGAGTGGTGTCCCATAACTCAAAGATCCAGCTGGCATTGTGAGTCAGATGGCTTACTGCTGAGCAGAGCTGTGTGGAGAAAAGGGGGGAAATTGCCACCATTTAAAAAATTCATGGTTCTCCCCACCTTCCCTGCACCCCCCCCCCCTTTTTAATTCCGAAATTGAGCTGTGTCTGAAAATCAGGGAACATGTCCAAATTCCCCTCATCAAATTTCAAAATGTTGTCTGGGTTTTGAAAATTGCAACTGGTCCCGGTTCTCAGGCCCTGAGATTCATTTCATACAGGCCGCCAGGCGTCCCTTCAGCAAGTTATTGACTTGAGCTGCATTTATACAAGTGACCTAGAGAGTGGAAGACTCCATCCCCTAATACTAATGCTGTTCACCAGCGGCATGTGCTTTTCTCATTAAGGGCCCAATCCTGCATGATGCTCAGCACCTCCCTGCAAACACCTCAGTACACTGTGAAGCCCATTGTGATTCAGGGCGCACAGTAGAGTCCCTGGAGTGCAGTAATTGGAACTAGTCACTGATTGACTTGACCCTGAGAGGTTTGATTGTTCAGATTCTCTCATTGACCTCAAGGGGGCTGAGTTCCTCTCTCAGAATCCAGCGTTCTGGAGTATGGAGCCATCTTGCCCAATCATGTTTTTCTTCTTATGACTTGTGTCTAGATTCTTCTGCTCGAGTCTGCAGAGCGTGCCCCCCCTTCAGAGAACGACCTGCCGATTGCCAGGGCGACACCCACATGGTATGACGACTTGCTCCCAGATGCTATTCCCCTGGTCAATCCTGGGACGGTGTTGAGGAAGCCGGTGGGACCAGCTGGTAAGTATATAGCCAGGCATTTGCTCCGACTCCCTTCTGGAGTGACAGATTCCCAGGACAAATCCAAATGTGAGTTATGCGTGATAACTAATGAATAAGCTGCTTCAGTGCAACTTGGTCTTAGAAACAGCCTTGAGTTTGAGCACATCCATAACTTGGAGTGAAATATTTCCTGTTCTTTCTAGCTCTTGGGTCAGAGAGTGGGAGTTGTAGGAGAAGGTTTTCAAATGGTCAGATGTAAGTTGCACCCATGACGTTTGTGCCCATTTTTTTGAGCCTACAGGGAACGACAAGTACCAGTCCCAGCATGTGTGCCTCCAGCTACCGTAGGGCAATTGCAAACTGGGAATGTGGGGGGAGAGCTATTGGCCCAGGTCCTCACATTTGCATCTGCAGTTATCTTTGCACCTGCAGCCAAGCAGTGGGAGCTTCAGCCTGGCTGAAAATATCCATTGCAAAGAGAAAACCAACCCCACAGAGATGAGTTTTCAGAAGTCTCAGCCTAATGTGGAGGAATGGAGTAGAACCAGTGACGGTGAGATCTGGAGCCACACTTCCCCAAAGCTGAAGGCTATTCAAATCTGGGAGTTTGATTTGCTCTGTCATAGCTGTAAGAACCATTTGTGAATCTTATCTTCCCCAGAGCTCAGGGTGAGTGAGGAGTTTGCTTTAAGTCTCTCTCTGCTAAACTGTGAGCCCAGATGTCGTGTTCACACACCCAAAAGGGTATATTTGGATGCAGCAACCTGCCACTCTAGTAGAACGTCTGATTTGCATGCACACTTTAGGCAGTTTGCCTGTGTAGCACAGCTCTGTGGACTGCATTTTCCCTTCTCTCTGAAAGAAGAGATCTATGAGTTACAGATGAACTGCAGAACATAAAAATGAAACTAAATCCTGTACTGTTTTCTGGAACTTTGACGGTTTCTTCCCATTTCTCCTCTTTAATCCTCCCCTTCCAGCCAAGGGGAGCTGGATATAACTTCCTCAAAGCTCATTATTGCTGTCCTTGCATTGGTGAGGATGTTATATAAAGTGAGGAGCTTTTTGCTTCTCTTTTCATGCTCTTCCCTGCGGAGGCTGTAGAGCAGCTGCATCCCAGGAAGAAAGCGGCCAACCTCAGGGGAAGAAAAGAACATTCCAGCCCCCTTTTGCCAGCCGTAGTGGCCTGTTCTTAAACTGTGTGTTTGTGTTGGCCCAGAAATCACTAAGAGTTGACTCCTGGTTCCCTTGATGCTAAGGATGCTCATTAGGAGCAGGTATTCCTGTGTCTTGTAAGGAAAATGTTTACATCCAATGGATGAGGATTTTCACTGTGAAACATTCCTGAAAAATCTAGAGACCCTGGGGGCAACCTAGAAAGGACATTTAATGCTCAGCTCTTGTATTCAGAATGTAGCACTTCCCTGGCAGTGAGCCCTGGGCTGGGAGACTATTGATGTATTAACAGGAAAAGATGTTCTGTTAATGATAAATCAGTGGCACTCTGCAATTTATTTTTTTAAATTGAGCATAAACAGATTTGGTCTGTTTTATGATCCCTCCTGTGGTGTGCAAAAAAAAAAAAAAGTTACAACAAATCTCCCAGCTGGTTGACTTGGCTAGACAGATCTCCTAGCGTTGTATTTCTTTGACCTTGGCATGCTCACTTCAAGATCCTCACTTTATGTTCCCAAGGCCCTGTCTGACAGTTGCTTTCCCAGCTCCCAGCATTCTTCTTGATCTTCCATAGGACTTAGTATTGGGTTTTGTTTTCCGTTTTTTGTCAGAGCCGTTTATTATGGCAGCCCTTCATGGCTGCAGCAGACTCAGCACACGGATGCAGCCAACGCAGACCAGATGTAATCCTTGTTTATAATTGGACAGGATGCCACAACAGGGAAGGGAGGCTTTCTAACGATACATTCTGCAAAGTATTTTTAGCACGACAACTATGGTTGCCAATAACTGAATTAAAGCGGCGTTCCCCCAAGTGTCCATTTGATGCTTAGTTCTTCTTCCCCCTGTCATTTATTTTTGCTCTTGGAGTCTCTCTGCACCTGAACTTCATCTCATCAGTGTCTGCCCAGGAACAAGATTGAAGACTACACCCATCTGACTTAAATTTCCTTACTCCACTTCAGATGTCCATGGGCATAATCTTTTTCCTTGTTCTCTCACTGTGTTGGGAAGTTATCTCCTGCCTAGGCCACTGCTGTTGTTCCAAGGGTGGTTTTTGGGTTCGATGCTTTGAACTCTGGGAATGGTTCAGAATGACCTTGTAGAATTGACTGGCTGAGACCTTTCCAGGCTGAGATCCAGAAAAAACTTGCTACTGTTTACTAGGGTTGATGTTTCTTCCCTGACTGATAGGAGTTGGAATAGACAATCCTTTAAAAGCAATTAGAGCTGTTGAAACAGCTGCATCACTGGCCTTTCCGATCAGCTCGTTAATCAACAGGCCTGTATTTCACTAAGGATTAAAAAAACGACTCTGATTTTAGGTAGTGGGTCATAGGAGACGTATTTTTCATGTGCATTTCCTCTCCACCCTCCTGCTCTTTTAATTAGAGTCTAAGGAGTCTGTGCGGCTAGCACCGCAGAGAAAGTGACTGGTGTATCTATTTCTCCTTTTCCGAAGCACAAAATGTTGTTCGTTTCTGTATATATGATACCTCCAGGAATGCACTACAGCCCAGATCTCCTCCTCTGGGGGATGCCCTGGAGAGGGATGTGTGGTGATGTAGTGCCCTGTAGATGCAGAGAAGTTGGGTTTCTTCTTTGCATTTGACCACGCTCTTGCTGGTGTGGCATTAACTCCCCAGGGCAGCCGTTCATCTGTCCTCCGATATTGGGGAATTTAGAATACCAGCTGCACAAGGAGGGATAAAATTGTTGCTTCAGATGGTTAGTTGGAGGCAAAAAGAGCTAGCAAATGTGTTATTGAGTGAAAAAAGAAACCCACATCTGATTATTCTTCTTTACCTGTATTACAAATAGCTAGGTACCTAGAAGCACTGACTGCCCCAAGGAGCTTCCAATCAAAATAGACAGGCCAAAGGATGGGAAAGGAAAGAGACACAGAGAGTTGGCCAAGGTCACATGACTGAACCATGAGTAGAACCAAGATCTTCTGAGTCCTAGTCTGGTGCCCTAGCCTCTACATTCCTCTCCCTCTCCTCTCCTTTCTCTGGCTCTCCTCATTTTCAACGATCTATACATTGAGCCAGATTCTCAGCTGGTGGAAATCAACACTGACAGATTTCACTGGATCTACGCTGACACATAGCTACAGACCTGACCCACCGAGTTTGTTTTCTCTTTTCTTGTAGCTTTTTTTTTTCTTTGCGTTTGTCTCTTTTGAGCTGGTAACACCATTTGTCACCAGTCTGAACATTTGTCTGGCACGTTACTCAGTGTTGCAGCTCCTGGTCCTTCCATTAGCACTTTCTACCTTTCAATAAGTGCCATCTCCTTTAAATCCCTTCAGTAACAGCACGATTGAGGCCGTTGGCAGCACATGATTGCTCTTGGTCTGCAGACATCAACAGGGTTGAGTTGTAATGGTTGAACTTGATGATTGAGGCCATTTTATATGATCAAGGTCTTATTTTGACCCAAGCTCAGGGCGTCGTGCCTGAAAACAATCAATATTTTTTATTCCTCCCTCAGGTGCAGGAAGGAATTCTCAGTGACAACGATTCAGAAGTGTGTGTGTGTGTGTGTGTGTGTGTGTTCTTGTGGTTGCTTACAGTGCCGTGTGTGGATGGCCTTCATTTCTTAAAGGGGCCAATGCACACCCGCCTGAGCTTGCCAGATATATTATCTTGTCACGTTAGATGACTCCCATACCAGATCCATGTGGCTGGCCCTGTGAGGCTGGTGCCTCTCCTGCTATCTAGCTGTGGGGAGAGAAAAGGTGGGATTTCCCTATCTGACAGTTTTAAAGTGTATAAAAATGAAACCTGCCCTCAGTCTGTTTGGGAGTTATAGTTTCCATTCACTACATTTACCAGTAAAGTTGGGGCTGAACCAGTACCCCAAATCTGAACATTCAGAACTAAACTTCCCCAAAGTTGTGGCTTGCATCTCTCTCTATTTCCGAGTATTCTAAAGCCCCTAGTAGCACAGATCTAGGAACCAGGAATTCCTGAGTTCATCTAACCATGTCTCTGATACTGACTTGCTCAGTGCCCATAGGCAAGTCACTTAACTTCACTGGCCCCAAAACCATTTACCTACCTTTCAGGGGAGTTGCAAGGATTAAGCAGTGTTGGTCAGTGCTTTTAATGTATATAACCAAAGCACCTATTATCTTGGTGTGCAAGAACAGACATAGTGTTTAATATAAAGCACTAGGCTATATAAGTGATAAACATTATTAGTTTGTCAGCCCAAAGGAAACAGTGGAGATGTTTAAACCATTCAACTTTTCCTCAGCTTAGAGCCCACAGGAATAGCTGCCTTCCTGCCTGTGGACAATGTACACCCTGCTCTCTTGCCTTCTGTCTGCTTACCAGGGTTTTAGAGGAATTGCTGTGTAACTCCCCTTAACTGGGGTCAGTGTGTTACAAGTATCTCCATGTATTTTTGTTCAGCACTCCCCTCAATGGCACAAATGGACAACATCTACCGGTCACACTGGGTTTGGTTTAATCATGCATGTTTCCTGACTTGGGCAATGTTTGTATTAACTGGGACATATATTAGGGGTAAGGAAATACTAAGTGAATGGAGGAGACATACCACTCCTTTGATGGGTAATAGACAATCTCTTTGTGGTAGTGGAAGTCCGTGTAGTACCTGCTTTCACATAGGATATGATCCAGTTGGTACCTTATTAGGCTTGTATGGGCCTAAAAGCCAGGTCTGGGTGAAGCAGGGGAAAGAGAGAGTGGGGACTTCAATAAACCCCTGCCTCGTGCCATGTAGGTATACCGGTTCGGGCAGGGGGCTGCTGCAAGTGTAGATTAACCCAAGGAAGGAGGCAGTGGCTAGCATGCTGGCCTGTGCATCGACACTCTGATGGGCGTGATCTACTGTCCCCTACTCCAACCAAACACAGCAAGAACTCCCTCCGAGTCAGCTGTACCTTTCAAAATCTCTTTGGGTTGCTTTCCGAGGTGTAAGCGTGTATAACCACTCCAGTGTTCTAAGCAAACCAGTTTCCTATTTGAATGTTTGCAGGGCTACCGGGGCAGATTGGGCCCCCAGGTCCAATTGGACCAGTTGGACTTCCAGGACCACCAGGACCGAAGGGGGACAGGGGACAAACTGGCGAGAGAGGGCCAGCAGGGCCGCCAGGTGAGTGTCTCAGAGGAACTCGTGCTAGGAAGCTCCTCTTACTCTAGACTAACGGCTCTGCACATAGAGGGTCTGATCACATGACGTGCTGAGTATCTTTAGGTCCCATTGAATCAGCTCCCACTGATCAGTGAATGATGAGGGCACTCAGCCCTCCAGGACTGAGCCCAAAGTTTGTAATTACCATAGACACCCCCTTAGCCCATCCATGTAGCAGAAGAGTGATTATCCTGGGGAGCCAGCAGCACTCAGCAGGAGATGGAAAACCAGTCTCTGTCCAGCTCATAAGCAGAGAAGAGCTTTTTTCCTGTTTAGCCCTTTCACTGCTGTGTCCTTCTAGAGGGGAGCATGCCTCGTTCATGGGGAGGAATTTTGCTTCTCTCGTCAGGTACATCAAGCAATCAGATGGTTAACGTTGAAACAGTAATGCTGTCTACATTAAAGGAAAGGGTTCTAGGTAGGGCCTTCCCTTCTGAGTACAACCGACTCTTGAGCTAGGAGACTTAACTCATCCCCAGAATGTTACTGAATCTTGGGGATGCTTTGTGGCTTTGGGAAAATCATTTAATCTTTCTGTGCCTCAGTTTCCCCATCTATAAAAGAGTGAGTGGGTATAATGATGTGAATTTTGCTGCCTCCCTTGGGTGTCATTGAAGTTTCCTGAAGGCTTGCGTGGTGCTCTGAAAATGGAAGCTGCAAAGTTTTACTATTAATATTAACCCTTTTTGTGTGTAGCTTCCACTGCCCCACTCCACACTGAATAGCAGTGGCTTCTAGAATCATTTTAAATGGTGTACTTCATCCCTCACCAGCAGCAGAAGCCCATAACCTTCCATCCTTCAAGAGCAGACACTTTTCCTTTTACTGGTATTTTTGCCGATGCAAGGGGTGTGATGGGCCACAGACTTCACCGGCACGGTCCGAGCCCTTTAACTGGATTCAAGGCTGGAGAGATGCTCCTCTCAGACCTTCTGACAGCTCCTGTTATTGAGCAACACCATTTCTAGACCTTGATTCAATTCTTTCCAGCAGCACGGTGGGCTTTGTACTGACTCTTTCTCCCCCGTGCATCTGCCAATGTGTCTCCAACTTGATAGAAATCTCTCCTATTTCTTTGCAGGGCTTCTGGGACCTCCAGGACCAAGAGGACTTCCAGGGGAAACTGGGATCCCAGGACCTCCAGGACCTCCAGGGCCACCTGCCACCCCAGGTCTTCCGCTCACTGTCCAACAAGGGGTTCTCTACTCGCTGCAGCCCACAGCTGAAAAAGAAAGTAGGTTTCCTTCGGTGTCCACATCTTTCCGGGTGCATCTGAGTGATAGGCTGGTAGCCTGTGCAAAGGAAATCAGATGTTTTTTCTCCCCTTCCCTGCCCAGTACTACCATCTCTTAGCTTTCACTGGAGGATACCAGATCCATCTCTTATGGATCCTGCTGGGTATTTAGGCAGAGGAACAAGTTTTGTGGGAGGAAAAAAGTCTACTTGTCCCATCTATCCCTGCTGATGAACTTGAACTCTTCATTCAGGTTGTTACTTGCGACTGGATTAAGAAGCGTAGCTGGGTAGTTTATGGGACTGAGTTTGTGGGGGTTTACAGTTGCCACTTGTCCTAGTTTTTCTGGGATTGTCCCAATTTTAAAGGGGGGCAACTACCTCACACAAGCCTCGGTGTTCCAAATCAAATGGTTCATTGGGTTCCGAATCAAACGGAGGCTGCATCATGATGATACAACCCGGGTGACGTTTGGTGATAGAACAATGAGGGGGCGCTACAATGTGCCGAGAGCGTGATGTCACAGAGCAACTGTCACCATTTCTGTTCTAAAATAGGCATTGGGATTTCAGTGGGGCATCTGGGATAACTGAAAGCAAGAGTCAGGACACTGGGGTACAAATCAGAACGAATGCTTAAAACAAAGGCACACATTAAATACAGATCCAGTTTACCGCCGCCCTCCCGGCCTCTCCCTCCCTTCCCCATCTGTCTAGCAGTTGCTTTTTATATAGCACCTATTACCATGGATGCTTTTATATACTCTATTTCAAACAGTAATTAATTTGGGGGAAGTCTTATGGCTTCTGTTACACAGGTCATCCCAATGGTCTCTTTATAAACTGTGAATCTATAAACCCTAGTATCTATGTACTACACAGAATTCAAAAAGCTTGACAGTCCAGGACAAGGAAGTGTTTTGCTCCTTCCCTTCCTGACAGGGAGTTCCACTGCTTGGGTCCAGTAGTGATACTTTGAAACTCAGCAATATCTTCCCTTTGGCTAGTAAAGTGCTGGAAAATTAATGCACTCCACCGTACCCCTAAACAGGGCCGGCGGTTCTACTCATCTCTGCCTTCGGAGTCAAAATATTGTAATTACAGCCACAGGATTAGTAAGCGTCTGTGTGTCTGATAATTATCTATGGATTTCCTTCCCTTCCACCAACCTCCCCCTTCACACTCCATTTCCTGGAGGAGAGTGGATGTATTTTTAATTTGCTAAAGATTTTAGCAGCATCGTTCTGTCTTAAATTATTTAGTGTGTTATGGGCTGGATTAAATTAATTGTGGTTCAGTGCCCAAGCTTTTAGAAAAATGTAGCGTGAACTACTGTATTCACTATCACTAGGAGACTTTGCATTAAATTCATGCTGACTTCTTAGAGGATCATACCAACTACTGTGTTGATGTAATAGTAACATTGTGTAGTTCCATAGAGTCTTTCATCCCAATGGATCCCAAAGCACTTTGAAAATGATAGAGGTACAGAACCACTGAAATACTGACTGTTCTTGGAGGGCAGCAATCAACCAGCATGAAAGTGGTAGGGAAAGAATGAACTCTGACAAATCTATATACTTGTGAAAAGTGCCATGTTCTCCTTGGTAGCCCTGAAAACAGCCAGGACCCTAGTCTCATGAAAGAGACATACTGTATGGGACCCAGTTTCTCTGCCTTGGAGGAATGATTTTACCTAGTCATTCCTTCCAGGAATGTTTCAAAGCTGAGGCCTAATCCTGTACTTAGTGACGCCAATGCGAGTATTGTCACTGACTTCAAATTGGCATAGAAACTGGCCTGGATCGTTGGTCCATGATCTCCAGGATGGTTGGTCAGAGATCTCCAAGCGATCTCCCCTTGAATTATAGACTCTACCCTTTTATTTTTAAAAAAGCTATAAAATCCCTGACATTTCCTACTAATGAGGGTACTTTGATCAGACAGAACAATGGCAATTTTAAAATCAAGACTGGATGTTTTTCTAAAAAAAATCTGTTCTGGTTCAACCATGAATTTTCGCTGGCTTCTGTTATACAGGAAGTCAGACAGTGGCCCCTTCCGGCTTTGAATCTATGAATGTGTTACTTAAGATTGATTCAAGATGATAGTCTGTAGGCCCAAACTAAATTTGTGGGGACCTGCACAGAAGAATGCTCGTGGGAACCCTAACATAGTCATGGTATGAGAACTTGAACAGAATAGATAGCACAGAACATTTTGCCTAGGGCAGACACAGTAAGTTTTGAAGACCATTTACTGCTTTATCTTGACATCTTGTCTTGGTCTCACAATATCAGAATTCCCTCTCTCCATCCCCAAAATCCTCAAAAGGAAAATTGTTACTCACTGCTCCTTTAGGTAGGTGACTACATTGTATGAGAAATTTTGCATCTACTTTTTCAGTCAGTTGAAATCTTTGAGATTGGAAATTGGCAAGAATCATGGCATTGGGTAACAGAGTCCTGTGGCACCTTAAAGACTGACTAAAGTATTGAAGCATAAGCTTTTGTGGGCTAATACCCACTTCGTCGGATGCAAGCAGCTCACGAAAGCTTATGCTTCAATACTTTAGTTAGTCTTTAAGGTGCCACAGGACTCTGTTACCTCTGCTATTCCAGACTAACACGGCTACCTCTCTGATTCATGGCATTGGGCTGATTCCTATTAGGTACACATCCAGTGTACAGCTTGGTCATTTCCACAAATGGTCAGTAGCAGTGAAATTCAATCCAATGTACGGCCTTGCAAGATTTCTACCCCCTGTTGAAATCTTGGCACTACTGATGCTAATAGGGATAGAATCTCACCTCGGTGCGGAGAGTGATGCTAAGCATTTTAGAGTTTCGGTCTCTATCGGATCTAGACCCTATCTGTCTAATACAGATTTTTATAGAGCCTCTATCATTGTTGTAGCTAAGTGTTAAACTCGAAACAATCCCTATTTATTTTTCCTTGTGATTAATACAAAGCTGACTAATAGGATAGGTCGCTAATATGGCATGATGAGCTTACTGCAGTCATCGTATACAATTTGCCCTTTCATTTTTGTTAGCTGATTTGTGCAGGTTGGTGGAAAGCTAATTCTCAACAGCCAGTAGAAGCTGGCTCTGTAAATCCCAGACAGGATTTTTTTTTTAATGGAGCACATCTGAAAAGCATAACCATAAGATCTCATCTGCTGACAGCAGAGGGAAGCATACCCCAGCTAAGGAGCATGTGCACCCAGGGTTGTGGGAGAAAGCTGTATCCGATTATTATTAACCAGTGTTTGGGTTCTGCCTGATCATGGTTAATGTCAGGGTTTTATTAATCACAACAAGTTCCTGTTGGCAGCATTTATCAGCAGGCAAAAGCCAAAAAGTGGGAGACAAGTATTTTCTCACAGTTTCACTGTGCTGCGGTAGAGAAATTGGTCCAAGTTGTCTCTCTCCAGATCAGGTAGCGGGCAGAAATTAAGACAGGATTACTTCATTTCCATCCTGTCTCAACAAATCAAGCCTTTAATGGGGAGAATTTATCCTTAACACAGAATCATTTGAGATGGGCCAGATTCTAAATGATACTGGGCCACTGTGTCTGTAGGTAAATGGGCAACTTGCGTGCTCTGGCACTTAGAGATGGGAGGGGCAGCTTTGGATACATTCTCTTAGAGCCCCCATCAAAAAGGCTATGAAATGAAAGGAGTCTTTTCCGGGGAAAGGGAGGGGGGAAATGATACCTTGCTCTGATCAGAGGGTATTACACTCTTCTATTTGCTGCGAATTGCTTTAAGATAGAAACTGCATCGTGGTACAGAGCAAGGCAGGGACATGCCTGATGTCAACCAGCAGTTCAGTGGCAGGGTAGGGAACAGAACCCAGATCTCCTGGTTCCCTATCCAGTGTTCGATCCACTGACCTTTCTGAGAAGAGTGAAGAGTGGGAGGGAATGGAGCAGGAGGACAGAGAGAGAGGGGACAGGGAAGGGAAAGCGAGGAGAGAGATTGAGGCTGGCATTTAGAAAACTGTTCCAGTGGCTGTAAAAGTTGTGCATATCCAGGTACCTGGGATGACCATGGCTGATACAGAAGTAAACAAGCTTCACTGCTTCTCAGGATAGATTTCAGCCTGTTTTTAAATTTTCCCCTTTCTCAGTGCTCAGAGCTGAGCTGCCTAAGTGCCAGGGTCTCCTTTGACCCCCATGTGTATGGAGTGGGAAAGATCGGGGGATCCAAGTAGGCACTGGATCTCCCAGCTTGACCTGCTGCTTTGTGGGAATACAGAGGGGGGGCGGACTCCCCAAATCCCACCCCTGCGTATGGTGGATGTGCACTAGGTGTGTTGTAATTGGAGCCCTATATGACCAGGTAGGGGAGGGGAGGGGCAGGATTCTCCCCACAGAGCCAGTCAGAACTTCGGTGAGTTTTCCATGGCTGGGCTACCAGGGAAGGAGCAACAACAGAGTCTCACCGCAGCATGTTGCACAGGCCAGATGCTGAGCTATTAAGCTCGAGGGCTCCCCAGCAGAGGTCTCTCCCCCCCCCCCCCCCCCCAATGTGTCACAATTAGAGAAGCACCTTTCGTAAATAACTCTGAGTCGAATTGATCTAATGTCAAGATGGGTGGATTGGTGAGGAGTAACTCTGTTTGTCATCCTCCTCCTATTCTCTGTTCCTGGAATTTTCTGTAACACACATTCACTCCCCTCAGCAACAATTAAATCCCATTAGTTTTCAATCCCATTACCCCGTCCTACCTCCCCTAAGGATGCTTAATTTTGTTGACTGCTTGTTTTTTGTTTTGTTTTAAAAAACTCCCCTGAAATTGTTAATGCATCCTCTGCTGTTCGATGCTCATTTTCCTATTCTGTCTCATGCTCGAACCCTGATGGATTTTGACATGGTCAAATAAAACTCAGATTAATTGGATTACACACTTCACTTGGGTACCTTTCTCTTTGAACATGAAAGCATTCTCAGACATTTTGTGTCTGGGCCGCAATGAAGGAAAGATGGCTACGGTCAAAAGCGATGGTCAAAGAAATACCTGAGTTCGGCCCTTATGTGTTTGGCTTTGCCTCAGGTGAGACCTAGGTTCAGTATTCAAGGTATGTTGGTTCCCTTCCTGGACTCCATTGCAGTGACACCCTGTCCCTGAAGGCATCTGGAGTTATGTTTCGCAGTGTTCTTTAGCATATGTCACATTGGATCAGATCACTGATCTATCATCACTGTTGCTATTGTACCTCTATCCATGACCAACATCCATTGCTTCACCCAAGGTGAAAATCCTCCATAATGTCTAGACAGGACTCATCTTCTTTTTGGGGGGTATTCTTTGGGCCAAATTCTGCTCTTATTTATGCCAGTGCAGAGTATGCAATACCACCATTGATCTTAGAGGGGTTGCTCTATATTTATACCACAGTAGAATTTGCCCCTCTATGCCTGGAAGGAATCCCGTCTAATGGTAGTTCAGTGAGCTAAAAATCTGGGGAGACTGGCAGCACGATTCAGTAATTAAGCAAGCACACTGATTTGGAAGGAGGGGAAAGTTCTTTGGGGGCAATGGGAGATGAAATGGAAACATACTTCATCCAGAGATTGTCTGTGCACATGATGGCCTAATGGATAGAGCCTGAAGAATGAGAGGATCGCTTTGGCACCTCTGGTAGAAAATCACAGCTTTTTATTTTTCAACTAGCTTCTGGATGAGTTCCCCTCAGAACGGTCAAGGAAATTGTTCTAATGGTCAGAATTCCACCTAATTAAACACTCATTCTCTCCTTGGCCAACAGCTCGTCCGAGCTTTCAAACAGCCCAGTGTGAAATTCTGACTGACTGGACGCTGCAGTTGATAATTTTCTCCATCATTAATTCCTCTGCTCTTCTCTACAGATGGAGAACCCCAGCTGGCTTCCACCATCATCGACACGATCCTGGCTGGCTTGCCAGGCCCACGAGGCACACCAGGGCCTGTGGGGCCACCAGGTAACAGACTCCATCAAAGTGGACAGCTTTAATGAGGAGAAACCAAATCAAAGATTGTTCTCAGGTCGTGTGTGTGAAAGATCTAGTGGCATAGTTTATTCCGACGGGATGGCTGCCAGGAAAAGCAAGTGGGCCTGGCTGCAAGAGTTTGGGCTCACAGGCCTTGGATGCGTAGAGACGAAGCTTTGTTAAAAGGGGTATGCAGTCTTCAGAGCGAGGGAGAAACCAGTTTGTAACTGTTTGCCTCAGCAGGAGCAGAGCTGACACCAGCCATGAAGAGGCATATTATATAATCATGTGAACGCCTCTATTTTAGCGGTCGCTGAATTCATACCCCTTCCTGCAGTCATGGCTAAGCGGCAGTTCTGCAGAAAAGGACCTGGGGGTTACAGTGGATGAGAAGCTGGATACGAGTCAGCAGTGTGCCCTTGTTGCCAAGAAGGCTAACGGCATATTGGGCTGCGTTAGTAGGAGCATTGCCAGCAGATCGAGGGAAGTGATTATTCCCCTCTATTTGGCACTGGTGAGGCCACATCTGGAGTACTGCGTCCAGTTTTGGGCCACCCACTACAGAAAGGATGTGGACAAACTGGAATGAAAAAGATCGGGGGCTGGGGCACATGACTTACGAGGAGAGGCTGAGGGAACAGGGCTTGTTTAGTTTGCAGAAGAGAAGAGTGAGTGGGGATTTGATAGCAGGCTTCAGCTCCCTGAAGGCGGGTTCCAAAGAGGATGGAGCTTGGCTGTTCTCAGTGGTGGCAAATGACAGAACAAGGAGCAAGGGTTTCAAGTTGCAGTGGGGGAGGTTTAGGTTGGATATTAGGAAACACTATTTCCCTAGGAGGGTGGTGAAGCACTGGAATGGGTTCCCTAGGGAGGTGGTGGAATCTCCTTCCTTAGAGGATTTTAAGGCCTGACTTGTCAAAGCCCTGGCTGGGATGATTTAGTTGGGGTTGGTTCTGCTTTGAGCAGGGGGTTGGACTAGATACCTCCTGGGGTCCCTTCCAACCCTAGTCTTCTATCATTCTATGTATCCTCAGAATACTGTGGATCCGGTGCCACGTGAGGCCCAGCTTACCTCTTCACTCAGTGTTGCACTCATTCTCTTTCTGAAACCCCATGTGCAGTACCTCAGTTGGGCACAGTCGCTTTCTGGATCCTGATCTAAGTCGTCTTGTAGGACCAAGGAAGAATAGTCATTTAAAAGGAGACTGAAATTTTGCTGCATTTCTTTCTTCTTACATTATTTACATTTTGTGCATAGCACTAAAGTAATTCCAGTACAAAAGGATTTTTACATCAGAATGTGCATCTATCGTCTGTTTGATATCAGTCCTTAAGCCATGTCCTGATGATCAAGCAAGTTTTATGTAGAGAGGGTGTGAGACACCCTAATCAGGAGTAATGAAAGGAAATGAGGGCGATTGAAATGGAGGTTCCTTCTTTCTAAATGTCTCTAAAACTGTCTCAGATTATGATTTTATCGCCAGGACCCCCGGGCACTTCAGGACCCAAAGGGCCCCCAGGACCTATCGGTGTTCCTGGATCACAAGTAAGTAATTTTATCCCGTGCCTTGGCGGGGACGGGGGTGGGGTGAGGGTGGGGGAAAGAGCGGAGCATGGAGTTTAATGCAAAGCAACTTATCTTTGTAGAAAGGAGATGAAATGATTAATGAGTAGAGCTGAGTGGAAATTGGAATTTGCATCCAGCAAGAAATTCCACTTTGTTTTTTATCTCAAATCAGGACAAAAAGCTGAAATAGTGAAATTTTTCTCAGAACAAAATGTTCTGAAAAATTTTTGATTTGGAAATGCTTCATTTTGGTGTTCTTAATCTAAACAAAACATTTTTTGATATTCCCAGGAAAAACATTTTGTTTCGAGTCAGTTCAGTAGTAAACTGTATCTCCCGATGAGGTTGCATTGCCTACTAGGAGTTTTAGTTTGGGTGCCTGCTGACTCCTTTCTCCTGGGCTCACTGGGCCACGCTGGCACATGAAAAGGAAATGATGATGAATAGTTGACTAGTCAACTTGGTAATTAGTTAATAGTGGGAAGCCCAGGAGACCTATATTTGGAACAGTGTTCCAGAATGTGTGGTCCAACTGCCAATCCAAATGCTTTCAAGGAAAATTGGGAGAGATATAGGGGTAGGTGATTTATGTTGAGGGACATAACCTTGATTCGAATGAGGAGGAGGTTGCGATTGCAGGGAATTGGAGAAATGGGATTTTACTGTGTATTTATTAATCACTTGGAAGACCAAATGGACAGCAAGATGGTGAATTTTGCCAATGATGCAGAATTGTTTCAATTATCAAATGCTGTGGAGAACTGTGGGAAATTTCAGATGAATATAAACACACTGGGAGATTTTCCCACAAAACGACGGCTGCAATTTCACATGATTAAATGTAAAATAATGCACAAGAGCAAAACAAACAGAAGCTTCTCTTAAACTCTGGCCTCTGAACTTGCAGGATGTACACAGAGGGGGAAAAAAGCCTTAGTCATGGTAGGTAGCTTGTAAAGATGGACTGAAACTTCAGCTGGTGGAAACTTGTCTAATTCTATTGTTTTCAAGGGAGCTATGCTGATTTCCCTCAGCTGAAGGTCTGCCCAATCTTTACTAACTACAGAAGTGAAGCCTGTACTTAAAAAATAATAATAATAAAATGTGCTAATGTAACATTACAAATTTTACTGCCCGAAGTCAAACATGCAAAAGTTAAGGATGTTTAACCTTGCCCCTCACCCATCTTTCCCTATGCCTCAGATGCCGCACTCCCCTGCTTTTTTTGAGCTGCTACTCTTCTCCCAAGTCTTTCTCCCACAAGGTCTCCAAACTTTGTAAGGAAATGGGAGAGCTGGATTATTGATAGGCGTCACAGATTTATATTGTTTCATATATGTCGAAAGACTAGACTGTTTAGTTTCCCATTAAGTACCAACCGAGTATTTCACCCTGTTTAATTAGGAACATCCTTAGCCAGATGACTAACCAGGGCCTAGTCGCGCCCTATGGCTAAGATTTTCATAAGTGATGGGCGCAGGCCTCATTTTTGGGGTGCAATTTGAGACTCTCTAAGGCGGCTTGATTTTCAGAAAGTGCTGAACATTTCCAGCCGCTGATAACTGTGTCCCTCCCTTTGAGGCCTCTCAATTTGTGCCTCCAAAATCAACCATTGCTTCTGACAGTTGCGGAGTATCTGTTTAGATCGGATAGCTGCAAGCTATCATCTTCCTGCCGGAGGCTATTGGAAAAATGTTTGCTGACGCTTTTGCAGGATCCCATAAAAGTTTGGCAAAGGCCATCCCTAAGGTATGAAAGCATCCCAGCAGGAGGGCCAGAGTGAGCATACAGAGCTAAGATTAATTGGATTGTACATTTGAAACCATTTTGATGAGATTCACTCATCCAAATAAACAATTTTCAAATTAAGCCCAATGTGTGCTAATAATTTTGCTCCCTGGGTTGAATAAATCTATAAAACTGTCATCAATGGAGAAGAATGGCTTTGTCTCAAGACTTCTGGTAATTACACTCCTTTGCGGGTATTGATCTTAACTCTTTTTAACCACCCAACAAAGTCATGATAGTGTTGCAAACAAGGCAGGAAGAGAAGGTTTGTTTTACTGTGCGTTTTATCCTCCAACTCTCCCTAACTATTTGTGAGGTGTTAGTACCCATCCTAATGACTAATGCAAGTGTCTTAGGGGCTGCTCTGCCCTGCCCTGTTATTCCTTTGCATAGTTAACTTGCAGGATAACATAAGAACCCAGGCCTGTGAAAGTCTCACCACCTCACCTGTCAGGACTATTTCTAGAATCTGTAAGTCCCTGTTCCCATTCTCATGTAGAGGCTGACAACAAAGGAGCCAGTAATAGCTGCAATATGCACCACTGTTTATCATAAACTGGACTGAGTCCACTGTCTGTTTCAAAGAACCCATGCCGAATAGCTATCACACTAAGTTTACTACCAACCTGGGCCAGACGTGAACCAGTAACTAGAGGTTAATCCTATTTTTCAACTTCCCATTACCAGTGCCCTCAAGACAGTTCCCCCCCTCCTGTCTTTGCAGCCCTGAATACCTTGTCATCAGCTTTTAGCAACAAATACCAGTTGTTATAATTCAATCTGTTTATAAACAAAAATCGTAGGCACTTTGAAAAGAGCCTAGCACGAGGGGTCCTGGCCCATGACTCGGGCTCGTAGATACTAAGGTAATACAAAGAATAATAATATATGTGCATATTCACTGGGATCCAGCTGAGAGGTCTGTAAGTGCACAAAACTCCTGAAGGCCTTTTATGATGCATCTTTACCTTGAATCCCTGTAAGACTGCATGGCCTTCGTAAATCATCCTCTGCAGGCCTCGTTATGCAGATGCACCATTTCCTTGAAAGGGCCATGTGACAGCTCTATCCTGAATGTGCAAAATGTAATTGTAGAGATCCCCAGACCATTGGGTGTGTTGTATCTACATAGTTGCTGATGGCTGACTATCCCTGCCGTGAACCTTGTGAAGTTATTGACACTTGTGCAAAATGCTATCCTCTGATGCTGTGCCACATACTTCCTGTGTGAGCTTGGGCAAGTCACTTATCTTCTCGGTGCCTCAGTTTCCCATCTATACAATAGGGATAATCGCACTACCCTGCCTCACAGGGTTGTTAAGAGGATAAGTGCATTAAAGATGCTATGATAAGAGAGGCCACAGAACTACCTTATAAGATAGATCGAAAGAGTCACATTTTACACTCCCGGGTAAGTGATTACGCAGGCTCTCAGGCCGCAGAGAATCCCAGCATCTTTAACAGTAGCGGGTGGTTACGCAAGATGTTCATTGGCAACTTTGTTTACTGTTCCATTCAAAAAATACATAATGGAAACTAATTTCCTCTTATCCTGCATCTGCCCTCTAGGGTGTACCGGGGTCACCAGGACAGCCTGGGCCTAAAGGTTCCAAAGGAGATCGAGGAGAAAGAGTAAGTTAAAACTTTATCACATGTAAAGATTCACACCAATTCTGGGCCTCAGATGGTGGAAATCAACATAAGTCCATTGAAGTCAGTGGACCATCTCTGACTAAGTGCTCATATGTTCAGAATATTATGCAAGAATCGCTAAGGGAGATCATTGCTCAGGCAGAGGGACATGTTATTTTCATAGGGTACAAGTTACTTCTGAAAATTTCAGAGTAGTGAACACTTGATCCATAAATGCCTATTGGGAACAGATTTTACTATAAACACTTTAGTACCGAGTGTTTTAGATGGTTTAGCTCCGTTATCATGTGACTGGAAAAGAAGGGCAAAGCATGTTAGAGAGAATTAGAACTACTCTGAAACAGCCATTTTTCAGGGTCAAATAATGTTCTTAACATGTTTGCTTTCACTTCAAATTTTGTCATATTACTGCTATCCTTGCTTATTTTGTCAAGGACTTAGAAGTGTTAGTGCCCAAAATCCAGGAAGAGGAGCTTGCTGGGTGTTGTTTCCAAACTGGCCAGGATTAGGAAGTACCAACTCACTCCCCGCCCCCCAAAAACCCATTTCATGTGTGAGCCTCGTCTCACCAGATTACCAGCCCAGTGCCCAGGCAGACTAAAGAGGTTCAAAGTGGTATTTGATCTTTTGGATGCTTCTGCTATCCCAGTCCTCCAAAACTCTTCAGGACTGCCTGTCACTGTGCCAGACTATCACCATTGGTGGCTTGTGGAGACCCTTCTAAGAAGGGCTGTAAAATGAAATCTTTTAAGCACTTAGCACTGGGGGAACTGGATTGATGAGAGAGACTCCTTGTGAGGAGATTTTGTCCACAAAGTGGAGGTACATGCTGAAAAAGTTACCATTGATAGTGTTTGCAGCATGTTCTGGAAAGGAAAGACCGCTGCGTAAAAGTTTTAGTGCGAAGTTTCCAGGATGTGCCCAGAGCAGAAGTCAGGTGGCTGTATTTCCTTTCTTTAAAGAGGAATTACCTGCATGTAGATTTAGGTGAAACTCACTACCTGGAAATCAGGTGAACAAATCATCTGCATTTCCTAATTTCTCTCCCATCTTCTTCCTCCTGTTTGCTTTTTCAGTCTGAAGGGCAAAACAGAGTCTGTGAGGGCTTAGAAAGGCAAATGCCAAGTGCAGTTTGATTAGTTTCAGATGAGCTTGGAGACTGTCCAAGCCCATGAGCATAACGGGTGACAGGCTTAACCTGCATTGTTCAAGATTTTACATTAGGGCAACAGCAACAATTCAAAGTAGGTTGTTCAATACCCACACTGAAAGCAAATAAGACACAGAGATTGCGGATAAATTTCAGACCTAGCTACCAAATACTGCTTATCTCTATTTGATGTTTATTTCACTTTTCAGTGAAGGCCACTTGTATTTATGAGGGGAGCTCTATATGTAACTGTACATTTGATTAGAGCCCTTTTGTAACTATACGTCTGCCTTTTTTATAGGTAGCTTAATTCCATAATTCCAAAATTTTCAGTGGAGCAATTGTGTTGAAACTGGAAATATTTGACATGAAGATGTCTATTTTGATGAAGTTTGATGGGAAAACATCTAAAAGACTGTTTTAGACTCATTTTATTTTGAAAATATCAAATGTGTGTTTCATTTCATTTGGACTATTTATATATAATAAATATAACATTTCAACATCAGAAAAAAACTGTTTAGACTTGATAAATAGAAATTGTTTAATTGCCATTCTATATGTTTGAAAATTCTATTTTTTGTTTTGTTTTGGAACAAAAACAAAATTTTGGAATTTCCTGTGGAATGGAAATGCCGTTTTCCAGGCAGCTCTGTTATAGATGAATGGCAAAGCAATAATTAAAGCTTTCATTGACAGAAGAAAATAACACTTCTACAGAGGTGATATGGGATTGAGAAAGTAAATAGGAAAGTGTTATTTACCCCTTTGCACAGCACAAGAACTAGGGGTTACCCAATGACATTAATAGGTAGCAGGTTTATAACAAACAAAAGGAACCATTTCTTCACATAATGCTCAGTCAAGTTGTGCAACTTGTTGTAATGGGATATTGTGAAGGCCATAAATACAATTGGGTTCAAAAGAGGAAGTTAGATACATTCATGGAGAATAGGGCTATCAATGGCTCTTAGCCAAGATGGGCAGGGATACAATCTGGTGCTCCGGGTGTCCCTAAACCTCCAACTGCTAGAAGCTGTGCTTGTACAACTGGAGCTGGACCACTCAAAAGCATCTGGCAAGGGCCAGTCAGGACACTGGGTTAGATGGACCATTGGTCTGAACCAATGTGGCCATTCTTCTTTTCTTACCTTTTTGTTCACCCATATAAATGCTCTTTCCAAGTTAATGAAAGATCTTTCTAGACATTGTGCAGGCTCTTTTTTATACAGATAATATCTGATGGCTTATGGTCATGAAATCCCTGGCCACCCTCGGTGCTTTTATCATGAGTCTGTAGGGGGAAATCCATGCTGCAGCTTTGAATGAGTGTTGGCATCACATGGACAAAGTGCGGAGACTCTGTAAACTGATGAAGGTCAGAGCAGAACAACAGGAAGGGACTCGTCTTACATCAATATTTGAGGATAAACAAGATGTCTTGATTCGTAGATTCCAAGGGACCATTGTGATCATCTAATCAGACCTCCTCTATAACACAGGTCTACAACTTCCTCAACATAATGACTAGAGTAGAACGATTTGAAGAAACATCCAATCTCAATGTAAAAATTGCCAATGATGGAAAATCCACAATGATCCTTGGTAAATTGTCCCAACAATGTACCTCCTGCCACCTTAGTTCAGGGAATTACTGCTTGCTTATACTTTTGCATGGGCCTGATTCACCCAATACAGGATCTAAGCAACTCGTATCCTTTTGGTGGGGAGAGTTGGGCCTTATTATATTTTCTTCTCATCAGTATATAGTTCTGCCAGCAGTGGTCACCAAGTGTTGCACGGGTATCTCCAATGCAGTGTTTTTGATGTAGTATCTTGCTCTAGATTGGTTTTATATGAAGAACCACTGAAGAAACAGTTGGAAAAAATTGTATATATGAGAAGACAGCTCTACTTTTCTCACAAATGTAAAATCCTACATCCATCTGGAAGGTTAATAGCAGCAAAATAAAAAGGGTGTGTGTGTGTGGAACAGTGGTGGATATGGCAGGTCAGAATATGGAAATTCCATTCTGCAGGATATTTAGCATGAAATTTAAGTTTTTCAATTCGCTTGAAACATCTCAGATTTTTTCTGAGAAAATAAATTTGAGCCAATTTGAAATGAATCCAAATTTTTTTTTAAAAATTCATTTTAGGAGTACTTCCCTCTTTCCCAGAGGTGAAAAAGAGGGTGATGGGAGGAAAAGGCAGCGGAGGACAGGAAACCCAAAAAATGGCCATTTTGATTCCATTTGATTTCAACCAAACAGATATTTTTCAAATGGGATTGAAACTGTTGTTTTGAATCGTTTCACCCCAAAGCACCCCAGAAAATGTAGAATATGAAAATTATGAAAAAAATTGTATAATTCAGAAAGCCATTTTTCATCAAAAAATGTATGCAGAGAAATTGAGTAGTTCTAGTTGTGGGTAACAGGGTGAGCATGTGTGCAGGAGATGATTAAATGGGTACGTGATGGAGGTTTGAGGGGAAATCATAATTTGATATTGCATAGTCTGTTGTTCAGTGGTGAAGGCTGAACAGTTTTGGCCTATCCATTATATTATACTATATGGTAGAATGTTGTATTTGGGAGAAAAACTCCAGGGATTTCTCCCCTTTAACATAATTGACTTTTCTAAGTTCAAGAGGATGGAAATCCATTTTACAAAAGATCGTTCTGAGATCCTAAACTAAACTTCCCCAAATGTTGAGAGGATTCAGAATTAGCGTTTGAGAGCTATTACCCATTTTGCTGCCTGCTCAAACTCTAAAAGCGATAACACTATGGGGAAAGAGCTGCCCCACTCTCATGTGAGTTTGGTTTTTGTTAAGCCATTTTAATTCCACTGGTGAAATTACATTTTGTTCTCATCAAATGGAAAAAAAAATGACACTTGCTTTATTTCTAACAGGGGCAAGCAGGTCTGTCTGGAGAGAGGGGCAATAAGGGACTGCCTGTAAGTGTTGTACGTGTGTGTCCGTGTCCGTGTCCGTGTGCATGTGACAGACAGAGAGAGAAAGACACACACAGGGTGTGTGGGTGCATGTCATGTCCAGCACCTTAAACACTACCTGGCTGGACTGTGACTGATACTACATGTTTTCTCTGGATGCTAATACATCATCCAGGTCAGGAGACAGCATCTCAGAGAGCTGTGCAAATGGAACACGAGGCTTTATATTGAAGTGGACAAAGCAGTAGAACATACCCCGTACCTGCCCTGGGTTGAGGAGGTGCACTGTGATCTCATATCTATTTCTGTGACAGATCGAGGAGTGGGACTAGTAGTCTAGCACAGAGAGCCTGTTAAGAAGAGAAGTGCTCCACGTACCATAGTTCTCCTCCCCTCAGGAGGGAAAAATTGGTAGCAAAAGATTTGTGCAGAAGATAGATCTGAGGTACCACCTCTGCCCTATCCAGAGGGGGCCAGATTTTCTCTAGTGTCTGTACTTGTTAGTGCCTAGTGGACTATAAAACTGCCTCCCACTTCGGAACCCTGGACAGACCCTCTGCCCTGTGGCTAAGCCATCGATATTCCACCAGCAAGCCTGACCTCTCCAAACCTCCTTTATCTGGGAGTCTCTTGAGAAAAGGCTTTCTCCCACTAAATCTGGGCCAACCAGCTTCTGGCCAGGCTGGGAATCCTCTGGAAGGTCGTCTCTCAAGCTAAGACCGCAATTACACGGGCGGTTCTGGTAAAAATAAAAAAACATTAGGGAGAAGTGAGTGAATCCAACAAAAAGTTGAGTTTGGTTTGAGTTTGGGTGGAAGTGTTATGGGGCGGGGGAAGTAAGAGGGCTCTCGTTTTGCCTAACATGGTTCTCTCCCATCTCCACTATTTCGCTCTGCTTGAAATATCTCTGTGATGCCCTGTGCTGCTGAGGAGCCAAGCTCCCATCCCAGCCACCTTTCTCAGCAGTTCATGGACCTTTCCATTGCTCTTTGTTTAGCGTGTGGTTTACTCTGTGTATGCCATCTGCTGCTTGGGGAAATGCAGCCACTTCCTGATGAGATGAGTGGGCGGCAGGGACAACTGGGCGTCAGACAAACTGTTTCAATAACTAGGGATCTTTCTTCAGTTAAAATGTATCAAGCATCTTGTAGAGAAGTTGAGGGTGATGTAGCTAATTAACAGGACTCTTGCATAATGGATGTGGATTTTTCTGGAAAAATAAAGTGTGTGCATGTTTGGGGGTGACTATAGTTAACTCCATACTGGTTGTAATGTAAAGCGTTGCATAGAGGGAAAGCCTCATGATACATGTGGTTTTGGTCGAGGTCCCCGGCCGCAGCAATCAGACCATGGTTCATTGCAATGCAAACATCCAATAACTCAGGTCATGCTGGGCCAAGTTCAGCTGTGGTGTAAATGGGTAGATACTCCCTCCCCCCCCCCCCACACCCCCGATAAAGCCAGCAGGAGCTGTTACATCTTAGGCCAGAGCTGAATTTGGCCCTGTCTAAAAGAACAAATGACCTACATTGTGATTTCAATTTGCCTTCTGCTGATGGGGCTTTTTTGGGGGAGGGGATTTGAATTATTTTGGATGGCAAATCTCCTCGTTTACATGGAATTTTTTCTCATTTTAGGGTGAACCAGGCAAGAAGGGTGAAGAAGGAGATAAAGGGGCTGACGTAAGAAAACACTTTTACTGCTGCCTGGTTTTTCTATTGGTGAAAAGAGTGTTTGCTCCCTTCGGGACCATACCCTGGCCTTATTCTGTGTGCAGGACTCCCGGTAATGTAAATGGAGGAGTGAGGAGATTGCAAAGATAAAAGGGCAGATGATGGAGGTGGCATTAACTTCGGATTCAAATATCCCTGTTCAAAAGACAGATCCAAATGTTTTTGGCTTGATCGGTGTCTCAGTGCTATACAATTACTAATGAATATATATCCTTACAGCACCCCTGGGAGGTAGGGCAGTGTTGTTACCCCTATTTTAAAGATGGGGAACTGTGGCCCAGGGTAGATTGAGACATGCCCCAGGTGACAAGACAGACAGTGGCTGAGCTGGGAAATCTTGAGTCATTGTCCAATGGCTTATCAACTAGACCATCCTTCCTGCCTATCTGATCCCATATCTAGTAGAATATGGCCCGTTAACAAGGTCTGATTTTGATTTTTCAACAGTAGGCTCCTGCTGATCCCTTGCTTTACCATTAAATAATCAAGAGTAAGATATTTGGGACCCAGCCAAGAAAGAGACAACACTCCCCCCCCAAACCCACGCTACTTAGATAATTTCACAAAATAGCAGCGAAAGGGTTTCTTGCGACATTTTTCGGTTTGGTGGTACAATGTCCGGGCAGGAACAGCCAGGCCCACCCAAGCGACGCTTACAACAAATGTCAGCTCTGCTTAGCGAGGAATATTTTAAGTAAACAGTGCAATGGACTGTGGAAATGGACACAAGCCACATAGTTTGAATCCAAACCTCACAGTTTGCCAGTGTTCAGATTTGCATGGCTATTGGCATGGCCCTTTATGGAAATAGGAGCCAGCTGAACATTTTGGATCTGGCGCCAAACCTCTCCAAAATTTTAGAGACGCCAGAATTTGGGTTTATAATTGAGGCTTTTTTGACTCATTGCTTTCCTTTGGCTGTTTAGAGAGACATCTCCCTATTCTCCACAGTTTGCAACCTGGCTTTGTTTTATGAAATTAGCAGTTTCAGGGGCTACATTAGCACTGTAGTCTTGGAGGATCACAGTATAAACTTATTAAGTAATGTACCTATGCTGTAGTCATATGCAGAGATTTTGTTTAACTTCTTACAGGGAGAAGGAGTTCAACAACTTCGAGAAGCCCTGAAGATTTTAGCCGAGAGGGTGTTAATTCTAGAGCATATGATAGGAATTCACGGTGAGTGTGTCTCAGCCTGGGGCTAAATTTTGCTTTCCTGGAGAAGTTAGTGTGGGACCAGAGTGACAGCTATCTAACCACTCTAGAATTGGCTAGTTCTAGACTCCTAGAATATGACTTTTCTTTTCACCTGTCTCTCAATGAGCTGCTGGCTTCCAAGGTGCAACGCTAGTTCAGCACAGTAGCTGTTTAGGTCAGGATTTTAAAAGTCGGTGCCTAAAGTTAGACTCCTAAATCCAGAACGAGGTGGCTGAGTTTTACACCTGCAGCTATCGGCTTCCGTGGAGTTACTCTGTCTTTACACGAGTGCATAATCCGCCCCACCGACACATTAGTGGTATAATCAGTCGTACAGAGCCAGCCCAGCTCAAGTCGTGTTGTGTACTGCTTCATACAACCTCTACAAAAATATTCTCATTACAAAATCTTTGCAACCGATCCTCAGCTGTTATCAATCGCCATAGTCCCCTGACTTCAGTGGAGCTCTGTTCCCTTACGTTAGCGGAGGATTTGGCCTTTTTAGTATTCGTTATGTCTGATGGACCCTAGAATGGGCCAGGCCTCACTCTGAAAGGGAGTGCAAGCCAGTTAGTTTGCAAATCCATAATCCAGGCAGCTCTCCTGATTAAAATTCAGAGAACGCTGATTGTTGGAAACATGAAACTCTTAGCGTCTCATGTGTTCCTATTATTTAAAATGAAGCTCTTAATATTTTGAGTGATATGGTCGGAGCCATTTCCCTTCCCACTACTGCCATGGGCCTTTTGTCAGAGGGAAGGGTTTTTTCTGATTCTCGCACATCAGAGTGTTGCATCAGCAGCAGAGAAAAAAGAGAAATCACTTGGTTTGCGGCAGGGACTCCAATGCAGTGACAGAGGCATAGGCTGCTCTGCAGGAATGGTCAGAGCAAGGGGAACTTGGAGCATGTATCTTATTGAAAGTCAGTGAAACTCAGGGTGCTAAGTCCCTGTCACTTTTGAAAATAAGACTTTAACCCATTAATTTAATTTCCAAAAGTGCTTATTAGTTTGCCTTGTCCTCCCCACCCCCATTCCTCCTGACTTGTTACTCACATTTTTTGCATCTTGTTTTAGATTGTAAACTCTTCTAGGCAGGCACTGTTTTTCACCCTGTGTTTGAATATAGCACATAGCACAAGCAAGGGCCTGTGATTACAGCCTGTAGGTGCAACCATAATACAAAGAACTAAGTAAAGGGGGGAGGTGAGCAAGAGACTATGTGGGAGGAAATCCACCGTATAGATGTCTGTGCTCTTCCTGGGACCACACAGCCAAGAAGGTAGCCAGAAAATGTAGGGCTTTATAGAGGCCTGTTATTCTCTCAAGATTTAAAATTAATTTGATACACAAATGCCTTAAACTTGAGGACATTAAGATATTCTAAGCCAGTCCAACAGCAGGAATAGTTACTTGCCCTCCCAGCTGTTCGGCACAGCCTGGGAAATGTACTTGATAGTTCAGTGAGAGAAGCAATTTGCAAAATAGTTACAGCACGGCTAGAACATGAGCACTTGACAACCTCAGCATTACCAGTGATTGCATCAACTCACGACGTGCACAGGCCTGCACTAGCAAAGTCCAATATGCTTTGTACAGACTCTTCCCTTTTGAAGAATACACAGGCAGCCCAAAGCTCCAAGAACTTTGCATTGGGTATGATTCTCCAGTGCCCTTTACCTTGTGCATCCATTTATACTAGCGTGACCTACTATCAAAGGGGAATGGCAGCATTTTAACACTCACTAGGCATTGGTATAAATGACTTGAAGGTGCAGGGCAATGGAAAACCGGGCCTAGTGAGTGGAGTGAATAGATTCAGTTTTTGGCTTGGTCTACTACACACAGATTTTATAGCAGTGTCATAGTGTCAGTTTACCAATATAGGAATTGTATTTATATTTATGTACAATTTAAAAAACATAAATTAGACCCTATGTCAATTAAAGGCTGAAACCTCCCAAGACAACTCAATGGGAAAGGCCTCCACAAATAGGCTCTGGCGAACAGGCTGTCTGGTCAGAGAGGGCAAAGCAAGGGTTGGAGTTGAGGGTCATTCACAGAGGATGCCCTGCTCCCAGACATTTACATTAATTAGCTGGAGCACCTCCATTGATCTCAAATGCTGGGAGACAGTTAAAGTTAGTAGGCCCTGGAGCAATGGAGACTTTATAGATTAAGATCAATAATGTAAGTTGCACCCAAAAATGATCCAGAAGCCAGATCTGGTTGTTGCACAGAATTTGCCCTTCATACTGCAATGCAGAGCTTTGTGTTACAGTGACAAAGGAAGTTAATTCATCTTAAATTTCCCAACTAACTGATCTAGCTAATTTGTATTATAGACCCTTCTTGTCCACTAGTTCAGGTCAAAGAGAAGGTTGAATGCTGGAAGCTGCCTGCTTAAGGTCAAAACTAGAGTCTTTCATTAAACTAGTACAACCATAGAGTGCAAAGAAAGATCTGTTTGCATGCAGTGGTTCCATTGTAGTGAAATTGATTTTTATTGAGCAGACAGCCCTTGAGCTGTGAGGCTATCCCATAATTTTAATCAGCTGGTGCTAAGGCTCCGACCCTGCTCCTGTTTGCCATGACTTCTTTGCAGGAGATCCAAGCCGAAATGCCAATTGCATGCTATCGTTGTCAGACAAAGCGCCAGAATCCATGTGGTTTTGGAAACCAAAACTACCACCCAAGTAACAAAGCAAAACATACCACCAAAAACTTTTCCCCACGCAACAGGATGGAAGCTTGAGATAATCAGAGCGTACTAAGCGGCCCTACAGAACAGCAGGACACAGGGAAAGCCCATTTTTGGCAATGCTTATTTTCAGCCAGCTCAGCACAAATCTCCATGCAGTGGGGTACTCACTTGAATTAGAAATATGGCCTGATGTGGGCAGACCAGCACTGGAGGTCGAGCTAGGAAGGCTGGGCTCTTGGCAGTGAAACAAACAAGTGTCCATTACTGAGTGCAAAAGAAACAGAGCATTAACATTGAAGAGTCAGTATTATGGGTTTACGGGTGTAAGCCCTTGAAAAGGACCATGGCCGTAGACCAAATGTACAATTAGCTTTAAGGGGCAGGATCATTGTAGAAAGGCTCGTCGCCATAAGAGGAAGCATGCGCTGATTTCTAAGGTGCTGCGAGACTAGACTGCTGGGATTTAGTCCCAGCGGTCACTAATTAGCTGTGTGACCTGGGTCACATCACTGCTCTGTGCCTTGGTTTCCCCCTCTAGAATGTGTGCAGTGATACTTAGTAACTCCTCAGGAGTGTTGATGTTTGCTCAATGAACGTTTAAATGACTCTTGGCATGTCCATAACAGCTGACAACTAAGGACCACAAGGCCCTGCTGTTGATGAGTTGCATTTATTATAGAGCTGCCTAAGGATCAGCGGAGAACAAATCCCATTGTGCTAGGCACTGTACAAACAGAGTAGTAGGCAGTCCCTTCCCCAAAGAGCTTCCAGGCTACAAAGAAACAGGGGAAGGGGTATGATACACAAGCCGACGGAGCAAGGGGATAGTGGCAAAAGTCAGGTTAGTTCCCTTTAGGCACTAAATAGAAAGAAAAGTGAAGGGGAGAAATGTAAGAAGGGCAGGGACTTTGTTTTCTTCATAATAGGTACCCCTCAGGCCTTCAGTACTGTACATTTTGCTCCTTATCCTGGCCCTCCTATGAAATCAACTCTCCCTTGGCTTTATCTCCTTTCAGATTCTTTATCTTCCGGGGAGCCGGGCTCAGGGCAGGAAGTGATCCTAGGCTCCTCTCTACGAACGAGCATCAAGATCAAACGCGGTGGTCCGGAGCAGCGGCACCAGTCCTACCAGATCCTCGCGTCGCTGCTGGAGGACAGCGAAGCCAAAAGGAAAAGCAACGGAATGAAATAGGAGCATTTGTGCATTCTAAAGCCCATTCGCTGATTAAAGATACAGTATCCTAGTGCTTAATCACAGCGTGCAGAAGGAAGTGGGTAGGAGACTGCAGGGTTAGCAGTAGGGTTTTCTTCCCAGAACGCTGCTAAACCATTACTGCAAAGAAGGTCGTAACTGTAGCTCAAAGAGTCTTATGAAGAGCAATTCCTCTTCCCCCTACTTCAGAATGCACCAAATGGCAGGTATTCTTAAAAGCTATTCCTGGAAATGGATATTCCCCCCAGCCCTCTTCAAGGGGCTTGATCCTCCCCTTCTTGCAAATTATTTGTTTAAAAGTCTGCATATAACTGGCTCAGATATCAATCAGTTCTACCCTAGCTCAAAGCAAAAGCCCTGAGCAACATTATACTATTTTGGTGGAATCTGGTTATTTTTAAACATGTTTTTTGTTTTCACACTGTAATTTCCAGTTGAAGAGACCCCTTTCAGTACTTCACTAAAGAAATCTTTCTTTTTTAAAGAGTAGAGTGAAAAATTAAGAACTGATCACTTATTTGACAAATTTCATCTCTTTGTGAAGTGTCTTTCAACAGATCACAATTTGTCTCAGATGTGTTGGCTATTCAAAATCTTTGGCAAATTTCATTTAGTCTTGGGTTTTCTGGTTGAAATTTAATATTAGGGAGTTGAGCTGTGTTTGGTTGTGTGAAGGGTGTCATGTAGATCTTGTGCTATTCCTTCTGTTCCCTTACTATCAGGTTTCTGGTATAAATAATTACAGAATGTAAAATTTGCTTTCCTTGCCTATTCAAGATCAACATTCTTTTTGCAAACATTCATAGCAAGCAAGACACAACTATGAAAGTTTGCATAAAGTGAACACAAAATCAGTATAAACATAACCAAGAAAAATTAATTTCTTATTAGGAACAAATATGCACTGAAAATGTTTTGAGGTATTTACCCGACTTTAGATCATAAGCTGGAACTCTTGATATAGCTTTCGTTATATTGTGGGTATTTTTAAAAGTATCCATCATCTCCTATTGGTTTGAATCTGGAGGCACTGTGTTGGCAAAACACAATAGGAGGATTAGACTCTTGCCAGTGGTTTGTCTTGTGATCTTGCAGTGAAATGCTCAATCATTTTACTTTTTGCAATAGCTCTTATTATTGGGGACATAGGCTTCCACTGTTAAGAGGCTGAACAGAAATTTCACACCTGCTTTCCAAACAAATTAACTTGTCCAATGTTACTCATGTAGACAAATTACTTTTTCAGTAGCAGGATTGAATGACCAAGGCATCTAATAGATTACAGAATCTTTCACTGTTCAGTCACTGGTTCAAATCCTCTCAAAGGCACTAGTGAACAAATGTTAAGCCACCAAATAACCGAGCGACGCTAAGTAAAATTCCTAGCATCACTCAGGTTTGTTCCTAGTGCAAACTGTATCTACATCAAAAAGCCACCATTGCAATTCATTAGCACCTTTGTTGGGAACCTCAGAGAGACCTGAATGGCCCATGGAGACAGAAGTACCCTCTTGCTGCTAAAGGTGGTCCTCCCAGGTCAGGATGGAGACGTGTGGAATGCTGAAAACTAGAATCTTGCATTGGCAGTGGATGTAGTCTGTGCCTAGAATAAGGGGTTCCAGCTATGTGCTTTCAGTCTAGCTTTGCTGAACACTGATTTTTAAAAGCGTGAGAGATTTATGTAGGTACATGTGCACACACAATCTCCGTCTACATCAATACTGAGCGCTACATCAAAACATCCGTCGCAGGCCTCTACCCGGCACTGTATCACCAAGCCACAAATAGTTTAAAAGTTACCCTATGTGAATGGATTTATATCTTTAAACTACCCCCATTTTACAAAGAAGAGGGGGAGGTGGATGGCATATGTTCCTAACAAACAAAAAGCAACATGTTGAGCTGATACTGTGGTCCCCACAGAGCAATCTCCCCCAGCGGTACCATTAAACAATATAAACAGCCACTGAAGAACCAAAAGCTGCAGTAAATTTATTTCCTTAACGTACTTTTGAATTCTGGCACTGACTAAGAATTGTGCACAACAAGTACGGCTGCATGCCATAGTCAAGGGATATAGTTAGATCCTTGCTTGGATCCATTTAAGGTAGTCGTTGGGCAAGTCAAATCAGCCCAAAATGTGGAAGCCTACTGGGGAGGCAAAGCAAAATACAATCAGGGGCTATTTCCCGTAAGCCCTCAGACTTCAAAGAACTAAAAAGTCAATGCAACACTTTAGGAGATGCAACCATAAAGAGCAGATGTTTCGGTCTCCTGTGCAGCTGTGTACATTACATTCTGGCTGAGTTGTATCTCTGATGTGAGGCAGGTAAACAGAGCAATAACCCAGCCTAGGGAGAATAAAATGGTTTGTCGGTGTCAGTAAGGCATTGAGCTAGGACAATAAAATAAGGCCTTCAGAAGAGATGTTACTTGCAAGCCCAAGGCTACATCCAGTGACTGTGTGTATATAAACAATGAATGAGATCAGTATCTTTTAGACATTGTTGGCAGCCGTCTCTCAGCCTAAATACAAACATGAATGCAAAGAGCACAACTCTACCAAGACATCTGGTAGGCAAACAATGAAAGCCCTGTGACCATTTTCTTCCATTTACTAACAGAGGTGGAATGGGGTTGTAGAAAGGGAATTTAGACCATGAAGTCTTGTAGAGGGACAGCTGTTTTATAACACAGCCATGCCATATTTGCACTAGTTTTGTTCTTGGCCTGGTCTCCTGTTTCCTTTTAGGAAAAACTTGTTGACTCCAACACACTTTTATAAGTCAGCCACTGGTTAGAAATTTACAGAAGTTGCCTGGTTACTTCTGTTGACAGATAATCTGGGGTCCTATCTTACACATATTGCCAGACAGAGCGCTAACTGCCCTCATGTCTAGTAGTAAGTGTTCAGGAAATTGGTTCCTGAGACATGATGAGAAATCACAGTTTGGTCAAAATATTTATGCTGGTCATGCTGGTGTGAGCTGCATTTCATCTGCTCACTAGGAAAGAGTTTTCCCACAGCAGGGCTTCAGAGGCAAAGCCAAACAACTCTCCTACCTGATATTTAAAAAGGGAAATATCAATATTCCATTTTGATGATCCCAAGGCTGTTGGATGTAATTTGGGGGTGGAGAGGGAATTTATGCAGTGTGGGTCCAATTAGTAGTTTCTTGAGATTTTGGAGTCTCTCAGATGAGTTAAAGGGGATAGCTTTTGTTCCCACAACGTAGTATTTGAGAATTAAAAAACAATTGCATTAGCTTGATGAGTAATCCCTTTAGTTGATTCACATTCGACTAGCACGCTGGGTTTTAATTAAATTATACAGAACAACTTAGTGGTAAAATGAAAAAGTTAATTGAAATGGTTTGCAATTAATCCTAGCAGATTGATTGTCAGAAGGCAGGCTTAGGTTCAGATTGCAACATCATTTTAATTACAAACTTTCACAGATTTCTATGAAGACCTATGTAATTCTTTGCTCCCAACACTGCTTGTTTTGCTTAGCTACATCTATCTATTAATGGGGTACTGTATCTTTAATCTGGGTAACGATAGGACCATATAGTGTGGACATTGCCACTGGACTAGGGTTTAATTCCGCACTAATAAATCAATTAGACCACACTGTGGTGAAGTCTTAGGTAAAAAAAAAAGTTATAAAGGTGAACATAACCTCATATGTTGACATTAATGATATTTGTGACTAAAGAAACCACTCCAACCACATTTTCCATCTTAGGCAGGATACTAAGATTCAGTTTAGTCTGGGCATATGCATTTTACCATCTCTATGTAATATAGGGGGTGGATGTATTTCAAATGCGTGCTCATTTAGAAATATACTTTAATTGAAATGTTCGTGCTTTATCTTACATACATACATACTGTGCAATGCCATAGTGTGTTCTTTTGCCTGTGTTAAAATTTCTTTGGGATTTTTAAAGTACTTCTCTGAACTCCAGTACTTTTCAACTTGGATTGGTTCTGGAAGTAGAAAAACAATTTTTCTTGCCTTGAGCTAACCAGAAGCAATGGCTGCATATTGCACAGTATAATACATTGTAGTTTATGCATCCCCAACCTTCACTAGTGCTCTGGCACCCTTTTGGGAAATAGAGAAGGCTTCATTCCAGGGTATCCAATATGCACTTATTCTAAAGACTTGACAGCAATATAGGAAAATAGGAATAAGATAGAGATAAGGGTTATAGCCTGCTTCCACTGATGTCCACAGGGCTCTGCCCATTGACTTTAATGGCATCAAGAATAGGCCTCATGTTCAGATCCAGATCTTCAGTTAGCGTAAACTGGGACAGGTCCAGTGATGCCAGTGGAACTATGACTATTTACACTAGATCTGGCTCACAAAAATTTTGGCACTGAACCAAAATCCCAGATCCAATCTACAGAATAAACTTTGTTAAAAGTAGAAACCCATCCACTACACCTATGACTTCAGGAAGACAGACCTACAAACTAAGGTTACATGAAGGTAGATTCTTGATTGACTAATTGGAAATTCCCTCTAGTCCACAGTTATAACTTTTGTATTATTCAAGATTACATTCCATTCTGCTCCAGCACTGCGGGGGTTAAACTACATATTCTGAAATCAAGCGAATCAAAGGTGCTATAAATGTCCACAAAACACATTCCCAATCATAGAAGAAAATGTTAACTTTTTCCACGTTATTTTACAGTTTGTTTTATTTATAGCCGTGTGTTGTGTGTGTGCAAGGGGTCCCCGTTTTTCTAACTGTAGTAAGTTCTACGATCTTTTATAGTGAAGTCATATGCAGTATCTTGTGACTGTGTAACTTTTAACAGAACAATAACAAATCTCCTCTGATAGGGTGAACTCATTTCTGACTGGCTCCAGTGTTTGTCATCAGACTTCACTAAAGGACGTAATTAAAAAGAAACCCCACCTTTTAGCTCCAGATCTTGCATGGTTACTTCTCTGTTTTCATATTGCTATATTATTGTTCATGGTATCCTTTTCTCTTTATTTGCTATGGGGTTTGTTACTGTATAGGGAATGTTTTGTATTCAGCATTTTTTTTAACGGAGCAGAGTGGGAACAATATTCAAGAACCCACAAATACCAAAGACCTTTCATGTAATGCACTGAGAAATAAACATACTGTAAGTGAACATGGCATGCTGTAGCCTGTATTTCGAGGTCTTTGGCTGATTCAGGCTGATTCTCTTCCCAAAGGCCTAAATCTGACTCTCTTGCCACCTTCATTTTCTTTCACTGCCATTAGTAGTATTGTACAAGGTTGTAAGAACTTCGGTCCCCTTGTAACAGGGACATGAATGAGGGACTCAGCGCAGTTCTTAGTTTCTGGACTGAAATCGAGATGACAAATGGACAGATTCCATGTGTCCCCTTTAGTAGCAGTGTCCCAGTGTGGTGTTCATGTAGGCCCTTGGTCACTGAAGGCAGGTTGGAGTGATTTCTTTGCCTCAGATGGAATTTGGGTGACCAGATGTCCCTAGTTTATAGGACAGTTCTGATTTTGGGGTCTTTTTCTTAGATAGGCTCCTATTACACCCCCCACCCCCCCACACACACACACCAGTCCCAACTTTTCACATTTGCTGTCTGGTCACCTTAGATGGAGTTAACCCCTGCTCTGGATGATGCTAAATCATCCTGATCAGATACAACATCCCTGGAGCTTGTAGAAAATAATGTCGGAGAACAAATGGAATGGAGCAGATTATGTCCACTGTCCCAGCTATTTCAAAGACAGGGTTCTCACCTCCCCCTGCTCATTTGCAGCTCTGCTAACTGAACTCTGCCAAGCTCTATTGGGTACTTCTCCAGCCGAGCCATTCATACAGACAGCGCCCACTTCCCAAATGGCCCAAATCCCATATTGCACTCTGCGCAAAACAGCACGAACACTGACAAAGCCCGCCACAACTGGAACCCTCCAGTGGTGTACAGGTAACACAGCTATTCTTACACCTCCTGCCTTTCCTGCTGCTGAAATACAGGGTGGGGGTCAAGGGAAGCCACACAAACCCAACCGGGTCCTGGCTGCTGTATCTGCCTGTTGGAGACCTTGTGCCGGAGTTACACGAGCATCAAATTCTCCATGGTCTCTCTCCCGCTTGCTCTGCACTCTGTGCTTGGTCTTTGGCTAGGGCGAAGGTTCTGATCCACTGATTTCAGTGGAGTTACACCTCGTTTATGCTGGTGTGAGTGGGGCTGGCTGGGTTTGCAGCTTCTTCTCCAGACAGGGCTGCCAATGTTGATTGGCCGTATTCCTGACAGATTCATCACGTGGCAATCTTTAATTCCTGGAGACTCCAGGACAATGCTGGAGGCTTCTCATCCCGCTCTCCAGACCATGCACCCACATTCAAAACAGCAATCAACTGTTTCCTGGCCTCATGCCGGTATGATTACATTGCAGCTAGCGAGAGCTCTCATCCTGCAGCTACGGCTGAGCACACCATGCAAACAAAGGAAAAGGTCAGTGTACCCAAAGTCAAGACCTGCACCTCATCACTGATAAGGACAGGATCAAGGCTGCCTGACGTAACAGCCCCTGCAGCGCTTGTGTGGCTGGCTCACTTACCCTGGTGACACCAGCTACTACAGTATGTCTACCCTGAAATGACACACTCACAGCTGGCCTGGGTCAGCTGGCTGGGGGTGGGGAGACTATAAAATTGCAGTGTAGACATTTGAGCTTAATCTGGAGCCTTGACTCTGAGACCTTCCTGCCTCGCTGGGTGTTTTATTGCAGTGCAGACATATCGTTCGATGATAAATGCTTGCAGCAGTGCTGTGAGGCAGCAGACGGCTCTTATCCCCATGTTACAGATGGGGAAGAGAAAGACTGAGGGTGATATTCACAAGAGGGACTTAAGCATTGCAATGCTCAGAATGTACCATCAGGGAGAAGGGAAATTTGAACCTGGGTCTCTTGCATCCTGGGTGGGTGCTCTAACTGCTGGACAAAGGGGTCCACCAGGACCCCCACCACCTCCATTTTGTGGTAGGCCTGATCCAGGAGGTGTTCTCTGAGCAGCCCAGAGAGGCAAGGGAACATCTAGTTTAAGGATCCCACTGAGTCTTCACACCTGTCCAGTGTGGCAGAAATTTAGGCACCATGGAAACTTTACCAGCAGAAATGTAGGTAGCAGTTGGGAGGGGCAGTGGCTTGAGGATCTACATGTCGGTTTTAGGTGACCAATGTGGCAGTTACATGTTGAATTCCCTTTGTGGAGCTAGTCCAGAGTGACTCAGAATCAGGCCCACAGGGCAGATCTGCCTCCAATAGAAAAGCCCATGAAAGTGTTTGGAATTTAAGATCTTTCTACCTGCAGAAAACCTGTCTCATTCTAGCCCAGAGTGGGGAGACAGCACAGCGGCACATCTTGGGGTATCCCCATGAGAGGGACAGGCTGAGTCCTATGGGCCAGTGCTTCACTGGATCTAGTATTGCAGCCTCAGAGGGGGTTCTGTGACTCTGTGCTGGGGTTCAGACTCATCTACACCAAGGATAGGCAAACTCTGGCACGAGTGCCAAAGGCGGCACACAAGCTGATTTTCAGAGGCACTCGCACTGCCCGGGTCATGGCCACCCGTCCGGGGGGCTCTGCATTTTAATTTAATTTTAAATGAAGCTTCTAAAACATTTTAAACCCCTTATTTACTTTACATACAACAATAGTTTAGTTCTATATTATAGACGTATAGAAAGAGACCTTCTAAAAATGTTAAAATGTATTACTGGCCCATGAAACCTTAGAGTGAATAAATGAAGACTTGGCACACCAACACTGAAAGGTTGCTGACCCCTGATCTACATACAACTTCATGAGGTTCGTGTTCAGTCCCACCTCTAGATAATGATTAAACCTTAGACTTTGTTCTCTGAAGACATTTGCCAAGAGGGAGAGCCCGGTCGGCATTTGAGAGGATCCTGGAAGTACCTCTCTACCACAACCATTCCTCTCTCCAAGATGGGTGAAGCGCTGGTATACCTGGTGACAGGTGGCTGTGGTTTCATCGGGGAGCATATTGTGGAGCTGCTGTGCAAGCAGGACTATGTCAGGGAAGTCCGGGTCTTTGACTCAGTGGCAGACGAGGAAGTAAAGAAATTTGCCACAGGTAAGGAAATACCATGCACAAGGAATACATAGGAAGAAGTTGTTCCACTTACGATGGAGATCGCTTGGGGGTGGGCATAGTATAAGATACCAAACCATAGCCACAGGCATGGTGTAAGGACCTGAACAGAACAGACTACAAACAGTGGCTTCCCACTAAGAAAAGGCTAGCACAGGACTGAAACTCTACAGAGAGAGGACCTGTATTGACTTAGCTTCTAGACATGCTTCCGGGGGACCGAGACCTGGATCAAGCGTCAGTTATGATGCTATGTAAGTTGTGCCCTCTCCGAGCCCAGCCACCAGATGGAGGACACAGCAAACTGGTTACATCTGCCCTAGTGGTCTGGTTACCAGCTGGCATGCACGACAGCAAGATACATCCAGCCTGTCAAACCGCTCCACCCCAAACAAGACTAGAGATGCGAGCTCATTTTCTGGTACGCAGCATGAAATAAGTGGAGGGAACCTTCTATCACCGTCCTCCTGAGCTTTGCCCGAGGAACCAGAGATGACCTTTAGTGAACAGGTGTATAATTAAACTAATCCACCCCGAGCATTGGTGCATAGCTGCCTTTTCTCTTGAACCAGAGTTTACCACCGTATGGCGCATTGGAAAAACAGCTCGGAACAAGAGGAGATTCCAGGGGGTACCCAAGGGAAGGATTCCCATGCAGGGCTAATGGGTGCTGGAGTATGAATTTGTTAGTAGCATCTGTTGGTGGACATGTCTGCAGTTACTGGGACTACAGTGCAAATCCCCTTGGAAGTAGGAGTTGATGGCCTGTCTACACTTAATATTTAGGTTGACATAGCTGTGGTGCTCGGTGATGGGAAAAGTCATCTGCCAACCTAACTCCGGGTGTAGATGCAGGTAGGTTGATGGAAGAATGCTTCCATGGACCTAGCTACCATCATTCAGGAAGCAGAGTTCCTATAGCAAAGGGAAAACCCCTTCCAGTGCTGTACACTACGGGATTACAACCGCATCGCTATGGCATCATAGCTGTGCTGCTGTAGCCAGATTGTAGGCCTGGCCTAAGGCTGTTAGCGGACAGGCGTCCATGAGGTTGCACCTTGATCTGAATTTGACACCTTTTGTTTCAGACCATATTTTCAGCTGTCTCTAGTATGTAACCAAAGATGTATCTAGTATGTATCCGAGATCCCTTCCAGGTCAGGGGATTCCTACACTGCGTGGCAGATCTGACCAAAACAGACCAGAGGGAAGCAACATGTTTACACATAATTCTGGGGCACTGAGAAAAATAAACCCCCACAGCTCCGGCTTTCTAGCACAGTTGATTCCTTGCCCCATCCCTTTAAAATTGCCTCACGTTAGGCCTGATCCTGACAGGTGTGAGCACCTAGACTTCCAGTTAAGTCACTGAAGTTGTGGGTGTCCTGGGCCTCTCCCGAGTGGGACATTAGTGTTACAATCAATTTAGTTCCCCCGCAGCTCTTGCCAACGCAAACACAATACACACACACACGTACGTACGTTTGCAGTGTAGAAAGTTAAAGCTGCAGATCTCCTCTGTATTTTCAAGACCTCACTCCCCAGGCCGTGCTAAATAGAGAGGAAAAACAGTTCCCTCCATTGGTGCAATGTACGGGATTTGGTGGTAGGAAGCACCTGGAAGACGGTAGAGGAATGGGGACGGGGTGCGCTGTGTGGGAGGGGAGCTTGGCAGCCTCTGGAAATAACTGAAGGGGGGGGACAGGGAGCGTGGTGGGCCACAGAAAATAACTCCGTGGGCTGCCGTGTGTTTGAGACCCCTGTTCTACTGCATGAGCTAAAAAGCCACATGGCCCTTAGTAAGACTGTAGAGCAGACTCATTCATCTCTCTCTAAGTGGTCTTGGTGCCAGTAGATGGGACAGAACACCACACCCAGGAGGTGTGTGGGTTACAGTAGCAAATTGCACTGGGTTTGAATTTGTCCCATGCAGAACAGGGGTTTATGTGCAGGATTCTCCTTCTGCCGGAAGAGGTTTTTATTTCTGCATCTGGAGTTAAACATTTTTTCCAGCTACCACTTGTGTGACAGTGATGAAAGGAGACATCAGAGACTACCCTCTACTCCTCTCTGCCATGCGGGGAGTCCATGTGGTTATTCACACCGCTGCTATTGTGGACTACACAGACACTGTACCCTTTCAGGAAATGAAAGCTGTCAATGTTGCTGGTAAGCACTTTAAAGCAAGGAATTAAGTACAGACTAATATTCACATGTCCTCCCCCTGTGTGAGGAGTCATGTAGGAGAACATGACATGTATCCTCTTTGATGTATGCTTTTCTTCTTCCTGTAGCTCAGAAGCACCACTTGGATGGTGGATTAGAAAAGTGACCTTTTCTTCATTAGCAAGAAAGTCTCTCTTGGCCCCCACACCCGAGCTGAGACCAGGCAATGGCATTTGCTGACACTTCTACAAAGCTTTTATATGTGCAGTGCCAAGTTACACAGAGAGGGAGCAAAATACAGCCCTGGCATATAAGGCCTGAGCTACGCACAGATTTTGCACCAGGATAATCAGGACTTTGGAGCAGAGCATGGAGCAGTGGAACTGCAGGTTTTTGCCTGGAGCGGAGCTGGAACACTGCTCCAAAGCCCTGGGGATAATTATGTTGATTAGGGGAGCGATTTGTTATAGGGGTATAAACCCCCTGGCGTAGATGTAATTATACTCTTATGCATTAGGATTTATTAGTTGTACTGTAACTAGCGAAAATACCCGGCATTGCTCAGGTCAGTTGGATGTGGGGAGGGGGCAGAGAGCAAACCTGACACCCCCACCTCACCCCCCCCGACCAAACCCGACACCCCCACCGCAGTTACCCCTCGACCAACCCCGACTCACATTTTCACCCCCCACAAACCCAACACCCCCATTTTTCCCCCCTACCAACCCCAACACCCCCTGACCAACACCCACACCTCACCCCCCGTAGACCAAACCTGACACACCCACCTCACTTTCCCCCCCAACCAAACCCGACACCCCTACCTACCACCACAAACAAACCCGACACCCACACCTCACTTACCCCTCTACCAATCCCAACCCCCCTTCTCACCCCCCCAACCAAACCCAACACCCCCACCTTACCCCCCCACCAAACCCAACATCCCCTGACCAACCCCAACACCCACACCTCACACCTCACCCACCCCGACACCTTCCCACCCCCCCAGACCAAACCCAACACCCCTGACTCACTTACCCCCCCGACCAAACCAGAGACCCCCACCTCACCCCCCGACCAAACCCGACACCCCTACCTCACTTACCCTCCAACCAAACCCAACTCGGGTCTGTCGGAGGTGGGGAGGGGCAGAGAGCTGAGCGAGTGCGGGGTCCGTTGGAGGGGGGAGGGGGCAGAGAGCTGAGCGAGTGCGGGGTCCGTTGGAGGGGGGAGGGGGGCAGAGAGCTGAGCGAGTGCGGGGTCCATTGGAGGGGGTATTATGACATCATAACTATGTCACAGAGAACAGCAGCTGCCTAGGTGATGTGATTGGCCTTTAAAGAATTTCACCCCTGGGGGGGCGTCAGAGATGAGATTTGAAAAATTTTCAACTCTTACCCTGATTAGAACCCTAAGACCTATAACTGTACCAAATTTCAAGTCTCTAGCTCAAACGGTGTGGAAGGAGTAAGTGCACGTACATACACGCATACACCATTTGACTTTTATATATATAGATGGCATTTAGAAGCCCACTCACAGACCAAGACAGCATACTGCTAGGTCCTGTACAAATAGAGAACAAAAAGATGGTCCCTGCTCCAAGTAGTTTACAAGATTTAAGGAGATAAGGGAATAAAGCTAATATAATCCTTGGATTCATGAAAGGGGACTCTCAAGTAGGAGTAGAGAAGTTATTTTGCCTCTGTATTTGGCACTAGCGCAACCCTCTGCTGGAATACTGTGTCCAGTTCTGGTGTCCACAATTCAAGGACCACATTGATAAATTGGAGAGGGTTCAGAGAAGAGCCATGAGAATGATTAAAGGATTGGAAACCAGGCCCTAGTGTGGTAGACTCAAGGAACTCATTCTATGTAGTTCAACAAAGAGAAGATTAAGGGGTGACTTGATCACAGTCTATAAGTACCTACCTTGGACTGTGTATTGAATAATGAACTCCTCAATCTAGCGGAGAAAGGTCTAACACAATCCAATGGCTGGAAATTGAAGGTAGACAAATTCAGACTGGAAACAAGGTTGTTTAAAAAAAAACAAAAAAACCCCCACAAGTAAGTAATTAACCATTGGAACAAATTGTCCTCGTGGATTCTCCATCACTGACCATTTTTAAATCAAGATTGGATGTTTGTCTAATGGATCTGTTCTAGGAATTATTTTGAGGCCGTTCTCTACCTGTGTTATACAGGAGGTCAGACTAAGATGATCACAGTGGTCCCTTCTGGCCTTGGAATCTATGGGAAAAAAAGCTATACTGATAGAAGTACATTTATGCCACTATAGCTGTGTCCACACTGATACACCTTTAATTATATCAGTCTAGTTAAAGCCGTACGTTTGTGTGTGTAGACAAGGCCTTACATACGTGCGAGAATGTCCTCAGTGTTTTCTCCCAATCATGACCTACACAGATTTCCTTTCCGTCTTAGTTACAAATCTGCTTAAATAAAATTGGTTCATAAATCCAGTGAATAAGCACAGATTATTAAAAAAAAATGAAATCCCCATTACAGCAAGAATTTCTAATGCACGTCAGGCCACTAGCTGACAGAAGAGTTAACTGCAATGCTGATCTTTATATTTTTCTTTCTACTTGGTTAATGTTTAAGGCACCTGCGATTTACTGATGCATTCAAGACCAACATCCATTTCTCTATTTTTGTTGTTTTCAAGACTGATGCTTAAAAATATGTGGCTGTATTTTGTGAGTGCGGGTAATATTCAGAGAGAGCCCTCAGGGCACTGTTTTCTAATGGCTTTGTGAGATCCTTCCTTCATTGTCTGCTTGAAATCAGCAGTTTATCAGAAAGGGACTTACAGATCTCTGTGAACTTGGAGAACTTTCCAGTTGAACAGAGAAAGCCTCAAACTAGTCCAAAGAACAAAGTCTGGGACAAGATTTTCGGAAGTGACTAGTGATTGTGACTACTGCTTCTTTTTGGGGGAGTTCAATTTTAGACCCTTAAAACATTCCTCATTTTCATATGGAAGCTGCTCAGCACCTCTGAAAAGCAGGCTCTGTTTAGATGTACACTATCCTAAGTAAGCAAGAAAACAAACATATGCAACAATTAAATTTAACATGCACCCAACCAGGATCTGAAAATTCAGGAGCAGAAGCTGAATATCAAGGTCGGGATATTTCAGATATTTTACTGATTCAGGATGATCCTAAATCCATATAAGGGGACAGCTGGCAGGGGTGTACTGAGCATCCTTACAGATGTCCTGAGACAGCTACCTCCAAAAAAAGAGGATCCTGGGAAAACCTAAACACGTGGATATTTTTACCCACCCTGCCAGTGTACACAAACTCAACCATAGTTAATATAGGCTTGCAAACTACCAAGGTGGCGGACACAACATTTTAAACACACATGAGAAGGTTTTTGCTCTGCCTAGATATCTGCAGACCTGAGGCTGCTGTTTAATGGTAAATTTTGAGCTCCCGCTATTTTCCCCACTGACAGTAGTCACATGAGTCAAGTCCCATTACGTTTTCAAGGGTAGCCACCAGTCTCATATCTGGTGAGCAGCCGAGACGGAGTGTTCTTGCCTAAATATCTGAACGTGGTGAACCCGGACCTTTGCAATGAGATCCACCCGTGGGAAAAACAGACTTAGTTCAAATCTGAACCCTGACTCTGCAAATCTGGTTTTGCGACTACATCAGGAACCAAACCAAGAAAGGTTATTAATTATTTTTCATTCCTGACATGCCCCTCAGGTACTGAAAATGTGCTGAAGGCCTCCTGCACCCTGAGCATCCCATATGTTGTCTATACAAGCTCCGTTGCTGCTGTGGGACCCAACACGCGACAAGAACCCATGCTGAGGTGAGCCTAAGCAGCTCCATTGCATCTGTCTGGTTAATCAGGTGACTGAAAGAAGAGCTTTGGAGCTGGAGCCAGCATGGGGATTTTTACTGGGACACGAGAGGGAAAGGCGTTTTTCCCCTCCATAATGATTCCCAAATGTGCAGGTCCTTCCCGGCCACCATTCTCCTGGAGCAACTGCAGCCTCAAACACGGCCCAAATGTGAACACTAGTGGATAAAACCCCAGGATAAAAAGTTTACCAAGTGGCATATGAACTATGTATCAGTCAGATTATCAGCCCTTCCCACTGGCCACTTATCCCTGGCCTCAAGGCCCCCTTCCCCTAAATCCCATGACCCTACCTGAGCACGGGCTAAGGGCTTGATTCTGCTTCCATTGAAATCAACAGTAGTTTGGATCAGGACCAAAGGGTAAAATTTTCAAGTGTACCAAAGTTACTTAAGAGCCTACGCCCCATTTTCAGCAGCGACTGGCTCTTAGGTTCCTAAGTTCCACTGACTTTCAATGACACGGGCTAACAAGTTTCAAAAGTGCCCAAGTGACGTAGGACCTCAAATCCCATTCATTGACATGGGGAAGTGGCATGTAACTATGCCCCAAATGGAACAGAGTATCAGTCCGTCTAGTCTGGCAGCCTGAGCGCTTGAACGTTATTTGCCTCAAAATAAACACACAACCCCAAACAGAGTGAAAAAATATCCCAGCAGGCAGGGACCCTCTGGTTTACAGACCACGCGGGTAGGGCAAATAGAAAATCCTTTTGCAAATATGAGCCTGATTCTCCTGTATCTGGTGGAAATCCAGAGTAAGTCAAAGGAAGCAAGTTGATGTAAACAGAGAAGAACGAGGCCTGAAATCTGAAAACGCACCAGTTGCCTCTTAATGGAACCCAGCTGGGAGAACTGGCAAGCTGCCCAATATGGCCATGGTCACCACACTGAAAATACACACGATACCGCTTCCCTGCTCCTCTCTTTCTTCCCCTTCTTATCCCCCCTCTCCGTGCTTCTCTCTTGCAGCTCCTGCGCCCGCTCTTCTCTCCTCTCCTCTGCCCCCTCTCTCCCCATCATTCGTTGTGTAATTATATTCAACTCACTTTTACATCCTGGTGAACTGACACAGACAAAGCCTGATTAGTCTCTGGACAGGGTGATGGGTGCTGGGATAATGCTAACACCTCAGCATCCGACAATAATAGAAAATGCCTCTGTCAGTCTCAATCCCTCCGAGAGCTACCGCTGAGATACCTTCTGACAATGCCACTCCAGTCTCATTAGTGTTCAGTTATCTGTGATCATTTTGAAAAGCAAGAGCATTACGCTGAGCTCTTTGTTATGGGCAAGCTTTAAGGGGGGGTGGGGTGGGTGTTGAGAACTCCAAACAGCGCACTGCAGTCCAAGAATCACACGCACATCACCCTTGGTGGAGCCGTTTCTTTTAAAGAGAAGAAGATCTGACGATACAGAAAGTAATTAAAACTAGAACTTCGAGATAAACCTCCTAATGGTCTTGGGCCTCCAGAGGCTCCTAAGGGTGGAATGAACCATGCACCCACACATCGTTTGTTTGGTGTGTTTTCTAGTTCGTTTGTCCTATGCGTTACCCATAGACAGGGAGTGGGGAGGACGGCCTTGTAATAAACGCACAGGGCAGGGAAGGAGGAGAGTTGAGGTTTTAAATTCCTGACCCTTTTTATTTATTTGTATTACTGCAGCATCTAGTGGTCCCTCTTGAAATCGGGGGGGGGGGGGGGGGGATTGCACCAGACACTGGACTACTACATAGACAAAGGGTGGGAGAGAGGAAATATTACTACTCTACTCCGTGGAGATTCAAGGCACAAAAAGATCAAGTAACTTGCCCCAGGTCACACAGGGCATCTGTGGCAAAGCTACAAACTGAACCCAGATCTCCTGAGGCCCATCCAATGCCTTAATCAGACCATTAGTCCTACGACCAGAGATTTAGTGAGAGAACTCATGTCAAGTCCTTAATCTCTGGGCCTCACTTTCCCCATCTGTGAATGGGGGACAATAATACTGTACCGCAAAGGGATGTGGTGACACTTCACTTATTATTAGGCTAATGTCCTCTAGCCGCTCATGCTTTTTATTCTGGGTGTCCCTAATTGAGTCCCCACTGTTGTGGGCAAAATGGTGGCTGTCCTGATTTTATAGGGACAGTCCCAATATTTGAGGCTTTTTCTTACACAGGCGTCCATTACACCCCAACCCTGTCCCAATTTTTCACATTTGCTGTCTGGTCACCTTACCCATGAACTTCAATTTCTGCTTCACCTCTACTGGCTCAGAGCACATTCATGCCAGAAAACAGGCTATCCACAGAGGGTGGAATTCACTTCTATGCACGGGGCACTGCAAGACTTCAGGCCTTAGACTCTTCAGGCCTTTAGACTCAAAGTCCCCTGGAGCCATGCATAGGTCTTGGTCCCAGGGGACTTTGGGAAGAGATGACTTTCACCCAGAGTGCAAAACACAAAAGGGAATCCATTAAAAATGTGAAAGAAGTTTCACTGACATTTTTTGCAGCATTTGCACATTGCGGTGCTAATGGGGACACAGACCTATGGCAGGTAGGAAGATCGGAAGAACCAAAGCCTAGCTTACAGAATTTTACAAAGTAACAAAGACAAAGTACAGCGTGTGTCCATATTTACTTGATGATCCCTGCTTAGTGCTCCAGAGGAAAGCAGATTTTCCCTGCTCCTCCCGTCTCTCAAGATCTCTCCCCCTACTGAAATTCCTTCCAGATTCCATATTGTTAGCATCAATGGCTTATGCACGAACCAAGCCAGGTGATTGTGGACAAAATTCCAGGGTTCTGCCACGAGGCAATGCCTCTGTTATCCTTGCTCTGTCCGCTCGTTCTGCAGCTGATTATTGCAGGAGTCTGTGTTGCTGATTATTCTATCTATAGCTCTTCCATTCCCCCCACCCCCATTGCTGTGAGCCTTCCCCCCCCCCCTTCACTCAGTAGCAAGTTAAGATCCCCAGCTAGCCTGGGGCGAGTGCTGCTCCTTTTAGAGCAGCAGCAAAGGGTCCCTAGCTCTGCATCCATCGGGGCCTGCTCCCTACAACTACAGAAAGGTCCTTGTGACAGCCAGACAGCTGGAACGTCTTTGCTCACCTCCTAAGAACAGATTTGTCCATGGTAACTCCAGAGTAACTCCAGCATAAACCAACTGGAATTAACACTTCCATGCCATCACCTAATTCTGTATGCATCCCTTTTGACAGGTCTAATGCTTGCTGTTTAATTTTCCAATACTATTAATTATAAGGCATTTGCAACTGCTCATTCTAATTTATGCCAGGTAAGGGGCCTCTCTCTCTCTCTTTTAGCTGTGAGTGCTTTTATTCTTTCTTCCATTTATCTTCCAGGGCCACATTCAGCCATTTGTGGGTTTCTAGAAAAGCCGACTCCGTTGTTTTCAGAAGGTTGGTCTACAGTAGCGGAGGGAAGGGGGTTGACCTAAGATACGCAAATTCAGCTACATGAATAGTGTAGCTGAAGTCGGCACATTTTACATCGAATTACCTGGCATCCTCACAGCGGCAGCAGGCTCCCCCGTCGACTCTGGTTACTCCTCTTGGCGAGCTGGAGTTCCGGAAGTCGACGGGAGCGCCTTTGGGGATCCATTTACCACATCTTGACGAGACGCGATAAATTGATCCCCAACAGATGGACTGAAGACATACCCAGAGATGCCAACTTCTTTTGAAATATTATTTGCTTCAACCACTGTGTGTCATGTGGCAGTGAGTTACACAGGTTTATAAGACATAGGCAAACCCCACCTAAACAAAAATGAGAATAAACCAGCAATAATACAGCCCAGTGAGTAAGTTTTGGAGTGTTGAAAACAGTTCATACTCTGGGTTGTTGAGGTCCTCAGGCTCCCCAAGTACTTACCAGGACCTCATTCTCCCAGACTCCCAAGACATGTAATTCGTAGCCAAAGGCGAGATGTTGCCTAGCAGCTTTGAGGCAGTCTCTTGTAGGACCCTGATCACTTCCTGCTTCTTTTCGTTTATCTCAGAGGAACAGAAGACACCAAGTACAGTGGGGAAGTGGAATTGCCTTATGGGAAGACTAAGGCCATGGCAGAAAAATTGGTGCTTGAAGCCAATGGAAAAGAGGTACAAAAGTCAGACAGCAGCCTCAGTACCATACCATAGGATTTACGGTGATTCTCTTAATACAGTCCCGCCACTCAAAGCTGATCAACTACAAAACAGCTGCAGTTTTGATTTCACATAGAAAAGCCTTAAATTGATTTATGCTGGGTGTTCCCACAGCATCATAAAGCAGACCGTAATGCTCCAAGGCCTGGATCTGGCAAAGCGCTTTAAGCACATGCTTAAATTCCATTGTAGTGAATGCCACTTATGACTCTTAAAAGCTTACACTTGGTCTGTGTTAAATTATGGCTGTGAAACATGGACATTCAAGCAATCAATTATAAAGAAACTACAATCCTTCAAATTATGCTGTGTTAGAAGAATTCTGAAAATATCATGGATAGACCATATAACCAGTGAATAAGTATTAGACATGATTGAAACTCAGAAAATGCTTGTTAAAGATCTTATGAAAAAACAGATTTGATTTATAAGGCATATTTTAAGAGATTTAGTGAATGATGCATGTTTATAGGCACTGGAAGGGAAAGTTGATGGCAGAAGAACACGAGAGAGGAAAAGATCTTGGATAGACTATGTGGTAATCTGGCTGGATCTACAGGACTATTTATTCACAAAGACATACAATTCATAGAATATCAGGGTTGGAAGGGACCTCGGGAGGTATCTAGTCCAACCCCCTGCTCAAAGCAGGACCAATCCCACTGTTCCTGACAGATTTCTTCCCCAGATCCCTCAAGGATTGAGCTCACAACCCTGGGTTTAGCAGGTCAATGCTCAAACCTCCTCAAATCAGCAGAGGATTGTATAGAATGGGCTACCAGAGTTGCAAACCTTGAGTAAATGGAGATGCTACTTAAGAATATTACTTAAGGATGGGCTTGAGTGCTTTGCTGAATTATGGCCCAAGAAACCACATTTACCTTAATAGCCCATGTAAGTGGATATTCAAAAGTGAGACAGAAGTCTAAGTCCCAATTTCAAAAGGGATGTCCACACTGCATAGTACATCTGAACTCTAACTCAGGTTCGAGCTCAAATCTCTCTTCTGTCCACACATATCAGTCTGACATGGGTCAGCAAGTACTCAGAACTCAGGTTCTCAGCCCCCACTAGGAGGGTTGGGTCACAGCCAGAACCCCACTGTGACTGGGGTCCAAGCCCTGTCATTTTGAAGTCTGGATGCAGCTCAAGTCACGGACCCTTCAAGTCAGAAGGTCTGCGCAGTGCAGTGTGAACGCATTAGTATGATGGAGAGGTGCAAGTGCAGCAATTGTCATTGGTTTACAATGCATTGTGTGTGCTTAGGTTTACAGTGCTTTGTGTATGTTCAAACACAGGCTTAAAAATACCAAGTCCACAAGCCTGAGTGTCACAGACCTGGGCTTAGTGTGCTGTGTAGACATCCCTTAGGCACTTCGGTTCCTAAATCCAATTGACTTTCAAAGACATTGGGTGTTTCAATGGGAGTTAGGCACTTTTGCAAATCAGATGCATCCTTAGGCACCTGAATATCTTTGAAAATCTGGCCCCAAGTGCCTCAATCATTTCTGAAAATTGGACTTCACAGTACGTTTTTTTTAAAGTGCCTAAGCAGTTTAGTAGTCTCTATTTCCACATGATGTTTTTTATTTGACACACACAAAAATACTATGGAAGATCTCATCCTCGAATCCATAGCTTGCTAAGATTCTGGGTGACCTGTGGAACAACTGTGTAAGCATGAAAACTTGTCTCTCTCACCAACAGAAGTTGGTCCAGTAAAAAAATATTACCTTACCCACCTTTGACCTTGTCTGTCAAACATTTGCTATTGATTTTACAGCTAAGCAATGGAGGCAAACTGGCAACATGCATCATAAGGCCAAATTCCATTTATGGGGAGAAGAATCGTTCTCTAAAGGACTTACATACCTCTGCCAAAGCCAAAAGGGGTATGTTGGACTACCTGGAACCTGAAGATTCAGAACGTAATTGCATATATGTAGGTGAGTATGTTGCTTTGATTCCTTTACATGTTTTTACCAGATTATTTTTTAAAGGGTTAGTCTGCTTTTTGGCCAGGAGGCTATCGTACACCCTGGATAATGTTCCGGCAGGGAGCAAGGAATGTAAAGAATGAACACAGAAATATTTTTTAAAACTCTAAATACGGCCAGTTGAAAAAAAATATATTAAGGATTGATTATTTTGTTCTAATTTTTTGTACGGAATTGTACTCTTTTTTTAAAAAACAAAATGAAAAATCATTTAGAACATGGGGAAAAATTCCAGTAGAAAAATGGGGGAGGGAGGGTGCAGAAAACTATATTTTCTTCCAAGGATGGGGGGAGAGAATATTCCACGAAGAGAAAAAAAAACCCAGAATTTGAAAACATACTGATTTTCAAAACAAAAATTTTTCATCTCAGAGAAACAAAATGAAAATTTTTGTTTTGTTTGAAAAATCCCACCTCTTCTTTTTTAAACCCTGCTGTTAGATTGCAGAAGAGACCAAATCAGTTCTATTTGTAATGTTTGGGAAATGCTCCTTGTGGAAGGAAGAGAGCAACTGAATTTAATAGGGATGAAACCAACAGGATCCTATAGACATTTAAGAAGATTCTGTACAAAAACCTATAGAATTTAAAAAGAGTATCAGTATATTGAACCATACTGTAGTGGGGATGGAATTCCCCAGTAAATCTTCCAGACTGAGAGTAGAGTAATCTCTATGGAACCCTCTCACATACTTATAGGAATTTCCCCCCCCCCCATAAGAATGGAATTACAGGGGTTTGAAACCACCGTTAGTGGAGAGTCAGGCCAAATAGTTTAAGTGACTTGTCCAAAGACATGCAAAAGAGCCCGGAATAAAACCATTGAGTCCAGATTCTTACTTCGCTGGCTCTGACTATGAAATATTGCCCCTTCATTTCCCATGAACCAATGTCACAATGGACACTTACTGGCCATCTCAAAAGGGGAACCAGAGATTGAATTGACCTTGGATATTTTGGGCCACGACCAAGTCCCTCCAGAATAAGATGGGGTGACAAAGGCGAGGCAAGATGGAAAAAGATTTTCTACCTACAAAACATGCAGATGTGGAGCATGCATTCAATCTAGTGTAGAAAGCTCTTGTAATAAGTGGACCAAGCTTGCTCCTCCTCCAATCCTACTCTCCCTTCTCCTTCTCCAGGGAATGTTGCATGGATGCATGTGCTTGCAGCCCGGAACCTGCAGCTCAAACCTGACATACTTGCTGGGCAGGTGTATTATTCCTACGATGACACCCCAACAAGGAAAAGCTTCCTAGTGAGATATCAGCTGTTGGCAGGGATGGACCCCTCAATAAGGCTGGGCTCACACATACCTTACTGGAAGCTATGGTTACAAATATACTTTTATAGGATAATCAGGATCCTTTTGTACCCCTTTTGGAAACCACAGTCCTTTCTAAACTTGCCTCTGCTGAATACAATAACCACCACCTTCTCCATTGAGACAGACAAAGCCTTCAGGCATTTCGGGTACATCCCCCTCTACAGCTGGGGAGAGTGTAAACGCCGAACTACAGAGTGGTTAAAGTCAGCTACAAAGAACTCGTGATCCCATCAGCCCCATGGGAAGGAGACCTAGATGGCACTTTTAACACAAAGCTTATCTCCTTCAGTGAATTCCATCTGAATTTCGTCATATGCCTAACTTTCTCACTAGGAACCAGGCAGAGACCATCAACTCATTACACCTAGACTAACACAGAGAATGACTTCCACCTTCTATTATGCATCACTTCTCCACACACACACACACACACACACCCCTTAATATGCATTTTCCATTTGACAATATCCACTTGCAGCAGCAGACATATGACTTCAGTATCCCCATTGGCTTCATGGCATTTAATCAGAGCAAAGAATGCAGGCTCAGACCTGAGATTTGCAAAGCTGAATTGAATCTTTGTACAAAATTATTTTTGGTAACCAATTTAATTCCACATCCTGAATAAGCTACATCCTTTTCCAACAGCAAGACTGGCACTTTTAAAGTGATCTCAAATAGCCATGTTTTAGTTAGTGGACTGTCTTTACACACTCAAGAAGTCTTTAATGGATAATTCTTAGGGGGAAATGAGGAGAACTCAGGAAATCCCCTCTCCGTTTTAGGGTTTTAGATATATATATATATATATAGATATAGGCTTTCATCACTATCCTTAGAAGCAGCTTTCACATCTACCTTTCCCTAAAATCCTTTCTGCAACTCAGTTTGCACATTTTATCTTTTAAAAAACCAACCCGAACATTGTAACAAAGATAAAAATCATCTTACAATATCTCTTGGTGACAATTTGTCAGTTTAGTTACATTCTTATTTATATAGTTTGATAATCAATGTCAGAGCTCACAGACTGTGTTGGATACATTTTGCAACTTGAATAAAAATTATACTGATCTGATTCTCATTTGTACAGTGATTATTTTTCACTGCCAAGGCAGTATAAAACAAGCTTAAGGTGGATTTCAGAGTGGTAGCCGTGTTAGTCTGTATGCATCTGATGAAGAGAATGTTAGTCCATGAAAGCTTATGCCCAAATACATTTGTTAGTCTCTAAGGTACCACAAGTACTCCTTGTTGGTTTTGTTTCAAGTGGATGCAAATGTAATGTAGTCCCACATTAAGCCCCTTTCCACTGCCAGAGTGGTGAAAAGAAGCCTGGTGTAAATGAGAATCAGGCCCTCAGGGTCTGACTTACATTAAATAAAGCCCTTACATTTAGAGTTTGGAGAGGGAGGGGGTCATTTTAACCCATCTCACTGTGCTTGGCTATGCAGTACATATAGTAAAACAACATGAGAAACAGCTCAGAAATTTTTGTAAGAACTGGGGCACAAATGGGGCAGGCAGTCATATGAAATTTAGAGTTGAAACTGAATCTCTGTTGTGCTTTATGTTGGCTTACAAAACCCTCACCCTATTTTGTATTTTAGGTGAGTGAACAGCAGAAAATCTTCCACAAATATTAGTTTAAATTACAAAGTAATTCAGACCACCATTGATCTACTTCACAACACTTCTGTGGTCTGTGAACTTTCAAGCTTTACTTTAGGGCATTAATTTCAATTGCTCAAATCTTCACAAAAAGCAAATTCTGTTGGTGCAGTATATTTGATCAGACTAGTGACTAGTGGCGAGTTACATTAATCATCCAGTCAGGAAACAGAAGCAATACCAAGTGACTGACTTAAATCAAGTTAGCAGGAATTTCCTCAATCACCTCTTTGCAAAATGATCTGCCTAACCAGAATTGTTTGCTAAAGAAATATGTAAAGAATTTCACACAACAAATAGGTCTGGAGAAATTTGCAATCTGTTCACACAATATGCAAAGGTGAAATTCATTGAATAAATTATCAGTTGCAGATTTTTTTCACTCAGCCATGCTGTGTCTATAACTTCTTTCATTTCATTCTGTTACCCTTTTTACAGATATTGGGGATTTTAACTCCACAGCAGATGGCAGCTTGCTAGGATTTAAAAAAAATGTACATTGTCAGAACAGCTCCAGGTTGTACCCTGTTTCCCCGAAAGTAAGACATCCCCCGAAAATAAGACGTACTTCCAGTTTTGCCTCTCGCTGTAATATAATGTAATGTAATTTTGGGAGCAAAAATTAATATAAGATACTGTCTTATTTTCGGGGAAACACGGTAGCAAATATTGTCCAGCAGCGGCTTTTAAAGCTTTGGAAATGCTTAGTATTATGTTGCCACTGGGTGGAGCTACAAGTCCAGTTGTAAGGCACTTTGCCTTCTGATTTACCTGTGCTAACAACTTTTGCTTTTACTGGCTTCTAAAGGCACTGAAGTCTTCCGTTGCTGGTCAGGCGAATCTCTAGATTATGCTCCATCTAGATTTTTAAGAGTCTTCAACCCCTTGCATTCTGAATTTTTTTTTTAAATCAGTAAATTAACTAAGTGTTTCTATAGGCTGCCTGGATGTAGCAACCTTCTCATTGACTTATACTGATTAACTCAAAGCCACCTAAAGAGAGTTTTGAAACCCACATTCCTATAATACTGTGGGAATTGGGTGTTCAGATCCCATTGGCAGCTTTGAAGATCTCAGCCTAGGTGCATATGCTAATGATGTGCCAAGCAGCCCTTGATACAGCTCGCTGTGAGATTTTGAGATGTGAGAAGATACTAGTTGGGGGAAATGATGTTGCTTTTGGCAGACCGTATTCTCTTATCATAGAGCATGATAGATGCTGGGCAATTGTTTATCTGCTCTCTGATTTCCCTCATGCAAAGATCCGCTTGGTGCTTTTCTGGCTCTCCTCTTGCTCACCATGCATGCAAGGCCACTGGGGAAATAGTGAGAAGATCTGGGGTGCCATCAGCATGCACATGATATGCTGCACCACAAACCAGGTTTTCAAAGGTATTTAGGTGCCTAAAGACGCAGATGGGGGCGAGTAGGGTTTTCTAAAGTTCCTGAAAAGGGTAGGAATTGCAGAAGAGTTGGGTGCCTACCCTCTTCTGCAATTCCTACACTTCTGCAATTCCAGACTAACACGGCTACCTCTCTGATTCTTAACTCCAAAAGAGGACAAGTCACTGATCCAGATCACCTAACAAACAATATGGGTACCTCTATGGCTAAATGTACATGTGCACATCCAGGAACAAAGAATGTAGGCCATACTTTCGTGATGGGGGGGGGGGGGTCTACCCTAAGAAATGGTGACTCTGAAAAACATTTTGGGGTCATGACGGATAATCAGCTGAACATACGTTCCCAATGTGATGCTACGGCCAAAAGAGCGAATGTGATTCTGGGGTGCATAAACTGGGGAATCCCGAGTCAAAGCTCTGTTCTAGGAATTATTTTGAGCAAGTTCTCTGGCCTGTTATACAGGAAGTCAGACTAGATGACCACAGTGGTCCCTCCTGGCCTTGGAATCTATGCAGTTTATATCCCCACTCCTTGTACCTCCCCGGCTTTGACAACAAGAAGGAGAGAGGATTCCCTTTCTGAGATTATGATATGGGAAAAAAGCACTCAGCAAACTCTCTTTGCTGTTTTCCAAAGGGACGAGTAAGCTTCCTTTGGCTGTGCCGCAAGCGATTTGCATTTTGGCTCCTTTGAGTCAATGCTACTGCAGATTTCCTGTTAGATATTTGATTTATCAGATTATAACTTGTTTTCTCTTGGCAAGCCTTTAATTTCTTCCCTGCATTGGGCTTCATTCTCTTCTCCTTCCAGGGTCCCAACCCTATTATGTAACACACAAAAAAATGTCTGTTTCTCCTTCTGGAGAAGAGCCTTTGTGTGTAATTATTCATCCAAAAGATTCAGCAGGTATAACTGCTTCCCCTGGGGGCTCCATTGTATAATTGGATTTCATCCATACAAATTAAATCCGATCTTTACCCCTTAGTTAAGCCAAGCAGTAAGTATTTAATGCTAATATCCCTGACAACTATTGCAGGAAGAAACGAAGAAGAAAAATAGAAAGGAATGCAAAGTGTTCACCACCAAGGAAATAAATGGCATGGTAAAAAGATCTGCTGGGACAGGGAGAGCTACCATCTTTTTGCCATGGCAGCTGTCAAAGCTACCCATACAAGCCCTTGGGGTCTGTTTGAGGAATTAATCTATCTCCAGCCTTGATGTCCCATTCAGCTCATTCTCTACCCCCCCACTGCTGCCACTTATACACTGAATGCACTTCCCCGAGCTACATGCCTTCCCTCATCCAAGTTCCCATGGAAGACCGTCATCTTCAGCAATGCCTATGAGAAGTGATCCAACCACATTATTCCCTCTCCTGGGTTTCCCAGCGCATTCTATCTTTAATAGGTGGGCCTTTTTAGATAGGAAACCCTTTGGGAAGTGACCATCTCCCTTTGTGTCCTGTACACCAATCCCATTGTTCCTGCATAACAATAACTAATAATAAAAGAAAATAACTCAACACCCCATGCCTGGAGTTAAACTGGCCAAGTTTGGAACAGTCTCATATTGTCAGTATTGAAGTCAGGATATACAGGAAAACAATGGCATGAATATGGTTCCCAGCCAAACACAGATATTGGAGAAAGACCAAGGAGTACTTGTGGCACCTTAAAGACTAACTAATTTATTTGAGCATAAGCTTTTGTTGGCTAGAACCCACTGCATCAGATGCATAGAGTGGAACATATAGTAGGAATGAATATATATATATATATATATATATATATAGAGAGAGAGAGAGAGAGAGAGAGAGAGAGAGAGAGAGAGAGAGAGAGAGAGAGAGAGAGAGAGAGAGAGAGAGAGAGAGAGAGATACCAACTTTAGTGGCTTAATCAATGAAGGTGAGCTATTAGCAGCAGAAGAAAAATAACTTTTGTAGTGATAATCAGGATGGTCTATTTCAAGCAGTTGGCAAGAAGGTGAGAGTAACAGTAGGGGGGATACTTAACATGGGGAAATAGATTCAATTTATGATACTGGAGAAATGCTTTATATGTACCTGGCTACACTACTCTTCTCAGCCACATCTATGGTCTATTTTGACCCCTTGCTTTCACAAGAGGATTCACCTTCACCACAGAAATTATGGAGAAGAGAATGATGCCTCCTCATTTTACAGTAGTTTGTGTGTTTCTCCTTACTCCCCCAGGAATTCAGGTGTGAGAGTCTCATTGATTTCCAATGGGATGTGCGCCCCTCAATCCTTCCGATGCTTTTGAAAACCTCCCCTTAAAGCAGAGTGGTATCCAAGATGCCAATTTGAATCCCAATGCAGACTTCAAAGTCTACACGTGTTCAGAGCTGGAGCACTGGTTTATTCCATTATAGAGATAACCTATAGTCACAACGCTCTCATTTGGTGAGCACTTCATTGGTCCCTTTTTACTCAGTGCGAACAGTCTGCTCATAAATGTGACCAAAGGTTTGCACCCTAGTCTAACTCAAAAGCATTTAACAGACAATAACTGGAGGGAAAGCACTTCCAAATTAAATATACATCTTAAAAGAATACTAGAAAGAGTTGTAGGAAGAGATACTGTGGTATGGCAGTGGTATATAGGGCAAATACCTGAAATTCTCTCCCCACCCTCTTAAATACCCATGTTCTGGAAGACAGTCGTTGGAAGTTTTATATTGATTTCCTGCTGTTTTAGCAATTAATCATCATTAATCAGTTGAATGTGGAATGCTTCATTCTAATTCACAAGTTTTATGTATTATATAAATAAAATTGCACATATGTTTTTGTGATTTTTCATTTAACTGAATTCCAAGGAGATTCATCTCCTATGTTATTAATAGATCTTAAATGGCCTATAAGACACAATTGCTCCTTAATTAACCTGCAGTAACTGCTTTGTAAAATGTAGATTAAATGCTTCAATTTTTTTCAGGCATATAATGTTAAATCAAATGTAACACTTTAATCTACCAGCAGAGCAACAATAAAAGATCCCAAACTGCAAAATGACTTTATTGGGAAATGGATTTGGCCAAAAATGAAGGGTGTGATTTTTCAAAAGTTCTGAGCACTGACACCACGCCACTCCTCAAAAGTCCAGGCCAGTTTTACCACTGACTTTAATATGAGCTGAGATAGACCCATTCGGAAGACCTTTGAATATCCCACTCTCAATAGCCACTGTGTAAGGGAGGTATGAATAACCTACTTCCTCTTTGTCCACTACAAACATGCTGGCCCGGATCTTAATCAGGTTTTAATCTTTATTAATGTGAACATTTCCTCTCTGGCCTACTCATTGCAGCCTAGTCCATAATTCACCTGTAAAATCATCTACCAACACTTCATTCAGCCCCTCTGATGCACACTTCCCTGGCTCCCTGTTGCCTCCCAGGTCTAATTCACTCTCCTTGCTCTCCTCTTCAGGTCCCTCCATTGCTTAGATCCTTCCTGATCTTGTCTGCTTTTATTCCCCACCGTGCTCTATTCACTTAACCAAAGCAGTTCATCAGAATGGCTCCTTCCTGTCCCTTTCCCGCACGGACCTCAGCATGTTCATTCCTGCTGTGCCACATGCCGGGAACACCCCTCCTTTCCCCTATTTGCTCCCACACGTCTCTCTTTAAACCCCATCTCAAAGCACCTTTTCGACAAGGAAGTTCATAGACTATAAATGACTGACATTTGTATAGATTATAAATACCACACAGACCCCCCCTACCTTCTGTATGTAACTGTCAAGGTGATAAATTCAATGGGAATGAAGCCAACTCACCACCTGGCAGGGTCAGGCTCACAAAGAACAGATTTTAGAACACGCAAGCAACTAATGGAGGATGTAGGGTCCTGTTCCCACGGCTACCACCAATGGGAATATTGCCATTGACTTGCACAGAGGGAGGACTAGGCCCTGAAAGGGAAGACACACCTAATAGTCAGCAGCCACTTGCACAGACTGATTCAAGGGTTAGGGACGCTCAACAACACTGGAGCCCTGCCCTGTAGCCATGATGCTTATGAGATCTGCCTTGCTCAGAAACTACATCTGAATATAAGCTGCCAATAACCAGCCCAACCCGTCACTGGGCACAGGCATATAACACACACTGTTGCATTTTCATATTATTAATACAATTCACACAGCGAAGTACATTTGCACTGCCTGGCACAAACATGGACCACCATCCATTGCTTGCCTGGAAGAAAGAAAGATTTCCAAAGCACCCCAAGGCAGGCGGGTGCCTTGCTCGCATTGAATTACAATGGGATTCGGGAGTCTCACTCCTTTGAAAACCCCAGCCAATAAGACACAGAGCACACACAAGAGGGGACACTGGATATCGGAGGGGAAGGGAGGAAGTGTTGATCTTTGACCATGAGGAGGAGGGTTTAAAGAGGGATTTGAAGGAGGAGAAAAGCACAGAGTGAGGTGGCTCCAGACACTGGGAGCAGCATAATAGGAGTCTGGAAACTAAAAGCGGAAGAGAAATAAAGGGATCTGTAAGGAAAGAGCATAGGGAGGAGGAGAAAAGTACTTGTGATCAAGGAAGAGGAGAACAGCTACAAGGCAGACAGGAAGCCAGTGAAAGGACTCAGAAAAGGGGTGAAGCAGCTGGAAGGATGGGAGGGGAAGAGACCCATCTGTAGGACTTTTGCCAGGCTGAGGAGAAAGAGTGGCAAGGCAGAAAAGCCAGGCAGGAGGAGTTACTGTAATCAAGGTAAAAGATAGACACCTAGTAGCCCTGGTTTAGTAAGTGAAGGATAGATTTTAGTGATATTAACAAGAAGTGACAGAACTTAGTGAGAGACTGTGGGTAGGGAAAACAGATGAGTTAAAGAAAAAAAATGGGGAGACTATATAAAAGTGATCCACCTTTATAAGAGACAATCCGTTGCCATGTTACACACTGATGCTTCAGGTAAGCTAGTTCACTAGAAGCAAAGTCTAAACCCAGCATCGAAATGGGAACTGCTAAGAATGGACAACCAGACAAGCGAGTTGATCTCTCTCCTCGCTGGTAACAGCCATTTGACAATATCAAGAGCAGCACTGAGCTGGACGGAGTTTGTAGGATTGTGACAAATCATAATGACAATTCCCCCTGGACAGAAAATACAAGAGAGATGCTCAGAGAAAGCAGCTGAAGTACAAACAGCAGATATTTAAGCACAGATTGCATGAGCCAGCAGAGTTCAGAAAGGAGGAGGGATGGGGTGGAGCAGAAAGTTAAGGGAGAGAAGGCTTGGAAGAGAGATCAGTGAGTTTGGGCTTGAAATTAAACCAGTGCAATGTTGTGTGTGGATGCTTGTAGTAACTTTCAAACTGAATGACAGCATTTTAGCTTGACCCTGTTAACGGAGGGAACCAGGCAGGCAGGCCAAGCTGCTACTGTGTTGGGAGAGACTAATGAAGACAATTAATTACTGCATGCTGATTCTCAGACAGATGAAAGTTGCGTAAGTGCTGCTCTGAAGAGCAAAGCAGCAGAGGGGCTGCGGCTAATTTTAATAGCTGCTATCACAAAGTCAAGCCAAAACCTTGTATCCAAAAGATAACCAGAAGAAAGAAATTCAGTATCCTGGGTGAGGCTGGATGCAAACCAACAGCAGTAATACCACGAACAGAACAGTAAGCAGGTTAGTGACTCTAAAGCGACTGACAGCGCAGGGCCTAGTTAATAATCATTTATAATCTGCTTGTAAACTCACCATTCTCCGTAATCACATGCAAGCCACAAATTCATGTTAGCAAGATGTACCAGTTTCTTAGTATCCCTGTTAATGTCATTTTGGGCAGCGGCTGTGTGCAGTGAGCAATACGGAAGGCTGGAACTTAGAAGGCTGCCCTATTCTTGTCTCTGCCACTGAAATCACTGTGTGACTTGGGCAAGTCACCTGGCTTCTCTTTGCCTCCGTTGCTCCATCTGTAAAATTAGGATAATGACTTTTACACACACAGCAGCAACGTTATGAGGGCTTAACTCATAATGTTAAAACTGCTCTAAGCCACTCAGCAGAGATGTGCTATGTAAGCACAAAGCATCATTCCAATTTTCTCAGAACCTCAATGAATTATGATTTTAACTTAGTTTTTATTAGCTTCTTTCTACCACAAAATGTCGCCTTTGAGATATGCCGAAAACCAGGGCGGGCGGGGGGGGGGGGGGGGGGGGGAGAGAAGAGAGATGGTCAATCACCCCACAGCCATACTTCTCCTGATGCCAGTTGCATTGAAACCTAAAATATTCCCCTCCATTTTGGAACAATGTCACATAACCTCATTTCCTCAGCTTAAGAAAAAGCCTTGAATTTTATGGGTTGCACTAAAATATGTCACCATAGTTAGGTTTATAAACAGCGCTAAATCAAAGCAGGCCTCAGTTGGTCGATTATGTGAGCCATGTCAAAACACTAGGGAATGACGCAATATAGGAAAAGGCGTGGAGGGCCGCCTTAGTTTGACATTTGTGGCAGTAGGAGAGAAAAACCTGCTGTTCGGTCACTTTTCTTTCAGTAGAGACTGTCAAGCAATTCCTTATTGGGGGTCCCCCCCCCCCGGGATGAAGCTACATTCGTTAGGTCTCAGATCCAGGACTCTCCCGGTGTACTCGCAGGTTTTCACCTGGCAATGCAGAGATCTGACCTCAGGGTTACAAGACCAGCCAAATGGAGAATTTTTAATATGTACTGGACCAGATCCTCAGCTGGTTTCTACATTGATTTACACCAGTAGAAGTCTGGCCGATGTCTTCTAATTTTTCATTGTTTCTACTACTCTTAGAATCATTTAAAATAAGCTTTTTAATTTTCTTCCCAATTTTGTCCTTTTCCGTGTGGAAAACGACCTACCCATCTTTCTTACCCTCGTCACCTCAACGTCTGACTGGCTGTAGAGAGGCACCTCAGTGCCAGCCCTAGGTAACCGAACCTGATAAACTGCAGCCCCTTCATCAATTGAGGGAGATTGCACTGTGCTCCATGTTCCCCAACCGCTACATACAATGCAGAGAAAGTCTGGCAGAGTTCAGCCGGCACAGAAAGGAGGCGGGATTCCTTAAACCTGGAGCAGAGAGAGCAGCAGAGTGAAGGTCAGCTTTGCAGGGCAACCATCTTCCAAAGCACCTTCCTAGTTAGACTATAATACTTTAAATCTGGGCAACCTCCTCTAAACCTGGGAGAGCGCCAGCCAGGAGTTTGGATTAAAAAATGCACGCATTTATCCAGGGCTTCTGAGTACCCTTGAGAAGTTCCAAGAATCAGGATTACCTGCCTATATATGGGGGGCCACCATAGAGAAGAGACCATTTACTCTGTATTGGGATCTGAAACACGGCAGTGCTAACCAAGGCACAGACAAATCAGTAATGGCGGAAAGGAAATTTTCCATTTCTTTTGGCATGTTCAAATTTTTCGATTTTCAATGAAAATGAAACAAGTTTTCATATTTTCTTCGGGGAAAAAACAACCAGAAAATGCCTGAAAAAAAAGATTCTGAACAGGTTTTGTTTTTCACATACATTTTCAGGGAAAAACACTCATTTTCTCATCAGCTCTAATGATTAGTTACACCATAGCTCCTGGAGATACTAGGTGAGATTCGGTGCCCCGTTGGGTGAGATAATGTACAAAACATGCCATAAGAGACCATCCCTGCCCCCAAATAAATCCTGGCCCCATTAAAGTCAATGGGAGTTTTGACATTTGCTTCAGTGGGAGTCAGAATTTCACCCCTATAATCTAAACAGACAAAACCACAAAGAGATTAATTATTACCAGCCCTATTTCAAAGGCAAGGAATTGAGGCACAGAGAAAGTGACTTATTCATGATCATGCAGCAGAGTTGAGAACTGGTTCCAGTGCCAGTCCACTGGTCTAACCATTAGGCCATCCTCCCTCTCAGAACATGCATATGACAAGCTTTTCAGGGAAACCACTGTAAATGTGCCTTCCGGGAGGATGATGGACAACCAGTTGACTATGAAGAAATGATAAAATAGAATATATTCTAAACTGTGCCAACAGCAACTGTCGTCCTATGAATTCAGTAATGGTTACGTGTGCATTTGTATGTTATGCATGTCAGCACCAGTCAGTATTTATGTAATACATAAGTCGGCAAATCTGTATAGATTTATGATTTGCAACAGATTTACCTTCATATTGTTATCGCACATGTTCAAGCAAATTGCTACACTTATTTTTGGCTTCTCCGTGTATGAAATGTGCAGCACTCCACAGTATTTTATGCCTATGTTGCAAAGAATGGCTTTTTCGGTGCAAGTTATAACAAGGTCAAGAGATCAGGGGAAGCAGAGGAAAAAGAAGAGACAAAAGGAGAAAGTAAAGGAACTAAAAGGAGTTTAATGTCTAGAGCAGGGAACTGGAGGAGGAGGAGATGGGGTGACGGCAAAGACTGACATGTCAAAAACCAGAGAGGGAAAACGAGCCAAGTGAAAACCACTCTCGAGCCGGAAGAGAGAGAATCAACACAGCCCTCAGCAACGGTCCAGCAGATAGAAGGGGGAAATTATTTGGAAACCAAGAACTGGTCAGTCAGGGACAAGGTTTCTGTTGAAAATATGCTGTGGAGAATTAAATTACAACACAGCCAATTCGACTGAATTCACTTCATCGGGCTCCCTCCTGGCACTGTCTTCATTTGAATCCATGTCCATACATTCCTTCCCCCTCACTCCTCTTTCCCCCCAGCACTGAAAACACTAGCTGGAGCTAAGGAGGTAAAAATATGTAATTAAGGGAGTTTCCCCTCGTTAAAGCTGGAGACGGTCTGGGGAAGAGAAAGGGTTTGCGGCTAAAATGTGGGACCCAACCAATTGTTCCCAATGATTAGTGCCTGTGATCTCAGTTCCACCCATGCAAAATTAGCTGGGTGGCAAGCTAGTTATTGCAAAAGGAATCACGGCACCACACTGCTCCCTCATGCAAGTAGATTTGGGATGCCCCTGTTTGCAGGGCAATCTCTGTGGTGGCTGGCTGAGAAGATGCAGGGGGGTTTCTACGGAGGCGACCGGAATATTAGGACTCGAAGGTGGTCAGGGAAATGTGTTTGTGTTTGGTCTAGCTACTCTGTGTAGCCACCTGTCACTGGGAGACCGGAGCACCTTGTAAATACCAAGCGGGTGTTAAAGCAGGGCAAGAAGGAAGGCCATAGGAGTAGCAGTTCCAGGGGATGAAAGGGACATTTATTATCCTTGTTGATGTTCCTTCAGGCAGCTCCAAGACTCAGGGACTGGTCCTGCCACTTGCCAACATTTCTCTCCTTCCCATGTAATTGTCTAGGACAGGGCATTAGTAACAGGCAGCTCTCAACTCCTCTCGTACCCCCCTCAGTGCTCTAAGATCTAGTCTCTGAAGTATGAAGAGATGCAACGCGTGTCCCCTCCGGCCGAGCTGACCCAATCACAGCTCCTCCTAGCTTGGCCACAGGAAGACCGTTTGCTAGAACGACAACCTACCAGCATCACAATGGTCTACGTTTCAGTAAAGGGCAGAACACAAAAATCTAGCTGCTCATGGCAAGACTCCACCACCTGATAAAGGAGGGCTGGGTGCCCGACATCTTTCTAGCAGAGACAACCACCTCACACAGGGCTCCCAAAGTTCAGAGGCTGCCCCTGATTACAACGACGAGTCATAAGGCCCAGTGAAATTCCCCCAAACACAGGGATGATGTACAGTGATAGTGTATCAACATGTGTCCATCCTATTAGGCAGGATTCACAGAAAGCAGAGGATTAAGGGATTTAAATCGGGTAATTTTCACTCTCGACCCACCAAAGATAAATATATAGGAATATGACACACTAATGTAAGAGCATGCATCTTTGACTCAGGCTAGAAAGGAGTTGGCATATTTGACATTGGTATTAATATGCTGGCTGATTAGCAGGCCATCAAACATAGGACCCCTTTGAATAATACTAGTAAGGGAGATATTTTTTAATGCAGTTCATAGGACTAATAAGGTGCCATTCTGATAAAGTCAGAATTTCCAGCATGAGCCAATCCCTCCATGGCCACAGGTGCAGATGGCTGCTGCAGCTCAGACAAGCTGAGGTTGATCACATTTTCCATGTAAAAGGGCACAGTAATTACAACGGATGGAGGGAGCTGGCGCCAAAACTCTGAGTCTTGGTGGGAAAAACAACCAGATTCAAAATCAAACAGCAGTAGCTGCTGCAGATGATTTAACGTCCTAATCGAATAGCATTTAGCAGTAGCATACTCTGCTCCTACAACAGTGATTGGGTACTAGGGTATGAGGAGACTGGTAAAACTCCTGGAAATAGGGTACACTGTTACTGTGCTGGAAATAGTAGACAGCGTTGTTTAGTTTGATACTTTATTAGGATCACTATTGTTCGCATGTGTGAAGACACTTGTGCATGTTCCAGTTTGGATAGCAAGGCTCAGGAAATTTTATTGTGCTTCGAAGATGAAGGGGGGAGAAAGGTTGTGATTTAATTGTGCTTTAAGGACTGGAGTCAGTCTGTACCAGGATAGTAGCTGTAAATCTCTGCCCTGATTAGAGATAAGGCATGCTTTCAAGATAGAAACTGCAGTCCTTATAACATGTCTCTCTCGCTTTCAATAGAGGTGTCATGAAGAGGAGGTAAAGTCCCCTTTAAGGATTGAAAGAATAGGTAAAGCAATGATAAGTAAAGGTCAGATTTCCAAAAAACTCAGTATTTGGATGCTGAACACTTTTGAGTCTTTGGCTGGTTTTTTGGTGTCTGCCTGGGAGCTGGGTTCTTTGGAAAATGTGGTCCATAGAAGCCGCGTGCCAACTATTTTGCCTTGTCTGGATACTCACTAAGTTACGAGCCAAGGGTCATTTACCATGTTCTCTGACCCTCTGCCAGGTTTGCTGGAGCAGATCACACAGAGTCAGCTGTGGCTGACCAGAATCGTGCACGATAAGCCGACCTTTAGGCTCAAGCCTGACTTCAGCCGATTCAACAGAGGCTGTTTTCATTTTGCTTTTAAAAAAAAAAGAGAGGCTGAGGTCTTCAGTCCAGTTGGAAAAGTCAGGAAAATAAAACCAAATCTCAAAGGCTTGGCTGCAATTGACAAGCACACAGCACAACTCAGGAGGGAGGGGGGTGTCATACAAAAGCCACCTACGCTGGTTTTCAAGGCTGCATTGTGTTGGCGGTGCAGTCTTAACATAGGAGAGAACCTGGGCCAAAACTCTTTTCCTCCGAGCCACTGTGTCTGTCTAATTCCAGCTGGCAGTGGTGGAGTACATTATTACCTTCTGTAATCCCCTAAGTTATTTAGGACTGTCTCCTTATTATCTTAATATCTTGGCTCCCATCATAATTACAGCCCCAGTTTTACAAGGGGAAATTATTTTTTTCTTGTCTTATTTCCAGGGTTCTGTTCTTGCATCAGAGCTGAACAAGTTCTTGTGTATTCCCGAGAGACGTCTGCATGTGCCTTCTGCAATTCCCCCAGCTTGTGGAAATGGTCTAGGGCAGGACTTCAAGGAAACAAAGGACAGTGATATGAAAACTATGGGAAAGAGCTATTTGTATAGGGACTTCTTTCCACAACATTGATATTCATAGCACAAAATCATAAGTGTGTTACAGTGTATGATCATTTACATGATAATTCCTTGAAGACATACCCTTTATCTGATCAAACCCTTTAACCAGCTGAGCAACACCTCTTTAGTGGACACTAGCTGTGGGGCAGGAGGCAATAAATAAGGGATGTCCCTTAAAATTCAGGTTGGGTGGCTACTCTAGCACTGTGTCACTGTGATTTTGTATTCTAGCTTACAGTTGTGCCTCAGGTTTACAGGAGACATTTCCCCACATTCAGTGCTCTCTTCGTGCTTCAGAAATGAAGCCTTGGGCTTGGAGGATTCTTTGCGAAACTTTCAACACTAACCTCTGCAATCCGCCATCACTAGAGTCTCTCATTACTCTCAGACATTTCGTCTTCCACATATCTCGTCTAGACCAGAATTAGATGGGGGAAAACGGGTTTCCTTAAGGTCAGTGTTCCAGGGCTGCATCAGAATTGAGGCCTAGTCCTCATTCTAGTTCCAACAAACCCGTGCAAACAGCACGAACCATCGGACTTGCACCTTGTCTAGCTCATATCAATATCTCATCGTGTACACACCCTGTCAGTTCAGTTGATTGCCTCCGAGAACTTCTGAACTTGCAAATCCATGCAGAGTAGGTGAGTCTCTCACGTACTTGCAAATCCCTTTGGAACTGAGCTTGGAAACATTTGCACTGCTCGACCACAAACCTCTAAAGAAATATGCAATTCAGGCAAGCATTCTTGCCTTGGTTTCACCACCTCTCACTCATGTGTGTCTTTATGCTGTTGCATAGTTTTCACCAGGCAAGATTCCATATCCAGCCAAGCTCAAAGTAGGAGCTGCTAGCATTGCAAATAGCCCCATGATGCAAGCAGTTCTTTGTGTATCTGAACTGCACCAATTCTACCTATGCATCCAGCATCGAGGTTTTTAGTTTTAGGTGAAAAACACTGAGCTCACAGTAAAATATTAAGCTCTTGGAAACAGACCGAGGAAAAGGAGTGACTGACTATAGAAAACACTTTTCAAAGCAACATTCCCCAGAATCATCCAACACCAAGAATATGATACTTTGAGTCCATTGCTCCTGAACTGTCAGGAGATACAGTTATGTGATTAAAATACTATAGGGAACATTCCTTGATCTGAATGAGTATGACAAATAGGATGGCCAAACAGGTCTTTGCCTTATCTAATTTCTGTAGCTCTATGAATACTACTAATAATAATCATACATAGCACTTTTTATCCATTGATCTAAAAGCAGTTTGCAAACGGAGGTCAGTGTAATGATCCTAATTTTACATACAGGGAAACTGAGGCAGGGGCAGATGAAGAGACTTGCCTTCAGTTTGAGTGTGGAGTAAAGATTCAGGCTGGTTCTTATTTAATCAGAGACACTTTCCCCAATCTTAAATTTCAGTCAATGCTTTGGCTGTCAGAGCCACAAGATCTGTTCTGAATGCACTACGTTTGCACTCTGGGGAAGCAACTGCTCATGCCCTCACCTTGGGAGTTTGTTTGTTCTTGGCAAATTCACAGCACGATGCCTCTTAATGGTAACAAAAATAATAATTATTTTTATTACAGCAGTGGCTAGAGGCTTTAGAGAGATTGGCATCCCATCGTGTTGAGTGCTGTACAAATACATAATGAGACAGCCCCTGCCCTGAAGACCTACAGTCTAGGTATACAAGACAAACAAAGGGCGGGGAGCAGGTATGGAGAAGTAAAATAACTGGCTCCATAGCACAAGGCTGAAGAGTTGGGAATAGATAGTTAGACTCATAGTCCAGTATCCTGTCCCTTAGACCACTCTGGGCCCTGCAAAATGCAACATGTCCTTGAAAAAAGTGTAAGGATCAGAGTCTTTCCTGGTACTTCCTTGCAAGTAGGATTTTGGCCACGGCCAGGGACATGATATCAGGACAAATAGAACCGTAGAAATGTAGGGCTGAAAGGCACTTTGTTCCTATGTGTAAAAGGCCTAGGGATGGGAGGGTCAGAATCTGTCAGGCAAATCACCCATTCGTTCTAGAACCATACAAGAAAATACAATTAGCGATTAGTCCACTGAGTGCATAACTGGTGATATCTCATCTACAAATCATTTTAAAAGCATGTACAGACCTAAGCTCCTTAATTCCTTGAGTTGTTGATTCCAATTATCAAGCAGCCATGGAGCAAAAGGCTTTTTATCCCATAAGATTTTACGTTTGGATACAATAAAAGTCAATTTATTCTGCAATCACAAGGACATGGACAGTTAAAAGGGTGCACCATTTTTCTCTCCCCTCAAATGCTTCAGAATGGATCCATTAACATGTTTACATACTAGACTTAAACAATAGTAGTGCTTCCTCTTCTCTAGGGGTAACAAATTCAACTCACTTTTTTGTACATGTCATTGGGAGGTTCTTTATTATTACAGCTCAAAAGGAAACTACATAATTGGTTATGAATAATTTGTAACATGTCTAAAACCCTCCATGTAGCTATCTGATTTACTAAGTCTTCATACTCCACAAAGTAGAAGATTTTAATTGCGAGATCATAATTTAAGCGCATCACTCCTCCTTAATATAGCAGGAACATCGGACCAAACTCCTCTCCAGAGCCGCTCTGTGCACCTGTTACGGATCTATGGGACAGTAAGCGTGCTGGGGAATCATTGCAGTTTAGTTTCTCTGCCTGGGGGAGGGGGGATGCAGCAAGAAAAAGAGGCGAGACACCAGGAATTTCTGTACCTTGGTTTGGTTTTGAATCTACGCTCTACCTAAAGAAAAGGGGATATTGTGGTCCAAGCACTGCACATGGAACTGGGAGATTGGAGTTCCATTCCCAGCTCTCTCAAAGCCTCCTTGTATGACCTTGGCCAACTCACTAAATCTGAAAATGGGCATAATGATATTTCCCCTACCGTGCATATCAGGATGCTACAAGAAGTTTAGTTACTAGTGATCTAGTCCAGGGGAATACAGAGCTCCCCACATCCAAGAGAAAAAAGGAATGCCTGATGCATGCTTAACTTTATGCAAGGGCTTAAGTCCCATTGATTTCATTTGATATTAAATCAAATAAAGCATCTGTTTACATGCTTTCTAGAAGTTGAGCATATATATAAATCCATATTATAAATATTTATATATTTTCAGGAAAGCATATGCTTAACTAAGACATGACTTCATTGGGACTTTACTATAAGCATGTGCTTATGTACTTGCCTAAAACAGATGGACTTAAGCATATGCTTAAATGCGCTCTCTGAATTGGGGCCTCTGTAATTAATTTCTTTGCTGCACTTAGATCTTGTTAACTATATAATGTCATTTGTTCTATTTTGTCTTCAATTAAATTTGTGTGGAAAAAACCTCATAACTTCCAAATGTTTAAAAGACCCTCTCTAAATCCTTTGACTCCACCCTACCCCGTGAGTATTTGGGGGGGAAAAAGTGATGGTCTTGAAAGCAAACCCAACATAGCCTGTCTGACAAAATCTTTCTGTGGGGCAGCAACTAGCTGAATAATACATTTTGCATTAAATTACACAACTCTGTCATCAGCAGAACATTCTGAAAGGTAAGTCATTAATAAAAAGGGAAAATAAAGTGGTCCTTAATTATGTAAGGCATTAAAAGCCTGAGTGTTTGGCTTCTGCGGCACATTCACTTTGTGAGAATAAATGTTTTAAGCCAGGGTGAGCATTTCTCTGTTGAAATCACAGCTTGAAGGTGTAAGGAATCCTCTTCAGGTGCAGCTGATCATTTTGAGACTTGCCCTCATGCACTTTTTGACTTCTTGGTTCTAGCCCTATAGAGAGGGGTGTAGGTTTCCAGCCTCTGTTTTGCATTCACCCTGGTTTTTGCTCTTTTATTTACAGGGGTATTTTCAAAGAAGCCAATGAGAGATGAGCATCCAAATCCCATTCATTTCCTCTAGAAGAGGGCATCTAACTGCTCTTTTGCCTGTGAATATCACACTTTGTGGGCTTTCAAAATCTGAGCCTCTCAAGATAAAGTGAAAGGAAATTAGGCAGCCTAACTCCACCCCAGTTTTATGCTTTATAGACCAAATCCAGCCCTGATGTAACCAAATTTCAGAGACTGGAGTTACACCAGGAATGAGTGAGATCTTTTGCATTTATACGGCCTACTCCAACAGATGGAAAGGAGTTACATTTTAACTGTTAAAAGCAGGCATTCCTTGGAGGTCTGACTCCTATTGCATCTCCACAGATTTAGATTGTTGTGCAATTTTGAGAGATTGGTCATAGCTGGTAAAAATGGTGATGTTTGGCGAACAGCTTTCCTTGGCCTGAGTGCACCTGCCTCAAACATCTGTCTTCTTGGATGAGGGGTCCTTTATAATTTCCCCGGGATCCTATTTTTCCTCCAGCTCCCCAGGGAGGGCACTCTTCCAAGACTCCCTTTACCAAAACTACCCCCGTCAAACACCACACACTGCTCTGATGGCTGCCAGCCTGGCCAACGTACCAGAAATTGGAACCGGGATTTCCAGAACCAAAAGCATGAGTTGCTACAGCACTATGCAGTGGGCATCTCAATACCTCTCACACATCCCCGTTCAGATGATGCAACTAGAGTACAGGCCGTACTATCAATATCTTGTGCACTCCACTGATGTCTCCACTTCGCTTCTCTCTGCAGTCTGCCTCCCACGCCTTCAATCTTTTTAGGAGGAGTTTCCATTAAAACAGCAGCCTTTCAGATGGACTCCCTCTCCCCCCCCCCCCGCCCCCCCCCCCCCTGCATTGAAACACTAGTGTGATTCCCTTGCAGCGGCTAGGATTTTTTTTACGCAAGTCGTATTCCCATCCGTCTGGAGTTGCTGTCTGACAGCTTCCAAGTGATACTGGAATTATTGTAAATAGAGATATTTTTTGAAAAATGAGCAAAAGGGATGTTTTAGGCGTGCTCTAATGGGGTTGGGGGAGGAACTGGCGCCAGCAGTCATTAAGAAGAGCAACAGGTTTTGAGCCTAGGGCTTTACTGTAAATCAGGCATCACTGCGAGATAGTCGCTACTGTGATGGAAATCAGGCTTTGGAAACAGAGGAAATTGTCTTAGCCCTGACTGAGCAATGATACCGGGTACAGTCTGAAGGGAGCTCTCGAGGCGGAACACTAATTGTACCACCGCCAGGGGAACAAGGAGTCTCCGTTACTGCTCTGTCTGTAAAGCAACACTGGAACCTGCACTAGTGCCAAGTGACCAATGGAGCATCCCAAGCGTCTCTACGACGAGCGGCTGATCAATGGAGTGGCACTCCCGTCTGAATCCCTGCCAGATGATTACTGGAGCAGCACTAGTCAGGGTTCCTGTAAGCTGTTCTCTGGAGCGGCGCTGGCATTTATAGTCCTGCCACTACTTCAGTGGAGTAGCTCTGGCATCTGTATCACTTACAGCTGATCAATGGTGAAGAACAGAATAATAACGATGTGGCGTTTTACATCATTGGCCTTTAATCAGCGTCATTTTATATACAAGGGAAACAAAAGTTTGGCTAAAACAGACCCTTGCTACACCTCTCCACCCTGAACAGTCTCCTCTCTGTGGCATCCTCAGTCTCTTGTCTCAAAGACAGCTTTTAACAGATCCCTACTCTGCCTTTACAGATCAGTCTGTTTGGTGCTAAAACTTTCCTGAACTTTTGATAGTCTGATTAAGCAAAGGTCCAGAGGAAGATGTGCATGCAAGGACCAAAGAGAAGAATTATTTAGGATGCAACTAAGGAGCGTATTACAAAGATGAGACAAATTAAGAAATGGAAAATTTAGACTGTCCGAAAAAGTTTCCAGACAGTCAGATCTATTATTCTGCGGAATAATCTGTCAAGGGAAGTAAGTGGTGGAAACATCTTCTCTTGGCACATTTAAAACTAAGCTGGACAAACACTAGTACACATACAATCGCTCACTGGCAGGGAAAGAGTCCAGTTGAGGTAATAGCTCTTATCTATCTCCACAGTCGAAGATAAAATCAGGTCAGATCTTTCGCTGTAGTCTAAAAACTGAAGAATGCACTTAATTCATGCAATTTTAATCAACCATAATCTCCCTTTTATGAATCGACATGGATTGACCCTTATTAAATTAGATATTCCTAAAGTGTTTCTTTTTAATCGTTTTAATCCAAGGTGCTATTGCCTTGTGAACTGGGCATGGTCCTGGGAGTTCCTAACTCCTTGAGCTCTGACCTTGGTTCTCCTACAGACTCACTCCATACCGTTGGGCCACTAAGACCCATATTTTCAAATACACCCGCTAATTTTGGGAGCCTCATTTCTGAATGCCCAAACTGGGACAGCTTGGGACTCATTCTCAGAGGTACCGAGCACCCATAACTCTGACTGGTGTCAATGGGGAAGTTTTTGAGGTCTTGGAAGCAGACAGTTGAAAGAGGAAGTAATTCTTATCAAGGTGACTCCATAGTTCTTGTGTCTACCACCGCCCACCCCCCAATACTACAGCAATGAGTGCAATATTCTGAATAGAATGGCCACAAGGCAGGCAGATTTAAATCAGCCCTCACATGGGCAAAGCTCTCACTGACAGCTATGCAGGGTTTTGCCTACAAGAGGATTACAAGAGGGGAAGGGAGTATGTACAGCGCCTAGCACAATGAAATCCTGGCCTATGATCAAGGTTTCTATGCACTATCCCAATACAACTAATAAATAGTACGGCAATAGGGGTGGTTCAACTTGGTGGCTCACAGGCCAGATCTGTCCAGCCCCCAAATGCATCCATCCCTACGCCATTGTGCTCTACAAAATGGCATCCTCTGTGTGGCATGACCTCACATGCCCAGGGTGTGCGAGGTCATGCTGTGCTGAGAACAGCATTCTGCTCTCAAAATGGCATCCGCCACACAGCATGCCCTTGTATCTGCAAAGTCACGCCGTGTGAAGGACACCAGTTTGTTGCTGTAGGTTGCCTGTGGAAGAGCCACACAGCTAGGCATGCAGCCCATGTCACTGAGAAGTTTGAACCATCCTTTTCTCGCCTAGGCACCTTTAAAAATATCTTACCCTCCATTGGTAAAACTTCAGATAGACTACTTGAGATTTCTTTTGACTGTTCCTTATCATATTTAACTATTCTTTGGATATAATTTTCTTTGTGACAACACTGGATTCAATAAACATACAGTCAGAGGAGAGTAAAGAATAATAAAGATGATCACTGAGCAGTGACTTGACCAACCACATTTTGGTCATTTTCCGTTATTATGCCTTCAAATCAGATCTTCTATTCTGCAGGGGACTCGTTTGTTTCTCCCACATCCCAAACATGCATCTATTGTTTTTCCAAGTGAAATATCTGACAGCAAAACAGTGCGTCCTTAGCAGAATGCCCTCACATGTCAGTCACTCCCACAGAAAAATTCCATACCAGTGCTGGGAAGCGCTGCTCCAAAGTATTTAGTCTTTCATTCCTGCCTCAGATAACTACTACATTCTCCATAAATCTGCCTTTGTCCTCTATTCAATCCATTGGCGTTTCTATACTTTTAGAAGGTAGATCTCTTTGTTCTGTTAAGCTGATGTAAATCATTCTAATTAACTCCAATGAAGTCATGGCCTCACTCAGGATTTCCACTGGTATAACTGAGATCAGCGTCTAACTCTAACTCATTGGGCCAGATACCCGAGGAAGATAAATGGGGATGATGCTTGTTAAAATTCTAAAAAAAAAAAAAAAAAAACCAATCCCATTTGTAGTCACCATTTATTTACTTTGAATCACTTGGTTACAATTTCAGTGACTATCAAATTTGGATATTTATAAGGTACTCTAAAATTAACCATATTAGAAATTGAACATAGATTTTTTTTAAAACCCAACCATAGATAGGAATGTCATTCCCGGTTCTATTCTATAGTCTTTTCTCATGCATTCCATTCCTAATTGTTAATTCAATTCCATTCCTAACTGATCTCTCTAAAAAAAGAAAGAAAAATTCTTACTGAGATTTGCTAGCATAGCATAGTTGTTCCTGTTTTCATATCAAAAGCATTGCACATTACATTAAACAACGGAGTTTAACTCAATTCATTTATCCCTGAAGGGATACATATAGATCTTAAAGTTTTCTGCAAAGCCAAATGCTAGAGGGCTTCCTGAACTACTTGTTATCTGTTTGAAACATCTGGCTCGTGGTCAGATGTTTCATGTTATTAACTTCCACTTTTGTTTCTGAAGAAATTAACACTGTTTTCCTGAATTCAGAGAGCTGGCTGGTTTTGCAGTGGTTTTGAGTTTGACTGTAACATCTTGTCATTCATCCTGAAATCAAAGTCATTTATGGAGCCTGCAGAATTTTAATATTCCTCAGGCTCTAAAGTGTTTGTTTAATCAACAGCAGACAGGAGATGATTAAGAATGACTGTCTACTCGTGTATAGTGGGACCAGATTTTCAAAAGAGCTCATCACCCAAACTTCCCCTCCAGTGCTCTAACTTTTTTTGGAAAGGCTGCTTACTTATTATGGTGCCTACATGGGAATTTATTCTCACAAAAATCAGCCTCAGTTGCAGGTGCTAACTGAGCACTTTTGAAAAATCTGGCCAGAGTGACTGACCTGAACAGTTAATAAGCAATCAGCCTCTTTGGCTTATATTTTTGTCCATAGGTTGTTTTTTTTATGCATGTGATTAAAATGAGGCTTTCATTTCTCACTGCATCTCTATCAGCTCTATCGAGCACCTGGAAAGCATACACAAACCACTGGAATTCTATCATAGTTAAATATCACTGCCCACTACTATACCAGAAAATTACATGCAGAATAGAAACAGAAAGAATTGACGTTTATGCTTTGTTACGCTAGTTTCTATTATTTATAGATTCACAGAACACACACAGAATGCAGAGGGGAAATGAGAGGGATCGAATCTGTCTGATATTGGTATCATATACTTCTTATGGTCAGCCACTCTTCATTTTTCACTGGCTGATACTTCCAATTGGTCTTCAAAGACAACGCCATCCAGAGCTTACTGCAAGAGCTGGAGGAGTCAAAACCCACATTTCTAGGCTGAGATATTCAAAGCTTCCTATGGAATTGGATGCTCCACTCCCACTGGCTTTAACAGGAATGGGCAGTCACATCCCTTAGATGTGGTGTATTGAATACTGCATTAAAATTGTAAGTGGTCACTTTAAATGCTTGCAAGCTAGGGAGCTCTGCAGGGAAGCATGCACTCTGGGTTTAGCAGCAGTCAGCCAAGCTAGAGTAAGGTGGGGTGAGCTCTGCCATGCAGCTCTGTTTTAGGGAGCAGCCTGCTTTTTCTCTCTCTGTTTCTGGGTTCTTGAGTTTTATCATTCTGAACTTTAAGAAATAAAGGAATGTTACACTGCAACTTTCCAGAAAAAATATTTAGGTTTTTATCTAGCTTCTCTATCCACATGCCATGATAATAAAACTTGAAAACTCAGCCTCAATCACCAAAGCAATCTAAGATTCTATGAGCAAGCAGGGGTTGAGAAGTCCACTTCAGTTGAGAACCTCATTGACAAAGGAATCAAGCACCCTAAATATTGAGAAGAGGTGCAACCGCACCAAAAAAACACCCCACACCTCTCATGGCTTTCCCTAACCAATTAGCATCACCTCTGGAATGGGTGAGTAGAGACATTGCATCGTCTACATCTGAAGAAAAGAAGACAAAAGTTCATGTCATCCGCACACTCATGAAATCACTGCCCAGACCGCCTCACTGTCTATTGCAGATGCCTCATATATACATTACATAGAAAAGTACCTTGTCAGAGAGTCGGGTAGATGAGACAGTGGACTTAATCTGTATACATAGAATCTCAGGGTTGGAAGGGACCTCAGGAGGTCATCTAGTCCAACCCCCTGCTCAAAGCAGGACCAATCCCCAACTACATCTTGGGCTGGCTTTTTGCACTGGTGTGAATTTCACCAGAAATGATTTTCATGCCACTTCTATCAGCTATAGTCTGGCATACCTGTGTTGCATTTCTGGTCCCCTCCACTCCCACTCTCCTCCCTCCAAATCCCACACTCTTGTACGCACAGTCTCAGTGAAGTCAGCAGGATTGCACGGGGGATAAAAGAAGGCAGAATTCGGCGCTTCTAAATCAGTATCCTCCCCTTTTTTAAAAAAAACAACCCTTCACCTTCTACCCATTGCTAAATCTGTTGCAGTGGCTATGCTAAAGAGCTACTCAGCTAATCCTTTGACTCCATGCCATGCTGGCAGCTAGAGCAAAGCCTAAGGCACAAAGTAGAGCATCAAAAGGAAAATTAATGTCTTCTAACAGCAATTAGAAGAAATTATTTAGATATAAATCTTGTTTTATATCTTCTCAGACTTGTTTTTCAATCTCTCCCCTTTGATTTTTTTTTCCTTTCAGGCTTTTCAGAAAGAAACATTTAAAATCCCTCCTGTAAACCGCTGGCGTAATTAGCTGCATGTTACACCTGGTATTTTAGTCTTCTGTAGTGTAATTCCTTTGAGCTTTCTTTTTCACGAAGCCCCTGAGGTCTCCAGAAACTGACTCCACTTGTTGTCTCAGCTGCATGCTGACAGAGGAACCAAAACACACACACACACAGATTTAAGACCGTCCTCATGCATTCTGACTGACCCACCCTCTTCTCTTCCTCTGGCTGCTACAGCAAGAGGCCTGCTGTCCCAAAGGAAAGCGGGTCTTGGATTTCCATGTGAACGCACCTCATCTTCATCCACAGTTGGCCTAGACCACAAAGCAACGCACATTACCTAATTGTGCTCAGATAACATCAAACAAACTCTCTCTGATCCAGCATCTGGCAACCTGCCATCATATCTAGGGTCTGATCTGACAAGCTTGTTGATTGATCAAATAATTATCTAGTAGTTTAGATGTATTGCCTAACAAGATCCAAGTTCCATCAGTGCTCTCTTCCTTTTCCTTGCAAAAATATAAGATGCCAACATGGGATAGTATTGCTGGCTATGACAGCCCCTTTTATCAGATAGTGAATAAGGACTTACATTCATAATAGGTCTTTCATTTCTAAAAGGATCTTTGCTACGCACAGGAACCGCTTTGCCCAACATTGTACTATTGCTAACTCTGAGGAGGAAGTTTAACAGTGTACACCAGCACTGTATGTCAGTTTGGGACAAGACTACAAAAGGACCATACTCAAATGAAATTGCTGAGAGTGGGCAAAAATGTAAATACCGGTACCCCTTGTGGGGAATTTGACCAGAACACAAGAGTAACAAGTGAAGACGAGGGAAATTCTGGGAGTACATTTTCACTCAGGATAAAACCCGGAGTCTACACCTTGCATTTTGCCAGTAATGGACTAGACTACCACTCACCGTTGAGTTTAGACACATCTACATACCTGATTTGCACGTGCTATTCTGTACTGAGATCTGTACCTCAGACTCATGGACTCTCAAATTTCACACAGATTATTTGGGGGTGGGTGGTTTCTTCTGGAGGTGGGTTGCCCAACTTCTGCCAACCGAGAAAGTTGTGCTGGCAATGTGCCAGAAGCCCAAGGGCTATACCCAATTTTCCTAAACACAGTAGACTGAGGCCGCCTAAATGTGTATAGAAGCACGACCTGCAGAGACTACACATCCCATCATGCAATGCTTCACCTGGACCAGAGCAAAGGGCAGCTCAGAATACGATGGAGCCTGGCACGCTGGGATTTGAAGTCTCTGCAGTCCACTCCTCGGAGACGAGGCTGGATGCCAGCTGCATTGCCAAACACAGCAAGCCCCATTTGTCCTAGCGGTTGCACTTGGATCATCCTTTTTCTAACAGATTATCCCTATTTCTCAGCCCTAAAGGAGTGGGGAATAGATGTCGGAGGATAAAGCTCATAATAGCGCTTCTCCTGCTTCCTTGCAATCTTCAATCACTGGCCTAGAGAAAGGGGAGACAGGGTTCTCTCATTTTACCACCACCAATTCAAGTCAGATATTCACTGGGCCCCTGGTCATAGGGGCTGGAATCAAGCCAGGGGTTGTGGTATTCTCCTGAAGTGGTTTCCATTATATACAGGGTTTATAGTTTGATTCAATGGCTCTTAGCACCCCCAACGCCCCAGGACCTGGTGCTACTTCTCTAGGTCCTATTTCAAAGTAAACCATCCCAGGTAATATGTTTTGGTCATAGACTTTGTTTTATCCACATAAATAATTAACCAAAGTCCATGGGGAGCAGGCACTCCATATTTATCATAATATGTAACTAAGTTCCCTGGAGACTGTCTATGTACAGAACAGCTAATAAATGGTTCAACCAAAATAACCAACCTGGGTCATTAAATCTTGTTTCATATCTTCTTGTTTCCATCAAAGTATGCAGAAGTGGAAATTCTCTTTCTAAAACAGGCTCCTACTTTTTACAGCCAACTGGGAATGGAGCCAGTTGAAAAGAGAGAACCCCACATCCAGCACTGACAGCTGTGCGCAAAATTCATGAGCTCAGGAGACAGGCTGCTGCAGAGACAGGTGTCCACGATCTAAGTTTAGCTTGAAAGATTAAAATGGCATCTACAAAGAATGTATTTATTGTAATCCTCTCTGCACGAGAAACGACACATACATCACTGATGTGTATGTACTGGAAACATTTGAGATATGTCTTTCTTCTGTCTTGTGTTGGATTTCATCCTATTGTGTTCAGGGATAAAACAGGTTACAACGTTAAGACCACAAAAATGCATGAACACAGCTGAGAGGGATGATCCGGTTGTCTGAAGAAGAGTTTTAAGTGGTCAGAACCTGTTTATGGACGAGGCAGAATAGGGTTTATTTTAGTAAGAGCTGATGCCCACTCCAGACATTAGCAACGCAATGAAGCTTGGTTATGTAAATGAGAGCCGCAAGGCAGCATCGGGTGTGGTTATTGCAAGACTAATGAATTCAGTAATTAGACTTGCACTACACGATTCTGATTGTAGCTACGTTAGTGTAAATCTAGAGTAATGCAGAGAAGGGAGTAGATTTCAGAGCGCAGTTGCTCCCAATTTACCCCAGCCACACAATCTGACCCTTTATGCTAAAATGATCCAAATGGGGATCCAGTTCTTCTTTCCCTCCAGTGTTACTAATGACTCTAGTGGAGTTACTCCTCTTTGCACTAATGTAAGTGGGAGCATCAACACCACTGCAAGGAGTTATGGGTGAAGCATAGCAGACTCTTGCTACTTTGAGCGGGTAGATCTTCTAATAAATTTCAGGCCTGGGAAGCCTGGAGACCCAATTTCTAGATCCACAAGCAAAGTCAAATTATAAAATAAAGTATCAGCTGGGTAAAGAGTGATATGAAAGAGTGCAGTTGTGTGTACTCATCCATAGATAGAACCTTGTCATATATTAATGCTTATATAATAATTTGATAGTCCAGGAGCATCAGATTAGGACCTGGATAACAAAGAGGTCATAAGAACATAAGAAAAGCCATTCTGTATCAGACCAATGGTCCATCTAGCTCAGTACCTGTCCTCCAACAGTGGCCAGTGCCAGACACGTCAGAGGGACTGAGCAGAACAGAGGAATTCCAAATGATTCATCTCCGGTTGCCCACTCCCATCTTCTGGCAGACAGAGGTTTATGGACACCCAGCACAAGGGGTTGTGTTCTTGACCACTGTGGCTAACAACCTTCAGTGGACTGATCCTCCATGAACTTGTCTAATTCTTTTTTGAACCCAGTGTGGCAAGTCGGTTCTTTTGTCTCGCCAGCCTTATCACTTCCTGTGCGCAATGGTGGGCCTAGAATAATCAGCACCACAAGATGGGGTTTGTCTTCCCTCTCCTGTGCTCCTTTGGTCGTATTTTGAGGGTCGGCCTCAGGGGTGAAGGTAAAATGCAGCTCTTACTGGTACAGGGCCCACTCTGGTCCCCCCGGAAGGTGTGGAGGGTCAGCATACCCCAGCCAGTCCATCTGTGTTCCCTGGCCCGTGCCGCCCGGGGCTCCAGCGGCAATTTAAAGGGCTCAGGCCGCCTTTTAAATTGCAGCCCCGGGGCAGCTACTTCTCCCCCCTCCCTGTGTCGGCGGTCCTGTCCCTTCCCTCCCCCCCCCCCCCCCCCATTGGCAGCCCTGATGGTTGAGACCCTGCAGAACTGCCATCGGGGGTGCAAAAGGGGCAGCAATGTTGAAGTTAGTGGTACAGGCCGGTACCGGTGGCTATCTTTTACCGGTATGCTGTACCGGCCCATACCCCCTTACTTTCACCCCCGGTCAGTTTAAGGCAGGCATGGGCATACTTTTGGGACCGAGGGCCATATCGGGGTTGCAAAAATTGTACGGAGGGCTGGGTAGGGAAGGCTGTACCTCCCCAAACAGCCTGCCCACCCCATCTGATCCCCTCCCACTTCCCGCCCCGACTGCCCCCCATCAGAATCCCAATCCATCCAATCCCCCCTGCTCCTTGCCCCTTCACACACCCACACACAAGAACCCCTACCCTAGGGTGACCAGATGTCCTGATTTTATAGGGACAGTCCCAAATTTGGGGTCTTTTTCTTATATAGGCTCCTATTACCACCCCCCCCCCCCATCCCCTGCCCCGATTTTTCACATTTGCTGCAGCGTTGCCCGGGAGAAGCCGCAGGCCAGAGCGCTGCCCCCTCAGCGCACTGAAGCTGCAGGGGAGGTGGGGCAGCGGGGGAGGGGTTAGGGGGAAGCCTCCCCAGCCGGGAACTCAGTTAGGAGGGGTCCGCAGACTGGATGTGGCCCGCGGGTCATAGTTTGCCAACCCCGGCCTAAGCGGTAACCCTCCAACAAACAAAAAGGAAACAGCTTCTCAACCCCAAAAACCCAGGGGGTACCTTCCGCTGCCTCCTCATCCTGTTGCCCTGGGGTGTCAGTCCTTCCCCTAGCAGGCACTCAGGTTTGGCTCTTTCCCTTATGGGAAGGAGCACAGCCTCTTGGCCTGGAGCAGCTTGTTTCCCTGATGCCACTAGCCTGGTAGGAGCTTGTCTCTCTCTCTCCCCTCTGAGGAGAGGTTTTAAAAGGTCTCAAGCAGCCCATAATTGGACTCAGGTGTTCCTAATTGACCTGAGGTAATTTCTTCGCAGCTAGTAAGGAAGGGCTAACAGGGCTAACAGATCTGCCTTCCAGAACTCTCCTGCACCTATTGAGGGTGAGGGAGCCCAGTGGGCCAGCCTGTACTCCACCCTAGTCCCACAGCCCGCCAGGGATATCAAACGGCGGCTCCTTCACGGAGCCATGAACACGAGCGTGTCTCTGGCGTGATTCACCCCTGTCCCCGATGCCTGCCCTTCTGGGGCATGAGGAAGACCCTGGCACACAGTGGGCTGAGTGCGCCAGGTTGCAGCCCCTTTTCCGGCTCCTCCTAAATCTTCTGTTGCGTTTTTGGCAGCAATTCTCCTCTCACCTTCTTACATATGCACGCCCCTATCCATGGCCCCACAAAGTTGCGGGACCTCCTCATCTACTTCCTCTGAGCGATGGTGAAAGTGGTCCTCTATATTATAACACCATTGGCTGGGGAGGGACCTTTACCAATGGGGGGGCTTGCACCCACCCACTTCCCAGAACCCAAGACGAGCACTCTCTTGCAGCCCTCTGGCCTGACTTTGTCACACCCGTTACACTTTCAGCCTTCACAACATCCCTTGGCAATGAGTCCCATACACTGACTGTGCACTGCATGAAGAAGTACTTCCTTATTTTTGTTTTAAACCTGCTGCCTATTCAATTCATTGAGTGACACCTGGTTCTTGCGTTATATGAAGGGATAAATAACACTTCCCTATTCACTTTCTACACACCATTCACGATTTTATAGATCTCGATCATATGTCCCCTTAGCGTCTCTTTTCTTTTCTAAGATAAACAGTCTTTTTAGTCTCTCCTTTACTAGGTGTATGAGTGAGAAAGTCCATTTACTAAATAAGAGAGACTGTCATCTTTCTAGATAGAATAGCAGAGTTTTAGCTCAACAGTCTTGTTCTTTGTCTTGGTTCCTAGTGAGTAACAAGTAGCTCACTGGCTAGAGGCCAGCACTCTTCAAACTGCTCTTGGGACAGTCTAATCGGAGCTCTGATCTCTTCTGTACTCATTTCTTTAGCCACATGGCAATTTTTTCCTTATTAGAATATGCAAATGTGTCATTTTCTAAGCGCACCTTGGGCTCTCCTGTTGTGTAAATGTAGAGGCAAAAGGCTGGTCATTGTGCCCAAGGGGGCAAATACCTCCCTGGCACAACTGTATGGGAATAATGGAGCTGCACCCAATAGCTGTGTGTTTTGCTACAAGGTGTGCAGTGATAGTTTTAAGAATTGTTCTATGCCAAGTGACTGGCAGTTCAGTTGCAATCTTGAAACAAAACTGAGCCCCATGCACTGGGAGGGCTTTTTTGGAATAAATCTAAAAAACCCAAGGCCCTTTCCGCTCTGCATGGAAATTGAAGACCGTCGTATTTTGTCAGGTTTTGCCCCACCCCACTCCCCCACCTACTTCACAGTCCTTTTGGCTGCTGCTCTCCATCTTCAAGTTGGGTGAACTTAGGGGGTACTGTACATAAGCTGTTTGTGAGGCATGTTCAGATGTGAACCATAAAACAAGGTTCTTCACAGGTACTCAGTATCCTCTGCTGCACAGAACATGTTCTATGCCAGTGCACACAACAGCATGTCCAAAGGTGTTTCATTATGTTTCATTTTTTTTCCTGTGTATAGTTAAGTCTTAAGGCCAACATTTGCTCCTCTTTGTGCTACCAGATCACAGCTAAGCTGCCAGTCATCTGTCCAAGAGGGTTACGCAACAGTCAGGTTTACAGTGAAGTTGTACAAATTTTCTAGCACCACAAACACTTTAACTACCAGGATGCTTAAAGCTCAAGAGCCTTTGGAGAACAAGGAGGGTTATTCAAGTGCTGCACCACTTTGGCTGCATGTTTTCCAGGTGTATGATTTCACCACATGGAAAAACAGAGACAGGGCCAAAGTGAACTCATAAAAACCTTTGATGAGTAAAGTTTGGATAAGCACAAATCATTTGAATGAACCGTGGGCCCAATTCTCAAAGGGGTTTGGCAGACGTAATATAATTCGTGGTTTCACACACCAGCCTTTTTTTTTGTGTGTGTGCGCGCTAATCTTCACAATCCGGAAGATGTTGTTCTAGAAGATATGCTGGGCTGGGTTTGTTGCTTTTTCCCCTGCAGGGTTAGGCGCCGAACTACTGCACCTGAAAGTCATTTGGGGCTGCGAGTTAGACCAGCAAACAGGTTTTCCAGAACACCGATTAGGTAGTTGTATGATCTGCCTAATGCACAAAAAAAAAACCCCAAACCTATTAAAACTTCGTTCTCTCACCACCCATTTGCTAGCAGGCAGGTAATACAAGGCCAAGGCTATAACATCTCTCCTTCTGACACATTTGGACATGTTATTTCAGGGGAATAGCATCATTGGCAGCTGTGCCATGAGATAACACAACGTTTATGTCTCCAAGCTGGGAGCAATCCTGCTACAGCTTTTAGAGAAGAGTGAGAAAATATTTTGCGGGATGATTTCTCAACAGATTAATCCAACAAATTCACCACAGAGTTAATGTTACGGGCTTAATATTCCAACAGGGACCTACAGGTAATAGAAATCATATTATTTAAAGACCACCACCACCATCTGCTTGATGCATGAGCACAGGGTCCATCAACACTGCATTCATGGGGGGTGATTGCAGATCGAGCTAGCTTTATTCCAACTAGTTTGGTTCCCGGAGCAGCGTCACTGGGGCAGCATGAGCTAGCCACACAAGTATTTATCCAGGGTCCCGGATGGGCTTGTGCAGCTTAGCCTGGAGCACTTTCACCACTACCAGGCCCCAAGTCACCTAGATTAAATTTAGCCAGGTATATCTCCACAAGACGAAGCCACCCCTCGTGATTGTCTTCATCTGTGCATACGTATGTACAGCAGTCTCCTTAAGTGGATTATACTAACTCAGTAAAGCAGACAGTAAAGTTCAGATGTTGATTTGGTGCTGGATTCTCCTTTAGTTTACACAAGGATAATTCTCCACTGAGGTCAATAGAGTTTCAAAGGTGTATAAATAAAAAGAAAGAAAGAAATGAAACTTGCACTTTCCAGGGAGTTAACCATCATGGAAATACACAATGTGAAACTTTTTTGGACCACCTGAGCTCCTCTGTTCTGTAAATCGGTAGAGAGGAATTTTCGAGTTCAGTTTCTAGAATTTGAAGCACGTAATTTCCAACAAACTCCACACTAGTGGCTGAACTTTGATGGTGATCCCTTTCAAGTCCACCCATCATTTGCCATTAAATCTGAGTGAGTAATTCATAGTAAACACAGTATCAATTAATTTTACCACTTTTTCGGTTTGTGATTTGCTCTTGGTATTCACTATTCAAAACTTCTTGAAAACTCATTTCTGTTATTTAATGTCTTGGTTTATGGATTGAGCATGAAATGGTCAAATGGTTTGAGAACAAAGTTTCAGTGGTCACATGATGTGTCTGTTCACTAATTGGTTGAGTACCTTAGAATCACTTTCCATTAAATTTTCTGCAAGATTTGCTTAAAATTCTCTTTTTTGATGAACACGGCTACCTCTCTGATTCTTTTTTGATGGACATGCCTGTCTTTGAACTCGCTGACTGGAATATTCACAGACAGGGCCGGCGACAGAAATTTTGGGGCCCCCTACTCTGATCGTTGGGGGCCCCCCAACCCAGCCGGAGCTTCCCCCCCCCAGCTGACAGCGGCTGGGCCCCCCCACCCAGCCCAGGAGGCACTTCCCAATTCCCCCCCCAGCTGACAGTGGCTGGGGGGGGTCCCCCCCAGCCCAGCCGGCGCTCCCCCCCACCGCCCCCTTGCCTGCCCCCCAGGCCCCCAGAAACACCGATGAATGAACCTCCCGAGGCAGGGGTGAACTCACCACAGAGCCCACCTGCCCAAAGGCCCCCCCGGAGCCACCGCCCCCTGAGTGGGGCCGGGCCTCCTGCCCCCTTACCTTGGCGAGGCCAGCTCCCCTTGACCCCTTTTCGGCGCCTCCACTCCCCCCCCCCCCCGCCACCGTCAGCGCCACACACCACCAGGGCGGCCGGGCGCGCTTCCCTGGACCCCCGGTGTGGTCGGAGTCTGCCATCAGCCTTAGCCGTGCGGGCGCTTGCCACGCTACAGCGCAGCGCTGGGTTAGCTGGTGGCACCCGGGATTGCACGCAGTCAGCCACGGCCACGCGGCGTGTGCGCCGCGCCTCTGCAGAGGTCCGAGCATCCGCACTACATCGGGGACCCCCCTTAAGTCCGGGGCCCGGTACAGTTGTCCCCCTTGTCCCCCCGTCGCCGGCCCTGTTCACAGACAGCAAATATGAAGAGAGACAAACAGTGAATTAGTTAAAATTTTCACAAGTATTTTTCATGGTGTTCACCCTGTTTGCCATAATTCTCTTCTGAGTTACACACTTAAATACAATATTTACATTTCCTCTTGTTTACATCTGCATATGTAATTGCATCCGCACAAGTCATAAGCAAAAGGAGAATCAAACTGAGTGTTGGTAACAATCATGACAACAGACCAAATACTTCATATCTGTTTCCAAGTATGTCCAATTTTTTTAAAATAACCCAAATACTTTGTTTTATTGCTTTTCTGGTTTAGATCAATTTTTTCCTTAGGACCATGGACTCTGGTGCAGAATAAAAACTTTACAGGGCTCAAGTTTGTTGCTTTGAAATTTACATTAGATTCTTTGGTCCAAATTCTGCCATGACCTACATGCAACATCCCCTCATTTAAGTTAATGAGGCTGTAACTCATCTGGGCCTTCACCCTTTCCATTCTGACATACTCCTAATTGACTTCAGTAGGTGCAGAATCAAGCCCTTCCTCTGTAACCTGCTTCCATGTTCAGCACTTCCCTTCTTGGTTTGTTTTTAAGTGCTCAAGCTCACACAAGCCTAACAATTCCCTTGAATTTTACAGGCATCTTCATGTTTGCTGTCAAACGCATGAGTTAGTTTTCTGGAGGCTATTGCAAGAGAGAAACCATTAATTACTGCAACTGCACAAAATGTCTCTTGTTTAGAGACATATTTCAAAATGTTTTCAGCGGTTACACTGTTGTTTCCACGAACAGGGAGTAGCTAGGACACTGTTCAGCTACCCTGGATTTGCAAAAGGTTGGTGGTATTTAAATTTCCTGCAGGCTAATCCTCTCTGTGAACTGATTTTTACCCTTTTTAGGATTCTGTGCCCTCAGGGGCTTAACAAGAAGGTTTGCCCATACAAGGAACTGCCTTTATAGGAGGGCAGAAACACACATTGACTTATTTCTTAACAGTACAATTTATTTTGATGCAGACATCCTCAAAAAGCATGTTTCCCAAAAAGATCCTGTGGATAAAGGCCTTGGGAAAGATGACTCCTTCTTTATGTATTCCTAATGATATCATGGATTCTTTGGCATTTTACATTTCCAGGTGGATACTTTAGGGGTGGAGTTTTCAGTGGGGCACAGCACACATTGTTACAGCCAAATTTTCCAAAGCGTTCAGCCCCCAGCACCTCTGATTGCAACACCCAGTGAGCTGAGCGCTTTTGAAAATCTGATCTTCATTTAGGTGTCTGGGGGGGGTGGGGGTGGGGGGTGGGGGCAAGCTCTTCTGAAATATCTGACCCCGTGTCTGCCCTTGGAAAGTCACCCTTTTTATGGAATTGAGCAAATGAACATTTAGTTCCAAGTACGTTTGTCCCATTTTTATTGACTTACATTTTTAGCACCTGCAGAAACTCTCCTCCACCACCACCTCTGCTATGAAATGTTCTCTCTCCAAAATTTAGGCCCACACATTTATTCTTGCTAATGAATAATACTGATGTCAGCAAGTTTACTCGCATAAATAAGGCCTGGCCATGTTAGCAAGGATTTACAGGATCAACTGATGAATGACTCCAGAAGTCAAGATTCATAGGAGACTCGGAAACAAAATAATAAATCAGTCTTTCGTAATATTAATTTGGCCAGATTGGCAGCAGCTGCCTAAAAATGAGTGATCTTAAAACAAACAAAATCAAAACTTTGCCTCCCTCCGTGTTTTGATTATTAATGTTGGAAATATTTCCTCTTGCTTTTTGGAAGGGAGGAGGAAATTAGTTATTGACACTAGCAGTGGAAACCGAGACCTTCCAAGCATAGGTATGTCCGTTCATAGGATGAAGGACACCTTCCCCTTTGCTACTCAGGGTCAAAGTCTCTCTGAGTGCTGGGAATTTGAAAAGCAACGATTAAAAAGTCAAGGCAGAGATTTTACCACTTCATCCCAAAGCTGGTAGCTCTCTGCCCTATTACTGCACTGGCAATCTTCCAGAAGATGGTTAGTACTTGCCACAACTAGTACCACTCTCACAGAAGAGATCATATTCTTAAAAGGTCCCCATTTATCTCCACCAGCAAGAGAGAGTTTGAGGAACATCTTTGGAAGTGCTGAACAGACAGCAAGAGAACAGCCTAGGACTTGCAGCAACAAAGTACCAGCTTTTCCGAACTGTGAAGTACTTGATTCACACCATCTAATATGAAACATCTAATGTTATTTCACTGCGAGGCAGAGCATTAGAATGCTTGTTGGGGTACTTTGCTGCACCCCTCTGTAGCTCTAACTCAGGCTTGGCTCCATTCCTCCCCCCTCCTTCCTGTTTCCTGGTCCTACAGTCCCCCAGTCCTAATAATTACAAGCAACATCTAAAACACCACGGGACTACAGGCAGGATCACTCACGAGAGGGCAGGGCAGGTTGCTCAGGGAGGTGTGCAGGGATTAGAAACCACGAGACCTAGCTCTTATCTACGTTATCATTACCTAACATACTGAAGGTGAAACAGGCACAGACAGGTGAAGTGACTTGTCCAAGGTCCCGCAGCAGGCCAGTGGCCAAGCTAGGAACAGAACCTGGGTCTTTTGAGACTCAGTCCAAGGCTCTGTCCACTAGGCAGCACTGCTCTAGACTAGACAAGCTAGAAGATAGTGGTTGGATCTGCAGCCCTTTTGCGGGAGGGCCAGTTCACAGAGGACTATGCTCATCTGTAGCATCAGATAGCAGTTTACTCACTAGCAATGTCCCAAGGGTTAAATTAGCTAGACCAGCAAATTCAATGTTTATGTTATGTGATCAGGTTTATAAATGTGAATTCACCTAGAGGTGCTAAAATTAGTAGCCGGGCAGATGGACAATTCAGAATGCAGATTGTGGACAGGGAACGTAAAACTACATCACATGTTCCTCAGAAAGCTCTCATCGGGCAGCTGACAACATTAGCTCTGTAGTGGGTAATTTAACCAGATTCATGGGGGAAAAGGGAGGAGTTGTTATTCCTGCATCTTTGCCAGGGAGCTCCAGAAATATAATTAAGTTTTCTTGCTTGGACTAGTTAGTTAATCAATATATGGCTTTTTCTTACTTAACACAAACAACACAGCCCTCTTTTACTGGCTAACTCCCATGGGAGTGGCCTGAGGATATGGCTTTAGTTTTATTACCATCCTTAACAAGGATTTCAATATCTTTATGGCTTTTGTGCTTCAAGGGGAGACTCCATACAGGCCTTTTTCTTTTGAGGTCCTTGGTCATCATTATATGGTCTGCAGGCCAGTTGCAATACCATGATTCTTCCTCGGACCTGTGACTGAATGGCAGCTCTTCAGTCCCTAGATGGCAATGTAGAGATAAGTCTGCTGACACACCTTGAGAATCATACCCCGCTGGTCTCGTTAGCTACAATGGAGGCATCTAAAGAAAGAGACAGCTCAGCAAAAAGTTCCATTTTATACAGGCTGTTAAGAAAAGAATAAAAGGAAAGCCCTAAGAAAAATAAGGTAGGGGCAAGAGTGTATATGGGCCTCGTGCCCGCATTTAGAGTCCACTGCTGCTATTCACCAACAGAGCAAAACTACACATATTAGCTTGTTTTAAGCAGTTGCAATCTCACGGACAGGTATTTCAGAGACATCCTGGGCATCCCAGCTTGTGATGTCAAGACAGCGCATGCCCAGAGGATTGTCAAACCATTCAAAATAGCCACATGTGTTTCTGGCATACGAAGTTATTAACACAGCCGCTGAAACTGAGCCCCCAGCTGATATTTTAATCCTACAGTCTAACTGTTTCGACTGAATTCTACCACAACTACCACCCGCTTATTCTTAAACAGCGTTTTTCATCCATAAATCTCCATGGCCGCCTTCGTCAAGTGCTTTATCAATAGCTCCATTTTACAGATGCAGAAACTGAGGCACAGAGCGGGGATGCGACTTGCCCAAGGTTGCCTAGCAGGCCTAGAACCCAGGCCTCCCAAGTCCCAGACCAGTGCTCCATCCACTAGGCCACATTGCTCCATTCCCATAAGGTTCACATAAGATTTTATGCTCCTGTCACGGGCATCATTGTCAACAGGCTATTGGTCTTCCGGCAAGTTAATGGATGACAAACGGTCCTTAGGCATGAGATGTCATCCAGACACAATATACCCTGTAAGGGGACTGGGAATAGTATAAATGTTCATCGTTATTACAGCAGTTTTCCTCTCTAAACATTCATTTCATTTACAGTCCATGAACAAGCAGCTCCGCTGAAAAGCAGCCACCCCTGCAGTGGAACTTGGATGCCAGCGAGTACACCGCGTACTGTACAACAGAGGATGGAAACTTTAATCAAGGACACCCTCCCACCCCCTAGGGCAAGTCTCATTCAAATTACCATTTGCATTCTTACCAGACAAGCTCTCCCTTTTTAAAGAAAGACTCTTCTCAGAAAGGACGGCAGCGTCTGGTCAAAGCAAGGCCTGACAATACCTCAGTTCAGACCCCCGGAGCACAACATGGGAACACTGCGCCAACAGCCCCATGAGTCCAAAGTGAACTAGGTTCAGTGTCCCCTCTTTGTGGCAGAAGCCAAACAGCCTGTAGGCAGAGTTCCTGTGGTGTATGGGCCATACAGGCCCGTCAGTATTGGAGTTTTCAAACAGTCCCTCCAAGCAGAAACAATTCCTCCTTACCACGGAGCTAGATTGTACCATGTAGAGACAGCGGCGGAGGGGGTGCTGTAGAGCAGTGATGCCCCAAAGGGAACCCCAGAAGTTGATGCATTTCAGCAGGAAAAACCACCCCACCGCACCCTGCACAAGGAGAACACAGTTTGAGCCATCTCCTGGGATTCTTTAGCCTGGTCTCTCTCATCCAGACTTTCCATTCCTCCGGGGGCGATTTGTGCCTTGCAGGTTTCAAGGAGTGCTTCACCTAATCCCCCAAGCACAGGGCCTGCAGTTCTTGCCAGGTCTTCTGTGGTGCGCACAAGGGCAGTGGGAAAGGCACCAAGCTTCAGGAACAATCTAGCCCCTGGAAAATGTGTCTGGGTCAACCAGCCAGCAGCAGAGCTGGGGGCCTCCTGCTGAAACCAAGAAGCAAAGGAATATCCGTGTGATAGATGATAATATGATAACATGATAATAAAACCAATTAAAGACTTCATTGCACAATGGCATCACCCTGGTTTAAAACAGGAGTAACACAGAGGTGAATCAGCCCCCGCACATGCGCACACTAAAATGTGCTACTTAAAAAACACACACATCTTCAGACACTGGAATTAATTTATATAGGATTTTTAAACTAAACCAAAGTCACCATGTTTGCAAGATCAGTAGCACACCCACAATCAGGAGGCAACAATGGAGAGCTATGCAAACGCTTCGCCCTCTGCTCCTGGCGTACAAAGATGTGTTGTCATGAGTACATGCCGCAGCTTTGAATAACCAATGCACCGGGTTGCAGGCAGCACTGGCAGATTGCGAGGTCAATAGATGGTGCTACAGAGCTGCTGCTCTGGTGTTCTCCAAGGTGCAGGGTGTTTTGGACATGTCTCTGGACTGTTATAAGACATCAGGAACCTGTTTCATGCATATCCTCATCTCACACACACACTCACACACTCTCCTTCAAAAGGTCTGCTCCCCCGGAGATACTGTCACCCAAGGGTCAGAAACTACTTAAAAAAAAAATATCGGAAAGAGTGTAATGGCCTGTAATGACAAATACAGAGACCCTCTAGCGGGACAAACACTTTAAAAGGAACTGTGGGAAGAGGAACCCCTTTTGTGATTCTTCTACCAGGCTGCTGCTAATGGTGGCATAGAAGGATGCTAATGTGCTCAGAAGGCAATGAAGATTTGTAGGGGGGAAGTTAATACACCCTCTGTGAGGACTGGGGGAAATGGACTAAATGCTTCTCTGTGCACTCCCTATTCTGTTTCAGATATAGGCTGAGACAGTCAGCCAACACCAGTTGCTACCTTCTCCCCATCCCTGGGGTCACTTTGTGATGTCCCCATAACCTCTCAAGCTGCATCACGGCCCTCAGGTGAATCCCCTGCTCCCAGCAAATGACTGGCCACTCAGCTTTGCATTCCGACTCCTGCTGCTCATTGACTCACTACTGTTATGTCAGGGTCTCCTCAGACTGTGGGGTTTGGGCCCCTCTTCTCTTCTGGGCAGCTCATAGACATGCCAGGCTCTTAGACTTTAAGGTCAGAAGGAACCATTATGATCATCTAGTCTGACCTCCTACACAACACATGTCATAATCTCACCCACAGATTTCTGCCCCAGATCCCTAAATGACCAAGGATTGAACTCACAACCCTGGGTTGAGCAGCCCAATGCTCAAACCACTGAGCTATCCCTCCCCCCTATTGAGCGACCCTTGCCCCCTGGCACTGTCAGCTGGTAACCAGACATTTAAGCAGCCCTCAGCAACTGGTAGAGATCCCATGCAGTGAGAAGGCCCCACTGGGTGCGAGCCCTGTGCACAGACTCTCCATGAACCTGGTTTCCTGATCTATAGGCTGAAGCTCTCTCGCACTAAGGCGTATAGAACTTTCCCCTCACCCTATCCCGGCCCTAACAGCTGCAGTCCAGGAGATGGCACAACACAGCACCCAATCCAGCCGAGGTGCATTCACCTGGGCGTGACCCTGGCAGGAGCACGGCTGGATGATTTCCTGCATTTCCAGCACAACTCTGATGTGCATGGGCATGCTAGGTCCACGTCCCTGCCAATCACCTGTCAGGTGAACCCCAAGGTAGCTCAGGGGCTAGGGTCGCTCACCACCCCACCTATCATTATGGCCTCATTCTAAACCTGCTGCTAGCTTGCAAGGCTGCATTCCACTGCGCCTTGTGTGATCCCAACATAATGTGACTGGGGGTTCAACAAAGCCCCATGACGTACAAGTATTTCAAGCTCTCACTACGGGAGTGTTTTGAGAATTAAAACGCACAACCTCACAAAATTACAGTGAGTTGCTCTGTTCCAGATCACGCCTAGAGACACCCGACCCAAGACACCGCATCATGACAAAGCCAGATGGCAGGAAGACGACGACAATCTCTATCACACTGAAGCCACAAGTCAGTGTTTAACCCGCATAACCAGCTCACCCGCCCTGCACTGACAACATAAATCTAATACCGTTCCAGGAACGTGGACCCTCAAGACTGTGATCTTTGGCCAATAGCGACTATTCAACGTCTCAGGTGAAACCAGAAATAGCTCTTTCAAAACTGATCTCAGCACAAGGATAGATGTTTAAAGTGGAGCCTGGTCATTTATTTGGATCATTTCAAAAGCATATGTTCAGGAACACCCATGACATAACCAAACTCACTTCAATGTAGTTCATTGGGGGGATGAAGTCAGATCTCAGCTGTATTGGTGCAAATCTTGAATAGCTCTGGTGGAGTCACTTAAGATTCACCCCAACGTAAATGTGAACAGGATTTAGCCAAGGGGCAGTAATAGCAGTACTGCCAGCGCTAGTGGTGCCCTGGCTTCATCTAGCCCTCGGTGGTGGGGTGAATTTCACGCACTGTACTTAGTTCTGAAGTCCTCCTTGCTCAATTCTGATTTAGGTAAAACTTCCATTAAACTGAAAGAGTTTTACTGGAGTAAGGAGCGAGTCAGGACTAAGTGCAGAATACACTGTTCTGTTCTTTAAAAAGATCACTCGTTTTTAAAAGACATTTGAAGCCACCAAATCAACTGAAAAGAAACAAAAATTTTAAATGATCAAAGGAAAATTGTAAAATACAAAGTATAGTTAACCTGTGGAATTCATAGCCACAAGGTACCGAGGTCATGAGTTTAATGGAATTCAAAAAAAGATTACCCCTATAAAGGTGTAGTGAGAATGCTCACTGGTACATTATATAGGCTAAAAATGTATAATGTATAAGCCTTCATGCTACTAGATAAGAAAATATCTAACTGACTGGGCTACAAAGAAACCTCCTCCAATGGGCAGGTTCAAACTCTGGATTTAAATTTCATAGCAGGAGCTCGTCTTCGACATGTACATACATTCATCTCGCAAAGGAAATTCACCCCTGTGCAGAGAGGCGGCTTGAGGCCCGTGGGACTTTAATTACACATCACCCTTTTACAAGCCCTCTGCAGAGACCTGTAGGGAACAATCCTGCATTGGCAGGAAATTATCTAGTGGATGGTCTAGTTATGAGATCTCAGTCTCTAACTTCTTTTAGTTTTACACTAGAGCTTAAGACCCCCATTGTGCCCGGTGCTGTACATATACATAGTAAGAGAGAGCCCCTTCCCAAAGACCTTACAACGTAAATAGACAAGACAGACAAGGTGGTAAAAAGGAAATGTTTATACCTTTACTTTACTTTTTTTAAATCTATTTCAGATTTTTTAACAGGTTAAGAAATCGTTGCCATGTAAGTTTCAGAGACAAAATGATAGTCACTTCACAAGTGAGGTTTTGCTTAGAGGAACATCACACAGTACTAAACTAATTGGCTCTCTCCATTTATCAAGGTGTTACCATATTACAGCATGCACAGATGGGGAACACAAGCAGAGAGATTAAAGGATCCACCGACAGTCACACAGGGAATCTGTGCTAGCGTTGGGAATTCAACCCAGATCTCCCGAGTCCCAATCTAGTGCTTTAACCTCGAGAACAGCCTTCTTTCCCTAATATATGTAAACCATTATCATCACGATGCCACATTTCTCCACCCCCAGCTGACCAGGCCTACATAAGACAGAGGGTGGCCCAACCGTTGGCCGTAGTGGCTACTGCAGCATTACAGAGCCTTGAGCTTGAATTTCCTGACTTTTGTAAGTTGAAGTTAGGCAGGTCAAACCTGAAACATTATCTAAACCAAAGGGTTTTTTTAAAATGCTTTAATTGTAAAAATGTGTCAGCTTGGTTAGTCCATCCAAGACACACAGAGAGCAAAGTACAGTAGGTGATCTCTCTTATTTGATTAACTTCATCCAGGAAAGCTTTTGAAATTTATACTACTTTCTTCATCGGGCTGGTGGATAAAGAGCTAAGCCAAGCAACCGATATAGCTTCAGAAGTTTATTAAATTAACCAATTAAAATCGAGGCTGTATACAACATATATGGGCCAAAGCAAACAATGCTGGTGGAACTCATTCTTCAATGCTGAGTTAGTCAGTGCTGATAGTGTAGGGTCAGCATTTCCAGCTCCTACGCATGCAAAAAATAGATATATACTGTAATTCCAAACCACTGAATTCTGCCTAAGTGATTCATAAACACTCCCCAGAAGAGAGAGAGGAAATTGATTTTTCACTGGTTTTCTCTGACATCTAAATCCAAAAGCAGGTTTGGCCAGGTGAACTGGCCTCTCCATCCATCAGTTGTTATTCACACCAGTGCAAAGCAGGTGTCACCTGTTCACAAATCGGAACGCTAACACTTTACATTTTCTCTGCCCACATGCAAAATTACTTAAGCGGGAGCAAGCTAACAGGCCATGGAAGCCCTGCATCACCATAGGGGGAAGGTTCCAAGGCTAAAGGGTCACTTCTACTTGTATGCCACAGCATACATACTTGTCTACTACTTTGTAGCTGTACAATGCCTAGGGCGAGGGGGCCCTGTTCTTGGGCAGGGTTGGCAGGTGTCTGGTTTTCGACCAGAATGCCCTGTCAAAAAGGGACCCTGGTGGCTCCAGTTGGCACCACTGACTGGGCCGTTAGAAGTCCGGCTGCATCTGGATACTTCCACTGCATGCATCCGACGACGTGGGTACTAGCCCACGAAAGCTTATGCTTCAGTACTTTAGTTAGTCTTTAAGGTGCCACAGGACTCTTTGTTGTTTCTGCAGATCCAGACTAACATGGCTACCTCTCCAATTCTTACCACCTAGCTTAGGGGGTTTCGAATCTGCATTTGGATCCAAATTTTGCAGCTTAGTCCCGTCTCTCTCATCAATCCTTGTGGGAACTTTGGAGAGCCAGGATTCACTGGTTTTGCAATATCTGCAAAAACTTTTTCACACGGTTCAATAACAACTCACGGGGGGGGGGGGGATGGGGAAAATAGGCACCGTTATGGAAACGCTGACAACATTTACTGTAAGAGCCTGATCAGCAGGGACTATAATTCACCTTCAGAGAGTTACGCCCACAACTGTTTTCCTTGGCCCATATACGCTGTATATTGCCTTGGTTTAACTGGTTCATTTAATAAGTCTGAGGGACGTCCAGGTGCCTGGTGGAGGCATTGACCCTGGTTTAAAAAGGGGTAGCCTGGTTTGTGCCCACGGATGGTTCTTTTGGAGGGCACAGCTGCGGTGCAGTACCGTGTTCCAGTCCGGCTCTCCCTGTGCTTGCAGCTACACAGCCTGTCTGAAGGGCTTGCCACGAATCCAGCCCCGTTCCAGCAGCGCGATGCAGATGCCCTGATTGAGATCGGAAAGGAGCTTCGCTAACAAAGGTTGAACTGCGTTAGTTGAACCCAGGTCTGAGAATGGGACTTACAAGCGTCTGGGAGCTTAGACAAGTATCTCAGGAGGAAGACGATGGCGCAACGGGTCAGGCACCGGACTAGGGATCAGGAGAGCTAAAAAGTTAGAGGGATGCTCGGGTCTGATTTTTGGATCCAACCCCGTTCCAAGCCCACCCAACTCGACGTGTATGCAGAGGTTTGGTTCAGTTGCCCACCACCTAGAGGGTCAGCACTCCTCCCACTGCCTAGCACCGTGGCAGTTGCGTGCACTGCCCCCTGCTGGCTGTGTGTGAGCTGCCACTCCTCGGCACATACATTACACACCACCCACAGTGCAGCAAGGCGTGGGGCAGCCGGCAGGAGAGGGGCAAACCGCCACCCCTGTGCCAGCCCAACAGGCAGCCGGAGGAAATCTGACCTGACCTGAACCCAAAGGGGCCCCATTACTTTCCCATCCAACCCAACACGTGCAGGGTTTGGGTTGGGTTGTGAGGCTCTAACCTGGGCTCTGTTCCCAACCCTGTCGTGTGACCTTGAATGAGTCACACACCTCTCAGTACCTTTCTTCCCCTGCTTCTGCTTTGCCTGTTTAATGGGACTTTAAGATCCTCAGAGCAACGGTGTCTTTTTGCTGGTAACAAACAATGCATTTCCACCATGCTCAGGATAATGGGCCCATCATTTCAGCTAGGGCTTCCCACTGTATTAAAAAGAAAATGACATAAGAAAAATATTAACAACTTAAAAGCCATTAAGATGTCCTGTCACAGTCATTTCATGACCAACATGTTTTGCTCTCGCTTAAAAGTTGTTTCATTGAGGGAAATAGGGCTGGAGAATGGGTATGGAGTGAAGGATTTTGCCAGGGAGATGTAAGCTCACATATTTTCTTGTTGATTTCACTACAGGTGCACAGGACCCCAGGGGCCTCTTTGGTTGTGATGTAAGCCAAGACGGTGGAAATCTCACTAAAAACAGCAAGTTTGCCACCAATTCAAGATGGCGGGGGGAAAATCATACCAGATTAGCAGAGCTAATGAGATTTCTGCCAGTTTGGGCTACAGTCTTACAAGATCGGTTCACAAGATGTTTGGGCCTTTGAAACAGAGTCTTAAACCCAGACACAGAACCCTCCCTTAACTCTAACTAAAGTTCCTAAGCCAAAAATTGCCTCCTTCTAATGTTTACAGATAATCCCTCGAACAGATTGCAAAAGACAGAAGAAAGGAGAGATGGGACCCGCATGGAAACCAAGGGGACTAGGGAGAGAAGAAATGGAGACCAAGAGAACTAGGGAGAGAAGAAATGAAAACACACAGTGAACAATCCCTCCAGTTACCAGTTTGCAGTTCAAGTCTTCTGCCCAAAGAGCTGCCCCACAAAAGAAAATGAAAGGCAGCTGAGACAGCAACAGGAGCTAAGTTAGAGCCTCCGATTCTGGCAGTAGCAATGGCAGTGCCCCAAAACCAATACTTCAGAGGAAGAGCAGGCACAGCTGCAGCATTCCCCGCAGGCGAGTCAAGGGCCGGGATCACTCCTGTTTTCCCGGAGAATGTGCAGCGGCACCCAAGACCGCACCCGATAAGTTGAGTGGCTTAACCCCTCGGAAGAAGGGGGAGCAGCTGTAACTATGGTCCAGTTCCAATGTGCTTCAGATACCATATTAGGAGAGAGGGGCAGAGAAGTGTCAGGACATGCTGAGACCCGACAGGAAAGAGACAGCAGCAATGCCCAGGTAGCTTTTCTATGCCCAGGGCCCCAGCTGGGATTTTGGTAGTATTCACCTGGATTGGTTATGCTAATTGTGTTTGCACAGTCCAAACGACAATAGTAATCAAGCAAGAGAACACTATTATTTGTATTATGATAGCAACTAGAGGCCCCAGCATGGTAGGTGCGGTACAGACACATAGTGAGAGACGTTACAAGGAGTGAAGAAGACAGAGGCACCCAAAGGGGAAGTACCCACAAAGCAGTCATTCCAAATTTTAGAATATGGTCCTAGGGGGCAGGCAATTAAAAGAGGAGTGTCCCGACTGGTTAGAGGTTCAAAACCATGTGGCAACTAAGGGTAAACAGGAAATTCAGATAAATCTATTTCACCCAGAGTAGTAAACATCTGGAATAAGTTGCCAACAATTTAAGACCATCAAAGCAAATGGTATTAATGAGTTTAAGAGGCAGCTAGAGGGAGAACAGGAAGAGACTGAAGGATACAGTGACAAAGGAGGGAGGTGGAGCTGAAATTAACCTAAGGCGACAGAATTGTTAGTCTAAAAGCCTGTCCAGTAATTCTGTATCTTCTTATTGCTCCAGGGTTAACCGATTCCTTTTTCTTGTTCTTTGGTTGATGGGAGGGGGATTGTACTTTAGTTAAGTGATTCTCCACTGGAAAAATGACATGATACGCTACTGCTGAGCTCCCCATTGTAATCCAGGAAAGTGCAGGAAAATTTAATATACTCCCACAAACACTGCTTTTTGAAGCAGAGATTCCCCCTACTGCAAAAATTAAAACCTCCTCTTTCGCGTTTGCTGTGGAATGCCTGTCTGAAGAAAAAAAACCTTGCCCCTCTCATCAAAAAGGGTTAGTAAATATTTCCATGGACTCCAAGAGCTAGTTTTAAAATCTCATTTGTTTGAAAGTAATGCAAAACAGACTAAACACCACCTTTAAGCATGTCAAAAAACAGTAGGCATAAGTGAACAGGGAGGCTATGAAGGAAATATTTAGCCTGAGTTACCCTTTAATATCCTGCTCTTCTCTAGAAGGGGGCTAAGGATAATAAGAAAGCTCTGCTGATCCTTAGTCAAAAGAAGAGAACGGTCTCCCATCTCCTTGCGCAACTGTTATAAACTAACTACATTGGTTACATTCATGGTAATTAACACCCCTTAAAAGACAGTCTTGGAATTTCATTTTCCACCTCCTATCATTGGGCAATGGAACATTCATAAAAACAGTAGAAGGAAACAATTCTAACAATAAAAGGAAAAACAAAACATAATCCGAACTCTGAAGTTTTCTTCTCAACTAGTTAAATTAAATTGAACTGAGTATTCAATGTGAAATTGATCCAGGAATTGCAACACAGAAAAACTAAAAAGCAGTGCACCGTGGGAGGTTACAGGAAAAAAAAAAAAAAAAAAAGCAGAATCAAGCCTGCCTCCATCTTTAGAAGTTATAGTGCATGCTACAGAAACAATTTTAGGCCCGGACCTTGCAAACATTTATGCACATGCTTACTTCTCTATAATGAGTAGTCCCATTTAAATGAGTGGATCTACTCATGGTGGTTGGTTACAAAGCTAAGTACATGCTAACTGTTTGCAGGATTGGGGGACGAGGGTGAAACTCACTCCTGTGTATGTGACCAGTTAAGTCCCCAGAGTAGACCTTGTATTTGCCCTCATTACAACAAAATCTCGACCGAGCAGGTCATTGGGGATAAGTCCCATCAATAACGTCCACTCTACATATGTACTTCTCTCTCGGTTATATAGCAGCCCCCTATGACAAATTTGCACACTTGCTTCAATATGCCACGTCTACCTACAATACACATAGTGTACGTGCACACCCAGCTGAGCATTCATGGGGTTGGGAGTCTGAAAAGAGCCAGTGTCTGATGAGTGAATAATGTTTTACTAGGAAAATGATCCATATAAAAGGAAAAAAGAGCTTTTCCCTTGCCCACAGTCCTTCCCTTTTAGCCACATCCCCTTTGTTTTCGGTCACGACATACATGGCCAGTCTGTGGCAGCCCCACCAGAGATGTACCAGCGTGGAAAGGGTGAAGGGAACTTAGTCACATGGAACACCACAAGTCATAGATAAGCAGTGAATGAAGAGACATGCACATCTAGCAGGGTTTTATTCCTAATCTAGGGCAACAGAAATCTGCACCAAAAGTTGTCAAGCATCATATAGAAAAGGAGTTGGTTTGTATTCTGCTCTTTCTGGAATTGGCAGAAATCAGTGGGGGGTGAGTTGTAACACCCCCACTTTTGCGTTGTCAGGGGTGCATTACCAACCAATCCATTAAGACCCAACTAGAGGGATCATCTGGGGAAGAACTGATCACGACTTCGATCCAGCCAGAAAGGTGTGCTGCTACAGAAGCCCTACCGGACCCTGTCTGCAAGAGCTGGCCAGTCAGCACCTTGCTCAGGTGGCTTGCGGCCTTGTAGTTTAATTGACACAGTACTGATAGCAACGTGAATTTCTGAAACACAGAGATCTTAAATACTGCAAATGTTTTTTCTGTGATTGAGGGCTGCTTTAATGAGCGGACTGAGGTGTAGTAGCTGGAAGAAGGTGATAAGCATTACATGGTCTGTGGAAAGCCAGAAGGTTACTTTATATAATAAGACACAGCTGACTAAACAGGGCACTGAAAGTCATTCATGGTTAAAATAAACAAACAAAATAAACAGTTCACTGGATACATACCACAGGGTGATATAAGGGCCTGAATATGCTAATTAACATGCTACTGGGGAGGGAAACACACTTGCCAACATTGGAGTCATAAGGCATAATGAGGCCACACTCAGTGCAGGCCTAGATTTGGGGAGGGGGGAAAACAGTGGCTGTATATTACCTTTGTGCTCCCCCAAATGGGCCCATTCAGGCCTTAGTGCAAGTATTAGCAACTTCATGGTTACCCACTCTCACCCCAGCTGGCAGTGCCTCCCCCCAGGACCACTCTGCTGGGGGGGGGGGGGGGGTAAGAGCAGCAGCTCCCCACTCACCCGGACAGGAGGCTATGCCAGCGCTGCCCCTCCCAGGGATTCACCTCATATTTGGGGTGAAGACCCAGCCTGAAGCTTTCACAGAAGCAGATTTCAGTCCCTGAGGTGAGGTCACCAGGCACTTCTCACATGAGGCCATAGGAACTTTACCCAAGTGATACCCCACAGATCAGGCCCTTTGGAATGCTGAATATGATCCTTCCATGGGAAAGAGAGAGGCAAGTTCACACGCATGCTGTGGCATCAATTGTGTTTTACTGGCACACTTGGGGTGAGCAGAGCTGCACCCTCCCAGAAGACATGTTCCTGGAGACATTCTGCCAATGCCTTCCAAAGTGAGTAGGGAACATCCTTTTAGTGGGCACTGCAGGCATTTCCCTGTAAACCAGGCCAGCTCTGCTGGGGAGATTTCAAAGCACAACCCTGCCTCCGCAGCTCTCTGCAATCAGCACAGCTGCTAATCTAAGGAAGCCCAGCCCTCTACAGAAGCAGCACAGCCAGCACACAGGTGAAGCCACTGCATAGCACTGCCTGCTCCCCACAGCTATGCAACAGCAGACTCTCAGATTTAATGAAATAGAGGGTTAAAGATACTCAGCTCTGGCATTCAGCCCAGCTTTGGGTAGAACACTTCCCTGTACATGTGTTTAACCCTACAACCATTCCAAATGGCCTCAAGTAACAGAAAAGAAAGTCCCACATCATATTTCAGCATTGTCTAGTTACCATTTGTATCAGCTACACTGGGACGATAAACAATACATTTCCTTTAGGCTAAAACTGCTACCAAATGTGAGTGATAGACAAAAGAGGTGTTTGCATTCTTTGGCATTTGATTCATGCAGTACGTATTAAAGTCACCCATAGTTTGCAACCCTTGCTACAAGGTGGTTTCCCCTGAGCCTAACAAATTCAGTTTCATGGAGACCTCTGTGATTGCTGCTTAAGCTTGATCACCTTTGCAAAGGATCACAACAAACTCAAAAAGGGGTTACAGTACCTGCAGATTCCAGGGAGTCTCAGCCCACAGTAGATGCGTTCCAGGTAACTCAAGCCCAGGCAGCAACGTATTCCCTCTCCCCCACAGCTGTGCTGCTGATTGGGAGCAGAGTCTCAGGTTTAAAGAGACAGGGGTAAAAATATAGTTATCTGGTAATTGACCCAGCTTTGTGTACAACAGCCTCTTCTCAAAGAACATTGCAGTGTAAGCCACTACTTCAGAGTGCCAGGAGCAGTCCCGGAAAATAGGGAAGGAGGACTTGCCCCTGTGGCATTTATAGTGGTGTGGTTGGACAGCAGCCTGTTACAGCCATATACAATATGCCTGGGTATTTCAGTGTTCTGTGATCTCTCCAAGTAACCAAGCTTGTATCCCAGAGATGTCTTTAGAAAGGAAAATAGAATCTAACGGCCTTAGTAAATCTCTGCTAGTCTAGGGACACTTCGCTCCTAGAAAGCAGAAGGCAGGTTAGGGAGTGGAGAACAGTCATTCAAGTGACAGACTAAGATCCTGAGCTTGCAAGCTCCTAGGTGGCGGTGAACCATTGTGTCTCTCTAGGGTCTCATGGACTTGGTGAGGTTCTATGTAAGCAGAGGGGGCCACCCACCTGTCTAAGATTGTTGGGTTGGAGCCCAGATTACTAGAGAGGCAGTATGGCCCAGTGGATAGAGCACCTGACATGAGTTCTATTTCTAGATCACAACTGATCTACTGTGTGATCTCAGACAAGTCCCTGTGCCTTTCACTTTATAGTTTACCTATTGTCTATTTAAATGATAAGGCTTCTTACTATGTGTATGTACAGGGCCTAGACTATGGGCACCCTACGCCTATACATATAATAATTGTAACCAAAAAAAGATCCTTCATACCCATCCCAGTGTTTCAAATCTCTTACTGAACCATGTTTGCCAATCAAACACCTTATTTTCATGTTCACAGGCTGCTCCAAATTTGCTATGTCACAGAATAGAATAGGACTAAGTATTATCTAGACCGTGCCTGAGAAGTGTTTGTCTAACTTGTTCTTAAAAACCTTCAGTGATGGGCTCACTGCTCAACCCCCACTCCACCCATTCCCGCCCCCTCCCTGAGCCTGCCGTGCCCTCGCTCCTCTCCTCCCCTCCCCTCCCCCAGAGTCTCCTGAATGCCATGAAACAGCTGATGGGGGTGCGGGGAGACTGGGGGAGGCACTATCAGTGGGGCTGCTGATGGTTGTGGGGCCCTGGGAGCGGGAGATCACAGTGGGTTGCTGACGTGTTCCTGTGGCTCTTTGGAAATGTACATTGGTAAATTCTGGCTCCTTCTAAGGCTCAGGTTGGCCACCTCTGCAGTAGAGGCTCATGCACTGAGGCCTCAGGTTCAATCCTGCCTGCCAGTGAGTGGGTCTGTTGATGTTACAAGTGGGGGCATGTCTGGGATTTCAATTGTGAAGTCTCTGAAGCTTGGGACACACTTTCTCAGGTGGGAGAAGTCTGTAAACCACATACCTCCTGGGTGTGCTGTTCTGTCCCATCTAGTGGCACGGAGACCACTTAGAGATTAATTACTTTGTTCTACAGCCTTAACTAAGGGCCATGTGGCTTCTAGCTCATGCATTCCCCTCCAGAGGTCCCAGGTTTGATTCTATCCACCATCTGTTGGTGTTACACTCACATGGAAAAATCCTGCCCTCTTGCAGATGAACTGCCGTGCAAGGTGGAGATTTGGAGAGACCACACTGATGGATCACATCTCCTGTCCTGGGTGGAGCCCAGCTGTTGCACCAGGGTGGTTTAGGCCCAGAGAAGACCACCGGTATGTAGATTCTCCACCCCTTTGCCCCAGAGGTGGGCAAAGACCATGCGGCTATTCCAACTCTAGTAGTGGTACTGGAGCAGCACCACCTGTTCCATGATCTGGACCGAGCATTCCAACCAGCTTCCTTCCCCCTCGGGGTTCCTCAATGCCCAGTCAAGTTACACAGACTGGGGGAAGGATTTGGATCTGTACCATTGAGTACCAAATTTTGCTCTCAGTTATACCAATCTCATTCACTACTCTACTCATTCACTACTCTGGAGTTCTACCCCCTAGACTCTCCTTCTAGAAAGATTGTGATGGAACTAGAAACTGGTGAATAATTTATCTACTCTGATTGCTTGTATGATTGACCCAGGAACAATTTCCTCCCCATACAACAAAGGTGTTTCTAAGGGTGGAAGTTCATCCCTCAGTTGTTTCCAATAATGTCTACTTCAAAGTGCTGCAATTCTGTGATTAATAAACGGGAATAATTCTACAATTTATATTATACTGCATGGAGGCAAGCAAATCAAGTGATTTATGAAACTGACCACATCACTAAGACGGAAGACAAAAACTTTTTTTTTTTTATTTACACTTTCATTGTAAGGGTCTGTGAAATGGAATAGAATTCTATTTACAAAACGCTCTTCCCAAGGGAATAAGCTAGAGCATTTCTCACTGAGTTTGTGGAGCTCATGTATAAAAGACAAGGTTAAGCAACACTGCACTGCCCTTTGGCCCATCTGGTGAACATTAGAACTGTCAATAAATCATGAAAGTACCAGTTCGTCAAGAAAATTCCGCTTCAAACCACTGATGGGGAAAAAGGGGATGGGCAAAATTAACAAAATTGGTATTTTCAGATTTTCTAAAAACAGAAGCATTACATAACTTTAATCTAATTTCAATTGTTTTATTGGTTCTGTTCTGATGATCATATGGCTTCAGCATGCTGAATTCTTAGCTCTCCGTCCCCCATACAAAAGCACTGGGAAATAATTTAGCATAAGAACTCTTCAGAGAAGAAGCTCATCTCCTCTTAGTCCTTCTCCTCACCATGGGTGATAACATAACAAAGGTTCTTATAGTCAAGATTACCGGAGACATCTGGAGGGAAAGCAGCAAACATCTGGCTGACCTGCAAAACAAACAGGAAATAAGCATTACAAATGCAGGACGGTAGGACAGGAACTTGTACTGATCTCTGTGACCCTGGGAACTCTTTGTGCCAACTGGCGGAGGGTATAACAGTGCATAAGGGTTACAGGAATCCTCTGGATCTGGGATCCCCATACGAGTTGGCGAAAATGGGCCCTGTAAAGTCTCTCCTGAAAGCCTGTGTCACACTGGTCATCATAATCATTTTGAGAAGTACATAGGAGCCAAGCTAAGAGTTCTGTGACTCTTCAGTGGGATGGGGAATGGGCACTTCAGAGGGACGCTCGGAGGAGTCCGGGGTTGGTATGTGTCTACTACTAACCTGCCTCAGGGTCAGCGGTGCCTGAAAGGGGAGTGCTTGTGTTGCCTTTGTCTGGGAGAAGCAGGGCGTTGACTCCTGGCAGGCATACACAATGGGTCTTCATGCGGTGGGCAGGTGTTAGCAAGGTGCTCGCAACCCAAGGTACACAATCTCCATGTGAATTCAAACCCAGCTGAGCTCCTCTGCAGTCTGGGCAATAGCCCACAATGGAAAATCCTCCATTGCCTTCGGTGGTTATTGGAATAGGAATCACAACACTGCTGACCTAGTTAACCTACTCGCATTGGAACTCAATACAGCCCCCTCATTAAAAGAAATCTCATCAGCACCCAAGCTAATCCCTCACCCAATAGAATTCCATTCAGTACTCCAGTCTAGCCCCTCAACTAACAGACTCCAGTTTGAACCACCTCTCAGAGCCCTGCTTCCCAGCCGGCAGAACCCCGGCTAAGTCCCATACAAAGCCAATGCCAACAAGATTCCAAATGAGAGAACCCCCCCAAAATGGACCCCAGATCATTGTTCCAGCCCACACCCAAAAAAACTTCATTGCCTAGCTCACTGCAGAACAGAACAGCTCCCTATCGGTCAGTCTTACACCTCCATGGAAATCCGAGGAATGCTTTTTGTATGTGATGCTGATTTAGCCATGAAATAACTTAGGGGAGGTTTTTCGGTATCGTTCCTGATTGCTGGAGGTAGCATGGATCTCTCTATCAGTCTTGACATGAGTTGAATTCATACATCTTTATCATACAGCTAAAGAAGGGCAAATGTCCATTGCTGAGTAGCAGCTAGAGAGATATTCATGTTTCAAAGAAGGCAAGAGTCCTTACCTCTTCTTGACTGAATCGGTCTGCCTGTGTCATAAGCATTTCTTTGATGCTGTTCAAATAAAATGAAATTACCTGGTTAAAGGAAGATAACTGCAGATCACATCTCAGATAGCAAGCTGCTTTCTGAAAATGTGTGTGACTGCATAAATTTGAGCTGCTAATCCTCAAAAGATATTGTAAGAGATTTACTAGGATCTCTTGGTTCCAAGAGCCTTCCCCCACCAATGTCACCACATGGTTCTGCCAAGTTATTTTGCTTTGTAACATTTTAAGATTGTTTCCAGTTATTATATTTGTAATATAGCCGTTTCCAACGCTTATCTTATCCTAAGATGGTGGTTTTCACGCTAGCTGATTAAAAATGAGTGTAACTTAGCAAAGCTGGAAAAGAGAGCATTTTTGTAACATCTAAGGATGAAAGAAACAGAGCATGAAATGAGAAAGAGGACATGAGAAAGGAGACTTGAAAAAACTCCAGCAGCTATTCCAAATCACCACATGAGTATCCTTTTTTTGTTTTTTGAAGCACTCGTTCCCAGAGGAGGTTGTGAACTGCTGGATTTCAAGGTAAAGTATCTTGATCTGGAACTATTGAACTTTAACACGGACCTTATACCACACACAAACTCCCTCCTATGCAATGACATCAAAGAGATAAAATACTCTGGGACAGAACCTTAGCTGGCCTACGCATTGTTTCTGTACTAGTATACCTCTCAAATGGGGGGGGGGGTGTGATTCTCCGATTCATACAGTTTTAAGGCCAGAAGGGAGCCTTAAATCATCTAGTTTGACTTCTTGTGTATCACGGGCCATTACATTTCATTCATTTACCCCTATATTAAGCCCAGTAGTTAAACTACTACAACCCCTAGTGTAGATACAGTTATACCAGTGTAACCTTACCTTATACTGGTATAGCTTATTCCCCACCAATACAGAAATAGTCAGGGCTGTCCTTACCATGAGGCGAACTAAGCCATCCACCTCAGGTGCCAGACTGTGAGGGGCGCCACTAGGACCCAGAGTGTAGAAAATTGTGTCTGCTGCTGGTGCATATGTATTCTCTCTACTCTAGGCGCACAGAGACGGTGGAATGCTGTGCTGGAGGAAGGAGGGCACAAGAGACCTTTCAAAGTTTTGGCCCAAGCGAGGGGACATGAGGGCGTCATTTGAGCTCCCCGCCTCAGGTGCCAAAATGTTGTGGGCTGGCCCTGAGAATAGACACAGCAGTATAAAGAACCTGTGTCCACTCTAGGTTGTACTGCTTTAACTATATTGGTATAGTTTAAATGGTACAACGCTGTGTGTAGCTAAGCCCAGATCATTTTTTACTTTCCACCTTTCCCCTATCCTTTATTCAATTATTAGAGTGCCAATTAAAGGTGTGTCTTTATTGTTGTTGTTACCAAAGGATACTTGTTTGGACTCTCGCAAAGTCCTAGAGGAAATAGATCTAGACCTAAATCTAGAGGAAATAGATTATAAATTGTTGACAGTGGGTTACAATTAGATGTGTGTGCAGAATTTGAACCAAGAATTGAAAGCCAAAGATTTCCGTTTCTGTTTTATATTTTTGAAATGGAACTGATTTTTCAAAACATAAAAAATAACCCTGTGCCATGTCATGTGTGCGTCTTCTGAAAATAGAACCCCTGTGAAATGAAAAGTGCCAATGAATGATACAAAAAATCAGAATTTCTTTAGGATGGAAGTCAATTTGTTTAAAAAATGTAGACTTCTGAATGTTCACACCGTTGTTGGGAAGGGGCCATTTGGTGAGAAATGAAATTTCTGGATTGCCAATGGGGCCTGAGGCACAAAATACTGAAAATATTCATGCAAGATGTATTGAAAATATTCTCCACGATGTAACACAGCTCTAGTTATGTTACAGTATATTTCCCATATTTGTTTCCCACACTCTTACGAAGACTTTCCTTGTCACTAATAATTTTTGTCTTCTTAACCAGACCATTTGTTACACAATGTAATTATCACATGATCTGCTGCTGCCCATAATTAAAAGCTAACTCCATTGTTCTCATGGAAAGACATTGATAATTAGCTATTTGCACCTTATAAAAATAGCAATAGAAAAACACAAATGGGAGGGTGCTGGGTACACCAAGCAGGTTGGTGAATGGGAAGAAGCACTTCAACTACTTGATGTGTTTTAGGGATCCCAAATAAATGTCTATCTCATACAGGCTTGTATTAGGAAGTGAGCTGGGTGCAATGTGTCTCCTATTCACATGGGGAGTGTTTTTGGAAAGGGGAAAAAAAAGCTCAGATGTTTAATTATAATCTTCTGATGCATAGCTCAGCAATCCTTGGCATTCTCACAAGTAAGAAGGACTGAGTTAAGGACCTATGCACATTTTCCATTATTTATTTTATAGGGAAAGGAACACTCACAATTTCCAAAACTAGAAGCTATGTACTTTGTTTTTTCATAGTATTTTTTTCTCCCCCTCCCCACCCCGCCAAAAAATCAAAGCCTTGTGGTGACTTTACAGAAGCCAGTCAGTGCCCATTTGCCTTGATGTGGCACATGAGGTTGTATCTGTTCTGGCTAATATCAACTGGTTCTAATATTTAAAATATTTTGGTTGCTCCTTTGATTTCCAAATAATTTTAGAAAATTACCTTTGAAATCCATGGGGCAAGTTGCTTTTTCACGGGAAGAGTCCATCACTCAATGCAGTCTTGGAAAAAGCTATACGGGTTCATATAAGCAGTGGTCTACATCATAGGAGAACATCCCCAATTCAGTCCTATCCTGTCGAATCTCCAAAGGGCCAGGAAACATTGAAACTCAAAGAGCGCACTCCTCCGCTAGTGCAAATCAACACAGCTTCATGGACTGCATTATTAGACGTGGCTGACACTGACCAGACTCAGTCCAGTCAACGGGAACTGGGACTGAGTCATCTGACCTTTCCAAAAGTGACACCAGTTTACACTGGCTGTGAATCTGGCCCCAAATGACCAGATTCTCTTTGACATCACTGTATAGGAGGGAGTTTGTGTGTGGTAAAATGACTTGGAGAAACAATGTTTGTCATGGAAACTGGAAGTCTGTTATAAACTCCTGGAGCTTTTGGAAAGGTTAGAAAAGTCCATCTGAGTTGCCATCGGATGGACTGAGTGAGTCATTTCCAGACAAGAGGTGAAAACATGCAGCGGGAAGAGACATAAAAATCTCCAGAAGGATGTTAACTATATGAACCCAAAATATAAGTTCCGATTAAAAGGTCAATGGGACTGAGTTGGGGGGAGCCATCCCAATGTTTTTAATATAGAGGAGTCTTATTTATTAATATATTAACTGACATATTGAAAGGGTTGGGTGAGCCACTGTAAAAATGATTGCAAAACCTTTCAATGTCTAAAATTTGGAAGCATATGAATAGACATTAAACCTCAAAGACATTTATGGAATTGATTTAATGGTTTGTTCTGTAATGATCAACATTACCCTCGGGTCTAATAAGTAAACATTATGCTCTGTTGTGGTGATGAACTAAAACCATTGTCTAATGCTAGCTGTGCAAAGGAAGTGGGGAGGGTGACCTTTTCCGTCAAGGAAAAAAAAAGTATCGTGCTCTCTTCTTCACTTTTGGAGTCATTCCTAATTCCTAATTCACCCCAGACTCTAAGAGCCTTCATGTGGACCTTGGCATGTGCAAAGACTGGAAGATATAGGAAGGGGAGCGGCATATGTTGTATCCAATATGTTGCTAAAGATGGTGGTAGAAAAAATAATATTTTGTGGTGCTGGTATCATCAGAAGATCGCATTTCATGGTTGTGATTTCACCACCATGTGATATGGCCTATTAGGAATAGGATAAACTGTACTCTGGTAGGTTGAGTCACTTCAGATGTCCCACACCCACTGCCCAGCAAGGGTCTCTTCCCACACTCTCTGGATAATATTAGCCTAAAAACAAACAGGAGGGCTCCTACTTCCAGTTCCTTCCGATTGTTAGCTACACCCACTTGATTAAATTGGGTTGTAGACTCTTTAGGGAAAGGGTTGTTTCTAAGGGCTCGTCTCCATGAACACTTAGTTCATGGCAAGCTGGGACAGCTAGCCTGCCATTGACTAACTGCCTGTGTGGACCCTGCTGATGGGCACTAACAGTTCATTTATGCAGGTTGATCTAGTCCCCTTTGAAACGTGACTGTATCAAAGAACATGAACACACTGTCAAAGTGTATCAGCAGAGTGCACAGGGACAGTAGACTGGGGCAGGCAAGTATGGGGGGGAGTCACACCCCAGCTTGATGCAAAACTAAATGTTTATATAAACAAGCCCTTACTCTCTGTTTGTACAGTACCTAGCACAACAAGGCTCTGATACTGATTGGGGACTCACTTGTAAGAGAAATAAATAACAGTAAATAAAGGAGACATTGTACATTAATTTACTTGCACTATTCACCAGTGACACCAAACACAGCCCACAAATACTCTGCTTCGGGCTACACATACACATCAGGGAGTCTGAAAGCAGCACAGACAGATGGAGGTTCGCTCACGTTATCACAAGGCTGACAGAACCCTTGATGTGTTATCACTTTATTACTCATGGCTTCCTAATTAGTATCTTTTACAAAATGGACATTGTGAACAGCCCCAAAAACTGGTTGCTATAGCATAAGTAATTAGGCCCTTATTTGCAAGGTATTTAAGCATGTCTAACTTCAACCATGTGAGTAGTCCCACTGAACTCAGGTCAGAGTTCCTTAGCTATCTGCCTTCCTTCAAATAATTTATCTCATGGGTCTGATTCACATTTATATTAAGGCCCTTTTATACCACTTAATACCCATATTCAAGCTCCTTTACATTGCCAGATTGGCGCAGAAAGGCCCATTGTATGTAAATAAAAATTGGGCCTCACAACTGGGGAGCTATATTTGAAATAATAACTTCTACTACTAGTAATAATTAATGATGGGGCTTCCTCAATGTCCACTGGTGATCTGGAAAGCTAGAGACAATGATCGACTAGAAGTAGAGGTCTCAAATGGTAAAAATTTAACAAGGGAAGATCCTTCCCCCGAAGCCGTCTCCCTGTATTAATTAAGCTGATTGCTCTATTTTTTAAAGAGAACTACCCTTCCCCTTCACATCAAACCCTCCTTGAGAATTCTGCACCAGACACTCATTTTCATTTTCCATATGGAGTTGATCTATAAAGAGTGGGTTGTGCGTTGATTTATATCCAGACCTTGAAAAGAGGCTATCTAATGGCATGCATGTGATTACATTTCCGCTGCCTCTTGCAATGTCTAAAGACAATAACATCTCTTTTTGGGGGGATACAAGGACATTTATACAACAGTCTAGTCTTTTGACTGTAGCTTACAAAGCTACAGGCTTTTCTGCCTGCCAGCTCTTCTGCCTCTTAGAATACTGTAGAATGTACATCCTTTAAACTGCCCCTTTAAGAAGTGCACTTATTTTTTTAAGGATTATAAATAAACTTACTAGTCTGCCTTTATGTGGCCTTTTCCTTCTGGGTCGAAAATCTTAAAAGCATTCAAAATGGTCTCTTCTGGGTCTGTGCCTAAAAGAAAATGAAATATAATGTAGATGTCTCTCTGTGTGTGAGCGTGTGTATGTTTGTACGGCTATCGAAAATTTGCTAAATAATTGCATTCATCTGAAAATGGAGCAAAATGGAGAACCCTGCAGTTGTGGGTTTGAAGACAAAGGTTTCTTAAGTCTGCAGCATTTGTCATGTCAGATAAACAATAAAGGTGAATAGTTCAGTGTTCAGAAGCTTAAAAATAATAACTCATATCTATTCTGTGTCTGCAGGAGAGAAAACTTCCAGGAACTGGTCTCTAATATCAGTACCCAGAGGATTAGCAGCTTTCAGAAATGAAAATATAACAAACTGTTTCCCCGGCTGGCTTCCTTTAATCTCGTACTGTATGTTCCTTGTAAAAACACTTTTTGATGTTACTTGTTCTCTACTATATAGAGGAGAGGTTATTTCCCTCACCAAAGGAAATGGAGCTCGTCACCAAAACGAAGTGTCAATGAAATGCAATGGAAACAGGATGATTAATGTACAATAGTGAATTGTCCTTATGTTCTGTATTGTGTTTCCACCTGAGGATCTCAAAGCACCATATAACCCTCACTGACTTGCCTGGGAAGCAGACAAGTATTAGTTGGAGAAAAGAGACAATCTTTTGGGTAAGGCACTAGACTGGGACTCAGGGGATATGTCTCCTATTCTCAGCTCAGCCGCAGACTTTCTGCTTAAGCTTGGGCAGGTCATTCAAAATCACTGTGCCCATCTATAAAACAAACAAACAAACAAAAATCCTTCATTTTTCCCACCCTGGGACTCTCTCTTCTACTTAGACTGTAAGCTCTTGGGAACAGAGACTCTCTTACTATGTGTCTCTATGACTCTAGAGCCCAATCTTGGCTTGGACTTGTGGCGAGTACCATAATACAAATAACCATTAACAACAATAGTACAAAATCCAATGTACAAACAAGTCAACCGAGATGGTTTAAATGAATTGGAATGGTGAGTCTTTGGAGTGTAATAATAATAGCAAAATGTGCTCTCAGCACAGCAATGTCACACAATGTACCAGAGACAGAACCCAGGAGCTCTGACTCCCAGTTCTTTGCTCTGTGTATCAATCCCTGATCACTCCCCAAGAATTTTCTTTCTTGCTAAATATCACAAGGATATTTATTTAGCATATGGCTGTGCAGTATCTGAACTGACAGGGTGGCACATAATAGTTTGATCAATGATACAGAAACTAGAGAACTTTTTTCTAGGCCTTCATACCACTGGCCATGAGTATTCTTCTGCAAAATTCTGGACCCTTATTTCAAACTGCAATGGCTATGTGTTCCATACAGTGAGTGTTGGTATTTAATGTTTTGATTGTCCCATGCAGTGCAACATATCCCAGCTCGGAGTAGGGGGTTGCATTTTAAGCAGTCACCTCTGCGTGGGGGATTTTTTCCCCTTAGTGCGTTTCACATTTTCTACTCTGCCATATCCTTGGACTTCAGCTTTGAAGAGAAGCAATGCAGCAGGCATTCTTTATTGATTAGCTAGTAAATAAAGTGGTTTCTTTGATGTGAGGCATCTCTGTTTTCTGTACAAATTGCATTATTCCAACTCCCTGTAGAAACAGCTCCATGTGGTTGGCATTAACATAAACTGAGTTTTGTTAGCTGTTCATCTGGCATCATAATATCAATATACAAAGCTAAAGCTGGTCTCAGAAGTCCCAGCTTCCCTTTTATGACAGAAATCAATTACAGCACAACAAATTTTACTTAGAAAGCACCTTTCGCCAAACTCTCTGAGTGGTACTTAGCTAATAAAAAGTGTTGCAAAATTGCCATATCCACTTCCTCCAGCCCATTCTCCCTTTATAATTGTACTACAAAGACTCTTCATCCCAATTAGTTTTGATTGGGACTGTGCAGTCTTTTGGCTCTGTTTATTTTGCATGACAAACCCAACCAGAAGGGCATGACAAGCCCAGCTGTGATTTTCCCTTTGACAAATGGAAAGAAGAAGAAGGGGGGAAAAACTCTCCTGCTAATAGCCAACAGGAAACCTGTGGACAAGCGGGGTACGCTTCACCCATTTACCTTCCTGTGCTGGCTCTGTTTTCCTGCCACGCAGTTGGCAGGGCTGGAATCCCACCAGGCTTCAGCAATTGTGAGAGGCAAAGTACAGAAAGGAAAAGAGGCACTTTGCCAAGCGCTGTGTGATCATGGACATTATGAGTAGGAAGGAGTCTGCACCAGCCCACTCCAGAAGGGTGAATCAGCATGTCCAGTAGATGAACCCAGCTAGAGCACTGTGAAGGAGGCTGAGTGTTACCTTCTGAGGGTATGCCCACATTGTAATCCTGGGATGCAAGCATGATATATCCCAACTAGCTTTAATCTAGCTAGCTATGGCAGTTTGGTGCAGGCTAACCCCACAAGTAATTACCCACGATACCAGACTTCACTGCTCCAGGACCCAAGCTAGCTAGGGTATGTCTATATGAGTTGCAGCCATATCCTGTGATTGCAGGGCTAACATACCCTAAGGAACTAAGGACTTGTCTTAAATAAATAAAGATGCATATACCACTGTGATGGGAAGATTAGAGGGCGAGAGAGAGATGAGATCAACTTTAAGAGATATTACTGGTTCTACTGACCTACTTCATATTAAGTTCAAGTCCACCTCAAACCTTACCACTTTCTGTTCCAAGAGCAAGGAGCACTTCTTTGACCTTGACTTCAATAACATAGGCACACAGCACAGCAAACATAAAATAAATAATTAAAAATACGTTTTTAAAACCCCAACATAATATTCCCCGTTGAGAGGAAATGGGAGGAAAGAGAGAAACAGCAAACACTAGCTATAACACTTAATGAACGTCAGAAAGTGTTCAGATTGTAGGGGGATGAAGGTGGTCCAAGAACCTGACCAGAACAGAATTACCTTGATCTGAAGGCCAAAGCTTTCTCTCCTCATTAATATTTATTGAGAAGATGACCGGAGGTGCATCTTAGCCACTGGGATCCCTCTTCTGCAATTTTTGGCCATGTAGAATGCAAAACTTGGAACTAAATTACTGGCTTCCAGTTAGAATCTAGAACCTGTGGTAGAAATCCCTGTGTTTTTCTTATGGCATTGGGCCAATTTCCCCTCTGTTGTAACTCTAGTGAAGTCAACTGAGATTAAATCAGTGCACTTTGCCCACTAATCAGCAGTGTCTTGGCCAAATCGTGGTCACACTGAAGTCAGTAGGAAAACACCCATTGATATGAATCACACCAAGATTGGGATATCTATCTCCAACCTGCAGGAAAAATGAAGAATGGCCATGTGGCTAAGACACTCTACGAAGATTCATTTCTCAGCTCTGCCACAGATTCCCTGTGTATTTTAGGGCATGTCACTTAGTCTCCCTGTGTCCTAATTCCCTGTCTGCAAAAATTGACATAATTCCTCCCTATCTCACAGGGGTGTTTTCAAAATGCATTGATCAATGTTTGCGACAACAAAGAGGTCCATATACGTACACTGATAGATACCTCTCTAACCCACCAATGCTACATACCTTTCAGTTTTTCACCAAACATAGTCAGGAAAATAGTGAAGTTAATGGCACCTGGAGCTTCCTTCACCATGGCTTCTAGCTCTTCATTCTTGACATTCAAACGGCCTGTAGTAGCAGAGATCATTTTTCATACTAAATAATCATTTTATTTCAAGAAGTGATTCCCCACTACTCCCTTCCCACTGTTGTGGTCTGGGCTCAGCAGAACAATGTTAATGATGTGGTAAGACATGAGAACATAAGAACAGTCATACTGGGTCAGACCAATGGTCCGTCTAGCCCAGTATCCTGTCTTCTGACAGCAGCCAATGCCAGGTGTTTCAGAGGGAATGATCAGAACAGGTTAGCATCCAGTGATCCATTCCCAACTTCAGGTAGATGTCATTCAGAAAGTCACCATCATAAAACTAACTGAAGGAGTTGGCTAAAGGATAAAGAGGCAAAAGAAGGAATGGGGAAGGGAAAGTAATAGATATGGGTATTAATAGCCAACATGGGGGACCATTTCTGAATAAACTGATTCTCTTTCACCATGGATGAAATCCAGAATTTCAACCCTCATTCTGTTACACCATCGCCCAACATGAGATGGTTTTGTGACGATGGAATCATAATAAGAATGGACAGGTGACTTGGGTAACCCTGTTTCTTCCCTTCCATCCAGCAGGACTTTAACTAGATTCTGACTGCCCTACTCAAATTGAGTCGGATCTTGCTAGGTGTGCCATCCCATTGATTTCAGTGGGCCTAGGTGAAGGGTGAGGTGCTATTCGGCATGAATTAGGGATATCAGAAACTGGCCCTAGGAAATGAACATTCCACAGTAACATGGACAGGTGGAAATTTCCTCACTATCACTATAAAGATATGGGGAGCTGCAACTCTTTGCCTGGACTCTGCTGAAGTCTGATTCCACCACAGGGCGCACTACAGATTTTAATCATTAACTCCTCTTGATAATATCCAGATGGTAAAAGCCCAGACACCTACATCACTGTTCAAGCCTCAAATGCTGCAAAAGGGATGGTAGGTCCAGGTTTGGGTTTATGAGCCTTTTGACCTTCCATTGCTCGGGAAGGCCTTATGTTGTAAGGTGTTAAATGAGCTCTAGACTTATGGCTTGAAAAAGGCCTCACGACACGCACATTCCAATCTAGGTCAGGGCACAGAGAAACAGACCTTCACATGAAGTTCCCACGTTGGCGTGGGAAGGATGCGGCCGGTCCATGACAGAAACATTAATTGGTAGATATTTACATAACTCTTAGATGAAAAAAGTGCAGCTCAAGAAACCCGGATAAAAAGGCAAATCAGAAATGCTTGGCATGGACTCCTACTTGGGTGGGCTAATTATGAAAGGGTTGATGGGGAGGGATCAGTCTCTTAGGAGAGGATGTCAGCTGCACCACTCTCTATCACCCGCCAACGAATCCCAGAAAGGCTCTCATTTAGCCTTTGAAAGGGGCTGCTCAGTAAACTTCCTGGCTAGAGATAGACAGCCAAGATAGCAGCTACCAGCCATAAAGAGGAGGATCAAATTGAGCAAGTTTGGCAGCTTTTCCCTTTGGCTCTCTAAGCCTCATGCATATCTTATGACTCATCCGGCTCTAATTTTAATATAATCCTTTCATATGCGCTTGAATTAAATTGCATTTAGAGTACTTTTATTTATTTGTTTGTTTGTTTGCTCACCCAATGCAGCAAATGTATCTCTCAGGTCTGCTTTGTCAATGAAGCCATCTCTATTCTGATCCATGATGGTAAAAGCCTATTAAGAGAAAAGGGGCATTAGGTTACCATTGCCTCTTGATGGCCCACTGTAAATCCTGATACTCATCAATGTGGTATTATATTTGCGTTAGAAAGGGGAATATTTATCTTTCCTTTATTAATCTACAATGTGCAGGGTTATTTTGCATTACTTACTTTCAACACGTTAATGTATCTTGGCAAGAGATTTTATTAAATCCACCCGAACTTCTTCTTACTAAATTAACACTTGGCGCAGCATGTCGTTGGGTCTATGCCAGTGCTGTCAGATCCAGCCATTCAACCTTTAACCCGTGAAAGCTTGGATTAGGGAAGCTCTAGTCACAGCTGCCACAGAGGCTGTTACATGGGCTGTGTACCCATGCCTATATCACATTGCCCTGTGCGCAGTTAGAAGAATGGCCATCAGAAACTGGTACTGAGTTAAAATCAAAGTTCTGTGGGGGCTAACAGGGAAGCCTCAAAGACTCATAGAGGAAATAAAAACACAAAAGTGAAGTAAGAAAACTCAGAAATCTTGACTTTGATGTGTTATTTATTCAACCCAGGCTTGTTGCCCTTTCCAATACACTGTGTCCTTCAGGCTGCAGTCTAATTGTTCTCTGAATGACCTTACATGGGGACCTTAAAATATCTCCTGTCAGGCAATTCTCAATAGTTTGCGGAAAATACACTTGTTGTTTTGTAGTTTTTTGCCAATACACAATTTCAGAATTTTAACCTCTTCCCCTTTCATCATTAAATATGCCTATCTACCTACCTACCTACCTACAGTGGTTATAATTAAAAATTTCTTATACTTTGAAAGATTTTAATGATTTGAGAGATATTTTCCTGAGCTTACATTGGTAATGTTGGAAGAACCAATGATATCTCTGAAAGTGGTATCTATCTGCCTCTCTATCCATCATCCATCCATCCATACCAGGGACCTTCTACATGCTTCCCTAAGATACACTATCAAGGGAACTCAGGCACACTCATAATATCTGGCTATAGCTCTCTTACTGGAGGAATCTCAAGTACTCATAGAAACCATCCTCAAATCACTCAGCACACAACGGGCCAGCTTCCCCCCAAGCACACTACCAACTTCCTCCAGAAATGACACAACATTAACAGCCTCCTCAAGAATTTTATTCAAAACTCCCCAGTTTTTCAACCAGAAACTGAAAACTTATCAAATGGTTTAAGGTTTTGAGTTTGCATAGGGAAAAGTAAAACAAAACTTCCACAAGAAATATTTTAAAACAATCATTTAAAATACTTCACCAAAAAAATTTGGCATTTTTGGCCAGCTCTAGTTTATGCAGTTGGGTTTTAGATGGCAACCATTTAAGAAAGTAAATGGGGCATTGATTATGATGCGGATAAAAGCTGGTTAAGTAGTGCTGAACATTTACAGTTAATTCCACACAAAAGGTCAACAGTTTCAATTAATTTTTTTTGGTCACGTTCACAATCTCTTGTGGGGGTTCTAATGGTCGTTCATGACACTGAGCTTTAATGATGTGAATCCTCATGGAAAGTGAATTTTAAAGTCATGTATATGAAATGAATTGCATATATTCACATACCCCAAAAGTCACTCTGTACATGATTTGTTCAGACAGGGAACAGAAATGATAGGGTACATCTTATCTGACCATCCAGAGCTAACCAACACAGCTCAAAGAATGAACGTACAATGAAGTCAATACACAAAGTTAACAAAAGTCATGCGGGGTGGGCGGGGGGAAGCAATGAAGAATTGAAAATGACAAATCTGAGGAAACTGTGATATGCTCATGGACATTCCGGAGGCAGAAAAATAGCCTAAATATATCCAATAAATTATCCATCATTAATTATTCATTCAGCTCTTATGCCCAAGTCATTAGTTTTGATTCTACTCAGATAACTCTTCAAGGAACCAACGATACATAGTTAACCCACACTCTCCTTGATCTGCAGCAGCTTGAATTAATTAACCTTCTGTGCATGACGGTAAAGCCCTTATTTTTGTGGGCATTTTGGAAGAGGAAGGTTGTGGGTTTGGTTTCTGGTTTGGGGGTTGGGTTGTTAGAGTAAGGTGGGCATTAGGGAACTATCCATTAATTAAAGTCCCAGTTCAGGAAAGTATCCCAGCACTGAAACACATGCTTAAAGTTAAGCAAATGCTTAATTAAGCATGTGCTCAAATGCTTTTCTGAGTGAATTGTATAGTATTTTTTTTATTGAGCTTTGCAGGTTTTTAAATAACGTGCAATGCCTAGATCTTGAAGAAAGCAAGAAAGCAAGCAAGAAAGGAGACATTCATAAAAGTGCACAAGCAAAACCAGTCAAAACCACTAAGATGATTCAGAAAACAATTGTGTATTCTATTAAAGCAGATGAACAAAGTAACAATTTCAAACCGACCCTAGGCAGTGATGGGAGAATGTATAACACAGCAGTACAGTGTAACAAAGTTGGCCCACCTCTTTAAACTCCTGAATCTGGGTTTGATCGAACATGGAGAATACATTGGAACCACCTCCTTCTGTCTTCTTCTTTGCCTTTTTTGGAGGCTATAAAACAAATAAAAAGATCCGGTACATAATAAATAATATTTGGAACACCAGGTAAGACAACCATGTTTATAAAGGAAGGTAATATCCATGCACAAGTAGCCTGAGAGGGTTGTATTCGGTTATATTTTCTCCCACATTTGATTCAGTACTTAATTGTGCAACAAATATATAAACACAGAAAATGCTGCATGGGGTAGATTTTTACCAAGGAGTTTTGTGGCCAATGGCTCTCTATGCACTGGAGTGTAACCTGGTACTTCAACCTGAGCAAGAGGCCGTACATGGTTACGTTGCCCCAGGAGCAGGGCAGGAACCAGACTTGGAGAGTCCAAGCTGGTCTTTGCTTCCTCCTGGCTCCTTGGGGGCAGTGGTCTATGCCAGCCCATTTGCTAGTGCTGATGACTTTCCACTCCGTGCTGCTGGGTTATGCTGGCTGGGGGTGGAAGAAGCCAAGACTCTGAGCTCTCCCCACAAGGGGCAAAGCTGTGCGAGAATAGCACCCCACCAGCAGCTGCTCCCTCCCCTTTCCCTGCAGGTTCTGGCAATGGGGAGTGAGGGAGCTCCTTAGTTTACTTTACTCCCCTGAATGGCCAGGAAGCCAGGCTCAAAATTAAGCCCTACATGGATCTGTCTACACTACAGCTGGTAGCGAGCCTCCCAGTCTGGGTAGACAGATTTTCACTAGCAAGGCTCGAGTGAGCGTGCTAGAAGTAACAGCGTGGCTATTGTGGCATGGGCTGGAGCTCAGGGTCTCAAGCCTGGCTCACTCCCAGCTGCAGTGTAGACGGACCCAATGAGGCTTCTAATATGGAGCCGTGAAGTGAAAACATCTCCACTCCTGCTGCCATAGCGATCCAGGGTTTTGGGGTTTTTTTTCGTTCGTCCATCAAAATTGATGAGGACCACCCAATGTCATCAGTTTGTTTGGGAGTGGATTCTAAGATGGCTGATTAGTCCAACCCGAGCCCAGAATTGACGGTTGCAATGGGGACATGGAAGATCAGGTTGCCAACCAGGGGAAGAGAAGATACCAGCCCTGGACTTGCGAAGAAGACGCTTCTCTACAGCATCACTCAGTCTCTTTTGTTCGTAGGCTGTTGCACCATCATGAACTCGTCTGCGCCTGGCGAAGTGATCATTACCGATGCTCTCCCAATTTTCAGGATCTATGTTACAGTTCTTAAGGGAGGCCTTGAGGGTGTCTTTGAATCTCTTCTTTTGACCTCCAAGAGATCGCTTGCTGTGTTGTAGTTCGCCTTAGAACATCTTCTTGGTCAATCGTTCATTGGGCATTCGTACAACATGCCCAGCCCATCTGAGTTGTGCCTAGCGATCCAGTACTGAGTGGACGGAGCCTTCCAAGGTACAAACACTGTCTATGTTTGGAGGAAAGCACACACCCTGAGTTCTGTTCTAGCAACAGAGAGCCAGCTGATGCGTAATCAGACATTACATTCACTCTCTTCAGTACCTGCAGCCCCCACGACTGCAGTATCTGTGCACTCACCATCCTCTTTACAACATCTCAGTGAGACAGGTCAGCGTTGTTATCCCCATTTTATAGATGGAGCCAAAGGCCCAGCTCCTCAGAGATATTTAGGGGCCTAACTTCCATTGATTTCAGTACGTAAATACCTTTGAGGATCTGGGCCTATATGTCTTGCCCCAGGTTGAGGGTACGTCTACACAGGGGGGAAAACGCATCAACCAATCTTAGAGCAGACTCAAGCTAAAAATAGCCCCGTAGAAGCCCAGGAGGTTCAGAGCCCGACTTAGAACACCTACTTTTAGCAAACGCCCAAATCCGTAGACATGAGTTCTGAGACTCACGATGTCAGGGTTTTTTGCTGTGTAGACAGACCCTGCACAGAGAATCTGTGGCAAAGCAGAGAGTTGAACCTGGGCCTCCTGAGAACTGGGTTAGCATTAACCACCAGACCATCCTTAACCCCATTTGTATTACAGTCCTGTCTGCCCCTTATGCAGTAGAAAATGAAGACAAATTCTGTTCTGTTTGTACTACGCTATATAGAACAGAAGGCAACTTTCTCCTCTCACCAAAATCTGCCAAGATTCAAATGAGATCCTGGGAACGAGAGCTGGTCAAAGACATTTTTCCATCTAGCACTGCTGGAAATATATATTGTCTGGTCAACTTAATTTGCCATGCAGATTTCAGCATTCAGCCATCCTGGCAAGGATCTCATGTGATGGTATGTACCCCATATATGTACACACAGTGTACATATCTTCTGGAACACATACTGCTGTACTATGGGAAATTCAGGAGAGAATGTATTTGCTGGGAAGAAAAACAAAGACAAAATGCCACCCAAGACGTGGAAAGATATGTGAACAAATGGAATGTTTAATTAATGTAGAAATATTGATTTTGGAAAATAAACAGATTCCCTCCTCCTCACATGGGATGAGTGTTATTTTGAGTCAAAATGGGCATGGTTTCATGCAATTTGAGGTGCCTGGTGGACATGTTCAGCATCTCTAGTTAAAATGGAAATCTAGGGACAACCCCACTTATTAACAGTGTATTCATTCCCCAAGGTAAAAAAAAGAACAGATGTTAGTCCGTTGAGTACACTGGCACCTCTCTAGGGGTTAATGACTTCACAGTGTAAGCAGTACCTGCAGGGCTGGCCTTAGATTTTGGGGGAGGGCCAGGAGGGTGGCTCCATAAGGGCTCCTCAAATTTAGCTGGTCCATCTGAGCAATGTTTGAGCTGCCACTAGCTTTTTTTGCTGCAGATAAGGGGAGCCCTGTTGCTCAGTCTATGTATGATATTTTTATTCACCCTGATACAGTTTCCTCCCTAGTAATCAATTCACTTTCTGAAGGTTAACATCACAGTGAAAAGGGCTAGACTCCTACTCCTACTTCTCCCAAGGCAAGGCCTGATTGAACCATGCATTGGGTGCTCCCTGGCTCATCTTGGTGAGTTGTCTGTATAGACAGCTCAGAGTGCATACACAGTAAGCAGGAGTTGTAGTTGTATAAAATGATGTGGTAAAATCCAAAGATGTGGCACATCATCAATACCAAAAAAAACCCCACACCAGCTCACTTTAAAAAAAAGAGTGAAAAAGCCCATAGAGACTGAAGCCTATTTATCGACAGAACAAGTGCAGCACTCGGCAAATTCAAACCCTTAACCTCATCACCTCAATGATTTGTTGATAGGCTTCAATCCAGATCCCTCCAAGGTTGATAAAGGATCGTTCACGGCCAGTATTGACCCTTCTGTCTTTAATTTTTCTGCTGAAAGTCCAAGGATGGGTCCCAGTTAGCACCTTTTACGATGCGGTTACCTGCGGAACCGGACTGAGACCATCCAATCATTTCACACAGGACACCAAGCAGCTGTCTGATGACGGTGCCTTTCCATCACTGGGTCCAAATTCAAACTGTTGGATCTAGGGCTCAAAGGATTATCACCGGTCTGCTGGGCTATCCAGCCTCTCAAATCCCCATTTATGGGTGGTGTGGGTGTGGGTGTCTCAATTGAATTGCCAGGAGATCCATATTCACAGACTGGCCTAACTCTGAATCTTGGGAGAATGGGAACATGAGGCAGGCTGAGGGGCCAACTGCCGTAGATGGGACTTCACCTTGGTGGGGGTGTAAGTCAAACCCAAAAGACAGCTACAAGAGAGCAGAAATGCACCTGAACTGCAGAGTTTGCACTTGGATCGAAAACACCCCACAATTCTGCGGTGATTAAACCAGGATGTTGTCCGAGGCGTTTCGCTCCAAAACAATCTAATATCTTTGTTTTACCTCACAGAACAGTGAGCAGGGCGGCAGATGGGGAAACAGAACCCCCCATGTTTATTCTTGGATATATCTGTGATTGACCACAGGGCCTTTTGCAAATCACTCCATGCCTCAGTGTCCCCAACTGTACAATGTGGCTAATAACAACTTTGCTAAGTGCTTTGAGATCTACTGTGGAAACATGTTAGATAAGAATGTTAAGGGCTAGGAAGAGGTGCAGGCTCCCCAAGCTGAGATTCCAAGGCCTCTGGAAGAATGTTACGATGTCTGATACAATTCCAGCCTAGGTGGATTTATCACCCCAGTGTGAAGAAAACAACAGTTCCTTTTCAAAGAGCTGTCCCGCATCACTGGAGATTATCACCAGTGCTAGTGCTCTCTCAGTTGGCTTGGGTTTCTAATGATCTTTTTGTTAATTTTTAGATGCTTTAAATAAAACCTGAATATGAAAAACCCTGACCCTGAGACAAATGAGGCTAGCTCAGCGCTTGCTGAGTTCTGGGTTCCCTTCACTGAGATTCTTTACATTTCTCCTGTCTGGTAGGGCCCGGGAGTCTGAGAGAACAAGGCTAGTGCACTGACAAAGATAAAAACAGTGAGTCAGCATCGCCTCCACCTCTCTGGGTGCTAGGTAAGAACAGGGATCTGGGGGCGGAGGTGTGAGGGGAGACCGTGTGTGTTTGGGTCTAAGGTGAAGAATTTCTTCTGCTGCTTTAAAGTGACCTGCGCACACAAGCAACTAACTGCGGTGGCTATATGCCAATGTCAGTTAGGTCAACGTCATTTTGTAGTAGATTTGGCCTGTCCATTTTACACAATCGGGATCCTTCCTGCGGCCGGGGGGGGGGGGGGGGGGCTGGGGGGGGAAGGTGGGGGGTGCATACAACCCATCAAAATGCAGGGCTTGCCAGGAATGATCCATTCCAGAGGAGTAAGCAGCCTAAACCCCTCTAAGAGCCACAATCAGCCTTTCAAGCAGGCCACCCAACAGGCTCCGGGAACTCCAATAAAAACCTGAGTTATCAGAGCAGGGAAACACAGGATCCTTTTATCATCCCCTCAATGCTCACAAACAAATCCCTGCTCTCACGTCCCCACACACCATCTTACATATGACCCTTGATTCCCTCCCCCCTCCCCTCTCCCACGGTCCCTTCCATATCCCTTGAACTCCATCCTGCATACATCACACCAACAATCTCTCCTGTTTTCTACAAAATCCCTCATCCAGCCATCACTCTCTCTTTCATAAACACACACACAGAGTCCACTGGCTTCCATCACTCTCTCTCTCTCTCTCTCTCTCTCTCTCTCTCTCTCTCTCTCTCTCTCTCTCTCTCTCTCTCACACACACACACACACACACACACACACACACACACACACACACACACACAAACACTGCAGTCCCCACGACAGCCTGTTTAAACCCTGTGCCCCCAAATCTCTCTGTGATCCCCTTGCTCTACATAAGTACACAACATCTTTTCTCCTCTGGCAAGCAACATAAATGGTCTCCTCTCAAGCACACAGAAATGAAAAGCTCACCCCCTCCAACACAAAGTCCCCCCAAACACACACACACACACACTTCCATAGGAAAGCCACGGGTCAGATCCCCACCTGGTGTAACTCGATCTGGCTCTATTGCGGTCAATATTTTTTAGTACAGGTGGTACATTCCAGACAATCTAGCAAGCTGCAAAACACAGTTCATCAGAACGCGATCTATTTTTGGGTACATGATTCCCTTCAGCACACACAATTCACTACAAAGGGTCACCGAGCTGAATGAACACAGGAATGTTGTTGGAATATGTAAAAGGTCTCTCTCTCTCTCTCTCTTTCTCCCTTGCTCTGCATGTAGATCACATCATATACCCAACTTTACTGAAAATTCCCTGGTATTAACTGGGACCTATAGACACACAGTTCTCAGAATTCCATCCTGTAACACTTGTGTGGTCTGCTTCTTGTTAGAAAAATTATCTCCTTGAACCCTGCCATTCTCATTCTCTTCAATACTGAATGTCAGAACCTAGTAGCACTGGCTGACTTCTAATTATTTTTTACTGTGGTTCTTTGTCTGCACTAATCCTTTGAAAGTAGCTTTACTGAACATCTGAAATATTATGATGCTATAAAACCTCTGTAATATTTATAAATCCCTTAAGACATCATAAAGGGGGAAACCCCTCCTCACAGAGTTCATCTTGCATAATTACATATACATTTCCCTCTGATTAATAAAAAATGATCTCTTCCTTATGTAAAGATATTCTCAGCTTTCTTTCATTAAGACCATTTTTTCTTTCCATTTTAAATCAGTTTCTTGTGTCCATGGTAAGGTGCCTCAGAAGATGGTTTCCCAGCGCAAAAGGCACAGTGAAAAGAAACATCAGAGACAATCTTCAGTAGCAAGGAGGCTTTGGGAACATGTTTTGCCACATTTGGAGATCCATAGCTTTGGCCAGTTTGGACACAGATAGTCTTGGAATAATTATTCCAAAAGGCAGAGAGCATTGTGGGAAAGGGGTCAGTTCACCAGATGAGGGGAGGGGGGAGAAAGACTCCTAAAGGGGTGCAAAAGAAAAAGTCAAGACCCAACACATGCCACCAGATAAGTGGTTGGCTTAGGTTCTAGAGAAATCCATTAAAGTGTAGCTTACATATCTGAGGTCCCAGTTGGAAAATCGGGACAAATACACTTTCCTCTAAACCAATGGTGAATATGGTTTGGTTGCTGGTGTGTATGGGGACAAACCATTTTCACTGCATGCAAGCTGATGTTACAACCTAGTCTTGAGCAGGGTGTTTAGAAATTGTTTTGATTGGGGTTTGGTCCTGTTCAGAACAGTGGTTGGGCCACATTCATCTCCTGCTTAAAGGGAGCCAGGTTTGAACCAGGCTTCAACAAGGCTTTTCAAACACAGGTCTCTGGTGTTAATAGGCTGTAAATGGCAGTTGCAGGGGCCAGTGGGAAATGCTACACTGAGGGAGCCTGAAAGAAGGCAAAAGAAGGAGGAAAATAAAGAAAAAGAGCTGAAAGCAAATAATTAAAGGCACAATATTTCTTTTCCTCCCTGTTAGAAAAAAGCCCAGCGCTCCAGCCCTTGTTTAATGATGTTTTAGTCATTCCAGTGCAATTGCAGAAGGCAAGTGCAGAGCCAGATACACCGATTCCATCTTGGGCTGAAATTCTGCCCCTGCTCTTTGGAACCATGTAGGCTGGAACCAGAGGTAGCCATGCAGCAGGTCCCGGAGCCATCATGCCAGCACAGGGCAGGATGCCCCAAGAGAGGCTGGGAGGGCAGGGAGTAGGTTATGAAGACTACAATCTCTGTAGTGCTCCTTGCTTCTTCTTTCATGTGTCAGTGACAAGATCTTCACAAAGCTGCCTTTGGCCGCAGTCGACTATTTATCTTCCGGCTACTCAGCACGGCTAGCTGCATTAGTTGCTGCCCCAATGAAGCACCCAAGGTGAGACTAGGTTGGAAAAAAGATTCCCAGCCAACTATTTCCCCCAGCTGGTGAATCCATGCAGCATGGGGAAGATTTTGCTCTGACTGTCTCCAGACCTAGCACATTTATTAATAGAGTGCAAAAGGGTGCTCTGAAAAATCACAGCTCATCCCGTGTCCCCGATGCTGGCTATCTCCTCAGTCTGAATGTGATTCTGTTTAAGAATGAGCTCTGACATTGTTATTATCATTGCTCCTGTGAAAGAAAGAAAGAAAGAAAGAAAGAAAGAAAGAAAGAAAGAAAGAAAGAAAGAAAGAAAGAAAGAAAGAAAGAAAGAAAGAAAGAAAGAAAGAAAGAAGAGCTTGGGAAAAAGTAACTCCTACCATGGTGCTGCTGTTCCTTCTCCCCCTTCTGTGCCAACTAGCCAGCCAGCATACACAATGCCAATTGTTCCTTTATATAGTGTCACTGAGGAGTAAAAATATGCCGGCTCCAAGTTTAGACAATAGATGTAAGATCGGAAAAGTGCAGTAATTGGATCCCAATACCATTCCAAGCATCTGTTCCACGCAGGGCTTTTGCTTTCACCTAAATACTGCAGCAGATAAGGAGATAGGCAGTTGGGATGCAATTGTACAGTTCTCCCAAGGAGCCAGAGCTGAAGGGGCTTTCCCCTGTGCTTCTAAACACTGAATACGAGCACTCACTAAACAGGATTGTAAATTGTCAAGGCCTCCTGGAAAGGCAGAAAGAGGGACGCACGGACACTCCTTGAGACGGTGCAGAAGAAACTAGCAGTGATTTGTGGCCATGAAGACTGCTCAGAACTAGAGAGAGAGGCTGGAACTCTCCCTATCACCCTCCCTAGTGATACCTACATGGAGACAAAAAACATCAGGCACAGTCCGACCATGTCATCAATCCGAACACCACTGGGGCAGTTACCTGATGATCTACGGGTGCCGTGGCCCATTCGAGTGTGGGAGAGATACCAGTCTGTAGGAAACTCACCCTTTGCATGACATGGACGACCTTGTCTAATTAAACCCCATTATTAATCACTATTTATTTTTAATTTACCTTTGTTTAAATTGAGACCTCAGTCCTGCTATGTGTAGCCCATGGCTGTGTCCCTGCCCCGACCCCCAAGTAAGGTCACTGAGGCTCCCTGCAGATATAGCACTAATGGGAGTAAACACCTGAAGATCATTGTACTGAAGGATGCCAACCAGTGTGATTTTCCTGTTACTTCCACCAGTGAAAATAAAGGTCTCCGTGGGCTAGACCCTCAGCTAGTGTGAATTGATGGCAATCCCTGGACTTTAATGCATGGAACACTAAGCACAGGTAGCAGGCCAAATATAGCGTTGGCCAAGGATGGGTGAGAAAGGAATGGTGTCCCTAGGCTCTGTTTGTCAGAGGGGGAAGATGGCAGGAGAGAGATCATTTGATCATTACCTGCTAGGTTCACTCACTCCAGAGCACCTGACATTGGCTACTGTCGGTAGATGGAATACTGGGCTGGATGGACCTTTGGTCTGACCCAGTATGGCCGTTCTTATGTTCTTATGACTTCCCTGGTTTATCGCAGGGGCCTTGTTATAGATTCGTTGCTTTGTTTAACTGGAATGCACAAATTGTTAGAAAGCAGGAAACAAAAAGTACAAAACTTATCTCATGTTCTGTACAGTGCCTGGCACAATGGGGCCCCAATCCATGACTGGGTGCCTCTAGGTGCTGCTACAACACAAATAAATAATTAACAACATAAAATAATAATGGAATAATTTTAAGGAAAAAAAATGATCTTCTGGCTATGGAAGGTTGCTATAAATCCAGTAAGGCTAGAAATTCAGAAAATACATAGAGCCAAATTCTGCTTCCTTTTATACTAGTGAAAATCCTGAGTAAATCGAAGGATTTCAGTGGAGTTACTCTGACACATTAGCTGCAATCTCCATTCATGGAAAATGACAGTAGTCATTTCACAGAGATTTCCATTATCATTCCATATAGATCCCCCTCCCCAAACCCCTATTTTATTAGTAATTGTTCCTCTTTATTTATTGTAGTGCTTAGGGATCCAGGGGTCCATTGTGCTAGATGCTGTACAGAGACTAAACAAAAGATGGTCCCCATCACAAAGAGCTTACAGGTAATATCTAGAAGTATCTGTCTAGACAAATCCAGAGATATCTCCCTGTCATTAGAGGTGACACATATGTATCTGAAAATGACAAAAGCCCAGTGTCAAAGTAGGGTTGAGTACATCTCTCATGGCCCATGTATACACAAATTCAATCCAACAACTCGTCAATTCTTTTTGACTCTGCTAAAATGGGTCAGATCCCCAGTTCGTGTAAATTGGAGTCATTTTATTCAAGTCAATGCGATACAACAGTTTACACTATCTGAAAATCTGGTATATATATATGAAAATACTTCATGTTTCCCGTTCTGTATTAGAGCAGAACCTAGCCTAAAGAGTAGTGAAATATACAGAGTGGGAGCAAATTCACTGATGTGATCCATTTAACAATGATTCCTCTGCTCGGAACCTACTTGTTGATCCTATCTGCTACAGTCTCCCTTCCTTAACATCTCTTCTCACAACTCACGTCTTCAAGAAGGTTTACATAGTGCAGATTCATATAGGAGCTCAGAAACCATGATAATGGAAACAGTATAAATGCCTAAGATAAAGTAGAAAATGCATTTTTAAAAAACATGCTTTTTAGTCATGTGCAGATGCTAGTCTCCCAAATAGCTGTATACTGCAATCACATTGGCTCTGATTCAACAAGGTGTTTAAGCAAACAGAAGTTAGACAAACCTAAAGTTGGATGTCTGCTTATGTACTTTGCTGAATCGGGTCCACTGTTCTTCCCAGTGTCCAACCCTTCGCTGTGCGATCCACTTGCTGTTCATATCTTAGCTTTGATGGCAAGCTCTTCAGCTGTTGTGTTTAAAGCACTGTGAACAGCTACGGTGATAACTAAGCAACAATAAGCAACAAAATGAATAAATAAAACATAATAAATCATTATAATTCCATTAGCTTTAGTGAAATTGTCCTAGCTGCAAGTCCGAATTTAGGACAACATTCATTATCCTGACTTGAGTCGCGTTACACCAGTGTAACCCCAATGTAGAATCAGACCCATGCAGTCCATTCCTCTGCAGCTGTTTAGTGGACAGCAGTCCAGGGTCTGTACTGCGGACTGAGTTCATTCAACTGAAAATTCAGAATAAGGCATTTGCGGATAAACTAATAGGATCTCAGGAGTTTACTGTGGTTGATGAGATAAAGGCTTTTATTCAATGTCACCTACTGATTTAGGCCCCATCCGGCAAAGCAGTAAAGCATGTGCTTAACATTAGGCAGTGAGCAGTCCTATTGAAGTCAGTGTAATTGCTCACGTACTTAAATTAAGCACATGCTTAAGTGCTTTGCCAGGCCTGAGCTTGGCCTTAATCCTAACAATAATGATACACTGGCAGTTTTGTCCTTGACTTCAGTAGATCCAGGATTTCACCCTGCTTATTTTGATTTCTTTTGCTGAAATATTTGCCTTTGCCATTTAACCATTGTATGTACTCGTCTTAGCACTTGCATTACCAGAATTGTTTGTATTTTATTTTGTTGTGATTTTAAGGGTGTTGTGGTATATTATCATCATCATCAACAACAATTTGTGATTGCTTACTAAGTTGATCTTCAGGTTTTGTTCTATGTTGGTTATTTTTCCTGCATTTATCTTTGGTTTTTCATGAGTTTCTACATTTAATTAAATTTTCAAGCCAATTTGTCAGGGTTTTTTAAAATAAAAAGACACGTTAGACTAAAACCCACCCTGCATTATGTTTGTCATATGTGTGTAGTGAGAGCACAAACTCACCAGGTCCCTCTCTGCTTAGTCTATAAAATAAATCCACAGAGGAATTCGGAGAGACATACGTCTTGGCTTTAAAGGTTTGCTTGCCTCTTGCAACTGCCTTCAAATTAGAGAAAGGCTCCAGACTGGAAAAGGGAGGGAGAAGAGGGGGATAACATGAAGTCTGAAAAAGGAAGGCTTGAATTTAATTGCCCTAAAAATTTCAATCGTTCAATCTGGTAATTAGAGAGCTGGCTGATTCAGAAGGCAATTTCCTTTGAAAAAAACAAAACAAAGATAATTGATGCTAAGTGAGTATTGTACCTGAAATATTAAATACCAAACTTAAGTCTGCCTTTAGGGCTCTTTGTATTGCCCTTTTTTGATCTGTCTTTCTCCTTCTTTGTATTTTTCCCCTCATGTGGCTCACCAGAACAGGACACTCCTTTAGAGAGTCAGACTGTCACAGGGGCAGGTTTGATTTATTAGAAAATAAAATAATAACAGGAGGTCTCTGGTGATCCACTCTGAAATTTTTCTGTTGTAAAGTCCCCATGTCTCCCTGTCCTTAAGAATGGTTTGATGTTACCAAGGGTAATGATTTTCATTACAATCTTCAAAATTCTTGCCAGAATGTCTCATGTTTAATAACACAGCCTCTGATGCTCCATGTAGGTAGACCCTTGCACGCAAGTGACTGCTTGGATCTGCTTGCAGGATGGGGGTGTCTGTGGATTTCCCGTTCACAGTTCAAAAACTGTAACTGTATAGCTCTTCAATGCCCTAACGCTCAACAGTATAATACATGAGAATACACAGCACTTCACACCGACCTCCAAGGGAAGACACCCTGGAAAGAAGGAAGTTTAATTTCTACTCAATTTACAAATGCAAAAATTCATGCAGAAGGAAGTCAGGTAACTTCTTCAAAGTCATATGATGAGTCAATGGCAAAATTCAGGAGTTCTGATGCAGTGTCCTCTCTACATAGGTGCTGAAATTAGGGATGTGGAGTGTGCTGGCGCACCCCCTGGCTTGAAGGAGTTTCTATTATATACAGCGTTTACAGCTTGGTTCAATGGCTCTCAGAACTCCCCCTCTACAAATGGTTCCAGCTCCCCGCCTCTCTCACCACTAGACAATGCTTCCTCTTTCTACAAAACCACCCTCCTTCCCTGAAGTGTGGTCATGCTCTTAAAAATATCCTTTAAAATGGGCTTCCATGTTCATTCCCTGTCAGTGAGACCATATCAAATGACTTTGGCTGACAATGCCACTCTGTCAGCTCAGCGCTAGAATTTCATAACCCTTGTCCTTTTTTGCTTCTAATACCATCACCACCCACACGAATCAAGTAACTAGAAGTTGGCCAGCAATCCTTTTTGGTGATCTGGGAGCCAGAATGGAAGCCAGAGCCCTTTCCCAGTTCTAGGTCCTCAGCACGACTAGAAATAACACTAAAGCTGAGTGTGCGATATGGAAGATACGGGCATGTGAAAGAAATTTTGAGATTAACAAATCTGATCACTGAAACCTTCCCTTCTCGATCTATAGCACCCAAGGCACATTCAGTGATGTGGGCTTCCTCACAACAACATTTTGCCCTTCTAACGCACTTCAACCCTGAACTGGTGGGACCAACTCTAGCAAGAGAGAAAATTTCAGTCTTCATGCATCAGTGAGACCTTGGTCCCTTTGGGGGAAGTTTAGCCTTGCACAGAAAGGCCTATGCATCACCTCAAGTTAGGGCTTAAATGGACGGCAGGTTGATTCTCTGAAGAGGGGTGAGTTACTGTCATTATCTGGTGGGATGATCTCACTATGTTTAGTAACTATATGGTTACCCATCACCATAGTATCTGAGCACCCCACAATATGGTCTGTGCAGTATCCCCAGTTTACAGATGGGAAACTGAGGCACAAGATGCTACATGCTTTGCCCTCGGTCACACAGGATGTCTGTGGCAGAGCAAAAAATTGAACCCAAGTCTCCTATGTCCCAGGCCAGTGTTCTAACAACTGGACTATCTTGAATCCCCTTGCTAGGGGAACCAGACCGAGGGCTTGTCTACCTGGAGAGCCAGTGGGCAGCAAGCTGCGGTGTAAATGTACCACACTCTAGTGTGCCACGTGCTAACTCACCATGTGGACCCAGCTACTGTGTACTAAAGGTTCCAAAGGTCAAAGAGCGCCACGGAATTTTCCGTGCGAGGTAGCAGCATCCACGAGATAACAGCGTGTGCAGCATGCTAGAGCACTGTACATTTCCACGGCAGCTTGCTGTGCACTATTCCTTTGTACAGGCGTGCCTGGAGAACACTGACTCATTTCACCTAGGCCAACGATTGCTAACTCCTTAGTCACCACTGCCAACCAGAGCCAGAATTTCAAACGAGATGTGAAAGACACTGCCTTCCCCTGAGCCATCTACTCTTCCTCAATTAGCTTAAATTAATTAGGGGCTCTCCTTCCTTTCAGAGCCAAGATGATCCCCTTTTCCTCCTCCTCCTTCTTCAGCAGTCAGCAGCTGATTAAACCCGTGCTAAAAAGGACATGTTATACACCGAAGCTCAGAAAGCCCATTGGTGAATCTTGATTGGATTACTAAATTTCGAAGACTGCAATGGGACCAGTCAGTCTCGGTGATGTTAGTCTTCATGTACTGTAACTGGGACTGCCGACTCCAAAGAAAGAGCTATTACAGATACCACTGCGAGCTTTTTAATAAATTAAACAACTATGAGTCCCACTGAGAATCCGCTTCTCTTCCTCTATTGAGCAGGGACATGTAGACCAATTTGGAAACAGCCAAGGCAGCTGGGTTTCTGCAGTTTTAATTTAAGTTCTGTGCAGTTGTTGTTCAGTGCAATGAAATGGACCTCCTTCTCTCTCTGAGAATTTATAGCCACTATTCAATCTGACAAAAACTGTGTTCTTTTTTATACTTGGAGGTCATTTTATGTTACTTACAGAGCGTTGCACTGTGTCAAGTGGCATAACATAACATAATGAAGAGCAGACTAATGTAACACAACCTGACAAGAGTGACATACTGTGATGCGACCATAGAAGAATGCACTGTTGTCATTGTTTTGCCTTTCATCTGATCCCACCTACGCGTCAGACACTGGGCATTTGTGTGGAATTCTGATGGATAGTTTGTAGACTGGCAGTCTGAGTCCCCTCTTGCTCACACCAGTTTCCCGTTAATGTAACTCCCCTGAATTCACTGGCTTACTTGGGATTTATATTAGGGCGAATCAGGCCCTAGACATTTATTCCTTACAAATAAAACTATTGTGGCAGGGTGGGCCTGACCCAGCCTGCCGCCCCTTTAAGAGGGAGAAAAGCTCTCTGCAAACCTCCCTGCAGAGAAGCCTAATCAGCCACCTGGGCTGCAGAGCAATCAGCCTGGATGGGTTGCACCTGGCAGCCTCCTCAGGGGGATAAAAGCCTGCCAGGCAGGAAGCCCAGTGTGGTGGTAGTGTGGTGGTGTGGAAGAGTGAGATAGAGAGAGAAGGAAGCTAGGGAAACAGGAGGGAGGAGTAAAAACAGACTCTGGATCCCTGTGAGCCAGGAGGAAGAAACTTGCCTACCTGAGCTATAGCCTGTTCTCCCTGAGCTGGGAAGTATAGAACTGTGTGTATAGAGCTGTGCATAGTAGGTGGTGGGGTCTGCACAAGCTGCACTGTAAATAAAGAGCACTGTTTGGAGCCAAAGAAGAGTCTCCTGCCTGTGTTTGGAGTGGGGGCGAGAAGGCGATCTGTCACACTACGTTAAAAGAACATCAAAGCTGGAAGGTGAGGCATTCAAAAGTCAGGAAATGACAATAGTACTGGAGCTCCCGGACCCTTCGCTCTGCCTGGTTGGGGGTATGCTTTACAGTCTTTTTTTCGGCAGGACCCAGCCTCATTCAGGGTTCAGGATGGATGGTGCTCAGCAACAAAGCAGCTGTCCACTGTTTCCTTTTATAATCAAAATCTAGCGTATGGTCCTATGCCTTGTTCACTGCACACTTTCTAAATCATTGTCTGACTAAGGGTTTGCCCCTCCTCATCTTTAAAGGCTCTTGTATTGCACTAATTTCCACAGTATCTGAGCTGCTCAAGAACAATAATGAAGTTATCTTCACAACACACCTATGAGATCGAGGAGCATTGCTGTCCCCATGGGACAGATTGAGGAACTCTGGGACGGAGGCAGGAACAGGTTCCACTCCAGTGCCATAACCCCCCAAAACATTCCTCCTCTCCCACAGACCTGTCCCTACACCATACCCCATCCAACCTCCACAGTGAATAAAACAGATACCAGCTCATGCAACAACTGCAATCAAAGCAGGACCCCAAACCAATTCACCTCACAACCCTGCTTTGTTCTCCATCCCACAGACCCAAAGAATGTGCCAGAGGGTGTAGAAAATAAATACATGGCAAATGTCTACAGACTGTACCAAAAGGCATAAGCACAATGGAGGAGAGCTAAGATTATGCAAGTTCCTGGTTGAAATTTTTATATGGTTCCTTACTAGTTCAAGCAGCAATGGAATGGAACAAGGGATTCATTGGTTTCTTGGTCCCATAGCCTAGTATTCCCCCAGTAGAAACCAAGAGAGACCCATACAAACCAACAGAGACAAGTTGATGGATTACAATGGAGTCTATTGAGTCTTGTAGAGTCATGGTCATAGAATTAAGGGCCTGAAAGAACCTTTATGATCATCTATCTTCACCTCCTGCATAACACATGCCACCGAATCTCAGATAGTAATTCCTGCACCAAGCCCATACCCTGTGTTTGAGCTAGAGCATATTTTTGAAAGCCATCGAAACTAGATTTAAAGACATCAAGGGACAGAGAATTGACCACATTACTTGGTAAGTTGTACCAGTGGTTAAATACCCTCACTGTTAAAAATCTGCACCTTCCAGTCACTGAATCTTGTTTTGCCTTTGTCTGCTAGATTAAAAGGTATTTCTCTAAATTAATCTAATGTATTTACAGTTTCTGTTTGTGCACATACACCATTTCTGAAAAGTTTGGAATACACACTCCATGGTGGCTCCTAACTTTTTGGGGGAACAGTATCAATTCACAAGCTGTGCTCAGTGCCGGCGTCAGCTGTTTTGCCACCATAGGTGGCAAAGCAACAACAACAACAAAAAAGATTGAAGCATTCGATCTGCAATGGGGCTGCTCACGTGCTTAAGTTAAGCATGTGCTCAAATGTCTTGTTGGATGGAGCCAGAGCGCTTAGCAGCTTGCAGGTCAAGCTATAAATGAGAAATCATTATGACACCTGCTACAATATTTAACAGACATAAATGGCATGCTCCCTCCATCTGTATCCATCTGTTGTTCTATCTTATACTGTCAGCTCTTTGGAGTAGGGTTTATCATTTTGTTCTGTGTTTGTACAGCACCAAGCATCATGGGGTTCTGGTCCATGACTGGCGCTACTGAAAATACAAATAATAAGGCTGTGTCTATTGAGTTACTGAAACTAAGCATCCAATTCAGAGAGGTGCTAAACTCCTGCTTTTCCCACTGACTCCACTGGGAGCTACAGTTGCTCAGAATGCTCTCCGCATCCCTGATTTGCCCAGGGTACATTTGCTTTCCCCCCAGTGCACAACGCAAGGAAACCAGTAGTAGGACTATGAAAATCTCATTCTATCCTCAGCATTGAGCGAGCAAGGGACATTTTGCAGGGCACATGTTATCTTTCTCCTACTGGTGCCACAGGGGGAATAAAAACAAAACACAGGGCTGAATGTATTCCTAGCCAACGGAAATTTCATCTTGAGGGTTACAGGTGCCCTGTGCCTCTTAAAAGCAGGTAATAAAATGCTGCTCTGAGTTACGAATTATATTTATATTTCCAGCCTCCATATGGCCCATCTGGGGAAGGGGAGCTTTCAAATGCTTTAGCAGCACAACCATGTCATGATTAGTTACAATTTTTGCCCTCTATCACAAGCAATTCATGCTGAGATGACTCTCTCCCTGCTTTGCTCCGTCTTCTCATTTCCCTCTAAAACTGACTCCCGTCTACCACTTCCAGGCCAGCTGAGTCAGTAGGTGCAATACTGCTCTTGGATAAAGCTACAACACAAACCATCCTAGGGACGGCAACAAACTTCTTTCCCCAAAGTATCCCTCTCTAGGGTTCATAGGTGAGGCTGGAATTCACGACCAGATGACCCCTTCTCCAGATGCACTTATTAACATGACATCCAGGGTTGAATTTTTTGAAAAGGCTGAAAGGCCCAATCGTGAAAGGCAAAAATGTGTTTGTGCCGGCATTTCCATGTGTAGTTACGGTCAAATTCCCCCTGTGCAGAGACCCAGGATAAGGCCTATGCATGACTTATGTCCCACAAGGACTTGCACTGACCCTCTGCACAGGGGAGAATTTCACTCTTGCCATGCTCGCGTGTGCCAATCAGATCATGGACATGCAGCAGCCACTTGGATGACCACACACTTTCATGTGCAATTCCCTTATATGGAGGTGCAATCGCATCATAATACACAACTTTATGCACACACATTTTCTGCACGAGGAGCTCAGCTTGCCATCTACAAAAATCTGGGTCCAGTGAATTTACTCTCTAATTAAGACTGTTCCCCATCCTGCAGATCCCTAAAGCTATGGACCATATCCTGGCAAGAATTCCCATGTGTATACTCCCACTGACTTTATGGAAGCTTGCATGCGGAACAACCTCAACTTAAGGTGCTAGATCAGGAGCTTTGCCTATAAGAATGATCAGATCCAGTCCCATTTTATTGAAAATTAGAGATGACGCTGATTAAAAACCTTGAACTGAGCCTTGGGGGGGCTCTGGATGTGGATGGGCATTTGGATATGAATTTGGTGGTTCCAGCTCATCGCTCATTTCTTACTTCTAATCCAGGGATTTTATCCCTAATTTTAGGGATAACGCCAGGTCACTGGGTTGTATAGTGGCATATCTTCTTAAAGGGTACGTGTACTTCAGAGATTGCACGGTGAGCATAGGTCGAGTGGCCTAACCATAAAGTCCAGTCGAAAGAAATCAGTGAATCCCATGGTGGTCGCAAGCAGGCCTCCGGTCACGCAAAGACCGTGACCATATGATATTGCTAGACAGGATGGGAGGCCCAGATAGAGAGTGGGTCCCAGTATGGAAAAGGTTGAGCACCACTGCCATACGCTAGAAGCACATCCTTTTCCCTCATTTGTCTCTGATGTATCAGTTTGCCATGTACCCATGACAGCCTAATTTGAAAATTCTGGGTCAGTTCCATAGCTATTGTAGATCACCATAGAGCCATTCAAAGCAATGGAGATAGATTAGCTTACACCGGCTGAGAACGGGGCCCACTTCAGCTCACTCAAGGGTGCAGTGGGTCAGTCAATACTCTAGGTTTTGATCCTGCAAAGACATACAAGTGCTTGACTTTACACACAGTGGCTGAGTAGTCCTGTTGAAATGAGTGAGACTACAGACAGGGTCTGATCAACAGCTAATTGAAGTCAAAAATCTGGATTCAAATCCTAGCGTTAAGTCACTAGGTAAGATGCACGTGGCGATTTTATGCAACTGGCCCAGTGTACGATACCAGCTCGTTCACTGTGTTTTCGTGAAGCAGGAGCCCCTCTGCCTGTACTATTGCACTACCGAGCAGTGATGCCGTGGTACTGAAATATAGAAAGCCAATGGCACATTAACACCGTGTTACTGAATACATCAGAGCAATTGTGCTCTCTCTGGTGCTGTGTTACTTACTACACGTCATCTCAGTAACGGTGCTCGGTTGTAATGTAGAGTGCTCGCGGGGAGGTGTGAGAGAGATGTCTTCATGGCAGACCCTGACATTTCTGCAGGATAATCTACATTCCTTCAGATCAACACAGTGTTTGCACTAGCATAGGGCCGCAACTAGAGCTGTGCAAAACCAAAACTGAAACCAGAACAAACCTTGCTGTCCTGGGAATTTCTGAAATCTCAACAGTTTTTGGACCAGGTACACTCATGTCAGACTTGAGCCAGGCGCACTAAAACATTCATCAGGATTTGTGAACCTTTTTAAAAAAAACACACACATGATGACCCAATGCTTACAATAATGCTACTGCGGGATTTGGGGCAATTACTTGCAAACAGTAAATTCTGTTGAAGTCTATCATTTTAATGACTGTGAAACCCCTAGGGTATAAGTTGGTGCTATAAAATCTAAATAAGTTAACAAAGGCCTTTCAGCAAGCCCCAGGCAAATTTCAAGTGAGTCTGGGACTAAGGGCTTATCGACACACGAAAGTTAATTTGAATTAAGGGAGGTCGTAAATTTAAATTGCCATAACTATTCCCAGATATATCCACATGTGGACTCTCTTATTCTGGAATAGGGTGAAGAATGTCCTCTTGTGAAATTATCCAGCAGTAATTACTTTTCCTGGAATAACTCCGTGTGCAGACATTGTTAGTTGATACAAATCTGGGTACAAATTTAGTTGGTTAAACCTTTACTTGGTACAAATCTGGGTATATTCAAGGACTGAGTTCCAAGTTCCACGAAGGAATTTATGGTTTTATTCAAAACAAAAAGGTAGGGGATTTGAATGAGTTTTGCTTTGAGATAAGGGATTTATCTGAAGCTGAAACTCTCAGGGCTTGTCTCTGTGTTGACTCACTACTTACTTAGTCATTTGCACCTGGACAAAGTGGGTGCAAGATGCTCTTAAGTCAAAATGGAAGCATACCACTCTTACTTTGTGTCCAAATGACTATATAGGGTCAGCTGAGAATCAGGCATTCAGAGTGAAACCCAGCAGGTATGAACACAAATGGAGAGAAACCAGAAAGTTTCACGGTCACCAAGCCACAAAACCACCAAGCTTTTCACAAGAATGTGGCTGGGATTTCATCCTGAATCTTTGTGTATTTCCTACACAGCTCTGCAGAACATGAACTCCCTCAGGTTCCATATTGAGTTCATGGGAAATTCAGAGAGCTCAGCACCTCACAGTAGGTGCCAAGCACCTGGCAGGATTTGGACCATTAGCAATGGCTGAACTTCCAACTGTCTGGTTCAGACAGGCTTATCCAGATCTCAATGGGCTGGACATGTGATTAGAAGTTTCACAATGGTTTTCCATACCTGCTGGTTCTGGCCAGGTTGAAAATACCACAAAATGGATTTTGCAGTGATAGTTTCACTTCCCTGGGCTAAAATCAAGGGGTTGTCTACACATTGTGTTAGTCTGAACTAAACAGGTATAAATTCTAGCTTGCACTGCCATGTCATACACTAACTGGCTCGGGGGGACTCTTCTGGTGCTCACTAAAAGTATCCTAATGTGCTTTAAAGGTAGTACTATTTGAAATAGGACTACGTTACACTAGGGAACTTTTAGTTCATGCCACCACGGTCCCCATGAGCAAGTTAGCACGCATGGAATTGAATGCATGTCTCCTGAGTTTCTATCCACTAGACCACACTGCTTCCCAATTATTTATTTCTATTACATATTATTGTTGTGGATGATGTTTTTTTGAATGGCTTTGCCCATCACTTAACCAGTTTGAGCCTCATCATTGTTGATCAGGTTAAGAATTATGAGCAGACATCTGGATATAACTTCCAGTTAAGGTTGTGCAAAATACTCCAAGGAAATCCACAAAGCTCAGAATTTGAGGTTTTTGTGTTTCATTGGGATTTCATGAAGAAGTTGTGATTTTTTTTTAAAGCAGCAATATACCATGAGGTTTTGTTTGTTTGCTTAATTGTTTGTTGCTTGAAAATAAGTTGATTTTGGAGTGAAAACCTGGCCATCATATAATCCCCTGAGTGAAAAACTCATATTTTTCAAAATTTCAGATTAGTTCAGAAGATCAAATTTTGTACTGAACCATGCAAAAATGTGACTGTTCATATTTTATTGTTTAAAGAAATCTTATGCAATTTTACAAAGAACTGAGCACAAAATTGCCAGACACAAAATGTAAAAACCTTGTCGTGAAATATTTTCTGAATAATTTCTACAAACTTTTATACGATTGCTTCTGCTATGAAAACCATGAAAGTAGTGGCGTAGATCTATCCGGAAGCTGTAATGCAGCACTGCGAACAATGAGGGTGGAATGGAATTAGGAGTCCCTCATTGAGAAGTTAAAATTCCCAAACCACAGGAGAAGCAGCGTAGAAAAAGCAGAACTTGACAAAGAGGCCAGTTCTCCCTGAAAAAAGTTGCACTGTTACCCGCCAACTACCCACGACAGAGAAAAGGGAGATGGTGATCTTTTTTAAATACTGAAGGCTGTAAACTTAAATGGCATGTTGCTATTTTATTATGTTGCAGGTTGTTCTTCTCTGTGATTTACAAGGCAATTCCCATCCACCCCCCAGCACACAGCAATGCGGTTATATTAGTTTAGATGATATCAGCCATATGTACTTAAACAGGCAGCCTGTGACTGATCCATTCTGTGACCATGTTAGGTGTTAAATTAAGGTCTGATTAAGAGTATGTGGCTGTAGCTAAGGTCAAGGACAAAAGAACACAGGCTTTGTTTCATCTAATAACAATAGAGATTGACTAGTTGCCAAATACCCTTGTCAGACTGCTGTCCAGCTAGACAGATCTGATTACACTGGTTTCCCTTTTTAAACCCAGCTTCTAAGAGGGCTTGTAGTTATTTCGTCTACACTAACTGCTATTGTGTTCCCGGAACTATATGTTACATTATACCTGATCAAAGCAGAAATGCAGGAAAGCTTATCATGGTGTTAACGTTGGACTGAGAGGGGGGAAAATACACTACTTTAGGCCATGCCACCAAAGTAAATACCCACAGCAGACAAGCTTAAATATGACCCACTCCACGGTGAGTGTTTGGTGGGTGTAAATGGTGGGGCAGTCAAGGACTTGTCCCATCAGCAGTCACTGGCACAGATGTGTTGAAAAGAATACAATAGATATAAAAGCAGAGAAGAGGAAAACAAGTCGTTTCTAAACTGTGGGATGAAGGAAAGAGGCAGTAATACCATGTTGTTCTCTCCTCATGAGACCATCTTGCCATGCTGCACAGGTTCCACACCACTGGGCCAGGAACCATCACCAGTGCGGTTCTTCATAACTGGACAGTGTCATTCCAATTTCAACCAAGTGCTCCTGCAAAAAGTGTGCCCATGAGCCTGCCCCGAAACTAGTGTACAGGGATGTGCACACTTGCGGAGAGGAAAGATGAGTGGACTGGGGAATCTGTGTTGGAATAAAAATGCTCTCTCCTAGCCATAACCAATTATTTCATCTGTTGTTTCTACCGTCTTGGTCCACTTCCAGGAAAGGGACTGCTTCCTGTGGCCAGGACGCCCCCTTCTGTTGGTGGCCAGTTTCATTGTTTCAGTGTAAGGTACTTGACAACGGAGGTCATAGTCACAGAGAGAGATTTCTCTTCAGTCACCTAAAGCATCTGGCGCTGTCCATTGTCAGACAAATTACTGGAGTCAATGAAGCACTATTCTAAGCTGGTATGATGAGTCCTATGTTTTCAGAGCTTGCCCCTATCACATCTCACAGGTTACATTGAAGTCAGTACTTGCTGTGACAGATCTTTATAAACTGCATTGGGAATTATTTTAAAAGCACTGTGCTTCCCTAGAGTGTCTTCATTGCTTGATTTCAGTAACTTGGGATATAACTTTCCTCCTTATAATTAGCAGAAGGTGACTCCCACAAGGTTGAGTGGCTCAATTGATTTTGGATAAAATTCCAAAAGTTTGGTCTAGTCATTGGGCTGGAAATCCCAGCAGAACACAATTTCCTGTGGGAATTCCCCTGCTTCCTGGGTTTTGAGTTTTGTCAGAAATACAGTAGTCACCACTGAAAAGTCAACAATTGCCAGTAATTACAACATTCATTGGAAACATTCATGGAAACATGCACTGTATAATAGCCTGATCCAGCACCCACTGAAGTCAATGGCAAAGCTCCCAATGACTTCAACGGGAGTAGGATCCACTCATTATTTTCCATTTTAAATAAAGGAAAATACAGTGGTATTGCCAATACAATAGTATGATATCTCCTGATTAAGGTTGTCTTTTGAATGCCTTTCACTATGTCAAAGAACAAGCTTTCCTTGTAATATTTTGATTTTCCAAACCCAAACTGAGAAATGCAAAAAAAAAAAAAAAGTAATTTTTTTGCTTAAAAATTGCAATAAAGGTTCAGGTTTGGTTCTGTTCATGCTCTAAGCAACAGTTTGGTACAGGGTTCTAACTTATGGGAGCCAGATAGCCCATCCTTTCTTATTAACCATAAAAAACAAATATTGTGTGGAAGAGACCATAGTATTTTTAGATGATATCCCAAAACCAAAATTTTCAAACATAGGTGCTCAAAATTAGGCATCTAAATCCATATTTAAGTAAATAACAATGACCTGATTTTCAGAGGTGCTGCGTGAGCACAACTCCTGTTAAAGTCAAAAGGAACTCACAGGTGTGCCTCAGCTGTGAAAATTTGGCCACAGTTGCTTAGGTACCTAAATATGGATTTAGGTGTCTACATTTAGGCATTTCAGTTTTGGCACATATTCTATATAGCAGATACTAATAAAGAGATCACTTAGATAAGTTTCCAGCTTTGCCTTAGATAACTGGTTTACATTACCTCAATATTTGCACTATTTCCAATACTTCTCTGCAGTTTGTATAAGATGAATCATTGCATATACTGTGGAAATGTCATTAATTTACCTAAGGTAACAGCAACATTTAAGGGCAACCATTTACTTTACTTATTGTGGAGACTAACCTGTACAGTATATAACACCTGCTCACTGGAGAGACGGAGAGAAAAGGCCCTTATATTCCTTCTTTATTGCAATTTATGATTGCAACTGGAATAGTTCCTAGTGACTTCCTAAGACTAATGTTAATTTTCTGATCTGAGTTTTCCCTCTGGGGCTTTATACAGGTTTTGAGCATTCGCTTAATTTAATGTACACTTGGGAGCAAGTCTGGCGGTTCCAGAAATACTTGTAGTTGGAAATCAGTGATTTTTCATTAGGTTCAATGTCAAAGAAATCACAAATCATAAGTCAGCTATAGTATATAGTTACTGCTGCTTGGCTTTTGAATTTCTCTCTATTTATGTGCAAGGTGTAATATTTTTCTCTAGTTGTACTGCAGTGCAGAGTTACTAAAATGTATATTGTTTATCTCTTCTTTAGAATTTTTGATGGAACTGGAGATTTTGACTAGCTGATTTAGGATTCCTAGGGATTTTATGGACTTTCTGTGTGAGCCAAAAGATGCCCATTGGGGATCCATCTGTGTATCACAGCTGGTGTTTCTGAACCTTTGTCTGGAGTAGAAATTCGTCCCTGATTTTTTTGGCTGGATTGACTGTTTAGTCTAGGAACTCTCAAGAACAATTTGTAGATGCTGGAATTCCTCTCTCTCTTCAGTCAGCAGCTGATGTGGTACGGTGTACATCAGGGTATATATTCCAGAGTGAGCAAAGATTTATGTGCTTCCTAACTCCCGTTGATGTTAACGAGTATTACAGACATGTGTCCCGTGGAGCGAGATGAGAACATAGCCCAGACTGTGTGTGGAGTTTGCCATTAGGGCATCCACACTGCTAAAAACAATACAGAGATCCCAAGGGTAGGAAAGTAATTGGATCTCTACCCTTTTTTTTAACAATACAAAATGTAAGAGAGATATTTTAAAGTCTCTCAGTTGTTTGCCTCTCCCAGCACCTGTATTAATTTTTGGTTATGAGTGACCTCACAGAAGAGCTGATTGCCATTTTGGAGGTGTTTCCAAAGGTAATATTCATAATATTTTACTGTCAGATATTGTTTTTGTTGCTAAGTATGGTCTAATGTCTAAAGCACACAGACTTGGAGTCAGGATTATTGGGTTTTATTCCCTGCTCTACCAACGTCTCATTTGTCATTTCACCGCTATGTCTCAGTTTTACGATGGGCATAATAATAATCTGTTTCATGGGAGTTTTGTAAGACTTCAGTAACTAATATTTGTTGTATTAGGAGCCATTAGAGTCAGTGGAGACTAACTGCTGCCATGTGACCGGGCTATTAGCCTTTTACAAGCCCAGTTCATATCAGATGACTAGAATCAGGCAATATGAGGCCAGAGTTTACTAGTTGAGAATTTTTCTATTAAAGGTTTTTTCCATTAGAAAATGCTGATTAGTTAAAAGTTAAACTGTTTACAACAAAAGGTTTGTTTCAATGAATTTCCCATTTAAAAAAAACAAACAGAAAAAAAATCAAAATTTGTTGACAATTAAAAAAATTATCAACATTTACTAAATGAAAAAGTTCCGTTTTCTGGCTCATAACATTTTTGTTCCAAATTTTACATTAATTTTAAAAAAAAGATTAAAAAGGTTTAAATATTTCAAAATGAACTAAATGAAACATTCTAACTGACCTAATCCAAATATTTTTGTTTGGATTTTCAGTAGCCATGGGCAAGTACTTCACCTCTTTATTCCTTAGTTTTTGTATAAAGTGCACTGAGATCTATAAATGAGAGGTGCTATTGTCTGTAAGAGGAGTTAAAATTTTTAGAAAAATTGTGCTCTATAAAGGCATATGTATTATCATTGTTATTTCACAGACAACTCTTATGGCAGTTTTGGATACAGAAGAAGAGCAAATGTGGCAAAGAATAAGTTATAATAAAAAACTATCATCCTTTAGACTTAGAGGATCTAAGAAGTATAACTAAATATTGACAAACTTTATAAATGCTTATATACAAATGCTAGAAGTCTAAATATCAAGATGTCTACTAAATACTAAGATGTCTAACTTAAGTGTTTGGTAATACAGTGAGGATTTTTAAAGTAACAGTCACAACAAGGAAATGCCTGTAAGCTGCATGGATACTTTTTAAAAACAAACAAAAGCCTGTAATAGAGGCTTTAAGTAAATTTACAACCCAAATAAAACAATAAGAGGACCCAAAAAATGCCACCGTGGCTAAACAGAGTAAAAGGGGAGGTTAGAGACAAAAAGACACCCTTTAAAATTTGGAAGTCAAATCTGATTGAGGAAAATAGAAAGATGCATGAACTCTGGCAAGTCAAGTGTAAAAGTCTAACTAGGTAGGCCAAAAAAGGAATTTGAAGAGAAATTGCAAAGGACACAAAAATTAACAGCAGAAAAATAAAAAAGTTTAAGTACATCAGAAACAGGAAGCCTGTCAAACAATCAGTGGGGCCATTGAATGATCAAGATGCTAAAGGAGCACTCATGGGAGACGAGGCTGTTGCAGAGAAGTTAAATTAATTCTTTACAATGGTATTCATTGCAGAGGATGAGAGGGAGATTCCCATGGCTTAGCCATTTTTTTTAAGATGACAGATCTGAGGAACTGTCCAAGACTGAGGTATCAATAGAGGAGGTTTTGGAACAAACTGTTACAGTAATACGTCACAAGGGCCAGAAGGTATTTTCCCAAAAGGTTCTGAAGGAACTCAATGATGAAATTGCAGAACTACTAACTGTGGAATGAAACCTATTGCTTAAATCAGCCTCTGTACCAGACCACTAGAGGACAGCTAATGTAAAGCCAATTTTTTCAAAAGGGCTCCAGAGGCAACCCTAGCAATTACAGGCTGGTAAACCTAACTTCGGTACCAGGCTAATTGGTTTATCTCATGACTGCTTATTTTGTTTAAGAGCCTTTATTGAGGGACTTTGTCAAAGGCTTTCAGAAAAAGTCCAAAGTACACTATATCCAATGGATCACCCTTGTCCACATGTTTGTTGGCCCCCTCAAAGAATTTTAATAGGTTAGTGAGGCAAGATTTCCCTTCACAAAAACATGTTCCCCCAACATATTGTGTTAATCTGTCTGATAATTCTGTGCTTTCAACCACAAAAAATGACACCCACAATACTAACACCCACTTTCTACCTCAAAACCCCAATCAAGCCCCGCAAAATGTTAACCCCCACCTGTACAAACATCCCAACACTGAAATAAATCAACCTAAACCATTTTAAAGGTAAATATGTACAATCTAAGAAATCCAAAACAAAAAACATAGGCCAAGCGCAGTTTTTATCCCAAGAAGGGAGAATCACCACAGACTTCAAGAAGTCCACAAAGGCATCGGCGCCAACTCCGTGGGTGCCCCGGGGCTCAAGCACCAACAGACAAAAAACAGGGAGTGCTCAGCACCCCCTAGTCAGCCAACCACCCACGGAGAGCAGCGAGCAGTGGTGAGGGGGCTTTGGGAAGAAATGAAGTGAGGGCCCGGCTTCGGGGGAGGGGGCAGAGCGGGAGGGGACAAGGGGAAGGGACAGAGTGAGGTGTGAAGAGGCAGAGTGAGGGCAGGGGCTTCAGGGAAGGGGGCATAGCAGGAAGTGGGAATGGATAAGGGGGGACCTCGGAGGAGGGGGTGAGAGGGAGGCAGGAAGGGATGAGGGTGGAGCCTTGGGGGAGGGGTGCGAAGAGACGGAGCCAGGGCAGGGCCTCCAGGGAAGGGTCGGCGTGGGGGGTGGAGCACCCACCAGAAAACACAAAAAGTCAGTGCCTGTGCACGAGGGACTTTACTGTGGCTATTGATTTCACGTGGAAGGCGCTCAGATACCACGGTGATGAGAGACAGTATAAACCTCCAAAACAGATACACAGAGGGTCGTTATTCAAACTGGGAGGCACAGCCAGACCGAGCATCCTCCTGCTTCCCACCCTTGTGTGGAGCAGCAGGGAGCAATGCCAGGGAAAGCAGAACGGTGACAGGCAGAGGTGGGAAAGGAATTGTGGTGGCCTATGCAGACCCCACAGGGACCAGGAAAGTTAATGAGAGGCTGTGGGCCCAATTAGCCTCACCCCATTGCACCTGTGTGAGGGAGGAGATTAAAAGTGGAAAAGCCCCATTCTGCAGTGGCTGACTTGGAGAGGGAGCGGACATCTTAAGCTAGCCCTGCGAAGGACGGTCTGGCTGGGGCCAGAGACTGCCTGGAAGGAAAGCCCAGAAACTTCAAAGCGTCAGCACCTCATTGGGGCAGGTAGGCCTTTTTGTTCCTCATAACTAGTCTGGCTCCCTTTTTGTTTTGGGCTCTGCTGAAGAGTAAGCTGGGGAAGAGGGAGAGCAAGGCCCAGGGGCAGGCCATGGTAGGAAACAGCCCAGGGTCTGAACAAAGGGACTTTAACTGCTTTGTACAGGGTGCCTGAGCTGGACCCTAAAATAAAAGGTGGGCCTCAGTTTTCCTACTTTGTAGGCTGGCAGGTCTACAAAGTCTGAAGCTTGGCCAAAGCTCTGGTGTGATGCTGCCAGACCATTGGCCTGTTGGACTTGGATTTCCCTTGAAGGGGTAGGACTAAAAGACACCTGACTGGAGGGCAGCCTCACAGGAAGACCGACCACCTCAGGACCAGAGCGGCGCAGGGTGAGACCAGCTAGACAGGGTGTGGGGGAGGAGTGAGGCCACATGCTGCATGTTTATTCCTAGAGAAACCCCCTACTTCGCCCAGCTCAGGAGAGGTTTTCACACACAGCAGAGAGGCCCACAGCAACTGCAGGGCCAAACAATGGAGTCACAGCAAAGAAAAAAGCCACCCAGTCAGTGCTGGGGAGGGAAGGGCAAGCCTGTGGAAGCCTTGGGCTGAGAGAAGCAGGGATTCCAGGTGGAGTACTAGGCATCAGCTATACCTGTGAAGCACAAAATGGCTTGGGGCCTGGTCTCGCCCCTTTGCCTTCCTGAGACACTGGCAGTCAAGCTGGGACTGCCTGGGTATGAGAGAGAGGGGCATTCTCTACAAGGGGATTGGAATTCATTCCCCAGCACCATTTTTACCCCTACAGGGCACCCTGCTAGATCCATCTTTCCCCCCAGGCTTTTAGGGAGGGATAAGGGGTGGTCAAAAAGGGCGGTGTTGTGAGCATGATAGAATAACCTTTGACTGAGCTCTTAAGTTGGTTGTTTTCTGGTTTTAAGGAAACTGGTAGGCGGTGTTTTTTTTAATGTATTTTTAATATGTCAAAAGTACCTGAATCCTGGGGCCAGAGGCTTTCTTCTTGTCCTTATCAATATAAATAAATAAAATAGACTTTACTTTTACCTCCTGCGCCGCCCTTTGAACGATAGCATTGTACTTACTGGGACACAAGGGCCTGTGGGTTCAGTCCTGACTCCATAAAAAAAGGGAGCCACCTAACGAATCACCAAGACTACTTCCTGCAGGCTAGCATCTGTGTTTTCCTTGAAGGTGTGGACCAACCTTGTTTAACTTATGGGATCCAAGCAGTAGGCCATTCAAACCTCCGAAGTTAAATGTGGCACATTCTGCAGCGCTAGAGAAGTTTGAGGGTAAGGAACTGCAGCCAGGAGACATAATTTCCAACTCATAAATGGTGTTTGCACTATAAACAGCTACCTAAGAATTGTCTGGTCCAAGTTTCGAGCTAGAATTCAAGAGACAGGAACTCACCAGATTTAGCATGAGAACAGTTCCGGGAGGGAGGCAATGAAAGTAAGCACACTAATTTCTAAATGACTCATTCCTACCAGCCCTCGATGCCAGCCCTGTGATTTCAGAAGTCAGGTGACAATTGCCCACATAAACCTTTAACCTGTTTTTTTATAAATGGATACATCACTATTACAAAATACAGGAATGTGGAAGTCACAGTGCAGTTTTCTCAGTGCAATTCCTCAGAGGAAGAAAGGCCAATGGCAAAACAGAACTGGCACTGGGGAGAAACACCCCAATGAAAAGGTGCCTTTTAATCTCTTTGCCACAATCTCTCCATCTCCCTGCTTTTTAATCCCCTGCCACAGTTTCTTTCTTTATGCTCATTCATTTTGTTTAATCAGCCTCACCAATCTCAAAAGTTAATAAAAGCAAAGGCAAACATTTTCAAAAACAGGTATCTAAAGTCAGGCATCTAAATAAATGTTCTGATCTTTTGCAGGGGTTCTGAGCACCCACAGATCTTCGTGACTTCAAAGGAATCTGTGGATAGGCCGCATCTTTAAAAATCGCTTATTTACGTGCTTAAATAGAGTCATAATCCAGAATCAACACATCATGGGTAACATTTTCAAAAGCACAGACTGATTTAGGAGCCTAGGAGCTATTTTCAGACGAGACTTAGGCTCCTATATGTTTAAATCACACTAAAATCAAAGAGATTTAGCCTCTAAGTGCCTAAATCTCTTTCAAATGGGATTTAGGCTCCTAAGTCAGTAATGTATTTTTTAAAAGATTACTCAATATTTCTCTCTCTCTCTCACACACACACACCTATGGGTGATCACACCTGTAACACTGTAAACTGCATATGGGCTGATCTGAAGCCAACTGCCATGTATATTTCAACAGAAAATCTGTCACCTACGGACAGACTAACCAAAAGCATTGAGCTCTGTAGCCACTTATCACCCCGAGGAAAGTCTCTCCTGCATTTGTCTAATGCTTCTGTTCAGAACTTGGAGGCCACCACGTGGGAACATTTTTTAGATTTTTTTCCCCTATGATAGGTTTTTGGCCAAGGTTCAGTTTTCTCCTGGACATCCGTTTATCACTCAGCTAGTGATAGCCTTACAGCACCCAGAGTCTTGCCATGCTGCACGTGGCCTGCCAAAATGTTTTGGGAACAAAGAAGGGGTGCTGTTGTGGGTTTGTGGTGAGTGGGGGCAAAGCCAGACAATCATGTCACAGCTTAAGCCTGCTGGCAGATATAGGAGGGTTGCAGCTGTCACAGGGAAAATGGACAAAGGGTCCAAAAAGATAAATTCACAACAGTGACAACTACAGGATGGGAAAAACATCTCAGCACATGGCAGTGTTTTACTGACGAATTGTTGCCCTGCAGTTCAAATATCGATCTAATGCACTGACCTTTAACATTTGTATTCCTCTTGGTATCAAAGTCAAACAAGCCCTAGGTCTTAGCACTAAGGCTCCCAGAGTCTTGACTGATCAGTGTCGCTGATTACAGGTCAAAAGTATCCTGCCAGTATCCAAAGCAGCCAGGAGCTAAAGATTCACTCAACTCATATATTCGCTCTCTAGCTCCTTAGATACTTTTCCTGCCTCCAGGAAGTGGTGAAGAGCCTAGACGTACATGTCATGCAGCTGTTATGGGTTTTAACTAAGAAGCATCTCCAACTGGACAAAACAAGGTCTTCCAGAGCCTGGGTCCTGCCAAATTTTGAATAGGCTTGAATCTACAATCATCTATAAATAGGGAGCTGATTCACCTCTCATTTATACCCATTTTACACCAGTGTAACTCTATTGACCGTAGTGGACTTACTCTTGCTTTACACTGGAAGGAGAGGAAAATCATTACCACATTGATCTTTAAAAAGACTTATCTTACCAATCTACCCCATAACATACCCCACAGGAGAATTTCTTTAGGACCACTCCCTTGTGTGGAAGTCCTGGGATTGATGTTACTGTATTGCTCTCTACCTACACTGCTGAGTCCTTCTTAGAGTGTTGAGGTCCCACATCATTGTGGCATTGGAATCACTGAGGCTGGTAGTGTGGCTGTCTTAAATGGTCATAAATCAAGGCTTTGCTTGGTCCCCTCGTGGACTGACAGACGAGGGATAGTGTCTGCCCATAAATGTCCATTTTTGTCTGGCCCATTGTTTCTAATAACATCACTTACAGCTATTTCAGTCTCCTAGAAGTCTAATTCAGTCTCTCTAGCACCGTTATCCCTTGGTCCGGAGCAATGGCAGGAAATTCTGATCTCTCTGAAGAGAAAAGATGGCTTTGTGGTTTACGGAATTGCATTGGGAACCAGGAAATGAAGTTCACCTACTGGCTCTGCCACAGACATCCTCTGGAACCTTGAGCAAATCATGTAATCTGTGTGCCTCAGTTTCCCATCTGTAAAATGGGGATAACGATACTTCCTTTCTCCCACTCGGTCTTGTCTTTTTAGACTGTAAGCTCTTTTGGGCAAGGATCATCCTTTACTTGGTCTGTGCCTCACATAGCACAATGTGACTTTGATATTGGTTGAGGCCTCCCGGTGCTGTCAAAAAATAAATGTCATCTCTATGGCAACTATCGTTGTTGTTTTTTTTATTCAGGATACTTTTCTAATTGCTATACCTTGTGTCCAACTACAATCTTCCTCTGACTCCTCAGCCTACTGTTGTCTCTATGCCTCTAATCTCTTTGGGATGGTATTCCAGTTTACCTCTGATCTGGAAGGCAATTACAGGAATTGTATAAGATTCCAGTGAAATACCTGATTTGGACAAATTCTTCCCTTGGGTTTCCTCTTGTATGCAAAACCTTTTCCTCTTCTCTCCTTTACAGTAGAAAATGTACCTTTCTACCATGATACGAGTTCCACATCTGACCATGTCTGGATAGGTTTTGGTTTTTTTATCTCAACTATTTCCTGGCCACAAAACACTGCTTGAAGCTCTCTTCTAGCAATAAGGTTTCCATGTAGTAGCTGTTCATCATAGCAATTTTATAGGCTCTCTTCAGCTGTTTATTCCATGAGTTGTCATAGCTGGCCTGGGTATTATCCTGTTTGTTCTGTACAAAGTCAGAAAGAGCTGTGGATAACCTTGGAGGCCACCCATACAGCAGCAAAAATGAGTGACCAGCTTTTGTGCTTAGGGTAGTAATAACCATGCAATATTTGGATTAGAGAGTCCTTCCAGCTTGATTTAAGTTCCCCAGTCAAAGTTTGTAACTTTGCTAAAGTGAATCTCTCACTTGTGGATGGTAGAGTGTGGAACTTTGGAGTGTTGTAACTCGCTATATTTGCAAAGGACTTTTTTGAGCAGTTAATTCTCACATTCTGTGTCTTGGTCAAAGTGGACAATTTCAGGAAACCCAAATGGCAGGACAATATCAATGAATCATGTGCAGTTTTGCCTGATTTATTGGTTGCTGTATAGGCTTGTAAAAATTGATGGTGATCTGTTATCACTCACTTGTGCCTAAGAACAAAAACAAAAACTTTACTAAAGTCTAAATGCAAGTCAGCTGCAAACTAGTGGTGATGGCTATTGTGCATGTTTGAAGGAGGGGGAAGGGGGATTGTTTAATATTAGGTCATCTCCGTTTAAAAAATAGAGTGCCTGCCAGTGATCTGCTGTGTGACCTTGGGCATATCACTTTCCATTTTCTTCCCACCCTTTGTCTGTCCTGTCCAATTAGATTGAAAATACTCTGATATTTATCTCTTGTGATGTATTTGCATAGTGCCTTTGACAAGGGAATTGGGGCTCTAGGTTAAAGTCCTGATGACATCCAGTTCAGGTAGAAGCAGAGGGATGAGCAGCACTATTGTTGGCCACTGTCACCACTTTCAGGAGCTGTAAGCAGCACTCTTCCCTCTAGCTCAAACTCTAAGGCTATGTGTGCACTTAGAAGACTACAGTGGCACAGATGCCTCTGCCATTTCAGTGTAAACACTTACTACAGCGTAGAGAGGGGAAGTGATTTGCCCAAGGTTACCCAGTAGGCCAGTGGCAGAGGTGGAAATAGTACTCAGATGTCTTGAGTCCTAGTCAGGTCCTCTATGTACTAGGCAACATTGCCTTCAGCTATTATAAGTTTCTAATGGTAATAAAGCCGTCTATAGAATTCCTTTATCTGTCCAATAAGTGAATTATTTAGAATACACCACTTTGGAATGGATCTATGGGTTATAATTCTATAGTCTTTTTTTCTGCAGGCCTGTTTCTTGTAGTATTGACTTGTGTATTTAAGAGATTAATTTTGTGTTTGGTGCAAAGTAGAAGGATTAGGAACATAGGAGGCTCCAAGTGCTCAATAGGTAGTTAAGAAAACATCTTCTAAATAAGGATTATTTCAGAACTGCACTCAGTGCAAGTTACAGCTGAATGCACTATTGAAATAAGAAAGGGCTTTTTGCAATTCCCTGCCAAGAACAGCAGCTCTTTAACCTCCTTGAAATGAGAAGATCTGTGGATTGGAAGGATGTGAGTAGCCTCATTGATTTGGTTGGTGCTTAGTCTTTTTGCAGGATCAAGCCCTCAGTCTGTTGGTTGGATATTATAAAATATCTGAGGGCTTTTTATAGCACCCACTAGTGTACTAAGGGCTCTGACTGTTTAAATAATAAAATAGTATAGTCCCCTTTAGCTGTAAAACCGCTCTTTAACCGATATGGCTCTGGGCCACATTGCAAAAAATCGGTCATCTGCCATTTTTGCTTCTATGGCTGTTGTCACTTAGCTCCTAAATTCCTATCTTTCTATTCCTAGCCTCTGAGATAATCTGATGGGGATAGGATAAGACAGATGCCTTCATACAACTAGAATCTGGTGGTCTCTTTGCTATGGTAACTAACCTGCCTACTGCAGAACTGGTTTATCCATCACTTCAGCCTGACCCTTTTTGTAAAGTTATGGTCTGATATCAAAATAATGATGGGTTCTGTTTTTAATTATTGAAAGTCATGTGCTGCATGCATGCAAGTGAAGATGGTATGTCCTAAAGCAAACAGGGTATAAAGTCAGTCCTTCACACTATATACAGCATAGAATAAATACTAACAGAACACTGAAAGAAAGGAGAATGAGAAGGAGGGGGGAAGGTTTGGGGATGAGTCATCCCTTAATTTTCTACACTTTCCACAAAGCTATCCATTCTGGAAGATGAGGCTGAAAGTTTTGCCGTCGCAATGAGAAAGTGCTGTGGAATGTGAGGTGAAATCTCAGAAATGTTGAAGTCAATGAGAGTTTTGCCATAGACTTCAATGGTGCTAGGATTTCACCTGTGATGTTTAGAGCAGATTGGAAGTCAGAACTCTTGGCTTCTGTTCTGCATGGCTTTGAGCAAGTCGCTTAGGGCCAGACTTGCAAGTGCTCAGGATACCCAACCGGGCTGGATTGGCTGAAGAGCTCAGCTCCTATTTAGACACCTAGGCTAGGTGAATGTGTTTTTGAAAAAGCATTCAGCAGCCAACACGCCCCATTGGAAAATAGAGTTCTTTTCAAAATCTGCCAGATTACTTTGGTGTCTAAATGGGAGTTGAGCTCTTTTTAAAATCTGGTCCTTGACTTGTCTATGACTCAGTGTACATATTATGTGGATAATAATTCGTTAATGTTAGCAAACCATTATGAGATTCTCAGCTGAAAGCTGCTAGAGAAGGACAAAGTGTATTACCATTATGCCATAAAGAAAAAAAATATGAAACCTTAGATTATGGGGCAGAATGACCAGTCCCCCATGCTACATCACATGTGGATATAATGTTGACTCAGTCTGTTCTAGAAGGAAGGATAGGTCCGTTTATCTGCCAAGTCATATTCTCCTACATGCACATTAGGAACTTCAGAATATGAGTGGCAGAACTATACCATACAATTCTGTTCAAATACATATCTTATTGTTGTTGTCCTTGGCTTCTATCAATCAGCATAGCTCCACTGCCTTCATGGATTTCATTTACATCAATGGAGCTATGCCAGTTTGCATGAGCCGAGGATCTGGCCCCAATACTATTGTTTTTAAAGGAAAATGTTTTTGTTTTTTCTGATGGAAAATTCCAAAAGTGTCTGAGAGGATTACCACCGGTTATCCCAAGATAAACGCAAAGGATGCAAACATTACCCTTCCCTTTTAAAATAATTAAAATTTAATAAGACAAAGTAGCAGGCTGCCTCCATCTATTTTGTGTTAGTGGCCAATGTTTTTTTTTTGTTTTGTCCTTGAAATAATTTTTACCGGTGATTATTGCTCATAAAATTACTCCTAAAAGGCTCCTGGTTAGACCCCCATAAGATAATACTACTCTTGATTAGAATAAAAATAGAAGGAACAAGATTAATAAATTACAATTGTTAGCGAGTGCTAACATGTATCAAAAATGGCAATCCTCTGGAGGATAGCTGAGCGGCTCTTATTCAGGTCAATGACTCCTTTTGTGATTCCCGTCTCCAAAAAGAGCATTTTTCAATGATTTATGTATAATAATCTCTACATCAGCATATCTTATTTATCACTATTTGTTAGCTGAACATGTACCAAGAGTCTTGTACTGAAGCCATTAGCAGTGGAAAAAACAAGTGAGATAATGGCATAAAATTATACATATATAAAAATAAATATCAATGTAACTATTGAATATTTATGTGAATGTACATGTAGACCGAGAATATGTGATGATGTGGTATAAAGGCTTTACTGACATGAGTTCGCTATGTACATTGTTAGGGCTGGTTAAAAAATTTTTGAATGAAACTTTACCATCTGAAAATGGGGTTTAATCAAACAGTAAAATTTTGTGGGGAAAGGCTTTGGAATTCTCCATAAGGAAAAACAAAAAAATATTTTATTTTGGGCCAATATTTATCTTGGCATCCCTCTGAGCCAACATTGTGCATCATTGACGTTGTAATGCTAGCTCCCTTATGCTTCCGCGCCATGTCCTGCCAGACTACATCACCCATAGTTTCTCCGTGTGGCTGAACCACCATACTGCATCATGGGAGACCCATGGTGACTCAGACTGCAGTGCATCATGGGAAATGCAGTCCTACTAGGGCACTTGGACAATTTGTTTTGATTTGGGAATCAGAAGGACTGACATCCTTTCACTTCTGGGTCATCTACTCAGAGGTCACCGGCTAGATAGTGACAGTGATGGCTATTTGTGGCCTGTGCAAAATGAGTTGAGGGTGTCAGTCCAGTTTAAAGAGGACAGAGCTGGGCAAAAGAAAACTCAATTACTATTTGCTAATTTTTTAAAAGGGTACTTTGGACCAGTTTTTTTTAAAAGATTCACGGCCAGAATTAAAGTGCTCAGAACCCAGCTGGAGCCATATTTTCAAAATGGGTCAGCTCCTTCTTAAGCATCAAAATAAAGGCCAGATTCTCCAAAGTGCTGAGCACCCATAAGGCCCCATTACAACACTCGGGTGGGTTTTCAAAAGAGCTTAGCACCCAAAATGTGAAATCTGTGTTAATCTGTCCCCAGTTCTGGAATCCCTTCTTTTTATGAAGGTTTCTATGCTCCAATCAGGAAGCAGAACAATGCAATAGAACAGTGGTGATCAGTTATGCACCCCAAATAGCAAGACTGAAATTTGACCAGGTACAGAGCACAAGGCCTGTGTGTCTTAAATCCCACTTTAATTTAAGTGATGTATATGCCTGATGTTGGACTTCTACACAGGGACTAATATCACTGTGACTGAATAGCCACAGCAATTCATAAGCTAAAATATGCTTAAAGAAAACATTCCAATAACTTTGATCACACACTCATCAGTGAAAATCCCAGATAAAAGAGGTAAATGTATCGAATAAATGGCTTGCGATGTATATTTGCTTATTCTCATTAGCCAGCTCAGCAGAAAGGCCCGGCCTATTCAGTCTGGGGTAGAATAACTTTCTCCTCCCTACTCCATCCTGAAGATAGGTCAGTGGGTTAGGTTAAATGTAGAGCAAACCTGCCCCACAGCTGCTGCCTATCCTGTACCAATACTGTGCAGCTATTTCAGTCTCCTACTAGTCTATACAACATTTTTCAACAGCACAAAATCCATTTTAAAAACTCTGAAAAAAAATCATTGGATAAAAGGGCAGCTTTCCTGACTCTCTCAGGGGAACAGGCCTGCACCTCCAAACCTCTGGCCAATGTTTGGAAGGCTACACTGCCATCCTCCTAGAGTCCTGGTCTTGAAATTGATGGGGTAGGAAGTAGGCAGTCAATTCCATAAATATTTCAGAAGGAAAAAGAATGTAGTTTCCCAAGCATTGACTGGCCACATATATTATTTATATAAAACCATAACTTCAGTTGAAGCAGCACTGAGTGCTTGGAGGATGTACTGATTCACAGCCTGCCCAGCAAGTAAACACAAGACACTGGCTATTTCCCAGGCTTCCATAATTAAATTGAAATACAATAAGAGCTACACCTACAGGTGAACTGCAATGACTGGAATACAAAATTCCAGTGGCTTTACCAGTAGGCATAGAAGTGTTAGCAGTGGGCCTCACCCAAAAGAAGCACAGTTGAAATACAGCTACATAGTCAATATTCCTAACTTCAGATACAGAAATGACACAGGCCTATACTTTGGATATTCAAATTCAATAAATTTTAACCTTTCCAATGATCTTAGAGGACCCATTTTGCATAAAGTGCATCTCAGTTATGTCATTCATATCATAAGCATATTTCCATAAAGAATATGGAGTGAAACATCACAAGGAAGTCTAAGGGTATGTCTTCACTACAGCAGTAGTTCGATTTCCTTTATTTCGATGTTGTGAACGCGACTGTATGCAGTCGATTTTGTGTGTCTTCACTAGGCACAGCTAAGCACAGCAAGTCGACAGTGTCTGTCCGCACAACTTTTGCAAGCGTCGACTTGACGAGCGTTGCACTCTGGGTACCTATCCCACAGTTCCCTGATCCCCCAGCAGGCACCATTTCGAGTGCTGCACTATGGGTAGGCATTTCCAAATTTCGCGCCCTTTTTCCGCGCCGCCGACCCCCATTACGAGCGGTGCACTGTAGGTAGGCATCCCATAATTCGCGCCCTTTCTCCGTGCAGTGCTAACGCCATAGCAGTGCAAGCATGGAGCCCGCTGACACCACGGCTGCAGTAATGGCCGTTGTGAGGACCTCGATCACGGTTGCAGAGTTCATGCTGCACCGTCTGCAGAGGAGGAATGCGATCCGGGGAGAACTGCACTTTCTGGAACCCGACGACAGTGAGGAGGAGATGGACAAGGACGTGCACAGCGGGGACGACATGGACACTGCCGTTTTTGCAAGTAGGGCGACTGACAATCTGTCAAGAATGGTGGCAATGGGGCAGGCTCATGCCATCGAACGCCGATTCTGGGCCAGGGAAACAAGCACGGACTGGTGGGACCGCATAGTGCTGCGGGTCTGGGATGACTCCCAGTGGCTCAGAAACTTCCGCATGCGAAAGGGCACCTTCATGGAACTTTGTGACTTGCTGTCCCCGGCCCTCCGGCGCAGGAATACCAAAATGAGAGCGGCCCTTACAGTGGAGAAGCGAGTGGCGATAGCCCTCTGCTAGCTTGCAACGCCAGACAGCTACCGGTCAGTGGCGAATCAGTTTGGGGTGGGTCGGTCTACAGTGGGCTTTGCTGTGATGCAAGTAAGCAGGGCAATCGTCGAGCGGCTGCTACACCGGGTTATAAACCTCGGAAACCTGCAAGCCACAATAGATGGCTTTGCCACCATGGGATTCCCTAACTGTGGTGGGGCTATAGACGGGACTCATATCCCTATCCTGGCACCGGACCACGAGGCCGCCGAGTACAGAAACCGGAAGGGATATTACTCAATGGTCATGCAAGCAGTGGTTGACCACAAGGGACGTTTCACCGACCTCTACGTGGGGTGGCCGGGAAAGCTTCATGACGCTCGAGTGTTCAGGAACTCTAGGATTTTTAGGCAGCTGCAGCAAGGCACTTTCTTCCCCGACCAGAAAATTTCCGTGGGGGGGGGGGCGGTGGAAATGCCGATCGTTATCATTGGGGACTCAGCCTACCCCCTAATGCCCTGGCTTATGAAGCCCTACACAGGAGCCCTGGACAGGGGTCAGGAGCTGTTCAACTGCAGGCTGAGCAAGTGCAGAATGGCCGTGGAGTGTGCATTTGGCCGTCTGAAGGGGAGATGGCGTTCCTTACTGATTCGCTCAGACATCCGCGAGAGAAATATCCCCATTGTTATTGCTGCTTGCTCTGTGCTCCACAATATCTGTGAGAGCAAGGGGGAAATGTTTATGGTGGGCTGGGAGGCAGAGGCAAATTTACTTTCTGCTACTTATGAGCAGCCAAACAGCAGGGAAAGTAGAAGAGCACACAGTGAGGCCCTGCGCCTCAGGGACGCCTTGAAAGACAGTTTTATGAGTGCCCGAGATGGCGTTTGAGAATCTGCTCCCTTGCTGTGCTCTAAGCCTGCTGCCCTTGAACCCTCTTTCCCTCCCCCCTCCCCCCTCCCCATGCTTTCCCTCCCCCCTCCCCATGCTTGCAGAGGAAATAAAAACAATGTTTGAAAAATCATGGTTCCTTTATTGGTTCATCGGAAATACAAATACAGGGGATCACTGTCATGGTATCCTGGAGGGAAACCTGCAGTCGCAGTGGGGGAGGAGCGGACAGAGGAGGGGGGGGTGGGAAGGGGGGGAAGGGGGGGGGTTGGAAGGGGGGGTTGGAAGGGGGGAGAGGGGTGGTGGTCAAGACACAGCAGTTTAAAACTTTTCTGAGAACGTCAGCCTGCTGCTGCTGCTGCTTCTGCTGGCTTGTGGGGTGGAGTGGAGCGGCCCACGGAGCTTGCCCCCCCCGTGTTCTCACCCCGCGTCTGGGTGGGGAAGCTATGGGAGGGGGGGAGGTGGTTACACAGGGGCTGCAGAGGTGGTCTTTGGGCATGCTGCAGCTCCACCAGAGATCGCAGCATGTCGCTCTGGTCCTCCATTATGCGGAGCAAAGCATCCATGCGTCTTTCTTCGCGCTCTTCCCTCTTTTCTACAGCGGCTCTCGATTCCTGCCTCTCTCGATTCCTTGCCTGTATCTCTCGATCCCTTGCCTCTATCATTCTTTCCCTCCAATCCGTCTGGCGGGCTGCCTCAGCGCGCGAGTTCTCCAGGAGTTCAGTGAACATATCATCGCGCGTTCGCGTTTTCTTTTTACGCTTTCTTATCTGCGATGCACGGCGGGAGGAGCAGGACGGGGGATTCTGAGTTAATTGTTCATCTGTGGGCGAATGTGGGAAAAGAAAGTTTGAAAGTTATGAGACAGATACATTCAAGGTTAGGAGGCAGATGCAGTCTCGGACGGTACACAATGGGAGTACTATGCCGTTTGCAACCTCAGTATTCAGAGGCCTGATATGATTTCTGTACAAGATCATGTTCTACACCTAAAAGTGACTGAATAGCTGACAGAAAAGTCAGAGCATCTCAGACACATATTGCGTGCCTCAGCCCAACACGGCTTCTGAAATCACCGTGCAGCCGGCCATGGTAAGTTAGAAGTGGCACTTGCATATTGTAGAGTAGCCCCACCCCCTTCCCCCCCCCCCCACCGCGTGGCGCCCACTGACCCGCAAACTGCAAAGCAAAGGCCAAAAAATCTCTCGCTAAGGGCTAGCTAAGGTCTTTTTGGGGCTCTTCAGACCGCTTGCAGACTGCTCAGAGTCCCTGCTAGCTACCGCTACGGGCTGGAGGGGGGGGGGGGAAGGTTGGTCGGCCCTCAGCAGAAACGAGTACTTTGCAGCTGGGAATCTTTTTTATCTCCCAACTAATTGCAGTCCGTATCTCAAACAGGCAACTATTATGAGTGACATCACTTTGCTGAGAATTTCTCAGAGAGATAGAGAGCGCATGCTCCTTGAGTCCATGCAAAGTCCTGGTCCATACGCCGCAATGCTAGCCTGCTCAATGATACCAGACAACTTACTACTTTCGTGGCGTGGGATGGTCTCCTATCACGGGGGACCACATAAGGCGGCTCTCCCCAGAAATCTGCTGCGCTGGATTCATCGCTACCTCCTGGACAGCTTCCTTGAAATGTCCGCGGAGGACTTATGGTCAATCCCGGAGTATATTGACAAACTCTTTGAGTAGAAATTGACCAGCAATGAAAGCACGCTAAGACCTTAGGGCAAGTTACTCATTAATAAATGCTTCCTTTACAAAATCACGCGTCATGTAATCCCTTACAAAAGAAACATTTACCCCTCTGGGAGGCTTGGGAGGGTGCTGGCTCCAGGGTGATAAACAGCTCCTGGCTCTCTGGGAACACGGGTTCCCCGCTGGGCTCCTGCTGCTCCGTGAGATTTTCCTCTTCCTCATGGTCGTCCTCCTCGAATCAGTCTCCTCCCTGACGATTATCCCATCTGCGGAGTCCACGCAGACCGGCGCGATGGTGGTGGGGGCGCCCCCCATTATCGCATTTAGTTCATTGTAGAACCTGCATGTCCGCGGCGCGCCCCCCCGATTGACCGTTTGCCTCTTTGGCTTTCTGGAACGATTGCCTCAGCTCCTTAATTTTCACGCGGCACTGTGTGGTGTCTCTGTTGTGGCCCCTTTCTAGCATGGCCTTGGAGACTCTTCCATAGGTGTTAGCATTCCGTTTGTTGTTGCGTAGTTCCAACATCACGGATTCCTCTCCCCAGATAGCGATGAGATCCAGCACCTCACGAGTGGACCATGCTGGAGCTCTTTTCCTCTGGCTGGTCTCCAAGGTAGATGAGCTCTGCATGGAGTCTTGTGATGCTGAGCTCTGCATGGCGGCTAGTGCTGCTGATTACTCTGAATGGCGACTGAGCTGTTCAGGTGAGCTGGCCACGCTGACCAAACAGGAAATGGTATTCAAATGTTCTCGGGTCTTATCTACCTGGCCAGAGCAGCGAGTTCAGAGTGCAGTGCAGAGCGGTCACAGTGGAGCAGTGAGGCAGTCCAGAGCGGTCAGAATGGAGCATTGTGGGACAGCCTCTGGAGGCTATTAATGTCGGGTTCCATCTTCACTAGCCCACAGTCGAGCTTGGAATGTCGAGATTAGCCTTATTTCTCTCGTCAGGCTGGAGTTCCAAATTCGATCTTGAGGGCCCTTTACATCGACGTTAAGGGCATGTATGTGAAGACAGGTACACGTTTAATTCGACCTAACGTCGTTAAAATCGAATTAAAGTGGTAGTGAAGACATGCCATAAGACATAGGCAATAACACCACCATTTTATATATTTATTACTAATCAGGCAGCTAATGGCCCATGTTTAAGCTAAGGATAAAAGTGGGCAAAAAAAAAAAAAAATTTAAAAGCCAGGTGCACCAAGAGAGCTTCTGCCAATATCTGTATTTCCTTTCCTTTTCCTTGTTCAAACACAGTTAGACATCAACTGAAGCAGCTCCTGCCCCATAACCTGTTCCAAGGCCCCTCTGCCCGCAAGGGATTCTGCTGCTGCCTGCATAGCCAATATCCCAGCCAGGTCTTCTACTCAGCTCCCTGGAGGCCGTTTCTTTGACCAGCCACCTCCCCACTCCCTGCAGCTCACTCCACTAACTGAGCTTTTATCTCAGAAGCTGGAAGCAGCTTGTTAGTATCAGGTGGGGGCTAAAGCAGGTAGAAAAAATGAATTTCCATCCCTGGGGAAATGCTGAGATTCGAACATTTGTTTTTATTCTGTCCTGGGATATTTTTTTCTTACTTGCCCACATAACAATTTAAAACAAAAACTGGGGGGGGGAGGGGGCATTGAAGCGTTTCGTTCTGATTCCGACTTTGTTTAATATTATACATTAATATAGAAGAACAAATTTCAAAACAAAATAATTTCAAAAACGAACCAGCAAAAATCACAATGTTCCCATTCCAGCAAGCTTAAAAACACTGGGTTTTTCCCAAGTTTTTTTTGTTTGTTTGTTTTGCAACACAATTTGTCAAAATCAACATGTTCCAACAGAAAGCTTTGATTTCTACAAAACAGAATCTTCCAATCCAAAAAAACTCCACATTCCTTTGGAAAATTTCTACCAACTTTAGCAGAGCCTACCCCCCAATTCGCTCAAAGGGACAGCTCATCACGTGTCACATGGGAATTCATTCCTGTTGTAACTTCACTGATAGCCAGTGATTAGTTTAGTCCTGAGCTCACAAAATGTTTCCATCTATTGTCTGACAGCAACATTTCAGTTACTTTGAGGTAAGAGTGATTTAAGCAACAGTGATGTTGTGTCAGCTTGTTAGATGCATGTTTGTATACAGTTAAACCTCTTAACGGGACTTCAGTGATGCATAGTCCTTTGCACAGGGGTGCATCCCACCCTAAACCTGAAGGAACACAGGATTGTGTCCCACACAACTTCCTCCTGCACTGACTTGAGGAGAAGTGAATTCATGTGAAGTTTTTTTGAAGGCCTGGGAAAGGAAGTCCTGACCCAGCAGTATGAAATCACATGCAGCTCTATCACTCCAAAGCCTCACACTATAAAACCTTCACTGCTTGGCTCCATGAAGCAAAATGACGAATGACTCCAGTCTAAAGCTTGCAGTCAGGTTCTAAATCTCCCCCTTCCCCCTCCCCCCCCCCCATCAACTCCACCACCTCCCTCTTTTCTGTTTGAATTTGTTTTAGGTGCTCCATGAGAAATTGAATTTTGCATTCTTCCAATCAGGGCAATAGATGGATTTAGTTTTTAAAATGAAAATATTAAGAGTTAAAATCAAAGAACCATAAAAATAATCAATACTAGAAGGGTGCTAAAGCAGCTTGTACGATATTTATCGAGGGAGCATCAAGGAAAAAAAATGCTTCGTGTCCTTTTTGGAAGGACTTTGAAGGTTAAAATAAAAGGCTGCCATTACGCGTATACCATTAAGTGAAAAGGTGCCAGCTGACGGACTTTAGTCAATGAAGGAATGGACCATGAGCGCTTCAGTTTCTTTTCTCCGCTCAACAAATCCTTTAGTGTCAATTCTATCTTTTGTCCATTCGAGTAACTTCCTCCAAGCAGTCCCCCCACATCTTCCTCTGTGTGGTGAACCGCAGCAAGCATCCCGTTGATACTTAATACTGATATCCAGAGGTGGGAACAAACTCCCCCTGAAGATGGGGGAGCTATCCATTTCCCAGCCATTCCTCCTTTGAGTGGCTGCAATTCACTCCTATGTAAAGGGCAACACAATGCCTATGGGGTTTGAGAGCTTAAATGGTGCATGGGCCTTGTTGGCTTATTATAGGAGGTTGGATTTGTTCCACCCATCCTGCCTCCCAAAACTTTTGGGATGTGAGACTCCTAGGATAATAGTCTGTGCCCATCACATACTATCCGCCTACCTAAGATACTCCTCTGGGCCCTCACCATAGTAACTGAGCAATTTATCTTCACAGCCCTACCCCATGTGAGGCAGAACCATGCTATAACCGCCATGTTACAGATGGAAACTAAGGCACAGAGATTATGACTTAACCAGGATCACAAAGAGTCTGTGGTAGAGAAGAGACTTGAATCCAGGTCTGCAGCTAGCATCCTAATCACTGGGCCATCTTTCCTCTCCGGTTGAAGAGGAGGGCTGAATTGGGCCCCCTACACCTAAGCCAGGCAGGGTTGTAATTAAATGATTTGTGTTGCCAAGCCCTACAATATTTGTTTTTCTTGAAGCCCCAGCTCCTGGAATCATGTGATTATGTGAGACTTTCAGCTTTCATTTTTAAAAGGACAGTGTCTAGCCTCCAGGGTTACAAACGTAAGTTTGAAAGTGGGGAACCCTGAAGGCTTAAATCCCAGATGCAAATAAAAAAGACCCATATTTTATCATAGTTGAAAATGTTATGATTTTTCATGCAAGGTCATTATGACTTTCAAATGTTGGGCTAGGTGCAAACGATCCTTTCAAGGGTTCTGTTCGCAAGATGTCCATCTGCAAATGGAGGGAGACTGTTGCTCTTCCCTCCCCGACTCCAATTACCATTTGTTTCTCCGAGAAGGAAATATTCAGCCCATTACCTTGCCTTCCCCCAAAAATGGGGAGAGTTAATTTGCCACAATGTCTCTGAGTGTAGTAACTGATTACATTTTTCCCTGAAGGAAACTTCAGTTAATTTGGTTAGTGACTCATATGCCAGGCTGCCAATTACAACACAGATGATTACACACATAAATTCACATCAGAGTGGCTCAACAATCGGGATGGGGGGGGAGACAACCCAGAACAGACTCCCCTTTGCCTTCCTTGTGGGAGGGTGTGTGCTAATCCTTCAAGGTGCTGAGTGCACTCCCATCAAGGTCTGTGGGGGGAAGAGGTCTTTTGTACATAAGACTTCACACCTTGCAGGACGGGGCCCCAATATCTCCAAAACAGCAATGTCTCTCCAGCTTGCTGTTCGGGATTTTTGTTGCATAAGTGTCCTGTGCACTCAAAGGATTATTTGCATCGTTAGAAGAATCCACAGGCAAAGAATGCAGCAAGGAGGTTAAATGAGCAGTGCTTGGCAATACATCAGTAAATCATTTAAAGATAACCTGTGCATACCAATAGTGTGTGTGTGGGGGAATCCAATTAGAGTAACTTATTACAAACCCAGTTTTCTTTCTAAAGCACTTTACATATCATAAGGCCAGGGGGGAGGGGGAACCGGACAGGGAAGGCCAAGCCTGACACTTAAATAAAAGCAAAGCCCAGACTAGGTTGTAGATATTGTATTCCTAAATGCCTGGTCAACTGGCCAGTGTATTCAATACAAAGGCAGTTCAGGATCCTTCAGTAGATGTATTTTGGAAGAGAGATAGACTTTGCACTTCGTGGCAAAGGGAAACCCTGGCATTTGCTGAGGCATGTGGGTGGACAGAGGTGTTAGTCTAGCCCAGTTTAGCTAGGAAGGATTTTTAATCCTCCTATTCATTTCTTTATTTCTCTATATAAAGATCTAAATACATTTCAATTACTTAGGATTAGTGGGAGAGTTGTTGAATAACTTGTGTAGCTCCTTATGGGGGTGTGTGGAGGGATGCTTTTCAAATATTTAAATTTTACAGCACCTGTGTATTATACCAGTATTACAAGGGGATAAACGGAGGCACATCGAGGTTAAGTGATTTGCTCCAGAACCCACAAAAAGTCAGTGGCAGAGGAGGATATTGAACTCAAGAACTAGCACTAACTATTGGACAACACTCCTATTCTGACTGCATTAAACAACCATTACAAAGTACATTCATGGCAATTTGGAACTAAGTAAACTGACTCCTTCCTTCCCAGGCAGCAATTGCCTGTTAAATAAATACCAGGTGATTATTAGAATGCTATTCACTGTAGGGGAGATCAGCAGCATGACTCTTCGCTTTCAATAGGGAAGTTATTGCTTGTTAAATAAACATGAAGGGCCAAATCCAGATAGTTGTTGACCACATTCAACAGTCCCTGATTTCAATGGGAATTGGAGCTGCTCAGCACCTTTCGGGATTTGGGCTCAAGTGATGACTGAAGTCATAGGTATCCAGGGACAGGATTACCAATGCCAAAGCAGAAACATGTCTATTCATGGAATAACTAGGAGCCAGATTTCACCACCAATACTCAGGCTGAGTAGCACTTTATGTTCAATCAGTAGGACTACGTGCACTTCATAACGTGAGTGATGGCAGCAGAATCCACGGCTATGTTATTAGTTAACACATTAAAAACTGGCTTTCCCCTTCGTGCTAAATTGAATGCAGATATGGGAAACTTAATTTGCTTCTGGTTTTATTATAACTGCCCCAAAGGGGAACGTTCCAAATACATTGGAATGGACATACGCATTAATCCCCCCTCCCTCCTGCCCTGAGAAAACTGTCAATCTACCAATCTTTTCATGTTGAATCCAGGTGCAAGTTTGACTTGTGATTTGTTCCTTGCCTTGCCATTATCAGTGTGTCAGGATGATCTGTGTATGCCATGGACCCAATTCTCATTCACACTTCAACTCTTTATACACCATAGTGGTGTCAATGATACTCCCATTCACTTGGAGGCGCCTTCCCCTGACAGAGTGGTGTAAAGGGGTCTTAGCATAGACAATCAGGTCTGATTATTTTTTTTTAAGCATCAAAATGTTTGTGTCACAAAGATACATCCACCCTGCAGCTGGGAGCCCGCGTCCCAGATCGGGTGGACAGAAGTGCCAGCTGTGCTCCAATTAGTGCAATAGAAATAGCAGTGTAGCCAGTGGTAGCACTAGTGGGAGCTGGGCTAGTCACCTGAGAATAGACCCTGGGGCTCCTGGTGTGTTGCTATCCAGAGCCACACACATGCTGTTTTTAGCATGTCTAACACGCCTCCCCCATCTCCGTACCCTAATAGCACGTGATGCTTTGCCAAAGCTAATGTGCCCATCAGAATCCTAGCCCCCTAGAGCAAATCCTTGAGTCCCTCCATTTTGCATAGGTCACACAACTGCTGTTTTTGTGAGACAAACATTTTAGAAGTTGCTTTCCCACCCTTGACTAAAGTCCTTAGTTGTGGCTCAAATAAAGAAAACAGCAGTTCCAGACTTAAGCACTAGGTGGCGAGCCTCTAACAAAGAAACCGCTTTGGCAAGCTCATCATAAACCCAGCTTTCAGCAGTCACCTGACATAATTTCACACTGTGGAAAAATGTTCTTGATTTAAACACCTAGTGCTTCACATTAAAAGCTAAGGCCCTCCCCGCGGGCCAGCATGGAATTCCAGCTAAAGCGTACAGAACACGTTGTACTGCAGGCATTACATAAAAGGAATTATTCTTGTGGTTCTTATCTACAGAGCTTTAACAAGATGTTCGTTTCCTGTTAATGTTTCCTTAATATTCTGTTACTCTTTTTTCTTGCACTTAGTCTGTTTTGGTCTTTGCAACTGGAGGAGACTGAAGATTAAGAGATACCAAAAGCAAGATACAGACTCCATCTATGCTTGACCCAGTGGGGGAGAGGATGACTTGAAAACACCCAGCGTGGATCCCCTATGAATCCAGATCCAAAGAGCAAGTGTGCGCGCACAGACACTCCAGTTAGAATGTTAGTAATAATTAAGTGTCTGACTCCTTAGATGCTCCCCCACAGGGAGAATGTTAAAGTGCTAGTCAGCTCATTTCTTTACACCCAACAGACACCTCCAATGCATGGTGTGTCTGCTAAGGAAATGGAACAGGCAGAGCCTGGAACAGAGTGATCCCAGCCCTAATCTGCTTTGGGAGACCTGCCTAAAAAAGGAAAAATGGATAAGAGTAGGGAGGAGCCCTGCTGTTGCAGCTGGGCTGCACCTTTGCCCCAAATTCACAACACAGCAAATAAGTACAGGGAGAAACCTAATGGTTTCAGTTCACATAGCTTCCTGGGAGTCTTTATCTGGTTTTGGTTCACACACTTCAAAGCCGCTTAGTTTCAGGTTTTAAAAAAAAATCCCCAAATTCAAAACCAACTTGGCCACATGCGAAGCGTCACCTGATTTGCATTCACAACACAACTGAACCGAGGCTCACTGGAACTTAGCTTGAGCCCATTCAGGATTTGGTCCAAGCATGCTCAATTCTCACATCCGCTAAAGTGTGATCTAGGTGGGATATCAGTCAATGTGGCTCGTGTTTCAGGTTTGTAATAAATACAAAGGCAAAGGTCACTTCCGCAGCTGGCTTTGCTGTGACCTTTCAGCCCAGCTCTACTGGAACCAACCCGCTTTCAAAGTTCCTAAAGTTGAACACACTTTTTTAAAAAAAACTAGTGCCTAGCTCTTTTGCCCCAGGACCGGCCCCAAGAGCAGAGAGGAGCTTTGATCATGGTATTTCCAACCTAGCCCATATACCCAAATACCTTTTGGAAAAGGCAATTTTTGAAAGGACAGAGTATATTTAGACTTAATTTCCAACTTTCCAACCTAGCCCATATTTCCAACCTAGCCCATATAGCCCAAAATTCAAGTCCCTAATCAGGAAGTACTGAAAGTCTCATGAGCAAACATCTTCTCGTAAGGTTCCCAGGCCAGTTTTTAGATGGAAAAAGACTCTGAGGAATTTGGATACACTTCAAACCAGCAGAAACTTTTGGATGAATCTACAGTCCTTGGCAGCTTTATCATCACTAGCCAATGGGAATGCCTTTGGTGTCTCCAATATCAGAAATGGCATGGATACAATTAACTAAAACCTTGACTTCCACTGCATGGGTCAGGTGAAGGAACAGCTATAGAAGCAGAAAAACAGATCTCAAACTCCTTTTAGTTCAGTGCATGCTTTGTCTTTGTATAAAACAGCTACCAGCAAATTTGTTAAGGCAAAACAAGAGTCATTCAAAACGTCAATAAATTAAATGGAAAAAAATTCCCATCACCTTTTACTCTACTTCACATCAGAGAAAATCACAACCGATTACTCACATAATGTAATGATGAGTTTCCCCCTCAAGGGGTTTCTCTGCATCTCTCTGAGCTTTTAAGATCAGCACATTTTCCCCCATTTTATACCTCTCTGCTCCTGGCTAGAGCGGTTTCAAATGGAGTGATTTCAGTTCACGGAGGGTTGCAGTTTCTGTTTGTATGATTAGTACCCACTGATTTTTACCTGCTCAGGGATCAAAACCAGAATAAAACACTTAAAGCCATCAATGTGATCAGGTTGGCTTAAAACTCAGCTCTGGGCATGTTCAAAACTCAGCCCTGAAACTACTCAAGACTCAGGTTTGGAGTTGCTGAAAGATTCAGGAACCTTAGCAAAGCCAGAAGCAATTCCCTTCGTTTCAGGTTTTATTACCAAAATTTCACCTGCAACTGCAAAGTCCCACATCACAATAAATCATCCTCGCAGTAGATGAAGATTGAATGACTCTCCCTTTGGAGCGGTCAGTGCTTCTCATAAATAACCAAAGGGAGTCACTGTTGAACCAAGTCAACTGCTGGAGAAGGAGTCCTGCAGTAGCTAGCCTCCATTGAACTCCCAACCCCTGGGGAGTGAGGACCTAGACTAGGAATCAAAAACGAATGGCCCAATTCTCTATTGTGTTATGGCCTCTTTACACCACACTGTGAGGGTACAACAGGGCCTTAAAACCAGTGGCTATGGCCACCAGAGAATTCGTCCCTGCGCAAGGAGCTTCCTTGGACGGTGCAGAACCAATGTAAAGGCTCTAGAAACAACCCCTCTTTACAGCTCCTGACCTATAGAGAATGGCTGGGGGAACCTAAGGAATAATATGATTAAACCTGCTATGGCTGATAATGAAATTCAAACTCTGCCAGAACTAAACTAGCCTCACGGATGGACACAAGTCCCATGGGCAATGATGCAATGGCTCTGGGGCCTTGGAATAGCTTCAGGAGCTGCATAATGTCATGATGTGACAAGTCTATGTGATGTAAGGAAGCTAGTGGATCTTCTTGGCCATACAGCTTTCCTGCTTTAGTTTGAAAGGTGGGTCACTTTGAAATGAAGCATCAGAGAACAAAACTCTTCCTCTCAGTCACAAGGTGCCTTAGATCAGAGTTCCGGGTTCAAACTTCCTCAGTGTTCAGACCCAGAGCTTTGGACTCCTCTCTCGTAATCAACCAGCCAGTTGTCTTTCCCTCCCTGATGCAGCGTTGTGGTGGTCTGTTTTTCTGTCAGGTATTCACACTAACCCACACAAAGCTTCACCCTTTACTAATAATTGCCTAGCCCCAATTAATCAAATTCACTTGCTGCTTTTGAGAGTCTAGATCATCAAAAGAGGGTAAAAAAAACTGCATGTTGCATTCATTAGAGGGGTCAGAGTGTGAGCTTAGAAAGGAAGAATTTTCACTCCAAGGTGGCCCAGTTTTGCGCTGACCTGCGAGAACCCACCTCTGCGTGAAGAGGCAAACTAGCACTGTGAGGGGTGTATGCTAGATGAGGCTGTGTGCACAGTCCCACCTGATATCAGTGGGCATGCTATGGGTTGCAGAGGGCACCGTGCTGTATAGCTCTGAATTATGAGCACTGGCAATTTCCGCAGCAGTGCCTACCAGGTGCGGTATGTTCCGAAAAGCAATCACAGCTACAAATAACTCTCGCCTCCTGCATGCACAGCATGGAAATTTTGCTTCTGTATCAGTAGTTCCCATATGCCCGCTCCCCATGGGGAGCATGAAGCCATAATATGGTGTGAGCAAGACAGGGGTTAGACATGAAACCAGGCAAACAACAGAGACAGAGGCATCCATGGGAAGGAGTACAAGCCGGAATAGGAGGGGTCTATGTACATATGCAGCCAGATTCAGCACTGGGTAAACTGGATTTTGCTGGAATTACACTGTCTTATGCCAGAGCTGAGTATAATCCAAACAGCATAGGAACGTACTCCTACACAAAGCAGGCACAGCTGTCTGCGGAACAGAATAGTCTTAGATACATGTAGACCAGGCACACAAACATCGCTACGCACAATTCGTTCTCGTAATCTCATATCCAGACATCTTTTCTGTGTTGTGCTCTTTGCATAAAGAACCCCTCTAGGCCACAAAGGAAGCATAGCACAGACATGTGATATGTAAAGGCATATCCACATGATAAAACATATAAGATAGGCCTAGACTATACACATATATAGGTAGTAGAGTACATGAAACAGGCTTAGACACATACATGTATACATCTTAGAGTACATAGAACAGACTATATACAGTGTTCACCTGTATAGTCAGATCTATGGCACATAGATAGGGCTTCTCTTTTGGGGGAGGGTTAATCTAATTTTTCAGGTTTTAGTTTTAGCAAATTTTGAGCTTTAAATCTGGCTTTGGGGGCTTCTTTTACTGTAATATTATATACATTACTCTTTCCAGTAGTATATACTGCAATGAGTCTTCTTTGTAATGTTCCCAAATATGCTTTAATGTAGTACGGTTTCAAACAGCAGTATGCTAAAGTGCCCTGGGGAAACTTTAGTGCACACCAGCAGGGTCTTCTACACAGACCCAATAATAAGCAGCATGTTAGTGTGATTTAGAAATCATACCCCTGTAGTCCACATTACTGCTCCATGTAGAGAATCACTTACAAGTGACCATTTCTGGCATTTATTGTATAGACACTGATTTTTTTAATTGGGGTATATTATCGCTGTTTATCAGTTAAAATGTAAATCAGAAGCCCTAGACCTAGAATAGTCCCAACCCCTATACACATAAAAGAATAGGGAAAAGCAGAGAGAGAGACTATTAAAAAGCAGCGCAGAAGGGAAGTCGCATCCAATCTAGCATACAGCAGCTCAAATCTTTGTGCAGTCCTTTTTGTGCGGTTTTGGGAGGAAGAGGTGACTCAGTCACACAGACGTTTTGCATCGGGCTGCACTTCTGAGAAAAGGTTGAGAACCGTTGCTCAGTGTGACCCTTTCCTCAGCAAAAGCAAAGCAAACACATCTCTCTTGACGGTTCCCAAGTACCAGTTTCAATCAGGCACCATGATGACATCAACCTTGCTTTCGCAATTATTTAACCTCTGTCTTTCAGATCAGCAATGAACCAGCAAGGGTGACTAATACTCACATCAGCTCTGGAAAGTTATCAACATACCGGACGGGGTGCCAGCACAGAGGAATGAGCTTGTCTTTTGTGAGTTGATTCATTTTGTTCTTGGGGAAAGAATGTATGAAACGGAACATCATTTTGCCCATGAGGCTGCAGGGAGAGCTCCTTGTCTCATGGAAGTGTCAATCCTTTTGTCACAAAGCTTCAAATACAGCAAGGAGAGCTGCTTGTTCTTATTTTGTCTTCTACTTTGATTCCCTCTATATTCCCCACACAGGCAGGGGAAAATGTGGATCCTCATCTCCTAAACATCTGCAATAAATATGCCCAATCTTCAAGACATATACTGACAGGCTGGCATTATAACGGAGTCTCTGAGTTAACCCCCAGACCTCATTAGCATAATTAATGACAGGGAGGCAGAATCTTGCAAGATCCATAACAAGCATCACTACCACAGCAATGTCTGGACAGGTATGGATTGTTCTAGAGGTGAATTCTCTGTCCCTTGAAGTCTTTAAACCATGATTTGAGGACTTTGGTAACTCAGCCAGAGTCAGAGGGATCTATTTCAGGAGTGGGTGAGATTCTGTGGCCTGCATTGTGCAGGAGGTCAGACTAGATTATGAGAGTCTCTTCTGACCTTGAAGTCTATGAATCCATAAGAGCAAATCAGATCATATGTGAGACAAATAAATTGCATGCTATGCATAATCTCATAGAAATTCTGAATTCCACGGGAAATATCAGCAATCACTCTTTGGCCATTTCATCTCTGCTTTTAATTAGAGGTGGCACAAAGTTGGGATTTGGAATCAGATCTGAAAAGATTCCCCCCAAAGTTCTTCTGTTTTGGATTCAGTGTTCCAGTATGGCTTATTACGGTAGAGAGAAAGGGGATAGCTCAAAGTTTGGATCCAGACCCCAAATTTCCCTAGCATTTAGCAGAGGAGGATGGAATTCCCAATCTAGTGCTTTGGTTTGGCTCCATCTCTGCCTTCATAACCCACTGTGACAAAGTTCCTCCTCTGCCTTGCCTTGCCTGCTGGTGGATTTGCTCGTCTCAGAGATTCACGGCAGCCCTCAGTTTGGCCACTTTGGTGGCTCAAATCTGCTGTTGACTCAGCTAGCCTCATCACTGGCCTGCATGGGGAAAAGGAAGAAGAACAATCCCTGCAGTCTCAGCTGATCCACCAAGCGGGTCAGGGAACAGAACAGAGACCTTCCCCTCTGGTGGAACCCCACAGTCCAGGTCAGCTCCTCCTGTGTCTGATCAGGAGCTGGGAGGTTTGGGGGGAACCCAGGCCCACCCTCTGTAACAGCTGCGTAACAGCTACAACTCCCTGGGCTATTTCCCCATGGCCTCCTCCTTTATCTTCACCCCAGGACCATCCTCTTGGTGACTGATTCTTTATCTTCACCCCAGGACCATCCTCTTGGTGACTGATAGCGCTCGTACTCCTCAGTCCTCCAGCAGTACATTAAACCCAGGTGCCCTGATTAGCCAGCCTGTCTTAATTGATTCTAGCAGCTTTTAATTGATTCCAGGTGTCCTAATTAGCCTTACTGCCTTAATTGGTTCCAGCAAGTTACTGCTTGTTCTGGAACTGCCTCTGTTACCTTACCCAGGGAAAAGTGACCTGCTTAATCTGGGACTAATATATCTGCCTTTGATCACTCTTCTGTAGCCCTGGATCCCTATAGGATCACTCTTCTGTAGCCATCTAACCTGACCCTGTCACACCATGGACTGTTTGTTTCACAAGTCAATAGGAGAAAATTCACTTGCATTTCCTAATTGAAGGCTCAAGGCACTGGCTTTGTAAATCTTCATATAAGGGAAACTCTTGGCCTTCCAGATTGTAAGGTGGTGGGATAATTCATCACAAAGTTTTAGAGGAGAAATCTTTTACTTTTTCTCTCTTTTTAAGACATCCACACTTGCACAGCTAAGAAGAATCAGAAGAGTGGACAGTCGGCATCGATTTCCTCCATGTCACCATCTTTTGCTGCTGCTGTTGTGGAAGCAAACCACAGCTCCAGCTATTTCAGTCCACAGATCCATCCATCAGCCCCAGCTGGTGACCATATGATCAGTCCCTCTTAGGAGCCAGAGAGATGTTTGTCCTTCTTTGTTTGACTTCTGCATGCAAAACTCTGCTCACCTAACCCTGTCCATCCACTGCAGCACCTGTGTGCAACACATAGTTCCTTTAGGTTTCCAGCACAGACCCAGACTGAGCATAAACAATTTTTGGGAAAAACCCAACCTGACTCGATTCGAATTTCCTTCATGAATAGCTCCCTATGTCAGAACTTAAGGCCCCAATTCATAGGGAAATCTGGGACCCATTTCCTCTGGAATTGCTAGTTATTTACAGAGAGAAAGTGCGGCATTCTGATTTTTGTTTTCTGGCTGGGGTGGGGACACAGTGCATTTTGCTGCTTACTCTGAGGGGCTGGATTTGTGCTGAGCTGGTAGGGAGAGGATAGAGATTTTGTGTTAGTGTTATCACTTGCTCCGTGCCCAGATCTTTCCTTGCATCAGGAAGGGGCTAGTGCTGTGAATATCTGATCAGCCCCAGAGGAGAGTGCCCAAACTGGCGGCTCTAGGGACTTCTTATCAAAAGCCTGGGGTGTACCCAGTTTATATAGAGTGGAACAAAGTGCAGCCATTGTCCCTCTGTGGTAAGAAGCCCCCCAGAGCCCCAGCCTGTGCTCTTCCACTTTGATCTGAGGATGCTCTGCCTAGAGAGATGACAGTTCCCAGCCTGTAATGGGGCCCATCATCAATGTGGGCCACAATCATTAGCCCATAGCCCATATTTTGGGCACAACTGACTTAGGGCCACATGCAGCCGCCTTTACTCATATCTCAGCTGTATCTCGCTGTACACTGATTTCCATGCTCTGTTGGTGGAGCATTCAGGGGGCACAAAGATGGCAATTATGATGAGGTCAGACTAGATCACAATGGCCTTTTCTGACCTGTTGAGCTATGAATCTATGAAACTAACCCCCCAGACCTACAGACAGTTTTCATATGATCAGGGGCTTTGTCTTGCTTGCAAATGCCTAACCCTTTCCACATGCTGCTGCTTCTGATCTCGAGTGCAAACAAGATTGGATGCCTATAGCACTTTACTTGCCACTGCCCTCCCTCTCAGTCAGTGTCTGACTATCTCCCTGCCGTTTGACCTCAATTGCTAAGCCCATGTCAGGACCCGGTTGAGAATTTCACTGTGTTTTTTCCTGCACTCGCTAACAGGATATACTCCTCCTTTATGTGGACAGCCTTCTCGAAGTCCAAGTAAATTATATCTGCTGCTCTGCTCCTGTCAGCTCTCATTGTCACATCCTTGAGGGAATTAATTGGATTAGTTAAGCATGGTGCTCTCTGTATAAATCCACACTGACTGTCCATGACCAGTCTGTGCCTGTCCAAACGTTCTTAACCAGGAACTCTTGAATTGCTCCCCTCACATTGGTCACACTGCAGTCTTTTGGAGATGTCCTGTTAAGGAAGAGCATCAGGTTATGACTTCTCTCTCTCCTGTTGCCAGGGCTGAATTGCACAGGTTCTTTTCTTTCCTTTTCCAGGTGTACCAGGATTCTGGGATGCAGGCCTTAGGTTGCCATTGGATCATCTCTCATTCCTACAACCTCTTCTATGTGATCCTTTATACCAGTCCTTTTTGGCTCCGACGCACACATACAAGGACATTTTCTTTCACTTTGGTCTCCTTTGCTTTCTGAGCCAAAAAAAAAGCCATCAGATACCCCAGAAGTAGTTGCCTCTTCTCACCAAAAGATACCTTCCTCTTGATACTCCAAGTGGCCCTGCAGTCTAGCTCTCTAGCATTTAGCTCACGTGCTGTTGCTATTATGGGAAGGATTACAGGCATCTTCAAAAACTCTCAACATGAGCCCCAGGTGAACATGAGGCAGAGGTGAAGACCAGGGGCTGCAGAGTAAAGGACAAACAGTGTGGCAAGGCTGTGGGAAAGTCAGCAAAGAGGCTAGTGATAACGTGAACAGAAGATGCCGAGAGAGCAAGAGGCAAGCCCTGGACAATCAGTGTTAGTCGAGACATGTTTTGTTTGCTTTGCATTGCAAACCAGATTTCTCCATCTGCAGCCTCCTGACTTTCACTGTAGGACATTAGGATCCAGGGTCCTACTTTAGGGTACTCTTTGGAGGAGCAGAGCTGACTCATCTTTGATAGTCAGACCAGGTGAATGCTATTAGCACCTTTCAGGAACATAAAAAGTCTGAGGGTCCCTCTCTGAGCCAAAAGCGAGGGACAGGATTAGCAGGGATTAGCCCTAAGAACACCCTGTTCACAAGGAAACTTGGGAGGGGGGCGGGGGAGAGACGCAGGAGGTTCCTAGCTTCTACTGATTTCGTTTCAATGGAAGTGAAGAGCCTCAATCCCTTTGACTTTGGGCAAAAACAGCCTGTTGTTTTGCTATTGTGTTAGGAGCAGGATGACACTTCCACCTGTTTGCAGATAGTCAGTACTGCCCAGTTACCCATCCCCATCTTTTCAACCTCGTCCTAAAGTCACCGCAAAGTGGTGCCTTTGTCCTTGAGCAGAAAAAACGCAGCTTCGTTCTATTTGTGCCTATCAATTATTATTTTTAAAGGGCTGTGAGGATTTTATACTACCCATGTTTATTACCATATAAAATTCCCTGTTTGCCTAAACCCCACCCAGGCACTTGTACACACCTGCATAAGTCTATAATTTTTCCTTATGAATCATCTGTATCATCGGATCACACCCAAGTTACCAGAACTTAAGGAAATGGCAAGCTCATTACACTGGTTTTCATCTTCCAATTTTCAAATAAAAGGATTTTTATTGCCTTGCTGAATCGCCAGTATTAAAAAAACCCAGCAAAAGAACAAGTAAAATTAATTAATTAAATACACCGAACAAAGGGGAGTATAAAGGGAATGAGAGCTAGTAAATGACTTGTTAAGAAGCTGTCCAGACCTGTCCTGTCATGGTTACACCCAGCTTATCTGTATTATCAACCCTAAGCATTCAGAAATCATGAATCAAGCCCCCCAAAAATCAAGAGATTGACTTAAAAATCATGAGATTAAAAACATACATTTTGGGTTCCATTTATTTGCTTTCTGGTTTTTGAGTCTTGGCGGAGGACATTCAGGTCACATTTTCTGCAACCATGAAGGTAGAAACACAGATTTTAAGGAAAGCTGAGGTTCTCATATATTCACATCACTCACAGAGCTGGGACTTTAAGAACACCAAGAAATACCACGAGTTGGAAACACTACTCACTCTGCTTCATGTTCCAAACAAGGAGCAATGGTCTCAAAGTTGCAGAGGGGAAGGTTTAGGTTGGATAGTAGGGAACAAAAACTTTTTCACTAGGAAGGTGGTGAGTAACTGGAAAGGGTTGCCACGGGAAGTGGTGGAATCTCCTTCTTTAGAGTTTTTTAAGGTCAGGCTTGACAAAGCCCTGGCTGAAGCCTGGGACACCCCCAGAGGACAGAGCCAGCTACCGCCTCATCACTCTCCTCTCAACCACCAGCAAACTCATGGAATGGGTGCTACTCCACCATCTGTCTGATATTATTGAAGACATCCTCCCTGCGGAGCAGGCAGGATTTTTGCCTGAAGAGGAATTGCTGTGACCAAGTAGCTTAACTTACCAGCCACACTGAAGTAGGATTCCAAGGTAAATTGAAGACCGGAATCATCCTTGTTGATCTGTCCTTGGCATACGACACTATTTGGAGACAGAGCCTCCTCCTCAAGGTCTCCGGTGTCATTCATTGCTGGCAAACGATCTGCCTCTTGGTGGCAATGACTGGGATCCGCCACTTTAAGGTATCCCTTAATGACCAGATCAGTAGACAAAAAACTCTTATCTCGGGCATCCCTTGGGGCTCTGGCCTGGTCCCAATACTTTTTAATCTATACACCGTATAGATATACCAGCAACGGAGTCTAGGAAATTCATGTATTCAGATGCTATTGTCCTGTCTATGCAACATACAAGCACCCATACCATCAGCTGCATCCTAATCTGAGATTTTAGCACAATGGCTGATTATTTCCAATGCTGGAAATTTAGGCCTAATCCGAAAAAAAAGTCATGGTAACTGCTTTCCATCTGAACAATAAAATGGCTAACACCAAACTTGATGTGCAGTTCTGCGATAAGAGTGTCAACCATGAAGCTAATCCAAGTATCGTGGTGTTACACTGGACCAGAGTTTGACCTTTAGACAGTACCTCGAACACCCACGATAAGGTCAGGTCTCATGTCACGCTTATCAGAAAATTGTCCGGAACATCATAGGGCTCCAGTCCATGGACCTTATGAACCTCAACAATTGCCGTGGTATATTCTTCAGCTGAATATTGTGCAGCAGTGTGGTTTCAGAGCAGTCACTAAACTCTTTGACACTTAACTCAATAATACTACCGTGTTTCCCCGAAAATAAGACAGTGTCTTATATTAATTTTTGCTAACAAAATTACATTACATTATATTACAGTGAGAGGCAAAACTGGAAGTACGTCTTATTTTCGGGGGATGTCTTACTTTCGGGGAAACAGGGTATGTGCATAGTGCCAGGAACACTCCAATCTGCTCTAGTTGATTGGCTTCCTGTCCTATCACACATCCAACCTCCACAGATTAGACAAGCTGCTCAGACATCGCGCTTTGTTAATCATGTCAATGAAAATACAAGGATCCACTGCACCATGACCTGCAGAACCCACCAAAAACTAGATTAAAATCCCGCAACCCTCTATGGAACCGTATCAAGATCCTTACACCCAACTTTGATGCTGAGACTCAATGGAGAGTCACATGGAGCACTTCCACAGCTCAAAACAAACAGCTTGTCATTGATCCTGTTGAGGAACCACCGGGTTTTTATTTATGTCAGAAAGACTGGTACAGATTGAATCACATCAGGACATCTCAGGGGATTTGAACAAACCCTCTTTAAATAGAAAGTGAGGCAAATACCTGTACGCCACTGTGGTCACCAGACACAAACAATAGAGCACACCATATCTGAATGTCCCCTTTGTTCTTTTGCCGGGGGCCTGAAGGACATTCACCAGCTCACTGCTGCAGCAATGTGTTGGCTATCAAACTTAGATATAGATTTGTAGTTGTTGCTACCTACCCAAGCCATAGGGAAGAAGAAGAAGAAGACTGGAAAGTACTATATTATTTTTTATAACAGAAATACAACTAATAATAGATCTAGACACACACATGTCTACACACTAGACGGTGGCTGTTTTTCTTTTAACTTTTGCTCATAGTGTAAAGGAATAGACATAATATATGACTGACAGCATGTAGTTGAAGTGATAGGCTTCCTAGTACTTAGGAATATGCCCCCTTCTCTCTTGAACTTCTAGTCAAATTATGGCCTTTCTCACTGCTAAACTGTTGAAATATGTAAAGATGCCAGTCTGAAAGTCTGTGAAAGAATGAAACTTGCTCACCTCATGGATGACTCAAGGCAAAAATTCCCTGACATTCTCTTAAGGTTTGCTTCATATCTGAGTTGTGTGGTTGCTGAGAAAGGTGCTTGCAACTTCTGCCTGTGTGTTTGTTCATTTGGGACTAAATCATTAAGTCATTACACTGGAGTTACTTTGTCTTCTGTCATAGGCTGGCTGGCCCCTCAGGGCAATTGGGTTCAGCCTTGCCTGTGACATAGCAGTTATCCCCTAGCTGCCCCAATCAGGTGGCTTAATGGCCATTAGTAGCCCCAACTGTGAAATGGTCAGGGAGTGTTGCATAAAGAGAGTGGTGGACAAGACCCAGCAGAAGGGAGCACCTGGTATTGGGGCTGAGCTTGGTGGAGGCAGGCTAGGGAGAATGACAGGAAGTAGCTTAGGGTTTTGAGAGAGGGTCTCTAATAAGTAGGGAGGGTCCTGGGTGCGACTGCTGTAGTTGGTGGGGCAATACAGTGGGGAAACCTGCTTAGAAGAAGGGCCTACCAGCAAAGAGCCTCAGGAGGCAGTGTACAATTTAAGGAGGAATTCTTCTGTGCTTGAGAATAGAGCTGTAGAGCAGGGAACTTTGATGTACCCCATGCATGGCAGAAAGATCACTTATTTGGATTTTTATTTTGATACCTTGGTTGTCCTTTTATTACCCTGGATGAGGAATGAACTGAAAGGCAACCTCACCAGAAGGCTGGGTCTTGGAAGATGTAAACAGACAGGCCATCTTGGGACCAAAGAAGCAGTCACCAGAGGATGCTAGGGATAAGGATCCATGCCATGCCCTGACCCGATACTAGCAGGCTCTATGGTGGTGAGTGGAACTGGTCACATCTTTAACTGGGCAAAATTTCTACTGAGATTTCCTTGAGTAGAAACTGAGTGAGGGCCTCAGGGCCCACCCCTTGCTTTGGCTTACACTCTCATTTCTGAGCAGTGCTTGAATTCAGGGGAATAAATGGTTATCACACCCACTCACCCACCGACATGTCCTACAATTTACCTATGTTTTATCTATAGTCAGCGTTCCATTAGTTTTTCTAAATTTAGTCACTCTAAATAAGTGACTTTTAAACTGAGGTGGGAACTCTTAATGTGATTTGTCTGACTTGTATCCATTTTCAGGCTGACTTTATCTGTACCAGTATAAATTTGTTTCTATATTGATTTAAAGTTAAACCAGTGCAACTTGCCATGAACACGAGGCCTTATGCTATGAATTCTTCGAGGCAAAGAGCACCTTTTCATTTCAGATGTATCCAGGGCTTCATACAATAGGGCCTAATCCCTGATTAGGGACTTCAGGTGTTTTGTGATGGCTGCCATCTTGGCCAACACCCTGGTAATTGAATCAGTGATCTGCAGAGCTTTAAAAACAAAATAAGTGAGCTGCTATAGCTAAAGGGATGGTTTAGGTACCTAGAGCAATAAGTGGCTCATAACCTCGGTAGCACAGAGGTTGATTTATAACACTCTGACCAGTGGGTTCTTCTGCCACAATGCCAACAGTAAATAACAGTTCTCCTGCAGGCAGGGAACAGGGACATTGAGTGATCCTTTGAGAGGGCCTCACTATAGGGAAGGCATCTTGGCATGCTGTCACTCTGGATGTGAGGTCTGCTATTGCTTGCTGCTGGAACAGTTTGTATTGTGATTTTTTTAAAAAGCAGACACCCAGGATTACTTAAATTAACTTGTTAATCGGATACCCCAGTGATTCCCATTCAAACCTTCTCCTCCTCCCCCAGTTCTTGTCCTTCCTGCTCAGTAAAGCATTGACAAGAAGTCTCTTTGGTCTTGGCAGTGAAGTCACTTTACCCTTAAAAATTCTCCTTGTATTCTCGCTGTCTCATTTACTGCTATCAATAGAACAGCCACCACCTTAAGTGCCACACACTAAGAAATATCTTCTCTCCTCCCTTTCCCCCCTCCCCCCCTTCGGATGCTTTGTGATTGCTGAGGAAGCTCTGGGAAGCAGTCAAAGTGATTCCTGTAAACAAGGTGAGAGAGAAGGCAGCACTGAAGGGAACAAGGACCACAAAGTGGGCTTATGCATTCCAGGAACAGATTTACACGTTTGTTCTTTCTGCATACTTGATCAGCTGTGATTCCTCTTGTAAACTAACTTCAGACCTATTAGCTATTATAAAGAAGTGAAAAGTCTGAAAGTTATTGAACAGAGAATGAATGCTCTTCAGACAAAGGCCTTCTCTGTATAGGACATGTATATTAAAAACCATCCCATCATGATTAATACCCACATCTCTTCCTCCTGAGGGCATTCTAGGCACAATATTCTGTGCACACTATTTTAAAATCCTGCAAGTTTTATTTGTCAATAAATAAAGGCAGAGACTCCAGCATGGCCATGGGGATCACAGGCCTCTGGTTGCACAAAGGTGGGAGATCACCCTACCGCACCCCCACACCTGGGAAACGGACGCAGTGGTGAGGCTGCAGCCGACCCTGAAACAGCACAAGACCTGGCCCAGAAATACCTGGGGCCCTGCACCAAGCACACCAGTTATGAGTCAGGCAGCTTCAAGCAGGCAGGATCCAAGTGTGAAGGGGTTCAGTGTGGGGTGAGAGGGTTCTGTGTGGGACAATTTGGGTGCAGGCAGTTCAGTGGGGGTCTAGGTGTGTGGGGATCTAGATGTAGAGAGGCATGTGAGGGGGGGTTCTAGGTGCAAGGGCAAGGGGACTCTGCCTGGGCTTCCAGGTGAAGGTTGTTGGGGCTCAGCAGAGGGGCCTGGGTATGGGAGTCTCAGTGTGTGTGGGGGATCTGGATTCTGAGGGACTGGGACTTGGTGGAGGGGATCTGGGTGCAACTAGTTGGGGGTCTGGATGTGGGGGACTTAGGGTGGTGTGGGGGAATGGGGCCCATTAGGGAGGTTGAGTGCAGGGAGCTCAGTGGGGCGTGGTCGGGGTGGAGGGTCTGGAGTCAGGGGGTCTGGGTGCAGGGGCTCCAGATACAGACATTGAGATTCAGTGGGGTTTGGGTATAGAGTGCTAGGGGGGTTCTGGGTGTACTGGGTGAGGGTTGGTGGGGGTGTTTGGGTATGGGAGGTCCAGAGGTATGGGGGTCGGGCAGATGGGGGAGCAGCTTCCCGTACAATGACCCGTCCCACTGCAGCTGAGGAGTGAAGGGGGCAGAATGCAGGGTAGGATGCTGAGCTTCCTGCAGCTGGAGAAGGTTTCTGGAGGTGGGGGGGGGGGTCTGACACAGCCCCAGCCACTCCTTGCAGAGGAAGAGAAAGTCCCATCCTCTCCTGCCTCCAGCCCATCTGGCACTAGCAGCTGATTCCGGCTCAGGGTTAGAGCCACTGGTTGGGGTGTCCCCAGCCCCATGGACATTTACCTCTCTGCCGGCTGCCTGAAACGATGTACCTGTGCTGCTAGAGAGTGGTGCATGACTGTTGTTGCAGCTTCCCTGCCAGAAAGTCATTTTTCTGCAGGGAAGCAAAGAAATCTGCAGAGGACATGAATTCTTTGTGCACACAGTGGTGCAGAATTCCCCCAGGAGCAATCTCTCTCTTCGGGAAAAACTCCAATTTTTCTTACAATGGTGTAAATTTGAGATCATTGCAAAGGAGATCTGAATCAGCCCTTTAATCTTGTCACCCCCCCTCCTTTCCACCAATGGTCCATTGATCTGCTTCACTAATAACCATTTCTGTGCTTTTACCAAGGTGCCGCCTGGGTATGAAAGACCCTCTGCTGGTCCACAAAGCAGCCAACTTCTTTAAAATCTCACCTAAAGTCACACTTCTTTCACCACATCCATGAGACGAGTCACCAACAATATCATATGATTATTTTTTTAATATCATAGTCATTTCTTCAACATTAACTCAGTTGGATTTCCCATCCTGCTTATGACAAACCACTGTACACATCTAACCAGAAAAGCAGGAATCGAAATGAGTAATTCTTCAAACTGATCTGGGGCCACACATGCTTTCATGGAGGCATCAGGAAATAGAACTCAAATCCTTCCACTTCAAAACGCCCATAACACATCATCCTCTTTGGGGCATATGACACAACACAGTTGAGCTGTTCAGATTCCATGCAGTAGAGGGCAGTAATGCTCATACATACTTTACAACACATGCCGTGGCACTACACTGCAAAAAGTACAACCCACAAACACGAGTCTCCAAGCCTGGATCTACAGAGTCGGCCAAGCTCATGCTATGACACTAAATATACTCGTGTAGCCGTTTCCACTTGGGCTGTGAGATCCATCCCTCCCCAGCCAGGTTTCCGAACTCGAGCGCTATCCCAAGCAGGAATGTCTACACAGCTATTTGTAGCACCGTAGCATGAGCCCAAGTCTGTAGAACTGGGCTCTGAGGCATGCAGCGGTGAGGTTTTTTTCTTTTAAATGTAGATGTACCTTACAGTCCCCTCAGGTCCTCCGTCGTTTTCATAGACCTTGCTGCTTCTCCTCCAGTAACTTAGTTGGTACCTAATTCCTCCATGACTTGATGCACGAACTGCTGGATGAAATATTGTTATGCAGGACAATAAAGTAGTTGGTCATAGTCCTCGCTTTTGGCCTGGAAATCTGTGATTCTCTGACATTCTTATGTAATAGTTTCAAACACTGTTTTTTTTCTAGGCCTTGGCTGATGAGACAGTGTGAGCTAAGGGATAGGGCTCTGGTCCATAAGTTAGGAGACCTAGGTTCTATTTGTGACAGTACTGAATGACCATACATAAGTCACTTCACCTCTGTTGCCTTTTCTACCCATTGCTGGTGAAGTTGAATGGGTGTAGTTCAAGATCAGTGTGACAACCAGGCAGTAACTAAGCCCAGTACTATGAAGACCTGTAGGAGCTCTGCTTCTATTACAGCACAAAGTACAGGCAGTCTGGGTTAGTTGTTTTCCACCTGAGCACTGCTGTAAGAAGGGTTTTTTTTATACACACGCACACACACCTACCTTGACCAAAATCTTTTCATTTAATCAGCAGGTTTGTCCAGTTACTGCTAAGATGCAGAACAAGTTTAGGTACCAATGCGTTTGAGCCAATAAGAGGTCCAGCGTATTATTCTCACTCTCGCTCTCTGCTTATCACATATGACAAGCTAATTGTCAAAGGAAAGAGAAACCGTCCATCTCTCCGCTTCTGCTCCTTTGGGAGCCAAGTCTCTGCTCAGGGTTGCCATTTATCTGTTCCCTTTTTGGAACTCTCAGCAAAGAATAAGGCTCGTTCTCCTAGATCCTTTTGAGAGGTTTCCTATTAGTCACCAGAATAATTAAAGGTTCCAGTTGCATTGCATTAGCACATTTCATGTCATTAGAGTCCAGCTGCAGCATGAAAATTGCATATTTCCAGAGACTTCCATGCCAGCCAGCACTCCAGAAGCAAAGTTCTTTACATTTCATCACTTTCTAAAAGCAATATAACTAAGTGTTCCCTGAGCCTACTGCAGGGCAGCTTGCAAGAAGGACTCTAAATACTGGTCACTGCAATATCTGGACATAGGCAATATTTAAAACAATGCTTTCAAAAGGTATAATGAATATATTAAAACCGGGGTAGCTAAGGCTTTTTCATTGCTATGCTATACCATGTGGCCACACACAACTTCACAGTGAGAACAGGGCAAGCACGCTGACCATTCTGCTCCAAATAGCACAGGGCATTGCTTCTTCAGCTATAGGAGACACTTTGTTAGATGGAGCAGTGTAGGTTCTGAGATACACAGTTGAACAGTTCTGACTTCATCCTGGAGAGGGCAGTGGGGAAGACACACTCAGTTCATCATAACATTAATTGACAGATCTCTGGGGCTAGTCTAGTCAATGAAACCCTGCCAAAAATATACAAGCCGCTAATAACTCTGCCAGATCCTCAGTTTTGATTTATCTTAGGCACTTATATGACCCCATCAGTGCAATATCTGAGCATCTCACAATCTTTACTGAGGTAGCAAAGTGCTGTTATCCTCATGTTAAAATCGGGGGAACTGTGATACAGAGAGAATTACCAGAGACCCCACAGGAAGTCTGTAGCAGAGCAGGGATTTGAACCTTCATCTTCTAAGTCTTATATTAGCATCCAATCCATTGGATGATCCTTCCTCAAGCTTTTTTCTTTTTCCAAGTCAATTTACACCAGTAAAGACTGACCCATTGCCTTTTATAGCTTGATTTGTTTTCTCCTTTCTTTCTTGAAAAAAAAAAGAGAGCTATATTTACAAGTAGACTAAATGCTGTTCAAAATAAACCTCCTTCCTCCCCAAAAAAATCCCTGACTGAAATCGCAAACTATTTATGTCACAGACTTAAGTGTGAACTAACTACCTTTCAAAACAAAATAGCTTAAAATCAGTTCCTCCTTCATGTAGCTGCCAGGACCAGAGTTCTAGCCCTCAGGTTCTGACTGCTAACATCTCTAACTCCAGGTACGGGGGATGGCCATGCTGTGCTGCTTTTGAGGTTAGCACCTCAATGCTATAGCTTAGCATTAGCTACAATAGAAGTAGGGGAAATAGAAATCTCAACCTAAGGTCTACACTTTCATCTTGGCAAGTATAGTTGTCCTTCAGTTCATCTATCAAATATAGTTTTTTGTAATTGTAATAAATGGAAAAATATGCTCTGTGACTAGTATGGGATTTTGTGCACTGTTGTTGTAATGTGAGTGACTAATGTTACACTGCATTATTATTTAATGCCTCCAGTGTGCTAGGCATTTTACAAACATAAGAGAAGCATGGTCCTTGACCTGGAAAACTGGCAGTCTGAATGAGACATCACTAAGGAAGTGGGATCAGCCGGGAGCAGCCAGGGGCCTTGGGGTACAGCAGTTGTAGACAAGAGGTGATTAATAACAAGGTGAAATGTGTCTTCATAGAGCGGCCATGCACTGCCGTTGGGCAGCTGAGTGGTACTAGTCACACCTAAGGTCTTGCCAACAGACGGCAGGAGGCTGGATGAGAGAAGCCCTGCCGTGCCCATTCCTGCTGCTCCAAAATGGTACCTAGCCATGCCCCTGCCTCTAGGCACAGCAGCCCAAGCCAAGTCAAGGCACTCACCGGAACACTAGTTCTTGTGTTGCACGGATGGCTTTTCACCAGCGCAGTCAGCAAACACAGGGGAGGTTTCCAGTATTAGTCAAGAGTCCAGAAAGCAAGAAGCTCTAGTCCGAGAACAAGTGCGATTCCATTTTCTTGTCATTCTCATCCTTGACTCTCTCCCTTCTCCAGGAAGAGTCTTGCCTCTTCTCCATAGATGCTAAGGGCCTCGCTACTATTTCCTCCTACCCACGGCCTCAAGATACACTCCCTCACAATTGTAGCTACTGCCATGAAGAGCACTACACTACACAATCCCCTTCAGGACCTTGGTCTGCCACAAGGGGTCACCCTTGGGTGACAGGAGGAACTTTATCCTTTCTCTGGTGCTTTTGGTCTGCAGGCTGACACAAATCACTGTTCCTTTGCACTGCCCTACAAATTCTCTCTCTCTCCACAGTTTAGGCAAGGCTGAAGGACTGCACCAGGAAGTCCCATTTTGTTGCTCTGTGTCTTGCAGGCAGTTGTGGCTTCAGCAGCTGCAGAAGGCCATGACTTGGCAATTTTCTCCTTCAGGCTATGTTAATCTATCCAAGAGGCATGGCAAGATTGAATTCATTAGTGTTGGTAAAGTACATTGAGATTCTGAGATGAAAGGTGCTTCAGAAATGCAGAGTAGGCATATTAAATAGGGAGGAGTAATCCAGATCAGACATAATTAATAACAGTAATTAAAACTTTGTACTTTCATAGCACTCTCTATCTAAACATCTAGGGCTTGATGCAAAGCCCACTGAAGTTAATAGGTTTCAGAGGTGTCATTTCCAGGCAATGGGCTCTGATTCATTCTCCCAGATCGCTTTACAAATATTAATGGGCTAAGGTTCACAGCCCTCTAGCTAAGAGACAGGTCAGGATCATTAACCCCATCTTACAAATGAAGAAACTGAGGCACAGAGAGGGAAAGTTATTTGCTCATGAACACACTGTACCAGAACCAGGAAGAAAACCCAGATCTCATGTCGCCCATTTCTGAGCCTCAATCACTGCTAGGTGATGCTGTCTCTAAGCTGCCAGACTTTGGGAGCTGGGGCAGAGGGGTAAGAGGATTGGTTATCTCAATCTAACACAAATGCTAAGCTTTTTGCAAGCCAGCCACCACTAGTTATAGTCAATTTTCTTAGAGCCTGAGCTTTGAGACAGCATCTGTAGCTGTGAATCATCTTGGCCAGTCAAAGGAACAGTGAATTGTTATGGGCAAATTTCAAAAGATTTAAAATGGTTCAGCTAAGGCAGGGGTAGGCAAACTACAGCCTGGCCCACGAACCATTTTAAGCCGGCCGACGAGCTGCACCCCACGGTGGCGCGGCCTCACTCCAGCTGGCGCTAGGTCTGGAGGTTTTTCAACCCTCTCACCAAAAGGTTTGTGCTCCTTTAGGTTCAAGGTTTGGAGGAAGGTTAAGTTTTGTTCCTATTAGAGATGTGCTGCCTGGTGATGAGTGGACCATGGGTGCTCCTGGATTCCCAGCTCTGACACTGACTCCCTTTGTGGCCTTAGTCAAATTATTTTTACCCTATTTTACAGACGGGGAAACAGACCAGAGAGCTTATGATACTTACCCACCTACCTCACCAGGTTGGTTTAAGGATTAATTAGTTTGAGTCTGTAAAGGGCTTTGAAGATAAAAAAGCTTCACACAATTGATAATTGCTGTTACGCAAACCAGTTCTGCCATCCCTAGTAATTAATCGGTACAGGAGGGTGATGGGAGTTATTGGCTGAGAAATGTTGCTAATGGCAAGTCTTAATTTGAGTAGAGATGGTCCCGAACCAACACACCCCCTCCACCCCCGCCTTCGATTCAAGCACCCTGAAACTCAAGAAGAATTTGGCTCCAGATCCAGCCTTTGTAGGCGATCCCAGCTCTAACTATAGGAGGTTAGATTGTGCCAATCCAGGGTTCTTTTTTTCCCCCGCTCCTGGAAAAGGAGATTTACTTCTATCCTTCTCCATCGTCCCTCTCAGCTTTTAATAGCATTCTGTGCCTTTCAAAAGCTTCCATCAATCCATAATGCCTCCCCTTTTCCCTGCATGGGGTTCCACCTTATTATACACTACTTTGTTACAGCCTTGGCTTCAAAGAGCCCTAGTTCAAAGGGTCCTAGAAATGTTGAACAGGTCAGCAGTTTAAGGCTGATCTACACGCCTTTACACAGCAGCCACACGGCCTCAGTTTTGTTCCTGTGGGAAACAGGGAATCATGGGTTTATAGAGTTTCCTTTGGCCTTGAAACAGGCCACAGAATTGTGTGTGTCTTAGTGGCAAAGATCAAGCACCAAGGAATCCTCTGTAGTGGAGGAGCTCTGGAAATGCATCATTATGAGTCATTGACTTGTTCTTAATAGGAACTGAAGAGTGACGAAGGAAGGGATAAGAAGGAGAAAGGAGAGGGCATACCCCAGGGGACGGTTTCAGCTAAAATAAGTCTAGCCAAATACAAATACAGTAAAACCTCCATTTAACGGACTAATTCGGGCGAGGGGGTGTCCATTAAATCAAAAAGTCCGTTATTTAATAATAATAAAAAAAATGAGTTGTTGGAGCAGCAGCCCGCCCGCCCGCCACAGGGTCGGGGCGACAGCTCTGCAGCCCGCCCGCTGCCGTGACTCGGGCGGCAGCCGGGAGCCGGCAGCCAGCCCGCCAGAAATGGATCAGGAATGCATCAGACTTGCTCAGAAATTTTGTCCGTTGCATCCAAAGTCCATTAAATCGAGGTCCGTTAAATCGAGGGTTTACTGTACTGATTTCTAAGAGGGGCAGGGTAGGGAAGGAATGGCTCTCAGTATGGATGAGCAAGGTACAATACTACCCCAAATCCCAAACTCAACCTTAAATGAACGTTCCTCTGAGAATGAAAAAGGGTGGGGAAGATTTTTTTTTAATTATTTTTCGTTTGTACGCAGCTCTGACCTCCCATGTTCTTGCTGGGTCCAGGTGTGAAAATCCTATGCAGAAGACTCTTCTGGCCCACTTGATAAAGGTCAGTATCATTAGTGTTGTTTCACAGATGGGGAAACTGAGGCACAGAGAAGGCCCCTCTCTTTGGTCAAGGTTAAATGGCAGGTTAGTGTCAGAGCCAGGAACAGAATCCAGGTAACTTAGGTTCTAGTCCAGTGCACAATCCACAGGCCACCCATTTTAAACTCCTTGCTGACTAAACTAACCAGCTTAACTACACATGTTTTTTAAACTGCTTACAAGAGGGTTGCATCAATTTAACTTTATAGTCATATCCTGAGACGAGAGGTGCAGCTTCACTCATCTCTTTTACACCCGTTTTATATGCGTAATTCTTTTAGCTTCCCCGAAGAGAGACATGTAAATATGTGCAGAACTTGGCTTGTGGTATCTATTTGTCAGATGATACAGTGATTGGGTAATAGATAACTAGGTGCTATAGAGAGAAGAGGATTGAGAGATTGCCAGTGGGCATGTTATGTATGGAAAGGCTCAATGTTATGGCACCTGTATTAACTGTGTTGTGAAATACAGCTCAAAGTATTTCCATCTAAGCTGTTACAGAAGACATACAATAAGGTGAATTCACCCACATGTAGGCAAGTACAAGGTGTATGCCTCACTCAACTACTTAAGCCCTATTTCGATGGCTTAAAAAATACATGGGCCTTGTGATGTAGAGGCGTGGATTTCACTCACTGTGAGATATTTGGGATATGGATTTAGGGCAGGTGAGCAAAAGGAGAGGATCAGGCTCCAAAAAAACTCTGCTTTATCGCAGTTGCTTGATGCTGGGTAGGCAGAGAGCATCCAGGACATAGCTAAGAAGCTGCTTTCTTCTTTTCTCTTACCTTCTCTCATTTCATCTCTTTGCCTATAGTTCCTGGGGGAATGGCATTTTAATTTAATTGGTGAACTTTTAAAAGCAACACTTGCTTGGTCCTCAGCTGATCTACTCTGTTCTCAGCCAGCAAATCCCGGTATGAGAGTTCCTGGAAGGCTATATTAATCACTATGCAGCCAGATCCACCTCTGAGCCAAACTTTCAAAACTGGGGCCCTACATTGTCTGCATAACAAATGAGGTGTGCTGTAAAAACCCGCATTGCACAAGCAAACATGTACAGCTGCTTGATCTGAATGCATAATAACAAGTTAGTGGGTGCAACACAAGGTGTGAGTTGGGCAAGTCTGGCTCACGCTGTCCTTGGGTAAAGCAGTTTGTAAGTCCCCAGCCATCCTTGCATCTTGAGCAGAACTCTCAGAAGTAAGTTTTGCTGTTCCTCTTTCCTTGGCCTGGGTGGCATGATCTCTCAAGGCATCTGCCTGTTTACGTTAGTTAATGGAAAGCAGCTTTGTTTATGGAAAAGATCTATTTTTGTTTTCCTTCTTTCGATTAAACTGACTTTTATCCAGGATTGCTTTCTGCTCTGGGGAAAGAGGTGGTCTGCTTCTCTTAGTCCCAGTTTGTAAGTCTGGTCAAGGGTAGTGGGGAGCAAATCCTGAACATATTATTTAATTGGGTAGGATTAGAGTAAATCTTAGAATCCGAATAAAGCAGGAAAGTTAATGTCTCTCTCCTCTTCGCAGCATTTTGTCATGTGTCTCTGTACAATGGCGTTTGTTTGTGTCCCAAGCAAATCTAGAAAAGCCACAGTGGAAACAAGGCCTGTGTGTGCATTTTATGAGCAGGGAACTGTGTGGAGAAGCAAGTTGACTGGGGTTTGAGTCAGCCAGTATCTGCATCCCCTGGAGAAAAAACTCCAAAAGTATCTATCAAGGTCTCGTGAGGACAAATCACTTCACTGGTGCGTCTTTCAGCTACTCTGGGCTTTGAGCTTGAGCCAAATAGGGTCAGGACATGGATGGGGAGTCTTCCAGTGAAAACCCAGAATGGAACAGTCTGTAGTGTGGGCGCTTCAGAGGGCGATGCTCTTCCCTTGAAGTCATTACTGAACCAGGAGCCACGTGAGTTCTGCTGGAAGTGCTGCCTTCTGGATGAAAAGTGAAATTTTATGACCAGCTGTGGTCATAAAAGTCTGCTGGACACTTTTTGACCCCAGTAGACATTGTATCCCTGAGTCCTAATTCTGACTCCAATACTGACTTGCTTGATGGCTTTTAGCAATTCTCTGCTTCCTCCTCAGTGAAATGGGGATAATACTTTCCCATCTTGCAGAGCTGAACTGAATACTTGCAAAGTGTTGGGTACATGGGTGGCTGGATAAAATGTGGCCACCATTTATATACCACTCTAGAAATATTGGGTGAAATTCTGGCCCCATTAAAGTCAATGGCAAAACTCCCATTGATTTCTGAACAGCCGGGACTGCTTTACCCATTAAGTATAGCTCTGTGATATAGGCAAGTATTATTTTTCTCTCCTTTCATTGATGAGAATGTAAAGTGTGTGTGTGTGTGATATCTGCTCATATTTATATTTATATATATATATATGAAATATATAAAACCCAAGTTATTTAGGTTGCACAATCAAGCCCCGTGGAACTGCAGGAATTAAAGTTGCCCATGCAGCCTTAATTCAGCACCTTATGCATATGCATTATGATACAGTCCATAATTACATGATCACATATGAGTTGTGTTCCACAGGACTTGAAACTTTCACCATTTCATTTCAATTTCAAAGTCCTGCTGCAAACCAGGGAGGTGTTAACGCTCTTCAAAATAAGAGTAGCAAGAATTTGTAAAGGGAAAGTGTTCGGTGTCCTACATATAGTGGTGCTGCCACTCTCCAGTGATAAGTGGGTGGTTTAGCCAGAATACAGACAATTAAGAAAAATAATACTGGTAATAATCAACTCAGAGTACAGAGATACCAATTTCTGGAGCTAATCATTTGTCTCCTTTGAAACCATCCAATTCATGTCAAGAGATTAATATGGCCATCTCATTGATATATTCTGATTTTTTGATGTTTTGCCTAACATCAGCTTCAGTAAATTGAAATGATTAGGTTTATCCATGTCTGAAATGTAGTTCAGAGAAATTGTTCCCACAACACAGGACTGATTTAAGAGGAAGGGATAATAAGATATCAGCTAGCTTTTGGCAGGTTGCCCATTTGACACTGAAGATCTGTCCCAGACTGTTTGTTGCATTTGAAATAGGACAGCCAGCCATGGCAAGTCTGGAACCTCTCCTGGTGTGTATGCGCACATAAGCACACACCAGTTACCGGCTCCCTGCCCACAGCCATCGGTCATTGTGTGCTAATCAGAGGAAACCACTAATATTGCTCAACCAAGGGCTCATTATAGCTTCCTCTTCATTTACTGGGCTATTGTAACAATCAAAATCTTTAGGTATGTCTGGCCAAGAGGACTGGACATTTCAGGGTGTTGGTAAAGGGATGCAGCCTTTCATTTCTAGGTGAGCATGTCAAAGTGACCAACCATTGTTACCATTATATATGACAACTAGCATAAGTGCCCGGCGTTGCTCGGGTCAGTCGGAGGTGGGGAGGGGTCAGACAGCTGACACCCCCTGACCAACCCCAACACCCCTCACCCACCCCGACACCTTTCCACCCCCCCCAGACCAAACCCGACACCCCCCGGCTCACTTACCCCCCGACCAAACCCGACACCCCCACCTAACTCCCCCTAAGCAAACCCAACACCCCCGCCTCACCCCCCGACCGAACCCGACACCCCCACCTCACTTACCGTCCCACCAAACCCAACTCGGATCCGTCGCAGGCGGGGAGGGGGCCCAGAGGCCGAGGGATTCCGGGGACCTTCGCAGGTGGGCGGGGGCACAGGGCTGATAGATTCCGGGGTTCCGTTGGGAGGGGGGAGGGGCAGAGAACTGAGGGATCTCCGGGGTTCCGTTGGAGCAGGGAGGGGCAGTGAGCTGAGCGAGTGCGGTGTCTGTTGGAGGGGGTATTATGACGTCATCACCACCTAACCGCCCAGCCGATGTGATTGGCCCTGAAAGACTTTCACCCCTGGGGGGTGTCAGAGGTGAGATCCGAAAATTTTTCGACCCTTACAACCATCTAGACCCCAAGACCCCTAACTGTACCAAATTTCAAGTCTCTAGCTCAAACGGTACGGGAGGAGTTCGCGGTCATACATACATACATACATACACCACTTGACTTTTATATATATAGATATTCCTTCTTGCACTGAGCATAGCCCATGTATTGCAGCAACAGAACTTTTACTGGCATCTCTGGACTGCTTTAACATTTCCCCCCTCTATCTACCTATTCTACTACACATCCTCTGACTCTCTACTTGTAATGTACTGTCCATTTAAGACTAGATGAGATAATTGACGTTACATGTGTCCTGGCTGGGAAAGTGGACGAGGGCTTTGAACAGTCAGATGGAGAGAGAGTTGGTCTCAGGGAACAGTCAGTGTTTGAGAGCGGGAAGGTATAGGAAAACCCGATTTCTGGTCCTTTAAGGACTCGGAACCAGGAGCCTTGTAGAGTGGGTGGGCCGAGGCTCCCCTCTCTCCCAGCCAAACACAGACAGGCATTTGGGCTTATTAAACCCACTTGGGAAGGATTAGGAGATGGATTAAATGACTCGACAAGGAGTCAAAAAGAGGCTCCAAACCATTTATCTTAATACTAGCATAAGTGCCCGGCGTTGCTCGGGTCAGTCGGAGGTGGGGAGGGGGCAGACAGTTGACACCCCCTGACCAACCCCAACACCCACCCTTCACCCACCCTGACATCTTCCCACCCCCCCGACCAACCCCAAGACCCCCCGGCTCACTTACCCCCCGACCAAACCCGACAACCCCACCTGACCCCCCAAAACAAACCCAACACCCCCACGTCACCCCCCGACCAAACCCGACACCCCCACCTCACTCCCTGAGCAAACCCGACACCCCCACCTCACCCCCCGACCGAACAGTGTATTTAATAATCTGTGTGCTACACAGTGCACCGTGAGCCGGGGGGGGGGGTGTCGGGTTTGGTCGGGGGGTCAGGTGGGGGTGTTGGGTTTGCTTGGGGGGGTCAGGTGGGGTTGTCGGGTTTGGTCGGGGGGGTAAGTGAGCCGGGGGGTGTAGGGTTTGGTCTGGGGGGGTGGGAAGGTGTTGGGGTGGATGAGGGGTGAGTGTTGCGGTTGGTCAGGGGGTGTTGCGGTTGGTGGGGGGTTGAGGTGGGGGTGTCAGGTTTGCTTGGGGGGATGAGGTAGGGGTGTCGGGTTCGGTCGGGGGTAAGTGAGCCGGGGGGGGTGTCGGGTTTGGTCTGGGGGGGTGGGAAGGTGTCGTGGTGGGTGAGGTGGGGGTGTCGGGTTTGCTTGGGGGGGTGAGGTGGGAGTGTCGGTTTCGGTCGGGGGGTAAGTGAGGTGGGGGTGTCGGGTTTGCTTGGGGGGGTGAGGTGGGAGTGTCGGTTTCGGTCGGGGGGTAAGTGAGCCGGGGGGGGTGTCAGGTTTGGTCTGGGGGTGTTGCGATTGGTGTGGGGGGGGGTGAGGTGGGGGTGTCAGGTTCGGTCGGGGGGTAAGTGAGCCAGGGGGTGTCGGGTTTGGTCTGGGGGGGTGGGAAGGTGTTGGGGTGGGTGAGGGGTGAGGGGTGGGTGTTGGGGTTGGTCAGGGGGTGTTGCGGTTGGTGGGGGGGGGTGAGGTGGCGGTGTCGGGTTTGGTCGGGGGGTAAGTGAGCCGGGGGGAGGTGTCGGGTTTGGTCTGGGCACCCACCCCAACACCTCCCCCCCCCCAGACCAAACCCAACACCCACACCACACCCCTCACCCCCCCCAGACACCTTCCCACCCCCCGAAGCAAACCCGAAACCCCCACCTCACCCCCCCGACCGAATCCGATACCCCCACCTCACTTACCGTCCCACCAAACCCAACTCAGATCCGTCGCAGGAGGGGAGGGGGCCCAGAGCCGAGGGATTCCGGGGACCTTCGCAGGTGGGGGGGGCACAGAGCTGATGTAGTCCGGGGTTCCGTTGGGGAGGTGGGAGGGGCAGAGAACTGAGGGATCTCCGGGGTTCCGTTGGGGAGGTGGGAGAGGCAGAGAACTGAGGGATCTCCGGGGTTCCGTTGGAGGAGGGAGGGGTGAGCTGAGCGAGTGAGGTGTCTGTTGGAGGGGGGTATTATGACATCATCACCACCTAACTGCCAAGCTGATGTGATTGGCCCTGAAAGACTTTCACCCCTGGGGGGCGTCAGAGGTGAGATCCGAAAATTTTTCGACCCTTACCAGCATCTAGACCCCAAGACCCCTCACTGTACCAAAATTCAAGTCTCTGGCTCAAACGGTGTGGGAGGACTTCGCAGTCATACGTACATACATACATACGTACATACATACATACACCACTTGACTTTTATATATATAGATATTAGTCCCGTAAGCGAGGGGTAATATTGTTTTAAAGGGGGTAGGGGTAGCTCAGTGGTTTGAGCATTGGCCTGCTAAACCCAGTGTTGTGAGTTTGATCCTTGAGGGGACCATTTAGGGATATGAGGCAAAAATAGGGATTGGTCCTGCTTTGTGCAGGGGGTTGGACTAGATGATCTCCTGAGGTCCCTTCCAACTCTGAAATTCTATGATTCCATTCTGGATGTACATGAATTATTTTGGGACTCAGAGGGAAACTGAGGCAGGGTGCCCACAGGGCCACCTCAGGCCATAAGGGGGCACCCTGGGATATCACCTCTCTACACTATCTGTCTCAAACTCACCCGTTTACATTAAGTTCTAACAAGTCTCCCATCACTCTAGGGAATGTGTCCATCATGCTGGATTTCCCAAAGCCCTCTCTGTTTATTGCAGCCTTCCCAGACTTCACTCCCACATGCCTCCATATTGTATTTGTCCAACCTTCAGCCATATGATGCAGCCTGAAACTCTGCAAGACAACCAAAGGTTGCACCAGTAATTTCCACTGCTTGTCTTGGATTGCAGTGGATTTTGCTATAGTTAGAAGTATTTATATGGGAAGTCCTTGGTGCAGAGACTGTCTTTTATGACATGTAGGTACAGTGCCCAACACAATGGGGCCCAGATCTCCACTGGGCCCTCTAGTTGCTACCATAACTGCAAGGGGAGGAGGGGAATTCAGTGCAAAATGCTGCCACATAAACAGAATCCCCCGCCTCCAATTTCTACCTGAAGCACATGCTGTGGATACATTTAATGCAAGGGGCTTTGCTGACTAAAACCCTTGTAAAAATCAATCCTTAAGGCTTCTTCTCATGTGCAACTTTCATCTAAGTAAAGGAGCTATGGCATATCAAAGGTGGCTGCACCAGCCACTTTAGATTTAGTAGTAAATCCATTGAAAAACATTTCCAGGGAAATAAATCTCAGCTTGCTGACTTCCTCCTATTCTTTACTTTATCCTCTTATTGATTTTCGTCTCAGGAAATTTAAACCTCTCGATTTGTTTTATGAGACACTTGTCGACCAAATGACAAGGAAAAAGACAGCGCTGGATATTTTCCTTAGCAGTTTTAAGTAGAAATAAAGAGCGTTTCTTTGAAATTAGTCTTGCTCTTGTGACACAGAAGGAAGAATATATCTGACAAGCCCTTCAGAAAGCTTTAGCGCAGTGCATGGAGAGAGCTCGCTGGCCAGGCTCTGACACAGCTCCGCGGTGGATGTGCCTCAGAAGCTCATTGATAAATTTGACGTGTAAACAAGCTGTTGCTAAAAATATTTAACCCTGGGGACACTGGCTGGTTCGGGAGAGTGGTAATGGAATACAGATCTTTTCACCTCTAGGCATCAGTTCAAATCCAAGCCATTGACCGAAACTCATTATCATCTGATTGCTGCTCAGTGCCCCATGAGAAGTGAGTTGGGGTGTTTCTGTTGGATAAATAATCATATCGTTATGCCAGGGATGTTGGGGTCAGCTTTTAATACTCTGATGTCTTAGGCTGCTTCTACCCAGCAGGGAAGGTGCCCTTAAAGGAGCAGACTCTGTGAACTTTGTCTGGATGAGGGAGTGACTTCTAGGACACAGGTGCATTGGTGCAACAACTTCCTGCCCCATTTGCTAGTGCTGCTGCTCCAACAGGCTGGGGTGGGAGGGCACTCTTAAAGGAGCATGGTCCCTCCGCTGCACCCAAGTTGTCCCAGCTGATGAGTGGGTAGGCAGCCTGGAGTCCGTTCTAAAACTGAACTATCTGAGGGTAAGGCTACACTACCCGTGCTCGATGTATCTGGGATCGATTTATCGCATCTCATCTAGACACAATAAATCAATCCCCGAATCGATGGCTGTACTCCACCTCGGCAGGAGGAGTAAGCAGAGTCAATGGGGGAGCAGCCATGGTCAACCTGCCGCCATGGGGACGGCCAGGTAAGTCGAACTAAGATAATTAGCGTAGCTGAAGTTGCGTATCTTAGTTCAAACTCCCATCCTAGTGTAGCCCAGGCCGTAGGAAGCATTGATATGGCCTTCCCCTAATCCTGGCCCTACAGAGAGATCAGGGAGTGAAAAGGCCACAGACTGAAATACCGTCTGTGCCTTAGAGGTCGTTATTTCAGAGCAACATTGCATCGTACTGGTGGGACAGCATGGGGGAAGTTTGTACTGTCCCCTTTAGACTGTACGGTCTTTGGGGCCAGGACTGTCATTTATGATGTGTCTGTACAGCACCGACCGCAATGGGTCCCCATACTGGTTGTTATCTACCACAGTATAAATGTTATTGAGCAGTACATGTCCTTGGGATAAAGAATTTCATTCTCCCGGGCTGGCAATTGGGGCCCCTTTCACAAGACTAAACTGAAAAAAGAAAGTTAAGTGTTTTGTGGCAAATAAGGAGTGCACACTGCACATTTCCACCAGGACCTTCGAGTGCCTATAGACCTTCAGTGTCTAAAATTTACTTGTATTCCCCGTGTTTTAAGGTGCCTTTACCCCACTTACCTTTTCTAGAAGAGTACGATTTGCAGGAACAGCTGGTTTTGTTAGCTTTAAATAACATATCACAAAACCTGGAAGCAGCGATAACAATGAGTTAGTCTCTCCTTTTCCAGTGGGCCCTGAATTGCACTTTTTGTAGAGATTTGGGGAGAGGGAGGAGTTACTAAATTCAGTCTGAGAGTCAGCAATAGATTGAAATCTGATCACAGCTCCTTACAGTGATAATAGCCTGAAGAGATTAACCAATGTATCTGGATCGTCTACTCTGCCACAGGCTCTTTCTAATATATGTGTTGGGATTATACTTTTGGACAAATGTAAACTTGGGGTTTTCCCATACAGCTAACAATGGCCCCAGTCCCATTGAGATCAGTGGAACGCCTCACATGTATAAATATTAAGCACGTGCATACGTGTTTGCAGTATGTGGACCTTGGTCCATAGCCCTCATGCGTGTTGATAGCAGTGTTTCCACCAGAAAACCACCTTTTTTCTTTTGTCGTACTTGGGAGACTTTCTATTGCTCACCACTGGTGTAATCCCCATGTTCTTCCTGGTTGGATGCCTGTGCATGCTTAACTGAGGTGCAGAAGCCTACTGTGAGTACTTAGTATAGTAGAACATGGGGCATCCGTACAATGGAGACCCCTCCTGCCTTGCAGAAATTCAGAATGCTTTTGTCACCAACTTAAAAAAATGAAGTTATTAATCTGATCCCATGACTAGTTCTTTCTTTCATCTATTCCAACCCACTGTTCAAAGCAGGACCGATCTCCAACTAAGTCATCCAGGCCAGGGCTTTGTCAAGTCTGACCTTAAAAACTTCTAAGGAAGGAGATTCTGCCACCTCCCTAGAGAACCCATTCCAGTGCTTCACCACCCTCCTAGTGAAAAAGTTTGTCCTAATATCTGACCTAAACCTTCCCGTCTGCAACTTGAGACCATTACTCCTTGTTTTGTCATCTGCTACCATTGAGGATAGTCTAGATCCATCCTCTTTGGAACCCTCTTTCAGGTGGTTGAAAGCAGCTATCAAATTCCCCCTCATTCTCTTCTGCAGACTAAACAATCCCAGTTCCCTCAGCCTCTCCTCATAAGTCATGTGCTCCAGGCCCCTAATTATTTTTGTTGCTCCCCGCTGGACTCTTTCCAATTTTTCCACATCCTTCTTTTAGTGTGGGTCCCAAAGCTGGACATAGTACTCCAGATGAGACTCACCAATGTCGAGTAGAGGGGAATGATCACGTCCTTCGATCTGCTGGCAGTCCTACTATTTATACAGCTGAAAATGCTGTTAGCCTTCTTAGCAACAAGAGCACACTGTTGACTCATATCCAGCTTCTCATCCACTGTAAGCCCTAGGTCCTTTTCTGCAAAACTGCTCCCTAGCCAGTCTGTAGCAGGGTATGGGATTCTTCCTTCCTAAGTGCAGGACTCTCAAGACCTCTCACCATTTGTCTTGGCTCTGGTTAGAGGCGCATTGCAGGCTCCCCTTCCTCCTGTTTAATACTAGCCTCCATCCCTGTTGCCCTAAGTCCCTAGAAAAATGCACACACCAGTTCGGGATCCATAACCTATACACCTCTCTGCAGGACTGATCCCTTCCACCCCAGCCCATCCGGTTGGCCATGGAGCAGGATAGGAAGGGAGAAGATCACATGCAAGTTTTTGGCCTTTGCTGCTGAAAAGCCCATTCAAATAGTCCCATACTTGCTTGAACCAGCCATGAGAATAATTCCCATAGATGCATAAGGGGTCATGTTTTCACACAGTGAATCAGTTTGAATGTTCCACAGAGGTGGAGACGGTGTTATTACAAGGAGACCTTCCTTCCTGTTCCCCACCACCCATGATTTTTGGCTTTCTTTAGAAGACCTTTTGAGAGGGACTAGTGGCCCTCTGGGACAGGCCCACTTCCACCAATAATTGTGGGTCAAAAATTAAACTGGACGGAGAGGAATGGAGACCAGGTAATCTATATATATAAAAGTCAAATGGTGTATGCGTGTATGTATGTGCACTTACTCCTTCCACACCGTTTGAGCTAGAGACTTGAAATTTGGTACAGTTATAGGTCTTAGGGTCCTAATCAGGGTAAGAGTTGAAAATGTTTCAAATCTCACCTCTGACGCCCCCCAGGGGTGAAATTATTTAAAGGCCAATCACATCACCTGGGCAGCTGCTGTTCTCTGTGACATAGTTATGATGTCATAATACCCCCTCCAACGGACCCTGCATTCGCTCAGCTCTCTGCCCCCTTCCCCCTCCAACGGACCCCGCACTCGTTCAGCTCTCTGCCCCCTCCCCCCTCCAACGGACCCCGCACTCGCTCAGCTCTCTGCCCCCTCCCCACCTCCGACGGACCCGAGTTGGGTTTGGTCGGTGGGTAAGTGAGGTAGGGGTGTCGGGTTTGGTCGGGGGGTGAGGTGGGGGTGTCGGGTTTGGTCGGGGGGTAAGTGAGCCAGGGGTGTTGGGTTTGGTCTGGGGGGGTGGGAAGGTGTCGGGGTGGGTGAGGGGTGAGATGTGGGGGTTGGGGTTGGTCAGGGGGTGTTGGGTTTGGTGTGGGGGTAAGGTGGGGGTGTTGGGTTTGGTTGGGGGTGTGAGGAGGGGGGTTGGGGTTGGTCGAGGGGTAAGTGAGGTGTGGGTGTCGGGTTTATTTGTGGTGGTAGGTAGGGGTGTCGGGTTTGGTTGGGGGGGGATGAGGTGTGGGTGTTGGTCAGGGGGTGTTGGGATTGGTAGGGGGGAGACGTGGGGGTGTTGGGTTTGGGGGGGGTGAAAATGTGAGTCGGGGTTGGTCGAGAGGTAAGTGCGGTGGGGTGTCGGGTTTGGTCGGGGGGGTGAGGTGGGGGTGTCAGGTTTGCTCTCTGCCCCCTCCAATGGACCCCGCACTCGCTCAGCTCTCTGCCCCCTCCCCACCTCTGACTGACCCAAGCAACGCCGGGTATTTTCGCTAGTACACACTAAAAATCTTGACATTCTAACTCAGAACGGTCCAATGCAAATGACAGGAGTTTTACCTCAGTTCTCTTCAAGTGGGGGCTGATCCTCCTGTTCTTCTCAATGCCTCAAACTGTCCTCCTGACTTTAATGGGACTGTTCCCTAGGCTAAGGCAAGAGGGCTTTGGGCCCTGCAAAGTCTCCTGGAAATGACTTGAAGTTTGAGAGTTAATATAACTTCTCTCCTGGACTTATATGAACAGGAAGATATTTTGCTTCCACAGTAAAGGGATCTTCATCTCATCCTTCTGGTAAAACAGGCACAGCTATCTGGGGCATGCGTCAGAGGGAAAGTGTTTCAAAAGGGAAGGGATCTTTGGATAAATAAATCCTGTAAAGAGAATTTCTTATATCAACTAATACTAGCGTTTTTCACTTAGGTGCTATCTGAGGGTCTAAGAAGTTCTCCAGACATCACAACACTCTCTGACAAGGTAAGGAAAGGAAGAATCACCCCCCTTTCATACACTAGCAGATTGAGGCAAGATGGACCCATTTGCCAGTGTTACCTGGGGTTCTCTCCACCCAAAGATCTTGGTAACTTTTACTCTGTTTGAGGTGGTGTCAGGAAATAAATCAAGGGAGATACTAAACAATAGTGGTTCACTACAGCCTACTGACTTGGCTACTGTTAGCAATATGCAATAGAGATTCAGGCACTGTACTGGTTTGCCAAAATCTCCCTGTACAGCAGAGCCTGGTAGAGAATTCAGGAATCCGGACTGCCAGTCTAGTCCTTTAACCCAGTAGTTCTCAGCCTATTTACCGCTGTGGGTCGCATATGCAGCTCTCTATGTGTTATGTGGACCCCATCCACACAATACATATACTACCTGTATGGCCCTGAGGATGGCACATGGGTCGCAGCTGATTGGGCCGTAGGTTGAGAACCACAGCTCTAACCACTAGTTCACACTGTCTCATTTGTTTTGTTGAGTGTCCATGCATGATTTTTCTCTCCCACCCACATATATCCCTTTCTGATATTTTGAATGAGTACAAAGTCAAAAATAGATGTTTGGCACTCGTTTATTTCTCTGCTTGTGTATTAACCATTAGTTCAGTTTCATTGAACAGTGATCCTGTTGTTTATATTTTCATGCTGATTCTAATATATTAGAGCTATTAATTTCAGCCTTCAGTTATTCCATGTCACAACTGAACATGTGGACACTGAAACAAAGCTCCCTATCATGGGAGCAGACCGTTGTTATGATTCGCGTCCAAGCAGTTCAAGAGAACAATCCTGTAACAGTAGAATAAAGCAGCCTTTCATTAGAGTTGCACCTTGGAGCTCTTCTCTAAATAGGAAACATTCCAAAAAAGTATTTGAAATTATATCCCCACACCCCAAGCTTTTTTTCAGCCTAGTTAACGTCATAAAATGGATCATGAATATGTCCTTTGAAAAAGATGCCAGTTCTGTGTAGCTTATACAGTGTGTATGTATTACCACTGAGAAAATTGCCAAGACTGTATAGAATGTATGTGCTAGAGAAGACACAGAAGGTTAAGGGAGGGAAAACATATACTGGAATGTGGTGGTATAACAAATCTATCTTGAAAGCTGCATAGATCATGAGTAATGAAACTAAAGATGAAATATCACATCTCGCCCTCATTCTTTACAGTTACATGTGTATTATCTTGCAGCATAAATATTCCATCTGTGCTTTGTGATTATGTTTTTCTTCATCTAAGAAATAAGTCGCATTTGTCACACATCCATAGCTGTGTCAGCAGTTGTGAAATGCCTCTTCCAAGGGAGAAGTTTACAGAATAACGTAACATTTATAATGAAGCTAGTTTTTCATGCAAAGACATTCTCACAATTCAGAAAAGGTCTTTTTAATTATAGGGGCTACAAAGTCTCCTCCCATTGTTCCTGCCCTTTATCATCTTCCACACTGTGTTCTTACAGACAATAAAAGTGGGGGAAATCCTAGTGTGTGTCTACACTACAGTGTAAGCCCAGGGTCTGAACTCAAGCTCAAGCCTAAACCCCTTTCTGTTTACAGGCAAGTCACTTGGACCCAAGGTCCCAGGACCCCATGGAGGTGGAGGGGCCCAGCCTGAGTTCAAGCCCTATTGCTTTGCAACATAGACCCAGCCCAATTGGACTCTTGCTCTGGGAGTTTGCCAAAAGTATCCCACAGTCGCATGGGCTGACTTTCTTTGTCTGAGTCTGGTCAAGTCTGGTGGACAGTCAAGTTTTCCCAAGCAGCACCATGAACAAAGGGCGAAAGCTAAGGTGACTAGAGAGCAAGTGTGAAAAATTGGGACAGGGAATGGAGGGTAATAGGAGCCTATATAAGAAAAAGACCCAAAAATCGGGACTGTCCCTATAAAATCAGGACATCTGGTCAGCCCATTTAGCAGCCACAGTTTGCGAGGGCACTAGGAAGTTTGGGATATGGTGGCTGGATTCAGGCCCACATAATATAGTGTAAGCACTGGGACTCAGGGTTCAACAAATTCCGAACCTTGGATTACAAATGAGTGGAGACACTCAAGCCCTAAATTAACAAAACCAGGGTCTGCTAACTCGAGGTTACTGGGTTTACAGTGCAGTGTAGATGTAAAAGTTACTGTTATAAGCAGCAGTGGTAAACCAGCAGGAGGAGAATACTACTGTACAGATCAGAAACAGCTAAGAGTCCCATGGCGCCTTAAAGACTAACAGGTTTATTTGGGCATAAACTTTCATGGATAAAAAACCCCACTTCTTCAGATGCATGGAGTGAAAATTACAGATGGAGGTATAAATATACTGGCACATAAAGAGAAGGGAGTTACTTTACAGTGGAGAACCTGTGCTGACAAAGGCAGAGCTACAATTCATTTGCAAACTTAACACCATTAATTTGGGCTTGAATAGGGACTGGGAGTGGCTGGCTCACTACAAAAGCAATTTTCCATTTGCTAGTATTGACACCTCATCAGTTATTGGGAGTGGACCAAATCCACCCTGACTGAATTAGCCTTGTCATCATTGATTCTCCACTTGAAAGGTAACTTCTCTTTATGTGCCAGTATATCTATGTCCGTATTTGTAATTTTCACTCCATGCATCTGAAGAAGTGGGTTTTTTTACCCACGAAAGCTTATACCCAAATAAATCTGTTAGTCTTTAAGTTGCCACCGGACTCCTCGTTGTTTTTGTGGATACAGACTAACACAGCTACCTCTCTGATACTGTACAGATCAGGTTAGTCTAAGGAAGGGGTGTTGGGGGTACCTATTGCTGTAGGAAAGCTTCAGTACAATGCCAGCAGCACCACTGCTGAATTTCTAAAGAGTCGCCAAAGTTGAGTGTTCACACATTAAAGTAGAAGCCTCTCCTCAGAGCTGCAGTCCCCATTGAGGATTTCTTAAGCAACGGTTGAAATTGTTAGTAGGAAATCTAGAGGTATTGCAGCCATTTCCTATTAGATAGTGTCTCAGTAGGCATGGGTGGGGTAATAGGACACTCCTGAGTTGCTTAGATCTAATATTACACTTAATTTATACATTTATCATTGGCGCTAGTGGAAACTCAGAATTTCTATTCTGTGGAAAATTGCAACATTTGCAAATGTTGAAACAAAAACATTGAAAATGTCCCACTAAATGAAACTTTTGGGGAAAAAATCAATTTGGGTCAAAGTTCTGATTCAGACTTTTTATATACTACATTCCAATGTATAACATAATATTTTTTCTTGAAACAAGGTCTTTTTTAAAATGAAAAATTGAAAGATTCCTGTCTTATAAAGTTGAATTGGAAACTTGGTTTCAATTTTTCTTTTTCTAAGCAAAATTTCATCAAAAGGGACGTGTTCCCATGGAAAGTATGATTTTTTTTTTTTACAAAATTGCATTTTCTGGTGGAAAAACATTCCAGTGGAAAGATTTTAACCAACATTAATTATCATCTCTACAAGGGAATTTATCCAAATTTAAGAAGGGAAGTTTATTTATTGTGTTTGTTTCAATACATTACTCTGAAGAAATGAAATATTTGAAACAAAATAGCCATTGTTATTTATGTAGGGCCTAAGGTATTTCCATTCTGCTGGCGCAAAGCAAGCACAGTAGCCCAAGAATGACCCCTATTCCCCATGAATCCCTGCTGATTCATGTAGTACACTAACAGGGTAATAAACAGAAATGCCTTTTGAATTACAAGTTCTATTAGCAATACAGGGGAAAGATCAGTGTTTGCCAAACGGAGAAGAACAAAACTGGTACGGAAAGGAATTTTATGTGCAAGCTTCTCAGAGGGGATTAAAAGCGCTCTCAATAATGACTGAAAGAAAACTGAAATGGCATGTCACTGAATATACAGACACTGCCCTGCATATGTCCACACCCTCATACCATGTGCAGCAACACAGGGGCCAAATGCATAAGGTTGCTGCAGAGTGTTTTCTAATAGCTTTTCATCCTTCAGCTCCACATGCTAAAATTATAATGAGACCTTGTTTGCTTGCCCTGTAGACCCATCTGACCAAAATGGGGGACATTAGTGAGTGTTAGAAAAAGTATTCAAGTGTGAAATGAATTTCTCAAACATTAATAAGTATTTCTAGAACTCACTTTCATAATGTGACAGTTCCACAGCTAATAAATCACAGAGAAGGGAAAGTGTGATAACAGCGCAGCACAAGGAAGCCTGGATCTATGAAGTGCAACTGAGGGATATATGAAAGAACCATGCTGATGACCCCATGTTTACTTTTTGGTGTTCTGAGCTTTCACTTGATTACATTCATTCCTCTCCTCTGAAGAGCTACTATGTGCTTTTACCTGTGTTCTCAACTGTTTGTTTTTTGTAATTTGGCCTCTTTGCCGAGTTATTGCCATGATTTAAGGAGCACCAATTTTAAAAAAAAGCTGAGATGAAAGGAACATGTACAGTGGACACGAAGGGGCCTTTCTAAAGACATGGGTTGATTAGAGTTAATGTGCTGAGCGAAACAATTCTGGACTTGAGCTAGCAAGCTCCAATCATCATACTTTGGCCTGTGGATGAAAAGGGGAGTCAGTTACACAAAACAATGTAAAAACAAGGCAATCAGTGGGAGTAGCTATTTGCATTGAGGTCACAGCGAGAGGCGCCAAATGAGATCAGGTTCCATTGTGCTAGGTACTGGAAATGCTCAGCCTTTTGGCTAAGAAAGCGTTATCTAAATAGTTAGATAGCCCTGGCTCCAAAGGGCTTGTTCGCATTGCAAAGTTAACTCTCACTAGAGCAGTGGTTCTCAAACTGGGGGTCGGCTTCAGCAGCATTTCGGCAGCAGCTCCAAACGCGGGAGTGTGTCCACCGAAAAGCTGCCGAAGTGAAAACGTCCACTGCTGGCGGCATTTCGGCAGACACAGAGAGGAACGCTGCATGTCCACTGAAATGCCGCCTAAAGCGGAAGTGTTCAATTCGGTGGCATTTCGGCGGACGCACTTAAATCTTATCATTTAAGATATGCAACTTCAACTACGAGAGTAGCATAGCCGAAGTCAGCATATTTAGGTCGACTTACTGCTGTGTCTTCACGGCACTGAATTGAACGCTCCCGCTCCCCTGTCAACTTCGCCTGCGCCTCTTGCGGCGGTCAACGGAAGAGCGCTCGGATCGATTTATTGCATCTAGACTAGATTAGACTGAAAGATTGATGCTACCTGCCCTTGGAGGAAAAGGAAGAGGTTAAATGAGCCCTGGGAGAGAGAATCAGGACATGAAGCAAGGAGGACTGGGCGGAAGAGATGGAGTTTGAAAATGCTCCTTCTCCTGATACTTTTCTCTAACGAGCACATCAGCAGCAGGATGGGAGGGAGCTCTTTGTGGAAAGCAAAAAGGTTGCAAAACAAGGAAATTTATCTTTAATTGACCAGGCTGAGTTCATTTATAATTCAGTGAATAAAGAGTCCTGCCACACTTAAAGAATTCCTCATCTTTTTCAAAATTACAAATAAATTAACTGGGAATTAGCTAGAGATAAGCCTGAACCAGAACACTGGACCAAAACCAAGACACCTAACCCCATCCCAGAGAAACTTTGGGGATGTTTGGATGCAGATCTAGAGGCCAAATTTAGGCCTATCCCAGAACGGACTAAAGATGGCCACCAAGGTCCAGCGGCCCAGACCCTAAGGAAATTCTGATTTAGATCTAATTCTGGGCCCAATCTTCACAACTCAGGCTCATCTGTAGAACTAACCACAAAGTTGAAAAGAGGTTGTCAACTCTGGCTCCTAAACCATAAATGCGCTTGACTTAATCACTCTGGGTTTCGTCCTTCAAGGTCTATGGCATTGGCTTAATGGAGCTAGGGCCTGGGAAGGGAGACAGGTTGCACTGATTAATTGAAATTAGACACAGTTAAGTGCAGAGCTGTAGCTGCTATTTGTCATTCTGCGACCTGTGATTTGTCTAAAGAGAAAAACAAATAACTTGCTGGGGGAATAAGGAAGAAATTGGTTGTGGCCAGGTCTTCCAGAAGTGGGTATAAGGCTCAGCATCCAGAGACCCCAGTGTCAGCAACCCTCAAGGGCAGCTATTAATTATCATTTCAATCTCTCTCTCTCTCTTGCTCTCTGCTGGTTGCCGGGGTGGGAGGTGCCTGTGTTGTCAGGTGAATGAGGGAGCGAAGATAAAAATCTGTGGTGAGGAAATGTGACAGCTTTCTCGGTCCCTCTTTGATGTGGGAGGGTAAATGAATTTACACCTGAGCAGATGCAGTCATAACCTCCTGAACTGCCCTAGCACACGGAAAAGGGCCCAGCAACATCAAAGACAAAGGACAACTGGAGTTTCCCTAGCACACAAGATAAAACCACTGCAAGGCCACCAGCAGGGACCTCCTTTGGAGATGGGTTGCTACTACTACAGTCACAGCAGGATCAGAGGCAGCAGGGAATGCAAAAACTAATCTCCCACAATATGTAACAATAACACAGTGGAATGGCTCATTTTCTTATGGAGCCAGGTCCCGTCCCCATCCTGTGGAGAAACTTAGGGCCAGAGAAGGGAGAAAGCTGTGAGGCTGTCCTGACAACTTGCCCCACAAGGATGAGAAGATTGTGGGGGCTATCGAGACACTGGGAGATGAAGTGTCCCAACCCTTCAAATCCATGGAGAAGGGAGCCTCTTCATTCACAGAGTCAGGAGCCATCCTACACACAGATATCTGTTCCTCTGTGTGATTATTATTGGCTTCAAATCCATTCCTGACCCTCCCCCATGGAATAATCTGGAGAATGTTGGGAGTTGCAGGAAGGGGAAAAAGAAGGCTGATGATGATGACGATCAGTGAATATCCAATCCTGCAAATGCCTGGAGTCCTATTGACTTTAATGGAGCTGCCCTGAGTTACACCAGCTGAAGGTCTGTAAGGTTGGGATAGGAACACACTGACCCTTCTTTTGTGAAGGGCTGTGAGGTCTGCAGATGAAAAGTGCTATGTATTATATTGCTGGACAGCTACAGGGAGCATTGTTGGATCTATTTGGATTATAGATATAGAAACAAGGAAAGAGTTTGGCAGACTGATGCAAGGACGAAAAAGAAAACGTTCTGATATGCTGTCATGCAGAAAGAGCCCTCCCTAGAAAGATCTGGTGAGGGCATTTCTCAGTGCCCACTCTTTGTCTGAACTCCTCCAGCTCCCTCAGTCCCAATCCAGCATGGAAGAGACTCATCCGATTGTGTTAAAATCAAACAAGAAAGGGAATCACTTAACTTTCTGCTTCTTTGTCAATTCCCCTCCATAATAGTTCTTGTCAATTTACATTATTCATGAATAGCAGAGCTAACGTAAAATGTATCCGTGATGGAATATAATGCAAACAATCTTCTGTGTGGGTGGGATAAAACAAAATAATAATTACAATGCAAGGTGATAGCACTTATAACAAAATATCATTTCATATAAAGATCTTGGTGGCAAGAATAAATCTTCCAGCAACAGAAGAACATCAAGAAAGAAAAACTCTGTCTGTATCACATTCTATTAGTGATTCTGGTGGTGTCCTTGTGTAAATAAACATTGTGTCATCATTGGAAAAGAGGAAGAAAGTAGAAAATGTAAGACCTGTGAAGTAGACCCTTAGCTTGACAGAATAAAGCAAATCAACTTCTGTCTTTGTGTCTCCTGGCTTACACACAACTAGCTTTCCCTCATGAGGCTTTTGCTAAGAGCTTTTGTCAGGATCAACTCTCCAGTTATTTAGGGTTCGGCAGTTTATTGTAGTCCCACACAATTGTATCAGTCCCTTTCATTGACTTCATGCTGATTTTACACCGCCTTCAGTAACATGGGCTGAAGATTGTCTCTGAAAGCAGTTTTGACCTGGATAACTCACACTGATTTTGTATTATAGTGTAATGAACTATTTACACACACAGAACCTCTGTGGATGGAATCAGAACTGTTCAGTTGTGTGTTATAGGTTCTACGCTGCCAACAGCTACAAGAGTCTCTTTCACCTCAGATGATAAGGGATGATCCATTCAGAGCAATAAAATCTGAGTTCTATTCTTGGAGTACTCATGCGTTTCCCAGTGGCCCTGGTGTGCAGCATACTAACAGCCAGGAAGCTGTAGGTGGCTATGGATTTTTCAGAATGTCACGGATTGATGTAGCAGTCCCTTACCAAAGAGCCTGGTTGTATGCGATTCCCACAGTGTGAAGACCTCTTTAAAACAGATTTTGTACTGAAGAGCTATGATGATCTGTAAATTATGGAGTGACTCACCAAAATACATATAACCTCAGCAGTGCTAAGTGAATCCAAACAACAGCACACTCAGCCAGCTGTTAGGAAGATAGGGTTGTCTGCAGCATTGATTTTCTCTATGGCCTCACTCAATTTACTATCCCAGATTCCTTCGGAGACCACAGTCCATGCAAACTGAAGACAAACACATGAGTCAAGCAAAAGAGATCATGCAAATGAGTGGAATTGCATCACATGTTGTCAGAAAACAATCACCCACTGAGCCCAACTGCGGGATCTCCCTGCCACCCTAGGAGGGCGTATAAGTGCCAAACCTAGGTGGCCTGTTGGGTTAACCCAGTTGGGGAATAGGAGGACTGTAGGCCAGAGAGCCAATCTAAGAGTGGTAGGATCAGGTGGTTCCAACCAAAAAAAGGGGAAAGTGGAAAACCTGTCCACTAAGGGTGACCTGGAGAGGGGGGGAAATGGGTGTGACTCACCCAGTATCCATGACCTGTGGAGCAATAACCATACAGCTATTGGGCAGAATCTGAAAAGATAATGGGAGAAGGGACATAAAATGGAAAAGGAATAGTCTTAGGCAACTATTCATAGCCCCTCTACCAGTCCTATCACTACTGCATTCCAGCTACCAAGCCACTTCCTCCAGCCTATTTCCTTTTATGACAGGACATCACATTAGTTCCTCTTCTAATATAAAGCTGGCTTCTAAATGTGCCTTAACTGTTGAGAGGGCGAAAGGGTGGGTAATAAATTGTCCAGGAAAACATTCTGTGAACAAACAGTCACTGGGACAAGCTCTGTTGTCCATTACAGATGGGGAAACAGAGGCACGGGGACGGGAAGTGATTTGCCTGAGCCTTTGTCAGACTCCTAGGTGAGTTTCTATCCACTAGACCACACTGCTTCCTATTAATTAGTATGGATGTAACAGAGAGTGGATAGTGGCTTGCAATCTCCAGTTTTATTCCATCAACCATAGTTTACAGCAAAAATGACTGTCAAAGATCTTGCAGATGTTACCTGCCTGTTCAGCTGACATTCCCTTGGCATGTTGGGTGTTACAAAGTAATTCACTTCATGTTTTCCTCCTTTTCTTCTTAAAGCTTTCTAACCTGTAGTACAATACAGAGACTTTCTGATGGGGGTCAACAGTTCAAATCTAACCCTCCTTTGTAATGAATAAAACTTGTTCCTTTATAATGGCTATTAAGAGGGCTGTGTGAAATGAGGCAATAGGTTTTGGGCCAGTTGATCAGTGTTCATGTCACCATAACCATCACTGGTACTGGCTGGCAGCTTGAGTAGAAAGATCAAGGGCTGAATGGGCAGAGGGCTAAGCTAACCTTTCTGTGTGTCAAGCTTATTAACAGAGTGTTGTGTGGGAAGCTTGCACTGTTGAAACTCGTGCCGTGCGTGTTTGGCAGATAAATAGAGAATTTCAGTCTCCAAGGCTGTCAAGTCAGCATTAAATTCACATTAAGAAAATATCTTCGAGATTTGCTTACAAGACTTCAAGATCCTCCGGGCAGGGCTATGCGTTTGCATAGCACCCAGTATAACGGCCTTGATCCTGTTTGGGAGCTTTGGCTGCTACTACAATATGAATGAGAAGAATTGCACAATTCTTGCAGAATTGCTCTACCCTTTTTGCCACCCCAAGCAACAACAACAACAACCACAAAAACAGGCGGACGAATTGTGCTGCCTTTTTTTGGACCGGAATGCCACCCCTTACAATGTGCCGTCCCAGGCACGTGCTTCCTTGGCTGATACTTGGCGCCGGTACTGTGCACAATGGGCCCTTGAGTTTGCTGTGCCAGGGGCAATACAGGGACAGCACTTGGCCACTGCTTGAAAATGACGCTTTGTATGTGGACTATGCAATGATTTAGTTGGGGTTGGTCCTGCTTTGAGCAGGGTAGGGTGTTGGACTAGATACCTCCTGAGGTCCCTTCCAACCCTGATATTCTATGACTCTGCACTAATTAGTGTTCTTGTCCCACCTGTCCCTTTCAATTGTCTCGTTAACAAGATATTTTTTTCAATACCAGCTTTCCTCCAGAGGCTTTTATCTAAAACACAAGTGGCAGCCCAAAGGCAGCCATGGATTGAGTTTAGGCTCCAGAATCCTGTTCTTGGCTTTGCCACTGATTTATGGTGGGATTTTCACTCTGGTGCCCAAGTGATTTAGGAGTACAAGCCCTGTTGAAAGTCATTGTGCTCTTAAGTCACTTATGCGCTTTTGAAAATTATACCTTTCATCTCTCTGTGTGTGTATTTCCTATCTGTAAAACCAATCTTAAAACTTATCTATCTCAGAATGGAGTTGTGAGGTTGGATAATGTTTGTAAAACACTGAAGTAGTGCTAGCAATTATTATTATGCATCTTCATGGCAGCAAGTCAGAGCCAAGGGAGAGCTGTATTAGGTGAGGAAATTGTATCCACTCCACAGGGAATTATTTTTCAGTGAAGCCTTCTAAGCTCTTTCCAGTTGCAAGATAACTGTTTCCAAGAATCAAAACTCTCACCCGGAATCTTTGTCTTCCTACTTCTTCCACAGTCACACACATACTGAAATGTGCAATCTTCTCTTGCAACAAAGCCCAGTGGAACCAATCTGGCTGGTGCAGAATTTAGACCCTGATCCAGTATGCTGCAGAATACAAGAGAGGTCTTACTGGAGCCTTACTATCTTTCTGGAGGGTGAATTTTTCATGGCTCTATGAGGTCCTGGTATCACTGCCCCCTCTCCATCATCATTAGAGACATCAAAGAGGTGATCTGTCATCTGAAATGGCAATATGCCTAATATTCAAATTAGAAAAAGCCAAGCCCCAAGCAAACTCGGCTTAAGATCATGTGAAGAGGGAGATTGAAGAAGACCTGGCTGGAGGAAGCTTAAAGGAAGCTCAAAGTGATGGGAAGTCTAAGAAGAAAAGGGAATCAACCTTCCAATTAAAATCCCCAGGAATGAGAATTTTGTTGGTATTATTAATCCAGGATAAGAAATAAGACAACTCAAAGAGATGGGAGCAATTATATTGAGAAGAGGCAGGAGTCCTCAGCCCAGGGTCATCTTCCCCACCTTGTGTACTCATACAGGAGCAGATGACAATGAAGCACATTGTGATTTGCCCAAGGCCACAGCGGATGTCAGTGTCAGAGCCAGGATTAGAACTCCGGGGGTTCTTGGCCGCCATTCTGCTGCTCAAATCACTAGACCACACCTCTCATTATAAAATAATTGCCTCGTTTTCTCTTTGAAATCAAAGCTGTTTACAATTATATGGGAGAGAGTGAGAGAAGATATAAAATGGGATGATCCTATTTTAAAGGCGTTCACATTTTTGTATGTCAAAATTAAGTTTTAAACAACCATGTGTGGGCTGTCATTAAGTTACATGGGCCCCCCATCTATTTTGGGACTTTTCAGGTTGGAAAAGAGACTGCAAAGGGGAGATATGATAAAATCATGACTGGTGTAGAGAAAGTAAATAAGGAAGTCTTGTTTATTACTTCTCATAACACAAGAATTAGGGGTTACCAAATTAAATTAATAGGCAGCAGGTTTAAAACAAATAAAAGGAAGTATTTCATCACACAACACACAGTCAACCTGTGGAACTCTTTGCCAGAGGATGTTGTGAAGGCCAAGAGCATAACAGGGTTCAAAAAAGAACTAGATAAATTCATGGAGGATTCAATGGCTATTAGCCAGGATGAGTAGGAATGGTGTCCCTAGCCTCTGTTTGCTGGAAGCTGGGAATGAGTGACATGGGATGGATCACTTGATGATTACCTGTTCTGTTCATTCCCTCTGGGACACCTGGCACTGGCCACTGTCTGAAGACAGGATACTGGGAGAGATGGATCTTTGGTCTGACCCTGTAGGGCCATTCTTATGTTCTTATGTTATTCCTTTATTCTCCTTTCATTCAGTATTAAGATTTTGTGTTCCTTTTGGAGATTCTGCCCAGTAGTTTGCATCAGCCATAGCAGAGACTGCCCCCAGAGAATTCTTTCTAGATTTTACCCTGAACCCAGGCTCACTGAGCCAGAATTTTGGGAGGTTAGGGAGTGTTCTGTGGATACCCATGTAGCATAGATATGATCAATAAGACCCACAGTTATGAACCTCACCATTGTGACCCTCTCAATGGTTTGATATGAGACATTCTCAGTAATCTGGTGTATGACACTCACCAACTCAAATAAATTGGACACGGCTCTCTTTGTAGCTTGTCAGTGGTGTTCCAGTAGAGGCCAAAAAGAGTGTATCATTGTGATCCCCGGCACGCCTTCTAATCAGCAGAAGAAATGTTGGTAGCCAATTTTAAACTCCTACATCAATGGAAGAAATGCTCCCGTAACTCTAGCCGTAGCTGTTAAAATGAAAGCAGTCTTGCAAAATCGTCATCACCATTTACCAGCAGAGACACAAAGGGTAACATTTTCAACAGCACCAAAATGACTTAGACACTTGGCAGCATAAGTCTCACAGGAAGACTTCAGATGTGTCTACACTGTGCCTTGGTGTGGATAACAGGGGGGTGCGTTGCAAAGCTTACCAAAGTGTTGTGATCTAATTGTCCCTAGTGGATGCTGCTGACGTGAATTTAAAGGTACTTCATTCTTATTAACATACAAATGAAGTACCTTTTAGTAAAGTTCATGCCAACAGTGTCTACATGGAACAATTAGATGGAAACACTTGGGTGTACTCTCCAATTCACACCCCACACGTCCCACACTGCAGTTCAGTGTAAGCATAGTCTTGGGCTCCTAAAGTGCCACTTTTGAAAATGAGATGTAGGCTCCCAGGTCACTTAGGTACTTTACACAAAATCTATTCACCCTCCCCCTTTCCCATGATAATTAAAAATTAATGGGAAATCTCAGTTATTTTACTAATTCATCAGAAAACAATTTACATGCCAGGGATAAGTGGATGAGTAGAATTTTTGCCAGACTGGATTTAAGTTAATTGGGTGAAATGGCTACTGGGCACTACAATAATAGCCAAGTCAGGAGGGTTAGATGATAAACTAGGGATGTCTGTTAGCAGCAAATTGAAAAGTAGGAGTTGAGCTCATAGCAAATGCTACATGAAATTCAGGTGAATTTAGATCTATTTTTAACAGGGGCTGAACTTTGCCAGAGAAAAATTGATCATGATAAATGTAAGCTATTTTGCTGGTGAGTATTATGCAATGAACAGGATGTAAGCCACTAAACTAGAGCAGAAAGGTTTCAGCTAGGTGTCTGGAAGACTTGTGGACTGACCATGAATGCTTTTTCTGAGCAGAGTTATTCTGAAACTCAGGCTGAACCTGCATTGCTATAAGGGCAATCCCGGTGCCAGAAATAGACTTTCCAGGGTATTTGGACAACTTCTTATACCCCATTTATCCTAACTAGGAAACAGTAGTCAGAACAGCTAAGGCCTCATAACTCACACAGGTCCTGTAAGGTGCTGAGTGCCATCAACTCCCATTGAAATCAATGGGACTACTCGTGTTTATAGTTAGGCAGGTACTTAAGAACTTTGCTGAATTGGGCCTAAATTATTAACAGAATGGTTCACCATCTCCAGAGGGGTTTGACAGGGGTTTGTATATACAGCCTTTAAACCAAATGAAGCCCTAGTATAACTCTGTTGAAGTCAGCCATGTTACATCAGGGATGAATTTGGCCCTTAGGGCCTGATTGAGTTTCCACGGAAGTCTGTAAGAGTCTTTCCATTGATTTCAGTGGAAAATGAATCAGATCCTTAATGTTTAAGGTAATATAGACAAGTCTGCATTATAATCGGCTTTTGTATTTAAGTGGTAAAGTGTATGCTCATGAGTATTATGAAAATTATTCAAATTACAGAGGCTGTGATCTTAGGTAGGCTAAAGGATCTGTCTTTTCACTAAAGAATCACACCAAGACCTATCATTAGCAAGAGTGGCTGAAGCTAGTGTGACATTTAAGACTATATTTTCCATTACAAACTGTCCTAATATATTATTCTTAATCTAAAACTCTACAGTTAAAGTCAGCAAAAATCATGAAATGCAGAACTTAAAGTTCCAATAGCAGCATTAACTCAGCTGCCTTTTCACTTCCTGTATGTTTTATTGCATTGGTTTTCAAACTTTTTTTCTGGTGACCTAGCTGAAGAAAATTGTTGATGGGGATGAGCGGTTTGGGGCGTGAGGGGGGCTGAGGCAGAGGGTTGGGGTGTGGGAGGGCATCAGCCTCTGTGCTAGGGGTGATGGGTTTGGGATATAGGAGGGGACTCTGGGTTTGGGGGGGGGCTTAGGGCTGTGGCAGGGGATTGGGGCGCAGGCTTACCTTGGGCAGCTCCCAGTCAAACGGCGCAGCAGGGATACTAAGGCAGGCTTCCTGCCTGTCCTGGCACATGGGCCACACTGTCCACCCCAGGCAGGTGCCTACTGTGGAGCTGAACCCCTAAGGTTCGCCCTCCTCCCCACCCCCACCCCTACCCACCACTTCAGGGCTGAAGCACCAAGTCCCGGGAGGCACATCCCAGCTCTTGAACTTCTGAAGATTCTCAAAGGATCTGTAAGTTTGGCCATCCTGATCTTCTAGACCCAAACATGGACAATTTCTCTGCAAAAAGTATTTTTTTTCAGAAGTGGGGGACTGAAAATATAATGGAAACTACTTTGTAGTTTTAACTGTACTGGGTGCTACCATGTGCCTACTGAATAGTGCTTTCCCTTTCCCATACCAGGACCTCTTTTTCCATATTGGGACAGCCACATAGCCCAATCTAGCTGTGTGGGAAGAGCAGAGTGGCATAACCCTCTGACAAACTTTGGATTGCTGGGCTGAGAACTGATCTAGCAAAAATATAGAGGTGGTCCTACTTCAAAAGGAGCAAGGCAAATTGGTCATGGAGCAGATGATCTTTTGAAATTCTTGGAAAAGGCTTTGTCAGAAAACCTTGGGTCAAGGGCTTGATCTTAAGTGATCAAGTGACAGATTAAACAAGACTTTGCCTGAACCGTCACTCAAAACTTAAACAAAATCCCAGCCTTCATTCCAACTTCCATGTGAAATGAATCATAAAAGGTTATGAGGGCCCATAATGCCTGCCCATTACAACCCTGATTCAGGAAAGCATCCCTTTCCAGGATGTTACCTAAGCCCGTGCCTAATTTTAAGCACATGCTTAAATCCCTTTGAAGTTAAGCATTCCTAGACTGAGGCCTAACTGCTTGATCCCACAAGGTGCTGAGCACTCTAGCCCTGATCCAACAAAGCACTCCTTATACATGTGAGCAGTCCTGTTGAAAGTGATGGAACTACTGACATGCCTAAGTCGAGGATATGCTTAACTGCTTTGCTGCATGGGGGGTTAGAATGTTTTGCACCTTGCAGGATGGAGCTCTTATTTAGTTGCATAATTTGTGGGGTTTGTGCGGGATCGGAAGTATTGGTTGTAAAGGACTAGGAAGATCTTTCTGTAGATCTCCAGAACTTTGTAAAAGGATAAGGAATGCCAGGCCCAAACAACCACTTTAGGGTGCTATTCAGCCCTATGCAGAAGGCCTATTTACCACTTAAGTTCTAGTTCAACCTCATTCATTTAACAAAGAAAAACAGCTCTGCAGTTTTGCATTCTGGAATCTCTGCTTTGCAAACATAAACATGGTGGAATGTTGGATTCAATGGAGGAGGCAAGGTGCCCCATCTATACTACCAGCAATTGAACTCCATCAGAAGACAAATACATTTCACATAGACAATCCCACATAAAAAGGGATTGTACGTGTCACTACAAAGCAGGCTTTTTCTCTCAGTCGTGGCTTGGGATTCTTGTGCCAAGATTGACATATTTTCCTCCCTTAAGAAATTAGCATGGTTTCTGCAAGCTTTTTATTGACTGCCAATGCCTTGCTACCAATAATTTACCAGTATTGAGAAACGTCTGTGTTTTTACGGTGCTCAATTAAATTGGCTCCCACATGCCTGGATTTGTTCATTTCTGGATTACATGCTTTGGGCTCAATCCTACAAGCTGCTGAGCATTGACCTCAATCTAGTAAAACACTTATGCATGTGAGCGTTCCCATTGACTTCAAAGTTAAGCAAGTGCTTGAGCACTTTGCTGGATTAGGGCCAGAGAGCTCAACATCTTGAAAAGAAAACGGAGCCTTTTGTGAACTTTATAATAAAAAAACCAAAGGGCTTTCATGTTTCATCTTATCTTTAGGGCTTATGTGAGATATTATTATGAATTATTATTATTTCATTTATTTATTATTTGTATTGCAGTAGTGCCTAGGAGCCCTAGTCATAGACCAGTCCCCTATTGTGCTAGGGGCTGTACAATTATAGAACAAAGACAGTCCTTCCCACAAAGAGCTTACTAAATATAAGACAAGATATGACAGATTGATAAAGGTAGAAGGAGAAGCACAAGGAAACCATGAGACTTAAGTGGGACTTAAAGTAGTGCATAAGTCATGTTCTGGGCCTTTGCATGAGGTGAATTGCACTCTCATCAAAAATGTGTTCTATAAAGCTCAAATTGGGCCTTAGTGCTTAGATTCAATCTCCCAGTAACCTGGCATGAACTGGCAGACCAGTGTCAGCTCATGCCAAGGCCCCTAAGCCTTCTGAGCACTGACAGATGCATAGCCAGAAACCATTCTGGTTCACCTGTGTGTTAGTATTGTTAAAATAGATGTTGTGTTTGTAAGAATGTGTTTGGTATTTGGACTTTATGAAATGCTTGTGAGTTGCTGCATGTGTTAATCCCACTTATAAGATTGGTATCCCATGTTATAAGGTAATATTTAAGTGTTTGCTTCGTAACTATAAAACTGTTTGCTATGAAACTGGAAAACCACATAGTCAGGAGAGAAGCATTACCACATGTGAAATTCTAGTTTATCACAAGAGGTATCCTCTCCTGCCCCATAAAAGAAGGCCTATAGATACCAGGAAAACCATTGTGGAACATCAGTGGACAATAGACTTTGTTGATCGCTCTTCCCCTCCCCCCCACCCCCCACCCGTGAAGAGGGGATGTGTACAAACCCTTGTCCCATCACAATTTGAATTCTGGGGAAGGGAATAAAAATCCCTGACCTGAAGGATCAGTATCACTGTGCTGCTTGGAATTTGGAATATTTCTGAGCATAAGCAAGGAATCCTCAAGCTGCTTAGCTTTGGTTAGCCAAAAAGAACATATAGAGCTTGTACATAACAGCAGCTTCTATTACCTTTTGACACTTAAGACTGTAACTCATTTGTGTGTGTATATTACCTGCTTTAACCTTGTAAATAACTCCCATTTCTTTTCTTAGTTAATAAATCTTCAGTTAGTTTATTATAGGATTGGCTAAGCGATTTGGGGATAAGGGACCATCTATCACAAAGGCAGGCTTGCCTAGGTGGCAAGATAGACGAGAGTACCCAAGGGGACCGTCTGTGACTCCCAGTCAGAGCTGTGGTAGTGCTTGAGGAGTTCACACTTGATAGTAGGTTGGTGAAATCTAATGCGAGGTTTTCATCTTGGGGCCAAAGGACCAAACACATCAAAACAGTTGACCACAGCCTTTAACAGGCTGAGAGACTACTTACACTTGATCTTAGCTCTGATCAACAAACACATGTCATAAAATGGATAGCTACAGAAAAGCTCGTAACTTGTCAAGATTGATAATCAAGATGTATGTACAGGTAGTATTTAAGGAATAATATATTTATATTGAAAGTATGCTTTATGGACTTGGAGATTAGTCACAAGGGGTAATACATCTCAGTGATGGCTCACTCAAGCAAGCGGGAATTGTTACCCTTCCTAGTCAGCTATCATGGCAAACCAAGGTTCTGTTGTCTGCCCTAGCCATCCCAGAACAGTCAATGAAAAACCACTTTCCATTGACCAACAGTCAATGGAAAACGAGGACAATTACACCACTTGGAGGTGAAAAGGACCATTGTAGTAAGCAGGAGATCACCCTGGCTATGAATAAAGACAAAAGGCTGTTTCAGTATAACAGAGTATAGGGAGAAACACTCATCCATTCAGGCTTTCATGAATATTTGGATCTTATTTCTTGTGGGAAAACCAGACACCTCTCTAACAGACTGAACTTTGGGGGGGAAATCTCCTTTATTGTATAGGAAAGGTAACTATTGATAAGGGTAAACTCAGGTTCAAATTTTATTATTTTGATTTGTGTTGCAACCAGTTGTTTCCATCACTTTCTCTCATTTCTTGTTAAATCTTTATTCTCACTTAAATAAACCTCCTTTTTATTATATGTGCTCACAAGTGCTGTGCGGCTTACAGGAGTAGTGGTTTAAGATAAAACCGGGATACACAGCTCCTTTGAGGACAAGGGATCTGTAATTTCTGTGAGTAACCAATGTCAAGCCTGGATATCACAGTGATACAATTCAAAGGGACATTGGGCTGGAGTGGGCCTCTTGTTAATCTGTAAGGAAAAGACAGGGTTGGCATAGCCCCAAGGAGAGTGCTTGAGCAGATGAAAAGCTGGTGGTGCTAGGAAGCTGATATCCAGCCAAGCACAAACAAGACTACCTCCTGGTGAAAGCAGGGGGCAACCAGGTGATTCGCTGTCCTGGGTGCTTTGAGGACTGTCACATGTTGTTCTCACATCAGCCCTCGATTTCCAGACTTAAAACAGTTCAGTTGAGCCCTGATTAGACATTGAAACATTGGGATACTTATCTCACCTAATCGAAACCTCCAAATGTTTTGAGGTTCACCCATCTCTAATTATTGCACAATGTCCCAATATGACTGGGAAGGCAAAAGCTAGATCAGAAAGAAATAATTACTTTTTTTTATTAGCTTATGATATGGTCCCGCCCTTCCACATTACCAGCTTACCCAGTCATTCACAAAAATGATGACTGTGAATTATATAATTATCAACCTATAATTACAGGCAATATATACATATTAATCCTCCGGGAGGAGATCAAGGCTTGGCACATACATGCTAACACCCTTAGGTCTCTTGGGAATTTATGCCCATTGTAAATTGAAGATTATTTATTTCTCAAATGCCTCAGACATTTTCTGAAAAATGAACCAACAATAGAAAAAAAAAGTCTTGTGCTTTTTTTAAAGTGTTTACAATGTATATAACTGTACAAATCCAGGCATGTAAGAGACAATTCAATTTCCACTGTGAAAGCAAAAGAAGTTTTGCAATACTGGAATAGTATTGGTATTGTGGCATTCAGAGTCAATGAGGAGTTTGCCAAAACCATGCTGATTTCTGAAGGAAGGAGGAGATGCCAGTCTCAGCACAAGAATCCCAAGCCTAAATTGAGAGGGAAAAGTCAGCATTGTAGTCACATATACAATCCTTTTTTAAAGAGATAAGAAAAGAATAAAAGTCTGTTTTTATTGATGAGGTTCAAATGCCGGAACCATAGGTGGACTGCACTGCCTCCTCCTTCCATCCCAGAGTATTTTTCTGTTGCTGGACCAGTTTATCAGGTGGAATAAATCAGCACACTCGTGAAAAATGGACTGAGTCTTCTCCAGAAATATGGGTTCTCACTAATCACAATTTGTGGCCAGCTCACAGAGTTCAGTAAAGGAAAAAGTAACCCCATCTGTGTCCCCTTTCTCAGTATGCTGATATCATCACATGGTAATATGCCAGATGGGAAATTCTGAGGTGGGGACAAAGTGAAAATCCTAGTTACTCATGTTCTCTGGCCTATTTGCCTTTCCATCATTTTAAAACATCACAGGGAGTCTCCGACAATTTGACTCCACCAACCCCCAAAACAGATAAATGGAGCAAAAACAGGTAAATGCTGAACCGTAACTATCAGTATGTGCTTCCATCTGTGTGACAGGTTGCACTGCACTCAGCTAACCTTGATTTAAATTCAGCTTGCTTAAACCACCAGTATATTTGAATAGAAAGCAAAAATAATGGTATAAACTCTGATTCCTATTCCTAGAAAATATGCATCAAATGTTTATTGAAACTGAAACATATGTATTAACATATGGCAGAATTTCACTTACTATATGTTTTAATGCAGAGTTGATGAGGAAGGCATCTGTGCTGAGAGCATCTGAATTTAGAGCTCAGATAATGAGCAGAGCTAGAAAAATATACTTTGGAGGGTTGGGATGTATCAAAGTGCCTGGTAGTTAACTTGTGGCAGAGCCAGAAGAATGCATATAGGTTTCTATACAGGTACAGTGTTGTACTTTGCTCTCTGCATTGGGACCCAATCCCTGACAAAAGAAGGTTGTGCATTGGAAATGCTGACACAATATTTATTCAGTGTTAAGTGCAGACACTTAATTAAGAATTACCTCAGTTCAGGTTATCAGAGACAGCCCTGAGAAATAAAGTTCAGGTGTGGATCCACTTCCCAAAAGTGTGGGTCAGAATCTGTCTTTGAACTTCTCTGAAGTTTGGGGGTGTTTGAAGCTGGGATTTTCATTCATGCATATAAATAAGAACTAACCCAAACCTTTCTCCACTGTGCCAGTGTAAACTTGTAGTGTAGACCGTCCCTTAAGAAGAGCTCTATGTAAGCTTAAAAACTTGTCTCTTTTACCAACAGAAGTCAGGCCAACAAAAGGTATTACCTCACCCATTTGTTTCTCTCCTTTTATTACGGAAAAAGCTCATCATAGCTCTGGGCAAAACCCAGAAACAAGGAGATAAGGAAATACCCTCCTTCTGTTCTAATGGAGTTTCTGAAAATCAGAGAATGTGAGTCTTCTGTACTTAGCTTGGCCAAGGAAAAGAAGCACAATTGATTTGCAGTACAGCACAGCTCAGAGTGCACCTCTCCCAGATTTTATTTCACGCTTTGGTGTGGAGAAGCTTCTTTCTGAGTAGAGATATATGGATCATTTGTAGGATCCTTTTTGGTGGCCCATTACTGCTTTGTACAGTCACCAGTCCTTTGGAATTTTTTAACAGGCTATAATAACACCCATCAGGGATGGCCTATGTATATTTAACTCTGCCTCAACATAGGGAGGATAGATGGGGTAACCTGTTGAGGTCCCTTCCATCCCTCTATGATTCTACGTGCTTAAACACTTGCTGAGAGATTCAAGGTATTTAGGTTCCTAACTCCCATTGATTTCAATACCTTTAAAACACTGGCTGTGTGTGACTTACCCTAAATCACACAGCAATGTCTGCACAAGAGCTGGAAATTGACCCTAGATCTCCTGAGGCCTAAGCAACTGTCTTAATCACAAGAGCATCATTCTGTCTGAGTACAAATCCCCTGTCTTTTCCATGAAGCTAACTTGTGTGGCTCCTATGATGTGTGGTTGTAAGTCATAAACCATTAAGTTATGACACAATGAAATCAAAGCCAAGAAATGTATTGCTAGGGTGTAGGGTACTTTCTTAACTCAAAAAACAGAAAACCACCATTGCTTCAAATCCATGCATTGCAGCATGAACAAAGGATACAGAGTCAACCTTAATTTTTCAGTTTTGAGCTCTTATCATTTTGTATCAATTTAAGCCTTTCTAAAATATGTAATTTCCTTGACTGATTTTTCTCCCTTTAGGAAATAAAAATTATTCTGTCTTGAGGTCTGTAACCTACCATAAAATAAACACTGCTTAATTGGGACACCCTTAATAAGGAAGGCTACTTTAATGGGACATTTCCTAGGGAACCTAGTTACACTAATGATAGTGAATGACAATGACTGTTTCTTAAATAGGACAAAAGTAAGAAATAAATTCTACTTAACAGAGATTCATTTAGATTACTTAAGTGCTGTTTAACCAGGTTTTAAATAGTTTTGAAATTTTGAGTTTCCATCTTTTAATTGAGAAGATGCCAAATGTTTTAAAATCATGATGAAATGCATTCTTATTTATATTATTGCATAGTGCAGGTATAGGCTGCCTTCTTCTGTGCAGTAGTATAAGGACTCTGACCCTATTGTGTTGTACAAAAATATAACAAAAGGGATGGTCCCTGGCCCAAAAAGCTTAAAGCACCCATTTTTATCCAGCCTGCAGGCTCGGTCTTTGTCAGAACAGGGAATAGAAGTCAGTTCCCCTGACTCCTCATCCTGGGGGTTTTAACCGGGGGGGGGGGGGGGAGATCAACCTTCCTCTCCAATACTTAGAATAATAATAGTAAACAATAAAATAAAAAAAAATCATAGGAGGTTATAATTCACCAAAATCATTCTTTTTCAGGATTCTTAAAATCCCTAAAAGGAAATGTCTGAAGAGTTTCAGGCACCTCCAAAGATCTATTAGCTTTGTGCAAGATTATTCTCTACTTGAAGATCTGTTGTGTTCTGGGATATTCTTTGAAAATCCTTGAACATTTCAAGGGAGAACAGGAGACCATGTTAAGAAGTTGATTCAAAAACAAAAATCCCATCTTGGATGACAGCTACATAAATTCAGGGACTGTCCCTGGCAAACCAAGACATCTGATTATGCCATTTTATCTTGTTTGGCGAAGGAGAGAGTGAAGGAAAGTGATAGACGTGAGGGGCAGATGGAGTTTGCCTAATGTGTCTGTTCTTTTCTATGCTGCCTTTTCAATATAAGAATGTAGCAAAATAGCAGCTGCTCATAATTTCATGAATCAAGAAGTATGTAAATTTCAGCTACAAGATTTGTTGCATTATTAGACAAAAAAAATCTTGCTTGCATCTACAACTTTGTTCATTTCATATGCAAATTTGGGCTTGAGGCTTGCTTCTCCTCTTGTTCCAGTCTGAATCAGGAGTAATACAATTGAATTCAGTAGCATTTCACAGGGTAAACGAGCATAGAAACATGTCCTAAGAATGTAGCTAATCTCCACTTGCTGCCCTACAGCCAGCATAGAGGGAGCCTTGAATAGTGTAGGGCCACCATGGTGCCTTCTATGCCATACCCCTCCCTACAGCCTGCCCAGGGCGCATGGTAAGGAGGAAGGGCCATGGAAAGAATGCCCTCGTGTCTTGGCAATCTGTAGCTGCTGAAATAACTCCTTGGGGCTGTTGGCAAAGTGTTCTTCTCTGATCCATGCTTGAGATCTTTGCTGTAAACTCAGCACTCATTCCACGTGTGGAACTCCAGCTGAACTCAATGGAAAGTCTCTGCACAGAGTTTTTGCACAATATGCGACAGAGAACCACACTGTGAACTGGAGAGAAGAATTTGGCAATGTGGAAAAGAACTCGTAATGCAAAACACTGGAAAATAGTTTAACACAATGGGCAAAATGAGTCTTTGGTGTAGCTCCACTGAAGACAATGGGCCAAATTCTCAGCTGGTGTAAAAGGGCATAATTCCACAGAGGTCAATGGAGCTGCAACCATTTCCACCTATTAAGGATCTGGCCTAATGGTTTGATTTTATGCCAGTAACCCCACTGATTTCAACAGAGTTAGTCTTGATTTACACTAGTGTGAACAAAAGAAGAATTGAGATGACAGTCTTCACAAATTAAATCTGTCTCATAATCATATCACATAACGATCTTAAAGTCAAATTTTAAATACAAGAGCCACAGTAGAAATTGAAAATAAAGAAGCAGAAGGGCAGAGTTTTATGATCAATGTTTTATTGGGCTCATATAAAAAGGGAAAGCATTTCACATATTTCATAAAAAATATTTTATGTATGAAATTAATATGAATCCTTTTCTTGTTAAACTCCTGTGTGATCCATGAACTATAATATATAAAACACAGTGCAGGACAACTATGAACAAAGTTTATTTAAACATTTATGACTTCTGTTGGCATCACCAAGCCTGGCTCTCGTGATATTATCAGAATTGACATATTTCACTCTTACCTTCTTCTCACTCAATCTCTCAAATATCTCATGGAGCTCCAGGAATCCAACTCAGGCAGATCTAAAATATGTTGCTTTGTCTGGTTTGGGACTATGACTCCAGGTCCAATTTTGCAGTCCTCATTCAGACAAAACTTCTATTAACTTTAATGGGATTTTTTGCCTAAGAACTTCAGGAATGGTTCTTTATTGGTTTTCATTTATTAACAGCTTGGCATTAGATCTGAAAAATATTATCCCAATAACATGAAGAATTGGATCATATTCAATCTAATATATGCATGGAGTGTGACATTCACTTCATTATACTGGGTTTACATTGATTTTTAATGTAAATCTTCCTAATTTATGTCCACTCCATGTAAGAGTGAGGAAAAGCAGGATCAGATCCTATAAATAAATCACATATGTTCAAATGATAAGAACAAAGTTTAAAATGAAATCTTACTGAAATCACAAGCCAGGAAAATGCTTTTCTATCTATCATCTGTAAGCAAAGTTTCCATTCTAGAGTGAACACAAAAAAATGCCAATCAAGGATAAGCAACAAAACAATAAGCTATTAAAAATAAATAAAAGGCTAAAATAAGTATCTAAACTGCAATGTGTTCTCCTTGCCAAAAAAAAACCTTGAAAAGGATAAACAAAAGAATTGTTTCGTGCCTGTGTGACAGCTACAGTCTGAAAAATACAAAGTTATTGGCTTCATACGAGTTCACAAATTACATATATAAACGCTTCACAATCAAATTATATTTGTTTCTTCCAGCTTTTCTGCCCTTGAACATTTCTTTTTCTTGGTCTTTTATTATGCTAGTTTTTCTATAACCTTCACTTTAAAATGGGACTTATGGCTGGACTGCTGAAGCAAAATTTAAGTACACAGGCTTAATTTTAGGCATGTGTAACTTTTGTTATTTGGGACTTAAGGGACCCTCATTACAAAGCTTCTATGGGTACCTGAGAATAGAGGAAAATAGGAATGCTCCACCATGCTTCCTCAGACCCTCTCCTACCCCTCCAGAATGCCCCTTGCATCATGGATTTCCAAAGGGGAGGCTTTCTGCATTAAGGTATTTCCTGTGGGCCACTACACCAGCTCTGCCAACATAAAGTGGATGCAGTACACCCACAAATTCTCCTCAATGTGCCTTGTTCTTCCCTTTATATATTCATCTGGGATTGCTGTTTCATCTGCATCAAAACTCAACTATTGATAATGTAATCTGAATCTCAGTTGTGTTTCTGAAGGAAGACCCAAGTCCCAAAAATAAATCTGACAGGTTATTTCAGGAGGGATCATTGCAGATATCTTAAATGTTATGTATTACAACAGGGCCAGCTCTCATATAGTCCTTGTGCTGATCATAATCAGGGCATGCTAAAGTTATTAGGTGGCAAAAGTAAAGGTTATAGCATTTTGTGGCTTATAGCTGGTATATCACAGTCAAAGTTTGATGGCAACATCATAACACCCATGCAAAGACAGTATATGACTTGCCTTTCTCTTCAGTATCTTCTTCTCTCCAGCTGGCTATTACTTTACTCACTCCATCTCTATCTGCTGGATTCTCCTCTCGCATCAGTTTTACATCAGTGTAACTCCATTAATGTCAGTGAAGTTACCATTGTTAGACATTTATATCAGAGGAGAATCAGGGTATCTAATCTATGTATTGCTTTACTCCCTCTTGTATATACCAAGTTAGACCCAAGATAAGCCATCAACCTCAGTGCAGTCACTTTTATTGTATACCAATGGTAGAGGAGAATCAGGGCATCTGTCTTGTGGTATCTAACCACCTAAGGTGCATTGGAACAAAGATAAAGGAGTGAAAATCTTTCCCATTTGACTCCTGCTGTTTAACAGTGAGCAGAATGATACGAGTGCCCTTTAACAGGCAAGGGATGGTATGTGATCCAGATCTCTTGGGAGTGACTGGGAAGAGGCGGAGGCTTCTGGGGGCAGTGACGGCAGCAGGGACACCCCCAAGGGAGATGGGAGGAAAGAGATAGGAAAAAAGCAGAGTGGGGATGTTAATAGGGAGCCAGGGAAAGTGTGTGAGAAGAACCGTGAAAGGATGCAATCAAAGAAGAAGGAAGAGAGTGAAAGGAGGAAGGAATAAAACACGGGGAAAGAGAAAGCAAGTGGCCAAGAAAGAAGTGGAGTGAGAAACCCAGCTGGAAGAAGGGATTCCTGGTTATTCTCTCTCCTTGCTCTGAGGGGGCATGAAGGGCTGAATTGATGTCTACTGTTTAAATCTAATAAACATTTTCTGTTTTCCCTCCCAAGATAATGGGGATTTTTATAATCACTCACTTTTCAGGCCCTGGCCAAAATAGTTAAAAGTTATGAGTGGGGGAAGTGTATTTTGAACTAATTATATATACACATGTCTAATTTCCCTCCTCTCTTTGAGTTCTTCTAGTTTGTTACTTACTTGGGCCCTATTATTATAGTGCCTCACAATCACTAATGGATTTTATCTTCACAACCCACACACCCCTCATGACGTTAGGAAGCATTTTGTAGATGGGGAACTAAGGCGCACAGGAGATTAAACCACTTGTCCAGCATCACACAGATCTTCTGCAGCTGAGGCAGGAACTGAACCCAGGTCTCTTGCACAACAAAACACCCTGGCACCTTAACCATTAGGCCACTTATGCTGGGTAGAGCCTGCTCACGATGTGAGACTGTAAACATCCAACTTGCTTTGAATGAGACGTGACAGTTTGAGCGTCTCCATCCCAAGGGCTCCGTGGAATGTTGGGACTGGAAGGTTCCATGGCAGTTAGGAGTGACAGTTGGAGGGAACGGGGAGGAGGAGAGGCCTGAAGGAAGGGTAGGGACAGCAGTAAGGAGTCTGTGAGGGGGGAAGAAATGGAAGAGACATGGAACAGGCCACCGTGGGGTGGGGGGAGGGTGTAAATAAGGAGCTACGGAGAATGCATGAGAAGAACAATGGTGAATACGTGAGGGTGAGTAGAGAAGGGGGAAGGGAGTAAAAAATAGAAACCAACAGAACCAGTGGGAAATTGAAAGTGAGGGGGCAAGGAAGAGAAACAGAGTTAGAAACCCAGCTAGGAGGAGAAGGGAGACCAGCCTCCAGTCCCCTGAGAGGGGAGGAAATAAATATTCAGGTTTAAACCCTTCCCCCCCCACCTTAACAGACATGTAGAATGGAAAGATTGTGCCACGCCAACTCCAAGGCAAAAGTATAGGAGGTGGGATAAACTCCAATGTGGAGTTATTTTGACTCAGTGCAAAATCTTTCATGTTAAATGGGAGAGGGATTGACCCTCAACCAGCTGAGGAAGGGTATTGACTGTTCAAATATAGGCTCCATCCAAATACAGTACACTCCCGATTATTCAAATAGGATGGGGGACAAGGATTTTATTGGTATAATCAGGAGTTCAGATAGTCGAAAGGGCAGGCACCATTCAGCCACTGGGTGGCATCCCACATGGCCAGGGGCTGCTGCTCCTAGCTGTTCTAGCTGAGGGAGTAGCTGGGGGTGTCTCTGTTTTATTATTTGTGCCTCTGTATTATCAGAACCCTTTCCTTGTCTCCCTGTATGAGATACACGGGGGACAAAGAAGAGATTTGGATAATGCAGAAGTTCAGATAATAGAGTTTTGGGTCAATGGAAGTATACTGTATGCCTGGCCAAAAGAATGGGAGGTGTAATTCCTCTCCAAAGTTTAACAGTAGGAGTTAAATTGGGGGGATTTTTTATAAAGTAAAATTAGACACAACATGACTCTGATGTGCATTCATTAGAAACAATGAGAAAGAGATGGAGCAGATAACTTTACAGGTCTTTCTCATCTCTGTTTTCTCTGATTCTCTATGATTATGGTAATAATTATGTATCATCCAAGACAAGTCCATGCATCTGTATAAAATGTACTATTCAGTAAAGCAGTTATTTGACAGAAATGTTTGAAACTCATACGTCCTTTGAAAGATCGAATCAATATTATAATGCACATTAATGTACTCTAGTTGGCCCTTTTAATAGACTATATTGTAAATGACAGAGAATACCACTAGAAGTAATCATATCTTTTCTCCCTGTAAGATAAGCTATCATATAAAAAATGCTGTGGGTTATATGTGAGAGTTACTAATGTAAGGACTGGAGTAAACTTGTGCAAACAAAAGCAACCAATCCATCCACCCACGCACACACCCAAATATGCTTTGCTTTAATGGCTCAATTTCCTCTGCTTCTGTAGAATTGTTTTCTCTCTTCTCTTCTGCAAACCAGTATGGGCATTTCTAATGAAGTCACGAGCTCATGTTTAGTTCATGTGTAATGTCTTGTATATAATCTATGCTATGATGTTACAAATGTAGCCTCATTGCGCCTCATACTCAATTCTATGGTAACACACTCTATGCAACAGCACTGCCTTCGGAGGGATTACACATCATATAAATCAGTGCAGACTTTGGTCCTTTGACTTCAGGTTAGGCACAACTGGGGAAAAATGCTCCATTCACTCTGAAAGACAAATATGAGGCTTGTTCCTTGAATCCTTACTCAGGCAAAATCCCCCAATGATATAAAGTGAATCTATCTATCCATCACCATCACCATAGTATCTCAGCAGCCATGAGCATATTGTAACAAAGGCTGATGGAGCAAAATTATTTTCCTGTCTACTCCTATTTAACAGCAAACAGGATGACATGGCATTTTGGAACCAGAAATTCCATAGCACTTGGGAGTGCAAGTTGGGGTTGCGCAGCTGGGAAGAAGAACAAGAGGTCTGAAAAAAGTACAGTGACAGCAGCAGCTAAACTGGGAAGAGAGCGGAAGACTTAGGGAAACAGAGATCCAGGGAAAGTATGTTTGAAAGACCTATGATAAAGGGAAAAAAAGGTAGGGAATGGAAGGAAAACAAACAACAAAAAACACCCCACAGAACCAAGAGGAAAGACACAGGGGGTGAAAAACAGAGTGACAAACTGATGTAAGAGGAGAAGTAACTTATTTCAAGACGGAGTCTTGATTGGATAAGGTCATTGTTCATATGGAAGAGCTTCCACACTGGTTCCTCATTCTTTGAAAGATTTGGGGCCTTTAGAGTGGAGTTTCTTTAATCCCCAACATTCTGAGCAACCAGGGGGGGAAATAATCAGACCCAATGCCATTGACAGTCCAGTGGCAATTATATAGCAAATGTATTAACTAAAAAAAAAATATGTATTAGTGATATGCTATTGATGGGGATAAGATAAACAAATCGTAATGAGAGACTTTTCAGTTGCCAAAACTGGTCCTGTACATTTCCTTGTAGAAAAATTAAAAAGAAATCAGTATAATAAATGGATAAAAATACTGCATACACATAATATTAATTATTATTAGTGATCAATCTCATTTTTAAAAATGAACTTCAAATGTGCATGGGAATGTTGTAATTGGTCTGTATTATAGGTACGGAATGCTAAAGGCAGTCAGCACCTACACAGCTAAAATCTAATCTTTTACAATATATTTTTTTTAGTTCCCATTCATCGGATCCTTTAAGCTATGATGCTTCAGGATGTATTATTACAAGATCTGATACTGTCTGTAGCCATCCTTTGGGGAGTCAAGTATGTGCCATTTTTTTCAGTATATAAAAGGAGTTTTAAATGTTTCTTTTTAAACAAGCTATACTGGTATATTTCAGCAAAGTGCTGAGCACCCTCAACTCCCAGGGGCCTTAATGAGAGCTAAGGGTGCTCAGTACCTCACAGGTTCAGTGCGTAAAAAAAACAGAGCATTAAAGGTATGTCTACACTGCAATTAAAAACCCGTGGCTGGCCCATGCCAGCTGACACGGGCTTGCAGGGCTAGAGGTCTGTGAAATTAAAGTGTAGATGTTCAGGCTTGGGCTGGAGCCTGGGCTCTAGGACCCTGTGCGGTGGGAGGGTCCAACATCTGAGGATGCAGCCCAAGCCTGAATGTTAAGTCTGCAATTAAACAGCCACTTAGTCTGAACCCCTTAGCGTGAATCAGCTGGCACAAGCCAATGATGGATGTCTAACTGCTGTGTAGACATATCCTAAGAGGACAGAGCTGTCCAGCAAGATTTCCTGGGTCTTACTGTTACATAGAATGACAAATAAGGGGTTTGATCCTGCAACTTTTATTCACAAGAGTAACCCCATTGAAATGGGAAACATTATGTGGGTGGTAATGTAAGGATTATTATTTTTTGAGTAAGGAATGCAAGATCAGGTCTGTTACAAGTTTAGATTTAATAAGACTTTATGTTAAATAACCAACTCAGTTCAAGTTTTATTTATGTAAGACAATCAATCAATACTTAATATGCCCTGTACAGAAAGGAAAACCATACATTATCAACTGAGACTGCCAAGTGTGGGCAGCTCTCTTCACTTCTAACAAACTCCCCAAAACTCCTCCCTTATACACTGGTATAGAACAAAGAAAATCCCTTTAAATCTTTCTTTCCCATGCTTTGATCTTATTCTGAAAAGTCTCAACCTATCTAATTAATAAGCCCATCTGTAACTAGTTTATCACTACTGAGACCATCTGTGGCCATAATTAGCATTCAATGACTTAGACATTAATCAATATATTGTTCAATGATTTGCTGTCATATTGATTATAGAATACATCTGTTATAACAAATATACCCTGTCCACTTTATCAATTACTAATATCTTATCAATTACAGTGAGCATTTATGAAAACAAGCATCCTTTGTTAGTTATTAGTAGTCCTTCCTGGGCATCTGGACTAGGTCAGGAAGGTCAGGGTAAGAAGCAGAGTGGATAATTAAATACAGGCCGATTACCAACAATATAGCTCAGTTTAAAACAAAGCACTATTTTAAACACCCATTGGCCAATACAGCAAGAATTCTGTGATTTTTGGCAAGGGAATTATGAGAGTTTAGTATACACAAAGAATAATTAAAAAATCATATTTATTAACAGGCCAAAGGTTAGTTTTAGTTGTTAGAGGCCTGATCCTGTGTGATTAAAGAATGCCCCCAACTCCCACTGAAGTCAATAGGAATTACAGGTCAGGCCCATTGTCTTCCACTAGAGCTGAAGTTTTTCAGCACTTCACAGGGTCAAGCTCTACGGCTTATTCCTACTCAAATGGTATTAATAGATGCACTGACACCTAGTCATAAAGCTTTTATTTTTAACTGACAGTAATGCAACAAGATGTGACTCTTGCAAAAAGATTGCAATAAAGTTAAAAAGTAGACTAAAATGTTATTAATATCAGGATCCATTTGTTATTCACATATGACAATCATTCATATTTCTTGATAGATGTAAATCTCTGCTTAACACATTAGTATAATAAATATTTCCAGATATAACACAGTAATTTAATACTTACCAAATGTACTTCTAAAATATTACTCAATTTAAAACCTTGAATTTTAACCAGATGTGTTTCCAGAAAATGACTCGAGTCAGATACATATTTTTTCAAACTGGGGTATTACTACATAATTTATTATACTGAGACCGTAGGACCCAAATCTAAAACACTAACCTAATTTGTCATCCTTGTTTTTTACACCCCTGTACATTTTACCTAGTCAGTCCAAAATAAAAATTGGGAATACCTACTCAGTCTTGCAGAGTTCTTTGACATTTCTCTTTCCAGCTGCCTGGACTGGGAACTGACTGGGGCTTGATGGGGAATTAAGAGTTTGGAGGCTCACTGGAGGGGAAGAGTTCTTTCTTCTTCCCCTCTCTAATATTCAACTCCCATTTCAGATTACTTGGACTGCATAGCCTGACCAGTATCTCTCTCCTTGCTTGGTTGTTGTCAGCTAGGGAGGAACCCAGCATCCATCTGATTTATTTGTTCCAAGCATTTCAATGTATGTGGAGGGAGACTGAATTTAATGCAAGGGGGACTTTGCATGCTCAATTCCTCTCCTAATATAATCTCAGAGACAAATTCAACTGTCATGTATAATAGTCAAGTTGGGCAAAATCACAAACACCGTCCCAGCAAAGTGATTGGACAGCCAAAAACATGGCTACGTTAGCAAGCAAAAGAGGCATCCTTCTCAAAACAAGCTTAACTGTCTGCAACTGCATAGGCTGGCTGCCTAACTAAATTCACTTAAAAGAGATAAAATATATTTTACATTAGGCTGTTTAATTATAAAAAATTATACACACAAATATGTATGTGTATATTTATTCCCTTTGTAGACCCACACATATCAGTATTACAAAGATAGAGTTTTCACAGCTATAAGTTTAGTTTTAACTAATTATGGGCCCGATCCTCCATTCCCAGAATGCTCAAAATTCCCACTGCAGACAATGGAAGTTTTGGCACCAAAAGGACTACAAGTTGGTGCTCTGTATATGTGTGTATTTAGCATTGAATTCAATCTCCGTCCATATACATTGAAATGCTTGGAACAAATAAATCATGACATAAACATTGATTATATGTATTACAAAAGTAGTATTATATATATATATTTATGGGCCTGATTCTGTATGCATTGAAGTCAACAGGAGTTTTGCTATTGAATTCAGTTGGAACAGATTCAGGGTCTGTGTTTTTTTTGTTTATTTTACACTAAAGAAATAAAGAGATAATTCTTATTTGTATAATGGAGGAATGTCTCTTTAAAATAATTTGTTTTGTAAACAAACTTAGTAAAATGGGCTGTGGTTTAAAACAATAAAAAGAAAAATATGTTTCCTTTAATAGAAAAAAGTTATTCTTTAATGCAAAAAAGTTCTTATGTCTTCTTAGTCTCTGCTTCCAGGGACATTCTGTCCACATGACAGTACACTTAAGGGGGTAAGCTATAGGTCAGATCTTGCAGATTTTCATATGAGTAGTCCCACTGAGGTCAGTGCTCAATAACACAACTCATGTGAGTAAAGGCCCTCTATGTAAGGTTCTGATCCTGCAACGACGCTTCAGAATGTGAATAAATGCCTGTCCACATTTAGGCAAAATTTCTGTTAAAGACCAATTTTTACTAAGTTGGTTACAATGAATCAAATTAGCATTTGTAGGTTATATACTGTTCTTCATCTTCCCCTAACCTCTGTCTACTTGTCTCAGTTTAGATCAGGGATAGGCAACCTATGGCATGCATGCCAAAGGCTGCACACGAGCTGATTTTCAGTGGCACTCACACTGCCTGGGTCCTGGTCACCAGTCTGTGGGGGCTCTGCATTTAAATTTGATTTTAAATGAAGCTTCTTAAACATTTAAAAAATCCTATTTACTTTATATACAACAATAGTTTAATTATATATTATGGACCTATAGAAAGAGACCTTCTAAAAATGTTAAAATGTATTAATGGCACATGAAACCTTAAATGAGAGTTAATAAATGAAGATTTGGCACATCACTTCTGAAAGGTTGCCGACCCCTGCTTTAGATTGCATGCTCCTTTAAACAGGGAGCATCTTCACTGTCTATTTTGGAAGCATCTGCCACAAAGTGAGTACCACCATAAATAAATAATCACATGCAGTCAATTATTTATTAATATATGTATTATTTTAAAAATAAAAATTACTCACAGGGCCTGATCCAAAGCCTATTGATGTGCATGGGAATCTTTCAATTTACTTTAGTGGCACTACTGTATTTTCCACTCCATGCATCTGATGAAGTGGGTTTTAGCCCACAGAAGCTTTTGGCCAAATAAATTTGTTCATTTCTAAGGTGCCACAAGCACTCCTTGTTCTTTTTACTTACATGAGTTAAGCTACTGATATAGGTAAATCTTTTCAGGATGGGCCCCAAATACCTGAAACTGTGTTTCATATGTCACCTGGATTATTAAAACTGAAATAATTTTAAAAATTGAATTATTTCTCAGTCATGCTGTTTATTTAGCGTTTGCATTTCTCTCAGCTTGAATAATAAAAATACACTAGTCAGTTTCACCTTTATTTCTAGTCAGTTTTATTTTCAGGTTTACATGCACTATACACATTGTGCAAGGTTTGGATTGAAGGGGAATGAAAACATACAAGCTGATTCTATCCCAACTGAAAATTGTAACAGGGAAATGCATAGAGCTAAGGTTTTGTAAAAAAAAATATTTTTTTTTTACAAACTAAATTTTAGGCCAAATTTGACATAATGCATTCATTTAATTTATTATTATTGCTGTTCACACATTTTTTTGCTTATAGTTGCAAATATAAAACAGGAAAAAAAACCCACAATCAAGCAAAACCAGGTTGAAAATTATATGTATAAAAGAGAATGTTTTCTGTATTTCATTTGATGTATCTTTACAGAGTAAAATATTTATTTTGTATATGTTCTGGATGTTTTTTGAACATTTGAGGAGTTCTTCTCGATTGCATCCTTCTTTAATAGGCATCTCCCTTGTCCTGTAAAGCCTTGTGTGTTCTGGATATTGTGCATATTTATATAGGTTGCATCCCTTATACGATATAAATACTTTTTGTACTCTAGACGGTTGTCTTTAACGGGCTCCCCACATTGTAGTTTTGTTTAATATGCATTTTTCGTCTACTCCTTCTATTTGTCCTGGATGTTTGGGGATATTTTTTTCTAGATTGCCTACTCCACTGCTGCAAATATTTTCTGTACTTTGGAATCTTGGATTTCTTTGGGGTGCTTTTCCAGCTTGTCCCCGGTCTAGATTCATTGTCTGCGGTGCTCTGGAGCTTGGGGTTGTTCGGGATGTGTTGGGTGTTTCAAGTAGGCTGTCTCCTTGCCTAATATAAATCTCTGCTGTACTCAGGAGGCTCCTTGCATTTGCTCCGGGTGGTCGCGGGTCTTCCGTGCCTGACCGCCCTGCCCTGCGTGTTAGATCTCTTCCTTGTGCGGTGCCGGGATGGAGGCGAGCGCGTTGGCTGCTGCGCTTGTGCCCCGGTGAGAAGGAAGCAGCTCGCTGTATCTCTGTGCAATGGCTGCGAGTCCGTGTTCCGGGCCGAGCTCGGGCTCCAGGCCGGGATTTGGGCGCTCCCTACCCGCCTCCCTCCCCCTCCACCCCTCTCCCCCGCCCCGCTGGCTCCCTCCCTCCCCCTCCCTCCCGGCTCCTGAACTCCAGCCCCTCTCTCTCTATCAGCCGCTCACTCTGTCTCAATATGTCTCAAGATGGCGGCCAATGTGGGATCGATGTTTCAATATTGGAAGCGCTTTGATTTACAGCAGCTGCAGGTCAGGCTTCTCCGCTCGCCCCGCCGGCCGGGCCGCGCCGCCGGGCCCCCCCCCGCCGCCACCCGGCCCCAGCCCCCCGGCCCGCGCCGCCCAGGGGGAGCCCCCCGCGCGGCCCGGCCCCGCTCGCCCCATTGATAACTGGCTTGATCAGAAATTGATCCTCTTTGTTCAATTCATCGATCAGCCCAAGATGGCGCCGGAGCCGCCGCCGCCGGAGCCGCCGCTCGCCCTGTCCCGGGCCAGCCCCCCGGCGGGGCCGTGCGGGGCAGAGGGCGGCCGGGCGGGGGGCAGCCCCCGGTCCCCTTGATTTCTGGGAGCCGGGGAAAGTTTATTGAGCGCTGGGACTTTGTGTGGGGCGCAGGCAGCCGGCCGGGCGCAGGCTGCAGCCTCTGAGCGGCTGGGGCTGGGGGCGCTGTGGTGCCAGCGCTCGGTGCTTTTAAAGCAGCCCGAGCCAGTCGCCTTCCCCGCTGCTGCTGCTGCTGCTGCCGGCCACCGCCGCTCAGGCAGCCTCTTCCCCCGGCCGACCGGCTCCCCCCACGGCGGGGCAGAGAACCCCAGTGCGGGGGCGGCCTGCCAGCTTCCCTCCCGCTTCCTTCCCAGGGCTCCCCCCGGCAGGGAGAGTCCGGCCAGCCTTCCCGAGGGTCCCTCAGCCCCCCTGCCTGCCCCGGGTTTGTTTACATCGCGGCATCCACGGCTGGACCTCCCCGGGTGGGTTTGAATTTGCTGGCGGGTTCGGGCCGTGGGACTTGCTGGGCCGGCCTGGCCTGCTGGGGTTGGCACGGGGATGATCTGGCGTGGGGTCCGGGGCGTGCTGGCATGGGAGGGGGGGATCTGAGCTCCGGGGCCTGCTGGCGCTCGGAATAGCACCGGGGAGCGGCGCGCAGGTCCGGGTCCTGCTGGGGCTTGAGACCGGTTGGCCCGGTGGTCGGGCTCCAGGGGCCGGGTCCTGGTTAGGCTCCGGCTGGCACAGAGGGTGTTGCTATTGGGAAGGACGGGCTGCCCGCCCGGCTCCTGCTGCCTGGCCCTGGGGATTCTTGCGGGTGCTCTGGGTCCTGCGGGGGCATGAGCTGGCCCTGGCGGCTTAGCGGGGCAGACAGCGTTATACACATTGTGGCGTATGCAGTGCGTTAGTTTCCGTGCAGGGGGGAGCGAAGAGTCGTAAGGAAGTTAACTCCTGCCGGCTTCGGAGGGTTGAACTTTTGGGGAGGGGGAGACGTCCTGTGTGTGTAGAGGGGAGCCTATTGGGAGCTTGTCTCTGGGGCTCACGGGCATTTCCTCCTGGTATCTGATGCATAACCACACGGCTTGAACACCGTCCCCCTCCTGTCTACCAGCTGACACATACATGCCTTGAGTGTCAGAGAATCCTGTCCTTTCAAGAAGTACTTTACCTTTTGGGTGTATGTCTTGTTGAGCTTCGAGATCTGCTACTTAATATAATAGTTCATGTATGCGAGGGGAGGGGGAGCGACAATCGGCAGGGAAATCTCCGACTAAACAGCACTGCAACGTATAGCTTTATCGTACTGTAGTTGATTGGTGTCGGAAAATTGTGTCCTGCTTCTTTAAATGCTGAAACGCGTGGAGTTTAAAGAAATTGGCTAGAAAGCTTTAGCTACCCACCCCTCGCCCCCACTGAGGAGTCTGTATTCAGCAAGTGCCCATGTGAGAGCCTAGAGCGCAGGCAGCCTGAAAGGAGCCGGAAATATGTTACATTGATGTTTGGCATAGCTGCAGTCAAGTTAAAGGTGAGAGGATGCTGTCAGGATGGGTTTATGTTGGGGAAAGAAATTAAAAGTATAAGAAAATATGAGACTGAAACAAGCTGCCTTAGGGGTCTGTGCAGGGATAATGATCTGCCTTTTGGGCTGTTGCGAAGGTTAATTAACTAATGTATGAGCAGCGCTGGGCACTTGTATATCATTTCCCGTTTTTTGAAGTATTATCTATCGTGAGTGGCTGGTGCCCTCTGACTTTCAGGTGGATTAGGGGGTGGAAAGAAAGTAACTTCTTGTTTCAATTCGATTTTTTTTTTTTAAGATTTTGGATTTAGGTAGATTTGGGGGGGGGGGGTGAACCTTTCAAGTTAGGAAAAATTCTTAATAGTGACCCAGAATACCTACAGGAATATTGAAAATGAGAGCCAGATGCAGGATTATATCAAATACAATGGTTTAGATTAATATGTACGGTATTTAAACATGGTCTGACAACCTTAATTGTAAATGCTTGCTTTTGCATATGTATATGTGCAATTGTATTTCCTTAGAACTGGAAACTGAGCACTCCTAATGTGATTTTTCTTAGTGTTACACTTAAATCTGTAGAAAGGCATCTAAAATACATTTTCTGTGGAAAATAAAGCTTCAACAAATGTTTATTGATTAAAGCATATTACTCTCAAGTAGCTATCATGTAAATTCTAGAATTAATGAACACAGACAAATGGCATTTTGAGAGATGGGTCTATTCTGTTTTTAGTAAAAATAACTCACTTTTACTATAATTCTTGTGCATACTGTAAAACCTGTTGTGGAGTATTAATGAGTAAACTTTAATCTACTGTATGGTAGACTAAATGTGACAATCTGACTTTAGCAGTGCAAGGCTTCTCTCTGAAGCATCCTGGCAATAATGAGTTGGAGTTTATATTTGAGCACCAAAGCCTTAGTCACTATTTGCTTGATATATACTTTTATAAATAGTATATGTGAACTGTATGGATCTAGGTTGTGCGTCCATTAGCTAAATCATTGAGGAATCTGTATGTAATAAATTTTGTGCAATTTCTGGCCACAGAGTTTTGGAGTGACCAGAGAGGTTGGAGAGTACATTGAGATAAGCATTTACGCATGCACAGAACTGTTGTTTTTGATTTCAGATATCTTTATTTCTTCACCTCTTCCCCAATCTGCATGATGGGGGGTGGGGAAAGGAATAAATTTACTCCATCCTGAGAATAAAGCAATACCTCTTTGAGTCTTGTTTTGAGGGAGGGGGAGAGCAGTTTTAGTCTTAGAGTATTTTCTATACAAGGAGTTTTTTTGGCATTTGTAGTGGGGTGTTCAATTGTGGAACTGTATAAATAAAATGTTGCACTTTCATTGCCCCACTCAAGTGGGAGATTCAATGCATCTTACAAGTAACAGAGTCCCACCTGTGCTCGGTCAAGTAGAACTTTTGCAGCTCTGGCTGTAGTTTGAAACCAGCTGAAAGGCTGCATCAGTTCCAACCTATTGTTCCACCCACCTTTTTGCTGGGAAACTTGTAAGGAGGTCAAGTGAGACTCTGTTGGTGGAAATAAGGGACAAAAACAGGCACAGGTACTATCTACTGGTAACCACACTTTCTCAATTGGTAGGGGAGCCATGTTTACTGTTACTAAACCTCTACCTGCACTGTAACATAAAGCAGTGGGCGTTTAAATACTGCAGTCAAGATTGTATCTGTGTTCATTAAAATACACAGCCAAGAATACTATTTGCTCTAACTTTTGTATTATTCATTTCTCCTTTCACTAAATTACTTTTGCTTCTCGGCAGAGACACTTCAGCACTCGGAGGCAGGCCTAAACCATCTAAGAAAGCTTGGATTAAACAATAAAGATCTTGCAGTTTTTGTTTCCAACATATTCAAGTTGTAAGTAAGGTTTGACAAGGTGTCAAACATGAGCCCTCACTCCAATTGCTGTTGAAATTGCTTAAAATGGTTCAGCCAGGCACCAGGTTCAACCAATTTGCCACATAGAGGCCAATTGTGTTTACTGAATCAAGTGTTAAAAATGGTTTGGCAGTACCTCTGGACCATTTACCAAGCTGGGTTTAACCATGGACTATATGACCTCCTGAGGTCTCTTCCAACCCTAATCTTCTATGATTCTATGGAGGAACCATATTTGACAGTTGCTGCCAAATGGCTTGGCATGACTTGTACACCACTTGCCAAACTGGATTTAACCATGATTGAAGGAGGAACTATATTTGACAGCTGCTGCCAAATAAGTCAGTGTGTTGTACAGACAGATCTTGGGAAGCACTTGGCTATCATTGTGATGAACATGGATTAAATACCTAAATGGGTGCTTGGTGGAGTGCTGTACTGTTTCTCTGAAGAGGTGCAGCTACAACTCCTGGTATGAAAATAGTCATGTGATCTTAATCATCTTCACTTATAGCAGGATAAAGGTTACAATAGAAGAGTCTGACCCTATTTGAAGTCTTATGTTCTTGGTTTATTTATAATCTTGATTGGCAAGTTTATTTATAAACTTGCCAATCAAACAAGGTGTTATGATCCTGTGGCTAGAACATAAAATCCTTCTTAAGATGCATTGCTAATGGGCTTGAATAGATGTAACTAAGGGTATAACTTGTCCTGCAGTATCTTTATTACTTCAGTAATGAAATATGAGGGCGAGAATGAATCCAGTTTGACAGTCCTGCAAACTCAACCTGAGATCTGACAAACCAGTACAGTAGAGATTATTTGTAAACTGAATAAATTTGATGTGGAAACTTTAAGATAAACATAGATACTCAGTACGATCAGGTGTCGCTTTTCAAAGCAGAGGTGCATTTTATTTAAAACAAAAAAACAACCATGTACATGCACACCCACAACTTTTTAAATAAAACTGCTTGGCTTGTTCTAACAGACCAGGGAATTCAAACTTAAAGCCAAATCTTGTCAATATACTTTTGTCTTATATCCATGTATTTGCATCATATGGTTAGGGTAAAGAGGGAGCATGATCTGTTTTGCTGCTATTGATTGTTTAAAGTTAGGCCTATTCACAAAACAAAAACTGATTTCTAAATAGTTATGAATAGAGTTTAAATATTGAAGCCTTTCTAGCATCTAATTGGAAGCAAGTGGAATTCTTAGCATCATGTAGCTGAACATATTTGTACCAAAACACAAGACTCTTTGCTTATAGCTGTCCACTTTCTCTGTTAAATCAAAAGTGGATCTAGAGTATTTTCTTTTTCCAAGTCACAGTGGAATGTATAGTTTCTGTCCTGAACGTGGGGTGAAGGAACATCTCCTTTCTATATTATCAGCGATGGGAATTATGCATGTGTCAAAAGAAGATGCTCTAAGGTTTAGAACTAGATTCCATCCACTTCTGCATGACCATGGAGTTACTTGATTCAGTAAAAGCATTGTGGGTCTGTTTCAGGCTGAGAAGCAGAGTTTGGGGATGTGATGTAGGGCATCTTCTTTCTTTCTATCTCTCAAAATTCTGCTTTGTTGAATCTTCCTGCTGGAGTTCACCGTGGAGGATGGAGGTGCAAGAGATGGGATGTGTCAATACTAGCTGCTGTTTTCCAAGGAGTGAAAACTTATTGTCTCTACTTTTGGGGGGCTTTGGCAAATATCTCTCCTCCCTATAACAGGAAAAAAGGCACAACATGCAGACTAGCCATTCAGCATGTCTAATGAGCTGAGGATTTGGCCCTAGTGGAATAATTATGGAGCAGTAGTAGATGATCCATAGTTATAATTGGACTTTAAGCCTTTTGGGGGGGGGGCAATCCCCTCTTCTTTCATTCCCCAAATCCACAAACAAAAGAATGTCCACCACAGAATAAGTAGAATTGATTTGATTGAAGTAAACATTTTTCCACCAGATTTGAGGTCAGTTGGAAAAGGAGTTACTTTTGTGCATGTGGCACAGTTTTTTATTTACCAGAGTTCAGAACTGGATAACAAACACATATATTATGTGGATATGATCTGCATTCATTTTCCTCTTTCACTGTATTGGGAAATTCCTTAGCAAGGGCTATATTACTGGCCGCTATAGATAACTATTGTTACTTATTTGATGTATTATTACAGAAGGGGTGAATTACAGATGTAAAGTGTGGTAGACGAAGGTAATTATTTACTATCTGCTACATAACTTAAAAGTAGACCAGTTAAGCACTAAATAACTTCTTTTAGGGAAAGGAATGTTGTTGAAAGGGAAAGATTGTTTAAAAACCAACTTAGTGTTGCAGTAGCCATAGTGATATTTTATTAAAAAGAAACTGAATTGGGGTTGCCTTATGGCAAATGGAAATGGTATGCTGGGAAGAGTTGGAAACTTTTTTCCTTTGTCTTGCTGTTTTCCCAACCCATACAATTTAATGACTTGGCTAGATTTCCGGTTACCTCGACATACCTTCTTGTATATCTGCAGATAACTTCCTCAGCATCAATAGCAGAAGCTACGTCCTATTTAGCAAGATTTACTAGGAAGACAAGCTTTTGTTCTCACTATTATGGGTATTTTCAATCAAATCTAAATATGAAATTTACTTAAATGTAGTGTATCTACTTTTGTTTTGTGTTTTTCTCCTTCTAGTGAAATTATTTTTAATTTGGTCCTCTTCAGGGCAAGTACTAGGTTTTCATTTGTGTTTGTCCAGGGGCCTGATTCTGATCTGAGTTTTTGGGCATGAGTGAAAGAGAAACGAAACCAACACTGATAAGCCATAGTTGAAAATGTATTTTCATATAAATGGAAAACATATATGAACTGCCCTCCCATCTTGGTGAACAATAAGTGTGGAGGTACTGCATACTTCGTGTAACACTCCCAATAAAGTGTTCCAGGATGTTTGCTTCTAATATACAATGTTGTTGTAAATTTAGTATAAATTTGCAAAATCTGCTGATAAATTTCATTCAGATGTTTGTCCTACAGCATTTCAGGTTCCAGTTGCTAATGTATTCCATTTGCTAAAGAAAGGGAACCGCTGGGAGTTTACCTTTTACTGTGGTAGCAGTTCCCTCTGGAACTCAATACTCTTCCTACTGCCAGTTGGAGAGGGACACTAGAGTGCACCATGATGTGCTCCTTTCACGTTTCTCCAGTCTGAGTACCTTATGTTCTGGACTGTGTGCAGTTCAAAGCTTGGCCCCCAAACTGATCCCTGCCTGTTCAGGGAACTTTCTGTCACTAGACTGATTTGTTTTTGGAGATACAGCTAACAATGCAGTCATGTTTAAAAGTGCACCTCAATTAAATTTTAACGTAATAATGCAAATGATTCAACATCAAAGCAGATTCTACAACTTTCAGCCTTCAGCCTGGGTTTCCATTTAGTCGACATGTAGTTAATCACTGCAAAAATGAACAAAATTAGTTATCAGTTGAGTAGCCAGTGGAAGGAAAAAGGTCTCTTCATCACATTTATATGAGATGACTCTTAAATCAGCATTCTTAATAAAACACCCAGTTAACTATCTGGGAAATAATACAAAGGATGAATGTGCAGTGTTGTGTGTTTTTATTTATTTAATGTAAGAGGAAAATTCTTGTGGGATGAATGTGAAGTTAAGGGCTCAGTCTGAACACACTGAGAATGAATGTAAAGACAGCGATACTTCAACTTAAAAAAAAAAATTATTTAGATGTTTATGAGCACTTGCAACTCCTATTGACATCAGGCCCTTTTTATTCAGGTGCTGAAGTTTGAAACGGTAGTTTTCTACATTTTCTAAAGAGCTTGCTTCCAAAAACAGATAATACAATTTGACACCCACCCACACACCCTGATGACTAGATAAGTGTTAACCCGAATGTACCACTTTAAGATTTTAAGCTAGTTATTTTGTGGTGGACTGTCCTACACACGCTTCATGAAAAAGTGCTGTTAAGGAGTGATTGAAGGGAGGGTTTATTTTTGGTGCAGAAGGAAGATGGAGAGAGTTCCAAGTGCAGTGGCAGCATGGAAGAAATCATGAGAAAATGGACTAGGAGGGAATGAAAGCTGAATGGAAGTTTAGCAGAGGACAGGAGGACTAGGAAATAGACATATACAGGGAAAGACTTGTGCAGGATCTTAGATGTTTGAGAGAGACCTGAACTTCTCAAAAAAGATGAGAAGACTGGAATTCGTTACTAACGTATCAAACAATATCTTAAATTTTCATTATGGGTTTTAATAATAATTAAGAAAAGTCTGATTTAGTTTTAAGCATATGTACTGTTTATTTACTTATTGTTTCTCCCCTCTTGCTGGACAGTGAAAATGGACTAGTCACTTTCACTTTTGTTTTTAGTTTGTTTTACTTCCTGGATATTTAATACAAAATACTTTTATGAGTAAATATTTTGGATTACATGCCCTGCGGAAGAACATCTAAATCCAAATAAATGTGTATTTGGAATTTCAAACTAAAACTAAATATTTGTATTAACATTACATTTTTATAAATACTGTATTGTTTATATTGGTAAATACAGAAAAACCTAAACACTGGACCTAAACTATCTGAAGATAACCCTTTAATTTCCCATTCTTAAATAATATTTGGATTTGGTAGAGAATAAGTGCAACTTGCAGAATTTGTTAGATCAATAAGTATTCATTCTGTATTGTGATTTAGCAGAATATACTAAAAAAAAATGTTTTTCAGTATAAATATTTTAAAGTAAAAGAAGGAAGGAAGGTGACACAATAAATCTGTGAAAGCTAGTGCACTATAGAAGGCCTAGTTTTGAAGTCTGACTACTTCTAACTAAAAATCCTTAGTTATGTTCCTGAATTGCAACTCTAGTGCCTCAGTCACTTGGCAAAACTAAACACACTTGGTGTAGGACTGTGTTAATAAGGTTTTGTTATAAGTGAAGTATGTTTTCAGTTGCATAGGGAGAATTGGAATGGTACTTGCCCTGCACTATGCCTAATTATAGCTAGCCCTTTTGCTTTTTCATGTGTTGGGTAATTTTAAATAGACTTTTTTTTTTTTTAAAGTAGGTGCCTAGAAGCTCTGATTGGGGTTGGGGACCCAATTTGCTAGGTGCAGTATGAATAGAGGTAGTCTTTTGAGGACCTTAGTTCTTAGAATGTGTAGGCCTTAGCTATATGTCAGACCCATCACATCATTGTTTGACTAGTGATTTGTTTTGCTATGGTGTGGAGCTGTCTCCCTTTCTTTTATCAATCTCTGTCCACATGAGGAGGAGGAAAAAGCGCAACCTTAACTTTTTCCCTTGTAATTGCTTTGGTATGATCATTATTGGCCCTGTGTTTCCCACCTTTTATCTTTTTGCCCTCTTTATTATAGTGGAGCCTCTCAAATAGTTGTGCTTTTCAAAGGTAAATTTTAAAATCCATTTGTTGAATTGCATATTAATTTAAAATTCACTGATCAAATCTGCAAGGTTTTTTTAATAAACTAAATTAGCAAATTATCACATTCTGGAAGCATTGAATATATGTAACAGGTGTAAGCATTTTGTAAATAAAACATGAGAAAAGGTACTCTCCTGCTCCAAATGGGACAAATTCCCTAGTAAGAGTGCTGCAGCAGCATTGTGCAACTGACCTGATTCTTAGTGGGAGTATTATGAAAACAACTGTGCTAGGGAACTAGTTACAATTTTGTTAAAAGTTGACTTTCTCTTTGGTGCCATCTATTCATACGCAATTGTTTATAATTGTGCTCTGGTCTTCACACATTTTAAAACACAGTTTGTGCTACATAGAAAGATAGTACCATGTTGGGGAACCACCAAGTTACAACTACTAGATCTCTCAACACTAATTTTGTTAGTAAAGATGGAGCTTACAATATTCTTCCTGCTCTTGATGTCAAGTTAGGAGGCTTCAGAAGTGGTTAGTTTGTGGTTATTGTCCAACAGAAGACAAAGGGCATAATCGTATAAGTAGTAAGGACAGGTGAAGCAAACAAGGAAAAAGCAAGGCTCTAGATTTTGATGGGGTGGAAGGAAATGGTGAGTGATGGAGAAAGTTGAGATGACACTCTTGCCCCCAGCACCATAGTCGCTGATGTATACTAACCAGTGCAACTGGGAAGCATGAGAGGGTATCCCAGTGGATGTCCAGTTACAGTACTATACTGTACAGCCGCATTGGATATCAACAGGCCAGCAAATGACATTGTATTCTTAAAATATGGATATTTTTCAAGCTTATTACTTTTTTCATAATCTCATATGATGCTAGCAAGAGTAAGCCTATTGAAGTGACTAGGAGGTGGCAAAGTCTTGAGTTATTATGTATATCCTAGTAAAATTTTGATGTTGGTACCAAATAACCATAAGAGAATTTTTACGAGCAATCAGTTATAAAGTTTTGATATCCACACTGAAGATGACACAATGTCATATACATGCTCTATTTAGAAGATATGGTCATAAAGTATGCCACTTGTAATATGAGAGCAGGATGTCTGGCTTATCAAGTTTTTCTTTAGATTTTTTTCCATGAATTGTAGATAGCACAGCCAAAACATACAACACAAGTCTGCGTGCAAAAGATGAATTTAGTATGCAACAGTTTGTGGTTGCACCACTTGAAACTGCAGGCAGCTAACTGCATGCATAAGTAATGTGACTTAAACAGCTCTGCATTCTAAAAACAGACAAACTTTAACCTGTTTAGCTATATGTAGTTTGTAGGGTTTCTATCCAAGCCAACAGTTACTGATTGTAATGATTGTAGACTGCAACACTCAAGCAGGTCTGATACTCCATCTGGCAGAATTCAGGGGTTAGGCCACGTCTACATTACCCGCTGGATCGGCGGGTAGTGATTGATCTATCGGGGATTGATTTATCGCATCTAGTATAGACGTGATCATTCGATCCCGAAGCGCTCTCCCTGTCAACTCCAGAACTTCACTGCCGCGAGAGGCGGAAGCAGAGTTGATGGGGGAGCGACAGCAGTCGACTTGCCGCCGTGAGGATGCCCAGGTGAATCGACCTAAGATACGTCTACTTCAGCTACACTATTTGTGTATCTTTGGTCGATATCTCCCCTCCTTCCCCCTGGTGTAGACCTGGCCTTAGATTAATGACTGGAGACTGAAGTCCTTTGTTCACAGAAAAAGTTCGATATGGTAGGTTGAAGCTTTTTCACAGCACCCTTCATCCCTTTCTTAGTGTTCACTTATTGTAATCCAAATAGCCATACTCTCTATGGCAAGACTGGTAACAAGGATGCAGAATGTGATTTTAGATAACCTACCGGTGCTGTCAGTAATTTGGGTTGACCATCAACTCATCTAGTCCATTGACTGAATAGTTATAAGGTGATGTTTGAACATTAGACTAGTGAAAAGGTGCTATGTCCTATTATCGAGTCCTAAAACAGTAATACAGGCGAATCACATCTTGGGTGCATTTAACCTGCACAAATTCAGCTTTGCGCGGTCGGCAAAAACGGAGGGGGGACAATTGAAAAATTCCATCTGTAGTGCGGGCGATTCCGCCCACCATTCAACTCAATGAGAGTTTCACTATACGTGGTTTTCGCTTTACGCGCTAACTGCGGAACGGAACCCCCCTGTAAGATGACATTTGCCTGTACTTTGCATTTATCATATATAAGACTTCTCACCTGTCACTTTCAGTGGATTTTACAAAGGTGGGTGAGTGTCCCCATTTTACAGAGCAAAGGTCCCGATCCAGCAAAGTACTTAAGCATGTGCCTGACTTTAAGCACTTAAGTATTCTGAGCAGTTTATTGGATCTGTGATAGAAAGAGTTGCCCTTTGTCAAGAATTCCAGGCAGAGTTGGGAATAGAACCCAGATTTCTGAACTCTATTCATGCAGTAGCTGTCCCACTGAGTTATCTGGTCCCTTCGAAGCATGTTACTTTATCGCATGTTCCTGCTAAACTTAAACTTATCTTTTTGTTTATTTAGCATGAGACTATAAACGTCTCCAGAACAGCTCAATAAATTTAAAACTTAATTTGTGTGTCTGCAATTAATTTATTTTTCATTGTTTATGTTGATATGCGTGCATGTCAAAGTAACTTTGGAATCAAGTTAGAGTGGAATCCCGTTTATCTGATCTAATTAGGGCCAGGTCAGATAATATGAAATTCAGATAACCAGAAGAATGGGCAAAAAGCTTTCTATCTGCTTTCTATCTCGGCTGTCAGCTCTGGATGGTGGGGCCATGCTGCCTAGTTTGGTTAATATGTAGAGCTGGATAATGGAGTTTTGCATAAAAAGGATTCTGCTGTATTTAAATGAATAAAGTACTATTTGTCTGTCATCTGAAAGATGCTCTGACTTCAGCTGTTAATTTTATTACCTATTTTTATGGTGCTTTATTTTTTTTCATGTTGCTAGCATTGAAATAAATGTTGTTTGGCATGTCTGCTATGAAAATAGCTCTTCTGTTTTTAATCTGTGGCATTGGGATAACATTAAACATCCTTAAAAACAAGGAACCAGCAATGTCACTTTCAGGAAGTGATTGCTATAAACTTCACTTTTTAAAAAAGTAGGCTTGCCCCCCGCCCCCTTATTGGTTTGGTTGGCTTGGACATTGGGTTCTGCTCCTGAAATTCTCAGAATACTGGTGAGAGGTGACACGCTAATGTGGCATCTTCAGTTAATTTATCCTTTGCCTTCCATGCTTGCCATTCATTTGTTGAGATGAACATATTTTCAACTCGAATAATCTCAGAACAATTGTTTGTTACCAGGAAAATCTCTTGACTAAAATAAGTGATTTAATACTCCTCTGTGTATAGGGTGACTGATACTGTAGGAGGATGGCATTTTCTTGTCTCCACCATTTTATGAGGAAGTAAATGCCATGTATCTGGGCTGATGTGGAAGAACATTCAGAAAATAAATCAATATATAAAAAATGTCCTTTAGATCCTGTCTATACTCGTACTGGATCTACACTTATGGGAACATGAGGCTTAATACTGCAAGGTATTGAGAGTTCTCCCTCAGGCTCTCAGCAGCAAATAGGATTGGGCATTGTTTCCTCATCTATTTTAGATTGGCATGTTAATCATGTAAAATTTCTCTACAAACATACGCTGTTGATTCCCATGTATAAAACACTGTTCGTTCCTCTCTGTGCATGCCAAGGATTTTAAAAGCCTTGCTATCAAGGTTTGGCATGTAGAAATCCTCGTTACTTGGTCCTCTGACAAATTCTGTTGTAAGGCTACCACACTCTGCCTCCTATCCTTTGATATTCATTTGTTTCTAGCAACTTTTGTAAATTCCTCCCTCTCTCTGATGCTGAAAAACATCTTAGAACTTATATCATTTTTAAAATTAATTAAATGCAACATGAAGCATTTTAACGTCTCAGAAGACTGTTGTGGTCAATGTGTGTGTTTCAGATAGTGAAATAAAATCAAGTACTAGTTAAGAGATGTTCTGGCATATCCTCAGAACAGTTGGCTCTCCTTTAATGTGTCATGTCTTACAGCATACTAAGTAAAACTTTATTAATGTCACTATCTTGGATTTTCTGCCCTGTAAATAGAGTTTGAAGTCTCTAAAATTGAAACTGAAAACCTACATCAAACGGCCTTTGAAAAAAAAACAAAAAAAACCCACCTGGTGATTAAACTTGTTCTAGAAATCTTGGAAAGTCAAGACATGTAAATACTGAAGAGGAGTCACAAAGTTCTAGAGCTATTTACACTATCTTTAAGTTAAATTTTAATAATATTGAGATGCTTAAAAATTAGTACAGTGTTTTTTAAAGGTTTGAGCAAATTACACTTTGTCATTCAATGTCACCTTTCCCCAGTGTGCTCTGCCTCATTTTGTTGTGATCTTCCCACTCCAAAAATTGCTGTGTTTCAGTGGTGTGGGTGTGGGATGACAATGTAATTTGTGAAGCTCTTTGGAATCCTTCACAGTAAAAGGTGGGGTACATGTGTTTTAAATATTCCTGATGTAGTGGTAACTGCAGAAGTATTGAAATCCAGAAATAGTTATACATTATTCTTATTTTTGATTATTGTATGGATACATTTAAACTAAGCTGGTAAAATGGCAAACGTGTCTTGGAAGAAAATTGCTTTACTAGTTAGTGTTTTTTTGCTCTAAGTGTTTTATTTGCTTCTGTATTAGTCATAGCAAAATGTAACCTGCCTGATATCTTAGTACTTTTACATCCAATTTGTTTATTGTAATTTTTCCCCCCAGCCAAATTGAGGTTAATTTCAAATGGCAACAAAGGGTATGTCTTCACTACAGGACTAGGTCGATTTCCCTTAATTCGATTTTCTAAACTCGAGTTTAGAAAATCGAATCAGTGTGTCCCCACCAGGACAGCAGGTCGACAGTGGTCGACACTGTCTGTCCTAGAACTTTTGCAGGGGTCGACATAGCCTGCATTGCACTGTGGGTAGGTAGCCCACAGTGCAATGCGTGCTGGACCCCCCCCGCCCCGCTGACCCCCCCCCCCCGCCTGCCTGAACAGCCCCCCCCCCCCCCGCCGGACCCCCCGCCCGCCCGAGGGGGGGGTGTGAAGCCAGCGCGGGGCTGCTTGGGTGATCGGCTCAGCTGCCTGGTCAATTTCACCTGAAATTGACCAAGCAGCTGAGCGGATCGCCCAAGCAGCCCTGCGCCGGCTCCCGCCCTCCCCCGCCCGCCTGAACAGTCCCCCCCCCCCCCGCCAGACACCCCCCCGCCCCCCGCCGCGGGGCTGCTCCGAGGTCGGAGGCTTAACTTCAGATGCCTCTTCACTACTCACAGTAGACATAGAGAAGTCGATTTTAGCCTTACTTCTCTCGTCAGGCAGGAGTTACAAATTCGATTTTGAAGGCCCTTTAAATCGACTTTAAGGGCATGTATGTGAAGACAGGTACACGTTTAATTCGACCTAACGTCGTTAAGGTCGAATTAAAGTGGTAGTGAAGACATGCCCAAATTTTGAATCTACAGCTTGTTTTTAGAGTTTTAATACTTGATAGTAATCCTTTTTGTAAGCGTGTTTTTGGGATTGCAAACTAACTTTTATTCATTTATTGTTTGAATGGTGACTTAAGTTTTGACACATCCTGTTTGTTCAGCTGTCAGTCACACTAATTTGGAGATTCAATAAAGCCCTTCTGATCTTTGTGTTGAATTAGGTCATCCTTTACCACCCTGAAGATCTGTTGTGAAAGAGCTGTAAGAATTCCTTTTTCGTTTTCCTGAAACCAGTCCTAGTACACTTTAAAATCTTATCCCCAATGTGATGGTATTCAGTACACCATAATGTTTTGGCTTTTTAAGATGCAAGGGATAAATTTATATAACTTTATTTGGGCATAAGCTTTTGTGGGTAAAACAACCCACTTCAGGTCAAAGGAGTGAAAATTACAGATACAGGCATAGATATATTGGCACCTGAAGAGAAGGGCATTATCTTACAAGTGGCGAACTAGTGCTGATCAAGCCAATTCAGTCAGGGTGGATGTGGTCCACTCCCAATAACTGATGATGTGTCCATACCAAGAGAGGGAAAATTGCTTTTGTAGTCAGCCAACCACTCCTAGGGCTTGTCTTCACTTGAGCCGGCAGGGATTGATCTTTTGGTGATCGATTTATCGCGTCTCGTTAAGACGCGATAAATCGACCACCAGCGGCTCCCCCGTCGATTCCGGAAGTCCAGCTCGTGAAGAGGCGCAAGCTGGAGTCGACGGGGGACCGCGCCGCCGACCGCCACCGCCGTGAGGATGGGAGGTAAGTCAGCTGTAGAGATGTCGATTTCAGCTACGTTATTAAGGTAGCTGAAATTGTGTATCTACAGTCGATTTCCCCCCCTAGTGGAGACCAGCCCTTAGTCCATGTTCAAGCCCAAATTAATGGTGTTAAGTTTGCAAATGAATTGTAGCTCTGTAGTTTCTCTTTCAAGTTTTGTTTTTGAAGGTTTTTTTTGTTGAAGAATGGCTGCTGTTAAATCTGCTATTGAATGTCCAGGGAGATTGAAGTGTTCTCCTACTGGCTTTTATATGTTACCATTCCTGATGTCAATTTGTGTCTATATATTCTTTTATGTAGAGATTGTCTGGGTTGAGCAGTGTACATGGCAGAGGGGCATTGCTGGCACATGATGGCATATATCATATTGGTAGATGTGCAGGTGAATTAGCCCCTGATGGGGCTGATATGGTTATACCCCACATCTACTCTAGTGACACCATCAGAGGTCTTCGTTAGCATTACAAAAGTAATTTCCCCTCCCTTGTTATTCACCCCTTCTTGTCAACTGTTGAGAATAGGCCACTTTCCACCTTAATTGAACTGTCTCGTTAGCACTGACCTGCCACTTGGTAAATCAACTCCCATCTTTTCATGTGCTATAATATATATATTCTGCTTCCTTTATTTTTCACTCCATGCAGCTGATGAAGTCGGTTTTAGCATACGAAAACTTATGCCCAAATCAATCTTAGTCTTTAAGTGCCACCAGACTCCTCACTTTTGTGGATACAGACTAACATGGCTACCCCTCTTATACTTAATATATCTTGCATTTTTATATAGAGACTTCCATTCTAAAGGATCCTGAAGCACTTTTCATATTATGCATGCAGGGATTGCTTCATAACCAGTCATTGAAATACAAGTTAGTTCTATGAAATGTGGAAGCTGTTTTACAGAAGAGTATGTCGTTACCCAACAGATCAGCAGAGAAGTGAGGATCATAGTTGAAATTGTAGGTGGAATTTTTCAGGAGACAGAACTTAATTTCACAAACTGGGATTTTCCCAGAACATAGGGGTTACCTGTATACTTGCAAAGGGTGCCATAGGAACTTTCAGAAGTAGTTTTTGTTTTATGCCTTACCTAAAGGCTTCAAGGGAGATGCATCTTAACTAACCTTGATGTGTGGTTTTTTTTTTTTTTTTAGATTATTTTGCACCTCAGTTATCACTGGTTCACACAGATAGCTATTTCTAATTTCCATCTGTTAGCTAAGTGAAATAAAGACAAAAAATAGTAATCTTAGCTGGATTTTTAATCAGGTCTTTGAATCCTTGGTTTGTTCCTGTCCATGGTAGACACATCAGATTAATCTGTCAGGGAAGATCTATTGTGCTTTCAAGGAGAAGAGATCAAACATGGGAACATGTCTGCACAATACAGGTCACCATAGCAGGTTCTTATGTTTCAGGCACCCTCCTCTTTTCACAGCCCTTAGGTATGTCACACAATATCACGTTGGCAGGCAGCCAAACGTATGGGAAAGATTTTGTGACCAAGGCTGTCCTTGTGGAAAACATTTTTACAGGGTGCATTTCCCCCCCCCCCCTTTCTCTTACTTGTACACACACTCATGAACACAAAACCTCCCAGCTTCTGGACTGGGCAGGATTGCTAGTTCTTGTCATCCTAACCATACCACTTTCAGTGGGATGACTTCAGATCACCTGAGGCTGAAGTTTTCACCCTTGTGTTAGTTAAATCTGCTCTTTTTAATTTGCATGGCAGTTACAAACTCGGGAAGCTTGTCTGTACTGGGCTCTTACCAGTGGTACTATTGCTGCAGGTGCACCCAATTTAGGACTGGGGGAAAGTTTCCCCCCAAAAGTTTCCTAGACATGGCTGTAGGTGATGTGGGGAAAGGGGACTCAAAAAAACCTAAAAGAGTGATTGACTTAGGAATTCCTCTGTGCAATTTGGGTTCCCTCCTGATGGAAAAAGGTCTTAAAAGCTATTTGATCTTCCCTGTGGTTCTATAAAACAACTTTCCCTTTCTTAACTGCATAATTTGGAATCCATAGATGGTTTGAAGTGGAAAGCAATGCAGAATAAAAACAAAGGTGGAATTTTTGGGTAGAGGAAAAATAGTGAGAAGGTGTGTAGGAAAAGTGAGAAGGTGTGTAGGAAGGTGTGGGGAAACTGTTTCCAGGGATTCTGCATTTATTACAGTGCACACACACCTTTTTTTTTTTCTCTCAAACTCCTTTGCCAATTCCTGAACCAGATGTCCTTAGTAGTTTGTGCTATAAGATGTTAAGTAATTAGATCATTCAGATTCTAGTTAAACATAATTAGAGTCCTGTGTAAACTGAGTGAAGTTGACAGGTTTTATAGGTTGATCATAACACAAATATCAAATGTTAACTTTAGTGTTGATACCAAATGATATAACCTCCCCTCCAGTCTCCCCTCTAAATAAAAAGCTGTTTATACTCCACATTTAGGCTTTTATTCAAGACAAAATTTATAGAATTAACATTAACATTTTGTTGTGTGATTTAAAATCCAAAGCTTTTAAAAAATGTAATCAATGTCATACAGTGTTTGTAATCCAAACATTACATCTTCCGTGCTAATTTTGGATGCGGAACTGACACAATGGTGCAATCTAATTTAACTGTAAAGCTAAGTGAAGGGCATAAAAGTCAACAAAACATTTGTTTTTTCATTTATCTACTAAATTATATGGCTAAAGTCTAGATGACTAATTCTTTCACTTCTCAAATAATCTGAGGTAGTATGTTAAATACAGGGGGGGACGTGTTGTCCAGTGAATAGGGTGCTGGACTGGAACTTGAACCTCCGCTTTCAAACTGATCTGCTGTGGGACCTTGAGCAAGAGAGTTCACCCTTCTCTGTCCCACTTTTCCCACTCTGTCTGTCTTGTCTGGTTAGTTTGTAAACTCTTCGGGGCAGGAATCTTTTTCACTAGGCTGTGTCTACACTAGAGACCTGACAGTGGCACAGCTGCATTGGTACAGCTGTGCCTCTGTAAGGTCTCCTGGGTAGCTGCTCTAAGCTGACGGGAGAGCTCTCCTGTTAGCATAGTAAAAGCACCCCCAATGACTGGCGTAGCTATATTGGTGGAAGACGTTCTCCTGCCAACATAATGCTGTCCACTCTTGCACTTCTGTTGATGTAATTTATGTTGGTCACTGGTGACCCCCCCCCCCCCCCCCCCGAGCGACATAGGTTTTACAGACAAAAGTGCTAATGTAGACATAGCCTATGTGTTTGTACACCACCTAGCAAAATAGGGCCCCTCTTTTCCCCAATTATCCAACTCCCAGCAACTCTCAAGTGCTATGGCTCCTTTTGGATTCCAGAATTGCATTTCTTGCCTGTTAAAGGAGCCTCGTCCATTTCATTCTGATCACACTTTGATAGCAGCAGTAGAAGGAAAAAGATCTCCTTTGTATGTTCCTTCAGCATATGCTACAGGTAGCGAAGAGTGGCAAAGGTAACATGGACGAATATGAATGCAGGGCTTGAACATTAGATCATATTTTATTTGTCATAGGCGATCCCAAGCATTTGAGTGTTACTTCATTCTAAACTGCATTCCCACAATTTCCCTGGTTTCCTTTTTCCCTTTGTAGATATATTTGCAGCAAATTTGTTTGTTTTGTTTTTTTCCTGTCTGAATCTTGTCCTCCGGAGAAAAATGTTGATAGAGATGCCGATAAACTTTCTTTTTTTTTGTTTTTTGTTAAAAGGTTTTATTTCAGCCTCAAGACAAATTGCATATTGATATACCCATATTATTATTAGCATTTTGGGTCCTGTTGTGCTTAATACAGTACAAACACATAAGGCAATTCTATCCTGACGAGTTCACACTTGACATTTTCTGGGTGCTGATGGGATCCTAGAATCAATATTTAACATCCTTCACATTGAATACACCGTACACACTGTGTTCAGGTTGTTTAAAGAAGTTTCTGACACTTGGAACACTGAAAGTAATTTACTTTTTTTGGGGGGGGGCATTTTGTAGAAAATGTTCTATAAAAGTATTAAAATTTGACAGTTGGGAAGTTTGTTCAAATTCACATAGTGAAGGTCATTATGCAGTTAATCAAATTGACACTCATTGAAACATAAGCAGATTTGTCCATTCTAATGATTAACCCCCCCGCCCCCTTCTGTTTCTCCCTGTTTTAACTAATTTCCCCTTCCTTAGTATTGAAGGCAGCTCCTTTGCCTGCACTGCAGAAGTGTTGTTCCATGCTATGTTGTTCCCTCTCTCCACTGCATAGTTAGTTATGTCACTTCTATAATGCTGCTAGCCTTGCTGCCCTGGCTGGGATCTTGCGAGTGTTTCCAAGCTTGTATTTCTCACTTGGCAGCACATGATGCGGCTGCTGGGCAATCTGCCGTATCCCTTTTTTGTCAAACGTCAGAGTTGGTGTCTGACATTGACTTTGAAAAACAGTTCAATGATGAGAGGAACTGCAGAAACCTGTTTGTGTGTGTGTGTGTGTGTAGGAGCTACTTTTTTTAGTTTTATGCTTGTAAATGATGTGGATTTTTCAAGTTCAGAATAGTATTTTTTTCCTTCACATGTTTAAACAATTAGTAGTTGAAAAATGTTCAGAGTATTTTTAACCCCCCTTTAATGTCAATTATCCTATTATAATAAAAACGAAACAAGCAAACAAAAAACAGTTTGAGAGAATCCCCTGGAGTGCTTTTAAATTAAAAATGTTTTTAAAGCCTTGTATGTGTGGGGCACAGGTGTGTGTGCGTACATGCACAATCCTTTTCTTGGGGTAACGCCTACTGTCATGCAAAAAAACACCACCCAAATCCAGGAAATCACATAATTGATCACATGCACTAGGAAGAGGACAACCAGGTTGGTGGAGTGGGAGGCATTGAGACCTGGGAGGAAACAGTATGGCCCAGACTTGCCAAATAATAGAAGGGAAGAACATTCATGAGAGAAGGGGAGAGAGAGAGCTGTAAACAAAAAAAGTCCAAGACGTGAGCCGACGAGGGGGCAGTGTGTGTGAGAGAGGGAAAACAAATTAAATTGAGAGATGTGGGGGAGGCGGAAGGAATCCGGAAGAAAGAACATGTAAGTTTAGGTTAGTACATGTTCATGTTTTCTGGTTTAAGTTGTTTCCTTGGCATATGTCCCATAGCTCTAAGGTCTTTGTCTGTGTGAGAGAGAACCTGAAGGAGGGCTTGGCAGAATGCTTTTGTGTCGTGTGTGGAGGAGCTGACGTTCTTTTTCGTACTTAGTCTTGTCTTTTGGCATATAATGCTGATAACAGGCAAATATTTTACAGAATTACATACTGCAATGGCAAGCAAACTTCCCCTAAATTTCCACTTCTGATTCCATAATGTAGATAAATCTTCTAGGCTCTCTTACACCAGGGATGAATGTAGCCTATTACATCAACATATTTCCTTATTGCTGCCTAAACTTTCTAAATCTCTGATGCTCTTCCTTCAGTTATGCTCAGATTGCAATGGAGAAAGTTTAGAATAATCCCTGCAGGGAAAATATTTAAATTTGAGAACAATTTAAAAAAACAAAAACAAAAAACAAACACCTAGAAATCCTCAAGGGATTTCCTTTTTAAATGTTAAGTCTTGCATGTATATATAGAGTCACCTCCTTTAGGGGTTCTCTGTAGTTCACTATATAAAGGGACCTTATTGCTTCGTGATACTGAATTTTTATGAACTCATTTTTTCTAAAATCCAGTGTCGTGTTGATCCAGTATATATTCGGATGATCTTTTCCATCTTTTGTTTCTGTGATCCTAAATGAATTTGGAATTCTGGTGTTAATTTGAATTTTTTAATTGGCTGTCAGTGATGTCAGACTCGTAATGCGCATATGGTTCTGCTTATATTTTATGTTAATTTCATATGAACAGTAAAGTACTCTAAGCATGTCATTTGAAGCTGCTTGCTGCACTTTGAGGTGTTCTAAAGTCACTCTGGCTTCATCTTCAGCCTCTGGCTTTTAAAACGCTTGCTGTAATGACTTAGAAATGTACTTCCTGTCAGACTTTATTGCTTACTTGTAATCATGTTTATGATAACCAGCCTTCTTGGTAAACCCATAAAATGTCAGGTTCTGAAAACAGGATTCTAAAGGGTGTTATTCAGTATATACGTTAGTATTACAGTATGAAAATAAATGTTATCGGTAGGGTAATAATAATCTTTGTTGGCTCCTTTATCAGAGACTCTAGAAAACATTGTCTTATAAACAATGCACATGAAGTAAAAAACCTTCACTATCCTCATTTTATAGATGAAGGAAATATGAGGTACCAGAGAGATTGACTCAAAGGGTTTGTCTATGCTACCTACTGGATCTCTGTGGGTAGCGATCAATGCAGCAGGGATTGATTTATCGCATTCAGCTACATTTCCGCTACATTATTCACATTTCAGCTATGTTATTCACATAGCTGAAGTTTTGTAACTTAGATTGATTGCCCTCCCCACAGTGTAGACCAGGCCAAAGTTGCACAGAAGGTGTGTAATGGAACACAGAAGTCCTGACTCAAAGACTGATTCTTGACCCTCTAGACGATGTTTTCTTTTATTAACCAGCACAGCTTATGCATAATGTTTGCAAAGGAGTGGAAGATTGTTTTAGTTAACATTTATGTTAATGTTTAGGAACAGATTGCTGAGTTAATAAATCAGCATCACCTGAATATTGTTTTAAGTTTCTGACATCACACATTTGTTCCAAAACTTTGGGACCAGTCCTGCACTCCTTTATTTATGCAGAGCTCACGTTGTCTTGAAAGGGAGCCCGGTGTGTGCAAGGACGGTAGGATTAGGTTCTTCATAGATGTGATCTTGATAGTATGTTGTTAGGTTTAGTCAGCCTGCATGTGAGAGAACTACCAAAACATCTGTTTCATGCCCAAGTCAGTGAAGCTGCTGTAGATATAGTGCAGGCCACCAAGGCTGTTGAACCTGATGTGCTAGCTAAAGCTTGAATCCTTCAAGGGAGCTGCATCAGATTGTTCGTCACTAAACAAAAGAAAAGCAGATTTTAGTGGAGAGTTGGGAACTTTGAATTAAAAAAGTATAAGAAAAAATATTCTGTTGTATACTGTGTTTATAAATAATGCAAAATTGAGGAAATAATTGGGACACTTGCACTGGTACCCAAAGTGATCAGTATAGCTGGGGCATGACTGGTTTGGGGAAAGGAGGGGAGGAAACGTTCTTTCATAACCATAAACCAAACAAAAGGTGAGAAATTTTGTACTTTTGCTCCCTATTTTAATATGTAAACAAGTAGTGGAACTCTGGGACCTGCAGTGTCAGAACACCTTGACTAGTTGTCTTCATCTGAGCACCTTTATCCCCAAGCACTCTATTTCTGGTATTGAATGTCTTAGAAATTTATGCTGCTCTTCAAAGAGAAAAATCACATTTTCCTAGAGTGAGATGGTATTATTGAACAATAGATAAGGATACGATTTTGTCACAGAGGTCATGGTTTCCATTACTTTAACAGACCTCCGTGATTTCTGGCTTCTGCTTTAGCCACCCGCAGTAGTGGGGTTCCAATCTGGACAGTCAGCACCCCCCCCCCCCCCATCAGCAGAGCTGGGGCTTCTGTGATTTATTGTTTATTGCTTGCATCCTGCCTGTGAAAATTACTAAAAAACTGTGCTGAAATTGTAACCTTAACAGTAGAAATTAGAGATGATGAAGACCTAGTAGTTTGGTGTGCACACTGTTTAGTATTGTGAGCCAACTAATCTTGCAGGAGAAGCAAGATTAGCACCAGTTTAAAACATGGATGAGAGACCTTGAAAGAATACATATGCTTCAGAAATTGGCGTTTATGATTCTGTAAATGGCACAATATCCTCTGCCAACTGGTCTGCACTACAGAATCTGTATGTGTTTGGACACAGTTGTGAAATTCCAATTTAGATTACTTGATGCATTGAGTTGTATGACCTCATGTAAGAGATGCAGTCATTAAATTTGATCATTCATAACCATGTTCAAATGATTTTGATATAACCCATTGTGCAAGAAGGCTATCGGGAGGCTTTAAGTAAAGGGAATATAATACAAATGTAAAGTCAAATGCAGTGGTGTTGCAAATACTGCTTTACAGTAATGCTTGTGGAGAATTTCTTTTCCTTCATTTCATCCCATTGCTTTGTGTTATACTTGGTACCATCCAAAATCCTCCATTTAAAAAATATATATGCAGTGTTCAGTATATAAGATAACATTTATAATGACTTAAATTGGCTTACCTTTTATGTGTCACCCACTGTCTGCAGAGTTTGTCAACTGAGAGGCTACTACAGGAGTAGGCAATCTATGGCACATGTGCCAAAGGCGGATGCGAGCTGATTTTCAGGGACACTCGCACTGCCCAGGTCCTGATCACTGGTCTGGGGGGCTCTGCATTTTAATTTAATTTTAATTGAAGCTTCTTAAACATTTTAAAAACCTTATTTACTTTACATACAACAATAGTGTAGTGTTATATTCTAGACGTATAGAAAGAGACCTTCTAAAATGTTAAAATGTATTATTGGCACGCAAAACCTCAAATTAGAGTGATGAAGACTCGGCACACCACTTCTGAAAGGTTGCTGACCCCTGGACTACCACAAGGTTGAATGTTCTGCATGTCGATACAGTAGCAGCATTTATTAGATTTAAGATACAAAGATAATTTCCACCCAGTTGTTTAAAGATCACTCACTTTCACTCTATAGGAAATAACTTATTTTATGGGGTCTACATTTTAGCATTGGTCTAAAACCAAATGAATATGGGTAGAGGGCTGGGGCACATGATTTATGAAGTGAGGCTGAGGGAACTAGGATTGTTTAGTATGCAGAAGAGAAGAATGGGGAAGAGGGGGGGATTTGATAGCGGTTTCAAATCCGAAGAGGATGGATCTAGACCAGGGGTCTCCAAACTACGGCCCGCGAGGCCCTCTCATCCGGCCCGTGGAGATCTTTCGGCAGGGGTCGGGAACCAGCCAAGGGGCCGGGACGCGCCGCGTGCTCCGCAGCTGCTGCCGCCGGCCAGGGACCAGGTTGAGCGGGTCAGTTGGGGGGGGAAGAGACCGGGTTGAGCGGGTCAGTTGGGGGGGGGGGGAAGAGACCGGGTTGAGCGGGTCAGTTGGGGGGGGGGGGGGGAAGAGACCGGGTTGAGCGGGTCAGTTGGGGGGGGGGGGGGGAAGAGACCGGGTTGAGCGGGTCAGTTGGGGGGGGGGGGGAAAGAGACTGGGTTGAGCGGGTCAGTTGGGGGGGGGGGGGAAAGAGACTGGGTTGAGCGGGTCAGTTGGGGGGGGGGGGGAAGAGACTGGGTTGAGCGGGTCAGTTGGGGGGGGGGGGGAAGAGACTGGGTTGAGCGGGTCAGTTGGGGGGGGGGGAAGAGACTGGGTTGAGCGGGTCAGTTGGGGGGGGGGGAAGAGACTGGGTTGAGCGGGTCAGTTGGGGGGGGGGAAGAGACTGGGTTGAGCGGGTCAGTTGGGGGGGGGGGAAGAGACTGGGTTGAGCGGGTCAGTTGGGGGGGGGGGAAGAGACTGGGTTGAGCGGGTCAGTTGGGGGGGGGGAAGAGACTGGGTTGAGCGGGTCAGTTGCGGGGGGGGAAGAGACTGGGTTGAGCGGGTCAGTTGCGGGGGGGGAAGAGACTGGGTTGAGCGGGTCAGTGGGGGGGGGGGAAGAGACTGGGTTGAGCGGGTCAGTTGGGGGGTTGGAGGAAAGGAGGTTTTGGGGGGAGAGACCTGGCTGGGTGGGTCAGTTGGGGGTTGGAGGAAAGGAGGTTTTGGAGGGAGAGACCTGGCTGGGTGGGTCAGTTGGGGGTTGGAGGAAAGGAGGTTTTGGGGGGAGAGACCTGGCTGGGTGGGTCAGTTGGGGGGTTGATGTGTAGTGTTCATGTGTAGTGAACAGTTGTTCATGTGTAGTGTTCAGGTGTTCAGGTGTAGTGTTCCTGTGTAGTGAACAGGTGTTCATGTGTAGTGTATCAATGTGTTGTTAAATAATAACTGAATAAAATAATATTAAATAAATAATTAAAAACAACATCCATGTTTTGATTCTTTTTTATTTGGACCTCGAGTGTGTTGTCGGCCCCCGAACTGCTATTTGATAGTTAATGCGGCCCTCGGGCTGAAAAGTTTGGAGACCCCTGATCTAGACGACTGTTCTCAGTGATACCAGGTGACAGAACAAGGAGCAATGGTCTCAAGTTGCAGTGAGGGAGGTTTAGGTTAGATATTAGGAAAAACTTTTTCACTAGGAGGGTGGTGAAGCACCAGAATGGGTTACCTAGGGAGTTGGTGGAATCTCCTTCCTTAGCAGTTTTTAAGGTCAGGCTTGACAAAGCCATGACCTGGATGACTTAGTTGAGGATTGGTCCTGCTTTGAGTAGGGGGTTGGACTAGATGACCTCCTGAGGTCCCTTCCAATCCTGAGATTCTATGGTCACTGAAACTCAAGCCTTGCAGCTGTCATTGATCTATCTACAGTTGAAATAATGCCCTATCCCAGAGTAAAGGATCTAATAATTGCTTTAATGGCGTTTGGCTCAAGACTTGGGTAGTTTGTGTTCAGCATACATCAGTCCTTTGATCTGTTGCCAGCAGAAATTCCTAGGTTGAGGATTGTTTCTGTTGTTGCATACAGGCATACGACATCAGTTGCCTGTTAGCAGTTCAGGGAGTAAATAGAACCATGATAGGATAACATCAGTACTCTGTACAGCATTTCTGTAGGAGTACAAGATACAGGAGTTACAGTAGCTGATTGTGACACAGTTTGCTGCATGGGCAAGAGTAAACAGTCTCTGTTCTAAAATGGGTAAGTGGCTTACTTCTAATCCCATCTTGCATAGCTGGTCATTTCTCACCCTTCCTTCATATGATATCTTTACTTCTTTCCAAGCTTCATGCTACTATCATCTTTGTCCTGTGCAAAGAAGTATTGAGATGGTTCCTAAATAGGTCACTTTTGACCAATGAGTTACTATAGCAAAATATATTCTATAGTATTCTCCATAAGGTTCTTCACAATACAATTAATGTTAATTTAGGAATATTTAAAAGTGCTAGTAAATGTGTGAAGACTAGTGAATCATTTCAATTTAATTTTAAATGCTAAAACAGATTAAACAGTTGAATTAGCAACAGCAAATAAGTTTCATAAGCATGGTGCATAAATAAAATATGCTCTACTAGTCTGTGTCTTGAGGCTGTGGCTATTATATCTACGGAACAGTAATTGTGGTGGTCTATATCACCTTGTCCTGGGAACATCAGAGATCTGGCAAGTTGACCTGTGTAGTCAGTATTTACAGTAGAACCTCAGAGTAACGAACTGACCGGTCAACCATACACCTCATTTCAAACTGAAGGTACACAATCCAGCAGCAGCAGAAGGGGGAAAATAATAACAATAATAATTAATAATAAAATAGCACTGTGTCAAACTACTAAAAAAGGGAAAGCAGCATTTTTCTTCTGCATAGTATAGTTTCAAAGCTGTGTTAAGTCAGTGTTCAGTTGTAAATTTTTGAAAGAACCATAATATTTTGTTACAAATATTTCAGAGTTACGAACAACTTCTGTTCCTGAGGTGTTTTACTCTGAGGTTCTACTGTAGTTGTCCGATCTGTAATAAACCGGAAGTAGGGTTAGTGTCTTCAGTAAGTAGCATTGTCTTTTTTGTATTCCGTTCTGAATCACTGTCCTATCCTAGCGTTAGGTAATACTGTACTGCTGGTAATACCTTTTTCAGATAAGACATGAAATAGATGCATCAATTTAAATTGCTTAATTTATATTTCTCAGCTGATCTTCGCATTTCGCTCAAACAGTCTTTGCTTTTTTATGTAAGCAGTTGATTCTTAGTAAATGCCTGTTTAAACATTTCACTAATACTTTAGTAAATGTCCCTTATTCTGGGATCTAAACAGTTGCTAAATTTTTACTAAACATTTCCCCAAATGCTAGGAACATTTCACAAGAATGTCCTTAAACTAGGATTCACAGCTGGGAGACACTGTTCTTCAGAATAGATGTGGGTTTGCTGTTTGCATGATATTCTATGGAAGGTGTTATGATGACATCACTCAGAAGGAATCAGTGCATGAAAGTATGCCTGCAGTTTTCATAAAACAACTGAAAATGAAGGATTTTGAAGTCATTCATGTGTCATACATATTACTGTTGCTTGGCTCTTTGACTATAAGAGCAATAACGAGGAAAGGTATTGTAATAATTTCACTAAGCCCTGTGCTAGAAGCTGCAAGAAGGCAAGGAATGGGAATTGAGGGCAGGTCTACACTACAGCAGGGATTGACACTCTGAGGTGGATCCACTGGAGGTCAATTTAGCGAGTCTAGTAAAGACCTGCCAAATTGACAACAGATCACTCTGCAGTCGACCCCTGTACTCTACCCCTGACGAGAAGAGTAAGGTAAGTAGACCGGAGATTTTCTTCTGTCAACCCCCCTGCAGTGTAGACCCCATGGTAACTCAACCTAAGGTACATGAACTCCAGCTATGTTATTCACAGACATAGCCTGAGTCTTTGGGTAGGGGATTGTAAATTATGTCTATCGTGATTACTAGTTAAATGCCTATTCCCTTTATCTGTTTCGAGACATTCATGTTTGCCAATATCACCATATGAATTAGATCCTCTCAGTATCATGTAGTCTGTCTACAAACCAGTTTATCCATTTTTGCATAGATAAGCTTAATTATTTTTACTTATAATAAAGCATAGGATGGAGCTTGAGGACAACAGTAGACGAGTTCAACAGAGAGAATAAGATGGTAGTATCAGTGGGTTAAGGGTAGCACTCCAGCTCCTATGCAACCCTTGCTTCCCTCAACCCATGCTCTGTTCAGCCTCTCATGGACTACTTTCCCTGTACCCTTCCTTCCTTGTTTGTTTAGTCTTAGTGTTGCTTATATAAAAAGGAGAGGTAGAACTGAATGTCATCTGTGCTGTTGGTACTTAAGCTTATGTTGTCTTATTGGCTCTTCCAGCAGTTTCATGTATTTGTTGAGTAATATGGGGGAGAGGATTGAGTCTTGTGAGGCTTTGCAGATGAGGGTTTTAGAGATTAAGTAACTATTGCCCATAATGACCCTTTGGGTTCTATGTGAGAAGAAGACGAAGAATGTGAGCCATTGGGTATATTTCAGCTCACCTTTGTAGTTTCTTGGAGGTGGGACACAAATGTTTGCTGATAAAGGGGTTTCATATGTTGCAGAGATGTTCAGCAGTGAGAGTATGGAAGTAGTTTCTCTCTATGGACAAGAGCAGATTGTTCACTAGAGCAACAAGTGCTGCCACAGTACCCTGCCATGGCTAGAGGGAATCCATAATACTGTCAGCTAAAAAGGTGGCTAATTTTTCTGGGCCAGTAATTGAGTCGTAAATGTAGGCTGCCTCGGGTCAACTTGTAGCTTGCAGCAGCTTGTGAGGTATTGACCTCTTAGTTCACAGAGAGGATTACTAGTATCTGAGATACTCTTATAGCCAAGCAAGAAAAACAAGCCTAGAAGAGGGCCAGGAGTGTAATGTTCTGCTTCCAAGAATTTGGCCTACTCACACAAGTCACAAAAGGACTGAGCTGAAGAAGTATAGTGTTTATTAGCTACTTCAGTCAGTGATCAGTCGACTGAAATTGGGCACAGCATAGGGTTAAATGCAAGCATGCCCCTACATTCAGATGCTTGTCTTAAATACACTTACAAAGTTATTAATTGTATCTATATATATATAAAAGTCAAATGGTGTATGCCTGCATGTATGTTCACTTACTCCTTCCACACCGTTTGAGCTAGAGACTTGAAATTTGGTACAGTTATAGGGTTGAAAATTTTTCAAATCTCACCTCTGACACCCCCCAGGGGTGAAATTATTTAAAGGCCAATCACATCAGCTGGGCAGCTGCTGTTCTCTGTGACATAGTTATGATGTCATAATACCCCCCTCCAACGGACCCCACACTCGCTCAGCTCTCTGCCCCCTGCCCCCTCCAACGGACCCCGCACTCACTCAGCTCTCTGCCCCCTCCCCACCTCCAATGGACCCGAGTTGGGTTTGGTCGGAGGGTAAGTGAGGTGGGGATGTCGGGTTTGGTCTGGGGGGGGTGGGAAGGTGTCTGGGTGGGTGAGGGGTGAGGTGTGGGTGCTGGGGTTGGTCAGGGGGTGTTGGGTTTGGTGCGGGGTAAGGTGGGGGTATTGGGTTTGGTTGGGGGCGTGAGGAGGGGGGTCGGAGTTGGTTGAGGCGTAACTGAGGTGTGGGTGTCGGGTTTGTTTGTGGTGGTAGGTAGGGGTGTCGGGTTTGGTTGGGGGGGAAAGTGAGGTGGGTGTGTCAGGTTTGGTCTACGGGGGGGTGAGGTGTGGGTGTTGGTCAGGGGGTGTTGGAGTTGGTAGGGGGGTGACGTGGGGGTGTTGGGTTTGGGTGGGGGGGTGAAAATGTGAGTCGGGGTTCGTCGAGGGGTAAGTGAGCTGGGGGTGTCGGGTTTGGTCGGGGGGGGTGAGGTGGGGGTGTCAGGTTTGCTCTCTGCCCCCTCCCCCTCTCCAACGGACCCCGCACTTGCTCAGCTCTCTGCCCCCTCCCCACCTGTGACGGACCCGAGCAACGCCGGGTATTTTCGCTAGTATTGTATAAAACCTTTTTCTGCATAGCACGAACATTAGTTTGCTGACCCAGTTGTTTACAAGCGGATTGCAGGCTCACCTTTTTTACCTGGTTGTTCTTCCTTCCCAGACAAGCATGTGTCTTTTCACATGTCCCTACACCTAAAATATATATTCTACATATTACATCCTACAGATAGTTAAAGAAAATAGCGAACTCTGTCGTCTTTAGAAAAGAAAGGTTGGATACTTTGGTGGTAGTCACACTATTAAATGTCATAGGATGGTTGGTAGATCTTTCTTATCAAAGGAGATGTGTTTACTCTTGGGATACCAACAGATTGTAAAGTCCTATATAAGGTCACTGGTCATAAAGGTGTTAAAGTATTCCAACAACTTCTGTAGTAGGTGAGATGTTCTAAAACACTGTTTTTCGCAAAGAACACTGTCAAAACAATGACTTGAAAATGAACTGTCTGGAGATTTGTTTAACACGCAAGGAAATATGAAACTAAAATTGAACACAGACTGTAAAGTTCCCTTGTCAAAGAATCATTTGCACCTAAAAAATAGACCCAGATTCAGCTCTAGCATAAATGGAGGCAACTCCTATAAAGTTTGTGGGTTCCACATGTGCCAGCATTCAATTTGCGTTGGTCAGAAGTAGTTGAAGCTTGAGCTAAAGTAAGAAATAACGTGACCCTAAAAGCAGGCATGTGTCTTTTAACAAATTGTCCAAAAGAGGTTTGCATAGGATTGATGTGAAATTGCAGAGGTAACAGAGTTCTGTGGCACCTTAAAGACTAACTAAAGTATTGAAGCATAAGCTTTCATGGGCCAATACCCACTTTGTCGCCCACGAAAGCTTATGCTTCAATATTTTAGTTAGTCTTTAAGGTGCCACAGGACTCTTTGTTACCTCTGCTATTCCAGACTAAGACGGCTACCTCTCTGATTCTTGACAATATGAAATTGGTTTCAGTTCATGAGAATTTTAAAATTAACAATTCTTAAGAATAGAAAAATTAGTTTGTCTTCAGAAATATTGACTCTCATGGTTGTTAACAATTATAACATTTTAGTTCTTTTCTGAAATCAAACTTGGTGACTGCATCCTTAAAATTTTTAAACTTGTTAATAATCAATATGGTTGTTATCAGTGGGGTGTTTGCCAGAGAGCCAGTTTAGCAATGACCGTGAACTGTAATGATAAATTTATGCAGGGTTGTAGCATGTTGGTCCCAGACAAGGTGGGTGAGCTAAAGATCAAAAGCTTCTCTTACCAACACTCGTCCAATAAAAGAGATTACCTGACCCACATTGTCTCAATAATGATGAAAGACAGAATTAGCCTAAATTCAGGTAAATGGAGATAACCACTTGGCTCTAGTCAAATTTAAGTGGATGTGGAACTCTGGGATCTATATACATCTATATATATCTATAGAGTAGATCCCAGAGTATATATTTCACAAAAAGATGAGAGGCTGATTTTTCAAAAGTAGTGCGCATCCAGGACACGGTGACGTCATGCTGGATGTTCAACTGATGACAATCAGCCCACTTGGTTGGGAGCATAACATTTTAAAAAATGACCGTTTATTTAGGACAATGAACGAGGAGTGCTTGTAGCACCTTAGAAACTGACAGAGTTATTTGGGCATAAGCTTTCATGGGCTAAAACCCACTTCCTGTATACACGGAGAACATGAAAAGATGTGAGTTGCCATACCAACACTAAAAGACTAATCAATTAAGGTGAGCTATTATCAGGAGGGAAAAAAAAACTTTTTGAAATGGGCTATCCTGATTATCATTACAACAGTTGACAAGAAGGTGTGAGTAACAGTACAGGAAAATGAGGCATAGGGAAATAGTTTTCAGTTTGTGTAATGACCCAGCCACTCCCAGTCTTCATTCAAGCCTAATTTAATGGTATCCAGCTTGCAGTTTCTCGTTGGACTCTGTTTTTGAAGTTTTTTTGTTGAAGAATTGCCACTTTTAGGTCTGTTGTTGAGTGACCCTCTAGTGCTTGAAGTGTTCTGCTGCTGGTTTTTGAATGTTATGATTCCTGATGTCAGATTTGTGTCCATTTTAACACAGCTACCACTCTAACACCTGTTGTTTATTTAAAGTGATTCAATACATGTTCCTAACCTGAAGGAGTCTGAATGGGTGCTTGGTGCTTTCTGAAAATTAGGCATGAAAATCTTGGTTCTATATCCTGCTTTAGGCTCCTATAATGTCCAGGGTGTCTAACACAACACATTTTCCTTATTCTTTCCTCTCAAGAAACTTACTGTGACAGTTTGTAGTGCTGCTGAAGGCATTGAGGCTTTCTTCCACCCACTCCCGCCCCTTGTTAAAATGAGCATACTGCAAATATTCCCACTGGAATATTTTTAAAATGTATGTTGAGAATTAATATAAAGCTTGTACAGTAGAGCAAGGTTGGGCTTTAAAAAATGGATGTTTCACCAATGCCATTTTATCTTGTTCAATAATATATTATAAAACTTTTTGTTTCTATTTTTGCACAAAATCATGCAATTGTTCTGCAACACTTGCTGTGCATTACTACCCTGTTTCCCCGAAAGTAAGACATCCCCCAAAAATAAGACGTACTTCAAGTTTTGCCTCTCGCTGTAATATAATGTAATGTAATTTTGGGAGCAAAAATTAATATAAGACACTGTCTTATTTTCGGGGAAACACGGTACTTTGATGTTTTGGGTGAAGGATAAAAAGTTGTTGAACTGCTAAAGTGGACAGGGTTTAAAATTACAGACACTACTTTCCTTTGCAGCCATAATATGTTTGTTTTGGCAGCCTGTATCCTCACTGAAACACACAACCATTCCTTTTTAGTAATTATTCACTGTTCTCAGTCATACTGTATGAAGTATTAGTATATTACTCATGGTGCTGGAAAAAGTTACTCTTTCACTATACCAAAACGCTAGGTAGTTACATAACTGATGGGTATTAACAATGTACTGGCGTATACTGATAGTAATTGGATATTTTAAAATGACAGAATGATCTGTGGTGTTTGACATCTAAGAAATGTAGACAGAGATTTTGTGGGAATGCACAGATAGGCAACAGCACAGCCATTAAGATATCTTTGAGTGTACTATGGATAGTTGCTGTAGATCAGGGGTCTCAAATTCAAATGACCACGAGGGCCACATGAGTACTAGTACATTTGCCCGAGGGCCGCATCACTGACATGCCCCCTGCTATCCCCACTCCACATCTTCAATGAGGCCCACTTCTTCCCACCCCTCCCCTGCCCCCATTCCAACCCCTTATCTAATGCTCATCTGTTTTCCAATAATTCTTGTGTGTTAAAGTCGCAGCCTTCTAGTGGCTCCCTCCCATCTTTTGACCAAGGAAAATTCTGGTTCCTCAACTGGAAACAGCTAATGGTGATTGGGTCATTTTAGACCTTCGTATTTAGACTTTGAAAGTCTCCATTCTTCTCTTCATGTGAACAGTCCATTCATCTAAAATTAATTCTTTTCAGAACATTGCAGCCCTATTTATCCATACACCGAGAAGTTATCCTATCACTCCTTTCCTTGGAGATTTTCACTGTCTCTTTATCACTAGAAACTAACTTTCTTCATTAGTGAAGTAGATGGAGATGTGGGCTTTAATGACTTTGTGATACTTCTGTCTCCTTACTCTTTTTCTAGATCAGTTCTGACCTCTTGTTAGTGCTGTGCTTCCTCCTTTCTCTCAGATCCTTTATTGTTGCTGCAGCAGCTCTTTGGAGCAGTTTTCCTGCCTTCCCCTGCCTCAGCCATTCTTCTGTCAACTTTCAGATTTAAGTTCAAAATCTACCTGATTGTTACCTAATATCTGTAAATTGCTGACAAGTTCTCCCATACCAAGAACTGCAAGGACCAACCCTTCATGCCTCTCCTTACTGCCTGTCATCATCTACAATGAGATCTTTTTACAGAAACATTTCCTTTGTAAATCTAGGTGCTGTAATACTACAGAATAAGTTCTGAGGTAATCTATTCCTGCTCAATAAAATGCCATCTTTTAGTCAGTGGATGGGCCAGTGTTTTCAAAGTTGCAGATGCCTCTGCTTTGAATCAGTTGAAAATTGAAAGTACCAACTATCTGAAGACATTTCTCCCACAACTTTAGTAGATTTACTTTTAGTTTTGGTAGCAAGCAGCAATGCAAGGTTCAGAGATCTAGAGACAGAAAAATTATAGCCTCCAGAGTTGTTGAAGCTCAATAAATAAAGCTACATTAACCCAGATTTCTGTAGAAAGTGTCTGCTTTCATAGTGAGTACCAATTTAAGAAACTAATTGCTTCATTTTTTCCCAGAGATTTTGGGCAGCTGCAGCCCCCCTGAAGTCAGTGGGAGCTAGAGGTACTCAGAAACCCTGAAAATCAGGTCATAATATTTGCAGTCACACAGGAAAATAAGTATTGTTTGAGGAGAGGTGCTTAGAAGAGAATTGTCTGCTCTTGATGCCATATAGAACTCCTGACCTGCATTTTTATAAAAGTTCTTATCTTTTCCAACAGATAAATTCAGTTTGATCATTTCATAGCTTGCTCCACCACTGACTTTAAGATCTTTAATCTGTTCTTGAATGCTTGAGTTTCTAGATTAGCAAAATAGTATAGCATAGGGTTTTTTTTCCTGCAGATTCTTTTAGGTGTGAACTTATCTTCTGGGGACAGTTTCAAATCAGATAATTCTAAATTGATAGGAAATAAATACTGGACTGGATTGTGTTTACTGAGTTTTTTTTTTTTAAACTTGAGGGGATTGCATGCGTTTAGAATTCCAAGATTTAAAAGAGTTAAGTGTGATTTAAAGGGAATGTTAATGTAGGGCAACAGAGCTGAGGGTGGGCAATGACAGCTGAACTGCCAGAAATTGATAGCCTGCTGGCCAGCTGCTGCACAGGGAACTTAGGGGGGCTGCTGGTCCACCCTGGTTCCAAGCCCCCACCAGCTAGCTGCAATAGGATGCTCTTCCTGGAAGCAGTGGACAAAGAAGGCGGCTGCCAAACGACTTAGAAGGGAGCATTGCACAACTTTAAACAAGCATGTTCCCTAACTGATCAGCAATGAAACAACGTTAACCAGGATGACTGTGAGGGGTTACTGTAGTTTACTGTGGTTTTACAGTTAAATTTTCTTATCCTTAAATGTGTCTCTCCACAGTATTGTGGTGTGTAAGACTTTCTAATAAGAGAAACTGTGCATTGCAGTATTTTGTCTATAGTCAAAGTGATAAACTAAAGAGATTTTTTTCTCTGTTTACCTTATTTTCTTTATTTTGGTTTTCTTTTTTTGTTTTACTTTTAATTCCTCAAAACCGGCTGCTGTACAATGAATATGATGAAAACAATAGAAGTAATGTTTGAAGATTTATAGTGATTTGTTTCTTTTGTAAATAAAAATATTTGGATGCAGTTATGAGTCGAAGTACAGCCAGAAATGGGTCCAGAATAAAATCAAAACATGATATCAAATAACTTTTTTAACCAAAATATATATAGAGCGTATCCTGACTTGGATGTGATTATGTAAACTTTTGGAAAATTTTGAAAGATAAACCTTTATCTTTTGTGTTAAAATTAAATAAAACAGTATATAGTTTCTTTTAAAAACAAGTGAATGTAACTGTATTGACTTTATGGAATATAAGGAAAGTACCGGTTCTTTAATGATTGCTTTTCAAATTCACTCAGTAATTGTGTACAGTGGTGAGAAATCTGCTAACAGGGTGTGTGTTTTTCTCTCCTAAATGAGCAGCCGAGTGGCTGCCTTTAAGTCATTGCCTGAGCAACATTACCTTCTTCTTCGAGTGCTTGCTCATGTCCATTCCCATATGTGTGTGTGCGTTCCGCGCATGCCCGGTTCGGAAAGCTTTTCCCCAGCGGTACCCGTAGGGTCGGCAGGGGCGACCCCTGGAGTGGCGCCCTTATGGCCATGTATATATGCCCCTGCCGACCCTCCCCCGCTCAGTTCCTTCTTTCCGTCCGTGGCGGTTGCTGGAACAGTGCTCTTCTCTTGCGGTATCCTTATCTCGTAGTTAGTTAGTTAGGTATTTAGATAGTTGCATTGTGTAGTTAATTAGAGTAGTTAGTGTTGTTGTTTGCATAGATATAGTGTTAGATAGTTAGTTCTTTGTTCCCTGGCGTCAGGTTATGCCTGGGGCGTCAGGGTTCAAAGCGTGCAAAGCTTGCGGGAGGCCCATGCCCATCAGCAATCCCCACTCTCTGCTGTCTGAAGTGCCTCGGCGAGGGACATCAAACGGATCGCTGTACGATCTGCAAGGGCTTCAAACCCCGTACGAAAAAGGAGCGAGACTCCAGGTTGAAACTTATCCTAATGGAGTCCGCCCTGCAACCAGCGGAGCCGGCGGCATCGGGCAGCGCACCGGCATCGGTCCGCGGTACCGCGGCACCGAAGACCGCGAAGTCCTCCCGGCACCGGTCTCCCCGGCACGGTGCAGGTTCATCTAGAAGGCACCGGTCTCAATCCCCGGTGCCTTCTAAGAAATCAAGAGGGCGCTCCCCGGTGCGTAGGTCCACGGGTGATCCCTCAGGGGTGTTGGCAGCTCCGGAGCGCGCGAGGCGGCCCCGTTTAGAGCCCACACCGGCACCGGCGGCACCGGAGTTAGGGGTGATTCCCCCTGAAGAGGAACTCCCCCTGGAGAGCGAGACACCCGGGATCGAGATCCCATCCACCCCGGAGGTGTTCGTCGTCGCGGAGGACCTTATTGGCCTCCCCACGGACCCGGCACCGGACTTCATCGTCCCGGCACCGGTCCCACGTATAGCGGCACCGTCCGCACCGCCCCTGATAGCGGCGCCGGCACCGCCAGCTCCCTCTCTCCAGCCACCAGTTGGGCCCTCGGCACCGCTAGTTCCGGCACCGGTCCGACCGGCACCGCAGGGCTACATGCACCCTGGCAAGCCGGATGTATACGGTAGGCTGGTAGCACCGGATGGCGCGGCACCGCCCTGGTCCCAGTCGGAGTACTCCTCCGGGTCGGACGCATCCTCGTATCGCTCGAGGTCGAGGCACAGCCACCGCTCGTCTCGACGGCACCACTCACGGCACCGTCATTCTTCACACCGTCGGCACCGTCAATACGAAGATGGCAGACAGGCTACCAGCCCATGGCCATTCTGGACGCCCTTTGCCTACCATCAGGCTCAGGGCCCTGCCTCAATAGCGTCATTGCCCTCGGTACCAAGGGGCCCGGTGTCCGCCACTATAACGAGGCCACAGTCTGAGATGGGAGAGGACCAGCCTGGACCATCTGGTACAGCATCTCAGGTGCATGAGGAGCAGGATAGGGACGCCTACCAGCAGCAGTTCCAGGAGGACCCCCAGGTAGCCGACCCCCAGCCAGCCTCCTCTTCTTCATCACCGGACGACGCAGTGGCGGGCACGTCCATGTCATTGCCCCCCATGGATCTCAGGGGCCACCAGGACCTATTGAAGAGGGTGGCCCAAAATCTGAACCTCCAGACGGAGGAAGTCCAGGAGGAGGAGGAGGATCCCAATATGGACATCCTTGCCTCTAATCTACCGCCCCAAATAGCTCTGCCGTTTATGAGGAAGGTTAAATCCACCATGGAGACCTTGTGGCAGACCCCTTCCTCTCTTCCACCGATGGCAAGGGGAGTGGAGCGCCGCTATTTCGCACCCAGGCAAGGGTACGAATACCTTTTCACCCACCCCCCGCCAGGCACTTTAGTCGCAGACGCTGTGAACTATCGGGAGCGTCAGGGGCAGACGGGACCCACCCCTAAGTCCCACGACTCCAAAAAGTTGGACTTGTGGGGACGAAAGGTCTACTCGGCGGCATTGCAACTCAGAATAGCGAACCAGCAGGCCGCCCTGGGCAGATATGCATACAATACTTGGTCGGCTATGTCCAAATTTGAAGGGGCCCTCCCGAAGGAATCAGTCCAGGACTTTAGGGCGATCGTCCAAGAAGGCAGGCTGGTTTCCAGGGCTGCTCTCCAGGATGCCTTAGATTCGGCAGACTCTGCATCCAGGCAGTTAGCCACAGCAGTGGCCATGCGTCGTGGGGCGTGGCTGCACGTGTCGGGAATTCCACCACCGGTGCAAGCCACTATTCAGGATTTACCCTTCGACAGACAAGGACTGTTTGCAGTCGATACAGATAAAAAGCTCCAGTCAATGAAGGATTCGAGGGCCATGCTTAGGTCATTGGGGTTGCATACTCCCCAAGGACAAAGGAGGCCCTTCAGACCCCCTCCGCCTCCGCCAGCTAGGCCTTCACAAGCCCCACCTTATAGGAGGGACCAACCAAGGAGAGGCGGAAGGGGTGGGGGTAGAGGACGGCAGCGATCTTCCTCCCGACAACCCCAAGGCCCAGGGAGCAATCACCCTCCCGGACCCAGGCCGAACTTTTGAAGATGCGCCCGGGGACGCCGAGCCAGCCTCCGTTTCCATGACTTCCCTCCCGTTTGTGAACCGTCTATCCCATTTCTACCAGGCATGGTCCTTTATCACCTCGGACAAGTGGGTTCTCAGCCTGGTAGAGATGGGATATTCTATCCAATTCTCTGTTCTCCCTCCCACCCACCCCCCGTGCCCGTCCCTCTTCAGGGACCCATCTCACGAGCAACTCCTAGAACAGGAGGTTCATACCCTCTTGTCTTTGGGTGCCATAGAGGAGGTTCCTCAAGAATTTCGGGGCAAGGGTTACTACTCCCGTTATTTCCTTATCCTGAAGGCCAAAGGTGGGCTCCGCCCCATCCTGGACTTGCGAGGCCTCAACTCCTACATAAAGAAGCTGAAGTTTCGCATGCTCTCATTGGCTGTCATAATTCCTGCTATGGATCATGGAGACTGGTTCGCCGCCCTCGACTTAAGACGCATATTTCCACATTTCCATCACCCCGAGTCACAGACGATTCCTGAGGTTCGTGATGGGATCCCGACATTACCAGTTTACCGTCCTCCCGTTCGGCCTCTCCTCAGCTCTAAGGGTATTCACGAAATGCATGGCGGTAGTCGCAGCATTCCTCAGACGGAACGGCATCCATGTCTACCCTTACCTAGACGATTGGCTCATCAAGGCACAGTCACGGGAGCTGCTTCTATCGCAAATAACGTTCATCAGAGCCACCTTCCTAAAGCTGGGCCTCATTCTGAATGTGCCGAAATCAACCCTCATCCCTACCCAGAAAATCGAGTTCATTGGGGTAATTCTAGACTCTCGCCGCGCGAGAGCCTTCCTACCTCCCTCTCGGGCCAAGACCATGGGGGACATTATTCGACCACTCCTTCGGTCTCCCATGACAACAGCAAGGAACTGTATGGTCCTGATGGGACACATGGCAGCGTGCACTTACGTGGTGCCATTTGCAAGACTCCATCTTCGTCCTCTGCAAGCCTGGTTCGCGAAGGTATACAACCAGCGCAGAGACCCCCTCGACCTCGTAGTGACTCTACCATTGAAGGTAAGACAGTCCCTCTACTGGTGGCTCCAGCCCACGTCTCTGGGAAGCGGGGTGCCCTTTCACAAGCCCCAACCATCCATCACGTTGGTGACAGACGCTTCGGCGCTGGGTTGGGGAGCTCACCTGGGAAAGGCCACGACTCAGGGCCTATGGTCTCAGGAAGAGTTGTCTCTCCACATAAACGTTCGAGAGCTCAGAGCAGTTCGCCTGGCATGCCAGACGTTCCAGTCACTCTTGAGGGGCAAGAGCGTGTCAGTCCTAACAGACAACACGGCCTCGATGTTTTATATAAACAAACAGGGTGGTGCTCGCTCCTCTCTCCTGTGCAAGGAAGCCCTTTGGGAGTTCTGCATTCCCAGAGGGATCTCCCTCACTGCGGCCTACCTTCCGGGAGTTCAGAACGTACTGGCGGACTCCCTGAGCCGCTCATTTCGGGGTCACGAATGGTCTCTCAGACCCGATGTAGCCCATTCAATTTTCCAAAGGTGGGGGTTTCCCCGCCTCGACCTGTTCGCCACAAAGGCCAACAGGAAGTGCCACAGGTTTTGCTCCCTCCTCAACCTCAGCCCAGGTTCAGAGGGGGACGCATTCCACACTCTATGGGCGGGGGGTCTGCTTTATGCATTTCCCCCGTTCCCCCTCGTACACAAGGTGCTGGCGAAGGCCCGTCAGGACAAAGCATCGGTCATACTAATAGCGCCAGCCTGGCCTCGGCAACACTGGTACACGACCCTGTTGTCTCTCTGTGTGATGACGCCGATAACACTTCCTCTGTCACCGACATTGATCTCCCAGGACCACGGGAGGATGTTGCACCCCAACCTCCAGTCCCTCCACCTCACGGCGTGGTATATCCGTGGCTGAACCCAGCAGAGCTTCAGTGCTCGGATTCAGTCAGGGAGGTCCTCCTGGGTAGCAGAAAACCTTCCACAAGGGGAACCTACACTGCCAAATGGAAGCGCTTCTCACTGTGGGCTCAGAACAAGGGGGTGGATCCCCTGTCTTCTTCAGTTTCCACTATCCTGGACTACCTCCTTGAGCTGAAGCAGCAAGGATTAGCGCTTTCCACTGTTCGGGTACATCTGGCCGCCATTTCAGCGTTCCATCCGGGGGTCGAGGACAATTCGGTTTTTAGTAACCCCTTGGTTAGCAGATTCCTTAAAGGGTTGGAGAGGTTGTATCCTCAGATACGTCAACCAACCCCCCCTTGGGACCTCAACCTGGTTCTAACGGCCCTAATGAAACCCCCGTTCGAACCCATATCCTCCTGCCCCCTTTCTTATCTCTCATGGAAGACCGCGTTCTTAGTAGCAATCACTTCGGCACGCAGAGTCTCTGAGATTAGGGCGTTCACTTCTGAACCGCCCTACACGATCTTCCATAGAGATAAGGTTCAGTTACGTCCTCACCCGGCCTTCCTGCCCAAAGTAGTCTCGCCCTTTCATTTGAATCAGGAGGTGTTCCTACCGGTGTTTTTTCCCAAACCCCATGCGGATAACAGGGAAAGAATGCTTCACTCATTGGACATCAAAAGAGCTTTAGCCTTTTACATAGAAAGGACCAAAGGTTTTCGTAAATCTCCACAACTTTTTATTTCAGTGGCAGAAAGGATGAAGGGGTTACCAATTTCTACTCAGCGCCTCTCGGCCTGGATCACGTCTTGTATCAAATTGTCCTATAACCTCTCGAATGCTACTCCACCAGCACTGTCGGCGCATTCCACCAGGGCCCAGGCCGCGTCCACGGCGTTCCTGGCGCACGTTCCAATCGTCGACATCTATAGAGCAGCGACGTGGTCTTCAGTGCACACCTTCACTTCGCACTACGCCATCGTGCAGCAGTCGATGGAGGATGCAGCTGTGGGACAGGCGGTCCTGTTAACAGGTACTCAAAGTACTCCTCTCCCTCCTCCGAGATGACTGCTCGTAAGTCACATATGGGAATGGACATGAGCAAGCACTCGAAGAAGAAAGAACAGTTACTTACCTCGTAACGTTGGTTCTTCGAGATGTGTTGCTCATGTCCATTCCGAATCCCACCCGCCTCCCCTCTGTCGGAGTACCGGCAAGAAGGAACTGAGCGGGGGAGGGTCGGCAGGGGCATATATACATGGCCATAAGGGCGCCACTCCAGGGGTCGCCCCTGCCGACCCTACGGGTACCGCTGGGGAAAAGCTTTCCGAACCGGGCATGCGCGGAACGCACACACACATATGGGAATGGACATGAGCAACACATCTCGAAGAACCAACGTTACGAGGTAAGTAACTGTTCTTTTAGAAGACAAGACTTGACTGATATTCACCGGTGTTGATTTAATCCAAAGGAATCTGTAAAAAAAAATGAAGGAAATAGTGTGAGGCATAAATATTCTTAAATATTTTAGAAAATGGATACAGGAAAGAAAAAGTATACCAAAATGGTAAAGAAGATTGTGGGTATTCAGTAGTTGGATGGCAGAACTGCAGATATGGTAGACTTAGAATAATTTTGTACTTGAAATTAGTGATGTTTTTGGGTTGTTGGTATAAGGGAATTAGAAATAGCCAGTGTAAGAATGGCAGCAAGTGCTATCTTGCTTTGGAGTATGAGGAGGGTGGTTATAGGGAACTGACTTTGTCTCACCCCGTTCCTAAAATGTTTTCTGCTTTTACTCATTTAGACTTTTCCTGTTAAATAAGGTGCCACCGATAGATGTGATTTTCATGTGACTATTTGTTCTATTCTCGTGTTGCTGCTGCAAAGCTTCAAGAGTCTTCCTAAAAAGAGAAATTTTCAAGGATCCTTCACTAGCTACACTCCTGGGAATTGATAAATAGATCCTTGAACATCATTCATTTTAGGAATGACTTTTTGATGTCTACTAAAATTGATGTGCATGTTAAATATTTACTCCATCTGTTATGAAACATTTTGAAATATGTATTCCTTTTGAAGCAGCTTCTTTTGCATTTGCCGTGGAGATGCACAATTTATAACTAAAAATGAGGTGGTTCTTGGGCTCCCAAAGATATTGAGTTTTTTTTTTGTTTTTTTTTAATGGGACCTTCATTTTCCCCATCTCTAATTCTTCATAAGCTTCTGACTGGCCCTTGTGAAGGAGTAGATGGTACATCAAGAAAATAGTTTGTAACTTATGCTGGTCACTGTTTGCTGGGGGAGGAAATAGCGTGACAGTGTTGGATGTATTTCTGGAGATTTACTCACATGACATAATCTTTAATTAAAGATTAATCTTTGGCCTGGAGCCTCCAGGAATTAATCCTAGAGGTTTGGCAACCCTAGGAGGAAACCTCAATATGGAAGTCTGAAAAATCTTCTGGTAAAGGAATAGAGAGACCTCAAAAATGGATGAAGTAATAGAATAATTCTAAATAAAGCATTCTGAACCCAAATTTTTGACTAAAAAGGTATCTTGGTCACCTCTGCTTAAGACTTTAAAAAAAACCCCAACCTATTAGTTCTGATCTGCACCTAAAACTTAAGTTGACTTATTCAGGTTGCTCAAGGGTGTGAAAAATTCACACCCGGAGACATTGTTAAGCTAACCTAAGCCTCCGTATAGATACCATCAGGTTGATGGAAAAATTCTTCCATCACCTAGCTACTGCCTCTTGAGAGTGGATTTACTACTACAGCAATGCAGAACCCCTTCTATTGTTGTAGTAGGAAGTGTCTGGTACAGCAGTGTAGGTGCAGTGCCGCAGCTATGCTGCTCAAGTGCTTGTAGGGTAGCCATACCTAGAGAAGAAACTTCAATACAGTCTCTCTTCATTCTTTGTTTCATTTCAGTGGAAAAAATAGTGATAAGGAGCTGTTTTAGATGGGGATCAATTTTAAATGAAACCAAGAAACAATCTCATAAATGATATCTGAAAATTTTAAGTGTAGTGGTGGAGGGGAAGATAAAATAGGTAGGTTCGTTAGTCTCGCGAATACTGTGGCATTACAAACTTAGCAGCTCTTTGAACATTTTTTAAATACTTCTTTGCATATGAAGTGATTTACATGTTTATAAAGAGAGGTTTTTAAAATAATTGTAGTTACTCACAAGATGTTTGGTAAAAAGATTAAAATAAGATTTTAGGCTACAGCATTTTATCCTGGGTTTGGTGGAAGAATGTTCTAGACACCTATATCTGCATGTGGAAATAACCAGTCCGACTTTTAAAAAGGCAATAGAAGAAACAGTCTAGAGTCCTCTGAAAAGGAAGTGGAAAGTTAGTTGCTTGAGATCTCATTTGCTGCCTGTTTAGCAAACCATAATTAAAAAGTGCCTGAATGATCCTAATAACACATGATTCAACTGACAAGCACTAATTGCTCTGTATCAGGCCAAAAGAAGATGAATGTTGTCAAGAAAACCACAAGTCAGACAAGCAGATTCTCTTTTAGTTTGACACCGTGTTCCCATGTACAAACCAGTTTTTACTGGAGTCTTTCCAGCATCAAAAGAAAATCCTTGCCTTCCCATTAATTTTCACTGCTGGCAGCCCTGAGCTGTTTGTGACGAGTCACTTTCATTACTATTGCTGGCTTGCTAACATACAAGATTGTGTGTAAAGACAAAATGTAAACAGGTTTTCCAGCTTTCCTTATGCCTTTTTTAAAATAAATCCTCTATAGTTTAAACTTAACACACTTTTACACTAGTGTATGAAGCATGAGGCATTAAAGAACTGTTTTTCCCCCCTTTAACGTCTAGAGACTATATTTAGTTTCTTGAATGTATTGGATAGGGATGCTAGGTAGATTAATGTTTTTTCCATGGACGATCAGGAGGAGTGGTAACTGATGAAAACTGCAACCTTTTCTGACACAGGCAGTATGGATAGGTAAATATGTATCAGCTAATATTTGCTTTTTGAATTATAATGGTATTCTTTAAGGCTTTATGTATGTATATTTCATCTTTTCCGTGAAAAGCTCTCATCTTCTATAGTAGTTACTGTCTTGCAGGATTTGGGGCATGGCTACACTTGCCATTACATGTACATCGATCATGGAGGTGACGGAATTAAATTAAACTAAACAGCTGCCATGAGCAACTGCCATTTACAAGCAACCTTTTTAACTTGGCTGGATTTTAAGGCCAAACCTTCACTGGGTAGCTGTTGACAGGATCCCATCTACTTTTGGCTCATTTACTCAGCCTCTCTCCCTCCTTTGTTTTGTTTTTAAGAGGAATGTGTACTTTTTTATTTAGGTGCTTTTCATTGGCTGGTAGACCGTACCAAAAACGTAATCTACTTCAGGGATAGTTTGCTTGGAGATGCTCTCCCACGATACTATATCATCTCTGTGCTGATTGAGATCCACTTTCCTGGGGTAATGCAATGCCCAGAGTAGTTTCTGGGGACTGTATAAGGCTGAAGCAGGAAAAGCTGTGAGTGCTTAGCAGCTCTGAATATCTGGCATGATGGTGTGGCCAACCAGAATTAAAGGCTAAAATCTGAGATACTGGAAACTAGAGGCCATTTCAGAAAATGTGGCTGTAAGTAACTTGCTCTATCGGTTCCAAATTTGAGAATCTAACTGGAGAGTCCTGACTCTGATGTGCCTTTGCCAACTACCCTGATGGCAGTTGCTCAGCACAATTCCTATGCATTGTGTTCTGGACTTTCCAAATTGGATTGGATGTTGTGATTGAAAAGAGTGTCAGCACTATGTAAATGAGCAAGGGAAGTGAAAGTGCATCTCATGCAGATAATTTCTATGTAGATAATTTGCCATAAAATTTATATTGCAGTCCTTAAAACCTTCAAAGATTTATTCTGTCTAGGGAAAGGTGATTTATGTGGTATTAAAACACTTTTTATGTTCCAGTCCTTTAGATTTAATGTTTATTGCCTATAAAAATGAAATCTTCCTGTGGATATTTAAAAGTTTTGGTACTGTGTGAAATATATTCAGCTTAGAATCTGAAATGCTTTGGAAATGCAGTAAATATGTGGTGGAGTATTACCTCAGATTCACTGACCTAGATGGTCCAGACTTATTCTACGTAATGGACTCAACACTAGATATTGCTGTACTTATCTCCGAGGCATGGTGAGTGGGAGTATATATTACTGAACCTGTGTGGAATTTTATCACTTCACTTTGGCTGACCATGGTGAGGATACCTCATAATGGTTTCTTAAAAAGAGCTGGGCCCACTATGCATAGGCACGGTACAAATAGAGGCAGATTTGGTCCATTCCCAAAGGAATTTTCAGCTAAGGGCCAGATGTTACTCCAATCTACACTTCAACATAGAGATGTAAGGAGGAGGGAAGCCTTTCCCATCACGTGCCTTCATAGCCTTCCCGCCTTGTGGCCAGTTGCTTATGGATAGGATAAGCAGGTATTACATGCCTATTACACTCCCCTTGAGCAGGCAGGTGAGTGGGTTGAGCCGTGGCTCTACCTCTTGTGCACTGACCAGTGCATTTAAACTGGTTCCAGAGGGGTGTGAGGCTAGTAATCCCAATAGCAATCTAATATTGACTGAACCCTCCCACTCCTCTTCCTGGGCAAGGAGGAAGCAGGGAACGAATTGTGCTTCTCCAAAGCACAACTTCTAATACTAGAAAGCTCCTAGAGTAGTACCACCCTTACACAGAGCAAATTGTATAAACACAATCAGGCCTAAAAACCTTGACAACCTACCAAGTATGGGAGGAGAGAGAGAAACCAAATCAAACATGTAAACGTTTGTGAGTTTTGTATGTTAACTACTTTGTAAAGGTACCACTGCTAACAAATCCCATAATGTATGGCATTGTCTTTCCCACAGTATTTTCTGAATTTAAAGTATATTCAGCAATAGAACTTTTACGCAATGACACGCACTACGCAGTAGATAGCAAGCTGATAGAAACTGGGAGAAAAGTTTGACATGTTCTTCTTACGTGTTCATCCAAAGTCTGCAGAATTCTGAACACTCTTTAAATCTTATACTTAAATTTAAGATTCATATTTAACCAAGTCTTTAATAATTTTGAAATATAGTTGAAAGTACTGCAGTTTTGAGGGATTATAAATGTCAAGTTTGCTATAGTACCTCAAATAACTTTTAATGCAATCATTAATCTTTTCAAATTATTTTGTTCTACTGTGAATTTAATTCTCCTGAGCTGCTAGCTTGATAGTACTGAATTCTGAAGTCCTCTCTTTAGCCACTGCACAAGTACAGCAAGTCCCCAGCAGTAGAAGCTTTCTACTTTCATTGTCCTACAACTGAGCCTCAATCATGACATGGGAAAAGATGTAGCTCAAACATTACAGCATCAGGGAGCCAAGTGAACAACACAGGTTCAAGGTGTAAAAGGCTTGGCCCAAAGTCCTGTGGCCTAGGAAGTGGCTGGATATTGCAGAAATAGCCAGGATAAGGAGTAATGTAGTCATTAATAATCAATGTGAGGCCTCCAAAAGTGTGTGATTGGGGAGAAGATGGTATTGGTTTCAGAATGAAACTGTTCACATGCTACTACCATAGGTCAAACCTTTGGATGCTGCTTTTGGTTAAAGAGTTATTGGTAAGTTCCTCTTTGTGTTTTTCTTCTAACATGCCTCCTCTCAAGGTTCAATCATCCTCTTTTTATTGCAAGAAGAGGTTGAAGTGTGGAATGCCCTTGAGGTTTACTTTTGCTTTTTTATTTTCCTTTTTAACATCTATGGAAGATCTCAATTAGGAAAAAAGAGGATCCCCAAAAGCATAGGGGAAAATATTTGTTTCCTTCTCTGCTTTTTATTTTTTCTTTGTGATTGGTTTCATCATGTACCCTTAGAGCCAGCATTTCAGGATTGATAGTTTAAGTCATGGAAATGAAATTTCCACAAAAGAAATGTATTTGTATGCGAAATGAGCTGGATGATATTGTGTGAATTTGGTGCCCATTACATGCAATCCAGGAGAATTTGTCTTTCCATGTCAGTGGCTCTAAACCTTTCCAAACTACTGTTCCCCTTTCAAGAGTTTGATTTATCTTGCATACCCCAAAGTTTCACCTCACTTAAAAACTACTTGCTTACAAAATCAGAAATAAAAATACAAGTGTTACAGCACACTATTACTGAAAATAGCTTATTCTCATTTTTACCATATAATTATAAAATAAATCAAATAGGACTGTAAAGATTGTAATTACATTTCAGCGTATAGCGTACATAGAGCAGTATAAACGCATCATTGTATGAAATTTTAGTTTGTACTGACTTCGCTAGCATATTGTAAAACTAAGCAAATATCTAGATGAGTTGATGTGCCCTCAGGGATACATGTGTCCCTGGTTGAGAACCAATGATGTAGGTCACCCAGCAGAAAACCCATAAAAGTGGTGCTGTTTGTCTTCAAAGAGATTTCAATACAACTTCATTGTTTGGAAATCACTGTTTGGCACAGTGCCTTTTGAAGGGATGAAAAGCCAAAAGGATCCTTAATAGAGGGGCAACTTGCCTCCCTACTATCCCCACCAAAGCAAAAATCACTGTAGTGTAGGTGACCCCATCTTTTCATGTACTCTGAATATACATCTTCCTACTGTATTTTCCACTCCATGCATCTGATGAAGTGGGGTTTTAGCCCACGAAAGCTTGTGCCCAAGTAAATTAGTCTCTCGAGGTGCCACAAGTACTCCTAGTTGTTTTTGCTGATAGACTAACACGGCTACCACTCTGAAGCCTGCATCTAATAGAAAATCTTTTGCTGTGTGAGAGGGGGAAGGGATGAAGTAATTTGTTCCATCAGCTTGTGAAACTGAACTAATTAGGAGACAATCTGCATTGATTGAGACAGCTGCATTCTTTACTGAAAGACTGTAAACATACTGTCTGTGCAGAATTGTTTTTACTGTTGTAAGTGCAAGATACTGAAATGTCTTTGATAGTCAAAAATTGGGACTTTTCAGTGACTGTATATTATAGCAAAGTTGACAGTGTAGTTAAATCTGTTGTTTCGATTACAAATCTCCTTTTAGTGTGGTTTATATAGTTCCATTGCTGTTCATTGCAGTAAAAGTTGACAAATTCTTGAATTAAGATGTTTGAAGAGTTGCAAGTTTAGCCATATTTTTACTATGGAACAGAACTGTGCTTTCTACAGCTGTTACATGTGATTCAGTGCTGCTCCCACAGTGGATAGGGTGTAGAGTGAAAAAATCTAAAGTGTGTTTGTTTTTATTTAAATTTTAAACATGCTGTACAATAATGAATATACTAATATGCCAAGTTGTCCTGAATTTTAAGAGAACTTTGGGCATTGCCTTCATAAGAATTCTTTATTGTGTAACCAATATTATTGCTAATGTACATTAACAAGTGTTCAGTGAATTGCATGCTAAATTGTCAATCCATATTAAGAACAGTATACAAAATATGGAAACTCTGGCTCTGTATTAGCTTTCAAAGCTCCATAATATTAGCTTCATATTATTCTTAATATACTCTAATGATATGCACACTGTCACCGTAGGGCCTGCCTCTGTGTGAATACACATGTACTAAACTTTTTTCTTTTTCATATCAGAAAAAATGAGCTAAACCAAATAGCCACATTATGTTTTTCTGTGAACACTTAATTAGAAACTACACTCTATATCCCAGCAGATATATTTCAGTTTTAGGTCAATATAAACTGGTGCTTAGAGGACTGGGAAAATCTCCCAAAGGTTTCAAAATATGACAACTAGTCTAAAATTCATAACGCCCAATATTGGTAGTACAATGATAGGCATATGCTGTTACTGTTCCAAAGGAATATATTATCATATAACTTGTTCATATCCAAACCTGTAAGAATGGACGCTAATAGGTCTCAGGGAGGCCTTTTGTTTTGAGAGAGATTTTAAGTCGGATAAAACCTGAATAAGGAAAATTCTTGCTTGTTTATATCCTAGTTATTTCTATAGTTATTTTAATTTCTAAATAATTTAACATACAAACAATGTTACAAAAATAAATACAAACTGGATTGATATCAACAATCATCCCCCTTTTTCCAAGCCTGGGAAAATGTCTACTCTAAGCCTTGCAGCATGCATGCTCCAAAAGTCAACAAACTCTGGCTCTCAGTCCAAAGGAGGAAGCAAATTTGAGTCCAGGACCCTCTCTGAAAACACCCTGCCAGAAAACCCCTCCAGCTTAAAATATTTATATGAAGAGTGATTATAATTTGCCAATAATTTTCTTCTGCTCTCACTGTTGTAGATATTTGTTTGTGAATACAAGCTCACTATCCAGTTTACTCTGCAGAGTCCTGCAACAAACTCATCATGCTGCATTTGGCAACAGCCTGTCATATTAGGAATCCAGCCATATGACTTGATTTCCGGAAGAAGAGATGAGCTAAGAGATCACTAACCAGTATTTAGACACGTCTTTTAGTAACTTGTAGAAGTGGCAAGGAAAATTTGTTAAAATTATTAGAGAGGGTAACTTGATCAAATTTTCAAGTAAGATATACTTGCAAATTTTCCCTAGTGTGCAAGTCCATCTTTAATGTTTTTAGACTATTAACTTGGCATTTCCTTGTTTTTAAAACTCCAGGTCCATCCTTCCAAACAATATATACTGTGATACATATAAGACCAGGCACTTTGTTTCTACTATACCTAGGCATAGTAGGTGGAATTGAAAATTAAGTGACGTGTCAGCTGAAATTCAGAATTCCCTAGCCTTTTTTCTTCTCCCAGAAGGGTTACTTTAATTAGAGAAACATTTCCTTTAGGTTTTTGTTTTGCCCCCGATACTTACTTGTATTTTCTGTTAATAGTTGGGCATAGGATATTTTCAGGAAAAGTTTTGAATAGGTGCAGTTTTATTAGTGGTAATCTCCTTTGGATACCAGAGGACAATGGTAATGGTTGTGATGACAACTTTAAGGCCAGATAGCGGTTCACTTCATCTTTGGAAGACCGTTACCATGCATTAAGGAGAAATTCTCTCCTTTTTCCAAGGCGAGTTACTTGTGAAATTTGGGTGTTCCAGTTTGGAGTTTAACATGTCATGAATTTGCAGTAATGTTTTCTAAATTACATACATTAATGTCTGCAAATATGTTGTTTTAGAAGGTTTGAGCACTCAGAATTCTGATTGAAACAATATTGTGTGTGTATATTGACTTAGCAACATGCATAGTGAGTTATAAATCCTGGTCTGTGTTTTAGTATGGGTTTTGCTCTCCGCATGGTCAGACCTCATTTATTAGTAAAGCTTAGGTTGGAGAAGAGGAGTAACTAAATACTTTAACTAAGCTCTGTTACATCATTTAAAGGCTTGCATTTTCCCCCCATTATTTAATCCATGCCTTTAAGGGTATGTTTTACTCAGTTGAGGCCCTATGAATTATTTAATGTAACCCACTGGTACCCAGAATCCCATTTGCAGATATTAACAGTAAATAAAACATTATCAGAATTTAGTGAAGGAATATGTCAGTAAAACTTTCTCACCTGAGAGCAATGCTGCTATGCCACCTGGCTGAGAGCAAGTTCTGACTAATGACCACATAGTATATTAACTCAAGTAAATTGATTGACTGTTCCAAAATAGAAAGACATAAAACCTTGTGAAATTCTTATTTGTTGAAATTTTCTTTCAACTGAGATGATTTGGATATGCTATCCACTGATCAAAAACTCATAATCTGTAGTTCTCAAAAGAGGCATTTTTTTCCAATTGGTTTTTCTATGATCACTGCCTGAAATTAGCAGTGCTTGTGGTCCTAATGCTAGCAGTCATTAGTGATGCACTGCCCATTTGACAGTGCTGTATCCTGAAAGATGCCATCTTGTCCTCTCAAGAAGATGGACAAAAAAGAAAGTGTCTCATGTCGAATCAAATATGCAATGATTATAGTCGTCCTCTTGTTATATTCTCCACTGACACAGTCTTCCCAAGAGGAACAATTTAATTATTAGGGTAGGTACTGTCGTGATTGTAATTAAGGATAGGATTTAGTCACAGGTATTTTTAGCAAAAGTCATCGATAGGTCATGGTCAATAAATAGAAATTCACGGCCTGTGATCTGTCCATGGCTTGTACTATATACCCCTGATTAAATCTTACTGGCGGGTGGGGAGGGGTGCTGTCCAGGGGGAGGGGCACTACTCTGGGGCAGGGAGCTTGGGGACCAGTGGCACCAGCTGTCGGGGGCCATTGTGGCCAGTTGAACCAACTTCCACTGCTGCTCCTGGGGCCACTGCTCTGCTTGTCCCTGGAGCTAGCCCCATAGGTCCCTGCTTGGATGGTCCCTGGAGCCTCTCAAACAGCAGTCAGTGCAAACAACAGCCGGTGTGGCTGGCCCTGGGGTCAACTACACCGGTCACTGTAGGAAGTAATGGAGGGTGCAGAAAGTCATGGAATCTTTTACATCTGTGACCGACACAGAGCTCTAATTATAATATCTTGCTTTTCAAACTAGTCAACTGTTGATCAACTTAGTATGATCAGTATGTCAGGTAGAATACTGTACAGCTTATCTTGTGCAACTTGGCTGAACAAAACCTTTGTTGGCACCTAGCAGTTAGTTTTAGAGTCAGAGGGTTAGAAGGGACCTCCGGGATCTATTGATTCTCTTATTTTATTTATTTTTATTTATATTTACCCTGGCGGGGTAGCTCCTATAAAATACCAGTGTTACAACCTTCAGGAAAGGCAAGTATAGGGAGTGCTTTAAAACCCAAGCCCTCACTACCTTGTGGGTATTCCTCGTTGAGAGTAAGGCTAAGGGACATCACCCTGACAAACGTGTCCTCACTGAGGTGTTAGGCCATCTGCAGCAGTTCTCATCTTTTGCTCTCCGGCAGAAGATACACCCATACAACTGAGCATCTGGATTCGGTCTCGCCTTTGTGATCTGTCTCAGTGGTGTAAAAGGGGGGGATGGTAGTTCTAGGGCAGCCTCCGCTCCTCCATGTTCTTTCTTAGGCATATGTGTTGAAGGTCTTGATGTGATATTCATCAGGCATCTGATTAGACCTTTTTACCCATATAATTTGATTTGCCATTAGTTACTATGAGAGAAACAACTTTTAATTATGTGGGGGGGGGGGGGTGTTTCTTTCCAAGTTATTAACCACATCTAGTGTATGATTACTTGGTTACATGCCATCATGTAGCAAGTTCCCAGGTAGAAGTAGTATGAATCAGTGGATTGAGAATGGGGCTGGGAATCAGGACTTTCCCTAGTTCTGATCCAAGTTTCTAGCTATTACTTGCTGTGTAGTATTGAGCAAATCACTTAGGGCTTTTCTCCTGAAGGTTGTCTCCCAGTTTCACATCAACCAGGACCTCCTTCCTCCTGTATTCTATGCTAAGCTGCACTCCAGCAGTGGCGAGCAGAGGCTTCACTCATGGGATGTCTGCCTGTTCTGAAAGTCTGTCCAGTTGTTTGTGGCCGTGGTGGACGGAATGAAAGGTAGTCTTGGACCTCTCATTGGATTTTGTCATGGCTCATGTTCTTCACCCATGAGTGCTACATTCTGCCAAGGGTGCCTGCTCCTTTGATCACTGCACACTCCACCAGGACTCAGGCCTCTTCAGTGGTATTCCTGGTGCAGGTTCCCATGCAGGAAATCTGCAAAGCAGTGATGTGGTCCCCATACACACTTTTACCACCTGCTACACAATCACCTAGCAGGTGAGAGTCAATACGGCCTTTGGAAGAGCAGTGCTCCAATCAGTGGCTGACTCCAACCCCATGTCCTGAACTTGGGCTTGTAAGTCACTGGATTGGAATTGACGTGAACAAGCATTCAAAGAAAAAAAGGTTACTTGCCTTCTCACAGCTGTTGTTCTTTGAGCTGTGGTGTTCATGTCCATTCCATACACACCCTCCTACTCCTCTGTCAGAATAGCTCACAAAAAGGAACTGGTGAAGGGGGAAGAGGGTCAGCAGGGCCCTATATTGGGTGTCATGAAAGAGCGACTCCAGGGCCATGCAGCCCAACCCTACAGATGCAGCTAGGGGGAAAATCTTCCTTCTGTTATGCATGTGGTGTGCTTACACATCTGATTGGAATGGACATGAACAACACATCTCAAAGAAAAACACGAGAAAGAGTAACTATTTTTTCTATCAAGATATTTTTGTCTTGGATGAAACTGCAAATTGTGTGTTTCTCTTCACTGTTTTGCTGTATGCCTGGAGAAACATGTCAAATGAACAAAGCAGTTTTTTTAGCTGCTCTAAAATATTTTATTCTTCAGACTGTAATAGACTCCCCCACACTTGTCTCCTGTTGCAGGACTGGTGAGAACTGTCATAGTTTTAAACCTTATTCTTTCTCTTTCCCCCCACATCTCATCAGCAAGCGGGCAGTATATTTCTGCTGGCATGATTAGTAGGCTGCAGAAACGTGTATGCAGAAACATATCAAATATATAGTGCAGATATCTTTGCTGTAAGGAAACATTTTCTTTTTCAGTTTCCATTAATCAGGTACTGTATTTAAAGAAAGGAAAGATTTTCAAAGCTACATGGAATTAATTTTTGATCAACAAATTAATGTTGTCCCAAGAAAGGCCTGAAGTGAACTATTACATAATATCCTGTTCAGTACTGAACCATTTTGTTGACTTGGTCGCTTTTTTGATTAAAGCGGTAGGTAATGAACAGGGAATTATTGATAGTGCATTACAGAAGAAGTCAGTTTAATGGCACTGCCCTTCCCCTGCTCTTGTGGCAAACAGTGTGGAGCTCTCAAGCTCATGCACTGATATCTGGAAGCACTGAGGAGATTAGGCTTTTCTGTCCTAGAACAGGGAGACCAAGTGTGGGATAATTACAGTTTAGTGCATATATATTATTGATTTTATAACTAAATGTCTCGATGTGACATTCCTAGATTAGTTCCAAAATGAAATGGAATGCTACCTTTTCTAATGTAAAACTAGAACAGTTTCTCAGGGGATCAAGACCCTGACCGTTCCTTTGGAGTCTTGGTGCTCCATCTAAAGTTCTGAAGTAGAACTGTGAATGACCATAGCTTTGGATTTAGGCGCATGCTGCTGTTGTAGATACCGTGAATGCATAACACCTATTAAACTCAGTGGGAGTTCAGTGTGGGAGCCTATTGAGAGAAATTTGGGGCCCTGGTACATCACATACACAAGTCCCGTTTCATCCTGGTTACAGACATTTTGCAGGGATTTGTGCTCAGAGTCCTGATACAATTGTCCCGTCCCCGTCGTCACTCCCCCCCCCCCCCGGCGTATCCTACCCCTCTCGTCAGTTCTGAGCATGTGCAATGCTACAGGATTATCTACTTAAAATATTGGAATATTATGGGGAAAAAGTAAGTGAGAGTAATAAATGATGCAGGGAAAAATGCAGAGAAACAATTTTTTAAAATTACATCTTAATTTATCATATCTTTTTCATAAGAGGTGAGGAGAGAATAGTGCTACAGGGGAGTTGAATGGGCCTGTTGCTATGAAATTGGTTCTCAGCCCTGGGCATTCTGTTATCTCCTGGTTCTGCCTGCAGAACCACCAGCTTGTTTCTGTTTCTCTCAGAGTACATCTATCATTTGCTGCTAGGAAGGAGAGGAGAAGATGGAGGGGTGCAACTCCTCTTCAGGACCTCTTTTTAGAGAGACAGGTTCTGAGTCTCCTCCCCTTAACTCTTCTCCAGTGCCCCAAATTAAATTGTTCTTCATACATCCTCCCCACTCACCTGTTCTCTCTCTCCAGTCTCCACCAAATCTAGTATTTATGAACATTTTCACCATGAATTCTTTCCTCTAACTTCTCCCTTCCACCCTCCTGTTTCCCTCACTGCTAGGGTGAAGGGAAGGAGACGGGGGAGAAGCAGATTGGAGATTCTTGGTACTGCATGGTCTTCTCTGCTTGAAGTTCTCATCTTCTTTGACCCTTCTCTGGAAACGTTAACTGTGGGTGGGTTGGGGAGTCCTCTTGCAGTATTCTGAGTGCACTGGTAGTGTCCCCTTTCTGAGAACTCTTCCCAGACAGAGCAGTAAGAAAGTCCTCTAATTCCAGAAGAGTCAGGTGCTTGCACATAGTGCTTCTAGGCAGGGAGCTGGAAATACTGGTTGCAGCCCTTTATTTCAAAAGAGGATTTTTGTGCACTTGTGTGTGATCTGTTCAGTGTTCTCGAAGGTCAGTGGGGGCTGCAAATGGCTTGTGAGCTTTGACTACCAAGGGAATGTACCATTGCTTTCTGTTTTTAACATGTTAAATAAAAATTAAAGGAAAAAATATTAAAGCCTAATACAGTATTCTAGTGGAATGTCATAATTGTCACAATAATACCAACAAATTCATCATGAATTCAATTGTTATAGTGAATATCAAATTAACCTTGTGTAATTTGTGTGGTGTATTTCTGATACAGCATAAAATAAATATTTGATGTTAAAAAGGAATCCTCAAATATCTAGGCTTACATTTAAGAGTATAATGCTTTCTTTTCCCTGTGTTCCCCCATTTCAAAAGTGAATGTAACATTGGTGAAAGGTTCAGCTCTGAAGAGGATGGTCATTTAGCTAACCATGAAATTGTAGTATGGGTAATCTAAAACTCTCGTAACTACCTCTCCAGTCTTCCCTTACTTGGTGTAACTAACCATGGGGTGGATTTAGTTTAGCTCCATGTCTCTCCTTGACCTCGCTTCTTGAATGAGAAATTGTCCTGAAACTCGACTCATTTTGCATAGGCCATTGAACAGTGGTACATTTTGGATACCCTTGACTATTCCCCCCAGCGCTGTTCCACCTCAGGTACCTGTCCCGCAGGCAGCCAGGCCCTGCTCCCTCCCAATCTGAAGAGAGACTGCTAAGTTTCTGGCCCCAGCTGTTTTATAAGGGCCAGCTGGGCCCTAATTGAGCTTGGCCACACCCCTGACTGCTTCTCCAATTAGCCTAGTTTGCTGCTGTCCCCCAGCTACATCTCTCTCCAGGGCTGCTTTAACCACTTTTTTTAATGGATTGGGGTAGCCGCCCCACTAAATTATGATCAAGAAATGAAGAACAAATTAAAATGATTCCAGTTTTGGGCTTGCCAACCTTGACAATGTCTTCTTAAGATTTCATTAATTTCTATTTTTCTACAACTTTTTTAGCTAGAGGACTGGATACTTTGCTTGTTTGAGTGTCTAACTATTCATAGCTCTTTCTACTGTTACTCATAGATGCTGGATCAGGCTCGGAGTCATGTCTGTGTGTTGTGCTACATTACACTTTCTATCCACTGAATCAGGCTGTCATTTTAGCAGCTCAGGAGTATTGATACATAGTCTCATCTCTGCCATTCTTCTTTTTTCCTGGGCATGCCCTGTATCAAGGGTGGCATAGCATAGGTACTGGTATAGTGGTTTCTCATCACCAAGGGATTCCTCTGTGCAGACGAAATTCTCAACAGGCTGGATCAGCTGCCTTAAAATCTGTGTTTTACCAGTAGAATGGCACAAAGCAAACTGGACATGAGACCGTCTGACCTACTATCTAACTCCTCTATTCTCATGGTGCAAAATAAGATCTTTGAAGGCGTTCTTCATTTTCTTCCTCTTCTCTAAAATTGGAAGCGAAAAACTATTGACAAATCTGCTACTTCTCTATTCTTTCTTTCTAATTCATTACTAATACTTCTGAGTAGACAGCATTCGCTTGATATTTTTGTCTACTGCAATTCTCTCCAATGTCATCAGTTTTTCTTCTTGCTTTTAACTTCTGCTTATTTCTAAAATATAGATTTCCAAATCCTTGTCCCTACCAGATTTTATTTATATTTTTGAAAAGCCTTCTGTTTAGCCGTTATTACTCTTTATAGTGAAGTCTAACCACATTAGTTTCTGTTGCTCTTTTGTTTTACATAAAATTCACTGGGATGAATTTCAAATGTGGCTTATCCAACTGTTAAGTATGTCCCATTTTTCTGCAATAGATTTCATATACTGTATATTATAAAATTCTAAACCAAAATCTGTTGGACACATATTGCCTTAAATTTTTCCTTAAAATCAGAAGTATTGAATGCTTTTTTTAGAGTGCTATGTGGATATTTGGATCACTATCTCCAGCATGGTTCCTAATTCAGGTATATCATTTTTAGGATTAAATTAACTATGGTCTATATGTAACAGTAGGAAATTTAAGATATCTCTTTTGAGGAAGTGAAAAATAACACTTACGTTCTTCTGAGTTGGGTACTGCAAAAGAAAAACCTCAGACTTAGAGAATCATGTAAAATATATGCACATCAACCCAGTCTCTGCTTCAGATTTATTAAATTAGTATAAGCCTGGAAGTAACAGAGAAGTGGCAGGATTTATACATGATAGAACCAATCATTTTAGTTCAGATTTCTTGCACAAAATGCCTAGAAAGAGGCTTAAGAGCTAAAATCCTGGCCTTATAGTTTTCATCTGGTTGTGTGAATGTGATTTTTTTTTTAAATTGGTATTTGTTTATATCTAAAACTTTCATTCAGTTTCATGGGATTGGCAGTTTCTGCTCAGGAGAATAGCAGAGGTTTTTTAGGCCAGAACCAAGGTTTATTGGCAGTGTTATGTGGAGAAGATGGCCCCGAACCTGTCTTCATTATGTCTCACTTTAGCAAGTGGTTTTGCTCACTTTTCATGAACATTCTTCTTTTTATCCTCTTCGCTCCTGAAGATTTGGTTGACGTTTCTGTAGCATTCGTTTTTTACATGGTCGGTTGCTAGCCCAACACAAAACCCTCCTCCTCCTCACCAAGCAATGGCGGAGTTCATGAGCAATAGATTAAGTCAAAATGAAAGAAAATCAATTAAAAGTAAAGAAAATATAATGCCAAATTCTCTCCATAAATATATGGATATAGTGCCTGTTGACTTAAGTGAAAATGTTGTACATATCTGAGTGGGAAAGTTAATATTTTAAATATAATCAAATACTATAAAACCAAGTAGTGCACTGCAGAATGATTTGAATAGTGTTGGTTTATGTGCTGATAAATGACCCATGCAATACAGCATGGTTTAATTTAAAGTACGGTGTTGAGTACAGAAGAAAGATGTAATGGTGGATAGCATGTTGATATCATTTGAGCAAAGCTTGGCAGTAATGTTATGGCTGTAATGGTAGTTCTGTTTACTATAAATTGGTGGAAGTTATTCTGGCATTCATAAAGTATGACTACAGATGAAGGAAGTTGCGAGTGTTTCTGGTGACAAAACAATCAGCAAAGGAATAACTACAGTTATTGATAATGTAATGGTGATAAATTCCAATATGAAGTAGAGACTGAGGAGCCAGGTCATTTGGTCTTCAGAACAGAAGGAAGTCTCTTGTTGAGGGATGTCCACAAATTTTTAAAAATTTTGTATGGAGAAGAACATAGTGAGCCCAGTGAGCAGTTTGTGATCTTAAAAATAACTTTGAAGTAAAACCATCATGGGTTGATGGTAGGAAGAACTTGTATTTCAGTTCTTCAGACATAGCTTTTTCACTCAGAATAACTAAAACAGAGTGCTACCAAAGTCAGCAAAGGAATCAGGTGATGTAAGGCATTTAAAAATGGAACTGACTTGGACTTGAAGTAGACAGAAGTAGACCTTAGTTTGATTTGGGGATTATCATGAGGTATATGTTGCATTAGTTTTGCTTCTGGTATATTACCTTACTATTATATGACCCTAAATGTTTTTGAGAAAATATCTATTTGATTTTCCCACATGCAAATAACGTTCATTTCTGGTTTCAGGACAGAATTTAAATTCTGTAGCACTTGGTGTTTAATTACATTCCGGGGAAGTAATTTCTGGGGGTTGATATCTTTGTTCTGTGCATTCTTGAGAGGAGTCTGTATAAAGGCTTATATTTTTATTTATCTGAGGTAAATGACCTTCTCTTCAACGAATAGCAATTACAATCTTGCTGTTTCGTTTCTTGACAGAGAGAGCTTGATGCCACAGCAACAGTATTGGCTAACCGACAAGATGAAAGCGAGCAGTCTAGAAAAAAGCTTATTGAGCAAAGTCGTGAGTTCAAGAAAAACACTCCAGAGGTAATGTGAAAAGCTACTTAAGTCATTTGGCTTTCTTGATGTAATATATTTTAACAAGCACTTGTAAGTTTTTATTTTTATTATATCTATCTATCTATATATATATAAAAGTCAAATGGTGTATGCGTGTATGTATGTGCACTTACTCCTTCCACACCGTTTGAGCTAGAGACTTGAAATTTGGTACAGTTATAGATCTTAGGGTCCTAATCAGGGTAAGAGGCGAAACATTTTCAAATCTCACCTCTGTCGCCCCCCAGGGGTGAAATTATTTATAGGCCAATCACATCAGCTGGGCAGCTGCTGTTCTCTGTGACATAGTTATGATGTCATAATACCCCCTCCAACGGACCCTGCACTCGCTCAGCTCTGCCCCTCCCACCTCCAACGGACCCTGCACTCGCTCAGCTCTCTGGCGCCTCCCCAGCTCCGACGGACCCGAGTTGGGTTTGGTCGGAGGGTAAGTGAGGTAGGGGTGTCGGGTTTGGTCGGGGGGGTAAGTGAGCCGGGGGTGTTGGGTTTGGTCGGGGGGGTGAGGTGGGGGTGTCAGGTTTGCTCTCTGCCCCCTCCCCTCTCCAACGGACCCCGCACTCGCTCAGCTCTCTGCCCCCTCCCCACCTCCGACGGACCCGAGCAATGCCGGGTATTTTTGCTAGTATAATATATATATAATGTATATATTTTATGTATATATGTGTATATATAGAGTGTATGTGTGTGTATGTATATAATAAATAAAAAAAACTAGATTGGATGAATGAGATTCATGGATTTTCTTTAATGTATTTCTTAATTCCCCAATTTAATTGTGACTGAGGGCTCTTTATTTATACTGCTTGAGTTTTCTATGGTTGTTTGAAATATGAATTGATTTTTTTGGGGGGATCTAAATTTGAATACTGTACTTAACATAAATGGCTTGTTTACATTTCATAATCATCCAAAACTCAGAGACATTGCAAAAAACTTTTTTTCTGTGGTAATCCAAATTATCACTCGAGACCCTGGCCTTTTAACTCCTTAAATATAAATCAAGGGTGAAATTTTAGCTGTGCTCTGCATTGGCCCATCTGTTTCCTATGAAGTTTTATCATTGACTTCAATGGGAACAGATCTAGGCTAACGCTCAGCATTGGGGCAAAAGAAAATGCTTTAAATACATCTGTGGCAGAAGCAGGCAAGGTTATGGAGGGGGAAGAGGTCTGAGTCATGGAGGGTATTGGAGGAGGTGTGAGGCAGAGCGGATAAACATCTTTTCAAAGGTTGATTTCTCAAATAAAGTGTCTAGAAGTTGATGGAGGATTTTTATGCACATTCTGCAAATTTTATGTATTTCTCACCTTTCTATGAAGAATAAAACCTCAGATTCCCCAGAATGCAAAAATGACTTTCTGCATTTGCCAGTTTGTTGGTTTATTTGGAGAACTGTCCCTGGCAAATTTCTTCACACACTGACAACTGTATTTTTATCAAGTAGAAGGTGTCTCAGCAAACGTTTAGTAGATTGGCTGCTCTTACTCAGAGGAAAGCCTCTCATTCTTATAAAGACATTGTTTTCCCACTCCGTTTTTCAAGTCTATGGCTTGCTTCTGCAGTAGATAAGGAAGACCTACAGGTAAGTGAGTGGTTTTTAATATCTTAATCATATGGAAGTAGAATTTAAGATTTTTTTTTTTTTTTTTTTAATAAAAACACAATACCGCAGCCTTTTGTTCACTAATTTGGTACAGAATGTTTTCCTCGTCTTCAGAAGTTGAGATGGATTAGATCCAAAACAATGATTTGGATCATCCTCAGTATTTGGGGAAACTTGAATCTGTTCCAGTTTATACAGCGTGGACTCATCTCTCTTGTAAACTTGTATAGATGTCTTGGTGTTCCTTTCCTCTCTTTCATAACCCACATCTGAGAGTGGTTGGCTTCTACCCTGAGGCATAGAGGTTTATCGCTTACACTGGAAAAATATTTTTTCCCTAATGAGACCATCCTTAGTTACATCTGTATAAATGTCTAATTGGTTTTTTAACCCTACAAGGTTCTTGGCCTCAGAGTTACCTTGTGGCATTGAGTGCCACAATCACGGAATGTCCCTTGTTCAGTGTTTCATTATTTATGTTCTAGTGCATTGGAGCCCCAGTCATGGACCTGGACCTCATTTTGCTAGGTGCTGTACAAATACACAACAAAAGACAGTCCCTGCCCTAAAGAGTTTACAATTTAAGTATTAATAGAGAAGGTAATTCAGATGCTATTTATTCTAATATTCATTATTTTGCCCAGGTGTATTATATATCCTATTAAACATATCCTTTCTAAATAGTCCCAATCATACTGATTAGTAATTCTTGGCATGACACCAGGGGATTTCCTGATGCTGATCATTAGGCTGCCCTATTTCCTGTCCAAATTCCTAGTTAGGTAATTACATTCTGCTTACGTACATTTATTTAGCTTATGAAAACCTATCCAGTGCTGTAGGTGCTTTGCAGCAAGTTTAAAAAATATAGAAAAATAGAGGAAATTCCAAAATACAATTAGATATAAATAAATAGTTGAGTCAAGATTTTGCCTAAAAGCAGTAAATGTTAGATGCCCAAGAAAAAAGGGCCAATAAAATTAAATCCAGTCAGCCCATCAATCTTCCTCTCTTTGCCTCCCTGCCTACCCTTATTAAATCCCTGGAAAAGAGAATATGCCTTGCCTTATGTCCAGAAGATCTGCAAATCCAGACTTTGTTGAACCAAAGCAGGGTGGTGTTTCAGAGTAGGGAATTCCATGGTTTTTGCAGTTTCTGTAAGTATGTGAAGAATACTATATCAGTGTTAAGCCATTTTGCAGTATTGCTATGTAGTATTAATAGCTTTTTTTCTTCCATCACAGATATGTCTGGACTTCCGTATTGGGGCTGGCTAATCCTCTAACTATAGACCTGTAAAGCATTTTAGAATCCTTTGGGATGAAAGGCCACTTTTTTATTTCCTTTTTCTTTTTGGTTCCCCCTGATATTAGTAGTTATCTGATTCTCTGCAGCACGGTTAGGAATTGGTACAGATGTTAATGTAAGGTGTACTAGCTATTTTAGGGCCAGAGCTGACTATGATTTTTCCAATTTGAAAAATAGAAACTTAATTCCTTTCATTTGCGAGGTGGGGGTTGCTTATATTTAGAGCATTATGAGGCAAGAGCATGGGGCTTCGATAGTCTTGCATTCATTATTTACTTTCCGAATGGGGTAAATTTGGATAATTTAAAATCAGAAAAAATAATCTGTCAGTTCAAATTGCCATTGGACATGTGTAAAAAGTTAGTTCATTGAGCTCTTTATTCTGCTTGACAATGAAAGTTAGCTTTGGTGGTAGTTGTTTGGATTGTTATATACGTGGACCAGACGGTTGCATGATTTGGTCTTTGACAGAAATTTAGTTTATAAAGAGAAGACTAAGGGATGTTTTGTCCAGGTTTGTATTTAAGATTTAAATGATTTTATTAATATGGGTTTGTTGTAAGTAGCTTGGGACCTAGGTTTTTTTTTTTTTCATTAGACATTCTGAGGTTCCTATATTTATCTGACAGGAAAAAAAAATAGTAGTAAAATGAGAGGGAAAGAAAGATGAGGAGCAGACCAGCTGAAAATAGTGTCAGATACCAGTTTTGTGGTGTGACGTTTGTGAGTCATGCAGAATCAGTGTGAGATTTGGCATAAAGGAATTTACTGTATGAATGAGCTTACCTTCTCATTCTTTAGAGCTTTCTGCTTGCTTGTTACTTTGATTTCTGGTCTCTTCTAAAGATCAGTTGAAGCACTGATTCCTCATTGTGGCCTTTTCCTGTTTCCAGGTTGCATATGTGCTCCATCAGTAAGATTTAGAAGGGCAGGATTACCTTTTAATGCCAAAATTGACATCTGTATTTTTATAAAGCTGATTAAAGATCAGATCAACAGGATATGGAATTATACAGGGGAGCCTTTGAGCATAGCTAGCATAGGTGAATTCTCAGAGTAAACAGCTTCAGAATGATTTGGGAAATAGTCTCCTGGCAACTTCTAATATCCTAAATAAATGAGTGCATGAACGAAACACCTTAACACTGATTACCTGCTGACTCAAATTCTCTTCTAAATAAATGGAAATTCTGTTGGGTGGCAATATAGTTGCCCTTGGAAAGTGTATTGCAATACTCAGTCAGGATTTTAAGAATACATCTATCTATATATATCAAAGTCAAATGGTGTGTGTATGTATGCGTGTATGTATGAACGCTTACTCCTTCCACTCCGTTTGAGCTAGAGACTTGAAATTTGGTACAGTTAGAGGTCTTGGGGTCCTAATAAGGGTAAGAGGCGAAAGTTTTTCAAATCTCACCTCTGACGCCCCCCGGGGTGAAATTATTTAAAGGCCAATCACATCAGCTGGGCAGCTGCTGTTCTCTGTGACATAGTTATGTCATAATACCCCCTCCAACAGACACCGCACTCGCTCAGCTCTCTGCCCCCTCCCGACCTCCGACGGACCCGAGTTGGGTTTGGTCGGAGGGTAAGTGAGGTGGGGGTGTCGGGTTTGGTCGGAGGGTAAGTGAGGTGGGGGTGTCGGGTTTGGTCGGAGGGTAAGTGAGGTGGGGGTGTCTGGGTGGGTGAGGTGTGAGGTGTGGGGGTTGGGGTTGGTCAGGGGGTGTCGGGTTTGGTGGGGGGGCTAAGGTGGGGGTGTCGGGTTTGGTGGGGGGGGCTAAGGTGGGGGTGTCGGGTTTGCTCTCTGCCCCCTCCAACGGATCCCGCACTCGCTCAGCTCTCTGCCCCCTCCCCACCCACAACATACCCGAGCAACGCCGGGTATTTTCGCTAGTGTATATATATAAAAGTCAAATGGTGTATGCGTGCGTGCGTGTATGTACATTCCCTTACTCCTTCCACACCGCTTGAGCTAGAGACTTGAAATTTGGTACAGTTATAGGCCTTAGGGTCCTAATCAGGGTAAGAGTCGAAATTTTTTCAAATCTCACCTCTGACACCCCCCAGGGATGAAATTCTTTAAAGCCCATTCACATCAGCTGGGCAGCAGGTTAACACGTGCTGTTCTCTGTGACATAGTTATGATGTAATAATACCCCTCTCCAATGGACCCCGCACTCGCTCAGCTCTCTGTCCCCCCCCCCCCCATCCAGGGGCCCCCACACTCTCTGTAGCTCCCTCCCCCCTCAGGAAAGAATCGAAAATTTTTAAAATCTCCCCCATCCCTCCACTCCAACAGACCCCACACTCGCTCAGCTCTCTTCAAGCAACGCCGGGTCCCCTTCCCCCCCCTCCGACAGACCCGAGCAACGCCGGGTCCCCTTCCCCCCCCCCCCCCCCCCCGACAGACCCGAGCAACGCCGGGTATTTCTGCTAGTAAGATATATATATATGGTGGTGTTTTTTGCTTTCTAAAGTCTTAGAAAAGCTGTCTTTAATGTCTTTTAATCTTTTTTGTTTTAATGGAAGCTGCTTAATTTGATCAACTCTGCATCATCCTGGTTTTTGGTGGTTATCCACCTGAGTAAAATCTAAAATTTCAGTGTTGCATTTGTTAATTGAGCCACAGATGCAGCCTAAATTCTGCTTTGGATGTGTGCAGTCCTGCTGATGGTGTGAGTGTAAATGAAGGAAGAATCTGTACTATGATCTTTTTTTATGAAGGAAAAACTTGTTTTAGTCATATGGTTGTAGACCAAGCTGATCTGTCTAAAAAAGCACGTAATGGAGTTTGTTTTACAAAAACCTTCTGCACAGCTACTTGTCAAGGATTCAAAATATTTTAAAATAAAAAAAAAATTACTAAATTGCTGTTCAGCATTTCTGTATTACTTGGTTGAGTTACCCAGTCTTAACAGCCAAAGATGGTCAAACTGAACTAAAAGAAAAATCTTATCCAGTCTCCACAGCCAAAGATGGTCAAACTGAACTAAAAGATTTTTTTTTTAAATACATTGTGAAAGGGAAAAGAGGGAGAGAGACTCTTGTTTTAAATCTCTCTTCCCTTTTCCACTAGTTAAAACTTTTATAGATATGTAAGTTTAGTAGAGGGTTTGAATATTAGTCATGGAGCATTTTTTGAATCGTGTGTGTCTCTCTCATCAGTTAAAATCTTTACTGTTTCCTGTTAAGGAATCGAATAATAGGAATGAAAGAATAAGATACGTATTTGCAAGGCCTTAAGGCAGGGGTAGTCAGTAAGCAGACCATGGGCTGAATCCAGACCGCCAGATGCTTTTGAATGGACCCCAACATATTTTTATTTACTTATTATTGTCATTTTCTTCAGAGTCTATTCCTTGACCAAAAACTTTGAACCTTGACAAAAAAATAATTAATTATCCCTGTCTTAAAGTATAGTGGATCCCTCTACTACTGTATAAATGTTTTACCGCTGTAGGCGTGCACTAGATCATTTAGTCATGTTTTTAAATGCCATTACTGTAACTTTTTGTTACTGAATTTGTCTTACGGACTTTTTTTTACAGAAGCTGTGATGAAGTATGTTATCTCTCTGAAACTGTTTTCAGAAAGCTAGCAGATAGGTGCATGGCTTAAAATATTAATTAACAGTTAGGTTTGGTGGCACTAGAAGAAAAAAATACCTTCTAGTGGAGGTCCTTTTTGTTCAAGGTTTATATAATATAAATATAAATAATATGAAATTGTTTAGATATAAAGTTCATGGGTTTTTAGGATACTTATTAATAAGACAAAATTACAAATAGTTGAGATGTTTGCTTAGACAAAGATCTTTTGCTTTTTTCACTTTATTGCAATTGAAGGAGTCATAAACAGTACAGCATGTGTTACATTCACAGTCACATGCCCATGAAGACCATCTCAGTTTTTCCCATGCGTATTAACCTTCACCAAACTATATAACTCATAGAAGCTATTAAAAGAAGTAAAAAATACAGACTATTCTCTTGGTACCTTGAAGAAGCTAAGCCAGATTTTATGGTAACCAATGTTTCTCCTCTTATTTACTGCACGTTACTTAATTCCAGAATTGACTCCTGTGCATATTCTTTACAATAGCCAATCGATAGCATATTTTCTAAAATACATAAGTCCTCATAGACTTATTCTTATTTATTTGCATCTGCTCAATTTTTCAGGCTTCAGGGGATCACTTTTAATTTTGAAAGGGATTTTTGCAATATAGTCCTGATATTTTTTTGCATATACATAGTCAGTTTGTTCAGTAGCATAATATATCCAATTCACTAAATTCAGTCTACCTCCAGCAGTGGAGAAGAAAGCGATCACATTTTTCCCAACAAAGATGAGATGGTGGTAGCAAAGGTAGTCAGGAGAAGGATATCGGGATGCAAACCTGATTTAAGAAATATCTTTGGATTTAATATGATTTGAGAGGACATTTTCATACCGAAGATTTGTTTGAGATCAGTGGTTGTATAGAATCCGGGAGGTAGCCATGTTAGTCTGGATCTGCAGACGCGACAGAGTTCTGTGGCACTTAAAAGACTAACAAAAGTACTGAAGCATAAGCCACAGGACTCTTTGTCACTTCTGTAGTAGCTGTATAGATTGCTATGGGGAATAGAATGCCTAAATTCACTATGTACATGTACACTGGCAGATGTATGTAGCTTTTTATTCTACCAAAATAACTCCTTTTAATTTTAATTGCAGAAGAGATTAGGCTGGGTTATAGGTTACTGGGTGGAAAAGTTTAATATGAAACATTTTTCTGCAATTGCCTCAAGATATGTAGACCTTTCCCTTCTACTTTCTTTTCCTTTAAAAAAAATTCTTTAATCAGTTTTCTTCAAAATACTTATCCCCAAAAAAACTTCCTCTAAGACTGAAAATGCGGATGAGTGTCCAAAAGTTATAAACCACTAAAAAAGGGGCAGTTCTGATATAATGGACAACATTTTAAGGAACTTCAGGCAATTAATCACTCTGGAATCATTCACACTTCATAATCTGTATTTATTCTTTTAAACCCTTTTTCTGGTTAAATGCAAACTTTTGACAATTAAGGAATCCTCTTCATTAGTATCAGTAGAAGGGTTTGCATTTTCCACTGAGGTCAAGTAGAATGGTGGGATAGTTTTATTGACTTACTGTTGTATACAGAGGAATATACTAATAAATAAACATTTAAGGGTGAAAGTGAGTATTGACGGTGTTCGTAGATTATTCTTATCACTGAACAATGAAATTTTTTTTTTTAAATCTTCACTTGTGTGGGCTTGTGACAGTTATACTTTTTCTTGGCTTTTCTATTGATGAACTTTTGTGTCCTGGCCAGGATGAACAGTTGGGGTGAGAAAAAGGAAGATTTAAAAGAGGAATACATTTTCATGGTCCGATCTTGAAAGCGAATAACTTGGTTTTGCAAGGCAGTCAGCACTTTCCAGAAGACCTGTAGTACTTCCACGATTGAGTAAAGGTGTGGCTTGTGCGAGGAAAAAGAAATGATGGGATTGAGACATTTGACAATACCTCTATCCAATGCCATACTTAAGGAGAAAATCAAGTTCCTAAATTGATATTGAGGCTCTTAAAATATTGACCTGACTTTCAAAAGTCAACTTCTCTCTCTCTGTTGTAAATGCGCGCGCACAAACACAGCAAGAGGCCTAGTCTCCCCTCAATGTGTGAGTGATAGTGGAATAGATAATTAAACTTCTGATTATCCGTACTTTTCGTCTTAGTTTGAGAACAAACATGCTATAAATCTACTTCATTTCACCCAGTGGACCACCTCAAGGTCATACTGGTGCAATAGTTTAAAATGTAATTAAAAGAACATGTTGTTCTCATTAAACTTATCACATTTTCTGTCTTGAACAACTCTTAATGGTTACTGGCAAGAAGAAATTCTTTTTGCTTCTTCTGATGACAGATACGTGAAAAAGTCACATCTGCTAAACTAGGAGCAGCTAAGATCATATTTTTACTTGACTATAGTAAACGTAGGCTAGGTATGAAAATTTTGCTATTCATTTGTTTCTGTTTAAAACAAGTGAATTCACTTTAGGAATCTTTTTCATAATTATCATTTTTGGATGAAATGTGGAGAGGTGAATGTTTGGAAGGAAACTTATTTGTAGCTGAGCTGTGCATAAGTTTTGGTTTCCACAGATCATCTTTATATTACATGTCTCACTTGTAAGAAACTAGCCCCTTGGTAACCATTTTTAAGTAAATTAAATGACACATGAGAAGTTGAGTTATTTTTTATTTTAGAATTCTTTTTGCATTAACACATCTGCAGTGTTGATGAATATATGGAAAAAACGAAATTGCGCTTCCATTCTGCTGTCTCCAATGTGACAATAAATCAACATTTTTTCCTTTTAAAATGTCTGGCCATGTAATTTATGTTTTCATGACCCATTACTAAATTCGTAGTAGTAGGTGTTTTAGTTGGCAGGCACAATTCCAGGGATTCTGTGGAACTTTTTTTGTTACTGAGCTTTTGTTACTGTCTGTAATTGTGTGGAAATATATATATTTTCTTAATTATGAAAATTAGCTCACTTCAATTCTGAATCTCTTTCCCAGCAGAAACTTAGCATTAAGTGCTCTTTAAATAATCACCATCTTAGATTTAAGAAAGCGGTAGGCAATGTTCCTTCTAACTTTTTACATCCACGTGCGGAATGAATTTTGTTATGTGCACTAATATGGAAGTGATGCGTGGCGGGAGTGGAGCTGAGGGGTTTGGAGTGTGGGAGGGGACTCAGGACTAGGGCAGAGTTTTGTGATGCAGGGAGGTGAGGGCTCTGGCTGAGGGTGTGGGCTCTGGAGTGGGACTGGAGATGAGGGGCTTGCGGTGCAGGCTTGGGGACTGCACTCCCCATAGCTCTCGCTGCCGCAGCAGCCCAGCTGGGACAGCTCTGGGGCTGGAGGAGAGGTGTCTCTCCCCCATCTGTGCAGCCCCTTGATAGCCAGCTGCGTGGCCGTACGCCTTAGAGAGAACTTAGGCATTAGGCATATTATTTTGTGATATGACAGTTCTTGAAAGAACTACTGGTCATGGTCATGGCACAGTCATGCTACTGCAGTTAAAGTTAAGTGTTTGTATTGGTTTGTTACATATTCAGGGTTGTTTTTTTTTTTAAATATTCAAGCCCTTGTCAAGGCAGGATGCAAGCAAGAGTTTAATATAATAATCAGTATCTGGACCCTACTAATATGTGCATGGTCTATTTCTGAACAATTTCACCCAAAGAATAAAACAAGCAAGCAAAACAAAACACAATTTTTTTTATAAAGTCCAAAAAAATTGACTTGTAAATAGAGTAATTAAATGTATACAATAGTTAACTTAGTCAAATTACTGCTACTGTAACTTTCATCTTCCTTCTAAACTGAAGGGCCCCATCTGAGGCACATATCTACCTCTCGTGATAGCAAGTCTTGTCCTTACTTAAGATCATAAAATTGTGATTTCAAAAGTTTTGAGGCACTGACACAGCCATATTCTCAGTTTTAATACTGCAAACAGTTGTGTATGCTTAGCATGCACATAGACATTTATTTTCTTTTCAGATAAGTTATTTTAGTATGTTGTAACACCTTACTAATGTTTCGGAATAAATATGGTGTCAGATTCTAGATGTGTGTAATTGCAAGTTTCTAACTGCTTAAGCAGATAAATATCCAGTGTGCAAGTCATGTATTCCTGTGTGGACAGTGATCTGCTCATATAAATATCTGACTTGTGGTCCCAATCACCTGACTTCAATGGGACTACTTGTATGCTCAAAGTTAAACATGTGCGTAAATGCTTTGCTGGAGCTGTGCCTAACTGCTCACATTGGGTATTTGTGTGCAGAAGTTAAACACTTGCCAATGTATGCACTACATGTACATTAGGTGTGCAGGCCTAACCTAGAAAATCTGGCCCAATATGTATTGATTATTTTTTTTTAGTATGTTGCTTATAATACCAAACTGGAGATTTGGGATGGGTAAGAACTATGTTTATTATACACACATTGGAAAATTAAACTGTTGTTGGATGATGATTTCCCTTGGTACTCTGACTTTGCTATATACCAGGGGTCTCAAACATGCGGCCCGGGGGCCACATGCGGCCCGCAAAGCCCTTCCCTGCGGCCCGCCAAGCTTCCTGGCGCCCCCCCCCCCCCGGTCCCCCCCATAGCAGTTTGCAGGACGGAGGGGCCAGAAGTGGAGGCTTCTCTGCTGCCTGGCTGGGCCGCGTGTGTTTCTAGCTCTGGACTTCCTAGATTGCTCTTGCTTTGTTTGCCAAACAGCTGTTGGTGGTGCCTAGTGCTTTCCAGGAGGGAATGGGGAGCTGCGTGCTCAGAAGAGGAGGTGGGGCAGGGGTGGGACCTCTTGGAAGGGGTGGAGTGGGGGCGGAGCCGGGGCAGCAAGAGCGGGGTGTGTGTCAGTGGTGCGGCCCTCGGGCCAGTGCACTAGTCCTCATGGAAGGGGTGGAGTGGGGGCACAGCCGGGGCAGCGAGGGTGTGTGTGTGTGTCAGTGGTGCGGCCCTCGAGCCAGTGCACTAGTCCTCATGCGGCCCTCGTGGTCATTTTGAGTTTGAGACCCCTGCTATATACTAACCAAAAATTGTGCAAGCTAGTTCACAATATTGTCTAATTGCTTTAATTATTTATAAATGAAAAAACTATCCAAGATGTTAAATTGGCTAGTGAAGATGCACTGTAATTACATTTCATACAGATTTTTATTGTGTGTTTTCTAAATAGTCTAAATAGGTTTCCTACTGGGTAAATAATTGTGCCTTTAAAAAGTTATAAAGCTTTATTTGGTTAATTTTAAAATCACTTAGTAGGAAAAATGGCTCTGTTCTCTCTTGTAAACACTTTTTAAAATAGCTTAAAAGACCTACCACTTTCTCAAAAGACTGGAAGGATGCTGTCCCTTGAGTAAATATATATTAAGGTAGCTGTTTTATAACCCTCCACAGGAGCTTGTTCTAGCCTAACTACATATTTACCCAATAAACTGAAATGGCTTTTATTGAAGCTCCTGTCTGTCAGGTGAATTATCTTGTTTTATTTTTAAATGCTTTGTAGCCAATGAAGTAGAATGACCAAAGTTTGTCACTCCTGACTGTCAGATAAATGCTGTGTTTGTATTTTAAAATAATTATCTGGAAGCTCAGAGTTGCTGCAGCAATGTGGAATAAAATGAAATGTATAAGTGACAGAGTCCTGTGGCACCTTAAAGAGCAACTAAAGTATTGAAGCATAAGCTTTCGTGGGCTAATACCCACTTCGTCAGATGCATGCAGTGGAAGTATCCAGGGGCAGGTATAAATAAGTAAGCAAGAACCAAGTTGGAGATAATAAGGTAGTCCAATCAGGCTGAACAATACTTTAGTTAGCCTTTAAGGTGCCACAGGACACTCTTGTCACTTCTGCAATTCCAGACTAACACGGCTACCTCTCTGATTCATGAAATGTATACTTTTTAGAAAATAAATTCAAAGAATGATAGGGTATCAAAAAAAGGGAGTTAAATATTAACACTGATGTCTATATTTAACCCACAACAGTGTATGTAGGAAACATAGGCATAGTACACAGTGCAAGAACAATGGTATTAACTGTTTTCAGTCTATCCTTAATCATTTGAATTTACTTGCATTTTTGATTTTGTAGCAGATTTAAAAGTGTGGATTCTAATATTCCGTGTTTTCAAAAGCTCTATAGAATCTGTTAATTCAGGACTGTTTGGACAAAACACTGTCTTGTGGCTGACTTATATATTAAGGTTCTTCTGTAGATCTCTGTGTTTTACAGAGAAGCCTCTTAAAACCCTTGAGAGGTAGATAAGTAATTTTAACATTATCTAAGGCTCTGATCCCACAATGAGCTGTCTTGTTTGGCACAGTGATCCTCACTGTTAGGCCACATTGAGCGATATGCCAACAGCAAAATCAACCTTAAGTTAATTGCATCCTGTTATGTGCACTGTCGAATGAAAAAATCTTGATGAACAAATGATAAAGAAAAGAGAAAATAGTTTTTGATTGTATGTTGAATGAATGTTGACAAATGATCTCCATCTTTTTAAGAGGGAGTTTTTTTTTTTTTAAAGAGGAAAACGTTGGGTAAGATTTTAAACATTTATGTGGCTTAAGCTCCTACGCCCCGTTTTCAAAAGTGACTTAGGGATTTGCTGAAGGTCACTGAGAGTTGGGGCATATCTACACAACAAGTGAAGGTGTGAGGTGTAACACAGGTAGGCAGACACACGTATCAATAGCAGTGACAACGTGGAGGCACAGGTCTTAGTGCCGGGTACCAACCCACGCAAGAGTCCAGGGTTCCTGGCAGCTAACCTGAATACAAGCCCGTACCACAACATCTTTATTATTATTGTCACCTGTGCTAGCTAGACGTTAGCACAGGTATACTGATCCATATGGCAATCAAAACTTTGTTTGCAGTATAGATATGTCTATAGACTCCTACATGCTGAAATCACCTTTGAAAATGGTCAGTCTAACTAGACCCACACTGACTTGTGTTCACATGTGAGCTTTGCAGAACTTTTTTTCGTTAACCTGTGCTTAGGCTTGAAAGGACTTCAGTGTCTTCAGTACTTTTTTTAAAAGGTTCAGTCTTGGCTAATTTGAGTTAAAAGAGCAGTGAAGATATGGCAGTTGGGTTTTTTGATTCTGGTTAGCAGCTTGAGTTAAAGCCTATAAGGAAGCTTGGGGTTGAACTAACTCAAATTAAAAGTAGTGTTGATGTGTATTCACTGCCAGCCTGGGTTAAGATGACACTTTTTGTTTCTTGTAGTGAAGGCTCACCCTTAAAGACAGTTATCTGTGGTGCCCCTTGATGTGATAGATCCATAGTGGTCAAAGCACTAGGGATGAGAGATGGCAACAAAACAAAATGTTTTTCTTCAAATAGAGAAAAGATGACTGGGTGGGAGTCTCATGCGGAGGGTGGTAGTGAGTGGGAGAGTTTCTGATGGTTAGGAACTGCTTGCATCCGACAAAGTGGGTATTAGCCCACGAAAGCTTATGCTTTAATACTTTAGTTAGTCTTTAAGATGCCACAGGACTCTTTGTTACCTCTGCTATTCCACACTAACACGGCTACCTCTCTGATTCTTGATGGTTAGGAAGCAATTGGAGAAGCTGGTGCCCCTAAGCAATTTTCACTTCCTGTAAAAATTATTATAGGAGGGACAGTTGAGGCCCACTCACTTTTGTTTCATGCTAAGACTGATAGTATAAATAGGCACAGAGGGAAAGTACTACAATTAATGTATTTGTAAACTCAGCTATCAACAGACAAAAAGATTTCCAGTTAAAAAGGAGGGATTAAGAACATTAGGAGTTAAACTACTGCTTTAATTTTGAGAGATGTCTCCTGCCTACCATTCTTCTTTCATCATATATCAGTCTCCTCTGTGGGGATATTTCATACTACATAACAGCTGGTATACTACATAAGCAAGCTCCATTACCAAATAAACTCAGACAGATGACCTAATCATGAAAGGAGAGAGGGGAAAGACCTTATACATAACAGTGAACTCAGTAATATATCAGTCATGTGAAAATTGAAACTCAACCTATTTAAACAAATTTGACAATCTTAGGTGTACAGTAGAGCACAGTACAGCCCTTCAGCAAATCCCTTTCCGAACATAATAAACACTTAAAACACACCACCCTATTGTAAACAATGCATGTAACAGCCTAAAGCCTACTGGATTCATCCATGCAGTTAAAATAAAGACTGCAATAGAGGAAATGAAAGGACACCTATCTAGGAAAGATAAGTCACTTTTTATAAATCAGGTAACTAATTAAAGTGGCTTTTTAAATTTACTTTTGATAAAGTAATAAAATATTTAAAAGAATATGCTTTCATTGCAGCAAAAAATAAAATACACTAAGCTCATAAGTTTAAAAGATTGTCTTCTAAGAAATATATTTTACACATGTTAAACCAAAACAGATCACTTCTAATAAAAGTAACAGACTTATGGAAGATGCAGAGGTTTCCTTCACACCTTTTTTTGTGTTTTACTCATTTACCTTTTTCTGGGATTTTAGGTATTGAAGGAATGAGGAAAATGGTTCTGCTTGTCTTTGAAATAGATGCTGCTTTGATAAGCTTCTGATCTCTGTTCCCAGAGTTGTGGCAGCAGATTCAAACACTCAGATTGTAAAATTGGGAGACTGAAGATTTTATGGCTACATCTCAATCACTTTCCTCTCTGTTAGATTCAATGCACAGAACATTGCCAGCAGATAAAACGATTCAAAATTAAAGTACCGTAGCCTACTAAATTTATATGCCATGGAGAATCCACAAAAGAACTGCCACTTCTAATTCTCAAATTTGTTTCAAATCATTTTTTTCAAATTGGGCTCCCTGATCTCTTCAGCTGTTGTAAAAATTTGAAAAGCTGTCTCTTCTTTATCAGATCACTGGTTTTAATAATAATAAATAATATAATATTTCCATGGAATCAAAGAAACTGTGGCTTTGGTGTATTCACCATCACATTCACCTGCTAGCAGTACACCTAGCATGAGGAGGAAAACATGCAGGCAGATGCATTCTGCAGGAATTCTTATGACCTTAATTGCTCAGTGATATCCTCACTATGGCCTAGGTAGGGTCAATCACAGATAGACCTGTTTGCATCTAGTCAGAATGCCAGATATCATTGGTGCTGCGCCAGGGCTTACAAGGAAAAGAAATATTTATCAGATGTGTTCCTGCTGGATTGGAGTAGTTCCTTCTCTATACCTTCCCTCCCATTTGGGCCACATCCAGACCATTGGACTGTCACAATTGAAACTTTGGCATCAATTGAATGACTCTTTCATAAGTGGTGTTTGCTTTTTTCCCTTGCAGGATTTTAAAAATAGGAATGAAAATCTAAATAATATAAAATAATGCTGTAAAAGTCTCGTTGCCAAGTATCTGCTTTTGAGAAATAAAATATTTTTATGGAACCTAATAATTTAGGCTAATTTTGTTGAGGTGCTGACTGTCTTGCTTACAGAGAATGCAAATTGGTAATTTGTTGCTCTGATAATCCAGTCTTGAGGATAGATTTGTCTAATTTATCTGTTGTCCGTATGTGATATTTATAAACCCTAATGTTTCATGCTTTGATATTTTTTCAACCTAGTCTTTTTAATTTCATGCCGGAGATCAGAATGTAATAACTAAATGAATTAAAACCCAGAACATTTCAAAGGCTATATTTGTTGCCTATTTAAGATAACAGACATAGCGTTATTATCTTAACTCATCAAAAAATATAGCCTTTGAAATGTTCTGGCTTTTAATTTATTCGCTTAAAGTGTTGGACAGAGTTGATTTGAAGTAGTAAAATATATGCATTTTCTCTTATATTGGCAGTTCCCAAACATGAAAAGTAACTTCAAAAGTTCAGTGAAACATGACAAATTCTAACTATTGAATAAAATATATTTTGGATTCCATTTTATTTCTGCTTTTCTTCATTTAAGGCTTTGCTTGCTTTTTACTCAGCATTTGTACAATGAGAACTCTCACTGAGAAAAGAATGAGTAGAAAGACCTTTAGATAAATTCATCAACTAAACTTAACATTTTTCAGTCATCATAAGAGAAAGATATTTAATTCTATTAATGAGTCTTACTTCTGGAAATTGTTGTGACTTTTATTAGATGGAAAGGTTAATATTTCCTTTCTGCCAGTGGCTAGAGGGGAAAAAAGGATGCTCGGATCATAATATTGTGATGCTTATCTTTTTAGAAACAGGGATTTGTAGGTTTGGATCTCTTGTTGGAGACTTTCCTAAGTGGGATGACTAAGAAAGAAATGACAACTCCCAAAGCTAACAGGATGGAGTACCTTGATTGATACCGGAAAATTCCCAGAAAGAAAATGGCCACTCCTTAAATTGAATTCTCGGATCCAAAGATTATAAGTACTATTAATACCCTAAAAACATACCTATAATCTTGAATCTCATCCCAGAAGGCTCAGAAGGTGTTTTAAGAGGGATATATTTGGCTATTTGTATTGCTCAGTGCCATTAAAGCTGTAGATTAAATGGGTGTGTTTAAATAGATCTGTTTATATTATTTGTTAAGGGCAGAGAAGGAAGCTGGGGAATATAAACAAAAATGTAAGTATGACAATACTGTACTCAGTTTATTAACAGAAGAGTTAACTGTAAAGGGACAAACAGGTCTGAAACTTGACACTGCTTTTTAAAATGACTTAAATCAATGGTAAAAGCATGTAACTTTCTATCTTCACAGTTGCCTTTTGTAACAATACTTTATTCTCTATCTACAGTGTGTTTTACAAAGATTAGTTAAAACATTTATGGTCTGACAACTTGATTACCCAACATATGTAAGAATTCCATCATCTAAGAAATGAGCTTAACTTGCAGAAATTAAGTATAATAGGGACAATTTAACTAAAAATGCACCTGTACATTGAGTCAATTTTCATGCATTTTCATATTTTATATTTAACAAGTATTCTTTTCACTATTGTGTGCAGCAGCATAGTTGTAGCTGTGGTGGTCCCAGGATATTAGAGATGAGCTGGGTGAGGTAATATAAGAGCTAGGGGACACCAAATGAAATTAATGGACAGCAGGTTTAAAACGAATGAATGAAATTCTTCTTCATACAGCTCACGGTCAACCTGTGGAACTCCTTGCCTGAGGAGGTTGTGAAGGCTAGGAATATAACAGAGTATAAAAGAGAACTGGATAAATTCATGGAGGTTAGGTCCATTAATGGCTCTTAGCTGGGATGGGTAAGGAATGGTTTTCCTAGCCTCGGTTTGTCAGAGGGGGATAATTGATGGCAGAAGAGAGATCACTTAATCATTACCTGTTAGGTTCGCTCACTCCGGGGCACCTGGCATTGGCCAGTGTTGGTAGGCAGGATACTGGGCTGTATGGATCTTTGGTTTGACCCAGTACCACTATTCTTATGTTCTTAATATCGTTTATTCTGTTGGTGAGAGAGAGAAGATTTGAAGCATTTGGAGGAGAGGAAGATGATCAGGAAGAGTCCACATGGATTCACCAAGAGCAAGTCATGCCTGACCAACTGGATTGCCTTTTAATGATGAAAGAACTGGCTCAGTGAAAAGGGGGAAGAGGTGAATGAGATGTACCTTGAGTTTAGCACAGCTTTTGATAGTGTCCCACAGTATTCTTGCCAGCAAGTTAAAGTAGTATGGATTTCATGAATGGATTATAAAGTGGATAGAAAGCTGGCTACATAGTCTTGCTCAACAGGTAGTGATCAACGGCTTGATGTCTAGTTGGCAGTTGGTATCAAGAGGAGTGCCCAAAGTAGGGTGGGTTTTGTTCAACATCTTTATTAATGATTTGGATGATGGGATAGATTGAATCCTCAGCAAGTTTGCAGATGACACTAAGTTACGGGAAGAGGTAGATATGCTGGATGATCGGGGTAGGGTCCAGAGTGACCTAGGCAAATTGGAGGATTGGTCCAAAAGAAATCTGCTGAGGTCCAACACCAGACAAGTGCAGAGTCCTGCGTTTAAGATGGAAGAATCCCATGCAGTGCTACAAGCTGGGGATCAACTGGCCTATAAGCAGCAATTCTGCAAAAAAAAAGTATTTGGGGATTACAGTGGAGGGGAAGGTGAATATGAGTCAACAGTTTGCCCTTGTTGCACATTGGGCTGTATAACTAAGAGCATTGTCAACAGATTGAGGGAAGTGATTATTCCCCTCTATTCAGCACTGGTGAGGACACATCTTGAATATTGCATACCTGTTTTGGGCCCCACACTACAGAAAAGATGTAGACAAATTGGAGAGAGTCCAGGGGAGGGCAACAAAAATGATTAAGGAGATGAGTCACATGACTTATGAGGAGAAGCTAGAGGAAACGGGGGTTATTTAGTCTGCAGAAAAAAGTGAGGGGGGATTTGATAGTAGCCTTCAACTACCTGAAGGGGGGAGGGGTTCCAAAGAGGATGGAGTTAAGTGGTTCTCAGTGTTGGCAGATGACAGAACAAGGAGCAATGGGGGAGGTCTAGGTTGATGTTAGGAAAAACTATTTCACTAAGAGGGTGGTGAAGCACTGGAATGGGTTACCTAGGGAGGTGGTGGAATCTCCATCCTTAGAGGTTTTTAAGGCCCAGCTTGACACAGGCCTCGCTGCGATTATTTGGTTGGGGTTGATCCTGCTTTGAGCAGAGGGTTGGACTAGATGACCTCCTGAAGTCTCTTCTAACTCTAATCTTCTATGATTCTATGAAATGGGTATTTTGGCCTATGCAAACTTTCAAAGAGAGGCAATAATTTTAAAAAGTTGATAAGTTAGTCCGATTTAAACAATGTATTTTGCTGCCTGCGATGAGTTTTTGTGCTTTCATAAAGCTTGTGGGAGATTTGAAATGGTTTTAAAAATAAATAAATGTTAATACTTATTTCCATTTTGTGGGAAACTGTGGAGGGATGAGAGACTTAAATTTTCATCATTTACCTTTATTCTGCTTGAACTACTATGATATGCATCAGTAGGAATATTTTGCCACTGTTCTACTGTACCTCAGCACTATAAGACTGTATTGTAACTGCTACATATTAAATCATGGGTGGTTTTTCCTCCAAATCAAAATATTACTAAGCAAATTAAGATCTGTAAAACCAAGAGTGGCTTCGGGTTTGAGTTAGCTTCAATGCCCACCTTTCCTGTACCTTTTCAGGATGGTGGGGAAAGAGAAACCAGTTAAATGGTCCCAGTTTCCATCTCTGGTCAGTGATTATCACTCAAATATGTATCCTATAACAGTGCAAGAAAACACATAGATGTTGAAAATAATGGTGGAAGGTTTCATTTAATGATTTGTCTACGTTTTTCTTTTTTTCCATTATACTTATTATGAAAGACATTTTGCATTAAATGTGCACTCTTGTTTCTTGTGCATTCATCTGCTCCTGCTTCAAGTTTCATATTTTAAGTCATTATCATGAGTAGACACAGTACAATTATTCCTCCATGTTCTGACGTTTGTGGGCACCTTCTTTGAAGAAGGTGATTTCTTATTTGGGGTCAATTCATTTTTAACACATTTAAACGTGCCATTGACTTTGAGGCTGAAAGGCAAGCATCTTCCAAAGGTGTGCTAACATTTGCAGTCATCTTTGGGGAACATTTAGGAATGATACCTGGTTGTCCTCCCCCACAAAGGTCACAACAATGTGACCTTCACAAAACTACTGATTGGAATCCATAACCGTATTATGAGACGCACTGAATCAATAGTGTGCATACACAGAATCAGCAAAACAGGAACAAAGATGAAGAAATTCCAGAGCATTTCACTTGTCATGCAATATTTACATTAACATTTCCTATAATGTCTTTAGCCTCTCAAATGTTTTCCATGTAATAATCAGCTAGTAACTATCTTGTTCTGTATGTTCCTTATGGCCATTTCGTAACAAGTTGAGCAGTAGTGATGTTTTGCTTTGCCCAGTCTCTAACATTAGTGTTGCTTTGCTGGAGACTTGTATGATCAGTCTTATCCCTGCAACATTGCTAACTGTCCCCACTTTGTTAAGAGAGCTATAATTAACTTCCAAGATGCCAGTCAGCCAGATTCAGCAAAGTAAAACGAAATCAACCTCAGTTACTATATTCACATTGTCAGTAATGCCCATTTCAGTTTTTGTTAATTTGAAATGGTAAGCCCAATTTCCTATAGTAAAATTGCCATTTTTATGCTATTTTATTTTGTGATATTTATTCTAGTATTTTGATTACATAAAATTACTATGGTAAAGAAAATTAATTGAGAATTTTCTAAAATGATTTGTAATAGTGATGATACAATGGAAATACAGTAGACCTAAGGTTATACTATTTTCGCTATAATTTAGCATAGACTAAAAAGGCATCTGTTACTACTTCCCAGCCTTTTTCAAATAACAAGACAGTAATTAGGATTGGGTCAAAACGCAGTGAACATCTTCCAAATGCCTAAGTGTAATGTGAGTTACTTGAATAATAGTTGGACAATGTCACAAACCTTTTTGTTCTTTAAAAAAATACTACTGTCATTAGACCATTCATAGTTCTAATGATTCCAATGTTGATACAAAGCCTTAGATTCAGGTGGATTCTCCCATTTCTCTGATTTTTCCAGAACATGTTCATCTCAGGGCTCCATACATCAGAGTCTGATTCTAATGAGGGATAGGACAATGATCTTGTTGTCTTTCTGCTGTTTTTCCTCTACACTACACTATTTTGGAAAAAGAACGAGGAGTACTTGTGGCATCTTAAGAGACTAACATTGATTTGGGCATAAGATTTCATGGGCTAGAACCCACTTCATCAGATGTATAGAGTGGAACATATAGAAGGAAGATGCATATACACTCAGAGAACATGAAAAGATGGTGGTTGCCATTCCAACTCTAAGAGACTGTTCAATTAAGGTGAGGTATTATCAGCAGGAGAAAAAAAACGGGATGGTCTATTTCAAACAGTTGATAAGAAGGTGTGACTAACGGTAGGAGGAAAACTTAACATGGGGAAGTAGATTTCAGTTTGTGTAATGACCTGGTTGCTCCCAGTCTTTATTTAAGGCTAATTTAATGGTATCCAGTTTGCAAATTAATTCCAGTTCAGCTGTTTCTCATTGGAGTCTGTTTTTGAAGTTTTTGTTGTTGAATTGCCAATTTTAACTCTGTAACTGAGTGACCGGAGAGATTGAAGTGTTCTCCTACTGGTTTTTGAATGTTATGATCCCTGATGTCAGATTTTGTCCATTTATTCTTTTGTGTAGAGACTGTCCAGTTTGGCCAATGTAGATGGCAGAGGGGCATTGCTGGCATATGATGGCATATATCACATTGGTAGATGTGCACATGAGCGAGCCCCTGAGCATGACTGATGTGATTAGGTCCTATGATGGTGTCTCTTGAATAGATATGTGGACAGAGTTGGCACTGGACTTTGTTTCAAGGATAGGCTCGTGTGTTTGTTGTGTGGTGTGTGGTTGCTGGTATTTGTTTCAGGTTGGAGGGGTTTTCTGTAAGCGAGGACTGGTCTGTCTCCCAAGATTTGAGTGAGAGATCATCCTTCAGGATAGGTGGTAGATCTCTGATGATGCACTGTAGAGGTTTTAGTTGGGGAATGAAGGTGACGGCTAGTGGCATTCTGTTACTTTCTTTGTTGGGCATGTTCTGTAGCAGGTGACTTCTGGCTACTCTTCTGGCTCTGTCATTCTGTTTCTTCACTTCAGCAGGTGGGTACTGTAGTTTTTAAGAATGCTTGATAGAGAACTTATAGGTGTTTATCTCTGAGTGAAGTTTGCTAATATTAATTTAGATTTTCTTCACTGCTATATTGAATTCCTGATGGTCACATACTAATAATGTGATTTGTGGAAGTACTGTATTCCATTGTGTGTCTCTTAATTAGCTTAAAAGGTTAGATCATTGGGTAAGAAGTATTTGTTTAGCACTTTGCATCCCTTGGTAGATATTGGTCATTAGCAACTCAGTTTATAAGGGGAGCTGATGTGACCTCTATAATTAAATTACTTAATACATTCCATTATAAAAACTCTCCTGACCTTCTTTAATATAAACAATTGATGCAAAAGATGATGGGTGCTCTGAATTATATTTCTAAGCTTATGAAACAGCTTAATTTTATGTGCCTTTTGGCCAGGCAGCTTTTCCTCTATCCTTATTGACTTGAACACATTCCTGGATGTTTTTGATAGTAGTAGCCTTTTTGAACTATTATATAACAAAATATTCTAGGGAATAATATTTTGGTTCAACTCCCACTGCAAAAATGAGCTTCTATTTTGATCCTACCTCTTAGCAAACCTTCACTATACAGCAACATGGGCTGATGACCTGATTTCCAGGATAAGATTACAACACAGGTACTGGAAGTTGTTTTCATTTAGTTTAAGAGGACTGCCTCTCCTTCATTCAAGGCTGTACTTGTAGTTTTCCCAGTGACCTCCTATTAGTCAGAACCAGTCATGGTATAGGTTTCATTATCTGACATTTTTTTATGCTATCATCTGCCTCTGTTCTTGAGAATGCCTTCATAAAGGTGGCTAAGAGAGTACCAAGCCAGTTTGTCCTGCAATAACTTCTTATTCATTTATTGGTCTCTTGAAATGCAGTCATCTATCTTATGTATGTAGGTTATTTATGTAACTCATGTATATTTCTGTATTCTGATCTACTTTGTACAGTAAATAACTATTTTTAGGACCAAGGGTTTTTTGACTTTACACCAGCTGAAAATTATATCAAGGCTGCGTGTGGCACCTTGAGGTCAACGGTAGCAATAGCCATTTTTCAAACTGGTCTTCAGTGCAGTTAGTCGTGAAGGAGCTATTTGTGGTTTTTATTTTATTTTAAAGGTTAATACATCTGTGATTGAACTGATGTATTGGAATATCCCTTCTCCCATCCTATATGGTGTTCTTAGAACAGCAGAGAATGTTGCACCCTTAGTGAAATAGCAGTTCTTCATACTGACTGGGTGGTGAGATGGTAATGATTTGGAATGCCATTAATTTTAAAAACATGGCTTCTTTCAACCTGTTTTCACTTTCACTTGGCTTCAATGTTTCTTTGGAATCTATGCTCCATTACGTTGTGATTGTGTATTAAGCAATATAAGTGTGTGGTTTTCTTATTATAAAAGGTGGTCCTGGGCACTTGCATTGTATCAGAGCTGAGAGTCCTACAAAGAGTGATAGAGTGAAGTCATTGCTACCTGAACTACCATTAAAATCCAGTGTTACTTTGGAGACTATTATATAAACAATTTACATTGCAAATGAGCTTTTCTACTTAAGGTAGTACATCTCTTCCGTACTATGATGAGGAAGCACATTTTATATTTAAAAACAAATTGCTTCCTCTGCACAATATAAATATTTTTTCTTTGGAGATACTTTGGAGTGTGTGTGTAACCAAACCACTGCCAAAAAAAAAATCATCTTACTGCCTGAGTCTTCCAATTATTAGTGCCAATTTTAGAAAGTGATTAGAAGCTCCCACTGGCATGGCACACTCATAAGAAGGGGAAAGAGGAAAAAAGTCAACCCTTTATCTACACTCTTCTAATTTAGAATTTTCTTGATGGCCAGAATTAGTGACTATAAGCATAACTCAGTGTGTGAGGAGCCAGCAGGCATGTTAAAATAAAATATTGTATGTGAAATGATTGTTATAAAAGACCACTCTTGCCCTAGAGTGAGATTTGATATCAAATAAAAAGAAAACCTAACTAAAGAGATCTTGGAGAAAAAAACTGGTCATGTGCAGTAAACCATCCAAACAGAGAATGCTGATTCATGTGGAGGGTGGTGTAGTTAGTTTTGTATTTTTATTAGTACATTTTTCCCCTTCCCTGTTTGTTCTTGATAGATTTTTGGGAGGTTCCTGTTTTCACTATTTAATTAATAGGAGAAATGTTCTCCTCATTAGTATTTCATCACATACAAGTTCCATGTTCCAGCATGGTGTAACTTGTGGTTCTTTTAAGTATAGCTGTACACTTTATTATTTTTATGGCATTAATGAGATTAATTTTGCAATAGTTTCCTGTTAATCCTGCCATTGTTCTTTATCTAAGAACTCACAAAAGCAGAGTTTTAATACACTTTTAATAGCTATAATACCCCTTCTATTATTGCTTATATTTTTATTAGAGTTCTTAAAACAATCATTTAAAAAGCAAATTGTAGAATCTAAATAGTTACCTATACTAATACTAGACCTGTTCCATCTTGATCACAGGACAATTTATTTACCTTCTCCCCTTCTTATTGGATCCCAGATTGCTTTGTCTATTAACATTTTCTGAACTTTGATTTTTCTAGTTATACATAGTACTAGTCTTTGAGTCAATGCAGTGTTTTACCCCTCTATCAATATGGCAATGTGGCTCATTTAAGAGCTGCGTGGTTTCCTAGCCGCTGTCCTTTTGGCTAGCCAAATATTAAGTTTTTTTTTTTTAAAGCACTTAAAATAATAGTACTTGAAAATAAAAACTAAAAACCATATTTGATTTAGCTAATTAAAGGCAGATGGACTGTTGCATTATCAGTGGATAAGTTTGTATTTAAGTGGCACCTGTTTCGGTCTTAGTTTGTGGAAGTGTGTTGTTTCCAAGATAATTTCATGAGAGAAATCTTTTTATTGGTATTTGTTCCTAATTCTCTTTTCTGAAATACCTTCCTACTATTTAATTATTAAATGTAGTAGGTAAGAAACTTGTGACATTACATAGTTTAGAATAAGTAGATTTTCTAGTGATAGTTAAAAATCAGTATATATGGAAAGATTAGCCAAAAACAATTAGATAAGTCTGAAGACTTGATTAGACAAATGTATTGATTTCTCCATTTTAATCTTTCCTTGCTTCAGTTCATTTTGTCTAGAAATAACATTTTGAGTACTGCAGTGTAAATGTAAATATGATTGCAATAAGGATATTATAATCAAAAACAAAATGTCATCAAACAGCTTTCTGGTTTGCTATGGCATTTAGGGATATGTTGTTTTTTTAAATGACAAATCAGTCTTGATTTTTTTAAATGTACTAAAAATATTTGGAGGAGGAAGACCGGGGTTGGACACAAAGTAAATCAAAACAGAACTTGTCTCATTCTGTGTTAAAATTATTTAGTGATATTTTGTTTAATGATCCCATCTTACATTTGAGAGCATTTTTCATCTTTAAGACCTTCATAATTTGCATATAATAGGAATAATACTTTTGAGATTTTATAATACCCCTCATTTTAGAATTGGAATGATTTAGAAATAAACTACACCTTATAATTGTCTTAAGTGCTACTCTCTGTTTTTACAAATGGGAAATTGGAAACATAGAAGTTAGGTTGCTTGACCAAAATCAGAGTGAACATAAAAATAGCAATACTGTCCATCTAGCCTAGTGTCTTGTCTTCCAACAGTGGCCAATGCCAGATGCTTCAGAAGGAATGACCAGAGCAATGCTAGGGTAACCATAGGTCTGTCCCATTTTGGCTGGGACAATCCCCTTTCCTCAGCTCTGTCCCAGCAGTCTATACTTTTTCACCAAAGCTGGGCTTTTGTCTCCGCTGCAAGGCAAAGCTGAGAGCTGTAGCTGCTTCCGCTTGGGGATCAGGTGGCATGTGGGGATGGAGGGGGTGGCTTGGACCAGCCACGAGCTGACCTGTTTTTACTTTAAGAAATAAGGTCTCCCTAGTAATTACCAAATGATCCATTCCCTGTTGTCCAGCCCCAGCTTCTGGCCATCAGAGGCTTAGGGACCCCGGAGCATGGGGTTGTGTCCCTGACCATCTTGGCTAATAGCCATTGATGGGCTTATCTTTGGGAGTGTAACTCTCACCTTTCTCGGCTCCTGCGAGCTTGGGGGACAACAGAAAAAGGAATCAGAGTGAAGCTTCAGGGGCTGCCCTCCTGCTACTGCCTGGGATTGGCTTTGGGAGGAAGAGAGAAGAAAAAGGAGCAATATGGGACGGGACTGCTGAGGGTTATGGAAAAATAGAACAGCAGAATTTCCAAATTTGTCTCCATCCAAAGAAGCATGCCTACTATTGTTAACCTGGAACTAGAAAGTAGGCAGCAAGTATTTAGAAGCCACCTTATGCATCAGGTGGGGAAGGCTCAGCTGCCACTTGCTATGCCCCAAGGCCAGTGAGTGGGGCTGTCTTTGAGATGGGGACACATGCGGAGCAGCCAGTGAGGTAGGAAACTAAAAAGAGGTATAGGAGAGAGTAGCTCGAAAGGGTGTGTATGAAGAAGGGGTAGCAGTCCGTAAAGAGGAGATGAAGAAAGGTAGGGGAACAGCCAGTGACAGAAGGAAGCGTTGAGTAAATGTGTGCCTGAAGAATACTACAGCTTACAACGGTGGGGGAGTGGAGAGCAGGGAGGTTCATAATGGCATGAGTGAAAGTGAATATAATAAGCATAGGGTTTACCTCAACAATGAACAAGTTAAAGCTACAAATTGCCTTGCCTATGCTAGGATTTTGATCCAGGGTTAGCAAAACCTTGTTAGTTAATGTATTGGAAAAATAAACTTTTTGTCCTAATGTGAACATGACTCTGAACTCCTTACTTCTGTTGAAACCAGTGTGAGCTTTGTCCAAGGAGTTTGAGATATACAAGACTATTTGCGGACGGTGCCACATACGAAATTGAAAATAAAGTTGTATAAAACAGATTAGCGGCCCTAAAGAGTCCATGGACCCGCTACTTACACTCACGTAATTGTTCATTACTCCTTCAGAATAGCTCCCCAGCCTCCTCTGCCTTTAAAATTACCATCATGGGGTCCTTAAGAACACCATTGTGCGTGGAAGGAAGAACACAACTGCAATCAAAACAGTGATTACTATCAAATTCATTTAAATGCAGAAAGAGAAACAAATGTGTTCCAAAGGAGATGTAGAAAATATACAAGTAATTCTTGGTTTTTGAGGTTGTTTCTGATGCCCATAGGGAAGAAGTTAATCTCTTACTTTTTCCTTCTGAGTGAATATTTTTGTATTCATTTCTCTTTCTGCATCTAAATGAATATGATAGTAATCGTTGTTTTGATTACAGTTGTGCTTCCTTTACCCATAACAGTATTGCTAAAGACCCCATGCTGCTACTTTTAAAGGCAGGGGAGTTATTCTTAAGAAGAAGTAATAGATAATTATGTGAGCTTTAATGGTGAATTTATGAACTCTTTAGGGCTGCTTATCTGGTTTATAAAATGATTCTTTCCATTTCGTGTGTGGGAATCTTCCCAGAAAGTTTTTATTTAATCACATGGAGCTGAAGTTTGAACCTCTGATTTGGGCAGATTTCATGTTGACTTCAACAGGAGCTTTGTGTGAGTTAGGAGTTCAGGACTGTGCCCCTATAAAGCATGAAAGCTGCAAACAAAAAAGGTCTGATAGGTTTTTTTATTTATTTATTTATTTGTCAGTTTGGGCAAAGAAAAGATTTGCAGTTGGATCTCTAATAGGTTCTCTGTCTCACTCACAGTTAGATTTCAGTCTTTACGTGTGTAACTCTTAAACCCCAAACTGCATAAATATTCCATAGCTGTCAACATAAATAGGCATTTTTGTATTTAGAAAAGGAACAGTCCCAGTGACTTGTCTTGCTCTCTCTTTTTTTAATCCTAAATTTCCTTTTAAGATGCATCTGAGTTAGAACCAGGAGATTAAAAGAAGAACCCCATTTGGCAACAGTTAAACAAGCATCAGTAGTGGATGTTTTTCTGTTCTAATATAAATATTAGCAGAAAAATATCTGGAGGTAGTTGGCTGGCAGAAAACCTTGATATAATAAAGCGAGGGTTTTTTATTTGCTCAGTAGTGTATCTTTAAAATGTTAAACTATTCTCAAGCAACTGTAAACACCTTTTAAAATGTGTTAAAAATGCTTTTTGTCCTAATTTTATTGTATTTTTCTACTATAGCTTTAATTTTTAAAATAATGCATTTTTAGTTGTTTTTAAAACATCTGAGAATTATAGTGCTATTTGGGGTGGCTGTCAGTACAAAGGCTAATGCTATTTATTAGGGTCCTGGTTTTATTTAATAGCCAGATGAATGGAACAGTTAATAAAAGAAATATTGCTCTATTCCCTGACATTTATGTCCTTGGTTTCCAATAAAGAATTGGAATTATGAATAGTTGATGGTTTAAATTGATGTTTTATGTTGAACGCTAGTTATAATTTGCCCTCTGAGGATTGTAATACCGAGAAACAGATGGTTTTTCACAGTAACAAATTGCTGTGTGTATACAGTATATAGAACTGGCTTTCAGATCCTTTCACCTTCAGCGCTGAGCACTCAGAGTCAGACTAAAGAGAGGTGCAGCCAACACACAAGAACGCTTTTTGCAAAAGGGCTTCCTGATTCTTTAGAATGCAAAGTAAATGCTATAGGAAACATGACCTATTTTTTCAGGTGTGATAAAGATATGAAAGCTGCAAATAAAATGGTTCTATAGAAACTTTAGTATGGACAACTAAGAAATATAACCACAGAAGCCTTTTAGCTATTTCGTGAGTCTAAAATGTGTGCAAAACCGTCTCAATATCTTTCTTCCATGGTACTCTGCAAAATGAAAACTTATGGAAAAAAATTAGTGGTGGCTGAAATAAATGAAGTATGTTTGAAGTTTGTTTCAGAGCTGTTCTCTTTAACCTATGGCAGCGGTTTCATTGTGGTAATGTGATCTTGTATTTCTAACTGAATATGTAATGCTACACTAGTAGTTTGTGATCTCTTGGGATTTATCAAAGTTTGGATCCAAAGTAAATGAACGGGTATATGCAGTTATTTATGGATTTTTAGAATGTCTTATATCATGATTGCAGGAAGTAACATGGGATGATTAGTGGACCGTTCGGTAATTTATTAGGGCTGTCGATTAATCGCAGTTAACTCATGCCATTAATTCAAAAAAATTAATTGTGATTAAGTGTACTGTTAAACAATAGAATAGTAATTTAAATTACTACGTTTTTTCTTTTTCTACATTTTCAGATACATTGATTTCTATTGCAACACAGAATACAAAGAGTATAGTGCTCACTTTATATTATTTTTGATTATATATATTTGCACTTCACAAATATTTGTACAAAATAATAAAAATATAATATATGGAAATATACCTCTCTCATAGAACTGAAAGGACTTTGAAAGGTCATCGAGTCCAGTCCCCTGCCTACACTAGCAGGACCGAGTACAGTCCCCTGACAGATTTTTTTGCCCCAGATCCCTAAATGGCCACCTCAAGGATTGAACTCACAACCCTGGGTTTAACAGGCCAATGCTCAAACCACTGAGCTGTCCCTCCCCCAGAAGAAATAGTATTTTTCAGTTCACCTCATACAAGTACCATAGTGCAATCACTTTATTGTGAAAGTGTAACTGACAAAAATAGTTTTGTTGTTGTTGCATAACTGCACTCAAAACCAAAACAATGTAAAACTTTAGAGCCTACAAGTCCACTCAGTCTGACTTCTTGTTCAGCCAATTGCTAAGACAAACAAATTTGTTTACATTTACAGGCGATGCTGTATCCTGCTTATTTACAATATCACTGGAAAGGGAGAACAAATATTTTCACTATTGTAGCTGGCATTGCAAGGTATTTCTGTGCCAGATTTGCTAAATGTTCGTATGCCCCTTCATGTTTGTCACCATTCCTGAGGACATAATTCCATGCTGATGATGTTCATTAAAGAAATGTGTTTAATTAAATTTGTGACTGACCTTCTTGAGGGGAGAATTGTATGTCTCCTGTTCTGTTTTACCTGTATCCTGCCATATATTTCATGTTATAGCAGTCTTGGATGATGTTAGTTTTCAGAACACTTTCACAGCAGATTTGGCAAAATGCAAAAAGGCACTAATGTGAAATTTCTAAAAGTAGCTACAGCACTCAACCCAAGATTTAAAAATCCGAAGTGCTGTCCAAAATCTGAGAGGGACGAGATATGGAGTATGCTTTTTAGAAGTCTTAAAAGAGCAACACTCAGATGCAGAAACTACAGAACCTGAATCACCAAAAAAGAAAATCAATCTTCTGCTGGTGGGATCTGGTTCATGATGATGAAAATGAACATGCGTCAGTCTGCTCTACTTTGGATCGTTCTAGAGCAGAACCCATCATCAGCATGTATGGATGTCTTCTGGAATGGTGGCTGAAAAGCATGAAGGGACATATGAATCTTGAGCATATCTAGCACGTAAATATCTTGCGACACTGGTACAGTAATGCCGTGTACCTATTCTCAATTTCAGGTGAATTGTAAACAAGAAGTGGTCAGCATTATGTTCTGCAAATTGTAACCAAACTTGTTTGTCTGAGTGATTGACTGAAGCAGGACTGAGTGGACATGTAGGCTCTAAAGGTTTACTTTTTGTTTTTGAATACAGGGATCTTTTGTAAAAATTCTACATATGTAAGTTCAACTTTCATGATAAAGAGATTGCACTACAGTATGGGTATTAGGTGAGTTGAAAAATATTTCTTTTTTTACAGTGCAAAATTTGTAATCAAATAGATATTAAGCACCCTACAGTTTGTATTCTGTTATAATTGAAGTCGATATATTTAGTACTTAATTGTATGCTAATAATATAATGTTTCATAAAAGCAATGAAGTACTCTTAATGTGATGCCTCATAACAACATCTGCTGTTAAAATCTTTTCTGTAAGATAGGAAAATACCAGTATTTGTGTGCAGTTTAGCAGTCTGGATTAGTGAGATTCTTTTGTAGCTGTAAAACATCTATTTAAATAAGAATGTAATAGGAAAAATCAAAATTCTTTTAGTAAGTTCAGCGTTAAAGCACGGTTTTACAGGGAAAAACTTAAACTGCATTACAGATTGATACGTTTAAAAAGATCAACTTGGTTAACTAAATATTACTGACCGTTATCCTTCTGCTTGCTCTGCTTAATGGCTCATGCTCAAAGCAGTGAGAAGAAATGCATCAGGAATCCTGGCCCTCACTGTTTTTTCCCTTTTGGCTTCATGTCAGGAAATGGCACATTACTGCAATTTGTCTGGCTCTCTATTACTACTAATGCAGATAAAGAACTAAGAACGGTGGAACTTAGATGCTGGAATTAAGTTTAGCCATTGACAAGGAAAGCAAAGGTCAAAAAAGGGTAAGAGCATTGTGTAAAGCCATTTTAACATGCACCAACCATGTTGTTTCATAAAGGCTGCTTAGGGCCAACTCCTAGCAGATTGTATCAACTGGGTTTCCGAAAGAAAAATGAAACTAAACTTAATTTATATTTCACCTGCATCATGGTAGCAGAATTGTAGCATACAGTTTATTAGCCCAGCTTTCTGATAATTACATGGTGAGAAGCATGCATCACTTTGAGAAAAAATATTTTCTTAAAACTGGCACTTCTGCAAATAGTTGGCAGATGCTATTTGATTAAAAATGTGAGCCAATTTGGGGTATCACTAGTAACTAGACTTACAAGAGACTGAAAATTGAGTATAATTACTACATAATATTGAATTAACAATCAGAACTATTCTATTATTTAGGTAAAATATTTAATAGTAATTGTAGAGATCGGGTCAGCCTGTAGCTGGACTTTTCTTTCCATTGTTGAGGAGGTTTGAACACAATATTCCAGAATTTAGTTTGATCTAAATTGAATGTCCTGTGAAATATAACATACAAATACTGCAAACTTTACTAACCATGAAAAGCCTTTAGGTTTAGGTTCAATCGGGCATATGGGGGGGGGGGGGGGGAGGGTGAAGGATTGTCAGCAGAATGCATTGGTGGGATGATGCACCATGAGCCAGTGAGCCACAGCTGGTCTGGGCTATGCAGATCTGAAGACTAAAATTAAAAAAAGAAATAAATTGTGTATCATCTTTAATGATAACTTAGCTGCCCTGAAATTCATACAAGCAAAACTACTCTTACTGGAAATCTATTTTCAGTAATACCTATTTTCAGTAATCGTTTCCTTTAGAACCAAAATATTTCAGGCTTGTTTTTGACTGAATCAGTTGGCTTTAACGAATACTTTTTCACTGTTGAACAGCAACAGATTTTTTTTGTGGGTTGTCTGGATGAAGGGGATGGGCAATGAGATATAGTCTCTTACCTCTAGGTCAGTGGTTCAAATCTAATCTGCATTCAATGTGCAACCATTTTGACAGCTGGGTGCTGGCCTTAGTGGTTGCAGTCTAGTTCCAGAAAAATATCAACATCAAATCAACTGCCATCTCCATTGCTACTAATAGTCAAATTTGTTAACCAATTTTCATAAGTAAAAATCAGAAATGGTGCCGAGAGTGAACAACTCCCTCACACTCCAAGCTTATCCTTCTATGTGGGGCTTTAGGCACACTGTTGAGAGTATTTATATTGCCGCTGCCTGTGCTATACCCGTTCTGGATGGAGGAAATGAGCTCCATGTTGGTCAGTCTAGAATCTTGCACAAGCACAGAACAAACTAAAACAAATATGCTGCTCTACATTTGTATATAATGAGTCGTAGGGCTTGTCTGTGTCAATTGTCTTAGCTGTCAAGACTACAGGGCTGTGAATTGTAGAGCAGTCTAACTAGTTTTCTGATTGCCCCATGTAGACCCTGCTAGTGCGAACTGAAAGTGAACTTTCTACAGTTCACAGCCCCGGAGTCTGGAGCCATGTAGACAAATCCATAAGTACTAGGCAGCCACACCAATCAAAGGAAGAAATAGTCATGTTTCCAAAACCATTTGTCTGCCTCTACTTTATGCGCGTACCTGTAGTGCCATTATAATGTTTTAAAATAAATGGAATAATAATCTTCTATATATTGCTGTAAGTCTATCATCTAGGATGGTTGTATATGCACAGCTTGTGTTAAAGTGAATCTTAAATAAAGACTTCACTTCATAGTGGGAGTTGATTTTACTCTCTGAAAATGCTTGCTATATTTTTGGACTATCTAATATACTGTCACAGATGCTCTTGCATCCCAGCAACATTTGACAATATAAGAGATGAGGAAAATGTTTTGAACCACCTTATTTACCGTATTTTTCGCCCTATAAGACGCACTTTTTCTTCCCCAAAACGGGGGGGAAAAAGTTGGTGCGTCTTATAGGGCGAATGTCTTATAGGGCACAAAAAAAAAAAAAAAAAAGCGCCTCGCTCTCCCGTCCGAGGTTCCCCCCTCCCCGCCGCGGGCGGGCTGCCGGGAGCGTCCCGGTTCCCCCCTCCCCGCCGCGGGCGGGCTGCCGGGAGCGTCCCGGTTCCCCCCTCCCCGCCGCGGGCGGGCTGCCGGGAATGCTCCCGGCAGCCCGCCCGCAGCGGGGAGGGGGGAACCGGGACGCTCCCGGCAGCCCGCCCGCGGCGGGGAGGGGGGAACCTCGGCAGCCCGCCCGCGCGGCGGGGACGGGAGAGCGAGGCGCTTTTTTTTTTTTTGGTCCGGATTTTTTATTTAAAAACGAGGGGGCGTCTTATAGGCCGGAGCGTCCTATAAGACGAAAAATACGGTACCTGCCTTGTCAAATCATTCACTTGGACTAAGCAGAAGGAACCCTGAACACTTTTTACACATGAGATGAATTATGGACAAATTAAATGGTTCCTCTTTGGTGCTTAATGAAGTCGAGATCTTTGTATAGAGTGGCTTTCAGACCTAGTTACACTACAGTGCTATGTGCCTCACTGACTTTGCAGTGAATGCTAATAATGCTACGTCAGCCTCTTATAAGAGCTGCTGCTCAAAGCTACTCACTGTTTGTTCATCTGTTTTAGAAATCTTGGCACATGAGACCATGAAAACTATCACCCTACGTATATCCTCATAAGCTATTCATGTTACTAGACAACTTCTGCTATCGTTATTTGATTCACAATCCTTTGCTTCTTTCACATATTAATGAGTTTGATCACTGCTCCATATAAATGAGGCATAATCTGAAGCTGTCAGACCTAAACTGGGTCTTGAACATATGTTAAGTGATTGTATTCAAATTTCTTTTTAAAGCTAGGAATATTTATAATAAAACTTGTCAGGGCTTCAGTTAACAGTTTACACTGGAAGTATTTTTGGTTGTGAAGTATAAAAACAAGTTCAGAAATGACCTTGTGGACTGATATTATGTTAGTTGTTTATGCAAAATCTTGTTGGGATTTCAAAAACAAATGAGAAAATGGTTATATTTCCATTAAAATTAATTTGTGATGTCCCAAGTCTGCTGAAAAATAGGTTAAGGTGTGAATATATAAATAAGATATTTATAAGTGAAATTAAATTATTTGTAAAGTCATAATGAAACAATTAAAATATTTTGGGATTTTCTAAGTTTGGTTATTCCAAATTAGATACACATTAGAATGAAGGGAGAGGATACTGATTCCATAGTGTGCATGAAGTAACGAATATAGGATACTATATACAAATATCACATGAACCTTGAGACAATCTCACTTTTTTCTGCTAAACTTGGTTCATTTTGTTACATCATCCTTAGACTTCTCCTGCTTTGTCCACTTGTCACATCCTGTCTAATAGGGTCACTGTAAGCTTTCTGGGGCAAAGGTTAGTACTATAGGTCCCTGATTCGTGTTTAAGATTCTTATGTGCTACCATAAAACAAATAGGAGCAATAAAGAGAGTGCTTTACACAGCTAAATAGTATGCTGACGATGTAAGCACAAAAACAAACCATGTGTGAAAAGAGCTTAAAAGAAAAGGCTGAAGTGCTAAACTTTAAAGATGCAAGAAAGATTAGCCACAATGTGGTTGGATGAAAAGATGCAGTAATGAAGGAAAGAAAGGTGAATAAGGTTTATTGTCCATCTTCTGTTGCAATGTAAGAATTTGAAAAACAAGGAACATCATATGGAGTTATTTTTTCTCCCTAGTTATTTTCATCTTGAACAGCTGATCTTTCTTAAAAAGGTATGTCATGTCAAGAGAACTTAAAACAAAATGATTAATTATGGAAAATCCAGGACCTCTGAATATCGCAAATTGTAATGCCTGAATGATAATCCCTTGAAAAGAAGTTTTATTATTTTAGTGTGTTAAAATACAGGTTTGCCAGACTGTCTACAGTATCCTTAGCTTTGCAGTCAGACTCTACGCAATCAATTAATGCAGCACAAAGTGATCCAAATCATTATCTGTCTGTTTCTGTGTTCATGGCTAAAAAGGCACTTAAATACAAGTTGAATCAAACATGCAGAAGATTTACTTAACAGTCTTGATGAGAACAGGAAATTGACTCTCCAGTACGAACTTCAGAGTGCCAAAAGCTCATTCTTCAGAGAGGTAACTAGAACAGCACAATGGTGCAAGTTAGTCAGTTCTCGTTTAGCTTATGTCCAGTTCAGTTATTCTCATAAATATCAATTTACTTGCAGAATTCCTAAATCCTTTTGAAAGCCTTTGTGTTTGAACTAATAGTTCATTTGTTTTAACACTGGTGAAGTTTTAGGATCAGTCTGTTTATAAGGTAGGGTTGACAACTTTCTGTTCACACAAAAGTGAACACCCTTGCCCTGCCCTGCCTCATCTGAGTCCATACCCCCATACTCACTCCATCTCCCCTCCCTCTGTCACTTGCTCTCACCACCTTCCCTCACTTGCTCATTTTTACCCGGGTCAGGCAGTGGGTTGGGATGCAGGAGTGGGCAAGGGCTCCGGCTGGAGGTGCAGGCTTTGGGGAGGTGCCGGGGATAAAGGGTTTGGAGTGCAGGAGTGGGATTCGGGCTGTGGGTGTAGTCAAGGTATTTGAGTATTGGAAAGAATGCCGGGTGAAGACAGTGTGTGTGTGTGGGGGGGGGGGGGGGTACAGGCTCTGGCCGGGGGGGGGGGGCAGAAATGGGGGGGTTCAGGGTGCAAGAGGGGGCACTGCGGTGTAGGGGCTCCATCTGTGGGTGCGGGCTCTGGTGTGGGACTGGGGATGCGGGATTTGGGGTGCAGGAGGGAGCACTGGCCTGGGGATGAGGAGTTCAGGGTGCCAGGAGGGGGCTCTGAGTTGGGGAAGGGGGTTAGGATGTGTGTGGGGTGGGGTAAGGGCTCTGTCTGGAGGTGCAGACTCTGGGGTGGGCTGAGGATGGGGGGTTTAGGATATAGGAGGGTGCCCTGGACTGGGACTCAGGGGTTTGAAGGGCAGGAGGGTGATCAGGGGCTGGGTGGGTGAGGGCTCCGGCTGGGGTAATAGGGTGCTTGGGGTGGGGGCAGTGTGTGGAGCCTCCAGGCTTTCCCTATGGGCTTGTGTGTAGAAAGCTTGCTACTAGCTTCCTAACTCCACCAGGCTTCCTTTTTTTAAATTCTTCAAAGTGCTTCTTCGTGTTGAGTAGGAATGATGTATCCTTCTGCTTACCAGGATAACACATCCCCATTTCAAACTGAATCATGGGAGCAGCCCCATCTGTTGTCACATTACCTTGCATGATGAGGGCAATCTATTAATTGTTGTTAAAAAGAGAGAGATTCCTTCTGTGTTCATAGTGTGCTAGTCTTAAACCTATGTCTGTATTGGAATTAAGCATAGCATTCCTCCTTTGTACTTACAAATTTCTTTCTAATACAATTGCAGTGTCACCTGTGGCAGTCTAAGTATCTGAATTGAGCACTTTTGAACTTTATTGACGGACTGTTTTAGAAATTACTTATAAATCCCAATTCTCTGGGAGCTAGTAGACTTAATACAGTAGATTTTTCTTTGATTGATGTTTACTATACTCAGAAAACAGAATTTCAGCATCTAGTACTTCACAATTATAGCATCTGAGAGAGGTGGCTTCTGTTTTGCTGGGGTGTGATAAATTGTGCAAGAAGATTTGGTGACAGTTTATGATGTGTTCATCTGGAGCAAGAGCACTTGTTGCAGTGATTGCTTCAAGATTAAACTTTCTTGAAATGTAGCTTTGAATTTAGTGTGCGCATCTCTGTAAACTCCAACTATGTTGTGTGGTGATCATCTCTAGGTTGTAAGTCAAAACAGCTTCAGTATCTGGAGGGCTACAAAAAGAACCACCCAAATAACTTGTCTGATTTTGTTCTGGTTCAAAAAACTTAATCCTTTTTTCATGTAGATGGCAACATACTGGGCTTTAAAACAAAAATTAGAATAGTTTTTTTTTATGCTACCTAGATGGGGTTAAAAAGTGCTTGGGATAGTGAAAGTTGTAACAGAAGTTATCATATATGTATCTGGAAGAGTATTAAAACATTCGTTACCCACTTTCCTGTCCACAAGAAGGGTAAAGTGGACTCTCTCACACCAAGTGAAATACGTTTTAACTATACACAACACCACCACACAACATTTCAGGGTGGAAAGTACAGAATACCATATCCATTTGCAATTGCAAGGGGAATTTAGGTAGGCAGAGTTTAATTGCCAGAGTTGGAATTTGGCTGAATGAAAGGGGTGGGGAAGGTTATATCACATTTTTTGTTGTATCCTAGTAACTAGTGGCGTAAGTAATAAGTTGTCGTTGTCGTTCTTTCGTATGGCTTGGGTAGGTAAGTAATATCATTAATTACCCAAACTGAGCACTTTTGAACTTTGCTTGTTTTAGAAATTACATATAAATCCCAGTTCTCAATTGATGACACGCAAGAGGTCCTTGAGCTTGTGTTTTGTATGAGAGAGACCCTCTGCAATAGCACAGTACTTCCTATTGCCATTCTGAGCAGTTGGTTGAATATTGACATGAGAGGAAGAGTGACGCCTAATGAATTGAAAGTACCATTTCCTGTATTTTTCAGGGCCTTTCTTGGTGGTCTCCCATCCAAGTGCTGATGTGGACTAAAGTTGCTTAGTTTGTTAGATCTGCTGAGGATCTCAGACAAAAGTAGTATGATTACAAAGATGTAAGAGTATTTCACTTAGGACTTGACAAACTAGTTTGTATAAAATAAGGCAGTCTTCCATTTCTTCCTCCTCTTGGCATTTCTCCCTCCTGTCTCTCCCCCCCCCCCCCCCCAAAAAAAAAATCCAAAAAAGAACACCCCATCTTTACACAGTTTTAGAACAGAATCTGTTCTGTGATTTTGATGTGGGAAAATATTTTTCTTGTTTTGGGGATGAAACTGGTTATGATTAAGATTTTTGCGAGAGAGCATCCAACTTGAGGCATCCAAATTTCCAACTTGATTTTGCAGGTCATAGGGGTTTGGATAAACATACTAATTTTCAGGGTTCCTCTTTCTACAGTCCTGATTTATAAGCCTTAAAAGAGTTCTGATTTAGTTATTTTGGTATGTCACCTGTTGGAAACTTTCCCCTTTTCCATGTACATTCTTCCTGAGCTCTTAGGAAACTCACTTTTCATTTTTTTAATTTGCCTTTAGGCTTTGGCCTGATTCTTCAGAAGTGCTGAGTGCTCATCATCCCATTTGAAGATAATGGAAGCTGCATATGATCAGCACTGTGAAAATCAGGCACTTGATAACTATTATGCCAAATGTAACACTTGCTATCCATTGTAAAGTAACTGTTCAAAATGTGCTCTGCAAACCATTTGTGTCGATGACCGACTTTTTGAGTCGTTTTTGCTTGTGTAATTGTGTTCTAAAATGGCTACATGCATCTTTAAATTAGCAGTGTTTTTAAAAAAAAATTTGCTTTTTAAAATTCTTTTGATCTCTGAATGTCTGAGTAGCATCAGCCCTGTGAATGTGAGTTCATTCTACCCTGTCCAAAGAGGGACTCATAGCAAGGTTTTCCACCTTCCGAAGGTGAACCAGTAATTTTGGTCTGCTGTGCATGCAGATTGAAGTTTCTTAATTTACCCCCTTGTTCTAGACTACGAGCTTTCTCTTCTGTCCAGCTCCACTTCCTGCAAAATGCCTGCTCTCTTGAACACTTTCATTCTGGGACTTGGAACAGTGTGGTGTATGTATGTAAGAGGCATCCAGGACCATCCATCTCACCACATTGTTTCCTACCTTGTCAAAACTATGGGATTATAGCATTAGAAGTAGTCTCTTTTTACTTAATGATGGTTATATTAGAATGGGATTTCTTTAAAGATTATTTTGTAAAAATATCTATAAATATTGCTCTAATACATATTTGTTTGGCATGACTGCACTGTGTTTCTTGAAGCTGACAAGTTTGGCCAATTCAGGACAAGAATTGATGTTCTTTAGAAGCCAAATTACATGGAAGAGAAGCCATTGATAATTTATAGATCCCTTTAAAAATTAAAATTTATATTGAAGTCATTTTAAAAATGAAATGCTTTCAGTGTTCTAAGTGCATTAGGCACATTAAGGGAAAAAAGTGCACCTCTCTCGTAAGGATATTAAATACTTTAGGAGCAGTGAAGGGGCATGTGACTTGAAATGGTGGGCCTATTCAATTTTAAATGCTTACATGAATTTGTTGGATTGTCAGAGTTGTACTGGAAATCACTCAAACGTTATCTTTTTGCATCTGATCAGGATTGAAGTATTTTGGTATGAGCCTTTGTGCTATTTTTGTTCTTTAATTCATTGTTGGAACCCAAAAATGGAGAGGTGCCTGGAAAAATGAAATACTTTGGACATGGGTGGAAAATATTAAGCATTCACATAAACGTTTTCACATCTGACAAAAATGTATAGGTTTACTGCTAGAAAAGGCAAAAAAATTAAAATTATTAGATTTAAGGGTGGATAATTGGTAACTGAAAAGAGCAAGCCGGTTTTCGGAAAGGGCATGGATGCGCAGACCAGATCTTCCCTCTACTAAACAGAACAATGCTTAGAATGACAATTGCAACTCTACATAAATTTCATAGGCTTTGAGAAGGCTTTTGATGGCATTCACTTTGATTTTTCATTCATTTTGATGGCACTCAGTTTTAAAGTCATCAGGGGTGTGCCATGTCTGCAGTCCTCTTCAGCATTGCCATTGACTGGATGATACAGCATACAACACCAAAACCAAAACCAAGATTTATCAGACCTTCATGCTTTCAACATTTCTTTATAGTGTAGAATGCTGGGGAATGAGAAAGTATACTGTGTCCAAACTGTCTTCATTCCATGCAACCTGTCTTACAAAAATCCTCTATCTTTTGGCCCAGAACAATTTCAAACCAAGATCTAGTGAGAATGCAGCCAAGAGGATATAAGCACCATCATTGCCAGGAGACATTGGAGTGGATTGGCCATGTGCTTGGGATGGAAACCGATTCCATCACCAGAGTAGCAATAAGCTGGACACTTGAGGGCAAGCAAAAACGAGGATGCCCCAAAACAACATAATTCAATACTATTTTAGATAAAAACATGAGCCGTAAATTTGAGGAAATTAATTCCTGATGAGCACTTATCAATATCACAACATAGATTATCTGTATTTTAACTAGACATAAAAAGGTGTGTGGGACAAACTGGGGAATGTTTTTTTTATGAATATGGGTAACTCCTCTTTGTGTTTGTTTTGCCTTCCGTACTTGGTTCTTTTAACAACTCCTTTTTTTATCTAACTCCATAGCAAGTAACTCATCATGAACAATTACACAAATAAAAGTTATTGAGGAAACTGTAAGGAAGCTGTTTATTGGGGAATTACCTGCTACCTGGCTTCAACCAGGCTAAGAACAGCTTACTCTTCTCAAAGCTAAACCTATGATCCAAAGTAGGACACTAAACATAAGAGGAACCTGAGGCCTAGAAAAGGGGTTTGAGTGAGCGGCCAGCGTCTGCCCAGGAAGTATCAGCAAGAGCTGACAGGCTGGCAAGGAGATGCTCAGAGACAGGGTGTGTATCCTGTGAGCACAACTGTTCTTCCAGCCAGCCAGCACTGGGTGTTAGCTGGGCTGAGGGAAATTTACAAAACCTGTCAAGGAAAGATTAAGGTGTCAGTAAGCGCCATACGCATTAGCCAGTGGTCTTCAAAGTGGAGTGTGCAAGACCCCGGCACTGCCGCTGATCCCACCCAAGAGACCGGCGAAGTAGTTTTGTATTTTTGTCCCGCCAAAATGCTGCAGAAAGAAAGCGGAAGCTTTCTATTCGCAGCATTTCGGCGGACATACCCCGGAGGCCATGACTGGAGGGGGGATCAGCAAAAGGGGCCGTGGAGCCAAAAGTTTGAAGAACGCTGGTATAGGCTTTTTATTGTTTCTACTCTTTGTTTTATGTGCTTTGTACCTTTGGGGGAATGAATAGATAATACTTTGTTTTGAAGATGCTGTTTTTGAATTGAATTGCTTTCATCGGCTCACTGGTCACACAGGTCTTTGGAGTAAAAGGACTTCCAGGTATCCAATGTAGTTGGGCCTGTTGCATTAACATGACTGTGAAATGGGGATCGCAGCCCAAAGATCCAATGCGCGTGGTTGTCACCACATTGTTTCACTCATAGCAATATGCATTGGGGCGCTCTAGAGCAGTGGTGGGTAGCCTGCGGCCCACGTGCAGCCAGTTGGGACAATCTGCTGGTGCACTGCCATGCAGTTGGTTTACATTTGCATGGCTGCCTGCAGCTGCCAGTGGCCATGGGTCACCGTTCTTGGCCAGTGGGAGCTGCAGGAAGTGGCAGCCAGTGCATCCCTGCGGCCCGCGGTGCTTCCCGCAGCTCTCATTGGCTGGGAACAGTGAACTGCAGTCACTGGGAGCTGTGGGCAGCTGTGCAAATATAAACAAACTAACTGTCTGGTGGCCTGCCAGCGGATTACCCCGACTGGCTGCGTGTGGCCCATGGGTCACAGGTTGCTCACCACTGCTCTAGAGGGATTAAAAGGGACTCTGCTACTTGTAACTGTGACAATGTTTTTTTCTTTAGGCATTACTTTTTCTCACATTCTGGACTATTCAAAAAGCATGTTGGCTATAATTGAATTATATGTTCTCTTTTCAGCTAGTAGCTGCCACATGTTTATGCTTCTCTTGTTTGATAATGTCATTGAAACATATTTCACACTTCTTATAAATGTAATGTTTTCAAGAAGAGCAATGAAAATAATGTTTCAGATATTCTAAAATGTTGAGATCTGCATTTTAAACAGCATTGTCTGCTTTGAATAGCTGCACAGCTGAATTATTTCAATCACTCTTGTATGTCAAGGATTGTTCAAATTCTAGAATAGCTGTTGTAGATGTTTGATGGAGTCTGTTCAGGTGATTCTTTTTTTGTGATGGTGTCAAGGAGAAAACTTCTGTAGAGAAACCATACTGACATGTTTCTGGGAGAGGTGAAACTATGGGGGATGAAGGCAAATAGTCTATTTCACAAAGGTCTCCACTTAAATGGTGTACAAGTATAACTGTCCGTGTTGTGCATTTTTTTTTGACTGATATAATTATACCGAAACAAGCCCTAGTTTAATGCAGTTATACTGATATAAAGGTGCTTTATGGGAATAGCTATGCTGGCATAATGAACCTTTATTCCAATATATCTGTGTCCATGCTAGGGAGGTTGTACCACTTTAACTATATCATATTGTTAGAGTGGTACTATTTTCCATTGTAGACAAGGCCTTAGGTGATGAGTCTTCTAACAAGCTACCTGTGTGCTGATCTCATAGGTGTTTTGCAAATGTATCTGTATGTAATGGCAAAAAATATAAAAAAGTTTTATTGTATCAAGGTAGTACTCAGACATTTTAACAAAGTGCATAAGTTACATGAGTTAACTACAGAGTTACATATTACATGGTATCTTAAAAGGAAATATGTATTATGACCGTATGTTGCCTAAAAGTAGAAGATATAAATACCCTGGATAGAATTAATTCCTTTTTCTTTATATAGAAATTTTAAGGTCCCAATTCATTGCTTTGTCCCCGTAGTTATTTACATCTGGACAAAGTAAATGTGAAGTGCTACTAAGTCAGAATTCTCCACTGAATCATATTAGTGGTAGTTTTACATCACCTTGTGCCATATGTAGGAGTTTACACCCATGCAAGTTAAGTGTAAGGCAGGGGAGAATCAAGCCCTATGTTTACAATTGCTTAAAACTTGACTTTCTTTTCTGCAAACCAACTTTTTAGGTGAAATGCAAAGATTAATTTGGAGGGGAAAAAACGATGTGAAGAAGCTAGCTAAATGCCAGACTAATTTCTGTAGTGCTTATCATTTTCATAATGGAATGCAGGTGAGTCTGAGCATTGTTTGGAATCATGGGGTATTAGATTATTTGATTCCTTGAAAGATGGCTGGTAATGTTGTTCCAGAAAGCATTATAAACAATCAGTTGGCTATGGACAAATACAACAGTAAAATTACTTTTTGGTCATATGATTGCCAGCATTCCACTGACCATGAATTCTGAAATTTCTGAAGTTTATCTGCTGTCACCTAGAATCCCAATGGACCCTGTATTGTGTATTTTTGTCAAGTCATATGAAGTAGCATTCCCACGAGTTTGCTTTAAAATATCCCTCCACTCATGTAAATCTAATGTGGATACAATTTAATTTTCCCATCTTTTCATGTACGAGTGCTTTACAAAAGTGATCATAGTACCAAGAGCCTGGTGTAGCCAATATCCATCTTAGTTTTCTAGTAGAAGATAATCCTTTCCAGACCAATTGGCAAACTATTTAATTACAGCTTTGTTAGCCTATTAGAGGCATTTTTAAACATTAAAAAAGGTAATCAACTCCTGTTGTTTCTTTATCTGATCAGAGAAGATGAAAGTCCAAACTTAGTTTTTTGTTGTTGCTGAATAAACTAATTTACCTTTCTTCTCTTACAATTTCACTATAAAAAAATAGCAGTAAAGAGAGCACAGTAAACAGTCAATGAGCATATAAATGATAAAAGAAGTTTATCTGCTCTTAATTGTTATGATGAAATATACAATGGAATGCTAGTGTTCAGCCTTGTGATTGCCCACATGAGAGAGTGCTTAGCATCTTTATCATAATTTGGTTCTTTGTTGTCCAATGGCCATCATCAGGATTTATCCAACATTAGTTAGTTCAGAAATATCAGGGAGATATAGTCCATCAAGATATAGGCTTTTAGGAAAATTTTATACGTAACTTTGGGCCAAAGAAATACTCTCACAAATATAGGAATTTTGACAGATAACCTTTGGCTGAAGAGGGGGAAGAGGGGAAGAAGAAATGTTTTGATAATCAGTTTATATCAGTCATGCTCTCTCAGCAGCCAGTGTAAGTAATATCTGTTCTCAGCTCAAGCCTCCTCTTTTAACTTTTGCCATCTCTTCAGTTTAGAGGAAGAAATTTAGCAGTGTACAAATCAAATTTTACACCTCTACCAACATATAAAAGCCTAAAATGATATAGTATTATTTTATCATTCTGTTGGACTGGAAATTGGGGACAAAGTTAATCAGCTGAGTCACTAAAAACTGTCATATACCGAAGCTGGAAGCTTATGGTAAAATAGCTTTATATGCTACAGTTTGCCACATATTCTTACCAAGGATTCTTATCATGGTCACTAACTTATGACCATGACTTATCATGGTCATTCTTATCATGGTCATTACCTGTTACATTGTTTTGTATCATCAATAGGTTGGTTATGAATCTTGCTCTGTTGTGTGTAAATGCTTACCCATTGTGGTATTTAGGAAAAAGTAACCAGATTTCTAAGCGTTCCAAAATGATGTTTTTTGGCCCTGGCTCATTCTCTTCAGCTGTTAACTTTTATGCTCTCAGATTCTGTTTCTCCTTTCATATATAGATACATTTTGTAAATAATAAAGCTACATAACAATACGTTCCTCAGTGAACGTTGAGACTTAATAGATTATAAACTTTATTTGAAATACTCAGATGAAACATCCTGTACCGAATATCAAAGTGCTATTATTTATTTTTCCCAAAAAGATAAACAGTAATTACAAATCCATGTGTGCAAGGCTAACTTTTATATAATACATCCAGATGCCTGTTTGTAATCATCAGTATTACTGAGAAACAGTATTGAAGCCACACTATTCTCTCATAGGAATTCCTTTATCTCTCTTCTTTTTGGGGGGACAGTGGGACTTAATTGTGGAAAAAATATAGCTAGTCTCATAAAAACTGTAGTTTTATTTTGCTATGTGTATTAATCCTATCTTTCCAGTTAACCTGACAAGATCAGGATCCTTCTCTTCCCCTTGTCCACATCGTCTATAATTTATTACCATTGGATATCCTTGGAATTTCATAACTTCTTTCAATAATAGCAATGTGCATTTTGAAGTCCAAAGGCAAAGTTAAAGTTCAGTTTAAGATAGCATTGGGGTGCCCCAACAGACCTATTATTATAAAAGAGAGATTGCCAGAAGAGGTAGAAATATACAGGAGATAACGGAAACTTAAAGCAACTTCAGCCTATTAAGACAGAAAAATCTTTAAATTCCTTTACACTGGCAATCAAAGCCAAGTATTCAGTCACAAGAACTTGAGGCAAATATCTTTAGAGTGGATCTGGTTAACTTGTTTTTGAAACAGTCATATTGATCACTGAAGGAATATCACAATGTCCAGTTTAAAATAGGCGAAGTGAATTACTGTGCTGAAGAATAAAACGTGGTTTCTTGCTTCCAATCTAAAGAAGCCTGCATTAATTGTACTAAGCAGTTTTTCAGAAACTGAGTGGAACAGTTATCAAGCATTGGATTAGTGGCTGTATTAAGCAGTCATGGAATTTCACATCTCTCATGTTGTTTATTTGAAGCACTTCTCTCAAGGAAGTCAGTTTTTTTTTCTCCACTTAGTATTTGCTCTTGGATGCCCACAGGAACTCCTACTTAACTAGATATTCTTTTCTGTGCTGTATATTAGAAATGTGAATGTATTGGGGTGTAACAATAGGTAAAAATAAAACCGGTATGAGAAGCAATATATATAGATACTGTCTTTTTGTTGCAAAGTATTACAATACAGAATTTGTATGGATTCATCTGAGGCCCTGGACATAGAAAGAATTCCCTGATAATTCCATGTGCAGAATGCTGGTCCCCAAGTGGTCAGAGTTAAGGGCACTGTGTTGGTCTATTTGAATCTACTGCTGATTCCAGTTTCTTTTATTGCTTTGTATGATAACTTGAATGCATATTGTGGTGCCTGTTGGTTTTTTTTTTTTTTTTTAAGCAGTAGGGGTCCAATTTCTCTGTTAGAGTTTCAGCACATTGGATACACATTTTAAAATACATGTTTTCCACAATAGCAGTTTTTTGGTTAAATCACAATGTATTGCTGTGAGAAGCAGAAAGCATTTAAATAGCTTCATTTCCAGTTAAGTCTACCTTTATTGAAGTCAAGAAGCTGTATATATAATTTTTACAATAAAGGATCATAAGAATAGGAAAATACATTTCAGATGAGTGGTTGGCAGCTTTATATCCATTTTAGCTGTATTGTGGATCAAGGATGCTTGCCATGAAGATAGGAATAAGGTAAGACATCTGAAGCTTAGGTTAAAATGATTGTAGATAACTCGATCTGTACTTGCTATATATGGTCATAAAGAAAAGTCTGTGCACAGATCCTCAAGACATTTATGGACTTCTCTGATTCATCTGTCAGAGCCAACAGCTTCAGCCAAGAGATAGTGAATTTTGTTAAACTGCATTAAATTCCGAAATAGCTGTAGCCCATAGGAGCAACTGCTTATTGCGTGTGCTCACAAGGAAAAGGGGGAAGGGGAAAATACAGTGCATTATGAGGGCCTTGCAGTTGGTAGCAGTTTCAGAGAATTTGGATGCCAATAGAATTCCCCAGAAAACACACAGTCTATTTTGCCATCATCAAAACTGACTTTCTAAATGGGCAATCTCCTATACAAAAAAATCTGTTTTGTAACAGTAAAACTGTTTTTTCTTTGAGCAATTTTTCACCTCTCCCTTATATGTTAGTAAAAGAGCAGCCAATACTCATGCTGTTGATATATTCATACACAAGTATGTCTCATTTTAATCTTCTTTAGTACATTGTGATTCAGTGCTATGCTTGAGTGCTTTCAATGATAGGGAAAAAAGTGAGTACAGAGACAGTAAAATGTTTGGGGGGTTTTCTTTACTTCAATCTAGTTGATTTCTTTTCCTGGTCTGTCTCTTTCTTCTGCAATATATTGGAACAGTTCACAGTTCAGTCTTATAAATTTGGGAATTAGTCCCAGCGGAGACTACACATTACAGCTGTGAGAAGATGCTGCTGTTAGAAACTTCTTAGAGTTGAATTAATTAAATACCCTTTCCCCCGCCAAACAGTGTATTGAATAACTGTTGGACTGAGTTTCTTCTGACTCCTCCTTAATTGATTCCTTTATATCTGTTGTACCAATTTGCCACCAGAGCATATGCACTATGAGCCTGAGCCTGTTTCCATTGATTTTGGTGGGAGCAGGGGCAGATCAATTGTCACCTTTCAGATTTTTGTGGCAAATTCTAGTTATAAAATAGAAGAATTACCTTACAAGTTAATCAATTGCTAGAACAACATCAGAAGATCTATACTGTATTTGTGATTTAGGTCAACAGAAAGAGATAAAAATTCAGCTCATCAAACTTTGGACTCGTATTCGTGAATGCACTGACTAAGGCAGCGTTTCTCAAATAAAGCCCACCAGGGGCTTTTCTTGTGACCATAGCCTCCTGGGCTGTGATGTGGAGGAGGGAAAAGTAGCTCTCCCTCCTCCTCCCTGTTGATCCTGAATGCACTGCCTTGGTGTTGGCTGCTGGAGCCACCAGCAGGGCGTGGGTTTTGCCTCCCCCCACGGAGTCACCTGGGGTACAGTGCTGTAGGAGCAGGCAGCCAGTAAGTTCCCCACTTTCCCTGGAGTGATGGAGCTCAGACTTTGGGCTTCAGCCTTGGGGTGGTGGGCCGTCAGGCTCTGGTTTTTAACATGTTTCTAACGTAGGGTTTTTAACATGTTTCTAAAATGTGTAACTGGCTAAATTGACCTGTAAAGTGATATAGAAAAATTGGTTTGACATAAGTAGATACCACAGTGCTTCTGTTGCAGTTCATGCTGTAAACAATTTTGAAAGTAATCAATAAGTGTTTGCACATTGCTGCATAGGTACAGAAGAGAAAGACATAAAAAGCTAACAAGCTTTAAAATGGAAGAAATAAGATCCTTCAAAGTCTGACACTCACGACTAGTTCCATTGAAGTCAGTGGGCCAGATAAAACACACACACAGTAAACAAAACAAAAACAAACACTGGAGGTGGTTTGAGCAGGAAATCTCTGCAAAGATCTCCTTGCAGAGACTCCCCTCATGTTTTCCTGCTGAGAGGGGTGCAAGGTCTGCTTCTCTCCCCCATACCTACTGATTAGACCATGGTGCCTGCCCAGAAACTCTGCAGACTCATGGGCAAACCACAGATGCCCCACCTGCTTGAGTATTCCTTTGCAGTGTCTGATGGAAATAGGCATGATGCTACTAAGAAAGCTGAATCTCCCTTCTAAAGACTTAATCTTTTCCTCTACCTTCTTCTACGGTTACTCAAATGAGTAAAGCTTTGCAGGATTAGGACCAAGATGACTCAGCATCCATCTTTTTCAAGAAAACCTTTTATGTTTAATAATATCAGTACTCAGAGTGAGAATTCTGCCTACTGCAGAGAAGATTCTATGGTGGGGTACAACATTCTAATTTCTTTGTTTTGGGGGTAGTTCATACTTTTAACCTGGAATCCCCAGTAAATCAGCCTTTTCACAAATGGAATATTTTCATTTCACTGCTGGGTGGACCCATACACTGAAAAAATAGGTCAAGAACAGTAATCTAATTCTTCTGCGAATAAATAATTAAAGCTAATGGAATTTTCACGAGATATGTGAACTGAAATCTTTTTGAAAGAAGTGTGGTATACATTCTACTACTGTAAATCAAGATTATTTATTTATCAGTATGATAGGTAGAAACTTACCTATAAAATGTAATTTTAAATGATTTTTTTGTACAGAGGAGAAGCTGGAGTGTTAATGTGTTCTCATCTGTTAAAATGACCAAAAGTATCTTATTAAATTGATAGCAACATGAATCATTCTCTAATGATTAGGTACCAAGTAAAGGTTTTAGCAGCCTTAAGTAACAAGAAGCTTTACATCTCATTAAATCATTCCATAAGTTCAGCAACAGAATTGGTTGATCATATGATTTTTAACATGGTTTATTTTATGAAATAAATACCTTGTCTCAGTTCCTCTGCAATATCTGCTTGTGTATGCAACTAGGGTTTCAGTTTGGAGGGCTAAACTGATTACAGTGAAATTTATTACACCTAAAAACAGACGTAGATATTTTCATTAATATTTTTTCAAAATTGTTTACATGTGAGGGGGAAGGTATACTGGCTTTGTATTCATTCACAGAAGACTTATCTGTGGGTTTAACTGGAATAAATAATAAAATACTTTAATCTCTGTTTATATGTTATTTATGGTTATGAATCAAACTTCAGATGACCACCATTTAGTAGTTAATTTTGCCTCTAACTGGGTGAAGCATATGCACATGCCAGATATTTGTAAGGTGGCCAGCGGAACTCTAACTAGAAGCGACAGCATTCAGATTTAACTTGTCAATTTCCATGTTGCCAGTAAATTTTGAGATACAGTTTGGGGCCTTAAAGCATGTAAGCAACACACCTCCAATGTTGGGCATGACTTTCCTCATCAAATGCTTTGTGCTTGGTTGCTGGTTATTCTTTTAGCTGTATGTAAATATAAAATAGAGTTTCAATCATATATTGAGATAATAATAGATGTGTGGACCAAGTGTATGTAATTCTCTCCTAGGATCTATTTTCCCATTCTAAAGAAATAAGCAGTTTGCGGTATACAAATAATTTTTGGCCAGAAGAGAGGTTTGCTACTGGCTGTCCCCTTTTTTAAGTGATAATGTGGATTGAGCTAACAGATACCATCACCCCAAAAAAGTATTCTACTTTTTGTTTTTAAGTGTCATCATAAAGCATATGGAGTCATCATTTTCACCTTACCAATTTTCAGTGTAGGGCCAGTTGTTAGTTCCTTATTACATGTAGTGTAACAAGGAAGGAAACGCAAAAGGGTAAGATGGCAGAAAAGCCTTAGCATCTTCTTATGATGAGCCAGCTCCGAAATAGAATATGACAGCTGAACTAATGATGTCACTGATGCTGATACAACTGGGCTGCTTCTCTTTATGATTTCACCACCAGATATTTTGACATTCACCAGCCAATGTGCACCTAGAATAGATAATCTAGATATCATAGAAAATATGGCACCATAGGCAACTGGAGGAACACTTGCCCTGCCCTAGTGGTTGTGTGTGTCCCCCAGTGGATACAGTATTTTTGTAGATGATAAAGCTGTACAGGTCAAGGCAATGGTGTAAAACCACTTTATCAAACCAGGGTCATAGGGCTTTTGTTGTGGCATTTTAGAGATGAGCTTTTTGGACATAAATGAGATCAAGTAGTCTAAAGGCTTGCTGAAATTACTTTGTCGTTCACAGGTGCTTAAAAAGCCTCTCCACCCTCCCACCCCCAAATTTGCTGTGGCGAGTGGTGGTGCAAACAGCTTTTTGTTTGCAGGAGTGCTCTGGCTGTGAAATAGCAAAATGGCTGTGTTGCTAAAAGGCTTTGTCTACTCTACACATCTAAGACTGGGTAGGCAACCTACCGCATGCGTGCTGATTTTCAGTGGCACTCACAGTGCCCGGGTTCTGGCCACCGGGCTGGGGGGCTCTGCATTTTAATTTTAAATTAAGCTGCTTAAATATTTTAAAAACCTTATTTACTTTACATACAACAATAGTTTAGTTATATCTTATAGACTTGTATAAAGAGACCTCTAAAAACGTTAAAATGTATTACTGGCATGCAGAACCTTAAATTAGAGTGAATAAATGAAGACTCGACACACCACTTCTGAAAGGTTGCCAACCCCTGGCCTAAGAGAAAGCAAAAGGTCCTGTGTGTAGCTTCAGAGGTAAATTAAAAGTGCAGTATTGCTAATCTAACCCTGAACTGGTATATCTTTATACGCCAGTGCTATATATGAAAATGGTAATAGATAAATACAATCTGGGTATCAAAAAGACAAATTTGGTGTCCAATTTGGCATCATAGATTTGCTTCATTGTCTGAAGGGTTATTTTTAATGCCAGTGAAAAAGGAGTTAAAAAAATTATTGGGATTCAGATTTCATTGTGTAGCTCTTCTATCAAAATGTAAAACTGGTTGTTTCTTATTACTTTAAAGAGAAGAGATACCATATTGGCCTTCAGTGTTGTACAGATTTGATCTTGATAGTGCTAGAACATACTAATTCATACTCTTTTGAGGTGCTGAGTTTGTCTGTGATAGAGTAGCTTTCTGAAAAAAGGCAGTGTCCTGATAAATCATCCACGGAGAGAGCACATTTAGATGGCAAGGAAAAATATGCTTCTAATTTGACCACATAGGAGCACTTGAGTACAGTCTTTGACACATTTCTGTTGACAAATTATCATTTGTTCTAATATTCAGTTGAATGTACCCTTTCTAGCTGTAGTGTTGAATCATAGTGATTTGTACAGAGCTGTGTGTGAGAGCTGGATTTGGTAGCATCTCCTATTTTGATCACAGCCCAGACAGTAAAGGCCACTACATTTTAGAAGGATAATAAATCATATGGTGTCCTTGCTAGCCAACATTACAGATTCCCATGAGTCAGAATTGAGCGTCCTTATTTTTGTCTGCTCAGTTTAGGTTAAAGAAGGTAGAATTATATCTGACATTAGTATAATATTTGGAGCTATTGTCTAGCAAGTAATTTCTCAAACTGCCAAAAATAAATCTAGCAGGAGTGATTTAGCTGGTGACTTGGGGCATACATATTTCTGACTTCTTTTGTGGTTTTATTTTTACTTCCTCTCTTTTGTGAGATGTCTGAAGTTTTAATGCCAGTTAGCCTAGTAAGCACTTATAAAACAAACTAAAACAACTTGCAAAAATAACTAGCGGGTGAAGATGCAGTAATTTCTAATGGTGTGTGAGACCCTGTTGTTGTTTACTTTCCATTCTTCTCAAAGGTGCACTTATTTTGGGTGTTTTTTAAAATACTGGAGCAGAATAAACTTCCTTGTGTTTGTTTTAAACCTTCTGCCTTTTGATTTGGTTGGGTGACCTCTGGTTCTTGTGTTATGTGAAGGAATAAACACTTCCTTCCTTACTTTCTTCACACCATTCATGATGTTATAGACTTCTTATCATGCCCCCATCCTTCATTGATGTCTTTTCTAAACTAAAGAGTCTCAGTCTTTTTAATCTCTCCTTGTATGGAAGTAAGTATGTCTGTAATCATTTTTGTAGCCCATCTCTGTATCTTTTCCAGTTCTAATATATCTTTTTTGAGATGGGGTGACCAGAACTGCATGCAGTATTCGAGGTCTGGGTATACTATGGATTTCTATAGTGGCATTCTGATATTTTCTGTCTTATTACCTATCCCATTCCTAATGGTTCCTAACATTAAGTTTTTTAACTGTTACTGAACATTGAGAAAATGTTTTCAGAGAACTATCCACAATGATTCCAAGATCTCTTTCCTGGGTGGTAACAGCTAATTTAGATCCCATCATTTTATATGTATAGCTGGGATTAAGTTTTCCACTGCACATTACTTTGCATTTATCAACATTAAATTTCATCAGCCTTTGTGTTGCCCGTTCACCCAGTTTCCTGTTTTAGTTTCGTAATTCTTCACCATCATCTTTGGACTGAATTATCAGTGTTCTAATCAGTGTTGTTTTAGTTAGGTGCTAAAGAGTCTTATATGGTTACTACAGTATTCTTATCATGAGATGGATGTGTGCTGTAAGGTGATAACCATATGATACAGTGCAAAGCCATGCAATGAAATTGAAAGACTGTGTGATAAATTATACTTGTAACATAGTTCTTCAACTAATCATTTGTCTTTGACACCTTCACCTGCATGGGCACTAATCCATCTCAGTTGGGACTTCTGATATGCCAACCCTCTAAAACAGCTTCAGAGAACTGGAATATTAAATGGCTTCAAACTACCATTAAAAAAAAAATCTGCAAGAGAATTGTTTCCATTTCCTCCAAGAAATTAAACTCATGTAAGACCCAGAATGGGCAAAATTCAATTCTGGACCAGTGACAGATCTTGCAGAGCAAAGGTTTAAAAAAAAAAAAAAAAAGGCTTTTTATCACTGGTAAGGTAAAATTCCTGACTTTCTAAGAGGACCCAGCTTTCTAGAAGTCTCTTAAGATATTGAACCTTGAAATTGTGACATTTGAATTGATTTTTTAAAAGATAATTTTTAAAGTTTTTCTCACTTTGGGATGTTTGGGATGACTTGTGCAGCTCATGACTTTGCTACTTGTAATGTTGCCAATCCCTAAGTCATTCCAGTAAAATCTTAATGCAGCACCTCACTGTTGTTTTCTAGTGAATATACTGATGTATTGACTTATATTTGCCTGTATATAAACTATACATGCTGCGTATGGTTCCACAGTTGACTTTTGCACTTCAGATAGGGATTTAACCACTTCATTATGCATTAAGAATCTACAGAATATTCTCATGGTTACAGCACTTACTTTTTGGGCATAGAATGAATTTTCTGAAAATTTATAAGTACATCTGTTAATTGGAATTAAAATAAGTTTAAAATAAGGTCCTTTAAGAAATTTAGTACTATGTTTTTGTCCCAAATTATCTTGAAGGTGACGTAATAGACTTTTCAGACTTCCCATGTAGTATGTGTAGGTTACATCTGAAGCCTTTACATTTTTTAAGGATTTATGGCCATTTGTTGTCATCGTTCTCTTCTTTAGCAGGAGCTAGCGAATAATAAACTCTCTGTAGAAGAGCCACAAAGAATTCCCACTTTCAAAATGGCTGCTATTTCTCATTGTTCTCAAAGGCACTGGAATCACAGCAGCCCATTACAAAAATTCCCTCTTTCAAAATTGCTACCATCTCCCACTTTCAATAGGGGCAAAGCCAAACTGTCCTTAGTTACGGTGGTGGCCCCTTAGGGATGCCAGCTCTGACTGAAGCTTTTCCAGGAAATATTTTTCCCCCCAACATGATATAATGTCATTTTCTGAAAATATCCAATTAAAATCTCTTGGATTGTGTGCTTTAGTCACCAGGAGATCAATGCTGATTCCGGGAGACTCCATGCCAGTCCTGGAGGGTTGGGAACTCTGTGGCCCCTGATGGGCTTTCCTCCTCCTGAGTGTAACTCCCTTTAATGCAAATTCACACATGTCAAAAGGAGACTTTGACTTAAATTCAGGGCTGTAGTTAGAGTGCTTTGCAGGTGGACACAAAAATTTACTTCAGATCACATTATTCACTTCGCTGTTCCCATAGACTTATCAGACTACAAGAGTTCACTGCCTGCCCAACATTACCACAGCCTTTAACCAATTATCATTTGCAACAATCATAACTGTGTACCAAACTGGAAACTATTAAATTGGAAAGATGATCCTGTTCAGAATGAATTCTAGATAAACTCTGATTAGAGAAAAGTTGCCATAGAATACAACCAAGCTTCAAAATCAATATTCAAAAACTTGGGGAAAAAATTAAATAGAGCAGCACATTGTCAATAATCACTTTTATTCTGATCAAAATTATTCTTTATATACTTTCTTTGTAAAAATGGCTGTTTCCTAATGGAATTCCTTTGTTTTTGTCTTTCAGGACCTGCGCAAACAGGTAGCTCCATTACTGAAGAGTTTCCAGGGAGAGGTAAGAGAATATGCTTTTGTTTTTCCATCCCATCCAACAGTGCCCACCATTACAATCTTTCCACCTCAATTTCAAATGCCTGGGGAAAAAAGATGAGCTTTACAGTGTGCCTTGAGGTTGATGCTATTATGGATTAAGGTCCGGAGCAGGTTTCAAAGCCTGGGAGAGGGAGTGGCCCTCACAGAGAACACTCCCAGCAGCCACCTTTTGTTTATAACAGCGGGGCTCCAGTTCAGGTGCCCCTGCTGATCTCAGCTGTGAGATAGTGGAGAGAGACTATAAGGGTGTGTTTACACTACCCGCCGGATCGGATCCAGCGGAGGTCGATTTATCGAGTCTAGTCTAGACGTGATCAACTCTCGAGCGCTCTCCCGTCGACTCCTGTACTCCGCCACCGCGAGAGGTGAAGGCAGAGTTGACGGGGGAGCAGCAGCATTCGACTCACCGCAGTGAAGACACTGCTGTAAGTGGATCTAAGTATGTCAACTTCAGCTACTTTATTCTTGTAGCTGAAGTTGCATAACTTAGATCGACCACCCCACCCTGCAGTGTAGACCAAGGCTCAGTATCTAGGGTAGGTCCTAAGCCATTTAGATAAGTATAATGTTAATGTATGTTATGTAATGTGCCTGTATAAAATATATATAGGCTTATATTGAAGAGAGAAAATGATGTATAAAATATGTAATGTGTAAATTTCCCCTCAAAGTTGGAACATTAGATTCTAAACAGCTTGTTGAACCCTAATGTTTATAGGTGATATGTGGATGAAACCATAATTACAGAAAGTTTTAACACTGTTGCTAGTGCTTGTCTATGAGAACAATTTCATAGACATTTTTCTCTTTAGAATAGTCATAATTTCAAAAAGTCAACCTGTAATTATTTTGATGCATGAGGTCCTTTCCTATAGGAAAGGAGGTTGCAACCTGCCTGTACGTTTTGACTATGGCTGCCAGTGAAGCACTCACTGCAGGTGCTGTTTTCCCAAACAGTAGTTAGGCCTGAGAGGAATTTTTGCATTCATTTTAATGGCCTTTGGATCAGGCTGTAACACTTTAAAAAGTAATTTAAGAAAGCATTTTCTAAGTTTATATCTGCTCTAAGGCTATGTCTGCACAGGCCTGCAGTTTGGACTACAGTGGTGTGAATTACAGCCTCACTGGAGTGCTGTATTGTAACTTCCCTGTGTGGATGCTGTGGGCGTGAACTAAATGCTATTGGGTTAAACTAAACGGAGTTAGGGACGGTCTACACTTCACATGTTGCTGTGGTGCAGCTGCACCAGTGCTTCGGAGAAGGCACTACCATGCCGACGGGAGAGCTTCTCCCCTCAGCGTAGTTAATCCACCTCAATGAGAAGTGTCGAGAAGGGGGACTTAGATAGGGAGTGGGGTCCCAGAACGGTGGTTAAGGGTGGGGGGGGTCTCTGGAGGGAGCGGTCGGGGACAAGGAGCTGGGGCAGGGCGGTTGGATGGGTTGGGGATTCTGAGCAGGGCAGCCAGGGGGCGGGAAGTAGGAGGGGGTCAGATAGGGGATGGTGCCAGGCTATTTGGGGAGGCACAGCCTTCTCTACCCAGCCTTCCATACAATTTTGTGGTGCTCGGGCCAAAAAGTTCGCCCACCTCTGATGTAGACTGTTCTCAGTGGTAGCAGGTGACAGAGGTGGTGGTAATGGTCTCCAGTTACAGTGAGGGAGTTTTAGGTTGGATATTAGGAAAAACTTTCACTAGGACGGCGGTGAAGCACTGGAATGGGTTATGTAGGGAGGTGGTGGAATCTCCTTCCTTAGAGGTTTTTAAGGACCGGCTTGACAAAGCCCTGGCTGGGATGATTTAGTTGGGGATTGGTCCTGCTTTGACCTCCTGAGGTCCCTTCCAACCCTGATATTCTACAATTCTACGATACAGCAAGCTAGTCCATGCTGAAATTCATACTCCCATAGTCTGAACTGAAGAGCCTTGTTGACGATTCTTGTTTCTTCACTAGTATTTTTCTTCTGGTTTTCTTTCTGGTTTGTGTATGTGTTTGGAAATGTTAGGGGGGACACTTAGCCTTTTAGGAAGTTTTTAGGAAGTATAGAATTTTATAAAGAATATAATTTTGAAGGTGTGTTAGCTGGACTCAACTGAACTCTACCTTGAACCTTAACTCTTTTTTTAAATAATTTTTTTCTTTGTTTACATTAAATAAGGGTGCTTCCAGTTAACTCTTCCATCACTGTATCCTGGGCTAAATAAAAGCCAGAATGAATAAATAATGGCCGGAGTATTGTATTATCTGATTATAATTTTGTTTTCCAACTTAGAAAGGAAACACCCTCTAGTTATCTGAAAAAACATTGTCTGCACATAATACATACCCTGTTTCCCCGAAAGTAAGACATCCCCCGAAAATAAGACGTACTTCCAGTTTTGCCTCTCGCTGTAATATAATGTAATGTAATTTTGGGAGCAAAAATTAATATAAGACACTGTCTTATTTTCGGGGAAACACGGTAGTAGGTTGCAATGGGGTATCATGTTTATATAAGTAGATAAACACTTGCGCATAAAATCCTAAATATAAAGCTGTATGTTCTTAGACTACACTTTCTGTTTTAGAAATAAATTTGCTTTGTGGAAATTTAATGTCTGAATCCATATTTGTGATGTCATCAAGTAGATATTAAGGCTGGGAAAGGATTTCCTGGGGTTATTAGCATTCTTTTCATGTGGCATAGCAGGACTATCCAACAGGAACACAGTAATCCCCAATTTGGAGCATCCTTTAAGGCAAATACTCTAAAAGAGTAGACTGATCTTCTGTGACTGCCATATCTAGTTTTCTTCTTTCAAGACTAGTGGTTTTAGGTGTATTAACATTCTGATGAGAGCACTCTGTACTTAGCTGAATTGCTCTTTAAGCTATTGATTTGGTCAGTAAAGTAATTTAATAATTGTCTATATGCAGATACAGGAGTTGAAAATATGATCAGACTGGTGTACTGGAACTACTAATCATACCAGTGAAAGGGTGTTTTAATGAGTTCGTAAACAGAATGGCCTAAAAAACTTCAGTGATCTGTTCTTGTCTCCTGCATTTTATAGGAATATTCATTGGCTAATATCAATCTTTTCTTTTCTTTTTGTAAATTTCCTTTTGTTAAATTTACAAACCTGATTAATATGATTTCTTTCCTGTAAGTTCGCTCCATGATGGCTCAATTAGAATAGCAGTAGAACGATGGTTCAGTATTCAGGCCAACTTCATAATTGAAAACACATTTTCTTCTCAAAAGCTGCAGCTGGTTTAGTTCTGCTCATGCAGAAAAGGATATAACCTTGCATAACATAGGAAATGAACGGTTGAGAGAGAAGCCAAATTCAATTTCAGTCAGATATTTTGAGGATAAGTCCATGATCTATGGAAGCAGGGGAATGAAAAGTGTGTGTATGTGGAAAGCAGCATATTCAGCAGTCTATTAATCATGGCTAGCCTGGGTGCTGTTGTGTGCTGTTGCATTAGCACTGATGCTAGTACAGAGGCTGGAGAGCAGCCAAGCACTCTAGAAGTTAACCTCTTAAAGACCCTGAGCTGTTTTCTGTTGAATAAATGTAATTTTGTGGTCAGAAATAAATGCTTGTGATGTAGCAGGAGCTTTGAAAACAACAGTGAGGCAAAGCTATTACAAATTGCTCTGTGTTGTGGAAGTCAACAGCATACATCAAAATTCTGAGCTTTCATCTCATTGATTTAGGCCCAAAGCTTTGCAGCTTTTCAATAAAAGCCCTATTTAACAATTGTATGTAACAGACAATGTGGAGCAAATCTAATATTTCCACTAGATAATTGTTATCTTTAACATTCTCTCAGCAGCTGTCAGTGGAGTTTTTCTTTCTTTAACATGAACACAGAAAAAGGTTTCACACACTTTATTTTAATCTTGTGTTATGATCGTAAACTACAAAAGAAAACACACTGAGCAGCTTGGAACAACAATGGTGTAGTTAGGTTTTGTTTCTTTGGTTTGTACAAATGTGTAAATGATCAATTTCGGCTAGGTTTGTTGCAGTTTAGGCAAAGTCTTCCTGCAGGAAGGGGATTTAAATATACTGTATTTTAAACATCTGGAAAAGGGTATGCTCTCTTCTTAATGAGAATGCGGGACACCCATTAACATCAATAAGAGTTATACACATGGAACCGGTAGAGAATATGCCTTTGAGAGAAGATAAATATTGTATTCAAAACTATTAACTTTACAAACAATGAACTACTCTGCCATAGGTCAGATTCAACCCCAGCACACAAGGGGAGGGTGTGACTAGCTTCCCCACATCTGTTATACCCCCTACACATGCCACTGGCATTCAAATTACAATGGACCTAATTCTTTCCCCCTTGCTAGATATGAGCAAGTCCCACTGAAATCAATGGAAGTTACTCATATCCTGCAGTGGGAGAATCTGACCCAACGCAGTGCCTCTGAGAGCGCCTACTGGTGATGGTCAGACTCCATGCTGCCTCCAATCTGGGGCAGTACCTTAAGGCAGGCGTCCGCAAGCTTTCAGAAGTGGTCTGTTGAGTCTTCATTTATTCACTCTAACTGAAGGTTTCGCATGCCAGTAATACATTGTAGTGTTTTTAGAAGGTCTCTTTCTATAAGTCTTTAATATAGAACTAAACTATTGTTGTATATAAAGTAAATAAGGTTTTTAAAATTGTTTAAGAAGCTTAATTTAAAATTAAAATGCAGAGCCCCCCAGCCCGGTGGCCAGGACCTTTACGTTGAGTTATCACAGGAGGTCTTGCCTTACTCTTCTAGTCAGCGATAGAGTACAGGGGTCAACTGGAGAGCAATCTAATGTTGATTTTGGGGATTGGTCCTGCTTTGAGCAGGGGGTTGGACTAGATGACCTCCTGAGGCCCCTTCGAATCCTGATAGTCTAGTCTATGGGCTGGTCCCCACTAGGGCTTAACATCGACTTTAGCGACGTTAAGTCGATATAAACATGTACCCGTCCTCACATGCGTGCCATTAAAGTAGATTTAAAGGGACCTCAAAATTGACTTCTGTACTCCTCCCTAACGAGAGGAGTAGCGCTGAAATCGACCTCTCTGGGTCGATTGTCAATTTACTGAGGATGCATGTGACATTAAGCCTCCGACCTCCACAATGCCCGTCAGCTCCCCAGGGGACCAGCCACCAGTCCGAGCAGCTCTGCAGCCCCCCCGTGCCCGCCTGAGCAGGTCCGCGGACTCCCCCGCCGGAGCAGCTCCGCGGACCCCCCCCACCGCGCCCGCCGGAGCAGCTCCGCGGACCCCCCCCACCGCGCCCGCTGGAGCAGCTCCGCGGACCCCCCCACCGCGCCCACCGGAGCAGCTCCGCGGACCCCCCCACCGGAGCAGCTCCGCGGAGCTGCTCGACCGGGCCCGGGGGGAGCTGGCGCGGGGCTGCTCGGACTGGTGGCTGGTCCTCTGGGGAGCGTGCCCAGCTGCCCCGAGAGGTGGTGCCTGCTGGGGACTCCCGCACGGTGGGATATCTACCCACTGTGCAATGCTCGCTATGTCGACCCTTGCAAAAGTTGTAAGGACAGACACTGTCGACCTGCTGTGCTTTGTGGGGACGCACTAAGTCGACTTTATGCAGTCTGCTTTAGAAAATCGACTTAAGGGAAATCTACCTACTGCTGTAGTGAAGACATACCCTATGATTCTATGATTTGGCAGGTCTTCATGTGACCCTCAACGTAGACCGCCCGTGGATCGCTCTGAGTGTCAATCCCGGCTGTAGTGTAGACATAGACTTAGGCTGCCTTGGGGACAGAAGACCTGGAACTTTGGAGATTCTGAATCCCGTTTATAGTGACATACAAGTGTAGGACTGGAAAGGTCATCTAGTCCTGTCTCCTGCACTCAAGGCAGGACTATGTAATAGACTATTCCTGACAGGTGTTTGTGTAATCTTAAAAACCTCCAATAAGGGAGATGGCTCAATGTCTGTAATTCCCTGGGTTGTCTTTATGCCCCTTTTTATAGATTGGCACTATATTTGCCCTCTTCCAGTCTTGTCTTTAATCTGCTCCTGTTGTCTTTATGCCAGATAGCTTTTGATCAAACTGTAATGAGGGTAAATGTAACTGGTGCACATGTCCCTAGGACTGTATTACTCAGAAGGTGACATACCTGTGCACTACATTAGAACAACTGTGTTCACAGGTTTCCATTGTTTCCATGATAAATCCCCATTTTTGCTTTATTCAATCTCACTCAGCTAAAAATAGACCATGTACTGTAAGCAGTTACACAAGCTTTTTCTTAAGTGTCATTAAAATCCCTTTAAAAGTGTTTAATTTATGCAAATATTCAAACAAAACAGTTTTTTGCTTGGTATTCTGTCACCTGTGAGTTTGTAATTAAAAAAAAAAAAAATCTCAGCCCATTGGTTCATGATGCAGACATCACTGTTAGCATTAAAAAAGGCAAGTTTTTAATCTTAGAAAAGATACTGTACCTGTACAGTAAGTGGTCTCTAGCATGCATTGTGTATTGCATAGCTGTTAGGATGCTTCACCTTTGAAACCGACATGCTAATGGTTTATGAAAAACAGGCCTGGCTCTTTTTTGTAATTGCTCCAAAGAATGAATCGTATCATTGCTTAGTGTTAATATTTACTAACACCACTGTATGATTTCCAGGCGGTTCCTCCAAGAATTATGTCATGGTTTAACAAAGTGAAAAGCATGGTGACAGTCCTTACTATTCTTAATGGCACTTCCAAATGCCAAAGAAATTAAATTCAAACTACATTAAAAAGAGCTAATTTTGTGAAGAAAAATGACCAGAGTAAAGAAATTCCTAGTTGAGGGGGTGTGTGTGTGTGTGTGTGCATCCATGCGTGCACCCCCTTAACTCAGTCTGTTGTACCCCTGGTTAAACTGTATATAGAGACCTCTGCAACAAGAAAAATGGGACCAATAAAGGGATTTGCTTTTTAGTTGTATGCAGCCTGAGTCACGTGGTCTATATTTGTCAGGAATCTATTAAATTTAAAGCTCAAATAGTTAACTTGTATCTATAATTAGTCCTCGAAAAGTTAATTGGATATACAAGCCATTTTTTAAAGGTGGTAAATTAGTTGCAGGTTGGGTACAGTATAATAAAAGGATATTTATTCCTTAGAGTATTGGAGGGTTTGTGAGGATGAATAGCACGAATGTACATCCAGTAGTTAAATGTAAAGGGATCAGGACTAGAAAATCCCTATTAAATCTCCATACAGGTTATGCATGTCTGACATATTTTATGTGCTGCTAATATTACTATAATTATTAAAGCACTGATGTGGTCATTGAAATACAGGGTACAGATGACAATATGATCCCTTCCCTGATGAGCTATATTTGGATTATTGAATTGCAAAAAGATATATATGTAGCAATCTGTGATCCATGTTGAAAGTCTCAAATCCTTTAGCTCCTCCATGGCTGTCATTGCCATGTGCCTCTTTCTCATTCTCATTATTCAGAATTTTTTACCCATTTATCATGTTATCGCAACCACAGCTCTTGTTAAGTGTTAATGAAAGATGAATTGGCAGCTGGAAATCCCAACTTCCCCACTAAAAGCTTTATCTCTGTGCTGTACCTTTAAATTCTAAAATACAGCAGTGCAATGTTTGGTCTGTGACTGTACTGTATGAGAAAGTAGTTCAGTACAGTCTGTTCTCCTGTGCAGTCCACTCCTTTCAGATCAGAACACTGAATCTAGGGGATTTGTGAAGCAGTACAGTCTCAGACTTTCAATTAGTATTGAACTTCCTCAAAGCATAAAGAGTCAGAGATTACAAATTAGTGATGGGTTTTACCTATCTCCGTTTGAACTTAACTAGACACGGGTCTGCTGTAACTCAGGTAGTGAGAGGTAGTTCTAATGTAAACTTGTATTTAATTTTTTTAGACTTGGACAGGACTCACTAAACTCGTGGCCAGTTTCTGATCTTTGTTACATGTGGTTAAATCCCGAGGCAAGTCGAGTGATTTCATTGGCATTACCCAGGTATAACCAATCAGAATCTGACCCAGTGTATTTAAATTAGGCTCTTCAAGCAAGTATGCCAATAATTCAGACCTCACACTGGCGATTGAGGATTGGGAACAGATTAAGGAGTCTCAATGGTCTAGTAGATAATTATGGAAATGATTTCTTGTGTCTGTGGGCTGAACTTTGAGCTCTATTCAACAACTCATGAAAGAGCTTGACCTTGGAAAATAAGGTGGACAGGAGGAGGATTGCTCACACACTAGTTTATTTCTGTTATCTCCATATAGCTCCATTGGTATTTTAAAGATGAACAGAATGCTAAGGAGGGAGGACCTGCTAACACACTAGTAGTGTCTTATTTCTGTTATCTCAATATAGCTCCAGTGGTATTATCAAGACAAATAGTATGCCAAAACTAAAAAGTGAGCATATGCTTATGGGGGGTGGGGAGTACAAGGGTCACTGCTGTTTCTTTCTAGTTAGAAAAGACTTAATGTGCTTAGTTGAGATAAGTTAAGGTTCACAGCTGATCTGATCTCAGAAGTTGGCTAGTGTAATTTTCTGTTGACACATGGTTCCCTAAACTTTCCAGAGCTTACAGAATTCCACAGCCAGAGTTTTTATGACCCAGTTAACACTGTTCTAACTTACTCCAGTCCCAACTGGTTGTCATTGACTCCTGAGGCAATACCACCTTGATTTTAAATGTGTTGTGTGAACTGTACAAGTATATTTATTTCCATGTTATTTCAGGGCGTTGTTTTTCCTATGTCTCTGGTCTTTTTTTGTACTCTGCGTCTTTGTGTAATTGAAACTACCATATGTTTTGGTGCTATGTCTTTCCCTATTACTGAGAATCATAGGGTTGGAAGGGACCTCAAGAGGTCATCTAGTCCAGTCCCCTGCACTGATGGCAGGACTAAGTATTCTCTAGTTTACACTCCCTACATCTGTATACTCAGAAGCAGTGTCCCTACTTATTTTTTAATCCAGGTTAAAACAAATGTTCTTTATTCTAGTTTTGTGTTTGTGTTGGTTATAAAATGTGCTACGGTTCTCACAGTAAACACAATCTATAAATCAGACAGAACGCTAATTTGTCAAACTGCTCAAACAGTCCTAAAATGAAATAATGTGAATGGAAATTCTGGTGCCTTAGTCTAACTATTTGCAATCTCAGTTCTGGATTTAGGACTCGAAAGAGTCGGGAATATTATTATCAGTTACAGAACTGCTTTCCATCTTTGATCCACTTGGCATATATCATTTGAACTCAGCTATTCTATACTTAATCAGGTGTTGGTGCCTCAGTGATGCACTTTATATTGTTTAAACAGAAAATAAGTGTCATTTTTTTAGAAAATAAAAAAGTTTAATATGAAAATAAATCCATTCAGGTGTTTCATAGAAAGGGTGTCTCAATCAACTGGAATGATGTTGCTTTGATAGAAAGGATGAATGAGTTCCCTCCCTCCGCCCCAATAAGAATAGTATCTGTTCTCTAATGTTAATAGGGTTTAATAGTTATAATTTATATCTGCACCGTGTAGAAAAGTTGAAAATGGAGATAAAATTGTGTATAGGAACATTGAGATCCAGAAGTACAACATATGGTACACATGTCCTTTCAGAGCTTTCATTTATATATACAGGATATGTCTCTTCAGCTGAACCTCAAAAAGCTAGTGGCTCCCCTATCTATTCTCTCTCCTTCAAAAACATTGTTTAGTTCTCTCAAGCATTGATTTATATCATTTTATGCTTTTCGGGCTTTGGCAATTTGTTCCAAATTACAGTTTCCAGATATTCTTTATGTGAAAGATGTTTTAACTGAAATACTTATGTGCTCATTCCCTCATGAACATCATCCCATTTGTGGTTTCTTGTGTTTGAATTAATAAAAACTTATTCACAACCATTCCTTGCTTTCCAGTGTGTCTCATGCCCTGTGAGATTCCACTGTTTTTCCATAACCTTTTTTGGTAAACTGTAAAAAGCCAAGCATAGCCAATTTTCCTTCAGAATTTATATCTGCTCCCCAAATCCACAATCATTTTGCCCTCTGCTAAAGTCGATTGAGTTACTTTAGATTTTCCTGGGTGCAAGTGAGATCCAAATTTGGCTCATTGTTCTGCATGCAGCCTCGTATTTTGTCAAAATAACTTTGGTCTCTGCCACCTTTCTCTGTGTATCCCAAGATTGTTACTGCTGCTAGGCATTGTACAGATGCTTTTAGTGTCCTTATTTTCCTCCTGCACCCTCTCCCCCAAGTCTTTTCTTGGTTTATACCATATTGTGCTATTCAGTAGTTTTTACATTTGTCGGTCTCCTAGTTTTGTCTCCTTCACTTCTTTATAATAATCGCTACAAGTCTGTTATTAATCCATAAAACTCATCTATACAAGTCATTTGGCATTCGTATGCTCTGTTCCTGTGCACGTCTGACTCCCTCCATTGTGTTACCCATCTATAGTTCTAGGCTTTTTCAAAATCTTTCCTTTTACAAAGTCATTTTCATATAAAGTAAACAGATGTGGCACTAGGTCTGACCCTGAAGCACCTTCCCTGCCCCCCCGTCCTTATCTCTCTTCTCCCTGAGCTGTTTCCTTTCACTGGTACCCTGTGTTTCCTGTGCCAAAGCCAGTTTAGAATCCATTTTAATAGGTTGTTCGTATGATACTTTTTAATTCTGCAAGACAAACTCTCATGTAGTAGAGTATCAGAGACTTTCCTGAAACATGGATACAGTAAACTCTATCCATTGTTTGTCTTATCTACAAAATCAGTTACGTAGTTAAAGAATTCAAGGACTTTTTTAGACAGGACCTTCCTATTTGTAGTTCATGTTGACGTACACATCTTTCAAATGTTTCATAATGTTATCCCTTATCAATTGTTTCTCTCTAGCTGAAATGAGGCTTAGATATCCAGATCCTTCCTTGTGTTTTATTAAAAATATGGGTACTATAATATCCATCCTTTGAGTACTAACTGAGACCTCAGTGTATTATTAGAAAACTTTTCCAAAGACTTTCCTGTTTCCCCAATTGTCGTCTCCTGCACTGGGGTTTATAAAAGAGGTCCTTTGTCAACCTTTAATAATTACAAGTGTTTTGTTATCTAATCCAATGCTCTAAAAACTTATTTAAAAAAAGATATTCTTCACCCAAGGAATGTTTAGTCCATTCTCAGAGTTGTTAACCTTCCATTTATTTTGGGAATGAAATCACTGAGGAAAAACTACAGTAAGCAGTACTGAGAAATTTTTGCCCTCATACATGGATGCACAAGCTCCTCTTATCTTCAGGAGGAGTTCCACATACATATCTGTGGGCAGCACCTGCCCCCATTGGTGTAATTTAAGCTCACAAAAGTAAGGATATTCAGAATTTAAATAGAAATATGTGTCTAATTGTTACAGGATAACTCCTTTGTATGTGGGAGATCCGTGACTGCTTAATCTTTAGTATAGCAGTGTTCCAGGAAAAATGTCTCATGGCCTGCCAGGAGACCTGATAGAAATACAAAGCTATGCACGTGTTGCCAAAAAAGGTGGAATGAGACCAGCAGAGAGACCAACCTTGCCTGTGTATGATGCTATAGTATAGTTAAGCTTCAGTTAGTGGCAAACAAAATAAATTATTCATGGAAACCGGTTTCCCAAATACATTTTAATCTGTATATTGTATGCCTAAAAACTAAAATAGATGGTATTGGGCATTAAATATGGATGCTCACTGTTGTGCTAGAATTGGTGTTTTAGTATATTTAGTACAAACATAGAAAAAATATAGCTGATTCCCACTAGTACTTCCCAATGTGTGTATAGAGAACTCAGGTTCCCATTTTACATTTGAACTAAATTGATACTGTTCCTTTTTTTTAAAAAAAAATAATAATATATATGGTGCCATTGCTGTGTCTTCGTTTTGCTTGAACAAGTCTAAGGCTTTCTTTTCCCTCACCCTTTTTAGATTGATGCATTAGGTAAAAGAAGCAAAGAAGCAGAGGCAGCCTTCTTGAATGTCTATAAGAGATTAATTGATGTTCCAGGTAAGCAAATTGTTATCCTACTCTGAAAAGCAAATGATCTCTGTAGTTCCTGATGCTATTGGGAATTTCATCATCTTCTGCATTTGCAAAGTTAATTATATTTGAGTAGTGGTTTTATTCTCAAAATGATGTACTATGACATTGTTTCTAACGGAAAGAACTGTAACTTAGGCGCATTGATGGCTCCTCTTAAAACAGTTCATTGAGTTGACATATTAAGTATTGTAAGAATCGTTTTATATTTAATTGTTATAGTATCGGATGATTCTGAAAGCTGTTCTGAATGTTAATGGTTTATTAAATAAATTCAAAGCCTTTCGAGACAGGCTATCTCAAATGTTGTCATAATGATGCAAACAGAATAAATCAATGTTGTAGCTCTATTTAAAGTGCAGAGAAAAGAACAACTTTGTGCATCTCCAAGCACATACACAACCTTTCAGTTTGTTTTCAGAGCTCCGGCTCTACCACTGCTGCAACGTAGTTGTGAACAGGAAAAGCATTTTGGATATTGACAAACTAAACTCTGTCAAGCTTCAATTTTATTTTGTCTGTACATAATTATTTGAACTACACTCACAAACCTGCTTTGTGACTAGGGCTCCAGTGTGCTAATGACATGGTCCCTGCCCTGAAGAGTTTACAGTCTTAAAAAAAACCCTAAGTGGAATAAAAAAGAGGGAGGAAGAGGATAATAAAATGCATGCAAATTTCTTGTGTATATTTACATGAAATATTACAGTTGCAGATTGCTAAGTGGCCACCTATCAAACCTTACATCTAGCCATCATAAATTAACGGACTTTTTATATGTGCCACAGTGGGAATAGGCCTTGAGGAGAAATAAGGAGAAGATGGACTTATGGATCAGTTGAGGGAGGGCCTTCCACACAAAGAATTACATAATCATGTATGAACAAAATACAATCCTGCGAACGCTATCTGGCATAATGCTTTCTTCTGTGAGTTACACTATTCAGGTACTGGTAATAGATGGTATAAAATTAATCAATTAACCAGTAATAAGCAACCAGTAATAAACAAAAGGGAATTATTTCTATGCCCAGAAAAGAAAATCTACTTTTTCTTAGAGCTCTTAATACCATGATTCTCATTTGCTTATTATTTATTTTTATATATTAACAGTTCTGTCAAGGATATTAGAGATAAAACTAAGCTAACTTTCTTTGACTGAGTTCCAGCACTGCAATAAAGAATGTTAAGAATTTCAGCTATGTTGGAGTCTGGAGAATTTATAATTGGCTAGAGAGAACTTCTTTCATGTAGGTCACCATTTCAAATGCTTTATTTATTTATATCATGGTAGCCCCAAACATGTAGGGAGTTCTGCCCCCAAGAGTTTACAATCTAGAAAGACAGGCAAACAAGGCTTGTGGGGAGGGAGAAAGGGATAAGGTTCGTTTAAAAAATGCTTTTGTTTAAATATTACGAGGTCAGAGGTGAAGTAAGAGAAAAGGAAGGATCAGATGAATTAATGTAACAAAGGAGGAGGGACGAGGAAGAAGAGACCCATGCTGTTTTTGTAATCTGATAAAGGCTTCAACAGACACTAAAGGTGGTAGAAGACAGTTTATCTTATGAAGTGAAGGTTTCAGACTATTACCTTCATGTAGTGCTTTTCAGAAAAGGACACAGAAAAGTAATCCTTCACTTACACCAGAAGTGATAAATGTTGGGAAGTAGGAATTTGATTGGCTTTTTGTTTCTGTTTGTTTGTTTCTTCCCAAGTACAATGTATGATATTAAACAAAACATACAAGGTTCATGATAACTCAGATAAACAGGAAAGTATATACACCATTTTATTTACCAAAATGGTCAGTGTCATGGGACTTGCTTACTTATAACATAAGCATACTGTGGGCTTATAAAGTAATGTCAGTAGTATGTACATTTAAAAAGGGGGCGAAGAGGTCAGAGTGAGGGTCAATTGGGTCCCAAGTGAGCAAGTTACCAAGATTCTGAAATGGAACGCTAAAATATGTTTGAAAACATTAGTTAGTCCTCTTCGCTCCTAGTGGAGCATAAGGCGCCAACCATTCTTCTCCATTCGACTTGATCTTGGGCTAACCAGTAGATTTCATACTTGTTGTTTAGGTTTAGGCAGAGACTCCATCGAAACAGGAACTTCCTTTTGGCTTTGATCCCTGTTTGTCAAAACATTAATACATTCTAAATATTTCTAATTGGGTTGATCGTCAGTCATTTGGCAAAACTCTGTATAAAGAGCAAGTGCAGCATAGAGTTATACCAAGGCTTCAAAGCGTAGTATGTAGCAGGTCAGGACAGATCAGCACTGGCAAACCTGTCAGAAACGTATACGATATTTGCCTGCGGTGTGCCTATTCTAATTGGTGCCTAACTTCTGTGAGAAATAACATACATCATCCAAAATAATCATCCTTTCATAAAATAAAGTACAAGAAATCATATTAAAGTAATAAAATAAAATGGCTTAAGTTTTGCTGTCGCTAGTGATAATTTGACAGTGGCAATAAATATGCATATTCATTACAAGTCCCTTCTTCTCAATCCTATGAAGGAAAGAAATCCGAGGCTGGCATGACACCATCAATAATACCAGGAAAAAACGAGGCAAAACCACAGTTGTTCATGGACAGTATTGCCTTTAAATCAATGATATTCAGATTGAGGCTCAGGAGCAGCAAGTGGCTCTTTAATGTCTCCCCCAGGGCTCTTTGCAGCACATGATATTAAATCACATGGTGTTATAATATCAATTATTAACCAAGATATTTTACTATGTTAGCCAATTGTAGAATACTTGGTCAGTCATTTTGCTGTGAGATTATATACAGTAAATGGAACTAAGAATTCATTCTACTGTGGCTTTGAGGGGTAATGTTGATTGCTAATTTGGCTCTTGAACCATTAAGGTCTGAGTATCACTGCTTTAAAGCCTTCTGAGGCCTGCAGAATTTTGGCTTGTACTATTTTTTGAAATGAAGACTATCATTCCTTTCACTGTTTGTGACCACCTTTAATTCTCTGCTGTAGTTTTTTTTTTTTTTAATGCAGTGTCCTATTGTTTTAATCTAAATGGGTGGTGTGTGTTTGGGGGTCAGGAAGGAATGCTCCGCTTTGTAAAAGTGAAAAAATAAGGAATAATGCAGCCCAGTAGAAAAATCAAATGACATGTATAATTCTTGGTTTTAAAATGCAACCTTTTCATGTTCTATATAAAACGGGAGAAGGCAGGGGTGTGAAGATGATGGGCTTTGTTTCAAAATGGAATTAGGGCTATAATTCTTCTGTCCCTTAGGCTAGTGGAGTCATAGGGGAAGAGGATGAGAGCTGCAGTTTATTGCATGAAATCTTTGCCTCAGTCTCTCTAGGCTATTTCAATTTACCCCTGATTTTTTGGGGGAATAGTTAATGAATTAAGTATGCTGTGACGTATTTGAATATTCAAAAGTCACAATGTAATTATTATTTTTCTAAAACATGTTTTCAGATTAATTTCATGTGTGATCTTCCAAGAAATCATTTGCATTTACTCCATCAAGACCTTGTACAACTCATTACCATGCCATTTACTAACCCATAGACAATATTCCTAAGGAATACCTTCACCACAAATGTTTATTGCAAAGATGAGGCTTGGAGGGGAAAATGATATATTTAAAAACTCATTTTGCTTTGTGGTGATGTGTGACACAGCAGAACTTGTGCACTGGCTCTGTTGTGGTTTTTTGTTTGTTTAATTGTACATTTTAAAAACTCACATTAAGGAGTTTTCTTTCACTGCTTGTCACTTTTTTGTGGGAGTTTCTTGAATAATTGCTTAAAAAAAAAGCAGCACTTAAGACATAGTATAGGCAACACAAATGGTCTCTTTGAAAGAATTGCAGTGCATTGAATGAATTATTTTTAGATCCAAACCTTAGGAAGCATAACCAATTATAAAATATTAATTGCTACTAGTTCTGGCAGTGTTTCATAACTTGCTGTCTTACTGTTGTCAATGTTATAGGCGTATAATGAGGAGGAAGCAGGGGTGTGAAAGACCAGACTTTTGTTTTGAAAAATCACCTCAAAAGCTCCATATCTAAAATATCAGGTGAATAAGTTTTTATAAGGTTATTCAGATTTTCATTATTAAACCAAATAAAATGGGAAACCTGATTTTCTGTATGAAGTTGTGTACAGTTTTTTTTCTGTATGTCACTGAACAAGTGCACCAGTAAATTCTGAAATTAGAGGCTTATGATTATTTTTAAAGGTTTATGTTTTGCATCTTTCCTCTCCTAGCAACATATAGGTAATCAACTTTCTCCTGTACATTTCAGTGCAGGTATTACATTACTAATTACTGTTAGAAATGGTGCAAGTGTGAATATTTTAACACTACAATAGTGGCATGAAATAAAATCCTACAACATGTAGACACATCTGAAATTTTTAGTGACCTGTATTTTAGCACATGTTACTCTTGCAGAAATTTTAAGTCCACAGTCATGCTGATGTAAAAGCTTTGTGTGGAGACTTAAAATTCACAGAGAACATTGTCCTGATCCTGTTGAACATACTCCATTCCATACATTCCAATTCTCTCTCATTGGCAAAACAGGAATCAGTCCCTATGGTTGAGTCTAGGGAGCACTTTGTCGCTCATGCCTTCTGTGGTTAGGAGTTCCCATTTTCCATCATACCAATTAGTCACCTACAAAATGTTTTAAATATAAGAAACAATGTGGCTGTGTACCACAAAAGGCTAGAACACTGTTATGTTTGCTGAGCAGTCAACTAACCATCACTTCTCACATTTCAGGTTTTTTTGTTTCTTGTTTTAACATATCAGGGATAGTTAAGGGTTGGCCAGTACGGTGTGAATTGTAAATTTTAACAGTGACAGTTTTTCCATCTTAGTTGATAGGATTTACCTTTCCAGTCTGGCTTTGTATTAGTCTCTGTGTTTTGTATTAGTTTGCAGATTGAAGAATTAATTTTAAATAGGGAAGATCTACATAATATAGGGCACATATAGGGCTTCTGAAATTTTTTCCCATGATTTAGAAATAATTTCACTATTCACTATTTTTTTTGCACTTCTCTATCTTTTCAAACAAGTACTAGCAGAGAAATGTTTTTAAAGAGTAACTTCTTAAAATTGATCTTATTTTTTCTGCTGAGGTTCTTTTTTTCTTTTCCTTTTAAAATAAATAAGGTGGTCCCAGCATATTCAATATCTAGACAGCTTTTCATCAGTTGCTCATCAGCATGCTAATTGCTGTATGACTAATTATGCCCTGAATTCCAGTTGATTTTCTTAATGAGACAGCTGGGTTAATTATGTAATCGTATGATTACATTAGTCTAGAGTGCCCTGGCAAAAAGTAACGCATGCAGGAGCGTGATGTCATCGCATGAACAGCACTCACAAGGGGGTACATTCATCTTCTGCCTAATGACAGGGGAGGGCAACATTACCCACAGTGCTCTTTGTGTAAACAGTTATATTGAATTATTAAGAGCTGTGTCTTTTTCCAGGTTGTACAACGCATGGAGAATTGTTTTTGAAGAAAACTCAGTTTGGAAATTCTTCTGTTCATTGATAGTCCAGTTTTACTTTGTGGTACTATGGCAGAGTTTACATTTGGTCTAAGCATTAAGAAGTTATAGCAGTTACTGAAATGTTACCTCAGGCTGGTAACACAGTGCGTTGTTTTATTGAGATCCACCTTTCTCTTACTTTACAACCCTGCTCTTAAAGTATGCCCTGTAGAACTTGGCTCATCCACACATTTTATAAACTCCACCAAAAAATTGGTGTTCTTTCCCCTCTCAGAAGTGGTTTAACAGCAGTTCCTGTTGTGATGCCTTATATTAATTTGTCTCTGTTGTTTTTTTAAAAAACCAAATACACTAGTGTGCATTAACTAGTACATTGTGAAGTATTATCTGCCAGGAAAACAACACTGCATTTGTCCAATGTTAACACAGTTGCTTTTTGCATGTCTTTGTTCATTCAGAGGCATATCCAGCCCCCTCCTTCTTGACTATAGCCTCATTTGTAGTGGATCTGACATGATGCTGCACACCCGTGCATTCACACAGGTCTCCCATGTGTGTGGCTGGGGAGACCGGCTCAGAGTGAGCTCCTTGTGAAGCTGCACTGAGAGGATAGGACATGGAAAGCTTAGGGAAAGGGCGAGCACTGTGGACACTGATCCATTATCAGGGCTTGAGTAGCACAGAAGAATAGTTTTTGACTGTTTTTTAGTATTTCTGTGACGGTACTGTGTCTGACGCTCAGTCCAGGATCAGGGCCCCTTTGTGCTAGGCACTAAACAAATAGAAATAAAGATGGGTTTCTGACTTGGTGTTGGGATGGAACAGGTGGATTAGACCAAAGAATGGCTATGGGGAGTTGGAAGATGAGGTCATAATAAAATGAAAGGTTTAGCATAAAAGCAGAAGGTAATGATTTGTAGGCATTTTTGTATACTAGTGATTTAAGCATGTCCTCTCTTTCCCTGGGCCTTCTTGTCAGCCCTGTGGTCCAGGCGGGGCACCAAACTCTTGATTTGGGTCTTATTCTCTAGCCTGCAAAACTGTAATTTACAGTGAGCCTTCCAATTAATAGTGTCGATTAGAAAGGTTTTGCTGTACAGTACTGGGGGTTAGAGAAAAAGCACTCCCTTATCTGGAAGCTTGTCTTTGCTGCTTTCTGTACACTCTCACCATTTCATTTCAGTTCCTTCAAATGTCAATGACCTCCTGTTAAACTATATGAAATCTAAGTTCTGTTGTGTTTTTTTTTTCTAAACCCCTCCCCTCCACACACATCAAGAAGATAAATAGCACATCAAAGACTTCAGATTGTGGTGCTTACATTGAACACAGTAATACTTGTGTGAAGTTTAAATGGTGTTGGAGATAATTAAGAAGACCAAAAAGCTGTGATTTCTAAAGTTTAAAATGCACTTTGGGGTTTGACATACATAAATTAATAGTTTGACTCTCTAGCCAAAGCAAGTCATAGTCATTACGTTGTCATACAGTAATCAGTTTTGTTTATAAATTAAGACTAAGGGGTACTTTGGCAATGCCTTTTACAAATCCCAAAACAATATTCAAAGGCTGCAGGCTTTTAGTTGGTCAGCTAAGCTATAGTAAAAGTTTGAAATTTAATGCATGGGAGACTGTTTTTACATTTTGATCATTCTGTGACTGTTTGCTACTTTAGCATTAACCTTTAATAAAGCTAAATTAAATATACATGTCCTAATGAATAATTATGAGGTTGCATGAATTTTTATTTACGGTATAATGCTTTACAGGGATTGAAAACTTGACTAAAGCTTTAGTCATTATTCAGTTTATAATGCACATGTTATTTTTGTGTGTCCTTGAATTCCTTCCTAATTTCAGTCTAGAAAAGCACTGTTGTTTTGTAGCAGACACAGTGTTTTGTATAATGCCAAATATCAGAGGGGTAGCCATGTTAGTCTGTATTCTCAAAAACAATGAGGAGTGCAGTGGCACCTTAAAAACTAACAGATTTATTTGGGCATAAGCTTATGTGGGTAAAAAAACCCCACTTCTTCAGATGCATTGAGTGAACATGAAAGCTTATGCCCAAATAAATCTGTTTAGTCTTTAAGGTGCCACCAGACTTCTCATTACAGTGTCTTGTGGGTATCCTGGCTTTTTTAAAATGAATGTACTAAAAATGTTTTTTAAAAGCATGGGGATTGAAGACTGTGTAGAAACACTGGTTCTTATAAATATAGTTTATATTGGCAATGGTATTTTAAGCCTGTTAGCACAAACGTTAATAGTATTTTATAGAAATATCTATATATATAAAAGTCAAATCGTGTATGCGTGTATGTGTGCGTGTATGTATGTGCACTTACTCCTTCCACACCGTTTGAGCTAGAGACTTGAAATTTGGTACAGTTAGAGGTCTTAGGGTCCTAATCAGGGTAAGAGTCGAAAATTTTTCAAATCTCACTTCTGACGCCCCCCAGGGGTGAAATTCTTTAAAGCCCATTCACATCAGCTGGGTAGCTGCTGTTCTCTGTGACATAGTTATGATGTCATAATACCCCCTCCAACGACCCCACACTCGCTCAGCTCTCTGCCCCTCCCCACCGCCGACTGACCCGAGCAACGCCGGGTATTTTCGCTAGTCTATATATATATAAAAGTCAAATGGTGTATGTGTGTGTGTATGCGTGTATGTATGTCCCCTTACTCCTTCCACACCGTTTGAGCTAGAGACTTGAAATTTGGTACAGTTATAGGCTTTAGGGTCCTAATCAGGGTAAGAATCGAAAATTTTTCAAATCTCCCCTCTTACACCCACTGGGGGTGAAATTCTTTAAAGCCCAATAACATCAGCTGGGCAGCAGGTTAACACCTGCTGTTCTCTGTGACATAGTTATGATGTAATAATACCCCCCTCCAACAGACCCTGCACTCGCTCTGCTCTCTCCCTCCCCCCACTGAAACGGGCCCCGCACTCACTCTGCTCTCACCCCCCCCTTTCCAACGGGCCCTGCACTCGCTCAGCTCTCTTCCCCCCTCAGGTAAGAATAAAAAAAATTTAAAATCTCCCCCCTCCTCTCCCCTCCATTGGCCCCCGCACTTGCTCAGCTCTCTCCCCTCTGCCCCCCACATCTAAATGCAAGAGAATGAAATTAATTAGACAAAATGAGACTTCTGAACAAAATTTGTATTGATAAAAAACATTGTAGTCTTTTTACATCCCAGTTTCCAATTACAAATACCCCGAGCAATGCCGGGTATTTTTGCTAGTCATGGATAAAGTTTTATGTCCTCACGTGTTATATTTTTAAGTTTTGTATTATAACCCTAAATCAAATAGGCTGATACCATCCAGTCTTTCTTGATGATTCAGTAATCCAAAATGCTGGGTGGGTTCTGCTGAAGAAACACTGGACTTAAGAAATGTGACAAAATGGTCATTCTAGGTAATGGTTGTTTTGGCTGCATGGGAGAAGAAGGCTCATGTTGTGACAGCCTGCACCTTAACTGGACTGTGTATAAATATTGTAGGGACTTCTCAGTGCTGCTATAACCTCAACTTGATGTATATAATTCCTTACCCAGACCCCCTGCACCTGCCACAATAACATTTTAAATTTGATTTATTATAAATATTTTAATAGAGATAATAATAATGAAACTTATTTGGCCTAAAAACATAAATGAAAAATCTATGTAGTCATAAACTATGTATGTACAGAGAACAGATGACAAGCAGCCTAGATTTTATATTATGAAGAAGGTAATGTCATAAGCTGTTGAAGAGCTAAATAACAAAATGCAGCATACTGCTACTTATGATGTCTCTGAGTTCAACATAACCCAGCACCGTTCTTTTATAAACTGTGAAACAACGCTGGCATATTGAAAATGCACAGGCTCATGCTTAATGTGTTAACAGAGGTACAATAGGCTTATTATGTTTCCAGAGACTGAGGGTGGTCTGAAAAATTAATGACTACGGTGTTTGAAAATTAAGAACTCCCTAATATATACTGTTGTTGATCCACTGAGTTTAGTGTTTAGCATTCCTCAACAGAAGACTAAATCTTTGCAGCCATTTCACAAGTGATGCTGGCGCCCATAACAGAAATGCATTCAATAATTTTTTATAAGCCCATTGGACTCCAGCATTTTCCTACACGGACTGGGAAGCTGAGATCCCAGAATAAATTCTCTATCCATACATGGCAGATGTATTGTAACAGTATTTTTAGCAGAATAGAAAAAGATAGAATTGATAGTATGAGAACATATAAAGTGTTTCAAATTTGTATTTAATTTATTGTGTAAGAAAAATAGAGAATAAGTACCATCAAATCTCAGATTAGCAGAATTAATTTTTATTAGCATTCACATCAGTTGTTTACTAGTACATGTCAGTATGATAGAAAATGAGCCAAAGGTTTGTAATCATATTCACACAAGAGTTTCTGATATCAAAAAACAGATCTTTCAGAGATTCCCACAGCTGTACTTGTTTGTGCCTTATGGCTGAGGGCCTTATGGTAAGGTACAAGCTTATCAAAAGTATGGTTCTTTGAAAGGGGAAATATTTAAAGACTCAATTAATCAGTAAATAATATAATTTTTGTTGCTTTTACTCAACAAAAGAACAACAAAATATCTTGTACATTACTGTCTTTCATGAAAATAGATTGGATTTTGAGACTTTCATGCCTTTTAATCTCATTTTAAAGGTGCTGTCAAGATACTTTTTATCACTTTAAAAAGCTACTATTCATCATTTAGAAAATAATGGAGAGGCTAAATATAAAGAATTCTATATAACTTTTTTTTAAATAAAACGCATGGGGAAGTAGAGGAAAGTAAATCAGGCCCAGGCCTCATTACAACAGCACTGCATATGACCATTAAAATGTCATTTTAACTAAGGAGGAAGGAGGATTCCTCCACAAAGAATTTCAAGAAGTGAGCTACTGAAGCTATAGCAGTGTTACTGTTGTCTTTTTATTATTTAGATCCAGTTCCAGCTCTGGATCTAGGACAGCAGCTTCAGCTGAAAGTCCAGCGCATGCATGATATTGAAACAGAGAACCAGAAACTTAGGGAAACTCTAGAGGAATACAACAAGGAATTTGCTGAAGTGAAAAATCAAGGTAGGTGGAAAAAATTGCACTCTTTCTCTCAGATTGTAATTTTAACAGTTTGAATGATGTTCGGATTAGCTCTAATAGTATTTTTCATAAAATGAGTGTGTGCAGATACATTGGTATTTAATAAAGGAAAACTATCGCATGCTTATAGCCACTTTGAAATTTGCATGGCTGCATATTACTGTTTTACTTTGACTGGACCAATAGGCTTTCCTTTAGAACTTTTCCCATAGTATTATGTAATAGCTGGGCATTCTTCTTTTAAGCATTCTGTTATTGCTTTCAGCTAACATACTGAAGTTACAGAGCAGTCATTAAATACTAAGATTATAATAAACTGGTTTAAGGCCAAACAGATATTTTTTTAATCCACTATTTGTTAATAACTTTATTTTGTTTTGTTTTTAAAGTATATCTAGCTCAGATTTTCCTGAGCTAAATTAGTAAAGTTACCTCAATACTTGCAGCATTCTATATAATTACCATAGGGAATGTCCAGGTAATAGTGCAAATACTGAGGTAATGGTTCATTTTTTAAGGCAGTCAGCAGGTTTTTTTAAGGTGACCACAGTACATGAAAAGACCATTATCTAAGGTGCAAAAACCTGCTGTCTCTGAAAATACCCAAGTTTTCTTGCCTTTCAGAAAAACATACTTCCTGCACCAGGAAACAAAATATGCTCACTCTAAAACCTATTTCCCTTTACACACACAACTTGTGGTTTCCTTGTAAATATCCAGTTCTGATCTACACTAGCAGCAAATTGTTCTGCCACATGATAGACTTTGTTTGTCGTTTAAGACTTAGGGATTCAAACGTTGACCAGCTAGAGGGCTCATTAACAGTTTAAATTGCAGCAAAAGGTGCATGTTACAGCGACCTCTCTCTTTAATATGAAGGGAGTAACCCATGGAGACTGCAGATCCCTCATCAAGCAGGTCTTCAGACTGAACTGCAACAGATGTAACGTTGTATACTGGGGGCTGTACCCTTGTCAGTTGTGCTACTTTGATAAAAGTAAAGACAAAACCACAGTTCATTTTGTGTCACTCTGTTGGTCATGCACTTTGACCACCTTCGTGTAGGAGCTTGGGACCTGATCGTGGAAATTGTAAAGGACCTTCAACTCAGATTGTTTGCTATTTATTTATTTGTTTGTTTTATGTATTTAGACCAGAGTAGCACTTAAATACTTCAATCAGGATCAAGGCCTATTTATGCTAAATGTCATCCAAACATGTAGATTTTGGATGACATGTTTGGATGACATGAACCACTTCTGATCTTGAAACCAGTGGGAGCTGAGGGAAGTTAGCACCTTGCAGGACTGAGGCCTTTAATGCAACTACTAGCTTGGTGGTTTGAGCATTGGCCTGCTAAACCCAGGGTTGTGAGTTCAATCCTTGAGGGGGCCATTTAGGGATATGGGGCAAAAATAGGGAATGGTCCTGCTTTGAGCAGGGTGTTGGACTAGATGATCTCCTGAGGTTCCTTCCATCTCTGAGGTTCTACAGTCCTCCTCCCTACACTGTCATCTTATCCATGCATTGAGACCTTGCAGTTCTGCCTCTCTTTCTGCCCATGCACATGGAACTGAAAGCACTTCAGAGGTTCTGGACTTTAATCCCTTACCTAGCAGCCTAAATTTGGCCTCTGGGATCTCTCGCTTGCCTTTCCTTATGTCACTGGTACCTACATGGACCACTAGCTGCTACCCAGCACTGCACATACATCTGTCTAGATGTCTTCGCACCCAACAAGCAATTTAGTATGAGGTTCTCCTGGTCATCAGAAACCCAGCTATCTATAGTTCTTCTTTGAGGAATGTCCCTGTGGGTACTCCACTTTAGGTGTCTTGACGCCCTGCACGTGTAATCAGAGATTAGTGGTAGCAGTGACCAGTTGGGCCGCGCACATGCCATTGCTTTCTTGCACCATTTCGAGAACAGCGGTGTGCAGCCAACCATCCCTCAGTTCCTTCTCTACCACCTTTAAATTGAATCAGAGCTATCAGAAGCACCCTCTTTCTTGTTAGACTAGAGTTCGTTAGTATCCGAGCGGTTGCCGTGTTAGTCTGTATTCATAAAAACGATAAGGAATCCAGTGGCTCCTTAAAGACTAACAGATTTATTTGGGCATAAGCTTTTGTGGGTAAAAAACCCACTTATTCAAATGAATGACATGGAAATTACCACAATGATTACCATAAAATTACCATAATTTTCACTACATGTCACCCCCTCTACTTTGGAATTTAAAATAGATACTCTGAGATAGAGAAGGAACTGAGGAACAGTTGGGTGCACATCATTACATCACTGCTCAGAACAGTGCAAAATGGCAATGGCGCGTGCACGGCCCAGCCAGGCACTGCTGTCACACACCTCTACTACCAGTGCAGTGTGTGAAGACACGTAAAGTGGAGCACCCAGAGGGACAACCACCTTGAAGAACCTCAGTTATTACACAAGGTGAATAACCTTCTCTTCCGATAATCAAATGCCCATCCCTATTACCTGTCTCTTTCTAATAACTGTTCCCTGACTTGGAGGGATATTCTCAGTGCGAGCGGATGCCATTACACAATCTGGAAGGAAAGTCCCAACGATAGGGTTGTTTCCTTCTGCTCTAGTCTTATGTGGTCCTTACCTGAGATTTTCATCCTCCTTAACAGTACAGAGGTTGTCAGATTGAGGGTGAGATCACTCTGTTTTGTGCCTGAAAGGCTCATCTATGTTCTTGTTTCCTTTAGCTCTTCAGTTCAGCCACTCTGGCCTCCAGAGCTTGTACTGTCTATGGGGCCAAGAGCTGCTTGCACTGCATGCACACATATGCCACCTGCCCACAAGGCAGATAATTGAACATGCCACATTCAGTGTAATAATTAGATAGCTCATATCTGCTCCTGGATTTTTGCCTGCATTATTTTTACTCTTGCAGGGGTTTTTTGTTTGTGTTCTGATTTTGTTTAGTTTGGAAGGTTGCTTTTGCCGGGGAGTGGGGAGTTATTGGTCTTAGTTTAGAGTGTGTTTTTTGGGTGAATCTGCCTGTCAGTCTCCCATGCAAAACTCTCATTTGCTGCTTTTGTTCGCTAGCTTCTCTGATCACTTAAGAGCTGGCTTTTAAAACTCCTGATCTCCCTGAGTTAGCCCTGCCCTCTTGTCAAGGGATTTTAAAGGGGTTAGGGTTCAAAGGATAGCAGGCTAGAACTAGAGCAGGCTCATTAGTAGGCTGTCAGCCTAGCATAGCAGGCTGCTTGGCTCAGCACACAGCCCCCAAAACAGACCACATTATATTTGTCGATCTACCAAGCACATGGCAAGCAAGCAGACAAAAACAAACTGAGAAACTCACTCAAGGATAATGTAACTTCTCCTTAACCTGGAGAATTCCCTCACAAAACTTTCTAGTTCCTGTAAGTGCCATCCCCCAGAAGTGGTATTTCTGTAATTGCTTATTGAGCTTTAGTCAGACTGATTATAAAGAAGGTGCTTACTGTGATGAGCTGGACCACAGAAATCCCCTTGGGGCTGCCAACCAATGTGCCAAGACTACTTCTACCCCTGCTTTCCTGCCCTGGCAGCTTGGAACTTCAGTGCCTTGCCTGGTTTGAGCCAGACCTGCTAGCCTGCTGCAAACCCAGACCCAGGTCTGAAGTATGTCCCTAACAGCTGTAGGCTTAACTAGAAGCAGCTTAGGAAGTTTTTCTGTCTTTAACGCCCAGATGTCCAATTCCCGGTGGGGTCCAAAACCCAAACAAATCCATTTTACCCTGTATAAAGCCTATACTCTCTATAACACTGATGGAGATGCACAGTTCCCGTTCCCCCCGCCCCCGTTCCAGGTACCAATACATACTCTGAGTTAATTAATAAGTGATTTTTATTAAATACAGAAAGTAGGATTTGAGTGGTTCCAAGTAGTAACAGATGGAACAAAGTGAATTACCAAGCAAAATAAAATAAAACACACACATCTAAGGCTAATACAGTAATAAAACTGAATACAAATAAAATCTCACCCTCAGAAATGTTTCAGTAAGTTTCTTTCAGAGACTGGATGCCTTTCTAGTCTGGGCACCATCCTTTCCCCTGGTACAGCCCTTGTTCCAGCTCAGGTGGTAGCTAGAGGATTTCTCATGATTGCACCCCCTTTGTTCTGTTCCTCCCCTTATATGGCTTTGGCACAAGGCAGGAATCTTTTCTCTCTTGGTTCCCACCCCCAGAATGAAAAAGCACCAAGTTTAAGATGGATTTCAGTGCTAGGTGACATGGTCACATTTCCTTTGAGACTCCATGCCTTCATTCCTCCCAGCCTGACTCACAGGAAGGTCTGACTGCAAACAGAGCCATCAACAATCAATTGTCCTGGCTGATGGGAGCCATCAACATTTCAAACCACCATCAATGGCCCACACTTTGCATAACTGCAATAGAACCTCGGTTATATTTCATAATTCTAGTTTCAGATACAAGAGTGATACATTTATAAAAGTAGGATGACCACATTCAGATTATAAGCTTTGTAATGATACTTTACGAGAGATCTTTTGCATGAAGCATATTCTAGTTGCATTGTTTTCACACTCATTAGCATATTTTCATAAAATCATTTAGAGTGCAATGTCACAATTGCTTATTGAGCTTTAGCCAGCACAGATTATAAAGGTGCTTACTTCCTGGAGTGGGGTAATTCCATGCGTAGGGATAGGTGTGAACAGGGTTTGGGCCTAAATCATGATCCTTTACTCGTACTTCTTCATATCTGTGTAGCTTGGGATGAGTCAGACATTTTAGTACTTTTTTCTTTAAAAGTCTTCGGGTCAAATGTATGATTGGTGCAAGCAGGAAAAGCTCTCATGGTCCTTAGTGGAATTACTCTTAATCAGTCCAGGGCTGAATTAAATTCTCAGTGTTACTTAGTTCATTTTGTTTTCTTACATTTTAGTGATAAAAATATTTAGGGCAAAATTCTATCCAGTCCAGTCCAACTCTGCACATCCAAGAAAATATCAATGTTCAAATCTACACCATGCCATGATTTAATGAGCCTCAGTTGATTTTTTTCAATGTCTAAAAGTACTGTCATATTGAGACAAAAGCAGGTGGTTAGTTATGTGCATTTGTTATATCAGTTCTTCCCTATTAGTTGGTCAAAATGGCTCTGACTTTTCCCTCTGTGCGCCCTACACCAAGATTCTGATCTCACTTATTCTGGTTTTCTAATAACAAAACCCCATTAACCTAATTTTACATGGTATAATTTAGATCAATTTCAATCTGTGGGCTTTAATTTTTATAGTAGCATTTGACTTTCCAACTTGTTTATGGACATTTTTTTTTTTTTTTTTTTGCACCTGGTAGTATTTCTCTCTTTCCACCAATATTGCTGCTAATATCACTTCTTGGACTACTACATCTCTCCTTGGTAGCATCAAAGTATTGCCAGCTTGAGTCTTCTCTAAAAATGATTTCTTTCCAGCCCCCCTTTTTGTAGCAAAGCACATCAGTCTTGGTTCATGCCTTTCTTTCCTATTGTAAGCCTTAAGGCAAAAGAATTCTGCCCTTAGATGTGAGTGGAGTGACATTGTCAGTCACCCTAACAAAAATATTAAGGATTCCAGTTTGTCTATCAAATCTGATATGTGTTAACAAAGCAGTTAGGATTTAACTGCCATATTTTTCATCAGTTGTGAAGCTGGTGTGTGCTCAATTAATGAAAGATTGACTCTGTACAAGACCCATATTAAAACTGCTCCTTTTTACATGAGCACAGTAATATGAATGAACTATTTGTGTAAATTCATACTTAAACCCACAGTGGGACTTTAGCTCTCTGCTGAGGAGATAAATAATTTGAGACTAGTTAATACGGTGATACTATATTTTACAATTGATTTTTTTTTCAGTCATGTTCTAGAAACCATAGCTCTGCTTCCCAGCAAAATCCATTGATCCTTCTCAACCTAAACGTTTAAAGTTCAATTTAACATTTAGGGAGTAAAAGGTCTCTGAAGGGACTCGTATCCATTGATTTTGTGTCAGAGTTGAAGAGCTAAAGTTTAAAACACACTGAGCCTACAGGGTAAAGAAAGCCTTGTATTCTTGTAGCCACATGGAGCTGTGTAAACTCATTCTTTGCCTATTGTTTTTCTGTAGAGGTTACAATAAAAGTGCTTAAAGAGAAAATCAGAGAATATGAACAGACCCTGAAGAACCAAGCAGAGAATATAGCTCTTGAAAAAGAACAAAAATTACAAAATGACTTTGCAGAGAAGGAGAGGTGAGTGTTTGTGCGTGTAGGTGTTGTATGGAGGGAAGGAAATAATATTTTTCTGTTTAATCTTCCCAACCAGGGTCCTTCCTTCAGTTCATTGAGACAGCTCATATATTGAATCATTTTAGTGATTAATGTGTTTGACACAGAATCATTTGATATTCAACTTTACACATAAGGACAATTGTGCAAGTGTATGATTGAAATTAGGACAAATCGTTCAGTATCTTCATAAATTATCTGGAGGCTGGCGTGGTTTGCACCCTCAGCAAGTTTGTAGATGACACTAAACTGGGAGGAGTGGTAGATATGTTGGAGGATAGGGATAGGATACAGAGGGATCTAGACAAATTAGAGATTGGGCCAAAAGAAATTTGATGAGGTTCAGCAAGGATAAGTCCTGCACTTAGAATAGAAGAATCGCATGTGGTGCTACAGACTACAGACCAAGTGATTAGGCAACAATTCTGCAGAAAAGGACCTAGAGGTTACGCTGGACGAGAAGCTGGATCTGAGTCAATGTGCCCTTGTTGCCAAGAAGGCTAATGGCATGTGGAGTTGTATAAGGAGGAGCATTGCCAGCAGATCAAGGGGCAGGGCCGGCGACAGGAATTTTGGGGCCCCGTACGGCAGACTGTACGCCCCCCCCCCCCCGCCGGTCTCCCGCCGCCCGCGGGGGGCCCCCCCCCCCGCCGGTCTCCCGCCGCCCGCGGGGGGGGCCCCCCGCCGGTCTCCCGCCGCCCGCGGCCCCCCCCCGGCCGGTCTCCCGCCGCCCGCGGCCCCTCCCCCCGGCCGGTCTCCCGCCTCCCGCGCCCCCCCGGCCGGTCTCCCGCCTCCCGCGGCCCTGCCCCGCCGATCTCCCACGCTCCCCCCCCCCAGCCGGTCTCCTACCTCCAGCGGGCCCCAACCCTGGCATGTGCTGCGGCCGCGTGGCCGGACGGGAGAAGCAAAGGGGGGGCGGGGCTGGCTGCCGGGAGAAGCAAAGGGGGGCGGGGCTGGCTGCCGGGAGAAGCAAAGGGGGGCGGGGCTGGCTGCCGGGAGAAGCAAAGCGGGGGCGGGGCTGGCTGCTGGGTGCCGGGGGAGGGGTCTCCCGCCGCCCGCGGCCCCCCCCCCGGCCGGTCTCCCGCCTCCCGCGGCCCCCCCCCGCCCCGCTGATCTCCCGCGCCCCCCCCCAGCCGGTCTCCTGCCTCCCGCGGCCCTGCCCCGCCGATCTCCCACGCTCCCCCCCCCCCCCCAGCCGGTCTCCTACCTCCAGCGGGCCCCAACCCTGGCATGTGCTGCGGCCGCGTGGCCGGACGGGAGAAGCAAAGGGGGGCGGGGCTGGCTGCCGGGAGAAGCAAAGGGGGGCGGGGCTGGCTGCCGGGAGAAGCAAAGGGGGGGCGGGGCTGGCTGCCGGGAGAAGCAAAGCGGGGGCGGGGCTGGCTGCTGGGTGCCGGGGGAGGGGTCTGGTGAGCGCGCCTCGCTCACAGCCCTGGCAACAACGGTTACAGCTGTACCGGCCCCAGACTTCAGGGGCCCCCCCTGAAGTCCGGGCCCGGTACAGCTGTAACCGTTGTACCACCCTGTCGCCGGTCCTGTCAAGGGGTGTGATTATTCCCCTCTATTTGACATTGGTGAGGCCTCATCTGGAGTACTGTGTTCAGTTTTGGCCCCCTTGCTACAAGAAAGATGTGGACAAATTGGATAAAGTCTAGCGGAGGGCAACAAAAATGATTGGGGGCTGGAGGACTTATGAGGAGAGGCTGAGGGAACTGAGATTATTTAGTATGCAGGAGAGAAAAATGAGGGGGGGGATTTGATAGCTGCTTTCAACTACCTGAAAAAGGATGGATCTGGACTGTTCTCAATGATACCAGATAACAGAACAAGGAGTAATGATCTCAAGTTGCAATTGGGGAGGTCTAGGTTGGATATTACAAAACACTATTGCACTAGGAGGGTGTTGAAGCACTGGAATGAGATACGTATGGAGGTGGTGGAATCTCTTTCCTTAGAAGTTTTTAAGGTCAGGCTTAATAAAGCCCTGGCTGGGATGATTTAGTTGGGGATTGGTCCTGCTTTGAGTAAGGGGCTGGGCTAGATGACCTGCTGAGGTGCCTTCCAACCCTGATATTCTATGGTTCACTGCACTGATAGATTTTGGATGTTACTCTCAGAAGAGTACAAACCTACTTTTATTCTTCATTAGTTGGATTGTTGCTAATCTTTCTCCATTGGCCGACAGTGTAATTCAGTCAGTTCTGTGTGTCACAGTACCATTCCACGTAGTTCAACACAGAGCATTTAGAGAGGAAGTATTGTACTCATGCAAGTAGGGATCCATATTGTTGGTAACAGGAATCTGGCAGTGAGGCAGAGCTCTGTGGCTCTCTCTGAACTTAATTTTGAAAAGAGTTTGCATGCTCCTATATGTCAAAATAATATGTAATTAATTTCTCAATTATTGATTTTTTTTAAAAGCAAACTTGGAAGCATTTCTAATTTTTTCCAAAGCTAGCAAAATGGAATGCTAAAAACCGTTTCTATAATTTAGATTAGCTGTCAGGGAAGTTAGGAGGAGGATGTTAACAGGCTGTTTTTCAGTGATGAACTTTCAGCTCAGGTACTCCTCTCTTAGTCCAGTAGTGCCTGGATCTGTGAATCTTCATTACATACTTCAAGGCGTGCCATTTTCCTAAGTTGCTTGCGTGGGTGGTTGGATTGATCACTTAATGCAGGGGTCGGCAACCTTTCAGAAGTGATGTGCCGTGTCTTCATTTATACACTCTAATTTAAGGTTTCGCCTGCCAGTAATACATTTTAACACAGGTGTTGGCAACCTCTTGCCAGCCAAGGTGTCAGCATAGTGCCAGCCTGGGGTTCCTTCACCCAGGCCAGCAGTGGGTGCTGAGGGACCCTGCTGACAAGGGGCCAGCAGCGGGAACCCCAGAGTGGCGGCGGTGGCGGGCTGAGCCCAGGCCAGCAGCGGGTGCTGAGTGGGACCAGTGGCAGGAGCCTGGCTGGCAGGAGCACCCGGCGGGAACCCCAGAGTGGCGGCGGGCTAAGCAGCTCAGCCTTCTGCTGCATGCCATCAGAAATCGGCTCGTGTGCCACCTTTGGAACGCGTGCCATAGGTTGCCGACCCATAATTTAACATATGAGTGGGATGAAGCTACATGTGAACTGAGAGATACTTTTAAAAATCAACATTTTATAGTTACTTTTTTTGTTGTACAATAGAACCAAAATTTTTTGTTTGTATCAAATCCAGTTTACATATATATGTATGTGTATATATAAATTAAAAAATATATACATGTGTGTGTGTGTGTATATGTAAATAAAAAAATAAAATGACAGTTCAGCAGAACCGGGTCATAGCTTATTACAGAAAAGTTTGTGTGTTAGAGGTGCTTTTTGACTACTAAACACAGCCTAAAATGATATAGTTTAATGGGGGGGGGGGGGGGGGAGAAGAACTTTGACCCAAGTTTCTTGCCACAGATATTTGTTAACAAGTTTGATAGAAAAGAAAATGTATTGTTTGGTTTAAATTTACTGTATCAGATATGTAAACATACAAAGCAATACTCAAGATCTGTGACAGTTAGAAAGTTTTGAGTGATTTTTGTCTGAAGAGGATTTTTTTTTAAACATGTTCCCCAGGGAGACATTTAGGATACGGAGTGCTTTATGTGCTATCATCACTATTTAATATCTGCAGATAGCTAAAAGTCTCCAGAAGCATGTCACAGAAACTCTATGCCTAGTATAGGCTTTATAAGTCTGGCCTTTAGCAGAGTCTGGTGACTGTATGGCCAAGAGGCATGAAAGTGTGTGCTGTAACTCACACAAACATGGGAACATTGCTTATGGACATAAGAAATGTGAGCATATTGAAAGGTCGGATCGTTTATATAGTAAATAACAATGTAATATTTGTTTTGTAATGTGCATTGTTTTATTTAGAATGGTTAATACTGTTGTTGCATTTAGAATCCATTGCAATTATAATGAAACAGCTGTCAGATCTGTTGAGGATATCATTTATAGCAACAAATTCCTTCATTATGACAGAAAAATGGAAATGTATCATTCTTCTTGCGCTAACTTTGTACAACAACGGGTGCGTGGTGACAATTTTCTTAATGTGTGAGACATCTCCAAAACAAATTAATGCTACGGAAAACCTTCCACTAAAGATATCATTTAGATAGCAGTCAACTCTTGTATTATGTTCATAGCTTACATTTTGAAGTAGCTACACTGTTAAAATTTTAATAACTGGAACTTCAAAATATGCACAGCATTCCAGTGAGAATTGGCTTATGGTTCCTATTGTGGTATCTTGTAGTATACATGGTGGTGTCATTTGCCTGATTACAGTTGAGCTGGTTAATCTCTGTCTCTCTCAAAATTGCAAAATACAATTAAGTTGGTGAACAAGATCGCAACTCCATTTTCATCTCTCCTCTTTTCTTTTTTTTAGAAAGTTGCAAGAAACACAGATGTCAACAGCCTCGAAGCTGGAGGAGGCTGAACACAAAGTTCAAGCTTTACAAACAGGTTTGGCATTGCTGTTGTGATCTATACCAATGGCCAGGATGGTGGTGGGATAAATACATTGAAAAGAAATCCAGACTGAGCTTGAACCAGATCTTGCAAGCCTATGTTAGGACTTAGGGGAAGATCCAGGAATGCTTAAAAATTGCCTTGCAAACCAAAGCTTCTGTTGGGCTTTTTAGCCCGGGGGTCTCAGGTATTGGTGGCATCTTGATCTCTCCCCTGTTCTTTGTCTGTGGCACAGAGCAGTTTAGTCTTCTGAAGACTGAAATGCTGTTGTCTAATCCAAATTATTGGGCTCAGTATAGAGGTAACTGGGTGAAATTTAGTGGCAAGGGACAGATCAGTCTACATGATCTAATGGTCCCTTCTGGCCTTAAACTCTGCATCTATAAAATAAATGCACACTTGTGCCATAGCCAACTATTGGTGGATGTAATTGGTAAAACCTACCGTCTTTTTCGGCATATAAGACGCCCTTTTAACCCCCCAAAATAATCTCAAAATTAGGGGGGGCGTCTTATATGCCGAATATATGAAACACTTACCGGGCAGCTGGAGCTGGGGCGGCTGCAGGTGGCCCAGCGGGCGGGGCGGGGCGGCGCTTCCCCCCCGAGCCCACCCGCATGTGTTCGGGGCCGGCGGGGAACGAGAGCAGCTCGGGCCCCGGGGCCCCTGGGAGTGCCCGCCCGCGCGGCGGGGACGGGAGAGCGAGGCGCTTTTTTTTTTTTTTTTTGGTCCGGCTTTTTTATTGAAAAACTCGGGGGCATCTTATAGGCCGGAGCGTCCTATAGGGCGAAAAATACGGTATATAGTATAGTAGATATGTCTTTGGAATGTTCCTGCAACCAAAACAGGCCACAGAGCTGCTGACTACATCCATATTTGCCTTTCCTCGACGTATTATGCTCTGGTCTCACACCTCTAATTTGTGCTATGGTCAGAATTCAACGTGAATCTTATTTCTGCTTCACATCAAGCAACCTGCTATTTACTTTGCTATTCATCCCTGCACAGTTACGTTTGCCAATCCATCTAAGGTGTAGGGCCCATTGGATTTCTTCTCCCTGTAATCACAAGACATTTAAATTTGACTCTATGGATTTATTAGAATAAATATTTTAGTTGAAGGAGCAATGTGAAATGAATAATGTCTAGCTACATTAAGCACAATGGTAACTGGAAACTTTTACAATTCAAGAGAAACAGATTAAAAAATACAGAAAAACTCTCTTAATGATTTAGATCAGTGGTCCCCAACCTTTTTATCCACGCGGACTGGTCAATGCAGGAGAATTTTACTGCGGCCCGGGGGGAGGGGGGGGGCTTTATACTATTGACAGCCGCGACCCCTTTTTAATTTTTACCGCGGTGCGGCGGACCCTTGCATGTCCGCCGAAAAGCCGCCAGATAAATTTAATCCGAAGCGGAAGCGATCACGGCAGCGCTAAGTCATCGCGTCGCTGAGGGAGGGAAAGCGGCGGCGGCACGCTCGTATGTCCGCCGAAAAGCCGCCGAATACATTACCTACGATGCGGAAGCGATCGCGGCGGCGCTGCGTTCCCCGCGGCACTGCTGAAAGGAAAGCGGCCGTGGCCCGGTACTGATTGATCCACGGACCGGTACCGGTCCGCGGCCCGGGGGTTGGGGACCACTGATTTAGATGATGAAAAAAGGTTTTATTTGTTTGGTCAGATAAAATCCTTAATGCCAGATGATTTTTGGACAGGAAACAATTTTATAGTGGGATAAAAAATTGAGTAGCCTTTTTACATTGTACAAAGTACTGGTCTGTTACGGTACCAGTAACGTTTCAACGTTTTATGTCTCGTAGCCTTGGAAAAAACTCGGACAGAATTATTTGACCTAAAAACAAAATATGATGAAGAAACTACTGCAAAGTAAGTTTTCACCATTTTCTTCTTATATATCTTCCTTTAGTACCCCACCTTCCTAATTTTGTATGTTATATCTGGAAAGAAGGGTGAGATGGAGGTGGTTTTGGAGTAGAAATAAGTAGGAAAACATTGGCATAATTGAATGTCCTGTACTGAGTCTGATTACATTAATGTGTCTTCTAGAGTACCTAGTTCCTCTCATGTCTTGCGTAGGCAAGGCAGGAGGTGATGCAACAGGGCAGAGAGTGGATGGAGCCTTGGCTCTATCCCAACTAATGAACCTGTGTGCTAGAGGAACATATATTGTGTTGCATAAGGACTTTGGACAATTTATTCCCTCCGTGGAGCAGTAGGGAGACCAGGAAGAAGATTGCTTCCCCAAGTCAATCTCCCTCCTGTGCTTCTCCAGGGCAACAAAACATTGCTCCTTACACTGGGTCATATCTCATTGCCATAATCTCTAGTCCTTAGGAATAACAGGAATGTGGTGGTCATGCCAATAAGATATTGGTGGGTAGAGATCTGTCTGTAGTAGTGGTAGTCTGTAGTAGAGGCCTACTGGCATCCATTCTTCAGTTGTGTCCAAATCTGCATCAAAATTGAGTTCTTTAGGGACTAATCTTGCAAATTCTGAGGATTCTTAATCCCCATTATGATTCTTGGGAGCTGCAGTGTTTGAAACTTGACTGGGCCCCTAATTGTTAAGGTTCAATGTTTACTATAGAAGCAATTTTTATCCCCTTCTTACATGGACTCTATTAATAAATTTTTTGCTAATTTGCATTTTTTTAACTCAGTTGTTTGAAATGCCTCATTCAGAACTTGAATGTATTTTATTTTCTTACTGATTGCATTCTTTTCCAATTTATGCAATGATAGCTGTGTTTCTAAAGGAGCTAGAAATTAACATACTTTTTGCTTATCTTTTTCCCTGGGTTTGTATCATTGATACTAGATTTGTTATTAAAAATTTCTATTACAGAGGATTCTACAATCACAGATGAGGAAACATGTATTAGGTGCTATATAAACATGTAAAAAAAAATTTTAAATAAATCTTTCACTGGCAGAATGGTGGATTTTCTCTTTTCAAAAAGTGGGATTTCCTTCCACTGTAATTTATTTTAAGGTGAGCAAAAATTTTGCTCTAAGCTATTTGATAGACTATTTGGTATATTTTGCTCCTTCTGAGCTATTTATATATAGAATATTTGGAGTTAATCTTGCCTATGATCCTTGCTATATATACAGTTAAGTAGAACCAATAAGCAGTATATCAGATAACATTTTCATTATGTTCTGTTATGCAGTGATTTTGCAGCCTGAGTCAAGAATATAGTAGTCCTATAGCTAAATCCTGTAATAGACATTCTGGCATGTGTTTTGTCCTTTACATACATTTGCTTTTCTAAAACCTTAGTTTTTTAAAACCTTAGTTTAATCTGACATCAACAGAAATGTTCTTATGATTGTCTTTTATTTCTTGTGCAAATAGTTTTGTAAAACAATCTCCTTCAGTGTTTGCAACCCAAATTTTGCAAATTGCAAATCCATGAAAATATGAAAGGGGAACTGACTATAAATCAGGGATGGGTAAGCTATAGCTTGCCCCTGACCCCTCCCCTGGAGCCTCAGCGTGCCGCAGGTAGCGCTCTGGGGTGCAGGGCTGCACGCTCCTCTGGGAGAGCAGGGCAGCGTGTCTGACTCCGGCTGGGCCACCAGGCATGTTGCTCTGAGCAGCGAGGATTCTGAAGGGAGCAGTCAGAGAGTGGGAACTGGGAGGGGATCGGATGGGGGCAAGGCCAGGCTGTTTGGGGAGGCACAGTCTTTGCTACCCGGCTCTCTCTACAGTTCTGTAACCCCAATATGGCCCTCGGGCCAAAAGGTTTGCCCACCCCTGCTATAAATGAAAGTTAAACTAAGGAGTGTATTTTCATTGTTCAAGTTGAAAGAAACATGAAAAGTAAATAAACAGCAAAAAGGGTAAAAGGGGAATTAAATTTTTAAAATTGTTTTGGTCTAAATAATCTGAGCTGCTAATAGCCTTGACCGATTGGAAATTTTTATTTTAAATATATATGTCATTATCTTCAACATGTCTTTGAAAAAAATGGCCCTCTGTGATTTGATGCAGATGAATTGGAATGTTTACAGATAAGGAAGTAATTTTTTTGGGGGGGGGGAGGATGTTAAGTTAATACTGGTTGTATGACTTTCGATTGTGGAATGCAGAGATCGCTCGTAATTGTTTGAAATGTCAAAGGCATCTGAATATTATAAAAAAAGAAAAGCACAGCAGAAAAAGTTAAGGCTTTAGGTATCAGCATAACAGGCTTGGATTTTTCTACAGCCACTGTTTAGGATCATTATGAAGCTGAAACTTAATGTGTAAAAATTGCTTGTTTATCTTTTGGTGGTTTTCTAAATTTTGTAGTACAATTTGATACGTGCAAAGCTAAGCACAACCCAAACCATGTTCTTGACCATTTACTAGCAGTGCAGCTTAGAATGAGATCAGTTTGAAATTAAAACCTTTAATAGTATTAGCCCCTTTTGTTACGTGTTGCATAAAGATTTCCCCTTTGTACTAATGAGCAGGTAGACCACTTAATATTCTTCTGGGAGACTTGTCATCTGATTACCCTTCTCCTGGCCCCTTTTATTGGACAAATGTCTCATGTCTAGGGCATTGAAGGTGTTAATGACAAAAAGAAGTTTTATGATGTGCAGTCATTGCAGTGTGTCAGCTGGAATATCAGAAGCTGAATTTGACAAGATGGCAGCAGTAAAGTTTTCCATGTGTAGGCTTGAAGTAAAATGTAATTAGCCTTTATGCACAGAACAAGGATCCATTGATGAATACAGCTGGTCTTTGTTTTCTTCTGTCATTGAGTGTGGGAGGTAAAAGTGTTCTTCTTCATGTTTATTAATGCAAGATTCCTTAGACAAATGGCAAGTACAGTTTAATATTTGTTGGAACACAGAGAGGCTTGCCAAAACAGTTGTGTAAGAGGATTTCAAGGTTTTCAGATTATAATCATGTCTGGGTTAAATAAATGAATGATTGCTCTGCCTTTTTCAATTAAAGAGGCACATCCTCTCTTGAAGCCTAATACTGATTTTGTTTGCAGTCTCACACGTTTCTATCAGCAAACCTGGATTTAACCAACACTAATGAGTTTGATCTGGAGATTCTATCAAAGCTGGAACAGAAAAAGCAAACTTGGATCTTGAGTTCCTGTCAAATTAAAGAAAAGCTTTTTTCCTAGTGAAAACAGACTGTTTGTCTATGACGGAAAAGAGACGCTCTACATGTATTTCCCTGTGTTTTCTCCAGAACACACATTCTGCTCATATCCTCTTTCACTTGTGTTTTGGTGCTGCACACTCCAACAAGTGTTTCAGATTCCTAACCGAGTTGTTAATGCTCTGTCAGCGAAAGTGTTGGAATTCAGTTTAAAGTGAACTCCAGAGCCATCTCTTTGCTCTTACACCCCTTCCCCCACAACATAAGTGAATTCCAACTGGGAAAGGACCTTCAGTTGTAGCAAGCCTACTGTGTGTGCTACATTACTGTTAACATGTGGGTTGAGGTGCCTTTGATGAAAGAAAATATCACTGAAATACCACACTCCTGGTAAATTCTAAACAGTCTGAGGATTTTAGATACTGTACCTGTTCCTACAATAGGAAACTTCCATTAAAAATAAAATAAAACAAATAGGGAGAGAAACTCCTGCCATACTCCTTGTCCATGTGACTTTGAAATTGAGGCCCAAAGAGATGAAGTGACATGCATAATGCCAACAAGTCTGCTCCTGGCTGGAGTCTTGAAATGGGGGGGGAGGTAACATAATGGCACAAAAGTTTTTTGGACTTTTAAAAATCTAAATAAAGAGAACATCATAATATTTGAAAGTTACTACTGAAGTCAAGCTGTTTGGACTCTGTTAAATTCTTCTAGCTAGTTTAATGTATGTACTGTTTTGATAGTCAAGAATCTGAGAGGTAGCCGTGTTAGTCTGGAATTGCAGAAGTGACAAAGGGTCCTGTGGCACCTTAAAGACTAAAGTATTGAAGCATAAGCTTTAGTGGGCTAATAACCATGGGTGCATCCGACAAAGTGGGTATTAGCCCACGAAACCTTATGCTTCAATACTTTAGTTAGTCTTTAAAGTTCCACAGGACTCTTTTGATAGTGTAGACCTGAGCTAACTCTTGCAAGAGTTTCTTAAATATCTCTGTTGAAAATACTCAGTTCTATTTTCTGGTATCATGTAAAAGGCAGTGTGTGTTTAGCAATTTAGAAAGGAATTCACAGACATTCAGGCACACCCCTGGCTGTTATCCTAGTTCATTTTCTTTATCCTGACATTTATAGAGGTCTTCAGATGGACGTATATATAGTGCTGTGCGGTCTGACCACCCCGCCCCTCCATTTCCTTCTTTTACTGTCTTTGGTCTAGGACGGAATCCGCAACAGAGCCCACGTCTTCTGTTCCCTCAGTAGTGCCTTAGCTGTTAGTTGTAGTGTAGTTAGTACTTTTCTTCTTCTGCTGCTCCTTGCCTCGATTGAAAAAAACAAACCAGAACTCCTTGCTCTTTTTTGTTTTAGCTTTAACTTTACAGCTGTTCCATAGCTTCGGTTTTGATTTCCCTGCTTCCTGCTCTTTCTGACCGGGAAATATTGTCCCTCAGCCTTATGCCCAGATCTCCTGGGTTTAAGAGGTGCATCTCTTGCTGAGCCGCCTTCCTGGTAACGGATGGTGATCTGCACCGTATTTGCTGTGTGGGAGAGGGACACATACCACAAAAATGTTCCCACTGCCACAACTTGATGGCCAGGGCCAGAAAAGACCTTTGGTTAAAATTTTTCTTCTTGGAAAAATGGCTGCATCGGGCATTGGACCCAGGCCTGGACTCTCCCCCTCTGAGGCCCTCATGCTCTGCCAGGTCATCTGCCGATGCTCATTCCCCACGTCCCTCCAAGAGAAAGTCATTTCTTCCTTGTTCTGATAAGAAGAAACAGGCTTCCGCCTCACACTCTGAGCCACAGCCTGCCAGAACACTGCAAGGTCAGTCACCTCAACATCCTCTGATGGAGGACATAGCTCCTCGGCCTGTCCAAGTATCTTCAGCACAAAAGAAGCCCTCGGTATCATCTCTCGGCTCTGGAGTCTGAGACAGGCCACCTGTGCATGGATTCAAGAAGGATAATGGAATCTTAAACAGCTGAGCTTGATTTTTTTATCATGCTGTCATTTTAGCCACACATTGGAGGATAAGAGTCTAGTGTGTGTGTGTCTAAAGTAGCTAAAATATAGTATGTCTGTAAGGAAATTTTGCCCTTGAAAACAAAGAAAGCACAGCGTGTCTGCCATGGTCCTTGGGGCATAGCTACTGCTCACCTTGAATAACAGGAAAAGATAATCTGAATAAATCCATGGATCATAAACAAACAGTTAATCTATTTCCTATAGGAACCTGTCTTGTGTGATAGGCAGGTTTGCATATTTCTAATCTAAAGCAAAGCCCTTTGTCAGGTACCATATTAAAATGGAAAATGCTGCAATATACTTTTCTAACACTTCTGAAGAGAGATTCCAGCGGCTTGTCCCACTCCTGCAAGATGATTGTGTGGACAAACAAATGAGTACGTCTTGCGTGTGGCATGCTTCCTCGTTTAACTGAAAAAGGTGGCTGCTCAAAAATGGGAAGCAAGTAAAAAAATAAAAATAATAATAATAAAAAAACCAACCTTCCTTGTCTGTGACCTTTCAGGGTTGTGAATTACAAAATCCAGAGCCCTGAAAACACAGTGTCACTGTTCCCTTTATTTTTCTTTATTTTTTGGAAAGTCGCACATTTTCCAGGAGTGCTGGAGGACCATCCTGATTATATGCAGACACTGGAGTGCTTCATAATACCACTTTGGAAATTCATCCCATGTTTCCATTTTGGTTTTATTTTTTATTTATAGAGAACTCCTTGTTATCCGTCAATAACTATGTATCTGGCACAAAGCTCTTTAAGTTTCATTAGATATCAATATGCTGCTTTCTCATTGGTCTTTTTTTTTAAGTGTCTCGTCATTTATGACCATAAATGAACCTAATCCATTCACTCCCTTTACGTTTTGATACAGGGTCCAAAATATCATACGTCCTCTGACCATAAAAAGTAGCATGCATCTCTTATGTAGTTAGTAAAAAGAGTTCTTGCACAAAATGCTGGTTTTATACTGTAACTTTCAAAGTATTACACTACAGCCCTAACTATATAGGGTCTTAAATTGAGTATTGCTGAGTATACTCACTGCTCCTGTTGACTTCAGGGACTTGATCAGGGCCAGAGAAAGTAAATTCTACAACTGTCTTGATGATTTACAGATGAAAGCTTCAGCCTGATTTAGGAGTTTAAAACTTTTGACATCATTAATTTCCCCATCTCGCCAATATGTAACCAGCTTTTAAGGGGCGGTATAAACTTCCATTGCCCCCCAAATCTGCAACCCAATGGCAGCAGGAAGGGAATGGCTCTTGTGGAAACATGTCTCTGGGGCGTGAGTGTTTCTGCATGCCCAGATACAATCTGTCTGCACCTGTCTGGGTGAAGGAGGGATGGGCAATGTTCTAGTTAGTGATAAGGAGGATTGTGTTGCCTGCAGATATTCAGCAGGTTATGGAGTGGTATGTCCCAGCTACTACTTCAGAGTGGTCTAACAGTCACAGGGATGTGTCACATGGAGTGACCCAAAAATTACTGTCATTTGCAGTAGTTTAACCCACCCACCCAAGTTCCTTATTCAAGGAGCAGTTGCAGAATTGAGAAGAGTGGGTGTAAAACACATGGCTGTACTTGGCACAGAAATAAAGCTTCAGGTCAGGGAATAGCCTGTTTTATCTGCTTCAGAAACTTCTACTGGCCACAGGGACATGTCACTTGGTGTGAGCCAAGAAGTATTTTGTTTGCACACCCAATTATCTGTTACCTATTCAAATGAAAAGACAATTTCATCATGTAGGGTAGGAGTTTTATTTGTTCCACAAAAAATATTGTTATGAAATTAAACCAGAAGTTGGTGAAATTTAAAAAAAAAATATATTTATCAAAGTATATATTTTTAAAAACCAGCCTTTTGAGTATGGAATGGTAACCACAAATTAGGGATATGAAACCTGCAACCAGTTTGTCTTGGTGTTTGGGAGGGAAGAGTGTATTTACAAGCTGCAAGTCTAGTAATAATCTTTTATATTTATCTAGCATGACTCTCCAAAGAAAGATTTTTTACAAATATTAATTCATTGCCTACCGGCTGGGACAGATATCTCTATTTTATAGATTGGGAAACTGAGGCACATAGCTGTTGATTAGGTTCATAGAAGGGAGTTAGATCCCATAGAAGGGATCAGAAATCATATCAGTAGATATAGGTCATATCTCTGCCTCTTTCACTTACCTAGCACTTCTCAAAGCTCAGTATGAATGCTAACTGACTAAATTTCACTTGTAAATTTAAAGGTGGGGTTAACCCTATAGTTTGTGTTGACAGTAGCCCTTTAAAATAATGCTTTGCTCAGTACCTCTCAACATCTGATTAGCCAGAATTTTCTAATTTCATGATTTTGAGCAATGAAGGCTGGTGTTGCAAAATGCTGACTATGCCAGCTTCTCTTCAGTCCTCTTTCCACACCAGCAAGCCCTATACTTGTTTTGAAATGATTTTTGTTTAATTTTTGTTTTGGGTATTGTAACTGGCCTTGGAGTTTAATATGTTAAATATCAAGCAATGGCTAAGAATTTATTTGCTACAGTTTTTTCAACTCTGTTATATGTATTTGTTACACAGTGCTACTGTCTTAGTAAAGTTTTAAACAACTCATGCAACTGTGTAACTATAGAATAACTAACTGTCTTATTAGATTTAAATTTGGTCTTTATTGGAGACACTTCTGTGAAAATGGGAACAGTTTATAGTGTTATCCCACATGGCTGATAATGTAAAGGAAACTGGAGTCACGCTGCAAAGACAACTATACCCTGCTTTGCCTTTCACCATGTGTGTATGGGAATCTCTGTCTTATGTAAAACAAATGAAATGCTATGCCAAACAGCTGGCTCTGCAACCAGAGTGCGCAGGATCTTTGTTTAGGGCCATCGTTAAAAGATTTCACAAAACAGCCTTAAAAATGAAAAGTTTCCTTTCCGAGAGAGAGATAATTGAACTCATTGATTTGTTTCACGGTTTGTTTGCCCTTTCATTCCCTTCCTGAGGTGCTGTTTGTTGAGGAATGTCTCCAATTGCCAGAAAGACCGTGGGGTGTCTAATATTTCCCCGGCAGCTCTCCTTTCAGCCAGAGCAGAGTATTGTGGCAAGCCTGCGATATGAATTTTTAATGCAGAACTTTATAACATAGCCCTTGCAGCACGGCTGCACTACTCTCTTGAGCTTTCAGATTTAATGCTCTGATGAACAGAGCACAGACTAGGGGCATTCTACATCAGTCAGAATTAACCCCTCAATTACCAAATGTAGATCAGTTAATTTCCCTCAAGATTAACATTGTGTGTTGAAGAAAGGTTTCAAATAATGTGCTCAGAAAGGTATCAGAATAACTTTGAATTTGATTCCTAAAATGCTGATCTATACTTCATACCTTGGCCTCCGTTTCTAATTATGGGGGTCTTTTAATGTTTGTTACTCTTTGTTACGCTAGGAGGGTGGTGATGCACTGGAATGGGTTCTCTACGGAGGTGGAGGAATCTCCATCCTTAGAGGTATTTAAATTAGGCATCTACATCAATGTTTAAGCAACTAATTAAAGAGTGATTTTGAAGGATGCTAAACCTCAGTGGCTCCCATTGTCTGAAAATTTCAACCACTGTTTATGTCACTTAATCTCAGAGATTGAGTCTCCTCAATTTCCGGTGAAGTCAAGGCACTTGGCAGTATCTGTCTCTTTGTTTTCAGAGTTGTGAAATCCCTAGAAGATGAGATGCACTAGAGGTACTGTGTAATTCTATTCTACACAGATGACTTTGAAAAAACAAGAGGTGACCAAAGTCATGTTTGGGATGATGGAGCTACAAACTCTTGTCCAGAGAATCCATGCAATTTAGTTAAAACTGTAGTCTTTAGGACTGACATTTCACATCTTTTAGTGAAACCTCGCAATGAGAATGACCTGTCTCACCATGGTCTAATTTATGTTTGTCTCACACACACACAAAAACAATTGCTTTCATCAGCAAAAACACCATATGCAAACTCAATGTAAATATAGGACTATTATTCAACAGAATTTTTGCCTCTTCTCTATAATAGGAAGTATAAATATATTGTATGTCTGAGCTAGCAGCTCAGTTCCTTTTAGCTCAGTAGCGTAGAATTTACCAAGAAAACTGGAGACCAGAATTCTTCTCCTATTAGTGACTTGTTCCCTGTCAGTTCCCTCCTTAGTAATAGGCCATCTAGAGCTCCTCCCACTAAGCATTAATGCACTGTTTAGTAGCCCCACCTCTTCCCCTGAGGCCCTGCTCCTGTCCACTCTTCTCTCCCCTCCCTCCCCATTGCTCGCTGCTGCTTTTCTTCTAACCCCTACCCCCTGCCTGTGTGAGGAGGGACTTATTTGTGGAACCAGGGTGGGAGCTGCAGGTGCCCAACAAAGGTAGGAGGCAGCCCTAGCCGAGTAAGGTCTGGAGCTGGCACTCACAGTAACTGGACTTTGGGTGTCCAGTCAGTAGATGTGACTGGATGCTGTCAGGTCCTCTTTTTTGACCAGACTGGGCACCTGGCAACCCTATTAGCACTCTGGAACTCCTGACCCTAGGCAGGAGGGAGTGACCTGTGGTTCTATTTGTACAGGAAGATAAGTGATAGTCCCCATTTGGGCATGTTTGAGCAAGGAAATATATCAGTGTTGTCACTCATTTCAGACCCAGAGAGAACATGGACCTGTCATGTTTGCCGTGTGCACCCTTTCTCAACTGAGTGTTCAGATAGGCACTCAAAGTATCACATACACAAATTTAGAACAAAGTTGTCTGTTTTTAACCTGCAAATGCTTCAATATAGCCAAATTCTGTGTAGTGAAGTGTAAAGGAGTTCGTTTTATTTGAATAACATCACAAATAAATAAATACTAATTTGAGAAAAACCTGTTTTGGGGGGAAAGGAATTATTCTCATGCGAAAATTTCATTAATTACTCTGAAAAAAATGCTGCTTGTGTTTTTCTCTGAATCTAGAGGTTTTCAAACAGCTCCTCTTTTTATCCCCTCAACTTCTGCACACTTACCTGACACAGTAGTACATCTGCAGAAGGAGTCAGATTCAGACAGTGCATCTGGGTACAAAGTAAAAGTTGTTAAAAAGATATTATGCAGATAGTTTAAAGCTGAGACCTATACAGTACATCATAGAATCATAGAACTGATAGGAGCTTGAGAGGTCAAGTCCGATTCTCTGCACTCAAGATGGGACTAAGTATTATCTAAACCATTCCTTACAGGTTTTTGTCTAACCTGCTCTCAAAAATCTCCAGTGATGGAGATTCCACAACCTCCCTAGGCAGTTTTTCAGTGATTAGCCACCCTGAGAGTTATGAAGTTTTTCCTAATGTCCAACCTAAACCACTCTTGCTGAAATTTTAAGCCCATTGCTTGTCCTTTCTGCAGAGGTTAAGGAGAACAATTTTTCTCCCTCCTTTCTGTAACAGCCTTTTATGTACTTGAAAACTGTTATGTCCCCTCTCAGTTGTCTTTTCTCCAGAATAAATAAACCTAATTTTTTCAAACTTTCCTCATAGGTCATGTTTTCTAGAGCTGTAGTCATTTTTGTTGCTCTTCTCTGGACTTTCTCCAGTTTGTCCACATCTTTCCTGAAATGGACACAGTACTCCAGCTGAGACTGAATCAGCGCAGAGTAGAGTGGAAGAATTACGTCTTGCATCTTGTTTACAACACTTTTGCTAATACATCCCAGAATGGTGTTTGCTTTTTTTACAACAGTGTTAGACTGTTGAGTCATATTTAGCTTGTGATTCACTATGATCCCGAGATCCCTTTCTGTAGTACTCCTTCCCAGGCAGTCATTTCCCATTTTGGAAGTCTGATACTGTTATAGAGAATGACAGCACAGTTGAAAAAATTGAGTACCATGTCAAGAATTGAGTGACTCGTATTCTAGTCTCTCACTTCTGCTGTGTTACCTTGGGCACAATACTTTGCCTCAGTTTCCCTGTTTTCAAAAAAGTTACCAATCTTTGTAAGTCTCTTTGAGATCTATGGATGACAATTGTGGCTGTGTACCAAGGTTATCACTATAATAAAATTAACTTATTTTAAGACTGTACAATTTCTTTTTGGTAAGGTGAAGATCTATGTTGCCATTGATATTGACCTAACATTTTAAAAAAGCTCTACAAACACTTATCTTCATAACAGTGCCTATGTGCGGGATTGCTCTTTTCAGATGTACCTGAAAGGTATGGGTCATTTCATTATTTACTGATTTAATCCTCAAATGATGGACTAGAAACTTCCCCTTGATCTTAAAAAAAGACCCAACAAAAACAAACAAATGTCACTAAGGTGTGATAAGCACAAATACAACTGAAAATGAAGAAAAAATAAACATATTAGCGTACATGGTATTTGTGGACATGGGCACAGTGTTCTTTAACAAGAGAATAGTGCATATGCACACACAGTGCATGTAGGGGTACTTACAAAAATTGCTGTTGCTGTATGATTTTTGCTAGATTAATTATTTCAATTTGTAGCTAATTAGATAATTTTCCAATAATCTCACTTGAACATGACCAGCTATGTTAAAATGGAACCAAAACTAGATCATAACATATTTCAGTTTTTATCAAAATATTGAAAATACAACCCAGGGAAACCTTTTAATATAGGATTATAATTTAAAAATAAAAAAACGTATTTATCACCCAAGATATTTTTTTCTTATTCCCTGAACAATTGTAGTGATAGGATAACGTTTATGATCTAGCCATAAATGTATTCGGAGTTCCCCATTTACACACCATTGGTCTTTCAGCACCTTGGCAAATTGACACATTGTTTCATAGTTTTCCTGTTGCCAACCACACAAGTAACATCACACACAGCTTTGCTCAAGATCATATTCCTTTCAGCATATTTTATGCAACAGCTGCCCTTTCTTGCAAGGGATGTTGCTTCCTTCACCATCTACTCTTATTGTCTCTCTCTTGTAGACGCAAACATGTTTTTCTTATCTATTAGTCACTTACAGTAGTTACTCTAGGTTATCATTAATCATTAGAATGGACTTTAATTGTCCATTTGTAAAAATTAGGCCAAATGACATCTATTGTTATTTGCATTTTCCTGACATTTGAGGGTTTTCTGGGGCAACTATGTAACTTGAAGTTGTATTGTTTTTTTTACCTGTATCTTACCTGTTTTCTTATCTTATTTTGTATAATAATGTAAACATTATTCTGTGTTTTTAAATGTTAGACACACAAGGGAACTGAACAGGAATGGCCAATCTGTGAGTACTCCAGGATTCAAGATTTGTATTCAGTGTGGCCATGCAAAGTTGATCACCATCCTGCATAACTTTTTTTGTTTTCAGGTGTCTGGGGGGGGGGGGGGGGTCTCTGCTAAACTGCAAGCAACCTTGACTGCAGCATCCTAACTCAGTGAACCAGCTCCAGAAACCTGATTCAGGCCTGGATTGACAAATTATTTAGTGAAGTCAAATTGCTTCAAATGTCCAAAACCGGCTAAGAGTCTGCTGTCACCAATACTGTTCAGTGGCCACCGAAGAGTTTGCTGTCACCAGCACAGTCTAGTGGGCTGTTCAGGGACCATGAAAAAGATACTCTCCTTCTCATTCTTTCACCCTAAAATTTGTTTCATGGCATAAATCAGTCCTTGGTTTAATCATTGTTTTCCTAATGCCTCATTGCTTTTGGATTCTCTTGTGCAATAAAGTTAACTGGCGCGAAGAATGGTGATGGATAGAAAGTTAATCACTATTTCCCTCCACCATCCAGTATTCATTGGGAAGAGTGACACTGATAATGCTGCTGTGTATGCTCCTATAGTATTTTTGTAGACTAGTGGTCCTTTCCCCTGTGGGATATCGTTAACTCTGAGGACCAGTACAAGCTTCTTAGCTGTGGTGTTGCATGTCTCTGCTCTGGCTACACTGTAGTCAGATGGAGCTGGCTTAATTTTCTAGGTCTTCAAATGTATCAGCTTTAGTTGGGGCTTACATACTTTCCTTTTTCATACTGAAACAAATTGTTAAACAATTAATTTGTAATCACCTAGAGGCAGGGCTGTCCATTGGGACATAGGCACTGAGTTTCTAATCTACTGGGGGATGCTCCCCCCCAGGCCCACCCCCCACTCCACCCTTTTTCCCCAAGGCCCTCTGGAGGGGGAGAGGGAGGTTCTGGTAGGGAAGCTGCTGGTGGCTGCTGCTCACCTGCCTTCCCACCCATGTGCCGCTCACCTTCCCATTCGCCTCCTCACCTCACTCGCCCTCCTGCCCGCCGTCTCATGATTTTATTGAAGCGCAGGACCTGGGGCGGTCACCCCAATTCGCTATGTCCAGGGGACAGCTCTGCCTAGAAGGTAATAGGGTGATAAGGAATAGTCTGCAGGGATTTGTCAAGAACAAATTATGCCAAACCAACCTAATCTCCTCCTTTGACAGGGTACCTGGCCTAGCAGTTAATGGGGGAAACAGTAGATGTGATGTATCTTGATTTTAGTAAGGCTCACAGCCCCACATGACACTCTTAAGGAAACTAGGGAAATGCAGTCAAAATGGAATTACGGTAAGGTAGGTGCTGGTTGAAAGATCATTGAAAAGAGTAGTTATCAGTGGTTTGTTGTTAAACTGGGGAAATGTAACTACTGGCATCCCTCAGGGGTGAGTCCTAAGTCTGGTACTATTTAATATTTGTATTAATGACTTGGCTAGTAGAGTGGAGAGTTTACATATAACATTTGTAGATGATATGAAGCGGGGAGGGGGGGGGGGTTGCAAGCACTTTGGAGGAGAGAATTAAAATTCATAATGTCCTTGACAAATTGAAGAATTGATCTGAATTAGTAAGATTAAATTCAATAAAGACAAGTGCAAAGTACTTCACTTTGGAAGGACAAATCAAATGCACAACTGCAAAAGGGGAACAACTGGCTAGGTGGTAGTACTGCTGAAAAGGATCTAAGGGTTATAGTGGATCACAAACTGAATATGAATCAACAACGTGGTACAGTTGCAAAAAAAGCTAATATAAATATGGAGTATATTAACAGGAGTGTCGATTGGACTAAGACCTGTCAGGGATTGTCTAGGTTTATTTGGTCCTGCCTCAGCACAGAGGCTGGACTTGATGGCTTCTCAAGTGCCTTTATGCCATAGATTTCTGTGATTCCTCAAACTAAGAGGGAAGAAACACCTTGGAGATTAATTCAAGCCATGTTGTAGCCTTTTAGTCCCTTTCCTGAAAATAGGCCTTCATAGTCTTACATAATTTTAAATATATACACTGCAGTAGTATGTTGAGCCAGGTTAACTCAATAGAAAACCACTTCTGTATCAGGACATACCACAGACAATAGCTATATTTTCAGTCTTCTTGAAAGGCAGAAGCCACTAAACAGCAGTTTGAACTATTTTTGGTTACATAAGATCTCCCTCTGTACTGTGCTGAAATAATCTAATGTCCTGGCAAAGTAGTAGAAGTTAATGTTATTGATCAAAAACTCACTTTAGTTGTGATACTGATAACTTATTTCCTGACGGAGGTCATTGATTAATTCTGTCACTATCATCTTCACTGATGCTGTGGCATGTAACTGAAAGACTGAAGCTGATCAAATCAGGAGTGAGAAAAGTTGGATGGACAAGGAGTTCTGACTCAGGAGTTCAGTATTAGATGGACTTTGTGTGATGACCCCGAATGGTTGCGAAACCTTGCTCCTTTCTCTTGTTTTTCTTGTAAAAATTCTTCTTCAAGTAATGTCTGTATAGACTCTCCACTTCAGGAGTGTGAATGCGTCTTTTGCCCTATTTGGAGATTTTTGGTAGCAGAGCCCATTCACCCCGCACATGCATCCTTCCTGTCCTCCTGTTCTGTACTGAGAGTATACTGAGCTATGATGCATGAGCCATCTTCAGTTTTTTCTCAACTGCCTCGGCCTAGATTGTTTAGTCTACAGAAGAGAAGACTGAGGGGAGATTTGATAGCTGCTTTCAACTACCTGACGGGGTCCCAAAGAGGATGGATCTAGCCTGTTCATAGTGGTACCAGATGACAGAACAAGGAGTAATGGTCTCAAGTTGCAGTGGGGAGGGTTTAAGTTGGATATTAGGAAAAACTTTTTCACTAGGAGGGTGGTGAAGCACTGGAATGGATTACCTAGGGAGGTGGTAGAATTTCCTTCCTTAGAGGTTTTTAAGGTCAGGCTTGACAAAGCCCTGGCTTAGATGATTTAGTTGGGCATTGGTCTTGCTTTGAGCAGGGAGTTGGACTAGATGACCTTCTGAGGTCCCTTCCAACCCTGATATTCTATGATAAGTTCCCCCCCCCCCCAAATCCTATAAACAAATCTATATCATCCCATTTCCTTTCTCTACCTGTAAGAGTTTTTACATTTAAAAATGTAATCTGCATTCATTGAAAAAGATTGACATCACCGTATCATTTTGACTAAGTAGAAACTTTTACGAAGTTCTTATGGGATAGAACAGCGGTCGCCAACCAGTGGTCTGTGGACCACGGATGGTCCGCGAGAAAATTTTGGTGGTCCGTGGAGAAACTTGGACATTATTGCAATTTTTAGGAAGATAAATCCCTAGTAAAGGCTTCTTATTTGATAGCACTTCAAATCGCAAAAAATAGAAAGCCGTATACGACTGGAGAAGAATTAATTAAGCCTTGCTTGTTACAAGCCTGTGAAGAGGTTTTGGGGAAACAGGCTGCCCAGAAACTGAAAGTAATTCCTATGTCTGCTAACACTGTGAGGCGCAGAATTGAAGACCTGGCCGAAGATATTGAAAATCAAATGATTGAAATGGTGAAAAATTCAACGTTTTATTCAATTCAACTTGACGAATCAACAGACATAACTAACAAGGCAGTTCTCCTTTGTTTTGTGAGGTTTGAGTGTCAAGGAGAGCTAAAGGAATAACTCCTCTGTTTGCTCAACTTGTCGGGTAGAACAACCAGCTCTGAGATTTTCGATGCACTTAATGGTTATTTCCTGAGACATGGTATTGAATGGAAGAAATGTGTTGGGATATGCACAGACAGTGCCGCAAGCATGACCGGGCATCATTCAGGAGTTGTTACAAAAGTGAAAGATGTTGGACACCCAGACATCTTGTTTGTTCATTGTATTATACATCGTGAGCAACTTGCAGCGAAAAGAATGTCTCCAGAACTGCATAAAGTACTCTCTGATGTAATTAAAATTGTAAATGAAATTCAGCACAAAGCGCTCAATTCTCGAATATTTGAGGAACTTTGTGAAGAAATGGGCTCTCAATATACTCATCTTCTTCTTCACACTGAGGTGAGATGGCTGTCGGGGGGCAAAATACTAACCCGATTGTTCGACCTGCGCCAAGAAGTCAAGTTATTCTTCCAGCAGCAAAATAATTCGAAATTCCAAGATCTCTTGTCCGACGATGATTGGCTAGCCAAGCTTGCATACCTGGCAGATATTTTTTCACTGTTAAACCTTGCAAGGACAGCTTACGGACGTGTTCACACTGGGAGGTAAAATGGATGCATTTCAAAAGAAAATATTGCTGTGGCAAACGCGGTTGGCTGAAGAAGATCTGCAAATGTTCCCGAATCTTGATGAGTATCTGAAAGAGGAGGATGTCAACCGACAGGTAATAACCATTGTTCAACAGCACTTACGGTCGCTCACAGAATCTTTTGGCCATTATTACCCAAAGGAAGAGGACCCCAGACATGGCAATATGTGGGTAATGGATCCATTTTCGGCGAAAATTGAAGATAGCAATTAGCTCTCCGTAAAAAGTGAGTACCCAGTGCTGAGTGAAAAAGCCATCAAAATTTTGATTCCATTTGCAACAACCTATTTGTGTGACAAGACATTCTCATCTGTTACGGCAATCAAAAACAAGTACCGCTGTTGGCTTGAAATACAAACGGCTCTCCGTGTTGCAGTGATGTCATTGGAGCCAAGAATCCATAAACTTATTTCAAACAAGCAGCAACAAATATCACACTAATAATTTTGTTATAATTAAACAAGCTTTAATAATTTTGTTATAATTAAACAAGTGCATTTCATATTAATAAAATGGAACTTTTATGATTATTTTATAGATGTTTGTACCTTTTAAAAAAAAAATCATGTTAGTGGTCCGCGGGACTCAAAATTGTAAGTTTAGTGGTCCGTGAGGTCTGAAAGGTTGGCGACCACTGGGATAGAATACAATTTACAACTGGATCTCTAGTTCAACGGAGTACTGAACCGATTGTATTAACAGGTACAACAAAGTAATCAAAAGGTTCCATACTGCAGTTTACAACAGCAGTCTACGGTTCAGCCTGCAGCTATTTTGCTGTTACAGTGTTTCAGAGGTTACAAGAGAACTAGAGAATCTGAAATGTGTTCCTGAAAATAAAATTGGAAAAGGTTAAATTGGAAAAAATAGCACCATCACCACAGGGAGCATTTGCAATAGGACCTGGACCTAGTGTTGCCTGTAAGGGAGGATTATTTTGGAATAAATAGTTTTTATATATACAGCTATTATATATGCCATATCTGTGACTCTCACATAATCCTCCAATGTCTGGAAACTTTAAGAGGAAAAGTGTTGACTCTTCTTGGTTACATGAATTCACTGCTATTATATTGTCAGTGTAGTGGGGTGTTGGGTTTTTTTTTGTTTTTTAAGAACCAGAAGCTAAACTCATGCTAGCGAGATCCTCAGCTGGTATAAACTGGCTGCAGTAAAGAATTCAATGGAGCTATGCTGATTTATAGTAGTTGAGGACCTGGCCCATGCAAATCTAAGGGTTGGAGAAAAGAACTCCCTCCTTTCCTGTGCTCAGCCTCTGTGTGAGGCAAATCTGAGTGGTTTTATGGGTCCTCACTCTTTTCACTCAGTGCCCACCAGATTCCTCTCTACAGCAAATGAATCTTGTCTAATAATAATAAGTTGGTAGCTGCTGTTGATGAGATTGTGATCGCTACCTTTTTCCTTTCTCCTTCTTTGTGCTTCCTCTTCATCTCCTTCTCGTCTTTTTTTTTTGCCTCCTTTTCTCTGCTTAATTTCTTTTCCCAAAACAAATCATCCACTGTTATTTTTATAAGTTTCTATAAGTTTAAAAAAATTCTAACCCCATATAAGATCACAGCATCCTGAGGGAAATCCTGGCCCCATTAAAGGCAGTGGGAGTTTTGTAATTTGTCACTGTATATTAAAGACATAGCAGTCAATCCAGCAAGGTACTTGGACCCCTTGACCCTGAGCCAGCAAAATGTTTGCTCAGTCAAGTCTATATTTGCCAAGCAAAAGACAATTTTTGTAAATTTTTCAAGAGTGATGTAAATTCTAAGCAGGAGGTTATAGTCAATTAATTGAAATCTAGAGCAACTGACAATAAATAAAACCAGTTTACAGAAATGTAATCATTACAGTAAGACTTCTAATTCTTGGAAACACAGATGCTTTATTTTTTTTAATGTGATTCATGTTTTTAATTAAATAATACTGTCTCACGTGATTGTAATTTGAAAGATCAGCCTTCACAAAACACATTTCCACCTGGATTTTTTTTTTTTACCTACTATTGTTACAAGGAATAGTTAAGATTACTGTAACTGAAATATTGGAGAAAGTGATTTTTCTTAATTCTTTCAGTTTGTGTGTTTATATGCATTTGACAACATTTTTAGATAGTCACTCTCCTCTCTTCTGTAGCCAGTCAGTTTCTCATCTTGTTCGTATAGATTTTTCTTACTGGAACCAGGGAATGAAAAAAGTTAGAAATTGGGAAATGATAGGTGTAGAATCTGACACTGTTTTAACTCGTTTTGAATTGGAAAAGATTTTAAGTAGAGTATTGTTTTTAACTTGTGCAAAGTTAAACTTTTAATGGTGCAAAGTCCTACAGACTGGATAAGTTTTTAAACCTTGCCTTCAACACTCGTAAAAACGGCCTTATCTGTAAATATTTATTAATGACTAAATTTGATTAATCATTTTTTGGTATGCTTTATTGAAATGAATTTTAAATAGCTTGTTTTCAAAGGAATCCCTTAACTCCAAAGGTTTCTTCAATTAGTTTTATTGGCATTTCTATTTCATGGTACTTTTTAACCAAAATACACATTTATTAAAAAACGAAATCGAACAGGCAGTCAGGAAATTTGATGTCCCAAAATAAATTGGTTTATGTCACTATTATCTAAGAAGGTGTTATGAATATAATAAAGCTAAAATTATCTTGGACAATTACTTGGTAAACCACCTTAGTCAATACAATATGGTATCAGTGTAACCAGATATGTCATCCTACTGGAAGACTAGCCTATATTTTCAGAATGGATTATCTCAATCTGATAAACTCTTTTTATCTCTATGATCCTGAAGCAAGATCCATATCAGTGATGGGATTTTGCTTACAGTATTAAGTACGTATTATATATGACATTTATAAGATAGTGCTATCTAGAAACCCAGTACTGCAATTAAAAAAGAAACCTTCACTGTATTTTACAAAGAGAGCAGTTTCTCCGCTTCCTGACTCATGGAAAAAATATGCTTTTTAGCTGGCACTCTGGCTAGTCCTAGCACTCCGTTCTGCAAGAAGGTCTTCAGTGACTGTACAGCTAGGATAATCATAAGGTATTCTATTGTGTATATGTACATACAGAAGATATATGGGGTGTGAGGGAGAGAATAGCTCAGGTTACCAAGGATGAATGGAAAATTCTTGTAAAGGAGTACTGTGTTTCAAAGCAGAGGTGAGATGAGTATGCTGACAAGAGGAGGAGTTAATCTAGGGGCTTGTCCTCACGGGGGGGGGGGGGGGGGGCTCGACAGAAGATACGCAACCGTAGCTGAAGTTTGCGTATCTGCTGCCGACTTACCACTTGTGCCCACGGTGGCAGCAGTCGGTGGCGCACTCCCCTGGTGACTCCAGCTTGCGCCTCCCGGCAAGCTGGAGTTCCAGAGTCGATGGGGGAGCCGCGGGCAATCAGTTTATCGCGTCTTAACGAGACATGATAAATCGATCGCCAGAAGATCGATCCGGGACTGCGTTAGTGAAGACGAACCCTAGGAGATATTGAAGTACTTAAATCAGATGAGGGGGAAGCAACCAGAGAATAATAAAATGTGGTTGATTGCTGATGCTTGTATGCTTAGGAAGCAAGAACAGCACCATCAAATATAGCTATAGAATGTACCCCAAAGAATCAAACTGAATAAGATTACATTGGATAGAATATTTAATACTGGTACCATCTTAATGTTTTAACAAGACTGATGATTTCCCACATCTTACCAGCAGACTATAACCCTGTTTTGTATCCTTGCTATCTACATTATGTGTTGTAGGATGGTTAGATAAACAGGAAGACCACTGAGGCAATGGAAAACAAAACAAAAATAATCAAACATGTTTATCACTGGAACAATAAGATGGCTCCAATGGCAGACACCAAATGAATTATGCAATACATAACTTAATTTTCTGGGGCACAGATGTTTCATTTTTCCTGTATGAAGGTTACTGAACTTTGAAAGACAGTTAGTTGCAGGCAGTCTTTGATTGCTTTGTGGCTCACATGCTTGAGTATGACTTGCATTTTAGTTGCTTTTTACATGCTGTTGCTTTATCATACATAGAAAATTGACACCATATTGGGCTGCTCAAGGCCAAGCCAAGAGTAATTCCATAATTTTGATGTGCTTTGCATTTAAATGAGGGAGAAGAAAGGTTGCCGGTATTTAAATTCTGCAGCATTATTAAATCCGTGAAAGATGGAAGAAAGGAGTTGTAAGAAACCCTCTCAATTTATAGTTGGAAACAGTAGATTTATTGTCTGAGATCTGTTTTAATGATTAATGCTATATAGCTTTAATGTAACGATTATGTAAATAAGGGGTGAATTGTGGTGCATTGCTGAGTAGTCATTTAACACTTCAGTTCTTCTTTGAACATTTGTTCATATAGATCTTTTAACCATCAGTGTCTGGTGGGGCTCTGCATGTATCCTGTACATTCGCTCATCTCTTACCTCGAGGGTATAAAAGGCAGAACAGCCCCAGCTGCTACTCCTCTCCTTCTCACTGTCCACGGGACTGCTCCTGGGCAGGAGTAAGCCTGAGATTTCTGAAACACATTTCTACTTTGCTGCTAATATAACTGGATTTGTCTCCCCCACAACCCTCCTTTAGTTCCGTAATTCCAAGGGTTCAAATTAAGGTATTCCAGGACAAAACTCAGGTGATACCGATAGCTGCAGCCTGGGCATGTCCGTTCTGGTATTCCCATCTAATGCATCAATTGATCAGTCCCTCTGTTCCTCCTTTTGAACCTACTGGACATCATCTGACAGAGGCAAGGCCTGACTCCAGACTCTGAGTCCATGCATTTAACAGCATAGAATCTTGCTGACTATTTTGTGAATAGATCCCATTCATCTTTGCAAGAGGTTTTGATTTCAAAGCAGGAAAGCTTCCACCAAAAAAAATATATCAAGCAAAGAGGAAACTCTTCCCTTTCTAGTCTATTCAGAATCATGTTCAACTTTTGGTTTCTTCTATTTTGGGCTACTTATTGTCATTGTCATTGGAATGTGTGGCTTTTGGTTAGCTTGGTTGGAGTCCATTTAACCACTGTATCAGTACAACCGTTGAGGATCATCAGATGATTGTCATTCTGGTGAAGCTATATGGAAATCAGTGGCAGCTTCATTTACATTTTTTTAAAAAGTTTTCTTAATTGACTCAATACAACAATGAATAAAGCAGTAATCCCTGCCTTTTTATGTCAAGGTTAAATTAAACTGATTTTATTCTGATCCCACATTTTCGTTTTCAGGGCGTTCTAGATTTAGGGACAGGAGAAGTGTGAGTGAGGCAGTTGTTTATCCCAGGATCACACATGAGTTGGATGTGTCTTCTAAAATGGTCAGCAGTGAAACAACTAATAATGTTGATGTTAAATTGTTTTTCTTTTACACAGTTCACAGCCCATTGAGATAAACGGGGCAGTTCACACCTCTCTTAGAGCTGCTGTTTGAAGCCATCTTCAGATCCAGGATTATAATCAATTCCAAGTTTCTATGTTTATTTAAACTTTAAATTTCAACTCTTAAATTTCTTACCAGATTTTAAATTAAAACCCAGAGGACCCGATTCTGCCCCCCTTAGGTTGGTTGAGTAGTACTGCGATTATTGAATAGTTCCATTGAAATAAATAGAACAGTTGAAAGAGTTTACTCAGAGTGAGCAAACGTGGCAGAAACTAGTCCATACAGAGAGTGCACTGGAATGACCTTTGTGGTTCTGATTCAGTGAGCTATTTTCTAAACCAAAATGGAATCATCCACTGCCTTGAAGGCTGATACATTACACAGTGCCTTGTAAGTAATAAATAAATGAAAGCTTGTTTTTATAAGCGCATAAAAAGGTGAGAGAACTTGCATTTTTTAATAATAAATACTGTTGCTGAGCAAACAATGTACATCGCTATTAGAGACTTTCAGAAATTAGTGATTGTAGAATGTCAGAGTGCTGGCTGTCGATGTGATGGTTGAGCTTTTAAAATGAAAAGAATGAATCCTTTAGAAGGCTCTTCTGAATGCTGTTGACACTTGCTCTTGGAAAGATCATACAGTAATTTAATTTATTACCATACTTAAATATAATATTTATGGTTACAGCACAGCCTCACTGGGTGTTCAGATTGCTACACTAGAGATATTTATTTTGAAGTTCTTGGGGAATTTGCATCTTTTTATTGCATGTATGCAGAATTATGATGAGGTAGAAAAGCAAGGTAGGACAAATACCTGTGTGAAAAGGAGAAAGAAGTACACACCAGAATTAGTCAGGTGGTATATAGCTGAATATAAGGACAAAGTTGCCCTTAGATACAAGTGGACACTTCCCACTGTAATCAGTGAGATTGTATATCTGCGGGCAGAACTTGAATCAGTATTTTTAGAGTTCTGCACCCTTGTTTAGTCTCTTGTACATGACTGTCCCCATCAGTGCTATGGTAGGTCTCTTAAATTCTGTCCCAAATATGCTGTTGCTTTAAAATACTGGGATTTATACTTCTTTGTAATTAGATACAGTGATTGTCCTAAAAAAGTTCAAACACCTTGTCTTCACCTGTTAGGCACTGCATTCAGCTCCAGCTTACATCTCTGCTTTCCCTTCTTTCTACTTCCGCTCCCTTTTCTTGTCCCAAACCTCTCTCCTGCCTCTCTGTTTTGTATTCCCCTCTCACAATGTTCCTTCTGTTTGGAATATTCTCTTTGTTCTCATGTACCAGACAACCTTTCCTCCTCCTTAAAATACATTTCTTCAACAAAGTCTTTGAGAAATGACCAGTGCTGGACTTTTATGCCACCTCCAACTCATGCCAGCATTTCATGCTCTGTATATGTCTGAACTGTTATGTCTGGCTAGATTAGATTGTAATCTTGTAGGCAGGGACTGTCATCTACTTATGTTTGGAGCCAGAAATCTTGTTGGCTTGCAATAAATGACAATAATAATAACAAAATATCTCTTTTATTACACTGACGTTTTAAGAGCAGGAAAGATTTTTTTTCTAAAGTGAAATAAAACAGTTTCTTCAGTGCTTTAACTTGACGTCTTCCATCTGACATATCACTGGAGATGCCTGATTTGATCATATGAATGTTCTGGTACTTATCTTGTTAAGAGGCACTGTTTTTCATATGAAAATCCCTTTCTAAAAATAGTTTCATTTTAAGTGTGGGTTAGCAGTGGGAACTGACTTTTCAGGCCTGATGCTAAAAAAAGAGATTTCTATTTCAAAACTGGCATAAAGGATAAAAGTAATCACAGGCTCATATAATCCCTTCAAGTTCATCATGTCATTGGTACCTAAACACTTGGAACTATGTTTGTCCCAAGGGAAAATATATAGTCCAGTAAATAATGCATATTAATAATTCAGAACATCTTGTGCATGTCTTCTTCCCAGTATAACAGTTCATCAGCTCATGCTAAAAGAAAAAAGATTGCACCGCAAAACACATGTTGGTCTGTTTTCCATATTATCCAAAGGAGACCTCAACGGGCAATTCTTGGCACTCCTGTGAATATTAGAAATAAGGGATACAGTTTAAAACAATCCTCCTAGCCCAGACCCAAGCAAATTAAATGGTCCTTACTGCATGCCCAACAGGAAAACAAATGCCGACTGTTTTGCACCAGCAGCAGTCTAAAAGCCTTCACTGATGATGTTCTTCTATCAGATGCCCCCCCCCCTCAAAAAAAGGATTTTTGCATAAAACAGAGACCACTTTTATCCTCATACTGTAGGGCTCTGACCCTACAACTGCATCCAAGTGGGCAGAGTCCCATGGAAATCAGTGGGGCTCCATACAGGGTCAAGGGTTTGCATGTGTAGAGGTAGTTGTCTAAGGTAGCCAACACCCAATACATGTATAAGAATTGTTTGACTGGACTGCTTTTACTTAACTAACTACTTATATTTCTGTAACCTTTAACAGTATTATCGATTTTTGTAAAATGTATTATGGGCCTGACTCTAAACTAACAATAATGTTGGATACTTAAAAAAAAATATCAAAATATAGATTTAAACTTCCTGGTGTCTCATTTCTTAAAAAATGTAAATGAAATTTTAAAAAGAGGAAAATTGCTATAAATGTTAAAATATGGTCAAAAACATAAAGTTAGGAAACTTAGATGTAAATTTGAAACTTTGCTATTTACTTCCTTCACTTTGCCCAGGTATTGCAGCACTTCCAGTACAGAATGTAAAATAGCCAGATGTTTGGAGAATGCCATGATCTTTAGATACCTCAGATGAACTGAAGCACCTTCAACCTTAATCTTTTTTTAGTATTTTTAATATTTTCATGATTCAGAGGCCAAAAATCTAACCTTTTGAGTAATCTGTTCTTAGTACTGTAAAATTGTTTTGTTTTACTTCTTAAGGTTTGCAGCCAAGTATTTTTAGATAAAATGGTAGTGACTCTAAAGCAGCAAATTAATGAAAAATTCTTTTTCACGATCTTACATGCATAGTGGGTAAGAAGGAAGTACATACCTGTATGCATAAGTGAGATCCAAAATGGAACTAATATGTCAAAAGTTTTGGTCTTTCAGACTTAACTGTGTCCTTTTAAAAATATTTCAATCTGGTATTTTTCTATATGAATGTTAAAAATTGCACAATAGACTAAAAACACACAACCCAGAGGCTCTTCTTCACATATAGTAATAGTACTTATGCTCTTTTGTTTTTCCAGGGCTGATGAAATTGAGATGATCATGACGGACCTTGAACGAGCAAATCAGGTAGGATTTTAAAACAAGTTTTACTCATAACATTTGAAAAACTTCTGTTGATTTTGATTTTTATCTTGGGGAATGTTCCCTTCTCTGGTGGTCTCGTGTCCTATCCATGTTTAGCAGTCCAAGCTTATTACTTTGTATGGCTGTGAGAGCCGCAAACATTATGAGGGAAACTCTGTAATGGCTTTATCTGCTATTTACAAGCAAACTTCTTTAGTTTTTTAAACCCGTTTTGTTTTTAAAATGCCTCAGATGTTTGCCACAACATGAGACATGCTCATAGATGGTGACTAGCTTAATCCAAAATGTACCTCTGTTGTTTTTCCAATGTTGTTGTAGCTGTGTTGGTCCTAGGATATTAGACACAGAAGGTGGGGAAGGTAATATCTTTTATTGGACCAACTTCTGTTTTTATCACCAAAAGAAGTTGGTCCAATAAAAGATATTACCTCACCCACTTTATCTCTCTCTCGTTCTAGCTGACTATTTGGGGGAAATGAAGCAGTTTATTCACAGCAATGAATCTGTAATCTATATATTTAAAAGTCAAATGGCGTATGCGTGTATGCGTGCGTGTATGTATGTAAGCTTACTCCTTCCACACCGTTTGAGCTAGAGACTTGAAATTTGGTACAGTTAGAGGTCTTGGGGTCCTAATCAGGGTAAGAGTAGAAAATTTTTCAAATCTCACCTCTGACGCCCCCCAGGGGTGAAATTCTTTAAAGGCCAATCACATCAGCTGGGCAGCTGCTGTTCTCTGTGACATAGTTATGATGTCATAATACCCCCTCCAACAGACACCGCACTCGCTCAGCTCTCTGCCCCCTCCCCCCTCCAACGGAACCCCGGAATCCCTCAGCTCTTTGCCCCCTTCCCACCTCCGACGGACCCGAGTAGGGTTTGGTCGGAGGGTAAGTGAGGTGGGGGTGTCTGGTTTGGTCGGGGGGGTGAGGTGGGGGTGTCGGGTTTGGTCGGGGGGGTGAGGTGGGGGTGTCGGGTTTGGTCGGGGGGGTGAGATGTTGGGTTTGGTTGGGGGTTGAGGAGGGGGGTCGGGGTTGGTCGAGGGGTAAGTGAGGTGTGGGTGTCGGGTTTGTTTGTGGTGGTAGGTAGGGGTGTCGGGTTTGGTTGGGGGGGAAAGTGAGGTGAGTGTGTCAGGTTTGGTCTACGGGGGGTGAGGTGTGGGTGTTGGTCAGGGGGTGTTGGGGTTGGTAGGGGGGAGACGTGGGGGTGTTGGGTTTGGGTGGGGGGGTGAAAATGTGAGTCGGGGTTGGTCGAGGGGTAAGTGAGGTGGGGGTGTCGGGTTTGGTCGGGAGGGTGAGGTGGGGGTGTCAGGTTTGCTCTCTGCCCCCATCCAACGGACCCCGCACTCGCTCAGCTGTCTGCCCCCTCCCCACCTCTGACTGACCCGAGCAACGCCGGGTATTTTCGCTAGTATACCATATTAAGCAAATCAGCTCTTGTTAAAAAGAATGGGCAGTAACTGATAACATTCCAAACCTGATCAAATAATAGAGGAAAGCCAATAGATAAACCCTCAGGTTTAAATTTTCAAAAAGTGAGTTGTGATTTTTTTGTGCCTCGATGTTTGGGTGCTCAACAGGAGAGACATGAAAATGGGAATGTTTATTAGAAACTGCTAAACACTTGTCCTTCGAAAATCCAGTTCCTCCCTCAGTTGGGGCCAGGCTGGCGCCAGATCGGGGTGGAGCGGAGCAGAGCTGTGGCTGGGAACAGAGCTGCTTGGATGATGCTCCCTCACTGCCCCACTACTCTTTCCCTCTCGCCCCCCTCTCCTCACGAATGTTTCTCAGCACCCCTCTAGGACAGCAGGCCTCACAGTTTGGGTGACCACTGCTGTATACAAAGAATGTTTTTTTTGTTTTGTTTTTTGAATGGTCCGAACTGGAATGTAGTTCAGAAAAGATATTCAAAGAACAGCCAAAGCCTTGGTATTAAAAACATCATTAACATAATTTTTCTGCTTAAAATAGTAAATTATATTTTCATTTTCAAACACACACATTTTATGTTTGAAAATTGTTTCCTTCTTCTCTTAGCTGTCAAATCCTGAGTTCAGAACCCTGGTCTGTCTTTGCTTTTTTATGACCTACCTATAACTTTTACAGCCTTTTCTGTTGCAAGTTGCAACTGATGATGTATTTCACTTCGTAGAAGAAACAGAGATCCCTGATCTCAGGTGTTGGAAGGGAATCCACTCTTCATTTAACCTTTAGGGTATTCAAAGAGTATGTTCTCATTTACTTAGGGCCAGGTTCTCCCCTCCCACTGAAAAAGTGCCCTGAAAACTCAGCAAGTTAAAACGTCTAGACTTTCTGAAGCAGAAGATAGTGTTGCCTTCAGATCTCAAGAAGCCAAAGCTGTGCAATTGCTCTGTGATTCTTCACTTCCTCCAACTTATCAGTCCTCATATACTTTCTCTTCAGCCCTCTGACCAGAAACTGCAATTCTATTCATGCAGTAAGCAGTCTGAGGGGAAGGGGCAGTGTGCAATTGGTTGTGCTCCCGTGCTGTCATCAACTTCTAGAAGGGATTGTTGACCCTTTATAAATGCATTACACTGAAGTTAGTGATTTGTGATTGAAAAATTTGGGAAAAGAAAAACCACTGGTAAGGCAAGAGCAGACTTTTGTACATTGAGGTCAGAGGAGTATGCTGTACTTGAAAAAGAGGGTAATGACCATAGAATTCGGATGCGTCTTCCCTGTGTTATTAGCTCCAGGTATAATCTGAGTTTTGCCCAACTCCTGTACACACACACAAATCTCTAAACTCAAATTAAATAGTGCTTTAAACTCGAGCATCTGAGGTACGAGTTAAAGCTCAAGTGCTGCTGGAGCCAGTAATGCAATGAGTTTCCAGCAGCTTGAGTTTCCAACAACTCATCAGATGCTAATCCTCTCACTGTCCTGCTAATCAATCATGTTTTGTAGTTTGAACATTTTATAGAGCAGCCACACTCATTGCACTTCAGCGAGGCTAGCTGGAATGGGGTAACTCAGGTGTACTAAATTATGCTGCTTGTTGCAGTGAAGACAAGCCTTTTGAGGGGTATGCTGACTGGAATAGGGCTTGCCAAGGATATTGTATAGACAGAGTTAAAGTTTTATAGGGGTAATTCGATAAACAGTGAATGATACCACAGACCTGAAATGAAGGGACAGTGCTGAAGAAGCAGAAAGATAGTGATGATGGAGAATGAAGCAAAGCATTATAGTGTGAGGGATAATCCAGTATACAAAGACAAGATGGAGCAGTAAGTTGGCTGCTGTTTCGAGGGTTCTGTTGGGGGGAACAACTTAATAGTTCATTAACATTTAACTTTATTTTATCACTTGGTCTGTTGAGACCTGCTGCAATTGCCTTAGTAGTAAAACGCTACTGTTTCTGTTGCAGCATAACAAAAGAACTGTCACCTGAGCATGTATCTCATTTTTTCTCTTTTCTGTTAATCCTTAAACTCTATTACTGAACACTTTAATTGGTATCAATAAAGGAGCAGAATGGAGGTATATCTGAATACAGCAGAACTTTGCTACTTTTCAGTTTGCTAATCCACAAACCCAGTTCACAAACCAAAAATATCTAGATGTTTTATCTTACATTTCCATAAGGATTTAATTAATAGCGCTGTAGTGAGGAATCTCATTTTACTGAGGTTTAATTTTACACAATCATCGACTGCATATTTGCTGATATGCTGTGAAGTTTGATAATAAATAATTAAAACAAACTGCCCTTACTTGTTAAATAAATGAATTTAGCGTAGTTTGAGACTCAAGATATGAATTCTTATTGTTTGATTCACAGAATATGATGATATTTTTTTTCTATGCAATTTGTAAGGTTCTGATGTACTTTGCTGGATGTGTAATAATTGGTGTGTATGCACATACAGGTACATGTTTATATAAATAAATATTTATTGTTTGCTCCTCTCAGTACATTACAGCCAGTGGAACGCCCCTCATCCACTTTTTCCATTAATGTATATGGCAGCAAGTCACAAATACTGGGTGATGACAAACTCTTGTAAATGAATTATCCTTCTACTGCTATTGTTTTCTCCAGCACCCTTGGGGTTGCCTGATAGTAGACCATGAGAATTGAGGCCTTTATTGAAAACAACAATTCATTGTGGTGTAAAAGCAGAAATTCTGCAATGTTTAATAAAAAGATGGTACGGTATTGACTCCAAGCTGCTGCAGATGACACTTGAATTTATCTGCCTGTGGTTGTCCATTACAGAAGTTTGCAGATCTATATGACCAAATCTTGTGTATCCAAATTAAAAAACAAAATAAATTTGTGTTGTGAACTGGTATAATTTAGTCTTCTTTGGTAAAGGTGTTTGAAAGTGTGTTCACCATATAAAAATGAGAAAGGAACACCTAAACTAAGGGAGTGCCAGTTGATTGGCTTTGACATTATAGTAGTGTAATGCCTTGAAGAATCAAACATGATTAAAAAAACAACAACACAAGTTCAGATTGAGAAATGTCATGTTCGCAGTGTTTCCTGTGGCGCAAGAGACAGGAGAATAGAAAAGATTTTTCCCTCTCAGAATACATCCAGAAGGCACTGGAAATATATAATTTTGATTTTTTTTGTTCAGTATGTTATGCTATGTTGTATCTTTGGAAGGTCAGCGTGTTTTCATTGGTCTCCCTATTTCTCCTCATGATGCTGATAGTTCCTGAATTTGTCCTTCACGCATTTGTGTGTTTTGTAGGTTAGAGATAATTGCAGATTATAGAAAGTTCTGTCATAATGAAACAAGAAAAGAGGAAGTGTTCTTTTCAGAGTGCTGGGTGAATTACATAGCAGTTTATTAAAGGATCTAGACTGGATTAATGCTATGCGTTTAATGAATTGTGGTGTTGGGTTTTAGGATCAGTAGAGGGAGAATTAATGATTAAAAAATTGTCGAAACAAAAGAATACTAAAATGTAAAAAACACTCCATCTGCTATAGCAAGTATAAGCAAAAACAAAAATTTCATTTTGTCCTAAAAGCATAAGGCGAATGAAATTATTTTGGCAGAAACAGTTTTCATTTTTTTAATTGAGTATAATCTCTTCTGGCTCTAACAGATCATGCTGGAAAATTGTTTAGATTTATATTTCCAGCTAAGAACAATTGCTATGAAATACGCATGTGTCAGACCAATATATGGAGTGATATTTCTCCTTGTTCAGTTAACAACACTGACAACATCATATATGCAAAGGATGGGTATTGGAAAGAAAAATGTTGTTCCACAACTGATGGCAGCAATAACAATGATGACAATGTGTTCCTGTTTTTATTCACCATGAAGATAGTATTATCATCTAAGCACGATTCCTTCATCTGCACAGAGGCTGATGCAGCTAACATTAGAATATCTGGATTCTGTTTCTGACTCTTCAGCTCACTATGGCTAGATCCGCAGCTAACATAAATCGTTTACACCACGGTGCCCAACCTACAGCCCGCAGTCTGTACATGGCCCATCAGACCTGTAACAGAGAAGTCCTCCTGTTGACACAGTGCTGTCTACACCAGGGATTAGATTAGAATAACTACATTGCTAAGGGGTGTGGAAAATCCTGAGCAACATATTTCTACCAACATAAATTTGTAGTGTAAACCTGGACTACAGTACTTCAAATTATGATGATGTTAAAAGAATTCTGAAAATATCATCTAACCAACAGAAAATTATTGGTCAGCAAAGACTAGTCAGAAATCTTGTGAAAAGAAAGATTAGATTTTCAGGGCGGTGCATGCTTTCAGATACTGGAAAGGAAAATTACTAACAAAAGAACACAAGGCAGAGAGAGATATTGGATGGACAGTGTGGTATCCTAGGTGGACCAAAAGGACTATTTATCCAGAGATAGATTAGCAAAATATTGTGGAGAATGTGCTACCATAGATACAAACCTCCAGTAATGGAGGAGGAGGAGAAGAAGAAGAAGAAAAAAATGTATTGAGATTGTTGCATGGAAAGTGCTATCTAATTGCAAAATATGTTTAATATTATTTTCATATATGTCCAGGAGTTTCCTATAAAAGTTCAGCTTCTAAGTGGAAGCCCATTTACCTGGCAGTGTTTCAGTGAGAAGAGGAAAATTGAATAGCCTGAAGACGAGACTGAAGACAACCCAAGCTCTTTTGTTTGATGATGTTTATATAATCCTCCAATGCTGCAAAAATAGGTGCCAAAGCCCTGGGAGCTTTTTGTGTCATTGATTTTCTGATAACTCTCTCTCCATTGCTGTGAAACTTGAGGCAGGCAGACTAAGGCTTCAAAATGTTTGAAAAGTTAGGGAGGGCAATGAAGCATATTCCACTAATACGCCTTAGTTAACTAGATGCTTAAAAAGGGATGGCCTACGAACAGAGGGCCCTATACTGCAGACCCTAGCAGGCCATAACTAGATTGAGGAGTTTCAACAGCGCTATTCCTGGTAATATGCATTACACTTTAGTGTTTGTAGTAGTGTTTGCTACGTGTTGTATGTATATAAGAAAATACAATTCAATTGCTAGAACTCTTAAGGGAAAGATCTTTAAATAAAGTAAGTATCCCATTTTTCCAATCATACCTCTGGTCTTTGATCAAGTTAATATTATACACAGTTCATGATCTTCAGACTGTTATGAAGCTCTTCAAAAATAAGTTACACCAAATATATTGCAGGCGTTTAAAAAAAATGAAATGCACATGGCAAATGATCATGACCCATCAATTGGCTTCACTACTAAGTAGTATAGTATTTACATATTATAGTAAAGAAACTGGAAGAATTCTATGCTAGAATATTAGCTACATGGAACAGAGAAGATTGATCTGACTAAAGTAGCCAAAAATACAGTTTTATTGGATGTATGGAGAATGGGGATGGTCTTTCTCAATGTTGGCAGTGTGCCTGACTTCCACTAGTTATTTCTGATGGTGTGGGCAGTCTTTTATTTAAGATATTTATAAAGAAGCCAGCACTTTAGCACGAATAGGCATGATTGTCTATTACTATAGATTTAAATATTCTAGGCAGCGCTGTTAGTGATATCTATACTTAGTTTTTCTCATTAAAAGACCCTGTGTGTTGAACTTTGCCAAACACTTAACAGTTTGGACAGAAGATTCCCATGCTGGGTGTTTGGCTCAGGCTGATTTTTTTCTCTTAACTTCCAGCAAAAACTGCACAGCCATTTCTGAGAATGAGATATGGGGAAATGTATTTCCCATGTTAAAATTCTTGTAACTGTTTTGCTAAGAAGCTCTAGTGCTTCCATACTTTGGAGCAGGAACCTGAAATGTGGTGTCCTTTGTATCAAGGACATGCAGTCTGTTATGCCTGTGGCAAAAAAATGTCCAAGTTTGGTCTATTTAAGGCTCTGAGAAATCTCAGTTTGTACATCCTCAGTTGAGACTTGTTATAATTTGGCAACTAAATTCTCCGATGATTCTGTCAATACTGAGTACTCTCCAACTTGGGGATGCAGAGGCTAAGCAGGACTTTCCTTGCAAGTTCTGCTTCTGGTTGATATACAGTAGACTCTTGATTACCCAGGACTGGGTTAACCAGAATGTGGATTAACCAGGATGTCAAAAATATACGCGTATCTCTCAGGGCAGGCTCTGGCTTTGTTGCCGCCCCGAGCACACACAAAAAACAACCCCACCAGGGCGCAAGGCAGCCAGTGAACCAACGTCCCCTCCCCTCAGCAGAGGGTGGCTGGTGAACCAAGCCCCCACTTCCCATTTTTCCTATGGATGGTGATTATCCGGGATTTTATTAACCAGGATTATTTTTTTCCCTATCATCCTGGATAATTGAGAGTCTACTGTATGCTGCTTTGGTGCGGGCACCAGATCTGATAGCAGAGAAACTCTCCTTTGCTCTCGGGGTTCCCCCTGCTGGTGTTGGGGAAGCATGGAGCAAACTGTGACTGGAGACTGGAAATGGAAGCTAGCAATGAAGGCAGGGAAAGACTGGGGCTGGATGGGCAAGGAAACTTGGTCTGGGAGTCTAAGTGGGTAGAAGACTGGAACATATTCCCCTTTACCACAGGACAAGTGCCTCATTCAGAGGACAGGATGTTCTATCGTGAAATCAGGGTTGTGTAATGAAGGAGGCAGTTGTCTGCAGGACCCATGTTTCATTTGTGGCAGAAGTTGAAAGGTTTGTAGTGAATAAGGCAGAGGTTTGCAGGAAGAGAAAGGATGGTCTCATAGTTAAAGTAGTTGAAATGCTGTCCTAGAGTGTTGGATTTTATCCAGACCTCTTCCAGAGAAGAAGTGTGGTATTAGGCAATTCATTTAAGCCAAATTTCTCATAGATGGCCACTAATTCTGTGTTCCTCATTTCCTGGTGTCCACCTTGAGACCCACAAGTCTAATTTGTGGAAGTGTTGAGTACTCTTTCATGAAATTGAAGTCAATGGGAACTGTGCTTTGAACCTACTATGTGCTATAGAATGTAAAGTAATCTTAACAGTCAGGTTCTAGTTGTCCAAAACTAAGAACCAAAAATTAGTGAATAATTTTTACTTTAATTTCTGTGTGCCTCAGCTGTCCATGTGTAAAATTGGGATAATACATGACTGTGAAGCATTCAGATACTGTAGTGACGAAAGCTATAGAAAAACCTATGAGGAAATGAATAACTATTCAGAGCAGAGTTTGAATAATGAGCAGTAAATAAGTCACAGGGCTAGTCATTAAACAACAAGGATAAAATAAAATATTGAATAGCTGCTTAGTTGTTGAGCACCATGCCTTCTGTGCACTGTTTTAGGCATGGGTCATTTGGGGAAAAATGTGATCACGCAACTGAAGATTGTATCATAATGTGTATGCACAAGGGGAGCTTGACTAAGATTGCACAGGAAACCTTATTGTGGCATTTCCAACTTTTGAGTGCTTGATTTTGCAATCTTAATGTTCTTTTTCCACATTTTTTGGTATGATTTTTTTATTTATGTTGCAGGAGTACCCAGTCATTTACTAAGTGCTTTTCAAATGCTGAGGCATACATAGTCATTACCCTGAAGAGCATATAGTCTTTTTTTTTTTTAAAGTCAATTTTTCCATATTTTCCAATCAGAGTTGTCTGAAGTTTGTTGATTTCTTTCATAGCAATGTATAGTATGAAACCTTGTTTAATATTATTCACAAGATTACAACAGATGTGCTAAATTGGCTGGGGAAACTATGCGAGAAGGAAGGGCAGCTGACATCTTACAGTATATGCAGATGTAACATCTATTAGTAATATCCTCTGTGGTTTATTTGCATGCAAAGTGAATAGATTCTCAAAACAATGCTGCTATGAATGGAAGCCATCAGCAGAATTGCTTAAGGATGCAAAAACCATTACTTATACAACACTAGATGTAGTAACAACACAGTGTAGTAACTTGTTCTGTTTTGCAGTAGTTATTTAGCAATTATTAGATAAATATTTTCTCACAAAAACAACAAGGAGTCCAGTGGCACCTTAAAGACTGACCGATTTATTTAGGCATAAGCTTTTGTGGGTGAAAAACTCCACTTCTTCATATGCATGGAGTGAAAATTACAGATACTGCCATAGATATATTGACACATGAAGCAAAGGGAGTTACTTTACAAGTGGAGAACCAGTGTTGACAAGGTTAGTTCAGTCAGGGTGGATATGGTCCACTCCCAATAATTGATGAGGAGTTTGCCAACTTAACACCACTAATTTGGGCTTGAAGAGGGACTGGGAGTGGCTGGCTCACTACACAAGCAATTTTCCCTCTCTTGCTATTGATACCTCCTGGTTTTTGTGGATACAGACTAACACGGCTACCCCTCTGAAATTTTCTCACATTCATCTAATGTAAATGAGAGAGAATAAATTATCCCAACAAGACTTGCTAGTCCAGTTTTCCCTCCCAACTTTATCCATCTATGAAAACCGGTTTAGTTTCCCTTTAGTGAGGAATAGTATTACAGGAAAAAGACTGCTTCAGGCATCTTTTCATGTCATCACACATACAGTGTGCTGATTAAGTGTCTCGTACTAGTTATTAGAACTTGTACAATTCCACATTTGTTCTCAACTATTGTGAAACCTATGCAAAATCATCAAAATGCTGCAAGAAAGTATCACTAATTACATATTTAATTGCTGATAGTATGCTGAATGAGATCTGAATTAAAGCACAGTTGCTGTTCAGTATCGCTTACAATTGTAAAGTCAAAGATCAAACCATAAATACAGGTGACACCAAGAAAATGGATATAAGCTTTGTTTTCGTTAAAGTTTGTGGACCTTGCAGGAGGGGTTTATTGAAGAGGGGAGGGGGAGGATGTTTCACAGTGTCACGGGGTCCGTGCCAGTCCTGTGTTCTCTCTTGCCCGAATAAAGGTTTTGACACCCTTTCTTAGTGCAGCACCCAAGTGTCCTTTATTTTACAGTGTTTGTACTTGTGGCTTTGGTGCTATGTACAGTGCTCCCCTCAATCCCCCGACAGCTACCCCACTGTCCTAGCTGCTGGATCTCCAAGCCCCTGAGGCCCCTCTCTAGCAGTAAGGAGACAGTGTGACTGCCTCCTATTCCCTGCTTGGCGTCCCTCTGACTGTGAGTCAGGGGTTCTGATAGCCCTCACAGCTCCTAGCTGTAGCCCTTTAACCCTGCCTAGCTTTGTGAGCAAGCACTAATTAGGACTTCCACCTGGGTCTCCTGCTGGCTATGGCCCGCCCCTGCCTCTGAGCCTCCTGACAGCAAGCAGGATTTACTTGACAGAGGCAGGGCATTCTAGGGGTTTTCACCCCAGCCCTGCCACACACAGAAATAGGAAGATCGTTCCAGATGTAAAGGGATGTGTGGAAGAAAGCATGAAGGTGAGAGTGGGAAAAGAAAAAAAGGGGGAACATTACTGGTATAGTAAAGGGGAAAAGAAAAGTTGGATCACGGAGACAAGATTTGCAGTGTAGATGGGGCAGAATTGTACAGAACCTTTAGCGCAGGGGTTCTCAGACTTTTGAACTGGAGACCCCTTTCACACGGCAGGCCTCTGAGTGTGACCCACCTTATACGTTAAAAACACTTTTAAAATATATTTAACAGCATTATAAATGCTGGAAGCAAAGCAGGGTTTGGGGTGGATGCTGACACCTCACGACTCCTCCCACCCCATGTAACAGCCTCGTGACCCCCTGAGGGGTCCCGACCCCCATTTTTTTGAACCCCTGCTTTAGAGTGATTGTTAGTATCATGGGCTTCGTCTGAAGGCAGGACTGAACCAGCTCAGGGAATCAGAAAATGGAGCAGTGTGGTCTGAGCAGCAGGCATAAAAGATGATTGTAGTTGCTTTGTACTGGAAGAGGAGTGATATTTTAATTGGTGGGACCAGATGGAGCAGATGATAATCACGGTGGATAAGAATCACTTTTACTTCTAATAAGCCAAAAGTGGGGTGTGCTGTACAAATAATTAGATTTTATGCTGTTTTTCTTAATTGGAACTTAAGAACAGGACATTTTCTCCCCCATGCCCTCTGAAGTCACCTGTGATCCACCAGTCCCCGCCCAAACTCCTGTGTGGACATTCTTTCCCCTGAAACCTATGTTTTTTTCATCTTTTTCATTATTATTTATATTGCAGTAGTCCCTGGGAGCCCCAATCATAGTTAGGACCCCATTGTGCTAGGCACTGTACAAACAGAACAAAAAGACAGTCCCTACCCTCCAAAAACTTATCAGATATTGCTGAAATTGTCCACTGGTATCTGATCTATGTAAAGTTGGATTTGAAGGGGTTAAACATTGTTACAGAAATAGAACATCTGAAAAGGACAAAACTTCACAATTCACTTTTTGGCAAATAATTGCTGAAGAAAGATAACCCACAGCATTTGCATATTTTAGGCAGAATATCCAGGAAGTCTTTTAATTCAGTGTTTACCCGTGAGAATTATTCCCATGAGGAATCCTTCAATAAAATCTGGTTGGTGTAGAAGAATAGAAAGAAATTGAATAAAAAGACTCCATTTCCACTTGTATTTATTCAGTCTGGGAAATTCAGTGGGCCACAGCATTAGTATCAGCAGGGGATTCCTTGCTCCTAGCGTTAAATTACTGTCATAATCACTCAATTATTTCTTCCTTGTACTGTTTAAAATAAAAATCCATCACATTCTATGTATTTTTCCTAACATTTATTAGGTTCAGTGTTTAGGAAAATCAATTATAGTCAGTCAGGCATGAACTGATGAATGTTCTTGTAATAATTGTCAGTTGTTAAACTGAATGTACTTTCTCTTTTCACCCCTTTTCATTTCCTTCAGAGGGCAGAGGTGGCTCAGAGAGAGGCAGAAACCTTAAGGGAGCAGCTCTCGTCAGCTAACAAATCTCTCCAACTTGCTACACAGATCCAGAAGGCACCTGATGTGGTGAGAAAATATTTACCTACTCTTGCAGGTTTCTGACATTCCTGCAGTCCAGCTCTTTCAATTTATGCTCACAGTTGTAACAATATCTGTTTGGAATAATATTTTAACTGAAACAGAATTGTGTTCCTGGTAATTGTAAGTTGGTTACATTTTTGTTGGACAAGCTATTCATTGAGATTGGAAGCAGTCAAAGATGGGGAACAGGAGTGGGAATCCCATCTGCTCTCTCTGGATGCTAGTATGAGCTGGGCAGCACTCACTCAGCGACTGCTCAGGGAGTCCAGGCAGATAGCAGCAGCTATCAAAGATTATTTGGAGTTGATAGAAGCTGCGACAGCTGAAAAATAAATGAGCAATGCCATACAATAGGGCTTGCATTAATAGGTTATTAACACGTGGGTTGGGTACATAGTGAGGCATGAGGCTGTAGGTAGGCCAAGTGATTTCAACCAACCAAGAATTGCACTAGTGGCCTATCAGATCATTAGCTGCAGTGTCATATTGTTCTTAAAATATGGTTCTAGAAGAAAGTTTACATTTTAGACTGTGGTATCTTTCACTGAATATCTCCTTCTGCTATGAAAAGTTAGTTCATAAGCAAATAGGAAAAAGTTAGCAAAGTGATATAATATGCGTTCTCTTTCTTATTTTTATTGACTTGGGTTTTTTTGGTCTTCCTCCAAGTATTTTAAAATGAAATAGATGTACTTGTTTTGTGTTTGGAGATTGTTTACACTATGCCATGGCCTGTTCCACCTTCCAAGCACAGAATATTACATTCCTCAGACATTTTCTGGGTCAATAACCACCATATTTGCGAGGACAATTCCTTTTGATTTTAGCCTAGTAAGGTGAATAATAGGTGGTGTTTACCTTAAAAAATGGAAAATTGATTCTGCTTGCAACTGACTAATTTAACAAAAATGATTCCTGATGTGCTACTTTTTACAATGAACCAAATATGTTCACTGCTCGATATCAGACAGAAGAATACATAGTTGCCTTAAAAGTCATTTTTGGTACAGTTTTGTCACAAACCAAAATGCTTAAAAAACTGTTTAAGTTCCCAGTGATATTCTTGCAGAAGTTAACCAGAGCAGAATGAAGGCCTAACAATATAAATAAAATGTCAGAATATTAGCCTGAACTTTGAATTACCTGTCTCTTCCCAGTTTATATTCCGGACGTATTATTTTAGCATTAGGTTTTTCTTGTATTTAATACTACTTTTGCATCTCATTCATATTTAATATGACAACTACTACAGGATGAAAATGATTATCATCTATCTTATTTTAAACTTGAGTCCTGGTCTCAATAGAGAGATGCAGTAGTCAGTTACACAATTTATCATGATGTTTCATACAAGCGAATTAGAAGTTATTTCAAAATAAAAAGTATAATTCACTGTAATAGGAGGGCATTGTTAACTGCTATTCAGATTTCTACCTCTGTGTGAGATATGACACTAGTATGTAGACATTGGAAATCAAGCCAAAGTGTTGGGAAGCTATGGAAAAGGCATTTCGTTTATTTCTATTCTGGAAAATATATCGGTATCCAGTATCTGACAGTGTCAGATAACAACTGGGACTAAGTATCAACATTTATGGGTTGGGTTTTCTCCACTGACTCATGGTGTGAGCTTTGGCATGTCACTTGCCATCTGGGTGGCCCATTTCATCCGTTAGTAAAATGGGTACTTACCTACCTCAGCATATTGTGAGATTTATTCCTTAAAGTTTGTAAAAGTGCTTAGCGGTCTTTGAATGAAGATTGCTATATAAGCATCAAGTTTTGGGCTAGATCATGCTCCCTAGATCTGAACATGTAGTATCCCTTCTGCACAAGGATTTGCTCCAATTCTGCATGGAAGCTGCTTTCGTAGCACAATATTTGACCTTTCTACATGGTCTGTTTGCTGGGAGAGAAGTTGAGATTGAATAGGTGGAGAGAAAAGAGGTGGGGTGGGGTCAGGGGTGCAAGTCTTACTTTACCCAGACCCTATCTGGTCCCATAAAAAGTAGGTGAAAAAGTTAAAACATAGCTCCATCTCCCTCTTCCCTTATCTTTCTCCCTCCTAGTTCCTGCTTCACTGACCTGTGAGCTATTGGAAGCTAGGAAGCCACACTAATGGCGATGTATCATGGTATGCCCAAAACTTAAATGCTATGGGCAATTCTGATCACCCCATCTCAAAATATATATATTAGAATTGGAAAAGGTACAGTGAAGGACAACAAAAATGATTAAGACTATGGAACAGCTTCCATATGAGAAGAGATTAAAAAGATTGGGATTACTGAGTTTGGAAAAGAGACAACTAAGGGGGAATATGATAGAGGTCTATAAAATCGTGAACGATGCAGAGAAAGTGAATAAGGAAGTGTTATTTACTCCTTCACACATCACAAGAACCGGAGGTGGTTCTTCGAGTGCTTGCTCATGTCCATTCCCAGATGTGTGTGCGCACTGCGCATGCACGGTTTTCGGAACTTTTTCCCTAGCAATACCCGTAGGGTCGGCAGGGGCGACCCCTGGAGTGGCGCCGATATGGCGATGTATATATGCCCCTGCCGACCCTCCCCCGCTCAGTTCCTTCTTTCCGTCCGTGGCGGTTGCTGGAACAGAGCCATTGTGCTTCATTCTCCTGTGATACCCGTTATTCTAGTTCTTGTAGTTGTTAGTTAGTTATAGTTGTTGTAGATTTAGTACCCCTGACGCCGGATTATGCCTCGGGCGTCAGGATTTAAGAACTGCGAAAAGTGCGGTAAGCCTATGCCGGTTAGTGACCCTCACTCCCATTGTTTGAAGTGTTTAGGAGAGGGTCATCAAACCGAGCGTTGCTCTATCTGCAAAGGCTTTAAACCCCGCACGAAGAAGGAAAGAGACTATCGTCTCAAGCTTATCTTGATGGAATCCGCCCTGCAGCCATCTGAGCCTTCCGCTTCCAACAGTGCACCGGCTTCAATTCGCGGTACCACGGCACCGAAACCCAAGAAGGCTCCAAGGCACCGCTCACCGCGGCACCATGCTGCCTCTTCCTGACGGCACCGTTCACAATCTCCGGTGCCGTCCAAGAAGCCAAGGGGCCGCTCTCCGGCACGCAAGGCGGCTGATGGCCCTCCTGCGGCGCGGTCGTCTGCAGCGCACGCCCACAAGACCCGTGCCGAGCCTGCACTGGCGGCTCCCCGGGTAGAAGATGCGCCCACCTCTCTGCAGGTAGCCTCTTCCCCAGAGAGAGACCAGCCCGGGTTGGACATGCCTTCAACCCCTGAGGCTTTCCACGCGGTGACCGATCTCATGGACTTGGCCGGAGATCCAGTCCCGCAGTTCCTCATCCCGGCACCGCCTCCCCGGACCATGGCACCGATTATACCGCCAATGGCACCGGCTTCGGTACCGCCTGATGCGGTGCCGTCAACTTCCCAGGAGGCGCTCGGTGCGGGTATGCTCTCTGCGGCACTGTTACTACCGGGCACGCTCCAACCGATGCATCGGCACCGCGAACCCCGGGCACCAACGCATCCCATCGTCGCTCCGGATGGCACCGCACCCCCTTGGTCCCAGTCGGACTACTCATCTGAGTCGGACTCCAGGTCGTCCAGGTCCTACTCCAGACACAGCAGACACTCCTCCAGATCCCACCATTCCCGGCACCGGCATTCTTCCCATCACAGGCGTCCCTCGGAATGGACGGAGGAAGCTCAGGGCCCAGTCCAATGGCCCTTCTGGACCCCCTTCGCGTTCCATCAGGCTCAGGGGCCTCCCTCGACTACTATGTCGCTCCCTCTGGTGCCGCGCGGCCCGGTCTCGGCTACTGTCACCAGACCCCAGGCGGAGGCCACTGCAGAGCACCCGGCACCGCATTTTTCGGCACCGGGGTCGTCGGCACCGGAATCCACCCAGATCAGCGGCACCCAACCTGCAGAGGGCCACCAGGACATTCAGGAACTGCAACCGGCGGGGGACCAGCAATTTACCTCTTCATCTTCCTCCCCGGATGAAGCCGTTGTAGGCTCCTCCACGTCCCTGCCTCCTATGGACGTTAGGGGACATCAAGATCTCCTTAGGAGGGTGGCTCAAAACCTCAACCTCCAGGTGGAGGAGATCCAGGAGGACGATGATCCCACAGTGGATATTCTGACATCGGACTCCCCAGCCAGGGTAGCTCTCCCATTTATACAGCGGATCCAGACAACAATGGAGAACCTGTGGCAGACACCTTCATCCCTTTTGCCCACTGCTAGGGGAGTGGAGAGGCGCTACTTCGCCCCACGAACCGGGTGCGAATACCTGTTCACCCACCCGCCACCAGGCTCCCTGGTAGCTGACGCAGTGAATCACAGGGAACGCCAGGGCCAAACGGGGCCCACCCCCAGATCCCAGGACGCTAAAAAGCTTGATCTAATGGGCAGAAAAGTATACTCTTCGGCTGCACTCCAACTCAGGGTTGCCAACCAGCAGGCGGCCCTGAGTAGATACTCTTATAATTCCTGGTCGGCCATGAATAAATTCGAGCCACAAGTTCACAAGGACTCAGTTAAAGAGTTTAAAGCAATCATTGAAGAGGGCAGACTGGTGTCTAGGGCGGCACTCCAAGCTGCCTTAGATGCTGCCGACTGGGCCTCCAGGCAATTGGCCACTGGATTGGTCATGCGTAGAGGTGCATGGCTGCAAGTCTCCGGGATCCCTCCCCCGGTGCAGGCCACCATACAGGACCTCCCGTTCGATAAGCAGGGCCTGTTCCACCTTGATACAGATAAAATGGTTATCCAATGAAATTAATAGGTGGAAAGTTTAAAACAAACACAAGAATGTACTACTTAACACAAGGCACAGTTAACCTGTGGAACTCATTGCCAAGGGAACACTGTGAAGGTCAAAACCATAGTGGGAGGATCTAAAAAGAATTAGATAAGTTCGTGGAAGATGGGCCCATCAATGGCTATTGCCAGAAACTGGGAGTGGATAACCGGGAATGTTTGCCTGTTTTGTTCATTCCCTCTGAAGCACCTTGCATTTGTCACTGTGAGAAAGAAGGTTACTGGGCTAGATGGACCATTGGTCTGACCCAGTATGGCTGTTCTCATGTTATGTTCTGGTGCCAGGTTTAAAGGGAGGGGAATTTCTATAAGGGAATACTCAGGAAAATGTCTTCCTCTTGGTGTTCCCTTCCTGTGTACTTTTCCTTGAGAGGAGAGAGTCTGGACCATTCTTATTCTTCTTCTCAGTGTTCCCAGGAATAAACAAACATCAGCAAACAATAGTCCTTTTCCAACAAGAAGCAGAATTTTTAGAAATAGCACTTTCAGGGTCAATATTTCTGGTACCTGAAATGTTTGGTGGATGTAGTCCCAGTAGCCAAAAACATGCTTTTTCTGTAATTTATAGGCCAAACTTTCTCCCCCATTCTTCCAAAATGGCATGCTATCTAATTATTTTTAAAGCGCAAGTTTTCATTGCCACCGAAGTACTATCCTTAATGATATTCAGTCATGTTAAATAGAGCATTTTGTATCTTCAAAGCACAGTGCAGACATTAACTCCTGGGTCTTCCCAACACCTGTGTGATGTAGGTAAATCTGTTCCCTCCATTATCCCCATTTTATACGAGCCACCTGAGACACAGAGAGCTTAATTTCCCAAGTTTACAGAGTTAAGTCAGCGGCAGAGCCAGGATTAGAATTCAGGAGTTTCTGACTCCTGCCAAGCTGCCCTGTGTTTGAGCATGTTGTCTTTATTGATATGGTATAATGTTATTTCTTTCACACTAGGAGCAGGCCATAGAGGTGCTGACGCGATCTAGCTTGGAGGTGGAACTGGCTGCAAAAGAACGTGAAATTGCCCAGCTCGTAGAAGATGTCCAGAGACTTCAAGGCAGCCTCACCAAACTTCGTGAGAACTCCACCAGCCAGATATCACAGCTGGAGCAGCAGCTGACTGCCAAGAACAGCACACTTAAAGTAAGGATCAGTTGTGCATTCAGCAGTTTGCTCATACCTTATTTAGAGGAGGACTCTTAATAAGTAAACATGTAGTAGTTCACTAGTGCAAATTCCATCATCTGTTGTAGTTGTGAGTGGCACAGTGTGTTCTTCGAGTGATTGCACATGTACATAAAATAAAATAAAATCTACTAGGTTTCCCTTGTTGCTGGTAGTAGTAATGATAAGATCAGTCTCTGCCAATCGCTCATTGTTTTTCCATCTCTTCTGTGGAGAGATGAAGGAACAGAGCTGTTTTTGAGGGATACATTTTCTCTGGCTATACCGCTATTGTGAATTTTTTCATAAAGCTTTTTAGACAGAATAGCTTGAACCTCCGGGTTTAACTTTTGCTCTTAGAACTGGATCATGCTCCTATCAAGGTCAATAAGAGTTTTGCCATTAACTTTAATGGGACTAAGATTTGTCCCTTTCAGAGCTGGTGACGGAACAACTCTGACTTTCATTTCTTCATATATAATATTTTGGTTCTCAGTGATGATTTTTGATACCTTGAGTCTATCTAATTTATCATGTTTGTGCAATTTTGTCTCTATTTGTGACATTATTATGTAATTTACGGGTAATTTACCCATCTTTTCTTTGGTGCTGGTAAAGCTGAGATCTGACCTCTGCTCTACACAGAACCGTGTCAAAATAGTGTTTTGTAGACCTTAAATTTTCATTATAAAGCATAGCTTCTAAAATAGCTAAGATTTTAATGGTTGCCTCTACAAAAAATGAATCAGTTTTACAGATGAAAGCAGTGTTCTTTATCCATATCTTGGGGAAAGTCTTTAATACTGTGTGGTTTAATGAAACAATTCAGCAATATTTCCAATGTCTTTCAAAATTATTGCTTCCTTATTTTCATCTGAGGTAATCAGAATCTGTCCACTAGTTTCAAGATTTTTCTAACTGTAACTATCTTAACCCCTTGTCAGTTGGAGTCAGAATTTCCCCACTATCCAGCAAAAATGTGGTAGCCCTAGTTAGCCAAGAGATCCTGTCTCCCTGGCACCAAATTACCTAGGTTAATTGACTATTTGTGTGCGTGCTCTTTGATTTTAAGTGATGATGCAATCTAATTTATTTAACTATTAACTCCTCTAGCATATCCCATGCAGCTGTTATAATTATTTCATAATAATTTAATTACTATTTTTAGAATATTTTAGGAAAAGGTGTAATTTAGTGGACACTCTGAGACTTGGTATTTGTATGTTCTTTTGTATAATAAATGCAAGTCAATTTCCTGATCAGATGACGCTTCCTAAGATGCTTTGTAGAAATATTTTTCACTGCCACCAGCACATTTGTATCCTTCTGATTGGAGTATTTTTAGACTTTGGGGGACATTAGAACACACTTTATTTTGTCTGAATTAACCAGGTTAATAATTAGAACAAGAGATTAGTTCCTTCAGATTGTTTCACAGTTTGAACCTTTTATTATTCTTTGCTCTGTGCATTTTACAGGGTTGTTTGAGACAATTACCACACTAATACGTTTTATAATAATGATTGGCTGGGGACATGCCAAGTACCTAAATGGTCTCATTACATGCAGATTGTATTGTCAATGTGTTTATTTGTATTGTTTACTAAAAAGTATAAAGTGCAAAATTTCCTTGGCAGCAATCTCTCTATGAATTATGGGGTTTCCCTTTGGGAACAATGGGTATATGTTCTCAAGCCTCCTGTGCCCCTCCCATTCTCCACCTACCGGATTGGGTGGGAGGAGCTTGGGACCTCTGCCTTGCAGTGGGATGGTAGGGTAGGAACTTCGGTCCAGCTGGGAGGAGGGGCTTGGGGCTTCACATGCCAGGGCTTGAGGCTTCGGCTGGAGTGGGGCTGAAACTCCAACCTCTGGCTCCTGGCAGGTGTGCTTTGGCTCTTGAACTTATGAAAATTGTTGTATGCAGCTCAGAGGGCCAGTAAGTTTCACCACTCTTGGTATGTGCTTTATTATAGTGTTCAAAGTATTTTAATTGCTTTAATGTTACTATCTTCCTGTGTTGCCATCCTGTTATAAGATTGATCTGTATGTTTGAGGCTCCAAGGGAGACATCTCCATATCGAAAACAAAATCTGTAGATAATGTTTTGTTGCTTTGGGCTGTGATAAGTCACATATCCTATACTTAAAATCTCCTGAAATATACCTGTATGAAACTGCACATAAGTCAGGCTGGCTTACCAGTGGAAGTTACAAGTTATCCTGTATTTGATAAGTATTCCTATAAAAGGCCTTTCTACTTAGCAGATCCCTGCAGTAGTAACTAATGCAATAACCAGATTGGTATTAGTGTTACTATTTTTAATTCACTCCATTACATGGCTTTCTGTTGCAACACTTAAAGCCAGAGTAACTTGGCAGTCAACTCCATTTCGATTGTCACTGTGTCTCATACAATAACACACAGTTTGTGGATCTGAGAGCTAGTATGAAAAGGATTGATGGATTGTAATGCACCCCCGGTTTTAAATCACATGAATGTATCAGATAGTGAGTGTTGGCTGTAGAAGTTGTTAAAAATGGCTGGCAAAGAGACATGGCCACAGTGGGATGTTCTCATTCTGCAGCCCTCTCAGTAGAGACACTGTCAGGGCTCTTTTAGAACACCTAGAAAGGGTGAAAGCTGAATCCCTTCTCTAGCCTCGGGGGCTGGCTGGCTGGCTCACATCTCCCTGCTTCAGTGCTAATGACCAGGTCTGGTTTGTAAATGTTGAGCCAAATTCTCTGGTGCACTAAGGCCACTTTCCACAGTGTCAAGCTATTACTTGAACAGTTGGTTACACCTCTGAGCTGCCGTATCTGGCTTTACAGAAAGCTCAAGGAACTAAAGTGTCACTGGCATGATCTTGGACATCAAGACTACACAAATGTGCAACGCTTTTGTAAAGAGGTGGCGTTCTATATAGAGCTTGTTTAAAATGTGCAGGATAATCCTTGGAGTTTTTCCTTACAGCAGTATGGAGTATGTTAGAGGGGTTAAAAACTCATCCATAGTTACTGCTATACAAGAACAAAATCCAGTATTCTCCTAGTCCTACTAGTTTGAGTATCCTTCCTTTGATTAATGGCTATTGTTGGCTGCTTCAGAGAAAAGCTCCAAAATGTCCCATAATATGCCACATAAAAGTTTTGTCTTAATCCCAATAGCCCTTATTATTTTTCACATAACTAAAATAACTATAGAGGTTATTCATTTTCCTGTCTAAAAATCTTTGAATTTCGTAAAAAGCTACTCACCTCATTAATATCCTTAGAGCTGTGAGTTCCACAAGTTAAAATTCGCTCTACTTTCCTGGAATTCACTGTGGTGAAGATTTGGTAGAACATGTTGCTTGATGAGTAGCTAGCATAATAGCATCTCTTGCGACTTGGCTCTGGGTTTTTTTAATTGGATGGGATCATTTCTTTTTCATTAACCCTTCTGTTGAATCCATTGTAGCAAAATTGATCAAACTTTCATAATTTTACAATGTGGAAACTAGGAGTAAAAAGAGGAAATTGACAGAATTATTTCAGGTACCCAGAAATACGTATGTAATACATTATAGGAGAACATTTGAAGCAAATAGCCTAAGAAATACAAGTGAGGATTTGAGGATTGAAGAGTCTGATATCAAAAAGCAGGAAGATACCTTTCAAAAGGGGCAGCCTGATGAACCAGATGGCCATTTCCTGCTCTTACATTTTTATGTTTTTCAGAGACTTTCCAAATCTTGCAAACAGAGATTACAGTAATTGACATGCCAGGAAGGGCTGAAATGACAACCAGAAATGCCTGGTAGGGGAAAGTATAGATTATAAGAAACAAGGGTAAATTCCAGCCCTGCTAGAGTTTCAGAAGAAAAAGTTCTGCAACTAGACACAAATGCAAATATTTTACTAGATTGTCTGAATTATCCTTATATCCTTTCAGTACCTGCAGATTTTTCTCAGTAATGCACACCCATTTGTGTGGTTGAAGAAAAACGCACAGATTCAGTCAAATGGAAAATATGGCAACTTTAGTTTAGTTTTTTTGACAGTAGGCATGAAAAGCAGTGATGATGATGAGTTCATTACTGAGTTGGCAGTTCTTTCCTTTAGTCATATGTTTGCCATATTCTAAAAAGTGACAAGATAGACTTTTGTCTTATAATCTGTTGAGGCATTTATAGCCTGTAGTGAAAGACCCAGCTCTGCTATCTTTAACCTTTGAAGAAGTCTCATTGAAGTCAGCAGGGCTATCCAGGTACTCAGGAGACTAGATAGTTAATCTATACAGGATTCCTGGAGCATTTATCCTACGGTGCTGAGCACTGATGTTGAGCACAGGGGCTTTTGGGTAATGTCCACATGTGTGACATTGCAGTATGGGTTGTGTAAGGAGGGTCAGTGCTTGTGGCCTCTTCTCTGCACTACAGACAAGCCATTAAGATTGCAGCAGATTAGTCAGACCCAAGCAAAAGATCTACTCAGCAAGTCTCAGTGGTGCAGTTTTACTGGTTCCTCTTCAGTGTATAATCGTATTAGTTATTGCAATAAGTAATGCTTGTAAAACCACTTGCTACAAGCTGTTTTGTTTGGACACAAGGTATTGAACAAGTGTTCTAAGCCTATGGCATTCCAGTCAATAGCTTCTTGAACTCTTTTCTTATTGTAGACAACACTATACAATAGCAGTACAGCATATTCCAAAATACTACTCTTATTTTTTACTTTAGCTTTGTGAAAATGTTAATGTTTGTGTAATGCAATAAAGATACAAGCCAATTGTCAATTGTATAATGCTCGTATAAATGTATAATGTAAACAAGGAAAAGAGCATCAACAATAATTTGATTTAATTTAATTATTTATAGCTTGTTTTCTATTATATGTAAATTAGTTATCACTAGTAACTCTTGAATCATACACTCTGCTGTATCAAATAAATAGTTTTAAGACTTTTGAAAGTTTACACACGCACCCCTCCCCCCCCATTCAAATAATTTAATTTCTCTCTCTTTATTTTTTTTAAGCAACTGGAAGAAAAACTGAAAACACAGGCTGACTATGAAGAGGTTAAGAAAGAATTAAAGTAAGTGTTAAATGCGTACATAATTTCTTCACAAACCGTAGATTAACGATGCTTGTTAATAAAGCCACAAATCTGTGTTCTTGGAACAATAAAGATTAACTCAAAACCACAAAAAGCAAAGAAGTAGAGTTTGGGCTCAAATTGCACCCAGAGCCCAGTACAATTGTTCATCTTCGAGAGATTGCTCAGGTTGATTCCAAGTAGATGTGCACGCGCCGTGTGCACAATCACTGGAAGGTTTTGACCATTTTGTACCCATTGGGTCAGCTGTGAAGCCCCCTGTATTACTGTGGCTCTTTGGCAATATACATTGGTAAATTCTGGCTCCTTCTTAGTCTCAGGTTGGCCACCCCTGGTCTATCCCATTTCTACCATGCCTGGGCACATATCACCTCAGACCAATGGGTCTTGAGCACAGTAGAATTGGGATATTCTCTCCAATTCTGTTCCCTCCCACCTTCCCACTCACCTTTCCCATCCGTCTTCAGGGACCCTTCTCACGAGCAACTTCTCATGCAGGAGGTGCAAACGCTCCTATAAGTTGGGGTGGTAGATGAGGACCCTCTGGAGTTGCATAATTCACTAAAACCAACATTTTCAAAAGTGTCCACTAATTTTGGGCACCTCTGCATCCCTTCTTTAGACACCTATAGCCTGATTTCTGATTTCCTGACTCTGATTGTATTAATGTCACCCGCAGAATCAGTGTACACATCTTAAAATTCTGGCCTTAACCTTTTTGTAACTTAGATTCCCCTTCTGTAAAACGATAGCTCTTATTCTGAACTACCTCATACAGCTCTTTTGAAGATTAAATATTTCTAATATGCTTTATACATAAAAAGTGTTCTATAAGTTATGTTTGGCTCTTTCATGTATCTTGAGAAATACTGAACAGTCAGTCTTCCCCACGCTGAAGAACGGAAGGTTATTAAAATGAAGAACTGCCTTTTAGGCTGTAGTGCATTGGTCAGAAAAATCATTTGTGCATATTTTTTATGTGCAAGCTGGTATATTTTATATACAGTATTATAACGGTTATGGTGATATTCCCTGTTTTGTTGCTTCGTTATAACTTTCTCATTCCCTTCAAGCTTCACAGATAAATTTATATAGTTTCTGACAGTTTAAAATGTTATATCCTTATTAACCTTTAAATTTATGCTCTAAACTGGCCTGGTGGGATTGTATATAGAACGAATTAGATGACGCTTGAGAAAATGTTCTTATCCAATAACTAGTTAGAATAGTTTTTCTGTATTCATTATCAGATTATATTACTGCAAGGAAAGTTGTTAAAGTTATCATGTATGGTGTTCCTGGAGAGTAGGAGATTATAATGTTAATGCTCATTGGTGGAACTGTTATAAAAGGAAGAAATAGAAAATAACTCTCTCTTTTCACCCTTTACAGTATACTGAAGTCCATGGAATTTGCAACCCCTGAGGGCTCTGGTGCACAGGTACTGAATCCACTATTGTTTTCTTAATCCTTTCTCCAGTTCAGTTAATGAATATTATTTTTGTGTTATCTAGGGCAAGCGCAAACAATTTCCAGTTGATCTGTAAATTACAAGCTCTTAAGTGTCCATAAAATATTGTGGTACACAAGTTGGCCTTTGGCTTCTCAAGCCTCATCTATAAAAGCTGAATTGAACATTTTTTGGCTCTTAATTACATTTCCCTCAAGTGGTCAAGTGCAAAGAATGACATTACAGGTGGTGGTTGAGCGAATAACCTGAATATTATAAAACTGAGTCTTTCTTTTTAAAATGTTGCATTGGCACACAATTAAACTGAAACTTGGATATTTATTGAACTAATAGGCTGAAAACCTTGTTCAGCAATTCTTAAAAATACTGAAAAGCCTTGACTATACCATTCACTAAAGAAAACAAGCAACCCTATGAACACTGAGAATGGAGTAGAAACTTCTAATACTCTAGTATGTTCTCACTTAAGATCAAAGGTTATGAATGGGATTCCTGCTTCTGAAATCCAAACTGAATATCAATATACCAGGCATAAAAAGGATTAGTCTTTAATGTGCTTTTTGATGATCAAGGGTTAGATATTTAGTGGAAGGTAAATGGCCAGTTTCCGTGACTGATTTAATTTATGATCATATGGTCTGTTTGCACTGAAACACACAGCCTTTCAAGGAAGTCTTATACCAATGTAGTGGAGTGGTCCAGGAAGAAGAAATATAATCTTAACTAATGCTTCAGTCAGATTGAAACAGCTTTTTCGTTGTTCATTGGAAACTATACCAGCACAATTTAAAAACAAATAAAAAAGTAGATAGGATTAACAAATGATTAACAGAACACTTAAAAAAAAATTTAAAAATGTAACACCGAGTTGATGAGTGATTTACATTGAAAATTAAGCAGCACAGCTTTTGAGTAACGTGAATAGGAAGCTGAACATTCACATAAATATATGCATGATGAATTCTACAGCCTCAATCATAGCAAAGGCAAGTGCTTTCTTCCTGCTTCTGAATTCTTTTACAATAGCCGAATGACCTCCTTAAACTGTTTAATACCTTCATGGCTAACCTGGAAGCAAACCTCACATTTTGACTGTCTTTAGGATTCATCCAAACCACTGGAGGTGTTGCTGCTGGAGAAAAATCGCTCATTGCAGTCTGAGAATGCCACACTGCGTATCACTAATAGTGATCTGAGTGGTAGGTTGATGTGATTTTCTGCTGTGATACTTTGTTTACTATCTGGGAAGGGAGGGGGAAAGGAGAGTGAATGTGAGATGAGAGCCCAAGCTAGTGTGTGACAGAAAGATTAATGGGCAACAAGGACCTTGAATAATGTTTGATTTTGCCATTGTATAGGCTGGATAATAGAATAAGACTTGGAGACCTGAGAGCTGCTCTGAAGGTTAGAAAAGAGGCATTGCAGATTTGCCAAATGGTAGCATTCAAGGCTGGTTTCAGTAACAAATTCAGCAGTGGCGCAAAAATCTCTGTCCCTTCCCCCGCAACACACACTCAAATGTGAAGCCAAGCGTTTGCATGTAGAATTCAATAATCTTCCTATCTAATATACTTAAATATTTTCATGAGCCGGTCAGTTTAAAAAACAAATACTGAAATCGCTGTGTCTTTATTAGCTTTCCTAATGTGGGTATTTTACATTTTTTGTGCACATTTTTAAAATGGTGGCGCCATTGAATTTCTAGATACTTTAATGTTTATGGTTTTTGCTGCTGGTCCAGTTAAAAGTTGTCATTGGCACTGGGGTTTCCTACGTTCTGAAATGTATACGAGTTTAACTGAGTAATCTTGTTGCATCCACTTTAAACGTGATTTCTTTAATTAAATTGATTTGTTCCAAAATGTAAATGTTTGCTGCATTAGGTTCAGCAAAATCTATTGAGTAATGTCTTGAATAAGAGACACTGAAGAAACTTGCTGTTTGTAATTGACTTTATATTAATTGTATAACTGCACTTCATGTAATTGTTTTAGTTTTAGAGTTTGTAAGGGGGATTCTCCAGGCTGCAACATACAAGAAAGGTGCAAACATGAAATGCATGTTGTTTGTTTTGGGGGCCTTGTTTGGCATATTAAAATTTAAATTAATAAAACAAAAAAAACACCACCTCATTGGCCCTTGTAAAAACTGCACTTTTTCCCTTTTGTGGGGCAAACTTTGCATTTTATCTTGGTTTTTCCCTTTTTAATCCCCCATAATGCATTATGTTTGACCTTCCTTGTAGGGTCAGCCAGGAGAAAAGGGAAAGACCAGCCTGAGAGTCAGCGTCCTGCAACCTTGCCGGCCTCCCCTTCTTCTCAGTTGCTCCGCAACACAGGGGAGCAGGCTTCCAATACTAATGGTACACACCAGTTCTCACCAACGGGTTTAAGTCAAGACTTTTTCAGCTCATCCTTGGCAAGCCCCAGCTTACCCCTGGCCTCCACAGGAAAATTTGCACTAAACTCTCTCCTCCAGCGACAGCTAATGCAGTCCTTCTACTCCAAGGCAATGCAGGAAGCAGGAAGCACAAGCATGATTTTTTCAACAGGTCCTTACAGCACAAACTCCATATCTTCCCAAAGTCCATTACAACAAAGTCCGGATGTTAATGGCATGGCCCCATCTCCCAGCCAGTCAGAAAGCGCTGGGAGCATCTCTGAAGGCGAGGAGATAGACACAGCAGAAATTGCACGTCAGGTGAAAGAGCAATTGATCAAGCACAATATTGGACAGCGGATATTTGGACATTATGTCTTGGGACTGTCGCAAGGGTCTGTGAGCGAGATACTAGCCCGGCCAAAGCCATGGAATAAATTGACTGTGAGAGGCAAGGAGCCATTTCACAAAATGAAGCAGTTTCTCTCAGATGAGCAGAACATCCTGGCACTACGCAGCATCCAGGGTCGACAAAGAGGTAAGTTCTGTTTACTAACTGATTTAAACTTTAGTCTCGTGGCCTATGAATATGCAAACTAGTGAAAAATTTTCTCCTGCTAGGCCATATGCAACAGAATTGTTTTTTCACCTTACTCTTTTACAGAGCTACTATGCAGGAACATATGCTCTACAAAACATAACTTTTCTAAATCTAATTTTCTGACTACATTGTTTTCCTGCAGTTAGAGTATAGTATGTTTGACACTGAGAAGCAGAGATTTTTCCTTTACTCTGGATTGAATTGATTTTTGTTGGAAAGAGTGAAGAGCTGGTATATTAAAGTCTGTCTTAACTGAGAATAGCCTTATATCGGAATGAAACATTGAGTGATAAATAGTTCTCAAGAACATAACCACCACATGTGCCTCCAAAGTTATAGTAGGGATTGTTTACAGAGGGAACGTGTTTATTGTGCCCTTAATAACTGGTGGCAATTTTTCCTGTGCGTCTTGACAAAATTATGAGTGATGCATAAGATCATTAGTTTAACCCCCCCCCCCCCCCAAAAAAAATTAACCCAGATTTTTAAGCAACTTTGCTTATTTATATAGAAAATCTTAAGCAGTAACATTCACTTTCACTTCAGTGTGATTAATTTTAAATAAACACTAAAGCTTGCATTTAAGAAAATGAAAAGAGAGCTGTTAAAAACCTAGTAATAATTGAAAACAGGCAGCATTTCCATAGATGCTGTTTAAATGAAAATGAATGTCATTACCTTTATAATTTGTTCTTCCTTTTGATGATTATACTTGGGAGGTTTATCTATCCATCTTTAGACATTTATTTATATATATCTAACCTCATGTACATAAATGTAATTTTTATTAACAAATCAGTCAGCCTCACTTCTTCCAAAGAAGCCTGCTCCTCTAATGCTCAGTCAGACTCAAAGGGTTTAAGAGAAGCTTGAACCCTTGTATTTAGTGACAGGCAGCTATCTTTTCATGTCCCACAGCCCATGATGTCGCACAATCATCCCCTGATTGTTTTATTCTTACCAAACTTGTTTTTCAACAGAGAATCCAGGCCAGAACCTGAACAGACTATTTCAGGAAGTACCGAAACGAAGAAATGGGTCTGAAGGTACGTCACAGGCAGGTGTTTTTCTTTGCAGTTAATACCTAGAAAATGGAGTGTGCTCTAGCTGTGTGTTTCCTTAAAACTGCAGTTTGATTCTGGCCTGGAATCTGAGGGAAAAACAGTAAGTATAAAACAAACCATGGGTTAGAAAAACACTTTACTTTTTCTAATTCCACCACTACCATACTAACTTGACATGCTTTGGATACTTCCTCCATTCCCCATCCAAATATGTATATATATAAAAAGAGAGAAGTGATAGAAGTGGCATTACAAATAATGAAAACTACTGAGATACTGTTTGGCTGTCTTCCTTGTGGCTTCCAAGCAAGAAAGTTACCCAGTATTAAGAATAGCAGCCGTGTTAGTCTGTATCCGTAAAGAAAGCGAGGAATACTTGTAGCACCTTCGAGACTTAACTAGTTTATTTCAGCATAAGCTTTCGTGAGCTATAGCTCACTTCATCGGATACACAGTTGTTCCAGTCTGTGCATCCAATGAAGTGAGCTATAGCCCACGAAAGCTTATGCTGAAAAAAACTAGCTAGTCTCTAAGGTGCTACAAGTATTCCTCGCTTTCTTTACCCAATATTAAGTAATTCCTTCACAAAAAGGTAAAAGGTCTTCCATCTTTATTATGGGTACTGTCCTCCTAGGATTTTGAGTACATGTTGACAAATACACTGTAAGTTGCTTTTAAAATGGTGTAGAACTTATCTTAGTATAATATATGAAAAAGCCTGGACAAAGCTATCATAGAAGATCAGATCAGTAAACAACTAATTGAAGAAGTAGGAGCAGCTATAAATGTATCACCTTTTTTTGCCTTGAGTAATTACAGATTTTTTGCTTTTAGCAAGATGGTAAAACACAAAAGTAAAGAAAAATTTAAAGAAAGCCCATCCTAAGAGTTGTTGTTTCTGGTAGAAAATTATATGGGCCCTGTTAGTGATGTATATAGATCATTTATAGAGCAATACTACATGATGAAAAATGCACTAAACTGAAGTAATCTTCAAAATCATTAGGAATTTTCTTTCTATCTTTCTTTGCTTTAAAATCAAGAAATATTGTTGGGGAATATCTTAAGGGTTATCAATGCTTAAAAATGTATTTCTCCTATTGTTTTGACATCCTGGAGAGAGAAAATAAACTAGAATAAATATTGCTTTCTTATATCCAATGTTTTCTATTTTAGATTATAGTCTGAAATAAAATGTACAGTGTACTCAGATATCCTACGGCGTCAAACCGGCTAATGTGATTTTTTTTTTTATGCCATCACATTTTTAGCTCCCCCAAAGAAGGGAAGAGACTAAAGATTTTTGTAAAATTTCTACTGGATAGTACAATTATTGTAGTACTTGACACTGAGTACATGACCTACTGATTCTTCTACTGTTTATGTATTAAAGTTATCCTATAGCTGCTGCTGAATGGTAATATACCATGTATTTCAAGCAGAGAAATTTCTTGAAAAAAATGGTGTTTCCAGTACTAGTGAAAGTCAATAAATCTTAAAATCCTCCCAATGAGAGCTTACAAGCACCTCTGCAAACTGTTCTGAGAATGAATTGCAGGTGTTACACTCAGTGTTTGCTAAAAAGATTGCTTAACATCATTAGTTTCCTTCTTCTCTTCAGGTAACATCACCACAAGAATCCGAACCACAGAGACTGGCTCTGATGAAGCTATCAAATCCATTCTAGAACAAGCCAAAAGGGAGCTGCAAGTACAGAAAACAGGTACAGGCTCACTTTGTCTCTTGTTCATTTTACTTCAGAATTTAATTAAAACAAGTATCATGAGCTTTCTGGTCGGTTAATTATGTTCTTGAACATATTTTTGCAGAGCTGTTTCCTTTGGAGTGAGGAGGGGTTCACGTATATAATATATATTGAGTTTTACTTTATATCTTGAGTGCTTGATGGAACCTTTTGAAAAAGTCACGATTCCTCTCCTGCTCCTGCCTTGCTCCGTGGGGAAAGTAAATTGTGACACCTTTTACATTGTACCACATACTTCCTCCCTTACACTGATCCACATCTTCTGGCCAGCATGCCAGAACAGCAGAGCCAGGCCTCACCCATTTCTGCCAGCTTACTCACAGGATGGGGACTGCTGGTCTCACCCTGCCCTTCTTTTCCTCACATCTGACCAAACATCCAAAGACCCACCATGGTTGATGATGTAATCTATCCTACTCCTCTGCATGCCTGTATTGGGCCAGGCATGAGCTAGCCCTTAATTAGTATGTTCTCACCACGCTATATTTCTCATGAATTGGGATTATAACATCGTCATTCCTGAATCTGACTTTTACAAGGCTTTATTTTGTGGTGTAAATTGTTTCTTGGAACTTATTTGCTTTCCATTTTCTGATTTTAAAAATGCGCTTCAAAATGGTCATGCCAGCTCAAACAATGTTTCCTTTTCCAGTGCACCTGTCCAGGCTATCTTCCCACTGTGTAATTTTCCATGCATTCGACAGCTAGCAAAACTTTTTACCTAATTCTCCAATCCTGTGTATCCTCCTTAAGAAGCTAGCACTACTAGCTAGTAGGAAGTGCTTTGAATTAAATTTCATTTTTAGAAATAAATGGTGGTTTATTACTTTGGATATTCAGCTTCGAAATTAAAACAAATCACACGGCAAAAAATATATTTGCAGTAGCAATGGTAAGATGTTTTAACTAAACAGAATAAGTTATTAGATGTCTAAATGTGGAATAGATATAGTAATTTAAAACAGATTAATTACTGTATTCTTCTGCCACACACTTCATATGAGGATCTCAAAGTGCTTTGCAGACATTAATTAATTAAGCCTAAAATTTCCTATGAGAGAAATAGTTAGATAAAGCAGAAGAGGCATCCCGTTGACTTTCCCCTTGTCCTATTTCTGGTTTATTTTGTGGGGCATGAAGGACAAGGGAGAGAGGGTGGCCAAATGAAAACATGCATAGCTGACTCACAGTATTTTTATCGGATAATATGCATAATTATATTAACCCTATTTATTTTCATTTGTGGCCACTTCTTGAAGTGCACAGCTCCCTTAGTCACATCAGGTGCATCACATTTCCCAACCTCCAGAATGGAATTTTTAAGCCTTGGAATTCATCTTCAGTTGAGATCTCAGTGGAGACTGCTATAAATCCAAATGCACTTTACCAAATCTCCTGACCCTGGAGAAGAGTACATTTGGACTCTCCTCTGAAATTCCAACCTCTGCTGCTGCATACATTGGCTGAAGAAGGCCATATCAGCACTGATTCACCACTAAAACCCTTCAGTTGGACTCGGTGTCTCTTCTTTGATGTCCATTTGCTCTGTACAGGGTAGAGATCAAGAGTTCTTCCTAGAGCTTCTGCTTGGCAATGCAGACCACTATGGCTGGACATCACACTTATTTTTGAAAACTGTTGAGTAATCGTGTTCTTTGTAGTGTCATTTCATTCAGTGGTTTGGAAAAAGAGAGAGAAAGCTGAGTAGTCAGGGAAAGAAAGGAATTAAGTTATTTGTAAAATTCCTTGAGCTTTAAAATTTCTCATTCTGTTTTGGGTAGTAGGGTTAATTTTTCTATCAGTTTGTTTTTGTTGTAACAGGACACCAACAGTGCAGCTGGGTGACTTGGATTTTATTTGTGCCTGGTTCATTTGGGGGAGAGGGAGAACCAAATCATGAAGTGTTAATGTCACTTTTGGAGAAGTATACATTTTGGGGGGAGGAAGAGAGGGGAGAGAAATAGGGCAGGTTTTTCAAAGCTGTATATTTGCAAATGTTTGCAACACATATCAGTTATACATATGCATTTGGGTGTCTGTGTGTTCATGTGTGGCTGCAAATATTTTTCAGGGCCCAACTTTGAAAATTGTCGTCTTTAATTAGAGAAAAGCAGATTTTATATATGTAAAAATGTACTGCAGACCGTCTTTATTAGGAAACATTTACAGTGGCACTGAAGTTAGAGGAATGTGTTTATTATATAAAAAGTGTTACATTTCATCTTTGGTTTGTTTTCACAGCTGAGCCGGCTCAGCCACCTTCTGCATCTAGCAGTGGCAATTCTGATGAGGCCATTCGATCCATTCTGCAACAAGCCCGACGTGAAATGGAAGCACAGCAGGCTGCCCTTGAACCTGCCTTAAAAACAACACCTTTGTCTCAAGCTGACATTTCCATCTTGTCCCCAAAACTAATATCTACACCTTCAATGTCTTCAGTTTCCAGTTATTCTCCATTGGCCTTGTCACTGAAGAAACATTCAGCTGTCATGGATTCTAATATATCTGCATTGCAGAACCTCTCTGGGCTAAAAAAGGAGCACCAGGAAACACCAGTTTTAGAGCTTCATGGAATAACTGATTCTGCACAGGGTGTGCTGAGGCATGTTAAAAATGAATTGGGACGTGGTGGTGTTTGGAAGGACCATTGGTGGAACACTGTTCAGCATGACAGAAGAAATACCACTCTTTCTGAAGACACAAAGGTTGAGGAAGTCAGCAGTGGAAAAGAAAAGGTCAGCAACCAGACAAGGTCAGATCGTAGCCAACTCCAAGGCCCATCCTCTTCCGAATACTGGAAGGAGTGGCCAAATGCTGAATCTCCATATTCCCAAAGCTCCGAATTGAGCATGACTGGGGCAAGCCGCAGTGAGACACCACAAAATAGCCCCCTTCCTTCCTCTCCTATTGTACCTATATCAAAGCCATCCAAACCCTCAGTTCCTCCATTGACACCTGAGCAGTATGAGATTTACATGTACCAGGAAGTGGATACAATAGAGCTAACTCGTCAGGTCAAAGAAAAGCTAGCAAAAAACGGCATCTGCCAAAGGATCTTTGGGGAAAAGGTAAAGAACTGATTTTTCATTACACTAACACTTTAAACATGTAGCGCTATATTCTTATGTATAGGGATGGGATCTGTCACGTAAAGGCACAAAATTCCTTTTTTATTCAATAGTTACAAAATACATTTACAATTGAAAGGTCTGAGTCATGTGTCTTATGAAATTGCTTAGCTTTTCTAGCTTCTAACTTCTATATGAAAAGGTTCTTCAACAGCTTATAGTAAGAACACAAAGCTGATTTCTTCTTTTCACAGTTCAGGGCAACTGCATGTATGTTCCCCCTCTGTGGTCCACCAAGACACCTACTTAATGGCTTCTGGCTCCCAATCATCACCTCTTGGCAAGAGACCAAGGCTGCACAGTTCCTTTACTACGCTGTAATATTTTCAGCAAGCCAGACTACCTAAATAGGCCAGGATCTCCACTTTCCTTTCTCTGTAAAGGTTATGAACAGTATAATTGCCTGTAGTTACAAGTTACTACACGGCTCTTTATAATCAAGCACATTTATTCTTGATGCAAGCAAAAAAAAAAAAAAAACACATGAAAACAGTAAAGGTCCCTATGTGCTAATCAGAGGTCACCCATCAATCGTATGAGGGCTTATTAGTTGGTCTATTCCTTCTAACCCTTCCACAGGATTGCACACACACACACACACACACACGCACCTAGACAAAAGGTCCTATCCGTTTACCCGATCAGAAAGAAGGCCCTGAGTCCGTTTAAACTCAGGCTATTTATCAAAAAGTCCTTTCTTTGTCTGTTGGTCTCTGGGGAATCTAGTTTGAGCTATTATGGCCAAGCTTCCTCAGGAGACTTGATTTACTGTGGGGGGGGGGGGGGAGGGGAGAAATGACAATCTGCCTGATTTGCACAATTATCATTCTCTGTTTTTAATTCCTGGAGGAAACAGAACAAAGTTGTATATAAACCATTCATTTAAAACAAATGGACCCCAACAATACTGCATGTGGTTGCAATATCTGTCACACTTCTTAGCTACATACATTTGAAGTTGAAATGATTATTGTGACACAATATTTAATATCCACTAAAGCAGTAGTCCCCAAACTATGGGGGACACACCCACAGAGGGCAACGAAGGAAAGTTCAGGGGGCGGCGGGGCCCAGGTCAGTCTCCACCGGGGGGCGGGACAGGGAAGGAGAGGGAGCCCACTCAGCCCCGTTCTGTTCCCAGCCACATCCTTGGCCCATGACACTGGCACTGGCACTAGCCTCAGCCCATTGCTACAGCCCCAACCTTGGCCCTTGGTTGCAGCTCCATTCAATTCCGAGCCCCAGATACCCCCAGCTGAAGCACCAATCTCGCCCTCTCCTCCTCCTGCGGGAGCTGCAGTCCTGGCTTCTGGGGAAAGTTGGGGTGCGTGGATGGGATAAGGGCGGCGGTGACCCTGAAAAGTTTGGAGACCACTGTGCTAAAGTGGTGTCATGGAATATTTGAGTAATATCCTTGCCACAGATCAGTAAATCTAATAGATTTTTGTAAACGAAGGTTAAGGGACTCTGGAAACCTGAAATTTCTTGTTTAATATTTAAAAGTAAGGGGATCTGGAACTCTCTCTGCACTTCAGTCTCATATTTTTAGTTAAGAATTCTTTATATAGTCATTGCTCAGCCTCCCACTTAGGTGTCCAGCTTTCCAGTTAGCATTTGGTTTTTTAAAAATGCACTTGGTGATACATCTACATATTGTATAATCTGGCATTCTGAAGCTACAACACTCAGAGTTCTGACGGTCTCAGATCTCATAGCGCTAAGCAGAGTTAGGTTGGGTCATTACTTGGGTGGAAGACCACCACGGAACATCAAAAGCTACAGGAAGTGGTAATGGTGATTCAGCAGGTGGCATTATTCCCTCTCATTTGGTACTGAATTAATGTCCCAGCAGGATAGTAGGTACATTATGCTACTACAATTATTATGTTTCAAATAAGACATAAAACTAAGAGCTTGGCCACGTGGGGTCTTTAGATATTCCATGGAGCTTTCATAAAACAATGGATGTTAAACTCAAGTGTCCTGGCTGAATTCCAGGTCAGCTAATTACATTTTGCCTATCTACGTTCCTCCTGTAGTTTTAATTGACTACCGTATGATAGTATTTGCTTCTTCTCTTAACTATTGTGTACAGTTGCAATTCATTGTTAAAGATGAGCTAATGTGTACAAAATGAAGCTGTTCGAATTTAAATGATTAGCATAATTGATGGGTAAATTTGAAAGTTTCAGGTATGTTTATTTTAAAACAAAATACATGAAAATAGTTTCCTGTTTTTATTTACCTGCTAGGACCAGGTCTCTGTGATTCTCCAGTTGGAACTGATGACATTACATCATACAGTGTATTATGCAGCTCCCTGTGCTCTTGTAGGTGTTTGCTTTTGCAGGAAAAACACATACTCCTTCCTGAACTCAATATTTACACACACACAAACATTTCCATTTACTTATAAAATATGCATATGTAATTTAAGGCTACCCAGGTGCTTTCTGGTTAATGATTAATATACACATGACATGAGAAATATGCTGGTAGGAAGTGTATCACAAAAGCTACCCACCCCTAAATAAATATGTTCTAATATGCCATTCTTGGTTGCTTCACTTCAGGTGTTGGGCCTATCCCAAGGGAGTGTCAGTGACATGCTCTCCAGGCCAAAGCCATGGAGTAAATTGACGCAAAAAGGCCGAGAACCATTTATTCGCATGCAGTTGTGGTTGAATGGTGAGCTGGGACAGTGTGTCCTGCCTGCACAAGGGCAGCAACAAGGACAAGGTAATTAAAATTCCACTGTGTTGTTGGCATTGAAGGAGAGGAATTATTTTTAAATGGCAGTAAGTGAGAGCTTTTTCCTAAGTTAGCTCTGCCATTTGTATAAGTAGAATTGTCCACCTTGACTTCACAACCTGTTGTTAAGGGACTCACTGGGATTTTACACAGAAGTACTAGTTTCTGCTTAATTCATAAGCAGGAGATGATGAGTTACCAGTTAAGAAAGTGGTGTTTTATGCATCAATACAACATATAAATCAAGCAACTTTGGATAAAGGTCTAGAAAAATGTGAAAGTTAAATTCAGTTACATTTTAATAGGAATTACTTGTTTGGGGCGGGGGGGTATTTCTAAAGTTCTCTGAAGAATTTTGATTATGTAACCAGATAAAAGAACTAAGTTTTAAAGAGGAAATCATGGTTGTAATTCTGTTTTTTAGCATTGTTTTTATTATGCTGTTTAGAAGTACCAAATATCTAGTTGTTGATTTTAGTAATACAAGATTGATTTTGCCCTCACTTGGTTGTAACTGAGATCAACATTTGGCTAATTGTTAAATCTGTTTAGAATTGGTGTTATTGCCTGGTTTGGGGGACTGGGAGTCTCCTTTGTTGTTTCCTGATTTTACTGTTCTCCCTTATTTAGTCCTCCACTCGGTGACGTCATTGCAGGATTCCCTACAGCAGGGATGTGCAAGCTCAGGTAATCAACTGGCTTCAAATGATTTTCTGTAAAGTAATTCACTGCATTTTATTCTATTTCTGCTGTCTAGATGCCCGAGGATTCTTGTGTTTTGTTGGTATAGTATGCAGTAGCACCTTCAGGGCTTTTTATTAACAGTTAATTCCTCATCCTCTTTGTGTTGCTATGGCAGATCTTGAAAATGCACGCATGTAACAGAATACATTAGGCTGGAAGACTATGATCTGAGATCATTCGCTCTATTTTTTTTTTTTTTACCATAGTTTATCAATTTGACATGTGACAGTGGCTATAAAACAGAAGCGTTTCATTTGTAACATGATCTACATAGCTCAGCTACCTTATTTGTTGGTATATTTTTTCATCCTCAGTTGTGGTTCTACACCAGATTTTCTAATTTAAAGTTGAGGAAGACTGATAAATATGCAGCTCACCCTCCCACCCCTTCCCTAAAACACAATAGAGATGTGTGAAAAATGTAAGTGAATTGCTTAAGGATGTTTCTGAGGATGACCATTACAGTAGGGAGCCCAAGTATAAAACAGCTGTGTTCCTGCTATTAGACACCAAACTCTACCCATGCACACTATTTAGCCAGTGATACAGTTAACTGATGTAAGCCATTTATACTGTAGTTCAGGCTGGAGAAATACTGGTATTCTGAGGTTGCAAGATGATCAGGTGCTATACCGTATTTTTCGTCCTATAGGACGCTCCGGCCTATAATTTGTAATATGATTTTTTCATCCTCAATTGTGATTCAAAACTTATTTCTCTAAATTTTCCCCAGGAGTTAGATAAAAATGGAATGAATATAGGCAAAATGTCAGCATTAAAACCAACCACGAAAATAAAATCTTCATGAATAAAATTAGAAACAGTCTTTGCAATCACAGAGCTATTGTTACCTCCCTACAAGCATTTAAAGAACATGTAAATTTCCTGAGGCATTTTTACACTGCTGCTCCTGAAAGTATTCAGTAGCTACTTTTCTATAGCATTCATCCAACACCAATCACAATTCTAATCTAAATAAAGTGTGTTTGTGTGTGTGTGTGTGTATATGTATGTGTGTATATATGTGTGTGTGTGTGTGTGTGTGTGTGTGTGTGTGTGTGTATATATATATATATATATATATATATATATATATATATATATATATATATGTGTATGTATATATATGTGTGTGTATGTGTGTGTATGTGTGTATATTATACTTCAGAAAACATTGAAAATATAATAAATTTAACAGGTCATTTAAAACTAGTAAGGTTTCAAATGGGAGGGAAGGGGAAAGGGCTAGTTTTTTTATTATTAATCATTTTTCTGGTCCCTCACAGTAATTAAGAAAGGGTTGAAATACTGATCTACAGTACTGTATTGCAATCTGACCAAGTCATGGGGTTCTCAGGAGGATAGCTAGTAGCTAACAGTTATTTCCTTCAGGAAGTTTAGATGAGTTAGTGTGAGGTTCTGCTCCACTGCTCCACATCCCCACCTAGTCTGTCAGTTACTGCCCTTGAGCTATTATTTTTCAATGTGCTAAGTTTTTAGTAGCTGAATGGAGCATATTATTGGTTACCACCATTTATTCTTGCCTTAAAGGTGACCTGCAAATGAGGGAAAAAATGGGATTGTGTCCATTTCTTTCTTTTTATGATTAAAAATATATACATGAATAAAATTTGTTTATTTTTAGAATTAGAAGTTCATTTCTTGTTTTCCCTTTTCTACTTGGTAGAACTAATAGGCTTATGACATCACAGATAATGAGAATGAAGCATGATCCGTTGAGAGCGGAAGGATAGTCTGATAGTTTTTGTTGCCACCTAAATTTTAATTTGAATGCTTGGCAAACAGTTGGTTAAAAAACAAAACAAAACAAAAAACTGTGTTTGTGAAAGATTCAACATTCCACCCCTCTACTTGAGGGCTGTAAATGCTCCAACTCCAATTTGATTGTCCTTCAAAGAGTTTTCCAGTGAAACCAATGAAAATAAGACCTATCTAAAGTAAAAATCAAGGAGAATGTAACTTTTTTTAAACATTCAGGACTTCGCTGTATGATACAAGATCCTAAACCTATATGGTTATGTATCATAAATAAACAAAAAAGGATCCAAACCTTTAATACATTTAAGTATTTTCAAGAATAGCCTCTGATACCAAAATATAATCTGATGATACTCTTCTGTATTCTGTATCTGCGAGCTTTAAGCATCAGTCTAGTAATCAGAAGATTCTTGCGCAAGTTCTGCTGGATACGTTTTACACACAAATGGTATCTCTACTTCCAGTGGTGAAATAAAAAATCAGTATGTTCTTTCTAACATTTTCTTTGTGTATCTTCCTACCATTGCCTTTGGGTAAATCTGTCTTTTTAATGAGCTATGTGTCAACAACATGGACCAAATTATATGGAAAAAAATTCTGAATTAATGTCACCCAACTGCATCAGCATGGTTTTTTGGGTTTTTTTTTTTTAATGAATTTGACCCTTATTTAGTCATATTTTTTATGGTCAAAGCTAGATTAGAATTAGACTTGCAATATATATTAGGATGCGTGTATATGATTGAGTGTTTTGAACACTTGTATGTAGCTCCTGTATTGGTTTTATTTTGATTTTTTGGGTTACCTTTTTTTTTTTTTTTACTGAGTCTCTCTAAAACTTTCCCCAAAAAAGATACCATGGTATTATGTACCAGTTCTGTTGATTGCCTTGATATTCCCAAGAATGTTGAATTATTAATTCACTTCTATATTTATCCTTTGTGAAGGTCATATAGTGTCCATATACTATATTAAAGTCTTGCATGTCTTTTTGGTATGTTTCTCTCTTAGGGTCTTCTTATGACCTAATGTGGAAATCTTGGTTTGTCAGTACAGCTGCTGGTGATCTCAGGGGATTCTGAATTTCCCTTTTGTTTGTCTTCCTTTCTGGGTATCATCCATCATTCCTAACTTCATGCTGCTTAGCGGTAGTAATGCTCATGGGAATTGAAGAAAGATTATAGCTGCATAAAATGGGGATCTAATTAAAGCTTGTTTTTTAAGTCAAAGTCTTGCTTGAGATAATTGCGTATGACCTAGTGATGTAAAAACCAAAGATCTACCGTATTTAGAAATACTACTGAAATATTACATAAAACCTGTTGTTGATGGTTTGAAATGGTTCTGATGAAGATGATTTTATAGCCAATAAGATGGAGAAGAAAGGGGGATATCTTGACCTAAGAGTCATAAGACTAATGGAATTCCTTACACAAGTAGGTTAAATTGAATTACTTATTTTAATATTTGGTTAAAGAGTCTAATAAAAATATTACTGCCATCTCTTATCAGTGTGAGCCAGATCAGAATAGAATTTTTTAGTTAGTTACTTAGAGCGTATGGATAACTCAACAGAATCAAGCCCCTTGTGCTAACTCTAAAATGTAATTTTAATAGACAAATTGGTTAAGTTTCCACATCAGTTGTGCATACTGAGGTTGCAGCTCCAAAGTAATTGGCCCCAGTTTGTGTTGATTTCAAGCAGTAGGATTTCAACTGGCACCTCACAAGGGCAGCTGCTATAGTCTGTCTGTCTTATGTATATGATTAAATTCTGTGCTATTTCCCTGATAATTTGGACCATGAAAACCTTCCTGATAACTTTTTTTTAGTGTCAATAAAGCAATAAACTGTCCAATGCACTTTATTGGGACCTTGAAATGCAGTGCAAAGTCGGTATTAAAGTTGACTCTTACCGTAGTATAACATGGATAGCATTGCTAGAACATTAGTTTCATTTGTTTCTTTTCTATAACTATTCTTTTAGTCATAATTTGTTTTGTGTGCCTATCGTACTGTGTGCGTGTATTATTGATGCTTAGTAAATAATTGATTTTATTGAAACTCTATCCACTATTCTTTTTCATAGATCCTTTATCATAGGAGATGCCTTTATCATACAAATGTTGATCTTTTTTGCAGGTTATCCTAGAATTTCACCTGTTAAAGCCCTTTCCCACCTTTGGATGGGTATGGGGTTCTGAGGGGGGCAGTCAGGGAGCAGGAAGGGGAGGGGCAGATAGGGGTCTGGGCCAGGCTGTTTGGGGAGACACAGCCTTTTGTTCCCCGCCCATCATAGCAAGTTCAATATAACACTGTTTCACCTATAACACAGTAAGATTTTTTGGCTCCCAAGGACCGTGTTCTATCTGGGTACAGGCATACTTGTCCCTGTCACTGGTTCCCTCAGTAAACTTGGGCAAGTCATAATGGCTTTCTGCCTCAGTTTCTCCATTTGTAAAAAATGAGATAATACCTACTTCACAGGATGCTTCTCATAATTAATTAGTGAATATGTATAAAGCTTGAAGATGAAAAGTTTAATTAATTGTACTGTTACCACTGCTATTTTTGTCATGCAATTATGGAAAAATACCAATTAGCACAATGTTAGCTCACTGAGATTTTTCTAGATCAGTATAGTACTTACAGTTCCTTATTTAAGGGATTGTAATACTCCAAAATTGTTGATGAAATCTTTGCTTCTGGAATAGGTTGCTATAATTCATTAGATTAAATGTATTTTAAGATCAGCCAAACCGTGTGACCTCCTTGATACATATTCTTTCCAAGCTTAGTTCAGAGTGAAGATCTAGTCTGTTAAATATGATAGACTTCAAACACTCATTTCTCTCAATTTCTTTATATTCTTAATCCTTCGTCTATTCAGGAGTCGGCAACCTTTCAGAAGTGGGGTGCTGAGTCTTCATGTATTCACTCTAATTTAAGGTTTTGCGTGTCGGTAATACATTTTAATGTTTTTAGAAGATCTCTTTCTATATGTCTATGGCAGGGGTGGGGAACCTCTGGCCGCGGGCCGTATAAGGCCCGCGAAATCATTTGGTCTGGCCCGTCAGCGGCTGCCAGCGGGAGCTGACTGGGGCAGGCGGCGGGACCCCGGCTGGCAAGGGGCCAGCAGGGGAAACCCCAAAGCGGCTGTGGGTTAAGCACTCAGTCTGCCGCCACTTTGGGGTTTCCCCCTCTGGATTCTTGCCAGCCGGGGTCTCAGCCCGCGGCCAGCCTGGGTGTAGGAAGCCCAGGCTGGCAGCAGGCTGAGACCCCAGCTGGCAGGAGTTAATTAAATGTTAATTAAATGTTTGACCAAATATAGCAGGCTAATTTTTAAGTTGATAATTTTGTATGGCCCGCGAATGATGTTCTAAATATCCAAATGGCCCTTGGCAGAAAAAAGGTTCCCCACCCCTGGTCTATGGGTATGTCTTCACTACCCGCCAGATTGGCGGGTAGCGATCGATCTTCTGGCGATCGATTGGCGCCCCCATTGACTCCGGAACTCCAGCTTGCCGGGAGGCGCAAGATGGAGTCAACGGGGGAGCATGCCGCCAACCGCCGCCGCCGCCGTGGGAACGAGCGGTAAGTCGGCTGCAGATACGCAAACTTCAGCTACGTGAATCACGTAGCTGAAGTTGCGTATCTGCAGTCAATCCCCCCTCCCCCCTCCTGTAGTGGGGACCAGCCCTATAATATATAACTAAACTATTGTATGTATGTATGTAAAGTAAATAAGGTTTTAAAAATGTTTAAGAAGCTTCATTTCAAATTAAATTAAAATGCAGATTCCCCCAGACCGGTGGCCAGGACCCGAGCAGTGTGAATGCCACCGAAAATCAGCTCATGTGCCGCCTTTGGCACGTGTGGCACAGGTTGCCTATCCCTGATCTATGTTTTCCCCATTCATCTCTTTTTTTTTTTTTTTTTTTTTAAGGGGATCTTCCCCCTGTAATAAGAGAGCCCAGATCCTCCGACACTCTCTCTTAATAAACAGTCTGTGGATCCTACAGCCAGCTGCTAGCTCCAGGAGGAGCTGGGTATGAGAGAATGATCTCATGTTTTGAAAACCAGAATGGAAGAGTAACTGACCCTAAATCAGCAAGCAGCATTGACATAAAGGATGCTTTAGTATTTGTGTTGTGGTGCCCGAAGGTCTGACAGCTTGGGGAGGGGGGGAAATAGGGCTCTGGATGGTTTGGCAGCTGAGAAGAAGGGTCAGGCACCTTCTTCTGTATTGAGAGGGAGTCTGGAGGGCTTGGCAGCTGCAAAAGAGGTCAGGAAAGGTACTTATCACTTTGGGTCAAGTATTTGTCTGCTGGCGAAGAGTCATGTTGGGTTTTTGGTTGCTTGGAGGGAAGTGAGGCACATGTCTCTTCATAGGAAGCTACAAGGGTTTGGCTTCTGGGATTGGTCACATAAGAGTGCTTATCAGAGGAAAAGAGGGTATTAATCTATTTCATCCCTTTTGGCTATGGTCATGGATACAGGCAAACTACAACTTTTGGTTGCTTGGCAATTTAGTAAAATGCTGTTGAGGTGAGTGAGAATTACCTTGCTTGGGCTGCATAAAACAGATAATGGACTATTTTCTTCCTGAGTTACTGAATAGAAAGTGTATCCTCCAAATGTACAGGTCATTGCTTCCAATCCATAATGAGGAGCTTTAAGGCAGGCATGTGTCCCAGGAACTAGTCTTAACATGAAGTAAACATTCTGCACTGGAAAGTAACAGATTATACCTCTGACAAGTAATTAAATCCTGTTTAGATTGTAAGGAGCTGTGTTGATTGATAAAGATGTAAAATCATTTCCAAGAAGAGAAAACTGAAAATTACTGGAAAATTAAGTATCCTCCAAGTTACCTTGTGGCTCTCCCTTTTGTTTCAGTGCAGAGGAAGAAAATAAAAGATGTATGTGTCGAATCCAATTGAATAGATATTTGAGATTTTTTTAAAAATTGGTAAACAATCATCCAGAAGATTTTCTATGATTATTTTAATTCTGATGGAAACCATTTCCCTTCAGGTCAATGTTCCTCTACAGACCAAATGTTGAAATATTATGCTACTGTGTGGGAACCAGAAAGTTAAATAGACTAGAAATCAAGTATAAAGAAAACTGAAACTGACCGGTCTATTTTGTCTGAGCTGAGTGAAATGCCAAAATTAAAGAATATAAAGAAAGTGAATTTGAAATTTAAAATTCTTAGTTTTAATGGTCAGAGGTGGTACTAATAATAAACTTAAGGAAATGTATTTCTTTTAAAAATAGTATTTGAAACCCTGTGTCCCTCGTTAAGAAGTGCATTCTACATTCAGAATAACATAAGCACCATTTGATAGCATTCTAAAGGCATGATCCTGAGAAATGCAGAACACCAGCAAAATTCCTTTAGTACTCTGTGCAACTCATGTCAGACATTAGGACGATGATAAAAATACTCCTTTTTATAAGAAAATTATCTTTGCAATTTGTTCCTTCCACCTCTCCTTTCCCTATCCTAACATTCTAAAAATACCCTCGCTGCTGCTTTCTCCTAAAAAACCATCATCGGATCCACCTCTGATACTCTTCCACCACAGCACCCTCCTTTACATCTTTGCTTTCTGGGATGTGTAAAGGTGATGGAAACTGTCTCCTCCCACTCTCCATATCTTCACACAGATGAACAAGTAATTAGTTTAGTCTCGGTGTAACTTCAGTTTTGTTTTACATTTTGTTTCTCTCCTTTTCTCTTTTGGAACTTGTATCCTAAAAATAGAATAAGTTGGAACTGGCAGATGTTTCATTTGTCCTTTGCGAGAGGACCAAAATTAGCCTGTCATTTGGCACTTAAAGCAGCAAAACTGTCCTTTGTACAAACTTTACAATTACAATCTATTAAAGTTGCAAGATTTTATTTTGTTTACTGGTATTACGTAAGCAAGATTAGCACCTAAAAATCCATAAGACCTTGAGAGAGAGAGAGAGGATGAGCAGGAATGAACACAATTGTGTTTTTAATCTCCTGTTTTGAAACAGTTATTTTTCTTGTGAAGGTTTTTTGGTTTTGCTTTGTTTTAAAGGTAACGTGGAAATGCTCTAAAACTGCATATTGTAAAGGTAAAAACAATCTAGTAAAAGGACAGCTATGGTTTCTCTAATTTTCAGAGAGAAAATCTGCACAGAATGCCTGAAGCTGGGTTAGTGGTGGGACTCCCCAGGGGCAACAGAAAGATGTTATAATCAATTACCACATCATAACACTGATGTATGATAATTACTGAGTGTTCCTCCAGAGATAGTGCAGCATTTGGCTGGGATGCAGCTCTTTCATGGTCCACTGCCTGATTAATATGCAAATAATAGGCTGATTGCATGATGAATGCAGAAAATGAGTTAGCTGATAACGTGCGCACTGAAGCGGGAAGATGATAAATTACTTTTACTGACTGTCCTACATTAAGTACCCTTTCTCAACAATTTTATCACAAATTAAGTAAAGCAGTATGGAGAGATTATGAGGATGTGTAAAATAATGTACTTTAATAGCTTTTATAATATTGTTTTGTATAATGTAAATGGCATTTTCTTTCAGTACTTCAGCCAGTACTCCTCCAGAACGGTTTTGCATTTAGTACAGTAACATGCAGGGACAGTCCATTCAGCCGCTTTCTGTTGAGATGAAGAGCAATCTGCTATACCAACATATGACTGGTGATGGGTTGGCCTTCCTTATAAGAAAAAGAATCCAGATATTAGCCCCTCAAGTATCTTGCCCCTAGCAAATGAATGTCCACATTATTTAGTGAGGGAGCAATATTCTTCAATACAGAACAGGATGTACACTGGACATATGTATGCTGTTGTACCTGGTTTAAGCTGTATATCCAGGGGAAAATGAGGTTAAGGCACTGAACACGTTCATAGAAATACCTGCATACTCTATATAAGTTTAAGAAGCTTGAGGTGGAGAGAGGACCAAAGAAATATGATGAGCTCTAGACTCGAACTACCTGGTCATCAGCTGGAGCATTAGCAAAGATGTTACAATAGTAACAAAGTTTGGACCTCTTAGAAGCACTGAATCTGTGAAAAAATATTCTCAGATAATGATTAATCTTTGCTTACAACAAGGCAATTTAAACACAAGTTTTGTTTTTGGTATCTTGGTAGGATGTTGTTATGACAGATATTTGTTTAATCTTCAGGAACTCATTAATAAAACTGTTCCTACATACAAGCTGCTTTAGTAATAAGGTTACTGAAGATAATTTTTAACAGTTACTGAATTCTTAAATCAATATGGATTTCTGAAGTAGTAGTGAGCTATGGTAACACAGAAAACTCAGGTTTTTAAAGGTTTGGTGGTGTACAATGGCATCTTAAAAACCTGCCAGGATGCGAATGTTAATTATGTAAATTAAAATTTGTTTTGATTTAAAAATAATCTTCTAAAATAATCTTTTAAAATGATCTCAGATGTGGTTCTATATGCTAACACACACCCCCACTTTTCTTCCCTGTTCTTCAAAGAATGCATCATTGTAATGATCATCTAGTCCAGTGATCCCCAACCTTTCTCGCGGCACGGACCGGATTTTTTTTTGCTTCGCCGCCGCGGACCGCTTGTATGTCCGCCGAAAAGCCGCAGTTTCACTTTTGCGTCTGACTTCTGCGGCTTTTCGGCGGACACTTCCGGCGGCGGCCCGGTGCAAAACGATCCACGGACCGGTACCGGTCCGCGGCCCGGGGGTTGGGGACCACTGATCTAGTCCATCCCTGGAGCAGTTCAGGAGTGTTCCTTAAACCATGTCTTTTGGAGTATTGTCCAATCATTGTTTTTTTGTTTTTTTTAAAGTGTCATCTTATTCCACAGGCTAATAGCACTGCAAAGAAGCTTTTCCTGGTAGCTTAAATTTCTCTTCTCTTAATTTTGCCCCTTTACCTCTAGTTATACCCTTAGTAGAAACTTAAATATTGCAATTTTCTGCATCCTTGATGTTCACACTGCACATCATTGATGATTACAAATACCCTCTTTAGGCCCCTCAACTCTGCAACTACAAGTGTAACTTTGTAACCAGTCACAGGCTCACTCCATTAACTGGTTACATATTATGTTTCTTGGTTTATGTCAATAGTGCAGCCATGTTTGCATATTATTTCTTACTGTGCTGCATAACTCTTTGTATCAGCACATTAGGGAACACCTGGGCAGCTACACCATAGTGCATAGGTTGCCTAGAAGAGACACCCACCGAGGGCTTGAGAAACAGAAGACCAGCCAAACTAGTAGCACAGGAATAGCCCCCACAACAAAATACTTTGAAGAACCAGTTACACAAGAAGACAACCATGTGTCAGCCTAGGCCCCTGGTAAGGATAAAACACCGTTAACTGCTGTAGTTGCTAACAAAATATTATCCATGCTGCGTGTGGACACAAATCATGTTCGGAGTCAAGTATGCTTCTGGCTGGTTATAAATTTGATTTAAAGTCAGAGTGTGGATAAAACATTATTTATCCAGTTAGATAAGCTACCTGTAAGTGAATAGCAATGCACACCAACTCTCCCCTGTGGTTCCTGTGGGCATGAACTAAAAGGTATCTAGTTCACATTAACCTAGTCCTCTTTAAACAGGACTACATAAATATACCTCTGGAGAGATGGGTTATTTTCAGAAGCCATATTAATGTGGAAATTGTGAATAGGCAAGGTTCACTCATTGAAAACAAATCCATTAAAACACTACTTCTGAGAAAATATTCAATGTTCATAGATTGGTACTATTAATTAGTCATAAAAGGGCTTAGCTGATTTATTATTCCAGTAGATCAAACTTGTTTCATTTCACCACTGGTGCACAAAAAGCTCATTACCGTGTGAAAACATAAATTCTTATGCAGGAGTTAAAATCACAGTGTAGAAAAATGGAGACCAAATTCTGCATGAAATTTGCAGATGCCAGAGAACTGAATGCATAACTCATTGGGAGTATTGCAGTTGACTTCACTTGGAAATTGACAAGGCCTGTTTTTTAATCTTTAAAATGGCGAGATTATACAAACTATTAACTAGACAGGAAAAACTAGGAGCTAATCCAGTCTCCGTATGAGCCACTTTGATCTTGGGCAACCTATCCAAATCTGTTTATTGCCCATCAGCTCACCTGTGGGTAAAACAGGCTCTCAGGTATCACATGTTCTTTTGGGAGGTGGTGAGAGAATCCTTTGTCGATGTTTATCTGTCTTCCTCATCTATAATATTTGCCATAGAAGAAATAGCCAGAGAACTGTATCCTCTCACTGCTACGTGACCTATGTTGTTGTTCTGATATTCATTTATAAGGAACGTGAATATGACTAGTTTGGTACAGACCTGAAGCCTGAGCTATGGACGTTATGAAAAGTGGTGCATCAAACCAACTGCCAGTTAAATAATGTTTGGGTTATTGTCGGAATGTCACAGAGTACCCTGTCATTTTGTTTCAGCAACTTGTCCTTCCAAATGCACAGTTCGCCTTATGGCATGCCAGCAGTAAAAATGTCACTTACAATAATTACTTTTTGGTGAAAATGCTTGCTGACTTCCTACCTTCAAGCTGTTTTTTACACAGTGGGGAGATAATAAGAAATGACTTTATCCTGACTGCTCAAATGAACACTAAATGGAATTTAGGTTATTACTGTATATAGAGGGCTGTGTACTGAAATTTAAATAGTGGATTGGGTAAACTGCAGAGATTTGTCTCTGAAAATTATAGTGGATCTGCTTTTTCAATCCACTTCTGTCTAAAACTTAAGGCAGCTGTTGTCTGCCTGCTGCCTCCAGAATATAATATTTTTCTTAATCCTTTTAGAGGCCCGTGAATACCTTCCATGTTTCAGATGGTCTTTCCCCAACATCTCCATGTTTTGTACCTTATTCCCCATCAGTCTTGTGGCAGTAACACACATTCAACAGTTTAGTTGCTGTGTTATTGTTGAGCTTATATAGAACTGAGTACTTCTTTCTGGAAGTCAAATGTACCACAGAAAAAGTCTTGACACAGTACATTTTTAATTTTCTCTGAGAACTCAGATGGATTTGGTCCAGATTGCTCTTGCCCTACCAAACACCTTTGGATTGCATTCCAGGATGAACCTCCTGCTGGCTATCTTCTGTAGATCTGGGCACTGTTAGTGCACAGATGGGACAGTTGGTGAGGTGCTGCTGTAAAAGCTACTTGCAGTTGAAAGAATCAAAATAACATGCATCACAAATCTGTTGGATTATCCCATCCATCCTCCCATAATTGTAGGATACAATCCCCTGCATAGTCCCTATGAAGAAAAAGGGGAATCCTTCCTTTGAGCATGTATAAGAGACCCTTGACTTTATGTAAATTTCAAGCATGCCCACAATATTCAGACTGAGTGGGGATGAGTTCAGCAAACTTTGAAGATTTATGCACAATAGGTCAGATTCTTATTTTACATCACTGTAAATCCAGAATAAATCCATTGAATTCAGTTTAGTTTCGTAATTGAGATTCAAGTAATCAAAGTTCGGCTGTAATAGTTTCTTCTCATTGTTCTTGATAATCCTTGATATCTCAAATAACACTCTCCATGAAGAATGTATGCATTTGATGCTGATGCTTGTGATGTTATTGTTGGGAGTATCCATTGGACATTCTCTATCTGTGTGCCCAGCTCAAATCCACCTGACACTCAGTTCCTTCCACTAAATCAGAATCCATTGTAATACTCTGAAAGTGTGGGGAAGGGTAATGTGATTCAACGTAGCAATCACCTGTACTAGGTGTGGTGGTTCTTTATAATTGGCTTTTGTTTTCATTTCCAAGCATTGCCCCTGTCATTCTCCACTTTAGGTAATGAATACGCAGACCCAATCCCTGACCAAACAGGGACTCTCAACTAAAAAGATATAGCAGAAATGTTATTTTAAATGCAGCATCTGACCTATGAATTGGATCCATAGAGTAATACTATATAAAGGTATGACATTTCAGAGATATGCAGTAGCGGCCGTCTTGGATCTGGTGGAATGCACTCCAACACATTAGTACCGAAATCCTCACTCAATCATAGCAGGATTTTATATGTATTCTAATTCATTTACCAACTCTGAAATTCTATGATTCAATGATTTAGATAAGTTGTTTCCAACCTTCTCTTCATGTGCAGACCCTTAACAAATTTCAAAGGGAGGTGTGAACCTCTTTGGACATCTTAGACATAGTCCATGGACCCCTGGTTGAAAACTACTAATTTAGACAATCTGAGTAGCAATTGATTGCTCCCTAGTATTATATTCATGAGTTTCCAGCAATCTAGAGGTTTTGCAAAATGACTTATTTCTGTATGGATAGGAACAAAGTGCCGTCTTCACTTTTGAAGAAGCCCAGTCTTTCTTGTTTATGAATGGCCTTTGGGGGAAGAAGCTTATTGATTTTTATATGGAAATCAGAGACCCATTTTGACAAGACTTTAGAACGTGGGTATAATGTTACCATTTCCTTATAGAACACTGTGGTAATCTCTGAGACTAGCCAAACTGATAAAATCACCACCAGAGATGATTTTTCAACAAGGGGGAGGCCAAGTATATCATGGCAGTGGCTTTTAAATGATTGTTCCACCAACTTTTTAAGTAGCACATTCAAATTCCAGAAGACAATGACTTCCACACTGGAGGAAATGCATTGAATAAGCTTTTCAGAACTGTTATCACTTTAGGATGGGAGAACATGGTAGAGTTCTGTACAGAAAAAATCCATTACTAGGTCCAGTAGAATCTACAACCCAAACTGACGAACGAAAGCAAGTGCTCTGAGCAGTGTTTCAGGCTCTGTGGTGTTTTATAGAACTTTGGTGATGAGGAAAAGTGGAAGAAATGTATAGAGAGGTTTGGACTGAAAACTTTTAAAGCATGTTGTGACTTCATCCACTGCTATGGGGAATGCACAACCACAGAGCATAAATCTGTGGTTCAGGTAATGCAATGCAGGTTGATGCATTGTTCTCAGCCAGCTTTGCAGTGTGCTCGACCAGAGTCAAGTGGTGGCCTCTGAGTTCAGAGTGGAATGCAATTTTGCTGTATTTTTTTTTCTTAAATCACAGTAATTAAATATCAGCATTAAGGTTGAGCAGTCAAACTATCACTGGTCAGGAAATTCCGAAATGTAGGTATTTTTCTGCAGCATTAACACAACCATATTGGATAGCTTTCAGCTTTTTATTTTATAAAAGCAATATAATTCACATTTAAGAAAGAAAACTAAAATATAAAGCAGATGGGCAATGTTGACTTATTTTACATTCATTTATTTATCTTTATATGTTCTTATCCCGCACTCCTGGTTGCAGTAGAAACCTTAACTTTTGTAATTTTTTTTTTTAAACAGTTGAGATGCAGGGAGAATAGTGGGACCCTCCCAAGCTTGGTCCGCAAGCCAAGCTCCAGCTGCATCAGATGCAACCCAGATTAACTGTGCAGATCGTTGTAATGTGATCCTTTCTCTCTCTCTTCTTGGCTCTTTTGATCAGCTGTGAGGTGGTTAACAATGTCAACATCTCAACTGTCATCTGTAGGCTTCAGTGATGAAGAGGGTCTGATCACACTTCTCAAATGATTCTGGTTGTCTGCAGACGACATCCCTTCACTGATTATATTTAATTCACATTTGAAAGCAACCATATAAGGATAGACAATTTGTGTGTGTGTGAATGTGGGGTTATGTAAAAGCTTATATTCTAGAGAACAAGAAGGCAGCCTTCTTGGAAACACACTGCTCAGCTGACTATAGGTGCTGGAACCACGTGTGCTGCCGCACCCCCTGGCTAGGAATGGTTTCCATCATATACAGGTTTATACCCTGTTTCCCCGAAAGTAAGACATCCCCCGAAAATAAGACGTACTTCCAGTTTTGCCTCTCGCTGTAATATAATGTAATGTAATTTTGGGAGCAAAAATTAATATAAGACACTGTCTTATTTTCGGGGAAAGGGTCAATGGCTCTCAGCGACCTCACTGTACAAATTGTTCCAGAACCCCTGTAGCTGACACAACCTGCACAGTCAGACTCCAGCTTTAGAGTACTTGATTTCTTACCACTACAGTTGCACTAACACTAGGTTTTTGCATTTATATATATAATTATTAGTTATGACTCTTTCATCCCTTTTAAATATTACATCTTTCACACCCAGTATATCTGAGTGCTTTGCAAAATAAATATATATGCCATGTACCTGACCCTTCAACTTTTCATTATTTTTCTGAGCATTGAGTGTAATGATGATCTTAGAAGGGGTGTGCATATCCTGTTTTAGAGATTATAAAAATCCTTTCCAAGAGGAAAAACGAGAGATCCCTACAAACCACACAACAACTTCCTTGAATTTCAACCAGATGCTATCGCTAAAGTCAAGGTAGCAGTGTTTGCATACATTCCACATTGAAATATCTGCCCTCACAACAGTGGTCTTAGTGGAAGAGAGAACATCATGGAAGCTCTTTTTAACTAACAATACTGCATAGATGCTTTTTAAATAACCTGCATAACCTCTTTGGTATAATGAAGCTTTTATCTGGGCTGATTAAGGTGCCCTAGTTATTAACTGGGGCCATGGGCTTTGCCACTTGACTGGTGTGATCACCCCAACTCCTGACCATAAAATCTGTTACCTACTTATCAGTAGTATGATCCCTCTTTCTAAACATAAATATGTGTATAAACACTTGCACATACATGTTTATTATACAAACGTAATCAATTTGATCACTCATGTTTCAGTAGTATTTCTCACTCAAATCTGGGATTTGAGAAGCAGATGATGTATCAAAGAAACATGATTTTACTATATTGTTTTCATTAGCCCTTTGCAACTGCTATTATTTGGAATCCATAATCTGCTATTTTCTCAGGTGTCCCTGAATTTTGTTTGTTTCTCCTGCCAGGGAGTCGAAAGACATGGGCACTCACAAATTATATCATAAAACACATGAAATGACTGCGGATTAGGAGGTCAACAACTGTTAAATTCAATTTTTTTTTCGTTGGCAACTTCTACTTTAAAAGTCTTTTTAAAAAACAAAATAGTTTTCTACATAGAGTAACAAAAGAACACCTGCTTTGTGATTTCATTTTCTTAAGGAATGATTTTTTAGTTTCTCAAAAATGTCTGATTTTGAAAATGCTTTTAAATTAAGGGAAATTCATGAGAATGAATGAAGAGTGTATTTTGTTTTTCTCTGTGTGTGTGTGTGTGTATATATGTATATATGTGTGTATATGTATATATGTGTGTATATAATACATAGTTTGAAATCATGATATACTGAGTGCTCCTAGAATAGACCCATTGTTTTCCTTTGTGTTGCATTCAAAAATCAGATTCAGATATTCTTCACTTTTTGAGTAAATAAAAAGGTTGGTTGCTCTTAAAAACAAAATCCCAGGAGGCTGTTGATATGTAAAAATAAACCAAAAAAATGTAACTAATTCACTCTGTCAGCAACATACCACATTTCAGTGATGAGAGAGATGTGGTGTTTTACCTTTGATGTCTGCAGTAGCAGGCTGAAAACATAGACACCGGTGAATGCTTTTGTTTAGTCCTCTGTGAGGTTTCTTGGTTTTGGTTTTTACTATACTGTACATGTGTGGTTTGCAGTGCAAGGATGGAGAATTGCGTAGGAAATTTGCAGCTGCTCTAGTTATTTGATAAGATTTGTTTAAGCTGGCACAAGGGACAAAATTAGAAGGAACTTGAACCATTGCTGTGCAGTTTATTAGCCAGGCCGCCATAATTTTGACCTTGATGTGGGTTAAAGGATACAGACCTGAGAAGAAATCTGTTTATCATGTAGGGAATTCATGCCATCCCTGACAGTGTACAGTGAACAAGATGGATGATCTGCCAGATTGGTCCTTCGCATGGGTGAACTGGGGAAAATTTACAGTACAATTCCTTTGCTATTCCTGATGCAAAAATAACATTTGCTGGCTTTTATATTCTGTTGTATGACGACTTGGGGGTGAGCAGAGAGAGGAAATAAGATTTGTAGAATTCTTATTTTCTTAAAGATTTCTATAGAACTTGCTCTCTCTTTGTCTGTCTCTTTTGCATCTTTCATAAACTATTAAAAAAATTCAATTACTTTGGTTGAGAGAGCAGTTTTTGTGACTGTGTCAGGAAGACTTCCCTAAATACAGTATGATAAAAGCTTTTACTGTTAAGACGTTTATTTCCGTGAATGCCCCCATTTTATTGTGATATTCAAACACCATGTTTATTTATGAAGTATATTCCTCTATAATAACTGACACATCAGACTGTTTTGTAAGAAAAATGACACAGAAAACAATACCTTGAAATCTTATAGCCAAGTGAGTTGCAGCCCTCCACATTCTTGAACTTTAAATATTAGTTATATTTTTGTTGCACTTCTATATCTTACCTGTCTGGAAAAAAAAAACAGATTAAGCTATTTTGTAATTTTACTATTTGATTAGTTTTAAAATGAAACCATTCAGGCCCTAGCACTTAAAAGCAGTATGTCAGGGCTTTGCTGTACTTTTTGCATACCTGGGCATTTGTCAAAATATGTCGAATATAAATGAGAAGGAAGGTAGTTGTAAAGCTTTGATTGCAAGATAATTACACTATAGTCAATTTTTCTCCTTTTTTAATTACAGAAAGCACTCCAAAGACCTCTGCCAGTTGCAGTCCTGCTCCTGAGTCTCCTATGAGTTCCAGTGAATCAGTGAAGAGTCTGACTGAATTGGTACAGCAACCCTGTCCTGCTATAGAGACGAGTAAGGATGGCAAACCACAAGAATCAAGTGAGCCACCTGTCTCTGAATCCCAGTCGACAACACCTTTGCCTCTCTCTGGCCATTCAGCACTTAGCATTCAAGAACTGGTTGCTGTCTCTCCTGAATTGGACACATATGGCATTACAAAGAGGGTTAAAGAGGTGTTAACAGACAACAACCTTGGTAAGTTGCTTTGTTCTAATGTCTTTATTGAAATAAAACAAAGTATTGATGCTTTTTTTAAAGTAATGTGCCACTAGAAAAAATGTTAAAGGGGCCATAATCAAATTGTTCAGGTCTAAAATGTAATCTGTTTTGAAATTGTTCTAATCCAATAAAGAATATCCTCCAGATTTTAAATACCTACTTCCAAGCAAAAAATCATAACTCTGTCACTCTTCTACATCACATACATGTACACCCAGCCCAACAAGCAGAATACCATCCCAGTTCCCTGTCCACAGTCATTTGAATCCTGCAGGGTTCTCAAACATCAAAATTTCTATGCTGTTCAGTTCTTCACTTCCAGCTCTGGTTTCCCCGTCCATGTAGAGATGTTAGCTAGGGGCCGTAGAGCTTTGTAAATAGGTGAGGGAAAGGATTGGAAGAGAAGGAGCAAAGTAGGCAGATGGGAGTTAAGGAGGGATGTCATGGATGTGGTAGAGGTGGAGAGGGAGAATCCAGCCACAAGAGGGTAGTATGTGGAAGTGGATGGGGCCATTTAATTGTTACCTCACCTAGGGCCCACAAAAACTAATGCTGTCCTTGTCTGCAGAGCAGTTTTCTGTTCAGGATGGAGTCTCCAGATGGATGCACTGCTGATGTGGTTGATAATATACAGTTCTGTCAAGGGAAATGTGATAATTTGGCTAAGATACAGGAAAGGGAGCGAAAGAGATCTGGGTTCTACTCCCAACTCTGCCACTGGCTTAATCTGTGACCCCTGTACGCCAGTAACTCCTCCTATGCGTCTGTTTAATACGGTCTTTCCTCACAAGGTATTGGATTTTTAATGCATTCATGTCTGTGAAGCACTTTGAAGTCCTCGAATTGAAGGTAGTAGAGAAGGGCAGAGCATTGTAGCAGCACGTGTACACAAATGTTAGACTTCTGATTATGTCACTTAATGCAGCCAGCATCTACCATGAGGCTAGAATGCTTAGTATAAGTGTATGGAGGCTGCTCATTTCAAACTGAAAAGTTGGGGATTATAGTTAGGGATTTAGATATTGAGGCCTCTCTTGGAGTTGAAGTTTAGAGAAAACTGTTGTCCTGTGAGTTTAAAAAGAGATTAAGGAGAAGGCTTTTGGTCATTCCTTCCCTGTATGCATCCCTTTTTCAATCCAAGGACCAACCTTTCTCTAGGAGCTTTAACAGTTCAGACCGTCTCATTTATTATAACCACTTACAAGCATTATTGTACCCAGCTTCTGCTAAGTCTACTGTATTTTAGCAAACAGGATTATATGACCCTTTTCCAGTTAGTTTCAGAATAACAGGGGCTGCCATCTTAGACTAAAGAGAGACCCATTTTGCTCTTTTTTTTAGTGTCACTCACGTTCATTTAAAAAAAATTCTAAGCAGATCCTCTACAAAAAGTCATACATGAAAGCAAGTCCCGTTAAACCTCAGGGAACTTCTCACGTGCTTGTTTGTATGGTCAGACCCAGAGTGCTTACTCTCCAGAGCTACTCAGTAGTAAACTCTACACATGGTTGTAAGGGTTTGTAGGATCAGGCCCTTCGTTTTTTGTTCAGAATGCTATTGGGTACTGTTCCTCCTCTGGTGTTCCAGAGAGAGTTTGAAAAGTATTTTTGTTTACATTTATTTTGATGCCATTTTTACTTAGTCTTTTTTTTTTTCCCATGATTTTTGTTTTCCTACAGTGTGGCTGACAAGCCTAAAAAGCAGCAGAAGAGCCAGGAAATGTGCCCCAAACTCTGCATTAGGTGTGGAACAAGTTTAAATGTCTCCTTTTGCCCTCAGTGTGCTGAAGTACCAGATTTACTGAGTGCTGAGGCTTCTGTTTTAGGCCACAGGGCCACATGAACCTGTCTCGGCCAATTCCTAGTGGCTCAGTAGTTCAAAAACCATTCGCCACTACAGAGGGCATTAGAGTGAAACTGGTTTGGGTCACATGACTCATTAAATTAGATTGTGTTTGGAAGGTCTTCCCTCATGGGCCTTTTTAGATTCAGACACTAATAACAATTCTAGCAGCCAATACTAGCACTGCCAGCAGTGAGATGTTTGTAGCACAATAAGGATTTTCCAACAGAGGCAGCACATCACATTGTCACAGAGGGGAGAAAATGTAACAAACTACCAAAAAGTCCTAAATTTGGGGGGTTCGCTGGAAGTGCCAATATACTGTAAAGAATTTTCCATAACAATCACAGCAAACGTAGGTCACTAGATGCAAAAGCTAACTCTTGTAGCTACTGAATGGCAGTAAAGATGGGGAAAATTAAATGGTGTGGGTTTTGCAAATTCTCTGAAATCCATATTTAAAAAAAAAATACAACTCCTCAATAACTGTTTGAATATATGGTGTGTGATACACCTGCTCTCTACCGGTGGTGATTTATAATCTGGTTCCCATTAGCTTGACAGTCTTTCAAACCAGGTATTTGATCCCTTATGGCTGTACTTGGGGAAATAGAATAAAGACAGTGAAATAAAAACATTTCAGTTTTGCCTTTTGCCATCTATGTAACATTTAATGTGATATGTGCAGTATCCCCTAACTTTTCATACTTAGTGTTGGGCATTTTTAAAGATTGCTGGGAATACTAAGGGAATGTTGTTTAGTTACAAAGACAATTGGAAAGATTTAATTTAAGAGGAACCGCTGTAAATAGGTTACAGTGCTAATACTCATTCTGGAAGTTTCAGCTAATTGGCAGTTTTAAAGATAAATAGAGAGTTTATTTCAAAAGATCCCCACTCTGTACCAAGGTACAGATGTACTCTGGAATGCAGATGAATCAAAACTGGCATTTAGTCTGTTTTAAAATACATTCATTTTTCATTTTATACCTGTTCATATACAGGTAAACCCTGATTACCTGAAATTCTGAAAAATCAATGTAGTTGAAAATCACTTCTTCTTTTACTTACTTGCCACAATATGAGTTTAGGGTTCTGTATTTCCATAGTAAGAACCAAGAAGAGGGACAACGTTAGGTACTATTGGGCTCCACATAAAGTAACATGCACGCAGAGGCCACGGCCAGCTTACTCCATGTTGGGTTCTCCCTCCCCAATTTAGGGTTGCCAACTTTCTAATCTCACAAAACTGAACACACCAGCCCCGTCCCTTCTCTGCAGCCCCACCCCCACTTGCTCCATCCCCCTTCTCTTGGTTGCTCACCCCACCCTCACTCACTTTCACTGGACTGGGGCATGCAGTTGATGTGCGGGAGAGGTATGGGCTTTGGGCTGGGAGTGCAGAATCTGGGGGAGGACCAAGGATGAGGGGTTCAGGGTGTAGGAGAGGGCTCAGGGCTGGGGCCAAGCAGTTCAGAGTGCAGGAGGGCGCGTGGGCTCTAGGCTGGGCTGAAGACTCTGGAGCCAGGGATGAAGGGTTTGGGGTGCAGGACGGGAGTTGGAGTGCAGAGGGCTGGCGGTGTGGGCTCCAGGCTGCAGCCAGGGATGAGGGGTGCAGGAGGGGGCTCTGGGCTGGGGTGTAGGGGGCAGGAGGGCTCTGGGATGGGGCTGAGGATGCTTGGGGTGCAGGAAGGGACTCCAGGCTGGAGCAGTGGCTGGGGTGTGGGGAGGTGTGGACTCTGGGATGGGGCCAAGAATGAGGCGTTTGCGGTGTGGGAGCGGACTCCGCGCTGGGGCAGGGATTTGGGGTGTGGGATCCTAGCAGCTCTTACTGCGGCTTTGAGGAAGTGGCCGCCAGGTCCCTGCTGACTCTAGGCACGTGGGTGGCCAGGGGGCTCTGTGTGGTGTGTGCTGCCTTCACACCCACAGGTGCCATACTCTGCAGCTCCACTGGTCGTGGTTCCTGGCCAATGGGAGCTGTAGAGCCAGCACTGGGGGTCAGGGCAGAATGTAGAATCTCCCAGTCCTTGGCCGAGCCAGTGCCTAAATGTTGCAGGGATCTGGCAGCTGCTTCTGGGGGCAATGCGGAGGTAGGGCAGGTAAGGAGCTTGCCTTAGCCTCTGCCCCCACTGCACCACTGACTGGACTTTTAAGGGCCGACCAGAGCCACCAGTGTCCATTTTTGACTGGGCAAAAACTAGATGCCTGGCAATCCTACCCCAGCTCTATATACCCACGACCACCCTCTGTCTGCCTCTTATTACAACTCCCTCAAGCATCTGTTGAATCCTTGCCCATCTACCCCTTAATTTGGATGCCCCGGGAGTCTCTGCCAAACCCCTCACCCCCAATAAATCAGGAAACTTAAAAAGGGAGCCAGTGAGAAATTTTCCAAGTACTTGGGTCATATAGGCCTAGGACTGCCACTGGCTAACGTCCCTTACACCTAGAGCAAGTGAAGGAAAATACTCTGTTGGGGGGCGGATACAGGACCCTGAGGTCAAGTCTTAGCAGGTAAAAAGCTTTTCAGATTACCTTTACAATATACAGTAGTTAAAATACTATCCGAAATCAGTATTTGACTCAGGTGCCTGCAGCCTTGTCTTTTGTAGCAAAAGCTATTGCATATCAGGACAGTTTTGCTCAAGAAAAGCATCAAGTGAAGGTGGTTAGAAAATGAACTGTATGGCCTGGTTTTGAGTGCTGTGGACATTTTCTGTAGTTACTGTAAAGTTAAATCTTAAACATATAAATGGAACAATAACTATGTACATACAAAGTATGTACAGTCCAAAATACATACAAATTGCTACTATGCTAGAGCATAACATTTGAAATAGGGCTGAAATACAGAATTCTTGAGAGCAAGTACTACATAAAAGTTACAAAAATGCAATTTTACTACATTTCGTAATCTGTGCCTAGCTGCAGTTGCTAAAGCACATTTACAGTAGTAGTAAAAACGGAAAGTATTTGCATGTGTCTGTGAAGATACTAGCATGAATGTTACTGAAAATGAGAGGTGTACAGTGTTAGCGTTTGTTTCACTGATTGAATTGTCTGTATTGTCTTAATGGAAGGAATCAGTTATAGTACCTTCCCTCATAAAATCATAAGTAGCTGTAGTAGTCTTGCTACTAGTTGACTGCTTAGTTAAAAGCTTGATTTACTTTTTCAAATCTTATTAATTTTTACTTTATATCCATTATAAGGTCCTGATCCCAAAAGGTGTTGAGCTCCCCTGCTTGCCAGAATCATACCCTAACAACTAAACTAAAACTAAGAAATTTCCAACTTTAATGGGGGAAGAGCTATTATTCTTCCTTTTATTTCTGTTGGGTTTTCAGGCAAGTCTGAAGTAAGAATAATTGACAGTGATTATATCTACCAGAGCTCTGTTACTCCTTCAAAGAATTTGGTCCCCTTCCACCTTCTAGCCTTTCTTTTGCGTTGTTTTCTTCTGTCTTTTTAGTTTAGTTTTGCCTCTTAGCTGAATGAATACATTTCAGTTTTGATTTCTTATTAGGTCAGCGTTTGTTTGGGGAGACAATCCTAGGGCTAACGCAAGGCTCAGTCTCAGACCTTCTGGCTCGCCCAAAGCCCTGGCACAAATTAAGTTTGAAGGGACGGGAGCCCTTTGTCCGCATGCAGCTGTGGCTAAATGATCCCAACAATGTGGAGAAATTGATGGATATGAAGCGAATGGAGAAAAAAGGTAATTTGCAGCAGATTGCTGACGCATATTTTTTATTATATCAAATGGGACTTTTTAAAAAAAATTATCCATAAGTATTATATAGGTCATATTGATCCAGCATTATTGAAGAGTATGGAAAGTGCTTCACAGCATCTTTCTGTTTGCCAGACTTGATGCCAGCTTTGCTTTTCTATATATCTCCAGAAAACAAAACCACCCTGAATGCCCAGTGTCAGGAAGCCATTGCTAGATTCACTATAGAATTAATTACTGCTGCCCTAATGCATCAGTGGCAATTTGCCTTACCAAATGAGAAACGTGAGAATGAGAACTGGCTCAGAATATTCATTACTAGGACCACAACCAGTCACAGATGTTGGGCTGGAGGGAGTAAGCAGTGATTCCTGAGGGAACTTCTTGCAGGTCTAACATTGGTGATCACTAGGAGGAAAGATCAATGTAATGATTTAAAATGAGTCTATGGGATGCATTTTTATCATTTAATTTAGTATTCTTTGTGGGTCTGATTTTGTTCAAGTGAACTCCCCTCATCTGCTTAGATCAAAAACATTTATCTATTAGGCCTTTAAATAATGATCTACAATTTTATTGTGGAACATGTCCTGTGAATTTCAGATCCTTCGCATTATTTTGAATCCATTGTTGAGAAATAGCAGTTACAAAAATTGACACCTTTTAGTATAAAAACAATGAGGAGTCCGGTGGCACTTTAAAGACTGACTAACTAACTAGGGCAGGGGTAGGCAATCTATGGCACAGGTGCCAAAGGTGGCATGCGAGCTGATTTTCAGTGGCGCACTCACTACCTGGACCCAGGGGCTTGGCTACACTGGCACTTTATATCACAATAAAGCCTCCCAGAGCACTCTACCTTACTACCTATCCACACTGGCAAGGCACATACAGCGCTTTGACTCCCTGGCTGGAGCGCTCCTGGTACTCCACCTTGCAAGAGGATTAACAGCTGTTGCATATTGGATAAGACACTGCAGCTCCAGTGTAAACGGCTAGTAGTGTTACTGCGCTCTGATTGACCTCTGGAAACGCCCCCTAATCTCCTTAAGTCAAGCGGCCTTTCTTCCCTTTGTTTTGAACTCGGCTGGAGGAATGCGGAAGTGCCTGTTCAGAGCTTAGTTTCAGACAACCGGCAGCTTATCTGTAAGGGGGCAAATCAACAAAGCAAACACTTACCGATTGAGTGAGTGAGAGGCAGGGAGGCTAGGGGGAACTGAACTTACAAGATAGCGAGCTGACACACTCTGAGCACTCCAAAAATCCACTCTCTCTCTCCTGCCACATACACACAATGCACTCCACCCCACTCCCTCATTTGAAAAGCATGTTGCAGCCACTTGAATGCTGGGATAGCTGTCCATAATGCACTGCTTCCATTGCCGCTGCAAGTGCTGCACATGTGGCCACGCCAGAGCACTTGCAGCTGACAGCGTGGACAGACTGGAGCGCTTTTCCTAGTGCGCTCTCTGAAAGCTGGTTTAACCCAAAGTGTTCTACAACTGCAAGTGTAACTATCATCAATCCTCTTCACTCCCGCTGGAGTATAAGGCACCAACAAATCTCCTCCATGCCTCTCGATCTTGGGCAAGCCAGCTGATTTCATTCCACGTTTTGTTCATCATCTTCAGTTCCTCTTCCACAGTTCTTCTCCAGGTACCCATTGGTCTGCCTCGCTTACGCTTTCCAGGTGGAGTCCATCTTAGGGCTATCTTAGGGTGTCTGGTGTTTTTCATTCGAAGAACGTGACCCAGCCACCCCCATCGTCGCCTTTTTAACTCATCCACAATGTTGATGATACCCGTGCATCTGCTAACTTCCCTGTTGCTGATGTGTTCTTCCCAGCGCACTCTAAGGATGCGTCGGAGGCATCTACCTTCAAATCCTCTCACTCTGCTCTCCACTTTCTTGTTGGTTCTCCATGTCTCTGCAGCATACAACAGGACAGAACGCACGTTTGATTTGTAAACCTTCAGCTTGGTCTTGATCTGAAGCATCGATGACTTCCAGATATTGTTAAGTCTGTTGAAGGCTTGTGCTGCCAAAGCAATTCTAGTGGAGACCTCTTTCTCGATGTTACTATCAGCAGAGATATAACTACCCAGATACTTAAAATCCTTTACTTCCTCCAGCTCCACTCCATTAGCTGTAATCTTCTGGCTACTCTTGGTTCTCACTTTCATCATTTTGGACTTCCCAGAGTTAATCACCAGCCCGATGCTTCTGGCAGCTTGGTTTACTCTGTCAGTTTTCTCCTGAATATCCTTCTGTGAATGTGATAGCAATGCCAAATCATCTGTGAAATCACAATCCTCCAAACGGTTGGTTAATCCCCACATAAGTGTAACTAAACCCTAACTTAAAAACCACTTCTTCAGACGCATGTGATGAAGACAGTGAGTTTTTTACCCACAAAAGCTTATGCCCAAATAATCTGTTCGTCCTTAAAGTGCCACTGGACTCCTCGTTTTTGTGGATACAGACTAACACAGCTACCCCTCTGATACTTGACACCTTTTAATATGATCACATGATTCTACAACACAGAGGCTCCAGATGCTGACTTCTAGCGGCAGTTAGCTGAGTGCAGAATTGTGTACATTCCAACTAGTTACCCTGGCTGATGATAGTGCACTTCTGCATTAAAGTGCTACTGTTGACTGATTTCACAATAACACTCACCTGTCATGAAGAATTTTTGTGGTTATACTGAAAATTGCAGTTAAGGGGGTTTATAGAATCATAGAATCTAGGAGAGTTTTTTTGTTGAAAGTGAATAAGAGAAACAAATTCCTGCTACAGTAACTTGTGGTAGTACAGCACAATGCAATATCTCATCAGAAATTGCATGAGGTCTTCCACTGAGAGCAAAATTCTCTCGGGTTTTCCATTTAGCACTATAAACTAAAGGGAGCTGAGCTGGCTTCTGCCGCATTAGAAACAGAGCAAAAATAAATGAGCCAAATAGCTAGATTTTTAACATTCCTAAGAGATTATCCTATACAATGTTGAATAAATTTTTTAAAAAATTAAAAAGTAACATTGACAGCCTCCTTTGGAAACAAGTTTCTAAACTGGATTTTTATCAAAGTCCCACGCAATACATATGCGGTAGGAAAGGAAACTGTGCCTGCATAAAGATAAGGCTGTAAATTGTTTGAGGGCCTCAGCTGAGCTCCTGAACTGTGCAAGTGCTGTCCTGGTAGCAGAGCACTCGGAGTGAATTCAGCCTCGTATTCACTCCAGAGTTCTCTCTTGCAGCTAGGTGTCCTGTTGTCCAACCATTTAAGATTGAAGATTTTTTTGCATAAGATGCAGGTATCAAGCCCAGTGACCTGACCAAATTCTAGCAGCTTCAGTTGGATATAGCACAATTTCTTTACATTTTTAATTAGATGTGCTCTTCTCCTTCATATGTGTCCTAAATTACTGTGTAGTGTTGCAGTGCTCTGATGAGGAGATATCATTCTTCACTTTTGTTTTGGCTGTTACAGTGGTGAATGAAGGGAGCCCTGTGTCTGGTTTGTGTGTCAGTGGAAGTTTGTAAAACACTTGAATCTCAAAAGACTCCAAAGACCTTTAATAAGTGTAAGATAATATCATTCTCTTCAAATTAATTGCCAGCATTACAAGTTGTAGCATTTAGCTGCACTTCAGAGGCTGCAGAGGTAGGGCCCCATATGTTGTTTATCACTAACTGTTTCCCATTTTCCCCACTGGTTGAAACATCCGATATACCTTTGGTTGATTGGAGAAGCCTTTAAAAATAACTTTCTTATATAAGCAATGTGGGCAAGGGAGACAGTCTTTTATTGGATCAACTTCTGTTGGTGAGGGAGACAAGCTTTTGAGTCACTCTCAGGTCCTGAAGAAGAGCTTTGTGTGGCTGGAAAGCTTGTCTTTCTAACCAACAGATGTTGGTCCAGTACAAGATAGTACCTCACCCATCTTGTCTCTCTAATATACTAGGACTGACATAGCTACAACTACATGCATATAACTTTTGTAAATGGGTGCAGGACTATACATGACATAGGAGAGTGATAGATAATGAGGTTCTTACATTCAGTTCCATACCAGTGATCTTGCATAGCAGGCAATCCAACAGGCAAGATGTCATATTCAGGAGCTGGACAGAGCTGGAGAGGGGATTTGATAGCTGCTTTCAACTACCTGAAAGGGGGTTCCAAAGAGGATGGATCTAGGCTGTTCTCAGTGGTAGCAGATGACAGAACAAGGAGTAATGGTCTCAAGTTGCAGTGGGGGAAGGTTTAGGTTGGATATTAGGAGGGTGGTGAAGCACTGGAATGGGTTACCTAGGGAGGTGGTGAAAACTCCTTTAGAGGTTTTTATGGTCAGGCTTGACAAAGCCCTGGCTGGGATGATTTAGTTGGGGATTGGTCCTGCTTTGAGCAGGGGGTTGGTTGGACCAGATGACCTCCAGAAGTCCCTTCCAGCCCAGATATGACACTAAAGACCCAGGCAGTCCTGCAGAGGAAAAGAAGGGTACTCTATTAAACCGGCTCCCTGGTACTATTAAGGAGGGTGAGCGCTATACCCAGAAAACTTGAGTTGGAGCTCAAGGTGGCCTATTTCTGTTCATGTGGAAGTCTTTTGTATTTTTCATTTTTTAAAATCCTCTATGCATCCTCTTCCATAAAACCTATGGTAAAGAAATTCATTTAATGAAAAACTTTGTTGCTGGCTCAGGTGACCTGCTTCATCTGGAAGTACTTCTTTCCTCACTGCAAGGGAAAGGCCTCCTCTACCAAGTGCTCTTGCAGTGCTCTGATCCCATCTCCCTTCACCCATTGCAAGTCAGTCAAGGCAGTGATATCATTAGCCAAATCTCCCTTCCGCAATGAACTTAACAGGATGGTTCGTCACCACTCCCCTCCCCATGAGGATGAAGGAGCCTATGGAGTTGCTCAGATTCCTATCACTGACCTAACTGAGCTACCTGCACACAGCAGCAGTACCCATCAAATTGTATTGTAAAAGAATCTTGCTTAAAGGAAGAGGCTGTAGGTTGTTTTTCTTTTTTATAACTTGTCCCCAGTGTATGCATCTAAGACAAGATCTGTAGAAATAAGCAACAAACCTCTGAACTGTTCCTTAGGGTTGAGGCAAAATTGTCAGGATTCCACAGGTTCCAAGCGCCATCTTGTGTTGGAACATGGCTGTGATATCAGCTTTTATCAACCATTGTAGTTTAAAGCTTCCTACCGGATTAAATTTAAATACCAAGAGGCACAGAATATTTCAGTTTCAACGCAGAATAGCTGTCCTAATGGAATATATATGTGAAAATGTCACACTCATAAAATACTCAGACTTTTGTTGCATAACAACAGAACTATGTGCCATACTTAACTTCTTATGTCCATTATTTGTCTCACATATTCACCCATAGAGTGGAAAATTTAGAAAGGTTTATGGTCAGTTTGTGCTCTCTTCCCTGCCACCTCTGACTTCTCTTGTGGTCTTTTTCGGATCCACACCAGAATTCATTTCCTGCTCTGTCCTTCACAGCATGCACCTACCCTGCCTGTTCCCCTTCCCTCCAAGCTCACAATTTGGGACCTTTGCATTTATTCTGCAATTCTTGTATTTGGTGACTTTATATTTGCATGGTTCTGTATTTCTCTTTCAGCCTACATGAAACGACGGCACAGCTCAGTTAGTGACAGTCAACCTTGTGAGCCCTCTTCAGTTGGAATAGACTATAGCCAGGGAGCCAGCCCACAGCCACAGCATCAGCTAAAGAAACCACGAGTAGTGTTGGCACCAGAAGAGAAAGAAGCTCTAAAACGAGCATATCAGCAAAAGCCATACCCATCGCCAAAAACCATTGAGGAACTCGCTACGCAGCTCAACTTGAAAACCAGCACAGTAATCAACTGGTTCCACAATTACAGGTACAGTACATGTCCCACATAGCATCTCCAGTGAGCACAATATATACTTTAGCCATAAAAGGCTGTTTATTTCTATCTGCCTTAACTAGTGTTGGGCAGTGATACAGAAGGGACTGTCTCATTAGCAAGGGGTTAATAGTAATAATGATAGTGCAAACAATATATGCCAGGTTTTAAAATAATTCCTGGGGAATAAAAATACCCACATATTGACTGAAATAGTTCTTGTCTGTGTGAAATCCGGCATTTTGATTTGATATGTCAGAGTGGGACTTTAAAAGGTCCACTGTCATGGGATATTTATAATTCATATTGTAATCTACCAGATAGTGTGTGTATTACTGCCCTCTATTGGATGGAATTGGACCTATGACAAAAGAACAGTTCTTGCAGTGCTGAAAATTAAAGGTAATTTTCCTTTAGCTCAAGATTTAGAGGCCTGTGATTTGGGACCAGGGGAATGTGTTCTGTCTCCAGGGAGTTCCAAATGACCATGTTGTGCGGCCTAATGACAACCATGATGTCTGAGGTGGCTGCAAATTTATTACGCTACTATGATAAATCCTTGATGCCAAGAGTCATCCTGAAATGAAATGAGATTAGAGTCTCAGTTTAATCCATTGTTTCCTTTAAAAAGAACTGCAAGTTGAATGCATTGAGTAGTTTCTGACTACTGCTTGACCAGCATATGAGAAGTAGGAGTTGAATAAACCTACTCAGTTTTTATCTGAAAGAAATTGATCAGGAATCCTCATCATCTTAGTACACTTTTGTCCCAGAAATTGGTACTGATCAAAATAACAGTTATAATTTGAGAAGCAGAAGAAAACATACAAGCCTCAGTCCCTTGCTCTCTGAACCAAGAGTCCCTGATTATCATAGGGCAGTTTAAAAAACCTTAACAAACAGTTCACATTTTAAAAGATTTCTCCCTCTAAGCTCCTCTCTGCCACTTCTGAGGCCACTATTGGCACAAAAAAGACTCCTTGTTAATGACAGAGCTAGGAAATAGAACAGTCGAAGGCAAAGGAAAATAACAAATATAGTCACCAGTAGGTGGTAACATTTCTGCTGTCACATTGACTTGTACTTAAATCTAGTCAGATTTGATTTGTGTGCACTGCAAATACTGCATCTTAGTTTAAAGTTCTCTAAATACAAACGTCTATTCCCTTTCTCACTTATAGCAATTATACACAAGTTGGAGTAATGCCTATGTAAATATGTTCCCTTCAGCTTGACAGCAAAATGTGCTGTACTCACTTATACAGATGAATGTGAGTACACTGGTGATGTTTTATCTTCCTCATTATCATGAGGTCTTCTGCTTGGCACATTGTGAAAGACCACGACAAGTCATGCTCGATCAGCACGTTTAGCCACATCAAGCTATACATTAATTCAGAATACTCCTGCAATTATAGAGAAAGTCAGATACGTACAAGCAAGGCAGTTGGAACACAGTGCATGGTGTCAGGAGTTCGGGTTCTAGTCCAAGCACTACTGATTAGTTGTGTGACTGTGAGCAAGTCATTTGTGGCCTGATTGAAGTCAGTGGGATTTTTTGAGTGCTCAGCACCTCTGAAAATCAAGCCATGGATGACTACTCTGTGCCTCAGTTTCACCATCTGAAAAATATTAACAAGGGTTTTGTGAACTTTAAGTAATGTCTGCAAAGTGTTTTTAGAGCCTCAGCAGAAATGTGCGCTCTCAATGTCAGGTATCGTTATTATTATTATTATTTATTTATTTATTAATATATTCAAGGTGGTACAAGTAATGAATTCGTGGAACTGAAGAGGGCTCCCTTTCTAACTATAAGGAATCTTGAAAGATAAGAATGCATTGTTTGTCATGTTTTAAAGGTGTCGAGCCCATTTTCAAAAGTAGCTTGCATAGTAGGTTTTATATCTCCCATACAACTTATTTTGGTACAACTGCTGTCTGTCGCATTACAAGCCGTAGTGTACCGTTCCTCTTGAATTTCATACCTTTTTCATAATGTCTTGCTGTCATGGATTCGGGGTCTAAGGAATCTTGTTACTGCAGTGCTTATCCTTTGGACATATGGCTTATGCCATACATTCCACAAACTGTTGCTTCATTGGAATATGCCCGCACCTCCATCTTTGTGTTAAAAAAATGCATGTTGGCACGTTTGTCACAGCAAGAGGCACTGTGGAAAATACCTGAGAGAAAGAGAATTTCACTTTGAAATATAAATATTCGGAAAAGATTTCATTGTGTCCACAAATATATCTAAACCTTTCTGTTTGTTTCCAGAGCTCAAGACTCAGCACATACATAAGAATAATACACATCTGAGTGCATTACAGAAGCTCCCAGAGGCCCCTTTTGAAATTGGGACCTAGTTGTGTTAGCACATTGCGATGATCCCTGCCTCAAATGACTTACATTCTAAATAGTGGGATAGACAAAGGGTGGAAGAAAGGAAGTCGTATAACCCCTTTTTACACTGGGAAATTGAGACACAGAGATTGTGACTTGTTCAAGGTCGCTTAGAGAGCCTTTGGTAGAGGTAACAATTCAACCCTGTTCTCTTGAATCCCAGTCCAGTGCTATTAAAATATGAAACTCTATTCAACTTAATTTATAAAAGTTGCAATATGTGAAAAAGTGGTCTATGAGCTTGTCCTCACTGGGGGGGGAGGGGGCGGATCGATGGCAGATACGCAACTTCAGCTATGTGAATCATGTAGCTGAAGTTTGCGTATCTGCCGCCGACTTACCGCTCGTCCCCACGGCGGCGGCAGTCGGCGGCACGCTGCCCCGTCGACTCCAGCTTGCGCCTCCCGGTGAGCTGGAGTTCCGGAGTCGACAGGGGAGCTCCGGGCCAGGATGGATCTCCAGCAGCGCTAGTGAAGACCAGCCCTATATATGACCCTGGAAATTATGCAAAGACATATACAGTGAACTCCAACACAATCCCCAGAATAGGCTCATATTTTGAACAACACTGAAGAATGTCTTCAGGCCATGGTTGATTTAGTGGTCTTCATCTTCCACTGATAGGCACTTTCTTTCCAGAATTTCCTAGCTGCTGGCACCAGTTCCTGTTTATTGTACAGACTTGGTCTCCTAGTTAATGTAGTGCTTGATTGACTTCCAGACCAGGTGTGTTGGGGATCAATTCCAGTGATTTGCACATCCATCAAACAAGCCCATACTAAACAGAGCTGTGGCCAAATTTCAATGAGCATGCTGTGATTCACTTTTTTAAGTGGAACTGTGGCATTTTAAATTACATATTTCTTAGGTGAGCAGACATGAAGTTATCCATTTCCTTCTCCTGACTCAATGAGCACCCCAGGAGCAGTGTGCTTTGGATCACTGCCTGTAAAGGGAGATTTATAAGAAGTAAATAAAGCCTAGTAATAAACACAAAATGCATGGAAGTAATGTTAATAGCAAATTAATATTTGCCTATGGTCCCTGGCCTGGTGAATATTATTCTCCGAAGGGAATTTATAGACCCATAATCCCTGAAAAAAGTCATGTCAGCAATAACTGCCAAAGTACTCTACTGTCTCTGAAGCAAGTCAATAATGTCATTAGCTTCAAACATAAACCAGACATTCCAGCAGTGTTCTGTTCCTAGTCTGTTCTTCCCAGTGTACATTAGTTCCTGCAAGAAGCTTAAGGCTCTGTTGAAAGCTCGCCACAAACATAAAGAGGGTTTTTCATCTGTGACTTGAAAGACAAGGCAACTCTTCATTAAAACCAGTGGTATTTTTCTTTTTTTTACAAACTTTTCTCTAAATGGTTACTGTCTCTACACTATTCCTGTGCTACGGTTCGTTCATTCTTGTTATCTAAGAACATGGGGCGTCTCTTGCAGTATAATGTACAGAGGTGATAAACAATTATATTAATCAGTCAAATTATGATTATATAATTGATATAGTTAAGGCTAAGTAAAACCCCAGGCCACCCATTTCATTTCCCTGTGATATCCAAGACACTGGGAAACTCCTTATGAGAGGCTCAAATAAAATGACATTTCCATTGCTGGGTAATTTTTACACAATTCATGTTGTGGGAAGCACAAGGTTGAACATTAGGTCACTTCTACCCATATGTGGATTGCATTAATTCCCTAGAAGTGCACTGCCTGTCGTGATTATAAATGTTCTGAAATGAAATTTATAAATAAAAAATAAGGCAGATATCACACTGGGCTCATAGACTGGAAACCAGTCGGAAAGCTGCATTGCTCTAATGTCAATTCACAATTATATTCTTTCTTTTAATCACAGTTTCCGGTTTATAATTATTATTTTTTTCTGGTTTTTGTTTAATTTTAGGCAAGTTATGGCTAATTTTTAGGAGTAGTAATAAGAATGTTATTGGTGTTTTATAAATGGTTTCCCCTCTAATTATATTTTTAAAAATCCCTTCCAAATTCCTCTGCCTTTAAAGCAGAGAGGAATCTTTAGGTTCTTCAGGCACCCTCTGAAGTGTCATCCTCTCAGAAGTGAGATTCCAGTGAGAATGGAGATCTTTAGATCTTGTCTCTTGATCCCCTTTATAAACTATGTACAGCCCTGAAAAATATTGTAAATGAGTGTGAGAGTGTGTGAGAAACCTGGATTGAAGTTATCCTAAAGCAACAAGTATTGTTTTAACTAAACTAGAAAGTCTATTTATGGTTTAACACTCTGTCATTCTAGAAAAAATCTGTTATCTGCACGAAAGTTAAATTTACACTGTTTGCGTAGAGTGAGAGGTAATTATTGAACTGAACAGTCAGAAGGAATCAGATTTACAACAATTATATATGCAGTGTTGTTGTAGCAGTGTTGGTTCCAGGATATTAGCAAGACAAAGTGCGTGAGGTAATATCTTTTATTAGACCAGCTTCTCTTTAAATCTCTTAAATTTTGGCAAATTGGGAGTATTACCCAAAGTAAAAAGGGGGTGCAAATCAAAACCCAGATCCAGACATCCCCTTTCTCTTCCTGCTGCACTTTGGGAGAGTTTCTATATGGATATGGACTTTATAAGTTTGGCCTAATACAAAGTGCTGTTTAAAAGCAGAATGACATATATCATAGTAAGGTATTAAAGAAGAGCCTTGCCTGCATTTCACATTCTTTCACGTTTTTCCTCAGCTCATCCTTTGAATATGTAAACACTTCTAAGGATTCAGATTTGGCACTTCTGTCCATAGGCCAAGGAAAAAGCTGCTTGTGAATGTATTTTCATTTTCTTCGTCAGTTCCTCGAGAAAGCATAAATTATATATTACTGTGACCAGCACCAAACTTATTGTTCTGTTATCATTTCTTCTAGATCTCGCATCCGTCGAGAGCTGTTCATTGAAGAAATCCAAGCAGGAAGCCAGAGCCAGGCTGGGTCAAGTGACTCTCCTTCAGCCAGAAGCAGCAGGGCGGTTCACAGCTCTGAGGGAGACAGTTGTGATGGTGTGGACACAGAAGGCCCACCTGAAGGAAAGCAAAGTGGTCTGGAGGCGGATGAGTACAGCAATGCAACCACAAAGTCTCAGGGAGGGCAAGTAGAGTCAGCTTTTGAAGCGGGGGAAGAGGTACCACAGGATGCCAGATCATCAGAGAAAACAGAGTCATTCCATTTGGGAATGGAGAGCCTGGAGGATACTGATGATGAGGGTAGGCTCAAAGCACCACGTCAGAGTTCTCCACCAGGGTCTCAAAGTTCAGGAGAAACTCTGGAGACAATGCCAAACTCTGCTACAGAAGAGGATGCCTCTACCTCAGCTGCCTCCACCTCAGTCCTTACAGGGGAGAGCTCCTTCAAGTCAAAAGAAAGTTCAGAGAAAATGTTGAGTGTGCCAAGTACAAGTTCCACATTGGCTGCAGGCTCACAGAAAGCCAACTCTATTCAGAGTTTATTCAACTTTTCCGAGGCAGCAAGCTCCAAGAACACGCGGGACAACAGCTTGAGGAAAAAGAAAGCAGCAAACTTGAACAACATAATACACCGTTTAGAGAAGGCTGCTAGTCGAGAAGAGCCCGTCGAATGGGAGTTTTGAGATTAAACTCACCCAACTCTAGAGAGCTGGGAAAGTTAAACTGGACCTCTACTGGTTTTATTGTGTTGCGCACTTACCGCCCTGCAGGCCACAGGGCAAAAACGCCATAGGCCAAGGTGCATATAGAAAACAAAAGGAGCGTTAAGCCCAATTTATGTTTGTGTTTTCAAGGAAGAAAACTGAAATGTGTGGTCAAGCTTTTTTGTACCCTGAAGTGTTTTTATTAATGCCCTAAGTGATTTCCACAATTTCTGGAATAACTCATACAGCTTTGCCTTGTGCCCTCCTCTTTGGTGTGGGCTTTAAAAAAAACAAAAACATAAAAAAAAAAAAATCAAACCCACATATTTAAAGGGGGCTTTTTATCTGCCATCTAATGGCTACAGAGCGATAATACACTATTATCTTCTTAAACCAGGAAAAAAGGGGAGATTTTTCAAAAAGGAAAAATAAAAAGTTTTTTGTAGCTGTTCAGTTGCCACTAAGAGATTGCACAGTCAACCGACTCTAAACACACTAGTTTGGATTCCTAAATATTTTCAAGAAAAGAAAAGAATCGTGTTGTTTGAAACTTTGAATTTAAAAAAAACCACATTTACTCCACATATTTTTTAACAAAACAAAAAAAGTCACATCAGGAAAATATCTTAATTTGTGGTAGCTGACTTAGTGTTTTCTTGTAAGTGAAATAGAATATTGACACGTAGTGCACATTGTTTCATAGCTTTAACTGATTCTGGTCTTTTGCAGACTAGAATTTGTTTAATACACTCCATTTTAGGCCAAATCAGGACAAAAAAAATCTGAATCTAGGTATTTTATAATCTGCTTTTTAACCTCTAACCACAGAGCACGCTGATCAGACCTCATATCCAGGAGGTTTAGGAGACAACTTAGAATAGCATGTACTTGATCATTTCATTTGAATTGTGGTGTATCTCGTACCTTTTTGTTAAAGAGAAATGAAAAAAGTTGGCCAGTAACATTTCAGCCTGCAGCTCTGGGGACATATTTTACAACCTAAAGCATTCAACTAACCTGAAATCTGTTAGTTTCATTTACAGTTGTAACTGATAGCACACACCACTAAGAAGGAATTGGGGCCTGCCTCAGATGAAGAGACTTCTTCCTAAAATAGGTAGCCATTTGCTGACTCTTCCCACCGCAAGCACTGATTTAAATGTTTTAGTTTGTGGGAAGTTTATTTTTGTGTAGAAAAAGAATACATTGCAGGTATCAGATGGGCTGTGACCAAGATGTAAATAGCCCAAACTCCAAACCAAAATATTCAATCTCTTGAATCCCAGTCCAGACTATTCCACCCTTCAGAAATTTAGCCTCTTCAGATTATTTTATGCACAGTATAAAACTGATCAAAGTACAAATCAAATTCTGACTTGTCTCTGACTCCTCCTGTTGTCTATATGTATATGCGTGAGCATAGAGGTGTGTGGAAGGATGTGTGTGCGTGAGTGTGTGCGTGCAATTTTATACGTCTGTGTATTTTCTTACGTACTTGTGCACACATAGAGTGCATTACTGCCACCTTTTTTCAATAAGCTGTTTTATCAGTTATGGCTTCTACAAGTTTGCTAATTTAGACTCCTTTATTGCCATATCTTTAAAACTAACAATAGATGATTTCGGTATATATATATATATTTTTTTTTGCTTATTTATAGGTGCTGTATTTTATTATCTGATTGTTAGGAAGGGATGAAAGGGGGCAAATATTCTTTAGAGGGATAGACTGCCGGCAGTATTGGGTATAATTTACAAGATGTAGTTGTCATACTGTATATTATTGATTGAAGACTTTTTGACCGTATTGTGTATCATTGAAACCTTTGTCTTAGGTCAGCATCTTTTGATGACACTTTAATGGTGCATTCATTACTTTTTAAGTTTGTTTAATATTACTTTTTTGATTTTGGGGGGTGGGGAGAGGAGTTCCCATTTTAAAGGTATGCTCCCAATATTACACCTCAGTGTGCTTGTATTAATTAACTAGTAGGACTTTGACTGTACGATGTGAACCCACATTTCTTGCATGATGTTTTAGAAATTATGTATTTCATTTGCAGTCTCAACGTGCAACCGTAGCACTTAGTTCAAGTTTTCACAAATTAAGAGTCACTACACTTAAAAAAAAAATACCCTTTTCATGAATACGAAAAGAAGGCTCTAGGAGGCTGAAAGGCAGAGATATATTTAACTGTTTTTACTGTAACAGTCGTTTCAAATTACCTGCTTGGGTAGCCAGAGACTTAGCTTGTGGTGCACAACTCAAATTTGATAAACAGAGACAGCAACTGGTCATTTGTGTGGTGAGCTGAAGAGAAAATTTGGAACAAGTGATTGCATCATATAGAATCACTATGACTTCTACTTATAGGGACATAAAATTTGGCTGAGAAAACTTCCAGCAAATGACATGGTAAATCAAAACATTACCATTAGAAATCTCCCGTTCACCGCAGTGTCTCCTTACAAGCAAATATTTTAATTTGATTTATAAAACACAACTCCATTTATGAATGTGTGTCCCATTCAAATAATGTACCTCAACATGAGTAATAACAAAATTATAAACATCTTCAGTTCAGCCAAGAGACAGAACTTTTAATTAGACAAATCCAGATACTTTCTTACATTCTAACTTAATCAGCTTTCTTTGTTTATTTTAGAATAATATATTTGCCATGCATTGCTACCCTCTGTTTCTATCAGGTTGAGATCTGGGTGCTTGATGCAGTCAAGTGGTTAAATTTTGCTTACTTGTAGGTTGCTGGGGTTTTCTTCCTATTTATTATTTTGCTTAGTTAAGGTTCCCAGACCTGTTGTTGAATAAGTGTGTCTTTATTGCATTCAATAATGCTTACTGAGAGCTGTCACTGAACACAAAACTTTATTTACAGCATGAACCCAAATGCAGCATTAAGGGTTAATCTCTGTTCTTGATAAGCAATACTTAAGTGCCTTCAAACGTATCCTTTTTGTTGTTTTGTTTAGTAGTTTTCATGTTACCGCTAATTACATTAGAGGAGCCAAACACTCAAAAGAGTCTGCTTATTTTTGTTAATGCTATGTCAGTTTTCAAAACGTGTGTTTGTAGCTCTCCTGTAGAGGATGTGTTTCCTTTATAACACTAACAGTTAATTGTAAACTGCATTATACCACTTACAATGCATAGAATTTTGTTGACTGAAGACAGCATTCATAAATCACCCCATTCTGCCAAGAGTTGTCATCAGTATTTATTATAAAATTGGTCAGATAAAATGTTCTTTGTATTCCCTATATTTTGGCACTTTATTAATGCTTTAGTTTAGTTAGGTAAAAATTATGTACAACTATTAGAATGCCATTGGGATGACTCCAGACTTCCAGTTAGGAATCACGTTACAATTCTTTGACAGATATCTTACCTTACTCTCCTGTTTGGAGATTTTTTCCTTTCTAGTTTTCCAAATTGGCAAGACCTCCCAGGTTGAAAAAGGGTTACACTGCAGTTGTGGTGAATGATTTTTAGCTATATTTCTTCATGCTAATGAAATACGTTGTTTGAAATTAATGTTGTTAGGAAAATTTGTATTACACTCCTAGTCTTCATTACTTGATAAAGAGCTACTGGAGAAGTAATATAAAAAGAGTTGGACTCTTCAGTGCTTTTCAGTCATTGATTAGCTGAGAGTAACAAAGGTGAAAGGTTGTATAAGGTGCCACATGTTCAACATGTGGGGCTGTTCTCTATGCACAGTTGTTTTATAGAGTTAAGAAGACTGAAAATGGAGCACTTGTTGAAGGCATGCTGTTCAGTACTTTTCCAAATAGATAAAAGTGCATATATTTCTCTAGCAGGTTTTCTGCAGCCTGTTTCCATTTTTATGTTCTTTAAAAGCATGTTTAAAAAACCCTTGTTTTTGTTTACAATTCAGACTAAAGCAATGGAGAGATATTATTGGCCTCAGGCTGTTTTAACAAATATTTTTATACTGCAGGTAAAATTCTGTCATTTTTATCTGTGGCTGGGCTGTGCAAAAAGGAGAGGACAATATTGAGATTTAACAAAGTGTGATGGTCTCTTTTGTTATTGTGTTAATGGAGAGTGGATGGAGCATGCCTGTTGATTGTAATTGTTCCATTTTTATAAATACAATTTTCTTTATCCATGGAATCACAAGATTTTCTTTCTGATAAAACCCTTTTTCTTTTGTTAAAGTAGCTATTGAATGCCATGGAACTTGATCATTTTAGTTTAGCTTGCACTCCTTCAAAATTTATAAATAGACTTTGGGGGTACAGTCACTCCTTAAGGAGCCTTGCATTGGTGTGCTCTAGTCATATCATCTCTCAAATGAGCTGTTTAATAATAAGCTCTTTACTAGAATAAGATACAGTAAAACCTCGATATAACGGACTAATTCGGGTGAGGGGTGTCCGTTAAAGCCGAAAGTCCGTTATATAAAAAAGTAGGTTTTCGGAATGCGTATGTTAAAAAATTGACAAATTAGTTAGTTTACCTGTTTTTACTTATGTAGACACATTTGTGTAATTAAAATTAAGTATGTATGAAAAGTTTAATTTCACAGAAAAGTTTTCTATACAGTAGACTCTCGATTATCCGGGATGATCAGGAAAACCTTAATCCCGGTTAATAAAATCCCGGATAATCACGCATCTACTGGGAGGGGGGGGGGGGGGGGACAGCTTCGCCGGCCGCCCCGGGGGTGGGGGGTGGGGATGTTGGTGGTCCCACCACCTTCCCCAATCAGTTCCCCTGCTAGTCTGGGTGTAGGAAGCCTTTCCCCCCAGGCTCCTGCCAGCTGAGGTCTCAGCCCGCTGCCAGCCTGGGTTTCCTACACCCAGGCTGGAAGCAGGCTGAGACCCCAGTTTGTAAGGGGCCAGTGGGAGAAGCCCCAAAGCAGCGGCAGGCTAAGGCTGAGCCCGCTTTGGGGCTTCCCCTACCGACCCGTTTAGACATCCTGGTTAATCCGCAGCCCGGTTAACCCGCGCCCGGATAATTGGGAGTCTACTGTAACAGTGAATTAATAACAAAAAATAACCTGTTAATTAAATTATAAGCAAATCTTGGTTAAAAGCATTTTAAAATTAACAGGGTGTTAATTTTCACATATGACATACGGACCGGAAATTTTGTCCGTTAAATCCGAAGTCCGTTAAATCGAGGTCCGCAAAATCGAGGGTTTACTGTATCTCTAAAAGTAAAAGTTGCATGCCTTTCTCATTAGGTAAGAAGTTTTTGTGTGAATTTTTAACATAACCTTCATGCGGGGATGCTATAGAGAAGGGGTTAATGAACACTACAGAATTCTATGCAGTATTCTCTAGTCCTCATTATTTAAAAATATTACCATTTTGCTCTTTTAAAAGTGAAAGCAGCAATCTAGAGGAAAAGTGTGTCATCCTGGTGTTAGCTCAAGTGAAATTATAATGCTGATTAATTTAAATACATTAGAGTTAGGGGAAAATCTGACAGAATAATGTGATAAATATGATAAAAAAAGATTGCAGTCCCCACTAGCAATGCTGCAGTCCACGGTCTGTCAAAGTTTCCATCTTAAAATCACTAATTTCAAGAGTTTTAGAGCTCTGCTGTAAAACTAAAAAAATTGCTCTGGTCGGGAACTTGGTCATTTAGAAATGGAAAAACATTTTGACCATATTTAAATTATAAAAATACCAAAAAAGTTATTGGGTTCAGATGCATGTTCCTTATTTAAACTGAAATGTCATTAGTAATATGGATTTAGCATATTTTAGCAGGATTTAGCAGGGTTGCTAAGAAATCAACAGTGTTACATAGCAAAGTGATTCATTGCAAATACAATAAATACATTCATAAAGATTTTTGACATGCAGATGGAGGGACCATTTGTTCCTTCTCTTTTCTATCTTCACTTTCCTTTTTAAGCAAGTGAGTTATTTAAATCATCTCTTATATTACAGCACATGTGTATCTCCATGTATACTGGGTCTTAAAAATCATTTGATATACTTGAGTCCCAGAGGTTCTAATTGTGAGGATTTCACAGATATCGTAAGAAAGATAGGGAGAAAGGCAGAAAAAGTGTCACAAAGTCTAAGGCCTAATCTTATGTCCATTGAAATCAATGGAAAGTCTTTCCTTTAACTTCAGTATTTGTTCAGCCCCTAATAAGACAGGCTGCTTATATCTGATCTTCCACAGCTTAACTTATACAGACATAACAAGTGTAAAATACAGCATTCAGTTTAATTTAGTATTATGCTAGGCTTTCCAGTTCAATGGCACTAGCATGTCTTCCTCCATGTTATACATACAGTCAAACAGTTTTAAATTAAAGAGCCTGTAAAAATTCTGTATAAATACAAGATGTTCAAAAAATACCAAACAACTTAAAATATAACTCCAAATTATTTAAATAATGAAAATAAACATTAGATTGGGAGAGCTGAGTTCCATTCTTGTCTCCATCATTGGGGTGAACTTGGCCAAGTCACTACTTTTCTGTGCCTCACTTTCCCCATCGGTAAGATGAGGATAATGATACCGACCTCTTTTGTAAAGTGCTTTGAGAGCTATGGATGAAAAGCACTCTATGAGAGTTTGGTATGTATTATTTATCAAAAATCATTTTATTTTCCTCCCCTATTCATTTTTATAGCTTTAATATACAGTGGATTCCGGTTAATCGGGCCACCGGTTAATTGGGGCAGCCGCTTAATTGGGACACATTGCAAAGAACGGAAACAAAATGTCCCTTTTTATTTACTTTGGTTAATTGGGGCAGGTGCTTAATCGGGCCAAATTGTTCCGGTCCCGATATGTCCCAATTAACCGGAATCCACTGTAGTTAATATTGAATAAACCATATATTAAATATAACAATAAACTTTAAGAAAAATAAGTCCATTGTTACCATATGTATCCAGATAGTTTTGGGAGGATCAGCTATAGGCCCCTGTAGTCCTTAAAAACCCAGTTAAACTCTGAAAATGTATCTTAAGTGGTGCTTTAGTTTTGTGAAGGCCCTCAGCACAGGGATGAATTTCACCTTGTTCTTTGGCATATGTGAACTGAATTATTTGGTCTCAGGTCAATTCCTCATAGATAAGTGTTCACGTCACAAAAATTAACCACACAACTTTTTACTAATTGGTACCCTTATTAGCATTCTCTGTAAAGGCCAGGAATTGATTGGCTGAGGAGACTAAATACCCTTCTGTGCCAGGCCCTAGGAATGCTGACAGAGAGGGGGAAGTATGCACTGCTGTATCTGTTGTGTGGATAAAAAATGGACTTGAGTCACCAGGGTTGTTAATTCATCACCATTCATGAGCATGTTCATGCACAAAAAAATATAGAAGGAAGAATGTCTACTTAAAAATTATACTGTGATTATTTACTCTTTTAGTCTTTGACCGATGTATGCCAAAGGACAAGTTTTGCCATCATACAAGTATGCAATTCCCTTGGACTTCAGAGGAAATCATGCATGTCCAAGAGCACAATCAAGAGCTCTTTCTAGATTCTTTCTATTACTAAATCTGGTGACTTTGCTATATCACTTCAGTTTCTCTATTAAACTGAAACAGTGAAGTGAGCCCTGACCATATAAAAGTAAAACTACCATCAATACTAACTGCTGTCCCACTTCCCCTAGTCCATCCACTAGAGGCATATCTTTGGTTGTTCATTTTATTTTTGGAGATATTTGTACTACCAAGTAAAGTACTCACCCAAGGATCCATGGAAAGTGAAGAAGAATCTCAGGTATTTCCTGAAATAGTGGGGAAAGGAGTTCTTTGCATAGTTACTGTGTAATTTTGTGGTAATGTTTGTAACAGCACAATCTTTCTATTGGTAACAATAATATGATGTTAATTGTGTTATCACCTTCTAGCTGTGCGGGTCAATAATATGCATTTTTTTAAAGTTTTTAAACATGTATACTTAAACTATTCCTGTTTGGAAAAGTTCCTAAATATGTAGCATATTTACAGTTTAGGCCTTAGTGGCTCAGTAAGGAATTGCTACAGTCTATCAGGTAAATTATATGCTTTGGGGCATGGCAGGTTTAAAAATGTTATTTACATGCTAATGTGTATATTAATGCATAGAGTGCCATTTTCCCACTTGCTAGGCAAAATTCATGTTGCAGGAAAGTGACTGCAGGCTTCTGAGGGATCAGATTGTGTGAACATGCAGGGTTAATTAACATGAAGAGTAAAAAAGTTCACATTTAGAATACGTAAAAATAATGTCAAGGGTCTGGCTGAAATGTACAAAAGCTAGATAATTTAGATCTAAGGATGAAATCACATCCTAAACTCACCCTGTAACTGTGTATAAATAGGTTTTGCTCTGATATGGCTATCAGGAACCTCACTCACTAAGCACTCTTACATGTACAATATGAGCGGCTATGCCTACATACAGTATGGTCAGTTAAAGGGAGCAGCGTTCCCTCCTTTACAAAAATTATTTTTATTTTCAAACTTTGTATATTGGTAGGTTTTAAAAGAAGGAGGAATTTTTCAGTAAATTAAACAAAGTGACAAATCAAAACCAGCAATTTATCTCTGGTACCCCTGCATGCTGAGGTGCATAGAATTGAAATTGCATATTGAAAGTTCCTCTCACAGGACTTTGTTTACTTTGAAGGAGAAATATATTTTTTTTAAAACCTAAGCATTTAACTGTCTTTATAAATCCAATCCTACATATGTGGAATTAAAAGAAAAAAAAATCTGTGTGTTATAAGATTGGTACTCAGTCAGGGTTCACTCTGCATTTCTCTAGCTTTTGTTAGTTTTCATTAGACCCTTACTACTATTTTCATACATTAGTTGTGTGTACATTAATTAGCTTTAAAAAAGGTATTTCCAAAGCACCTTGTTACCTCTGAATGCTAGTATAGTATATACAGTAAGTGTTCTAGATGAACTAACTTAAAGGAGGGCGGGTGAAGAATAAGCAACACGACTATATTGTGCTGTTGGGTGGGTTTTGTCTCTCCTCTTTTTTCCCCTCCATAAGAGGCTTCCATTCCTTCTTTATCCTCCTCAGGAATGAAGAAGTTCACGGATCTCCTGTTTGTTTGTTCTTTGCGGGGAGGATAGTTTTTAGATTATTTTTAAATGTTTTTAGTTTAACCAATATCATTACACAGTTTCCTAGAAGTGTTTAGCCTATACTTCTTTCATAAAATGTATTATTTATCAAACTTTCTGTAATCAGAAAGATAAGGTGCCTTATAAGGATCTTCTCGTCTCTTCATTGAGAATAATCGAAAGCACAGTGATCTAGATTCCAGCATAAGCAAGAGCCTACTTTTTATTTCAGAAAAAAAGACCACAATACATTTCAGTAGCCCAGAGTTACTATAAACCTTATGATAAAGAGCACTTAATACTATTGTGCATTTAAAACTTTGTGCAATAGAAGTTCTAGTTTTATATTTAAGAGCTAACACACTGCACACCCAATGTAGGCAAATGTAAGCTTTAGTCTAGGAGGATTCAGATGACTGAAGAGTATATTCACACTGGTTATATCTGCATGATGAAATTTTGGAATAAACAGTCCACCATTGTGCAACAATCTCACACCTATAAGAAGTGTCTCTCAAAAATCATACGAATGGGTCTCTCAGTGAGCATTTAAAAAACTTGATTGGTCAAGCACCCATGTGATCTCCAGCTATGGCTAACGTTCACCATGTTCTTACCTAACTTTAAAATAAGCACTTAACATGTTCATTTCAACTTCCTGAGCCATGTCCTCTTCAAATACTGATATACTGTAAGGTCATTCCAATCTAACTGGGACTAGTGAAGAATAGGGCTTTTTTTTCCCCTGAACATCACACTCCTACCTCCTCAGTCCATACTAGCATTTGTTTATTTTCTAAAACTCATTCTTTACACAGCAACATATGTCCAATTATATAAAAGTTTTTCATCATTAGCACAAAATAAAATTCTGGTCTTTCCTATTTATAGTGAGATTACTTTAAAAGCCTTTCAGAGATTTTTATATAAATACAACAGAAGTATACATATCACTTCTTATTGCTTAAATGGACATAGATGGTCCAGCACACCAAACTCATTCTATTCTGTTCTGTTTAGAAAACTTGATCTGCTCTGGGAACTGGATGGGTTAGCATGTACTTGACTGATTAATACCCATATCAATATGTTGTGTTTTCTGGTGCAATCCAGTTTAAAAGGACTCTGTATAAATATCTATTAAATATTTGTATTTAAATATTAACAACCATTTAGTGTTGAGATGAAAAAGACTCAGTCGTGAAGGAAGAGACTGTTATAAAGAGAGACAAAAAATACCTTAAGCCTCCTAGAGCCTCTGTAAAGATTTCATGAAGATGCAATATCCCTTTGTCAAGGCACATTGCAATCTTCTCAAGAGTATTACTTTAAAACAAGAGAGACTGGTTTCCTATGATGTTCATCTTCGTTGGCATATGTTTTAATTTCTGAATTCATAACTTTTTTCTTACACATGAAGTTGGTCAAAACAATCTTGGGCAGCAACAACTTTTCCTGGTATGAAATATGAAAATACTAGTTGTAAATTTGTATCTGTGCTGGAGGAGTTGTTTGGTTTCCTTGCAATGTAGAAACACATTAAGACAAGCATTCTGTGGGTAGGTAACAGTTTGAGAGAGAGAGCTGCTTAGACAACAACTGAAATGTTGCTTTAGAAATAGCCCTATTTGTATAAGAGAGGGATGTGTCTGCTTGGGGGACAATGTCAAGGGCCATCAGTAAGCACTGACCAATACTGGCCCAGCAAAAGAGAGCCTTACAGAAGGCAAAGATGTAAGGAGCCGCGATTGTTGCATGGCGCATCACCTCTTCTGTGGATTGGAAGCAAACTTGCACTTTGCCTTTTTTTTTTGAGGACATCCCACTAAGAACATCAGATTAATTTTTCAGAAATAACATTTTTCCCAATGCTGTGACATTCTCCTTCTGGCAGAGGGGGGGGAAAGGCCCTACATTAAACTATTAGGTAATTTCTGCGAAAGGTTTTAATTTCTATCAGAATAGTCTATGCATTTCTGTGTTGAAAGCTGTTTTCTGCTGTTCCTTTTAAGAAAACAGGCACTGTCTGTTCCACTCTCTGTAAATGCTCCAAGAATGTCAAGTTTGTGAATTTGGACGTTAAATCCAAAGTAAATTGAGACTAACTTGTTTGGGAGTGGGGGTGCTTTTGTGTTTTAAAATTGTTCCCCCTCATGTCCCTTTTCATTTTTATTAAGAAATTAACTCTTTGCATTTGTGCAATAACTACTTGCCATGATAATGGGCAGACTTTTGAAATGAATGCCCTGACTACTAACACAGCACAAGATGAACTCAGACAGATAAAGTGGTGTACTTTTTCCTGAGAACTTTTTTGTTTTTAAATAATAAGCTCAGTTTTACCCCCGTGTATTGTGGTGTCTTACATTTTTAGCAGTATTTTATATTTTTTCTGTAACGCACTAAGTCTTAGACATTTTTAGAGCTTATTTGTTATGTTCACAATCACAGATTTAAAAAAAAAATCCTCACAAAGAACCAATTGACCAAAAAAGTGTCATTTTTTTTGTACAAGTAGCTTTGAGAAGCCCACGTTGTGTTGCTGTAACTCATCTTTTGTAACATTTTATTTCTTCGTATTTGTTTAAACATAAAAGTAAAAGTTTATATGGCTGGCAGTAGCGGGGAAGTGCTCCCTCCGTCAGCGGAATGGCATTGTTTCTTCTGTCTTTGTTTGGTTAGCCATATAATGTTTGTTCTCAGCACTGTACAACAGTCCCTATATGATATGGAGAAGCAATATCACTGTATGAAACTCACATGATGTATTATTATTATTATTCACTAGCACCCTAGGTGTGATAATTGAAGTAAATATCTTTTATACAAACACAATAATGTGTGGGTTGTCTTTATTAAGGTGAGAGTTGTGACCTGACGGAGAAAGCAGCAAACATTTACGTTGGTGGTTTTGATAATTTTGCTAATTAGTAGGGGTTTGGTTTTTTTGGTTGGTAATTGACTTCCTAGCTTTGTATCTTGATTTCGTTGAAGAATCAGTTTTGAGTATCTTAAATACTTGTAGTGGCTAACTTTAGAATCTAGTCTATCTCCCATTAAATTCTGTGTAAAGATTCCCATTTCAGTGGGAGTAGGATTGGATACTTAGGTAGCAAAGAATGGTTACATTTTGACCTTGTGGAGAGAGATGAGGACTAAAATAGCATGTTACTTTTTTTTTGTAAAACCATTGATTGTTGAGGTTACCAGTGACACGTGATCAGAAGTGCTTACCATTCCAAAATATAGATGTGGCAGAACTTTGGCCAATATTTGGCTTGTATTTTGACTGCACTTTTTAATGGATATTCATAAAGAAAATTGCTCTTGTAGTGCCTTAAAATGTTAGCAGACTGTTTTTTCCTGTAAATATACTGAGTGCTTCCTACAAGTTTAGAATTGAAAAATTGATATTAAAGTACAGTTGTTTAACTTCAACAATGAAATTTGTTTTGAAAAAACAGTAGAACTCTGTAGCTTGAAATGTCTTCAGATTCAGTTGTAATGCATGTTTGTTTTACCCTTTTACCAGTCTTATTGTGATCTATTCTTTAAATTGTGACTGAGATCACTGAAATTATTGCAGGACTGGGACCTAACCATATAATGTCTCCCCTCAGTATCAGTGTATGGGCCTGTCTCTTTACATTTTTCCTGTCCTGCAATAAGCGAGTATATCTCTCTTTTTTCAGGAACTACGGATTATTCGATGGAGTTCACACTTCAGGACAGGAGAAATTTTAAATAGCTAAACCTGTAGATTTTGCACTGTACTGTCCCACATTGTTTAGCAATATTTGGTGGCATGAAGTTGTATAGATATTAAACAGCTTTTTCCATCCCTCAAGCTGTTCCAGAAATTCATCCTATTGGTTTATAATAGGCTAAATTACACTAGCAAAATAACTATGTTCAAAATGAAAAGCTTGTTCATTCTGTAACTTTGCCATCTCTAGTTTTCCTTATATTTAGTATCTCAGGAGAGGACATTTTTCTAAATACAGTATTAACAATGTTGAGTACATTTTATTTAACTTTCATTCTTCTGTAACTGCATTTCTTTACCTATGACATGTCTGTGACAGTTTGCTCAGTAAGATGTAAAAATTATAGTTTTAAAATAGAAATTTTAATATGTAATGACTGATGAAACTGTTGATTTCTAGGAGTATAATAGGGTTGTCTTGTGTAATGTTACCTCAATCATTTTAATGTTAAAATACCTATGCTTTAAAAGCAGTCTCACTCTGCTAGTTAATCTTCTGTATATATTTATAACTGTGCATGCTTTCAGGCATACTGGGTTATGTTAACACCAAATATACTGGAAATGTACATGTAATTATGCAAGAGAAGTGTACTATTTTCAAAACCAGACAATTGCATCTGAACCTACACTGAGGAATTTGGGTTTCTTTTTCAGTGTAGCATGGAAGCATTTGCCTGCTGTAAAATCAAATTATGCTTCTTGGCCCACATCCTCCTGATCTCTTTGCAGATGAAGAAAAACACTTAAACAGTGGGGTTCTGCATGAGTTCGGAGCAAGTCTCAGAGAGCTAAGAGGTCTGCAACCTGCTATTTCATGGAGTTACAAGAAAAGAAATGTGCATCCTATGTGCATACCTGATCTTAATCTGAAATGTTATGGGAAAGCAGAGACACCTGGCTCCAAAAAGAGAGATGTGGGGTGTTAATGCCAACAGGCCCTTAGTACTTGTTACTACTGCATTCCTATCTCCCATTCTTGGTTCCATTTTAAATGGCTTCTTCTAGGATCAGCTGCTTTGATGATGTCCTGGGATTTTACAATGGAAATTCAAATAGAGTCAAGCAGACAAGCCTTTGCTGTTTTTATCAGGAGAAAGTTTGTTTCTAGTATCTTAACATTTTCTTCATTCTCTATTTCTTTTTGTTGTAATAAAGGTGATGAACAAACTGTTTACATTAGAACCTTATTTTACTGTATTAAACAGTTTTTTCTTTATTGCTACAAGCTCAAAGAGATGATGCTACAAGGAAATTGATGGTTTTCTTGAACTCATTAGTTACCCATGGATGATCCTTTAAAAATCCACTTTTGTGAGAGAATTTCCTGCCTTACCGAGTGAATTCCATTGAATAACACTAAGTTGCTGGTTTTGGGGGGGAACCCCTAAACCACCCATCCTTTTTAGGGTTTCAAATTCCATAGTTACAGCAATCATTTGTTTCAAAAAAAAAAAGTCAGGATTCTTTACTACACAGTGCCTCTGATATCAGCATTTCCCCTTATTATAGTTGGAAAAGGAAACAACCAGTAACTCTAGAATCTGTAGGTAAATGTTGAAATTTTAATGACAGACACTGAGTCTTGCAGATGTGAGCCCCTCTCAAATGTTTATGAAGTCTCAATCCTGTTCTGTACTTGTGGTCAGTGCTGCAGTACTTGGATGCCAATGTATACCAGTGTGTGTTTTTGTTTTTAAATCTTTTGAACTCAACATACTTTAGGCCAGTTTTTAAGCATAAATAAGCATAGTTCTATTGAAGTCAATGGACCTGTGCTAATTGTGTAAATATGGCTCCCTGTCTTGCTGGTTCATAAGCTTTAGAGTGCTGTGCACTGAGTATGTATAATGTAAGCTATTGTCACAGTACATTTTAGTAGCTTACTTGCTTAGTTGGCTCTAACTTTGCAATGACTACCTTGGCAATATTTCTAAGTGCACTGACAAGAAACTGGGTGTAAGAGAGGATGTATAAAGGACGTTAATTTATTGTAATGTGCGTTATTTCACCAAGGTAAAGTTATTTCCTTCCTATAATCTTGCTAATCTAGATGGGTGAGATAATCTTTTCTAGCTAGTTGGACAGATGCTACTGATTATTAGATCACCAGTCATTCTTTTTTTCTCTTGCCCACAATTTGCATTGTTTTTTATCAGTGCAAAGGACCTTTTAACTTTCATTTCCAGCATAGTAAAAGTGAAAAGATAACTAATGGTTCATTGCAAGTTGGACAGGGAGAGGCTTTCCTAAATGTACCTTGAACTTTTCAGGCAAAAGGCAATCGGGCATTTGGTCTCAGATGCCACAAAGCAGCCTCTTGTTCCATTGAGCAGTGATAGGGACATCAGCATTGTCACATTCCACCTTTCCGACCTGATCTTGGTGTGAGTTTCACACTATGCAGGCAGAAAGGGAAGAGCACCTGTGAGCTCCATGTTTCTTTGCTTTTGTGCATAGACCTGATAATTGTCCTGAATTAGGGTATTCTCCCATTCTGAGACGGTACGGCTTGAAATACCTGGCCCATTCTCCCACTTTAAAGTCCTAGAGACATAGTAATGTACATAGGAAAGCCATTCCATCTTAAAATAGTCATGGACCTCTAATTCATCCTCTAGTGGCTCTCTGAAATAGAGGCAATAATTTACTCCTTCCAGATTGGTCCTTTTATCCATTCAGACTAGAATTAATTTGTTTACTCATCTGGGGCAGAAGAATCAGACATCTGTGGTTTGAAGATGAGAGGTCTTTCCTTGGTACATAAATATGTCAGCAGATGTTACCATTGGCTGTCTCTGGGCTCCTTTCTCCCCCTCCACACAACACACACACGATTTTTATGGATTCCAGTGGGAAAGGCATGAAGTGTGTCAAACGCTAGCTGATTCCAGAGTTCTTTTGATTGTTGCCCTAATCTGTTTTCTGCAATATTCTGAATGTCTGAAGAGAGACCGGTGCAGTTCAGCCGGGAGGCAGCTGTGGCTACAGATTGGGCAGATGTGCCTGAGCATTACAGGAAGCTTTTAGAGAATGCCTTTCACAACTTTCTGATCCTCAGCTGCTATCTTTTTTTGTTCCCTTTTTAAACTCCTGAAGAAGGTGAAATACTCTAGGAATGGTCTTATGCCAGGTACAGATGTAATAAATAAACACAGTTGAATTGCTACTCATCTGTAAAGTGATTGATAGCCTAGCTCTATCTTCTGGACATCTTTGTTGTCTAGGGTAGTGATCTGAGATCTGACTGGCCATGCCTCCTTCAGACACTATTAAAGAGGAGGAGTTTGGATGTTTGAACTTTTAACTGCTCAAGACAAGGTTCAGTTTGTCTGACATCTTGAACGGTCATTCATGCAGAGTGGCTGTCTTTGTTAATGAAGTCCTGTGAGGCATGGTTAAGTATTTTATGGAAGACACCAGCCTTCATCTCACCAACTTTATGGAAAGCACAGTGATATTTGGCACCTCCTCAAAGAATTGATTTTTTTTTCCAAAGTCAAATATCTCTACTCTCCTGCCTGATGAGACCATTTTGGCAGAAGTAATGAGGATGCTTCTGCTATTTCATCTTCTATGGGAGGATGCAAGTTGTTTGGATTCTGACCTCTACAGTCTCTTCAACAGGGAATGTCCTTTACTAATGGAATAATTTAAACTCCAATGAGGCAGGTATTAACTGGTACTTTGATAGGAACAAAGACCTATCTCACTGGAGCTGATGCAAGGCAGGAAAAGGAGACTACAGCATTCCAATCATGTCTTTAAGACTGTTGACTGAAAACTGAACTTCCTGAACCAAATCTCCAATGTAGGTGCATCCATGATCTCTGTATTTTTTAGAGGAGATGCAGGGCTCTGGGGAGGAGGGTGCCATTTCTCCCTTTCTTTTTTCCATTTGCTGATTGCTGAGAGAGAACTTTCCAGACCCTCTCAAAATGCATTGATGTGCCCCAACTCAATAAAGAGCCCGAAACTAGTTCTAACTGATATGCCAGCTTGGAAGCTCTCTCATCCACAAGGATTAGAGCTATGACTCCTAATCCATGTGGACCCCAGCAGTGAATTTCAGACAGGGGGGACATCTATTGGGCAAGTGCCTTTCATCAAAGCATCTGAAGTGTTGGTTAGGGAGGTCAGACATCAATATCTTGCCTCCACGAAAAGAGCAATAGGTAAACATGATTTTCTTTCTGAGATCTACAGTTGCAGCAGGAGAATAATCTCATTGGGTTGCAAAGGCAGCTCCCAGAACAGATATTCCAAAAGAGATTAAAATTTACTTCCCTATGCAGAAAAATACACTTCAACTTCACTGCTTCTAAATAACTATTCACAACAAATCAATCTGAACTAGGGGGAGAGAAAAAAGAAAAGATCAATAAGCTAAGAAAGCTGAGGTACCAGAAGTGTCCTGACTTGCTGCTTCAGTGCCTGGGTTCCATTCCTGGCTCTGTCGCAGACTAGCTTTGACCTTTGGGTAAACCACAGATTCCCATGTCTCAGTTTCTCCATCCTTCAAGTTGGGATAGTATTAACCTATCAAATAGGAGTATTGCAAGTCATAATCTCTGTAAAAGCATCTTCCTTCCAGGCAGTAATCTTAGAAGTTTCAAGCCATCTGTGTTTCAGTGCACTTCCATTCTGTCTGTCCACTTCTAAGAGGATAAAGAGAGTGTTGTTTTTTTAAAAAGTTGCTTTTAACTTGGCAAATCACTGTTGTTCTTGTTTTCTGCAGAGTTATCAAAAACTGGGGTGTCCAGGACATTTAGAAAACAAGCTATCAACTAGTGGAATCATTAAGCTTTCCTCTCATTTGTCAGGCCATATAATCTTGAGCTAAGTTGATGTTGCTTCTCAGTTTCCTCCATCTATGAAAACAGATGCTGCACATGATTTGCCAAGAGAGTCCAGTCACCAGGATTATTTCCATGACTTGAGGTTCTTATCATTCTGAGAACTGTCAGGGCTTCCTTATTATGAACATGCTTCTGATGTGTGTACGTCTGGTGCATTCTTAACTGTCACGGCTGAAGTGTCATCCGAGGCTCAGGCTATCGGGTTTTTTTTCCTTAATATTAAAGACAAGAATTTTCATCTCCAGTTTAAGGAGGAAAACTCTTCAATTCTAAAACTGACAATACTTTCACAAAGAAAAAGGATGGGCAAGTAATTCAGTTCAAGTTGCTATCAAACTTATCCAGAACATTCATGATTGGTCTACATTACAATCAACCTTTTTGTACAATCTTTGATCTCTTCCTTTGGATGCCAGTACAGTAAACCCTCGATTTTGCGGACCTGGATTTAACGGACAAAATTTCCGGTCTGTATGTCCTATGTGAAAATTAACGCCCTGTTAATTTTAAAATGCTTTTAACCAAGATTTGCTTATAATGAAATTAACAGGTTATTTTTTGTTGTTAATTCACTGTTACAGTAGACTCCCGATTATCCAGGCGCGGGTTAACCGGGCTGCGGATTAACTGGGATGTCTAAACGGGTCAGTAGGGGAAGCCCCAAAGCGGCGGCGGGCTCAGCCTTAGCCTGCTGCTGCTTTGGGGCTTCTCCCACTGGCCCCTTATGAGGTGGGGTCTCAGCCTGCTTCCAGCCTGGGTGTAGGAAACCCAGGCTGGCAGCGGGCTGAGACCCCGGCTGGCAGAAGTCTGGGGGGAAATCCCAAAGCGGCAGCAGGTTGAGTGCTCAGCCCGCCGCCTCTTTGGGCTCTCTCCCCAGGCTCCTGCCAGCTGGGGTCTCAGCCCGCTGCCAGCCTGGGTTTCCTACACCCAGGCTGGAAGCAGGCTGAGACCCCACCTCATAAGGGGCCAATGGGAGAAGCCCCAAAGCAGCAGCAGGCTAAGGCTGAGCACTCAGCCTGCCGCTGCTTTGGGGTTTCCCTCGCTGGCCCCTTGCCAGATGGGGTCTCATCCTGCAGCCAGCCTTGGTGTAGGAAGCCCAGGCTGGCAGCGGGAGCTGAGACCCCAGCTAGCAGGAGCCTGCAGGGAACCTCTAAAGCAGCAGCGGGCTGTGAGCTCGGCTGCTGCCACTTCTCAGCTCTCTGCCGCTTTAGATTTTCCCCGCAGGCTCCTGTCAGCTGGGGGTCTCAGCTCCCGCTGCCAGCCTGGGCTTCCTACACCCAGGCTGGCAGCAGGAGCTGACTGGGGCAGGTGGCAGGAGCCTTGGGAGAGAGTCCAAAGAGGCGGCGGGCTGAGCACTCAACCTGCTGCCGCTTTGGGATTTCCCCCCAGACTTCTGCCAGCCGGGGTCTCAGCCCACTGTCAGCCTGGGCTTCCTACACCCAGACTAGCAGGGGAGCTGACTGGGGCAAGTGGTGGGACCACCACCATCCCCACCCCACCCCCAGGGCGGCCGGCGAACCCTCCTCCCCCCCCCTCCCCCCAGTAGACGCGTGATTATCCGGGATTTTATTAACCAGGATTAAGGTTTTCCCGATCATCCCGGATAATCGAGAGTCTACTATAGAAAACTTTTCTGTGAAATTAAACTTTTCATACATACTTAATTTTAATTACACAAACATGTCTACATAAGTAAAAACAGGTAAACTAACTAATTTGTCAATTTTTTAACATACCCATTCGGAAAACCTACTTTATTATATAACGGACTTTCAGCTTTAACAAACACCCCCTCGCCCGAATTAGTCCGTTATATCGAGGTTTTACTGTATGGTCAGCCCTAATCTTTTCAAGTGGACAGACATGCCTTCACCTATGATGCTGTCCATCAGACAGTAGTTTGGATGAATCACTAACGATCACTCAGCGCTAGTATTTTCCTTTTCAGTACTCTGTTCAGAAGATGCCCTTATTCACTTCAATCTGCCAGATCATTAAATGATCCTTTTCAATAATCCCTGTCATAAGAGTCTTCTTCCTAAAGGATTCAGTTCCTACAAGAGACTTGCTTCAACTCCCATTGTTGTCAATAGGAGTTGGATCAGTCCATAAGTTGAGTAATTGAGAAATGGTTCTAAGATCTCATCCCAAAGAAATCAAGGGGACAGGCTTTCGTTCATTATGATCTGACACCTTTCCTTTCCTAAATCAGGAAGATTCTTTGTGCCCTCGGTTTCTGGGAGGCATATTTACACATGGCGACCTCCCCCATTAGTTATTTGCTTTCCCAAATGCTGGATTCAAATTTTCAATTTTGTGCGTTTCATGAAGGCTTTTCCCTCAGTCGTTTGTGTTTTCACGAAGCTCCTAATAGTAATGGCTTCTGACCTTTTATCCTCATGCAAGCTGTTTGACTATTTGAGGGGTTTTCCATCACTAATTTCTATGACCCAGTTCTCCAGCTGAGCCATTTCCACCACCACATGAAACATGCTCACCCAGCCTCAGCATTCCCCAACTAGCTCTCTTCAAGTCAGAGGGGATTGCACACTAGGGAAAGGGATTGATATTTGACACGCATGCCAGTTCTCATCTGACTGAAGTGTGTCATTTAAATTGCTTCATGACCTCAGGGGACTCTTGTAAACATCACCCCATAGGCAATTACCCAGTAGAAGAATTCATTTACCAGATGGGAGCCCCAATTTAGCTCTTATTCCTACGACAATGGTGGTTTTGCTAAAAACCAGGGGACACGATTCAGCTTTAATAAAACAAAAGACGTGCATGGAGGATAGAGTTTATAGCCCAACTCAAATCAATAGTGGCAATATATCTCAACTACCATTGAGATCACCTTCAACTAGTTATCTTGCAAGGGTTTAGGGCTTACACATGGGCATGCATCACTCAGCAGTCTGGGAATGTTGCTGTGCTTATGCCAGCTTGTATAGAAACCCCAGTTTCAGGATACCCAATGCTGAGTGCCCATATTCCTGAGCTGAGTTCTCTCTAAACCAAAAGAATATTCTTTGCCAGGCTCATATTCTTGGCAGCCTTCTCAGGCAACAAAGGATGTTAAAGATGGTTTTGTTTTTACTGCAGTGGATCAGAACTCCAGCATTGTACAACTGTCAATCCCCAGCCCCAGGCATACTAGTTAGAGGAATCCCAGTGCCACCCACGACAGAAAGTCAGAGACATTAAATTAAGTTACCGCCCAGCTGGCGTAGAATTCCAGCACGGTGCTGTTGGAATTAGAAAAGATAACCAAACAGGATTTGTCTTGACAATGGTACCCACTGGCTTATCTCATGAATGCTGCCAGTATTGGGAACAGTTTAAACAGGTGTCCTTATTGCACCTCAGTTTTTGTATGATTTACATAGCAGAATAGCTTAAATCAAATGAGAAAAGAAGCATGTGGCAAGATCATTCTTATGCAAGATGTCTGACTTTGAGAACTTTAATTTCTAGCTCTTCTAAGTAAAATCTTGCAATGATACATTCAAAACTGTGTTGTTGAAATTACTAGATTTAGACAGAGGCTCAAATGTTACCTTTAGAGATGGGCACAACCAGCAAAATTGGGGGGGGGGGGGGAGGTTAAGGCTTTGTTATTTCCAAATATTTTGTATCTGGAAATATTCCTTTGGATACAGTGAATTCAAGCTCTCAAGTGCAAACACTTTATAGAGTAGCCCTCTTGCATTTCTTAAGAAACAGCACCCCTCTAGGGGTACTGTACAGCTACTTTACTAATCATTTAAACTGTATCTTGGCCCCAGCCCCCTACCCCAAAACTATGAAGTGTTATGTAATGGATTTTGAACATATATGAAGCAAAAAGAAACCAGTGAATTGTGCCTGACACATATATCTTTCCCTGTAAACATGTTCTGACCTTATGCAGCTACCTGCTGTGTAACTAGTGTTTGAGAAGGTCAATAATAATAGTACTAACATAGCACCTTGTGTTAAATGATCTCTGACTCTCAAACAATTCCTCCTCACACTACCTCTGTGAGGTAGGGAAAGCACTGTTGACATTTCACAAATGGGGATCACAAAGGAAAGGGAGCCTCAAACCCAGAAAGTGAGTTAGTTTCAGATCTGAGGCTAGGCACCAGGTCTCCTGATTCCCAGTCCTGTGCTCTAATCCTTCCCCCCTTTGTTTATGCTGATAAATTATCTTTTAATTGCAGATTTTTAAAAAAACACAGGCCATGATGATGGTAAACAGTAGGAGTGCAGGAAATTCTGCAATTTTGGATCACAGGGCTTTGAGGGAATAGTGTGGCACTAGCAAATTTGAACTTTCATGAATTGCAAAGTCAAACAAACTCAAAATCTCACTGCAAGACATAGTCAAACCCATCAGATTTCACCATTGGGTTTTTTTTTTTTTTGTCAAAGCACATACCCTGCATGGTTTCAATGGGGAATCTATATCCGCCCAGACTCCAGCTAAAGGGTCACAAACCATCACCAGTCTTTCAGGGCGTAATTTCAGGTTTGTAGTAAAGCTCCAAACCAGCAGACGTTTGCATGTGACTTGGACTTTTTCTGTAAGCGCTTTGCATGACTCAAAACAACCCTTGGATGACTTCAAAAGAGGTGCTTAAGGACCTCTTAAAAGTCTGCCCTGGCTTTCCAAGCACAGCTTCTTCACTTGGAATCTAAGCATCTTTTACTATCCAACTTTTTGATAAATGAGGATTTTGCCTCCCAGCTTGTTTGGAATTCAGGTCAGAGACAGTTACTCACCCTGTGCAGTTGCTGAGGTTCTTCGAGATGTGTGTCCCTGTGTGGGCTCCACTTCAGGTGTCGGTGCATCCCGGCACCGTTGATCAGAGATTTTCGGTAGCAGTGTCCATCTGGGTCACACATGCACGGTGATCATCTTGCAGCACCATTAGTGCTTCATCTAACGTGTGCAAGACCCAACACCCTCAGTTCCTTCTCAATCATCCTCAGCCTGAGGCAGAGCTCTGTAGCGGTGTCAACGAGAACCTAGGAAAAGTAATTAGGAATAGTTAGAATGAATTAGTGACATTTAAGATTGTTCATTAATACTTTCTCATCTCCTTATTCCTTCTTTGAAAAAAAACCCAACTAATTACTAGGTGCATCATCAATGAGGCACTCTCCCAGCTGTTAACTAAGCTTTCACCCACCTGAAAATTCATATCCTGTGGGCTTGATCCTATAGTCTTCACTGAGGCTAATGATCATTTTGCCTCTGTGAAAACTGCAAATCTATAGACTTAAGAAAAGCTTTTGATACAGTCTCCCACAGTATTCTTGTCAGCAAGTCAAAAAAGGATGGATAGGATGAATGGACAAAAAGGTGGATAGAAAGCTGGCTAGCTCATCTGGCTCAATGGGTAGTGATCAACAGCTCAAAGTCTGTCTAGTTGGCAGCTGCTATCAAGCAGAGTGCCCCAGGGGTCAGTCCTGGGACCAGTTTTGTTCAACATCTTTTATTAATGATCTGGATGATGGGATGAATTGCACCCTCAGCAAGTTCACAGATGACACTAAAATGGGGGGAGAAGTAGATATGCTGAAGAGTAGGGATAGAGTCCAGAGTGACCTAGACAAATTGGAGGACTGGGCCAAAAGAAATCTGATGAGGTTCAACAAGGACAAATGCAGAGTCCTGCACTTAGGATGGAAGAATCCCATGCACCGCTATAGGTTGGGGACCGACTGGCTAAGCAGCACTTCTGCAGCAAAGGACTGGGGATTACAGTGGATGAGAAATTGGATATGAGTCAGCAGTGTGCCCTTGTTGCCAAGAAGGGTAATGGCATAGGAATACTGCCAGCAGATCAAGGGAAGTGATTATTCCCCTCTATTCGGCACTAGTGAGGCCACATCTGGAGTATTTCATCCAGTTTTTGCACCCCCCACTACAGAAAGGATGTGGACAAATTGAAGAGTCCAGCAGAGGGCAAGGAAAATTATCATGGGACTGGGGCACATCACTTACAATGAGAGGGAACTGGGATTGTTTAGTCTGTAGAAGAGAAGAGTGAGGGGGAATTCGACAGCAGCCTTCAACTTTCTGAAGGGGGTTCCAAAGAGGATGGATCTAGACTGTTCTCAGTGGTGGCAGATGACAGAACAAGGAGTAATGGTCTCAAGTTACAGTGGGGGAGGTCTGGGTTGGATATTAGGAAAAACTATTTCACTAGGAGGGTGGTGAAGCACTGGAATGGGTTACGTAGGGAGGTGGTGGAATCGCCATCCTTCGAGGATTTTAAGGCACAGTTTGACAAAGCCCTGGCTGGGATGATTTAGTTAGGATTGGTCCTACTTTGAACAGGGAGTTGGTCTAGATGACCTCCTGAGGTCTCTTCCAATCCTAATCTATGATTCTATACCTCTAGTATATCATTTTTTTTACTAAGCTTAAACAGATGGAGAACTGGATTTTCCCAATGCCAAGAAAAACAGATGGAGTCCATAACTGGTAGATACATGATCGTATTGAAAGAGAAATTCATTTGTAGTATAGCAGGCCCTACTTCTTTCTTAGTAAGTTCAAGATTCATTGATTTAATGATATTCTGTGTGTGTATAGAGATGTGTATAGCTATGACATTAGTGATGAACAGAGACTTCCATTCTAAGTTCCTAGTTTTGGTCATCTAGGGATTGTTTCTTGCATAGAAAAATGCTTATCGTGTTTTAAGGGGTGATTTTATTCAGAAAAGTTATTCTAAAATTGGTACATTCTTCCCTATTGACTTTTCTATTGGCTCCTACTGGATTTGTGTATCAGTCAGTTCTGTTTGGTCAACTATAGGGACAAAAATAAGCTTTTACTGTTGCTTATTCCTGTCAGCCTAGCTCAGAAAGGGGGGGCTTCTTGTGCATCAGCAGAATTGGTTAGCAAGTTCCAATCCGTGACACTGTGTAGACAGTGCTGTTTTCCAGGCCTCACACAGGGCAACCATTTAACCTGCAGCAGCTTTAACTGGTTACAATCAATAAGAGAGAACCTAGCCTGACTCGCAGATCCCCGGCTAAGTTTTCAGCGGGGCTGCTAGCTAGAAAAAAATGTTACTTGTGAACTGAGCGCATTTGATCTGGAAATACTGAGAGATCAAAAACATGAAGCCCCACTCTGCCATTTTCACAGCCTCACTTTCAGAACTGCATGTGGGTGGTTTTCCTCAGGAATCTCAAAAGCGTTTTCATTTTAGAAGTGTAATAGGGATGGGTCTGAACGGTGCGGAAGTTCTGATCAGGAGCCATGCATTACCGTGCAGGAGCCTATCTACTTAGCCCAAGTTAAGCCCTTAATGTGTTTTGCCAGTGGAATAAGCTACTTGAACAATACTGACTGAAATTCTCACCTGAGAGCAGACAGTACTGAGCACATGCAGGAAGTTCTTTTTCTGCTGAGCTTCCACTATGTTGAGTTCAAGAGCCCCAGATATCATGCACAAGCCCTGCTTCTTGTAAATGGGATGTTATGCAGCTCTTAGGCTAACTGCCTTTTATAGCCCTTGCCATTCATAACTGAACTCAGATGGCCACTGTGCAAGACTTAAACAAGGCCACGTTGCCCTGGTTCATTGTGCCCAGCAGGTGGTTGTGGTTGGACCTGTAGCAAGCCTTGTGAGCCTCTGAAGAAAGCTGTTTAGCAGCACTGTTATCAATCATTTACACTGCACCGGCACCCCAAGGATCTGTGTGGTAGGTTCCTCCCTCATAAGCCTGTAAAATCCAAAGGGACTAAACAGAACAAAACAGCAGGAATGCACCAAGGTGGTTAGTGCATCATTTAGTGTTCTGGGTCTCGTGTTGTAAAACCTTCCTTCTTCCCTACAGCAAGTTCTGTTTCTTTGAAGTGAGAAAGGTGGAGGAGAGTGCTAGCCATTCAGAAAGGTACAACACTTTCTGTACCATTCAGAAATAACCATGACAGAATCAATCAGGCAACACATGGGAGTAGATCATCTGAAATCAGATCAATGAAATCAATGTACAGGGATGAGCCGCTCAAAGGAACAGATGATTCTAGCTGCAGCCATCGGTCGAAAGCTGTGTGAGATGTGGTAACGAATGGCCCCAGGATGAAAACTGGGTACCTCAGGAGGCTCTTGACATCATGTTAGGCAGCTGAATTTGCATATTTCATCTAAAGCAGAAGATGCTGTATGCGTCAGGCCGAAGGAGAAGCTGGGTGGGATGAAAAGGGAGTTCGGTCAAAGCCCTCCATGCTGACCAGCCAGTTTCACTGGCTCTGTTTTCTAGCACGCTGTGCTGAGCTGCAGATCCAGTTCACTGAAGCCGTTTCTACTGTTGCTGATCAGAAAGAGCTCATCACCAATCTGGAGCGTGACCTCAGCACTATCCAGTCCATGTCTTCAATGCATCGCCCTGACGCCGAGGTAATTCCAAAGGTTTCCTTCCAGTTGCTGACCCATTGATTTGCAAGCTTTATTTGCATTCGGTTCCTTTTCCTCTCCCCTACTTCTCTGCCTTCCAGCCTTTCTCCTATCCCAGATACAGCACATCCTTCAAAATCTTCTCCATTATCCCACTCCCACAATCCTTAAAAACCTCTGTGCTACTCCAAGCTAGTCTCTCAGTTCTTCATTCTCTTTGCTGAGTTGGCTGATCTATAATAATATTTCCTGCTCTAATTTCCCTACACCCCAGAATTCATCTCTGCCTCCTTACACCCAACTCCAGAGTGTTCCCATTCCTCACATGACTTGAGGGCTACCAGTAGGACTCTGGAGGTTGGCAAACCTTCTGAGGTGGATTTCAGCAATGATGAGGAAGCCTACTGGGAAAACAGAAAGGATGGACTTAAACCAAAATTTACCCTAACATTAAGAAAAGGTTCAGGTTTGAGATTTGGACAGAGGTGCCTTTTCCCTTGTTTGGCCCTCCCTTATTGGACTAGATATGTTGCAGCCTGTTTGGTCTCCTGAATTCCATTCTGATGTTCTCTTCACCCCATACTCGGGTTCTCCCTTAGCACTCATGAATGCTTCTGGTTTCTGTTGTTTCAGAGTCTGCCTGCATTCTGCTTCTTTGCATATTTATATTCAGGCCTTTTAGGTGGGTTGAAACTTAATGCCGCTGGTTGGATTGAAACATTGGGTACAGCCACCGGCGTCAATGCAATGAAAATGTCTCTGGAGCAGGAAGTCAGAGCTTTGACCATTGTCATTTGCACAGTTCAGCCCATGAACTCCATAATGTGTAGCCCTTGTTCCCAGAATATGGGAAAGCATCATTTTAAAACCACCACCAAAGAACCTGGTATAGGCCACAGCTGGGACAGGAGGACACATTTGATGAACTATTGCTGTGATTGGTTGTGGGGTTCCTCACCTTCAGACCGTGCTACTCACCTACACTAAGAGTTCCTATTCACATCTGATTTCTCCACCCAGGGTGCTGCTATTCACAGTCTCGAGATGATTCCAGACCCCATTAAGGAAGCTACAGCCCTCTTTTATGGTAAGAACCTGGACTGAGTCCAGTTTGTGCTTTGCTGTTTGGGGAGCTGTGTGTTCCAGGGAGTTCAGCACAGACACTGGGGATGTGGAAGATCACAGCTTTACACACTAATATGGGGATTATACACCAGACACTGAACTTGCGGAGTACCTAACTGGGTTGCATTTGGAAATAGTAAGTTAAGCATGCAAGGGAAGCAGCTGAGTTATGGAAGGTACAGTTGAAGTGTGTACAGCTGAGGTTTTCTGAGGCACTCTACTGCGGACAGCTGGTGGGGATTCTCCGTTACCTTAACAGTCAGGACCTGTGCTTTCAGAGCTGAAGAATCAGAGTTTTATCCTGACGCTCAAGGTGCCCATGGTCTGCAATATAACAGCCATGAATTCCTAAGTAGACATAGACTTTGTTAAACTCTCCGTGGGCCTGGTTTTCAGGTGTGTTGAGCCTCTCCATCTCCTGTTAGCTTCTGGGAGATCATTCCTCAAAATCAACCCTTGTGAGCCGTTGTTCCTCAGCGTGTTCCTCCATCCTCTTGCTGCACAAAAGAATCTGCTTCAGTACTTCCAGCAGTTTGTGTCAGCGCCCTGACAGTCTCTTCCCAAACCACACCTGCGTGCCGCGGTTCATTCCGCCCTGTCACTGATCTATTTGAGCAGATTTGCCTTGTTGAAGAGCAAACGCTGACAGTCTTGGGAAGGGGTTTAACCACATGGCCCAGCTATCAGGAGTACATGGTTGGTTGGGTTGATTCTCACTGCACAGAGTCAATGACTGTTGCTTCTGCTCATATTTTCTCCCTAAAGTACAGCCCTAGAAAATGCAGCAGATCAGCTTCCCCCTGTAGCCGCTCCCCTGTTCTTTTCATGTATACACAGAATTCAGACTGAAGCTAAAATACCCCGTGCTTCAGCTTTCCAGAGTGAATCCCCTCCAGAGCCAGAGAGCTAAATGTTTCCTTTACATTTGATGTTTGCTGCAAGGGCTATAGGAGAAAATGAATCAAATAAACGATGACTCTTGGCTCCACTGGCAAAGAAGCAGTTTCCTTTCCTTTTTGTTTAGAAAGGTTTTTAAGTAGAATGATAAACAATATCATGGTAACGGTTCCACCAAGCAAAAACAACCTGAAGCCACCCATCCTGCTGCTATGAATAGCTCCACTGTGTAGATGAGCTGAGTCGCTGCCTTCTAGGACATATTTATCTTCTGCTCTCCTGTAAACCCCTAGAGATGCCTGACCTCATTCACAAGGCCATTGGAGGGGACGGCCATCCAGTGGGGTTACGTACTCAAATGAGTTCTAACCCCCGTCGCAGCCAGGCACGTTCTATGCAGCTTCGCAATGCAGTTCCCAGTCACAGGCATAGGAAATAAACAATGGCTTTAGCCCAGCAAGCAACCAATGCATTTTGAAGAGGAATGAAAAGGAGGCACTTTGTTAGGCTAAGGGGAAAAAAATAAAGTGGTTGGCCCCATTTCACAGGCTTTGGAAAGGGAGAGAGAAGGGGCTGAAGAGACCTTTGCCAATGTCTCTACTACTGCAAAACCTGCCAATGCAGCCCAGAAAGTGGGAGAGATTCACCGGAGAGGGAGTGTGACAAGGGCAGCCAAGGATTTCTGGGAATCAGCACGTTGTGAGCAAGCACTGCTGGTGAGTGCCAGTGCCCTCTCACCTAACAGGACCAATGGGATTGCCTTAGAGGGTTGTCCCTCTAAGGGGGGTAGAGATTAGTTGGCCCCATCCAGTAGGGATAACAACACCTCCCTCGTGGGGAGAGTTAAGTTTTGATTAATTACTAGAACTGGGCAGAGGTAACAGAGTCCTGTGGCACCTTAAAGACTGACTAAAGTATTGAAGCATAAGCTTTCGTGGGCTAATACCCACTTCATCGGATACAAGCAGGACCGGGCAGCGAACAGTAATTCCCTTTCCCAGAGGATTTTTAATGTTCGAAATTTGGTTTCATTCCAATTTGCTCTGAAGAAAATGTTGAAAGTTCTCCGTGAAATGGAATTACCATTCTCCACCCAGCTCTACTGGGAGTCCCGGCTCCACGTCTGCCTGGGGGGGGCTTCCCAAGAGCAGGGAACCCTGAGCTGGCAAGGACTGTGGAACTTGAGAGCCAGGACTGTTGGGAACCTGGGCAGGGCAGCCGGTAGGAAACTGGGCAAGTTTTTATTGGAACCCTAACGGGTTCCAGAGGAATTTTGTAGAAATTGAACAATCTCTGCAAAACATTTCCATTTCAGTGAATTGGAAAATTGAGAGAAAAAAATGTTTTGTCTAAGTTTTTCCATCCAGCTTCATTAATTAGCCATCGGTGAAGTCCTGTGAACTCTCCAGTGGAGGGTGCCATAGAAGTGCCATGTGGGATTTATCTTCCTTGAATGTCCGCTGTCTGAGGATGGTCTCTCACGGTTAGCTCTGTCTGCTTCCCAGGTTATCCTCCATCATCTCCCAGCACTCCACTTCCTGAGGGGCAGATGGATTCCCTGCTGTCCATCATCTCCAGTCAGAGGGAGCGCTTCCGTGCAAGGAACCAAGAATTAGAAGCGGTATGTTAGGCTGCTTACAAAGACCTGCCTTTGGCATGCTGGACCTGGGTTCTATCCCTGTCTCTACCACCGGTCTGCGGGGTGACCTTGGGCAAGTTACAGCCCCTCTCTGCCTCAGTTTCCCCATTTGGAGAATGGGGATAATGATACTGACCTCCTTTGTAAAACAATTGGAGATCTACTGATAAGTGCTACATAAGAGCTAGGGATTAATATTAATTAATTTTAAGATTAATATTAAGCTAGGGTAAAAAGACACACCCAGACGACCATTTCTGGGCAGTTATTGGACTTCTTAGGGTTGAAGTTCCTTAGGACTGTGTTGAACCCCAAGCTGGAGTAGTTCTCTCTCCCTATTTTTGTTTACACTAATTAATTTTGATCTGTGGTTGGAGGGACTCTCCTTGGAGGTAAACCCTTTGCTAACTGCATCTGTGCTTTGTCCCTGCTGGGCTCAGCCCAGCAACTTTCACACTGGTTGGGAGGGGATTTTATTTCTGCCAGGGGACAAGCTAAATCACCATTTCCCTTCCCAAAGAGTCTGCAAACACTGGTCCCTCCAGCTAGTGGCATTTGTTCTGTGTGTTGCAGGAGAACCGCATGATGCAGCACACAATGCAGGCTCTCCAAAGTGAACTGGACAACATGAGAGCTGATAATATCAAGCTCTATGAAAAGATCAAATTCCTCCAGAGCTACCCTGGCCGGGTGAGTGCGGAGCCTGTCTCCATCTCAGCTGTTGTCCCTTGCAGGATAATGCTTCCCCATTCTGAGAGATCCACTGCACGTACCGGGGAACTGGAAAATACATGTAACTGTCTTTGTTCATTTGCAAAGGACTAAGTCAATTAGGATGACCTGAATTTTTTCTCACACCCACACCTGCTTGACCTATGCCTAAAACCACATTAGACCACAGTAATTGCCTCTCCTGCCTATCCAGTTCCTAGACTTTGGGTAGTCCAATTCCATGATTGGGGACAACCATATAATGCCATAATAATGCCTGTAGGTCACCGTATCCTTTTTGTGTGGAGTAGCTTGATAGAAAGTTGCCCCTATAAATCTTACACGCAAGACTCAGAATCATAGAAATTGGAGATGGAAAAGACCTACAGTATTAGGCCACTTGGGCCATCTCCCTGCTGCTCCAGGATTGTCCTCTATGCCTTAGGTCCCTCATCTCCCTCCAGTATAATTGGTATTGTCTCGTTTTAAACACCTCACTGATGGAGCTACCCTCTGAGGCCCAAAGTTGGCATTTCCTGCCACAAGGTGCCAAGGCAATATGCTTTGGTGTTCACACATTTGTTCTCTGTAGGGTCATAGTTGCTCCTTGGCACCAAGGAATTAAAACAAATAACTCCTGAAATTATTCAGTCTGAGAAATAATTCAGCCTGTGTCAAAAAGTGACTTATTCTTGCATCCTAGCGCATGTAAATGTTGTACTGAGGAATTTAACAGAGAGTTATGTGGCACGTGCTCCCTTTCACAGAACAATATACTCATTCAACTCCCCGATCTCGGGAGCTGTGGAGTGTCGACCGCTGAGATTACAGTTTGTGACAAAAGGCTTTGTTCCCCATGCATTAGGCCCCAGTTTTCTGCACCTTCCCCTGCACACTGCATCGGAGTGGCAACTGATTTCCATTCTTCATGTGCAAATGCAACTGATGATGGGTGACAAACAGAGAGAATCACCCCTCTCCTGCTATACTGAACTAGAAACTCTGTAGTGCCTCTTACAGACCCCTTCTGGCCAGCAGGGAGAGCTCCTCTCCTTCACGAGGTGCTAGCCACTGACCTTTCCTAGTACAGCATATGCCAGCAGTCAGGTGGGTCTGTCATACTCAAAAGTGGAGAGGCCAAAGCACATAAGAGAGAGAAGACGACTCTCAGTAATACACCATCATGAAATAATGATGTAAAGGTGACAAGGTCCTGTGACACCTTAAAGACTAACTAAAGTATTGAAGCATAAGCTTTTGTGCATGCATCCGACGAAGTGGATATTAGCCCACGAAAACTTATGCTTCAATACTTTAGCTAGTCTTTAAGGTGCCACAGGACTCTTTGTCACTTCTGCAATTCCAGACTAACACGGCTACCTCTCTGATTCTTAAATTTCTTTGGGATCCTTCTGGGGAAAGGTTGTATATATATTAAAGACCTAATCACAGGCATCTCTCATTATTCACATAAGGGATGAACTGGGTTGGGGCTTATGCTGTTATGTTAGGCTTTTCCATTTTAATAGGAAAAGTCGTCTCTGTATTTAGTACACCCGAATATTATCCTCCTTGTAGAAGGAGCACTGAATCATGTACAGCAAACCACCATGGAAAGTGACAACAGAGAAAACCTAATGAGACACATAACCGGTTAAAAATAATAATCAAAGACCATAAGATAAGGCATGCATATAGTGAATGCATGAGCCCTAAACTGTGACCTAATCTAAGCCAAGGACTCTGAGATGCAGTAGCCTGTGTATCATATTCCAGAGACTAGGGGCATATTCATTAAAGTTCATTCAACTTGGGATTTACCCTGCTGAGAAGGAACCACGAGGCCATGGTTGGATGACTGGGCAGGACAACAAGAAACTTGTAGTAATGAGTCTTGAAAGATATCTTAAAGGTCAACATCATAATTTCAAAATTGCGGTGATGACAAAGACGTTGCAGAGATAGACAAATAGGGGACAGCTGGCTAACAGCAGCATGTAAATATGAAGCATCCTCATAATTAAAGCTTGAGCAGGCAGATATGGAATCATAAGACACCAATGCATAAATAGAACAAGTTGTCAGAGCACCAAACTCCAGCACCATAGGGATTCTACATTTTTAGTTCCTGTGTTTTAAGCCAACTTAAACCCCCAGTGGCAAAGAAACAAGTGGGGAAAATCCAAAAGCAAGAGCAGCAAATGGAACCCAAGCACCAAATCTGTAAATCTACACATCTTAATACATGGAAATTATTATCTATTCAGACATGCCCTAAGAGCCAATACATTGTAATGACTCTATGTCCACGCTACGCACTGTTTATATGAGCTAAAACGCTTTGGAGGAGGACATTGTTTTACCTGGGTACATCAAGTGTTGTCAAGGTGGTTTGGGGAGGAATCAGTAAGCAGGTTTGGAATCTGGATGATATTTTAATAAATTGGAGTGCAGTTTGCAGACTTGTAGCCTCACATAGGGCTTTCAAGAAGTGCTCATTGTTAGTTTAATCCAGAGCCAGCTATAAGGTTATGAAATGAGGACTTCCATACTGGGAGAAACTTGAGATCAGGATGTAGCTTGCTTGAAAACATAACTTAAATAAGATCTACATCTCTCACCCCCTTTCAGGGGATTTTCACAATTTTCCTTGCCCTTTTGGCAGCTAATAGATGTGTGGTTAAATAGTGCTTTCCTCCGCCTGAGCCCCTCTCACCTGATCCATCAGGGATGTTATGCTGGATTTGTGACACCCGAAGCATTTCCATGGCAAGAACATTCTGTGGTGTTGAAAACAGATAATTCTGACTTCATTGTTCAATCATGCAGCTGAGGAGGTGGGTGGTGTAAGATGAAGCTGCTGTTTACCTAAAACAGGAGCAAAGGAAACAAAAAACTGCGGGTAAACTAAAGGGTTTTGTTTAAAAGGCCTTTTCTGCCTTGCTTAAGTGTGCAAGTCCAACTCTGGAGCACTGATCAACTCTGCCGTAGGACTGAGTTTTTACCCTGTGCACAGAATTCCACGGACTACCACCATATGTGCAGTTGAGCAGGGATTGTCTGGGTTGATGGGAGTGGGGCTTGGAGTCGGGAGACTTGGATTCTAGTCTTGATTCCCCATTGCCCAGTTGCTCATACCTGTGCAAGGAGTTGCTCTCCTGATTAGGAAGCATTTTACACCCGTTCTGCACTGGAGTCAGTGACTATCACCGGGGGCAAGGCAGAGGAGAACCAGGCCCTCTCTGCATAACCTTGGGCAAGTCGCTTGATGTTTCTGTGCCTTGGTTTCCCCATTTGTAAAGTGGGGATAAGATCACCCAAGTCCTTTGAGGTGTCAGTGTCCCAGTATAACTATTGCTATATCTACCACCAAATGCACAATCCAAGCAGTGTTCCATCCCCATATACAATTCCTGTGCTTCTGCCTAAAGGAACGAACTGTACATTTATGGGGTAGGATGCTGAATCCACTTCAAACATTTCTCATGCTCAGATTTATAAAGTCTCCTTTAAGCTCTCCAACCTAAATGTGTGTGTGCAAAGGGCAGAAACTTGGTGGGATGCCCTTTAATTAAAATACCCCTTTTAATTACAAAAATTAATTAAGGTGAGCAAAGAACGTTGCCTGGCTAAGTCTTTTGCTTCCCTCTTGCTTGGGAATGAATGTAGAGTCACGGCTCACCCCAGAAATGGAGATCTCCAGTGGGTGAATGGTGCTCAGGACTGCGTAGAGAGTAATGCTTGTGCCTCCCAGCCCAGCTGGCAGCAGGGGAGAAGGAAGCTAACTTCGTGTTTGATTCCTCTAGGGTGGCAGCAGTGACGACACGGAGCTCCGCTACTCCACCCAGTACGAAGAGCGCCTGGACCCTTTCTCCTCTTTCAGCAGGAAGGTACGGAAAGCCAGAGGGGTTCACGCCTCCCAAGGGCCCTGTCGGGCAAGGTACTGAGTTGCCCTCCCCTCCCCATGAAGACCACGAGGGTCGGGTGCACTGGATTGGGTCCTAAATGATTAGCACATCAGGATATTTTGACATTTAGTATCTTAGTTAAGTGGGGGAGGGAGATCTCTCTCATTCTTCCCTTTCCCTCCAAACTCCACCTCTTTTGCCTCCCCCACAAGAGTTAGCAGTGGGTACCTCAGTTCCCTGGGACTGGCGTACACAGGACACACACAGGACATAATATTCTATGATTGAAGGAGTCAGGGTGATAACCCAGTAGCGCCAGGATCCCAGATGTGTATCAAGACTATCTCTCTGCTCTACAGCTACCTGGCCCAAATGAAAATGGCAGCAGAGTGAATACTGATTGGGAAAATTGAGCAATAAATAATCACAGTAACAAGGTGAAAAGAAACGCTTTGACCCTTCTGGACCCTTTGTGAAGGGGCAGGTAGTAGCTGACATCTGGACATCAAATAGCTAGAGTACGAACATTGGGGGAGGGGGGTAGATAATTGGGGAGGGGTAGATAATCTTGGCCTACCACTTACCTCTCTCCCTTCCATGAGAGGTAGAAAGTGCTGCTTGGCTTTTTGACATGCAACAAGCCTCCCCTATATTTCTCCAAACCTAAAATGAGCACTACTAGCCCCAAATGCAACCTCTTGTGTCATTTGCTTTCAGGAACGCCAGAGGAAATATCTGAGCCTCAGTCCTTGGGATAAAGCCACCCTCAGTATGGTAAGTGATGGCAGGTTACCCACAATACATAATTCTCTCTCCATTTCTTGCTCTCGTTATGCCAAAGAGCTCACTGGTCTCTTTGCTTTCAACAAGGACCTTCCTTCCTTCCTTCGGAAATTGCCAAACATCTCTCACTCCTGTGTTCAGGGTTGCACACTCAGATCCTTGTCAGAGTCATGGATTTGGAGGATTGAGCCAGTTCTAGGAAATTTACTACACTGATGCCTGGTACGCCATCAACCATGGTGATTCTGGCTGGCACAATGATCCGCTGTAGACTCTGCATGTTTGATGATGTTGATTTGATATCTGTATGCCAGTACTTGCCCTTGTTCTGCTCTGCTTTGGATCATGACTGGATTCACAGAAGAGAAGGGACGGGTACACACTGCCCCATATACCCTCGGGACAGAGCACAAGCAGAGCCAGGGACCAATGGATGTACCTTGCAAGAATTCTCTGGTCTCAGGTGCACAGACCGCATGCGGACCTCACAGAAATGGGGACCACACATTTCCAAGAACTCCAGTTACAACCACACAGTAACTTCCTTATCTAGCAAAAATCCATCAAAAATGCAATTGGGCACCAGTAAACACATTAATCATGGTCAGAAGCAAAATCAATGACTGGAAAGAGAAAACCAACACCATATAAAGCCACATTAAGAATTTTATTAGAACCATAAAATAGACGCGTTGTTGGCTTATGCTGCAAGCTGAAAGCAAAAACACAAACAAAGGACAATGTCACTAGTGGAGAGGAGCCAGGACTGGAATCCCAAATCCCAACACCCAAACTTGATGGGATTTCAAAATCCAAACTCAGGTTTCTTAGCCTGGAGCCAGACTCTGGCACCAGTAAGCAGAATCTACGCTCTCCCACAAACCTGGACTTCTGGGCTGTTGGTGTCAGAAATCCAGACCTGATCCCACTCCTGAATTAGATGGCATGCTATTGGTAAGGATTAAGATTGTTGCTGCATCTTCCCAGGGCTGTGTGAGTCCCTCACAAATTTTTACACTAAATCCCTTTCTAAAGAGGAAGTCATAGTACCTGAATGTTGTTTGAATTCTGTCTCTGGGGACCACCTCCTGAATTGCTTCCTTGGGTAAAATCCCCATGGGCTTCAAGAGCAGTTTGTCTGAAAATAATCTCATCATTTCCCACTAGCTGAGTCAGGTAGAACATCCATGGGTCAGTCTGTATCCCAGAAGATGTGAGGAAGGACTACCAAGCCTGTACAGTGTCCTAAATCCCCCGGTCTCTGGCTTTACTGCTGTCTTGTAGAACATGTTCAAAATGCCTCCTTTCCAAATGATTCAGAGTGATCCTGAACCTGAGTTGCCCTATACGTTGCTCTGCATCTAGTCTCTCTAACTCTGTTGGTGAGTCCAATAATTCAGTTTAATTGACTTTGTATCTAGCATCCTTCACACAAAGCGCCTCCCAATGCTGTACAATGAGAGATTAAATAATGAGCAAATGCTTGGCATAATTGTCTGCGGAGTGCAAGGCACAGTGTGGCAGGAGACCAACGGGGAAAGGAAGCTGTAATTTCAAAGGAGTAATAATGGAGATAAGCATTCTTGTAAACTAATTACAGGGAGGAGAGGGGAATGTGATTTAGCCTTTGTCTGAGGCTAAATCCAAGAAGGGGGTTTTTAAAGGTGAGAGATGAGAAGAGCTAGCTCGGAGAACAATGGGGGGAGAAAATGAATCCCAAAGCATGATGCTTCTAAAAGGCAGGTAAGCAGAATTCTATCCAGTGATCCCTCAATGCTCGTGCTTGCAGCTTTGGTTATACAGGTTTCCTGATAAATAACAAGTTTTAAACACATTTTTTTCCTAAAGAAAGAGAAGCCGTGGCTCTGAAAGGTAGAGGCAGGCTAGCACTCTCAGCAGGTGCTGTATCCTCCTGCCAGCAGATGGAGTCAAGAAGAAAATTAATTCTCGTGATGGCCTTTCCCCGGAACACGGATAAGCCTGGTCTAAACTGGGAACTTGACAACAGAATTCTCACTGTTTAGGGAGCACAAGTGTAGACGCGCCTGGATTTTGAGATTATGCTAATTAAGATAGGCTCTACCGCTGAAGGAGAGCTGCAGAGGTAACTTGGCACAGTACCACAGGGTACAGGAACCGATTGCTGTTGGGATCCACAGGATCATGTCTAGGTGGCTGGAGTGAACTTTGAGAAACATCAGACAGATTAAGATTATTTTGTATTTCCAATGTTAGTAGCACAAGCTCCTGGGATTCTTAGCATTTTACCCAGAAATTGCCAGTTTACTGCCCTGCCTCTGCATTCTTACCCAACGCAGCATGTTGTTGATTTGCACAGAGATGGATTTGATAGGGTTGCCAACTGACTTTTCAGCTTGTAACACTAACTAGCCATCTGATGGCCTGTTCATTATTCAAACTTCCTTGCAAAACTAAATCCGCTGGCAAATAATCCTCTCTCCCCATCCTGCTCTTCCCTCAAAGAGGAGTTCTAAAAACCCTCTCTGGGTATTGAGCAGAGGCCACACAATGAATGTGTCTGGAATAGTAATGTCTCCGTGACGCCATGGGAGGAGGTGTGGAGAGGGTGGGTCGGAAGGTGCTTCACAACTAAATGCAAGGTGTTGCTTTCCATGAAACGCAGCCTGCATTTATTTGGTTTCAGCCATCAGAACTCTTCGAGCTCCTGGATATTTTGCAAGCTGGTCAATTATGTCAATCAGAGCAGATCTATTTCATTTGACTTGTAAGACGTGGAGAGGGAATGTGCACGTAGCTCTTTTAAACATCAGCTGGAGTTAGCGAGAAGAACATAGGGCTGTTTCACATCAAAGGGGTCTGAGGTGGAGACTCCTTGGGGGAAAAGGAGGGCAAAGAACTGGTGTCCCAGTGCCGTGTGACTGGCCTATGGCTGACATCTCTTGCTGTTGCTATCAACCTTGCTCTCTGAGCCAGATCTTGCTACCTTAGAAATCAATAGCAAAACTCCCCCTGCCCTCCCTGAGCCAATGTGTTGTCCAAGGTCAAATTTAAATCTTGCTTTTCCTAAAATTTGACTTAAATTTGAGTTTGTGATGTTAGCAGCCTCCCACTGGGTTGAGTGCTGTAATGCATCGATAGTCCAGCACGAAAGGAGTTAAGCATCTGGGATTGTTGGCTACAGTACAAAAATATCCTGTATTAAAAGCAAAGTAGTCTCTGCACCATTCGCACAGAATCCAAGCAAATGGCAATATGGATAAAGTGGAATGCTAGCACCCCAGTGAATTGATGCAACTCATTTACCAAAAAAAAACTGATTTAAGGGAGTTATTCCTCTGGATATTTTGGAATATAATCTTGTTTGTTACAGTAGTGATCTCCATTGCCTTGAGTAGCGGAAAGGAGATCAGCAAAGAATTGGTTTGGTTGTGGGGTTTGTTTCTTTAATTCCATCCTGTGAAGTCCTCTGGCAAAATTTTGGAGGCTTAATGAGAATTTACTTTTGTCCCGAATTTGTCTCTACCATTAAAGTAGAGATAAATTCCAGACCCATGTTTGTAAAAGAATTCAGTCCTGGATGATGATAGGGGTTTTAGGTTTTCCCTGGCACCCTGAATATCCCAAAGGAGCAGGCTGTGGAGATTTTCCCATTTTAGCCACTAGCTCAGATTTGACCCAGGTCAGTAGTGACTGAACATCGTTAACACCTGACAGCTGTTTGGTGGTGCTTTCCAAAATGAGCCGTTTGATGGTAACACAGTTCTTATAAGAACAGGTGTCCACATCACAATTTGCAATGACATTCTAGCCAGGATTCAAGGGCCGTGGAGGCTAAATCTCTCACTCATCTCTACTGATGACCCTGCTGGGCGAAGTTTGAGCATTTTAGCAGGGCAGTGTAGATGACACACAGAGGACTCCAGGCGCAGCTCCCCAGCATGGATTTCGTATAAAGTTTCTAATGTGTACGAATGTCATTATTGGTCGTTTGAAAAAGGGCCAGGTGGAGGCTGCACAGGGACCATAGTCACAACCTGTGATGGGAAAAGGGGAGTGTTCATTACGCAGGAAAAACCTGCATCCTAGAATGCCACCTCCTGCTCTACAGTCGAGTGAGCTCATCTTGAATGCTGCACACCAGTGTGCAGCAAAGGGTCATCTTTGGGTACCCCAGGCAGCAGAGGGCCCCAGGTGAGAGTTTCCTACTCACATGCGCACCAGTCAGCATCTCAGGGACTAACCAGGAGAAATCAGAAAACCAGGGAAACAAGCTATTAACTGGGGAAAAAACAACCCCGTCCTTTGGTAAAGACAGGAGGGGCCTCTTGGGGCCGCCTGAATTCCTAACGGCTTGTGTTTTTCTCTAGTGTGACTGAGGACTGCAAAGCACCAGGCTCCATGCCCACTACCCCATTTCCCCTACTGCCCTCTCCCGATGTGCTGGGTATTTAGTCGTGGGATCCGTACAGTCAGTTCACGGAGCCCTGCCATTGCTTCCGAACCATGTCTGTGCTACAGCTGCACATGGACTGAGCATTCTTCCCTGCAGTCTGCTCCTTCCTCAGCCTCATGCCAGCTGCACTGGTTCTCCTTTCCTTTGGGTCCAAGACCCTGCAGAGTACAAGGCAAGGGTTGGGCCTTGCTGTATTATCAGCCTGTATTACTGGCCCTAAAACTGAATTCTTTTGCATCTGTAGGTTTAAGCTAGACCTTTAAGATAATGTTGTTGTGGGTTTTTTTGCAAGTGAATCTTAGATTATTTTTGAGGAGTTTATTGAGATGCAAATCTTCTTTGATTCTTCAAACTCTTCAAATCTTCTCTTCTCTGCCTCAGCTTGGATTTTCGAGCTGACAGAAAGTACCTGGTGGTGTGCTCTGGGCAGCACCGGTGCTCTACATATTGTACAAAGTTCTTTCCAGTCCAGTACTTCAGTCTGCTCTTAGAAAGGGATTTTCACAGCAGCAGCAGGGGGAATCACCCTGGAATAAAGGAGGCTAGGACGAAACCTTCCCTTTGGGCAGCTTGTCCCATAAGAGCCTTGCAGACTTTTTTGCATCTTCCTTTGAAGTACTTGGTACTGATCTCTGTCAGAGAGGACACTGATCTAGATCAGCGGTTCTCAAACTTGTTGAGACCGCGACCCCTTTTCCTGCTCCAGCGGCGCGGCGCGACCCCTCCGCCGAAAAGCTGCCAAATTCGCCCAGTCCCCGCCGCGGGTGGGCTGCCGGCTGCGCCCCGGCCCCCAGTCCCCGCCGCGGGCGGGCTACTGGCTGTGCCCCGGCCCCCAGCCCCCACCGTGAGTTGCGGCGGCAGGAGCTCACGACCCCCCAGGGAGCACTCGGTGACCCCCCGGGGGGTCACGACCCCCAGTTTGAGAAACCCTGATCTAGATGGTCTGATCTAGCCTGGCACTTGCTATGTAAAGGGCACATTTCAGCCAAGAACAATTACTTTGTAATTTTTTTCTTCTCATTGCTACTGCTAATTAACGACGTAGAATAAATTCACCTTCCTGAACCCAGGAGAGGGAAGGAGCAAAGAGGCTGGGAAGTTTGTGTAAATGCAAATACCGTGTCTAGGCTGAGCTATGAAAACCACCTCAGAGACACGTCTGAGCTGCTGGATCCAGATACAAACTTTCCCAGAGTGTTTGGATCCGAACTTTGCTATTGCAAATGTCAGGATATGAAATTTGCATGAAATCATCCCCTCCGTAGCTATACAGAAGCTGGAGTACGTGTGTCGGGCTTAAACTCGCAGGCTCTGAGCACTCATCTCAACCTAGCGAAACCCTTCCACACCTGCTTACCTTTCACCATGTGAGTAGTTTCACTGGGTACATCTACACAGCAATAAAAAAAACCTTTAGCAGCAAATCTCAGAGCCCAGGTTAATGACTCAGGCTTGCAAGGCTAAAAGTAGCAGTGTAGGTGTTGGGACTGGAGCCAGGCTGAGAGACCCTTCCCTCTTGCAGGGTTTCCGAGCCTCAGCCCAAACATCTACACTACGCTCTTTATCCTGGCAGCCTGAATGAGCTGACCAGGGCTCTGAGACTCTGTGCCATGGAGCTTCTATTGGTGTGCAGACCTACCTATTGCTGCCAAAGCTCTGAGCCTGCTGGGGCTGGAGAACTCTGCACCTGGCAGGACCGAGCCCTTAATCGGACCTTCCGGGCTCTGTTTTGTCTGTCTCAGCAGGTGCTGCCTGGGGTATAAAGCCACAGAATGAAACCTTGTTTATTGTACTCGGTGCACACCGGTTTAACGTGCTATTTGCAGGGTTGGTAAGGCTGCTTGGATTTACAGAGAGAGAGGAATGAAGTGGGCCAGAGTGAGAAACAGAATGAGGCAATCAGGAGAATGATCTTCCTTGTCCAGGTACAAAGAACTGGTTACCTCTGAAACCTGCAAGAACGATTTTAAAAGTAAACAACTTTAAACAAATGTATGGTATTCTGGCTGGCCCAGGGAGTCTGGAATGGAATACAGAGCATGCCTCGTCTCAAGAGTTCCCGTGGCCCAGACCTAGCTCAGATGCTTGCTCCCTCCTGGTGCATGGCTTCCCCATCTGTATGGGAATCTGAAATGGGAATCAAAATCCTCCCTTTCTCTCCCCGCTTGTCTGTCTTGTCCATTTAGACTGGAAGCTCTGTAGGGCAGGAACTAGCTCTGCTGTGTGTGTTCTGTGCTTAATACATGCGGGTCCTGAGCTCAGCTGGTGCCCCTTTAGTGGTTTGTCGTCATAAAAATAATGTGGCCAGAGTAATTTTGCTTTAACTGGACTGAATCTGTTTCTCCTTCCGATCTTGCTGTAGGGGCGGCTGATCCTGTCCAACAAGACAGCTCGCACCATTGCATTTTTCTACACACTGCTGCTGCATTGCCTGGTCTTCCTGGTAAGTGTTTAGGTTTTAAAGGGGGACTAATGACTGCTTACAACTGCAAGAAAATACCCCCAAAATGCTCCGCTTTTCATTTCAAACCAGAAGTACTATTGCCTTTTCCGAGTAAGTGTGTGATAGCGTCAGTGCACCAAAAGACACACAGCACACTGCATCCAAGTCAATATGGCCCCCATCCTGTGATCAGATCCAAGCAGGAAGCCCTGTTGACTTTAATGGGCTCTGTATAGGCATAGGCATAGCCTCCTGTGAGGATCAGTTTGCAGGATATGGATGTATAGTTCCCATATGATCCAGTGGAGGTGGATGGCTGCCCACTCAGACCAGATAGATAAAGGCGGCCTCAATCTGGAAGTTCCTTTATGCTCAGGGTGTGTTCACAGCTGGGTTTTTCCCCTTTTTTAATTTCAATTACCCCTAATTTGGAGGCCTGCTAAATTGTATTTCTGGATTTACAATATTTCCCCAGTGGCAGGATAATGCTTCTTTGAGTTGCACAGGAGGTATTAGCAGCTTGTATTTGTAGTGACATTGTGCTTTTCAGTCTATCCTATTTTAAAGTGTTATTTACAGAATTTCTGGAGGTTTTCTCTGTCATGGCAGGAAAAACTCATCAATAATTAAATGAGACAAGATGAAAGACAAACATAGCACAAATATTTCTATCCAGATTTTGTCAGAATAAAACAGACCTGCAGTCATCTTGCAGGGAAGAGAGAAAAGAGAATAAAAAGTTAAGCATCATTAAATTGAAAATGTAACCAAAAAAATACTAGTCATAAGGATTGTCTGGATGGAATAATCTCATTCTGTCTAAACGTTACAAGACCAGAGCTGCAAAGCCATTGACACCAGCGGCCTTTGGATCAGGCTCCAATAGCATACACTTAACACTGGGCTGGATGATTGTCTGATCCACTTCTACCCTTTGAGAAATGTCACTCCTCTGAATCTAGAAACAGAGGCCTTCACCTCCTTCCATCTGGCTTCCTTTCTACAAATCTTCTTTTTTCTCCCTTTTGTGATTTTCAATTAACCCTAATTTGGAGGCCTGCTGAATGGTATGTGTGGAATTAGAATATTTCCCCAGTGACGGGATAATACCTTCTTACAAGTCACAAAGACATTAGCACGTCTGCTTCAGCAGCAGATGTTGGAGGTCTTCTGCCTACTTTTGCAGCCCCATGGTGCTTTTCAGTGAAGTCGGCTGTAAAGTTTGATTGAAATAATTTCTCCAACCCCCAATCTGCATCAATGGACAGCCCTGTAGCCTCTTCTCCTGCTAACTCTCCAGTTTATCTCTATTCATGGATTGTCTGTAATCTTCTTTCCTCCCCTTAAGTTGTTCTGCTTGCAGAGACCCTCTGCACACTACAGGTTGCAAATTACAGCATGCAAAACTAATCCAAATTTGGTAGGCACAAGTCCTAAAACTCCAGGGAGGGGAAATTGAAGCTTCTAGTTCAGTTCTATTTTCTAAAAATTAACACCACTCATGTGTAATCATGTAGTATATTTAAATCTCTTAGGAGTGGTTATTGTTAGCAACTGTGTTCCTTTCACACAGCTCTTCCTTAATGTGCTCTTTAATCACATATTAAAAAATTTCGTATTTTGGACCACAATGAAATCAACCCACTAGAACAGGGGTGGGTAAAATTTTTGGCCTACGGGCCACATCTGGGTATGTAAACTGCATGGCAGGCCATGAATGCTCATGAAATAGGGGATTGGAGTGTGATGGGGGCTCTGGCTCTGGCTGGAGGTGCGGGTTCCGGGGTGGGATGGAGGATGCAGGAAGGTGCTTTGGGATGGAACCAAGGGGTTCAAAGGGCAGGAGGGGGATCAGGGGTGCGGAAGGGATGCAGGTTCCAGACAGCGCTTGCCTCAGGCAGCTCCCAGAAGCAGCAGCATATCCCCACTGCGGTTCCTTCACGGAAGCATGGCCAGGCAGCTCTGCACACTACCCTGCCCACAGGCGCCGCCCCTGTAGCTCCCATTCCCTGCGGTTCCTAGCCAATGGAAGCTGCAGGGGCGGCACTTGGGGTGGGGGCAGCATGCAGAGCCCCCTGCCTGCTCCTACATGTAGAAGCTGGAGGGGAGACATGCTGCTTCTTCCAAGAACCATGCAGAGCAGGGCTAGCCCCTGACCCCACTCCGGAGCTCAAGGGCCAGATTAAAACAACTGGAGGGCTGGATGCGTCCCCCGGGCCGTAGTTTGCCACCCCTGCACTAGAACATGCATAGTTTATGGCTATGAAAAACCGAGAGACATGTACCCAAAGCATGCGCTTACTATTCTACCCAGGCTGTTACTGTGTGTGTTTGACTGGGGCAGACAGTTGTTTCGTTAAGGCTGCAGCAAACATTTCTCTAACAGAAATGGGAGAATCAGGTCTGGTGGTTGCATAAAGCAATATTGCATTTCAGAGTGTTGGTCATCAAAGTCTGGTGGGTGGCTTATGCTAAGAGAAGTGAGATGCTGGTCACAGCTGCACTAATGTACTAAGCAGAAAGTAAATTCAGGGGGACTCCCACTGCAATGGGAACCAGTTAACAGCATTTCTTATTTCCCAGGTACTCTACAAAACTGCTTGGAGCGAGAGTGTGGGACGGGACTGTGCTGCTTACTGTGCTAAGAAGTATGTATGAAAACAGGAGGATTCAGTACTATCCACATGTCAAAAGAGTTACTGTCTTGAGAAGAGGAGCAACTTTGATGTAGCCAGAGGAACATTTGGGCTTGCAGTCGCTTTCTAAATACACGATAAGGGCGGTTCTGTTCTGAGGAACAGCACCTTATTTCAGCAGATCTGTTCCCTGCGACTACTTTTAAGAGTCTTATCTATTCCCTTTAGTACCAAAAGTAAAGGTTGACTGCTTTTGACTCTTGATAGCCCTGCAAAGGCAAAAACAGTTCAGACAGATACAGCTGAATTTTGTTCCTTCTTGTGCATCAATAGAATTGTTTATTACGTTCTAATCGCGAGCCCTTTGTTAGCAATCGCTAATAGGATTTTAGAGATGTAACCTAACCCTTAATTTGGTGAGAATGACGTTTTGCTGGTGAAGATGCACAAGGATAAAGCAGCCCCGTCTCAGCTTGCCTGAGGGACTGTTTTACTCATGAGAACTGCAAACCTTTAAGACAATAAACATGTACCCAGGCTTATAGAGCAGAACATGTTGCGTCAGTTTCTAAATTAGTTGCAGAATGACAAATACCCAAGAGATCGATTAATTTGGAGACGAGTATTTTTAGTAGGTGAGGGCCCGATCCTGCAACACACGTGCATGAGTAATCCTCTCACATAAGTAAGGATGTGATAACGCTGGGTGAAGTTTTCAGCTGCAACTTTTTTTTCCACTGAAAAATGTAGATTCAGATTAACCGAAACATGAAGAAATGGTGTCTAATTCACCAAATGGTCTTGGTTAAAAATCACCTCCCAAATAAGAATGTGATATTTTGAAACTACTTTGTTTTAAAATGTACTTCCATTTTTTAAAAAAAAAAAAAAAATTTGTTTTAAGTCAAATAAATTTTTTTGAACTGAAATAAGCTTTTTTTTTTTGGTTTGCCAAAAAAATTCATTTTGGGTCAACCCAGAATCGGTTTTTTCTCCAATTTTTTCAGAATGTTTGCAAAACAAAAAAATCAGTTATTTGCATCACTCCAGATGTGAGTCAAGATGTTGGGATCAGGTCCCTTGATTTGTTTTCAGCTGCTCTTACTAACTCTCCGGGATTTCCTGGTGGTGGAAAACAAACTGTCTTGCCACTGCTTGCATCCAACGAAGTGGGTATTAGCCCACGAAAGCTTATGCTTCAATACTTTAGTCTTTAAGGTGCCACAGGACCCTTTGTTACCTCTGCTATTCCAGACTAACACGGCTACCTCTCTGATTTATGTCTTAATTTTGATAGCTGTTGTTGGAAGGGCCGTCTGGCTTCATACTGATTTCAGTGTGTATTGGGTCTTGCCATGGATTTTGCGCTGATTCATTATTTCACTTGTTCTTTTCAGGTATTCCGATCACTTGCACAAGTTCCACGAGAATGGAGACAATAGCGACATGTGGCAGTGAAGGCTGGAATCGAGGCTCTTCACATCCCCAGGGGACTGTTAATTCCATCAGTAGCATTTGGCCACACTTGTCCCCATGTTTCCTGTCCCTGCTGTGATCACTGTGCACAGACAGCTGCTTGACTTGAACCTTATAAGATTACCTTTATGCTTTGTAAGATGGAGAACCAGTGATCCCTTCCCCACTCTGACACTTGTAGGTTGGAAGCAGCAATAATAGTGTGTCGTTTTGGAAAACTTATGTGTAAGGAAGCAGATTCCATCTGGAATTGTAGGAAGTCTGTGTATTTCCTGGGGTGATGGCGTCTGAAGCTTTAGGAATCTCCAAAGTAACTTGGGGAGAATTCATCCTCTTTTAATTTAGATTTGCTTTACAAACCTGTAGGAGGTAGGGGACTGTTCTGTTGCAAGCTAACATCTTCATGTAGCTTTTGAGAGCTGGGGAACAAACAGGCTGGGACCCTACTTTGATGTAACCACCGCCTCATAACCTCTTCAAAGTCCAACATCGCCTGGCTAAACCTCCCATGAAACGGGGAAAACTTACCCCTTTAAGTTAGGGGCTTTACAGTCATTTAAACAGCCTTGTATTTTTTAAAAAAATGTTCATGCACCAGCAAATTCTTGAATGATCAAAGACTACAGATTTTACTAGACTTTGAAATGGCTTGTTGCAAGAGCCTACAATAAATTGTCTTACCCTTTGTGAGTCAGTCCTCCAGAGACAGGAAAACAGTGTTGCCATCCTGCTATATTTCTTATTGAATTAAGATCTTGTTCAGCTCTGTATTTAATCTAATGCGCGTTTCTTGAGGCCTTTGAGAGTGTTGTCGAGTAAAAGCAGACAGGCTTTTTTTATTGGTGTTATTGAACTGGAGACTGACTTACACTCAAAACGGACTCAATGTTCAGGATTTAATTGGCATGAGGGAAGTGTTGCTAATAAGCATGGAGCTCATTGGAAGGGCAGTGGGCACTCTCGGATAATAGAAATGTTTCTGCTGTGCACTAGTTGCTTTGCTGCAAAGGATGTGTTAGCATAATGCAAGATGTCTGATGGGCAGACTTGCTTGCATTGCAGGATGGCGGGGAAGTGTCTGATCCTTCTGGCTGCTCTACAGCTTGAACAAGTTAATTGTTGATCGTAGATTATTTGGGGGGAAATGTGACTGCTCTGCTAATAAGTCATTGATTTAGTTGGGGAAAAGAAAATACTTGGTCAGTTGATTTATATAAAGTTTGTAAATTTCTACTAGCATTCCACATTCCTGCGAGGTGCTGAGCACCCTCCGCTTTTGTTGCCTGCAATGATCATTGATCATGGTACTCAGTACCATGCCAGATCAGGTCCTTGCTCTATAGTTAATAGCATGGTCCATTCTTGCTCATTTAAAATCCCCATTCTAGGTCAGAAGAATGTTGTTGCCTCATGGTATAACATAGCAAACCACACACGTGTGGGTAAGTGTGGACATATAAATAGAATACGCAGTAATAAGACTTTCCGTATGCCATGAGCAATGAAGATCTATTTATAGTTGCTCGGCCCTCAGAAAACAGTAAAATATTAATTGCAATGAAGATAATACACAAGACCCAATCAGCACCTGTTTATACAGAGAGGTTCAAGAAGACTGGGGGGGCTTGTCTAGGAGAGAAAAATCTGCACTGGATGTGATTACACTGCTACGCATTTCCCATGTATCCACAGTGTTATGGTGGAAAATGGGATGTGCACCAATACGTTACTAGTCTAAATCCTATTTTACATTGCAGTGCATCTACTGGGGATTTACACCCTTTGCCACTCCATTGCAAGAGCAGCACTAAAATAAAAATAGACTGGGCCCAAGCACTGGTGTGTTTGTTAAAATAAACAGGACTCACTAAAGTAAATATGCAGCTATTTCTTACAAAGCTACAGGGATGTCTGAGCTGCAGCATTTTGTTAGTTGTCACTCTGTTTCCTCTCTTTTGAATAACTCAGTGATAAGTATTTCTTCTCAGAGATTGTGATCAAAACAGCCAATTTTCCATAGATTTGTATCCAGCTCAGGTCTGTGCTGTTGCTTCAAAGTAATGTTTATCAGCATTTTTAAGAGGAAGGCAACTTGATCTGAAAGGACTCCAGATTTCTAGAGATTATGCACAATCTCTCTCAGGGCCTGGTTACGTGTGGTGCGCAGAGCACCTTCCAACTCTCATTGATTTCAGGGGCAGCACATGGGGCTCAGCACTTGCAAGATTGGGCCCGTAAAGTAGACGTGAACTCTCAAGGACCAGAGTGAATTAGGGGTGCTTTTCACAGCCAAAAAGAGAACTATCTTTATTTACAGAACAAATAGGTGTTGTGCTCTACTCCCTAAAAGAGCCATCTTGGTAAGAATGGCATATTTGCTATGTTAGGCTACTTTCTTTTAGGTTTAATAGGGAAAGTCAAACTTACTTTATTTAGAAGCTATATTGAGTGTATTCGAATTGCAAAACATGCTTAGAAATCAGCACATGTAATCTTCTATAAATGATTTAAAATAGATATTATTGAGCTCAAATAAACCTAGACATGCATCAAGACTTACTCGCCTTTGTGGTTCTGTTTTTTACAATCAAGAAAACTCCCAGTTCAATTCCCAGCTACAGGACAAAGTTTTCAGCTAGTTTTAGAAATCCAGTCCGACAGCTCACGTGGTCTTGGGTCTGAGGTCTTGGACAGTCGGTAGGAGCAGCACCTCCAGCCCTGGGAGGCAGCCTTGGTCCCTGCTGTGTGAGGAGCAGAGCCACCTGCACTTGGGATGAAATATTCTTTGCTAGGTACGGTATAGACAGGAGAGAGAAAACACCCTACTACGGAGGTGACAGGGCCATTGCTGAATACCCGCAGCACCCAGAGATGAGTAGGCCCTGCCCCTCACAAGATTAGGGCCTGACTGCTGTTCTAGTTCCTCCCGTCATGCTGAACTCAAACCAGCAGTCTCTGTCTTGGTTTCATTCCCTGGCCATTGCTAACAGTGCTTCCTGTGGGGACTGAGAAACTGTTGTGTTTATATTTTAAAACAAGACCTGCAGACAGTTTGGAGGGGTCAAAGGTTATTTTTTTAATTTAAAAAAACCCTCAAATCAGTTCTATTTGCTTAATTTTGGTGGTGATCCCCTCCCCCTTTCTAATTTTCCTTTCATCCATGATCAAGCACAGATTTTACACTTCGTCCATTTACATGCCCATATCCTCATGTATTTGTATCAAGTGGACATGGGCAGCCTCTTGCTCTCTGGAGATGGCAAGAACACTCGCATCTCGTTGTGGGGCTGTAGACAGTGTTATCTGGTGGGGATTAAAAGGGAACAAGGAGGGGGAGACACTGGCTCTCTGCACAGGTCCAGAGGTGGGCAGGCTTCTTACAAATGAGTCGAGTGACCTTTTTTACCTGTTGCTATCCAAGCGAAAATAAAATGGCCGGTTTCAGATGGAATTGTTTGCTCCCCATTCTCCTCCTATTGTGTCGTGCAGCCTATTTTGGTCACCTCCTCATACAAACACATTCCCACGGCCTCTTTGTGCTGAATGAGTCAGGGAATGAAAAGGGAATGAAAAGGGAAATGTTTGATGGGATGATCATGAGTACGGCTCTGATTTAGTCACGGAATCCATGCCTTCCTGCAGTGGCAGGGAGCTGTCAGGTACCCTGCTACCTGAGGCCGTGCTGTCCCCAAACTCCCATCCGCTGTGGGCGGCAGGGGGATCCCCACAGCTCCCTGGATAGTGCGGCCAGTCGCAGGGGGAATTCTGCAGCTGCCCAGGCCACAAAGGGCAGGAGGACCCTGCAGCCCCAGCCGCAGGTGGTGGAGACAAGGGGGCTGGAGCTCCCAGTCACCCGGCATTTATTTTTGTAGCGCCCAGCAGCCTCCAACACAGGCCGGGACCCTGTAGTGCCAGTGCAGTACACAAACAGAGCCCTGCCCCAAAGACAAATCCTCCTAATCAAACCTGTCCGCTACTACCCAAAAATCAGTTCAGGCTCAGCCTGGACCAGGGTGCAGAACTATCCTTCCCTCTATGCTGCACACAGGAATGTAAAAAGGTGAAGGACTAGGGAGGTGGCAGGCAGCTGCTGCTGCCCAGCAAGGGGCAGCCAAACAGAAATTGGGAATCCCCGCTCAGTTTCCGGTTCTTACACACCACCCTGATACTGCACCCACCGGCCTGCAGGACAAAAGTAAGTGACGTAGGAGAGGGTTGGAAGTGAAATTGCAGGGTTTGGACTCGATACCAGGTAGTAATCCCTAGCTCTGACCTTTCATCCATAGGTCTCAAAGCATTTTACAAAGGTGGTCAGGATCATTATCCCCATTTAACGAACAGTGAAGCCACCCCACCAAGGCAAAGAGACTAGGCCAGGGTCACGCAGCGGGGCCCAGGCAGAGCCAGGAATAAAGCCCAGGTCTCCCAAGTTCCTGTTCAGTGTTCTATCCACTGGGCAACACTGCCCAGGTCAAACACAGTGGGCCTGGTTGTCCCTGGGAACGCATAGCTGGTGAGCAAGCTGAGGCGGTGGGATGCACGAGTCTCCATCCCCTTCCTATCCCGTCCAGATCGGTTCAGTGCCTGCTCTGCCGTCACTGTTCTTGCCCTGAGTCAGATTTTCTGGGAACAGTCAAGGGGCCAGAGTTTCAGTTCTCACTTACAGTAAAACTGAAGCAAGTCCAGTGCTGATCAGATGGCACTGGGCGTGTTCCCTCCCCTCACGTGAAAGAGGCGCGGCTCTGCACTGACGTTACCCACATGCAGACGTGCGAGGTGACACATGCATCATGCGGCAGCACAGACTTTTAGGAACTTTTAGAACTGGGCTGAGTGAGTCTAACTCAGTCAGTGGTGGCCAGAGCCCCAATCTCATCTACTTCCCAGCCTCAAGACAATCAGCCTTGGCAGGCAGGCCACACCCACCCACCCACCCCATTCCATCCTCCCTACTGGAGACAGTCAATGGGATCAGACTCCTCTGGGCACTGAACACGCTGCGTCTCCAGCTCTCACATCCGCTCTGCTTCACTTTTGCTACTGACTATTCGTTATCCTTAATCACAGGCAAGAGCCAGAGGCAGACTGGCTTGAAGGTCAGTGCCCGTCCTGCACCAGAAACTAGTGAGAGATCACTTCCCCAATCATACACGCCAAGTGCTTTCACTTATATGCGCACATCATACTTCAGTTGCAGGTTGTTAGCCCCGTCTCCCAGAGGAGCTTGGAGCACTTAGCAAGTAACGGGCGAAGCCTCACAATCCCTTTTGTGAACTATTAGTTTTGGGTTTTTTTTTTTTACAGATATGGCAACTGAGGCACAGAGGCATAAATGACACCCCCCACCCCACCCCCCAGGGCACAGAATAAATCACCCTTGTGAAAAATACGTGCATATTTATCTGGGGCTCTTCTTCAAAAGTTCTTATTGTAGCCTATAAAAATTACCTACCTCACCTCTCACCACAGACACTCAGACCCTTACAATCTACTTCCCCGTCAATCTCTCTTCCTCTCTCTGAAATCATGTCCCTTTACCAAGCCAGTAATTTAAACTCCAGCAGCTCTCTAAACGGTAAAATATTGGGGTTTTCCCATTGTTTGTTCTCAGATTGGGCAAGCACTTCAGTTCTCCGCTTCACGGTAATTGGGAAATGAAGGTTAATCATATTGAGTTTTTATCCCACGCTACCCACAAATTAGGTTTCAGATTTTTTTTCTCCAGCTCCTCTATTCTAATCCTTGTCCCATGGAGGACTGTTCTCTATCATCTTCTGGAATGTCATGTGTCATCATCACATGTGCTAATCCATCAACTATGCTACATCCCGAAAGCAAAGTCCAAAATTTTACTGATTTGTGCCAAGCAGATTTTGACAGAATGAAAGAATATAGCTTGACTCTCTTTCCGTGAACTGTTTAGTTCACATATTAAATAGGAAACCACTGGAAGAACCACAGCTATCTCCTTAAACTCCTACACCAGATCATTCAATGACTAACACGGCTGCTAATCTTAAACCTTAACATTGGGGATGCCCCTAAAACCATCTTCAGGATTTAAGCTACTTGCCCTATTAGAGAAGTGATACTTTTGACAATGAGGAAGAAATAAACTGCCAACTACTGGAACTCAGAACTTTCCAGGCTCCCAAAGTTCTTTTCGGACCACTGGACTATTATTCCTCAGAACAGTTATTTTTGGCTAATGGACTCAACGATGGCTGCTTGAGAGACCACATGTGTGTGTGGGCACAGGCCCGAGGGTTAATTTTTGCTAATTTAATTTGGAAGCGCGTTTTGTCATTAAGTGCCTTGAAAGAAAAGAGTTTCTGCAGCAATTTGCTCTTGCTCAGTCTTTTAAATCTGGTTATGGCAAACAATTGTAATCAGGATTGACATACACTCAGGAAAACAAAGGAAAGCCCACGCTTTTATACCCATTTAAACCTGTGTCTCTTTCCTCTGGTCACAAGGATCCAGACCAGCCCAGTTGTGTGTCTCATTTCTGGATCATAAAATTCTACCAAGGGAGCCTGGATGGATCCTAGGATACAAGGGGGGTTCAGATCTAGATCACTCATCTAGGTTTGGCCTCAGCAGAAGTGACTAACAATCACTGCCTAGGAGATGGCCAGTCCCTGGGTGAAATAAGCCACTGCTTTCAGCCCAATTCCTAAATGGGCAGGTGTTTATGGCCAGGACTAGGCCAGGGGCTCTTCTCACCCTTAGAGGTGGTCCTTCCAGATCCAGGCAGGAGATAAACATTAGAGCACTCCTTGCTGTATGGTTTCTGGGGACGAGTGGACCTTCTATTCCAGCGTGCATCTCTCACCAGCCCTAAGTTTCATGATTAAAATCCCATTTACAATCAAACCTGGCTCTACGCTCTGACTACAGAGAGAACCCTATTAAAAGAAACACAGAGCGATGGTCATTGTCATAGATGCAATGCAAACACCACACAAACCACAGTCGTTACAGCATGGGGGAGAGGGAGAGGAGTGTGTAGATGAAGCATTGGCTATGGCCGCGTGAGGTCAGAGAGCAGATCTAGGATGATGGCATTATTCCAGAGAGAGATTCAGTGAGGAACGAGTGGATTTTTCTAGCAGAGTTTGAACAAAGAGGAACAGTGTAGAAAGATATGTTCACATTTAGTAGCTGTGAGATAGAAACAAACTATATCTCAATAGGACAATAAGGGCGGTGCTATTAAAGAAAAAAAAAAACACCAAACACCAAGCTCTCTAAAAGCCAACCTATGAGGCACCTCTGACTGGTCCCCAATCTTAAATGGGTTTCCATAGCCACTAGCAGGCAGACATAGAAGTGTTTTCCCATGCACTACAAATGCGCGAGAGAGATCAATAGGGTTCAAATACAGCTGAATGAAACCAGCACACTGCATTTAATACAGGATGTCACAGTGACTCCTGTATTGGCGACATACCAGGAATGGGCACTTCAGAAACATAAATATAGGCACAGCCAATGCCAGGAGAGGCATACTCCCCCTTCCAGTTTATTCTAGGATCAGAGTATGTTTAGTAAACTATGAAGCACACCAGATAAACGGGCTGCCCAGGGAGGATAGGAGTTACTCAAGTCCCAGAGAACCCAGATACATGATTTTGGAACTTGTTGGGGTTTACAAGGGTGGGAGTCATGTAGCAACAGCAAGCAGATGGGTCAGTATTCGTGATGAATTTGTGGCTTTGTCCAAGGAGACAGCACCTGGCATTTTGGAATGGGCCTAAGTCCTTTTTTCCCCTTTTATTCATAGGGTATGTCTTCACTACAGGACTAGGTCGATTTCCCTTAATTCGATTTTCTAAACTCGATTTTAGAAAATCGAATCAGTGTGTCCCCACCAGGACAGCAGGTCGACAGTGGTCGACACTGTCTGTCCTAGAACTTTTGCAGGGGTCGACATAACCCGCATTGCACTTTGGGTAGGTAGCCCACAGTGCAATGCGTGCCGGACACCCACCCCCCCGCCCAAGCAGCCCCGCGGACCCCCCCGCCGGACCCCCACCTCCGCCTGCCCGAGGGGGGGGGGGAGGGCCGGTGCGGGGCTGCTTGGGCGAGCGGGTCAGCTGCCTGGTCAATTTCATACTGGGTGAAATTGACCAGGCAGCTGACCCGCTTGCCCAAGCAGCCCCGCGCTGGACCCCCGCCCGCCCGCCTGAACAGCCCCCCCGACGGACCCCCCGCCCGAGGGGGGGGGGGAGCCAGCACCGGGCTGCTTGGGCGAGCGGGTCAGCTGCCTGGTCAATTTCATACTGGGTTCCACCTGGGTTTCATCCTGAGCTCCACCACTCTACAAATCAGGTAGATGTTTATGTTCTTCCATTGAGGCTTCTTGTCAATATAGAAGGTACATGATTGAGCAGACCTTACTCAACTTTCATAAAGTCTTTGCTAGCACTGGATATGAGCAACCAGTCTCCTGTCTCTGCTAGAACCTGCCTGGACGGCATAGGAGCACTGCACTAGCTTTAAAGAGACAATTAAAACTTAAACCACAGTGATTCAGTCAAAGGAGAGGGGAAGTATTAAGTGGGGCCCTGCAGAGGCACTGTTTAGACCTTTGCTGTTGCTAATCTACATGAATGAATCTACCCGGAGAGATCAATAGTAAAGTAGTTACAGCTGCTGCTGACCAAAAACCCAGCCAAACAAACCTGGGGGCAAGGAACAAAGACAGGAGCAAATGCAATTTAGAGGCCCTGCATGTAAACCTTGGCAAGCGATCCAGGAGGAGAGAACAAATGTAACTGCTGGGCGGGTCTGGTTGCAGGACCGGGTGGGAAGGAGGAAGGCTGTGCCAGTCCCCGAGCTGAGGACGGCCTAGCACAGGACTGGTATTCTGTTGGAACTTCTATTCCAGCGCCTCGGCTTCCTTTGGCTGCGAGCCAATCTGTAACCATGGAAACAACGCACCCATCAGCCAGGCCACATGAGGCCTGGATGTCGGCTCTAGCTGTGCCGGCACCAGGTATCCCCGTAGCACTTTGCTTAGCCCGGCCTGTCCTGTACGGGTCCCTCACCTGCCCCCTCACCTTGGACTTGTGCCTGAGAAGAGCCGCGTGCCCCCTGCCACTCCTAGGGGAAGTCCGCAGGAGTGCGGGGCGGGCAGCAGGACCAAAGCCCTGATGGGGCAACGTTCAACTGGCTCTTTCAGCCACAGCTGGGAGCGATCGTGTTTAATCGCCTGGGTACAAGAGTCAGAAAACTCCCTCTCCCCTAGAAGCTCTGATCCAACCCCCATCCCTCCGGCGTGCTCCACCTGACGTGGGGAGCAGCAGCATAGCCTAGAGCAGCGGTTGCCAACCGGTGGTCCGCAGACCACTGGTGGTCCGCGAGAAATTTCAGTGGTCCGCAGTGCCGGGCTCCCTCACGGCCGCCCCTCCGGGCAGGCAAGAGGCTGCGGGCGCCTGTTCCGTCCCGCCCCGTCCCCGGCGGCCAGCAACCGCCAGCTCGCTCCTGCCTCCCGTCTCGAGCCGGGGGGGGGGGGGGACTGCGGTGTTAGTGGTCCGCGGCATTCAAAATTTTGACTTTAGTGGTCCATGAGGACCGAAAGGTTGGCGACCACTGGCCTAGAGCAGGGGGCTCTCAAGCTTTTCTTTCTGAGCCCCTGTTCCCTCCCCCCTCCACAGCCCACCTGTCCCACAACAATCGTTTTTTCTGCATAAACAAGCCAAGGCTGGTGTTAGGGGGTAGCAAGCCGGGCAATTCCCCGGGGGCCCACGCCACAGGGGAGACTGCAAAGCTAAGTTACTCAGACTCCTGCTTCAACTCTATGTGGGGGGGGGCTTCGGCTTTCTGCCCTGGGCCCCAGCGAGTCTAACACTGGCCCTGCTTGGTGACCACCCTGAAACCTACTTGTGGCCCTGCTGGAGGGCCCTGGACCCCTGTCTGAGAGCCACGGGCCTAGGGGAGCGTTGGGAGGGAAGAAGTCTTGAGTTCTAATGCAGGTAAGTCACTGCACCTCTCTGGGTCAGTGAAATGAGGCTACGAATACCTACCTACTTCAGACAGTGTAGAGCGGGTCAGTGAATCAATGTGTGAACGGCACTGCACATGGACAAGGTTTCGGAATGAATCCAAAGGCACGCCGTTCCTTTTCATATCGGATACTCTACTGGACCGTGGTTATCCCTCATTTGCCTGTTAACGATGCAGCGTAGCTACTTGCCCGCACAGAGAGCGAGAGCATGTGGCCACGAGACAGCTGGGTGTACTGTACGTTCTAGGGCATGTGTGACTGTATTCAAATGTAATTGCTGTTCACTTTGGTTGCCTGGTGCTGATGTGAGTTTAAGCGGCTGTGCAATCAGTGTTCATGATGAGTTGCGTTACCTAGGTGAGTAGTCCCATTGACTACAGGGACCAGTTAGTGCTACTATTCTTAAGTACGGTGGTACCGTAGCACCTAGAAGCCCCAGCTGCAGACCAGGACCCCACTGTTCTAGGCACTGTACAAACACAGAGGAAAATAAAATGGTCCCTGGCTCAGAGTTTGCAATCTAAAGACAGCTGGTGTTTACAGATAGAGCATAGGGAAGCAAATGCTAATCATAGCTGTGGTTGGTGCATGACAGACATCAGGGATCTAGACTAAGACTTTCCAATGTGCTTAAGAACAGCCATACTGGGTCAGACCAAAGGTAGGTCTAGTCCAGTATCCTGCCAATGCCAGGTGCTTCAGAGAGAATGAACAGAACAGGTAATCATCAGCTTCTGGCAAACAGAGGTAGGGACACCATTCATGCCCATCCTGGCTAATAGCAATTGATAGACCTATCCTCCATGAATTTATCTAGTTCTTTTTTGAACACTGTTCTAGTCTTAGCCTTCACAACATCCTCTGGCAAAGAGTTCCACAGGTTGACTGTGTGTTGTGTGAAGAAATACTTCCTTTTATTTGTTTTAAACCTGCTGCCTATTAATGTCATTTGATAACCTCCTAGTTCTTGTGTTACGAGGAGGAGTAAATAACACTTTTGTAGGTCAGTGAACAGCCTGTAGAGGATATCAGTGTAGAGATTACACACCTTGTATTCCAGCATCCTTGTTTAGCAATTGTGGATGACTACCCAACAAAGAGTTCATTTGTTCCTGTTATAACCATGGGCCAAGTTCTGCTAGCCTTGGTGTTGAGTAGTCCTCTAGTATGTAATGATGTCAGTGGGACTGCTCATGAAATAAGGCATAATTGAACAGGCGTAAGAGATGGTAGGATGGTCTAGTGATTAGGGCACTGACCTCCCACTAACATCATTACATACTAGAGGACTACTCAACACCAAGGCTAGCAGAACTTGGCCCATGGTTATAATGTACTACATGGTCATACTGGTGTTTTGCTCCGCCAACATTAGTGCTTGCCATTCTTATGCTACTACGAACATGCAATTTTCATTATTAAAGCTTCTGACAATGAATTGGGAGGAAAATCATTAGCAGATTTTTGTAAATTCTCTGCAATTTCCTTAATAACTATCTTGGGAAAATTGTAACTAATCCAGTCTGAATTCAAGTGGAATAAAAATAAGTGCTATTTCCTAATGCTGTTTTGTTGTTATTTAATTATACAATGATTCTATTGTTCTCCTCATTAGGGTGAGTGAGCCTACACTGGATAATACTTCACACAAACATTTTAGACCTGCTAGACGGTTAAACGAATGCAGATTGCGTAAGAATAGCAATGTTTAAATCAACATTGAATTATTATTATTATTTAAAGATCTGTTTTAGTCCAAACAGGTATTATTTTGGGGAAGTTCTCTGGCCTGTGTTATGCAGGAGGTCAGACTGGATAATCATTTCTGGGTTTATAATGTATTAATTGTTCTTGTAAAATAGATTTGGTGCTATATTCACTGCACTCCTAATTGACCTGAACAATTCCTTCAACCCATATATCTCTTCATTAGGTCACTTGTTTATATTAGGCCTATTTTATGTACTTGCTTTTGATACCTATATACCCATCCTTTATCACCATAGTCTCTGAGTACCTCACACTCTCTCATAAGTTGATCCTGCAATTGTACAGACTGGGAATTGAGGCACTAAATGGCTGGCCCAATGTCATACAGGAAGTCTGTGGCAGAGCTGGGACTCAAACCCACACCCCTCACGTTGTAGGCTAGTGCCCTAATCACTAGACCATCCTACCATCTCTTATGCCTCTTCAATTATGCCTTATTTCATGAGCAGTCCCACTGACATCATTACATACTAGTAGAGAACTACTCAACACCAAGGCTAGCAGAACTTGGCCCATGGTTATAACAGGAACAACTTTCCAAGAGAATTCAGGGATAGAATTTCAGAGACCCGGCACCCACAATCAGGGGCAGATACTCAAAAGAACTCAGCACCTTTATATAAACGAGGAACTAAGCCCTTTTGATTATTCTGGCTCTAGGCCAGAGAGATTGTTTATAACCTACCTCTTGGTTTACTTATAACTTTCAAACAACAATATAAACCTGTTTCTTCTGAGCTCAAGTTTTCTATGCTGCCCCTTAGTTTTAAAAAAATAATAATAAAAAAGAGAGAATTCTGGGGGGAATAACCATTCATATACTTAACTTCCTCACTCTAAGCTCACTCGGGGCATGGTCCTTGTCACTTTATCTGTGCATAAAGCCCTAGCAGGCTGTTGATGCTACACAAAGAAGTCATGTGCCTGCAGAATCTGATAACACACAGTGATTACCCCTGAAAGCTTAGCCTTGGTCTTCGTTTATTGCTGGCTTCTGTGCCTTTTAAAAACTGAATGATTCCAGGCAAGTTCTGCAGGAGTAATAGGATCTGAGTATTTTGAGAACAAGAACTTTTGCGTCCTCCTGATGCACCCGGAGGAGTATAGGGTTAGAACGGAAAGCACTGGGAACGGAAGAGGCTCATTAATTACTGAATAAGAAACAGATTGTGTGTTGATAATTCATGCACTCAGCCGCCGCAGGAGGACACAAGCAAATGGAGCAGCAGTTCACATCAAGTACTAAACACTGGTGCCCCCTGACCTCTGCCAGCACTGAGTCCTGCTGAAGTAGACATGGTCGGATACCCCTAGCAATATGTGGTCTACTGGATGGTACTAGCTGTGTGCATATGAGAAAATTATATTGCCCTCTAGTGGCAGGATGCACATAGTGGATAAAGACCTACTACTGTTAAACAGCACAAAGGCACTCCCTTCTTCCAGAAATCTCAGCCCACACCCTATTGCCTGGTTTTCAGGAAACTACTCTGTCCTGAGAATTGCAGTGTTTCCATCTCACGTTTTACATACAGTCCCTGCTCCCAGAGTCATGTGATTACATAATCTCAGCTCTTTAAAATAATTTTAAAAAGGTTTCTAGTCCTCATGTTTGCAGAGGAAAAATGTCACTCAAATGTACTTAAGGTTCAAGAACCAGAAAATAAATATAAAAGCTATGTAAAAAAACACCACCTCACGATTATTAAATTAATCTCATGATTTGGGGGGGGCGAGATGATTTTTTTAAAATATTTCAGGTTGACAATATTGGAATTACCTCCAACTGCTAAGAATAAAGCAGAGCATAAACTCTGCTGTCTGATTCAGCTCCTCCCAAAGGAGCACTCAACAAACTTAGCTACAATACAAAGAAAATATGCTCACGCGCTAAGAAAAAGACCTTATCAGTCTTTATCCCACAGGTCAAGCTACAATCGCCTGCCGTAACAGTAGGATTTCCATTACAACAGCACCAACCAGGATCAAGGCCCCAAATCTATGTTCTGGACACAGTACCGGTAGATGAAGAGCTGTTGCTGTTCTTCTCTGCTAAAAATGCAAATTGCTTTGGCTCTGGCTATGAGTTGGAAATGATTGGGTCTCCAAGCAGCTTGCTCTGAGGTGAATACAGCCTCACAGAAGCACGCTCCCAGTGCAGTGCAATTCTTCATTACAGACCAGAATTTCTAGTGTTCCCTTTTTCTTTCATGTGGAAGATTTCACGTGTGCAGAAACACTAGGCTGTGGGTCTGTTTCAGTGAATCAGTACCGTCCAGAGCACTGGATCAGGCCAGCCTGTGCATAGGCAGAAACACACGTTTGTCTCCAGGCAAAACTCTCTGGTACTACTGAGTGCAGGATTGGACCAGGCAAGTACAGCATTGTAAATGCAGGTCTGACTCCTATTCTGCCAGCATCAATTTTTACATGCTAAAATTTTCCTAGTGGGAAAGAAGAGAAGCAGTGGTTAAGGAGTCCTGTGTTTTCTTTGCTCTATGAGCATTTAATAAAATTAACGTGGGATGGTGTAACACTGACGGACCCCGGTCGTTGGCGGGCAGGATTGAACTGGAGGAAGTAGGAAGGAAAATTTTCACAAAATGAAATTCTGAAAAAAAGTTTCATTTGGAGTCTTAAAAAACTGATGCAATTTAAACATGTTTCAATTTCAACCATTTAATTTTTTCCCCACAAAATACATTTCTAAATAAAGTTGTTTTGGAAAAAAAATTAAATCAAACATTCTATTCCTCAAATGTCGACAATGGACAGTCTGCCATTTTCAAATTTGTTTTTTTCCAACTTTTTTCAAAACAAAACTTCAGCAAATTCTATCTAGATGATTTCAAGAGGGAAAAAAAGTTTAACCGGAGGTAACAAAGTCCTGTGGCACCTTTATTGTCTGTACTTGTGCAAGTTTCTTCATGAGGTTGATGGATTTCCACTCTATACGGCTAAATGCAGTGCCTTGCATGATGTCAAGAATCAGAGAGGTAGCCGTGTTAGTTACCTCTGCTATTCCAGACTAAATCCTACCTCTGCTATTCCAGACTAAATCCTACCTCTGCTATTCCAGACTAACACGGCTACCTCTCTGAGTTTAACCGGAATGGCATTTTCCAACAGAAAAATGTTTTGACCAAAAAAAAAATGCAACCAGTTCTATTGGATAGCACAGAATTCCCCATGCCCTGGGGGAGTGAGAATGTCTTTGACAATTTAGGTTGCTAGTACCTCTACATGACTTATCATGAACGCTGTTTTGCTTGATTCATGGAAGATCCCCATAGCTTATCGACTATGGTAGGATTCAGATTAGAGAGTGGGGCCAATTTTAGAGACCCCCATTTGGGCTATTGGTAGTACAGCTTGCTGATGAAAAGCGAGCTCAAAGAAAATGGAAGCAGCAGCTCCAACCCATAGCTGACACTGCCTTCAAATGCAGCAAATGCAACAGAGACTGCCACTCCCGTGTGGGGCTCTACAGCCACAACAGATGCTGCACAATTAACAACTGAACATTCTCCATGGGTGCATATCCATTGTCTCCCGAGACTAACGGACGCCAACAAAATGTACAGCATGCACCCTGGGTCTCTAATAAATTGAGCAAAGAAAGTCAAATCAGAGGTAGGGCTCAGATTTAAAGTCTGTTCTTGCTGATTAGTCAGCCACCAGCCCCTGCCGGGAAGATGAGCTTCCGTCAACCAGTGTATGCAATAGCAAATACAGCTCTGATCCTGAGCAGCTGCTCAAAGGATTTTGAGGTTAGCAGAGCCTGCAGCACCAGTTCTGGGTAGCTGCAGTGGGGAACTTCAGGGACTGAAGTCACTGCATGCTCTTAGATTTGGCTACCTCAGTGTGCATCGCTGCCCTGTTCTTAGGCTCTGTGTTAGCTTTGATGCACTGTGCCCATCAGCAGGGTTAGACACCTGGGAGATATCGCCAGAAGAGAGATTCATTGCCATTTGTCATTTTGGGAGGCTATTCACAAAACACAGGGATTTGGAGGGGAGTGAGAGGAAATTAGCTAGCACCCCAGTCAGCAAGCAGATCTCTATGACACCCCGCAGTCCTCTCCCCCAGGCACCCCTACATAAAGACCCCAGCACTGCCCGCTTGGGAGGGGCTGGCTGGTAATAGCTATTGTGTTTGACATCTGATGGCAAGAAGGAGCTGAAAGCTACTGCAGCATATGGAACAACTTTTTCGCAGTGTTATTTACGGTGTTTCCCTGGAGATGGGCCTCACAGGCTTTTCCAGCTGGGAGAGGAAGTGGAGAAATATTTACCTCCCTCCCCCCCAAAATCGGTTCTCATTAAGGCAGTTAAAAGTAAACGAGCCAGACTGTGGAAACTCTGGCTCTTCTGTTCCTGTAAACACCCTCCTGGTGCTTGGAGAAAACACAGAAGGGAGCCAGAGCCATGGCAGGGGGAGAGCAAGGGCTGGTTTCGCTCGGTGCAAAAAGGTCTTTGCCAGCACTTGACACTGTAAAGGGCTCAGCACCCAGTGGGGAGGGCTGCTCAGCGCCACAGCGCTGCAGCGGATAAATGGTTTCCCAAAGTTGTATGGCACTGTGTGAAGATTGTTTTGTGTTTCATTCTCCTGGGTGGTTGGGAGAAAATGGTTGGGCAACCCCTCCCCCCCCCCCACAACCAACTGCCCCATTACTTCCACTCACACCCCACCAAGGACAGGTTGGGATAAATACCACCTAATATCGCCCGTTGGCTTGAACAGCCTCCCGGGCCCCCTCTTCCAAGACTAACCCTGCTATCATTAACAGTAGTTTGTATTATGATAACGCCTAGGAGCCCGAATCATGGACCAACTGCCTTCGGCACGGTACAAACACAGAACAAAGAGACATTCAGATTGAACACAAAACAAGAGACAAGCGATGACTACAGGCGGGGGGAGAGGGGGGAAGCACACGTGAAACCGTGAGAGACTATTGGTCAGCACAACAGGGAGCAGTGTCTGCACACCAGCAGCCTGACCATTGTCAAATTTTATGTAGGGAGTTACAGGCGGCCAATGAGGTAACTTTGCAGCTGTTTACGGGGAGCTCCTCCCAAGGAGGCAGCATGGGAGACTAATTTGCAACCCCCTTCATGCTAACAAGTGGGCAGCAGAGGCTGGCACTGTGGACTGCCACGAGGCGAGCGCTGACAAATGGATACTCAGTGGGGATAAGAGAGGCTGTATCTTAGAGATGTTATGAACCAAGACTCAGCAAAATGTAGTAGTTGTCTGGATGCAAAGACCCCTGTGCCCAAAAAAGTGAGGCGCTGTTAACAGGCACAGAGGAGGTTGGGAAGGAGGCGAGGGAAGGTGATGCTAGGCCAGCTTTGCCAAGGATCCCAGATCAGCTGGATGTTTTTCTTCCTAACGACAGCTGGGTCATAGGTTGTGATGTCATGTCAATGGACAAGGTTAAGTTTCCGAGTTAAAACCACACAGAGGTGATTGGGCCATTCACACCTCTCGGAGCTATCCTGTCCAGCTGGCTATAGACCCAAGAGCTCACCTGTAGAGGTAGGTTTGTGAGTTACCCCAGAATTTCCCTTTTCATCTTTTAAGTGCTAAGGCCCCCCGCAGAGGTGATGTGGCTACGCCACCCCCTCAGTGATCTAAACACTGGTCCATACTGGCACAGAGCAAAGCATAAAAATATACAAGCCCCGTGCACCCTCCCCACACCCAACTCTGCAATCCTTCACTGTAACCACAGACCACCCATTGCTGATCTAGTCCTAGGGCTCCTTTACTCAGAAGCTGCCAAAGTTGCTAAGCTCTGTGGCTGGTCTCTAGGATGCAGCCACAAAAGACCCATCTTACTGTGTGCAGTTTGACACCTGGAAACATGCCGCAGGGCTGGGTACTAGAGTTCCCTCCCCTGAGGGATCCTAAATAAGGATTTGGGTATATAGGGACCTTTTGCCTCAAAAGCATCCCAATGGCACAATATATAGGGATCACCTCACCCACCTCCAAAGTGCAGCAGCTGTTTGACAGTGCACATCACAACAGTTGAGGACTGGGAGTGCCGGGTGCCACATCCAATGGGAAACACGGTCCTCGGGGCATTTTAGGTGGGCAGCTGTAATTACCCTCAGTAAAGTCAAGCCACCCACGTTCTAACTTGCCATGCCTGGCAACGTCTCCAGCAGCACAACCTCCCCACCGGGCAGACGTGCTGTGGCATTGGTGCAGAACTAATTGTTAAGGAAGAACACCCCTTACAACACCAAATATACCACATTCTGCACCACCCTAGTTTTGCTTGAGGTCTTCCATCAGGCCTGGTCATGTTTCCTGTAGGAGGCCCAATGGATTCACAACCGTCATAGGTTCAGCTAAAGGCACTAGCTGACATGTTCAAACCTGGCTGCCTCCGCTCCTAAAGCCAAATTTAGGCACCTAAATGATTATGAAAAGGCCCTGAGCATTAGCTACTCCCACTGAAGTAACGGTGATTTTTGTTTGCTCACACCTTTTAAGAGTGAGGCTGCTTTTATTTTTAAGTGCCTAAACATGGATTTAAGAGCCAAGGCAGCCAGGTTTGAATATGTTGGCCAGAACTTACAGAATGAGAATTAATGAGGGGTTAAGCTAAAAATCATTACTTAATCCTATACTTTATAACTGAGCACAAAGATTAACAATACAGCGAAAGCTTCCCTAAAATAGAGAGCTTGGCAACCGCCATTCTTGCTGAGTGCAGGGCTGCAGCGTAGCCCGAAGCAACGCGTGTTTGGGAGAGGAGCCCGTGTCATTAAAGCATCTAAAGAAGAGAGAGGGCTGTGAAGTGATGGCTTGGGATTGGACCGGTGCAAATCGCAAGTGTGCGATTCACCATGTTAGAAATAAATATTTTAGTGCAACATAGAAAACAGAACAGACGGTCCCGGGAAATCCTCACCAGCCAGCAAAAAACAAGAGAAGCTTTTGTTACGGAGAGTGTGCCAGCTACATTAACTGGGACCATGTACGGGACCCGAATCCCTCAGCAAGGTAAGAACTGAATCGTTGGCCTTTTTAGACTAGCCTCCAAGGTCCACATTTGCAGGTACTCAGCACCCATAAACTGAGATAAGAGGTTCAAAAAGAATCAGCACCCAATGCGCAGAGCTCTTTGAAAAAGCTGGCCCATTCCCGGGTGCCGAAAACTCTGGCCTAAATCAGCCGTAGATTGCAAAATCTAACAATGTAATTTATATAGCCATACTTCGCCCTTCTACTGCAGGCTCCATCTGCAGATCTCAGACTTACAAAGTACTATCCCATGCGTAAGCATCCCTCCCCCCACCTACTGGTGGATTTACAGAGACCGAGGTTAAAAAGTCACCACCAACTTTGCATGCCCATCTGGCAACACCTATGCTGTGGTTTTCTGAAGTGGCGCTAGACACCCCAGGGAAAAAAATCTCTCTCTCTTCTCTCCCAGTGCAGGACTAGATTTGCGTGCTGCATCCCCAGTGTTTCACAAACCCCCAAGAAAATAGAGAACTGCTCAGCTTTAAACAGTCTTCAAATGGATTTTTGCTGGCTTGTTCTTGCTTTAACGCAGTGACGCAAGAGACCAGCTCAGACCCTTGGAAATGTTCTTAGAAATGAGCGACTGTTCTCCCCCTGCAGCTTTTAAACAGATCAGACAAGCCGTGCCTTGGGGAGCCATCACTGCCAAGGCCTCGTGCCGTTCTCATCCTCATGCAGCAGCAACCCCATTAGCCGTGAACGGAGAAGTTGTCCTGGTTTATTACAGGCCTCCCTTGTTGCTGGTGTGCAATTGGGGGAAAAAATTAGCTGGGGAAATCATTCAGGAAAACACAGGCATCGATTGGCAGCTAGTTACTCGGCTAATGTTCCCTGCCGGGGTTGTTGCAAATTCTCTCTTTTTACATGGGCATCTCGCCACCGCCCCCCATCCATTAGTGCTGCTGGGAGAGGCTGCAACCGTTATTTGCGAGCGACCTTTTAATTAGAGAAACATCAATGCTCGCCCTTTTCAGGATCCCTCGGTGGGGTTCTTCCACCGCTGTGTTGATTCTGCTGTAAGACAAAAGGCTCCTAAGCGACTAAGGGCAGGAGTGCAGGGGCCGGGTGGGTGGGTGCAGATTGGAGACTGGAACCTGGTGCTGTAGCACCCGAATGTCTCCCATTTTGCTTTGCAAATTCCTTTCCTAGGAGCAAAATGCCTGGCAGTTGAGAGAGGACAAAATCCCCACCAGCTCTAAGGAGAGGAGGAAGGTACTGCCCAGAGGCAGTGATAAGTGTGTGCGTGCGTGCATGGGGAGGGTGATCAAAATTTAACCAATGTGATGGCTTTGCACATCCCCTTCCTTGGGTGGGGTTGAAGGGCCAGAAACTCTGGGAAGACCCTGATCCAGGAAGTGGCCTGGCATTTGGCAGGGCAGTCGGCGCATGGCAAGCCAGGAGCAGGCAGCAGGGAAGCCAGACACTGGGAGAACGCCCCAGAAGATGGGGACAGGGCAGGCTGCAGCAGGAGATGGGGACGTGTGTGTGGAACAGGGTGTGAGTGTCGGATGTTGCAGCAAGTCTAGATGGGGAAGCAGCCGAGAATGGGCTGGGAGCCACTGCAGAGAGGCCCCAAGGAAAGATACACAGAAAAGATCCTGCCCTGGAAACCCACATGTTCCTAACGGCTTTGAATACAGGACGGGACGGGAAAGCGTCCCCTAGGCCTGGAGAACCCTAACCCTGGAACGCACCCAAGGGCCCAGATCAGACCTGCTATTGCCCACTGTGTGCTGTAGCAGCGTAAGCCGCTGCACCTAGGGTGTTCGCAGCCATGTCCTGCCTGCCCAAGAGGGATGCCCTTCCGCTTTAGACTTGTTCCTGGGACCCGCCAGCGCCGGCACCTATTTTCAGCCCTTTCCTCTGCATCGCGGTGCACCCAGCGTGCAACTAATACTGGTGCGCGCCAGCAACCAGCTGCTGTCATCACAGTAGGAACAGAAAATGCAACTGCACATTGGTCCGCCCTGTGGATTTCCAACACTTCAAACAGATCTTCTCACAGACTAAGCCCTCATCCTCCTGCTCCCTTCAGAGCCACAGGGAGTGCTCCCTACCAAGCCACAGGGAGTGTTTGCTTCTCACAGGGCACAGCACATGCTTGGCCTGAGGAGCATGGAAGAAGACTGAGAGAAATCAAATTAACTACCATTAACTCCCAGCCTGGAGGATGTACATACACAGCAACTCCTTCCACTGCTGAGATGCAGGTGCCCCCGGAGAGTAATGAGGCAGCTGTTTTCCCCAGCCAGTGACTCTCTGCAAGGGTTTCAGGCAGGAAGCGAGGAACATCGTGTGCAACTGAAGCTCAGCTGCATACTAGGAATTCACTAGGGCCCTGATTCAGCAAAGCGCGTCAGCATGTGTTCATGTCAACAGGACTTTGGTGCATTGCAGAATCAGAGCCACAGTGAAGGAAGGGTTTGTGATTTAGTCACACCAGGCTAAACAAGCCTTTTACCTCCCTTGTGTTCAAACAGGGTCCGTTTTACACATTCATGAAGTTTAGCATCTGCAAGTGGAGATCCAAAACCTTCACAAACCACCACACAGTTTGTCACAACTGCAACACTACCAGTTCCATTTGGGATGAACACAACCGACACATTTCTCCTTCCTGAAGCGACCATCGCATGGATGTGGTAGTGGCCTGACTACAGGGGTGAAAGTAAAATGCGTCTCCTACGGGTATGGGGCCCACTCTGGTCCCCATGGAAGGGGGGGGGCCTCAGGGACAGGGCTGGAGGGTCAGCACCCCCCAGACAGTCCACATGCACTCACTGGCCGGCACTGCCCAGGGTTCAAGTGGTGATTTAAAGCGCTCAGGGTCCTTTTAAATCACGGTCCCAGGGCACCTACTTCTCCCCCGTCGGCGGCCCTGCTGGATCGTCACTGCCCCTTTTGTGCCCCCCGTCCCCATTAGAGATCTCTACCCTGGGATTAGTGTGTAGTATAGATCAGTGGTCCCCAACCCTCGGGCCGCGGACCGGTACCGGTCCGTGGATCAATTGGTACCGGTCCGTGGGGCAGCGGCGGGAGCGGTGAGGCGGGGGGAGCGGGGCAGCGGCGGGGGGGCAGCGGGGGGCAGCGGGGGGAGCAGCGGGGGGGAGCGGGGCAGCGGGGGGAGCGGGGCAGCAGCGGGGAGCGGGGCAGCGGCGGGGAGGGGGGCAGCGGCGGGAGCGGTGGCGTGGCGGGAGCGGCGGCAGCAGTCAACCACCCCACCCCCCCCGGGCCGCAGTAAAATTGTCACGCGTTGACCGGTCCGCGGTGACAAAAAGGTTGGGGACCACTGGTATAGATGTACCCATAAGGCTGTCCTGTTTGCTTAAGCAGCTTGACACCTTAAGGGGTAGAAAAATTATATTAGGAAGGAATTAAAGCAAAGAGGGAATGGGGGAAAGAGGGCAACACTATTGACAATGAAAACTGTCTGCCGGCACCCTCGGCCTTTAGGGTCACCAGGATGACTTGAGGAGTATGGACAATTTCCTTGGAATGATGGGAAAGCCGTATTGCCTTGACTGGAGTCTGGCTGAGACCCGACTTGTTTTGGGAACTAGGGCTGCGGCTGATAGGTGCAGAGGGTTCACAGGTATGGTGTGTGAGGATTGTTCAGAATATAGACATTTTCCAGACAAGTCAAGGCCCAGCCTGTTGACAGAGTTTTGAGTCACAGGACTCCTGAAATCTTCCACAGATGGCTGCTGGCAGAGTATGGATGACAGAGAGTTACAATACCCGAGGGGTTTGGGGCAGAAGAGGGGGCTTTTCAATTCCTCTCTGTGGATTGGTTTCTCTCCCTTCTTCCCACTCCAGGTGGTGGGTCTAAAGGGCAGCTAGTCAAGCAAGGCGCAGGTTCTAGTGTCTCTTGGACTTTCACAACAAACCCTCCTAGATGTGGTCTCTGCCGGCCCATACCATGCTGCCCTAGAGAGAGAAGGAAACTTAGTCAAACTGAACCAACCTCCACCCTGATGAAGAGTCCATGGACAAAAGTGCCCCTGCCCAACAGAACTGGGCCCCACTGTCAGCCTAAATTAACCACCCTACAACCAAACCTGGCCATAACCACCTTTCTTTCCTTTCCCCCTCTTCTCCTCTCCCTTCCTTGTCTGTCTGTGTTTGGCTGGAGGAAGAAGGGGGGGGTTGAATGGTATATACCCCATCCAGGCTCTGAAAGGGTTAATGTCGGCCTGAAAGGCCAATTGGCTGCTCCTGGAGGGTGGTCCAGGCTGAATTAAAGAGGAAGCCCAGCTGGGGAAGGAGCTGGGTGGTGACTATAAAGAGAGGAAGCACAGCTTAGAAGGAAGCTGGAGAGAGAGAGAAGGGGGAAATGCTGCAACCCCCCTCTCTCGGGCTACAGCAGAGCTTAGCCCTTTTGCCAGGACAGAGCCCTGGCACCTCCGGGCTTGCTGCATCCGCTATGAATGTAAAAAAAAATTGCTTGAGCCCTGGCCCATCTTTCATTACAAATTCAGCCCCAGGCTACAGAGGCTGGTAGGGTCAAGGAGGAAGCCTGGGGGAGAATTCGCCCTGAATTGCTCTTCTAAGTAGCGAAGGCTAGCAGGGAAGACATACAGCTGGCCTTCCAAAGAGCAGGAGGTCTTCAGTGGAGGAATCTAAGTGAGAGGCAAGGCCAAGCCTGAGGAGTTGGTTTAAGTTTTATTGAGGGGTTCCAGAGGAGATTCCCTGTGAGTCTTGGCCCAGAAAGAGGGTGAACTTAGGCAGCAGGAGAGACTTGCTGACAGGCTACGGAAAGAAGTCATCCAGAGAGGTAGGAGCAGGGAATTGGAGGGAGCAGACGTGGGCTGCTGGTTATAGAGTCCCTGGACTGGAGGGTTCCTCCGCCAGCCACTGGGGAAGGCCCTTGAGACAACGGAAAGCCCTGAGAGAATGGCGTGGGGATAATGGGGCCTGAAGACCTTTCCTAAGGATGCTGGACTCTCTGTTGGACTTTCTGGTACTCTGGAAGGAGAGGGACTAATGTGTGACAGGACCGGAGGCCCCGTCACAAGAAGACTCAGACCACCACAGGGCGGGAGCAGCTGTCGGAAGAGGATGCGAGATGAGAGCCCGTTACGTCCTGCACAGCCACCAGAGTCCAGGGGTGAGTGTGCCCTCTCTTGAGGCAAATTGATTTAACACAGTCGGAGCTTTATTCATTTTTAATAGCAACCCATTTAACTGTGTCGCCGCCACATGAATGTTGCCTTTATGGATGTATTGCTGTTAGCACTGAAAATTAAGACAAGCATCAGAGACCGGGCTGATTTTGGCCATTAAGTTCTGCCGGTCGCGTGCAGTTAAAGTAGAAGGTTGCCATGGTGAGGGGACTGTTCAGAAATTGGAGTTCGGGAATCCTAAAACATGGCCCTCGCTGGGGGCTGCCAAGTAACACCAAAAATGAACCCTAGCACCGCGACTCGCCCTTTGCCCAAGACTAGCGAGCTAGCGTCTAGGCCTGCCGCAGGGAGGAGACCTCCTCCTTCAAGGAGGAAGCAGAGAAACCCCAAAGACCTTCCAGAACTGCCGCTCCCTCCCTGTGCCACTCACAGGTGAGATCCCATTTCCCGCCAGGCTTCACCGGCTTCACGGACAGCCAGCCAGAACGCCCACCCAGGAAAGCAGTGCTGACGGTGAACTCATCTGACATTGCCTGTTACCCAGAATAACTGTCACAGGGACGAGTCACGTACAGGCTGCTGGCCGATGAGCTAAAAATAACCAGGGAGGTGGAATCCACTTTATCCTCTGTCTGCCACAGTGAGAGTTTTGGGCTCCCCAATATTTCTCCCCCCTCAGTGAAAGCTGATGAGCTCTTGGGCACCACAGAGGAACTGCCAAACTATATTAGATATGGAGGCTATGCAGCCCAGTGTCCTGCCTCTGACAGTGGTTAGCATGCCCCTGCCTCCAGAGTGGAAAACTCTCCAGCATCACTTTCTGAGAGAGGGGCTGCCGTGCTTGGAGAGTCCAGAATTTGGAGAACAGCTGAGTGCTCTGGTTTAAAAGGCCATGCTGGTTTGGTGAACTTGCTGGCAGCTGAAAGAGCTCGGAGAGCCACGGTTAGCTTGAGTAGGGAGGGAAATGAACGTTGCTGGAGCCCCGCAAGCCACGTTGGGGAGGTTCACATGGGGGAGGTTCGTGGGCTGCAGATGGCCCCCGAGCTGTGAGTTTGAGACCCTGCTCTAGGCTGATGTTGCACCATTTTAATGAACAATTACAGGTAAGACAATTATTTTACTGGGGGCCAATTACTGTCATTATTTTACTTTTTCCAATCTTAGAAGCCCCTGCAGCATAGCAAAGACGGATGCATAAGAAATTATGGCAGCACTAAGTGGCAAAACTACCCCCGGTGCTCGTCCTTCTCGTGAACACACACAGCCCAAGCCCTCGCTCTGTGCAGGTGACACAGACAATGCCTCCAACAAGAATCAGTCAGTAAGAACCAGTGCGGGTGGTGGTGTTCCTTTTTCTTGTGCGCCCATAGGAGTAGATTAAGGTCCATTGCTCCCCTAATTCCTCCCACCTTTGCATGCAGCCAGCTGCCTGAACCTGAGCCCTACAAATCCCTGCCCCTGCTGGGCCCTTGATTCACATCACAATGCAGTAAAAGGAAATTGGGGAATCTTGAGTCCACCCTAACCTCACCAAGTCCCGTTAGCACGTGGCCAGAAGCAGGTGGCCAGCCAGGCTGCTTGCTACCTGATGCTCAGAGAACCCCTGTTACATTGCAGCCCTGAAGCTTGGGTGCCAAGTGTCCTGCCTTTAAGTCATCCCCTGTGGGTAAGGAACATTTAAAACAATGCAGTTCTGCAGTTGAGACAGCTGGGGGTAAAGAGCCAACACACAGGTCTGGTCTGGAGCCTTAAAATGCCAGCTGCCCTAGAAGAAGAGACTGTCACAGTTCAGTAGAGCTCCCCTGCAGAATGGAAAGTCTTCTGCGCGTTGGGAGGGATATGGCCCTGGGGCTCTGCCTGTATATAGGATTTCATGTCCCCACAGTTAAGGAGGGCCATCTAGGGCATGTCCGCACAACCTAGGATGTGACCCAGTGGGGTAGGGCACTTGCTTGAGAATGCTGCAGATAACAAAGCAATGAGTTTCTCTGCTTCCGTCCAACTGCACCGGCTACACATGGATTTGTGCAACCAGTCTTCCCTATTCTATTATAGCTATAGATGTATCACCTAAGATCTGAGGCCTTTCAGGTGGCTGTTGCTATGGAAACCACTTCCTAATAGTGTCAGCCCACAGGTTGGGCATATTTATCCTCAGCTGGCTTTCTAGGGAGCAGCAGCCTGTCTGGGAAAAGGAGTCTTGCCATTTTCCAAACACAAGGGAAAACCAGACTCTCCCAGCTAGCAGCCTTTAGAGACTATATCATATTTCAAAGGGGCATCTTGGAAGTTTTAACAGCATCTTCTGGTTCCAGCTATGCTAGAATCCTACTAGAGATGGATCCCTCCCCCACGCCACAAAGTTGAGAAATCAGTGGTAGAGAAAGGTGCAACACACACACACAAACACACGCGCCAGACCCACTCCTGTTGGCACAGGGGGTTGTAAATGATACTTGCTGTTACTAGCACCTGCTCTCTCTGCATACATGTAAACAGCTGGAGGTGGTGCTCAGAAATACGTAAGTGTAACCCACGCACCTCCTGGGTGTGGTGTTCTGTCCCATCTAGTGCCACCGGGACCACTTCGAGACAGAGTTAAAATGATTCTGCTCTACACACAGCCTTAGCTAAGAGCTAGTGGGCTTTCAGCTCATACAGTAGTGGCTCATGCGTAAAGCTCCAGAGGTCCCAGGTTCAATCCTGCCTGATGGTGTTACATACGCATTGTTTCTATGTTTTGCTGGACCTATGAAACTAGCTGTGTTCTGCAAAGGGCTTCCATCAGCACACTCCCTTTGCCTGGGGAGACATGGCTTAAAGTGTGTGTGGGGGTTCCTAGCATTATCCGGGAGCAACAGCTTTGATAGGACAGTGCATCGGCAACCCAGCTCAATTTTTCATTTTTTTGGCTCTGTCTGTGAGCTCCCGGGCCCCAAGCCCCTTTACGCACCGCTAGGAGTGAGGTGGAAATTCACCAGTGGGGGAAGGGCAGCTGGCATTATTGTTCCCCCAGGGACTCTGCTCAGGGATTACACCTTTACGTTTCCTCGAGGTTTTAATTGGGTCCCTACTGGTAAAGGCTGTTTAGGAAGCAAAAATGAATGAGGGCATCTCCTAATTGTCTCAGCCCCTCCTGTATTAAGCACTTTGAGAGCTGGGCTTCATAGTCCCTCCAATATAGCAGAGCTTACGGGGGGGAGGAGACAAATTCAGCTGATACAACATAGGGCTGCATCAGATGTTTCCAGCCCACACTCCCCGGAGTGGAACCTGCAGCAGTGGTGTGGCTTCTTGTAGGAACAATCAGAGCAGTGGGCCAGAATCATGATGCTCTCTGGCTTTTTGTGCAGGTGACATTACCAAGCTCCCCGCCACCCTCAGAAATCACTGATGCTTATGGAGTTCAGAAATTTCACTGTTTCTATTGTTAGCCGCACAGATTCATTTTAGAGGCATTTTGCACACAAGCCTTTCTGCTTCTAGCTTCATTTTACTGCCTCCCCAGGGCCAGGGGGTGTTGAAGAGCTCGAAGAAGCTTTCAAAACTCGGGGAGGTCTGGGATTTTGGAGTAGACGGCGCTTTTAAAAGCAGCTCCTAGTCAAGGCAAATATGTTTTTGTTTAATATTTAATGGACTTTCAAAAAAAATACCTTGATGCTACAGAAAAAGCATTTTAAAAATGAAGCCTTGTCGCTGAGGGAATGCTAGAGGTTGGATTTAAGCTGTCAGAAGCTCAGCTAGTTCACAGCCAAGGTTGCCAGCCACAAAAGTGTTATGGGATCGGGATCTAATGTAACTGGTCAGACATGCAGGGCAATGGTGCCAGGTAAGGTGTGCACAGCAGGGGATGTGTATATGGTAATCAACAGGGATCAAACCCCAGTCCTCCTGCATCAAAAAGCAGAGATTTCCAACACTTGAATAGAGCAAAGCTGCTTGAGAGGGGCGTAAGTAGCAGGCTGCTATAGCTGCCGGGCCCAGCTGCTAGGGGAAGACAATCAAGCACACTAAGCCAGTGTACTACAAGTGGCCTTCAGAAGCGGGCTGCCCTTTTTTGGACGGTTTAAGTTGCTGTGTCTGGAGCAAGGTAACCGAGAGTCCAGAGGCGAATGAAGAGAGAGAGAGCAGTGGGATGCACACGTGGAAACATTCGGCTCTTCCCCAGAAACTCTGCTTGCCATTCTGGCGCAGGGTACTAAAAGCACAAGCCTGCAAGCCCTCCTGCAGCCGGGCTCACGTGGGAGAGCTGCACATGGAGGACTTGCAGGATTGGACCCTAACTGACACCACAGTCAGCCAGTGCAACACAAGTTAGAAGTATTATACAACCTCAGAACAAACTCCTTGGCCAGTTGTATACTGAGGGTGCACAGTTTCCAGCGGCTGCCTTTTCCCACTTTTGCTGTGACCTGGTCTAAACAACCTTAGACTGAGTCACTGCTTGGGTGAGAAGCCTCAGAGATAATCTTCTAGGTGTTGCAGAATGTGGCACTTTCCTCTGTGCCAGTAACAAACCAATGCTCCTGCCTGGTACTAAGTGGCACTGCACAACCGAGGACCTGACAGCAAGGTTTATTAGAGAACTCAACACCCCTACTCTTGCAAAAATTGCCAAGTCCAATGAGTGGTGTATGGGAAAACCTGTGTTAAAATTACAAGCTCTCACTTTAAATGGTAAACTGTTTCCTGGTGCTTCTTACAGTATGTGGGGCTCTGCAGGGAAGCATGTGTGATCCAAGTCAGCCTGCAGAGAGCAGTCTGGAACAAAGTGAGTTGAGTGGTGCCCCTCCATTATAGGGAGCAGCCTGCTTTCTCTCTCTCTGGTTTTGGGTTCTTGTGTGTTAGGGTTCTAAATTGTAAAAAAATAAAATAATCTTACAGCCTTCCAACAAGAGTATTTTATGTTTTAATTTGGCTTGTGAGTGCACCTTGAACATAAAATAATCCAACTCCTGGAGATCCATTCTGCCTCCCTAAATTCCCTCTTGCAGTTTCAGTTGAGCAGGGTAGTCTTTACTTCCTGTCCTAAATGGATGTGTAGAATCTCTGTGATCAAAGATACAGATGCTTGCAGTACTCTGTGTGTTGGGGGCACCTGATCCCAGAATAGCCCACACAGGGTGATTGTGGAGTTTAGCATGTGTGAAGCCCTCAGACAGCCGCAGCTGTAAGGCTCTGCAGAAGTGCTGAGAAAGGAATCACATTCTATTTTCTAGCATCTGCCACAGTGAAGTGAGCAAACCTACTTAAGTGAATGGAACAGGGATGGTCCATTAACCTGATGTGTGAGGAAAAGCTTATGCTAGCCCTCTCCTGCCATCTCAGCTACTTCTTGCCAAGCCCGCAAACCCCTCCAGTAGCTTAGCTCTACTAATCTTCAGGAGACTGCATGGCTTTGTCTCCACCTCCGTTCTTACTTCTTCTTATTACCTCTCCTCCTCCCAGCTCCTTTTCTATCATTCTCCTCTCACCATCTCTATGCTTGGAAGTACCTCCCGTTCCCCTGCATCCAGCCTTGTCATTCAGTTCTCTGCCCCTCTCACATCTCCACCCTTTTGCATTAGGTGTTTGGTCCAATTGTTATGGGTATGTTTGTCCATGTTCCTTAATTAGTCATTTGGGGGGGGGGTGTCTTAAAAAATACTCCGTGCTTTTGTCACTTGAGCATTTCCAATCACCTAAAGGGTTAACAAACGGAGCTGCCTCATCCCTGGGAGGTTGATAAAGTATCATTCTCAGTTTACAGATGGGGGAAACAGGCACAGAGAGAGGACATCACCTGCCCAAGGTATCTCAGTGAGTCGGGGCAGAGCTAGAACCACACAGAAGATCTGTGAGCTCTGTGAGTCTATCTGTCCCCCACCTATGATTTGCAGAGGACCCTGTGAACAGTGTGCCTCCTATATTTAAGATAGGATGTCTGATGGGAAGGTGATCTGAGAATCAGAGTTGAGCCTTGCACCATTTTCTTTCCTTTGTGAGGCATGAAGCAGATTGAAATGGATTTGCCTCATGGTGAGATATGTACAAGAGGCCATCACTAACTGTTTGAAGTCCAGAGAGATCAAGCTTCAGCAATGTTAGTCTATGAAACAAGCTGCCCCTGCCAGTAAAATACAAAGGGGGCCAGTTTTATCCATTCTCTCACTTACCTAGGTGCTTTTTGATCTTGGCTGCCCCAAAGATTTCTGTCTGTAAAGTCCTTATGGCCCCTCTCTCACGCCAGTCATTAGCGGGTTTATCCTTCCACACCCCCTAGAAGTAAGGCAGTGCTAATATGCCCCTTGTGCAGATGGGGAACTGAGGCACAGAGAGCACGCGTACATCTACACAGTGACGCTCCAAGCCTGCGTCGTCAGACCTGGGCTCCCGCTGCCAGGTTAAAGAGTCGGGCAGGCCGTGGGTTTTTTTAAGCCGGAACACCAGCCCAAGCCACATCTGCACAGCTCAGTTCAGTGCAGGAGGCTCACTGCTACAGACCATGTAGACATAACCTAAGGGGCTTGCCCCAGGTGGGGGGAGCAAGGAATTGAACCCAGATCTCAAGTCCCAGGTTAGCGCCCTAACCACTGCACCACCCTCCCTCTCCTGATAAAGCTGGCAGTGTAGGAAGACTCTCAGGCTGGTATTTTCAAAGAAGCTCGGTGAGAGAACAAGAACATCCTGTCTCACAGAGGTGGGTGGGAGAGATTCTCCCTTGAGAGCACCTAGTTCACTCCCCAGATTACCATAAAGGTGAGATGGAAACTCTCCAATCATTTGATTGATCATAAGACTCTATTGACCCCCCAAGTGAGAGTCCCTCTCTGTGTCCAATTGATCAGCATTCACCCATATACAGAACAAGGGTGCCAAGAAGAGTTGGGAGCAAATCCTCTCCCTGATCGGCTTAGAAACCAGTGCAGCTGGGGAGCCCAGACTCTTCCCCTCCAGTGAGTCAGAAATAGCCGTGTCTGCTTTCTTCACAGCTGAAGCCGACACCGTAAGGTCACACAATACAATCCCGAACAGATGTTAAAACATGGAGGATCTGGGACACAGCAGGGGAACTGGACTGCAGGCGTTTGAAGGGGGGAAAGGATGTGCAATTATTTTTTTATATTGCAAGATGATCAGAGGATTACATAACCCCTCCCCCCCACACACACAATTTCTCACGCAGCTTCAACGGGTCCTTTTTCACACATATAGGTGAGGTTTGGGCAGTCACCGCTGTGGAGAGAGCACCACAAACTCCGCTGCCGTCCAAGCAGGAGGTAGCCTGCTAAGACCACCCTAGCTTGTGTCAGGCTGCAACTGAAGTCGGCAGACTTGATTAAGAATTAAACAGCTTTTTATTCACAATGATTACAGGAGCTGCTGCCGACTCACCCCGTTCTCAAGACCTGCCTCTTTCATTTCATCATGTGTTTAACTGCTTTTCCCTTGGACAGAGGACTCCTCACTCTACATTCTTCTCTCTAGGCTTTGAGAAGTAAGTGCTCAAGATTATGGGAGCTGACAATCATCCATTAATCATAATTTTGGGGGCTGATCCAAAACCTATTCAGATTGATGGAAAGGCTGCAGTGGGTGTTAGAAAAGGCTCTTGTTGAATGGCCCTGTGTTGCATTGCCTTTACCATCAGGCCGATAGACGACTAGCAGGCGTTCAGCCCTCTACCACACAGAGTTCTGTAAGTATTCCCATCTCTGGAGCAGCCTTCTCTCTCTTGTTACCATTGCTGGCAGTAGACCGGTTCGCAGCACAACCAGTTTCTCGGTTGGGATGTTTCCTTTCAGTCTTCCATCCTGCCCAAGTCCCTTGCTCATTTTGATTCCCCTGCATGGCTGACCAAGGCTTGATTTTAACTAGACCTAGGCCAAGCTTATTCAGCAAATATGCATTTTTCAGGGCACCAAAACTATTTGCAAATTCAGGGTGAATTCAACAAATAACTTTGGTCAAAAAAACTCTGAAACCTCAAAAATGTCCATTTTTATTCACCATTTAACAGAGTGCTGTGTTTCAATGGGGTATGCTCTGCCCTACTTACAAATTCATTCCTTTAAAAGGTTTAGCTATAAATCTGGGATAGTGATGTATTGCTACACTAGGATGTGCTTTAGCGGGCTAACTGGTGTGTGCTTTGGAGGAGTCGTGATACCCAAGTATGAAGACGGGCCCGATCCTGACTTCAGTAACTCCTAATTGCAATCAGTGGAGCTATAAAAACATCACAAAAGGAAGATCAGGCCCAGAATATCTTCAGCACAAATAGATGAGCATCAAGCACTGGAACCAAAGCCCATTGCAGACTATGGGAGGCTTTTCCTTGACTCTACTGGGCTTTGGATTGGGCCCCTAAAACCACTTATTGCTATTCAAGTGTGGCCCTTAGCATTTTACTTTTAAACAAGTGCTTTAAAACACTTGGGGGGAGGGGGGGGAGCTTTGAACAGTATCCTTCTACTGTGAATATAATTCCTAATGAAATAATGAGGAAAAAATTACGGGAAAAAGTTAAACTGACCACTCCACATGACTATTTTGCAAACACTCAGGCCAAATACTGATGCCTTAAAATTAGGCCCTTAAATCCATTTTTAGGCTCTTGAGAACACTATTTTTCAAAGGTCTGTTTGGTGATTTTACAGCTGTGCTTGAAAAAGTCTTTTGTAAGCTTTAGTAGTTACTAGGGTTGTTTGTTTAATTTGTGTTTTTTCAGTACCAGGAGGAGGTTATATGGCGCTTTACCAAATAGTAAAAAAAGAGATTTTGCTTATCAGGGGTGACTATTAAAGTTAGATCTAGTACAGCAAGTGACACCACAGAGGGGAAGGTCAAGAGGTAGGTTGTTAGTTGCTTTATAAAAAATCTTGTTCTAAGCTGAGGAAGCGAAACCCAGAATAAAAAAAACCAACTACCACCCAAAACCACAGGAGTAGAAATCAGCCTAGGGAGTTCAGCCAAACATGGCTAATAGAGCTGAGCAGGAAATTCTCCCCAACCCCACCCCCACAGCAAATTCCAAGCATAAGAAAAAATTGTTTGTCAAAATATTGATGTTATGTATTTATTGACAAAAACAGGACATTTCCCCTGGAAGCATCCACGTCAACAAAATAACCATTTTCTGTCAACAACTCTTAGATGGAAATTGTTTGACTAGTTCTAGTAGAGTCTTGAGGGAGGGATCTGATAGAGTAGATTATCATTTATAGAGCAAAGAGTCCTGTGGCACCTTAAAGACTAACAAAAGTATTGAAGCATAAGCTTTTGTGGGCTAATACCCACTCCGTCGGCTGCATATCATTTATAGAACAGTAGCATCTAGAGACCACAATGAAGTTTGGTTGTACTAGGCCAGGGGTAGGCAACGTATGGCACAAGTGCCAAAGGCGGCATGAGCTGATTTTCAGCGGCACTCACACATCTTGGTTCCTGGCTACCGGTCTGGGGGGCTCTGCATTTTAATTTAATTTTAAATGAAGCTTCTTAAACATTTTAAAAACATTATTTACTTTACATACAACAATAGTTTAGTTCTAGATTATAGGCTTATAGAAAGAGACTTTCTAAAGACATTAAAATGTATTACTGGCCCGCAAAACCTTAAATTAGGGTGAATAAATGAAGTCTCGGCACACCACTTCTGAAAGGTTGCCAATCCCTGCACTAGGCACTATATGTACATATAGTAAGACAGTCCCTGCCCTGAAGGGCCTACAGTGGAAATAGTCAAGACAGCGAAAGGGAGTGAAAAAGGAAGGATTCTGATCCCCATTTTACAGAGGAGGAGCTGAGACACAGTGATGAAGGGACATGTCTGCCTGTCCCAGTCCCATGCCTTAACCACAAGGCCATGCTTCCTCTCTACGGTTGCATGTGGTTGTTACCGGCATGAGAAGCAGCATCCCTCTGTGGACTTCCCCTTTCTCCTACGGACCCAAGAATGTGAATGGACACCTGCCCTACAGAGGGTGAAAAGGGCCGGATGGGATCAGCCCATTGTGTTCCACTGATGGAATATATCTAGTGGCCATGCAACTGGGTCCTAATAAACTTTTCTCTAACAGACTAGAAGCTGGTGGAACTATGAGAAGCAACATCCTATATAATAATCGGCTACAGACGGTGTGTGAAGCCGTCATGCGCAGTAGAGACGGCCCTGACGAGCGGCATGCTGGGGGTTGTAGTTCGGAGGCACAAAATGGCCACCGCGCGTGCCCGCCTGAGGGATCCTCACTCACATGGAGCTACAGCACCAAGGAGCAGTTAGACATATAAGTTAGCTGGGCTGTCGGGCGCATGACGAGGGGTTGAGGGGGGAGGGAGCTGAGCAGGGGGGAGTCATTGCAAGGGGAGGGGGCTGGGAGGGAGGGTCGTTGGGGGGGGAGGAGGCTGAGCAAGGGGGGGTCGTTGGGGGGAGAGGGAGCTGAGCGAGGGGAGGTCGTTGGGGGGGAGAGGGAGCTGAGCGAGGGGGGGCCGTTGGGGGGGGAGGGAGGGAGCTGAGCGAGGGGGGGCCGTTGGGGGGGGAGGGAGGGAGCTGAGCGAGGAGGGGCCGTTGGGGGGGGAGGGAGGGAGCTGAGCGAGGGGGGGCTGTTGGGGGGGAGGGAGGGAGCTGAGCGGGGGGACTGTTGGGGGGGAGGGAGCTGGGTGTGGGTTGGAGGGTGGGAGCTGGCCGAGGGGTAGGCGTTGGGTGGGGAGCTGGGCAAGCGGGGGGGTGTTGGAGTGGGGGGGAGAGAGCTTAGCAAGTGGAGGGGGGCCGCAAGCCGTTTCCATTGGCCCGTGTCCACGGGCTTTTACACTAATATGTATATAAACCGCTCTAGGTACCAAAACAGCTGAGAATGACTGCTGCTCCAATCTAGAAACCTAAAGAGGTGCACAAATTGAAGCCAGTATAACCTAGAGTCAAAAGCTCATTGTTATTTTGACTGCAAAAGCTGAGATCTTAAAAGGCCCCAGTCGAGATAGGGCCACCAATGGGGCAGGCACCATTGTGTCCACATAGTTTATACTTACCCTGAAGAGCTTACTTCTAAAGGGAAAGACAAAAAGCCAGAAGGTAACAAAGGGAAGTGACTTACCCAAAATCACATAACAAATCAGTGGCAGAGACAGGAGTACAATCCAGGGCTCCTGAGTCCCAGTCCAGTGGCCTATCCACTAGACCACACTGCCTCTCAATCCAAACATTTCAGTGGAGCAACTTTTGAGGTATACGCATTTCCATAAAGCCATGTCACTCCCATTATCAACACCATTTTGATCTGCCAGCCCTCCAGCAAAGCCTCATGGTCACCGGTTATCAACAGACACATCTCCCGATGATCAGTAATCTCAGTCCTCAAAAACTCCTCCTTATTTATCCCCAAACCAGTGGTATTTGTGGCCAGGAAGAGAAAGTCCCATGCAGTTATCAACAGGGCTCTGTGTCTTAGTGTTGTAGTGTTTATCCTTATTGAAAACCACTTACCAGATCACACTCTTACACCCGGACACCTTCCCGGAGAGCAGCCTCTGGAGCGGGAAAGCAATTCACAATTCCTGGAGAGAGACAGGAGATCAAACACAAGGTTAAGAATGGTGCCAGCAGAGTCCCTGAAGGTTCTTGGGAAGCACATAGAGTCAGGCTTGACAAAGCCCTAGCTGGGATGATTTAGTTGGGGATTGGGCCTGCTTTGAGCAGGGGGTTGGACTAGATACCGCCTGAGGTCCCTTCCAACCCTGATCTTCTATGATTCAATGCTGACCCTCACTAGCACAGAGAGGGCTCCACTCCTAGGTATTCCACTATTAGTGGTAAATATGTCCATTAGCCTGTAATGGGATGTTAGATGGGATGGGATCTGAGTTACTACAGAGAATTCTTTCCTGGGTGTCTGGCTGGTGAGTCTTGCCCACAGGCTCGGGGTTTAGCTGATCACCATATTTGGAGTCAGGAAGAAATTTTATTCCAGGTCAGCTTGGCAGAGGCCCTGGGTTTTTTCACCTTCCTCTGAGCATAGGGCACAATTCACTTGCTGGAGGATTCTCTGCACCTTTTAGTCTTTAAACCATAATTTGAGAACTTCAATATCTCAGACATAGGTCAGGGGTTTACTATAGGAGTGGATGGGTGAGATTCTATGGCCTGCATTGTGCAGGAGGTCAGACTTGATGATCCCTTCTGACCTAAAAGTTTATTAGTCCAGGAGTACCGGCCTCTCAAGTTTGCTCGTATATATCTGCCGGATCAGAACTGTTCTCCTTATTCAGAGAGACAAGGTGGGTGAGGTAATAGCTTTTATTGGACCAATTTCTTAGGTGAGAGAGAAAAACTTTCAAGCTTACAAACTTTCAATCTTCAGACTTTGAAGTGCTTCTTTGGGTCTGGGAAATGTACTCAGAGTGTCACAGCTCAATGCAGAAGTTGGACCAACAAAAGCTATTACCTCACCCAGCCTGGTTCTCTAATAACCCACTACCAATGTGGTTACAACACCACTGCATATTCATTATTCAGGGCATTTACTTTAAGCTTAAAAAAAAAAGCCATGTTTGCTCTGGAGTGATGTTTAATAAAATCTGGAGATTTGTAAAAGTTCTTATGGTAATAGGATCCCATGGGGTGAAAAGCAGCATTGAAGTGACTAGCACTGTAGAAGCTAGATACAGAGAGATACTACGAAGAGAGTTCTGGTAAAGGGTTGGTGTGACTATTGAGTCAATAAGACTTCCAGTGACCACCATAACTTGGGAACAGGCCCTCAGTGAGTGGACCGAGAGTAGCACATCAATATAGTCACCATGCCCAGAATTGCAATTAATCCACATTGTGACATATCTAGGGTACTGTAAAGATGACACTTAGCGTTGGTGTGAAAATTGGGACAGCCCAAAATGCGGAGATCTTAAAACATAAGATGCATCCCAGACCTCCATGCAGTCATCCAGCTGAAAGGGGATTCTTTCCACAGCAGTGTGCAGTGCAGGGTAAGTTTTCATCCTGCCCCTTTCACATCTAGCTGGGATTCCCCTGCCTCCATCCCACTTAGCAATAGGAGAAGAGCAGAGTGGTCATTGTTTCATGTAGCAGTGGCTGAGGAATCCACATTTCTAAAACTAAACCAGCTCTTTGTTAAGCAGTGATACCAGGTAATATTCCAGCCATGGGCACACAGACTAGCTTCCTGGTGCCTCCTCCAAACTCTTCCCTCCAAGTTCCATGCAGATCGCTACAGTCAGGAGGACCCTTTGACACTGCTTTGTGATACACCAGGGGTTCTCAGCCTGGGGTATCGGTTTCAAAGGATAGGCAGTGCTCAGCCTGCATGACCTTTAAGAGATGCCACTGCTCTGATTATCAGGATGGGGATTAATTTGGTGCTGAAATTGCTCCCTGAAGGATGGAATATGAGGCTAGCTACACCAGTGATAACTTGTCAAAACTTTGTTTAATGCTAGTTGATCTCTGTGTGAACAATGGGGCTAACGCATTATCTTCTTACAGCTATCAGCACTGTGGGTTACCATCACATGTAGCAGACCCCAGCACTCCCAAGGCAATAAATACCAAGTGCAATGAAACCCGTAATGAAATCCCAGACTAAGAGGCTATTGATTGTCTAATATTTTCTTTTAAAATGTACATGAATGGGGAAAGATGCTTTTTTGGGAGAGACACTCAATGACCCAAGCAAAGGGGCCAGAAGGAAATGCCACAGACGATGTGTTTACTCCAAAGTAGCCTGATTTTGCAACAAACACTTTCAGGCATGTATCTCCATTCTCCTGACGAACATTAATTAGGCATCAAAACACTTCTGTGAGGAAAGTACATTACTGCCCTGAAGTGGAGGGAATCCATGACTTCCATCGACCTCAGTGACATTTTCTGCTGCGGGGCTGGAGCTCCAAGCCAGCCCCTCCCTCACAGTTTCCACCTTGGTTGGGGGGGACCCACAGTTGCCCTGCTGAAGCCAGCGATCCCTGCATCTCTCAGTTTCTCCAGGGGCAAGGGGACCCTGCAGCAGCCCAGCCCCACAGGCAGGGGGACCCCACAGCTCCCATTCACTGCAGCGGTGGGGGGACCCAAGGGCCCAAGCAGCAGTGATTGCTAAACTCACCAACCCCTTTTATCAGGGACAGGTCAGGGGCTTCCCTGTTTATTGCACAGGAGCTCTCCATGACTTTTACTAAAAATATCCATGATGAAAACTTGTCTTTATTGCTCTAGAATAAACCTATGCTATCACTGAGCTTTCCCTTCATATTAGTCACATGGAGAGGACGGCTGGGGGGACGACACATGTTGGGACAGCCCTTCAGCCAGTGTCCAGCCCCATAGGTCTGTTTTTTTGATCAGCATCATGCCACTGAAGTCAATGCTGATTTACATAGATCTGACCCCTTTGATGTCCTTAATTTATGTCCTGTGCTCCGGCTGTGAGGGGCTCTCCTTACCAGTCACAGTCCACACACAGGCAGCGGCTTGCCTGTTATTCTCACACTGCAGCACAGCAATATATAATCCCCTAATGGCAGGGCAGAGACATTAAGGAGCGTGTACCGGTTGTAGTGTTTGTACTTCTCGCATTTGTGTGTGTTGCCCACCACGCACTTTTGATGCCTAAATGGGGCTGAGAAAATAAGAGGCCTGGGCCAAACTTTCAGAAATTCTAGATACTCAGCCCCTTTTCAGAGGTGCCGAGTATGCCCAGTTCCCATTAACTTTGGGTGGAGCTATGGGTCTTCAGCACCTCTGAAAATCAGTACCACAGAGGCTCAAGTTGAATATCTAAAAGGCAGTGGACACTTTTCAAAGTTTTGGCCCTCCTCTTCCAACAGGATTTCAGTTCCTGGAGGTGAGAAATTGAAGCAGTTTTCTTATTTTTTCCCCTCCTCAAACAAGATGTTAAAAGCCTGTGAAACAAATACAGTTATAGAATCAGAGGACTGGAAGGGACCTCGAAAGGTCATCTAATCCAGTTCCCTGCACTCATGGCTGGACTAAGTATTAACTAGTTCCTGCAGAGAGAGGTGTATACAGAGTTATAAGAGGGAAACCAAATGCCACACAACATGGCAAGCACAGGAGACAACCTCAGCTCCATTCTCCAGCCAGAAACAGGGTCTGGGAAGCTTTACAAGAGGCAGCAGATCAGTTCTCAGTCAGCTTATGGCTCAGCTGCAGGTGGATCATGCTACATACCTGAGGGTGCCTATGTAAAGTCAACAAAGTCCTGTGGCACCTTAAAGACTAACTATAAAGTTTTGAAGCATGAGCTTTCGTGGGCTAATACCCACTTCGTCGGATGTAAAGTCAAGTTCCTTTGGCTTTTCAAGGATTAATATGATCCACCAGTAGACTCCAGGAGGCAAAATGTTCCTTTCACCTTACAAGTGGTGAGCTGCAGAAGGGACACATGGTGCCCTCTGCCAAAACCTCTCCTGGGGAACTGCTCCTACTTCAGAGATGCAGAGAAGAGCAACAAATCCCAGAAGATCCCTCTCCAAACTAAACACAAGAAAAAATAGATTCCAAGAAAACACAATAAATGCTGCCATGGTCAGTTCAGAGAAGCTAAAAGCTGAAGGTGCTACTGCTCTCTTCCCAGCACACTTGATTGCACACCTGAGTGAGTACACAGCTGGCTCCCTTTAAGGGGATAATGATGCCCTGCTGAAACTGCAGCTATGCTCTGCAGACTTATCTGCTATGCAGAAATGTTTGATGTGGGATCACATCATACCCTGACCTGGTAACAGACCTTTTGGTGAGAATACTTGGTATTAATGAACAGAGGCCTCAGTGTTTGCAATGAAAGGTACAGAACCCAACTGAGTCCAAGAGAGTTTCTTGCAGCTGCAATGGTCTCTGTGCACACATCTCAGGGCATTATTCTTTATTTGCACATTCAAAAATATTAATTATGGCTATGTCAAATAATAATTCATGGCAAAAAAAGGATGAAGGCTGAAGCCATGTGATGGAACATAGGAGCAGGTGAATAGCAAGATTCAGACATTATAACCAGACCTCCATCTCCCCAAGTCTGCAACAGATTTTAAAAAGATCTTCAGTTTATACATGTTATAGGTGACACAGGGTTACAATGTCCTGTTGGACCGGAATCTAGATATAGGCTCATTGTGTCTTGGATTGTTTGGTTCAAGCCACGTAGTTTGCAGAGGAAATATAGATTAAAGGAATTCCTAAATTCTAATTCCTGTAATTGAGTGTGGGGCCTGGGGTGAACCATTTTATTCTTGGTGCCCGAGTTTCTCCATCTGTAGAATGAGGATACTATTTCTTCACCTCATCAGAGTGTTGTGAAGCTCAGTGAGTTAGTTTGTACATTGCTATAAAGCATAAGAGCTGTGGCCCAGAACACACAGGTAGTTATTTTGACTCCTAACTTCCATTGCCTTCAATGGAAGCTAGGAGCCAAAATACCTTGTGAAACTGGGCCTAAATGATGACAATGTTTTGGAGATAAAAGTACATCACTGTGGAAACCGCTCCTCACCCCCCAAAAGATGCTATGGCAGTCAGTATTGGTTGGTGACGGAAGAATGGGGAAACTATGAACGGAAAATTCCCTTCCGAGTCTAGCTACTCTCAAACACAAAAATGGCAAATAACCAAATTTCCTGTAGTCATCAACCCTTACTGAATACTTATTTGACCATAACTGAAAGCCCCATTCCACTTATTCACCACACTCTCCATAAAATATCACCTTGAATGCCTCTTCTCTAAAAGTGTTGTTGCAGCCCTGTTGGTCCCAGGATAACATAGGCACAAGGTGGGTGAACCCAGACCTGACCAAGAGCCTTGCGTAGCTCAAAAGCATCTCTTTCACCAAGAGAAGTTGGTCCAATGAAAGATATTACCTGAGCTGCCTTGTCTCTCTTATGTAACAATCATCCTCAGCTGAAAGGTGCTCTCCCAATCGTAGGTCTTGCTCCATACACCCTTATTCTCAGGAAATTAGCCTTACTTACATAGCTAGTCTCCTTGACAGAGAAGCCCATGAGCAGAGAAGAAGGATGGGCTAGTGGTCAAGGCACTAAACGTGGACTCCTGGCAGAGCCAAGAACGGACCCTCAACCTTCCTATATGACTTGCCCAAGGTCATTTAGACCCAGCTTACCAATGGCTGTTAGGTGCCTAAATACCAATGAGGGTCTGGCCTTACTCTCTCTGTTCCTCATGGGCAAAATGGGGACCTAACTGTGTAGTGAGGATAAATATTTGGGAGGGGCCACATAAAAATGGAGCTTGAGCAGCTAATGTGAATTACGAGGGCCCCCCCAAAAACACTGACCTGGAGAGGTCACTGGTCATTGCATAAATAAATACACTCCCCCCCCCCCCCAAGGTAGCTGCAGCGCTTTGCCCACCTCTTGCTAGCCAGGAGAGGTGGCTCTGGTTTCCTTGGGGCCTCCTGGAATCACCAGAGCGGCGGGCGGAGAACTGCTGGTGCGGAGGACACGCGGTCAAGGCGAGGTGTTCTCGGGCTACCCCGGCTGAGGAGAGGGGCTGCAGGCAGCGCGTTCTCGGTCACGGCCAACATCCAGCCGGCCGCCCCCAGACTTGTGAGGGGGCAGCAGCCAGGGGGGAGTGCAAGGAGCGGGGGTCTCGCGCGCCCTGCAGCTCCCCCCCCCCCCGTCGGGGTCTCGCGCGCCCTGCAGCTCCCCCCCCCCCCCGTCGGGGTCTCGCGCGCCCTGCAGCTCCCCCCCCCCACGTCGGGGTCTCGGGCGCCCTGCAGCTCCCCCCCCCCCCACGTCGGGGTCTCGTGCGCCCTGCAGCTCCCCCCCCACGTCGGGGTCTCGTGCGCCCTGCAGCTCCCCCCCCCCCCGTCGGGGTCTCATGCGCCCTGCAGCTCCCCCCCCCCCCGTCGGGGTCTCGCGCGCCCTGCAGCTCCCCCCCCCCCGTCGGGGTCTCGCGCGCCCTGCAGCTCCCCCCCCCCCGTCGGGGTCTCGCGCGCCCTGCAGCTCCCCCCCCCCCGTCGGGGTCTCGCGCGCCCTGCAGCTTCCCCCCCCCCCGTCGGGGTCTCGCGCGCCCTGCAGCTCCCCCCCCCGTCGGGGTCTCGCGCGCCCTGCAGCTCCCCCCCCCCCCCCCCCGTCGGGGTCTCGCGCGCCCTGCAGCTTCCCCCCCCCCGTCGGGGTCTCGTGCGCCCTGCAGCTCCCCCCCCCCGTCGGGGTCTCGTGCGCCCTGCAGCTCCCCCCCCCCCCGTCGGGGTCTCGCGCGCCCTGCAGCTCCCCCCCCCCCCCCGTCGGGGTCTCGCGCGCCCTGCAGCTCCCCCCCTCCCCCGGGGGGGGGGGGTGTCCCGGCCGCGCTGGGGCCCCTCCCTCCACGGGGCGGGGCCGGCCCGGCTCAGCCTCCCCAGCGCTCGGCGGCGGGGCCCTTTAAACCCCGCCGGGCAGGGGGCGGAGCAGGGGGCCGGGCCGGCCGCGGTGCGCAGGGGCTGCCTGGCATCTCGTCTCCGCCGGGATAGACACGAGCCGGGCCCGCCCGTGGGGTCCCCCCCACCCCCGGCCGCCAGCGCCCCGGAGACGGCACCCGCCCCGCGCCCGCAGCCTCCGCGCCCCGTAAGTGCATCGCCCGCTCCGCCGGCAGCCGCGGCCGCCGCTCTCCGCGGGGCTGGCCCGGGGCCGTGGCTGAGAGGGGGGGAGGATTTGGACCGGGGCTGGGGGGGGCGGGGAGTCTGAGCCTGGCTGGGGGGGGCTTCGAGGGGGGAGAACGGAGCCCCCCTTCCCGCGCTGCTGCCCCCCCCCGGAATAATGCGGGGGGGTCGCCTTCTCCCGGCCGTGGAGCGCCCTTGTTCTTCCAGGGGCGGGGGGCGCGGCTCTGATTTCCCCCCCCCCCCCCCCAGGGCTGTTCTCATCCGTGGATCCCGGTTGGCTGTTTAAGGAAAGGTCTCCCGGGGGACACTGGCGTTGCTTTGGGTCTGTGCGCTCAGCACTGAGCAGGGGAAATCCTGGGATCCCAGCGTCCCACTGATTTCCCCCCCCCCCCCCGCCTTCCCCTTCAGCCCCTTAACCTGGTGCGTGATTGATTGAGGTTCCCGTTTAGCTGATGATTGATGTCTTGTCCCTTCTGATGCAAATGACAGGGACTCCCCTCCTCGGATCCTTCAGTGCAGGAAAGGGTTAGAGACCAAGGATAGACCATAGGGTCCCGGACTCCTGGGTTGATCCTGTCTGTCTGTCCTTGCTTGCTGGAAATTCAACATCTCTAGCTACTATCTCTCTCTCTTCTCCCTCCCTCCCCCTTTTTAAGAGACACTAAATCTCGATGACAGCCCAGAGTGGCTCTAAACTAGGTCTGTAATGATGCAACTGTGGCATGGTGTATAGGTAGATGTGTTTTGTTTAAATGTTTGATCACCTAAAAGGTGTGGGGTCTGAACTTCCAGCGCGGGGTCTCAAGGGCCGTGCTGGGGGACTCTGACAACAGGTATGAATTTTTGGGCAGGCAGGTCCTGGCGAGAGGTGTAACTTGTGTGATTGCTTGGCAGGCTTTTATTATTGGTAAATGAAAGAGGTTGGCCCTATTTGTCTTGCAAGGTGCAGGGGAAGTGAATGGGTTCTTTGAACCTTGCAGGCCCAAGGTGTACGTGGGTGTTAATTAATATATAAAAACCATGCCTAGTCCTTTAAGTACTCTCTTTTTTTTTTTTTTTTTTTTTTTTAGGGCCTCATGGGTTTCCCTGTTGCTCACAGTGCTCTCTTTGGAGAGATTTGCATTTCTGTTTTAGCAAGTGGTTTTCCCTCCTGGGGACCTGATCCTGAGAAGTACAGAGCACCTGCAACTCCCCGGCAGTCAGTGGACTCGATTCTCCTCTTTACTCTCCTGATTCTGCAGTGTTATAAGTGTCGATTTTAGGGAAATTGCTCCTGATTTGCATTGTGTAAGTGACAGAATCAGACCCATGTCTTTGGGCAGCCCGGGGACTTCGTGACACTTCTGTTTATCTTTAGTTTCTGTTGATGCTGTTTTGTAACAAATTGGACTAGAATACAATAGATCCATGCTTTAGAAATTTGAAATGTATCCTTCTTGAGACCATGTTATGGGAGGATGTATGACCTTCAGGAGCCAAAAATTAAGATACTGTGATTCCAAACGCCTCTAAACTATCCGTTCCATTACTGCTCAAAATCCTTGCATATTGCAATCTTTTATCTTATCTACCAAAAAGTGAATGTTTGTTCCTGTACATGTCACAGCTCCTTATGTGCCTTAGGTAGGATATTCAAAAGCATCTGAATGATATCGGAGAACTAGGCCTTTGAAAATCAGTGGGTCATGTGCTCCTATGTCCCTCTCCTGAAAATCCGAGTCCCTCTCCTTTGGTACTTTCGGGGATGTATATAGTCTCTTGTCTTTGCACTCTCACTCATCAGAAGAGAAGCTAAGCTGGTTCCTCAGTATCCCCTGGATTTGATTAAGAGCTTTGCAAAGCCATCCACATCTTTATGTAGTGAACATCCCGGCACATTGCTCAGTAGCACTCACGGTTTTTTTGCTATAACACTGCCTCGCACCCAAATATGTCAGTTAAATAACTTGCGTTTATTTAAGTCACTTAATTCTTTCCTGTCTCTAACAGTGGGATGTCTGGCATCTCTCACTATTAATTGGAAACCAATGCATTTGCGTGTCTGTTAATTTGTACTGTATTTCAAGGGCTGCCTTTCTCCTTGGGTTTTCCCCTTTACTTTTACAACTCGCTGTCTCACTTAGCTCATTAAAGCTATTTATTTATTTATTTTGTGACAGTGTGGTCAGTCCTGAATACCTTCCTTTGGAGCTGATGCTCATTCCCCCTGCTGCTGAATCAGCTGTGAAAGTGTGTTTTGATATAGCTTGCGGTGGCTTTTGTTTTAAAACTTGTTGCCTCCCTCTTTCTCGTTGCTCACATTCAAGATTTTTCTCTAGGTTTGGAATTGTGATTTTTCTGTTACAGCTCCCCCAACTTGTCTTCTTTCTGCTCTTCCTCCTTTTTTGGCCACATCACCTCAACTCTTGGGGTCTTCTGTATGTGTGGGTCTCTCACCTGCTCCCCTCTGCTATGACCACCTCAATTTCCTGCCATTCTTTGGTCTCTGGAGTCCATCCTGTATCAAACAGTTGCTATCAACCATTTCTTGATGCCAACAAACTTCCCAGATAGCATCCTGTCTAATGCTTCCTTCCTACATTATAAGTATCCAAGATAGGGACCTCTCTGCTTTATACGTGACTCTGGCACTGATGGGGAGAGTAGGAGTCTACCCAGAATTCTTGGCTTCCCCCTTTCCCTCCTCCTAACTACTGTGTAGTGTGCTATGAGCTAGTAGGTTGCTGCTGTCCACTCCAGAGGTGGTTGCATTTCACTAGTGCTGTGCTTGTAGATCTGGAACTGTAAAACTCCTTCAATCTAGAAACATGACTTGTGAGCTCCAAAGGAATGTGCCAGCCAGCCCTTCTGTACTGGAGGAAAACGGCAGCCATGGAGGGTTAAGTGGAAGGGATGCTTCCTGGGGTAGCGTGAATGGCTTTCTCTCCTTTATGGGAGAAGGTGGGAACAGTGTCTCCTTGTGGGGCTCATTTCTCTCCCCTGCATATTGATTGTGTGTCTGCAGATCTGTTGTGATGAGGGTGAACTGCCCTTACTCCACTCAAGCAGAGACTTGTGCTCAACTGTGCAGTCAACTGGGTCTCAGGGAAGACAACAGGGTTGCACAGGGAGGGCACAGACAAGCACGGGCTTGAATGTTGTTTCCCAGTCTCTAGAATTTAGGGCAGGGAGGAGCCTTCTTCCCTTGCTGGGCTGAGGCTGAGGCCCTAGCAAACCATCCTGCATTCTTTGCTTATGCCCTGCAGGCCAAACAGCTGGGAACCTCCAGGGAAGTCCCTTCTGCCCTGAAGAGAGCACCTGTGCCAGGAAGGGGAGGTGTTGTCTCCCTGCTCCATTCAATTTGTGGTCTCTGTCCTGAGAGTATCAATGTGATTATAGCTCGTGGGACACAGACTGGGCTGAGTCCCGTATACTCGCTTCACACAGCCCGCTGAACGGCCGCCAGTACCGTCTGCTTGACAGTAGCAACTAGGCTGCCCTGGGTCTGGTGACCTGGAAACAAAAGGTCGTGTATCCTCTTCCCAACCTGCTCAGCCACCCAGTCCCTCCTGAAATGAAAGTGAGGAGAGGCAAGCCACAGTGTGAGCAAGTCCAACCCTTGCTCTGTCTGCTTGATCTAAAAGATCCCAAGAGCTTGAGTTGGCATGTTGGGGATTGTTGGAGCCTTTTAAAGCTAGAGGCCTCTCCATCGCGTCACTTAAGTCTGCCTCCAAATCCCGAGAACTTACCGGCGAGTCCACCCCACCCTGATCTGTGTCTCCCATCTTGCATGTAAGCTGCTGCCAAGACTCCAACATGGTCTTGCTGTTGGAACTAGGGAACGTTACTGTCTGGGCCACATCGGAATCTGTCCTGGCTGAGCCAGCAGGAGTTGGGTTAGTCTGTCTTAGCTGGAAGTCTCCTCATATCTTGCGTTGTTGTATGTTTTATTGTACAATGTGGTGCTGCCTAGTGAGATAGAGTAGGTAGGGAGCATTTGAGGTTAGAGCCATAACTGGGAAGTATAGAAATATTTTTAACGAGAGATCTATTTGGGGAGGTTATTGAAGATCATCGGAGTTTCTATAAGGTGTTTTTCTTAATACACCACTTAAGTAATTAGCTGGGATTTCTACATTTATTGCTAACGCGCTGCCTAGAATTGAATTTCCCCAGCTCAGATGTTGTTAGTCGGCAGTTTGTCTCAGCTCTGCCTGTAGATAATGTTAATGATGCAAGCTGGGAATTGCAGTCACATCTGCAATTTAAAAAATTAACACAAACCCATGTAATTGTACCCCAACATCCTAAATCCCATGTTTATTATGTGTGACAATGAAACAGCAGGGTTTAAAGAAAACTGTTTGGATTTTCCCTCTACCATAATGAAGTAGACAATAAAAGATTTGCTGTAGTTCAAACCAGAATTCACTCGGGGAAGTCCTATGGCCCGTGTTATAGAGACAGTCAGACAAAATCATCACAGTGGTTCCTTCTGGTTTTGTAATCTGAATTTGTGAAATAGTTTTTACTTCTGATCCAAAACTACAAAGCACATAGCAAGTGCCAAACTGGGAGTCCTGAGCTCAAACCCCCTAACAGCCCATGCTGCAAGCTAAAAATCATTGGTTTCCTTTAGGTTGTTTGTATATTTGTCCAGGTAACTGCATATCGGCTGACCGTGAACTCAGCTCTAAATACAGGAAGCAATTCCCATGTGTTGCTCTTTATTCTCTTTTCCTGATCTGTTACACCATAATCAGAAAAATCTACAGATCTTGTCTATTCACTGGTTTTCTTCTCAAACAGCTGTTGGCACAGGGAGTAAAACATGAGACAGAAAATGTCACTGAGATGAACTTTTGGAAGGGAAAAGCCCTGTGAGATAAAAATCTCCATTTAATCTTAGTAGTGACAAGAACGTATAAAACATCAGGTTTCACTAAGAGAATGTCCCATGTCCTGACAGCAAGCCTGGAGCATATACGGTGGAAATTGATCGAAGTGCTATTGACTACAATCAGTGAAAGCTTCATGCATGGTGGGATTATTATTATTATTGTTTGTATTCCAATATTGCCTAGGGGCCAGAACAGAGAACAGGGCCTCACTGTGCCAGGCACTGTACATTCACACAGGGGGAGATGTTTCTGGCCCTCAAGGGCTTACAATCTAAACAGACCAGCCAGGCAAAAAGTGGGAGAGGAAATGGAGGCTCAGAGAAGGGAAGTGACTTCTTCAAGTACACACCACAAATCAGTGAGACAAGATGGGTGAGGGAATATCTTTTATCGGGCCAACTTCTGTTGGTGCAAGCAAAGCGCTTTTGAGCAACACAGAACTCTTCTTCAAGTTGGCAGCAGAGCTTGGAGCAAAGCGGGTCTTCCTACCTAGTGAACTGTGCAACTTCTCTGCGGGATTGGACCCCAAATACTTGATTTGGCAGCATTGAAATCAGTGGGTGCTTTACAGTTCAGTGAATGTGGAATTGGGCCTCATTGTGAAACTTTGAATAACGGCTTGTTTAGAGCTGTTGCTGCACCTTTGTGCATAAGCAAAGTGCTCTGTGTAAGGGGAAGGATGAGATCTTATTTTGCCAAGCATCCCTCCTAACTCGCAGTCCTCTATTTTAAAAGCTCCCATATGAAAGCAAACTTCACTTTGGCTGTTCGGTCTCTGGAGGCCTTTAGAGGCTTTGGCAACCTGAAACTGTGATGTCTCGGAGATCTGAATGCCACATCCCACTGATAGGCAGTACTGTATTGAAGAAGAGATGACAGTGAAGGCTGAACTGTTCAAAGCTTTCGTGGTGAAGATGAACGGCAGCAGCTTAACAGTAGTACATGCCACATGGAAAGCACAGTCTATGTGCCAGTCCTAATGAGGCCCATTCGTTTTACATCATGATATGTGTCCTGGCATGCTCCTTAAAATGCCTTGAGAACGTGCCTATGGTCCGTGCCCTTCGGCTGCACTATATACTATAATGCATGCTGTGGAGCCCATTACCTGAGTGGGAGGTGACCAACCTCCATGGGCTTTGTAAGCTCCAAATTCCAGCCCGCCACAGAGAGCTTGTGATTGTTTCAGGCGGGGGGACATCAAAGGATTCTCCATATGGGACACCAGGCTTCATGGACACAAGTTTAGTGCTGACTCACTGCAGGAGGTCATGTCCGGCGGCAGACGCAGCTGCTTCACTCAAAGATAGGAGGCCATCAGCTTGCTGTTTGGATGGCTTAGATATGCTGCCTAACCATGTAGGTGGGGATTGAACATGGGACCTCTGGCTCTCAAAGCAGCAGCCTCTGTAGCCTGAGCTAAAAGACCTACTTCTGTTAGCCAAGGCTCCACAACCACTGTATGTGGTTCAGGACAAAGCCCCGGAGGGCGTGGGTGTGATTTGCGCTGGCTCTTTGCTCTGGGGAGGGGAGGAAGTAGTTCACCCCGATTGTCTTTACTCCCAGAAATGCTAGTAGGCGAGGGAGGGGGCTGCATTTATGTGAGATGCATCATTTTAAATGGTCTGTGTTGAGTGGCAGGTCACCAAGGCAGAGGCGTCTGGAGCTCACCCAACAGCTTTTGGCTGATCTCTGGTCTTCACACACTTCTCTTTAAAGTTGTGAGGACAAGGCTTATTGCAATGGACAATATGCCTGTCATTTATAGGGACAGATGCAAGATGAGCTGTTCTCATGATCTATAATTGGAAGATCCTTCCTCTCTATGAGGTTCTTGGAACACTAGACGTCTGCCGTGCTTCAAAGTTTTTCTTATCATGAGCTTTACAGATGTTCTTTCGGTGCTCTGTGAACCCAGCTTGGACAATTGGTGAAATTCAAAAGCGTTCACCTCGACTGTAATAGAAAAGACACGTGCCGCTAGCTAGGCAGGGCTGGAAGGTGGAGCCCAGGGTTCTAATTGTGCAAGTCCCTTCACTTCTCTGTGCCTCAGTTTCCCCATTTATCAAAGGCATAGAGTGGTACTGACCTGCTTTCATAAAGGGCTTTGTGACCCATAGGCAGAAAGAACCATATCAATGGGAATTCTAATTTGCCCATCTTCCACCTTGATCTCCACAGATGGAGAATTCTCTCATGTCAAGTTGGCTTGAAGAGAGCCAGAATGCCATTTTCCACTGGATGCAGTATTGCCTACTGCCCGCCTCACACAGTTCAGGGCCTAGAAGTGGGGAGTTTCTGCTGGGCTGGCGCGTGTATTGGAGGTGGTGAGTAGTGAAATGCTCTACAGAGTGGTGAATGTGGCCTAGTGGGTAGAGCACTGGAGTGGGACCTGGACTGGTTCCTTCTCAGCCACGGGCTTCCTGTGCTGATCATGGGCAAGTCACTGAGCCTCTCTGTGCCTCTGTTCCCCATCTGTAAAGTTATCTGGGGCTGCCCTCCCTTGCAGGGGTGTTGTGAAGATAAATACACAAACGCCTGTGAGGTGCTCCTGATGGTATCCTGATGGGGAGGCACCTAAGATAGAGTTAGCAACAATTTGAATAGTCACCACCCATAGGAAGCAACATTCCCACTTTTCTTTCTCCTGCTCAAGTTTGCTGGCCTCATTTCTCCAGCTCGTACAGCAGGGAGACGTTCAACCAACACATCTTTTCCCAGACCTGTGCTGCAGTTCTTAGTCCCGTTGCCTTCGGATGCTGAGCAGAGAAGCATCTCAAGTTTTAACCTGAGATGTTTCAAGGTCACCATAACTCATTTTGTCCCTTTCATCCCTCCTTGTACAGGGGTGACTCGTTTTGATTTAGTTGGGGTTGGTCCTGCTTTGTGCAGGGGGGTGGACTAGAACCTCTTGAGGTCCCTTCCAACCCTGATATTCTATGATTCAGCAAGTCTCTCTGTGCCTCAGTTGCCCATCCCTGTGGGGATAATACCACTGCCATATCTCACAGGAGTCTTGGGGAGGAAAATACATTAAAGCTTGTGAAGTCCTTTGGGCACTATATAAGAAATAGGGTTGTTATTTATTTCTCCTAAGGGATTTGGTGCCCAAATCTCCTAGGCATCTTTGATAGCCTTCCTTTTAAACCCCATCCCCTCCTGCTTCCACCCATTCAACAGCACTGGGAGCCTCCTTATCTCGCACAGTCACACATGGGGCCACAGTCTGCTCTTAGAGATCTTCACTGGAGTTGCTCTGGATTAAAACCCGTATAACTGACAGCAAGATCTGGCCCACTGATCTTCACTGCCAGGTTTCTGGCTGCATAACCTTGATAGAACAGGATGCACTCAGGCCCTGTCCTGAATCAAGAAACCTACCAAGAAAGCCTTTCCAACGCCGGATTTATCATATTTTTATTAATGATTCATTCACATGACTGCATTGTTCCTCCCCTCCTCTGTGGAGCTCCATTCACCTAATGGACCAGCAAGCTGAAACCTTGCTGCGCTTGACTCTGTGGTTTGCATTTTGCTGAAGGCCAGACAGCGAGTCTCTCATCTGCAAGTGCCAAAGTCCATTTGGAGCCGTGGGTGCGGGGAGGGAGACCTTTATTAAAAGGCAAGCAGCGCGCTCTGGGTTTGATCTCCTTCCTCTCGCTTGGAGTGGGGAGGCTGTTCAGTGGTTTGGGGGCAGCTGTTCTAAAAGCTAAACTTGCTTACTCTACAGCTGGAAGAATTCCTAATAGGGCAGCGGATGAGAATGGAGAAGCCTTTCCTCTCTGGACAAATGTTTTCTAAGCTTCAGATGACAGGAGGGCCCTTTAGTGAGTCTGGGCAGTGAGTCAAAGCCTGCATTTAGCAGGTGATTGGTTCGGGGAAGGTAGCTTGACCATTAAATTGGAGGGCAAAATGTTCCTCAATGAATATTTCAGTGGGACAGACTGTAAAACAGGGGCATGAAGATAAACTTGGACGGGAGAGGAAACAGACATCCAGTCTCACTATGGCTATTTATATCCTATAGATCTTCATTAAACAAAAGGCCAGGCTCCTCTATCCCACCACAGTGGGTGAAATGGGTAAATGGAGGCAGTGGAACTTGTCTCAGGAAAATTTGGATGGAGCCTAGGAGCTCAGGTCAATGCACTCCACTGAGACTCACGAGAGTTGGGCTCAGCTTTGCCACAGCGTCCTTGCGTATCCTTGGTCAATTTTCTTGGTCTCTCCGTGCCTCAGTGTCCCTAAAGTGGGGATAACAGTCCTCTTTTTCCCTTCTCCTTTGTCTAGTCTCGTCAAACTGTGAATTCTCTGAGGGTAGCGACTGCCTCTCATGGGGTCCGTCTGCACGTGGAGCTGGAGATGTGATTTCCACTTCGAGGAGACAGACCGGCGCTAGCTCGGATTGAGCGAGAGGGCTAAAAGTGTAGATATGGCGGCACAAGCATCAGGAGGGACTAGCCGCCCTGCGTATGACCCCAGTCAAGACCCTAGGCATATACTTGGAGGGGCCCAGCCCCGTCTACTGCTCGCACTGAGATCGGCACCTGTCACACTGACCAATAGTCTCTCACTGCTTCCTTATGCTCCTTTTCGCCTACCCTTCTATTGTCTCTTGTCTTTGTACTTGGGATTGTGAGCTCTTGGGGGGCAGGGATCCTCTTTTTGTTCTGTAGCAGCCTGGAGCCTGTCCATGACTGGGGCTTGTCGGGGTGACTGCAGTACAAAGAGTAAGCCCTGAAATACCAGAAGAGGCCGTTCTTCTGGCACCACCCTGATTGTGCAAACTTGGGGCGCTCCTCCCAGCAGCCTCCTGCAGAGCCAGGGTGCCGCTGACCTAATTAAACCCCTCCCACCTGAACCCCGCTCTTCCTTGCCCATTGAGTTGTGCATGCTGTATTTTCCGGCAGAGCAGGGTTGATCGTTCCGCTTGGGTACGTCAGTTGCCCGGCAATCCCCCAGGCCAGCCTCTCCAGCTGGGAAGCGGACAGGCCAGCAGAACGCCAGGGATGGGAAAACTCACAAAAGGTCCGGAGCGGGCTGGTCCGGGAGACCGACGTGGTTCCTGGTTAGAACATGGAGACAAAAGGGGGCCCGGACACAGCTCTCCGCTGCTAACGCTAGTTGCTCTGTGCGCTGCGAAGGCGCCAGATTGCTGCTTAATAATGAAAAGGCTCTGAGGTTCTTTCTACAGCATTGAGAACCATGGAGACCTGGCTGCCTGCGTGGCTCTCCCTGGCTGCTTCTGGACTGTAGCTGCTGCATAGCTGTGAGTCTTCTGGGATCTCTCCTCTCTGAGCAGAGGTAAAATGTCTGTAGAGCTCACAAACTCTACAGTGTTGCACTATTGCACTGACTTGCCTGCCTTGCAATCCAAAGGACTCTTCTCGTAACATTCAGGGTGACTTCGTACCTCAAGGACGGATCCCTTGAATTCTGATTTGTATCCGTCTTCTCTTGCCAGTGGCTGAGGTCTCGCAACCTTTTGGATCCTTATTTGTCAGCCATGCCCTAGCCGGAGTTTGGAAGATGCATTCCTTGAAGAAAACATTGCGGTCACATCCAAACTGTGATGGTTGGGTATCTCTTGTCGTGCTGTTGCCGGTGTGATTTGTTAGCTCTCGCGTGCCAGACGGAGCTGAACTACCTCCAAGGAGAATAGTTACTGTGGGAAGTGATACTGATGGCGCTTCTCTGAATTGGTACTGAGCCAGCCCCACAGCATGGTGGTAAAGGAATAATGGGACTATGTGCCTTTTGCAAAAGAAGGTCACCTCCAGAACCGAACCTGAAGTCTTGTCCACCATTAAAAATCCCGCCGTGCTTTCTGTGAGAGATGTATCATCCCAGCCAAATTCTGATTTTGTGTAATTCCGTGTCATAAATTTTCTCACCTTTGCAGTTTCAGTTGGAGCCAATGTTCTTCTTCACTTCCTGTTCTAAACTGCTGTGTAATTATGCACTGTTAGAACTTGTGTGTTCCAATCCAGAGCTGGCTGCATGTCTGTGCTGGGTGAGATGAATCCAACGTGTACAAAGGAGTTTGTAAATGATTTCAGGGACCATCTGAAGGAAAGGCACTATACAAATGTCACTCTCCACTTTTGAACAGGGTCTTCCTAAATCGCATTGATCGCTAATTGTTTTGGGGATGGTTTCATTTAGTTTCTGTTTATTTATTTTCTCATACAGAATTTGTGGACTAGGTGCCATGTTGAATAGACCCTGTGGTGTCTCAAGCTGAGGATCTGTGTCAAAAGTGGAACACTGTACGTTAGCTACACCTAGTTCTATCCTCATTTAGTTCTCTGGTTTAGTGAATCTTGCTGAATTTGTAATTATTCCTTGCTCCTTCTTGACCCCTGGTGTTATGCATGCTCTCGCTCTCTGCATTTTCGCTGACGGCATTAATTTCATTTCTTCTTGGGATCAGTAGCTTAAATAGACGTTCTGTTCTTGTCATTTGTCTCTGCTAACATGCATCCCTGGTGTACAGAGGACCACATCAGAGCTGGTCAGGAGGGATTTTTATAACATTAATACAGGCAGCTTTGCACTTGCAGTTGCAAAAGCGGGATTTCAGCTTGACCTGTCCCCAGCGATCCTTTTTCTTTTAAAACAGGAATTCCCTTCTGAGGTGATGGCTTTATTTGGCTAATGTTCTGTGTTTGGGGACTCCATCCTGCTGCTACATCTCTGTTGGTTGGTTAGGAGACTGTGGCAGTAAATCCAGGGCCACCAATGCTTCACAGCTACATGATCAGACAGAATTCATAGATTTTTAAGGCCAGGAGATAGTGCTGTAATCATTGGGCCTCCTGAATAACAACACTCTAGAGAACTTGCTCCCACAATCCCTGTACCAAGCCCACAGACTTGACATGTCTACAACTTCCCATTGACTGGGGTGTAAGCAGGGGTAGAAACTGGTGAAATCTCCTGTCCCCCCTTTTGTCCCCAGAGAAGAGACCTCCCACCCCCACAAGGAAGTTGCTCAGATCTGGCCCTCTGGGGAGGAAACATGCCATGAGGATCAGAGCAATCAGATAAGGCAGCACCAGCCAGGCAAACTCAGTTCTGGTTTCCCATGTCTTTGTCTCGCCACATCCCCCTGTCCCTGTTACTCTGTTCTTGTAAGCCTCTGCCCTTTAGGGCTGGGGGCTCGGGGGCTGCTCCAGTTCTATTACTTCCCAAGAGCTCCCTGCCTTTTCCTGGGGAGCTGCCCTCCCCCCACTTGTAGAGAGGGTCGGGAGGCAGTGGCATAATCCCGGGGTGCTGGGCAGGAATTCTTCTGGATCCGCACAAAAAAATCCCCAGATGTATCTTTTTTGCAGCTGGCAATGAATTGGTGGGTCGGAAGGGGTGTGCGACAAGCAGAGTCCATCCATTGCAAGCGCAGTGGCCGGAGGCCTGGCGCGCTCTGCACGGCAGAGTTGCCGGGTCTGGTTGGACGTGTTCCTGGAGGCGTTGTCACGTGACACAATCTTTAACTAGAGATGAATCTTTCATTCCTGGCGGCTCCCGGACAGTCCTGAAGGATTGGCAACCCTACTGCACAGGCCGGGGGTTCTCGTTGGCAGGAGAAGCTGCCCGGGGGTGGGGAGCGGGTTAAGAAGAGGCTTTGAATGCTGAGGACCTTGTTTTCAGAGATCTGAGCATCTGTTTCTCCCATTGACTTGACTGCAGCTGTGGCTGCTCAGCGTCTCTGCAAACTGAGTCCTTCGTTTGGTTCTTCCTTCCAGTCTTCCCTCGGCACCTTTTGCCTCTTCCTCCCCTTCAGTGAGGCACTAGTAACTCTGGTCTGATAGGAGCCAGAGCAATTAAATGCAAGCACTGCTGATAGGGTACCAATATCTGCCGTCTCCCTTGCCTGCCCCAGTACCCCTTCCTGTCTGAGTGGTTTATCACTGCTGCCCCCATGCTCTGGGCGTCTGCTGGTTGTAGATCCCTAGTGCCTGCTCTGGGACCTGCATATGCTCCGTGGCAAAGCATGTGACAGGGGTAATAGCCCACGTTCTCTGTTTGTTCAGGCTCAGGGAGGCAGAGGGGAGAGTCAGGTTTAGTCCTGTCCCCCTCCCCCCCCCCCCCCCCCAGCCTAGCTTCCTTTCCTGTTGTCCTCCTGTTCCCTCTCCCACTTGTGTGTGCCGTGGATGGTTCTGCATAGAAAATCATTCTTCCTGGGAATCTTAAAGCGGAGGCGAAGTCGCTGCTCTTGAGCTCCAAGGCGTTAAGCTCTCTCCTCAGCGATGGGTGGATAATATTTAGCTGGCCCAGTAACAAGCCTGTTTCGCTCTCTCTGCTGCTTTTACGTGTCCCTTGAGGGAATGTGCTCTGAAAAGACCAGCACCACCCCCACACTGCTAGGGTGACTGTGGTTCTCCCGAATCAAAACCAGGGGGGTGATGATAATGGCCAGAAAAGGTGGTAGAGCGTTCAGATAACCGGGCAGCCTTCCCTCCTGTACATACCGACCCAAATGTTCAGTGTTTGCTCCCACCTGTGCTAGCTTAGTGCAACTTTTGCCATGCAACGGGGAAGCGGGTTTGGCCAATAGTCTGCATCTAGCTGTAATCACCCAGTTCCCGAACAAGGCTTGGCTTTCTCTTTGGCAAGTATTCCTGCATCTGCCGTATCGCACCAATCGCATTATTTAATTTTGGTTTGCGTGCTGCAAACCCAGATTCGAAGCTGGCCCCCTCCTCTCGCCCGCCTGTTCTGAAGCGCTCGGTACTTAGTGGTTACCCACAAAACCCTCACTTGTTTCAGGAGTTCCGACTCCAGCCAAGCGGAGCAAACCGCCCGCTGTGAAGGATGGAATCAGAAACCCTGCTCTCTTTTTTTTGATCGGGATTCAGAGCGTTTCTCCCTGCGGCTTTCTGCTTGGGCAGCTGCAGAGATGGGAGTTCAGTGTCTGGCCTGACTTTTATGCTTCTGGAGGACCTCGGGCATGGGGGAAGTGCAAAGGCAGAGGGCCTAACTCCTCACAGCGCTCCCCGGGGCTGATTGCAGCTCTGTTGATATGGCTCGGGGAGTCAGGTCTAGCCAACCTTAGCCAATTACCTCTACTGAGAACAAGAGCCGTGCCATTGGCTTAATAAAAGGAGTCTGAACAGAATACCTAAGGGTCTCTGATAGATGCACAATACAGCCCCACTTAACCATCATGTAGGGATCAGTAGCAACCATCTGAAACTCTTCAGCAATGTCGTTGTGCTTTTGGTAGCCAGCAGTTTCTGTTTGAGCTGGAAATTCAGGCTAATGGGGTTAGCAACACGTGCATTTAGGTCTGGGAGTGTAGGTGCAAAATGGCCAGTGCTGTGGGGGTGCGTGCGTCTGCCTGTCTGTCTCTCTCTCTCTCTCTCACACACACACACACACACACACACACACACACACACACACACACACACACACACACACACACCACACCTGTTGGATGTTTATAAATAATTCTCGCTCCCTGGAAACACAGATTCTCTCTGAGTGGGGTATGTCAGGAACTATAGGTGCAATTGAATGAAACTGGCCCATGTAATGTTCCAGATGTTTCACCACGTCTGGTCCTCAGGAGAATGCTTAAGAAACTGGATTCTAGACTTGAGTATTGAACCTGCTTTTTAACAGGAACCACTTGGCTCTTGCTCACGGAGTGCACGACCGCCGACGTGGTTCTTCTCTTCCTGCGTTCTTTTTCCAAGCAGTGCTCAGAAGCAGGGAAAAGTGCTGCACTCCAGCTACCAGGGCAATACAGGTAGCAACTAGGATGCTTTGCACTTCTGTAGTCCTGGGGAAAACTTGCTATTCATGAACAGGGCGGTATCTCTCCTTGCAGCCAGAGGACTGGATGGTGATAGGAGGTCTCCTGACATTTCTGTCTCTCCTCCTCTACAAAAATCGCCTTTGGTAGCTTTGGACACCTGCCAGTCGTAAAGCAAGCCTTGATGATCGCACAGAATGGCTACCGCACGCCACCCCAGAAGTGGCCGCACATCTGCGGCTGAACCATCCTATAAATGCAGTGTGTGGTATTATTTATTGCACTCTGAGCTCAATAGTCAAACCTGGCTACCTGCAGAGCTGTCTCTTCCCACCACATGGGGGGGTACAAAGCTGGCCGTGAGCTTGGTAATGCCCTTAGGGCCCTGGGAAAAACACCTCATGTCATTTTTCAAATTGCCCCTTCCTAGTGGACTCGGGGAGCCCAGCAGGGCATGGATGGGAGCTCATTTGGGGAGGAGGGGCAGTAAAAGTAGGGGGAACCCAGGACTTCTGTAGAACGAATTAACAAACCGATCTTCCTGGAAAGAGAGCTTGCCCATGGCTCCTCATGCTCGAGCCCTGACCTCCTGGAACAGTCTGTGAGTGACCAGGTCAGGAACACAGGGCCGAGGTGGCTTGGCTGCAAATGCCATTGGATCCTCCTTGACTGAAACAATCTATGTTGGCCTCAAGTAACTGGTTGGTTCTCTTTTTCATTCCCCAGCGCTCCAGCCGCACTGCACGCATTGCCTTGCTGTGAGAGCGACCCAGTCTACCCCTTCACGTTTCTGGCATTGCTCTCCCTCTGTGTTGCTTTGTGCCCGCTTTACATTATTCAGTGCAGCTGCTCATTAGACTGCAGGCTCTTTCCCAGTCCCTGCAAGGGAGCTCTTTAAATAACCACGCACAGCAGAAATTTCTGCATTTGGCTTCTTGGCCCTGGGCTCATTATTCTGGATTTGCCAGCATCAAACAGCATGTCAAGAATCAGAGAGGTAGCCGTGTTAGTCTGGAATAGCAGAGGTAACAAAGTCCTGTGGCACCTTAAAGACTAACTATAAAGTTTTGTTATCCCAAAGTCAAGTTCTGTGGTTGACCACAGTCCTCTTGTGATGTTTCTCACCATCTGCCTGGTGGATGCAAGGGTGTGTTCGGTGTTCTGTTCCTTTTCTCACATCACGTTAAGATACTCAGTTCTCAGAAGTTATTTCTATGCTGTTGCTTCATTCTTTGCTCTCCAATTCACTTTGAACATCCTGAATTGACATCAGGCGTCCTGGTACCGTGGTGATGGGGATAGTATAAAGAACCAGGCAGTTCTGCCTAGCATCCAAGTCCTGTCTAAGGTAGTACTTTCAGCAGATTCTCTTCCAACCATCTTCACTGTGCAATCTGCTGCACTCCACCCCTTCATGTATATAAAGATGAGTGGGTGTGTTGTAACCCACTGCTAAAGGTGTATTACAAGCCCCATGCCTAATCCACAGAGGATAGGAATCTGTTACAGTGCCACCTTGGTTGTATAGCGCAAGCAGGTCCCGCTTTTAGCTCTGGAGGTCCCTGGTTCGGTCCTTGGTCGTTGGCCAGGATGGCTGCTGTTGGGGAGGAAAAGGGGTTTAGCGACGAACCCCACTTACAAGTATCTGCGCAAGCACCATGCGGAGAAACCTAATTCTTTAGTGTGGGGAGATCTAGAAGTAACGAGACAATCCTATAGGCTGAATATTAGGAAACATACTTCCTCGAGCTGAGCTCTGCTAGACTTCCCCTGGGAAAGTGGTTGATGTTTCTCAGAACTGGGCTGAGCCTTGGGAAGTGCATTGTCGGAAAGAATCCAAGAGATGGGCTGAATAATCTACTTGGTCTCTTCCGTCTGTGTAGTTTTTAGGATCGGTCAATAGAAGGCGCAACAAAATGGCTGTTTGATCAGTGCTGCGGTAAGGTTCCCCTGGCCTTGAGGCTTTCTGGAGTGCAGGTGATCTGTACCGGTTCATGTGCATAGCATGCAACACTCTGTTCCTCAGCCTGCTTGAAGCATTGGTGGATCTGTGGTTAAGGTGGGAAAAGAGCTTGTGCAATTTGTGGCTAGGTCTTACAGCCTGGATCTAGCTCATGGAGAATCAACCTGACAAAGAATAGTTCAGCTGTCAGCCCTGCTCAGCACCAGTGACAGAGGAAGAAAGATACAAACATGGGGCACAGGAATGGTACCAAGTAGGGAGTGTGAGGGTCTCGCTTCAGGACTGTCTATAAAGAGGGGAGATATTATGTGTTTATTGGAGAATTCAGATTAAAATCCAAACCATAGCACCCAAGGTGTGAACCAAATGTCTTGGTGCTATTGACATTTATGCAGACTGTACTCTGGAGGATCATGCATTGTATGTTGTTTCAAAGAGACCTAGATACAAAAATGGATCAAAACACATGACAGAAATCCAGCCCAAGAAATGAATAGACTGACACTAAAATCTTGGCGTTGGTATGAAAGACCTGTAGAATATCTTGGGAACAGGAGATAAATAATATCTTAAAAATAGTGCTACTTCGGGTCACTTTTTCCTAGGAAACCGAGCTATCTGGCACTCCAGTCTGAGTATAAATAAGACCTATAAAGAATACAGCCACATTACCAAGTTGGAACAGTGAAGGCGATACAGGATAGGTAAATCCTGAAGGTGAATCATGTTGGGAACTTTCAGATGGGGCTACTTAGTGGCTTTATGAAAAATCAATAATATTGTTGCATGTCATAATCATCAAACAAATGCAATTTATGGCCTCTGACAAGACCATGTTTCCCAGGATATAAGGCAGAGGTGGAATAACCCAAAGCAATAAACTAAACTAGGTTCTTAGGAGGATACGCCCTTCCCCCCCCCCCCCCCACCTCCTGCATGCCTCACTGGTCTGGGGTGGGAATTAGGTGATAATTCCCATTTAGAATCCTGATTAAAGTAACTTGTGAGTGAGCAACTACATTGCCTCCAACTTTCTATCCCATTTGCTCATGCTGGCAAGCCCCCAAACATCCGGGACTAGGGAGTAAATGATCCCAACATGCCCAAGTAGCGCTCTCGTGCTCCAGAACTGTAAATATTTTCTTTAGTTACTAAAAATAAATGTCCTGTGGTGAATAAAATCTGCCTACGGCCATGCTCTTTCTGGTGTTCAAAATGACCTAAGTAATTTGACATACAAACAATTAACCTTGCAATTGTCATTAGTCCATATCCTGGTGTATTTTCTCCCCAGCTGGTGTAATAAACCAACCTGGTAACAGACTCATTAATGGAAATTAATCTCTGAATAATTAGTAGAAAGTTTGTATTGTTTTCGTCCTACTTTCCCAACCTCTGTCTCCCTTCCAAGGGGAAGCGGAGGAGGGAAAGGAGCAGCTAATTGTCAGATGAGCAGCCAATGAACTGGTGCCGGGACACTGTCGGAAGAACGTCTCATTTGTATATTGAGGGATTCCCCATGATTTCTCTCACTAGTCTTTTTTTGTTTCCATCTGCAGCAGTTGCCTGGAAGGGTAATTGCACAGAAAGCGAAGACCTTCCTGATTGGATCAGGGCTCAGGGAGGCGGGTTTGTCTTGGCCTTTCTACACAATACCTGGTTGCCACATGGTGGCTCTCCAATAGTCAGTGTGAGGGTAGGTATAGTGTGTCTCAGTCGGGCGCCCAATCCACAAATTGTGATCATAGTCTGCACTAACTGATGCCATGTTAGCAAATGCTGCAGAGCAGGCGAAGACTGACAGGACTGTGGACGCTGAATTTATCTCTTGCCGCTGGGGGGGGGTCCCTTGGGCGGCCGAGACCCTTCAGCCGTGTGGTGCATGGGAAGCCTACCTGGTCGACCCCTGGGCTCTGCCTGTTTTGTGGCTAAACTGAGGAATTTGTTCTCCAGGAAAAAATGACTCTAAACCAGAACCGTTTTTCTTAAGCCCATCACAAGCTTCAAGGGAGGGCGGGTGGAGGCTGAGAAAACAGGATCTAGGTGTAAATCGCACTTGTGTTGGACATCGCTTGAGTTGCTAAGTTTGGACCCAGCCTTCCTTGAGGGGGCTTTTGAGCTCCATCTGGTGCGGCGCCATCTCTAGTTCTGCAAAACCCATTTCATCTCTCCCACCCTGGCAGTCCCTGCCTAACGCCTGAGGCGGCCGGGTCCAGCGCACCAATTCCAGGGATTTCCTGGAAGCTTGTGTTTAGACAGGTCTCTGCTTGGCAGTTCCTCTTCAGTGGCTCCATCAACAGGCGCTGGGTCTGCCTTCAAGGCATTTCCTTGGCACTGTGTGGATGACATTAAATAGAATCCTTTATACCTTTCCCCTTTCTCTCAAACTCATTCATCTGGCACTAGGATCTCCCTGGGGCAGAGAGTGGGAGTGTTATAACTGAGGCGATAAAAGGCTGTTGTATTTATTGCTTCCTGGAAACAGAAGGTATTACTGCTGACCTCCTTCGCCTATACCCACCGGCTGTGGGCAGCTGTTATTCTACTGAATGGAACTTCTTCCAAACTTGTCAGCAACTTAAAAGGTCAATAGAGTTCCCTGCAATCAGTGCTGAGTTTCTAGCCAGCCCCGCTGTCACCCTTACACTGTGTGCTGTGTTCTGCTGGCAAAGCTCCTCTCCGAGCCCTGTGTGGGGCTGGCCAGGGTGACCTATGAATAGCCTCACGGGCATGCTTGTTGGATCACTCTGCACTGGCTGTTCTTGGGGTGTTAGTAGCGGGACATTAGCTGCAGGACTTTACGCCTGTAGGCTGGCAATGTGTCCGGGGGATGGCGAGATTCCTGCCTTATCTGAGAGACCACGGTGATCAAATCTCCCATTCGTCTTGGATGAATAAAAAATAAGACTCGCTTCAGTTGAATAATAGTGCTGAGGGAAACACGCCAGCCTGATGGGCCTACAGACCGAAATCCTTTTGCTAGGAAGCAATATGACACACCTGCCTAGTGCCGTCTGTTGAGAGATCTCAAAGCACTTCACAAATATTAATGAACTGAGCCTCCTCGTCCCTCCAGGACGCGCACAAAACTGGGGGCTGAGCTTGCTCAGTGGGACGAATTCCCAGGCTTGTGATTTGCCCAGGGTGAACGTTCCCAGCACCACCTCACCACAGCCACTCCTGGTTTGGAGGGATCACCTCCTTGGAAGTGAGACTCTTTGACTATTGACCTTGCTGCTGAGATGCCCAACAAGGGGGACGACTCTCGGTGTCTGCAAGTGAGGTGATGGTCTCGCAGCTAGGAGGAATCTGACTTAATCAGACTCCCTTGCTGGTGGTTTTTGTCTCGGTACACCAGCCCATATGGCAGGAGGTGAGACTGGAGGATCACAGTGGTCCCTTCTGGCCTTGGAATCTATGAATTTCAGGCCATATGACTTTGTTCTAGTACCCCAGAGGGCCCATTTGCATAGGGCAGCCCCTGCCCCAGAGAGGCTACAGCTGAAATAACTGAGCAGGGGAGTAGTATTCTCCCCATTATACTGAGATCAGTTAAATGAGTTGGCCAAGGTCACCCAGGGAGTCTGTGGCAAAGGCAGGAGCTGAGCCCAGGTCGTGCCTTAACCATGAGCTCGTCTTTCTCCTCAGGGTGCTGTGTTGATGGGACAGAAACACCCGCCTCATGCCCTGATGAACAACCTCCGCCTGTTGCTGTTCGTGATGCGCCTTCCCCCCCCCCCCCACTGGGCTCTAAGGGGTTAATAGAGCCCTACGGAGGCAGTGCAGGAGGCAGCCAATCAGAGAAGAGCTGCGGAGCAGCCAATCAAGGCCCGGTAGGCCCTTATAAGAAGAGCTGCAGGGCAGAGCTGCTCCAGTTGCTCCCTGGAGCTCGAGGAGGGAGCACTGGCTGCCTTGCAGGAGGAGGGAAGCTAGCACCTTGGACAGAGCAGTGTTGGGCAGGATCAGGGGAGTGAGAGCGAGCTACCGGCTGGCTGCTGAGACTGGCAGGCTGAAGCCCTGAGACAGGGGCAGAGAAGGTGCTGGGGCTGTGGGGAAGTGGTCCAGAGAAGTAGACTGAGAGGTCGGAGTGGACACAGCACAAGGCTGCCATCTATAGGGTCCCTGGGCCAAGACCTGGAGTAGCAGGTGGGCCCGGGTCCCCTCTCACCCCCACTCGCCTCTGCGGAAGTAGCTGAGCCATTGCACTGTGATATATTCCCCTGGAAAGTGTGTAGGGGGGACACAGAGTGAGGCGCAGCCGGAGGACTGTGTCCTGAGGAGGATGCTGCGATCCTTGGAGTGACGTGTGCTCTGGAACAGAGTGATGGCAGCAAAACAGCACCAGAAGAGGGCGCACTGGCAAACAGAGCTAATTCCCAGGACAGCCAGCAGGAGGCGCCGCAGTGGTGAGTGAACCCCATCACCCTGTTCCTCTGCAGTGAGCCCTGCGCCCTTTGTGGGGCTCTACAAAGTGTGAATGCAGAGTCCAGGGCGACAACCAGCATCCGAGCAGCCCTTTAGACGGGTGCAACACCCCGAAGCATCCCGGCCTATAAAATTACTTCCGTGTCTGCTCCCTCCAAGACCAAACAATGCTGAAAACTGGGCCAAGCCCATGAATAATTCACTTCTCGCCTGGCTCACTTGACTTGTTAGAGAATCTTAAATACATGGAATAATTTCTAATAATCCACCTGGGATAACCGCCGAGCTGCTATTGGCTCCTTCTCTCTTTTCTGTATGGTGGCTGCTCCTCTCTTGGGGGCGAGGTGGCGATGGGGGGCCACTGTTAAATATTTATCCCCTGTTCACACTGCTTCCATCTCCCTTTCATCTACATTCTGAATGAATGTGGCCTCATGCAGGAGTTCTCCAGACCTTTCCTATTGCAGACCTCCTCGTGTGAGAGAGAGAAACCCACCAGACACCTGCAGGGGTTAGGAAGGGATTTCCCTTCCCCCAATATATTCTAATGCTCCTTCCTCCGCCTGGGATGGCTGGAGAAGGGATGGGGGAAGCGGGGCGGGGTTCCGGGGCATTTCCTCTCTCTCTGGTGCTTGGCTGGCTGGTTCTTTCTCATGTGCTCAGGATCTAACTGTGTGGGGTCGGGAAAGAACTTTTCCCCGAGGTCAGATTGGCAGTGGAGGTTTTCGCCTCGCTCTGCAGCATGTGTGTGCGGGCCACTTGCCAGGATTATCTGGCTGTGTTTCACTTAATCCTTTCCCTGCCATCGCAGGGTGCAGTTTGGTCCCTCCAATTCTGGGCCCGTGGCACAAAATCAAGTCCTCTGTGCGGCATCATACATGGAGCACATGAACATTTGCAGTCGAATCTGGTCTCCCTCCCCCTTCCATTCACTCAAGAGCTGCAGCTGCTTCTTGGGCTGCTGCCCTGCCCTAGATCCTCTTGACAGCGATGAAGATGAGTGAGGAACAAGGCTTCCCCCGTAATGAAAAGGAATTCTCTGAATGCCTGCCACGCAGCTCTGGAGCAGCACTTAATGGACCCGACTCCCCTGCCCCATAGGTGAGAGATTATTAGCCCCGGTGTGGCATTAATCAGTTACTAGGCTGGCTTCACAAACGAGCATGGCTCTCTTTCCACCATGGGTGTTTCCCTGTTGGAAGCAGGGGCAGTCGTTTGTCCCAGATTGCCTCCAGAGGGGGGGAGGCTGATTATATTTGGCTTCCCTACCAATGAGTGCAGGCAGCAAGCACCTTGGAATCTATCTAATCCCGCCACTCGCCAGTCAGGGGTGGACTCTGCGTTCCCGATTTGATCCGTGTGACATTCCCTGCCCTTGACGCAGTCCATCCCTGCCATCAATAACGATCAGCATCGGACTCCCCCGTCCTCCCCCCCCCCCCCCCCCCCCCGCTCCTGCTGGCTTGGTTTCCTATCAAAGCATTATTAATATCCCTGGGTTCCCCTCTGCACCTTGCTCTCCATTGACGCTGGATTTATAATTTTGGTCAAGCCTGTGATTATAAGGCTCAATGCTGTGCCTGGGTCTTTCCCTGGCTTCACTGGGAGTGTCAAACCCAGGGCTTACACCGTATTGTCTCCTTAATCCATAATCATAGGAACGGGTGTGATCTCTTCAGAAGTGATGGCTAACGAGCTAGATCTGGCCACACCATGCCTGTGAGGGAGGGAGGTTTCATCCTCATTTTAGACCGATCGATAAGGAAACCAAGACACAGAAAGGATAAGTGACTTGCCCAAGATAGCATCATGAGCCTGTGTCCGGGCAGGGAAAGAGAACCCTGTAATGCTGGCTCCCGGGCCTGTGTGCTAACCTTCCTCACCGTATCAGTGAGAGCTAGTCCAACTCTGGCACCAGCAGCTCTACTCATCAATGAGCCTGGAAGCCCAGCCCAAAACAGGTTGCTTTTTCTCCGCTCGTCTCACTTAGACCATGTTGCTGGGCTTTCTGCCTCTCCTATTCCCGGGTCGGCTCGGAAGGTTGTCTCTGGTCCAAGCAGAAGCACACTCAGTGGCTGATGCTCGTGAGCCTCTGTCTCTGCTTCACACCTGAACCCCAGAGGATTTCGAGGTTTTACTTTCCCGCTCACTGTTTTCTACCCAGCCTCTCTGGGGACAGACACTGAGGAGGGTCCAAGCAACAATAAATAAAAGCAATCACACTCTCTACTCTGGGGCTGTCTGGCCAGAGTCTGTAAAAGGTTAAGATGTTCCAATAAATGGCTAAGTAGTATCCTTCTAACCATGGTTTACAACAGGGGTCTCCAAACTTTTCAGCCCGAGGGCCGCATTAACTATCAAATAGCAGTTCGGGGGCCGACAACACACTCGAGGTCCAAATAAAAAAGAATCAAAACATGGATGTTGTTTTTAATTATTTATTTAATATTATTTTATTCAGTTATTATTTAATAACACATTGATACACTACACCTGAACACTACACCTGAACACTACACATGAACACCTGTTCACTACACATGAACACTACACATCAACCCCCCAACTGACCCACCCAGCCAGGTCTCTCCCCCCAAAACCTCCTTTCCTCCAACCCCCAACTGACCCACCCAGCCAGGTCTCTCCCCCCAAAACCTCCTTTCCTCCAACCCCCAACTGACCCACCCAGCCAGGTCTCTCCCCCCCAAAAACCTCCTTTCCTCCAACCCCCAACTGACCCACCCAGCCAGGTCTCTCCCCCCAAAACCTCCTTTCCTCCAACCCCCCCCCCCAACTGACCCACCCAGCCAGGTCTCTCCCCCCAAAACCTCCTTTCCTCCAACCCCCCCCAACTGACCCGCTCAACCCGGTCTCTCCCCCCCCCCCCCAACTGACCCGCTCAACCCGGTCTCTTCCCCCCCCCCCCCCAACTGACCCGCTCAACCCGGTCTCTCCCCACAGACCGTTTCGCCGCCTGGCAGTGGGTGGCTCCTTGTTTCGCCGCCTGTAACTGGGTGGCGGTGCGGCGCGTCCCGGCCCCAGCGCTGAGCCGTCCCTGGCCGGCGGCGGCAGCGGAGCACGCGGCGCGTCCCGGCCGGTGGCGGCAGCTGCGGAGCACGCGGCGCGTCCCGGCCCCGTGGCTGGTTCCCGACCCCTGCCGAAAGATCTCCACGGGCCGGATGAGAGGGCCTCGCGGGCCGCATCTGGCCCGCGGGCCGTAGTTTGGAGACCCCTGGTTTACAAGAATCAGAGAGGTGGCCGTGTTAGTCTGGAATAGCAGAGGTAACAAAGAGTCCTGTGGCACCTTATAGACTAAGTATTGAAGCATAAGCTTGGGCTAATACCCACTTCATCGGATGCAAGCCATCTCTCATACCTTCCACTGCTGTGCTTATAACAACCTATAGGATGAACTACTCATGCCTGTAGCATTAAATCACACCTGTTAATCATTGATTAACCCTTTATATGCTATAAGTCAAAGTGTGGGTAATGGGGTGGAGTTGACGACAAAACAGATTTATTTACTTTTTGTTTTATTCCTCCCCGGGGCGATTCAGCTGATTAGCATGGGGAATGCTTTCCCCAGGGCGGAGCTAGAAACCTCCTTGCTTCAGCTGCTGAATTGCACTGAACAGCAGCTAAAAATATCCCATCCTTTCCCGCTGCTGCTCTTCAATGGCAGCCTTTGCAAGTAGCGACATGTGAGCTGTCAGGCAATTGTGAATGGGAGAGGCGGCGGGACGGAGGATCCTGAATGGGAAGGGAGGCTGATCGGGAGCCACACTCTCTTTCTCTTAAGGTACTGTCTGCCAAAAGTTAGAGCATCCTGACTTCATGAACCCAGGAATGAAGTGTGAGTTGCACGCTTGTGTTTCCCTTGCCAGCTTTTATCTGTCCTGTCTATTTAGCATGTGAGCTCTTTGGGGATTGGGTAGGTACAGCGCCTGGCATGCTGGGGCTGGTGATCTCAGCTAGGGCCTCTAGTCTTTAAACCATGATTTGAGGACTGCAGTAACTCAGCCAGAGGTCAGGGGTCTATTTCAGGAGTGGGTGAAGCGCTGTGACCTGCGAAGGGCAGGAGATCATACTAGGTGATCCCCACGATTCCCTTCCGACCTTAAAGTCTATGAATCGACTGTACTACAGATAAAAACAGTGGGGTTGTACATTTGTGCGGTGTTGATTGGTCATATCTCGTGTAGTTAGATACATGATGGATGGCTGCAAAAGAAGTTACAATGGTCTGTTAGCTGGATTAATTTGCTGGCCCTAGGAGTGATTCCTCGTGTTAATTCCTCTAACCTTGCTCACGGTATTGCCACCTTGACATCCAATCCAAGATGAGAGGGTGAGCGTGTGACGAGCTGAGACCTCTTCAGCAGCCCCTCTGGTGCACTGTGTAACTTCAGGAGCAGATGAGCATGGTTATTTCCAGATGGGATTTAATACTTAGTGGGGCATATCCGGTCCAGATGTGCTCCTGAGAAGATGAGACTCCCCCAGGTGGCAGACCATGGCATGGATTGGTATTGCTCCACCTCCAACATCAGCCACAGCACAGGCGGGTTATGGCAACCAGAATCTTTTAATTTATTCCAGCCCAGAAGCAAAAGCCAATGCTGGTGTTTTATGCCTTTGCAGCTGTTCCTGTATTAACCGATGGTGGGGTTTCCCTTCACGCTTGGACGAGCCCCTCCCTGCTCCTGTCCTCGTCCACTGACTCCATCTGCAAAAGATGCCGTCTCCCGAAATCAACCCTGCTCCTGGGACGAGAAAGTAACAGCATTGCAGGAGGACTCTCCTAAAACAAGGCGCCCCGCTCCGCACGCTTCTCCCTCTGGGGAGAGGATGAGAGAACAAACGTGTGACGTGTGTGTGGTCATGTTACTGAAAACACTGTGGAAAGCACTCGTACAACAGTTGTAAAACCATAGACTAGAACTCTGAATGGATGGAATTTCCGGTTTCCTTGCTCCTGATGCAGCTTGTGCATAGCTGGCTTTGTATGTATGCCCTAACTTTGACTTATCCCTCTGAACTCCCAGCAGCTATTTTGTGATTCCCCCTCCCCCCATGTGGTTGGTGTCTGCCTAGCTCTGGTGCCGGGTCTTGGACAGTGTCCCGATAAGAGACCTCCAAGGAAAAACTTTGCTCCACAGGCAGTGATGTTAGTGATTCCGTAGGCGACGCTCTTCCTTCTGAGTCCGTATTTGTCTCTGTCCCAGTCATGATACGGAGAGAACCATCCGTCATTGTGAAATTGTAGCACCCTTCTTTTAAAAGACTCAACTGTTGATCATTGTGTCTCAGCCAAACTTGTATTTGGTATTTACATTCTGCTTACCAAAAAAATCTCTCTTGTAGCTGCTGTTGGACACGTATTCTTCTGTTTCTGCCCTGCGGGGAAGTGGTATTGTTTCCTGTTAAATGGTGATTATGTTCTGCTCCAGAAGTGAATGCATTTCAGTAGTGACTGAGGTCATCATGGTGCAGATGATGTATACGAGGCCTGTTTTTTTAACTGTAGGCCTCTAATTTAAGGCATCCAGTTCCTCATTTTGGGTGTTCATATTGATACGTTAGCTGTGAAAATGCTGATGTGAGCACCCAGATGTGAAATGGGATGTGCTAACGAAGATACCGATGTTCTAGAACCTGATTCCCAGTGTCCCACCGCCCTGCAAAGCCCTGTGGATCCTTGTGGATCATAGCCATTACTCAGTGGTGTTAAGACATGGAACATCTTAGGGCTAGAGTCCGAAGGAACGCGATCATAGAGGCAGAAATAAGGTTGCACGAACCATCGTTTTGCATGCTTTCTAGACATGGTGGAATGTTGTGAATGTTACAGACCATCAATTGTCCTTCCTGTAGATTCCCTTGGCCATGGATAGTTTCTGCCCTGGTGTGTTTGGAATTCCTTATCTGAACTGCTATTAACCTTCTCTTTGATTTGCCTTTGCAGTTTGCTGGTAGGTGGAATGGCACAGTCATGAATGGTGATTCCCTTTGCCAAGAGCCTTCCTCCCAGCTTCCAGACTGGAGGGAATTCTGTGAGCTCCACGCCCAGGCCGGCCGCGGTGGACTTTGCTCAGAAGTTCTGCCAGTTCCTGAAAGAGAATCCCCACTACGATACCCCGGGGGCGGAAAACCTCCTTCTCCCATCACTTTGCTGCCAATTTCCTGGACACCTTCAGCTTGGAGGTCAGTAGGGTGTTCGTGTCCGATTCCCCAACCAAGTACAACATCGTGCCCTTTGTGGGGCTACAGAACTGCCATATGCCTTACGGCCGAGACCTCCTCCAGAGGAAAGAGGAGACCTCCACCGAATCCCTGGACAGCATGGACAACCCAGTGAACTCCAGCCGATATCTGAGCCAGTCCCAGCAGGCTCAGGCCCATAAAGTTTCTTCCTACGGCCACTCCCGGAGTTCAGAGGACGTCTCTGTCCATGCTACTTCCAACCGAATTCAAGAAGGGCTTCTCCTTGAGGAATATGAGCCTGTGCGTGGTGGATGGCATGAAGGAGATGTGGCACAGGAAGTCCTCTCCGGAGCCAGGGGTGGAGGCCATACAGGGTGCAGGAGGCCAGAGCACTGTCCCTCTGTGAACAAGGACACCAGCGACCCGAGGGAGAGGTGGACTCACAAGCTGCGGCTCTCGAAAGTCCAGTCTTCCAAGGTGGGAGCTGGTGGATATCAGCGGAGAGGGTGCGCTCCGCTACATGGTGGCGGACGACACAAACTGCGTGGGTAGCTCTCAGTGGCAGAAGTGTCGGCTGATGCTCAGGAAGGCTGTGAAGATGGAGGGGGAGAGGTTCCTCCTGGAGTTTTATGTGCCACCAAAGGTAGGTCTTGTAGGGTCTTCATGGTTGAGCTGCCTATCTATATTGACTTGCTTGGCTGCAGAGTTTATAGATGTGATGCTCCTTGCCCGAGAGGCCATAGATCCTGGCTAACACAACCTTGAACTGTACGTCCTCAGAGCTCCGGACGGACGTAGCAGTTTCACAGCTCGCTGGTGGGCTGCTGCCTGGTGGTGGGTGTTGCTCCTCTCTTGTTAGAGATGGTCTATTTAAATCCTCCACCTCCTTGTCTTAATCCACTCTACAGATGAAGCATAATTCAGTGGTTTTGCTTATTATCTCTGTGTCGAGCTCTCCACCAAGTTTCTGACAAACGTTACTGCCTGCTCAGACTTCCTGATGCCCAGCGCTCCTTGTTCGTTCTCTATCTTATCGGTCTTTGAGCTGGGTTTGAATAGAGATTGAGAGGGGGCGGTTCCCACCACCAATGTGCCTCACCCCAGACCTGGAAGATCCACCTCCGAGAGCAGGGGTGGGGAACCTCCAGCCCGCGGGCCTTATACGGCCCGCCAAATCATTCTGTCCGGCCCGCGCAGGCCGCCCCACCTGGCGGCCTGCTCACATCCCGGCCGCGGCGGCTCCCCCAGGCGTGAGCCGCCCCCGCCTGGAGGCCCACGTGGGTCCCTGGCCGGCGGCTGCGCGGGCTGGACAGAATGATTTGGCGGGCCGTACAAGGCCCGCGGGCCGGAGGTTCCCCACCCCTGCTCTAGACCAATGGTGTCCAATAGAAATTCGATGCTAGCCACAATTGTGGTTTTGAATTTTTCTTATTAGCCGGGTTATAAAAAAGCCACATTATAAAGAAGGCTGTTGAACTGTGGCTATTAGCTACATGTAGCTAGTGGCGAATGTATTGGACACCGCTGATCTAGACCATCGCTGACAGGTGTTTGTCTAACCTGCTCTTAAAAATTCCCAATGATGGAGACTCCGCAAGCTCCCTAGGCGATTTATTCCAGTGCTTAACCACCCTGCCAGTTAGGAAGTTTTTCCTAATGTCAGTCCATTCAAGTCTCAGGCTTAGTGTACCGGCTGCAGGACCATCCTTCCTGCTGCGATAATTTTAAATGCTGTGTATGATTTATTTTTTTTTAAAGTTCTTACCTGTGGAGATACATTAATTTCTTGGCATGTATGTTGCACTTTTACTCTTCAAAGGACTGTAGAAATATTAACTAATGCTTCCAAGTAGATACATTTTGCAGATGAGGTAGTTATTATTAATTAAATATTAGGTTATTAAATATAGATAATTTATTTTTGTGCCATTTATGGGGTGGTGGTTTTTTTTTGTATTTTATTCATCTTCCCCCACGGAACTGGACTAGTCATTTTCATAGTCTGGGCCTCCTACACTTAAGTTCCTGATCCAGAGCCTATCAGAGTCAGTGGGAATCTCCCACTGATCTGAAATGGACTTCAAATATGATCCTTACTCCTGTTGTAACTGAGCTTACAACTCGGCAGAGGAATGTTTCCATTCAATAAAAATGGTGTGTGTGTGAGATGAGAGAGAGAAATATACACCCTTTCGGAGAGATTTGAGTCCAATATAAACCGTTCCTTGCAGTGTATTACCCTGAAATTGAGCTGGAGGGAAAACACCCATGTACCTACCAGATCAGAACACATGGAAAATCCATTAGGGCGAAACCATTTATAGTGTCTGAATTCTGGGTGTCATCAAACAAGTGAAATATCTGGTTTCCATTCACTGACATCTAACCTTTCTAATGTCCCCTGGAGAACTGGAGACAGAGGGAGAGGGTTTGGTTGGTTTGTTTATTTAATTAATTGTAATTGCATTATCTTCCTCTCCCCCTCCCGCTCCCAGTTCCCTTCCCCCTGCTCCAGAGTCTATTTTCGAACTAGCGCTTAGGGCACGAAAGATGCACACAGCTGGCCCTGGCTCCTCCGGAGCAGTGCTTGTGAGTCTCTGCCCAGATGGGTACGGCCATAGATTTAGCTGGAGCAGTAACAGCTGTTAACCAAGAAGCTGGTCATAAGTAGTTTTTCACGTTTGTTTTTATCTCCCTTTAAAAAAAAAAAAAATCAGTGTTAAAATGAGCTCTTTTAGGTGCTTTTTTATGAAAATAGTCTTGTCTTTTATTGTTACAACCTCCAGAAATCTTTCCCTTACATTTCCTTTCCCTAATGTTTATCTGTCGTCTTCATCTGGCATCTCCCTAACTCTCCCCTGGAGGCACTGATGTGTTAACCTTGCTTTCTTGTAGATTTGTGGGAAGAGAACTTAAACGTTTGGCTTCTGAGCATGCACAAGCGCACATTGCTTTGTTTTTGTGTGGGGGCCTACAAAAACAGGGGCTAATTGGGTTTTCATTTAAAAAGAAAAATACATTAAATAATATAGCAACAGATTCCACTGGTGCTGCTGAAAGTTCAGCTGTTCTAGGGATACCCTGGAACCTCATGTTGGGGTGAATCAGGGTAACTCAGTTGACCGCAGTGGAGCTAGGTCAGTTGACAGCAGTGGAGGCTCTTGACCCTAGTGCAGGCGAGGCTCCGGCACACTGTGTTGAAAAGCTGGACGCTACCAGAGCTGTGTCCACACTAAAGCTCTTACTGGTGCAGCTGAGCCGGTGGCAACCCCAGTGGGAGATTCCTTGTCAAAATTCCCTGCAATAGACAAAGCAGATGTCTTCACTTACCTACTGAAATGTCTGTCTCGCTTCTAGATAAACTGTCACACACCCCTGGCCTTTTGTGCATGCTAAATCTTTCCTTGATAGCGTTATTTCTTCCCAGCGCATCTTAATAAAGAGAGAGAGAGATTTAAAAAAACAAAGACATTAATGTAGTCAGCAGGCGCTGAAATAAGCAAGCGGGTTGGCAGTGAAATACGCCGACTCTCCTATCTTCCACCGGGGCGTCTCTTGGCTTAATTAAAAGATCTTGGAGTTATCCGGCGCATGAGAGAAATCAATTTTTTTCTTAACTGCACAGACTGGGGAGGGAGCTTGCCTTGCTGTAAGCTGGGCTGTATTATCCTTTTATTTCTTCCAGGCTTCCAAACCTAAGGTCAGCATCCCCACTCTCCGCCATCATTGAGGTCCGGACGACCATAGCCTTTGGAGATGCCGGACAAAGACAACACCTTTGTGCTGAAGGTAAGGCTGCTTGGCTGATAAGGCACCCTGGATGGCTTGAGACGGTACTGAACCCACCAAAGCTTTGGGCTTCTCTTCCCCACTCCCCAACAGCCGGTGACTTTACAGATCTGCTTGTGCCCCTCCCGCCTGTCACATGGTGAGGTGACTGAGGGAGGAGAAGGGCACTTTGCGTCTATGGCGTGTATCCTCTTCCCTGCAGGAGGCTGACACCAATCAGCTGTGCACCACGCTGGTGCCAGCTGTTTGTCTGAAGATCTTCTAGTGCTTTAATCCACCCCAAACGTAACATACACGTATAATATTAACATTCAACGGCCCTGTTGCGTTTGTCTTGCCGTTCCTCCTCCACAACCATCTTTATGGAGAGTGGAAGGGGCAGATGAACTGAGAAGTGCTGGACTAGGGAGACTCTTAAGGTATGTCTACACAGCACACAACCCCCTTGTCTGTGGGACTTGGGTCCACACCTGAGTGTTCACGCTTCATTGTAAACCTGGGTTTACATTGGTTGGACCCGGATCTCCCAGCCGTGCTAATGCTTCTACGCTACACCGTGCAGACCTTCTGACGTGGATTCGCGGCTTGCGCTGCGTCCACACTGCAAAATGGCAGGGCTTGGACCGAGTCACAGCAGGACTCGGACTCTGACCCCCTTCCCTGCTAGCACTGGGGGACCTGGGCACTGAGTGCTTGCTGACTGATTTGTGGGTAGACAGAAGTGGGCCTTGGGCTCAACCCTGAGTCAGAGTCCAGGCTTAGTGTGCAGTGTAGACACACCCTTAAACACAGTGACCCCCAAGCAGTCACATCGTGATGTCTGTCCCTGAGGCAAACCCTGCCCTCACGGTGCTGACCCAGATACTCCAGCACTGCATGGGAACTAACTGGTGGCATTACTTAGCGAGTGCAAGTGAGGTCACAAGGCTTGGATCATGGGTGCTTTTCAATGGCAGGTACTCCAGAGAGACAAGGTGTTGATGGGGTTAAATCTCTCTATCCTGAGGGCCCAGGCTCTGAATCAGGGCCAAATTCCACTCTGTTTGGCCGGGGAGGTCTGGTGTAGGGCCAGACTCCTTAGGGCTGTCCTGCTCTGGAAAAGGACTATAACAATGGCATGGGCGTATGATTTTTCTCTCTCTAACTCTCTGGCTTCTAGAGCAAATCTGCTTAGTTTACTGGGAAAACGATGCACTTTTCCTATGCACATCTCCTCTCCCCGGGATCTGCCAGTTTAAACTAGGCTCTTTCTGCCTTATCAGAAAGTTCCCGGCCTGCTGTTTAGGTCACTGTAACAATAGCCGTTTCTAGCAACAGAGATTCTGTGCCGGAATCTAGGTAACAATACTGCTGATGATGCACAAATCATTAGACTCCTGCTTACTCCCTCTGAGCTGTGAGGATTTTGCAGAGCTAAGAGAATGCATATTTTACAGTGAAGCCTGAAGACTGGAGACTAAATATGGAACTGATCTGTCTTGGTGCCATTTTTGCATAATTACTCGTCTGTGTTGGACTACACTTTACAGTTCCCCAACGGTTTAACTAAGTGCTCCCCTCAGTTCTGCTCCTATACTTATCTTCCTGCGCTAGCTGATGATCATGTAGTGTTTTCCATTTTTTTAGTCCTCTGTAGGCAAGCAGCAATTGCTTGCTCCTTGTCCTAACCAGCAGTAAAACTCTGCAGATGAAGATGTGGAGCCCTGAATTTTACTCCTGGCCTCTGACACAGTGACCTTGGGCAAGTTAATTCTCTTCTGATTTGTTCCTCCTCCCTCTCTTTTGTCTGTAATCTCTTGGGGGGCAGGGGAGTCTGATCTCCCTATGTGTTTGGATGGTGTCTGGAACAATGGGTCCTCTAGGCCAGGGGTCTCCAAACGTTTCAGCCCGAGGGCCGCATTAACTATCAAATAGCAGTTCGGGGGCCAACAACACACTCGAGGTCCAAATAAAAAGAATCAAAACGATGGATGTTGTTTTTAATTATTTATTTAATATTATTTTATTCAGTTATTATTTAATAACACTGATACACTACACATGAACACCTGTTCACTACACATGAACACTACACATGAACACCTGTTCACTACACATGAACATTACACATGAACACTACACATGAACACCTGTTCACTACACATGACACTACACATGAACACCTGTTCACTACACATGAACACTACACATGAACACCTGTTCACTACACATGACATTACACATGAACACTACACATGAACACCTGTTCACTACACATGAACATTACACATGAACACTACACATGAACACCTGTTCACTACACATGAACATTACACATGAACACTACACATGAACACCTGTTCACTACACATGAACACTACAACATGAACACCTGTTCACTACACATGAACATTACACATGAACACTACACATGAACACCTGTTCACTACACATGAACACTACACATGAACACCTGTTCACTACACATGAACATTACACATGAACACTACACATGAACACCTGTTCACTACACATGAACACTACACCTGTTCACTACTCATGAACACTACACCTGTTCACTACACATGAACACTACACATGAACACCTGTTCACTACACATGAACACTACACATGAACACCTGTTCACTACACATGAACATTACACATGAACACTACACATGAACACCTGTTCACTACACATGAACACTACACATGAACACCTGTTCACTACACATGAACATTACACATGAACACTACACATGAACACCTGTTCACTACACATGAACAACTACACATGAACACCTGTTCACTACTCATGAACACTACACCTGTTCACTACACATGAACACTACACATGAACACCTGTTCACTACACATGAACACTACACATGAACACCTGTTCACTACACATGAACACTACACATGAACACTACACATCAACCCCCCAACTGACCCACCCAGCCAGGTCTCTCCCCCCCCAAACCTCCTTTCCTCCAACCCCCCCCCCCAACTGACCCACCCAGCCAGGTCTCTCCCCTCCAAACCTCCTTTCCTAAAACCCCCCCCCCCAACTGACCCACCCAGCCAGGTCTCTCCCCCCCAAACCTCCTTTCCTCCAACCCCCCCCCCCCAACTGACCCACCCAGCCAGGTCTCTCCCCCCCAAACCTCCTTTCCTCCAACCCCCCCCCCCCAACTGACCCACCCAGCCAGGTCTCTCCCCCCCAAACCTTCTTTCCTCCAACCCCCCCCCCCCCAACTGACCCACCCAGCCAGGTCTCTCCCCCCCCAAACCTCCTTTCCTCCAACCCCCAACTGACCCACCCAGCCAGGTCTCTCCCCCCCAAACCTCCTTTCCTCCAACCCCCAACTGACCCACCCAGCCAGGTCTCTCCCCCAAAACCTCCTTTCCTCCAACCCCCCCCCCAACTGACCCACCCAGCCAGGTCTCTCCCCCCAAAACCTCCTTTCCTCCAACCCCCAACTGACCCACCCAGCCAGGGTCTCTCCCCCCAAAACCTCCTTTCCTCCAACCCCCAACTGACCACCCAGCCAGGTCTCTCCCCCCAAAACCTCCTTTCCTCCAACCCCCCCCCCAACTGACCCGCTCAACCCGGTCTCTTTCCCCCCCCCCCCCCCCCCCCGAACTGACCCACTCAACCCGGTCTCTCCCTACAGACCGTTTCGCCGCCTGGCAGTGGTGCTCCTTGTTTCTGGCGGTGCGGCGCGTCCCGGCCCCAGCTCTGAGCCGTCCCTGGCCGGCGGCGGCAGCGGACCACGCGGCGCGTCCCGGCCGGCGGCGGCAGCGGAGCATGCGGCGCGTCCCGGCCCCGTGGCTGGTTCCCGACCGATCTCCACGGGCCGGATGAGAGGGCCTCGCGGGCCGCATCCGGCCCGCGGGCCGTAGTTTGGAGACCCCTGCTCTAGGCAAATAGTCTCTCTCTCTCTCTGCCGTCACCCCCCAGGCGGGTATGGGCCACCAACCACAGAACACTCCATCTCTGTTGTTTGGTGTTTCAGTAGCAAGTTGGTTCCCTACAGGGTGGAGTTGCTAGCCCCACGCCCATGTTAAGCCTACAGCATCTGGTATTCCTAGAGGTCTCCCATCCAAGTACTAGCCAGGCCCGACCCTGCTTAGCTTCCAAGATCAGACGGGATCGGCCATGTTCAGGGTGGATTAGCCGTACTCTAGACAAATAGTACACGCAAAAATTACCTGCTTTCTCCTTTCACTCTTAGGGATTGCATTTGGCCTCTGGCTGCCTTCTGGACAGCTCTCCATATCACGAGATTAGATGAAGCTCTCCCCCTTTTAAAAAAGAATGGGTTCGGTAGACACCCTGTTGGGATGAATCCCACTGTGCCAGCCAAACTCAGGGACAAGGGGGCGGGATCTGGTCATGCTTCCTCTCTGGGGGAACTGCTCCCTGGTGTGTGAAGCTGATGCTCTAGGCCAGGAGAGCAGCGTGATGGTTTTATCAATAAAGGGCTGGCAGATGCTGTTTGATCTGTGCATTGGAAGCTGTACAGCCTCTAGGGAGGAGGAATCGTGCATAGCAGTCTGGGGAGAGCAGATATTAAAAGTCTGTGTCTCTCTCACACTCCAGAGACGAGTTTTCCATAAAATACAATTAATTAGCTTGCTCCGCTCTCCCATACAGCCTGCCGATGGCAGCTGCCGTTAACTCTCCCTACAAATGGGGATTTCCTCCCACCAGGCCTAAGCAGAAAGGGGGGGGGGGATGTCTGGGCCGCCTGCAGAGCTGAGAGGCAACTCCCCCAGCTGGAGCTGAGCTCTGCCTTTTTGCTGCTGAGTTTCATTCGTCACCATCCGGTTCCCCCTCCCTCTCCTGCCCTCAAGACACAGAGCTCCTAGAATCTGGCTCGGGTGCGTGAAGTCACTGGTTCTGGGCCGCCGCGCGAAAGCAGACAATGAATGCTGAGTTAAAATTACATTTTTTAAAAAAAGAGAACGAGAGAGAGAGAGTGCTTCACTCTGACTAATGCGGCTGCCACTTCACATCAGCTACTCTCTAAGGGATGTTTGTGTTCATGGACTATGGCTCCCCATTGAGCCTGATCAGAAACGCTTACAGCTCCAGAGGTTAGCATGAGTGAGTGAAAATAGCCTTATGGTTTCGGTGCACCAGCATCCATTCCAGGGCTGGGCAAGTACTACGGATTTGTGCGCGTTCCAGATCTCCAACTGCCCGCCTGCCTGTCTGAACTCTCCAGACGACACCAGTCCCCAGAATGAGAAGAGGACGGTCACAAGATCAGGCACTTTGGATACCTCTTAGCTCCCTTTGGTTTTTGGTCCCAGTTCAAGCCCACAAGCTTTGGTCTAGTCTAGTGGGTTGAGATTGGAGACCCGTGTTCTGCTCCCTTCTCTGCCCTGGCTGTAATGGTGGAATCGGAGACAAGTTGTTTCCTTCCTGGTGCCTTTGTCATCTAAAATGCTCCCCTCTCCTGGCAAAGCAAATTGGTGGGGGGGAGGGATGAGAAGCTAGAGTAGACTCAGTAGGGGGTGCTCATCTCCGAATCAATATCCGCCCCTAGCGCTGTATTTCATAGCTGCTGTCTTAATTTATCTCCATCAGAGCTACAGAAACGAGACCCGGGGGTCTTAGGAGAGAGTCCAAGCGCTAATGAGCAAACCAGGACTTGATCCTAGCTCCTTGCATGACATCAGGACCAGCTTGGTGACCTGATGATGGCTGTTGCATTTCATTTCTTAGGAAGTTGCAGTTGCAGCTCCGTAGTTTTGAGGCTGAGTTGAGTTTTGCACTTATGTAGAACGCCAGAGGAAAAGATCGACATGCCGCTGACCACGAAATGACTCCTGGAAAGTCCAAGAGCCAGAACCTTCCCCCACTTTACTGCTCTCTTCCCACAAACCTCTTCTGCCTAAAGAATTAGTGAGTGTGGGGAAGCGTGTGGCGAATTCAGCTGGGCCCAGATGATGCACCTGTACAAAGATGTCTTTTGGGAAGAGGTGCACAGCTGCCGGACCTCGGGCTGCGGGCTTGAAGTGATTTCCATTAGATACACTTAACCTAGATTACTGAGGAGAAATATTGTTGCATGCAGAATTTTACCCTAGATCTTGCCTTCCTTGCAGCAAATCAAACAGGGCTAACGTGATATTCGAACAGCCTGGCAGGAGAAAGGAACATTAACGTATGGTCCAGTGCCGGACTCCTCTGACTTCCACGAGCCTTGTGCTTGCATCTGAGTTTTAGACACCTGATGTGCTCATCACTTCCACTATGAAAGCCAAGAACATCCCCCTCCAAATCCGATCGCCGCTTCAATCCTTCCTCTTCCCCCTTGTTTGCCTAAAGCATCTTTTCAAAGGAAGAGTTCAGAGGCCAGTTTGCCTGTGTGGATGAGCCTGTCCACAGCTCTCACAATCATAAACGTCAAGGGGAAAACTGCCTGTGGTAGGGTATCGCTTTGTCTTTACCGTAGCTTGATTAAAAGCCTGGCACTTCACTTCCTGCTGCCTGCCGGGCCTTTACGAGAGCGCTTTCAATGGACTAGATGCCCCGTGGCGCACACAGGTTGCCATGGAAATGGTTCTTTCCCTTGGATGGCGGTTCCTTGACAAGTCGAACTTATGCAAACTTCACCCGCACTCCTCTTCGGTGAGGACAAAGGGGCTTTGTGAGGCACAAAACTTTCTATTGGGTGTTCTGCAGCGGGGGAGTGTTCCTCCCACGTTCTCTTTCCAGAGCAAGCAAGGCAGGTGATGGGTGAGGTGGAATCGTGTCCTGGGATAGCTGCTGGATTAATTCACCTTCTTGTCTCTCCTAAATTTTCCCAATATTTCCCTAACAATAACTGCTCTTCTCTTTGCTTCAGTCCCCATTTCTCCTGAGGGTTTATTTGGTCTGTTAGTTTCAAAGCCCATAATTGCTTGTTGTGATCCTGCTCTCTGCCTCCTCAGGGAGGGGAGGAAGGGAGGGGAGGAAAGGACTCCCTGGAAAGTCCCTGAGCCAGAACCGTCTCCCCTTTTACACACGGCTCTCTTCCCACAAACCTCTTCTGCCTAAAGAATTAGCACGTGTGGGGAAAGCGTGCGGCAAATTCATCTGGGCCCAGATGAAGCACGGCAAAGATGGCTTTTGGGAACAGGCGCATAGGTGCCGAACTTAGGGGTGCCGGGAGTGCTGGCTTGAAATGGTTTCCATTATATGCAGGGTTTACAGGTTGCTTCAATGGCTCTCAGCACCCCCACTCTACAGATTGTTCCAGCGCCCCTGAAGAAGTGTGGAAGTAACAGATGTAGCAGCTGGACCCCCAGCAAAGATAAGGGACCTATTACCTCCGCTGGCTATTGGAGCTCTCCTCGGGTGGAGGAGGTCTGTAGTTTTTGAGCCAAAGCAGCAGGCTTCCACTCTCCGCTTCCCCCGTGTGTTTGATATATGGAGTAATTGTGTCTGTAGTATGGTAGCGGTGGTTTATGACAGAGGGATGAGGAAATGTACGTATTTGTGAATGGAAAACCTTCCCTCTAGTTCAGAGGACTTCTGTTTGTACATTGACCCTGCAATTTGTCGCTCCTTTCAGCCAAAATGTATTTATACACCCTTTAACTGAGTGCTCACTTTTGTATGCTTATATCTATTTTCCCTGTGAAGGAAAATAGTGCCTTGGAAGATATCTAAACGCTGTGTGTTCCTTTCCTTTCCTTTTGTTCAAACTATTTAAGAATCCTCAAATCTTCCAGCATATGTTGTGTTATTTTTTATAAAGTTTAGGTGTCTGTTTCACTTACTGTGAGGTATGTCACAGGAATGGAGTAATCACCTGCTCACCCAAGGCCTATCTGCTGGGGGTGGCATTGCTAGTTCACAAGCGCTTGCTAGTCTGGTTTCTTGGCAGGAGGGCAGATTCGTGACCCCCATTGCTGTCCGGCTCTGACTGGTGTTCCTGAGCAGAGCTTTGGCAGCTCCTCCTACAGCTTGTTCTTTTTGGGTGCAGTGATTTCAAGCTCCGTGAGAGTAGGCTCATTGATAGAACGTTGTCCTGGCCAGCTATGTGATACCCTGACTGAGCCAGGCCTGCCTTTGTCCAGTTAGATAACAGATTATATAACACTCTCTTGGCGGGGTGGAATGGGATAAGTCTGCCAGAGGTGCAGGAGTTCCTACTTGGTGACTTATGATGCCCCCTTCCAGCCCTAGCTTCTGCAGCGGTGTCACCTCTTTTGGTTGTTGGTATTTACGTAAAGCCCCAGCTTCTGGAATCATGTGATTATATGAGATTGTCAGCTTGCTATTTTTTTCAAGTATGTTTTTAGCCCACATGGTTGCAGACAAAAGCTTGGGAACCAGAAGGCAAATAAGACATTAAAATAGATTACATTTTTAAAAAAATCTCATTATTTTTACGATAATCTTGTGGTTTTTATCTTGGGAGGATGAAGAGCTGACTTGTGATTTTTTTGAAACCTTGCGATTGGCCGTACTGCCTCTGGCTGTGGCATCCGATGTGGTAAACCAAACCGAGTTGGGCCTGGTCAATATGTGGACGGGAGTCCTTCCAAGAAAGCCCGGGGCGCTACAGGAAGTGAGGCTGGTTGGTCAGGAAGTGGGCTCTTTCCTCTGAGTCAGTGTTGGGCTAATGTTCCAGCCTGGAGATAGGGTGTATTGTGGTGTTCGGCTTAGGCTGTCCTTTTCAGATGAGCCTTTACACTGAAGTCATGTCCATTAAAAGTCCATGGCACAGTTCACAGAAGCAGGAATGTTCGCCCCAGGATTCTGTCTTATTCCAATTTAGGTTGTTACAGTCAAATGCCTGAATATTTCGCCTTCCATCCCGCATCATAATTTCTATTGGACACGATATGCTCCTTCACTTCCCATTTCGAACTGATGTGCTGTGAGGTATTTAACAGCTGCCTGGGCGCCAGAGAGGTGGCTGCATGACAGTGGTTGGTGAAGGCCTGATACGAGCATTTATTTAACTCCCTGATCCAGTCTGATCAGGAGCTATGCGGTTTATTTCTCCTCTCCTTTCCCGTCTCTGGGTTGGGGTGACAAAGTGAGGGAGAATCTATTTCAAACAGGTAAAGGAATTGTAAATTTGACTGTCTTTTTGCCCCCCACCCCCTTTTCTCCCCATCTAGGTGGAGAATGGTGCTGAGTATATCCTGGAAACCATTGACTCCCTCCAGAAACACTCCTGGGTGGCAGATATCCAGGACTGCATAGACCCTGGGTAAGGCTTGCTTGAGGAAGCACCTCTTTATCTCCGAAGAGGAAGGATTATCCAGTGGTTAGAGCTCGGCCTGGGCCCGAGAGATCTGGAGTCTGTCCCTGCTCTGCCCCAAACATTCTGCGTGACCCGGGGAAAGTCCTTTATTCTCTTGGTTCCTCAGTTCCTCATTTGTAACATGGGGATAACAGGCGTGTGGTGAGGATAAATCCATCACCAAGACTGTGAGGTGCTCAGATAGAGGAAAAACGTCAATGATTTTTTTCACTCAAAAATGCTTTTTTAAACCCTGTGGCAGGGTGCTGGCCAGGAGTGCCTGAGCCAGCCCTGCGGGCCCTTTAAGAGGGAGCAGAAGCCTGCAAACCTCCCCTTGCAGAGAAGCCTAATCAGCCACCTGGGCTGCAGAGTAATCAGCCTTATGGGTTGTACCTGGCAGTCTCCCCAGGGGGATAAAAGCCTGCCAGGCAGGAAGCCCAGGGTGGGAGTGCGGTGGTGTGGTAGAGGAGTGCTGAAGGAGCAGAGAGAGAAGGAGCTGAACTATAGAGCTGTGTATAGTAGGTGGTGGGGTTTGCAATAAGCTGCACTGTGAATAAAGAGCCCTGTTGGGAGCCACAGAAGAGTCTCCTGCCTGTTTGTGACGGGGGGGGGGGGGCGAGAAGGCGATCTGTTGCAGCCCATTTTTTTCAACAACAGAATTGGTTCCTACAAACTTGGCTAGCTTTAGCCATTGAGTGACCCACCAATCTACTGCCCCGGCAGACTGGGAACAGCTTTCAGATGCAGCTGACTGGAAGAGAAACACCGGTACAAGCCAGCAGTCATCTCTGTGATGAAACAAGGCCCCTCGCACTCCCAGGGCGGGCGTGACCCATTGCTGAGTGTGTGTCGGGGTCCCACTCTGTGCCTGAGCCGCAGGGGATCTGAGCCTGTTACAGCCAGACACTATAGAGGCTTGTCTCTCTAGCCAAAGCAGCCCATGTTTGTAGCTCTGGAGTTCCTAGTTTACATCCCCAGTGTCTCACCCCAGTGTCTCAGCTAATATAGTGGTCATCATATAAGTGGGGGCTTATCTGTGACTGGAATCCCGGATGTCGTGCACACACTAACCAGTGGGTTACAGTCCCATTCTGCCTGCAGTTGCAATTGGATACAGCGTTTATCTTCACATTCTCTCCTACGCTTGTTGTGGAGTGCTGTGTTCCTCCCCAGAGGTGGTTGAGTTTCATTGACTGGCAGCGATGCCTGTGTGTGCAGCCTACACCCAGCTTGGGATGGTTAGGTTACAAGATGCTGTAGAAGTTTGTCTTAATCTCACTGGAGGCGGCCGGGGGGGGGGGGGGTTTGACTCCTCAAGAGATCATGGAAAAGGTTAAAGTACCTTAACAAACCTCTTACAGTAGCAAATAGACTTATTTGCTTTAGCTGCCTTTCTGCAGCAAAAGGCTCCATTCTAATTCCAAACATGCCTGACATACTAGGCTGTTCACGGCAGGGGGGTGACATCCCCGGGTGGCTCAGATGTGAAGGGAGGAACTGGGAAAGGGGGTGGGGTCTGTTGGTTTTTATTGCCAAATGGGGAAGCAAATTATTTGCCTCCCTCCCAGGAGTAAGGGCCCCGATCCAGCAAACAGGCATGCATGTGCTTAACTTCCAGCAGGTGAGCAGGCCTGCAGCCACCCCAGGCACCCTTCGTGGGCTCGAAGCTAAGCACGGGCATAAGTCTTTGCAGCATCGGGGCTCTGGGATATTTAACACCCGGGCAGGCCCGGGGAGCACCAAGGGGGAATTTTCATTCATCTTGTGTGTGCTACGCTTGATCCTTTTGCCAAGGGTTTGAATCGGAACCCTCGTCCATGCCCCGTCAACACATTTTCTGCAGAGGTGGCTTTTGTTTTTATTTTAAAGGGTTGCAGCTGAGTGACTCCGATTGCTGATTCATTCGCCGGTTACTAAATAATTCAGCAGCTCCCTCCTAAACAATTACGGGCTAACACAAACCGCTTCCTGACCTGCCCGCTAGCACGCGTCCTCCTGGTTCAGCTAGAGGCTGTTGCTCTGGGAGGAACGGAGACGGGTGTGCCCATCTCACCACAATGGGGCAACCCGGAGCGTCCAGCTAAAAACAGGATTTCGAGAGCGGGGCTATTTGCATGACAATAGCATCAGGCTAATGGGGCAGGCCCAGCTGTGACTGACAGGGGGAATCAGCCAGTAGTCAAGGATCTGCACGCGCCTTGCTCCCAGAGGGGGTCATTTGGTCAGATGTTCCCGCTGTTGGACTGGTGATTACCGTCCCCCCCACGAGACCTTGTTTCCAGGTCCACCAGGCCTATCTTGCTCCCACTCCACCCCCCTGATGCTAAACATCGGCTCCTCCATCTCCAGAGGGGTGTCCTCCACCTCTGGAGTTGGCCTGCCTGCATCTCTCCCTCCTGCTCTGCTTCCTCTACCTGCCCCCCATGATGGTCTGTGAACCCCGCTTCCAACCCAAATGGCCTCCGAGTCACCGCCATGACTGGCCAGCATGCTCAGACACTAGGAATGTGATCCGGAGCACCCAACCGAGTGCAGGGAGCTAGAATTTACCCAGAATTCTCTGATCAGTCAAATGAACCACAGTTCCTACTGGAGAGTGGAAATTCTTCCCGGGGAGGCATGTGCCTGCCGAGGGTGAGAGCTTGCATGTGACCGTCTGCTCTGTTTCCTCGCAGGGACAGCGGGGATGACATTGAACTTTCCTCCTGTGCGCAGGGAGCCTGCCTGCCAGGCCGGGTGCCCTCCTGCAGCTGTGAATTTCTGGCCGATGGTAAGGACACCCGGAGAAAATCACCTGCCTGTGTGTCCCTGTAAACATGTGGTGAGGTGCATTCATCCCCGGGGGGTGGATAAGTCTCTCCCAGGTGTCGATCTGAATTGGACTGGCTGAGCAGGGCTCACGGGGTGAAGCAGGAGTGTTGGAGCCCCCGAGGTTGTCTCGGGAGGCTGCTTGCCCTGCCCTGAAGGAGGAGCGGGACCCCTTGGGGGTCTGGCCCACTGAAGGGTTCCTCCAAGAAGCTGCTCCAAAGTTGGGGGCATAGCACCGAGCTTGTGGGTCCGTGACAGGTGCCTGTGGGTTGATTTGCAGAGAAACGCGGCGCTTTCCGCCACTGAAGCCTGCGTTCCTTTCAGGTGTGCACAGGACTCCAGACAGAGGTTCCGGGCAAGCCACCCACTCCACCACCCCAGCCACTGCCGCTGTGCTCTCAGCCCCGCATGGCAGGGCCAAGGACTCCTCGGGGGAACACCTGGCCCACATACCCCTGGAAAACTTCCTGCAGACCCTGGAGTTGCCAGCCACCAGCGGTCATTTAGCAGGTACCTGCGAGGCTCGGGGGAGGGGGAGGTAGCCACTGTGACGGTGCTGTTCCTGGTGGGATCCAACTGTGAGTGTCAGATCAGGACAGATTGCTTCCAAAGGGGCAACTACAGCCCAAAGCTGGGGTTTTTCCACACTAAGGCAAACCAAACCAGCTAAACAGAAAAGACTTTGGTTTCGCCCCACTGGCTAACCACAAGTCACACAAGCAATCCCCTTAAGACACTCCAGATTCCCAGTATCACCACCAGCAGCCACCTGTCCTGGGGACCAATGGTTATGAAAACCAATCCCCCAAATAAAGAAAATGGTTCTCCCCAATTCCAAAGAATCAGGCCCCAGACCCAGGTCAATATACAAATCAGATCTTCCCACAAATCACGCTGTTGCCAATCCTTTAGAATCTAAAATCTAAAGGTTTATTATACAAGGAAAAAGGTATAGGTGAGGGTTAAGAATGGTTAAAAGAAATCAATTACATGCAGTAATGGCACATCTCTTGGTTTAGGCTTGCAGCAAAGGTAGAATAAACTGCAGGTTCAAATCAGTCTTAGAATGCATCCCATTTGGGGGATGGGTCAGCACCTTCGTTCAGAGTTCACCTGTGTAGCAAAGTCCATTCAGAGCTGGAAGCAAGACAGGCTGCAGGCTGAAGGTAAAGACAAAATGGGGAATGTTCTTCCAGGCTTTATAGACTTCCTCCTGTGGGTGAAGACCCTCCTCCTCCTTATGCAGAGTCTGGCTGCAAACTGAAGGTTCCCAGCCACATGGTCCAATTACCAGACTCTCAGTGATTCAGTTTTTTCCCAGGCATGTCCCATGCCTGGGGAGGCTCCTCTCCTCGGGTGTGGACACAGTTCATTGTGCAGTTGATGGCCCTTTAATGGGCTCGAGTTAGCACCAGCGTGCCTGAGCTTTCACAGCAGCCAAGCCTAAGTTTGAAGTACAGGCACCTTTTATCCAATATCCATAACTTCAGTTCCCAAATAGATACACACATGTGGTCATAGACACCTGCTATGACCCCTTCACATAATATTTGGTACCCCAATGATCTATATGGTACCAAATTATTCCAGTAACGTGACAGCCACGTTGGCCACCTTCCACCTGATTTGCTGCATGTGATCCAATTGGTAGAAGTGAAGGGGGGAAATCCCTTTGCAATGCAACGTGGGTCTCTTGACCAAGCTCTGAGCAGAACTGCGGCATTCTGATTAGAGAAGGGTGGAGGTGAGGAATCCGAGAAAGGCGGGAGGTGTGAACCCAGGACTAAAGCTAGTGGGGAGGTGGTGATGGGGAGGTTGTATAGGCGGGCAGGGAGAGTGCACTCAGCTCTAACCTTGCCCCGCTGCTCCCAGCCAGGAGAGGCCAATAGTTTAACATTGAAACCCTCTTTTTCTAACCTGCCTTTGCTACCCATTGAGCATTTTTCTGCCCTGCCCGGCTGCTCCGTCAGTGGCATTGAGTGGAGCACCGAGTGGCCAGCCTGCTTAGCGACAGGTGCACATTTCCGCCCCGATCCTCTGTATTTCACTCCGACGTCCCCTTCCCAGCGTGTGTAGCACAACGTCCGTGTCCTCTGCCAGAGCCCTGCGGTCTCTTCCCTTTCGCAAGACAGACATTTCCCTCTCTCAACTGCCTTTCTTTTACCCCTTTCCGACTGCCCAGGGGAGGACAGCGAGACAGAAGCGGATATCAACCTCTCGGATTTCCCCTGGTTCCACGGGACGCTGTCCCGCATCAAAGCTGCCCAGATGGTGCTCTTCGGTGGGGCCCGGAGTCACGGTCTGTTTGTCATTCGGCAGAGCGAGACTCGACCAGGCGAATACGTGCTGACTTTTAACTTCCAGGGGAAGGCAAAGGCAAGTGCCAGGGGGGTGCCGATTATTTCACCGGTTTTAGAACGGCACTAGCAGCGCTCGCCCCCTGTTCTCTGACGCTAGCCCTAGTTTGTCTTCCACCTCTCGGTGTCACTCCGACATGTAGCGTGCAGGGAGCAGGATGGGTGGGCTGTGCCCAGTGCCTGTCTGGCCCACCCGTCTGATCACGATGGGGCTCGGAAGCAGGGCGGCTCTGCTGACTTCTAAAAAGATGCTCGGAAGGGTTGTTATTGACTGGGCTTTTGGGGGATTGCCGAGATCCCCAAACACGAATAATCCTCCGACCCTTGAAAGTGCCTTTTGTCCCAGACTGATGCACAAGGGTCCATTCCGCCTGTGGCTGAAATGTAACGTAGCAGCTGTTTAAAACACATGGCCGTGCTGCATAACAAATGAGGAGAGGAAGGGAAGAGAAATCTTGTGTCCCAGTGGTTCTCCAGCTCTTTAGTTCTGTGCTGCATGAGGGGGAAGGAAAAGAGCAAACGTTTGTGTGGCCTTTCATCCAGAGGTCTGGATGGTCAGGTGGTTCCCAGAATTGGAAGCACTCCACAAACTACTACTCCCTCGCTCCCTTCATTGTTAGGTCTCAAAGCACTTTACAGAGGAAGTCAGCATCATTAGCCTCTTTTTACAGAGCCAGAAATTGAAGCCTCAGGTCCCGCAGCAGGCCAAGGCAGAGTCAGGAATAGAGTCCAGGTGCCATGAATCCCAGTCACTGGACTACAACACTACAGATCACTTTGCCCCGAGGTTCTCTAGGCAAAGCCCCCATTGTTTTCAGTGGAAGTGACACGTTTGTATGGGAAGGCAAGATGGAGACCTATGTAACGAGCAGGGATTAGCTCACCCTCACTGAAATGCAGCTATCTCTGGGGTGGAACGCTGACCCCTTTTAACACAGCACAGACCTACTGAGCTACTGATCAGTAGGGAGGGTACATGGAGTTGAAAGCCGTGTGCTAGCTTTGCTTGACCGTCGGACATCATGGTGCTCGGGGAGGGGGGGGGTTAGCCCCCCCCCCTGCCGCCTGCGCTGCCCCAGCTCCACACCCTGATCAAAACTAGTGTGCGTAGGTCTACCTCTAGCTGCAGTGAAGACGTCCCGAGAGTGATGTCAGGGTCCTGGGTCCAACTGAAAGTGAGGGAAGGGTTTGTCAGGTGGTTTCCAGAATTGGAAGGTAGCCAGGACACTGGGGCTACCAAACCCCTTGTGAAGGAAGCCGGGGGGGGGGGGGAGGGGAGCTCTAAAGGAAGCTGGATGTTAGCCACCTAGAGCAGCCCAGGGAGCCAGTGGGAAGCAAGGCTGCTAGAGGAGAGCAGCCCTGGAGGGTTTGAGTGTAGGAGGAAGTGAAAGCTTCCTGTTGGCTTAAGATGCTGCCAGAGGGGGCCCTGCCAGACCAGCTGTAATGAATAGAGCCGAAAATGCCCAAGGGGACCCCAAACCACCCACTTTGCCAGTAGCCCACACAGTTTAGTCTCTGGGCTCAGCTCCCAAGTGAGCATTAACCGCCCCCTCGCCCCAGAGAAACGCAGCCGCTATCTAGGGCTCTGTCCGGCTGCTCCGAACACCGAGCTGGGGGAGTGGAAATGCAGAGCCGCTGAGAGGCATCTGGCGGGTCTGACAGCGCTTGCTGCTCTGCTCTGGCAGGAAGAAACAAGGCTGGCAGCTCCTAAGCCCGGTGCCAGCCTGCCAGGACTGGCACAATAGGAAAATCAGAGCAAGGCCTGTTTTGTTGTTGTTTGTTTTTTAACTACAAAGCCCGTTTGTTCTTGCTGGCTGGTTTTTGTGTGTGTCTCTAACGCAGACCCTTCCTTATGCGGGGTCTGACTCCCGTGCCCCAGATTAAGCACAGACTATGCAGCTCTGTCAGCACCCGCGGCAATCCGTCCCTCCGTACCATGGCTGGCCTAACTCCACGATGCCATCCAACATGACTGTGGGTCCGCAGTGAGATGGTGCCGCTAGTCAGTGAAAGGCGGATGCTGCTTAATTGTCCAACGGGAGAAGAGATCCCAGCAGAACAACTTGGACCTAGTACTTAGAGCAGGGGACAACTCTGGAAATCTGCAGTCTAGTCCCTACTCCGCCACCGACTCACTGCGTGACCATGGGCAGGTTACTCAACCCCTTTCTGCCAAGCTCCTCGGCAAAACTGGGCTGATACTTGGCTCCCTTCCTAAGGAGCTTTGAGATCGCTGGATCCCAGAGGTGGTCATGCCTGTTCAGAAGTCAGGGCGCAGGCTCAGGCTAGTTATGTGTGAACGAGTGTCTGCATCGCAGAAAGCGCCTCTTGCGGTTCGGGCTGGCGGGCCGACCGCAGAGCACCAAATGGCTCTACCACCGAACGGCGGCATCACCTGGGCTCTGAGTGGAGCCCCGTCAGCAGGGAGACCAGCCAGGGAGTTCACATCACTGTATCTGAAGATGAACATGGGGCTTCGTTTCCCACGATTAATCTGGCGTCTTTCACCAGAGCCACGACACTTGGAAGGGAGGGGAGGTTGGGGGGGGGGAGGGGGAAGAGTCAGCAGTTCCTTCTCAGCCAGGACTGAGGGGAGATCCTGTACAGTGACACTGGACAGCACAGGCTGTGTTAGGTGGTCTGTCATCTAGGCGAGCCAGAGAGAACCAAAGGATCTGTCTGAATCCAGATGCCTCGATAGAAAATCCTGCTATTCATTGCAGCCAAGGCCTGTTACCTCTCCACCAGGGGGCACACTGCATAGGGTGCTTTTTAAATCTCCTGGGCTTATTAATAAACACCCACCCCTGAGTTTGGTAGGAGCTGTGCAGAGGAACCTCATGCTTCCCTGGAGGGATTTGCAACTGAAAGGCCCTTTAAAGGTGCAGTGTTTCTAAGGAATACTGCCCTGTAGGGGTGACACTATAACATTTTAACAGGCCACTCCACTGCAGAAAGTGGTAACTAAGGCAAAGGGTCCTTGATTTTCCCAGTAAATGTCTTGCACTGCACTTTAACTTGCATGCAGCCGTGCTAGTGTCAGTGAAAGGTCCCGGAGCAGACGCTCCCTGCTGTACGTTCTCTTGGTGCAGCCTCTATTCCAGATTTTGTTTGGTAAAGGTGCTTTGCTTTTTATTTCCTCCTCTTCTCAAAGAACACTTCTGTTCCATGCTGCTGGTAACCCGAAAGGCCAGCTTCCCGGACCAGACACTTTCTGAATGGGTCATAGCAACGGTTGCTCGGCAGCCAATCAGTTGCATGCGCCAGGCTCTGAAACGTGAGATCTTCCTGTTTTGAGCCAAATCGCTAGCGAAGCGGAAAAAACAGTTTTGTTTGTAGCTAGCCAGTCGCCTTTGGACTGGGGGGCTGTAAACGTTCTACCCAGCGCATGAAGGGACCATGCCACAGGCACGGTCAGGGGCAGAAATAACATTGGTGTCAGTCTCCACGGCTTCATGTGGACTTGCTCTCTGGCCGGCTTCACCACGCTCCTCTCTTGCAGCACCTGCGGCTGTCCCTGAACGAAACCGGCCAATGCCACGTGCAGCACCTCTGGTTCCAGACCATCTTTGATATGCTGCGGCACTTCCACACCCACCCCATCCCCCTGGAGTCCGGCGGCTCAGCTGACATCACTCTCCGCAGCTACGTCGTGGCGCAGAGCCCCTTCTCTGGTAGGTCACCCGGCTCGCCCAGCATCCCGCGTGATCCTGCACAGGAGAGCCGGAGATGGGCCCGAGCTTGGACCCGGATGCGATCCTAGGATCTGGGGCCAGGGCTGTCTCCAGGAGAAACGTGTGTGCCCCAAGTTCCCTGCAAACGTCCAAAAGAAAAAGACACTCTCGTGTTTTCCCCTCCAGTACCATGTCCCGAAAACTGTGCTGCTTATTCTAAGGGGTTGCCCCTATGCTGACCCTTGCGGAGTGGGGCTAGGAGGACTTCACTTAGCCCTTGAGTTCTTCTGACCGGCAGCCAGCTCAGGAATGGTGGTGTCTGGCTCCAGAAGGAACCACATCCAAGATTCCCTGGCTAGAAGCACCAAGCCGGCTTTACAGGCTGGCACCCTTTGATATGGGCTGGGGTGGTTTTCCAGAGAGAATTTTCACGACATAATGTCTGGTATCTCTCCTCCAGGGATTTCAGAGCACGGTATGCAAGTGGGTCTGTGTCTAGTATCCCATTTTACAGAGAGACAAACTGAGGGGCAGCAAGATTATGACTTGCTCAGGGTCACACAGAAACCCAGCATCTCGGCTGGGGATATGCTCCTTCTGGTGTTGGCCAGGTTGAGCCTGCTCAGCCCTGGTTAGCAGATCCAGCTCCTTTAGCTCAGGCATTAGTGGTGCGGGCTTTAGCATCCCGAGGTCCATTTGGCATGGCCACTCCCAGGACCTGGCTCCATAGTTCAACTGGTTGAGGAAAGGAGAGACCACCCCACCTAGTGTCTAGGAGTTGGCAGATTTGAAGTCCCGACTGTCCCTGGCTTCTGGGTGACCTTGGGCAAGACCCCTTCCATCTACCCCATGAGTGCCTCAGTTTCCCCACCTGTAACTTGGGGTGAATGACACTCACCTGTGTAAAGCGCATGAGCCCCTCTGCTGACAGGTGCCGTGTGAGCGCAAAGCTTATTGGCAGGGCAAAGCGTCCCTGTGCTGCAGTGCCCTGGGGACGGAGAACTCCTCTCTCCACGGCTGTCAGTCCAGCCCCAGCCGGCTTGCAGAACAGTCGCCAGCATGACTCTTGTTTGTTTCACCTTGCAGACGCCAGCCCTGCCCCAGTTGTCGCCTCCCAACAGCCCAGCTGCAGGAGCGACCTCCCGTCCCAGCACTACTTCTCCAGCTTTGTGCCGGGCCCTTTCCAGCCTGTCTCGCCTGGGGAGGGGGCTGTGGCCTCTTCCTCCTCCGCCGGCCACCCACTGTACCACCGCATGGAGGGGACCCTCAGCGCCCGCAGCCGCAGCAACAGCACCGAGCGCCTGCTGGAGTCGCCCAGCGTCGGCGCGGAGGACTACCATGACAGCGACGGATCGCGCAGCCGGACCAGGGCAGTTGAGAACCAGTATTCTTTCTACTGAGGGGTCACTGGGTGGAGGCCAGCCCTCGGTGTGGGGCGTCCTTACCCACGCAGCCATGGCTCCCGGGGAGGCTCAGGCCATTGCCGAGGAGCCCTGGCTCCCAGGGGATGTTTACATATCGCCGGGGGCTGTCCCCACTCCCTGGCGTGCCCCTCGTCTCCGAGTCACTGGTGCCAGTCGGGAGTGGCCGACTCCATCCATCACCAGCAATGGACCCTGGACCGTCCTTTCTCCCCCTCGCGGCTCGGAGAATGGTTTGAACGATGAGCGACTCGCCAGCCAGGCCTCCGCGTTGGGGACGTTCGCAGTTCCCTAGACCTGGCTCGTGCTCTGAGCTCTGAAGGCCAAAGACACCAGAGCCATTAAGGGACCTGTTCCGGGGTTGGCCGTACCCGCTCTCTGCCCTTGTCAGCTTGTGGTCGGTTCCCTTAACTTCTACCACGACTCGCCTGGCGCTCTCTCCAGTATCTGCTGTTGGATCGGGACTTTCCACCTAGTAACAGTGCAAAGGGTCTCCTGGAATAGGAATCCCTGGCTTTGATTTATATTGTTCTTCCCTTAGTTGTGCAACAATGAAAACCTCTCCTGGCTTTCCTTGCTGGGAAGGAATAGATGTTGCCACTGTTGGAACATAGTCAAGGTCACCTCCAATGGTTACTTCCCTTCAGGGATAATTACCTTGAGTTCTGCAAACAAGACACCGCAAGCTAGGAAGGTTTTGAGGTGACCGTGTACGTGACAAATCTCACCAAGGTAGTTTTGTTGCTAGCACAGAGAGCGTGCCTCCCCCGCACACCCACACACCAGTCAGGGATGGAAAAGGCCAATCACATTATCTGGTCCTTCTCCATTTTCAAAAGTAGCACAAGTGTTTGTTTGCTGCAGGAACTTTAGGGGGGTTTGTCCACTTGGGTCCCAAAGCCAGGGGGAGATTATTCCACAGCCTAATGCATCTGAGTGTCAAAGTTTTTCTTGCTAGCCAGCCCATATTTTCCCTGTCTTCACTTTATCCACCCTAATTCCTTTTCCTTCTTGGTTTTTAAAGTCCTACGGCTGCTTGAGGGGTGGAATAATAGCTCCTGCCCCTGTCACTTCTTAGCCAGCCTGTATCTGTGGAGATCTGTTAGTATTTTCTTCTAAATCCATCTCCCCAGGTCCAGATTATTTGTGTTGATGTTCTCGGAACTTCCCCCGGTTTGTCAATGGCTTCTTGGTAACATATGCACCTGTCTGTTTTATGCATATATTCTCTCTCTTTCACGGGCATGCTCTCTCTCTCTCTGATACATGCTTACACCAACGTGAAAGTTCCTGGCTGAATCCCGATCATGGCTAACCCTTGTATGTTCTAGTGTCCTTGCTAAGAGGAACCCGATTGCAAATGCACCTTTTGGCTAACGTGGCAAATTCAATCCGTTTCATCCCCTAGAGACAGAGCTTTAAAATATGACATTGGCCCAAATGTTTTGGTTTTCGGTGTATGTTTGGGTCCCCATCTGGAGATGCCCAGGCTCCCCTCTGCTCTGTTAGAAGTCCGTGACAATGTGGTTAGGCTCCCCAAAATGCAGGCACTGAAAATCAGGGGCTACTTTTGAAAATTTTGCCCATTAAAGCTAACTGCCTAAGAAGAGTGAGCTGGAGAAAAGAGAGGGCTGTTTCCTGCTGTGTTCATAGAGAATAACTGAAGGGTTTGGGTGTTTGCTTTTGGTTTTAATTTCAAACAAAGCTGGATGAGGCTTCCCTTGGGCAGAGGGTCAGCGCTTAAAGCCAGGTCTACACACTAATTTAAACCCGATCTAATTATGGCAGTTGGTGGGCTGGGGCTGGTGTGCGTATTTTTATTTAAACTGAAATTGTTACACCAGGACACCTCTAGTGTGCACGTGTGGGGAAAAATGGATTGAGCACTGGATTGGGACTTAGCAGACCTGGGCTCTGTTCCCAGGTCTACTATTGGCCTGCTGGGTGTCCGTGGGCAAGTCACGTCGCTGTGCCTCAGTTTCCCCATCTGTAAAATTGGCATAATGAGACCGACCTCTCCTTTGGAAAGTGCTTTGAGATCTACTGATGAAAAGCCCCATATAAGAGCTAGCTATTATTAAAGGTGCCTTATAACACTATATATCATTGCCCTTCCCCAATGGGAACAAGTTATATGGTGTAAGCACCTGTCTACCAGTCTGAGTCCACACTAGAGAGGGTTTTTACTGCAGGTGTTATTAAAGCAGCACAACTTGTGTGTGTAGACAAGGCCTTGAGTCCCACTTAAGGGTTCCTGTGGCACTTTTTTTGGTGCCTTCTTTCCAGAGCCAGCCAAATGTGTCCTCCTCTTCCGCCCTTCGCTGCCCATCCCCCTCTGCTTACAGCCACTTCTGCTTCCAAACGATCTGCAAGGGGCAGCGGGAGGGGTTCGATTTTAATTTGGGGTTGTTCATTTGCATGCTGCAGCAGCCCAGCCCGGGGGGATCACATGCAGAGGAGCCCTGGCAATATACAAATAGGTGGCCTCCTGTGCTGCAGAGAAAGGAGGAAGGGTTTTCTCTAATAGCGAGTGGGAAGTAGACCTGCTTTTTTGCACACCCAAGGAACTGACTGGGAGCGTCCAGATATTGAACAGTTGCTGCCGTTCTCCTTCTCCAGAAAGACTCCGTGAGCTGGTTGGACAGAGGCAATGCTGCCTCAGAGCCCTTCCCCGCCTGGTGGCTTTTTCCTGGTCCGCTTTGGGGGTGGGGTAAGCGGGAAAGGGGGTAGCAAATGGCCTACAAGCAAATCTTTTGACTTTGTAAATAGGGGGAAGTAGAAAAAAGTGTAATGTTCTGTAGAATAACTAAATTTATTTAAGCAACTTGTAAAACAAATGGGAAAATGGAATTCCAGTTTTGAAATAAAACCACTTGAATCAAGAGTGACAAAGAGTCCTGTGGCACCTTAAAGACTAACTAATGTATTGAAGCATAAGCTTTCGTGGGCTAATACCCACTTCGTCGGATGCTAGTTGTAGCCTGTTTTCTGGAGGTTTTTTGTGAGCCGCTAACCTCAGCCAGCCCCCTGCTCCGTTGTTGTCTCTGTCACGTGGGTCACTGGTAAATTCAGCCTGGTCAAACCTGCATAGGATTCCATCATCGTTCATTCTCCATTAGCCTCCCTGAACCCGTCTCCCTTGCCAGAGGCCTACGTCGACACGTGCTCTCCTTGCAACCCATTCAGCACACGGCTTTGGCTGTGTAATGGAGTCCCCCAGCGCTGGCTGCCCTACGAGCTCTGAACGCTCTGCCCTAGGTGCTGCTGGCGTCTCTGTCCTCGGGAGCCAAGGCACCCTCTGGATTTTCCCAGAATGCACTGGCACAAGCGCAATCAGGTGGCGTGATGTAGCTGGGCACATTTCAGAAGCAAGCTGCTCGACTGGCTGATCTCTCCTGAGGTCCTTTCCAACCCTGATATCCTATGATGTCCTTTCTTTACTTTCTAGGACCAGGGACAATTACATTGTGTGCTCCTGCGTATTAGTAAATTATTCATGCCCTGGTGTGTTGGAGAACCGCAACCTCCTGCAGCAGGAAGGGATGAGTTGTGGGTTGTGCTGGAAAATAATGTTCTGTCCTCCTTTTACAGGATTCCTGGGAAGCTGAGAGAAGGACAGGTCTGTCTATTTGTAAGGAACAGAGGGATCTTGGAGTAGAAACAATGTAAGACAAGCCAGCTATAGTGTAGTGTACTGGCTTAGTTGGATGAGCCCCACTGCCCTCGGCTGGCTGGAACCAGAACTGCTGTCGTGGGTGTGATTATTAGAGCAGAGACGGATTCACAGTGAGCCTGAGACCCCTCACAATCAAAGCTTTTCACATAAGTCACTTACATATTGCAAAACTCAACTGTCAAAACTGGACCCTTCTGCCCCATCCAAATGCAGGAGTATGTCCGAGCGACAACAAATTCAGTTTCTTTCAAGACCTCTCCCGTTTCCCAGCCAGTGCCTCCAAAGGCTGAATTTCGAAATGCAAACATTGGCTGAGACCAAGAGCAGGGGTGAGGTTGCGGGGGGGGTGGGGGTGGGGGGGTGTTGGCTTGCATATGAAGCTGGTGTCCCAGCCGGGCTCTGCATTGACTCCAGGTTCTTGATTTCCAGCTGTTGCAATGGCTAAACGTCTCTCACGTTTACAGTCTCCCTGTTGGTACAAGCCTTGAGCCTTCAAAGGCTGTGAAAGGGGATGTGCATGGTGCAGGCTCAGGTGCAGTGAGCTACCTCACTGCCTTCTTTCCCATATAGATTGCCCATATTGTTGGAAGCAGCTCCCCTCAAGCCACCGTCATCTATCACTGTCTGTGCACAAAAGCCTGTGAGGAGATGTGTGGCGCGCTAGTTAATTACTGAAATGACATGAACAGATGGTGCAAGCAGCAACACAGGGAGGTGCTAGGAAGTACGGCCTCGCCTACATTGTCACCGAGGCAGATATTTAGCACGGGCAGGCATGCTGGTGCAAAACACACTGAGTTCCAGCCCGGAGCCTCTGCAAAGCGGGTTTGCACAACCGAAAGCAGCCACAAAACACAGCCAAATGTGACTTACTTTGCAAACTGGGGCCACCTCTCTCTGGCATGGCTTGCAGGGCTCTGGGGACAAAACTCAGCTCCGCATTGCTGCTTGAGGGAAGTAGAAGATTGCTCTGTTTGGGCTCCACTAAAACAACCAACCAAACCCAGCTCTGAAAGCAAGAGAATGAGAAGATCAAGCTAGTAGCTTGAGCACAGGACTGGGACTTGGAAACAACTGAGTTGTAATCCCAGCTCTGCCCCTGTATTCTGCTGTAGGCTTGGGTAAATCATGTAAACGTTCTGTGCCTTAAAGCTGTGTAATCCTATTTACTGTGTAGGGTTAATGAGATTATATCTGTAAAGTGCTCTGGACATGAAGGGTGCTATATGCCTGGTGATCGTCATGATTAAAACTCCAGGGCTTCGTAATACCTCAGCAAAAAGAAAAAATACCCTAGAGCAGTAATAATAATGTTAAGCATTTCACAGCTCTAGATCCTTGTGGACTTTACATGGTGTGTGAGTTTCTTTACTTCCTTCAGCTGTGGCTACAGACATTTTCTGCCCTTGCCAATACAGATGAGGTTGTATTAGGGGTAGCCAGGCTGAGAACTATGGTGTAGTCGGCCCCAGCATTTAAACAATTGCTTTGTTTTTACCACCAGGGCTAGACTGACTCTGAGCCAGCCGAACAGTTAGGGGTCCAGGCATGAATGTCCCTGAATGCCCTGCTCTATCATTGCTGGGTGTGGGTATTGGAGAATGGATCAGCTCTGGTATTAGATATGTTCCTGCCTGGGCCTAGGGCCTATGGCTATACTGTCAGGGCTGTAGGCCTGAGTGTAAACACTACAGCCACGGAAGGGGTTTTTCTGTGGCTGCAGTAAATCAGCCCCGCTGCTAGCTAGGCGGCTGGGAGGGAGAAATCCTCTGTCGATCTAGCTGTGTCTGCAGCAGGGGAAGTCACTCTAACTACAGGGCATGGGGCATAAACGTTAATAGGTCAACCTAGCCTCTAGGTAGAGCACAGGCCCTACAGGGATTGTGCAAGGCCTGCCCCCCAGTTTGGGAGCAGGCTGGGAGCCGGGGCTGGGCTCCCCTTCACCATGTCCTGGTGAGCAGGGCCCAGTGGGGGAATGGCCCCGTGGGGTGACTAACCCTAGGGCCCAGCCTGCCCCAAGGGGGAGAAGCAGCCAGGAAGGGTGGGTCTGGAGGGGCCTAACCCTAACTCTCCAGCCCCTGCCAATAACAACCCAGGGGGCTGGGCTCTGTCCTAGCTAGCAATCTGCCCATAACAAACAGGGGCCCTACAATAACAAACCAGCGCAGGGGATGCTGATGGGCTAAGGCGCCAGAGCTCCCAGGCGACCCTACAACAACAAGGTCTGGCGCAGACACGCCCCTTAGTCAGCGCCTGGCTGTGAATAGTGACGTGCTCATTACTATTCATACAGCTCATTAGTAATCTGCCCCGCCTGGTGAATATTCAAGTATGCTAATGAGGAGCGGCCCGTCGCCTCCATGACGTCATCAGCAGGGGCCGGGCCAGGCCCAGGCGCTGCCGGCAGAGGCCGGAGATGGCGGCGCCCTCGGCCCCGCGGCCGCCCCGGCCCCGCAAGGAGCCGCAGCCGCTGGTCATTCCCCGGAGCGCGGCCGAGGAGCAGCGGCTGCGGCTGGAGCGGCTCATGAAGAACCCGGTGAGAGCCCCGGCCCGAGACCGGCCCCCAGCCTGACTCCCTCCCGCCCGCCCCGCCCCGCCCCGCCCCTGGTCTGGGAACTGATCCCCCTTCCTGCCATGGGGCATCACCACCCAAACTCCCCCTCCCTCTCCCTTTGCTGGGGGCTTGGACCCCTCCCCGCCCGGACTGGTTCCCCTTGTCACTGTCCCCACCATCTCCGTCCTGGGGCACCCGATCCCCCCTTCCCCCTTGCTGCCCAGGGGCACCCCAACCCTTTCCCCCAAACTGAATTCATCTCCCGGGGATGAGTCCCCTGCAGGACTCACCTCCCTCCTTGTGGCGGGGGCCTGGACCAACCACCCCCGTTTCCCCCCGGACTGATCCCCCTATACCTCTTTGCTGGTGGCATCTCAATCCCTCCTCCCCAGCAGACTGAGTCCCCCCATATCTCTGTGCTTGGGGCATCCTGATTCCTCCCCCCTGGAGGGACTGGTTTCCCCCATACCCTGTCTTGGGTAGACACCGTAACTGTTTGCTGGGAGGGAATCTCAAATTCAATGTGTGTGTGTGTGTGAGGGAGCAGATGGGGGGTGGCTGTCACTGACCTGTTCCCATTCTGGGGATATACCCTGACTCCTGTCCCCTGGGGCCACTGATCCCCAATTCTTCTTCTGGGGAAGAAGAACTAGCACAGTTCTACTTCCACTAAGGTCTGCGCTGACATGGAGAGTTTCCGCCATTGGGCGCATATCAACTTCCGATAATGCATTAAACCTTCACTCTCTGCCCAGAGGAGATATTGATGGGTGGCTTGTTTCTTATTGTAGGATAAGACTGTTCCAATTCCTGAAAAACTAAATGAATGGGCACCACGCCCTCCCCCGGAATTTGTGAGAGATGTTATGGGTAAGGGCGCTTGCTATTCTTCGGATAACTATAGATCAAATGGCCTAATCCTAGATGAATGTGTAATAAAGACAGGGGAGAGAGCTCTTCTTCTGCTACCTAAACTCAAGATACTTAAGAAACCAGTTACAAAAAGTAAATTCTCACCCTAAGTGTTATTTTAGGCAGTTTGCAAAATTTCTGTGATTCTGAGTTCCAGTTATATTCCTTTTCAGACTGGACCCCTCTCTCTCTCTCTCTCTCTCTCTCTCTCTCTCTCTCTCTCTTTCCCTCTCTCTCCCCCCCCCCCCCCCCGCGCGCGCGCAATATGTTGTACCTGAAATGTTAGCAGTGGGTGTTTCCCAAAGTAGCAAAGTTGAAATACAGATCCATAGTCAATATTCCTAACTTTAGATACTGAAATGATACAGACATACAAATTGGATAATCACATTCAGTAAATTATACCTGTTCCAATGATATCTTACAAGACCCATCTTGCATAAAATAATCTGTCATGTCATATTCATATCATAAGCATACTTCATAAAGAATATGGAGTGAAACCTCACATACAGTATTAAGAGTAGCAGACTACCTAATGATCCCCATGCCATTGGCAGGTTCTAGCGCTGGAGCCGGCAGCGGGGAATTCCACGTGTACCGACATCTTCGTCGGCGAGAGTACCAGAGGCAGGATTTCATGGATGCCATGGCTGAGAAGGTAAGCGGGCCCCTTATTGCAGTCCGATTACTCAGTGTTCATTGCACTGTTTTTCTAAGTGTGTGTGAAATCAGATGTACTTCAAGCTGTTTTTCCTAATATGGGATATGTGGGGCTCTGGAAAACCAGCAATAACACCTCTGGCTCTTTGCATCAGACCATGCCATCCTCTCGCTGTAGTGGGTGACGCTGCTGGAGATGGACTAAGCCAGAGTGCTTATTCCCCCGTTCCTAAATCGGACTTAAAAATCAATAGAAACATGCGTAGATTCTTCCTAGCCAACAAGGTGAGCCACATTGGTTATGCTTCCTCGGTTAACAGCCCTTGACTTACAAAGACAGCATCAAAACAAATACTTCTGTAAAATCAGGAATCAAAAATTGCACACTCCTGGACTTGCTCTTAAGCCCTGGACCAGACATACATTAGCCTTGCTCTCCCATGGATCTTTGTCCCTCAGCTGATACCCCCTCTCAACGTCACGTGATTCATATGTTGCTGCTGCTGTCTTCCATGTTGTTCCCTCATTTTTGCTATATAATTTTCTAGGGCTAAATCTTCAGATTCCTGCTGCACGTGATGTTGATTAGGTCCCCACCTTAACCCCCTCCCTTCTCAGTTAAGGCTCTTGGAATTTGGCCGTTAAATTTTACATATAACATTTTTCTTATCAATACATATTTTTAATATAAAAAGGCACCCACACAAAGCCTGCTGGCAAATCTTCCCAGTGTGTCTGCTAAGAGACTTCTCTCTACATCAGGATATAATTTATATAATCCCATTTTGTTTAGACTGTAACCAAAATGTCACATGATCAATTACAGCAAAAACTGGATGAGGAATACCAGAAGAAACTGGAGAAGAATAAGATGATTGCAGAAGAGCAGACAGCGAAACGCAGAAGGAAGCGGTGAGAGCAAATTGTTCCCAGGAGACTGAACATAGATGCTTTATGTTCTGCCTGTAGCTACGTACTTTGGCTAGATGCTGTCTTCCACTGTCCAGATCTTTCAGCTCAGAGGTCTGGCTACAGAGATCAGTTTCAAAAGTGTTGCCATTAAAAGTTTCTTCAGTGTCTATAGCACTTGGAGCCAAGAACTTTAAGTTCAGAAAATGACTGTGCATCTTGGGTATTTGCAGGGATATGAGCCTGCAGAAAAAAAGCTGATGACTTTGTAGATCAGTATTCTGTATAAATCAACATGATTTATCCAGCTCATTGTTTCATGTGGATGCTCAAAAAAGACTGCAGATCAAATTTACTACTGAAGTTGACTGTTTAAGTCAATAGTACTGTCTAACACATTAAAATGTGCAAAATGATTGAAATGCTGGGATTTGCACTGTCACGAGTGTTTTTTCTTGTTTTACAGCCAGAAGTTAAAAGAGAAGAAACAGCTGGCGAAGAAAGGTAAACTTGAGCAAAAGAAGCAGCAAGAAGGTCAGTAGAATTAAGTTTTCCCCTTTTTCAGGTCTCAGTTCTGCTCTCCAATACAAGGGCAATAGCTGATTCCCCCCAGACTGCTGAGCCTGCAGTTTGTGCCTGTGTGATGGAGGACAAGCTAGTCTGTTAAACTTGAAATTTCAGTATAATTTTCAAGAGCCCCAATGAAATTCACTTAGGATGGGAGCTAAATCGGGCTGACTGGGCTGGGAAGCAACCTCCCTGCTGCAATGTAGACATATCCTTAGGTGTTTCTGAAAATGTTACCCTTCATTCAGGATATCACTGACCACAGACTGGTTCCATTTGCTTCTTAACTGCAGCAAATATTATTCTCCTAAGGTGAAGCTGTTGCAAATATTTCTGCTTGGTCAAACGGAGAACTTGCAGAATTAGATCATTTTACAAAAGGCATTTTTTAAAAGGGAATCCGAGTATGTAAAAATAGTCTTACGCCCTGAGGACAGGACAGAAAAATTTGAACCACACTGAGGGGGAAAACTGCATACTGTGTGGCCAGCCAGAAACAGACATATGGTACTGCATATAAAAGAGTGATCTATTCCGGTACCAGCCATGTTCCACATCTAAAAAGAAACATCCAAAATTGTATAGCTGTTCTGTTTTAAATCTGGGAAATCAGGTATTTTAGTAAGATCGAGATCATTGATTTGAGAATCAAACACTTGCTGACTAGGGAGCTCTAGTGAGAGCTTTATCATTCACTTTTCTTAGAAATAACGACACTTTGCGGCATTGAATTATGATTCCACAGGAAGTCTTTGAGGACTGTAGCAATGCTGACAGTTTTGGTAGATGTGTGAATATTTCTGCTTGTAAAACACACATCTTTTTGAACCTGATATTTGCTAGCCTGTGACCCATTAAATCAGAGGGTCAATCTTTGGTGTAATTCCACTGAAGCGATACTATAGGTGGATTTGGTCCCTTGTTATCCATTCGTTTGTTGTGGAGCTTGATCTCAAGGGGAATGTAAATTTCAGAGTCTTTATTTTGACTAGTGTCATATTTAACTAAAATGTTGCGGGTGGAGTTGCTGCATCAGGGACTGGTGATGTGATGTGGAGTCTTTCACATCTAGGTTGTTGGTTTGAATAGCATCACAGTTGGCTGGAACTGATACCCCTCTTGGAAGTCTCAGCAGAAATCACACTCCCTTCTGTCCCTTCCAAAGCAAGGTGGAAGTTTATTGATTGGATTGGGTAGGAAAGCTTGTTCTCTGAGTAAATGGGACTTCAGTCTCCAGGACTGTGAATCCAACTCCTGTCGCCTTCTCTTTTTTAAAAAAATAAAGTGTGGTGCCTAATACCAAGTGACATTACATAGCTTCACCAGGGGGTGGCATCAAACTACTAAAAAATAAATGCTGGCGCTTGGTCTGAGTACTGTTGTGTCCCAAACCGAATTCAGGTGCAGGAGCTGGAGAGGGGCGATAGGAGGGATTTTGGATCAAGGGTCCCATTTTGTCCAACCAAAGGTCATCATTGGGGTTCTGATAAATGGTCCCAGATCTGGTCCTTCTCCACCTGATTGAAACTTGGGATGCTTTTCATGAACCTGGTTTGCAACACATACCCCAAAGAGCTCAGCATACTCCTAAGCGAGGCCAAGTCTGTTGCAGATCCCACCATAGCTATAAAATAGATGTGATCTTGAATGGGCGTTACCTCGTGGTACAAGAAGTGCTATTAATAACTAGGAGCAATGGAATACAGTTAAGAAGGTGAAGCTGTAGGTGGAGTAGGTGTACTCCTGACGGTGAGATTTTTCTGTGCACCCATCATTTCACTTGGAAGCCTGTCGCATGGGGCCTTTAAAATTTAACTGGCTAAAACGTTGGTAAATTCCCGGTAGAGAGCAACCCTGCAATGACCCTTTAGGATTGGACAAGGTGGGTAACCTAATAAGATTTTTCTCTTCTAGTTTCTGAGGTTAACCTGCTGTTTAATACATTGGCATGCAAGCCTTGCTACAGGTAATCAGCACGTTCTCTTTACCCTTTTAGAGTCCGACCAGTCTCAAGAGCAACAGACCAGTGAGGAAGAAGATGAGGATACCAAGGAGGGGGATGAGAAGGAGGATGATGCAGAAGAGCCCAGCTTTGTGATGGGAAGATGATGATAATGCAGTGGCAGCTGGAAACAACGTTCATTACTTTATGTTCAGGAACACAGAAGCTTTCATCTCAGCTGGGCAGAACCCATTAGCATATGTTGTACCTGCTTGAGAGTGGAGGTGTGACCTTCACATCTGAGTCCCAAAGGCTTTTGGTAGAAGGCTGCCAAATAAGAGTATTTTCATAACTGCTTGTATAACTGCTGTGCAGTCTGCTATAAGGTTGCTCTAACGAGACAGCCGCAAGCCTGTGTTACCCTAGAGTTCTTTCTAGCATGGCCCAAAGTGTTTTCTGGCTAAGATCTAAAACATATCCATCAACATTTAAGGCAGGTTCTACCCTGAAGGCTGCATACACAACGTGCATTGAAATCAATAGGAATGGGATTTATGACTGAGGGCAGAATTTCGCCTGAAGTAAAGGTTGGTCTGGGCCCAAACTTCCCCACACTGTGAGTGTTTTCAATTTGGGGTTTTGTGTTGGGCCCGAATACGTCCGTTTCTGTGTGATAGGTATTTAAACAGAGGAACCCTTTTTTTATTGATCAGATGTGCCCTACTACTTTTGAAGTTTTCTATCAATAAAAAGGGAATGTCTGATTTCCTGTCGGCTCTTATTTGAATGTGATTTAACTACAACGTGCTTGCTGATTTTAAAGCAAGACTGAGGAGTTTTGCAAGAGATACTTTGTTTCATGGAGGTGAGGGGGAAGTCTGTGAAATTCCAGGAAATCTAGAGTTATAGCAAAGGAGCAATACTTAACACCATAGCAATGCTATGCTATGCCATCCCAGCCATGTTTGGATTAAGGGACAAAGAGGTCAGTAGTGATACTGATGCACAACGTGGAGATAACAGATCTGAGATGGTAGAGAGCTGCTGTGTATACTGGGCCTTTAATTTTCTGATAGGAGGAACTTTTTCTTCAAATTTTTCCGAAAGAAAGTAGGTCTGTAAACGCCACAGAGCCAGTCATCTCTTAAGGGGGAGCATCCTCTCTTTCGATCATGCTTTGGACCTTGTGTTGCTGTGTTAAATATTTTGTGGTGCTGGAACACACACCCTTCTCTGAAAGACTGTCCTGGGGACAGTCTCTGCAAAAAGGCCCAGCACATTGCAGCCCCAGGTTTGATGCACGCTAACAGAGCAGCTTGCCCTGCCACTGCTTGAACTGTACCTTTCAGGAGCTGTCGATGTTGCACCTTCCGTCTGCGCTGACCAGTTAAACTAAACCAAAACCCATTAAGCCTTCTGGGAGGGCTGAATGTGTGTGCTAGTTCAGGCTATGTTTGGTGTAGGTTGCAAGAAATCTTGTAAAGAACTGTATAAGCTGCTTTAAGGATGTTTCAATAGTGTCTCTTCCAGAACACAGACATTGTACAGTCAGTATTTATGCAGTATGTCTGCTACCTGAATGTTAAGAGTATGCTATGATGTTCTTATAAAGGAAAATTAGTATCATCCTCCTCCTCACATAGAAAGGAATATGGAAGTACAGTGTGGGAAGTGACTTATTCTGAGTCCCATGAAAAATCAGTAGCAGTAACCCATGTCTGGATTTCTAGTCCAATGCAGTCCCAAATGAGGATTGGTAAAATAAAAGCTACACTGGTAAAACTGAGCAACTTTCAGCATCTCACCTTGAATGAATGCAAAAATTGAACAATCTAAATGGTGAAAAGTAAATTAAAATACATATTCATATTATTGTAGGGCTAGGAGTTATGTGGATTGGTGCAGTCCCTTTAATTGGCTTTTGCTGTGTGTTTTCTCTTTCCTCCTCTCCCCATAAGAAAAATGACTTCTGAAAGATGGGCGTGACTTTGGGGATTAAGCTATCCTATTGTGCTACTTTCCCCTGGTACCTTTTGGTATGGAATCTGCATTTTCCTGCATCCCCTTTCTAAGTAAAGAACTACTCCTGCCTCTTCTCTGCAACACAGTCCCTATCCCTGCTCCCTTTTGGGGCGGGCTCCTAACCAATTTCCTACAGAGTCTGTAGAGAGAAGGCTCAACCTAGGGTGCAGTGCTCTTTGTTTCTAATGTACAAAGGAATACGTTCCTGTGCTGCAGCCTGCTCAGAAGAAGAGGTCACTGCCTTTCCGAGTTCATCTCAGTGAGACAAATGGATGTTTTGTAAGGCTGAGGGATAATTGTCGGGGTGCATAATTATTTATTCTACACTAAGTAAACAGGGTGGTTGTTTCCATTCTGTTGAGTCCTTTCTGGGCTTGGTGCAAAGAATAGTGGTGACGTCAGAATGGGCTTTGATTACATTTTGATGCAACGGATTCAGGTCTTTTGATCTTCAGAAAAGCCGCCTTCGATGACTGTAGGCCCTGCAAACATGATTATCTGCGTGGTTGCTCCTGGGTCACTGGCCCCATCTCTGCTTTCTATTAAACAGGACGCTGCAGCAGCCAAGTGCACTCCTCTCTCTGAGCCTTGTAAACCACACATGGTATGGGTCTGGCATCTGCAGCTCCTGGTAAGGGGGGGCTGCTCCGTTCTCATGGAGCTGGGGAGGTGGCCCCTATGTTGGGATTTCCCTGGAACTTGGGGATGAACAGCGCCAGCCCGACAGTCCCCAGCCTGGCTCCAGAACCGCAGTCCCCTAGCAGAGAGGTACCCCAGCGTGTGTGGCAGCTGTAACACAAGCACTGCAGGGTGAGGGGGACCCTCTGCACACTTCCTGCCCTCCCTGGGCAAGCCCCAGACTCCCCCAGTCCCACCCAGAGAGCTGATCCCAGGCTCCCCCTGTCCTGCCCCCTCTATGGGGTGACCCCAGAGTCCCCCTGTCCCCTCTATGGGGTGACCCCAGAGTCCTCCTGCCCCCTCTATGGGGTGACCCCAGGCTCCCCCTGTCCTGCCCCCTCTATGGGGGGGGGGGGTGAGCCGCAGGCCCCGCCCATCTCGCCCCCTCCCAGTCTGGAGCCGGGCTGCTCCGGTCACGTGGTGCAGGATTCCCCGAGTCACGTGCCGGGGGGGTCCGGCGTTGCCTTGGCAGCGGCGGCGGCGGCGGTTCCAGCGCAGGCAGCGGGGCTGAGCGGGACCGGCCCGGGCACTGTCCCCGCCGCGGTGCGTGAGGGCCGGGCTCGGGGGGGGGGTCTGTGGGTCCCCGGGGGCTGCAGCCTCCCCCCGCACTGGTGGCGGGGAGCCCAGGGCGGAGCCCCGTGCGGGGGCCGGGGTGGGGCGGCTCGTGCCCCGGGCTGAGGCGGGAGCAGACGTCCGAGACCCCCCCCCCCCGCGGGGCACCTTGTCCCGGGGGCTCGGCCTGTGACTTGTGGCTGTAGCCGGGTTGGGGGTCCCCGTGCCGCGGGGGGGCGGGGGCCGGGGTGGGGGGTCCCCGTGCCGCGGGGGGCGGGGGCCTGGTGGGGGGTCCCCGTGCCGCGGGGGGCGGGGGCCGGGTGGGGGGGTCCCCGTGCCGCGGGGGGCGGGGGCCGGGTGGGGGGGTCCCCGTGCCGCCGGGGGGCGGGGGCGGGGTGGGGGGTCCCCGTGCCGCCGGGGCCGGGATGGGGTCCCCATGCCGGAGGGGGAGGGGGCCGGGTGGGGGGTCCCCATGCCGGAGGGGGAGGGGGCCGGGTGGGGGGTCCCCGTGCCGCGGGGGGCCGGGGCCGGGTGGGGGGTCCCCGTGCCGCGGGGGGCCGGGGCCGGGGCCGGGTGGGGGGTCCCCGTGCCGCGGGGGAGGGGCCGGGTTGGGGGTCCCCGTGCCGGAGGGGGAGGGGGCCGGGTTGGGGGTCCCCATGCCATGTGGGAGGGGGCTAGGCCAAGCATGGGGGGACGACTGAGAGCCACTGACCCAAACAGTGAACCCTGCCTGTGGTGCAAACTCTTCACTCTGGGGGTGCGGGAGCCCCCTTGGCATCCCCATCATGGCCCATGGAGGTCTTGATGCCCCTGGAGATGGTGAAACCAGGCCAGCGTCTTGAAATCCCAGATCAGGGGCTGGGGTAGGGGAGCCACAGCAGAGTCTTGAAGCTGAGAGGGGACCCCCCCGAAGCCAGGTCGCTAGGTAGTTAGGGACCCTGCTACGATTCATTCAGCAAACGATCACGCGAGCAGGTTGGCCGTTGAGACGTGAGAAGGAAACGCACCTGTCGGCCGGAGTGGGTCTCCTCGCTACCGGACTCTGTGCAAAAGTCCCTGGATGTACATTTAAAATTGCGTCCTAGGCAGCTGAGATCTATGATATGGCAAAGTCTTTCCCTGCGATATTTGCTGCTGTGAGAGCTAATGTGAGATCAAACACAATATTAACTGGCCCTGGCAAAAAGCTTTCCATTGTCCGTACCTTCTACTGGCATGAAATGTAGTGGGGACAAATGCATCTCTGTTGTAACACCACTGAAGTCAGGAAGGCTACCCCAGGAATGAATGTGGCCCAGTTTGTTTGCAGTGTTGTTTGGATGTGTTGGTTCCAGGATATGAAAGAGACAAGGTAGGTGAGGTGGTATATTTTATTGGACCAACTTTCCAATAAAAGGTATTACATCACCTATTCTGTCTCCCCTTGGCCCAATTTGACTATTACAGTGGTTCTCAACCAGGGGTCTTGGGCTCCCGGGGGGCTGTGTTGTGAGCAGGCTTCAGGGGGCCACCAAGCCTGGCCAGCGTTAGACTCGCTGGGGTCCAGAACGGAATGCTGGAGCCCCATTGCATGGGTCTGAAGCCCTGAGCCCTGTTATCCAGGGTTGAAGCCGAAGCTTGAGCAATGTAGCTTCATGAGGGTCCAGGTGGTATGGAGCCCCCAGTACTGTTTGCTACTCCCTAATCTGGCCCTGGCTTTTATATGCAGAAAGAAACAGTTTTGGAACAGGTGGGCTGTGGAGTTTTTATATCATGTGGAGGGGGCATCAGAAAGAGGTTGAGAACTCCTGAACTATTCGACTGTGGAAGAGTTTCTGTAGCTGTCTTGTCATTTGGTCCAAACATAGTGCTGGCGAATAGACTCTGGCGAGCACTACTGTGCTCACTTGAATAATAATGCTCTTCCACATCTGCCCTAACTTCCATTTCTTTTCCGTTCTATGAGAGGCAACGGCTGGTGGTCCTGCTCCTGTCATATTGCAAGGCGGGAGACCAGGATTCCTAGAATAACTCTGCCTCACTACTCAGATGCCTGGCTAGTGATTGCTGTGCAGTAAAACTGTTCTGTTAAAGACACCATCCATAGAGGAATCTCCTTCTGGGTCTCCTGTCTCAGCCCTCAACCATCCAGTCATTTCCCACTGCAGTCAGCAAAGGTGCTCCTACCAACTTTTTTGTTGCTTATCTGGCATTGGCCTTTTCTTATTTCGCTTGTTGCTGTGTTGGTCACATTTATTTTAGGATATCTGTCCAGCTACTTGCACTCAGAGTCACAATCCTGTACTAATGATATTTTTTGAAAAAGGAAGATTATTTGCCTGTGAATTGCTTCCTGAAAATATCATGCTGGAGTTTCACTTAACACTTGGAGCATCCTTTGTTTGCAAGAATGTTTTTGAGGTGGTGTCATTTTGTTCTGGCGTTATTGTTGCATGCCTTGGGATGTTTTTATAGACATTTTATTTGATTTCTGAATGGAAATATATTGGGAGGTCTTGCTTCCTGCACAGTTCAGGAACTGAGTAGAAATACTCCAAGGGCTGAGGCTGTGGATGCCGGTGCAAGATGACTAGGAGGAGGGTCTTGCACTCTAGCTATCACTGTGTCAGAGGGCCAAAATCTGAAAAAATGTGCAGAGCACAAGACTCAAGAGTGAGAATCCTCTGTCATTGTATCTGCAAAATAGTAGAAATTGTTGGTGAGCAACTTTCCCTTGTTTGCCACAGCAACCTACTCTATTCCTGGTTCGCCATGGCATGTAGAAGTAGCATCCTTTAAAATAGTGTATGGAACGAAGACAGGTTCTACATATTGTTGGCACTTGAGTGACATTTACTTCCATCACTGCTTTCTTGGGGGGGAAACTAGTTTATTAGTTATGTTTGTAGTCTCCACTTGTACTGCATGGATGTGAATAAAAAGTACCTTGTGCCAAACTAAAGGCAAGGTGCTTTTGACCTTGAAGTGTGGTGCCGAGATGAATAGTACTGTATCATGCATGTTCCTTCTAGAGACGTATAAATATTCATAGTGTTAAAATGGTGATGTGGTACGGTTCTGCAGTAGCTTGTGTGTGTTCCTTTCATTGAGGTCAGTGGCAGTCTTGTTGGTACAAGGATTGATGGCAGGATCAAGGTCTCTAGTGTCTATCTGGAACCTCCTAATTAGGATATGAGTTTCAAACTTGTGCCAGAGTTCACAAACCCTGCTCAGTTAAATTCTACTGTATGTCCATGAGTATCACTGTGATCATAACTCATGAGGTTGCCTTTAAGTAACAATAAGGCTAACTCAGAGTAATAATGAAGGTGATGTTTGGGTCTAGTGTTCTATGCGCTCATTTGAAATAGTCTTGCTGATTTAACTTGCTTTGCATACTGTCGGTTGAATGTGATGAAGTTTGAACATTTATGAAACTACCTACTTGAGAAGTAAAACCTGATTTCCTCTTAAGAGTTGTCTTTCGCTTCCCTAAGTGAGGGCTGATGGAAGTAAAGAAGCACAAATATTGGTCACAAATGTTGGCTGATAAGCATGGAATGGGGTGAGTGGGTTAAGAAATCCACAGCTGTCCCTTTCAAGATGCAACCAGTTCAATTGCCTTACGTTATATGCCATTCAGCTCCTTTTGTATTTTTGCAATCTCAGCTGGGGGGAGGAAGTTTAATCCATGTAAAATGAATTGTGATCCCTGATGTGATTGTTAGAGTTCAGGGCAACTGCACCTGTATTCCCCCTTTGTGGTCTAGCAATGGCATCCATTTTTAGGCTTCCAGCTCCTACTTGTTACCTCTCTTGAGTAGAGACCTACTTCTCTTTCCCATGTGTCTGGGATTTTCCCCAGGCTGCATGGTTCCCTGCCTGCATTATGCTATTCTCAGCAAACCAGACTTCCTAAAGAGGTCCACATCTGTACTTTACTTGCTCTTCGAAGGCTTATGATCAACTTAACTGCCAGCAGTTATGTTACCACACTGCTCTTTGCAAGCAAGCACATTTATTCTTAAGGTATTAGGAACAACAGTGAAAACATATTAAAACAACAAAAGAACCTACACACATGCCAATAAGCTTACACACCAGAGCCTACATCCCCACCCCACCCCAAATTCCAACAAGGACTTTGGTAGGAGTCCCCAGAGATTCCCCAGGCAAACTGTTTGACACTGTTTGTCCAGAAGTCAATTTTTTGTGTGGCCCATTGTTCAAAATAGTCCTTTGAAGTTCATACGACTTCTCAGGTTCAAATCCCATCTCCCCCCCTAACGCTACTACAATCCCAGCCCACATTAATACATAAAATTTGCTTTTGATACAATGATCTCCAAAGCTACTTAAATTTAATTCAGTAAGGCTTTTCAAGGATACTGCAGGAAATTGCCCTCTTTCAGGATGGATTTAATTGAAAATGCTTCAATTTAGAAAATAATTAAAATTGACGCACTGACTACACTAGCTGATATTACAGTAGTGCTTTAATAAGCATTTGAGACACATCCATGATTCAGCATAGAATTAAACTGTCACTTTGGAAACAAAGTAGAATGAAAAAATAAGGGCAACCATCGTAAAACAAGCAGATGAGGATGGAGAGAGAGAGAGAGAGGCAGAATTAAGCAAGGGTTTAAAGTTGAAATGCAAAACTGACTGCAACCCAGAGATGCAAAGTTCAGCTGTCACCAGCCCATCCTGAACTCATGCTGAAAGTAATTCACAGTCTTACTTATGTAGTCTTTCCCCTTGTAACTTCCACAGGCATTCACAGCAGTTATAGATGAGCAAGGGGGTAGAGATTAGAGCTCTAGATGTCATACAATCTAGCTTACATCTACCTCCCGAGGGTAATTTTTTTTTATGTAGCTTTTATTAGATTCCTATCCGTACATCTTATACAAATCAGGCTTATAAAAAAGTCTCTGGGATTGCCCTCTCCCTTGCCATTGTTCATACTTGTTCTTTCTGTTATTGCTATCCTGAACACGCAAATAATGTTATTTCTCTAGCATTGCTTTCATCATGAGTGCTGAGTTAAATGTCCCGGCGGATCCTGCCACTCCTGCTTGCAGCTCTGAACCTGGCACAAAGGGCATGGATTATCGGGACTGGGTCCGGCGGAGCTATCTGGAACTGGTCACTTCCAATCATCATTCTGTTCAGGCCCTCGCATGGAGAAAACTCTACCTGAGCCGAGCCAAGCTCAAAGCTTCCAGCAGGACGTCTGCTTTGCTCTCTGGATTTGCTATGGTATGTTCTTCTACTTGCTGGATTGTGAAACTTTCCTCTGTTAATAGGGGTTGTTTGCTGTACATAGAGCAGGACAGTCCATCATTTCCTTATTAGGTGGTAAGGAATCTGAATGTGAGCATTTTCGTTTGGCTGCTGTTGAAAAGTTTTAACACAGAGGGCAGCTCTCTCAAGATACTTGTTGCAGCTGCCTAGAAATAGTCTCAGGGAGCCCCCAAACCCATGCCCCAAAGCATCAGCTGACCTGTCGCTAGCTAGTAGCCAGCAAGAGTCTTTGGCCTAAACAGAAAACTTGCATAAGATGATGGAGTGATGAACCTCCCCCTTATCTGACCTCTGTGGTGGAAGGAATTGAAACTCCTATCCCTATGCATGCGCACAGATCTGTATGGTGGGGAGGGGGTGGAGGAATAAACACTGCTCAAGAAAATGCAGACCCGGTATTAGGGCTTTTTCAGTTCCTGAGTGCTTGTCCTTTTCGTATGTCAGTGTAACGAGGTGTGGTGTGAGAGTGAGGGGGACATGAAGGGATTTCAGGAGTGAAGAGAAAGAGGGGGAAACCAGATCCATAGAAAAATTTCAGTTTGCTTGTATTTTTTTAACACTCTTCTCTGGGTTGCAGAGGTTTTTGAGTGCGGGTGGGAAGGAGTGGTTCCTTTTGCCTTTCTGTGGTTCACCCCCTCCCTGCCAATGTATATATTTTTGATATATGTGTATTCACAAAATATAGTAATGTACAGTAGAACCTCTATTTGACAGATTAAATGGGGATTGAGGAGTTCATAAAATGAAAGTTCTTAAACTGAACCTCTCAAAACTACAATAGATAAATTGTACGTAAGTTGCAGTATATTACACTGCATCACTTTCTTCTGGTCCTTCAAGCCACTGCAAATCTATTTCTAATGCATTGAAGGCATCAGAATGTGAAGGGATGTCAATTTGTTCTTCATTGACATCACTTTTGTTATGTGTGGGTTGTTTTTTTAATTTCCTTCCAGCTCCTTACCGGGTTAGGAGAAACGGCTCATATAGTTGGTGTTCATAAAATCGAGGTTCTGCTATATGTCAGGTTGTAACTTCTTTTGTATTCTGAAGTAGCAAATGGAAACTTCTGACTGGAAAAAGTTACAGATCACTGATCCAGCGTATTTTTGTTCGATCCTCCAGAATAGCAGCTTTCTTGATGTTAGGCCATGTCTACAGTGCTCTGCCAGTATAGGAATAACCATATACTATACCAGCCGAATGCTTCTAATGTGGACACAGGTTATACTGGCAAAACTGTACTAGGGTGAACAGATGTCCCGATTTTTGTGTCTCTTTCTTATATAGGCTCCTATTACCCACCCCCTGTCCTGATTTTTCACATTTGCTATCTGGCCCCCGTGGAGTGTCACTGAAGTCCACTGAACTGCTCCTGGCTCAGGATCTACCCACATAGATCTGTTTGCAGGATCGGAAATCACAGTGATCACTTTAAAAACAAAACACTACTTCTCAACTCACTGAACGCAAACAGCAGTGGAAAGTTCTCAGTAAATATACAGTATAAACCATCTGACTTCTATTTCTGGCATATTCGCAAGGTGTTTAGATGTCTCTGCTAAAATTATCCACTTCACTTCATGCTGTTGGATTTGTCTCACAGGGATTCTTGCTCCTGTTAGATTTTTTTTTTCAGTGAAACTGTTGTGAGAACTTTAGAGCTGACTCCAAGGAACACTGCTTTTTTGGGTATATATTTTTAAAAATGGAAAGAAAATAGACCAAAATGACTTTCATTTTGGATGGCGCGCGTTTACATTCAAAGAAGTGGGATCTCTGGACCTGGGTATTACTTGCAATATGTTTTCTTCATAAACCTAACTTTCAGAATATAGGAATTCCTTTAATTTGTGCAGGTTGGTTACTAATTTTTCTCCATCTGGTAGAATTGGCATCTCAATTAACAACCATGGTATCATTTGCAGCCAGTTTATTTCTGCTGCAGTAATTTGGTAGGCAAATGCTTATTAAGCAGGCTGTGTACTCCTGTCCTAACAGAAGCAACAATCTGGCTATTGATGAAAGTAAAATGTATTCCAAAGTCTTATGTATATTTAAATATGCAAATAGAATAAGTCCTAGGTAATGTAGTAGGGGACTAGGATTCAAATCTTTTCACCACTTTGTTGCTGCTTCCAGTTCAACACAGATCGATAGTGGCTGAAAATTGTTGCCAGCTGATGCCGTTTAATGATCTATGTGAAACAAGCTGCTGGTCTGGGTCCCATTCGTTCTGGGCAGGCATCCCATCACACAAACCATCATCACTAATTGGTGCTCTTAATGGTTGTCTTAGCAGAGAGGCCAAAGATGGGATAGGTCAGGAAGACAGAGCTCCTCTTTTTTCTGTAGGTATATTCCCTCTAGGTTTAGCTTGAGGCATGTTGTCAGGGCTGGTGGGGAAGGTCTGCATTGTCAAGGCATGTCCTGTGCTTCCTGAAAACAGAGGGCCTCTGGTATCTGGGCTCTCCGTCTAGCACTTCTCAAAAGCACTAAGTTCACTTTAAGGGGATTTAGGAAGATCTTTCTTCTTAATCATTTTCCTGGCTGAGATAACAGCTGCTTCTGCAATCAGTCTCCTTGGCTTGTTGTCAAATTGCTCTGAGATTTGTCCAGATTTTGCCCCCAATGTAGATCTACTGGCCTGACTATTTGCAGAGGCTGCCCAGCCACGTGCCTGAATTAGAATTGTAACAGAATTGTATTCAGAGTTACCATCAACATCTTGCCTCACAGCATCGGTCCTAGCCCCATTTCGTTTGATGCTGTTCATGTGGGTCGCAGTTTAAGTGAGAGTGTGCTACAGAACAAAAACAAAAACACCCTGCAATGTTGAAATGATTTCCTGTGGGCTTGGATGTAACTTTGTGTGTAAGCCCTGAGACAGGGAAAGATGCAGACTGTTCATGTATCTTCAGAAAAAAGGAACGATCTATTTAGGCCCCAATTCAGGAAAGCACTTAAGTTTTCCTGAACTGGAGCCTTGAAAAGTGAAATACTGTATGGGAATTCTAGCAACCAACCATCTTCCCCCCCTCCCCCCAGGTTGCCATGGTGGAGGTGCAGCTAGAGATGCAGTACAAGTACCCCCAGATGCTGCTGATTGCGTTCAGTGCCTGCACAACAGTGCTGGTAGCAGTTCATCTCTTCGCCCTTCTCATCAGCACCTGTATACTGCCTAACGTGGAAGCGGTGAGTAACATACACAACCTGAACTCCATCAGCGAATCCCCCCACGAACGCATGCATGTCTACATAGAGCTGGCCTGGGGTTTCTCCACAGTCTTGGGGATCCTCCTTTTCCTCGCTGAGGTGGTGCTTCTGTGCTGGATAAAATTTCTGCCTGTGGACTCCATTATGAAAAACGAGACGACCACCATGCAAAAGCCCAGTGGCCATGTGGGCTGGCAAGCGGCCCTGGTCTCCACCATCATCATGGTCCCTGTGGGTCTGATTTTTGTCGTCTTCACCATTCACTTCTACCGTTCTCTGGTGCGGCACAAGACGGAGCGACACAACCGGGAGATTGAAGAGCTTCACAAACTCAAGGTGCAGTTAGATGGACATGACCGAGGATTGCAGGTAGTGTGACGGAGGAACAGGGATCTGTTTCAAAGCAAATCATTTTCCTGAGGCTAAGAGCAAAATAAACATTTTGCTAACAGAGCAACCCAAACCAAGGATAGATTACTTGAGGGGGGTCTAATGATCTAAAATGCAAATTGCCTGATTTATAGGGCAATGGGTTCTCGTGATTTTCCAAACTAATGGGGTCTCTGGCCCATTTCTAGTCCTACACAATTGTGTACTTAAGTTGATACTGCCATACAGTTAAAGCCCAAAGCTTTACCTACTTTAACATGATGTTCTGGAGGGTGGTTTCCAAATGGTTCTATTTTAACAATGCAACCTTCATTTGCCAAGAGTGAAACTACTTGACACTTCAAAAAAGGCCACTGTTTTGGTAGGACCTGTTTATTTGGGTTATTTCAGAGCTCCCTTGCTGGCTGTGCAACAGCAGACTGGTAATGACTGTTTCCAGGGTTGAGGAGATAAGTAGTGCTATCTGCTACAAATCTGAGGACATTCTGAAAGCACTGCAGAACATGGGTGTTTGTTATAAAATGGGTATTACAGAAACGGGTCACTAGAATGATGCAAGAGATTAGAAATCCGAAGTCTTAGTACATAGGTCCTCCTTTTGCTATCCTCTCTTGCTACTAGCCTAACCTTCCTTTAGAACAGGGGAGAGAGAATTTCAGACTGGCAGAAGACTGGAAGCTCTGTTTTGCTTGCTTCAGTTGTGTCCATTCTTTTACAATGAATGCACGGCAAGATCATCTAATGTTACTGATGATGAAAGTTTGTGTCCATGGAAGGCTTACAGGTATTTTCATTTTAACAACAAAGACATTGTTAAAGCAGGAAACTAAGTGGGAATTTAAAAAGGCCTGGCATAGAATTTTGAAGGACTAGAAAAACAGATTCAAAGGGGTGAGGAAAGGTAGCTCATAGCATACTGCTGAAATCTGTCGCTGTGTTTTCTTCATTTGCTTTGGATATACCAGTATTATTTGTGTTTTGCTGGCCTGGTTTGCCACAGAGGGCTCTGAGTCCAGATCCCATGCTTTTCCCTTGTTCATTGTGCTAGTTGTGCCTGAGAATGCTTCACATTCTACCCCTTAGGGGAGAAAGCATCTTGCATTCTCCCAAACAACACACACCCCTCGTGGCACAGGGAGCTGTGTTTTTGAGCTTGGGGTGAGCTGCATCTAGCCTTTGCCATTCCAAAGGGAAAATTGCGTGCAGTTAAAGTACAGTCCCATTTCACTTGTGTGCTATATTTCAGCACTGGAGGAAGCGATTCTTTGTGCTTATGTAGCTTAGTAAGTGAAACTTGTAAAGCATTGGAGCATCTTTCTGAGTGAAAGTATAAATAAACTGACAACTCATTACAACTACTTCCCGGGGAGGCAAAATATTCTTCTGCAATCAGTAGCTTGATTTTAGAAAATATGTCAAAATATTTAAGCAAAATTGTCCTGTCCTGTCTCATCACGCTCAGTAAGCTGCAGGCTGCTGCCAGTGCTAATTTCAGGCCCTACTCCCCTGCATTCTGTAATAGTTTTACAATGTCTGCCAGTTCTTGAATATTTCTAAAATAATTGAAGACGTTTGTGATGTTCTATTTAATCCCCTCCCTTTAACCGGTGGGATTTAGGAAATATGTCAATGTACTAAGTATCAGATTCCCAGCATGGACTGTGTAAAATAACGAATTAAGCAAGATGAGAATGTATCTTTAAATATCTCTCAGACAAGTTTCTGGGAGGCCAACTCCAATCCTTTTTTATTTTCATTTTAATTTAGTCATTCCTGGGCCGACGGCTTATCACTTGTCTGTTTTTTCATCGGTTATTCTTATCCTCATCCACACGGGCCATGTTTACACGGGACTACGTACTGCTTTCCAAATACACAATAGACGGACCTTGTTTCTGGAAGGGGGTAATTTTAAAATTCCTGCTAAAGCTCCTGAATGTAATTTCCATGACCTTCCGTACCAAATGCTAATGTACTTCCTTATATGTAGCACCTCTATCCTAAGGACCCCAACGTGTTTTGAATGTCCCACAGTAATCTCTTCATCCATTATTGTAATGGAGCCACTGTTTGATATTGCACAGGTATCCTCCGCAAGTTTTAGGATGGAACTTCAATACAGATTGTAGAGTAAATTGCTGGGATAGTTTAGGTAGGTCGAGTACAATTACCTGATTTGAAGGTTGGCTAGGAAATTGGCTAGGGTTGAATTCTATCCCGCCTCACGCCTTTTCTCATCTTCCCACATTAAAAATTAGTCTTGACACATCAAAACCAGATCAGGATCACAGTAATGAAAATCAGTTTCAAATATACCGTATTTTTTGCCCTATAAGACGCACTTTTTCTTCCCCAAAACGGGGGGGAAAAAGTTGGTGCGTCTTATAGGGCGAATGCAAAAAAAAAAAAAGCGCCTCGCTCTCCCGTCCCCGCCGGGCGGGCGGGCGGGCTGCCGAGGTTCCCCCCTCCCCGCCGCGGGCGGGCTGCCGGGGTTCCCCCCTCCCCGCCGCGGGCGGGCTGCCGGGGTTCCCCCCTCCCCGCCGGACAAAAAAAAAAAAAAGCGCCGACTCGCTCTCCCGTCCCCGCCGCGCGGGCGGGCTGCCGGGAGAGTCCCGGTTCCCCCCTCCCCGCCGCGGGCGCGCTCCCGGCAGCCCGCCCGCGGCGGGGAGGGGGGAACCGGGACGCTCCCGGCAGCCCGCCCGCGCGGCGGGGACGGGAGAGCGAGTCGGCGCTTTTTTTTTTTTTTTTTTTTTTTTTTTTTTTTTGGTCCGGCGGGGAGGGGGGAACCCCGGCAGCCCGCCCGCCCGCGGCGGGGAGGGGGGAACCTCGGCAGCCCGCCCGCGCGGCGGGGACGGGAGAGCGAGGCGCTTTTTTTTTTTTTTTTTTTTTTTTTTTTTTTCCCGGATTTTTTATTTAAAAATGAGGGGGCGTCTTATAGGACGGAGCGTCCTATAAGACGAAAAATACGGTAGTGACATGAAATTTTTCACAACCCTAAGTGAAGTAGGTAGATTGACTTAAGTTTTTGGTATAGACCAGGCCTCAGGTTGTGTGTTAAGTTTGTCCACTAAAGCAGTGGTTCTCAGCCAAGGGGTCTGGTGCCCTCTGGGGGACCGCTGTCAGCTTTCAGGGGGGCTGCCAAGCAGGGCTGGCATTAGACTTGCTGGCTGGGGCCCAGGGCAGAAAGCCAAAGCCCCAACGCCCTGAGCCCTGGCACCTGGGGCTGAAACTGAAGCCTGAGCAACTTAGCTTGATGAGGCCCCCCCTGAAGTGAACCATGGAGTTTTTATAGCATGTTAGGGGTGGGAGGCCTGAGAATAAAAAGGTTGAGAACCTCTGCACTTGAGGCTGTCTCCTGCAGGCCAGTAGGATGATTTGGCCCTCCAGCCAAATAAAGTCAAAACAACAACAAGCAAGAGTGTGCCTTTTGCCCTTGTTAGGCCACAGCCGCGCCCAGTGTGTGTGTGGGCATTAATCCTGCCCTTTGCATCAATAGTCCTTTTACTGCTTGGCTGCAGGAGTCCATGACAGCCAGGCATTCCTAGACCCTCTCATCAGCTTCTTGCTGTGGCTCCTCTCCAGCTCCTGCCCCAAGAGTAGTGATCCGTTTTCTCTTTCTCCTGTGCCTCTTCATCTTCCTCTAATGTGTCTTCATCCTCACCACTCTCGCATGTAGACTCACTGATGTCTGTTCCTTAAAGGCTGCATATGGTGTCAGCCACAGCTACAGAAATTGTAGCTGATCCAGAAAAGGGTGTTTAGCAGCATGGTGAAACCCAGCTGTTTCCCAAGCAATGTCTGAAGCAGTCCGATCTTGTTTTAATTAGGCTTTCACTGAGGCCTCATGGGGTTGAGCCCTATCTTGGCCAGCTGTGTGGGTCTGAGCAATTATTTCAAAAATTCCAGCAGCTGCTGCTTGTCTTCGCACGAACAGGATGTCCAGTAGTGAAGCTTATAAGTGCCTTTGCTTTCATTACATTCTGAGTTGTCTACATTTAACAGTTGTTCTCTGTTTACTGCATTTTTCCCCACTGCCTCTAGTTGTTATCAGGCCTCTATTGCAGATTTCACCCCTTGGACTCATAGACTTTAAAGTCGGAACTTTAACGATATGGTCTTCAAAGCTAAATTAACACTACATAGGAAATTAAGATAAGAATGACAATATAGGGTCACACCTAGCTCAGGATCCTGTCTTACAACAGGGGCTGGTGCCTGATGCTTCAGAGGGAATGAATAGAACAGGGCAACTATTGAGTGATCCATCCCATCATCCCTTCCCAGCTTCTGGTAATCAGAGGCTTAGGGACATCCAGAGCATGTCTTGCATCCCTGCCCATCTTGGCTAACAGCCATTGATGGGTTTATCCTCCATGAATTTATCTAATTTTTTTTATATATATATATATATTTTTAAACCCAGTTATATTTTTGGCCTTCACAACATTTGAATATCTTTAATCACATGAGTACGCCCACTGAATTCATCTGTAAGTACTTGAAGGGTTGAGACCTAAGGCTGCTCACTTAAAATCACAGTCAAGATACACACAGAGTTTTGGAAGGGATGTCAAGAATCAGAGAGGTAGCCGTGTTAGTCTGGAATAGCAGAGGTAACAAAGAGTCCTGTGGCACCTTAAAGACTAACTAAAGTATTGAAGCATAAGCTTTCATGGGCTAATACTCACTTAGTCGGATGCAAGCAGTGGGTATTAGCCCACGAAAGCTTATGCTTCAATACTTTAGTTAGTCTTTAAGGTGCCACCGGACTCCGTTACCTCTTGGAAGGGATGAAAACTCCAGATGCAAGGTTGGAGCCAATCTAATTATTGGGGACTAGTGTAAAAGCCCGTGTACACGGGCCAACAGTAACGGCTCGCGGCCCCCCGCCCCCACTTGCTCAGCTCTCTGCCTCCTCCCCCCCTTCCCTTTGCTCGGCTCTCAGCCTCCTCCCCCCCGCCTCGCTCGGCTCTCTGCCTCCTCTCCCTCCCCCCCTCGCTCGGCTCTCTGCTGGGCACAGCTGGCCATGCCGTGCCCGGGTGCCTCCGCCCCGCCGGCCCAGCGCCCCCTTCCCACGCCCCGCCTGGCCAGAGCCCCCTGCCCGCGCCTCCTGCGCCCAGCCACCCTCCTGCCCGAGCCCCTGATCCAGACCCTGCTTCCCTCTCAGCGGTGCACACGTGGTGGCCATGTTGTGCTGCCGAACTACACCTCCCAGCATGCCGTTTGTCTGGGCCGTCTCTACTGCGCATGACGGCTTCACACACACTTCTCTAGTCTTTTATTATATAGGATTTGGATGAGACTTGCACGGGGACTGACCACATCTGCCTACTCTGGAGTTCTAGCATCTTCCTCTGAGGCATCTGGTGGAGGTTCTGTCAGAGACAAGATAACAGGTCCAGTCTAGTAATTCCTATGTTCCTGTGATTAAAATGCCTTAAACACTGCGGATGAATTAAGGTACGGCATGCATTTTACAATACGTGTATGTGGGAAGGTAGAATGCTCACCCTCCACCACAGTGTTAATAATGTGACTTTAGCAGTGTATCCTTAGGCTCTGATCCTGCAATTTACAATACACAGATGGATGCTGTGTCTGTATGGAACCCTAGGGCTTCATGAAAGCACAACAGTCTGCCATGCAATGTAAATTGCAGAACTGGAGCCTAAGCTGCTTGTCCAATATTTTTGTTTTGTATTTCAGGACATCCTTCCTCTTTTCCCCCCTCTCTCCTACTTCCTGGTTTTTAAAATGTCATGCCCTCAACGTTCCCCATTTCATACCTTCCTTCCCCATCCTCCATGCTTTGTACCATGGCCACAAGCCCCTCCCCTCCCATTCCTTTCAGCCAGGGAAACAAAGAAACCACTTCGATCCCCTGGTGCCAGCACAATCAGGCCAGCCCATTTATTTTCTAATTAACTTCTCACCATCAGTCTCCTTTGTCTCCACTTCAAAGTTAATACTCTAAATCATTTGATAACCATCTGAAAATAGCAAACATCTACAGTAATATCTGTACATACAGTTCAAAGCTCACCTTTGCTTTGATTCTAACAACTGATAGCAAGAACAAAATGCTGAATAGTTTAAGTGCCAGGAGAAAACTTTTGAAAACTTTTCCAGCTAGTTCCTGTTCCAGTCTTGCTTTATCTATGCATGGAGTTTTTTATGGTGTGTATAAATATATATATATATATATATATAATTCCAGACTGTATCTACATGTGTGAATAATAAGAACCCATCATATGTGAAACTGGATAAACATTTTCTAAAGCATAGTGGTCTTTACATTGTTATGCTGTTTAAGACAATATTTTTTGAAGGCTAGACTGAGCCATCTTGTATGGACAAAGAAAATATAATCGTACATTAGGATGTTGACTTAATTTAATTAATTTGACCAGATATGTTAGACTCCCCCTTTTTAAAATGGACAGGATGCAAGTCAAGTTGATGAATTTGATTTTTGAGAAGGCCCCTGTTCTTGGAATGTGTTTACAAGCACTAGTCGAGGTTAAGAACATATACTGCTCTGATAGGAGTTACCGTTGCATTGAACTTTAATAGTTTAAATGTATTATATTAACTGCATTAGCAAAGATGCCCAAAACTCTTCTTAGCCACTGCTAGTTACAGATTAAAAACCTCTTTATACTCACAATACCTGAGAATCCAAAACAACTACTAATGTCTTTACAATACTGCCCTTCTGCCTTTTCAGGAGAGAACATGCATGTGCTTTTCACAAACCAAAACAGAGCCACCATGTGTGTTACTGAGGCCATAGCAGCATGAAATGGCAGGTTTACAAGTATTGCATTCAGGAGCTCCTTAAACAGGTGCCCGTGTCAACGTTTAGCTAGGAAAAGTATGCGCTAAGATGTAGCATGAAGCAAACAAATTAAACTTCAGCCTCTCTAAATACGTAGTATAAAAGCCTTTAGTTTATAGTTCAGATGACATACATTTTTAAAACTTACATTTTTTAAAAAATTAGTTCATTCTGAGTCTCCCTAGTCTGTTTTCCTCGGGGCAGGAACTGTCTTCATTTAGATTATTGGCTGTGTTTTCAGCCCTGCACAAACACCTAGCACCATGTGAGCCAAAATGTGCACTACAATTTATCTTCTTGTTATGGAGTTATGTTCTCCATGAAACCATCCGGTACCATACTTGGAGATGGGCAGATGTAGTATTTTAGCAGTGGGGTGAGAGCACAGAGCGTAAGTTAAAGGAAGAATATTTGACTGAAATACAAGGACCAAACACGAATTTACATACTCTTGTCTACTGCCGCTTAGTAAGCTAAGAGCATATTACTGCAGAGGCTAAGTGCTAAAAGCAAACAGGTTGATTTAGGACCATGGTTCCAAAGTATTGTTACATATACAACTATCAAGTTCAATAGCAGCCGTGTTAGTCTGTATCCGTAAAGAAAGCCAGGAATACTCGTAGCACCTTAGAGACTAACTAGTTTATTTCAGCATAAGCTTTTGTGAGCTATAGCTCACTTCTTCGGATGCTATAGCTCACGAAAGCTTATGCTGAAATAAACTAGTTAGTCTCTAAGGTGCTACAAGTATTCCTGGCTTTCTTTACATATACAACTATGTTACTCTAGGCTTCCTGACTTACTGAACCATTGTACAGAGCTCCAGGATGCTGCCACTACCTTTCTTCCAGTCAATTGGACGTGCACTGAAGTGAGATGGAGTTGGGAGTACCCCAAGACTCATCTTGTGACAGAGCATGCTATGCAATTGAGTAGTAGGATGTAGATGCTAGCAGTACAGAACAGGTTAGTATGAACTGGTACATTTACCAGAAAAAGTTGGGGGCCTGTAATTTAAGAGCACAAGTTACACACACAATCCTGCTTTCTGATTGGACCAAAAAGGTTATAGCCTATGGGAAAGGTGGTATGTTGTTGTTTTTTATATGGCTATAGTGAACCAGTCTCGTGCACGTTGCATTTTCACAGTAGTATCCCGTGCAAAGAATTGTCCTGCGGGGACAGATCTTCCCTTCAGACAATCTGCAATCACAGGATGTTTTCTACAGAGTGTCAAGCGAATGCTTTGCTGTCAGCAAATCTGAATAGCAGCTCATGGTTTCAAAGCTTATGCGGGAGTCACGGGTGTGACGTGATGTACATTTAACACTTGCTAATCGATGTAAGAATTACTATGTTGCTATTTATACATTTGCATTTAAATGTTTGACTAAACTGAAACTGGTTCTTTTTGTCTGCAACTCTTTGTCTGTGTTTGTGTATGTAAAACTCAATGTGATTAAAATATCAGATAACTCAATGCTTTTTCTATTTATGTCAATTGTTTGTAGTGAGTAGATTTTTTTGTTTTATATATATACACACACACACACACACACACACACACACACACACACACACACACACACACACACACACACACACACACACACACACACACACACACACACACACACACACAAGTGGTTGAAGCCTAAAACTTATAACATGAAGAAACTAGCTTCTGCCACAGCAGAATTCTCGAATCTCCTACACGGAGTTCCACAAACCTGAGCCTTTCTGTTGGAAGTTACAGGAAAGGACTTGTGCTGTAGTATCTCTTTGCTGATTCTTAAAAACATACTTTTATTACTGTGTATTAATAGCATGGTTCAGAGATTACAGATGCTCAGAAAAGAACACAACCTACTTAGACAGAGTTCAGATATTGAAGATGTCTGAGTTGTCTTTGAAAACGTCCCACTGCAAATGTTGCTGTCCCTCTGAAATCCCAGATGTAGGTCATACACTATATACATGATTAATTCTCGCTGTCTCTGTTAATATTTTCAGTAAAGGGAAAATTACTTTAATTAGTTCTCTGTGTATAGTATTATCTATGGGTAGATACTTACTTATGCTCCCCCTCTGGAGAGCTGGCCTTTAAAGGAACTAGCTGATGCAAACAAGAAGATAGTTACGTCCCTAAGGAACAGTGCAGCTCTAAAAGCAGTATCTCAGAACTGAGCCTTCACCAGTAAAGTTTGGAATCTGCTCTATTGCTTGGGCTGAATTTGAGCCAAAAAGTTAGTGACTGGTTCCTAGAATGACAGTGTGAAACACTGTCCCGTTTTTCATTCACTATTAGTTTAGGCAGAGTACCTGCATTCTTAAAAGAGAGCCCTAAAGAAAAGTCAAGGCAGTAAAATTATTCAAAAAGTTAAAAGAACAAGACCCCTTTCTGTTTGCAATAATTTGAAACATCAAAATAAACATTATTGTAAGTTGCTCTATGTTTAGACTATACAGACTGTCAAATTGGAAAGTCACTTACAAACCAAGTTTCCTTCCTTATTTACACCTTAGCTTCAAGTGATTATTTTAAAGTGGTTTGTTTACTACTTTGCATTTCATTACAGTAAGGACAAAAGTACAATAACCAGTTTCTGATTCTCCTCCAGTAGCTAACACTACAATGTTTTGGGTTGTGATACTACCAGGGAAGGCTTATTTTAAAAACAACCAAGCACCTTCAATCTGCTGCAATATTGTAACATTTCCATGAGATCTAGCTTTTGTATTTTGCATAATTTGGTCCAATAATGGCTAAACAATCCCCAAATAAGACAGCGATAAATTGCAAAAATTCTGAACTTTAATTTTCAAATATCCAAACAACTCATCATTCTGATTTTCTCCCTCTGATATTCACACTGGTTTTCCTTGAAACGTCAGGGCTATTTCCAGGAGCTCTTTACCCAGTTTTTCCTGCTTTCCTCCCAAAGTGAACTCTGCAGACAGCTCCCTGAAGGTGACACAGATCCGGCGATGTTCAATGTGTTTGCGGTAAATTGCATGTTTCCATTTATATCGTGCATCTCCATACAGCACAATCAGGGATCTCCGAGGTAAGAGAATGTCTACAGTAACTTCTTTGTATGGAATAAGTCTTGGGGAACATGAGTGGTCAATATTCCACCCGTCTAAATTTTCACATGCTGACGTGGGAGTAAGGTTGTTTGGTTTACGGTTCTGAGAAGCTTGAGATGAGGCGGAGTGATTTGATTCCCCACTTCCCTGACTGTGAGTGGCAAATAACTGCAGACTGTCCTCTGAATCACAAGACATGGACAGCACAGTTTTGGAGAGCAAGTTTAAGCTGACCAGTCGCTCCCCCCAAAGCCACCAGTCATCAAAGTGTGGGTCAATGGCAGAACCTCTTTCAGGTAGATAATCCAGGTTACACTGCTCAACAGGAAAGAAATCCTCTAGTGTAGAATGAGTCTTCATTCGCTGCACAATCTCCTGGCTAAAACTGGGCAAGCCAATGAAACCACCAGCTTTCAGCTTCTTTTTCTTAAAGTTCACTTTGGGCCCATAGTCCTGTTGAAAAGGAAAACCAGATGATGATCAATAAAAATCTGGGGCATGCTTTTCTAGGGAGGCACTATCCTCTGGACAAACTGGGGAGCCCTGGATCTCTTGGGTTCTATTCCCAACCTTACCAGTGACTTACCGGTGCAAGTCGTATTCTGAAAATATGACCCCACGAAAGTCCTATAGTACTCCTGTATTCAGCTTTCCTGTTTGTGGACACTGATGTGATATGAGGTTGTATATGAATGTGCACTATCAAGTGTGATTCATTATAACTATCACAAATGCCCTCTTGAGAGAACATAAGAATGACCATACTGGGCCAGACCAAAGGCCCACCTAGCCCCGTGTCCTGTCTTCTGACGGTGGCCAATGCCAGGTGCCCCAGAGGGAATGAACAGAACAGGTAATTATCAAGTGATCCATTCCCTATCACCTATTCCCAGCTTCTGGCAAACAGAGGCCAGGGACAATACTTCTGCCCATCCTGGCTAATTTCACGTACAATTATGTTGTTTTTATTTCAAAAAGAATCCATGTAATGAAAAGATTAAACCTAAAGCATGATTTTTGTTAACTGAAGAAATCTCCTTCCCCAGAGGGAGTTAGAAATAAATAAGCATCTTTCTGGAATCAGACCTGCTTCCTTCGGCCAGACTGCGATAGCTTCCAGGCATCTTGGTCCATCCGCTGAACCATCTCCGATTCCTCGTCTTGATTTATAAAATCCTCCTGCACGAACACTCCCGGAAATGGAAATGCCCAGCCAGCAAACTCTGAGCAGTCATTCCCTACAGCTAAGCCTGCTGTTGGACAATAAGTGAAGTTACCCTTTTCCTGCAGAAATAAAAAAGGACACAGCGAGATAAAACACTGCCCTACCACCTGTTGCAATGCTAGAACAGGTAAGATGCATAAGGCTGCTGTAGAGTTAAACAGTTGTACTGTTTGTCTTCACGGAAATGTCTCCCTTCTTTTAGAGTTGTATCTTTGCAATGCAGGTTAATAGATGCTGTTTTTCTTTAACAGTAACGTCTGTTTAATTCCCCACTGGAGGGGAAAACAACAAGCTGTGCATTCTTAAAACAGTGTATATTTGAGGAATTATTGCCCCTCTCCCATCCCTTAGTGCTCCAGGTTGCAGCCAACGTCAGTGGGGCAAAGAGTCCTAGGCTCCCTACATAACTTGAGGCACCTCTACCAATGCTGCTGGTTAGTGTAAGAGAATCCTATGCTTTAAAAGTGGATCCACATCTGGTGCGCTAGCCACCGGGCTCCCCCAATAACTATTTTTTGTCTTTCCTGCCTCTAGGTGAAATGTGAGCGACTGACTCTGGACTGGGTGGGGATTGGCCAACCGGGGTGTTCCAGTTGTATGACTAACAAGTCTTTTTGATGCCTTTGACACAGGCCTAAACAGGAAGTGGTCTAGACCAGGCTTGACAGTGGCCCCACTCTAAGTCCAAGCACCATCTCCTGCCTTGGCTAGAGGCGATGCCCTCTGAAGCTCATTAGCATCACTTAATCAGGTAGAGATCAAGTCATGCTCATGCTCCCTAGGCCAGGGTGTTGCCTGAAGCTCTCTCCAGGTACCATCACCCCGCGCAAGGGTGGGAGCTGTCCTTGTGGGGTTTCCTCCCCCAGGCAGGAGCAGGGTAGGGCAGGGGAATGGAAGCAGGTGATTTAACAGAGAAATCACCCCCCCCCCCCCCCACAATCTTAGCCTCTCCCTCTGGGGGAAGGGGATGCAAAACCATTGCAGGCAGGGGGAGGCAGACAACAGCCTCCTCTGTCCCCGGGGGCACCGCCTCTACCCCCCCCCTCCATTATCCTCTCCCTCCGGTCTGCCCCATCCCTCACACCCCCCCCCAGCTCAGCGCCCCTTTGTCCCCCCTCCCTCCTCCCCCAGTGCCCCCGCCCGGCCCCTCCCCCCGCTACCTGCGGGGGCGGAGCGGCCGGCGCGGGCCCCTCGCAGAGCAGGCAGGAGCGGATCCCCTTGCAGCCGCAGGCGGGCCCCGGGCCCCCGCCGCCGCCCCGCGCCTCCATCCCGCGGGGAGAGGCTCCGCCCCCCCTCACCCCGGGCCCAGCTCGCCGCCAGCCGAGCTCCGCGCTCCCGGCTCCGCAGCGGCGACAGGGCCCAGCGGGGGCCGCGCGCGGCCCCGGGGGCAGGTGAGTGAAGGGGGGGGGCTTTGGGGGAGGGGATCCGCTGCGGGGGGAGGACACCGCGGCTCCCCAGCCCGGCTCCGGTGGGCCCCGAGCCGATCCGGCAGCCCCTGCGCGGAACTCGCTTTCCCAGCAGTCTCCGGGACGGCCGGCCAAGCTCGAGGGCCAGGCGCGACCCCGGGGGATGCTGGGAGTTGTAGTTCCCTCCAGTTCCGGCCTTAGCCTCCCCTCCGCACCTACTGTCGTCCCTGCCCCTGGGGCCAGGGCCGGCGCGGGACACCGCGGCTCTGCCCCCCAACCCCGCGGGCAGGGCCGGGACACGGGGGCTCTGCCCCCCAACCCCGCGGGCCGGGCCGGCCCCCCAACACCGCGGCTCTGCCCCCCAACACCGCGGCTCTGCCTCCCAACCTCGCGGGCCGGGACACGGGGGCTCTGCCCCCCAACACCGCGGCTCTGCCCCCCAACACCGCGGGCCGGGCCGGCCCCCCAACACCGAGTCTCTGCCCCCCAGCACCGCGGGCAGTGCCAGGCCGGGACCCAGGGGCTCTGCCCCCCAGCACCAGGGGCAGAGCCGCCCTGAACACAGCCCCGTGACATGGCAACACAGCCCCATGCCGGAACTGGATCGAAACGGTTACTCAGCCACAACCCCATGAACCTTCACATGGCTACACAATCTGGATCCAGAACTGGATTGGAACATAGCAACCCAGTCCCCGCCACCCAGTCCCCGCCATAGCAACCCAGTCCCCGCCACCCAGTCCCCGCCATAGCAACCCAGTCCCCGCCACGCAGCCCATAACACAGGAACGCAAGCCCACGCTGGAACGGGATCGAAACACGACCTGGTCACAGCCGTGTAACCCGTAGCATGGCAACACAACCCCACATGTCATGGACCGGGCTCTGTTGTGCTAGGTGCTGTACAAACACAGAACTAAAATGTGGTCCCTGCGTCAAACAGCTTACACTCTAGGCTACAACTCGCCTGTAATGAGTAACTTCTTTTAATGGGTGAATAAAGTATCAATAGTGTTTTATCATCATCATTGCAGTCAGGGCAGGTGAAGTGGAATTTGGTTGTTTGCAAGGTTGGGTTACTAATGTTACCCAATGATGTCAACTTTATCAACACACATAGTTGCACCATAGCTTTCTTTTTCTTTCTCTTGCTGGGACACAGTTTCAAAGGATTCCCCCTAATTCCTGTTTCTTTCACCAGGAGGGTACGGAGAAGACAGGCTACTGCTGACAGCTTTGTGTTTCCAGGAAAGGGGAAGAAATTAAAAATGTCAAAAGTTACTACAGAGCTTCTTTTGGAAAGAGCCGTTCCAAGATCTACTAGGCTACGAAAGATTGAGACTCTGAAGTAAGTGCAAAACAGACTCTTGTCAAATTCAAGTTGAATCAAACATGGGATATAGCACTCTTTTTTTCCTTTTATAAATAGTGTTATTGAAATATTAAATAAGTAGGACTGTCAAATGATTAAAAAAATAATCACGATTAATCGCATAAATTTTTTAAATCATGATTAATCATGCAATTTAATAATAGAATAGCATTTATTCAAATATTTGTGGATGCTTTCTACATTTTCAAATACGTTGGTTTCCATTACAAAACAGAATAAAGAGTGTACAGTGCTCACTTTATATTTATTTTTTATTATAAGTATTTGCACTGTAAAAAACAAAAAAAAGTAGGTGAATTGAAAAATAATACAAGTATCGTAGTGTGATCTCTTTATCATGAAAGTTGAACTTACAAATGTAGAATTATGTACAGAAAATAACTGCATTCATAAATAAAATAGTGTAAAACTTCAGTGCCTCCAAGTCCGCTCAATCTTACTTCTTGTTCAGCCGACCACTCAGACAAACAAGTTTGTTTACATTTGCAGGAGATAATGCTGCCTACTACTTGTTTACAAGGGCACCTGAAAATGAGAACAGGTGTTCTCATGGCACTATTGTAGCCGACATTGCAAGATATTTACGTTCCAGATGCGCTAAAGATTCAAATGTCCCTTTATGCTTCAACCATGATTCCAGCAGACATACGTCCATTCCGATGACAAGTTCTGATCGATAAGAATCCAAAGTAGTGCGGACTGACGCATGTTCATTTTCATTATCTGAGTCAGATGCCACCAGCAGAAGGTTGATTTTCTTTTTTGGTGGTTCATGTTCTGTAGTTTCCTCATAAGAGTTACTTTTTTAAGACTTTTGAAAACGCGCTCCACGCCTCATTCCTCGCAGATTTTGGAAGGCACTTCAGAGTCTTAAACCTAGGGTCAAGTGCTGTAGTTATCTTTCGAAATCTCACATTGGTACCTTCTTTGCTTTTTGTCAAATCTGCAATAAAACTGTTCTTAAAATGAACAACGTGCTGGGACATCATCCGAGACTGCTGAAACATGAAATATATGTGGGTAAAACAGAGCAGGGGACATAAAACTCTCTCCCAAGGAGTTCAGTTACAGACTTAATTAACACGTTATTCTTTTAATGCGCTGATCAGCATGGAAGCAAGTCCTCTGGAATGGTGGCCGAAGCATGAAGGGGCATACGAATGTTTAGCATATCTGGCATGTAAATACCTAAAAAAAATAATAAAAGTGCCATGCAAATGCCTGTTCTCACTTTCTAGTGACATTGTAAATAAGAAGAGGGCAGCATTATCTCCTGTAAATGTAAACAAACTTGTTTGTCTTCCTGATTGGCTGAACAAGAAGTAGGAGTGAATGGACTTATGGCTCTGAAATTTTACATTGTCATGTTTTTGAGTGCAGTTATCTAACTTAAAAAGGTCTACATTTGTAAGTTGCATTTTCAGGACACAGATCTTGCACTACAGTACTTGTATGAGGTGAATTGAAAAATACTATTTCTTTTGTTTCTCTTTAGCAGTGCAAATATTTGTAATCAAGAATAATATACACTTTGATTTCAATTACAATACAGAATATTTATAAAAATGTAGAAAAACATCCAAAATATTTAATACATTTCACTTGGTATTCTATTGTTCAACAGTGCCATTATCATGATTAATTATTTTTAAAATTAATTGCCTGAGTTAACCATGATTAATCAAAAGTCCTAGAAATAACACACGTATATTATAAAATATGGAATACTTGATGGTGTGATAGGTACAGGGACTTTATCAGCAGTATAGGGCTGAATAGGCAAGAATTAGATGTAAGATCTTTGGCACCATGTATATTCTGCATATGCCATGTATTTTATTGCAGAACTATTTAAAGAGGGCTGGCTTCTGATTTCCTTACATTAAATAGCACGTTCCTCCATTGCCTTTAATAGGAACCACTCATGGAGTAAGGTGCTACTTGCTGTGAGTAAGGGGATCAGAAACTGCACTGTAATGTAAAGGTTAACCAGACCAGTCTGATCCCAATTTTCATGATATCTCAGGTGGGAAAGGTCCTTTATCCCAGTGGTTCTCAAACTTTTGTACCAGTGACCCCTTTCACATAGCAATCCTCTGAGTGTAACCCCCTTATAAATGAAAAACACTTTTTTTATATATTTAACACCATTATAAATCATGGAGGCAAAGCGGGGTTTGGGGTGGAGGTTGACAGCTCGCAACCCCCTATGTAATAACCTCATGACCCTCTGAGGGGTCCCCCCCAGTTTGAGAACCCCTGCTCTATCCTCTTAGAGAATTTCCCAGTTCTCCAGTGGGATGGATCACCTGTTGTTGTTTTTTTAGGACCAGTTGTTCACAACTATCTTAAACCTCTGCTTGTTCTAGGATAGAATTCTGCCCTTTCTGCACCCCAGGCCGTCATGGGCTTGGAGGTGGAATGCCACCTTGAAACACTTTTATAGTGTGTTTTTATGTATTTATTTTATTATATTTGTTGAAAGTAAAACATTGTTTGTTTCTTTTTGTTGAAAGTCAGTCACTTGTTTTAAAAGGATGTCAGAAATAACCCCAGGCAAGATGGTTTAGTGGTTAGAGAGGGAAGTGCTTTGAGGAGCATGAAAATATAGTGTATCCTGTAGGTCTGGCCTCCATGTATGTGATGTAAATGGATACACGAGAGAGTCTGATGAGAGAGTAACTCTGCTATGTTATTTCTCTTTTGGAAATAGTGTTCCCGAAGTCAAGTGTGGACTCTGAAAGATGTGAACTCAAAGAATTCAGCATCAACATTGCTACAGTTATAATTGTCAACAGTATAGGATATGGAATAGTATGGGCAATAGGTTTTCATAGGAACAATCATTTGTTTTGTAGTGAGCGACTGACTGCATGGCCTGGGAATAAAGATACAGTCATTCCACTGTTTATTTTCAGTGAATTGGGAGTGTTTTCTCAGTAACAGGTGCAGGTTTGGGATGGGTGTTAGCAATGGTTCCTGTTCATCCACCAAATGGCAGTGTTTTCTCAGTAACAGGTGCAGGTTTGGGATGGGTGTTAGCAATGGTTCCTGTTCATCCACCAAACTTGTGGTTACACTTACCAACTCCCTTCTCGTCGTCTTCAGATTTGTGCTTGAAACATGTAGCGCTACACTCAGAAGTTAATGTAGGGTCCACCAAATTTACTCAGCAAGTTTTGCCTGAGAGAGAAATGCAGCAGAATGAAACTTTATATCCCTTAAAAATCAGATGTGTCCACCTTTGTCCTTGTCTTTGGGGAACTGGAGACAGCATATGTTTTGTTTCTGTTTTGTTTCAGCTTATCCAAGCTGCAGTTAAAGACCGGCGACTTAGACCCACGGTTGTTTTCCCGGCTGAGACATCTGCAAAATCTCGATCTCTCTGATAATCTGTTGGATAAACTACCTGCTAATCTCAGCCTGCCAGACCTGCGTGTCCTGAACTGCAGTAACAACCAACTGGAAGATGTGACTGTCATGAAGCAGTTCCCGCTGTTGGAGGAGCTGAACTATGAAAACAATGTGTACCTGACAGTGAGTGAGACAGGTTCCATCCTTGTGATAAGCAGTATATTGAATGGGAAGTATATAATAGTACCTTATATAGCACTCTTTAACAGTAGATCTCAAAGTGCTTTACAAAGGAGATCAGTAGCATTGTGTCTATTGTACAGATGAGGAAACTGAGGCACACAGAGGGCCCAGGGTCACCCAGCTTGCCAGTGGCAGAGCTCAGATTTCCTATGTCCCAGGCCATAGTCATCAGGCCAGCTACAGGAAACTTCCCACCCAGGGCTGCTTGTTCAGTGTTCTAACGTCAGTCCTCTACAGCAGTGGTCCCCAACCTTTCGTTCGCTGCGGACCGTCAACGCGGCCGACTCTATGCTTGCGGCTCGGTCGGAATTTAACTTTTTACTGTGTGCGGCGGACCGTTGTATGTCCGCCGAAAAACCGCAGAATTCAATTGATCAGCGTGGAATTTTTACCTCGCCGCGGCGGACTGTTGTATGTCCGCCGAAAAGCCGCCGGAAGCAGGACCGGAACGGAAGGCGGGAAGCAACCGGGGGTTGGGGACCACTGCTCTACAGCGCTTTGAAGATAGAAAGCGCTATGGAAGTGCTAAGTGTGAAAGGGATCTTGGGGACCACAAAAACCCTTTTGCTACTTTGTACTCCACGTAAGGCTGTAGACTTGCCACAGCTGTGGGAGAACAAGTGAGGTCGTCAACAGAAGAGTGAGCGGAGTTCTACGCGCAGAAGCAAATTCTGCCAGCCATCATATCCGCACAACTCTCTGTGGTGTAGCTACTGGCAGAGATTTTAGTCGTGGTGATGATGTACGAACAAGAAAGAGCCCAGCTTGACTTTCAGACCTCAGGCTGAGTTTCCAGGGCTCAGCTTTTCTGGCAGGCAGAAAAAAGCTTTTACTTGTAAATGGAGCATATTTGATTGGGAAGTCTTGTATGGTGCTAAATTATTTCACGTGCCCATTGTGGAATAAATATAATCAATTCCTTCCTGGTGGATTTGTAATTTAAAAACAAACAAGGATGCCTTGTTTAACGAAATATCGTACACGTGTTACCACAATTCAAACATTCTGTCTGTTTTCTAGACCAATGACGACTATAAGGTCATGTTTCTTTTACAAAATCTTCGGCTACTCAATGGCAAGGATGTAACCAAATTAGCTAATCATGTGAGAGTTGTCAACAGCCGAGAGCTGACCAGCAAGGTAAGATGTGTAATGTTTCCGCATGCATGCCTAAGTAACAGCTTAGACGTACAATAGAACCTCGGAGTTACAGACGCCTCGGGAATGCAGGTTGTTCGGAACTCTCCACAAAATGTTTTAGTTCTTTCAAAAGTTTACAACTGAACATTGACTTAATATTGTTTTGCAACTTAACTATGCAGAGGACAAGGCTGCTTTTAACCATCTTACTTTAAATGAAGTAAGCACTTTGTCAAATCTTTTTTTTTAACGTTCTCTTTATTGTTTTAGTATTTTACATTTAAGACGATATTGTATTTGATTTTTTTTAAAATCTCTGCTGCTGCCTGATCGCGTACTTCCCATTCCAGATGAGGTGTGTGGCTGACTGCTCAGTTTGTAACTCTGGTGTTTGTAACTCTGAGGTTCTACAGTAGATACAGTTTTCAGGTTCACACCTCAGACGCTGACCTCCACTTTGCCATTGAAACTATGCTGGCGGCAGGCATGTTTAAATACAGTAGCACAGTTTCATTTGCAGTGTGAACAGTCCTTGTAAATATTTCAAAGTCCCCTTCATTGGCCTCCTGTTCTCTGAAACTGGCTCATGATTGCTCTCCTGGTTTTCATTAGTCTCCTTACACTCACTCCCCTCAGCCTTCATGACCATCCACTGCCCCCAGTTTAAACCAACATGCTCACCACTACAAGACATAGGCCCCGATTCTGGGATTCCCAGCAGCACCTGCAAACCAGCTCTTCTGGCAAATCTTCCCATCTGGAATTGCCCTTGTGCAAGGGGGATTTCACAGCCCTGCGCTAGATCCCCTTGTAGCCCGTAGTAAATGGGTTTGGCTGAGACTGTGTGTCTCGGGGGTCCTCAGCTTTTTCTGGGCTTACTGCAACAACCCATAACTGTGGTTCTCAACCTTTCCCGACTACTGTACCCCTTCAGGAGTCTGATTGGTCTTGTGTGCCCCCAAGTTTCACCTCACTTAAAAACAACTTGCTTACACAAACAGACCTAAAAATACAAGTGTCCCAACACACTATTACTGTACTGAGAAAAGGGTGACTTTCTCATCTTTACCATATCATTATAAAATAAATCAATTGCAATATAAATATTGTACTTACATTTCAGTGTACAGTATATCGAGTAGTATAAACAAGTCATTGTGTGAAATTGTAGTTTGTACTGATTTTGCTAGTGCTTTTTATGTAGCCTGTTGTAAAACTAGGCAAATATCTAAATGAGTTGATGTATCCCTGGAAGACTTCTGCATACCCCCTGGTTGAGAACCGCTGTGTTAGAGGAGTTAACATAACAGCCCTGTCAGGGTCTATAACACAGGACTCCTCCAGCGGACACCATGGTTTGCACTGGTTCTCAGCTGGCTCCAGAATCAGACTCGGCAAGATTGGGCTCAAACTAATCATCTCTCTGCAGCACACACATGCTTGCTCTGATTCTTTCTTCCTCTAAGTCTTGCCAAAACGCCGCCTTTTGCCGTTGGCTGATTCTCCCGGTAAGACATTCTGTGGTCACGTGTCATGATAATGTTCTACAACCAAATATTGTGTTTTCTGTAATGCCAGTTTTGCCATTTATATTCAGCTCTGCTGGCACTTGTCACACTACCCTAAAATAGCAGTGGTGCAGAGATTCACAACTTGAAAGGGCATAGAGCTCTGAGCCTCCGGTTTGTAATACCCAGGCTTTCTGATTCAAGCAGTTCCAATGCTGGCAAGATCTGCTCAGCCCTTCAGCGTTCTGGGCAGGTTACTGTGTGTGGTAATGAGGGTGCCGTCTGCTCTGAAAAGACATATGGTACTTCTCAGTTTGGCCTGGTGCCCATAGTTAAAGCATCCTCTCCTCCACTGTTATGTGAATGTAGATGCCACTTGCCTACCTCAGATGCAACTGCACTGAGTGTTGTAATTCCTGACTGTGTCTAATCGATACATTCTGTAATGCATACAGGGCCCAACCCTGTCCACACATAGGTTTATAAAAGTACCCGTTGGGACAGCTCACAAGTCAGTGTACTAGTGTGCAAGTGTTTGCAGGATTGGACCTATAGTTTGTAAAGCAGTTTGGGGTCCTTCCTGAGTAGAGGTGCTATGTAAATATATCATTTTATTTACAGGTGCTTCCAGGGTGCCTTTTTCTAACACACACGTATCCTTTAAAGCGAAAACACAAATGCAAAATGTATTAACAAATCCTCCTCCTGCTCCCGAATGACCTGAGATCACATACAAGCATCTGACCAAGTAAATGGCAGAGCAGTGTCTGGGCCTAACTGTTGGCTGTTTCTGGAACAGTTTTAGTGGGGAACCTTCCGATTTCCATGAAGTAGCCAGCTCAGTAAACCAGATCTCTGTGCCTAGGTCACAGCTCACTGGGAAAGGCTCTTCCGAAACCAGCTCCCTGAGAAGTATTCAGTCGAGCACGTGAAGTTCATCAGGAAAAAGTTCCTGAAGTCTGCACAAAGCCACGTCGTCTACGGACCCAGCTCCCTGGGGGAATTTACCCGATGGAGGGTAAGTGTCTGAGCTTTCCGCGTTGCCTGACGCCAGGATGCTGCAGCCTCATTTTGTGCACCCATAATGTTAAACTGCAAATGACCACATCAGTCTGTGGTTTTCGTTGCTAATTAACTGTGACTGTTACACGAGTACCGGCAGTAAGTTCCATTCCAGCTGTAGGGGCTGTCTGTTTTCTACTCACCAGTGTTTAACTCCTAGGAGTACCTTAAGTATTAGAAACACTGTAGCCATTGCAAGTGACAAATGATTTTAACGGTAACCACTGTGTACCCACTGCTCATTTTGCACAGCTCCCATTAAAGCTAATGGCAGCCGTGTGCGTACCGCTAGAGGAAAAATATACCCTTCCGTCTGTTCTTTGTCTGGCTTTATTGCTTTTGCATTCCTTCCTCAGATGACCCCATTGGCATCAGTAACAGAGTGGATGCCTGGTCCGTGTGGCACAGACATACCCAGTAAAACAAAACACGTATTGGCAGAAGTCCTACGTGGCGGTTAAGATTGCAGTCAAACAGGCTTGTATTCATGTTGCTGAACTCTGCTGTGTGAATGCAGAAAATTCACCCTAATCTCTCCTTTCTGCCTGCGCACTTTGGTCTCCCAGGTCACCGGTATCTATCACTTGCCATTCACGGGGGCCAGGTGCTCCACTTGCTCGATGAGTCACAATCGTTGCTCCGATGCACTGGTCTTTGGCTAATAACTGGTTTCAATTGGCTACCGTTTCATTGCGTCACCACTAGTTCTTCCGGGCTCACTGTATTGTCAAGCAACTGCTCCTTTCTCTGACTCTAAAGAGAGCTGTCTTCAAACGATCATAACTGAGCCTGGTTGCTAGCAGCCTCAGCAGAGGCCATAGACTGAATGAGGCTGAATTCCAACCTCCTAGCGGTGGTCCCTCCAGCTCAGGAATGAGGCACAGGAGGGTGGTAGCGTGGGGCATTTTGCCCTAAAGAGAGGGCTTCAGTCTCCCCGCCTGTCAGCCCAGGATCCTTCCACCAGCCAGTAAGTAGACACAAAATATCTAACGGAATCAAAGGTTAAAAACACCCTCCCCTATTACGAACTATAGTTGCATATTTGAGACAGGATGTTCTTGTTCTTTGTCCTCCTTTAAGCGATGCCTATTAAAAATGTACTTGCAATGCTAGGTGAAAATGATCGCAGAAGAGTTGCTGGCATCCATGTTGGGGCAGGAAGAGAACACAAATCCTGAAACACCAGAAAGGATGGAGGATAATGAGGAGGAGACCACAGAAGACTCCAGGGAGGTGGGAGATGGCGATACCACGCAGGTAAGGATTCTCCAGGGGATTCTTCTAGGTAAGACGCTCATTAAAGAGGAGGGACCTTGCACTACTGCTTTTACACATTGCATTGAGGTCCGCCTTACGATCTTACTTTAACAAACCTGCATGCAAGTAGTAGATTTCTCTCCTAAGGATCCCCCAGCCAGGAGATCTTCGCAGATTTAGCCTCATCAGGGAAGTAAAGACAGCTCATTCCATCTACGTTTTTACATTCATCCAGAAAGGTCTTAATGCTGCTATTATTAATTATTTGTATTCGGAGGCCCCAGCCCTAGATTAAAGCCCCATCGTATATAGTGAGAGACTGTCCATGCTTGAAGAGCTGACAACTTAAACAAGACAAAGGGGGAATAGAGGCACAGCAGATCCCGGCTGCCTCTGTGGGAATACAGGGATTGCTTCACCCACCACTGAAATGCTGGGATCATACGCAGCAGCTGCATGCTGGCTTTCAGAAAGCCGAATTGAAACTGTGAGGTTGGGGGCTGATTTTGTTAACTTTTTTTTAATGGATTTTCTTATCAATTCAGCAGCACTCATCGGTTGCATCCGGAACTTGCCTTTCTGTAACTCAGGCAGCATCACAGGTTTGATCCTGTTTGCACAAACCTTGGAAGCTAGTGGCACCTTCCTCTGGTGCCAGCTTTAAGCTTTCCCAGGAATGTGAAGGCAGGGTTAATATCCCAGAACACAAGGCTCTGACTTTGGTAGGAGACCCGGAATATCGGCTGGATCATGCCCTGCTTGGTCCATCATTCCTTGGGGAAAAGATATTTTTAACAAAATTAACCAAGGTGGCACATGGGCAAGATATTGGGGTTGTTTTGGGGCGGCCCCATCACTGCACTTGGTGTTGAGCTTTGTAGGCGCAATTCTCCTGCTTTTTATTTCGTGGGAATCGGAAGTAGCTCCACTGGAGTCAGCGGAGTGACACAAGTAAAGCAAGTGAGAGGCCCATTCTGTATGCTGTTCGTTAGTCATCCCTCCCTTGCTGGCCTGTAGGAGCTCTGCAGATGTGGATCTATCTGGTTTAGGAGCCCCAGTCTGGGGGCATTTAAGGGAATCAGGTTTTGGGTGATGACTTTCTCTGAATTACAAGCTGCTTGTGTGCTGGCCGGGGCGGGAAACAACCCAGTATATTGCAAATGTGTCTTGTAGGTCACATTAATCCCCAGCAAGAGAAGAGGGAATCACTCAGCAGCGGGATCTGCGAGCAAAAGGCCCCGGTCCCAGTGTAACCCTGAGGAGGAAGTAGTGCTTAGTCCCAGAAAGTCCAGCCATTCGCAGGCTGACCCGACTCCCGATAGACCAAGAGCATCGAACCCACAGGCAAAGGTGGCCGAAGAGACCCACAGGAATGGAGAACAGCCTCCGAAAGGACAAAGTCACAGAAGATCCAGCCAGTTGACAGAGGAGCAGAAAAGCCAGGAACAGGACAAAAGGGTTCTGACCATAACCCCGGTCAAGAACCCAGAGGACAAGGTACATTGGGGTTGGTGTTTGGCCTCTTGGGCATACAGAGAGGATCCACATTCAGATGAAGGGATGGGAAGGGTTCTGCTCTTTCAAGGCATCTTAACAATTCACGCAGCTTTCCGGGTGCATGATACGGGGGTGACAAAGTCCTGTGGCACCTTAAAGACTAACTATAAAGTTTTGAAGCATGAGCTTTCGTGGGCTAATACCCACTTCGTCGGATGCAGGCAGTAGAAGTGTTCACAAACAGGCAGTTATAGAAAAGTAGGTAAGAGCCAGGTGGGAGGTGAAAAGGTTAGTCCAATTAAGCTGAGCCAGCTTGTTATCTCCGATCAGGGAGTGTGGATTATTCGTCTAGCATTTGAATGGGGTGTGTGGACATGGAGAGATGAGAAACAATGTCTGTAATTAGCCAACCATTGTAGATCCCGGTTCAATCCCAAAGTGTGTGTGCTGAATTTGCAAATGAATTGAAGCTCTGCAGTCTCTCTTTGCAGTCTGGATCTGAAGTTCCCTTTCTGCAGAATGGTGACCTTTAAATCTGTAATAGTGTGTCCAGGCAGGTTGAAGTGTTCCCCTACAGGTTTTTGTATATTGCCATTCCTAATATCTGATTTGTGTGCATTTATCCTTTTTCGTAGGGACTGTCCAGTTTGGCCGATGTACATAGCAGAGGGACACTGGTGGCATATAATGGCATATATGACATTGGTTGATGTACAGGTGAATGAGCCAGTGATGGTATGGTTGATCTGGTTAGGTCCTGTGATGGTGTTGCTGGTGTAGATATGTGGGCAGAGTTGGCATCGAGGTTTGTTGCATGGATTGGTTCCTGAGTTGGAGTTATTGTGGTGCAGTGTGCTGTTGCTGTTGAGAATTTGTTTAAGGTTGGCAGGTTGTCTGTGTGCCAGGACTGGCCTTCCTCCCAAGGCTTTTGAAAGTGAGGGATTATTGTCCAGGATGGGTTGTAGGTCACTGATGATGCGTTGCAAAGGTTTTAACTGAGGACTGTAGGTGATGGCCAGTGGTGTTCTGTTGTTTTTTTTCTTGGGCTTGTCTTGTAGCAGCAGGCTTCTGGGTACACGTCTGGCTCTGTTGATCTGTGTCCTTATTTCCTTGTGTGGGTATTGTAGTTTTGAGAAAGCCTGGTGAAGATCTCGTAGGTGTTGGTCTCTGTCTGAGGGGTTGGAGCAAATCCGATTGTACCTCAGTGCTTGGCTGTAGACAATGGATCGTGTGGTATGTCCGGGATGGAAGCTGGTGGCATGAAGGTAGGCATAGCTGTCGGTAGGTTTTCGGTATAGGGTGGTGTCGATGTGGCCGTCATTAATTTGCACTGTGGTGTCTAGGAAGTGGATTTCCTGTGTGGACTGGTCCAGACTGAGGTGGATGTTGGGGTGGAAGCTGTCCGGAATAGTATCCCTGATGATGCCACAGCACAGGTGGTTGCTGAGCTCTGTGACTTTATCCTCACACACAACTATTTCAAATTTGGTGACAATATATACCTCCAGACCAGCGGGACTGCTATGGGCACCCGCATGGCCCCACAGTATGCCAACATCTTTATGGCAGACCTGGAACAACGCTTCCTCAACTCTCGTCCACTCACACCCCTTCTCTATCTACGCTACATTGATGACATCTTCATCATCTGGACCCATGGGAAAGAAACTCTGGAAGAATTCCACCATGACTTCAACAGCTTCCACCCCAACATCCACCTCAGTCTGGACCAGTCCACACAGGAAATCCACTTCCTAGACACCACAGTGCAAATTAATGACGGCCACATCGACACCACCCTATACCGAAAACCTACCGACAGCTATGCCTACCTTCATGCCACCAGCTTCCATCCCGGACATACCACACGATCCATTGTCTACAGCCAAGCACTGAGGTACAATCGGATTTGCTCCAACCCCTCAGACAGAGACCAACACCTACGAGATCTTCACCAGGCTTTCTCAAAACTACAATACCCACACAAGGAAATAAGGACACAGATCAACAGAGCCAGACGTGTACCCAGAAGCCTGCTGCTACAAGACAAGCCCAAGAAAAAAAACAACAGAACACCACTGGCCATCACCTACAGTCCTCAGTTAAAACCTTTGCAACGCATCATCAGTGACCTACAACCCATCCTGGACAATAATCCCTCACTTTCAAAAGCCTTGGGAGGAAGGCCAGTCCTGGCACACAGACAACCTGCCAACCTTAAACAAATTCTCAACAGCAACAGCACACTGCACCACAATAACTCCAACTCAGGAACCAATCCATGCAACAAACCTCGATGCCAACTCTGCCCACATATCTACACCAGCAACACCATCACAGGACCTAACCAGATCAACCATACCATCACTGGCTCATTCACCTGTACATCAACCAATGTCATATATGCCATTATATGCCACCAGTGTCCCTCTGCTATGTACATCGGCCAAACTGGACAGTCCCTACGAAAAAGGATAAATGCACACAAATCAGATATTAGGAATGGCAATATACAAAAACCTGTAGGGGAACACTTCAACCTGCCTGGACACACTATTACAGATTTAAAGGTCACCATTCTGCAGAAAGGGAACTTCAGATCCAGACTGCAAAGAGAGACTGCAGAGCTTCAATTCATTTGCAAATTCAGCACACACACTTTGGGATTGAACCGGGATCTACAATGGTTGGCTAATTACAGACATTGTTTCTCATCTCTCCATGTCCACACACCCCATTCAAATGCTAGACGAATAATCCACACTCCCTGATCGGAGATAACAAGCTGGCTCAGCTTAATTGGACTAACCTTTTCACCTCCCACCTGGCTCTTACCTACTTTTCTATAACTGCCTGTTTGTGAACACTTCTACTGCCTGCATCCGACGAAGTGGGTATTAGCCCACGAAAGCTCATGCTTCAAAACTTTATAGTTAGTCTTTAAGGTGCCACAGGACTTTGTTAACTCTGCTATTCCAGACTAACACGGCTACCACCCTGATACGGGGGTGGGGATTTCTGTGGAGCATGAGGATTTGGCCACAGCTGGAGATTGGACACTGCATGGGGTGGCCCAGTGCTCTGAGGTGGTACAGAAAATCCTTTTTCCTAGATACTTGGCTCACATGCTCAGAGTCAAGTATCTAGTCAAGTCACCAGATTTGGGGCTGGGAAGGGATTTTCCCCTGGTAAGACTGCAAGGGGGATTGATTTAAATCACCAAGTGTATTCCTCATTTAAACTGGCAGGCAGGAAACCTTGATTTAAATCATCTCTTGTAGTCGTGTTTTCCATTTGTACTTTTTAGCTATTTTCCCCTGTTCAGTGGGGTGAATTTCTTTAAAATTTGGCAGCAAATATTAATTTTTGTATTTGTTATTTTAATATATTGTAGTAAATTTAGGCCTTAACATAGGTTAATTTCAAATATAATTTTTAATGAGTTTATTAAAAAAGCCCTGTCTTGCATTTAAATCTAAAAATATCTGTTTTTTAAATAATTGATTTTTATCTATCCTGCCGGATGGGCATGGGGCTTGGGTTTTTTCACCTTCCTCTGCAGCATGGTGCTGGGATCATTTGGGTATATCCCACTTAATCAGTTAAACTGCTTTGGTTTAACTCAAGTTATTGGGCTCAATATAGGGGTAAAATGTAATGGTCTGTGTTATACAGGCGGTCAGACACGATGATCATCTGCCCCCTTCTGGCCTTACCTCTATGAATCTGTGACATTGATTCATTCTAGATTTGGGATCGGTGGGTGCGCTCAGCTCCCAGGGATGTGGAGGGGGAAGAAATCCCTCTACCCATTGTGTAAAGCCGCCAGCGTGTTGGAATTTCTTTTTCTATAGTTCCCATAGAATTGGCGGATTTGTCCCGGAAAATGAGCGAAAAGCATTTGAGGAGGCAGGGCCTGGCTTGAAGAATCTTTAATTGGTTTTGGGTGGTTCATATGCAGAGGACCCTGCCCACTGCTTCATGTTACTTCGGTCTCCCCTCATGTTGAAGCGCAAGCAAAGAGCTGCAGCAAGCTATGCTGGTGTAGCTGAACACGGGAGGACTCTCACTGTGGGGTGTGCCACCCCTCTTCCTGGTGTAGGGAGCCTCCCGGGGAGGAAAGAGGCAGGGCTGGATTGTATCTGTGCCCTACTGATCCCTGCCTAGCAGAGCAACCCCTTGGCACCATAAACATCTGGTGATAAATTACAGCAGCCCTGAAACTGCTCTAACATACAGCAGGCCCAGGATCAGGGGAGCATAATTGTGGTCTAAAGCCCCCTTTCCCACCCAACGGGGATATATAGCGCAGGATCTGAGCCCTTGTCTTCAAAATCCTGATGGACTATAGCCAGGCTACCTAAGGGAATGTCTCACTGCCTGGAACAGTTCCCGTCCAGACACTGGTCAGAACTGGGAAAGTGGAGAGGCCCAGAGGGGGTGGGAGGTTAGCAGCTGGGTTTAAGGCTGTAGGACACCCCACAGGAGGGAAATCGAATGCAGCTTCTAGTCTGATCCCCTTCAGTCTGGTGCTGACTAAGTGTATACCACACCAGTACTAGCAGTGAGACCTATGGACGCAACAGCAGATCCCTTTTATAGGAAATATTCAGCCCTTTTTCTTTTTTTACACTGTATTTCAACTCCTAGCTGCAGTGACTGGGGCTATGGAAACACCTAAGCTCCCTCTGCCACTTCATCCAGTCAGTGGTGTCCTGTTTAAACAACCCCTTGGAGGAGAAGGTTTCTGCTCCTCTCTTCCCATTACCGGTGCGTGTTTTCTAACTGCCAGGTTTATTGCAGGAAGTGATCAGTTTGGAGCCCTTGCACTTTCTTCAGTGTCACAGTAAAGGCAACAGCCGGGAGGATTTTAAAACGCAGCTCTGGTCCTGTGTCTTCGAGCCGCCGTTGGATTCCGGGACGAGGAAGGGTGAGTTTGTTTGAAGGCACCTGGAGAGCACTTTGCAGCTGGCCGGCTTCACAGAATGACCCTTTGGCGAAGGGTCTGGTGGGCATGACTCGTGTTAGACCCCTTCACTTTCAAGCAGTACTTCCCACTCCTACCTACTTATATGTTTGACTATAAAATAGATCAGGATTCTCTTGTCGTTTGCGTGTGTGAATTGTGGGTCAAGTTAACCTCCCTAGAGATGCCAGCCCCCAGAATAGTTCCAGTACCGCACAGATGGGGGAACAGAGAGAGATGACTAGCATAATAAACCGAGGTCTAACTACATGTCTTGGGATTTCTTACCAGTTCTTTCCACATTTCAGACCCTGTAATGAGCACCTCCAGAACCATGGCCACGTGTGGAGGGGAATCTGTTTGTCTGATCGACTGCGAGACTGGAATTGTGCTGAAAAAGTATAAAGTGCCTGGGGAGGTAGGGCGTGAGTACAGCGACTAGAACGGTGTTACAAGGGTGGACAGGCATGCAAATGAGCACCGATGGAGACTGTCATGGCCCCCATTGAATATTCATGTTTCAAAATGTGGCTTCTCCCTCGTTCCCTAGATTGCTGTCTAATCCGTGACCTCACAGCCATCCTCCTGTGTTACCTTTCACAAATTCTCACCTCTCCCCATCCTAGGAGTTTTTCACCGTCGCATGGACGACGCTGACCATGGTCACTAACGACGGTCGGAAGAAAAGACATAATATCCTGGCGGCGGCCGGGAGAAGAGGAATTGTCAAGCTGATTCACGTATCGGCTGATTTCTGCTACGGAGAGATCAAAGCTCACAAAAAGCCCATTGCTACAGCCTGCTTCAGCCCAACCTGCAAGACACACCTCTTTAGTAAGTCTCCAGTACTGCATCTCTCCAGTAGCAGGGGAAAGGCCTTGCTGCCAAATAAGGAGACATTTTGTGGTTGTCAATGTTGGAGCAGGTGGTGGTAGGCGAATATCGCTGTGGAAGAGTGTTGAGCACAGGTATCTCACTGGGGCTTGTGATACTACTTCCCCCTTGCTGTCTATCCACAGAGGATAGGCGTTGTTACAGACGTCTGCTATAGAGCCGGGATTCTTTCGCTCCAGTGGTAGCAGCTCAGGCTTTTGACTCTAGAGGTCCACCGTGCCTTGCCCGTGAGGGTGGCCTTCACGCAGAGACTACATTAAACCCCCCAACCATTCCATGCCAAGGAGTAAGGAGGGTGGGGCAGAAGTTGTGACTTGGTCCCCGTGTCAATTGATTGAGCTTACCCTGAGCTGCTCGATTTCTTCAGGTCAATGAAGTTGTGCCTGTACTTGTCATTAAATAAATGTAGTGACCTCTGATATTACACGCTCTTACAAATTACCTTATTCTGGGCCAGATCCTGACACTGAGGAGAGTTTTCCTGGGTAGAGAGAGTGGTGCTCTGTGAGCAGCCAGTAATAACCACTGGGTTACAAGTTACTGTTGTATTTACTGTCCAGTGATGAATCAGAGACTATCAGGGTTAGAAGAGACCTCAGGAGGTCATCTAGTCCAACCCCCTGCTCAAAGCCTCACAAGTAACACAGCCATGCAGTGTCCCGTCATGTGATCCACATGGACGTTTTAAGCGGAACAAAAGAAAATAGTTGGCAAGTAATGGTCTGTAACTGCCTGGTACCTTTTTTTTGTTCCCCACAGCTGCATCCTATGACAAAAGAATTGGCCTCTGGGATATCGGGGTTCCGGATTGTGACTACAACTTCAAAGCAAGGTCAGTGTTCAGAAACAAGATGCACTCAGTTCAGTTCTCCTGAGAAGCAGCTGTTACAGGCGGGTGGACTAAGTGTCTGTTTTATTTGCCAGTCAACTGATGGTGCTGGAAGTTGCCTCTATTCCATTACGGATTGCCCTGGTCCCATCCTGCCCAGATCAGTTCCTGCTGGCTGGTTGTGAAGAAGGTTGCTTTGCTTGGGATATTAGACTGGACAAGCCACAGAAGAGCAGGTAAGGACCATGGGCCTGGGGCACAAATTCACTTTCCACAACCCTAAGGGTTCTGAGGGCTTTGGGATTTTGATTATAAGGCTGCGATGAGGAAAACCTATTAGATCTGGATATAATTCCCCAGCTCTTACAAGATGATGGACCAGGCAAGAGGTACAGAGAGCAGTTATTTAGCGTGTATGATGCTCAGATCCCGGACTCCAGTAGCCAGCCCCAAAGCACAAGATTTCACCCAGCTCTCACCAGGCTAGTTAGTCCTTGGAGGTGACACCAACAGCCCTGAGTCTTCCCAGATCTGTCCTCCCTGAGTTCTTAACTACCAGACACTCAGACTGCTCCCCTCTGGTTCATCACCCCGAAGACATGAAACCAGCCCCCAGTTATCACTTTGGCACCCACATTCCTAGCACAACAGAGACCTGTTTGGGATAAAAATAGACAAAAAGCTCATTTCATAGGAAAACCACCCATTCAGAGATGAAATAGTAAGGGAAAGCAAACAGAGACAAACGACAAAGGCTTAACCCCAGGCTTTCCACGTCCACATTATCTAATGTCCATTTTCTAAAACAATTTGCCTATTGCCTTTAAACAGGTTCACCCCATAGCTCTAGGGAAGTGGTTCTCAAACTTTTTGTATTGGTGACCCCTTTTGGACACCAGGCCTCTAAGCGCGACCCCCTTAGGGGTCGGGGAGGGGGGGGGGGGCTTGCTGGCAGCCCTTTGGGGCAGGGGCCAGGCTGAGGGTGGGGGGTTCCAGCAGCGCCCTGGGGCAGGGGCCGCCTGGAGACAGGGCACATGGAGTCGGCCAGGGCAGGGGGGGTGCCGGGAGCCCGCCGCGACCAGCCTGAGCTCACGAGGGCACCGGGCGCCTGCCGCAACCGGGCTTGGCTCGCGGGGGGGCCTGGAGCTGGCCGGGGGGACACGGGGAGCCTGCTGTGACCAGGACTGAGCTCCCAGAGGTGCCTGGAGCTCGCTGCAACTGGGCCTCGGCTCGCGGAGGCACCTGGAGTCTGCCGCGACCGGGACCGAGCTCACGGGGGCTCGGCTCATGGAGACGCCTGGAGCCGGCCAGGGCCAGAGGGGCGCCGGGAGCCCACCACCAGCGGGACTCAGCTCACATGGCGCCTGTAACTGGCCGGGGACGGGGGTGCTGGGAGCCCTTCGCGCCCGGGGCTGGGCTCATGGGGGGACTGGGTGTGACCGGGCTCGGCTTGCGGGAGTGCCTGGAGCCGGCCGGGGGTGTGTGGGGAGCCTGCCGTGACAGGGACTGAGCTCGCGGGGGCGCCGGATGGCAGCAGCCTGCGGCAGGGGTCGGGGCCGGCTGCAGGCAGCAGAGATTCGCGACCCCCGCAAAACCGGGTCGCGACCCCCACTTTGAGAACCAATGCTCTAGGGCAGTGGTCGCCAACCTTTTGGTCCTCACGGACCACTAAAGTTGCGTGGCGCCCCCCCCCCCCCCGCTCGACTCGCCCCCCCCTCCCCCCGGCCTCAGCAGCATGGCTCCCCCCCCCCCGCTCCAGCGGCGTGGCTCGGGCCCCTCCCCCCCTCGGCTCCAGCAGCGCAGCGCGGCTCGCCTCGGCCCCCCCCCCGCTCCAGCGGCGCGGTGCGGCTCGGGCCCCCGACCTCAGCGGCGCAGCGCAGCTCCCCCACGCCTCGGCTCCAGCGGCGCGGCTCGCCCCCCCGCCGCCTCAGTGGCATGGTGCAGCTCGGCCCCCGCACCCCCGACTCCAGCGGCGCGGCTCGGGCCCCCCGGCTCACGCGGCGTGAGCCGGGAGGCAGGAGCGTGCCAGCGCTTGCTGGCCAACGGGGCGGGACAGGCGCCGCAGCCTCTTGCCTGCCCGGAGGGGCGGCCATGAGGGAGCCCGGCGCCGCGGACCACCAGTGGTCCGCGGACCACCGGTTGGCGACCGCTGCTCTAGGGGATCCAGGTTTCAGGTAGTTTCCTGCCTAGAGGCTGTCCCGTCAGACACAAGCTTACTTTTAAGACTCCTCTCCTCGTTTCCCCCTTAGTCCAGGGTGACACGTTTATTCGGTGTGCAAATCCCCTCTGACAGCTGAGTTGGCTGGACGGATTTCCATTAACTGTAATGCTCCCCCGTTGTCATTTCCTGACTGGACAATGCGTCATTACTTGGAGCCAGTTTCTTGAAAATACCTGGCTTAGGAGGTGCCCCTCCCTACTGGGAGATGTAGTTGAAATTGTAGTGCAGGTTTGTGTACATCTCTCATAAAAACCATCAAGTTCAGCACATTACAGACTTTCATAAAAGACCTTACTCGATACACTTTGATAGTACAATCACACAGTGTGCAAGCGGTTGCTTCAACTGCTCATTGTTGGGGTTTTAAACCTGTTCTCCCCTGGGGGTGTCAGGACCTGATTATCACAGGAGGCCTATTTCTTGGCACATTTAAAACTAGATCGCATTAGGGAATGATCCTGCCGAGGCACCGAGAAGGGTTGGATGACGCGCTGTTCCCATCACTGAACTGTGTACAGTGAAACCTCGATTTAACGGACTAATTGGGGCGAGGGGGTGTCCGTTAAAGCCAAAAGTCCGTTATTTAATAATTTTTAAAAATCATTAAATAACAGGACTTTTGGCTTTAATGGACACCCCCTCACCCGAATTAGTCCCTTATATAGAGGTTTTAGGAGCTGTCAACCCCCCCCCCCCCCACCTGCCTGGCTCCCCGCAACGGGGAGCCAGGCGGGTGGGCTGAGAGCTCCCGCCTGGCTCCCCACTGCGGGGAGCCAGGCGGGAACTGTCAGCCCGCCCACCCAGCTCCCGCTGCGGGGAGCCAGGCGGGAACTGTCAACCCCCCCGCCCGGCTCCCCGCAGAGGGAGAGCCCGGCGGGAGCTGTCAACTCGCCCGGCTCCCCGCAGCGGGGAGCCCGGCGGGGACTTTCAGCCCGCCCGCCCAGCTCACTGTCAACACCCCGCCGGGGTCCCCGCAGCGGGGAGCCCGGCGGGAGCTGTCAACCCCCCCCCCCCGCCCGGCTCCCCGCTGCGGGGAGCCGGGCAGGAGCTGTCAAACCGGCCAGCCGTCTCCCCTCTGCGGGGAGCCAGGCGGGAACTGTCAACCCCCCCCCCCCCTCCCCGCAGCGGGGAGCCGGGCGGGGGGGGGGGGGGGGTTGACAGCTCCCCCGCCCGGCTCCCGGCAGTGGGGAACCCGGCGGGCACTGTCAAGCCCCCCCCCCCCCCGCCCGGCTCCCTGCTGCGGGGAGGGGGGGGTTGACAGCTTCCGCCCGGCCCTCCGCTGCCCGGCTCAAAACCCCCCGTCCGTCCGTCTCCCCGCTGCGAGGAGCCGGGCGGGGGAGTTGACAGCTCCCGCTTGGCTCCCCCCAGCGGGAAGCCCGGCGGGAGCTGTCAAACCCCCCCACCCGCCCGGCTCCCCGTTGCGGGGAGCCGGGCGGGGGGGTTGACAGCTCCCACCCGGCTCCCCCCAGCGGGAAGCCCGGCGGGAGCTGTCAAACCCCCCGCCCGGCTTCCCGCAGAGGGGAGCCGGGCGGGAGCTCTCAAACGCCCCCCCCCCCCCCCCCCCGCCCGGCTCCCCGCTGCGGGGAGCCGAGCGGAGGCTCTCAAACGCCCCCCCCGCCCGGCTCCCCGTTGCGGAGAGCCGGGCGGGGGGGTTGACAGCTCCCGCTCTGCTCCCCCCAGCAGGGAGCCGGGCGGGAGCTCTCAAACCCCCCCCCCGCTCCCCGTTGCGGGGAGCCGGGCGAGGGGGTTGACAGCTCCCGCCCTGCTCCCCCCAGCGGGAAGCCCGGCGGGAGCTGTCAAACCCCCCGCCCGGCTTCCCGCAGAGGGGAGCCGGGCGGGAGCTCTCAAACGCCTCCCCCCGCCCGGCTCCCCGTTGCGGGGAGCTGGGCGGGGGGGTTGACAGCTCCCGCCCGGCTCCCCGCAGAGGGGAGCCGGGCGGGAGCTGTCAGCCCCCCCGCCCGGCTCCCGGTTGCGGGGAGCCGGGCGGGGGGGCGGGGGGGGTTTGACAGCTCCTGCAGGGGTCCCTGCTGCGGGGAGCCGGGCGGGAGCTGTCAACCCAGCCGGCTCCCTGGGGCGGGAGCCGGCCACCCCCAATAACGGATTTCGGATGCATCGGTAATTTTGTCCGTTGCATCCGAAGTCCGTTAAATCGGGGTCCGTTAAATCGAGGGTTTACTGTACATCACTGTCCCTTTTAACGGTGTTTGTTCATTCAGTAGCTGACCACTATTTAACTTCTGAATTTTTCCCCAGGCCTTTTGAAGTGGCATTCCAGTTTCCCAATGACGCGGGAGAAGAGACAACTTCCCACAGAGTGGATGGATTGGCTTTTTTGAACAAGGATGTTGTGGGTAAGCAGGACCTCAAGAGAGTGGCCTCTTCGTTGGAGGCAGACTGCCATGAACAGTTACTTCCTGCACACAATATAAGCTGTGCTCCCCTAGTCTCGGAGACTGGAACAACTTTAATTTTGTACTATAGCTGTAGCTGTGAACATTGCAGTAGGTTTTATAATACTTGGGCTGGGGCAGATTTGGGACGGGAGCTGCATACTGTGAGTATGGCAATGTTACATTCCTAATTTAAGGAGGAGCCTTTCCCTCTCCAGCCATTCAAGGCAGATGGCTCGTACTTGCTGTGTATGTTGAATGGAACTGGAGAAAGTGCTTTCTTGGTTGAGGGACCCAAACTTCCCCCCTGAAATCTGGCAGGGTTGGCTCGCTGGGCCCGTCCACATAGGGACGTTCACACACTGTAAGCTGGGGTATGAACTTACAGCGCTGTGGAAGAAAACAAGCTTTTACTTTGCGTTTGTTAGCAACAAGTCAGACGCACTTTATTACGAGCAATTGCAAGGAGAGACTGCGGTTGGACAGAGGGTCTGTCCTGAGGCAAGTCTCCAAAGTACAAGTAGTTTAAGGCCAGTATTTATACAGACATTAACGGCTAACAGTTATTTTTTGTTTATACATATTTCTTTCAGATTCTTCCTTATCTTAAAGTTTTTGCTTAAGTCACCATTCCATCCCTGTTACAGCTCTTGTGTTGTTAGGGTTGTTAGGCCTTCCTTTTGCTCTGTCCCTAAGTTAACGAAGATGTCTACACTTAGATCCTCTTTTCCTTCCACAACACACATTAGCTATTCCACATTGACTCCCTGGGTGGAGACTCACACTAAGTAAGCCTGGGGCACTTTTAATGCAGTGTAGCTAATGTGTTGTAGATTCACACCCTAACTTCTCAGTGTAGTAGACAACCCTTTAGCCTTTATAGTAGCCAGCCCTTCGTTGGCCTCCTGTTTTCAGCAGCAGCTTCCAGGTCCCAGTAGCTTGTTTTTATATTGTCTAACACTGCAACTCCAGAGTCCTTGAGTGCGTCTTTAAACTATTGTGGGGTGGGAAATCAAGTTAGTGTGAGACTAAAGGGACAATTAAATGATCAGTCTGCTTAAGGCAAGGTGGAGCTAGAAAGGTCCCTCAGGCATCACCACCCAGGTAATGGGCAGCCCTGTTACCCTCAGAAAGGCAGTGTTTAAAGAGGGCTGTCTGACTATTTTAGGACATTCATTCCTGATCCGCTGTTGGTTCTCTCTCCACCAGTGTCTAAGAGTTCAAAGACAGGGTCTATATACTTATGGAACTGGAGCCAGTCTTTTGCGGCACAGGGGAAATCATGTCAGAGAACACAACCTGCACTTATTCTAGCTGAACTGGAGTGGTCAACAACAGATCTGCCCTACCTTACCCTCAGCACCTGTCCAGGTAAGCCAGCTTTTATCACTAACAGTGGAGAAGGGTAGACTGGGCTCAAGCAGCTACTGTTCTTTTAGTAGACCTTCCCCTTTCTCCTTTATTTGCCTGATTCCTTGGGCACGGTAAGGAATTTATGTCCAGCCTTGGTGCTGTGTTATTGTTTGATGCTGTAAAATGTTAACACCTCCTCCGAGGGCTGGTAGGAGCTTAGTTTATGAACATCTGTAAAGCACTTTGAAATGAAGGGTGCTTTTGTACAGCAGTGTGTTAGAATTTGTGCTGCGTTTAAAACTTCCACCCAGCATTCCTAATAGTGACACATTGCGGGGAGGAACCTGAATCTTAAAATAATCCACAGGCTTTCACCTCCTACTGCCTTGTGCAGAACTCCGAAAGGAATGCCTCGAACAAAAATGACCTCTCTGAGCTGTCTGCTGGAGGCACCCAACTGAGCATTACAATGCGGACAGTAGCCATGCAAGACATGTTAAAACTACTTTATTTCAGCTTTGAGCTCAAAGTCCACTCTGCACCTCCTTAGTAGATGACAAATGAATGGGATACGGTTCATCTGGAAGGTGGCATTCATTATACTGGGCTCTGTCTCACCTTCTTAAGCTATGGCTGTCACCAGCAGAGGAACATCAGGGGTTAACAAATGAGTGAGGGAGGGGTGAGAAGATTTAGGTCTTGGCCCCCAGAAATCTCAACCCTGCTTCCTTCGCTCTTGCAGCTGCAGGGTACGTGTTCTGTGGCGATGAAAAGGGAAGCGTGTGGATGTACAATCTCAGTAAGCTCTCTTCAGCTGGGAGGGCCTCCAAGGGAAAACGCGCCGTGACCAGAATAGCCCCCACACAGGTAGGCTTTGGCCTTCAGTTTTTATAGTGAACAGGGAGGTTGTGCAAACAGAGGCACAAGACTATTGACTCTGTACAGCTGTTAATTAATTTTAGCATATGAAATTAACAGCACCCCAAATGTCTCGTTAGATGGCTCTTTTACGAAAAGACTTTTTAAAATTCAGACATTCTAAAAGGGGCTGTTAAGAATGGGCAAGGACCTGCATGTGTGGTAAGTCTGCCTTTCCCAAGCTCCTGGTGCAGCTCGATAAGGTATTCTTAATCTCTTCCTGGTGAAAGGCTTCTCACCTGCCATGAACACACATGCTAGGTCCTGACAGTACAAATTTATAGTTGATCGAGTTTTCAGGGTTGGTGGTGGAAAAAACATGATCCTTTACAATCAGCTGCTCTTTAACAGGGATCTTCACCTTACCTTAAATTCTCAACACCTGCTGTCTTTCCTCCATTAACTGAGGGTTAAACCAGGGGGTAGCAAAACCTAAGACTAAAGCTGTCCAACAAGAGTCGATAGTCTAGCTAACTTGAGAGGCAACCATCTAATTTTTCCTGTGCACTTGAAAATTTGTGTGGATAAACAATGGTTAATTCAAAAGTCCTGTACCCTAACTTAACTCCAGTAGCCAATGATTGAGGCCCTAACTGTTAGCGTTTAGTTTTCATGGGTGACTCCTCAGACTTCGGCCATTGCATTCTGTTAGCCATTAGCTACTCCACAACCCTATACACTCACCCGTCACGGTAAGATCCTATCAAGTTTGACCCTTGAGTCTATCCCTTTATAGATACAGTCTCAGCCTCTTTTATACCCTCCCCTAGTGAAGACTTAGGGCTTGTCTCCACTGGGGGGGGGGGGGGAGGAATCGACTGCAGATACGCAACTTCAGCTACATGAATCACGTAGCTGAAGTTTGCGTATCTGCAGCCGACTTACCTCTCATCCCCACAGCAGCGGCAGCACGCTCCCCCGTCAACTCCAGCTTGCGCTTCCCGGCGAGCTGGAGTTACGCAGTCGACGGGGGAGCCACGAGCGATCGATTTCTCACGTCCTCATCAGACGCGAGAACTCGATTGCCAGAACATCAATCCCATGCCGCGTGAGTGAAGACCAGCCCTTAGGCTTTACACAGAATCTATATTTCTGACTGACTTTGTATAAGTGTTTCCAAACTAAATCTGTTCTCTTGCTAGATTCTGGAGTGGCCAGAGCTTCGTGCAAATGGGGAGCTCCTGACTGAAGTCTTAATAAACAATGTGGTGACAGACCCTACTTTCACTTACCTGATTGCTTTAACTGGCGTGAATATAGCAGCCATCTGGAAGAAAACATAGTTTGTTCTTTGCAGAAAATTGCATTCCTGTGATGTTTTGAACTAGTGCAGTATTAGTGATTGTTTTCTAAACCAGCCCTTATCATGCGCAAGAGAAAACGCAAAGGGACTTGGCCTGGATCCTGTCTTTGACAAGACCCAATTTCTTTTACTGTGAGCTTTCACAATTTGTGTATTTGTTTTATAGAAATATACTTGTTATACCTGTTAACATGGTGGTGAGTAGATGACTGCTGGGGATGGGAGGGATCTAGGAGGGTCACCAATGGTACAAGAATTGCAGAGCCATGGTAGCTAATATAATCTTGGTCTGGAAGTATGGCTTCTAAGCCCAATACTACATGGTGAAAAAGCAGTCACTTGAACATACCCCACAAGATAGAAAGCAGAGAACTCCTCAGCTGTTAAGTTTCATGGGGTCTTACCTCTTTGTAACAGGAATCAAAGGCTCTATATTTACACTTGCTCAATCCATCATTTACTGTCACAGTAAGTCTCCACCCAGCTTTGAAAATAGTTTAATAACTCAAATGATACAAGACTTTTACTACACTTACCATCCTCCCTGCAAATAATTATCCTCTGCAGAAATCAAAATCCTGCTTTCACTTATTTTAGTTAGTTGCCCAGAGAATTTAAGGCCCCCGTTTAAACTTTTTCAATAAGAATTAAATAATCCTTAAAGAACTTGTTCAGTGAAGTAGTCACATCCCCTATAATGAAAATAAACTGATTTTTTTTAACCTGGATTGTGTTATAAAAGTCCACTCAATGCTTCCTGTTTCTATTCAATTCCTTCTTGTTTATCTTTGATAGCAACCTGTAAAACAAAAGAAAGAAAACCTGTTTTAAAGGAATTCAGTAGCAGAAAATGATCTCATTTATTTCCTCTTTAAAAGTTTCCCTTACATTTCATTAATTACTGGAAGGGATTTAGATGAAAAGAGGATAACTTTCAAAGGATGTCCTGTGTGTCAACTGTTTTAGACTTTGCTGAGATTATATTAAAACAAGTCAAGGCTATGACTCCATTAAGGAACTGGGAAATAAAAGTGTATGGAATTCAATGTTTTCAGACCAATTGTATTTCAAACAATTTTAGAGGTTAAATAGACACTGTACAGTGAGGAATGGAGTAATTACAGAAGGGCACACAAGTGAAAGTATTATTAAAGAGTTCTTGGCATGGGAAAGAAAGATTTGAAAGGCAGAATTTTTCAAGTAAGCTGTTCCAGACAACAGGCATTCACATTTACAGCAATAATGCTTGTGAAAAGGGAGAGATAGCAAACGCTAGACACACACAAGGTGTGTGAGAAACTGACCAAGATCTCAAGTGTCCTGTAGTAACAGAGTCAAATTGTGCTCCAGTTTAATGGAATTTACACATGGGTGTTCAGAGCTGAGTTGGGCTGATCATAACTTACATTTTTCATATGAAAGCAACAGCTGTAAGGTTAACTGTCCTTTTTAAACCAGTTCACACTTTAAGTAACTTTTCCCCACATTAGTGACACTGCAGTTTAGCCACATGAGCAAGCTTACCCTGAATCTCTCTTCCAGAAGGGAGAGTTCACTGATCAAGTCGGTGATCGCATTGGTGAAAGCTTCCTGGGGGCTGTAATCAGGAGTGGTCTGAACTCGAATGATGATTTTATGTTCCAAAGGATGTGGGACCTTGTATCCAGCAAACAACACCTGAGGATCTTTCAGTAATTGCCTGAAATGGGAAGGGGGAAAGCATTTATAGGATACAAAATGGATGACAAACAGTTACCTGCAAAATTTATGTGAGATCCCAAAGCATGAAGTTGGGTCTGCCATATATCACATCTTTCAAACAGGCCAATTCAATCCTTGGAGAATTTTTCCACAGAGGGTTTTTTTTTTGGGGGGGGAGGGCTAGAGATTCTTGAATTTCCTACAAATTCACAGTTTCTTGCTTCACTAGATTCACTGTGCCCTGCTACAATGCTCATTTAAAAAAACAAAACACACACACACAGAAAAACAGGCATCTGCACCTTTGCCACCCAGATCGAGAGTCGTATTTTAAGGCCAGAAGAGATCCCCGGATCATCTACTCTGACTTCCTGTATCTCACAGGCCACCGCCTAGCGCCTACACTAAACCCAACAACCAAAATTAGACCAATATAGTACAGCCCACAGAAGACTAGACTTCTGTTCCACAGGCAGAGACTAGAAGGGATCGAGATGCATCAGGCCAGTAATAGCCAGGACATGATATAACCAGATAATTCAGGCAAGCAACCCGCACCTGAAAAAAACAAGGAAAAAAAAAACCAAACACCCCAATCCATTCACCCATTCAAGGTAACTGGCAATTTGACCTGGGGGAAGACTATTTACCACATTACTAAGAACCAACTTTACTCAAAAGCAAGAAGCTACAGGCCAACACTACACTAGATGCTAGAGGTAGGATTCCCGTGCTCACGTACACCTCTCATAGCCGCTGAAGTACAAACCTGCCTGAAACCGGGGGTATGTCCACCGCTGCTGCTACCCGTGCTAATGTGGCCCTACTGCTATTTATGCTAGTGCCAGTATGTGTACATAAGCAGAGGAATCGTACCCCAAGCTCAAAGTTTTACACGTGGTAACAAGGGCCACAGTGAACATAATTTCACATCCCTAATTACCACAAATAGGCCTGCAGACATCACCCAAACATGCTATTGAAATTGACCGACTGCTCCTTAGCCAGTGTTTATGGTTAGTCACTGTGCTAGCTCTCTCTGCACTCTGGCAATCTTCCCAGCTAAATGTAAGCTGCTGCATCACCTTTAGAACTGCACTCCTAGAGCTATGCGACAGGAATTGGTTTTACTTACGATTTGATAATATTTCCAAGTGTGTGATCTTCCTTGTTGATTGTAAACAAACAGGCATTCGGTACTTTCGTATCCTTATTAATTGTGATCCTTAGGAAAAGAAAATATTAGTGTTAAACCAAGTGAAGTTATCTTTAACCAATCAAACCAAACTTTTCCATGCTTTCAGTCATAAACGTTTATCTTTAGATTCACACCAGATAGACCCTTTTGTATAAAAGTTATGAAGTCAATATGGAATCATAGAGGTAACCGAGTCCTGTGGCATCTTAAAGACTAATTAAAGTAAAGTCTTTAAGGTGCCACACAGGGCCGGCGACAGGAATTTTGGGGCCTCGTACGCTGATCGTTTGTGGGCCCCCCCCCCGGTCTCCCGCCGCCCCCCCAGCCGGTCTCCCGCTGCCCGCCGCCCCCCCCCGGCCCTGTTCTGACCCTGCGGCGCGCAAGGGGCACGGTGCCCCCGCCCCACGCGGGACAGCGGACCCGCCCCAGCCCACGCCCGCTCGAACCTGGCGCCCGCCGCTGCTGCTAATGCCACTGGGCGGGGAGGAGGGAGCCCGGCAGCCCCCTCCCCAGGCAGAGGCAGGACACGCCCCGCTCCAGTCACGCCCCCCTCCCCCCCGCATGCACTCTCCCCCTCTGGGGGCACAGAGCTGCCGTGCGCTGGGGCTCCGCGTGGCCCGGCCAGGAGAAGCAAGGTGGGGGGAGGCTGCTGGGTGCCGGGGCTGACTAGCGCTGCAGCGGCTGCCCGGAGCCGCGCCTTGCTGTGCAGGCCCGGTGACAAGGGGGTACAGCTGCGTACCGGGCCCCGGACTTAAGGGGGCCCCCCTTAAGTCCGGGGCCCGGTACAGCTGTACCCGTTGTACCCCCCTGTCGCCAGCCCTGGTGCCACAGGACTCTTTGTTACCTCTGCTATTCCAGACTAACAAGGCTACGATTCATGGAATCATAATGATACTTTGATTCACCAGAAGGAAAAAGCACCACAGCATTGCTAAAGCAGGACAAAAGTGACATAAGAAAAGAACTGATTTTTTTAAGAGCAGGGTAATTTACTTCTTTAAGAATGACTGTACCAGCAACTGCTTCCCACACAGCTGGAGCTGTATATTTGTATTGGCAATGGAGAATTTTTTTTAAAATGTGCCAAACATTCCTCTGCGCAGTGCACTCATCGAAAGGTAAATTTAGCAGATAATTTGAAAAGCTGGTGGGTGCCCTGTAGAATAATTCGTCCACCTCAAAGTTTTATATAGATATAAAAATTATAGCTTCTGTCACTTTGGGATGAATACTGTGAACCCACAAACATTTCACACTTCAGGGCTGTTTGCCAAATTGTCTGTTTAGTGCAGGCGCCTGGAGTCGTTCACATCATTTTTTGGAAGATTTAACCCGCAAATTTTCTTGTTTTTAATCCATTTGTATTTCTGAACGATCCCAAAGCCTGCGCGGGGGGGGGGGGGGCGGAGGGTTGGGCCTGGGCAGGGTTTGGGGGGGGGGGGGAAGTCTCGGGGGGGGCGGTGTTTGTCGCAGCCCGGCTCCGGGGCGACGGGGGGGGGGGGGGGGAGAGAAGAGAGACGGGGGGGCGTGTCTGGCGCTGTCCCGCTCTGGGCGTGGGGGGGGGGGGAGATGGGGGCCCGGGCAGGGTTCGGAGGGGAGGGGTTCCGGGGGGGGGGGTGTCTGGCGCTGTCCCGCTCCGGGCGGGGGGGAGGGAGGAGATGGGGGCCCGGGCAGGATTCGGGGGGGGGGGGTATCTGGCGCTGTCCCGCTCCGGGGGCGGGGGGGGATTTGCCCTCGGTCCCTCCCCGGCCCCGCCCCCACTCACTTCTTCTCCCCCTCGAAGAGCAGGAAGGACTCGAAGGCGGGCGGCGCGTTCATCCTGCCGCTTCCAACAGCACCGGGATCAGCTTCCGCTTCCGGGGAGCGCCAGGGTCCCGGTACTTCCGCTTCCGGGGCACGCAGCCGCGGCGGCGCCCCCTAGCGCAGCGAGGGGAAATGGCCGCTTAGCACGAGCCCCCCCCCCCACTCGAGTCCAGCCCAGGATCCCCCCACACACACACACACCCTGCCCTTAGCCAAAGAACCACCCCCACCGTCACCGCTGGCAACCTTATCGCCACCGGCAACCTTATCGCCACCGGCAACCTGCGCCCTACCATCCCCAACCCCTTGGTTACCACCTGCAGGGTTGCCGTGGCAACATCCTCAGCATCACTAGGCCCAGCAGGCCCCTGGTCAATGGCCTCATCCTCACCCCTGGCACCAGCACCGGGGGCACCCTGGCTGCCAGGAAAAACCCTTAGCACCTTCCTGGACCCCGACCCGCCCAGGGCTGGCAACACCCTTGTCAATATCAATAGCAGCAGCGGCCCCTCTGGTGTCCACCCATCACTTGTATTGTTCTCGATAGCACCACCGCCAACATGCAAATGCGCACACCCTCTCTCACCATGCCGGCCTCCCGCCCAGAACCCCAGTCCCCAGAGGACTTGCATGCAGGTTAGGCCTGTCCACGTGAAAGTAAATCAATTCACTGCAAGGGTTAAAAAAAAAGCACACACACTCTGCCCCTGAACTAAAGTGAGTGGCCATAAACGCGCCTGGCATTTCCTCAAGAGGGAGATGCTAGCAGAGAATGAAAAGCAAACACCCGACCTCATGATAAAAGATGTTTTATTGTACATTCAAATACACAGATATTTCTCGGACGTTGGTTCTGTACAGTGGCTGGGAAGGCCTATGCCATGGTTACTCCCTTTGACACCGGTCTCCTCTGGAGACTATTTCCTTCAGTCACACACCTGATCAGGGTTAAGCCACCTCTGCACTGAACCCCCCAGCCATGCCCCTTGAGCAACTGCCAAAGGGACACATTCTTTGTGGCAAAATGGATGGTTATTTGGGTCTCTCCACCCTACTGCTGGATTGTGCTGAATGATGATAATGCACAGAACAGCAGGTCGATCCTGGGGCATTGTCTGTCCAGTCCAATGGAGGGTCCGTGTGATCCAGCAGGGGCCCCGTTCTGACACCCGAATGGCCATGAACCAGACTGTTCATAGCCAGCACTGCAGTTAGTGCAGGACCGGCTCAATAGTTTCAGAGCATCAGTTGATCTGGGCCTGAAATATGGGACAGGTGGTAGTGGCCAGCCTGCATTTCTATAGCAGCTTGTGCCAGGGATGTGAAAGCGCTTTTCAGCTAGGCAGTCTGCGATAGTATTGTGGTTCTCGATCCTAGGGAATGCACTTGACAGGGAAGTAAGCTTTGCAAGACCCCAAGAGAGGCGTGGGGAGTGAAAAATCTGCCTGCAATGACTGCCAAGGGGATTGCAACCGAGAACTTAATTTAGCCTAATAAATATCTGCAATTACAGATCAGAGAACGGCCACAGAGGTCAAGCCCTGGTTTTCAGAGGTGCTGAGCCTCTCCAGCTCTCACTGACTCTTGCGGGTCGATGCCAAGTGCTTCTAAAAACCAGCAATTTACCCAGGGTGGGGAGAAGTGGGAATAGAAGCAGGAGTCCTGGCTCAGAATCGCCTGCTCTAATGAACCACTTCCCCATCTCCTCCTCCTCAAGGTGTGCAAGTCACTGAGCAGCCAACAGTAACCACATACCATGCAATGGGGTCTGAGGTATGGACTGAAGACTTGGCCACGTCCATTCAGTAAGTTGAACCTGCATTCCTTTACCTACAACCCCGCGAGACAACGCCCATGCAGCTCAGTGACGTTGGTTACAAATGCCAGGCGGCAGCCAGCATCTCCAGTTTATGGATACTCTAGACATTGCACCTTTCATCCTAAGCACTAACAAAGGAGGGGAAGTCTCATCTGCCCTATTTCAGAGATGGGGAAACTGAGGAACACCGCAGGGTCAAATGACTCACACTGTGGGCAGATGAGCGAATGGAATCCAGGCCCCCTGACTCCCAGGGCCCTGCCTAACAGATTTTCCCCTCCTCTTCTGTGGGTACATCAGCCTGCGCATGATGACTGGCTTCAGTGCTCCACAGAGTCATTTTGACTCCAGGCGAAGCAGCTCAGCTATAAGGTTGCACTGAGGAACTACGATTTCCCATCAGACCGGGCTTGACAAAACAGCTGGATCTCGACTGACAGGTAAAAATAACAGCGGAGAGATTCCCTAGTAGTGCAACCCTGGCAGAGGCGAGACACGAAAGCTTCTGCGCTACCTTCTGGATGGATCACAGTCTGGGGACTAGCGAGAACACAAGAAGGTCATGAACAAGTCGCTCACTGACGGAGACACACTCAGCTAGGAGAAGTCCGCGGCATGGCTTTTTGAGCCCCGGGGCGATGGGGAGAGCACCTGGCGTCGAGGGAGTTCCCATGGCAAAGATTTCTGGTGCTGGCAGCTCTGATGGATGCAGTGGGACCAAGAAGCAGTGACGTCGCTCCAGGAGTCACGTCTGCAGCTCCAGGAGGCAGTGTCTGTCCCGACCACTTAGGGTGCCGGAGCTGAAGAGGGCTGTGTGATGGGCATCTTCGAGGTCCTGCAGCACCTGGAATAGCCTCGTGGGTCCGTCCACATTTTGGGGGTCTGTGGAGGGGCAGAGAAGCGGAGAGGATTGCCCTGATTGGAGTGGAGACAGCACCACCCAGACCTTCGAGCCTGCCCCAAGCAGCGGAGGAGGATAGCTAGGGCTGGTTGAAAATTTTGATGGCCATGGTTGATGGCCAGGCCAGGGAACTATTAGAAGGTAACGTGGCGTTGTCTGGGAGAAGGAAGGAGAGTGCTGGCTATTAGATGTATTGCTAAATCACAGCACATGCCCGGGTGGTAGCGAGGGGCACCTTGGAAAGATTAATAACCAAACAAAGCAATACCTCCACTGGGGCTCAGAAGAACGTCTTCATTTTTCTCCGTTGTCAACATCTCCAGGTATTTGTCTCTTAAGGGAGCAAGAGGAAACAATAATGGGTTTTCAGGTGATTAGCCCCACCATATTCAAAGCCACGAGGCCAGAAGCTGCAATCCTGCACAGTGCCACTGATAACAGGCATTGAAGACAATCAGCATCTCATGAGATGGTCGGGACCTTGCAAAATTGTGTGTGTCTGCTCCCCTTGGCTAACTCTGGACACTGGGTGGCTTCTTCTAAGGACCTTTGAGCAGCCATTCTTGGAGATGTCCATCCCCTTACTCACCCACCCTTTCTTCTCTGGTAGGGAGCACCAGTGGATGCTCAGGGAGGAGGAACTGTTCAGAGGGATACAGGGTGTCGACAGTCCGAAAGGGAACGCTGAGGGGGCGTGTCAGAAGGAGTTCCCGCACAGTGAGATCCATTAAGATAAAGGAAGAACCTCCCAAGGGAAATGGAGACAGTCCCATCACTTGGGGCATTTACACTAGAATGGGCAGAGCCCTGGTAAATAGACTGACAGGAACACTCCTGCCTGGGGATGGGGAAGCTGGGACCCAACCTAGAGTCCAATCTCCAATTTCTAGGCTAGTCACTCATGACTCATCTCTTTCTCCACAGGATCCCAAGGCCGCCGACCCGTGTAGATGGGCCTGGGGGGATCACCCTCACCCTGGCTTCAGTCAGAACACCTGGGACATGTTTGTAGCGATCTATGTGCACTACAGGCCGATTCCAGCCAGAGCAGAACGCTGGGCCTTAGGCAAATCATTGCCAGGAGCACAGTGCGTAACCTGTTGGCCCCTAAGACATGCAACTAACTGTGTTCATTGCCCCCTCCCTCCTTGGGGCCACAGAGACGGTCCTCCGCGAGCGAGAGCACAGTGTGTGAGACTCACTCCATGCTTCCAGGCACCTCGCAGGGCACATTGATGATCCCTGGGTACAAACTCTTACGCTGCATGACCGAGCAACTCACCTCATTAATTCCCTCACTCCAAACAGGTGTCTAAAAATTAACTGAGACTCTAGATCTGGATCCAGGGGGTCATTCCATTCCTGCAGGGTGACTCCGTGCCGGGTTTTATCACATCCCAAACCTAGGACACAGCAGGTTAAATGGAGGGGGTGGTGGTGGCAAAGGCAGACTGTTGGAACAATCCTCTGCCTGTCTCTAGTATCTGAACTCGGGTCTACACTACAAACTCATGTCGGCGTAGCACACAGTCACCCATCCAACCCAACTCCCAGCAGCACCGCTACTACGGCGACAGGATGGCTTCTCCTCCCGGGTTCCAAGCGCTCTTGGCAGACAGCTGGGTAGCTCCATAGCTAAAAGCAGGAGCTGATGACCCCCACATCCCTAGTTTGGACTATACCAGCCACAGCCTCTGTGGGTCAGGCACAGAGGGGAACCCAGAACACCTACCCACCTGTAGAGTAGAGACAAAACACTTGCTGCCTAGGGGGGTGTTGTCTGAAGGCAGAGAGGTCAGGTGACTTGCCCAAGGTCATACAATGAGGCAGTGGCAGAACTACAGCCCCCGAACCCACCCAAGAGCCATTCCTCTGCTCCCACCCCAGGGCTCCCTCTCTTCCCCTTCGCTGGCAGGAGGCCAGGCGAGCCCAGTACCGGTTTTATCCTTTTGGTGGCAGCAGCTCCATTTGTCTCCTTTGAACACTCCCGGGTGATAGGAGCCCAGCATCCCGGCGTTGTTGACGCAGACTTTCCTCAGCGCCGAGAGCCACTGGTTCAGCTCATTGACGCACTGAAACAGACACACACACAGTGGGCACTGCCCTGTGTCCCTGAAACGCCGGCCGGAAGTGCCAGGGACTGGCAGGAGGGTCCCCACTCATGACCCCCAGCATCACTTGGACAGCACGACGTTAGTGTGCCAGACTGGGAGCAAAGCCAAGGGCCCCCGTGTGTGGAGAGCCAGGCGCGCATTGCACTAGTGCTGCCCCGGGGGCCAGAGCCTCCTTCCCGAAATCGCCAGCTTCACCAGGCAAATGAAGCTTCCGACCCTCACAAGAGTCTCTTCTGGCCCCGACCGGCTGCCTCGATCTCTGCTCTCAGCACTGCTGCTCACACACACTCAGCCGCTCACTCGAGCTGCAGAGCCGCGTGGCCAGCCTGCCGGCATAGAACCCAGGAGTCCTGACCCCCCGACCCTCTGCGCTGCCAGGCCCAGCCACTGCCAGGCCCAGGAGCCCCAGTCTCTGTTCAGACTGGAGCAGCCTCCCTCCCTCCGTTAGTCGTGGGCCGAGGACCGCCACCCGCTCCCCGAACAGACGCCCCCTGGCCTGGGCGACCGGCTCACCTTGCACTGCAGGTAGGCCGTCTCCAGCTGCCCCGCCTCGGCAGCATAGATGATCTGCATCACGTGGGAGCTGCCAAAGCTTTTCTCCTCCACCTTCTCGGCTGCCCGGATGTTGGCCAGGGTGATGAAGGAGCTTTTCTGAGACGAAGGGGTGGGCGGGAGCCATGGAAACGTCAGGAGGGGAGAGGGGATGGGGGCCAGCCCAGCAGAGCAGGCCCCACGCTCAGAAACCAGGAGCAGGTCAGCTCCACGTCCCAGATGGGGGGAGAGAGGTACAGGCCCAACCCTGGCTCCCAGGCCCAGCAGCGTGAGAGAATCCCCTCCCCGCGGACAGGCCAGCGGAGTCTCTGCCCCGTGTCACTGCCAGGAGCGTCGGGGGGAGACATGCCCTGCCCGGGGATCCCCCACAGCATGGGGCTGGCAGCAGAGGCTGGGATGGGGCCCGAGCCGGGAAGCAGCTTCCATCTGTCCGCCTGGGGCGCCATGGCCACCTCTTGTTCACACCAAAGACGTGGGACCAGCAGCTGCCTTCCTGCGCTGGGCCCGTCCGAGGGACAGGCTGCAAACCACCCCTCCACGAACGGCAGGGGGCGTCCCCCTTACCTTGGAGTTGGGCGTCTTGGCGAAGCTGAGGGCCTCGCTCGTTAACGAGAAGTAGAGTTTCTTGAAGGAGGACGAGAGCAGCGGCCCTTTGCCTTTGCTCTTGTGGATGAAGAGAGGCCCCTCCTTCACCACCAGCGTCTGCGCCTTCGGCTGGTCCGCCTCTGCAAGCAACAGGGCCCCCCTCAGAACCAGCCAGCTGCCCCTCAGCCCCCCGGGCAGACCTCAAAGCGCCGCCGAGCCGGGAGTCCCAGAGCTACTCCCATTTCACAGCTGGGGGCACAAGCCCTCGGGTCTCCTTCCCAAGGCGGTGCCCTGCCTGCCACAGAGACGGCCATTTCCTGCCCTCTCCCCGGAAAACCTTCTTGGGACGGAGTCCAGTGGATTGACGCTGCCAAGTTTATGTCTCACCCTGGGGTGTATGTAAAGGGGGAGACGGGACCAGCGTGAACCCAGGGGAGCGTGCTGCACTCCCAGGGAGCTTTTGAAACAACAGGCCAGATGAGAATGAACTTTGGGGACAGTTAAGTGGGTTGCACAGGGAATCTCGGGGGGGGGGGGGGAGCCGATCTCCGGTAAGCGTATGAGCACCCGTGTAGGTCCTTCGTATGGTCTGTAACGCTTTCACCCAAACAGGGTGTGTGCTTAGAACAGGCTGCGTGGTACCCGATCCCCAGGGGAAATTCTCCCGTCCTAGCCTCGGGAGGGGGAGCAAAGCGCAGACATTGGTCTTTTAGACAGTCTGGCTTGCTGGGGTTACCACAGAATAGACAAGGGACTGCGTAGCCTGGGGAAACCCGAGTCAGGTGGGTGTGATGTGAAGAAAGGGGATGGCTGAAGCCTGGGAGCGGGTGTCCTTGCTGAACCCTGGAGCAGGAATACAGGCCCCCTGACCTACGACACCGTCTCCTTCATTGATCCAGTCTGAGCTACCTTGCTCTGCTCATCTAGGCTAAGTAGACAGTCCCAGAGTTCTCCTTGCGGGAGCCAGAAGCTGCTCTGCTTTTGGAAGAGGGATTCAGCCCAAAGCCACAGCTGCGATGGCGAATCCCCCACTCCCCGAGCCAGGTGTGGGGTCCGCAGACCAACAGGCCCCGGCCGATCCCCTCACCTTCCTTCTCCTCGATGTCTATGAGCTTGGCGATGAACTCCTTCATCTGGGAGATGCTCTGCTGGATGGTGGGCTGCAGGGGGACCATCCAACCTTCCTTGGCCCGGCTCGCCGCAGCATCCATATTCCCCACGGTCTGGATAGCCTGGGACCGAAGGAGAGGGAAGGATCACGGCACGCCACCCAGGGCAGCGACACTCTGCCCGACATCAGGGCAGGAATAGAACCCCGGAGTCCTGATTCTCAGTCCCCCGCTGTAGGGAAATGGGCAGCGGGACACGGACAGACTCTGGTTCTCTCTGGCTGCGTGACGGGCTGACATAGCCCACAGCGGCCTTGATTCCCCCCCCCCGAACATGCTGGCCTCGCTCGGAGGGCTGCCGGAAGGCTAGCTGACAATGAGAGCGTGACATCCCACCCCCGCACGCAATGGAGCAGAGCCTGGGGCAACCCGGGACTCACCTTGGCTAGGAGCAGCAGGGTCCGACTGGTGCGGGCATCCGCGTGCTTCTCCCGCAGGTGGAAGAGCTTGGGGGACATGATGGCAGGAGAGAAGAAGCGGAGGCAGAGGAAGCTGGTGACGGCAATGAACTTCACGTTCTGCAGGGGCAGGGAGACCAAGGAGGAAATCGCTCATTCAACACCAATAGCAAGAACTTAGGCCTCCCAGGGCGATGGTTGGGGTCTGACCCCTGTGGTAAGCACAAGCCGAAACTGTCCCCCCCCCATCCCACAGCCTCGCAAAATGCTTTAGCAATTATCCAGTGTATTCTCCCGCCACTGTACTGCAGCCACCTCTGGGGTGGAACGTACGTGCCAGCTGTTTGACAAGGCACCCAACAGTGGGGAAGAATCCTGCATTCAACTTCAACTGCGAGACGCGGGGACAGTCAGAAAACGCAGTTTTTTCCTGCAGAAAATTCAGATGAATCTCCATTTTACCTGGAGAATTTTGACATTTCTGTGAAAATCTGAAAACTGGCACATGTCAATTTGCTGCCAGGATACCTCCATGGAGCTATAGTTCAGTGCCTCATGCTCTCCTATATCGGTCCAGCTACCTGGTTGGACTACATCTCCCATGATGCGCCACATGATTCCCTCTTGGAAAAGGTAGATCATGGGATTCCCTGGCGTGGTGTATCATGGGACACGAGGAACAGCACTACAACTCCCATAAGGCACTGGGGGAGGCTAATCCAAAATCAAAATATTTCAGTTTTCATTTTTTTGACAGAAAAAACGAGATTCTTCACAGCACTTCCTGTGGAAAATTTTTTTTTTTGCCATTTTCCATCAGAGAAGACGGTCCCCTTCCCGTCACTGCTGTGGATGGGCAGCTGGTATTTGGTGGGTTAAGTGGTTCGGTAGCCTCCCAGCCAATGCCATAGCCACCCAGGTCCCCCTGGAGAGTCCCGGTCTCTCTGGCAGTGAAACGTCACCATCCCGGTCTCTGGGCTGGGCTGGCTCCCCTCCGGGCCGGTGAGGGAAAGGGATGGGGAGGGCCTGGCAACCCACCTTGTGTTTGTTCTCCGGGAAGTGCTCCTCGACCCGCTTGAAGAGCTGCCTGAAGGTGGCACGGACGGGGGCGGGACACGTCCTCACCGACTTGGCGATGGTGATAAGCAGGTCGGTCAGGTAGGACTGCAGGTGCTGGGCGCTCTGCTGGATCACCTCGCTCTCCGTCTGGGTCCGGTGGAGCCCGGAGCACCTGCCGGGTGAGCCGCAGGGACACAGTCAGGGACGCACACTGGGGGAGACCGTGGGCATAAGCAGGAGTCACACAGCGAGGGTGCAGGGCTGCCAAGCCACATGCTTCAGGACACGTGCTGGCCACCGGCTGGGGTCAGGAAGGACTGCTGCCCTTCCCCACTGGGGTGAGGGCTGCACCATTTTGTGCTGAACAGTCTAGCACCGCCTGACGTGGGATATAGGACACTGAACTAGCGGGACCATCACCTGGTAGCCCAGTGACTACCTGGACTACACTGCTCTTTAGCACCACAGCGCAAGCCCGAGTCCTCCGACCCGCTGCCGTGGGGTTTGTTTGCTGTGGAGACGGACCCTACAGACTCTGGCTCTTAAAGATCGTCTGTCTGATCTCAGAACACGGCTCCTGGTTTCTGCCACTCTCGTCCCATGCCCGACGCCCGGCCCGGCCTCTTACCCGACCTCTTTGATCTCCACCTTGCTGGGATCCAACTCGACATACTTCTTTTCCTCAAAGACTCGATTCACCGTCGGCCCCAGGACACTGTGCAAATACTGCATCCCTGCCACCTAAGGAGAAGCGGCCCGTGAGGCAGGCAGAGGCGTGTGCAGCTCGTGCGCACACACACACACACACACACACACACACACACACGACACAGCTGGATCCAGGCCACATGTCCAGATCTCTCCCCCACTCCAGCCCTTTGGCCAGGGAGTCTCAGGGGCCACCCCCACTATCTCACTGGGGGCGGGGGGGGGGGGGTCTAATGTTTATAGATGGATCCGGGCCCAGGTCTCCTCACAGTTCACGGTCTCAGAGCTGGGTGTTTGTCCTGGCCCGTTACAGAGGAAAGAGCTGGGTCCAAACTCCCCAGTCGCAGGGTTTCCGCTGAGACCCAGCTCTGCTCCCAACGTGCAGCGGGTTTCAAGGCAGACTAGGGCCTGCAAGTGGGGGGGGGGGGCAGACCCGATTATCTAGCAGCTCCTCTCCCTCCCTGGGGTCCATGGATGCTACAAGGCCGATACCACACTCCAGGGCGTAACACCCAGCAACTGTGCATGGGGCGGCACCTTCAGAAAGGATTCCATCGACTTGGAGGCCAGGGAGTTGCTCCGGAATAACGTGTTTGGCTCATCTGAAAAGGAGAGCGTCACCCATGAGACCCCTGGGGAGCCAGAGCCCCCGGCTTTGGTCACCGGGAGTAGAACGTCCCAGGCCGGTGTAGCCGGCTTAGGGCGCATCTTGCAGGCCAGCCTGAATGTGCTTGGATAAAAGAAGAACCACCCCCCCCCGAAAGCTTCACTTTGGAGCTCAAGTCAAACCCGAACTGACCCTTTGGGGGCCTTGGAAAAATTGAGGACTGCCCCCACCCTCCGCCCCAGGTCAGAACTCAAAGTGGGGGGTTAGCCAGTTTCAGGGGGGTTGGCCTGTTTTAGAATTCAGTTCCATTAGCAGGGTCCAGAGCCTTCCAGCCCCTTGTGTGGGACCTCGCGGCATCAGCAGCTGTTTGGAGGTGGACAGACTAAACTCACCTGGGCCGGGGCAGCGCACCCCAATCCATCCCAAACCTACAGGGACACGGTGGGTTTCAAAGCAGGAATCAAACGTCACTGTGTTTGTGACGGACTTAGGGGAAGATGGGGAGAGAAGGGGTGGGGGTGGGGTGAGGAAGGGCAAAGACAGTCTGATGAAAAACTCGGAGCACCACCCCCTGCTTCTGAGAGGAAGGATAGGCCAGTGGTTAGAGCAGCAGCCCAGGGCATGGGAGACCTGGGTTCAACCTTTTGCTCTGCCACAGGCTTCCTGCATTCCCCGGGGCAAGTCACTTAGTCTCTCTGTGCCCTGGGTTCCCCTTTGTACAGGGATAAGAGTCCTGCCCCCAGCTGCTGCGAGGGTGAATCCATTAAGGATGGGGAGCTGCGGCGATCCTCCAAAGACAGCTGCCATCGACACCCCTTGGACAGAGTCTCCTTTCTCGCCAGCGCCGTTAAACTTGTTCAGAGCTGGGGCTTCAGCCGCCACTTGCGCCAAACAACTTGATCTACTTACGAACAACGTCCCACTTTCTTACTGGCCAGTAGATGGCGCACTTGGTATTCACGACTTACATACTCAGCCCCGGTAATCAACACCAACTCCGCCATTGCTTGGTCCCAAGCCCAAGATGTGAAAGGAGGAGGGTTTTGCATTGGGCTAGCAACCCAGCATGTAAAAAATGAATGCTACAGAAACGTCAACCAAATCTTCAGTGAATGGAGAAGAATGGTTGGTGCCTTATGCTCCACCAGGAGCGAAGAGGAGAAGAAGAAGAAGAAGAATCAACACCTCTTTCCCAGCCCTTTCATCAGCAGTAGCATCATCCCACTTTACAGGTGGGGAAACTGAGGCACACAGAGGGAAAGCGACTTATCCAAGCCCAGCCAGCAGAGCCAGGAATCCCTGCTGAATCCCAGACCAGTGCTCTATCCACTAGGGTCCCAGACCATTTGACTCCAGGCTCCTCCCCGCACCCTCGTGCCTCACCCGTTTTATCCAGCTCCAGCTTGAAGAGGAGATCCAGGAATTCTTTGGCCAAGCCTTTGCCCAGGAAGAGTTTGACGAGGTTGATGGCCACTTCCTGCCTGCACTCCGCGGTGGTGGTTTCGTCGATCAGGGTGATTAAATGAAGCGTCCCATCCTGCTGGGAAGAGAAGTGGGAGCTGCAGTGAGCGGAAGAGGCAGACAGGAGAAGACCCTGCCCCTCGGTGGGGCACAGGGGGGAGTTTGCTTGGTTGCTGGCAGCTCTCGTGGCTGAAGTCCTTTGTCTACAGAGTGGGTTCAGCATGGGCATTGGCAGAGCTGGGGTAACCAACCCCGCTTGGCCTGACGGGTTCAAAATCCTGCATCATCAGTGGTAAAAGCACCAGCCTCTGCCACACGAGCTACAGGAGTAACTCCCTTAGCTGCCAGCAGTAGTAGACCGCTATCCTCTTACGTGGGCCAGCTCCTGGACAGAGACAAAGACCGCACTCTCAGTGTGGATTATACTAGCTTCTCCCATGCAACCGCTCCAAAGCGCCGTACGTAGGCTGCTTGGGGCAGGGGCCATCGGTTGTGTGCACTGGGCCGGGACTGCAGCTCCTAGGTGCTATCACAACGTCAATAGAGGATTGTTAATCAACCTAGCGGGGCTGTGTGTGTCCGTCATGGCAGGAGAGGAATCAGTGGGGGCCCCGAGCTGACGTCTAAAAGGAGAGTGTCACCCATGAGAGCCCCGGGGAGCCCCCACTGATGGTAACGGACTAATCATCAGCAGGGAAGGATATTTTGGTCACTACCAACCTAGAAGTGAAAGGCTCCGCAGCTCGTTGCTGGTCCCAGGATCCACTTGTGGCCTGAGGGACTGACCGGGAGCTCTGACAGGGACAGATTATTTGGAGTTCCGAAGGGCGTTTAACTGGTTTAATTCTTTGGATCGCTGAGTGTACCTAGCACACAACACTTGCACGTGTGCAGTAACCATTGGAACGGCTTCCCCAGGGATGTGGTGGGTTCTCCCTCACTTGGGGGCTTTATGTCCAGTCTGAACATCTCCCGAAACTCAACGCTCTCGTTCACCCTCCGGTGACGGGGCTCCATGCAGGAATCGCTGGCTCTGTTCTCTGAAGAACAGATGATCCGAGTGGCCTGAAATATCTACGACTCTGAATTCCTGCTCTGATCGGGGGTGTTGCTAGGAAATATTCGCCACGTGCCCAGCTGAGCAGCCCCCCCAGCGGTGTCCTGCGTGGGATGGGGGGAGGGGGGGCAGCCCGCTCACCTTGGGCCCCGCTTTGACTTCTTGGCACAGCAGCTGGATCAAAGGCTGGTAGTAACTGCCTGGCAGCACCGTCTCATCACGAAGCCTCACCTGCAGCTGCAGGGAGCCCAGGTTGCCTCTGAAATGGACGGAACCAAAGAGTGGAGAGAAGCCAGGAGCTGGGAATGGGCGGCAGGGGACGGATCGCTTGCCGGTGACCTTGTTCTGGTCATTCCCTCTGGGGCACCTGGCACTGGCCACGGTCGGAAGACAGGACACTGGGCTAGGTGGACCTTTGGTATCTTATGAGATACCACGTGCGCCAGGACACCCATCCGATCGGGGTGCACGGAAACACCACGGACGGGCCGACGTGGAAATACAGACACAGAGGGGAGGGCGCCCCCTACTGCATCGCCTGCCCTGCTCCCTGCACGCCCCGGGAACAGTGGGGACAGCACTGCCTGGGAGGGAGAGCGCCCCCTGCTGAATCCCCCCGGCGTCCTCTGCATTTTCTGGCATGAAAACATAACTGGAGAACGACAGACTCACTCATCCACTCGGGGCTTGGATTTATCTGGCCTCAGCCGGAACCATCCTTCCTCTTGCTGGACAGTCTGCGACCCCTGGATATTAAACACCACCTAGGAAGGAACGCAGGAGGAGAAAGCTGGCGGGGAAAACGTAACCTCTCCTGACCAGGAGACCACAGGGCGCTTTCGCTAGCGAGTCGCTTCCGGCTACTTCTCTGACGGTTAGCTCATTCTCATTGCCAGCTGCATGTATTACAGCACCGCCTTGGAGGCAGCAACTGAGATCAGGGCCCCCAGGGCACTAGGTGCTGTCCACGCACGAGACAGACCCTTCCCCAAAGTGCTTACAGCGCAACAGACAAGAGACCCAGGGAGAGAAAGTGGATTTCACGGTGGATTTCCTGCCTTTGCCACACCCTGATCTCTCTGGGTCTCGGTTCCCCGGCTGTGAAATCCACAAAGTGGATTTCACAGCCTGCACAGCCGGGGAACCGAGACCCAGAGAGATCGGGTGACTTCAAAGATGGGGAAACTGAGGCACGGGGCAGCGCCATGGCTTACCACAGCTACAGAGGGAGTCAGTGGCAGCGCTGGAACCGGACCTCAAGGTTTCTGACTCACAGCCCCAGTGTCTGATCCACGAAGCTTATTATCTATTAACCCTAATGAGTGGATAAGAACCAGGCCAACGGAGGCGGCTCTGATCAGCCGGCGGTCGCCCCTCACCTTCCCCAGGAAGTCGTTCCTGCTGACGAGATCCCAGTCCCACACCTCAATGCAGAGCTTCTCCGTGGCCGACTCGTCCAGGTCAAACTCAAAGGTCTCGTTCCAGCGGGGGTAGCAGGATCTCTTGACCACCTTTGGGCAAGGCGAAACTGTACAGCTTTAATCAGCCGCCCTGGCGGGATCGGTCATCCCCCATGAAGCAGCTCAGGACAAGGGAAGAGCGTCTCACAGAGTCACCAAGCAGATTAAAGGAGTGTTCCTGCCTGTGTCACTAACAGCCCTTCGTCAATCAACATGGGAAGAACTTTAAAAGCCTCACGCACGATTTTTCCCGGCCTTGATTCTTGACCCGGTTCCCTGCACCTTGTGAGGTCGTCTGCCTCCGTGCAAAACGCTGCACGACCACTTTGCACGGTGTGAGGGACCACGCAAAGCACAGGACAGGGAGTATCGGACACTGCATTGGCAGAGAAAGCCACAATCGCCAGACCTAGATCCCCGACACCTCGGAGCTGAGTAAGGAGAGCCCAGGGGTTTGGAGCAGCCTGTTCTAAAGAGAGGTGGCGTATGCAAAATTCAAACACAGATGTCTAATGAAGTCTGGGATTTGGGGGCCAGTTTCTATTGATTTGTCACCCTGGCTGTTTTTAGTTCCCTATTGGCCCTTTGGGCAACAGAATTACACTCATCAATTTCACTTCTGTCTTTTCTCTCTCTCATCAGTTTCACTTCTGAGGCCCAGATTCCTAGTTAGATTAAGGCCTTGTCAATGGTTCTGGCAATCTAAAGATGCACTAACGTGAATATAAACGTACTTTGAAGACCACCGGAAGGCCTCTTTTCCCTGCTAGAGTGGTATAACAGGGCCTTAATGTCAATGAGAATTCAGGTCTTTGATTCTCATGCATTACAGCCGGTTTAGATCCCAAACACAAGTGTTAACCCCCACTCCTCACACACCCCTCTTGCCATGACACAAGATTACCAACTCTTATGATTTTAGAGTGACTCTTGCCGTATGACACATTTCACTGAAAGCCCCAGCTCCTGGAGTCATGTGCTTATGGGGGAAAACCACAGCTTTCACTTTCTAAAAGGAAGTTTCTAGCTCTCCAGGGTGAGAGCATGACCCAAAGGCTCAAAATACCCCAGGAAAATAAAAATAATCCTTTTTTTTTTAAAGCCAATCTCATGATCTCCTTCCACCCTGCCCCACCTGGAATCAACACCCCACCCTGCTCTCTTGACTCACCGAACTCTCCTGGCTCCGGCTGTTGTAGCGAACTCTGACGAAGGGGTCAGAAGCGCCGTTCCGATCTTTCCGAGCCAAATCCCTGCGGAGAGAGGAGGGATCAGAAGGGCCTTAGCCCAAAAGAGCCTCTGACCAGAGCGGGCAACATTTTTCAACTGAAATCAGCCAGTGAAAAATGCAGATTAAGGTCGACGGAAACATTTTGCCGACCGGTGTCGGCCCAGAACCAAACTCAATCCGGACATTGTTCGTTTGGACGCTTTCAAAGAGACTTTTTATTTAGAAATCTCCGTCAGTTTTATTGAAACCAAATGTAAAAAACAAAGAATTTTTTTTTTTTACAAAGCTCAAACTATAAATGAAATGTTTAATTTCTGTTGGAAAATTTTAAAAAAATTGTGGGTCAACTGGAAACAAAAAGGGTTTTTTTTTCGAACTGCCACTGAAGTAATTAACAAAGAGTCCTGTGGCACCTTAAAGACTAACTATAAAGTAAAGAAGCATAAGCTTTCGTGGGCTAATACCCACTTGGTCGGATGCAGGTATTAGCCCATGAAAGCTTATGCTTCTATACTTTATAGTTAGTCTTTAAGATGCCACAGGACTCTTTGTTACCTCTGCTATTCCAGACTAACACGGCTACCTCTCTGATTCTTGAAGTAATTAAAAAATCTCGGTTCTTTGCACAGCTCTGTTTCGGGAACCGCAAGATCCTCACTCTTCCTACCGCACGCACCTCTTCCTACCGCATGCACAAAAGAACAGGGGCCATTCATGGGGTGCACCAAAGCCGCTTTCAAAGGCGTGTTCCCTCCTATGTTATTCTGGCCGCTGCATGCGTACAGGGATAGAGGGAGGAAGCCCATCTGCAGGGGAAGGAAGAGGAAGAACCTGCCGGTCCAGAACTGCTGTGAATGCTGGGAAGTCGTGGATGGAGGGATCCATCTTGGTCATTCTTGGTAAACCGGGACTCAGTTTCCCCTGCTCTCTGTATGAGCGCTCAGGGGAAAGTGAACACCAGTGATGCTTGAAGGAAGATGGGAGAGAACTCTGGGAAGGTCAGGCTGCACTCCTAGGGCCATGGGAATTGCTCAACTGGTCCCATAGCCCGTCTCTGGGAGTAGCCAGGATCAGCTGCTTCAGAGGAATCATCTCTCAAACGCCCATCAGTCAGAGGCTGGCTGGAAGAATGAGTTTACAGTCCTTCCCACCTTTCTCTTTTCTTTTTTCAGCCTCGCTATCGTAACCCGGGATGGACTCATTCGTATATATATCTCCAATCCTTTTAACCTCTTGGCCGCTGTCATAAGTGTGAGGTGTTGTCTTGCCTGTGTGGGGTTAATGTTACCTGAGAGGGCAGTGTCGTCAGAGGAGTCTGGCTAGACACAGAGAGACCAGGAAGTGGAGTTCAGTTCAATCTGGGCTTTGGATTGACTCAGAACCCTTTGTCCAGCCATGGACCCCCAACCTTGTCCTTTCCCTGTATGTCTTCATAACTAGCTAAAACAGTAAGTAAGATTGTATCCTGCATAAACTTGCATTCGATCTTTGGTGTCCCTATCTGTGTAGTTAGTGGGGGGGGGGGGGGGAGTTGGTTTATGCAAGAAGATTGAGGTTAGAAAATCCTATACCTGTGTAGTGTATTAGTTGTATGCTTGTTCTTTTCTTTATTAAACTTTTTATACCCATAAGAATTGTCTGGTAATTCTAGTAAAGTGATCTGAGCCTTGAATCTGGGAATCTCACAGAGTGAGACTGGAGTGTTGTGGCTACCTTGCCTTGGGCTATCAGGAAGAGTGAAACAGCGTTGAGGGTCCCCTTTTCTCTCAGGGAGAGAAATAGGGGGTTTGAGGGAGTCCGGGTACCCCTCTCCAGGGCTTTGGAGATTTACTCGGATGGTGGCAGCTTGGGTTCCCCAATTTCCCAGCTGGTAAAGTGTGGGGGTTTGGGGGTGTGAAGACTTAACTTAGGCTGGGAAGCAGCTTGTAGTTATTTGGTCTGGCATAGAAGAGTCCCTCCTCTGTACCCCAGAGCACAGAGAAAGGGGAAGGACACTCTTACAGCCTCAGTCACATCTTGTGGCAATGAGCTCCACAGGCCAATTGCATAGGGGGTAAACATTTGTTTCTTCGCGTGCATGTCGGTCAGCAACATTCCTTATACTTACAAGACAGGGTGAACAGAAGGGACTGATCTACCTTCCTCAGGTAAGCAGTCCTCTCTCTCTCTCCCTCCTTTTCCCAGACCTCTAATCATTGCCGTTGTCTCAGAGCCCTCGCTACTTCTGCTCTATCCTCTTCAATGCAGTATGACCAGGTGGAATATATTATTTCAGATAAGGACACTACCGATTTACATAATATCACCACGCTAGTGTCGAGAACATACTCCACTCCAGGCACGAGTCAGGGGTCTCGCTCTTTGGATGCTCACGGTAACTTGGCTTGATCTCTAGCTGGAGACGCCCTCCCTAGAGGCAAACCCTTGGCGGCCGGTATCTGGGCTCAGTCTCTGTGGACTCAGCCCAGCTGCTTGCGTGGATGTTTTAGAAGGAGGCACGAAATTGATCAGATTCCAACAGAATTTGCAGTAGACCTGTCTGATGAAATATTTCTACCAATATGCCTTTTGGCCATACAACCTATGAAGGCATCCCCCCGCCCCTCCCAGTGCCCTCATCTCTCCCTCCGCCCCCAGTCATTTCTTACCAAGTTAAAATTCAAACACCGCTCCAACTAAGGCTGTCTGTAGCTAGACAAGTTAATTCCCCATGTGGCATCCCCCAGGTCTTTTCAAAACCGTTCAATCAAACCCTTGTGGTTTTGAAAACACAACCAGCCTGGTTTCTGACCCTCTCTCCCCGTCACTCATTAGCAAAACCACCCCCGCCTGCTTTAAACTGCCCCAAGTCATTATTTCCACAGACGCAGGTTTTCCACGGCAAAGTTCACGTTGCGGGGTGCAACTGGGACTAAAATGCTCATGGCTGAGAGCAACGGTGTATTTTTAGGCTGGATGGCTTAAAATAAAGGAACGACAGGCCAAGAAAGAACAAAAGCAAAGTCTCCACAGCAGAGCACAGCGTGCGTGCCTGTGACGACCCTCCCCCCCTCCCCCCAACCCCCTTCCTATTCATTTCATTACAGCCGAGTCAGCTCGGCCGCCCACACTCGCCGTTCCCAGAGTTCTAAACGCGCTCATGGTTGCGTCAAAGAGCTTCTGATCCCCTACATGATCCTTTAACAAGGCAGCACTTGGCCAACCCCCCTGTGCAGAATTTCAAATGGCAGCGGTCCCTGCGTGATGTGGCTTTTAACTGGATTCGCTGCGTGCAGGGCTCCAGGGCATATTAGGATTTGCCTTAGAGAACTGGTGGGTACAAAGACTGGTGGGGAAGACGCATTTCCACGCAGTCTTCTCTGACTCATCCAGGCTGGATCTCCAGCTAGCGTCAAGTCACCGCACTCAGCGGCGCTTCCCAGAAGGGGGAGGTGGGGAGGAGTGACGCCAATTTACAGCAGGAGGGAAGCTAAAAATAGCCAGACACCCAAACCGGAATCCTCCTCTTTCATCAGGGAGTCAAAGAGGCCAGCGGTGTTTCAAGTGCTCCCTTTCCAGAAGCCGCAGGGCAGATCGGAGCCATGTGGGGCGAGTCACCGACTGCTAGCCTCCGCTGCCGGGCTTACGTGGGCCCAGGGAAAACCTGGAGCGTCAAAGCCACCCGCAGGGTCGGCCAAGGAGGCGTTTCCCAAAGTGAGTCAGAAAAGGGGCACGTTGGTTCCTCGGGGAGTTGCCGGCTCTGGCACTCGCCCCTCGAATTGGCACTTGGCGCTTGCCCCCGCAGCAGGGAGACGGGAGGGGGAAGTGACGGGGTGGGGGCGTGTTAAGCAGACATGGAAAATAATGAAGCATAAAAAGAATAACGGGGCAACCAACCACCTCTTTGATGATGCCGACCAGTGATCGGAGAAGTCAACAGACCAAAGAGAGAGGCTGTCCTCCTCTCCTCCTGCCCCAGAGGGACTAGACCCACACCCAGGGGCTCTGGCAATATCAGGACCTCTGGGTGCTACCACGGGATGAATAGTAATTCCTTATTGCTCGTCAATAGAGAAATAATACCCCCCGGCTACAGAATGCTGCAGGACTTGGTGACGGAACCAGTGTCCCATGGCACCGGGCCGTGGGGGTTACGGGTCACATCGGACGTGCTGAGGAGAGAGGCCCTGAGCCCTCGTGCACATCAGGATCGCCTGGGAAGAGAAACCCCAGGATTTTGACCAGATTCCTCCCCAAATTCCCCTGCAACCATCGCTCGGGCAAGATCCACCTCCCTGTGCAGGGTGCTCGGTTGCAAGGACCGCTGCCCGCAGAGTCTGGCTCAGAGCAGGGCAGGAGACAGCGAGTATTCGAGACAATCGCTCCCAGCGGCCGGACAGACCCCGCAAGGGAATTGTGTCCGAATCTCTCCCGTAGGCGCCCTGGGAACAAGCCTCCTGGCCACGAAGATTAGAGACCGGCTGGAAAGGTCGAGGGAGGGAGGTGGAGTGGTGAGTCACAGGGAAGGGAACTCCGGCCAGCTGTCTGGCTTGGGGAGCGGATTCCCTGCAGTGCCCCCGGCTCCTCCTCCCCCCTCCCTTCCCCCCCCCTTCCTGGCTGACACGCAGGCCCCGCTTGGCTGCTCTGAGGGGGCGGACGAGCCATCTGCCTCAAGGGCACTCCGCCCAAAGCGCTGGCTTCCCATCCACGCGAGCCCCAGCTCAGGGGGCAGAGAGAGGATGCCTGGGGAGGCCGGTACCCCGAAGCAAACACCCAGCAGCAGCCAACACGGTCTTGCCCACACCGCGGCAAGACGGCCCCCTCCCCAGATCCTCACAACACGGCGGATTCAGGGCCGGACATGAAGCCGGCTCCCAGAGGGGAACCTGGGGGTTCGGGACTCCAGCCCCAGGGGAGGAAATGATTTAATCAGAGGCTGAACGGAGGAAGGGGAGGCCCGGCCTCGGGGTCCCGCCCCGGGAGCCAGCGGGATGGATTGGGCCCTGTATTTTCAAGTCGTCCTAAGGTCTTGTCCACCTCAGCACATATCCTGCCCCTGAGCGGTTTCTCCGCAGAGTTAACCTGGGCTCTTCCCCAGGTGTTGCCCTCAGCCCCCCGCCCATCCCCACACTAAACCCCCTCACATCCGAGAGCAGCTCCACTCACTGCAGCGCTCACAGCCAATGGGACGTGCCCCCAGAAGTCCTCGCGACTCAGCCAGGATCCTGAAACATTTCTGCTTTGCGGGGCACCCCGCCCCCACCTAGTCATTTTCTAGCCAAGAGGGCAAAACCAAGACAGCAGCTGCCCCCCGGTGAGCCCCGGCTGCACCAGATTCTCGGAGTTTAGGGGTTGTCACATTCCTAGCAGCAGGGGGTCCCGGGACTCCTTTACCAGGGGCCGTGATGGAGGGAGCTCAGCTGGGTTTGCAACCGGGGCGCAGGGAAGACTGACGCCTCATTAGAGGCGGGCAGGAGAAACGTCTTTTCAGTCTGGCGCCTGCTATTCTGCCGGCTGCATGGACCGTGCACGGTGTGTGCTGTGCACACAAGGACAGTCAGGATGGAGCAGACACAGGGGCCATTTGCTCAGTGTCTTGTCACCAACTGGGGCCCATAGTAGAGGCAGGGACAAGAGACCCAGAATAGAATAACCTGGCCCCAGGGGAAGTTTCATCCCAGCCCCAGGCACTCAGTGGTTGATTTATGGCCTAAAGCAGGAGGAGTTTTATCCTTTTTAACTCAACTTTCTCAATATCTAGGTCAACATTTGAGCTTTTTCCAAATCCTGTTAAGCTCTTGGCTTCAGGGACATCCTGTGGCAATGAGTTCCACAGGCTAATCATACCCCAGGTAATATTACTACTTAGCTCCTACCTAGCCCTGTTCATCAGCAGAGCTCAAAGAGCTTTGCAAAGGAGGTCAGTATCCTTCGCTCCATTTTACAGCTGCGGAAACTGAGGCATAGGGAGGGGAAGTGACTTGCTCAAGCTCACCCAGCAGGCCAGTGGCAAAGGTGGGACTAGACCCCAGGTCTCCTGAATCCCAGGCCAGTGTTCCAACCACTAGACCATACTGCCTTCCCTGCAACATCACTGGATGTCCCTTTCTTGCTCTTCTCTGGACCCTTCCTGGAGAGCAAAGGGGCATGAGCAGCTTCCTCCCTGCAGGCCCGTCTCCACCCCCTTACCTGGCTTCAAATACCCTGCAGCGCAGCTTCCTCGCCGCGTCGCTGCCCGCGAGCTCGATCTGGAGGTGGATTTCCCCCTGCACCTCCTCGTCGGGGTCGATCTCGGTCAGGTGCAGCCAGCCGCTGTAGCCTAGACAGAGAGAACAGCCGGTAGAGAAAGCTGCGTGGGCCTCCCTGCCAGGGGTTTGTCTGGTCCGGCCCGTTCTCCACACAGGGAAGCGGGCGGAGGGAGCTTAAGCAATGTACAGACAATCCATCAAGGAAGCAGCAACAGGGCCTTCAAAAGAACCCAGGCGTCCTGACACGCGGGCCGCCATTCTAAGCATTAGTGTGCACTCCCTGGTCCCCAGCAGCACTGCCCAGATAAGACCACCTCGCTCTTACGTAGCGCTTTCCATTAGGAGATCCCAAAGTGCTTCACAAGCTTGAATGCGTTTCCTCCTCACAGCACCCCGGGAGGCAGGTTATCCCCAGGCTACAGCTGGGAAACCGAGGCACAGAGCGCTTAAGTGACTTGCCCAGGGTCACTCAGGAAGTCTGTGGCAGAGCGGGGACTTGACCGTGAATCTCACAAGGCCTCGCTAGGCTAGTGCCCAAACCACAGACCCATCGCCATGTCACACAGTCGGCTCACACTACCCCCGCCCCCAGAGACTGACTGAGTGAATTTAGTGCTGGCAAAAGGCACCAGGCTTAGAGCCCAAAGTGGTCTCTCTGCAGAGGAGACGGATTCACAGGCGCTTAGGGTGCCCGACACAAGGGGGCTGATCAGAACTCGCTCTCTGCTCCCTCTCGGCTAGCTCACCCCTTCGATCCAGCCGCTAGCTAGAACACGGGCTTAATCCTCAGGAGGGCAGGAGGGCTCCAGTTTGCATGAGGGCTGGCAAATCACCGGTGGGCTCAGGCAACCTACAGCTAGGCCATGCTCAGAACGGGGGGAGCGGGGAGAGGCGCAGGAGCCGGCTGAAGAAGCAGCTACGCTCCTGTGCTGCAAACTAGCCCTTAGTGCATCCCCTGCTCTTGCTACGGTGCATGGGGGGGGGATAGAGATTACACTCGCCGACAATGCCCAATGCCCGTGTGTTGGGGGGACCCGGGCTGCACTGAGCTGCGGCAGCGTCTTGCAAACGACGGCTTGCATGCAGGGCTAATTCGCCACCGACCATGGCAGCGCACGGCTAGGACAGAGTGCACCGATTCACAGGGGGCCTGGAATAAGGGACAGGGGCATTTGCCACACCCCTGGTTCCCGAGGCGTCGTGCCCTGGGGATCTGCAGTGCCCAGCGCAGTTTGAGGGGCTGTCGGTTTCACTCCCACCTAGGTGCTGGGGCAGTAGAGGGGGTGGTAGCACTTGGGGGCTCAATTCTACCCTTCAATACAACCAGGTGAGGCTGTGGCGTTGGATGGAGCTGGGTAAATGGCAGGGGAGAAGCCGCAGGAGAAATCCTGGCTGGCTGGCTCCAGACTGCGACCGGCTGCGGGGTCAAGTCTTGCTTTCGTTTCCACCGGTGCAACCCCCCCGAGCTGGCTCTAGAGGCCACTTTCCAGCGTCAGCTCGGTGCCAGGGAAAGGAACCGCGCCTCTCACGCCTGGCAACGTGCACAGCTGTGCAAGGACACCAACACCCCCCCCCCCCCCGGGACTCCTTACCCTTCGGGTGCTCCGTCAGCACGTCCCGAGCGACACAGACTTTCCCGATCACGTCATCGCGGCTGGGGAAAGAAAACAGAGCGAACTCGCAGTGCGGGGGCTGAGCCAGCAGAAAACCTCGACGTGCCAAATCCCTGCGGACACCCGGTTCAAATCCCCGGGTCAGAGCCTGACCCCGGGGCTCCGATTTGTAGTGGCGCTAGCTCGCGTTCTGGTTCAGACATGGACAAGATTTGGGCATAATCCACCCCACCCTACCGCCCCAATTAGGGAAGTATCCACGCCTGTGATTAATGACTTCAACAGGACACAAACACGTGCTTACGTGCTGTCCTGATTTGGGGCGATATCCCTGCTTTGGCCTCAAACCCAAGCCCCGTTCATCCCAGCCCACCTCGCTCGCCAACAGCAGGTCAGTATCATCATCATCACCATTGTGCAGATGGGGAAACTGAGGCACAAAGAGGGGAAGTGACTTGGCCAAGGTCACCCAATAGCTGAGCTGGGAACAGAACCCAGGTCTCCCAAGTCCCGGGCGCTGTGCCCCTGCTAGCCTGCTCAGGATGCGGCCTCCTTGGCTCATCAACCCACAACGCCGTTTCCTCTTTAAAGAGCCCAATCCTGAGAGATGTGAAAACTCCACAGCTCCCTGGGAGCCCCCCTTCGCCTGTTGGGATCAGTTTCAGAGAGACGCTGCTGGCCAATCAGCCCAGCCGGTCACTGGGGCTAGTGGCCTCCCCCTTCCTGGCTCCAAAGACCTGCTTTCTGCTGCTTCCCAAGTAAAGTCAGTCTTCTTCCGGTCAGCTTGACTAAGCTTCCTGATCCAGATCTGCTTGTGATGCTGGGAGTCCATCGCTCCCCAACCCCCTATGGGGCCCACTGGGACCAGCACCGCACCACAGCAATGCCATCAGTGCTGCTGCTGGGATGGGGAAACTGAGGCACTGAGTGGGGCCCAAGGTCGCCCAGTGACAGAGCGGAGCCCCAGGCCAACGTTCTAGCCTCGGGAGCCCTCCGCCTCCCTCAATCCTTCCAGAGGCTTCAACCAGCTGCTTGAGAGAGGCCACTCATCGGAAACGCAGCACCCTGTCGAAATGATTCTTCCCCTGAGCTGCGTGCACAACGTGGGTGTTGTTGTAGGGTCACCGGGGAGGGCGAGTGCTGCACACGCTGGTTTGATAGGAGGTGGCTGCTGGCACGGCACACACTGTTGTGTTACCGTCGAGTTGCTGAGGCGTGCCGGGGCTCACCTGATGGTTTGGCTGGTGATGAGGTCTGGCAAAACACCGGTTTATTAAGGGAGGGTTGCAGGGGAATGGTGGATGACACACACTGCTCTGATATTGTGGAGTAAGTAGATCAGGCCAGCTGGTTTGTTGTCGTAGGGTTGTGGGCAGGTGTGAGGTGCCAGCCTCACCCCGAATCATTTGTTGTAAGAAATACATCAAAAGAGTTACACACACACACACACACACACACACACACACACACACAGGCCAGATCTGCCTGTCTAGATTTGAATGGCTGATCCTCTTCCATCCCCACTCAATTGTGTCCATTCTTGTGCATCAAGCCAACCAGGGGTTTCTTCTGCCACGACCTTGGGGTACCAGCTCATCTGGAGTTTCCTCCTCCCACCGGTTCTCCGAGTGCCACCCCGAACCACCAGCCCCTTCGGTCTCAGACACTGGGCCCCAATTACAAGTGTGCAGCCCGCGGAGGGGGGTCGTGGTTTGGCATTCAGTCCTCCTGCCATTCAGGGAGAGAGAATCCGAAACCGAGGCCGCCTCTCACCCTGCAGTGGCCCCACGCCATTGTTCTCGGCTAGGCCATTGTTCACGCCCTCTCAAGCGGATCACCATTGGCTGCCTGCAGCGCAGGTCAGACAAGCGAGGAGAAGCGGCTGATCTCCAGGGGCGGCAAAGACATTCCCCCAGGGCTGAGTCTTCAGCGCCTCCATCTGCCGGGCCAGCAGGAGGCAACTCCTTGGCGGGTGCCCACTCTGGCTAAGGAGCGAGAGAAGCGCATTGTGCCCAAGACAGGGAAGGCCTTAAACTGCTACTGACGCTGCTGGAGTACGGAGGTTCTCATTCCTAGGCAGCTTTGGGGCCCGGTAGCGGAAAGCCGGGGTTCACAAGCCACCCCTCAATTTGTGGAACAGCCCCGGTGCACCTTCCCTCCACAGAGGTCAAGGAGGTGAGGATCTGGCCCGGATGCAGCTGCTCGTTCTCAGCCCAGCCAGAAATCACGGCCGGGGAAGTGCCCTGGTTTACAGGTCTCGCCGTTCAGGGCTGCCCGCCTCTCTCACAGACCTGGGCACCACGGCACTGAGCCCAGCCTGCAGCGGCTGCCCAGTTGCAAAGGACTCCGCGGAGTTTCCCTTCAGGAGCAGCCCCTGAGTCTCTCCCCATGGAGCGGAGGTTTCCAGCAGGAGGAGGGGGGTCTTCTGGGTGTTGCTTTTCCACCTTCTCCCACACAGCAGTGATGGTGCTGAGGGTTCGGCCTCTCCCGGTTTCAATTTTATTTGGCTCATTTCCACCCGTCCTTCTCGGGGGGGGGGGGGGTCAGCAGAACCCACACAGATCTGTCATTTCTCATCCCTAGTCCCTTGCCGCTGAAGATAGTCTTGTGGCTAAGGCTCTGCGAATACCTGGGGGAGTTCAATGACCTGATCAGCCACTGAGTCCCTGTGTGACCTCGGACAAGTCACAGGATCTCCATGCCTCAGTTTCCCCATCTGTTAATGAGGGGGTAATAGCACTTCCTTGGCCTGGTCTGTTTGGAGTGTAAGCTATTATGGGCAGGGGTGGTCAGGACAGAGTCTAGCACAGTGGTGCTACTGTCCTATAAACAAACAATAGGAATGTCTAGAGATGGATGGACGGCCCAAGGCTAAAAGTCCCACCCTGGGGTGCATCCTGGCTAACTCCTCTGAAGTCAGGGGAGTGGCGCTGGTGGGAGTGAGGGGGGAAGAGTTGGTGAGACGTTGACACCGTACCTGAGTGCATCTTCATCCATCACGTAGAAGGCGACGCTGTGGAAGGAGGGCGGCAGATGGACCTCGTATTCCTCCCCCCAGAATGGGGATAGCGTCTTCCAGACCGTGGCCGTCCTGGAAGGAAGAAGGGCCCTTTAACCACACATGTCCCGCAAGTCATTACCGGGAGCATGGGTACCTGTCTCCCAAACAACCATCCGCTCCTCATTGATATGTACCTCATCTATACACCTACCCAAGGTCTTCTGCAGCAGACATCGCTGGGGATATCTCGTATAGGAACAGCGAGACACCAGCTTCCCCATGCAACAAAGCCCCACGGGAGGACCCAGGGCACTTCTCCATAGGAGCGTATCCTAGCCAGACTCCATTCTCCCTCCGATCCTCCTGAACTTTCACGCATGAAGGGCTCTCGACCCGGGGGTCAAAATCAGGTTTTAGCCGTGTATGCCGAGCCTCTCTCGATGGTTAGAATAGCTGGGCAGGAAAGAGGATCCTGAAACTTCTCTATTGCAATCACGGCATGGAAAAATGGAAGAACCCAGAAGAGGACGTTCTGTCTCACTTCCGGTCCTAGACCACACTCTGATGCTAACAGTCACTACTAACCTGAGGCTGGGAATTCAGATCAGCGACCTCCTAGCAAGAGGATTCATGTGTGCCTATTAACAGCAGCCCCTTCAGCCCTCCTGTCTATACTAGTAAAATAAAAGGTGCCTTTTTAAAATACGATAGCGAACACACACTAGTGCAGACAGGATGAGCCGTAGCTCTAATATGGGTTAGCTGGTCCGGATCCCAGTGGGAAGCCAAGATAGAGTTAAGTTCAACCAGCTAACAGGTGTTAAAAACTTGTCCCATCTACACTAGCAGTCTATCACCGGTTAGCGATCAGACTTGAAACGCACACGGTTCAGCCTTTAGCCGGCCTGCCATGGATCCGGAGACGCTGGGAAACCAAACATCAAGTTCACGTCAGCTCTGCTCCAAACACGGGAGAATAGAAAACAGCCTTTGCTGGAGAGGATACGAGACAAACAGGAGATGGGAAATAGCTCTTCCGCTAGCTCCTTCTTGTTTACAGAGCCGGCTTGGGGAAGGGGATGGGTTGTAAATCAAATCTACAGCTTTAAAATAAAGGGTGGGGGAGTTGACAGAATTCTACCAGCTGTTCCAAAATCAACACAACATTCATCTCTAATCAGAAGGAGGAAAAATTTGTAACATCCCTAACAATCACTGCACAGGGAAAGGAAACGTTTGTCTGATCGCTGGCTCCTAACATCCTAAAACCACAGCCAACTTTTTTATTTACGTATGGCAAATGTTCTGAACTGCGCCACGCCACATGGCGCTCGGGATTAACCCTTCCCTGGTGTGTCACGTTTTGGAAGACACAAGACGATCACATGGAACGCACATTCTAGAGGTGCCGAAGAAATCAGAGACCCCAGATTGGAGTCAGCAGAGCGAAGCCGATTTACGCCATTTGAGGATAGAGTCTGCCCAGGGAGAGCGCGCAAGCCCACGCGAACGAGCGTTAGAGCGCGAGTCGGTTACCTGATGATGGCCTCATTGTCGATTTTCACAATGCAGTAAGGGTCACTGCTGCCGGTGCTGCAAAACAAACACAAAATGCCCATGTTAGCACAGACTTCGCTGCCCAGGGAATTTCGGGCGCTACGAGGTGCCCAACTTTCATTCTCCAGTCACAATGGCCTTTCCCTCCTATGCAAGCCACGGTCCACTTGTCGAAGGATACGGCTGTCCCGCAAAAATACCACCACGGCAACACATCTCCGAGCCCAGCTCCACAGACTCGGAATCCTCCTACGGCGTTAAAAAAGATCTGTGTAGATGTTCCCCCTCAGGCTGCGGTCTGGGCCCCGAAACCTGGCGGGGGCAAAGGAGGGGGAGTGTCTCAGAGCCCAAGCCCACGTGGGAACATCTACATGCCTGTCTTTAGCACTAAGTGTAGACCCGAGCTCGGAGATTCACGGCTGGGTGGTTTATTTTGCAGTGTAGACGGAGTGCCAGCAGCAGGCTTCCAGAGGCCGGTTGTGTCAGGGGAGGAGACTCTATTGAGCTTTGTGGGGTTTTCAAAGCTCATAGTTTTTAAGCGAATCTCGTGATTTATTCGAGGCCTGATTCGTGGTTTTTTGAACGTTCATCGTTGGCAGCACTCGGCCTCGAAGGAAGGGCGGCTACAATCGCACAGCAAGTATCCGCTCTCTTTTGGGACAACGGGAGGTAAAATCCATTTCCTGCCTTCCCCGCTGTACCCACCCTTCCCAGCTCCAGAACAGCTCTTCTAGACCGGATCGTAGCAGGGAGATCTAGTCCTAACACATTGCAAATACTAAACAAACTAATCCGACACCCAAACAGAGCAGGCATGTCAACAAAGGACAAGTCATGGGCACCCTAATCACTAGGATATCAAATGAACCTGTACGCCAAGGGAAGTACGTGATGGATTCTCCATCTCTTGAGATCTCCAGATCAAGACTGGTGTCATTCTGGAGGATTTCGTCACACACAAGGTGAAGAACTCTGGCCTGCGCAGGTCAGACTACCCGATCCAAAAGGGACATTCTGGGCCTTAGAAATCTGTGCGGGCACTTTCACCCCACAGCATCTGGTCTGAACAGAAATAGGAACGGCTCCAGGCTGGGGGGCCGGTCCGGCACCAGGCACTGAGGAAATCAATCAGACACTGGTTTCTTTATAAACAGAGGTATGCCTGGCGGGGAATCTCGCAGGCCTTCTGGCTGCCAAGAAGTTTGCTTTTTTCCAAAACAGGGGAGGAACCCCCCCCCCCCACACACACACACACCAGAGTGGAGCAGATCCTATGCCCCCTCCCCCCCCCCCAAATCAGGCACTGGCTGTCTGCGACCCGTCAGCCCAAGCCGGAGTGACTCAGTGTTGCCAGAGATGCAGCGGCAAGGCAGGAAAAAAAAGGAGACAGAGCCAACTCCAGCCCAGCTGGACTTAGCCCCAGTCCCCCAAGCTCTGGGTGGGGCTCAGAGAATGCCAGGGGGGGAATCCCAGGCAGATTCGGCATCCAGCCTGCTGCCTGGCTAAGTCCTCAGATGGCCTTTATGCAAACCCTGCCCCCTGGGGTCTTTGGCGATGGGCTACGGCTGGATTCCTGCCAGCTCTGGGTTAAGGAGACCTCAGTTCAGCCTTGGTGATCTCAAGACAGTCCAGGCCCAGCCCTTTAGATCTCCCGGCCCAGCCCAGACCACGGCTACGCCAAGCTCCCGCGGCCGGGGAAACACAGCGCTACCTGCCAGCGACAGAGTCCTTCCTCTCTCCTTCCAGCAGCTCTGGCGAGGAGTTTGTAAAAGACTTCAGTGGGCTTTGGATCAGGCCTCTAACGGGGTCTGGGCAGGGAGAAACCGGGTGGAAAGAGCCATGGGTCCTGGTGTGCTGCACACAGTCCCCCAAAGGGGGGCTAGAGGTCAGGGTCCTGCTTTGAGGGGAGGTGGAATGAGGAAACCCCCTCCCTCCCCCACGCAGCACCGTGCTGGCTTGAGGCCCAGAGCAGGCACGAAGCAGGGGAAGGATTTTATTAATGGGCCAGCGGTAAACGCAGCCTCTCCGGCACGTTCGCCATTCTGATGAAGCTTTTCCAATCAAAGGAAGGAACGGGGGCGGCATTCACAAAACTGTTTTAATTCCCCCGGCCAGCAAGGAGCCTAAAGCGGTGGATCGACTAAAAACAAACATTAGTTGCATGGCTGCAAACCACAGGCAGGCCTGGGGCCTATGTTTTACGTTGGGTTCGGTTGTCTGCCCTCAGGTGCCGTCTGCCACAAACCTGCTCTCCAGAATAGGGAGAGCTGCCGTTTGGGGAGGCGGGTCTAGTAGTCAGAGCGCTACGGGATCCCGCATCAGTTCAGCGGGACTGGGCTGGCCGTAGCCACAGTGGGAGCCCGAAGGCAGACAGCTCGCCAGTCCTGGCGGCCATTTTCAGTACCGTGCACATGCGCTAGAGGGAGAGAGCGCGATCGACACCGTCGCTTGCCCCCGCGTCGCTGAGCTGAGCGTGGTCCTAGAGCAGCGGTGGCTAGACACGGCTTTAGTCTTGCTGCCGTTTCCTTTCCTCATCTGTTTAGCATATTAGGTGCTTCACATCCGTCTCAACAGTGGAGGAATGGGCTAGGGAAAAAATAGATCAGGAATTTCTGTTCTCTCAGTCTCTTAACATGGGAACACCCAAGGAAATCTAAAAGGTAGGAAACCCAAAAAGTGATAATGAAGTGATTAAACTGTGGAACTCACTGCCACATGAAATCATTGAGGCATAGGCTGTCACAAGATTCAGAAGGGGATTGAATATTAATACAAAGAATATATTATGCATAAGTAAAAAGAATAATTCTGAAGGTATCTCTAACTATTAGACCAAGATGAAGCCTAACATGGGGATGGGTTTTCCCACATTCGCTACTGTGGGTCTCTTTCTGATGCCTTCCTCTGAAGCAACTGGTGCTGGCCAATGTCAGAGACAGGTTACAGGACTGGATGGACCAGTCTGGCAATGCCCATGTTCTTCCCAAAGCTGGCCTCTCAGATAAATAACTGACCTTATTTATTTTAAGGAGCGCTTCTTTTTGTCCTGTTACCAGTGCCATTTCCTCTGCTCCCACCTCTCTTACATTCTCGGTTATTATTTGACAACACATTTTCCAAAGCAATTTCGTTTTACGGGGAGCTGATAATTTGAATCCGTGTGTTTCGCTGGAAGTAATTTCAGGTTGCTAAGAATGTGTTTCCCCCCCAGCATTTCAATGAGCTCCAGCTTCATTTTAAAACCTGTCCTGAATGCAATCGGTGGATCAAATTCTGTTAAATAAATGCCGCTGCTGACAACATTTCCTGCCTGAGACAAACTATTAAGCATGTAGGGAATGTCAGATGTGGGAAAACTAGTCTGTAGACTATTAATATCCAGTTTACAAATATGGAGTTTGTAAAGTGAGGACTGGCTCCTAGCTGGAGGAAACCATTTCTTGAAGCCAACGGGGCTGTACCAATTTATATCACCCAAGTGTCTGTCCCTAGATTCTCCTGGGGGGGGGCTGGAGCTCAGGTGATCCTGGTTAAAACATAAACCTCCCAAGGGTATCTAAATCCATGTCAAAGTAGGTATATGCTGCATTTCTATGGGGCATTCTCCATCAAAGGACCATCCAGTCCTCGAAATCCAGCTGGGAGGGAGGTCGGGATCACCCCCCATTTCTCAGGGTTTTATAGGCCCCAAACACTAGTGTCTGAGACGGCCTGGTTAAGCGACTGGTGTTAGTACAACGCCTTGCTACGGTGGTACAAATAAAATAACGCCGGTCTACCTTCAGCAGCAGAGCCAGGACTAGAACCCAGGCCGGCCGAATCTTAGTCCCATGAGCTAACCCACAGATCAAGCATTGCCTCCTGTCTTCAGCATTTCCAGCCACGCTGCTCTACTCAAACACCGAGAAAAATCCCAAGCTATTACAAACAGCTTAGTTGGACTCAATCCCATCTCAGGAGCCCAGGGACACGACCAACCTCCCAGGGCTCGGAGGACTGCAAACAGAGCCCTGGATGGATCACCTTCCCCGTAAACGGCCAGTGCCAGCAATGACTCCCTCTATAAACGTGTCACACAATTCAGTCACAGCGCACCGAGTTGATGGACCAGCCCTGCCCTCCGTCCCCGAAGGACGACAGGACATGACCGGATCGGGTTACCCACAGAACCACCTTCTGCAGCCGTCTCACTCCGGGCTGTGCTTGGACATCCGCCCGCTACAACTCAGTAACGTCACAAGGGTGGGAGGTAAATTACAGTTGCAATGCCTGACGCAAAGTCTTTAGGTCGGGACTGGCACTGTGTACAACGTTTCCCCCCCCCCACGGTAGGCAAGAAGCCAGAGTGTTGTAGCTGCGGCTGGTGCTTTGGAAGTCCTAGGACGCACTGGTACAACGGTCCTGTCCAACACATGTTACCACACCGCACGGTCAAGTGATTACAGGAGCTGACTTTCACATTGTTTTCAGAGCCACAGACTGTTTCCTTGCTTAACAGGCGTGACAGTCATGAGACAGCTGTGCTAATGGAGCCTCCCAATGCTTCTCCCCAATCCTGTTACACAGGGGACATTAACCCATCTGATAGATCAGATGAGCTGCTTGAAGCGCTCCCCGCCCCCATACCCAGATCAAAGCTCTAACCACTACACCCTGCTCCCATAACACTACACGGCCTATGCAACAGGCACCTCTCCCCGTCACATGGCAGATTTTGTTGCTTCTTCCCTGAAAGTAACGAACCAGCTCGGACAATCCCCGACACATCCAATGCAATTAGTAGAGCTGGTTGGAAAATGGGATTGCCATCCCACAGGAAACACCAACCTTTTAAATGGTGTTTCATCAGGAAACAGGGAGGACTATGGTTCTTCCACTTTTTACCAGCCGTAAGGGCAAGTAACGGGGGAAAGGGGTGAGCAGGGGGCAGGGCCCCAGGGGAAGAGGCAGAGTCTTAGGGAAGGGGGTGGTGTGAGGGTGGGGGTGTTTCTACCAGTCTTGAATTGGTATAAAAAAAGGCAACATTTTTTCAAAGATCAAATTCTGAAGATTTTCTACTTGGAAAGAACCTCAAACGTTTCGTTTCAACAACTGAGAACCAAAAGAAAAGAAAATGTTAAATATAATCAATTCAATATCATCACATTGATAATACCAAAGTCAAAACAGGAGTCCAAATGAAACAAGAACATGGAAATCAAATTCTGAAATTTTTTCCATTGAGAGCTGTGTCAAGACCAACAGAACTAGTCATCCTGATTTCAACCCAATGGCATTTTCCAACTCTTCCAATATTTCTCGGCCAGTCTTGGGAACCATTTGGCTCAGTGCTCCGGAGAACAGAGGAGAAGAAGGATGGTTCAGTGGTTATGGTGCTATCCAGACACCAGGGCTAAACTCCTTAGGCAAGTCATGGCCTTACGCTACGGTGTTTAGGGTGTGAAAAATACCAACCGAACCCCAAGTGTAGACGTGGCCAAGTTGATGGGAAAAATCTCCTCTTGACCCGGCTCTGTCTACATTGTGTCACAGTGTGAACCAGAGATGCACTAACTGCCTTGCATGGAAGCTGCTGGCATGAACTACAAGGTGCCTACGTCACGTTAACTACCCTTAGCTACCACTGCTTGGAGAGGCGGCTTACCTACAGCAATGGAAAATTCCATTGGTGGAGGGGCCACATCCGCACCTTAGAAAGATCCTGGTTGAACCGGCATTTCACCCGAACGGAGCAGAGCAATCCAAAATAGGTTGCAGCAGAACAAGGTAGCGCAAGAGGTGCCTGACCTAACTCGGCTGGAGAGAGGCCATTCCGATGCTTCCTCCCAGCGAGTTTTAATGTCCCATTGTTTATGGGAAGCCATAGCTCCTCAGCGGAGGCTGACGGGTTTATAATGAAATGCCAAGGCTGAGTTGTGTGCATAGCTTGCCGCCCTTCTGGGGGTTCGTTAATCATTGCTGAAGCTAAACGACCCAGGACTTCGGGCGGAGGCTGGGAATCAAAGCACCATTAAAAAGTGGCCCCGGCTCGTTTGGCATTGATGGTTTTTCCACCATTAACTCTACGGAGGCTGGGGTCTTCCCGACTGTCAGGGGGATGGCCGCCGAACAGGACGAAGGAGCAGTCCCACTCCGTGGGGGCCACGGGTTGCGTGTGGAAATCTGAGATGTGGCATGAAACGCAGCCAGAACCTCACTAGAAAGCTGGGGAGGAGCCAGCAGAAGGGCTGCAGCCTGCTGTCCCACGGCCTGACCGCCAGAGTCAACCCAGCCCCCTGGGTCAGGTCCACCCTCCTCTCAAGGGCCTCAGGCCAGAGTCAACTTCTTGCCTCCTTGCGGAGAAGCCTCAGTCTGTCCTCCCCAGCCAGCCCTCAACCGCTGGGCTCTCTCCTCCCTGGCTGCCCTCCCTCCTCAGGGCTAATCACAGGAGACCCCCCCCCCCACCTCTGTTTTTCTCCTCAGCTGCTCTAGCCTTCGGGCCCATCATCCCCCAGGGCATTCTGGCCGCCTTCCCCCCAGAAAATGAAGGCGGGAGGGGTCAGGGTCAAAGCCACCAGCCTTCAGGAGTTCGAGCAATGGCCATTCCTTGCCAAAGGTCCCAAACCAAGGAGCCGCTCAGAAGCGAAATACGTCCGGCGGCTCAACGCGGGTCCCCGTTCGTCCCCAACGCAAGCCCAACAAATCCGCCCCGGGCGCGGCTCCTCGGGCTGCAGGGGAGACACCCCAGGCACGATACAGCCCAGGAACGTGGAGCTGTGTGGGGCGTCAGGCGTGAGGCCTTGCAGCTGCCCTTGTCCAATCACTGGGCCGCCCGTGAGCGCAGCTGGGTCTGCTGGCCACCAGCCAGCCCTGGTGGCGAAGTGCAACCGCTCTGACTGAGCTCTGGCTGTTCATCACACCTGCCCGCAGCTGTGATCTCTCCCCTGCCTGCCCTGATCCTGCCTTGTTCTCAACCTTGCTCCTTTCCTGCCCAGGCCTGCGTGCCTACTGGCTTCCTGACTCAGCCTCTAACCAGTGCAGGGTTCATCCCCTGGCCGGTCCTAGTTACTGCCTTCCTGACTCTGGCCCCGAGCCCCCCTTGGCTTTGCCTACTGGATTCCGGACTTTGGCTCCTACTCCAACCAGCAGGAGAGACAGCCCACATCCCAGCGGAGGACAGCAGGGGACCTGTACTGAACCAGAGGAGACAGGCTGCAAATCAAGGCTGAGGGGCGTTGCGGGGAGGGGCCCAGCATGAGATGAACAAAGGCTGCGTTGCAGCTCAGGTTAGAACTGAAGCGAGGTGGCGGACGCTCACACAACACCTGGCCCCGCTATTCCTGGTTGCTAGGAGCCCCCCCGCGATCGAATGCCACTGAATCACCCACAATTAAACAATAAACAATCGGCAGCTTGACGGCTTCGGAGGAAGACGCCTACCATTTCCCCGGGGGAGGGGGGGGGAGGAATCATCCGCATGGACGCAGCAGGTTATTACAGGCAGTCATGAAAGACTCTTTGGAGGTGCCTTTCTGGTGAGCCCCCAGAAAACACTGAAGGGAAGAAACCCAGTCCCTGGAGGGTGGCCAGCTGAAAAGGGCTGGGCTCACGGGTGGCAAGTGGGGTCACCCTGCCCGGAACGGTCCACCCGCCACAAGCCCTGGACCTAACCCTTCTTGGAAACTTATTTCAGTTACCAGATGCATGCCAAACCCAGGACGCACCAGAGCCAGAATGGAAAAGCAGCACTCGGGCACAGCCACTTGATTTAGGAGCATGCAAGGTCTGCCCTGGTCACGCAGGAGCAAGTCGAGAGGCTCGCTCCACAAACCGGGCTATTGCCCAGCCTGCATTTCGTCCAAATCCCTCCCTTTAGGCCTGATCCAGAAAGGCACCGAGGATCAGCGACTCCAGCGAAGTCAACGGAGATTGTGGATGGTTAACAGGGCCCACAGAAGGAGATTCAAGCGAGGCGCCCAAAGATAGGGCCTGTGTTTGGAACCATGGATGTACACTGAGCGGATGTTGAACGGACGACATGCTTGGTAGACAGGACGGCATGCAGTGGTGTTTCCCTATAAACAGATTACACACAGAGAAACCCAGTTCTTTCCCCGTGTTCTTAACAAAGGAGTCTGCTTCCCTCTGGTTTTGTCATTTTCAAGTTCTTAGTCCAGCCAAGTCTAGACCGCAACCAGGGCTGGGGGAGATTTGTGCTTGAAAATGACTCTCTCCTTTGCTAAAAAGTGAGGCAAAAATTTGGCGCCGGGTTTAAGCATCTCTTGGGTTTGTTCAGATTCCCACAGAAGCTGGATTCTGGCACCGACAGGGTCCAACTCCCACCTGCTTCACACGGGGTAAAAAGCTCACATCTCTGACAGCATCAGAAGCGAATCAGGTACACTTAGGTCAAGTTTCCATGAGCCCTTCCTGCACTGTATCCATCCCTTGGCGACTCCGGTGTAAATACAGAACGACCCACTGATTTCAACAGAGTTATCCTGGATTTACGATCAGAGCAGGACTGATCCCTGAATCCTCTCGCGTTTATGCTGGTGCCAACCTGCAGTAAATCCACTGAATTTGGTGGAGTTACGGTGGGGGAAGCTGGTAGAAGGGAGAGGAAAAAAAATCAGGCCTGAAGACTTGTACAACCTGGGAAGTGATCACAGGCTGGGCAGAACGGCCTACGGGTGACTGAAAAGCAAATTCAGTGAAGTGGCCAGTTCAGGGGTTCTTCCCCGTCTGTTTCCACAGATACAGGACATTGCTAGCTCAATGAGCTGACCAGGCCTAGGGGTCCCCGGCCCCATTAGTGGCTCCTCAAAGCACTTACTAGCAGAGAGACAACAAACACAAAGAGGGCCAGCGAAGCCAACCCGGAGCTGGAGACGAGCCAAGGCCCAGCTCTCTCCCGGCTGCCTGGGGAGCGAATTTCATTCCAGGCATCTGAGAAGGCAAACCCATTAATATATTAACGAATAGGCTGCCTAAAATGTCAGGGTGCCCTGTGGACCGAATTGGACACCGCAGCAGCAGCGGCTAGCAGCAGCCTCGCGGATCACTCACCCTGGAGCTGCCGGTTTGTACATGCAGCTGGGGCTTTGGGGCTGCTTACAGGCACGTGGGGCCAGATCTGCAACAGGCACAAGTCAGCTGGCGACTGTGCTGCTTTGGGCCCGCTGAAGATATGGCCCGTCGAGTGAAAGAAAGCCGGGGGGCAAGGATCAGAGCCCAATCCTGCTGTAAATCTGGAATAATTCAGATGGAATAAATGGAGTGACTCCAGATTCGACATCACCAGAGCAGGGTGCCCCCGCCCCTCCCGCAGACATCCACACCCCACATGGGCCAGATCTTGGGCAGAACCCCGTGACATCACCCAAAGTGCCGGGAACCGTGGTCCGATCCAAGGCGAAGGGTTGGGATCCTGGCCTTCGCTTTGGAGCCCGGAGTGGCAAAGGGGAACGCGCGGCTATAGAGCCGCACTGGAGGCGGACAGACCCGGATCCGTCTGGACACCCATCCCAGGACGCAGCGTGTGCCGCCCTTCAGGTTAAAGCAGGTTGGGCCAGGTTCTAATCTCACCCAGGGGTAACGGCCATTGACTTCAGCAGGGTTCCTCCCGGGTTAGCTCTTGCTGACACCCTTGTGTCTACTGAAGGTACTGACGTGGCCCCCTCACTAGGCCACCTGGGCACCTCAATCTTTGCATGGCCTTTATCCTGTGCAGGGCTGTTACCCACGTGCCATAGGTGCACTGCTAAGGCCATAGCAAAGCAGGGAACTGCACCCAACTCTCCCACATCCTAAGCTCATGCCCTAACCACTAGACAATCCCGCCTCAGAATTAGGCATAATGTTTTCAAGGGGATCACCCCATTCTTCCTTTCCACCCAATGCTAAGCACCCTGTACCAGCCCTGGGGGCTGGGTGGCTCTCCGGGCCTGGGAACAGATGCGTCAGCTGGAGTAGGAATTGTTCCAGAACGACGGAGGTGATTCCCTCTCCTTGGGGCCGCCTGCCGGAGGGGGTGAAAGACAGGGACACAGATCCACCCAACCGGTCACCTCTAGAGCACCTCAGCGAGCAGCGGTGCATGGAACCTCAGTGCTCAGAAACGGTGCACGGAACCCCGATGAGAAAACTTGCTTCCCAAAACGACACACGATAGCAGCCCTCGGCAGACGCTTCTGCTCCTAGCCCCTCACTGCTGCAGCACGACTTCAAACCCTCAGAGCATAAACCAGAACAGCGTTTGGCTGGCCAAGTTCCAGACACAAGAATGATGATCCCTAATCCAGGGTTTTTCAGCCACGGATCTGGAAGCACGTTAACACAGGCACATAAAGATAATTAACCTCGTTTTATGGGGGGGAAATGACTTAGACCCATGAAAGAGCTAGGGACAGAACCCAGGTCTCTTGTTTTGCCAGCAAATGCCCTACCCACTAGGCCACACAGCCACCCTGGGGGGATAGGAGCTTGTCCAGCCCCTTTTCCCTGCAAACACACTCTAGGGGCAACACATTTTTTTTAAAGATTATTTCCCCCTCCGTTTTCTGGAATATCCCATTCTCCTCATTCACACTCATGAGCATCAGCAGGGTGGCGTTATTACGCGGACGTAAACCTGGTTTCAGAATCGGGCCCGTAAAACACTCCAAAGTCACGTTTCTTCCCTTATTTGTGTCCATTCTTTTGTCGTGACGATTGTTAGCATTTTATTTTTTTTTGGGCAGTCTTTCAGCCCCTCCAACCCAAAGGCCGATTCCTTAACATGAATAGCTGCCAGAGATAGCCGTCCTAGCGATTCAGGATTTATACCGGTTACAAAGGCCTCCATATGGTCAGAAGCAAAATCTCGTCTATTTCATTTATCAACCCTTTTCCATCACTCAAGCAGCTGCTTCCTCTCCTCCCCACTCCCCCCGCCAAAAAAGCAACATGTAGCCCTTCTCCCCTTCCCCAAGAACCAGCCATGCAGGATGGAAAGTAAGACTAAACCAGGAAGGAAATAAATCATCCTCTTAGGGTTACATTAGGATTTTCTGGTTTCAGTCCAGTGTCTGTACAAGAGAAGTGACAGGAAGAATAGAAAGGTGCTGGAACACTGCCCCGCACCTACTTTCCAGAGCCAGGACAGGCATGTTCAGAGGAGTCCATGTGTATTGGGTGATCATCCGAAAAAACCACGCACGCATCGGAAAAGCATGTGGCATATATTGGGAAGTAACCCCTCGAGCATCCTACACCGGGAAAGGTGGCGTGTGTTGGGGGAAAACCCAAAGACCTTGCTTGTTTGGGAAGGAAGCAGCAGTGGGTGCATTGGGGGGAACTCACCCCACAAGGTGTGGGGATTCGTGTTGAGGGAACATGCCCGCACTGGAGAGGTGGGTGAGGGGTTAACAGGCAAGAATACACTGGGGGTGAGGAGAGCCCCCAAACCTGCCTGCAACAGGGGGTTGGGTCGGAGTAGCAATAAGGTGCATGCCTGGGGCAGGAGCAATGGACAGGCCTCCACAGGGCCGGTAGGGTGGTGGGGGTCTTGTGGACAGGCGGGGTGGGGGAGGGAAGGGAGAATACTTCAGACATGCTGGCTATTTGGGGGCAGGGGGTTAACATGCCAGGCCGGCGGGGCTGGGAGACCCTTTCTCCCCTGCCCAACAACGATCTCTACCCTGCCTGTGTTTCATGCGCCCCCACGAAGCTGCGAACTAGAAACCCCCCCAAAATACTGGAACTGAGGGGGGGCTGCCGCACCCTCTGACTTGAAGTGGTTTCCACCCTACCCAGGGTTTACAGGTTGGCTCAACGGCTCCCAGTCCCCTAAAAATTATGTCACCCCCACGAGGGGGGGCAGCCCCAATACCCCCCCCCCCCTCATCATCTGCAGTTTCTGGGTCTGGGCAGCGCCTTGACTCACATGTCCTTGGCCGGCAGGTTCTTCCCTTCCACGATCCGGATGAACAGCGAGCTCCTCTTGGCCATGGCAGAGCCCGGGTCGGGGGGGAGCCGCCCCGAGCCCAGCCCGGCCCGGCAGCAGCAGGCTGGGGACTGGGAGCGGGGACGGAGCCCAACTGGGCAAGCGACTCACACGCCCATTCACCCATGTGTGGGGAGCTGCGTCACTGGCAGCTGGCGGGCCTATCAGAAGAGGGAGAGGGGTGGAGGGGCGTGGTCCGGCGGGCAGCGCCAGCGCTGATTGGCTGTGGGCGAGAGAGCGCCCCGCTTGCTTGCTCCGGGTGGGCCCTTTCATGCTCCCACTCTGGGGCGTTGCGCTAAGAGCGCGGCGGCGGAGTGTAACACCGGTCACATCTGAGCGGGGTAACGCGCCCGTGGAGTGAGAGCCACCCCGCTGGTATCAATGGCGGTAAATCAGCCGCAGGCTGCTGCTGCTTCTCCCCGGGATGCTTTTGCAAGGGCACAATCAGCCTGCCACCCCAATCCTCCTCCACTTTCACACCCTTGACTTCAGTGGAGTGACTCCCCATTGGCATGGGTGTACGGGGAAAGCAGGAGAGAGTCCGCCCTCTGGCACCTTCAAACATCCGACTGTAAACGGGGCAGGGACCTAAAGCCACAGACACACTCTCCGAATAATACCCGGGGAGGGAGCTGGGCAGTGATTTATCAGCAACATTCTTAAGCAGCTGGGTACCCAAGGTTTCCAAGCCCTGCACCGAGGTAAACCGGGGCTCGCCTGCAAGCTTGAATACAAATGAGCATGAAAACACAGGGAGAAGATGGGTTAAATACATTCAAGTGGGCTGAAAAGTTACTGAATGCGGAGAACCAGATGCTAACATTAGAGAAACACACAGAGATCCCATCCCATTGTTACATGTCGCGCCGCAGTAGCAACTAGAAGCCCAGTCGCTGACCAGAACCCCGGTGTGCTAGGGTCTGTACAGAGCAAAGAGATGATCCCTGGCCCATGGAATTTACATTCGAAACGTATAATTTACAAAAGCTTTGTGCCTCGCCTGCGGCAGCTCTTTTTTCTCCAACGGGGAGGCCTTCCGCGAGACCTCTCGGAGCTGCCGGCCTTCTACCAGGACCTCCTCCGGACCTGGAAGCTCTTCGGGGTGACCAGGTCCTTTGTGGCCACCGAAGGAGAGGATCTCCTCGCGGAGCCCCTGCTTCACAATTCGGCCCTCCGTGTGCAGGTGGCGGAGTCTCCCTCAGTGCGCCGGAGATTGGTCCTGGCGGAAATCACCAAAGTCGGAGACCTCCTGGACTACGACAGGGGGGACTGGGCGGATCCCCGTGCGCTCGCCAGGCGCATGGGGCTCTCCACCCCTGTGACCCCCCTGCGCGTACTCCGGGAGGTGAGGACCGCTCTGCCTCCCGCCTCTCTCGGTTTCCTGCAGCGAGTCCTGCGAGAGGGTACTCCCCGCCCACCCCTCACCCCGAGCCCTCCGGAATTAGTACTTGGGCCCCAGTTTCGTGAGCCCTCCCGGCCTCCCCACCCCCACACCCCGAGCCGGCTGCACACCTTGCAGCCGGTCTCGTTTCGAACCGCGCCGAGGAAGCAGCTCTACACGCTCGTGCTCCACACGATTCATCTCCTCACCCTCGCGTCCCGCCCCGACACCAAGTGGCGGGACTACCTGATACCGAAGGAGGGTGAGGAGCCCCGGTGGGCCAGCTTCTATTCCACCTTGATCCCACGGCCCGCCGGGGATATTAGTTGGCGGCTCCTTCACGGAGCCGTGAGCACGGGCGTGTACCTGGCGCGGTTCCTCCCCGTGCCCGACGCCTGCCCTTTCTGCGGCGAGAGGGAGGACCTGGCGCACGCCTACCTAGAGTGCGCCAGGCTGCAGCCCCTATTCCGGCTCCTCCAGAACCTCTTATTGAGGTTCTGGCTGCACTTTTCCCCCCACCTTTTTCTTTTTGGGCACCCTATCCGTGGCCCCACAAAGTCGCGAGACCTCCTCGTCAACCTCCTCCTGGCGCTTGCCAAAACCTCCATCTACAACACCAGGAGGAGGATGTTAGACGAGGGGGTCCGCTGCGACTGTGGGGCCTACCTCCGGTCACTTCTCCAGGCACGCATCCGGGCAGAGTTCCATTGGGCAGCGTCCACTGGCTCCCTCGATGGCTTCGCGGAGCAGTGGGCGCTGTGCGGGGTTCTCTGCTCGGTGTCCCCGTCCTATACCCTGGTTTTGAACCTGTGACCCTCACTCACTCCCCCGCCTTTTTGCCATTAGTTGTCCCCCGTATTTAGTTGGCCCCGGGCCTAGTGTCCCTCCCGCCAGGCTGGGGGAGGGACTTTAGTTCTGGGCGGGCCTAGGCCCGCCCACTCCTCGGGTACCCAAATAGATGTGCCTCGCCTGATGAATCCCAACAAAACCTACTGATCACACAAGAAAAGAAAAATACATCAAAGAAAGTAATACTGACCAGCAAAGTTATCAATGCATTCAACTCAAAGGGAAAAAATACAACTAGTTACAACAAGATTATATCAAGGCTAAGAGCCTAACGCTCGTTTCACGTACAATGAAGGGACTCTCGCTGCTCCAGGGAAGCCCAAGGAGTTCCACTGGGGCAAGTCAGGTCTGGATCTCCCTCCGCAGAAAGGGGAGTTGGGCTCTATAGTTCAATAATCTATCACAATTGACATAGATGGCCGGGTCCTCCGCTAGTTGAAAGCCTCTTTTACATCGGTTGAAGCTCTAGCCACTAATGAACTGCAATAGAATGAATCCTTTCTAGCTTCCCATCCACATCCCAAAAAATAACCCATCACCATGAGTCCCCTATTCATCCCCTCAGTCTCACACACAACTTAAGGGACCCTAAATAACTTGGATCAGAAGCAACTGACCAAGATAAATATGAACACACCTTTCCATACATGGAAATCTGCTGTTCAGACAGGAGCCCGGGATACCTTGTGTGGGATCCTTCTTTTCAGTGCACTCCACAGCCAGCCTTAACTTAGAGTGCTTGGAACAAACTGGACTTATAAACTCAGTCCTCGTCTCTGGAAATGCATCTCCTGCAAGTCAGCAGCAGCAGCTGATATAAGAGAGAAAAGAATCTGGCATGTCATAAACCAGACACCTGAACCTGCAAACTTTACTCCCAGGAGTAATCCTTACCCAGCTGAGTAAAACCTTTGGGCCAAACCCTGAGCCACTCACACAATTCTCCAAGGAACATTTTGCCCGAGTAACGGTTTAGCCCATTGACATCCATGGAGATACTAGCGCTGATACGGGTTACCCACGCGAATAAAGGATACAGAATTAGGAAGCCTGTTTTCTTCTTGACTGATCTCCTACCCTACCTATTCTCTGTTAATCAGTAAATGGGATGTCCCCTCATTTCGGAGCCCTCTCTCCCACATTGGGCGTTACCTCAAAATCAAAGTACGGTATATGATTTACCTCAGAGACTGAATCACAAGCCTGGCGTAAATGGCTGTGGAGTCTCTGTCACCTGAAGTCTTTAAATCATGATCTGAGGATTCAGTAACTCAGCCAGAGGTTTGGGGTCTATTATAGGAGTGGTCGGTGAGATTCTGTGGCCTACAACATGCAGGAGGTCAGACTAGATGATCAGGATGGTCCCTTCTGATGTTAAAGTCTATGAGTATAGGCCAAATTCTGCTCTCAGCTTCACTGTTGTAAACATGGAGTTACTTCAAAGACGTTACTTCAGATTTTCATTGAGGAACAGGGAGAGCAAACCACAGCCTAATGCTGTACAGGTTCAGGAAACAAATTCCTCCCATGGCTTAATTCATTGATGGGTCCGGTTTTATACTGAGGTCACATTTAATAAACATGAGCAGATGGTCTAAGCCAGGGGTCTCAAACTCAAATGACCATGAGGGCCGCATGAGGACTAGTGCACTGGCCCGAGGGCCGCACCACTGACACACACACATACCCTCGCTGCCCCGGCTGTGCCCCCACTCCACCCCTTCCATGAGGACTAGTGCACTGGCCCGAGGGCCGCACCACTGACACACACCCTGCCCTCGCTGCCCCGGCTCTGCCCCCACTCCACCCCTTCCAAGAGGACTAGTGCACTGGCCCGAGGGCCGCACCACTGACACACACACATACCCTCGCTGCCCCGGCTCTGCCCCCACTCCACCCCTTCCATGAGGACTAGTGCACTGGCCCGAGGGCCGCACCACTGACACACACCCTGCCCTTGTTGCCCCGGCTCCGCCCCCACTCCACCCCTTCCATGAGGTCCCACCCCTGCCCCACCTCCTCCTCTGAGCACGCAGCTCCCCATTCCCTCCTAGAAAGCACTAGGCACCACCAACAGCTGTTTGGCAAACAAAGCAAGAGCAATATAGGAAGTCCAGAGCTAGAAACACGCACGGCCCAGCCAGGCAGCAGAGAAGCCTCTGCTTCTGGCCCCTCCCTCCCGCAAACTGCTATTGGGGGGGGGGGGACAGGAAGCCTGGTGGGCCGCAGGGAAGGGCTTCGCGGGCCACATGCGGCCCCCGGGCCGCATGTTTGAGACCCCTGGTCTAAGCAGATGGGCAACGTCTGCTTTAGATGGTTTTCAGCCCATCAGCAGACGGTGTTATAGATGGGGATATAAGCAACCTATTGGCCTGTATAACAACCCATTGACCATTTATTAAACCAGCTCGCAATTTATTAATCCTTTATCAAAAGAAAGTGGGACACCTCAAGGTTTATAAAGAGCTGTGAAATTCTTGGACATGTCATGTGCAGCCCGTAAAAATTCCACTGACGTTCTGCTGTTGTAAATGGGCGTGGAGCACACGTCGGGGTGGGTGAAGGGAGTTTGCTTTACCTTCCATCCTCCGGCAGATTGATTCTCCTGCCTGCCACACAATTGCACAAATCCATGCCGGTTCATTACTTTAGCACTCTCAGCAGGTTCTCCTCGATATGTAATTTACTCGGCTGTTTACGGCAGGGCTGCCGTTGACCTTACACGCTTTATTTTTAGTTTCTGAATTCAGAAGTTGCCCAGATGTAACACGCACGAGCTCGATCCAGGATTAGGAGAGAGATGACTTCCTCTCCACCCTAAGCCATATGGCGTTTCATTAACAGATCAGCCTCTGAAAAGGAAGTTTCAGGAGACCGGAATAGACGCCTTTGCCAGATGAATTTGTAGGGGCCCTAAATTCTGACCTCCGATCACTATAATTATGGACTTCTGTGGAGTTCCTCCTGATCTGCACCAGGGTGAGACAAACTAGCGCCTGCTGCAGAATCAGGCTCTGGAATTTCAGCTTTCACCATAACACATCTCTCATCTTCAGGGGCGGGAAGAAATCCTTGAAAAGGTTATCCCTGACTGCACCCAGCACTGGGACACCTGCCTGAGACCTTCCATGATGGCCACCAGCTTGGCAACACCAGTGATTGAACTGGGGACCCGTAGAGCTAGTGGGGCTAAAGAGCCAGGGTCTCAGATCAGGCCACGTGAGAGCCCCACACCCTCTAGGGAGAACCCTAAACCATACTGATTGGCTCCTGGATCATTAGCTCTGAGAAGCATGAACTGCATCCATTCATAGCCATGGACTGTTGACTCTGAAACCTAATAACACACGGAATGACCGAAACATGTTTCTGGATACTGGATCTTGAAATACAGGGTTAGAGTTTGCTGAGATCAATGGGACTTACTGTACTAGCGACATGAACGGAACCGGCAACTGCTCGTGAGTAAGGATGCACCGGTTCTGAAAGGGAAAATGAGTTAACGAGAGCAGGCGGAAGAGGAAAGAGGCTTGGAAACGAGGCCCTGACATCCAGAGGGGGCTGCAGAATTGAGTGTTGTTATTGCAGGGCCGGTAGGGAATGCATATATGTATTGATGCTAGACAGAGCATCGGACACGTCAAAGCTCGTATAAACCAAACTAAAAATGCCTCTGGCTAATGTTAAACCCCCTCTTTATTAGGATAACCCTGTCCAAAGCTGACATTAACCAGGGCCGTCATTAACCAGCTGATCGTTAGGAAAGGGATTTTATAGCAACACGGGAGGCAATGAGAGAAACGCCCACTGAGCTCCACACCAGAGCGTGGGAGCCACTTCGGTCCCCGTCCCCCCAATGCCCTTCCCAGCAATCCCAGCTCACGTCAAAGGAACACAGCAGGAGAAAGAGCAGCCGCTCCCTGGTCACGTAATTGTTAACCTGCTCCTGGCGCTCTCCAGCTGGAGGCCTCTGCCCCTGGTTAAGCAATACAGACCCAATTGTGAGCACCCTTGCACGGCTGTAAATCGGGAATGGCTTCATGGCAGTCAGTCGGGTAGCTGGTGTCAGAGAGGAGGTCAGGCCCCCTGAGCTCAGACACACCAGCAGGAGCGAGGAGGTTCACGCCCGCCGATCAGTGGAGTTACTCTTGCAAATCAGGAGTAGAGGGGGAGAGGAGGTTTTGAGCTCTGGGTAAATGTCATATTTCACACCACAAAAATCTGCCAATGGAGCCAGGTTCCCGTGCCCAGCGCGAGATGCCAGCCGGTCCCTGCAGAGAGCGAGTGGCCAAGAGCCAAAAGAGAGGGAAAACATAAAACCAGCGGTCCCTGGTATGCAGAGACGGGAGCCTTCTCTGCAGTCTGATCCTCGTTACAAACACTGGGCCTTATCCTGCTTTCCTGGAGCTGCCGAACCGCCAATCGCAGTTCCTGGGAATCTCAAAGAAGAAAGGATCAGGCCCCCTGGCAAGCAATAGAACAGTCCGCTTGGATCACATTCAACCAACAGCGCTCAGGGGGGTGAGGTGGCCACACTTTGCTCTGAGTCCCCCTGCAGCTGGGATCTCATTGCTGAAAGGGTTAAAGCAGTTCACACCTCTCCAAGCTGACCTTTCAGGTAGTCCGGCCCTGCTGCTTGGGGAGGGTTGTGCCTTTTGAAGTCCTCGGAGGATGCCCCTGGGGGGAAAGACGGGCGTGGCCAGGACTGCAGCCTGTATGTTAGAGGCAGCGCCACCAGCTTTCTCGTACCAGAGGCTGCTGCGGCAGGCGGCCGGCTGGCTCTGACTTCCCTGCAGGCGGAGGATGGGCGTGGGAAGTGGCAGAGTAAGCTTGGCTGGGCCTCCCTCTCCGCACCTGTATCATCACTGGGAGAGATTCCAGTGATTCCAGTGATGCCGGACAGCATCACACGACCTACGACGCTGTTGCCCGGAGGAAAAAAAAAATACAGGCCAAAGCTCGGTCCCCGAAATCATGCGGTGAGGTCACTGCACGTGCTCAGAGATTTTCGAGCATCAAGACAGCTGATGCTGCCCACCCACGCTTCCCTTCTCCGCCCGAGAGCCGCGAGCTGCATGAGGAAGACTGATGGATAAGACGCCGGCCTGGGAACCCTGGCGATCTGGGGTTAGTTCCCGCTTTTGCCACAGACTGACAGTGTGAGCTGGGGGTGGCCTGTAATAACCTCAGACTGGATGATCTCGTGATCCATCTGGCCGGGCTCTCCCTGCCTCATTTCCTCTGTGGAAAGCAGAACAGTCCCTTTCTGGGATTGATCTGTATGCCCTTGAGAGCAGAGACCGTCCCTTACTAGTTGTACGTACAGCACCTAACACGTGGGCCCCTCACTCTGTAGGAGATCTCCAGGTGCTAACTGAATACAGAAATAAAACGTAACTAAGATATACTGACCATTTCACCCACAGGCAACAGCTGTGTAAGACACTGGGGTGGGGCCAGAAAAGTCACCCGCCTTGCAAAGGTCCGTGCTAAGCCTTCCGCTTCTTTCTTCACAACTGCTCCCGTCCCGTGGGCAATATCTTGGGGTTATTGCCCCCGAAGCCTGGAAGGGAAACAATGGTAACGATCAGTGAAGCCAGCCCAGAGCCGTGTGACTTTTATAAGCGGTATTACAGTCTTCCGTCTCGCGGAGGCTGTGAAGGGGCAATAACTCTCCTTCAGGCCGCCACACCCAGGACCCGGGCCTTTCGTTTGACACCCGGGCAACAGAGCTGAAGGGAGCGTGGGTACACTGGTGTGAACAGGGGCATAATTTGGCTCAGTGAGTCGACAGATGAGGGGCCCTGAGACTCGCTTGGGGCAAGGGACAGAGAAGCAAAGGAAGGAGGAAGCTGGGAACCAAACTGTGTGTGTGTGTGTGTGTGTGTGTGTGTGTGTTTGTGTGTATGTGAGTGAGTGTGTGTGTGTTTGTGTGTGTGTGTGTGTATGTGAGTGAGTGTGTGTGTGTTTGTGTGTGTATGTGAGTGAGTGTGTGTGTGTGTATGTGAGTGAGTGTGTGTGTGTGTGTGTGTGTGTGTGTGTTTGTGAGTGAGTGTGATGATCTACAAGGGAGTTAATCACCCGGAGAGACAGTGCCAGCAAATGACAAGTGAGGCGCCGCACTCAAGCCACGCACGCGATAGATGTGGTAACCTAAAATACACCATGAGTCAAAACAAGCCAAAACACGGGCTCTGCTCTTCCACCGCCGCCGCTTAATCACCGGGAGTGAACGGGGGAACCCGCTCGGAGTCCCTGAGGAGCCTGGTGGGTGGCCGGGAACGCCGCTCAGCTAAAACCACAGCAGGGGAGCACGCCGGAAGCGGGGCGCGCTGCTTCACACTTCGGAAAGAACTGGTTTCCGGGCCTGGGACCAACTGGCCCCTAGGCCAGTCCTTGGGCTGGAGAAGGGGGGGGAGCTTCTGAGGAGAACGGTTCCAGGAGCAGAGAAAGACCAACAAGCCCTGCCTGTCATACGAGCGTAACTCAGCGCTGCCAATCCCTAGAGACCGAGACCCCAACCCACAGGCCAGATGTAGCAGGGAGAGCAGCAGAACAGGGCTCCACCACCCCGCCTCCGCCCGCGCCCCAGGGAACCGACCCCCGTTCGGTCCCTGGGACCTTGCTGACTCTCCGGCCTGCCTGCTGACTTGTCCCACCGCAGCAGTGGCTTGAAGAACGAGGAGAACGGGTGGCACCTTAGAGACTAACGCATGTATTGGGACATCAATTAGTCTCTAAGGTGCCACACGTACTCCTCGTTCTTTTTGCTGATCCAGACGAACACGGCTGCCTCCCTCAAAGCGCTGGCTCGGTGACTTGGAGACCTGTCGGCTAAGGAAGGGACCGGGAATAACAGACAGCTCACGAACCCAGACCTTGTGCCAGGTCCTCAGCTGGTGTCAGCTGTCGCTGCATGGAAGTTAATGGAGCGATGTTTTTACACCAGATGAGCCTCTGGTCTTCAAGGCAGCCCTCCTATTACCGTGCTCTGAGCCAGCTGGTGCTCCGGCCTGCCTCTCCGAACCCAACCTCCCCGCTTTTCCAGCACAGCGCATCTGTGTATTCCCAATGCCAGCCTGCCCATGTATAAATCTAGCTGACGCCTCTCCTAATATACACCCTGCTTCTCCCTCTGGTCAGCAGCCCCCCTACAGTCGGAGAGTTGGAGGCACAGTTACAGTCGGACGAAAGGGGGTAAGTTTCATTAACAGCAGATGAGGAGTCTGATACCGGGCTGATATACCAACCGGCTTCCATGGAGTGACTCCTGCTGGGAAACAGATAGTGGGATAGAGCATCGGACCGGTACGCACAAGATCCCCAGGCTATTCCCAGCCTACAGGGTGCCCTTCCCCCTCCGTGCCTCAGTTTACCTCCTCGGTCAAACAGGGCAGATGCTATCGCCCTCCTTTGTCAAGTGCCGTGAGCGCCAGCGGTGAAGGGAGCTTGGTGTTATGGGGCAAGCGATATAAGTACGTGCACCGAGTTGCCGTGGGCCGTGAGCAGTCACAAAGCAGGGTTATGTTTATGGACATAATACTTTCAACTAAAAGCCTCCACCATCTGTTCCCGGAGCCCCTAATTGTGGCTGCAAAGAACAGGCAGCAAAGCGCAAGCGCTCAGCAGTGAGACGAAAGGGACTGGAGCCCTTCGGCCCGAATCCCTCCTCGCTTGCGGCTGTTTCCCACCGCGTTAATCCACCGACGTCAAAGCGGGCGACTCCCGATTTACACCGAGGCTGATCGTGTATTTCATGTGCCTATTGGGAAGGCCAACCCACAGGGGAACAAGACCTCCACTTTTTTTCCCAAGGGGAAATGGTTTGACCTGAATTCTTCACTCTGCTGATCACCCACGCGATGGGCCAAGTCCTCCGCTGGTGTCAATCAGCATAGCTCCATTGAGGCCAACCGAGGGCTTTACGCCAGGAGGGGATCTGGCCCTGTAACCACACTCCCACCTTTGGTGTGACATTTCCAGCTGTTCTGGGTTAATCCGCCTGAGCAATTCAGGAAAATGATTAACTTGCTTTTTATAGAGGGGGTTTGCGGGCTGGTTGGAGCCGCTATTTCTCAGAAAGGGTGAACAGCTTGGGCGGTAAATATTTACCAAAGGGAACACCCCTTCTCTTCCATCCTCTCCCTAGGGATATTGCATCACAAGGAAACCTGCGCTAGGAACTACCACCATTAGCAGCCCTAATTTGAATCCTCTGCTTTAACTAACCAGGCTTTGCATTTCTGTAGCATCCCCCACCTCCCGCCCTGGCACCTCAAAGTGCTGCAGAAACACGAATAAATTAAGCTTCACCCTATCTCCCCTTGGCCCAGTTTTCCCCAGCCTCAGATGGGGAAACTGAGGCACAGCAGGGCTAAGGCTCACGTTTTCCTAAGTGGCTTCTAATTATGGATGCCCCAGACATGCAGGGCCTGATGTCAGGGGGGGCTGGGGGTGCTACGCACCTCTGAATAGTCAGGGTACCTCAAATGGGGACGCCCCAATCCACCACCTTTGACCAGAACTAAATTCACTTTAAAAAAAACAGAGTAGAGTGACTGTTATCTGCACCCCCTCTTTGAATGTTAGCTGCTAATGCTGTACCGAGGTCGGAAGACATGACCAGGGCCTGTCTTAGAGCAGTGGCGAGAAACAAATGCCCGAGTGATCCAAACAAATAACTCGGGGAGAAGGATGGTTCGATCCAGGATTTGGCTCTGTCCCAGAACTGGATTTAAGGAGAGCCAAATAAACCCGGGACCGGATCCTCAGCATCACTCTCCCGACACCCTCTTTTCCTCCGGGGGAACCCCGGGAGCGGTGCCGGTTTACACCAGCGGAGGAGCTAGTGGAACGCAGGAGGATAAAGCCGCGGGCAGGCATGGCAGGGCCAGGCGGGATGGACGCACCGCGACAGGTGGCGACGCGAGACGTGTTCCCGGGGCTGCTCTCGGTGAGCGGAGCGGGCGGAAGACTCCGGCGGGCTGTCTCCAGAGCTCAGACAGAGCGACTCCCGAACGGAGAATGCGCTGCCTATCCAGTCTGTGCGTGGCAAGGCGGCAGGATAATCCGGGGGCATAACAAGAGAGCTTTTGTGAAATAAAGAAGCGAGGAAGGTCGGGGAGAGAAGCCCCCCTGCAGGGGACGTTTCCACCGCTCAGGGAGGACTGAACTGCCAAGACTCTCACCGCCCCGCCCCCCCGCGCTATATTTAGTTTGTTTTCATTTCTCTCCTTTCCATTTGGCAGCTGACATGGCGAAAGGGAATTTTAGGCAGCCCAGGCGCAACAAAACCGGCAGCTGGCGAGGAAACCGCCCGCTGGCCGGGGAGCGGGGCGGGGGTGTCAGGAGGGCTGGTTTAACCCCAAGCCCCAGCCCAGAACTTGCTGTGGAACTCAGCCCTGTCATAGGAAAGGTCCACTACCCTACGGCATGAGTTCTGCCCCTAAATTACATGGGACCCGACCATTGCAAGGCTGGAGAGAAAAGACGTTTTAGTGGTTGAAGCAGTAGCTGGAGACGAGGGTCCAATTCCCCTCTGCCACAGACTTCTTCTGTGACCTTGGTCACGTCACCTATGTGCCTAAATATCTGGGAGGATCGGGGGCTAAGTCTCTCTGTTCCTCGGCTCCCCCTCTGAGAAATGTCTTTAAAGGGCGGCTGTGAGGATAAACACAGTAAAGATTATGAGGCATTCAGATACCACGGTCCATGTAGCGACCTAAGACACGATGTTTTTCCTGCAACCATAACGTCTTGTGATTTGATCTCGCCACAGCCAAAGCAGGGTCCAACCTGCACAGGGTTGCCATGGGAGATTGCCAACAAACCCCCTTCTTTGCCATAGCCCCACACCATGTGTGGTCATGCACACCCATGCATCACTGGCCACTAGCCAGAGGGTTCCCTGGCCTAAGGGACTATAGCAAGTGGGTACGTTGGGGGACTGTGGTCGCTAGAGCGGTGAACACCAGACGAATCCTTGGAAGACCTGGGTTCTGTTCTTCCTATGGGCTTGCCGAGTGACCTGCTCCGTGCCTCAGTTTCCCCATCTGACAAGTGGGATGATAAGTCTCCCCCTCGGGTGTAAAGCATTCTGAGATGTATGAATGAAACGTCCTAGATGAGAGTGGGAGGATAGCACGGAATGAAGAGCCATGAGTCTGCAGTGAGGAACGGAGCAAGACAAAGCCCCTCACCTACCTGCCCTAGCTCTTTTACGTGTTACCCCGCATCATGGCCAGCCAATCCAGGAGCCTGTTGCAGGTACTTGGCCTATGCCCCCCTAATGAAGCTGGCTCATTGGCTGGCGGATATGCCAGGGCAGCTCAGAAGCTGGTTGAGAACCTGGAGACCCGAGTGGATTCCCTGGGCCAGGAGTCCAGCGGGGCTGGGAGAATGAAACCTGTCTCCATTTTTTCTAACTGATTTGGAGGCTTGGTTGCCATTGCGTTTGGCGGCGACGGGGGACCCATATCGCTCTGAGGACTTTGAAAATCGCAGCCAGAGGGAACCCATGTTAGAAGCCTCTGGAAATTCCCCCCAGTAGATCTTTCCATGCTTGATTCGATTACCGGTTTAACCCAACCACCACTGTCAGAATCACCCCTGCTCAGGAAGGGAAGGCTTCAGCCAGACCTGTTTACCAAACACCTTTCCCTGGCACAGCTGCAGGCTGAGCCGTCTAATCAGGTCACGGACCCCTCCTTGTTCCTGCCCACGGTCAAACCTGGGGAGGTCACGCTGCCTCCGAGCCCAAGGTTTCTGCCACTTTCCACTTGCTCCTGTTACCAGGGGCCTCAGCCGCAGCTGCCGATTGGCTGAGCTGGCGGCTGGCAAAGAGGGAGAAAACGCAGCAAGAGGGAACGAAATCGGTGCTGTGGGGCTGGAGGGTCACAACTAGCAGGGATCTGAAGGGAGAGCACTGGCCCTGGAAGTCACTCAGTCTCTCTGTGCCTCGGGTCCCCCCAGCCAGGTGTAAAACAGAGGATACCTGCCTTGCCTCAGACCTGGGGAGTGTCTCTTATTACACGTTTGTACAGTGCCTAGCACAAGAGGGGGCTTGATCTCGGAGGAGGCGTCCGGATGTCCAGGTCCTACAAGGAATAAATGATAAATCAACGTGGCCTGGTCTGGGCCTGAACCACCACCAGCTGCTGCCAATGGACGCAAAGACAAGCATAAACTACCCCCACCCTATTTCACTGACCCCAGGTTAAATACTCAGATGAGGCTGCATTTATGGGGCTGAATTCATCTGTCAGTTACATCCCTGCCACCTCACTGACGCATGGCTCAGAGAATGGAGCCGACAGAGACAGACGATAGGATACACAGGCTTAGCCCGACGTGCCAGACCATAGTTCCGTGCGTGGAAAGAAAAAAAAAGAAGAGGCGTTTTAATTGGGATCATTATGCGAATTCGGGAGATTTTCCAGTAAATACAGAGCACAGGCACGAGCCAGGTTTTGTTGAGCTGAGGAGGGCAGCCAAACATATGCGTCGTGACTTAAGAGTCTGAAACGCACCAGGAAGAGGGGACGCCGCAAAGGCGCACACACGCCAGCCTTCGCTAGAAGCGATGGGGCTGAAAAGGCACCAGCTGCTTACATATGTCACAGGCTTGACGGGGAGATCGTCGCTAGACTGTTGTCAGGAGTCACCCGAGCTTGTTAAAAAGGTGTCTCTTCACTGCACAGTAAACGCCGCTGACCGGCACCAGGTTAGCCATGCCAGGGTGTGCAAAGCCCGAGCCCAGCGACCGCAGCGTTCCCCCACCGGTCGACAGGACTCTGCGGGGCTGAGCCGCTCGGTGATTCTTTCCCAGCGAGTTGTGGGAGAACTCGTCGGTCCCTCTGGGCACAGGGGAGGGAGGAATTGTGGGAAGGCCCTGGAGGACTCTCCGCACGGGTGTGGTTTAGCCAGCGTCCTCACTTACCAGCGGAACCCAGGGTTTAAACCAGCCCCCCAGCCATGCCAGCTAGCCCGGGTTGAAAACACACTGAACTCGAGAGAGAAGGTGGGGGGAGGTTAGTAGCGTCAGAGCCCAGATTAATTCTGCAGTGAAGACAGACCTTGGGGACAGGACTGGACGGCTGTGGGGGGGCAGGACTAGGAGCTCCCCTCTGCTTAGCGACGAGAAGGACCTAGGCTATCTCCTCTGTGGTCGGAGCAAGAGGAGGGCTCCTTCTAGCATGGCCAGGGGAGAGTGAACAGCTGAAATTCTAGGCCACTTCTGGACCGCCGCCTCCATCTCTTTCCACATATACCAGTAGAATTACCTGTGACTACTGTTTAATCCTTTTTTCTCATAGCTTTCTCCCGAAATCTGAGATTAATAACATACATTTGCTCCGTTTGGCAGCTATTATTAATAGGCGAGCACTGCAATGTCTCTTCTGGTACACTGGACACGACAGACCAAGAAAATAAGAGTTATTGTAAAAGCTGCTTTGATCAAGAAAACATGTAGAAACCCTTTGCCTATTTAGATTGTCAACTCTTCAAGACAGGGCCTCTCTCTATGATGCAATGCAATATAGTGCAATGCTAGGTGTATGCACAGCCCCAGCACAGCTGAGGCCTCTTAGCACGACTGTAATTCAAACAATAAATCTATTCCTCTCTGATTGTTAGACGCCAAGGCCAGTGGTTTCTGAGAATGGATCTGTTCAGAATTAGGGTGACCAGAGAGCAAGTGTGAAAAATTGGGATGGGGTGGGGGCTAATAGGACCCTATATAAGAAAAAGACCCCCAAATCGGGACTGTCCCTATAAAATCGGGACATCTGCTCACCCTAGTTCTGACTGCAGCGTAGCTTCACTTTTTGTAAATTACACAAGGGGGCGTTAGACAAATTACCCAGATGATAGGAACAATGATTATAGTAATTACGCATAAACAATCACAAGGGAAAGCCAGCAAGAGCCCTGGGCAAAGAGTAGACTAGATCCTGTAGCAGCCCGAGCTACTTGGGTGTTCATATATTCCAGTACACCACAGGCCCAGGACTAATAACACATCACAACATTTCGGGTGGCAGTCTCGCTTTCGCGGAGTCCTACAATCCGAACAGACAACATGGCTGCAACCAGAGAACAGGCGGCCTGGCTCTTTTCCAAAATTCAAGCCTTCTGCCTGGGGGACACCACCCGGTGTTTAATTTGCTAGTGTCGTGTGAAGATAGATACACCCGGCAGCACTGCGCCTCGTCTTCCATACACAACTTCCATGCGACTTCCCTCCTGGGCCAGGCGGGACGTTGTTTCAGACGAAGGCGACCAACCAGCCAAGAAAGAGGAAGTCTCTGTGACGAAGGGAGCCGAGTGTCCCACGGCCCGGAAGCCGGACTTCTGACCTGTCAAAGGGAAAGCAGAATCCCATGCCCCATCCGGGAAGGACTTGAAAGGGAGGCCCAGCCCAGGTAGCTGTTAGAAGGGAACGAGGAGGACAATAAAACCCCCTTAATTGGGCCGTAGGAGGGTTTGCCCAGCTTGGGCAGACTAGCCTAGCTGGCCTAGCGTGGATAAATGCCCGCACAATGGCACAGCTGTGGCTCACGGGGCCAGCCAGAAGGGAGTCATGAGCTCAACGCTCTTAGCTCCAGGAGCCTTAGGAATCAAAAGGCCACGCCGAGGCCCCTTGGCCTGAACGCTAGTCTCCCTCCCTCCGCAGACTGGCTTCCGCCGTAAGCTGCAGCTGTAGGGAACGGCTGGCCCACGCGTGACCGTGGAGCCCGCACCCACGGCGCGAGGGAAGGGACGGTGCCGAAACGCAGCAGGGCCCGGCGGGGAGGCAGCAGCCCCAGGAGAGAGCGGCTCGCTACGGTTTATTTTGAACAGCTTTGCCATCTATTTTTAGCCCCGCTCCCAGCAAGCGAAAATGAGCGGCTGTAAACGGGGGAGCGTTGGCCAGAAGGCTGCTCAGTCGAGGCAGGAAGGACCCATCGAAGGGGGAGCTCTGAAGAGGGTTTCAGCCAGGGTGGGGGAGACACAGACGGGACATTTCAATCCTGTTCCCCCTGCCGAACAACACTCAGGCCCCACGTATCAGACACGGCCCCTGGATCAAACAAGCACCGAAGGCGATGTGGCTCCTTACGGCTAAGAGCCCCAATACACCTGGATGTTGGGAGATCGGATCTTCCCGGGGCTGGAGGAGGAAATGCAGCCTGTGTCCCAGGAACGCCGAACGTGGGGGGACGCAGGGAACGCTGCTTTGGGGGACTGCCTCCAAACGCAACACAGTCTAGTGGACAGAGCACTGGGCTGGGAATCAGGAGACCCGCAAACAGGAGGGGGCGAAAGCCAAAGAGGAGCGCCTCCCCTTCCCCACCCCCACCCACCTGCCAGAACAGGTAGGACCCAAATCTGCCCCCCCCCACCCCGCTGCTTTATTCCCAGCATGGCTAAGGCTGTCACGGAAGAGGTGGCTTCCCCTCAAACCCACGTCATAACAACCTCCCAGCGGAGCGACGGCAGCCTGTTTGCGTGGGCGGCTGCCACTGAAACAAACAATGCAATTACCTCCCGGGGCCGGGACGCTGCACGCCAGCCAGGGAGCCGGCTGCCAGCGGGGTGGGGGCCCTGGTGCGCCCAGCAGCCAGCGTACTCAGGGGGGCCCTTACCGATCGCTCTGGGCTGCCCTGGCCTTTACAAGCCCCTTGCCACCGTTTGCACCAGTTTCTTAGCTTCATAAACCTTCTGGCTGTTCCGGGGCCCCAGGCGGGAGCCCGGATCCATTTCCCAGACTCTAGGGTGACCAGACAGCAAAGGTGAAAAATCGGGATGGAGGTGGGGAGTAGTAGGAGCCTATATAAGAAAAAGACCCAGAAAATCAGGACTGTCCCTATAAAATCAGGACATCTGGTCACCCTATAAGGCTCTACCACTCCAGCTACAAGGGTTAAGTCTTCTAACCAAATTGCCAACTCATATCTGGCTCAGTTCATTCCACATGGTTCCGATGGAGAGTCACAAATCAACTCCGGCTTGCGAGCTTTCAAGGAACTTCGGAGGTCGCAACTGTACCCAGAATGAGGAGGGTCTGGGGTTGGTTTCATGGCAAATATTTTGCGTGGTTCCCATAGGGCCCCTTGCAGCTCTCCAGAGAATCATAGAATCATAGACTATCAGGGTTGGAAGGGACCTCAGGAGTCATCTAGTCCAACCCCCTGCTCAAAGCAGGACCAATCCCCAACTAAATCATCCCAGCCAGGGCTTTGTCAAGCCTGACCTAGCATGTCTCTTGGGTCTTCGCTCTAAGCTCCGGGCACTTCCACTGATCGCTGAAATCTCCCCTGATCCTGGGTAGGATTGGAAACCTGAATCCTGACACGCAACACTGGGCTCTAACCGCTAGACAATGCTGCTTCTCTGCTCCTTAATGTCACCATCTTAACGTGCACAGGAGGGGAGAATATTTCCTTGAATGCAGGATGTGGTTTAATAGTTGTTATTAGAATTGGGTTATTTTGTGCTAGGGGGGAAAAATTGCTCTCTGCTCTAGGTCTTTAAAAAATGAAATGTCAGGCAGGCTGAGTCATGTCCCTTTGTGCCAGTCTGTGCAGGAGAACGTAACCCTTTGATAGCTGGTCCCAAGCACAGTTCTGGTGCAGGGAAGGCTTGCTAGTTTGTGTAGTCTTCCCCGTGGGACGAGCCAACGCAGGGAAAGAATATTGCCTTTGGATTTCAACTCCACATGGTACAACGCACAACGCCGTAACATGAGGACATCAGGATCGTTAGAGCTGGGAGAATAGTTTTGGCCAAATCAAAGATTTCCAGCAAAAAAATGCTGATTTGTCAACACCAAAACAGTCCACAGAGACCGATTCCTAATTCTGCTAGACACTAAAAATCACAGTCTAAGGGCACTGAATTTATGGGTTATTACAACGCTCTGTAACCCCCGATTTTGTCCTAAGATTGCAAGGGGGCTAACAGACCATGTCATCTTGAATGGCCTCATACCTGTGTGAACTACTTATGCTAAACAATCAAGTCCACATTGTATTTAGCCTTGACAGGCTGAGGGCTGGTCTACACTGGTCGACGCTGTCTAACCCTAACAGTAGATCTCCTCTTCTCCCTTCCCACCCCGATTAGCTCCACAGGGCAGCTGCTGGAGCTTTGCAGACAGTTTCGGGTCGGGATCACGCGCGGGGCGGGACGCAGGCTGTTACACCAGACATGGGCATCGTTTCCTTTCTGGTCACTCTCTCTCTCCGCAGGTTGGCACCATAAAGCAGGTGCCAGGCTGCAGAGCGGAGATAACAGAGCCCATTAATTCCGACCGGGCTGGGAGGACAGCTCGTTAGCGGCCGGAGGGGAGACGAATGGCTCCCTTTGTTCCTGCCATTTTCCTTCCCTGAACGGTGACCTTTCTGGAAGAAAGCCCCCGGCTAGGGGAATGCCAACCCCTTTGCGGGGGGAGCATCCAGGCTGGCACGTGTACCATTCAATTGTGCTGCCTCCCCCCCAGGACACCTTCCCCACCAGAGCTGCTCTCCCAGCCTGTGGGCTTCTCGTGAAGAGTCCAGGGCCCTGTCCAGGTGAAGCCCCATCTCCTCTGGCCAGAAGGAACATCTCAGGCCAATTTAGGGGCCCGATGTGGAGTCCTAGCGCCTGAGACAGCTCCCACATTCTCCCGCATGCAAAGGGGCCCCCTTGTAGGGGAGGCGAGAACACCCCCATTGAAGAAGATCTAGAGCAGCACTGGCAACGGATGGGTGGTTGGACGGTGAAGACAAGAGCCTGTGACTCAAGAGTCTGGCTGTGAGGCCTACCTCTGCCTCATCGTTCCTGTGTGAATGGGCACGTTCCTCGGGGCCAGAATTTCAAACCTACAGTACTTAGGTGCCGCCTGCGTTTGGAAAATCCTATCTGCCTCTCTAGGCCCGTTGAAAATCCGGCCCTTACTCGCTCTTGGCCTCAGGCCCCCCGACTGCAAAATGGGGAGAATGATCCTTCCTGTGTCTGGCTGGTCTTTTAAGGGGCACGGACGGTCCCTTCCTACGTTCGGGCAGCACCCCCGGGGGGCTCCTCCCTGCGACGGGCATTGACAGCGGCACGGGGGTAGCGACCTGCGTCGGTGCGGCAGAACCGCTGTGGTGAACGGTGGCTGGGCCGTGACTGGAGGATGCCGTAGTGCTGTTTATACAGGTCATTCTCTCCTGGGCCTTGCTACCTTCTCCGGCAAGGGGCTTGGCCGGTTTAATGGGCCCCTACAGCTCACGTTTCCCGCACGAGCCCAGTGCACAACCGTCCCCGTGCGACACAGAGCCAGGAACGCCTCCACGTCTTGCTCACCTGTGGAGGGCCGAGCCGGGTGTCGTCCAGCTCCTGGGAGCCGCGGTCGCTCCTCTCCTGCTGCGGTGGGAGAGGCGCAGGCGGAGCGAGCCCTGAGCGAGCTACGGGAGAGGTCGGCCCGTCCCTCTCCCACGTTATCTGGGCTCCCCACCAGGCGGGTTTCTCCTGGAAGGCTTCGAAGGAGGCCAAGGCAGGCTGAGAGCAAGAGGGGAGAGCCCAGGGCCCATTAGTCCAGGTCTTGCCCTGAGGCGTTTCCAGACCAAGGAGTGGGGGAGGGGAAACAGAGGCCTACTGAAGGACAGGCCCAGATCCACACAGGCAATTAGACACCTTAAGCCCCGGATTAAGCGCCAAGGATTCGGGTTTTCGGCTCCCCGGTTTGGCCCCGTTGTGATCCAAGCCCCCTGCTGAGCTCCGACCAGCCCCGTGGCCACACTGGGCCAGACAGAGCGAGACTGTGGGGCTTAGACAGCCTGGCTTAAGTCCCTGGTTTGTTTGTTAGCCACAGTGGAACAGCTTCACCAGAGAAACCGGGGGGACCCCCCCCCCTTAGGATACCCCATAGCCTAGTGGTTAGAGCACTCACCGGCGGGGTGGCAGATCCCCCCCCTCTACAATCCTGTTGTCTTGCCAGAGGGGGAATTGAAGCGGAGACTCCCGGGCCCCCAGCCAGTGCGCTTATCACTGGACTAAAACTTATAAGGCAAGCGCCGACTCCTGCCCCGTGGCGTGGGGGCGAGGCCGCCGCCTGGCTCGTTCCCACAGACCTCGACGCCGCGGGGCTGGGTTCCTGTTTGTGGCTCGCTAGTGGAGTCTACAGGGGCCTCCCTACAGCCTGGCCCCAGGCCCCTGTCTCTGAGGCAGGGCTTGGATCGCCGCACCCCACAGCTGGGACTAGAACCCACGGCAGCCGATTTCTAGGGGAGGGCTCAAACACCGCATCACGCCGGCTCTCCCGCTCTGGACATGAAGCTGCGTCCCTGCTGCCTCGTAACACACGGGTCCTGCAGGCAACAATTAGCCAGGCCATTTTGCTGAGGCTGCCGCAGGCTTTTGAACCTGGCTTACAGCGCAAGCGAGAGCATCACCAGCACCACCCCGTGGGCACGGCAGGAGCCTAACGATCCTCTCGGAGCTGGCACTGCAATTAGCGGGGAGCGACGGCTGGCCCTCCCCCCCTTCTGCCCTGTTAGGAACGGCGTTCAAAGGAGCATTTTCTTCACAAAGAGTCCTGCAGAAACCAGGAAGGGTCACGCCAGCGGGGGTGAGGGGTGGACGCATGGCGAGGCATGAAGGAGCGATGGAGGGGAGAAGGGATCCCATCGTAAGCTTTGCCCGACAGGCTGTTTCTCTCCCTCTCCGCACCCCGCCCTGGGTCCCCGGAAATGCCAGCGTCACGCACAGCCTGGACAACTGCCCTCAAGGGCACCATTTGCTAGGAGGCCCGGGTCATTCCCCTCTTGATTTTGATAGGTCGATATGCGCCGTTATGTCTCCCACTTTTTGCCCCCCTCCGGCTGTGCAGGGCGGGATCCAATCCCACACGACGCTCTATCCGCTGACGCAGCAACACTTCCAGGGTCAACATTATTATTAGTAGCCTATTGCACACACAGACATGCCAGCCTCGCTGTGCCGGGTGCGTCTCCCACTCCCGAGGGGCCCACTATGTGTCTTCCCTGTGGGCCCACTTCCCCCGGCCGGGGAGCACCCTCTCGGCACAGGTGAGCAGCAGTCACTGGGTATATTACACAACACCGCCGGGGGGAGCGGGAATCGAACCTGGAACCTCGGGATCTTCACGCATGAGCCACGCCCCCTTCGTTAAGGCTGCAGCACGTTCATCAGCCTCTGTGCGGCGGGCCCCGGCCCCACCAAAGGGGATCAGAGTGCCATGCTGAGTGGCTGTGGATTACACGGGCTTTTCAGATCCATGTGGCTCGTGGTGGCTTCCGCAGTGGATCCCGAAGCCCTTCGCCCCGGAGGCCGGCAGCATCGTCCCCACAGCGCAGGCACGGAGCAGGGACGTGACTGGTCCGAGGTCACCGGCAGAGCCAGGAGGAGGACCCAGGTCTCCTGGGACCCAGGCCAGGCCTCCCGCTCACCGCGGTGCCAGGTACTGTACTATCCACCCCGCACACAGCAGCCCGCCCAGCAGGACAGTGTACATCACTAAGAAGTAGGCCAGAGCTCTCTGGGCCTCCCGCAGGAGCCTGGCGACGGCTCCGGGACCACCTTTCTTTGGGATCATTGCCAAGCAGGGACACAAGGGGGCCGTGGGCAGCGCTGGCCCTATGCCGTGGAGTGGCCCGGTTGGTTCGGGGCACGCTGGAGGCAGACTTTAGCGTTGCTCATGGTGCTGTCTCGGGGCTGGTCCTCAGGCGGTTCTGGTAGTTCCCTGCTAATCTAGAAAGAAAGACAGACATATGAGTAGGGTTCCCAGGCTGCAGTTTTGCTTCCTGCTCAGCCCCAGCAGGCAGGCGCAGGGGGCTAGAGACTGGGGCTGGGGTGCCGTCCCTGCTCTGCCACAGACTTCCTGCATGACCCGGGGCAAGTCACTTAGCTGGACAGAGATCTTCAGCTGGGGGGGAAGGGGGGGAAAGGGCCATGGCTCCGTTCAAGTCAGCAGAGTCTTCCGATCGCCCCGCCCCAGCATGGATAAGCAGCCACCCTCCTTAGCTCTGCTAGGCACCCACTAACAATCCAAGACACCTGAGATGGAACCCAGATCTCCTGCAGCCCCGCCCTGGGCTTTAACCACTAGGCCATGCTTCCTCAAGCTGTCACGCCCCTCCTCCTCCCTTGCTGTTAGCCAGCTTGAGCCTCCAGCCCTTTTGTCTCTCTGCCGCCATGGTTTCCTTTCATCCATTGTCCTCTCCTAACAGGCTGTGTACACACCATGGTGCCCAGACAGGCAGGCAAATCAAGCCCTGCAGCTTTTGTGTCGTCCTTCCTCACACCCTTTTGTGTCGTCCTTCCTCACACCCTTTGTGCTTCAGCTTCTGGGGGGGGGGGGGGGGCATCACTCACGCCCTATCGCCGCACCCCCTCCGGGCCAGGAGAGCTTATCTCGGCGGCCTGCCCACGGACACAGGCATCCGTCTGTGCCTAGGACAGAAGAAATCTGCGGCACCGCTACAAGGGGGGGCCGTGCTGATCCATCTTGCGCCCCTATTCTACTATCAGCACCTGCCTGAAATTCACCCTTGAATGTATAACAAGGGAGATGGGGCCAGGTCCCTCTGGGGCCTGTATCAGCCCAGCTCCGCTGGCTTCCCCGGGGCGGCGCCAGTTAACGCCGGCTGTTATGAGTGGGGATTGCACCAGCTGCAGCCCAAGTTCCTAGGCTGGGGCTGTGGGAGCAAGGTCCGTAGCGTGTGCTTCGCTCATTGGGATTGTATGACCGCCCCCGTCTTAACAGGTACGACTAGGGGCTGCCCTAAGGTGACCAGATGCCCTGATTTTATAGGGGGGGGACATCCTGTCCTTTGATGGTCCCAAAGTCCTGGAATCCACCCAATGTGAGCAGGGCCTCGGAGGTTTGGGGGAGGCTAGAGGGAGAATTATTTTTCTTTTTCAAGCAGCTCAAAGTTGCAGGTGGGAGCAGGAGAAAAAACCCAAGGGACAGAGGGTTAATGAAACACACATCCCAGCGCTGGAGGCCCGGAGCAGTGGAATGTGGTTGTTGGGACCTTCCCAGCTGCTTTTTGCCCCGTCCAGCAGACGCGGAGAGTGCAGAGGGGCGTCATGGAGCAGACGTAGTGCAGGGGGTAACTAGCTTCCATTAGAACACACGGATTTACCCCTCTTCTTACAGCTTTGGCTGGGAGAGCTGGCCTGGGAATGGCCCATTGACTTGATGGGCCAAATTGTCCCTGGGCTCGGAGGGGGGAAATCTGGTCCTGGCTGTGGGGGCCGAGCGCTCGGCCCTTGACCCTGCCGCAAAGGGAAATAAGGAAATCGCCCCCGTGGCCAGTGCTCTGCTGTCTTCCTGCTCTCCAGCCTGGATGGCCCGGTCCTGCTGGGTGCTGAGGGGATCAGGAGGCTAATCGGTAGCCGTAATGCCGTGCCCCTGGCCATTGTCACCAACATGTTCACTATTGTCTCCCCGCCCAGCTAGCCACGACGGACCCGGACAGCACCATTAACACAGGGGTGAAATCCTCCCTCCCCCCCCCCCCGATTCCACATCAAGGAGTTTCCCTTACAGTGCATCCTCTGTTCTGTTTGCACAGGTCTCCATGCTCCATTCCCAGCGGGGGGGAAAAGCCACCCAATCCTATCTCCTGGGCCCGGCACCTAGCCACACTTGTCCACACTTGTTTCCCTGCAGGGTGCACAGAGAGACGCTACCAGTGCATACCACTGAGTGAGAGTCCCAGTGACCCCCAGTAAAGTGTAGACTTACCGTGGACTTGTCCGGAGCCCCGGCCAGCCCCGGCGAAGAGGTGGGTGGCTTGAAGCGGGGGGACGAGCTGCCCTCACCGGTCCCCCAGACGGCTGGATTTCCCTGCATCCCCTGTCCGCTTAGTCACTCTGACAATCATTGCCGGAGGAGACCAGTCGGTCCGGGGACTTGTCTGGTGGGCTGATCGCTCATGGATCAACCAGGGCACTTTAAAGGCGGCACAGCCTGGCAGAGTGAAAAGCGGCGGTGATTTACTGGGCCGGCTGAATGCCCCGCGTCTGCGGTGACATTCCCCACTCCCCTTTTACGACCTCCGAGGCCGTAGCCTTGGCTGCTTGGATACTGCTCCTACTGCTTTGACATGGCTCCATCTCCCCCCCCCCGGCCCCCCATGCCTCGGTGTGATCTATAGCTTGGTGTGCTGGTAGATTGTACGGCCCACGCCGCTGCTGAAAGGAGCGATTTCCGGCTAGCTGCCAAGCCGCCGTCTACCCCGCGCGCCACAGGGCAATTGCAAAGCGCCTGCGTCCAGGAACCCAGCCATGGTGCCCCAAAAGGGTCCCAGGGCGTGTGTATTCGGGAGATGCACGTTCCACGAGGGCAGCAGCCTAGACCGGTCTCTTTGCCACCTCAAAGGAGTCCGTCGGAGACGGGTGCCATTTCTAGTGGGCATGGCCAATCAGCCATCAGCTGCGGACAGCCGGAGAGGAATCCGGTGTTAGCAAGTCCCCTGCGTTCAGGACTTCAGGCTGCGACTGGCTAGCGCGTCCCACCCGCTGCGCTCAGCCGATGTTGCGCTGCAGGGAGGGGGGGTTGCATGAGTTGGGGGTGACCCCATGCATCGGTGCACTGGTGCCGCGTCTCCGCAGCTGGGCCTTGCAGGAGGCATCTCCCCCTCTGCTGTGCTGGGGAGACCCCTGCAGATATAGCGGGGTTCTACGCTGGGCCGCCAATCCCCCGCGATATGGCCCTAGCTTTTCAAGCCGTCTCCATGTGGCTGGACGTGACCACTCAGCAGCCCTTCGCCGCCGATGCCCAGGGGCTGAGTGCCAGGAAATGTTCATCGCTGGGATTTGGCTGGTTGTTTTTCCTCATTCCTCTGCATTCTAGGCCCGGCGCTACGCAAGACAAGGAACGACCATAAACGGTTGCATGCAGAGGCAGCGTGGACTAATGGAGAGGGCGCTGGCCTGGGAGCCCAGCCAGCCCCCGCTCCCTTCTCAGCTCCGATCGCTGGCCGCATAGCCTGGCCTTCAGCTGACCCTCTAGGGCAGCATGTGGCAGAGCCAGCAGACGCGTCTGGGAAGTTAGCCTGGCAAGCGAGAGTGGGGTTATGGCGTCGTGGCCTTTCCCTGCCAGGGGGAGCCGGCCTGCAGCGGGACCTGAGGGCAAGGTGGAGCCGGGGAGTGCGGGCTACCCCAAGAGTGCGGATGGGTAACATCAGGGAAAGGATGGGCCAGCGAATCTGCCTGAAGCCCCTTGTGCCGTTCAGTGAATGGGCGACAGAGATGCCCCTTGGTGGGGAAGAGATGCTGGCATGCGGGTGGCGAGTACAGCTGCCCATCACCATGGCATCTGGGCGTCAGCTGCCTTGAGCTGCGTATGGTGCCCTAGGGCTCTTGGCTTTGGGACTAAAAAAACCTCTTCACACCCTTTTGTCCACACCAAGGGGACCAAGAAAACCCTGCAGCCCCCACAGGGCCCTGTAGATTTTAACCACTTGCTCTTCAGGCTCATGGTGGGGGCGGAGGAGGGGGGAGTTCTCAGCAGACCGACCCTGCGTTTAGGGTTACAGTGAAGCAAAGTGGTCACGATCAGTGTGAGCGCCCCCAAAACTGCACAACTTCACCATCTAGTGGCCACCCTCCTCCAAAGACCAGGCAGGAGAATGGGTGCGTTTGTACCGGGGAAGCCCCACCCGCTGGGCCATGAGCCACCCCAAGAGGGGAAGCTCAGCACAGAGGTGCATCCATCCACACCCCTTCCCGCGACCCCCCACGAAGCAGATGAATGCCACCGTGCACCCTAATAAAAATACCCGTCATTGGACAAGCTAAGAAGTCTAGGCAAAGCTGGGAGAGACGCCTCTTGTTAAACATGCCTGCCGTGTCCATTATAAAACCCCGTTTTCAGTGGCTTATATCTTTGCCAAACTTTAACCATTTGGGCTGGAATTTTCCATGCCGGGTGTCGGAAAAATTCAGCAAGAACAGTTCCGCCATTTCCAAGAACGTTCTCCCCTGGTGAAAAACAGTTTCGGGGAGAAGCTCTAGAACCTTCCCGGGGCTTGAAATTTGGCAGGGGGGGTCAGGAATGTGCATCGTGGTGGGGCAAAAGAGCAGGTGAACATGCAATTAAAGGCTGCAGCAGACTGCATATGCAGAAGGGGGCACTTTTTAGCTGTTAGAAAAAGGAGGGGGAAATACATCTATTTTCCACAACTTTATATTGTTTTCCAACTGGCAAAATTAGGGAAGAGTAAGACTGTGTGAGAAAATGTGGAAAAAAACCCTCCTTTTCCAAATTTTCTTTCCTGTTTACAAGAAAAGGGGAGACTGGACGTTATCTCCCGCCCTGTGATTCTGTCACAAATTTTGCCAGCTGGAAAATTGCAGGAAAGTGGGAGAAAAAAGAAACACAGAAAAATATTGGGGGTGTAAAAATATGATTTGGGGTTTAAAAATTTATTTTAAAAAATTAAAACATGATTCAGAAATGAAATTTTTCTACCAAAAAATCATTTTTTGGTTAACCCCTGGTTTTCTAACATTTCCCCCCCTGAATCTCTTTGGCCAGCCCTGCTATTTATAATTTACCCCCCTCAAATAATTTCCAGATGAGTCACATTAGGTGCAGCTTTTCTGCCTCAAAGGGACAGATTGTTTTCACCGTGAGTCAGATGCCAAACTTGTAACCTTCCCCTGCAACACCCAACACGATGCTAAAACGGTACACCAGAAACGCGGCCGCGCCTTGCGCAGACGACCATCCGCTGGAACCCTACACCTGCCAAACTGGGCTCACCAGACTTCCCTTGTAGCCAGGGACACTCGTCAAGCTTCACAACAGTTCCCAGCCCTGGAGGAGTCAGCGCTTGTAATGACACCCGGAGGCAGGGTGTCAGTGGGGCTTGAACCTCTACTACTCTAAGGCAGGGGCAGGAGCATGAACTGCTGTGTAGGCACTACAGGGGGACAAAGAGCCGTGCTGAATTTGCATGGGTTATGCCTGTGCCGGCTGGCTCGTTACCCCTGTAGAAAGGGGGCGACGCTCCGGCCCCGTCACAGAGGAAGAGGTCAGGTCAGCGATCAGTGATCACAGCAAAACGTGTCCTTGTGACAATCGGTTTTAATGGTTTGTTTGACAAATCAAAGGAGGAACAGCCCCGCGGCCGGGGCCTGGCCTCTGTCTCTCTGGGAACGCTGGCTGGTATTTGCAGAAGCACAGAGGGGCGGGAGGGCCCCCGAGACCCAGTGAAATTCCAGGGTGCAGGGCGGCTATCCCCTTTTGGGGGGGAGGGGTTTAAGGTACCTTGCTGAGGATCCTACAAACGGCAGACAGAATCCATTCCGCCAGCACGTGGAGATCCAGTCCGGCTTCTCTGGCATTCCCATCCACTCAGCACCTGGGGGAAGCCTCCCCACTTATAAGGCTTAATCAGGGGAGTTGATGCACCTCACCTGTGGGAGCCCCCCCGGTATCTCCCGGTCTGGATTGCCAGGCCTGGCTGCAGAGGACTCTGCCTACAGCGCTGCAAGGGGCTCCTTATTGTCTGGGGTGAGCCTCTGTCTGATCACACAGGCCCGTGCCCGGTCCAGGGGGGCCGGCGGGCGGTTATGGGAAAGGGGGCACCAAAATTGGTGGCACAGCACCCCAGTGGACAGCGGGGCAGCCAGGGAAGGTGGCCGGCTGGATTCAGACCTGGGCAGCAAGCAGAGGGTAGGAGCGGCGGTCCAGCCCGGGGGGATAAGCCCTCTGGAGCCAGAGAGACCCACAGGAGGCCACTGCCACTGGGTTCAGGTACAGTCGGGTCAGGGGTGAGTGGAGGATCAGAACTAAGGAGGGCGATGTGGGGCTGGAGTATTTGGGTCTGGGGCTTGGGACTCATCTCGGCGAACGGATGCAGCGGAGGGAGGAAGGGAGGGAGCAGAAAGGGGGTCCTGGCACTGTTACTGCGGAGAAGCGGGGTTCCACCCCGGATCCCTGCCCCCGGTCACCCCCCTCCCGGTGATGTTCCTGGCATGCCCAGGCTTGGCTGGAGAGTCGGCCGTGGAGCGGGGTGGTAGCAGGGGGCGGCTGTCTCACTGGAGGGCCTCAGTTCTTGGAAGCGGGCTGGTCGTACATGTGGTGGGTGTTGTATCGCTTCACCGTCACCGGGTCCTGCTGGCCCATGATCTCCGCGCTCTCAGAAATGTCCAAACTGCCGAAGGAAGCGGGGACAGCGGATCAGGGCAGAGCAGGGGGACTCCGGGGTGGGGTGGGGGGGCGCTAGGCGAACCTAGCCCCCTGGGCCAGACACGGTGAGATTTCTGCCCTCTGATGCCGTGACTCTGTTCCACGTCAGTTTCTCTCCCTCCTAGTTCCCCCTCCTTGGGCTGGGCTCCTTCGCTGACCCCATGCCCGGGACCCAGGGTAGATTGGGGGAGGGATGGGGTATCTCCACACTCCACACAGGACCACGGCACGACCTTCACAGGCCGCATGGCGGCTCCTCCCTTCCAGTGAACTCAGTCCAGGTTTGAATCCTCACGAGAACACCTGGGTTTAACATCCTCTCCCGGGCCCCTGCAACCCCCTGGGGCAGGGGAGGAACACCAGAGCCAGGTGTCCTGAAAGCAGAGCCTCACTGGCTGTGCTAACCCCAGCGGACTCCTCTTCCCCCCCCAGGGCGCGTCCAGCCTGCGGTCCCTGGGGGCGATTTACCCGAGCCAGCTGTAACCCGCCCCTGGCCGAACTCATCCTGCAGACGGTCCCAGCTAACGACCTCCCCCTGCTATGGGGGTGTAGGGCTGGAGGGGGCTAGGGGAAGGATCGGGGAGGGGAAGGGAGGCCTCCCACGGTTCTGATCAGCCCCCGGGGCCCTGCCCCTCCCCCCCCCCCGGATGTGGGGCTCACCATCCATAGACCAGCGCGGCGATGAAGCAGGCCAGCAGGACGGCCAGGAGGATGGAGAGGATGGTGGTGATGACGATCATACCTGCGCTGCGCCTTCCGGGCCAGGTGTCAAGGGAGGTATAGTTCTTCCCTGGAAAAGGGGGGGGGGCAGTCACTGGCAGGGACCCCCCAGGGCAGGAGGAGAGAGACCCTGATGTGCTTAACTTGGAGCGCATGAATACCTCCCCTAATGGAGGGGGTGTCCTGGGACCAGTCGTGTGCTTAAAGTTAAGAGGGAGGCAGCATGGCCTAGTGGATAAAGCACAGGACTGGGACTCAGGAGAGTTGGAGTCCCAGCTCCGGCACTGACCTGCTGGGTAACCTTGGGCAAGTCATTTCACCTCCCCATGCCTCAGTTTCCCCATCATAGCATAAGGAGAATGACACTAGATTCCTTTGTGCGGGGCTTTGAGATCTGCGGGGGGAAAGCTCTCAACCAGAGGGGCACAATAAGTCCCCGGGCCAGGGCCACAGAGATGAACGCAGACATTCAGACCCTGCCGTGCCCCGCTCCCAGCTGTGTCCGGGCCCCTGACAGTCACGACACCCCCAGAGATCCGGTGGGGGCCGGGGCTTGGAGAGGCTGAGATCCGGTGGGGGCCGGGGCTTGGAGAGGCTGAGATCCGGTGGGGGCCGGGGCTTGGAGAGGCTGAGATCCGGTGGGGGCCGGGGCTTGGAGAGGCTGAGCGACTTGCCCGCGGTCACCCTGGGAGCTTGCGGCAGAGCTAGGGACTGAACCCAGTTCTAAGCCACCATCCTTCTGCCCCCTCCAGACGCCCCCCCCCTTTTGTGTGGCCGCCCCACTCAACAAAACCTCTCTGGCCTGCCTGCTGTCCGGGGCCAAACGCGCCTCCCCCCGGCACCTGCTCATGCGTCACCTCCTCAGCTGCAGGCGGCGCGACCCGCAGAACCCTGGTACCGCCCGCGTCTGGCGGCCGGTCAGTTACCTGTTTTCAGCGTGAACGGGGCTGACCATCCTGTCTCAGCTTTGGGGCCAGTGGCAGGACTCATCGCAAGGAACTTCACCCTGGGAAGAGAGAGGAGGGAAGAGGACGTGGACATGGACCGGCTGGGGGCGCAAGGTAACCAAGGGGCACAGGAAGCAGCCAGGGAGAGGGAAGGGGTGAGGGAACAGGCTCTGTTCCTAGCAGCGCCAACCCCAAACGGGCAAATAATCGAGAGGTGGGGGCAGAGGGCTGAGCTTAACAGGCCTGATTCTTAGCTGGCACACACTGGCATCCCTCTCTCGAAGGCATGAGGATCACCCAGCCCTGTGGCCAACTGGGAGCCGTAGCTCGGAGGAACGCCCCGGGAACACAATGGTAAATCAACAGGAACACAGGGCAGCAGACGTGACATTCACGGGGCCTAGGCACCACGGCTGCCCTCCAAATAGCACCGAAGTGACAGATCGGTTCTGGCTGGCTCTGTGCAGAGGAAGGGACCTCAAGGGGTCACTTCCAAGACACCCCCTGACTCTGAGGCAAGACGAAGAGTACCTAGATCTCTTGCCCTGCCCCGGGATTAGCACATCAACACGGCAGCCCGGCCATTGCTGCTCACCTGTAAGGCCCCGGGCCGGGCAGGGGGCCGTTACAATCTGGTCTTGTTCTGTCCGAAGCGCACCCGGTTTCGTTCCCGACGCGCAGCACCGTGATTTGGCCCGAGCTCTTCTCACAGGGGTAGTTTAAGGAGGAGGTGCCCATGGTCATGTAATGGGGGTTCTTCTGGGGGAAATCCTGGAAGGCCGGCAGGCTTTGCAGGGAGGTGGGGCTGGTGAAGCTGGATATCGCTGCGGGGACAATGGCGAAAAGCAAGTGAAACGCTTTACTCCTGATTTACAACAATGGGAGAAGAGTCTTCAGTGGAGTCACTCCGGAGCGACGCCCGCGGACGCTAGAGGAGAGTGAAGCCTTCTGAGGCCAATGGGCTCGCTCCGGAGTTACGGAAACAATACGGATCAAATTGGGCTCCAAAGGGTTGGAGGAGTGGCCCTAGGTGAGGAGCCCCTGTTCCCAGCCTGTAGGCCACTCAACAGCTATCCAGGTGGCAAGGACTTTCAGCCACTTCCCACCTGGGATGGACGTGACCCTATGGGTTGAAGGCAAAAGCCTCGGTCTTCTCACCCCCTGAGCATCCAGCCCCAAGAACAGCACACTTATCGAATGGAAAGGACATTTTCTTTTTGTACACAGCATTATCTGTGGAACTCCTTGCCACAGGAAATTATTGAGGCAGAGAGCCCAGCAGGGTGGCAAAAATTGGCACCTGTAGTGACACTATCTAGGGCAGGGGTCTGCAACCTTTACCGCTCAAAGAGCCATTTGGACCCGTTTCCCACAGTAAAGAAAACACTGGGAGCCACAAAACCCTTTTGACATTTAAAATGAAATAACACTCTCTTCTTCCCTCCCCCTCCCCTCCAGCCGTGCTCTCGCTCTTCTTCCTCCCCGCTCCGGCCGTGCTCTCGCTCTTCTTCCTCCCCGCTCCGGCCGTGCTCTCGCTCTTCTTCCCTCCCCCTCCCCTCCAGCCGTGCTCTCGCTCTTCTTCCCTCCCTCCCCCCCCCCTCCGGCCGTGCTCTCGCTCTTCTTCTTCCCCCCCTTCCTCCCCCCCGCTCCCCCCCCTCCTCCCCCCCCGCTCCGGCCGTGCTCTCGCTCTTCTTCTTCCCCCCCTTCCTCCCCCCCGCTCCCCCCCCCTTCCTCCCCCCCCGCTCCGGCCGTGCTCTCGCTCTTCTTCCCTCCCCCTCCCCTCCAGCCGTGCTCTCGCTCTTCTTCCTCCCCCCCCTCCCCCAGCTTGCCTTGCCTTGCCTTGCCTTGCCTTGTGCCCCGGCCCCGGCTCGCTCTTATCCGCCGGCTCCGCCGCGCTTCGCCTCCTGCCCCGGCCCCGGCCCCGGCCCGACTCGCACTTCTCCGCCGGCTCCGCCTCTCCTCGTGCCCCGGCCCCGGCTCCGCCTCCGTTCTTCTCCCCCCCCCCCGCCGCTCGCCTCTTATTGACCCCGCCCCTCTCTTTCGGCTGCGGCTCCGCGCACTGGTTGGACAGTGCTGGCGGGCCGCATAGAAAACAGTCTGCGGGACGGTTAAAATTAGCACACACAGGGAGCCGCATCGGAGGGATGAAAGAGCCGCATGCGGCTCCGGAGCCGACCCCTGATCTAGGGTGACCCATGGAGAGACAGCGCTTGCTCTCCTAGCTTGATGCTACTGCCCAATTAAGTGCCGGTTCTGAAGCTACTGGCTCTGGCAGGGAATGGCTCCAACGCACAGATCTGCCCCAGCCTGGTGTCGTTGCTAAGAGCAGACAGAGGCCAAAAAAGAAGCTCTCCTTCCATCAGCCAGAGTCTTGGCTGCGCCTCCAGCCACCTTGGCACCTCACCCCCGGATCGAGGCACTGTTTGCCCTTAGGGAGTGGCTGATTCTGCCATGCCGAGCAGGCTCATAGGGAACACGCCGCAGGCAGCTCCGTGGGTCCGCGCCCCAACCATCCGGCTCTGTCTGGGCCTGCCGCGTCCCTGCAGGCCAGCACATGCCTTCACCTGCAGCCTGCTCCGGTGACATCCCCATCGCCAATCAGAGGGGAGCTGGCTTCAAGAGGACGGGCAGGATCTTTAGCCTGCAAAGGCTGTACAGGGCAGAGGGGAGAGGCCGGTTTCGCCTGCCTGCCCGTCGCCAGTCAGTCCTCCAGGGCCAGGATTCCCAGCGCCTCGGCTGAGCTGCGGAGCGGGGGCCCTGCCACGGCCGGATACCCAGCGAGTACAAAGCCCCCGGGGCCGCGCCCCTGCGATCACAGACCCTTCTGCAGAGCCAAGCGCAGGAACGACACCTACCGCTGCTGAGGGAAACCACCAGCCAGATCTCGTCGGTGTCACTCACAGTCGCGTTGAAGACACAGCGGGGCTGCTCTAGGACGAAGGTGGAAGCAGTGAGGTTGCCTTCCAGGTCGACGATCGTAGGCTCATTGTCAAGGGTGGTGACTGCAGAAAGCCCAGGAGATAGACCGTGAGCCAGACAGCCGCTTACCTTCTACTCGCTGAGCTGGCAGGTCCCCCTCAGGACGCAGGAGCAAACCTCAAGAGGGCTCTGCAACGCAGGCGGCTGCTGACCTGGGATGGCAGCGGACGCCAGCAAGTGGGTGAGAGCATGGCCTAGTGGGCAGAGCGCTGGACCTGAGGAGAGCTGGGTTCTAGTCCCAGCTCTGATCACCTGGGGGACCTTGGGCAAGTCTCCAGGCCCCCCCAGGTGCACAGAAAACTCCCCAGCGGTGACCCCGCCATACAGTGATGCGCGGTGTCCCTCCAAGGCTTGGGCTGCACACACACAAACGGCACCTAGAGCGGTTTCTAAATCAGTTGAATTAAAACCCTGCTGCTCCTCTTACCCTGGCTGAAGAGGGACTGTTACGGACATAGCTTCATTTGGAAACCAGCCAGTTCAGAAACCAACTGAGCGGAATTGGTGCATTGCCCAAGCCTGAGTTCGCCATGAGCCTGAACGAGTGGCTCTGAGGGAGATGCAGGCTGTCTCTATGAATGCCAATGGGCTGTTCACTCTGAAGCCTAATGAAAACACACACATCCTACTGGGAGTGGGGGGGTCTCATTTGGCACCATCCCTCGCGACTGATGCTGGGAGGCGGGATGTCTGAGCTCGGGGGGCGGGGGGCCCATACTGCAGGGCTGGGGCCAGGCATGCACCCAGAAAGGCAGCTAGATTGAGCGGCGTGACCTCGGGTGAGTCCCTTTCCCTCTTGGCGTCACATTCCCCATCATGGGGACAGAACCAGCCGCCTCTGGGCATGCGGGGAGGGTTAATCACAGTTTTGGCCGTGGCCAGTGCTGTGGGTCACGACCTCATCGTTAATTAACAGGAGGCAACGCGCTGAGGGTGACCAGATAGCAAGGGTGAAAAATCGGGACGGGGCGGGGGGTTAATAGGTGCCTATGTAAGACAAAGCCCCAAATATCAGGAGCGTCCCTATAAACCTGGGACATCACCCTAGACCCGCTCTCCCCACAGAAGCCCCCGTCCCACCTCCTCAACCAGGGGGTGATTTGCTGCCGATCTGGCAGAACTTTGAGCCTTACATGGATCCGTAGAGAAGCACCCGCGGGTGCCTGACGCACGGTGGACTTGATTGTGTTCACACTAGCACCATATTCCGCAAGTAGCCCCCCTCCGCCGATTGCCCCATGCGGCGATTTACCAGCGTGGGTCCAATGACAGAGGCCTGCGTCTGTCTGATCCCAGCCGGCCGGTCCTCGGCTTTTGTCGTCAGCTGCTAACAGCGCGGCCGTGGGGACCAGAGCTGCGGCTGTGCGCCCGGCGCGGCTCAGGGAAGATTTGTGACTCGCCCGACCGCAGCGGTGCTGCCTGCGGGAGGGGGCTGGTTGCCGATGGGGGTCGCGGGCCGGCCCAGCCTGAAGGGATCCCTGCCCGGTTCCAAGGCGTTCCCAGCTCCATCATTCAGATGTCCACCCCCAGAACTCCCCCCCAAAGACTCACCTTGGCCTCTCCCGGGGCAGGCGGCGGTGGCCAGCAGGAGTAGTGCCAGCAGGAGGGGCATCCCGGCGGCAGCTGGCGGAGCAGGGATCTGGGCGGCTCGGCGGCTGGCGCGGCAGTGCCGTGAGGCTCGCTGGCTGAACGGTCTTTGTGTCCCGGGACCGCCTGCACCCTCCCTGCCCCTGGACACCTGCATTCCTCTCGCCTCCTCCCAGAGCTGACAGCAAACAGGTCGGGCCAGTTTCTTGGGGCGCGTTTGCTGTGCATGAGCACGCAGCAGGCTGGGCAGCGCCAGGGCCGGGTGCTGAGCTGGGCATCGCTGGAGGGAGCTGTCCTGTATCCCGGGGATCGGAGCCTGGCTTGCCCTTTCACACGCAGGCCCTGACATCCCCAGGAGGACCCTGGTTTGCTCCAGCATGTCTCTCTCCTCTCTCCCTTCTCCTCTCTGCCCTTCCAAACAATCTCCGCCCGCCAGGGGGCAGGAGCCCACCCCCCCTCCGCAGCCCCTGCCTCTCCAGCTCATCAGGCCTCCGCTGCAAACGCAGCCGGCCAGATCCTGATCTCTGCGACGCTGGCACAGACGTGGAGTAACGTCTCTTCCCTCCGGGCGGTTACTCCGGATTCAAACGGGCATGACTGAGGGCTCGTCTACACTGCAGCCACGCCGCTGTAGCGCTTTGGTGTAAACACTGCATCCCTGGGGGTAGATAATCCCCCTCCCCAAGAGGTGGTAGCTAGGTCAGTGGAAGAATTTGTCCGTCAACCTAGCGCTGTCTACACCAGGGTTAGGTCGGCTTAACTCCAGCGCTCAGGGGGTGTGGGTTCTTCATACCCCCGAGCGACGCAGCTGGGTCGACCAGGCCTCAATCAGCCGCACACAGAGCCAGATTCTGATCTCCCTGGTGTAGACGTGGGTAGGTGAGAGCAGATTCGATCCCAACGGGTCCTCTTGTTCTATCGAAGGCAGAGCAGAATTGAGGGGACACTGTTTGCATGATGGACCCTGCAGGCTAGGCGCGAAGTCAGGTCGCATTGAATCCCCACCCGCGGGTGATCAAAGTCAGCCTGGCATCACTAGTGTCATGAGGTTGGGTCGCCGGACACGGGACTGGCACGGGATGGGGCGCCATCCTTCCTAACTGGGCCATTGGCACCGGTGTGATTACACCGGGCATGGGGACAGGGAATCAGCAGGAGCAGGGCTGGCAGGGAGGACGGCAGCTCCGGGGGTAACTCCGGCTTGAACCCGATCAAGTCAAGAGGAGCGGCTGACGAAAGCAGCGGTGATGGACTGGACGAGAAAAGCTGGTGGGTGAGTCACAGCTGCCTGGCGTGGGACCGGTCGCTCCCTGGCCTCTCCCTGGCGGCAGGTTGCCCCGGCGTTGCGGGGTTTCTCACACACCCCTCTGAAGCAGCCATGGGTGGCAGGCCGCTGGAAGAACCTTGGAGAGGTCTCCCCCTGAGGCTGAGAGAGATGCTGGGGTCCCCCAGCTGCCCAGTAGGGTCCAGGCCGGGGGCTCCGGTTCCTACAGGACACATGATGGGACGTCCTGAGGATACGGTGCTGAGTCCCCCGCTGCCTTGACGGTGCGTGGAAGTTGTGACAGGCAACAGTCCCGCCGGACGCCCCTTCCTCTGCCCTCTGCTCCCCACGGTCTGGTCCTCGGAAGAAGCCACTCCCAGGCCCGACGGCTTTACCCTGAGAGTCCCCCTGTGAATTCCTCAGTCGCTAAATCGATCACTCGTTAGTTCCTGGTGCTCCCCTGAATTCAGGGGTCCCACGGCCCTCGCTTTGGGCCTGTGCCTCTCTGGGCGTGGCCGTCCTTCTCAGAGGCAGGCTGTAGCCCTTGACCTGTGTCTCCAAGTGACCCCCCCTTTGAAGTCTCTGCTTCCCTCCCCCCAGGCGGCCCCGTCTGCTCACCCTCTCTCCCCACGGCTTGCTGCCGGCTTCTTTTACATCACTAGGCCTGGGCCTGATTTAGCCACATGCCCTCCCTGTGACGATGCACCCCACCTGGGGAGGAGCGCTGCGCGAGAGGCAGGTGGGGCTGGACCCATTACCTCTTAAAGGGGCTGAGCAGAGGGCCAAAGTGATGGGCCAGTGATAAGCCCCTGCAGTCCAGTCCCTTTGTAACTGACCCCCCACACCCCCCAGGAGCCAAGTCAGAAAACTCCCTGCCCGCGCTGGAGGGATTCAGAAAACAGCCAGGCCCACCCCTCTGCAGAAGTGGGGGGCTAAACAAACCCTGGGGAGCAGACACCTGGGCGGGAGACTCCTGACCAGCCCAGGCGCCGTGGCTGGCGAGGACGGCGGTTAACGGGCATGGGGCTCCTTGCCTAATGGCCAAGCACTCAAGCTTAGGATCTGGTTGGGCGGGAGACCCAAAGCCTCAGCCCCATTGGGTCGGGCGGAAGAAACCGTTTTCCTCCACCTGCCTCCGTGTTCCCGGGCTCCAGCTGAGCGGGCGGAAGGAGGTTCTGAGGGTCTCGTTGGCCGCGCTGGAAATCTGGGACCCCGCCCCTGTTTTCATCAGCTTCAGAGCACTGAACTCAGCGAGACAAGGTGGGTGGGGTAGGTGCCCCCCCTCCCTGTGAATTCACAGAGTATGTGAGCAAAACTGGACCCCCTGGGAGGCCCCGGACCCTGACCGCCGCGGAGGGCGCAAAGGACGACAGCGAGGCCGCGGTTCCAAAATGCAAACGACAGTTTACTTGGCCGGGCACCGAGGAGCTGAAAAGAGAAACCCACCTTCCCCCAGCAGTATATACAAGAACCACAGAAGCGGAGCCTCTCACGCCGGCCGGCTGGTCCCTGAGGCTGGCTTCCAGGGTGGGAGGGGAGAGGGATTGAGCCCTGGTCCTACAAACACGTCCTCAGGGCTGTAGAGGAAAGCGCCTAATGCCGCGCGGCTGCCGGGCTGCTCCGTCTCCTGGAGGGGCCGCTCCACCATGCAGCCTGCGGAGCGGGGGGCGGCTCCAAGGCCTAGTGACTGCCGTGGGTGTGGGGTTGAGTCCCTGCTCCTCCCCTTGGGCCTGGCTGGGGGCCCACGGGGCTGGAATCTCAGACTCTAGGGCTAGATCTGGGAAGGGGGAAAGGGGGTGGCTCGACCTCTGCCCTCAGCACTTGCTGGCCCGAGGGGGGCCAGGGGCTGGCTCTGTCACCTCCCTCCCGGCCACTCCAGAGCCCCGGGGCCGCACTGACCTCAGCACCGGTTGTGCCAGTGCTCACGGCCAGGGCGGGGCTGGCATTCGAACCCACGTCAATTGCAGGTGGCGGGGAGGGCGGGGCGCCGAGGGATCATTGTGCGTTCAGGTGCCAATCAACCGCCTACACCCCGGGCTGGAATTCGCTTCTCTTCGCTGCTCTAGATCCAGGCCCAAACTTCCCCGGGGGGCAGGAGGAGCGCGGCTCGGGGCCCGGCTCTACACCCTTGTGACTCCCCGGTGGGCCGGGAACTCCTCCCTCGCATTCCCACAGGTCCTACTCCCTATACCGCGGGTAAAGAAAGGGGATCAAAGCCGGGGTCCCCTTAGCCAGGGAGGGGACAGTCTCGGTTTCTCGAGGGCGTTTGAACCCCTCCGGCGCTGTAAATCATGGGAGGGCCCTGCCCCGGACCCCTCCAGTTACTGTGCCTCAGAAATGGTTCCGGGAGGAGACCAAAGCCTGCGAGAAACAAACGACCGAGGTGCCCGGAGTGGGACCCGTGCCCAGCCCCGCACAGCTGCCCGCTGGAGTTAATAGAAATGACCTTTGATCGGCAGGAGCGCAGGGGGGGGGGGAGGTTTGTGCTCCCCTTCTTCTCCCACTGCTGCTCTGTCCTATAAGTCGGTCCCAGGGAAGACGCCTGGCGGGAGACCCCAGAGCCTCTCCTCTCTCAGGGCTGGTGAGCCTAGAGCCCCAGGGTGGGAGGTTGGGGCGTGTGACAGGGATGCTGGGCATGGGGTGCGTAGGGGATGCCAGGAGCAGGGCACGTGATGGGGATGCTGGGGGTTGGGGTTTGTAGGGGACAGTAGGGCCAGGGTATATAGGGGATGCTGGGCAGTATGGCACGTGATGAGGATGCTGAGGCCCGGAGTATATAGGGGACACTAAGGCCAGGGTATATAGGGGATGCTGGGCAGTATGGCACGTGATGAGGATGCTGAGGCCCGGAGTATATAGGGGACACTAGGGCCCAGGGTTTATAGGGGATGCCAGGCAGTAGGGCACGTGATGGGGATGCTGGGATGTATAGGGGACGCTGGGTCCCAGGGTTTATAGGGGATGCCGGGAGCAGGGTGTGTGCTGGGGAGGGCTCGGGGCACACAAACGGGACAGAGGCGTCGGGGGGGCCGGCGCGCTGACACCGGCCCGCGGGAAGCTCTGGACTCCTATGTGGAGGCGGCTGGAGAGCGGGGGCGGGGCGCGTCGCCGGGGGGCTGGGCCGGCGCCTGCGGCGGGGAGATGTGGTGGGTATCGTACTGCCGCTCTCTGAAGGACCCGGCGCGTGGCTCCTCGGGGACCGCCGGCTCCTCGCCCCGCCAGAGCTTATAGCTGTAAAGAACCCAGACACACAGCCGGTGAGCGGCACGGGCAGCGCCAACGCGGGCAGCGCCGGGGGCACGGCCGCCAATCCTGCTCCCGCAGCGCCCAGCCGAGGGATTCCTGGGGGGGGGGGGAGGGGGCCTGTGTCTCCCCAGTGCTGTGAGTGGCCGCGGCCGGGGCATGCCAGCCCCACCCGGGTGGCTGCCCTCTGAGCCCAGGGGCGCTGAGCAGAGAGGGGCGGTGCTGGGGGAGTGGCAGTGGGGGAGGGCAGCTCACGCGCCAGTCCCCCGAGAAAGCCCCTCCAGAGCGTTCCCGCTGGACTTGCAGGACCCCCCCCCCCCCCCCCCGGTCTATCCAGCGCCCGGCACTCACCACTCGTAGGCGACTGTGCAGAGGAAGAGGATCACCAGCACGCCGATGAAGCTGGAGAGGATGGAGGTGATGACCACCATGGTGCCACTGCGCCGCCCCGGCCAGGTGTCGATGGAGCGCGCCTTGCGACCTGGGGCACAGGGCGGGGAAGATTTCAGCGCAGGCAGGGAGGGGCCGGGACTGGTGGGATCCAGCAGGGAAGGGAGGAGAGGAAACAGGGAGGAGGATGGCGGAAGCGGGGATGGTGGAGGGCCGCTCCGTTACTCCTCTCCCCGGTTTGGATGGCACGACGCCCCGGGAGCTCAGGGTCCCATGCCCAGCAGGGAGCTGTAACCAGGCCTGGTCCCTCGAAGCTTCTGAGCGAGTATCAGGCTGTCGGGGCCGATTGGGAGGCACAGAGCTATTCTACTGACTCACCCTGGCAACCAGACCAGGCGGGCCCCATGGACAGGAACTCAGGAGGTTAAAAGGCCGAGACACCCTGGGAACTGCCAGCTCTGGCGGGGATGTGCCATCTTGGCCAACAAGCCTCAAGAAGCGGGCAGAGGATCAGCTTAAAGGAGACAAGACCCTTCCCCCCCAAGAGGCTGACAATCCAGGAAGCCCCTTCCCTGTCCTTCCAGGGTTACCTTGCTTCAGCGTGATTTGTTGGGACCATCTCGTCTCTGCCTTGGACCCGTTGGTATCCAGGACGAGAAATTTCACTCTGAAAGGGGGGGCGACCAAAGGAGAGAGGAGGTCAGTGAAATCTGGCTCCAGTCGGCGCACCAGGGAGGCAGGTGCGAACGGCAAAGCCACCGCGACCGAGCACGCTCGGAGAGCAAAACGGAGCCAACTTGCCACCGACAAATGCGGGTCTGTCTGTCCGGAGGCTGTCTCCAGACAGCTGGCCCAAGGCACCAAGCTACTGGATCCTCAGCTGAAGCCGAAGTCATGGAGGGCTGGTAAAGTCACAGAATCTGTGACTAAATCGCGTCCTTAACCACGACGGTCTGAGTGTCAGCGGTGGGGGCGGAGCCAGGGCGGTTTGCCCCTCCCCCACCGCTGCAGTCAGGACTGGAGCTGTATGCCCCTCCCCCATAGTGGTGGGACTTGGGCTGTCAGGTCTCCCACCCCTACACCCCCAGGGTCCAGCTGTCATTCCCTGCCTCCCCCTGGCCGCTCCCAGCCCTCTCTTCCCCACCTTATGGCGCCAGTGAATTTTGGTGTGTTACCCGCAACCTGGCCACGACATTTACTAAAAATAACAGTGACAAAATCTGAACCTTAGTCAGGGCCTATAGAATCAAAGTCCTCCTTCGGCGGGAGGTATTTGTTAAAGAATACAGCTCCTGACTAGAGACACAAACAGGTTACCACGCAGCTCAAATTCCAGCATGGTTACCCTTGTTTACCAGGGACCACGCTCTGCCTGCCAGTGTATGGAGCACAGGGAGACATCTAGTGGCTGAATGTTCTTCTGCAAGTAACCTCTCCTCACGCAGCAGGAGGAACTGTGGTTCTGAAGCAGAAGAGAGGTTTGTTCTGTAGCTTTCTGTGCACGTAGAAACCTCCAAAATCCAAAGCCTGCCCATTTCCAGGGTGAGACCGGGCCCTGAGACACACCCGCAGAACCCCACTGACGTCAACGGGCTGGAAGGATGTAAACTAAAGGCAGAATCTAACCCCAGCTGCGGAGAGTGGGTTAAAAAGCACCGGGCACCTACTTGGCAAAGGCCCGTGCCGGGTTCTGTGCGCGGGTGCGATCTAGACTGGGAAAGAGCGAGCGCTGATGGGGCGAAGGTTGCCGGGGGGGCCGCGCCGATCCGAGGAGACAGAGAGGGTGGGACTGGAGGGAGTTCATATGAAAGCGGTTGAATTTATCATCAGGAACCTCTCTGCGTCCGTACAGCGCGGCCCTGGTTCATGGCAGCGATTCCTGGGTGCTACTGCAAATATGGGTGATGAGAAACCTCTAACCTGTGACTATACGGGACTGAGTCTCCTCCCGCTGCCGTCAGCGCGAATCCGCTGATCTCCGCTGCGGGAGGGAGAGGGCAGCCGGGCCCCGATCTGCTGGGATACCTGGCTCAGACTGTCCTACCTGTAGGGCCCAGGATAAGGGAGGGGTCCATTGCAGTACTCCAGGCTGCGGTCATCTTTGCAGGACGTGTCGCTGCCGACCCGGAGCACGCTAGCGGCCCGCTTTTCACCGCACGGGTAGAAGGCGATGGACGTCTTCAGCGTCATGTAATGGAGAGCGGTCGAGAGCTGCTGGTAGGGAGGGATTTGGATCTTGGAGGTTGGATTTTTGAACTGGGATGTGGCTGCGGATGGAAGAGAAGAGAGCGTTACCGGATTAGGCTGTGCTGGCGGTCAAGGGGCTTGACATGGGAGAGGGTCATGCCATTCCCAGCTCTGCCACTGACTCCCAGGCTGGCCCTGGGCAAGTCACTTAACCCCGCCGTGCCTCAGTTTCCCCACCAATTTCCCCTTCGTCACATCACAGATGTGCTGGGAAATCCATTGGTGCTGAGCCGCTCAGATGCCGTGGAGCCTAGAAAAAGCCCTAAATACATTGGAAAAACCTGCACTCCAAACCCCATAAGTATAGAAAGGCACAAGCTCAGAATGGGGATCGTTTCAGGGCAGACCCCTGACTGTTAAGGTCTTTGCTTGAGCAAACTCAGCGCCCCCCTGTGGCTGTGAGCAAGGATGGAGCTTGGGTTTATCCGCACTGCAGGCACAAGCTGCTATTCCTTGGGCCAGCATAGGATCTACATTAGCAAGAGCAGTGTTAGGGCTTGTGCCCTGAAACGCGCAGGATGTTGGCGATTTTCCAAGGCTGGGGAAGGGAGCGGGGCTGCCTGCAAGACAGAGGCCGCGTCTCCACTGCAGAGCACTCGTCTGCATTGGGAGAGGGGCAGTGGGTTTTCCACAGAGCCAGCATAGCTAGGTCCAGATCCGTTTTAAGGGCGGACCAGGCTTTATTCTGCAGAGCGCCCTCCTTGGAAATGGGGCAGTGGGTAACGAACGTGGGATTTTTCCAGCCTGGCTGGGTGAGGAATCCAGAGGATCCTTACTCCCCTAGGAAGCCTGGCAGGTTGTTACCGTCTTGACCTGCAGCGGGAGTTTTTCAAGGGGCTGGGTAAAGTGATCCCCGTCCCCGCACTGAGACCCGAGCAATCTAAAGTCCCGCCCCAGGGTGCAAGGGGAGGGCTGCCGGGGTATTTCCCCTCCATTCACAGCCTTGTGCAATTAGCACAATGGAGCAGGTGTTCTCCTGAAGCCGCAGCTAGAGGCAAGATACCAAACCTGAAGGGCCAGCGGCCCGATCCGGTGTGGCAAACAAATCCCACATTCCTAGGAATCTCTAGGGCCCAGCCTAAAATGACATGCAAACATTTCTCTGGACTCTGGGTGTCCTGTGGCTCCCTCTACCGCCCAGCTGGGCACAGTGCCGCTCATCTGAATGGCAACTTTCCACCCTGCCTGAATCAGGCCTGGACAGAGGATCTTCGTTAGCCTCCCGTTAGAGGATCTGACGCTAGCTCAGGCCTCAACGAATTGAGGCAGACAAATTCAGAGGTTGCTTTTGAAAATTGGAGCCTCCGGGACTAGCCCAAGGCCGCAGAGTGAGTCAGTAGCGGAGCCAGGACTAAAACACAGGCCGCCTCGTGCCGTGCTCTGACCCCGTTGCCTGTACTAGAGCGGGGAGTAACGCGGCGTAGCTGCAAATCGGTGCCCCTTAGAGAGGCCACACGGCCCTACAATCTCTCAAGCGAGGGAGGAAGGAAAAGCCAGAAGGGGAACAGAGGGGGCTGTGAGCTTCCTCCTCAGACCGTCCCATATCAGGGCTGGCCAAGGCTGGTGCAGGCGCGGGGACCGGTGCCGGGCGGGGGCCGGAGCCACACGTACCGTTCGTGAAGGCAACGACCAGCCAGATGTCATCGGTGCTGTTCACGTACTGGTCGAAGATGCAGACGGGTTCGTCCAGCGTGAAGGTGGTAGCGGTGAGCTTCCCTTCCAGGGACTTGGCGGTGATCTGGGGCGTATAGGGGACCGTCTCTGGGGAAACGCACTCAGAGTGAGGCCCCGGAGCCGGAGGGGCAGGGTGGGTCCCCGCGGCTGCCGTGTGAAGCCCAGGGGAGTCCCCGTTGTCATGGGCACAGCTGCTGGCGATGTCGTGCGGCGTCAGTACAGACGCGGCACCCTGCCCGCCCTGGGGGGAGGGGGGCCGTGTCTCCCCGAGATGGCGTGAGGCGGTGACTCGGAGCCAGCCCCGTCGTGACGCGGCAACACCGTACCAGCTGCGGGTCACCGTGCCCCGCTGGGCGAACACAAACCCTCGCTCAACCCGCTGCGGCCTCCGGGCCTAGGACCTCCGCGCTGGGCTGGGATCCCCCGGGAGCCCTGCTCACGGACTCCCCCTGCCCTGTGGATCCCGGTGACAGGGCAGCGGTGAGTCCAGTCGTTCCCACCATGGGCCTGAGGTGCCAGGCTCTGTATCCCCATCGCCAACCGAGCAATCGAGACCCACTTCCTGCCCGGGCCATGCCAAGGGATCGTTCCCACTCCCTCTCGCCCAGGGAACGCCCTGGTGGAAGCCAGCCCGGGTCCACGCTGCCTTCCATGGCGGGTAACTGCCTCAAACTGGAGCTGAACTCGCCACAGGTCTGGTGGCACCAAGCGCCCTAGAGATCCAGGGGGCCTCTCAGGGGTTACGGCTCAGGCCCCAAACTGCTTCCCAACACCAGTGAGCTCCCAATACACACGGGGGGGTTGGATTCAAAGAAGTCCCCCAGAATCTCGCCCTCTGCTAAGTATTTAGGGGAAAAGACCCTTCGACCCCACAGCTTTCCCCTCCTCACCCGTTCACCCCACAGCTTCTCCCATCCTCTCCCCACCCCATAGCATCCCTCCCCATCATATTCCCCTCAGCCCGTTCATCCCACAGCTTCTCCTCCCATCCTCTCCCCACCCCATAGCATCCCTCCCCATCATATTCCCCTCTCAGCCCATTCATCCCACAGCTTCTCCTCCTATCCTCTCCCCACCCCATAGAGTCCCTCACCCATCGATCCCCAAACCGCCCCCTTCCCTTCATAGATTCCCACCCCACCCAGCCACCCCATAGCTGCCCTCTCCCTCCCCCCACCCCATAGCTCTCCCTCCCCTGTCCCTTCACCCCACAGCTCTGCCTCTCCCCAGCAGGCAGCAGACCCCCATTCCCTTTGAGGGTCAAAAGATTCACCTAGGACCCTGCCCGCGCAGACAGTCAGCGCCAGCAGCAGCAGCAGTAGCTCCATGTCGGGAGTGGACGGCGTGGGGGTCTCGGTGTCGCGGCCTGACTTGGAGCACACAGCTGGGCGGGACAGCGAGGTTCCCTGTGCTTCGCTCTCTGTCCTGTGCAGGAGTGTGACGAGGAGGGCAGAGGGGAAAGATCTCCCCCCACCACCCCCCACTTAAAATATGTCCCTGCCCTCCACCCTGCAGCCCCCAGCCACCTGCATTCCTCCCCGGCTTGCTGGGGGAGCCCAGATAGCAAACAGGTCGGGCTGGTTCTTCAGGGCCCCAAAGGCCGGTCATGAAAATGCAGTAGCTGGGCTGGGGACGAGGCCACGTTCCCTATGGCCGGGGAGTGGGGTAGGGACAGCCCAAGACTAGCGTCCGCTCGCCTCTGGTGGCTGAGCTGGGTCGGCCCAGGGCCTGCAACCTTCGGTTCAAGCCCAGCCAGGCTTTCAGAGTCAGATTTCCTGGGAACCCCGAGCATTACGCCTCAGGCCTCTGATTATAAACAGAACCAGGGTGATTCGTGGATGAAGAGAGCTCGTCAGTCGTGCATGTCACAGTGTGAACGTCACGCCCATTTTATAGATAGGGAAAACTGAGGCATGCTGCCTTCCAGAGCCGGCGTTCCCAAAGTGGGCTCTAATTCGGAGTGGCTCAGTCTTAGAGCCTCGAATTGGAGGCACCTCCATTTAGAAGCCGCTTTTGAAAATGCCGGGCCCCCGAGACTTGCCCAAAGTCGTACAGTGAGCAGAGCTTCCTGCTGCCTAGGTGGTGCCTTTACCCACTGACCCGTGCTGCCTTATGCGCTTCAGAGCTGTACTATGGGCCCCTCGGCGACATGCTAATTCCTAGCTTGTCCCTCTCCCTTCTGGGCCTGCGGGGCTGGAAACACGTCCCACCCCCCTATTCACATGGCATTCCTGCCATTCCCGAGAGCGCAGAAATAACTCCTCCTGCCCACTTCCGGCCCTCAGGTTATTACCTAGACAGGTGGATCTGTTTCAAGGATAATTAGGAAAGAGGCCTGTACAAATCACCAGGAAAAGGACGCTTTCTCGCCAGACTGCATTTTCAGTGACGAAAGAATACATATTGTTTTGTGTGTGTGACATATTTGTGTGTGTGTGTGTGTGTGTGTGTGTGTGTGTTTCCAATGACATAAAAACGTTACCTAAGGAAAACCAGAGCTTTGGACTGAAATCCTGCCCCACAGAGATCTTTGGGCATTTTGCTACGGTCTTTAACGGGGGGCAGGCTTTCACCCTACCGTGTTTCCCCAAAAATAAGACAGTGTCTTATATTAATTTTTGCTCCCAAAATTACATTACGTTATATTACAGCAAGAGGCAAAACTGGAAGTACGTTTTATTTTCGGGGGATTTCTTACTTTCGGGGAAACAGGGTAGCTGTATAAATTGGGGCCACTCCTTTAATCCCAGATATTTTGGGTGGGTTTTTTGGGGGGGAGCACTATTGTCACCGAGATTTATGGGGCCAAGCGACCCCATATCTACCCTCTCTTTAGAAGGCCCCGGCCCTGAACTCTTCATTCAATAGCTACCGTGGCTAGACCAGGCCTCCCCCCTTGTGTGCATAACCCAGACCATTTCAAGAGACGCAGGGAAGAATCCGATCGCCCAGCGGCTCTAAGAACATGACCCAGAGGAACACTAAAGACGCGGGGGTTGTACCCGGCCTGGTTGGGGGCACAGCTCGGGCAGGGCGAATGGCTGCACTAGGTGCCCACATCATCCTCTGCTACTAATCACCCCAGTGCGGCAGAAGGCCCACCTGGCGTGGAGCCCAACGCCCAGGGCTGCTCCCAGACGAGGCCGGGGGGTCTGCCAGTGAGCTCGCCGGCATTAGGCGGTGGCCCGCGTTTGCCGGGGGATACATTCCTGTGCCCCCACGAGTCCCTGGAACCCGCCAGGGCCCTTCAGGGGCTTTGCTGACGTATTGACAGGGTCAGTCCTCAGCTACCAACCACCCAGCCCTCGTCCCGGCCTAGGCGCTATCGACAACTGGAAAGAAGCTGCATTCTGTACGGCTCGTCCCAGGCGTCCGGCTGGCTTGTAAGCGCCTCAGGGCAGAGACTGTCGGGTCTGGGTATGGACAGACCCGGCCCAATGGGCCTGGGGCCTTCGGTGCTGCCGCTACACAAATAATAAATAGAAACAAGTCACCCCCCGCACGAAAGAAACAAAATCTCTCCCCCGCCGCTTCCGCCCCCTTGTAACCAGCTTCACAGGGCCTCTGGCACCGCGAGAGCCCCGGGTGGGGACGTGCAAAGCCACGAACCCGCCATGGTTCCATGCAAAGAGCGCGCGAGGGATTTGCAAGTAGGAAGCCCAGGGCGAAAGGAAATGCGGTGGGAAAGGGATGCCGCTAGGGCCAGGCAAAAGACAATGGGCGGTTTCGGTCAGGCCTGTCCTGCTGCATTACGAGAGCTCCTCTGCCCTCCTCTCCCTCGGGCCATGCGGCTGCTGTCCAGCCGGGACAGGTACTGCAGCATTGGAGGAGTTCCTCTGCTTTGCCCCCCCGCCCTGCCCCCTCGGAGGAGTTAATCTATTTTAGCTCCCCAGCTCAGACCCGCCCTGTGGCATTACACAAACGCCTGACCATCCCTCCTCTCCCATGCGGAGGCAGGGCAGGCTCCCCCTTTAACACACAGGGGAAACTGAGGCAGCAGGCTAAGCCGTGATTTGCCCAAAGACCTCCCAGCCGAGCGGGTGCAGAGTCGGGGAGAGCACCCACGGCTTCTGATGGCCCGGTGCCGGGTTTAACTGCAAACCCATCCTTCCTCCCGCCCAAGCAGCCCCGTTCGGGTTCGTTCAGCCCTGTGAGCGAAAGCTGCTTTAGCATCAGTGCTCAGTAAGGGGTCGAGCAGCACACGGGCTCCTCCCATCCTCCAGCATTCGAGGCGGGCCCTGTGCACCCGACGAAGCGGGTACCAGCCCATGACAGCGTATGCTTCAATACTTTAGTCTTTAAGGTGCCACAGGGACTCTGTCGCCTCTGAATGTGTAGTGTAGACAGTTCGGCTGATGTAAGACCAGAGCTCAGCCTTACTAACGGACTCCTGCCTGGAAGGGACCTTACTCCTCCTCAATTAACACTTCAACTCCAGCAAGGGGGCCGGGCAGGAACGAAGAGGAAGACGCTGGGAGGGCTAACGACAGCAGAGCAAGCCTTAGCAGTACCCCTTAGGCACCACCTCCCCTTCTTTTGATCACTGGGGAGTGTTTCATCCCGGCTCATGAGCCAAGACACTCCAAGCCAGCGTTCAGGGCACTGCATCATTCCCTGAGGGCTCAAAGTGTGTTTAGCTTCATACCCCCCCTTCCGGCCCAAGTCTAGAGCCTGCTACGGTCTTTGGGCAGGGGCCGGGCCCCTGGATTTGTTGGGGAGGGGTTTTCTAGAGGTCACATGCGACCGTCTCACCTGGGGGCGGCTGCTGGTGGTTCTCAGCACCTGTTGGACACCTCTGTACCGCGGTAGGACAGCACAAATCTGTACAGAGGTCCCAGGCGGGTGGGAAACGGCCCTCAGCTCCTGGGATAAGCCCCCCCCCCCCCCCTTGAGACCCGTGGCCCTATTTGCAACACCTCTACCAGTAAAGTCACCGCCTGAATCACACAGAAGACAACCTTGCTACTCCTCATCAGACACCATGAAAGGGAAGTCCCCATGACTAGGGACGTAGACCCCGCTCATGGACTCCAGGAACGGTCCTTCCCGCTTACAGGATTGTAACCCTAACCCTAACCCATTCCACACTGGCTCACACCTGCCACCATCTTTAGCAGACGAACATTAGGCCTGGCTCTCCCCAGCGCGAGCCAAACTCCAGCACAGGGCCACGGATCAGAACAAACCCCCACAGCAGCGGACACCCGCGATTCCTCCAAGGCGAATGACGACTCTCCAGAGCGACGCGGCGTTTATTAGGAGCAGGGCACAAAGGCAGAGGCATTTGATCAGCTACCCAGGGGACGGGGGGGGGGGGGGGGGAGGGGACACACCCTCGGAAGGGTCTGAGCAGAGCTTTGGTGCAGAAGAGACATTTCTGGCCATTTGTCGCCGATCCAGCCCGAGGTCCCTCTCCGCAGCGAGGGAGCACGACGGGGACTGCCCGAGGGCTTCCAAAGTACACGGAGGAGCGAGTTGATCAAGGGGCCACGTTCCAAGCACGCCCCAAGCTCAGGCCCCTCGGCTTATACAAAACTAACCCGCCCTCCGGACAGCAGACTGGACACAGCCCGCCACTCCCAAACACCGTGTTATTGCTCCGAACAGGACAAGTGATTAGAGACGGGAACTTTAAGGCCACAGGAATAAGTGCACTAGCCGCCCTCCGGAGGCCCGAGCAGGCGTTCGCCGGGCCCGGCAGGGCCGCGGCGCCGGGACGGAGGCGAGTCACTGTCTCAAGCAGGCCTCGGTGACGCCCTGGGCCGCCAGCTCGGCCAGCACATTGTCCAGGTAGTTGGGGTCGGGGTAGCCGTGGCCGCTCAGGTTGGTGTCCATCTCCGTCTTGTGGTGGATCTCGTTCCACACCACGGTGTTGCTCTCGCCGGTGGTGCTGGACGTGCCCACGGTGAAGATCAGGCGCCTCTTCCAGGCCACCCGCAAGAGATCCAGGACCTAGAGACAGCAAAGGGGGGGGACGCGCCGTTAGAAAACAAAGCTCCCGGGCAGATTAGGTGCAATGTGATCGGTGGAGCCTGGTGTGGGGTCCAGCCTGGGTCACTCCGCTATCCCACTCCATCCCCGGAGGGCGGGAGTGCTGCCCAAGCGGCGAAGGCAGCATGGCCTAGTGGTCGGGGCACCCGGCTGCAAGTCAGGAGCCCTGGGCTCTATGCCTGGCGTCAATCGCTTCCCCTCTCCGGTCCCGAGTTTCCTGGCTGTACAATGCAGGGGGGAGGACCCTTACGCCCTTTGGCCTGAGGATCTCAAAGCACACTGCAAAGTACCAGTATTAATGACCCACAGGCCGATTTCCTTCCCTCCCAGAGAGGCAGGAGATGCAAGCCCTGTTCCCTCTGGATCCAGGCCATACCCGTCCATCTCTAGACATGAGTCAATCCAGAACGGATACCCGCAGAGGAGACACAAGGAGAGGGCAGCGTCCGGATGAGCTCCATGGGGCAGATTTCTCCAGCGAAACAGCTGGGTAAAAATCTAACTCGCTGGAACCCTGAAGTCCCAGGAGGGAACCCCGGATATTTGGGTTGGAAGGGATGCTCCTAGTCCATCCCTGGTATGGGTACAAGAAACCACTGATGGCTCCCAAGGCATTTCTCCTTCTCCAAAAACAGGGTATTAACCAAGGAGACATGGAAATTCCCTAGCTTCCCTTATCAAACTGCTCCCTTTACCCAACTGGCCTTGCAGTTACTCAAGGGACCCTTCCTGCCAGGTACTGAGTGCCAACACCCACTTAACTCAGTGCAAGTCCAAGGCACTCAGCCCCTTGCAGAAAACACTTTGCACCCCCTGCTGGATTATAGGATGTGCGGATGCTCCGGGCAGAGGACGCACCAGCCACGGACCAAGATCACAAGTCACTCGTGCTTTGCAAACCCAAGAGCCACCCCTTGAATTCAGTTACTGCCCAGACTGGGAGGCAGCGCGGGGCTCTTGGAAGCCTCGTAGGTCCGTCCGGCCCCGCCGACAACAGGCCCGACTGAGGTCAAGTGCCGGTTACTGGAGAAGTCACCCTCGGATCAGGACGTGCTGTTACCTTTCTGCCCTTCTCGTTATCGGGGAGGTAACAGTACCGGGGAAAGCCCCTGGCTGTGTACGGCTTCCCCGGACTGGGGTGCTCCGGCCCCTGCAACAGAGAAAGGCAACCCGTCAATTGTGGGCCGGACCCCCCCACGGGCAGCAGAAGAGAAGGGTCTAGACCCAGCCCCTCCCTGCTGCACCAAGCCCTGGGAGAGTCTGGGAGGGGGCTCTACCCCCTCCTGTTGCACCTCCAAGGTTTGGGGAAAATAGGGCATTTCCCCCCCTCCCCCCGGCCTGATCCCCCAAGTCCCCCCCGTCCTGGGATGAATAGGGCCGTCCCGTTCCCCCCCCTCCACCCTCTTCCGAGGCTTGGAGAATGGGGCATGAGCCCCTCCCTGACATACTGCCCAGGGCCTGCCCCCCCCCCCCCCGCCTCTGCCTGATGCTCCCCTTCCACCTTGCCCACGGACCTGAATCCCCCTGCTAATGGAGTAGACGATCTGGATCGTTCCACAGTCCGGGTGGCCGGGAAGGGACTGAGCGAACGTGGAAACCTCCATCTTCCCTTTGGGCTGCGTGCCGGTCTTTTCGCCATAGATGGTTTTACAGGAGGGGCACTGCAGGCTGCCGTCCTGCGGGTGAAAAGGGGTCACCGTCAGCGGGATTTCACGACAGTAGTGAGTTCACCAGCACTAGTGTCTGTATTGCCGTCCCGGGCCCTACTCAGGGATCAGGACCCCACGTCCTCGGTGCTGTAAGTAAGAGTGGGCCGGGTCGGGGCGGTACCTTGTTTCCGTTGGCGTACATGGCCAGCAGGCAGAGCAGGTGGAAAGCGTGGTGGCATTTGGTCAGTTGCCCCACCGCTTCCGGCTTGATCGTCTTGCCCTCACAGGCATCGCTGTAGCCAGAGGGTGATGCCAGTTTCTCCATGCAGATGATACAGTCCTTGAAACAGAGCAAGAGGAGACGCCGTTTACCGCCGGGATCTGCGTCTAGCAACAGCTTTGTTCATGCACCGGCTTGCCAGTGAGACTATTTAGAAAGGAGTCTTTGGTGGCATTAAAACCCCCCTTCGAAGTCTGAGGAAATCTCTGTCCCCACCTCCCGTACCCAGCTTTGATTCTTCTAGTCTGACTTGTCTACCACTGTGATCTCTAGAGGCCTGTCCCTATAATCTAATTCAAACCATTATTTCTACAACGCCTCCCACCCTGAAGGATCTCAGAGTCCTAGAGGTCCATCCCAAAATCCCAGCCTTTGGGCCAGAGGTCAGCAACTAACGAGTGCCCAGCCCAAATGGGGCTAGCATAGAAAGTTTACACCCTGGAGTTTTTGGTGAAAGATGGAGGCGGTGGGAAGAGACGGTTTTCATAGCTACAGGATGAGAGAGACCTGGACAGCGAGGCCAGTCCACGTAGGAGCGGGGCTTGGTCTCCGGCTATGAGCAGCCTACCCTTTTCCAGATTCAAAGAAGCCAAACCTACTCCCACTGGAGTACTGGGCTAAATAAGGAGGCAGCCTTGTAGAACTTCCTATCCCTCCTCAGAACTCGGGGGGCCAACGTGGGCTCAAAGGCGCGGACATTTAGTTTGTTAGCTGCTGAGCAAGGCGGTTCCCCCGCCAGATCTCTGCGGGCAACATGCATGGGAGATGCAAATATTCTGCAGACAGGTCCCATTGCAGCTGTCTCCTCCGAGCCCTAGAGTCTGCGCCCAGAACCCTCTAAAGAAACATCCCAGCCTCTAGGGCACACCTACCAGTCTCAGGTCAGCATCCACCACTGCCGCCCGTTTTTTGGGGGCTTCCTAACATACAGGGAAGTTTGGGCTGCTTCAAACTCTGGCTGCGTTGGCGTCTGGGGAAGCGCCAGTTCTCACCCGCCACAGAAAGGCAGAGAGCAGTGGTGCCCCAGGGTGGCCAGCTTGGAACGAGGCCCCTGGCGTGTCCCTCACAGGCATGGTCAGGTACTGTGTGGCACCCTACAGGCCTTGCAGAGCCAAGATATTCCAACCCACCGGCCTTTTCACCTAGTGTTGACAAGACCACGAAGAGGGGGGCCATGGGAAGTCATCTCTGTAGGGCCAGATCATGAGCGTCGTGTCGTGACCAGCTGAGGACCTAGCTAAGAGTCTAAGAGCTGTGTCTGGTGTCACCCGGCATCAGGCCTCTTCCCCAGCCCGCCGCGGCTTTCGTTTCTCCCCCTCGTCGGGGGAAAACATGGTGGCCAGAGACCCCTCCGCTTCCTTGCACTCACCTCATCGGCAGGGGCTCCTCGCAGCTCTTCCAAGTATCTCCTCACCACCTGTTCGGCCTCGCTCGGGGTCACTGAAGAAGGGGAGGGAAGAAAAAACAAAAGCCCACAGAGAAATAAAGATCCCGGGAGGTACAACGGGAGCGAGAGGAGGCTAAGGAGGGAGGAAAGCAAAGCAGTGGCCGGCCGGTCCGCTGAGGAAGACGGTGAAGGGTTAGAGTTGGAGCAAGTTAGTCCCGCGGGGGCCATCCTGACAGGTCAACGCTACTCTACTGAGTGCTCAGATGCGCCGGGCGCAGGAGAGGCCAAAAGAGGGACCCCTGCTGACATAGTCAGACGTCCTGCTCGAGGACCGTACGCCCCACAACGGTGGAAGAGCGTCACGTATCCTACATCACCACAAAAAGCAGCACACAGACACACACTATACAGACCGTACCTATTTCGTCTGAAAACCGTTATCTGCACGCACTGGCGCTCTCACAGAGACACAACTAAGGGCGGATCCAGCCATTGTCAGGGTGTTCTCCTCACACCACAAAGCGGCACGAAAGCGTGATGGGATATTGCGTTCCTAGCAGGAGAGCAAACCCTTCCTCGGAAAGGCCTTCGTGTGAAGGTCTCACGGCTGACCCTGGCCGGCACCTCCCCGGGAAGACAAGTCGCCGGAGTTTCTAAAATAAGCGGGTCTCTTAATAAAAATGAATCCAAGTCTCCAGAATTATAAACCGGGCAGAGGCTCAGAGCCACAAAGGTATTGAGGCATCCCACTGATTCCATATCAGTTGGGCCTAGGTACCTTGGAGGATCAGGGCCTGAAATCCTTATAGTCATCCGCGTTCTCCCCACGCCGAGAGCCAGTGCGTACACCCCACTGCAGCCCCAGGGATCGGCCTTCAGCACCGGAGAGAATTTCCTCCCTGCTGGTACCCCAGGGTATCCCTCCCATTCCCATCCCCCAACACGCCTGGACTCTAGTCTAGGACCACCCCATGGGGTTGGGAAGGTCCAGCGCTCTCCACGGAGCTCACCTACGTTGGCAGAGAAGACGTCATGCCACAGTGGTGGGCACCGGTCCATGAGGCTCTGAATAGACTTCTAGCCCCTATCAGGTAGGGCATCAAAGACCAGCTTCTTGCCACCCCCCCTGGCATGGGCCGTGGGGCCAGCCGCTCCCGACCAGCATGGTTCTGGTGGCATTTCACCAGCCTCCTTCCCCCCGGGAGGCTCCTCCACCCCTGCCCTGAACCATGGGGAGAAGGAAGAATCTCAAATCTGGGGTGGGCGGGTTCCTGACCCAGCCCATGTGTAGGAAGAGAATGAACTCCTCCCTTTGACCCCAGGAAATGGGATGAACCCCCCACCCCTAAACATGCACAGAGCTCGGGTGGCATTGTGCAGACCACCCCAGGAGCTGCCTGCTGGGGCTGGGTTTGCCAGAGGGGCCTCGGGGCAGCCATGCCCCGTCCCCCCTGAAACGCAACGAGATCTCGGCAACTCAGGGCTCTAGCAGACGGCGTGACCCTGCCATGCGGCACTCAGGGGCTCATAAGGGGCAAGGGGGCTCCGTGAAGCAGCCCGCTGGGCTCCCAAACGGGTTAGCCTGGGATTGGCTCCTGGCGGGAGGGAGGCTCCGAGGAAGCCCCCGCCACAGAGCCGGGAGCCAGGAACCGGTGACGGGTCCCACGAGCCGGGGAAGAGCTCCTTACCGGTAACCGTGTCCATCATGGACGCCACCAGGCTCTTCCACCAGCCTGCAAAGGGAAACATTTGCACAAGCGACGTTATGACTCCACCTAGCAGAGGGCAAAAGAGAGGACTAGTCACTCCGCTGGTCTAGAGCCCTCGGTCGCTCCCTCCCCACTCGGCCCTACTGTGAAGCCCAACAGAGCTACGGACGAGGGAGGGGCCGGAGGGGTGTAGGGTGGGGGAAGAGGAGGGCCATGACAAAGGCTATTACCAGTGAGTAATTCCTCCTTGCCCCATCTCCTCTTCCTCCAGCCCAGCCGGCGGGGCCCACACGACAGGGCAAAGGCCTACCACACGTGGAGGGGTTTCGGTGGTGGACGCTCCAGGCCCCTCCACCCGGGAAGACACCCTGTTCTCGGTGTCCCTGGAAGGGCAGAACTGCTCTGGAAGGGGGCGCTGGGAGGGGAATCTATGTTCGCTGGCTCTCAGCGTCCCCAGGTCGGGTTTCCTCAGTGTACCACTCCAAAAGGCATTTCCCTAAGCACCACAAATGCGAAGGCTCAATAAGGCTCAATAAGGCAGTTCCACCCGGGGGACCCGGACTTCTCCCAATTCTGACACCCTGTTAACCCCACCACCAGGGAGCAGGATGTGGCCAAGAGCGGTCTCCCTACAGGCAACTCACTAAACAACCCTACCACTGATGAACAGGCCCTGGACTAGGCTCCGAGAGCTCGGAAGTGCCCACAGGAAAACACAGGCTGATGCTGGTCACTTTTCAGAGGAGAAAGCCATTTTAGGAAGCAGATTGAGAGGACCATCCACTTGTATGTGACGGGGACAATCCCTGAGCACGTGGGCAAAGGTTCTGCTGCCTCAGTCCCTCCCTTCGCTCCGGACGTGAGACAAATTGGTCTCTTCAGGTCTCGGAGAACTGGTTTGGGGTCACGCCGAATTCCAGGGGTGCGGGACAGCCGGCTTTCGCCCCGAAGCCATGACCGGATTCAAGGCTAGATAGTGACCACTAGGAAAGCGTGAATGGACAGGCTGAGCGGAGATGAAAAGTGACCTCGCCCGGGAAGAAAGATCAACGCGGAACGATTCCATTGCACCTGCCTTCCTGGATTAAGAAAGAGCTATTGAAAGGCTCCTTTCCGAGGGCTAATTCGGACTTGAAGTCAATGGCTAAACACCCACAGATATCAAGGGGACCAAGATGCAACCCAAGGCCCGTAGCAGCAGGGAAACCAGCCCCCTCAAGTGACCGCCCTTCTCCACAGCAGAGCTGGGTTAGCAACAAAGTTTCCAGCGGATGCCCTGCAACAGATTCCTGGATTTTAAAGGCCAGAAGGGGCCCGGATGACCCTGTGGTCTGACCTGAAGAGCACAGCACGGAGAACCTCGCCCGGTGATAACTGCGGCAAGCCCATAACTCCAGAGATGAAGGAACAAGCACAAGGCACTAAGGTCCAGCCAGGCCCGGGATCCCCACTAGCACAAAGGGGCTGCTGTTTACACACCCCCCCCAGCGCTAACCCGGCGTCCACGAGGGGTCCGGTCTTAAGGAAACCCCACTGCAGGTTGTGAGAAGGGAGGGGGGACCAGGAGCTTGGGAGAGCTTCCTGACAAGTAGGCTCAAGGCCAGCAAACCATGAGGGCCAGGGCCAGCCTGGGACTGAGCGGATGGTAGGGGCCCTGCCTCAGTTTACCAATTACTCTCTGAACAGTGGGAGAACCGCTCTCAGAGAACACCTGAAGGGGTCTGGTGGAGATGCTCAGTGTCTCTGCTCGTCCAGTACAGCTGCCATCTAGCTCATCCCAGAATTAGACCCTGGCAAACGTAGCTCCCCTCTCCGAGGGGACACAGGCAGTCCCGTGGACAGGAAGCAGTGGCCTGTCACGGCCACCACAACTAGGGCATCCCAGGAATCCCCTGCTCCGGCTGTGGGTGTAACAGCCTCTCTCAACGAGCCAAGACACATTGACCAGATGGGGACGCCTGGCTGGCAGGACTAAAGCTCACACTCCTAGAAGGCAGAGACACCCCACAGAACCCCCCCAAGGTCCTCCATGGGGAAAGCAGCTCCAGGGGCTTATCGGCTGGGCCTAGAGGAACCAGAAACCCACAGCAGCACCTACTGATCCCAAGAGCCCTGCTGGAGGCAGGTCCCTACCTGAGACAGCAGCAGAAGCCTGAGAAATGGGCACTTCAGAGGATTTAAATGCAAATAGCTCAAAGAATCCTCACCCCAAACCTCACCACAAACCAAGGAGCCCTTTGGAAGAAGGCTCTGCCCCCAGCACAGCTAGACCCAATGGCAGAAAGGAAGCTGTTTGCTCGGCCCTTGGAGGGAGTTATTAAGAGGGAGAAGATTCACCTGGGGGAGAGGCCATCCCTGATTGGGGAGGAGCCCTGGGAGATTATAGGGAGGAGTGAGTTGGAGGGAGCAGATCAGGGCTACTCAGAGAGTGTGGTGGGGAATGGAATGGAATGTAAAGCTGTGTTCCTTCCTCATTTACTTGGGCAACCTGGATCTTCATGAAGCTCCTAAAGACACCAACCCAAAGGTGGAGGATGCAGGAGGGAGGGATAGCTCAGTGGTTTGAGCAATGGCCTGCTAAACCCAGGGTTGGGAGTTCAGCCCTTGAGGGGGCCATTTATGGATATGGGGCAAAAATGGGATTGTTCCTGCTTTGAGCAGGGGTTGGACTAATTGATCTCCTGAGGTCTATTCCAACTCTGAGATTCTAGGAAGGGACCAGCTGCCAATCCTTCCTGTGGAGAGGGGCAAATGAAGCAAATAAAAGTTATCCTTAAGGGACTGATGTGGGCTCAGGAGACTTGGAGTCTATTCCAAGCTCCACCACAGCCTCAGCTGGGTGACCCTGGGCAAGTTCCTAGCTCATTCCCTGAGTCCCTAATTCTTCCCCTCCAGACATGGACTGTTGTGCTCTGTGGGCAGAAAGGCCCTCTGGGTATGAAGGATTCTTGTTCTGAACCCCAGGGGCTGGATACCAAGTGCTGGTGGACTGTGAGGTTTCCCCTTTCCTGAGACAGAGGGGAAGAGATGCAGGCAAGGGCATGGCCCGGACATTCCTCAGTCTTCTCCATTTCAGGTCTTTAGGGAAGGGCCATGCCTTTGCTTGGCTCTTCCACGGGGGCAGCCCTTGAACCATAGGTGGGGTGGCCCACTCAGCAAGTGTGAGCCCTGGGGATTGGGACGGAGTCAGAGAGAGGATCTAGCCCATACTAACGGACTAGTAAAGCAGCAGGTGCACCTTCAGGTCTCTCTTTCCGGCCCGCTGAGATTAGCTCCGGCTGCCCCAGAGAGGGTGTAGTCCTCCACAAATTTATCAAGTTCTTTTTTGAACCCTGTTCTAGTCTTGGCCTTCACAACATCCTCCGGCAAGGAGTTCCACAGGTTGACTGTGCATTGTGGGAATAAATACTTCCTTTTGTTTGTTTTAAACCTGCTGCCTGTTAATTTCATTTGGTGACCCCCCTAATTCTTGTTATGAGAAGTAGTAAACGACACTTCCTTGTCTACTTTCTCTACGCCAGCCATGATTTCATAGCCCTCAATCGTATCGCCCCTTCGCCGTCTCTTTTCCAAGCTGAGAAATCCCAGGCTTATTAATCTCTCCTCATACGGCCGCCGTTCCACATCCTATTTTTGTTGCCCTTTTCTGAACCTTTTCCAATTCCAGGGCGGGGGCAAGCTCCCAGCAGGTTTGATGGAAAGGTGCCCTGCCCAGCCCTGCTGTCAGCAACCTCCCCCTGCACATCTGGACTGGTCCAACCGCAGGGACATGATGGAGTCTAGAGTCTCAGAGCCAAAGGGAGGTCCGGGGGCTGCAGGGAAATCTCCACTTCTGCCCTGGGGAGACACTGGGGGGGTCCCAGCCAGTCGGAGGGGGAAGGTTGAGTTACCCTGCACGGGTGGAGGCGTCTTTCCAAGCAATCCCCTCCCCCACCTCCATTCCCAGGGGCAGTGCCTGTACCCAGAACGGGCTGACTCCCTTTGGCGCCAGAAGGGGGGAGACCTGGAGCAGAGGCAGTGCTTGTCACGGCAGGTGCCGTCAGTCCCCTTCTGCCACAGTCACAGGGAGAAGAGGAGAGTCTCAGCTCCCCCCGGCCCAGCACTTACCCTCCCAGAAGATCCCTGGGGGAGCCGGAGGGGGGGTGTTCCTAGAAGGCAACTGCCACTAACAGCCGTGGAATGGAGAGGGCTGGAGGGGAAGGTGCCAACCGGGGAGCGTGTGTAGAGCAAGTCCCCCCACCCCCCATAGGTTCTGTCTCCTGCCTTGAGCAGGATGGATTCATTCACTCCAGATTTTGGCTCAATATCCTTGTCCATTAGTATTATGCCAATAATTCCCGTGAGACGCCACCAGAGCCTCGTCCAGCCCGAAGAAGCTGCCGGCAAACATCCGTTTCAGGGCGGGGAGACCGTTTTTCACAGCTCTCTGCGCCCACGTAGGCCCCAAAGTGGGAGCTGAAAAACACCACAGCCCCGTCGAATACTGTTGTCTGTCTCTCAGCGGTCACTGGTTGCTCTATTGATCGTTTGAGAAGGGAAGAAAGGCTCGCCGTCCCTCCATTTACAGAGGCTCCGTTGTTTTCCTATTGCTGCCCCATTGCTGGAGATAGTAGGTGGTTTATTAAGACAAGGACTTTCCACGGAGAACATTTAGCAGCTGTGTTTTGCAGGCTGACAGCAATAACACCCTCCTTCTGGAGATTAAAAGGCACCATATGGTTTGCCCAGCTATTATTTCACACACAACACATGCCAAACACGGAGCTCTTATTTCCAATTAAGGGTAGGGAAAGCGATTCCCCCCCCATCCCCCAAATATTTTCGCATGGCTTTCTCCTGTTTTTAAAGCCAAGGAATCTAAGCTTCGGCTACATGAAGGGCTCGTACACACTGATGCCGGTACAACGGCTGTCACTCCGGGGGGTGAATAAGCCACCTCCCTGCGTGAGTCCCTGACGCCGATCTAAGCGCAGGGCGGACAGCGCTATGGTGGCAGAAGAGCGTCTCCTGCCACCACCCGCCCCTTGCGGAGGTGGATTTATTATGTCAGCGGGAGAGTTCTCCCGGCGGTGTGGAGTGTCTACACTACAGCTGTGCTGTCCTCCCAGTGTAGACTCGCCCTCCCCCGAATAACCCAACTGTGCCTAGGGTAGTCCTGAAGTTTCTTGAAGCGTTGCCCGTGCTTTAGGGCAGCCGCTTTTCCTGCTCTTTGGCATGGGTGACTTCGTGAGTGGGGCTTTTTATTTCATTGTCCTCTTGCTAATCCCGTGTCCCGAGTGACCTCGGAGGAAGGACCTTCCTGGAGGCAACGGGGAGAGGCTAGAATGGGGGACTCAAACTCTCACAAATGCTGGAGGCAAAGCAGGGCTGGAGGTGGAGACTGATACTTCATGATCCCCCCCCCACCCCAAGGGGGCTCGACCCCCAGTGTGAGAACCCCTGGTCTAGAAGACCACCAAGGCCCTGGACTGTTCGGGAACAGCACCTGGTGGAGAACCCCTTCCCAATTGTAACAGGGTGGTCTGTCCCTTTAAGGAGTTTTGACACCCTCCCCTCCCATTCAGCTCTTTCCGGTGGTGTGAGTGTGAAATGCCTCAAGTTCAGAGACGTCCACTTCCCTTTTGCTCATCACTGCCAGCTTCTGCCGCTGTCTGTCCTCCACACAACAACAGGAAGGACAGCAGGCAAATGCTTACGCCCGCCCGAGAGCTAGTGGGGGTGACTATGGCGTTGAATTAGCCAAGCCCCCATGGAAACACAGCCAAGCAACTGGGCACCCGAGGCCCAGAAACAGTGCAACCCTCCCCTGCTCCCCCCAAAACCGCTCAGGAGAAGGGGTACCAGCGGGGAAGCTATGGCTGAGCACGTGCGAGCGAGCCTGATGCTACGCGCTGTACTCGGCTGTAACCTTGGCTGCGTCCTCTGGTCTCTCCCCCCAGAGAAGGGCTAACGTTCAACTTCATTTACCCTATTTGGGGCGCTACCCCTGCTTTCTCCATTGAGCTAACCCAAGTGGCTGGTTTTAGGACAGCCAGGAACAAGAAGAGCTGGGGTGGAGCTACTCTAGAGGTCCTCGCTGTATGACTTTTCCCCTTGCAGGGGTGGATTCCAGTTCTCTTGCACAATTAGCGCTGGAGCTTTGTGCCAAGGCAGAAATGTTGTGATCTCGGATTTCCCTAAAGTAGAGATGCTGAGGCAACTTGAAATGCCCTTACTGTAGGATTCCTCGATACCAGAAAATCATCTGCAGTTGGGGTTTCTTTAGCTCTTTCTTTTAAACAGCCCGGAGCTTGGAACGGCTGGTGCACAGACCTGATCTCTTCATTAAAATGCTCCGTGGGATCAGCTGTGAAATCCTGTAGTGCTGCTATGGAAACAAACAGCAACACCACAAGCATTTGGGGGAGGCTGACGGAGGACTTAAACCCCGCCATCAGAGAAACTGACAACGGCTTCGAGGATGCTAGAAGCGACTGACTTTTAGGTTCAGGAAGCATCCCCCTACCGCGCCTCTAGGCACCGGAACGGAGAGCTTCGAAGGATTTACAGGTGACTGATGCTTTCACGCAAGGCTGCCTCGGTTTACAAATCTCCCGGGAATAGAAGCTGTGGGTTTGTGATCCCACAGCTTATGAAGCATAACAGGACCAAAGAGATAAACCGAGCAGAAGAATAATTAAAATGAAAAACACCCTTCAAGGTGCCCTTGTTTATTTCCCTTGCAGTAATGGCTAAGGATCTCAAGCAGGGGCGGAGGGCTTTAATACTAGCTTTAGAGGGCCTGATCCTGGGAAGTGCTGAGCGCCCTTTACTCCCAGGGAGTTGAATGCTCAGAACCGCACAGGTTTGGGCCCACAACACACAGAAAACGAACCTCAATGAGCAAACGAAACGGTTAAGTCATTCTCCCCTTCTAGTGCAGAGACACCCAGCTGTTGTGTGTTAATATGGGACATGGGGGCTGGAAGAGGTCTGGCTAGGGAAGCATGTCCACTGAAATAACAATGAAAAAGAACAATGGGGTGGATCCTTTCGGTGCCAGCTGCTGGCACCCCTCAGCCCACGGTATCCCTCAGCCTAAGCCCGGTTCCTGTGAGCTGGCGTTCACCCCCTGACGTGCTACCACCCCTCCTTCTCTTTGCTTCAGCAAGAGGCTGGAAGAGAAGCTGGCATTCCCTCCAGCAGAGAGAGGGTGCCGGTGCCCCGAGGAGGGTTGGTTCATGCACATTCCCCGGCGGGCAGCGAAGTGAGTTCCCCCAGCCTGGCTGGCAGGCAGTTGGCAAGTCCCAGCAGGCAGACGGGGGCAGGAGAATTCAGCGGAGTGGGTGTCGTCTAGGGCCGGCTCCATCCATGTCAGAAAGCCCCCAGCTCTTCCCCTGCCAGGCTGGCAACGCTAAACGCATTCAGTGACTCCCGCGTTTGGGCCCAAGGCCGGGCTGGGGGAAGCGTTGCTCCATAACTCAGTGACGCTAACAGCTCTTGGCTGCAGGTGAGGCTGTCTGCTTGGGACGCATGGCTGCAAAAGACATCTCAGCCAGGGCGGAGCTGAACGCCCTCAGCAAGTGGGCACACGGTGCTCCAGCCGAGAGAAGGGCTAATGGATTAGGTAGGAGGGTGACGTAACATGGACCCCTCCATTCCCCCTCCTCCGTCCCTTCTGTTGGCTTCCTGGCTCATTCCCACCGCCCTGGTCCCATTCCCACCCCTCCCGGCCTGCAGCCCCACCTGTCAGTCCTTCACAGTGCGATGGGGCTTAGAGGCTCCCAGGGCGCTAGGCGCTGTACAAACCTACGGTCGCTACCCCACAGAACTTGCACCTGAACCGAGCTAGGTGGGTCTGTCTAGGGCCGGATCCTCAGCTCGGGTAAAGGAGAACAGCTCCAGTGAAGTCAATGGGGCTAGGACCATTTACACCAATTGGGAGTTTAGACCTAGGGCTGGTCTTCACTCGCACGGGATCGATCTTCTGGTGATCGATTTATCGCGTCTTGTTAAGACGCGATAGATCGATCGCCCCGGGCTCCCCCCGTCGACTCCGGAACTCCAGCTCACCGGGAGGCGCAAGCTGGAGTCGTAGGGACGGCGGGGAAGTCGGCGGCAGATACGCAAACTTCAGCTACGTGATTCACGTGATTCAGCTGCGTATCTGCCGTCGATCCCCCCCCCAGTGAGGACAAGCCCCTAGGCTCCTGTTACACCCGCCACGCCCATTCGCGGCGCTGGGCCTCCCATGGTGCTCTCCCTGCTGTTTCTTCAGGCTGCTCCCTGTCTCGGAAAGCTCCAGCAGGGCAGGCCTCACTCCCCCTTCAATTCCTCTGGCGCACACACACACACGTACACACACACACACACACACACACACACACACACACACACACACACACACACACACACACACACACACGCCTGGCTCTCCCAGCCCGGCCTGTGGCTTGTGAAACACGGGCCTCCTCCCAGCTGAGGCTGCACAGCCTGGGACATGGGGAAGAGCAGGAAGCGGAGCAAGCACTGAGATGACTCAGCCTCGCAACGGAGCCCCGGTAGCTGCCCTGGCTGTCATTCAGGGCAGAGATACCGGACACCACCGTGCAGCAGGCCCCGGTCCACCCAATGCTGAGCCGCAGGACGCGGGGTTAACACAGTTCGTCCCGCAAAGCCCCTAAAGGCCAGGGAGCGAGTTGTCTGACAGACACCTCTTGCCCTGTGCTAAGGGATGACCACCCGGGCCACCCACGCAGAAGACCCACTGGAGAGCAGACGAAGGATGAATTCCACAATCAGGAACTCACCAGCTCCCTGGTCAGCAAGCGCCCTTTACTCCCAGGGAGTTGAATGCTGAGAACCGCACAGGTTTGGGCCCACAACACAAAGAAAACGAACCTCAATGAGCAAACGAAACGGTTAAGTCATTCTCCCCTTCTAGTGCAGAGACACCCAGCTGTTGTGTGTTAATATGGGACATGGGGGCTGGAAGAGGCCTGGCTAGGGAAGCATGTCCACTGAAATAACAATGAAAAAGAACAATGGGCTGGCTACCCCCCCCCCCCCCAGCACACGGGGTCGTGGGCCAGGACTCTCCTTGGTGCTACCGTAATACAAATAATAGATGATAACAATTGACCCTCAGCGTGCCCAGCAAGCCCTAGCTGTCAGGGATGGAGAGGATCCCGGTGGGAAAGGTCTGAACTTCGTGCCTGGCTGCTGGGTTATTCAATGTTACTGGTTGAAAGGGGCCGGGTTAGTTAGGGGCAGGGTCTATCGTTAGTCTCATTTTCCGACGCGTCAAGGAGCGTTCGGAGCTCTGCTCCTCGTTATGGGACGAGTGCACCAAGCACGTCAATTTCGAAAGGCAGGCCGGAGGGGGGAAAGGAATAGGAAGCACAGAGACAGCGGAGACTGAAGCAAAGACCAGAGAGTTTGAGCAGCGACTACCTTTCTTGGACACTTTCCTCCCTTCCTTAACTGAGCTGGGTTTTTTAGTGGCTCTACGGGCGCTGGCAGGCTGTGGCGCACCGGTCAGGCGCACAGGGAGTCCGGTGGCTGACATCAGCATGGCCGTCATGCCTACAGGGGACACCAGGTCGACATGCAGGAAGGAAACAAGGCGGAAAAAAATTTATTTAAAGAAAAAAAAAAAAAAAAAAAAGAGTAAATTTTTCAAAGGAAAAAACCAACCTTGATTCAAAGACCGTAAAATATGGGTAAAGCAAATCAATGGGAAAGGTGATTCCGGGTGATTTCAGTGCAAGGGCCTGGAGAATCCAGGGGAGGAACAGGATGGTAAATTAAAGCGGAGGAATGTGTTTGAGACTCTGATCAATGCTATCTGCAGCCGCTGCTTTAACAGAAGCTCCGTTTTCCCCTCGGACTTGGGGTACGTCTATACTACCCGGCGGGTAGCGTCCGATGCATCGGGGAAATCGATTGATCGCGTCTCGTCCAGCCGCGATCAAATCGATCGCCGAACGTGCTCCCCGTCAACTCTGGAACTCCAGCTCCACACGAGGAGGAAGCGGAGTCGGCGGGGGGAGCTGCCGCGGTCGACTCGCCACCATGAAGACGGCCAGGCAAGTCGAACTTAATTCGACTTAGTTCGAACCTGCCCCCCGCCGTGTAGCCCAGGCCTTGGAGTCTACAGATTATCAGAGATGTAGATGGTAAGTGTAGTTAAGGCTCAGCTCTGCAAGGTGGTGAGAACTCATCTCCACATTAAGAGGCTCATCGCTTTCCAGATCCATTCCTGAGACTGTAAACTCCTGGAGGGGAGAGACTGAGGGTCCTGCTATCATTAGTGTTGGTGTAAATCTAGAGCGACTCAACTGGTTTCAACGGAGTTACGCTGGATTCACACCAGTGTGATTCATTAACACACTTAAGCACATGCTTCGCTTCAGCCATGACAGCAGCCCCATTGACTTCAGTCGGATCTCTTCGGGGCTTTGCCAAATCAAAGCCGCTGTCCTACGACGGATTTGCTGAATTCAGTTTCTTACCATTAATTATTCCTTTTAAAAGGACACCCGTTCCCTAAAGGGAAATTGGCAGAGACAGAACTTCAGGGTGGACTCTGTTGATCTAACGTTGCAACGTTCACTATTGAAATACAGGCCAGCTCCAATCCTGTGATGTAATGCAATCTAATATAATAAAACTGTCTCAATGCTTGCATATCCAAGGAATCTCCTGCGTGCCTCGCTCCACAGCAAAAAAGTATTCTACCCAGAGAGACACCAGGATATTTAGAAAACCCCTTTTAAATGCAGCTCTTGCCAGTGGTCAACATTTAGCAAGAGTTACCCGGCAGAGTAGGACAGGAGATGTAGCGATGTGTATTTCCCTGGTCTTACATGGGGAGTGTTAACCACTAGCTCATAACTCTGTTAGCTTTTCAAAGCCTTGTTCGGCTGGGGAGGGATAACCAGCATAAAAGATGCACAAAATTAAATTCTTTAGCTAGTACAATAAACCACCATAGACAGGCACACAATCTAGAAGCAACTGAAAACGGGGTATTATCAGGGGATGTCTCAAGAAACTTTAAAAATAGGGGACGCTATCAACTTGGCCTAAAATACACAACTCATTAAGAGCGTCTGGGCTCTGCATAGTCAAATGCCCCCGTGCAAGGTCAGGGCGAAATGCTATCCAATAAGAATTCTCCACTCAGCCCTGACTGCATTCTGCACACACACACACACACTACAGTAACTCCTAGAGCTCCTTCTCTATATGGCTATGGACAGCCCCTGACTCTAAGACCTGACAATCTTCGGGCCCATGGATGGTGGGAGCCAGGAAAGATTATTAACCCCTTTTACAGATGGGGAAGTGGGACACAGAGATTAAGTGACTTGCCAAAGATCAACTGCAACACCGATGGCAGAGCTGGGAATTAAATCAAGATCTCTCAGCCACCGCCCATCGTCTTAACAAGATCGCCCTTCTTCTCCAACAAGCGACTACCGGAGGTGCAAGGCAGGGAAGAACTGGGCCTGATATTTGTATCCTTTCTACAGCATTGCAAAAACCATCACAGATTGTTACTTGGTCATGCAAGCATGATGTGATGAGCATTTTAGAACTGCACGTCGGACTCAAACAGACGACGGAAGAAACAAGGTAACCCCTCTTCAGTGGGAGATTGAAGGCGAGAAATGAAAGAAAAATAAAGGAATGAGGGAAAAAAGGAGAGAGGGGAGAGAGGATTTTAGGAGGTGAATGAAGTTCTCGCGAAGAGATGTAGACACAGAGTACATGGATAAACTGCATGGAGGACTGACACACCACGACAGATGCACACTGCTTGAGCAACAGGACAGGAAATGCAGAGAGAGTCCCCAGCAGCGGTGGGGTGTTGGTAGAGAGAGATTCTTTAAATAAATTTAAATAAATAAATGGAGATATACCAATCTCCTAGAACTGGAAAGACCTTTCAGGTCATCGAGTCCAGTCCCCTGCCTACACTAGCAGGACCAAGTACTGTCCCCTGACAGATTTTTTTGCCCCAGATCCCTAAATGGCCCCCTCAAGGATTGAACTCACAACCCTGGGTTTAGCAGGCCAATGCTCAAACCACTGAGCTATCCCTCCCCCCCAATTCTTGATTTTGAGTGGGCAAAAACATTAAGCTACTAACCTACCGTCCTGGTAACGATACCAAAGCTACGTTCTCAGCGGTTAGAAATCCATGTAGCTCTGCCAAAGCCAGGGCTTTGCCCAGCTTACCAATGAAAAATGCCCATCAGAATCTAATTTCTTTTTAATCCTGGACTAACAACTTGGTTCTTGAAAGACACTGGGCCCCCTTGATTTCCAGGGCAAGCTGAGGCTACTCGTCAATTTCCAGGAAGCACTGCGCAGGACTAGACTTTTGAACTAAGCTAAGGATTTCCACAGCCATGGGACACGGCCGTCTTTTCGTTAATGGAGAATATGTGGATCATTTTTATTCCAGGCTTCTTAACCTCCGCCACTGCAACCAGGCTATTTCCGACTGGCTGCACATAGGTTCCACCGGTCACTTTTCACTGGCTGAAGGGCGAACAAATTCATCCTTAGCATTGATGGGTCTGGAGCTGCGGAGTCTGGAGTCAAATCACCATTCAATGTGCTTTAACACATTTAGTAAGAGTTTTGGTTACAAAAACTAAAGCGTTTTGTGCCTCTCTAGCCTGTCAAAAAGGCACTAATGCCAGGAAGATTCACAAATCCACAGATGGACCATCTTTTTGTCTAGACCAGACGCGATAAATCACGAGACGCGACCACCTTTTTGTTCTGTATTGGGACAGCGCCTAACGCAATGGGATCCGATCCATAACTAGGGTCCTAGGTGCTATAGCCATTATATTAGCTCTCAAGACAGAGCATTTCATCTGTAGATCTCAAAGCACTTCATAAAGATCAGGATCATTATCCCCATTTTACAGATGAGGAAACTGAGGCAAGGAGTGGGGAAGTGCCTTGTCCATAGTTACCCTGCAGGCAGAGCCAGGAATAGAACCCAGGTCTTTTGAGCCCCAATCCAGTGTTCTAGCCACTAGGAAAAATTGCTTCTAATAAATAATAAATCAGTCTAGAAGTTTCTGAGCAGGCAGGGATGTAAACAATTCATCAGCTTGCCACAGAAGGAGAAATGGTACAGCTCCTCTTAACTGTCATCTTTATAGGACAATTTGATTCTGTTAATTAATCAGCTAAAGTTTGTAAGGAACTTTGAACATGGTCAAAGTGCTACACAGGATTATCTTCCAATGTCCGCAACTCATACGGAACTGAAAAGTTAATTCATGATGTAAGCTTAACTGCTCAGGATATCACTGAAATATGCATTTGCCATTAGAAAGCGCAGGAGCTGCAGAACTGTGCAGCTGAAAAACGGAGTGAATGGATTTTTACGGCCACAAGGGACCATGTTGATAATGTAGTCTGGCCTCCTGTAGAACACAGGGCACAGAATAGATCAATTTCATTAGTTAATCTTTACCAGAGCATTATTGATCCCAGCGTGGATCTGGGGCAACAGACTAACAACGCATATCAGAGGTGATGAATCATCCTAAATAAAACAGAAACGCATTACAGGAACTTGATACCCACACCGCACGTCAGGAGGTGAAATCACATCTCCCATCCAACACAGACCGCAATGATCATGTGCCGTCACGAGCGATTTCTCCTCGGAGCATCTAGCGGGATGGGCGAGGTGAACTACGGGGCTGCCCTGTTATTGTCTTTGGGGAAGACCCGCGTCCAACGCAGCACAAAACAGAGTGTGCAACAGTGACAAAGCACTTCCTTCCCGAACCCAAGAAATCACTGAGGAAGAGGCCCGTCACTTGGCGCATCACTGCTCTGGCTCCCTCATTGGCATAGCCAGCAGCTGTTTTTCCCTAAAGCTTCTACCGGAACACAGGAAATTTCAGCACCCAATCCTTGGGGAGCCCGATGGTAAAAATCACTGCTGAGGCTTCCTCATGCAAATAAGCCGGCTTTGCTGTTGAAACGGTGGCTGTATCATGCTTGACTCCTCTTTAGCACGGTTTCCCTAGGAGGGTGGTGAAGCACTGGAATGGGTTACCTAGGGAGGGGGTGGAATCTCCTTTAGAGGTTTTTAAGGTCAGGCTTGACAAAGCCCTGGCTGGGATGATTTAGTTGGGGATTGGGCCTGCTTTGAACAGGGGGTTGGACTAGAACAGCGGTTATCAAACTTGTTGAGACCGCGACCCCTTTTTGTGCTCCGGCGGTGACAGGAGCTCGCGACCCCCCGGGGAGCGCTCGGCGACCCCCCCCCCCCAGAGGGTCGCGACCCCCAGTTTGAGAAACCCTGGACTAGAACCTCCTGAGGTCCCTTCCAACCCTGATATTCTAGGATCCTACGACTGAGGATGGGGAGCACCCATAAATAAAACTGTGTGTGTGTACAGGCTGGACATGTGAGCATGTTATAACTTGTCACTTTGTCGGGTTGCCAGGTTTTGTTCAAATGTACTTTAGAGAGTCAAGACTTGCATGGGGGCCAGAGCTTTCCTTTGAATGGCAATGGAGATCCCACGCAGTATTGCCAACTCCCACAATGCTCATCACGAGTCTTGAGATACTGAGGGATTTTTTCCAAAGCCCCAGCCCCTGGAATCATGTGAATCATGAGAATCTCAGAATTAAATAAACTCCTGCCCTTCATGGTTATGGAGATTTAACGTTGGAAGCCAGGGGCCATGTGCACCTTAATGTATCAAAAACCAGAAGGTAAATACAAAGAACCCCAAAGTCTACTTTTAATATGGTATACTTTTAAGGTGCCACAGGACTTTGTTACCTCTTTTAATATGGTGTTACTTTTAGTGACAAGGCCATGTTGAGCAGCATCTCGGATGGGTATCCAAAACTCCCAAGACATCAGTCCATTTGTCCCAGAATCGAACTAGTTTCCTAATGACTGGACAAAATGAGAGAGAAATCTATTGCTAGAAATAAATCTACAGCAGCCGGCTAGGCTTAGTTTTGTGCCTGCTTTTCGCACCCCAGAAGGAGCTCTCTGCATGGCCAATGATGAGCAGACTATTAAGATTGGTGGAACAGACGATCATTGAACTGCCTCGGAGGTTCTCACACGGCTCTATGGATCTCCAGTGACCTTCCCGCCGATCCACAAAACATAGTTTGGAGAACCGCGCAGCTGAGCTCAGAATGTGTCCAAGGAGGGGATCGTTGCCTTAAGTCATCTGAAGCATGAAACGTTGGAGAATCAAGATCAACAGAGGCTCTTCAGGTTTCCAAAGAGAGGGCCCAAAGTTACCAAAGACACCAAATAAGATGGGAAGGAGAAGTCATCCATCAAAGGTCGCGTCAAGGAAAGCCTTGATGAAATTCAGTATTCTTGGCCCCAAAACTCCACTGCCTACTGTTCTTCATAGACGTTCCCGGGCATTTTCTTTCCTTACGCAGACTAGTTAAGTTACCCACATCTTTCCTCTGACTTTTGACAGGCACGTTCTAATATAGATTTTCTGCTGGAAAAGAAAAATGGTCTACACCGTTGTAGCTTCCTCAGACTTTTTAAAGGCTGCTACACTGAACAAAAGGCAACGGGAAGGGGGGGGGGCGCGCTTCGGTTAAAGACTACCACCCTCCGTTCCACTCAAAGCCAGGCCCTGTAAAGATTCAGATCTAAACAAGAAGAGTGTTTGCCTTTTAGAAGCTGGCATTTGCCCATTGATCATGCCCTCGCATGTCTGGACTCCTGTAGGGCAGCGTGCGTCTTGTCAGCTGCTATACATCCGATCTCACAGACCTTGGCCTTGTTTTGAAATCAAAGCGATTTGAAAAGGTTTTTAAATTCTCGTTCCTGCCCCCAAGAAGAGTAGAAGGATTGACGGCAAAAGTGACTTTTTAAACAAAGGGGGTTGGTAAAAGGCTAGTGCTACTGACCGGTTACCTCCTGGAGTTCTGCTGTATCAAAGCACATGATCAGATGAACAATATGATTAAGTCCAATTGCCTCTTCCAACCGGAGAAGGGACGACCCGTATATGGAACATACCAGCAGCCGGTTAGGACTATAGCTCCGATTCAGCAATACCTTTCAGCACACGCGGTGTTGAATCTGGACCTATATGGTTAACCCAGCTGTTTTCTTTAAACGCTCTCCTTTCAGTGCCTATAGAAGGGGCCGATTTGACAGGTCACTGCATATAGCACTGAGCCACGTATAAAAGGTGAAACTCCACTGAGCTCAGCCACTTACACCGGGACGGAGTCTGGCCCCAATGGCTCATGCCCATTAAGTAGGTCGGAGACTTTTTAGCAGCTGGAGGGATCGGATTGGCTGAACATTTAGGGGATTTGCCTCGCTACGCTCCCCCACTCGGAAGAGCTTAGAGGCCAAGCAGACGGAATTCAAAGGACGGGAGTCGGGGAGAGGAGGTGGAGGATGTTCTGTTGTATACTCAGAGGTCCTGCCATGCAAAGATGTCATTGGATACCACCACATGGGCCTTGTGGCAGTTCTGTCCCGGGGCAGGGACACTGTATTGGGCTATTATTAAAGTGCATGGACTGCACTGGTAGTCAGAAGACATCCTGTGATCAGTGGAGCATCCAGTGTCAGAAGATGCTACCAACCTAGGACCCCAGGCGCCGTGTGCTAGCTGAATTAAGAGATGGCAAACATACCAGCAAGCTTCCCACCCTCTGGGATGCGGACTAGCAGCGCTTACACTGCAAACCACCCGGGCGTGGGATCATTAGCCAGACAACGCCATTTAGAGCCGCAGGGTGCAATTCTACTCTGAAAAGCAACCATGTACAAATGGATTCCTCCTTCCCGAACTGAATACTCCCAGGGAGCCAATCTGAGTCAGAGCTGTAGAATTCAACGACAAGCCAAAGTGCCTCCGACTTACTTCTACAGTTCCAGGAGAACTCCTGCTTCATCTACAGAATTGCTAACCAAGTTCCATATGCCTGACTCCACCCCCGAGGCTACGGTGCCTGGCTTCCCCTCTTGGTCAGCCTTTGGCCTTACAGGGAACAAATCTACACCCTGTGGCATTATGCAAAGACAAGGGTGGGGCCGTTCCCACCCGATTACCAAAGCAAGGACAGCAATACAAAGCCAAGTAGGTACTTACCGCAATGCGGATGGGAAAAACCAACCAGCTGCTGGGGTGTGCACTTGCTATACATTTTCAAACATCCTAGCTTTATTCTCTATCCCACGCCAGGCCCTGTCTACATGACAGGACACTCTAGATTCTTACCACTGGCTAAGGGAGGAAGCAAGTTACAAAGGAAAGGAAAAAACCTAGGGAGAAAACAAGGCATTGAGAAGTCATTACCTGCCAAAGCTTGGTTCACTTTGCTGGGTTTGGGCATCTCGACCGGCAGATTTTGGACACTGGGGAGAAAAAGGGGAAAAAAAGCATCGTAAAACAAAATGTTTATCCCCACCGCATGGATGACACACAAGAGGGGCAATTCAGCGGCATGGGGCATTCTGTCCAACGGCCACTCAGAGCACTGTGCTTGGGTTACTTCCATTTCCCCATTGGGCCTAGCGAAGTCAATCACTGGAAAATTAGGTCTCGAGCACATACCAAAGCATAGCTGGAGACACAGCAAAGACAGAAAGGCATTAGACCTTCCAGGGGACTGGTTGCGGACGCTAGTGAACGTAACGGCAATCTCATTACATCATAATACCACCTCCTCCTGTATCGTGGCTTTCACGGTAGAGCTCAAAGCACTTTACTATGGAGATGAGTGCCATTGTACAGCCGGGGGAAAACGAAGCACAGGGAGGGAAAGTCGCAGCAGAAGTCTGGGGTGAATCCCAGCTCATGCACCATAGCCACCGGACTGCTCTGGGATACGGGAAAGCCGTGGGAGGTCCAAGAGACCTAAAGGAGCCAGGGGTCCAATGTCTCTTGAGTCCGACAGCCCCGTTTGGAAAGCCCAGCCCAGCTCCTTTAGGAATTTGGTGGGGGATTTCCAGTGGCAGGCAGGGGGAGGACATTTCAAACCAATTTGGAATACCTGGGCACAGAGGTGCCTTCTGCCGACAACGATCAGGAAGGAGAGCGAAGGCAGCAGATTGAAAACACAGAGCCGAGGTCACAGCAGGAGGAAGAGGGGCCGGGTTATGTGGTGTGGGGAAAGGAGACCCAGGGCTTGTCTACACAGAGAGCAAGGCAGGGGGTGAATCTCCAGCATGCTACTGGCCACGGAGTCACGTCCCGCGCGGACCCCGGTACAGCACAGTGGTTTCACACCCTGGCTTGCCATGTGGTAGCGTCCCATGTAGACGAGGCCCATATAAATGGAAAAGGATGTTTCAGGTCCTGGGGTCGAGAGACCACTTCAGCCTAGGATGGGCCATTAGCCAAGGAGGACAGGTGGCCATGTTCCGATTCAATGAGAGAGTCAATCCCAATTCACTCACCACAAGATCGGAATAATCAGGTTCTACACTCACACAGAACCCGACAGGGCATCACAAACTAGAGACATACAAGACGACTGAAATGCAGCCACCTCTGGGGTGGAGGGAAACAAGCAACAGGCACAATGGAGGAGAGGGGCAATTTTGCACCAGATAGTAGAGCGAGAGAAGTGGCAACACCATTTTTACAAAACGCGAAGGCCATGGGGCCTTTGGGCTCAGATGATTAAAGTGGTCGAAGGGCTCTGGGACGGACGGACTGATCCCCCCTCCCCACATGCCAAGGGAAGCTTGTTTCTAGACCAAAGGAAAAGCGATCGCCGGCCATGAAAAATCAGATTTCAAATACTGCGCAAAGCAAGGCCTCTATTAAACACATTTTAAAACCCACTTCCCTGGTTTCTCCCCCCCCCCATTCCTCCTCCTACCGTACACGCCTGGAGACGCACGGTAACTCAGAGGTTCGGCTGGCTGAGGCACTGTACCCTGTTATGCGGGCGGTCAGAGGAGAGGATTATAATACTTTCTTCTCTTCCTACAAATTGCTGTATCATGGTGTTTTCCCAGCCGGCTATTTTAGTGGCTGGATTTTCCCCCCGCACACTAAGCTGTCCGGAACGTGGCATCTTTTCAAGTGACACAGGAAGGGGGTGATCCAAAGCCCACCCAAGTCCCCGGAAAGGCCCCCAGGTATTACAAAGGGCTTGGATCGGACCCCAAAATCCATTTAATTGTTCACGACGTTTCTCTTCTGATTTGGCCTCTTCCCAGCAGTTCTCTTCTTGGTGGTTTTTTCCTCCCTTTCCTCTCTAGCCCAGTCTCTTCCCACGCCCCATTCTTAACCTCCACCTTCCCCCTCGGTCATCTCTCAGGAGAAGAGCCACCGGGAGGATGAATCTCAGCCTCCAAACGCGGAGGAACGTTTCCGAGGCTCAATGAGCGATCGCACCGCCATGTCATTACACACACAGACACACACACACACCAGCAGCTAGCCCAGGGCCCAGTGCTGAGTTGCAGACTCTTCCCTTTGTCTCCTTCTTGTGGACAGCAGAAAACACCAGAGAGGCCTCTACAGATGAGAGCAGCGGAGGGGCCTCCTCTGGAATTCTACATCAGTACAACTCCAGTGGGGGTAACACCACTGGAGGCTCGAGACAGTAGCAGGGCTCAGGGTGTTTCTACCACTCCGCACACGTGGGCACGGGTCGTGAAATGCACCTCCTATTTTTGCTAGCCAAGGAAAGAGCAAGTAATGCAGCTCCCAGGCATCCACTAAGTACTTGTATCGGGGGAGTAGCTGATAGCACCACAGCCCTCTGCAAAAGCAGAAGCAAAACCCCTCGACTGGAACAAATATATCGAGGTTTCCTGTCACGGCTACGGGACCGAGACGGGTGGAACGTTGGGTCCTTTGTGCTCAAGACGTGGGCTGGACGCCCACCAGGACAAGCCGGGAGCTTTGAGAGAGGCCCGGACGTTTCGCATACTGTGCACCCGCTGCAGGTGCCAGAGCCCTGGGATTTCACAGTGGGAAGGACACATCCCCTGTGCCTAGTCCGTGCAGACCCACGCCTGGTGAAATGGAGGGAAGGGATGGGTCGTTGCTGGGTAGACCCCTCACCACGTGGTTTTACGGCTAGCAAGGTGGGGCAGTGGCTCTAATTTACCAATGGGCTCTAATGAAAACCTTTCCCCCCTCCCTTTGCCGGAGTGAACACCTCATGTGCCCACCCAGGTGGTCTTCCATCCATGCTCTGAAGAACTAGATCGGATGTGAATAAAGGAAGCCACAGCAGGACCGAATCACAGCCTTCAACACGGGGCTTGGGAAAACTAGCTTTCGTAGATCTGCTCCTCTTTCCACCGCCGTTTTAAAGGTTGTTCAGGCTCTCTCTGCACTGCTCTATTTGTGAAAATACATTTCCTGCTTCCGACCGGCCCAACCTCGGCGTTACGTGTGTTTTGACAGAGGACCCCGAAGTCTAAATCAGAGCTGGCTCGAGAGAGACATTTTGCTTTGCAATACCCAGGGACGTCTGCACTCTAGCTGGCTGGGGCGTGCCCCCCGCCGGGGACAGACATTCGCACTAGCAGAGCTCAAGTTGGTGCCCTGAAAACAGCAGCGTGGATCGCTGCCCAAGCCAAAGCCTGCCCCAGGGTCTGAGCTCAGGTGGCTAGCCAAGACTGCGCCTGCTGCAACATCCTCACGGCTGTTTTTGGCAGGGTAGCTTGAGCGAATCAAACCTCCCAGCGGCACCCATGTTGTTAGCTACGTCGGGAGTAAATGCACCTGCTCGTGTGAGGTCACCCGGCTGGGGATACAGCACATGATGAAAACTCTGGATTCCCGCTTCACAGAATTAGCACAATGGAGCCCCTAACAGGGAGAAAGTCCCGCCCCTCCTGGTCTACAGACAAGACAGGTGAAGGGTGGGAGGGGAAAGAGAGAAAGTTGCAGAGCAGGAATAGATCCCAGCCCCACTGACTCCCTCCTCCCTGCCCTAGCCACTAGGCCCTGCTGCTTCTCACATAGTGCTCGATCCTGACAAACCCTGAACCCTGAGGACCTTCCAGGAAAGCCATAGAATAGAATAATAGAACAACAGGATTTGAAGGGATCTCAGGAGTCATCTAGTCCACCCCCTATTCAAAGCAGGACCAACCCCAACTAAATCATCCCAGCCAGGGCTTTGTCAAGCCTGACCGTAAAAGTCAATGCAAACGGGGTATTCAGCACCACACCCATAATCTGCAAATACTGTGCATGTCAAACCACTGTAAACTCACCCCCCCCCCCCCTTGGATTTTTAAACACCCAGAAACTAGCTTACAGCTAGGAAAGCCTCCTGCCACCACCTGCGGTGGAACTGAACATTTGGGGCCAGAGTTATCCGGGGTTTCATTTCAGTTAATGGAGTTACACCAGGGATTACGTTGGCCCACTTTATAATTATGACATCGTCGAGCCGCTTCCTGCCGCCGTGTTAGATCTTCCTTTATTACACACACCAAGGGCACTTCTTACCAAACGCCAGTGGATTTATTCCTCCCTGTAATTAGCCAGAGTGATGCAAAGAGCGTTAGGACGCTGCGGTTCCCATCGCTTTGAAATCCACCCCTTCCCACTCCCGGTGTTCTCTTCCGAAAGCAGCTAAACTCACAGCTGGCCCACGGCACCAGCAATTGTAAGGTGCTGACTGTACTGTAGTTTCTCTCGGCTATGCAGCCAGCTGGCAGGGGGAAGATAAATACACACACCGCTCTCGCAGACGTTACAGACGGGAAAATAAGGCACAGAGAAGTAAGTTGACTCCCAAACGCTACCCAGCAGGGTAATGGCAAGGCCAAGAATAGAACCTCCCCCCGGCCCCGTCTCTTGAGTTCCAATCCAGTGTCCTATCCACTGGGCCACACTGTTTCCTGCTCCTCTCGCTAATGACCTTGATCTATCAGCAACTTAAGGGAATCAGGAATTTAAACTACCTTCGAAAAATCCATTGAAACCCATCTGCCCTGCCCGGGAGAAATGTAATTGCTTGATGCCAACTGTGCAGACCCCATGTTCAAACCGCACTCTAACATGGCATGTTCTTGCCTATACACAGAGAAACACACATTATGATTGTGTTTCAGACCCGGGTATCCTCCGGGGGTGACACACGGTTTCAGCGCTGCCTATCCCCTAATTCAGTTATATTCAATTAAAGCTACACTGAACTACAGCCACTTGAATTCTGAATACGAGTGTCCACACAGGGGTTTAATGTGATTTAACGAATCCACTTGAAATTCACCCTTTCGTTCACTCGCATTAACTTTCCTGAGTGCCCCCCTGCCCAGTAGACAAGTCTCTGGGCAGGAAATACGGAGAGGAAAGGAGGGAAAACCGGAGAGGAAAGGAGGGAAAACCTATTCGTTGGGTGGTCGCACTGGAAAGCCAAATCTCTTCACTGCCCCTTGTACACACAGGTCAATATCACATCATCAGAAGAGACGGCCACTGAGCGCGGACTACAAAGCTCACAACGGAGGTGCATCCCCAGACCCGCAGCTCTTGCCAGGGTAATTAGTCTCTTATGTTCACCGACACTGAATCAGCCACAAACATTTCTCTGAAATGTACAAGCGACAAAGGAGGAGGCACATATGGACGGGGAGGGACGAAAGAAGAAACATTTTGCAGAAACAAACCCTAGCTGAGGAGGGAAAGGGGAGGAGCGAGGGGGGGGGGAACTTGTGTATAAAGTAACCCAGGAATGTCACAGCTAGAAGGAAAATGAAACATTGTGAGAGTCGGCTGCTCAGGTTTCCTCTAATCCATGGGTATTCGAATATTTTCTGCTGGAAAATGGAATTTCACAAGCCGGAGAACAGAACCCCAGACAGGAATAATGAACTGGGCTTCCGACTCAAGGCCATCATGTGAAAAGAAAGGGAAAAGCCATCCAGGGCTGTCTGCGTGGGGTGAAATCGTCCCTTTCACAGCCCGCCAGCTACATCTGCTGCTACTTGAGACCCAAATTACCCTCCCTGTGCCTCCCCCCTCCTCTTTGAATTCCTGTGTGTAGGATCGGAAGGGGGAGGGGAAGAGAAAATACCAGAAAACCCCCAGAGATTCAAAATCCAGTGAGGAGGATGCCAGGAGGCATCCAGAAACCCATCCTTTCCTGAATCACAGTGGTTCAGCTGGCTCCTCCAATGCTAACCCCCCCCCCCCATATCAGTGCAAGCGCAGGGTCTCCGGACCCTCCCAAAAGTCTCCCCCGGCTCTACTGATAGACACCTGCCAGCAGCAAATCAGGGCATAGCTTTTCAAGGGAATTTCACATGGCGTGCACAGGAAACAAATGGCCTAGGATACAGGCTAATATTAGATGCTCCCCGCCAACAAAACTCCCACAGCTAAGGCAGAAACCCCAACAGCCAGAAGCAAACAGGGTAAAGGAAGCCAACAAACCGCTCACCCTCCAAGCCAAGCCTGCGTCTGAGGCTCTCCCCACAGCAATGTCAGGCGGCTCTCTCCTGCTCCAGGTATTGAATCGTTAACAGCCAGGGGGACCGGAAACGGAGCTAGCAGCCAGGAGGGTCAATCCACAAAGGTAGATTTCATAGTCTGCACCTAGGACCACTCCTGTCTCACATTTGGCAGGTGTGCCTGGTGCCTCCCACACCCCTCCAAGGACCCTGAGAGTAGAAGCCACGTCCCCTGTGGAGCTGCATTGTTCCCAACAGATGCCTGATCAAGTCACCCCTCCGGCAGCCTCTAAAAGGCTTGATGGGCCATGGATTGCTGGGAATGTAGTGGGCACCACACTGTCTGCAAGTCAAGTCAGCGAGTTGGGCACTCCCACTTGGCAGGCTATGGGCCAGCTTCCTCCAAAGCCACCTTCAGCCTAGGAACAGCTCACGGCCCTTGGGCCCTCCAGGAACATGGGACCCTCGGCCCGAATCCTAAGCACGGCCCTACTGAAAACTGCTCCCTCGGTCCCAAAAGCGTAGCACACCTGGGGAAGAGAAGGAAAGGGCACTCCGGTGATCGAGAATCAACCCAGTCCCGGACTCCCTGTCCTTGATTTCACATCACCCTACTGCTGGTACCGTCGAGCCCCGCAATACCGCAACCCGCATTTACCGCGGTCGATATTTTTGGACCCCGATCGTCGTGGTATTGCGGGGCTCCACTGTAACTAGCCGAGTCTTAGGGAAGGCCTGTCTTCCGGTGATGTCTGCAGTACCTCGCTGTTCCTTGCTAAAGCTTCCTTCCACAAGGATCACTACGTACTTCACAAACTATATATATATATAAAAATGTGCCACTGAAATGCAGCCACCTCTGGGGAGGAAAGCCAGCTGCCAGCATGCCCTCGCTCCTCCCCCCAGAGCCTCCTGCATACCCCAGGAGGCATGGAAAAGGAGGGGCAGGCGCTGATCGGCAGTGAAACACACACAGCTCTGTAAGAGTGCACAGCACATTACAAACACATGGCTCTGGCAAACTTTCACTGGCCAGGAAGTTCTCCCACTTCCTTTCCATGAGGCCACTCACACACACGAGTAATGCTTCGCAGGATCAGGCCCATAGAAATCATGTGTCCCGTCCACAAACACTGCTAGGGGAGGTTTAAAGCCACAACAGGAATTGTCGCCACTGGAAATCAGACAAAAATAGTCACAAAAACGTTTCCATTTGTCCTCGTTTGGTTAATGTCCTTTTCACACCACTAATCTAAGAGCCAACAATATTTACTGATTTTCATTGATAGATCTTCAAGCATTTCACAGAGGAAGGTCAATATTATTCCCATCTGGAAAATGTGGAAACCGAGGCACAACGTGGTGAGGTGACTTCCCAAGGTCACCCAAACTCAATGGCAGAACTGGGGAAAGACCCAAAGTCTCCTGATTCCCAACCCAATCCCCAACAGAGTTCTTTGCATTTTGCTGGGGGCAGGGGAGTTGTGGAAAGAGGTGAGAAAGCACCCAGGGAGCCAGAGAGATCCCTTTGGAGTCACGGCCTGGCATTGTGATTGTCAGACCGTGCAGACTGCAGCTTGTAAGTATTTGAAACTGACTGATCAAGCCAAGCAGGTTCCTTGTGTTTTATTGAGCAGAAAGCAAGCAGGGCAGAGAGCTGAAAAGCAACAGTAACAAACTCGCCTATTAAGGAGATAGTCTTTGCAGCAAAGGGTGCAAACCGTGGTCTTTTGTAGAAGCAACCGTTCCTTTTTGACATGTAGATCAAGGACAACTGGAAATCGGCCCTGCCGAGGTTTTCGGGCAATGACCCAAACAGCTGGACAGATCAGAAGCAGCTTCATTTCTGAAACAGTTTCCAGAAATCCCTGCCTGCTATTATTTTGGGATCTCTACTCAGCCGTCCTCTCTGCTTTTCCTGGGGGAGCGCACATGATTCCACACTTCCCGGCGTGAGCCAAGCGATGCAGAATAGGCCTGAGAAAATTCAGCTCCTTAGAAAGCACGGAACGATTGCAAGATCAGGACAGCTGGGCAAGGAGCCCCCGACTTCTTAATGCTTTCCAACGGGACATGAATTCTCTCAATCCCATTGTGCACCACACCACAGCTGCTGAGACGGCAGCTTCCTCTGGGAGCGTTAATTGCACCTCGGAGACTGGAAAGAAACATTATTTAGTGAGCGACTGAGCTCTGCAGTGTGATGCACATTACAGTGGCGTTTTCCTTTCAACTCAATTTGATTGCCCAGCAGGATTAGCTCGGCGTAGAGGGAATCATTCCAACCTTCAGCACTTCCTCATTTGTTCTGCAGTTTAAGAGGAGATGGGAGAGGTGATTTATTGATGGGGGAAGGATCGGACGTATCCCGAAGCACAAAGGTGGCACACAAGCTACATACAAGAGCAAGAGCAGTCAGGAGATCTGGAGTCCCTCTCCGCTGCAAAGACACGCAGCCAGTGAGTCTACACTTCAAAAACACCACACCACACACACCCGAACCCCAACACAACGGTACAGTCTCAGAGCCTGGACCCACTGGCTAGGGCTTCCAGGGCTAAAAATAGCATTGTAGCTATTCAGGCTTGGCCTGGCCACCTGGGCTCGGAGACCCACACTGCTTACTAGATTTCAGAGCCCGGGGTCTACCCTGCTAATTTTAGCCGGGCAGACGACTCAGGCTCTGAGCTGAGTCTTGCTACTGCAGCCTTTTATTATTATTATTTTGTTAAGTGTCGACAAATCCCTAGAGTGTATTCCTGACCCTTGTGGCTGACTCGCGGTGTGATCCTGGGGAAGTCCCACCCGTGCCTCAGTTTCCCCATCTGTAAAATGGAACATAGATCTATCACCGGGAGGGGAGGGGCTTGTGGTCTGAGCACTTCTCTGTTTGCAAAACGCTTTGAAAGGTGCTGTCCAACTAACAATCCACCTATTCCTGCTGCTACCCGGGTGATGCCTTGTGAAGAGAAAGAAACCTAGGCAGGTTGGGCTGATTTGGAGTCTCCTCTCTCCCTTAACAGATAAACTGGAGAGAGCGCACGTAGCGTCCCTGGGAAAGGGGGCACGAACACGGCCAACGGGGCCGCTCCAAGAAACGTGGCTGGGGAAGGCAGAACAATGAAATGATCCATAAGAACTCCTGCGCCCAGTTACAACACAGCTGCAACGCTCATTGAAACCCTGATCTTATAGAGTGGGTAGGAACCAAACTTGTCCCCCGCCCAGTTCCTTTTGCTGGCTGTAGCCCAGTTCCGGGGACACAGCTAAGAGCCCACTCACGCCCCAAGACGGAAACCTGTCTCACCTGTGTCAGGGAACAGCCAAACGAGTGGCGGCTGTCACACGAACAGAATCCTCCACCGTGGTGGACTGTAGTCAAGCAGAATCAAGTGAGGCCAAATTCTTTGGCAGGACGTGGAACCCAAGGTAGCACTTCTATTCAACTAGGCTACTCCCATGAAAACCCGCGGCACTGTCCAAAAGCCACACAACCTGTTCCTGACTTTTACTAGGAATAACTATGACGTGAGGAGGGTCTGATTATCCAGTCACCCCTCAGCATTCAACCTTGTAAAGCTGGCGGCTCCGTCAAATACAATGGGTCAGATTCGTAGCAGCATCACTCCACCGCCTCCAGAGATGAATCTGGCTCAGCACCTTCAAAGGTGAGCAGCACCAGAAAAAAAGCATTGGATTTATGCTTTAATTCTCTGTGCCGATTAAAAAGTCCAGGAAGGACTTTTGAGTCCTAAAAGCTCAACGTAGATCCATCAAGGACTCTTCCTGGATGAGTGACAAAGAGTCCTGTGGCACCTTAAAGACTAACTCAAGTATTGAAGCATAAGCTTTTGTGGGCTAATACCCACTTCGTCACATGCTTTAGTTAGTCTTTAAGGTGCCACGGGACTCTTTGTCACTTCTGCAATTCCAGACTCACATGGCTACCTCTCCGATTCTTTCTGGATGACTCACTGGTGGTCTCAGACACAGGCCGTGAGCACTCTTGGCCCTTCGGTGAAGAGACGGGGTTCTGAACGCAACTCTTTTCCAGCTGGCTGGTTTTGGGGGGTTTCTGTGTTCACTGCCTGACTAAAATCCCGTCCCTTCCATTCACCACCTCCCCCTGCCTGCAACGAACCACATCAGACTCCTCCCAAGTTCTCCAGGGGCCCAGAGAGACTTCTAGAGAAGACCTGGCCTGGCTTTCCAATGTGAAAACACAAGCGGGGAAGGAGAACCCAGTAGCTTCCTTCCAAGCTGCCTTTATCCATCACAAAGCAGCCAGACCCGGCCCAAACGCCGATGTTTAATTTCCTTCAGCCTATCCAACCACTGATATGTGGGTCTGGATTCCAACGCCCGCTACGCGGCAAATCCTAGCAGGTTAGACCGTGCTCTCTCAAAGGCCTGTGCGAGGTCTTACATACAATCAGTTTCTGTACCTGACTCCGTTAGACGCCGGCAGTCCTGGGCCTCCGGCTCCCACGGATTGAGGCGGCGCCCACGCGCCCTGTGTATTGAGTCTCGGGGTTGACCTTGCTCCAGACAAGGTTGGCTTGTTATAGGGCACAAAGCTGAGACCGGAAGAGTTCAGTGCAGCTGTCCGACTGGAGACCTGCGGCACCGCCGACGAACTGGGGAGGTTTATCATGGAGTGCCGGTAGCGTGTGGTGATGGGGCCAGTCCCGCTATTCAACAGGCACTGTTGACAAGAACACGCCACGGCCATGTGAAGGGGCCCGGTGGCCATGGTCATTGGATACGGGGTGTCCACGCGCCTCTGAATACCTCGCCGGAACCTGGAGGTCTTGTTGGTCTGGACCAACGATACAAAATCAACGTCGTAGCTGTAGCCCAAGTTGCTCAGGTCTACGTGCTGAAGGCCATGCGTGAAGGCTTGCTCCAGGAACACGCAGACCTTCATCTCGTACGGAGACCACCCGCCTTCGTCATTCTGCCACTCCCACACGACGCCCTGCCCGGCCGCGGAGTCTTGCGCGAAGAGGTGCCGGCGGACGGAGCGCATGGTCCCTGGTTCGAGAGAAACAGACACCGGACATCAGTCCAAACCACGCACAAACACGGCAACACAGTAACCATGGAGAAGTGGGACCCTAGTGCGAGACGTTCGAAAGGGCTTACGGGAGTCAAGCACCCGACTCCCTTTGACGTCCCATGGGAATTCGGCATCCACTTCCTTGGGGCACTGGAGGAAATCACACCAGAACGGGACAGTGGAACGTGTGTGAGGTGGCCACCAAAGGGCCAACCACCCTGGTCTGGTTGCTTGGGAGACGTGGGTCTTTCAGAGGTTGCACGATCCTGGGAGACGCTTTGAACGGGCCACAGTCCGAGGGAGAGGCCGAGGCAAAGCTGGGAAAGCTTAGAGAGCCGCTGCTCATACAGAGGGAAGGGGAACAAAACCACACCACAGCGGAGTTGTTGATTCAAGGGTTATTCTAGCAGCAGGAGTGAACGCCTGCTCCCGTCTCAAAGGCTCTGCTTCCCAGCAGCAAAGTGACCTGAGAAGCACATTTCCCCTGGTTCTTTTTATTAAAACCTGCTCGAGGAGGAGAGAAACGGGCCCTCAGAACACTGCTCCTCTAGTGTCTTTGGGGACGCACACATAAGGGGAGGAACAGGGAGCAAACCTTCATGTTGACAGAGGAAGCGCCCTTGGAGTCAGCCTCTTCCCATATTTCGGGGTCTTTTTCTTAGAGGCTCCTATTACCCACCCCAACCCCATCCCGATTTGTCACATTTGCTGGCTGGACACCCTAATCAGATGAGGTGCCCAAAAGCCACGTCTAGGGACTGCTCCCTGACAATGAAGTGAAGGAGGGGGCATTATCTTACAGCACACCCGGATCTGCAGGTGAAGGAATGCGTGGGGGAGGGAGGGAGGAATGGGGATGAGTTTTGCCAGCAGATCAAGGGACGTGATTGTTCCCCTCTATTCGGCATTGGTGAGGCCTCACCTGGAGTACTGTGTCCAATTTTGGGGCCCACCCTACAAGAAGGATGTGGAAAAATTGGAAAGAGTGCAGAGAAGGGCAACAAAAATGATTAGGGGCCTGGAGTGCATGACTTATGAGGAGAGGCTGAGGGAACTGGGATTGTTCAGTCTACAGAAGAGAAGACTGAGGGGAGATTTGATAGTTGAAAGGGGGTTCCAAAGAGGATGGATCTAGACTGTTCTCAGTGGTAGCAGATGACCGAACAAGGAGTAATGGTCTCAAGTTGCAGTGGGGGAGGTTTAGGGTGGATATTAGGAAACACTGTTTCACTAGGAGGGTGGTGAAGCACTGGAATGGGTTCCCTAGGGAGGTGGTGGAATCTCCTTCCTTAGAGGTTTTTAAGGTCAGGCTTGACAAAGCCCTGGCTGGGATGATTTAGTTGGGGAATGGTCCTGCTTTGAGCAGGGGATTGGACTAGACCCTCCTGAGGTCCCTTCCAGCTCTGATAGTCTATGATTCTATGAGTTCCCAGCCTCCAGGTGGAGGTGGTACCACCCAGGGGGGGAAGGGCATCGGGCGTTCTCTAGACCACACCGACAGCAGTAGCCTTAGGACAGTTCCTGAAGCCGCCTGATATTTCATTCTCCCTCCGCTGCGCAGACCCGGCTCGCTCCTAATCCGGCGCCGGAGACCCGCCTTTCCCTTTCTATGGGGACGTTAGAGCCATTAACACCGGCTTCGTGTTATTCTTCCCAGCTTCCTTTGAAGAGCCCCCTTGTCTAATAGCAGCAGGGAGAAAGCAATGGCCTCTTTTTCGCTGGGTTTCAAGATTTCCACAGGAACGGTTCCTGCGGCGTTTATTTCATCTCTGGCGCATGACAAAGGTCGGCGGGCTGATCATACACAAAACGGTCCTGTCTAAAGGCAGGGAGCCCGAGGCTTTGAACAGAACTGCAGAACCAGAAGGGGGGAGAGCAGGAACAAGAGAGTTTGAAAGGATCGTACCGAAACGCAAACCGAACAGGTGGCTTCATGGGGAGAGCAACGGATCAACCTGCACTTTCAGAATGTGGGGTGTCCACTTTGAGACGCCCGGGCCTGATTTTCCAGAGGCGATGAGCATGCAAAAACCCCATCAGAGCTATGGGTGCTCACTAATTCCAGGGGGCGGGGGGGAAGAGTCAGCCCCTCCAGACGTAACGGCCACTAAACTGTTGGTCCGAGTGACCTCTTTGGGTCACGCAGAGAGTCAGGAGCAAAGGCGGGAACATAACCCAGATTTCCTGGCAACTAATCCTGCCCCTTGCCCTCAAAAGCCATGCGGTTCTAAGACCCCAATCTTGCAACGCATTTAAGCACACATGCAATTTTAAGCAGGCGGGATCCCACTGGCGTGTTAAGTGCACCGGGATCGGAGTACAGCCGGGGAAGAGGTTTCTTACCCGTGTCCTGTCGGAACTGCATCAGGCTGGGTATGTCGATGACGTAAGGGGCGAGCGTGGCGTCTGCCTGCCCCAAGGGGATACTGCTGCTGGCCGGCCCGGCCCCCGATCGCCTCCCCTTCTGCGCAGGGAGAGCCTGCTCGATAAAGGTGCACACGCTCCCCGGGTACGGCCGCCACCGGCCAAACTCGTCCTGCCATTCCCAGACAGCCACGGCGGGCAGGGCGCCAGGCCCGGGCGCGGAACTGGGGAGCCCGGGCGGGCCAGCGGAACCGCTGCCGGCACCCAGCGCGGCGGCCATCTTCCCAGGTCGGAAAGCGAGCCGAGTCGGAGCGCGCCGTTCGCCCGCCTTCAAACCATCCTCTTCAGGCCTGCAGAGGGAGAGCGAGACAAGAGGGACAGAGCTAAGGACAGCCCCGAGCCAGCAGCTGGCACTCCAGCAGGTAGGGGTGGCACAGTCTCTGACCCCGGGCGGGGAGGAAATGCAGGTGTTTTTCCACGAAAGACAATTGGGAGGTGAAATTGCTGAACAATTCAAGGCAACTTGGCAGCAAATCAACTGCAAAACCAGAGGGTTAAATGTAGTTTGGGGTCCTACCCAGGCCTGAATCCTGCTGCCTCAGAGTGAACCAAACCTCATCACACCTTCAGAGGCAGGGGCCAGCTCCATTTTACAGATGGGTACACTGAGGCACAGATCACCTTGCACTTTCAGAAGCAGCCACTAATGTTGGGTGTCCACAATCCCATTGGGGGGGGGGGGGTTCGCAATCAAACCGACAGCGTAAGCTTTGGGGGGCAAAGACTCTACCGGTATGTGTCAGACCCTCAGCACTGCCAAGCAGGACAATACGTGGCATTACAGGACTTCCAACGTTATGGCTATTCCGAGAGATCTAGAGGCTCTGATCTGGGATCGGACCCCGGTTAGCCTGGCTCTGTGCGCACAAAACCAAAAACAAGTCGCTACCCTTCCCCACATGCCGCTGTCGAAGAGTCAATCTTGGTCAACCTGAGAGCTCAAGAGCAGGGCACAACTTAACCCACAGAGCTTAACCCACTTAGCAGTCATCAACCGGCTGGAAGGGGTCTTCCATCACAATCGGAGGCATGAGCCCGGTAAGACGCAGGTAGCAACGGCGCCTCCCACTGGGCATATGCAGGCTCTGCGGGGGCTTTGGGGCTGTAGGAGGCTGGGGTTTGTTATTTCCAACTCATCCATATGGAAAACAGCAGACACCCCCAGATGGCTGCGTTCACAAGAGGAAAGCGATGCATGTTAAAGAAAACGATTGCTCGTGAGTCATCCTGCGCGGTTCAACCCAACGCCCCTGGGCCCCCCACCCCCAGATCATTTGATTTAAAGAAAATAAGAATCTTGAGACATTTGCTGCTGTCACTTCGCACCCCGCAAGGCCCCAGGAGTGGTTATTTTACAGCTTGGAATTACAAGTCACTTCAACCAACGCCAGGTGCAAAATCTCGACACCTGCCTCCTGCGTTATTTTTACGTTGGATTTCGCACTCGGAGACTCAGCATTGCCGAGCTCAGCGTGGAAGATCGCCCTTCAGAGCTCCGCTGCAGAGTTTCCTCCCATCTGGTGCCCAGCTCATGCGAGCAGGGGGTACACATTGGTTCCCGCCTTTCGAAATATACGGTGGCCTGGAGAACCATCGGCAAAGCAGGCCATGGGGGGAGGCGCGCTCTGTTTTGGAGGGGGTCACGCCGTTGGTGCGTGCGCCTTTGTAGTGGCAGCAGAAGGGGAAAAAAAGATCCCAACAGAAATAGATCTATGAACCCTTTCTCCTTACTGTGGTAGCTCTCCCCAAAGCGCTCCAGCCTCAAAACCCAGCTGGGGGGGTAGACAGCCTCCTTACCTGAGGTACAATGAAATCCCGGGTCACGATTGGCTGAAAAGAGTCATGTAACACACAGCCAACGGTTTATCTCCTGGGGGGGTCAACAATGCTTAGGTGGCCGGAGCAGCAGCAGCTGCCAATCCGCACTCAATATGCAAATCGGGACATCCTGATTGGCTGCGAGTTCAGCGTAAAGGAAAATTCACTTCCCAGTAGGTAATGATACTGTTTCCTGGATCAGAAAACTGACAGTCGAAAGGGGCGGGGGCTTCCCAGTTTATTCACCCACATGGAATTCTAGCCTCCAGCTGTTTGCAAGGATTGTGACATAACAAACGCAAGTTCCAGGTTGTGGGCAAAGTGCTTTGGCAACTTGACGTTAAGGCTGCGTGTTTCTATTAGTTATTGAAGGGTATCGGGGCAGGGGATTCCCAAGAGAAATCGGTAGGTTGCTTTTTGTTTTCGTTAAATAAAACACTGAACCCCACACTCAATCCACAGCCAGCCACAAAACAGAGGCCCACAGATGTTAGAAAGCCTGCAAGCCGAAAGTTAGTCACCCACACCCTGAACTGTGATCTTCACTCTTTGCACATCCACCGTTATTGCATGCAAGGCGGAAACCGTTGGAGATAAATTAGGATAAAGACTTCACGAACGTCTCAGTCTGCCTGCTGATCTCTCATATATCGAATATCCACTTCATTTGCGTCACGTACCTGTAGAGTCTAGGAACCGTGACGAATATGGCTGTGGTTTTGTATGAACATATCTCCCACGACCCCGCACGCCTATTGTGTCCGCTACTAAATTCAATGGTCCAGCTCTTTAGAGGCCTGTGGGCGCAGATGTCATATCGGTGCTAAATCTCACAGCAGAACAACTTTGCTTTTAGTTTTAAAGAAAGACCCCCTCCCCTATTGCTAACAGCACTTTCGAATGCAAGTTTCTAAATCATTGGTCACCATTTTTGCTACTTGATTATTCACTGGGGCTCCCATCCAGCAATCAGACCGGCAGGGGTGGATCTCTGTCTCTGGGGCAGAGCCTCATGTAAAATTCAGGTGGGTGGATCTAGGGACTCTGACAACAAAAGGAGTTTGGTAAGTTTCAGTTCTTTTCTCCTTCAGAGTCACTTCCTGCTTCTCAAGCCCTAGCAGAGAGCAGCGGAGCTGGGCAAGCCAAAAGTCTGTTTCCACCGAAACTTAGAACAAAAGTTGGGGGGGGGGGGGGAAATAACCCAACACTGTTCAGGGAGGGAATGGGTTACCTAGGTAGGTGGTAGAATCTCCTTCCTTAGAGGATTTTGAGGTCAGGCTTGACAAAGCCCTGGCTGGGATGATTTAGTGGGGGATTGGTCCTGCTTTGAGCAGGGGGTTGGATTAGATGACTCCTGAGGTCCCTTCCAACCCTGAGATTCTATGATTCAGTTGTGTAAAAGCCTTTTTAAAACACATGCACATCTGAATGTTGGCTCTACAATCCAGCTGACCGTGTCCCTTTAAAATGCCTGGATTGAGCTCATCGGGGCTAATCAAAATTCAATGACCTTGTAGCCTGCCTCACAAGTGGAAAAGAAAAGGCCAGGTAGCCCCAGATCTGTGCTGTGGATGTGGGCACTTTCCAGGTGCCGCCAGAGTGGGGCTCTTTTAAAGCATGGGGCTTTTCAGCACGTTATTCGAACAGGACAATGCCCGGGAAAGCTTTGCAGGGATCACGATCACCACACTAAAGAAACAGGAGGCCTGCAAACAAGCCACTACATCTCATCCCGGCGAATGGACAGTATTTGAATGAAAAGATTCCTCGGTGCCTAGGCTCCACTAAACCAGGGGTCCCCAGTGAGTCCCACAAGGGTGCGTTTGTTACAGGATTACAGGCAGCCCATAGCCCCTGCAATTCGGAAACCCCAAAGGGACGATCAACCTACCACCCCTGCTGCTACGCCTGGTACTTGCCGAGCCCCACAGAAAATCAACTGCAATTTGAGTTTCATTCTGCTGTGAATTTACAGCAGAGACACTACCATGACCATCATCCATTGTTCAGGGCTCTCTGTGGACGCTGGTGGAGATACCTGGATCGAAACATCCAGTCTCCACTGTACTTGCACTGTTCCTGGGCCCCGTAGGCCAAATCCGGCCCGGCTGTGTGTGGCGTGTTCGTTCGCATGCTCTCCACGGTGGATCTGGGAGGATTTTTGCCCCCTTGTCGGACGCATCGGAAGAGATGACCATTGCATTGCTCATATCTACTTCCATAAATAGCACTGGGCACGTACAATCATCCCTCGGTAACTCGCTACCCACAAGGCTCCTTTCAGAGCTAATCTCAGGGTGTCAAAATCTCAAAGGGACTTTTCGAGGTAGAGATGCAGAGCCGGCTGGCTACTAGAGAAAGTATCATCAGCGAATCAGGCAGCCGCTAGTTCTCCACACGACGATCGCGCTTTCACACCAATCCAAAAATTAAGACGGCAACCTGCTTCCAGGTTATCGGAATGGCTTTCCAGTTCCACAGCCTTTTCCCGAATGGGTCATATTGACAGAAGAGGCCAGGATCAAGAGACACTCAGGCGACACACACGGTGAGCTGGGGTTTGCACCCAGTTCCAGGTGGCGCCCGGGGGGGACCCACCACACCCACACTAGTTCAAGAAGACCTATCACGAGGATTGCTAGCAACGTAGCACGGCCCCAGCAGCGGAGCCGCAGCTGAGTACACGCTCACGGGTTTCAGTGTGTGGACACGAGCAGGGGAATCGCACCTCATCGTGTAGACGTACTTAATCCAGGGCGCTCCCCACAGATCAGACCCGTCCACAGACCAGCCTGCAAAACACTAAACGCTCTCAACTACTGCTGAAGCCAAGGGGAGCGGAAAGCACTTGGCAGCTCAGAGGGCCAGACCCTTCATCAGGAAGGTTTGCACTAAAGAGATAATGTCAACTCAAAGCCGGCCAACACTTCCGATCCTGTATAAACATGTTTATCTCAAACCCAGCAGACAGGCAGCCCCTCAGTTCTTTTCATTCCAGGGGGAAAGGTTTTTAGAGATATTTTGGGATGCTGTTCCAATGCAAACCAAGAAACAGTTGCTTTTAAGCACCCATTCTCTTGGGGGGGGGGGGGGGGGGGGGGGGAGGTGTTCCACCGAGAACCTGAAAGCAAAACTGAAGTTTCCACTTTGGGGCTTATATTATCTCAGCAAATATTTATTTGCCCAGGCGGAGAGAATCACAACAAACAATCACCATGAACATCAAAAAGCAATTTAGATTTTCAACACCAGTTCAGTTTTAGTAAACCAAGTGCTCTTTGTAACAGGGGCCAGCAATTCTGATTAGAAATATTAGGAAGAAGTGGGCATGTCTTTTTAAAGACTCAAACTCTGCCGTGACTAAGGGTAGAGCTATGTAAAGGGCAGTTGGGGGGGGGAAGAGTGGTGTGGTGGTTAGGGCGCTACCCTAGAAATGGGGGTTCAATTCCCTTCTCTACCACAGACTTCATGTATGATACCAGGAAAGTCATCCTCCGATTCGATTTCTCAGCGGTAACATGGGACTAGAACAGGGTCTTGTGAGGATGCACATGCTGATACTCTGGCAATGGGAAGCCATGTAATACCACAGATATTGCAAGGAGCAGTTGACAGTCTAAAGTCCAGACCCTACAGCTGGACTCTCGTGGGTCCAAATGCAGAAGCAGGACCCAAAGGCCTTATCCAGTAAACAGTACCGGGCACGGCGTCTGATAGCATTTGCAGGATCAGATCCCAAGGAGGAAATGTCCTGCAGTTAAGACAAGGGTAACGTGTTCAAAAGTACCTATGTGACTTACAAGCCTAAGTCCCACGTTCAATAGTCACTGGGGCATTTAGGGGACATCTACACAGCAAGCAGGATTTCACGGCAGCAAGTCATTGTGTAGACGGGGGGGGGGGGGGGGATAGCTCAGTGGTTTGAGCATTGGCCTGCTAAACCCAGGGTTGTGAGTTCAATCCTTGAGGGGGCCATTTAGGGATCTGGAGCAACAAATCTGTCAGGGGACAGTACTCAATCCTGCTAGTGTAGGCAGGGGACTGGACTCGATGACCTTCAAGGTCTTTCCAGTTCTAGGAGATTGGCATATCTCCATTTATTATTATTATTATTAAGTCTCAGAGCCCGGGTCTACAGACTTGGGCTCACGCTCCAGCACTGAAAATAGCTGTGGAGACGTTCGGTATCTGAAGCTTAGGGAGTGGGGTCTTCAGAGCGGCGGCAGGATCCTGCTTGCTGTGTAGATGTACCCTAAGTGCTCTGTTGAAACAAAGGAAAACGGGCCGGGGGCACTTGAAGAGTTAACCCCAAGTCAAAATGAATCTAACTCCTGTCATTTCTGCTCCCACAGAACTTCCTTACAAGTAGCTACGCAAATTGCTTTAAAAGATGAAGATTAAAAAAATCTTTAGGGCCTGGACATTTCAGAACTTTTGAGAATGAAAATAAATTGCTATCTTAAAGGGGCACATTCGTTTCCAAACCCGGCACCTGCCTGAAAGTGCTTTCCCAAGGAACAAGCCACGGCTAGGCTGCACACGCAAATTGCTCTGATTGATCTAAATGGGTTTCTAAACAGTTAAGTCAAGTCGGCACAAACCCTGTGCAAGCTAAATTCATCTCCGCCTGGCAATGTGGACATCAGCTTAGGAGGAGCTGATTGTGAGTCACTTTGCAATGGAGATGCACTGATTTAGTTCAGTCAGTGGAATTTCCGGGCATGGACTGAGCCAAATGTTACTATAGTAGGATGAGAGAGACGACGTTCACCAGTGCAACTTACCCCGGCTTCAAGCAACGACCCACTGCACCAGATCTACATTGTACATCTTCCCCCATCCGTGGGGCTCGCACGGGGGCAGCTATAGGGACGCTGTAATCAGGACAAAGTCGCTCTCTATTCTTACAGCGTTCACATGGACAGCACCTTGTGCATGGTCAGTTTCACGGTTGCCAGTCTAGTCAGTTTCCCCCCTTGTCTGTGGGGGATGGCACACAGCAATGGGGGAGGGAGGGAGGAACATTTCTAAAAAATCAGGAACATGTGATTTTAAACCCACACACGTTGGCAGGAGGACTTGGTTTCAGATCTCACACCTGCCCATTACTCATTCTTTTAAAAAGTGACTAGCTTTAATCCGTGCCGCTTTACGCTCACGGGGTCTAGTTATCTGGGAATGAACGGAGTGGACTGAGTCTCCCTTTGCATTTTAGGGGGTGTCTGTCACTAGCACCTGCCGGAGCCCAGGGCCCTATTTGAAGGAGACAGTCGATATCGAAAACGAAAGCAGTGGTGTTGAATTGGACGCTCTGCAAGGGGAAATAACACCCACAGCTTGTTTGCACAGCTGGGCGTGCCGCGCTGGAGGAGGCTGAAGATCACGGACCCCCGCAGCCCTCTAGGGAGGGGGGCAGAGAGGGGTAGTAGAGCGTCCCAGCTGGGCACAAGGGCTCCTGCCCCTGGAGCTGGGCAAGCCGGGTCAGATCCGAGCAGATGGGGGGGACGGGGGAAGAGGGATGATTGAATATTAAAGGGGGAGTAAGAGCTCCAGAGCACACAGGCTGTAAGCGAAGGGCCCACCCAGAGTAACGAGACAGGACCAAACCTGAGGAGCGGTTCGAGCGCTCGGCAGAGAGAAATCCCCAGAGCCGCACTTCTCACTAGAGAGAGGAAGAAGGGGAGGGATCAGTTATCGCCATCCGAATTACTCCACCCATCACCTCCCTGCCCGAGATACCCCCCAACGACCAGACCTTCCCCCCACCCTCCTGGTTGCCCTCTCCCCCCGGGATCAGACCCCAAGGGCACACTCACACCCCTGTCAGGGGCCAGACCCCACTATCAGCCCCCCCTCCCTCCTCCTGTCCCACAGCCACCTCCCAGCCTCCTGCCCGCCCCCCCAGGGGCCAGACCCCACGGCCACCACATAACCCCCCCCTCTTGTTTCCCCCCCCCCGGGGTCAGACCCCCCACCCCTCCCTCCTCCTGTCCCACAGCCACCTCCCAGCCTCCTGCCCCCCCCCCAAGGGGTCAGATCCCAAGGACACAGTCGCCCACCCCCAGGGGCCAGACCCCACCATCACTCACCCCTCCCTCCTGCCCGCCCCCCCAGGGGCCAGACCCCCTCTCCCTCCTGCCCGCCCCCCCAGGGGCCAGACCCCACCATCACCCACCCCCACCCCTCCTGCCCGCCCCCCCAGGGGCCAGACCCCCCCTCCCCTCCTGCCCGCCCCCCCAGGGGTCAGACCCCCCCTCCCTCCTGCCCGCCCCCCCAGGGGTCAGACCCCACCATCACTCACCCCCACCCCTCCTGCCCGCCCCCCCAGGGGCCAGACCCCACCGCCACGGCCACAGCCCCCCCCCCTCGGGGTCAACCCCTCCCCCCCGCCTGCCCCCCCGGGGGTCAGACCCCGCCCATCTCCCCCTCCCCCCCGCCTGCCCCCCCGGGGGTCAGACCCCGCCCATCTCCCCCTCCCCCCGGGGGTCAGACCCCGCCCATCTCCCCCTCCCCCCGGGGGTCAGGCCCCGCCCATCTCCCCCTCCCCCCGGGGGTCAGGCCCCCCCATCTCCCCCTCCCCCCCGCGGGTCAGGCCCCCCCGCGCCGTTCAGAGGCCCAGGGCGCCCCTCACCGTCACTCCGGGCGCCGCTCCGGCCAGCACTGGGCAGGCGGCAGCACCTTCCTTCGCCGCCGAGACAGCGGGGACCAGCGCGCCTGCGCCCTCCGCGCGGGGCACCCTGGGACTTGTAGTCCGGGGCGGCCATCGGCCTCCCCCCCCCCCCTTCCGTCTCCCCAGACTCCGCAGCAGCCACCTGCGCGGGGCTCGGGGGGGAGAAATCCCCCAGTGCTGCCCGGCCACAACTTTGGGGGCTTTATTAAGGCTCCCCCCACTCTAGACCAACCCCCAGTTTGGGGGGCTCCTCCAGGCCCCCAGTTTGGGGGATTTTATAGGGACTCCTCCAGCCCTCTCCAGCTTTGGGGTCAGGGAGGGTCCCCACCCCACTCCTCCCACTCCAGGGACTTATGTACCCCACTCAACCTCCCCCACTAGTTTCTTGGGGGCCTCCTCCCCCAACCCAACTGGCCCCTTCTGGGCCTTTAAACCCCCCTCCCCAAACACACACACACTGCCCCCCCCCCCCAATTCATTGGCCTCATCCTCATACAGGGAATTTGCTGATTGACCCATCCCTGACCGGCGGGGGTGGGGTGGGTGGTGGGTGGGGTTTCAAAGCCCCTGCATGCTCCCACCTTATGAAAATGTCACCCAATTCTCAGCCACCTCTTCCTGTGCTTGGATCAAGCAGGTGGACAGTGTTGGTGACCCCAAAACCATGAACCACCACCCCCTCCCCAAAATCATAAGATTGGCTTTAAAATTGTGACACTTGGCTTTCTTTCTTTACCTTCAGGTCACACACTGGTCCTGATTTCAAGCTTTTCTCTGCACCCAGGAAGGCCAGAAACTCACTTTTGATTTAAATGACAGTTGAGATTCTCATAATCACATGACTCCGGCTACTGGGGCTTTAAGAAACATCACACATCTCGAGATTTACAGCCTCCCAGCTGCTCTAGCCATCTTGTTTCAAATCTTCTTTGAGTCTCTTCTCTTCCCTGTCCCTCTTACCAGCACAAGGAGAAGGAAATGGCATTTGTGCATTTTCAGAGAGTGGTTGGATAAAAGCTACTCCACAAAATGGTATCAGATTCTACTGTTTTATCAAGGCCTCACGGAAACAACCTGTTACAGAGACAGCCAGTGAGGCTGGAAAATGGGATTAAAGATGGGTATTTTATGAGGGGGCTTCCAGCACAGAAAATATAGTTGAAAAAAATTGTCATTAGGCATCAGTAACTTGGTGTTCTGCAGAAGATTTAATTTATGTAGATTAATCCCCAATCCCAGTTACATTTTCTGCACTGCTTAGCTCTTGAGTCCTCGGACAACAAACAGGTTTAATAGAACTGAATGAGAACCAGAGGTAGCTTCGACACCCCTATCTGATGAACACGGAGCATTACATTTTTGTCTGCGGGTGACCAAGGCAGGATTATGGAAGCAGCACAAAGGAAGAGAATCACCTGGGAGGATTAACAAACTTTTATGGTCCCTGCCTTGAAGACAACAGCTACAAAGAGACAAAGATTTGTGTCTCCCAGGGAAAAACTGGAAAAGCATAAGGGTGGAGTGGGTCAGTTTTCTCCCCTGCAAAATTCACAGTTAGCTTTACAGCACTAAATAAAGTATTTTGCAGGGAACAGTCCTGCATGCATAGGGGGAGCAGTGAACAACAGGACTCTGCTCTTTCCCCCTTCTGAGTCTTTGGTAGATTTTATTATGAAGCTGTAATAAGGCAAGGACTCACCCCTGCAACGCCTCCTTCTGGTCTCTGGAGCTGGAAAGAGTGAATTCCCCAGAGCACCCTGTGTCTCACTCATCTCTGGCCCTGTGTCACTCTCAGGCCCTGGTGCCCCATCATCTGGGTGCTGCCCCCTGGCAAGACCTCCCACTCCCTCTGGGTCTCCCCTCCCCAGGGAACCCCCACCCTCCAATGCCCCACCTTGCCTCAGTCTGGGCTACTGCCAGCCATCCTTCAGCCCCCATTCCCTGGGGCAGACTGCAGTGCAATAGCCACTCATCATAGGCAAAGGGGTAGGCCTGCTGCCCTCCCTCACAACCTAGCCCCTTTGTGAACCTAAGATCAGGGCCTGCGGAGTTGCCAACCTGGAGCTCCCAGCTCCTCTGGCCCTTCCCCAGCCCTGCCACACACCCAGTGCCTTCTCTCCACTAGCAGCCAGACCCTGCTCCCTCCAAGGCTGGAGAGAGACTACCTAGCTCCAAACCACCGGTCTTTTATAGGGGCCAGCTGGGCCCTAAATCCACAGCAGTCTCAGCTGTGGCTGGTTTTCCAATCCTCCTGGGAGCTGCTTGTTCCCTGCCAGGGCCCTTTCCTGGACTGTTTTAAGCCCCTTTTGGCCAGAGTGGGGTGATTACCCCACTACGGATTCCTTTGGTTGAAATCTTCTCCTTGCATGTGACCAGAGGGATCCCAGTGCTGTTGCTTAGCAATTGGTTTGTAGGTCTGGTTCTCTTCTATGCTTTTGAGCTGCTTTGGTTTCCCTTTTCTTTTGAATTTGTGAGGGTCAGATGCTGATCTCAGGAACTGGGGAGGTTGGAAATGTGTTACAGAGTCACCAAGTGTGCACAAGTGTCTGCAAGTTTGCAAAACACTGGGAAAAGTTTGGAAGATAACAAACATAAGAATGACCACACTGGGTCCGACCAATGGTCCATCGAGCCCAGGATCCAGGCTTTGACATTGGCCAGTGTCAGATGTTATAGATGGAATGAATAGAACAGGGCAATTTTCAGGTGATCCACCCCCCTGTCACCCACTTCCAGCTTCTGGCAACCAGAGGTTTAGGGACCCCCAGAGTATGGGGGCATCTCACCATCTTGGCTAATAGCTACTGATGGACTGGTCCATTAAATTAACTAATTCTTTTTTTGAACCCAGTTATGCTTTTGGTCTTCACAACATCCCCTGGCGATGAGTTCCACAGGTTGACTGGGCATTGTGTGAAGAAATACTTGTGTTTTTTTCTAAGCCGCCTGCTAATTCATTTCAGTGGGTGACCTTTGGTTCTTGTGTTCTGTAAAGGAATACATAACACTTCCCTATTGCTTTCTCCACACCATTCACGATTTTATAGACCATTATCATCTCTCCCCCCCCCCTTAGGCGTCTCTTTGCCAAGCTGAACTGTTCCAGTCTTATTAATCTCTTCTCGTACAGAAGTTGTTCCAGACCCCTAATCATTTTTGTCGTCCTTCTCTGTATCTTTTCCATTTCTAATACATCTTTCTGGAGATGGGGCTGCCGGAGGGTCCCCAGAATGTTTCCCCCCCCCCCTCCGTGTCCAGGAACTGCCTCTGTGGGGCCCTGCTGCCTCTTTGAATGATCCCCAGACTGCCAGGTAGGAAGCGACCCTGCCCCCTTCCAGCCGGGGGTGTGCAGTTTCTACGCTCCCACCCGAGATCACAGGCTGGTAGCACAGGTCGCTTGGCACTCCCCTCCAGCCAGGCAGCCCCTTTTCAACAAGGTGTCCTTGGGCTGCTCTTTCTCCCCCTGGCCAGGGCGGCTTCTGCAACAGTAAGCAGATTACCAGGGACAAACAAAGGTGACTTTGTTCAGGAAGGGGATGGGCACCTTCGGCTGAGATGCTTCTGAGGGCAGCTATCTGCCAGCACCATTTCGTGGGCACGTTACGGAGCTGCTGCCGGCTGCTCTGGCCTTCCTCTCCGCTGCCTTCGTCCTGCCTTCCGCGTTTACCAGAGCGCAACGCTTTCCGAAAACGTGTAACACACGGAAATGAATCGACTCCCAAAAACTGAATCAAAGCCCCCTCCGCTGCACCTGGGCAGTGCTTGGTGAATGTCAACGGGGGATGGGCATTGATGGCTTCACGCCACCTTTCTAGTCCCTTCCCCTCCATCTTGGAGCTGCGGGGAGCCATATCAGTTCCTGGCGCGTTAGAGCAGCCTCAGGGCTGCTCTAACTGGCACCAAGTGATCATGGTTCCTAAGGAGCTCTTTGGCTGGCCAGGATTGCCAGAGTGCATCGTCCTACACCCTTGTCCCTTCCGCTCCTGGAACAAGCCCTGTGCCGGCTGAGGCTTGTCCTACCCTAGGGAATCGGCAGGAGCTGACGAAGGGGACTGAAGAAGGACTGAGTTAGGCTGTCTGGGTGAAGTATCGCTGTCCAGAGACACTGCCTCACTAGCAGAAGGCCGGAACCAAGCCTCTGCCCCGCTACAAATGCCCCAGCCCCTGGGATGGGGTTGAAACCTGCATGCCCACTGACCAATTCATACTCCGTCCACGGTCACTCAGCGGTCCGAGGGGAGCCGGCTCAGCCTGGATCGGAACCAGGGATGGCTCAAAGCCCCTGACCAATTGCCAGGGCTGGGCAATCCGCCCTCCGCGCCAGCTTCCTGCCCCTCTCCTCTGCTGCAGGCGCCGCCTCTCCAAACTGCACACGACGGCTAGAAATAAACCCCGAGAGGCCTGATCGCTGAGCTCAGCAAACGGGGGAAACCTAGAGCTCGTTAGAAGACCTCAGGAAGCGCCGTCCTCCTCCCCCCTCAGCACAAACCTGTACTGCGTTGTCCCCTAGCTATAAATCACCCTCCCTCCTGCTCCTCCCCCCTCACTGTGGTGACTGCCCCTGTAGAAGACTCCTGGGTCCCGCTCACCCCAGGAGGTGAGGGGTCTCCTGGAGCTGCCCAAGGGAACACTGAGGTGCTCCGTTCCCTAGTCTGGTGTGTTGGATGTGAGAATGGACTGGATCAGTGAGCAGAATCCTGGCCTTGCTGTGTGAGTGCCTGGAATATTAGCAGAGTCCTTGGGATTCCCTAGGCAGCGTGTGCCAGCAAGCGAGGGCCTTTCTCCAGCCCAGCCAACAGAACACGTTGATCCCGCCTGGAAACCCAAGTGTTGCTAACGTAGCTGCTGATCATGCTCCCAAGCCCCCCTGACAGTGCCAGGGGTGGGGGTGTCCTCTGATCCCCGGACCAGCTTTGGGGCGTGGCTCGGGACTGCCAAGCAAGGTGACACCATGGAAGGAAAGAGATTCAAAATAGCACAGTCTTGATTCATCATGGAATTCCCCCCGATTGTTTATATGATCAACAGCGTAGGGCCCAGGACCTCTTCAGGCTGCTGGACTGATCCCGGAATTCTGGATTTAAGGAGCGTTGGTGGTTCAAATGTGGGATTTGGCTCCCGATCCAGTTTTGATGTAGACTCTTTAGAGCCCTGACGCCGCTGGCAATGGGCCAGGACGGCCAGGAGTGTAGCCTAGCTGAGGCAAGCGAGACTTCAAATGCAGTGCTCTTGTGTGAGCTGCCTAATTAAAACTCCGCCGTTACTGGAAAAGAGACGCTAAATGCCTAATTGCTAATTACGGAGTCCGGAGACGAAAGTCATAACAGATGGTTAACAGTGCAATTAGTGACACTTGTATGCGGAGCCCGGCTTGAAAACAAAACAGAGGCGTTTATAGAGAGAACTCTAGGGGACGGCTCCCGTGTCGGTGAAGACAGTGGCGAAACTCCCATGGACTGCAGTGGGCTAGGGGCAGACCCTGTGTTCACAGCCTGTTGTCAGGATTTTCTAGTTAGATTCTGCTGCAGAGGGGGACACGGAAGTGACCCGGGTGTATGTGAGTGTGCCTGTGTCCAGGGAAGTCTAAGCGATTGTCATGGGCCACGAGAGTGCCGGCCAACGGGGTAAGGGTGAAATCCAGGATTCCTCCCTGTCGTGGCTGGGCTCTTTCATCACCGTTCGGACCACGAGGAAACCACAGTTGCACAGCTGTGGTCCAAATAACCACGGTTCCTAACTTCCTACAAACACACAAGGCCTAGCTCCAGAGAGCCCCGCGACTGGGGCGGCTTCCTCCACAGAACCCAGTGAGCGCCGCGGGGGGGACTCGCGCGCCATTTAAAGGGATGCTATGCGGTTCCTGTACACTGGAAAAGAGACGCTAAATGCCTATGGGCGGAAGGGGAGAGTCAACTGGTGTGGAGTCGCCATGGTGCCGCCCTCCCCTCCCCCCGAGGCTCGGCTAGTCTGGAGGCCTCAGGCTTGTCTACCCTCGAAAGGCGAAAGCGACGCGGCGGGCGGCGTAGCCGTTCCCTGCAGCGACCAGAGCGGTTCTGCCGTCGGCGCAGGTCCCCCAGAGGCGGTAGGGGGTAGAAGTCTAGCACTGGCTAGGATCCGGGGGCTAGGCGGGCTGAGCTGCATTGCTCAGAGGTGCGGATCTGAAACATGCATGAACCTAGCTCTTGAGTGTCGACCAGGCCTTAGACAGCAATACCTCCCCAGGGGGCTGCAAGGGTGCTGCCCGGAATCTCCTCCGTGCCCGGCGGAGTGGTCATATCCTCCTCATGCCCCTGCAGCCTCCATCCTCACCCTTGGCACGACTATTGTGGCAGAGCTCAGCAGGGTCTCCTTTGGAGGACAACCTGTCTTCCCCGGACCCTACCCAGGGGGAACCCTTCCCCAGCTGGCTTTTCAGGCTCCCTGCCCCTTTTACCTGGCGTACGTGGGCTGGACTCCGAGTAGTGCCCGGCTCTCCGCCAGGAATCCTGCAGACGGCGCGCCCCCTAACCAAGGGGTCGTCAGACTCTGCGACCCCGTCCCTGCTGGCGCACCCCAGCCGCTGGCTGTCCCGAGGGACCTGGCCAACCTGCGTGTGGCAGAACGGTTGGCGCAGACGACCAGGGGAAGCATTTTGGAGAAGACAAAATACAGATCGAAATACCTTCAGTATGCGGGCTCCCCTCCTCCAAGACGCTCAATCAGCTTCCACTTTTCATCAGCCACCCAGAGCTAGATCCCGATGTCAGAGGGTATCTCCTGCCTGCCTGAAACCCGAGTCACTCCCCACCCCACGACGGCCCTTTCCCCCTCTTTCTCTCTCCTTTTTCTTTTCCTCTTGAGACAACCCACCCCAGGATGTGAGACTGTAACCGCACGGCTGTTTCCATACCGCGGAGCTTCAAGTCCTCTTCACCTCCAAAAGCAGCAACGCCCATTCCCAAAAGGTGGCAGATTGGTGCTCGTTGGTTGCTGGGTGAAAGATTTTTTTTTCTTCTTCCTACTTTTTTTTTTTTTTGAATTCTCCCCAAAGTTTCCTGCCTTTCCTCCTGTTTTCCTGGTGCCGGAGAGGGGGGGAAAGTGACTTTCTGTATTTTTTTAATTAACTAGCCAGCTCTTTGCTTTATTTCGAAAGAAGAGATTTACTTGGGGGGATTTCGTAGAACCATCGCCGCGCTGGAAAGAAAATACCGAGCAGGTATGTGATTTTGATGGCACTCCTTTTTTTGTTATCAGTGTGATCGTCCCCGATACAGGGCGCCCGGGCAGGAAAACAGAGCTCGAGAGAGCTTAGTTTTTCAGACGCGTGTTTAAATAGTTTCGAGACCCGGAGAGAAATGGATCCAACCCCAGAACAATGAAGCAGAGGTTCATTTCTGTATCCAATGCATTTCCAGTTCAAGCCGAAGGCAAGATTTTTAAAGGAGCTATTTTAAAGCACCCTTTGAATTTGTTTGGACCGTATTTCTGAATGTGCGGAATAACGGTGTAGGGACTTGTGTCATATCAATGTTGCTTCGCAGGTAAGTTACTCCAGGTGCACTGTCCAGTATTTCGGTGAGCGTACAGGCTCTGAGCAATATATCCGCTCTGGGGGTAGGATGCATGCTCGTTTTTTAAATATGGGCTCCCAAGGCCGCCTGGACGGACAGGGTGCTTATTGCAAGGTTGTGATACCCAATAATGGATTAAAGCTAATTTTCGAGCAATGGGGATTCATGAGGGGGTATCCCCTGGGGTTTAAAGAAGAGTGGGTGTAATCCTGAATTGGGGGCAGGGGCCCAAGAGTTGAGGAGGCTGGTGCCGGTGGAGAGGGATTGGGGGCAGGGATCCGTTAAGTGAGTGGCTGCCGGGCACTTTGCAACACCTTACACACCCGTGCAGCACAGCGCAGGCCGGGTGTTGCCGCCGCAGGCTGGTAACGGGAGCGTGGCATTTGAATGGTTAAAACCTGCCGGTGCCCCTGCCAGGGCCGGTCCATCGGTCTCTGGCTCTTCCACAGAAGTCACCCGTGCTGATCATTTGTAGCGAAGGCGCTTAGGGAAGGCGGGGTGGGTTCCGAATCCCGGCTGCTCCTCCCCTGTCTGACTGCATTACAGGAGGCAGGGAGGGCGGCTGGCACCGGGGGCTCGGCTGTGCTTGCTGTGGGAAGGCGGGATGGTTTTCTTTGAGCCGGGCCGCACGTCCTCCTCCGGTCGGGAACAGATACGTGCCGCCGGCCCAGGAGAGCCTCCCCTGCCCTCTTTCAGCCAGTCTAGGCCCGAGGGCGGGGCGGGCCGGGCAGGACAAAAGGCGCCATTCTTCCGAAGGGAGCCTTGGCACATTAGGGATGAATGGAGTATTGAAAAACACCCCCGTGGAGACTAGATTATTTTTCATCCCTTCATCACGGGGCTGTTTGTCCGCTGGCGGGTCCCCGCTGCCAGCTGGGCCAGCAGGGAGCGCGCGGGATGCCGGGAAGTCTCCCCGGTGGCACCAGGCTTTTGTTGTATCACCTCGGGGCTCCTTTCCGAGGCAGCTAATGGACTTCAGGTTTGGGTGGGTGCTCCGGAACCGATCCCTAACTAGTCAGGAGCAACGTCGGGCTGGAAGCTCGGTTGCTCATTTGAATCTTTCCTGGACGCCCCTTGGCTCCCTGGGGCTAGGGATCTTCCCCAGTTTGGTTTCCTGGTGAGATGTTTGGGGCTTGTCACTTCTGGCTGGGCCGCAAGCCCTCACCAAACCTTGCAGTATTTCTCGACTGCTCTTCCGGCCCCTCCCAGCCGGGAAGCACAGTGGAGCCTGGGAATGGGCCTAAAGGTTTGAGCGTGCGTTGTACGTTGATTCTGTATCCAGAGGGACTCATTTTTCCCCATGGGTACCTCACGCTTTTCACAGGGGGGGGGTGTCCCCTCCCGAGAAGTGGCCTTTGATTCACCCAGAACTTCCTGACATTTGGCTACATCTCCTGCAGTCTCCGTTCTGCTTTGGGCATGAGCGCGCCGGGGTCCAGGCTGCTCCATGCTTGGATGGGAGATTCCCTAGAGACACGCGGGGTGCCGCAGAGACATGTTGGTGATAAGTCAGCAGAGAACCAAAGTCCCAGCACGGGGGTAGCTGCTGTCTTGCCGGTGAGATGTAAGGTCCCGCCCACATAGGGTCATAAAAAAGTTGTATTGGAACATCTTGGCCACAGCAAGGGAGTGAGGGAAACGTCACTGGAGGTTGTTACCTTCTGCCTGCTCAGATTCCTCCTGCAGTGTCATCTAGATACTGGACAGTATTCCTCACTTCCTCTCCTAAGCTGTTCTTCTTTGCCGTTCAACAGCTGCCAAGTTCCACCCCAGAGGTGACTGCATTTCAGAGCTAGGCAAAACGATTCCTGTGAGTAGGTTTTGTGCCCTGCAGGATACAACATGCTGTATAAATGTAAGATTATTATTTTATTGGTCTGTTGTCCGGCCTAGCAGGGTGCTTGACCATGGCAGGGGCTCCCAGGTGCTCCCGAAATAATAACAATTCATCATCCCTAAGGCTTGTCTCTGAACTTTCCAGGGGTGGCTTCGCATCTGCTTCCGTGAGAGACAACCGGGCGAACATCCAGCTGACGAGTCAAAGCCGCAATGCGAATTGGTCCCCGCCCAGCTACTGAGCGCAGAGTGTGGAGGCCGGGCCTCTGGGTATTCCCTGCCTTCCTGCTCCTCTTCCTCAGCCCCAGCGGTGAGCTCTTTCGTTGCAAGGGGTGAAAACTTGGCCCACATTTAGGGAGCTGATTCCAGGACAGGGCACTTCCTGGATCAGCTGGATAGCTGTAAATCTCTCCCTCCGCAGCGCTGGGTCCGGTACAGGCACAGGGTCCGGTCAGCCTATGCCAGTTTGGAAGGGGTTTAAGCTAAACTGGGAAAAGCCATTCTTTGCAAACAGGAGCATCCACACAGAGAGCGATACTAGCGCTGCTGTAGCATTCTAACTTCCCAGGTATCTGTCAAAGCAGATTAGGAGTCTGGTTGCAAAATTTTAATGGAACAGTCGTCTGTCCAATGCAATTTCACTGAGATGCAAATGGTGTGTGGGAACGCATCGATTTCAGTCACCCTTCCAGACGGTAACATTTGGTTGGAACTTTTATAAGCTATTAAATATAATATACGCCACATTGTCCAGTTAAGATTTTAATATCCTATAAAAGTCCAAACCAAAAATGAGTTGACACCGGAAGCAAAACATTTCAGCACTGGGGTAACAAAGCTTTTCGCTGGCTCTGGATCTTTTGGGGGCGTTTTTGTTCTGGGGGAAAAATTTGAAATTTCAGCTTTTTGTTCCAATTCAGAACACATTTTGGGGGGGAATTTCCCGCCGACTGGGAATTCTGGTTACTCTAGTCATTGATTCCACAGCCAGAAGGGACCAGAGTGACCATCAAATCCGACCTCCAGTGTAACACCGAACTTTCCCCAAATAATTTCCAGAGCAGATCTTTGAGGCTGTCGTTGCGTTAGATTTTGGCACCTCGCTCCCTTAGGCTCTTTGCAAACTTCCGGCTCTGCCTTGCTCCGAACTGGCTCAGGTCTAAAGCTTTTCAGCAACTGGGTTGGCCTAGGGCTTTTCAGCCTGGCACGGCAGCTCCATGCCCTGGCGGCATGGGCCAGGCGAGCGTTTGCCGACTGAACATCGGCTACGCGGAGAGCCTTTGCAAACGAGTGCTCTCCTTTGATTCATGGTTGCTCTGGTCTGGAGTGAGGAGCTGCAGGCTGGCACCTCTCAGTGTTCAATGGGAAAAGCTTGGCCGACTGCTCACTGCTGGGTTAATACTGCAACGGGCAACTCCCTTTCCTGCAATCCTCCTCCCTCCCCAGTAAATTGCACGGAATTTGGACTAAATCACAGATTTCCCCAGGGAGAATTGGAGACAGGAACTTGGTAACTTTAAACCACTCCGACAGGAACAGGGCGCGCTGCCCTCTGGTGTGCCATTCATTTCTTTTTGTGAATGAGACTTAGCTAAGTGGATAACAAAGGGCGATTTGTCCTCGGAGGCCTGGGCTACACTCAGGGAGGCGGTCGAACTAGGATACGCAACTTCAAGTACGCAAAATATCTTAGTTCGACTTACCTGGCCGTCCTCGCGGCGGCGAGTCGGCCACGGCAGCTCCCCCGTCGACTCCGCGTACTCCTGCCGAGGTGGAGTAGCGGCCTCGATTCGGGGATCGATTTAGATGAGACGCGATAAATCGATCCCCGATACATGGAACACCACCTGCCGATCCGGCGGGTAGTATAGACATATACTATGGCAGGAGCAGCATCTGGAAATGAGCGTCTATGTTGGCATATTGCACCAGGGCCCGGTGGAACTGAGATGAGAATCTAGTGCTAGGTTATTTGATGGATTTTATTTCCGCTGGGTCTGGTCCCTTTTTTGCTTTGCTAAGATGGATAAAGCCTGGACGTAGAGCTGGTTGGAAAATGGAATTTCCATCTCACGGGAAATGAAAACATTGTAACGTTTGCTTTCATCCCAAATTGGGAGAAAAAGTCAAAATTTAGAAATACTGGGGGAACGGAAATACTACACAAATGTCAGTTTGGAAGCATCAAAGCAACCTTATTGAATCATTTTGTTTTGAGACTGTCAAAATAATTCATTTGGAAACATGTCAAATATGTCTTATTCACATTAGTATTTTGTAATTCAATGTAAACGTCTAAATGAAGTTGAAATGAAACAAAATGAGACCGTTGAAACAAAAAACTCCAAGCTGACCGTGAGTGGTTCGGAAATATTTCTGGCAAAAACGTCAATTGGTACTTTTCTGCAGAACATTTTGATTTTGACAAATGTACTTTTTCTTAGGAAAAATGTTCCACTGGAAATTTTTCAGCTGGCTCTATCTGGAAGATTTGCTTTCTAAAATACCCATTTTCCAGAAATTCCAGAAATGTCAAGTCTGGGGTCTGCTGGTTTTGCTGAAGGTCATTGTGGACATCTCAGATGCATGTTGCAAGTTCTTGCACCTTAATGAAAGGGGCAGGGATATGAAACTTTACCAAAGAGGTCCTTTCTGCCAAGTGTGTTTTAGGCATTGGAGTTAAATAGGTGTCCGCAAAAACAAATGCAAAACAGAGTTTTAAACAATCTGACTACAAATACTCCTTTTAAAATGGGGACATCTGGTCTCCCTGATTCATCCAAGCTGATCGGTGGTGGGTTTTCTGCTGGAAATAAAGCTGCTTGGACCAATTCAAGAATGTTGGGGAATAGACACAGTGACTGTAAATGAACTGGGTGAAACGGTTCAGTGCTCAGGTCTCGTGGAAGAAGCACGCAGCCCCACTCACCTTTAGGGCGCTTGCAAGAGAGAGGCCGCGTGCGGTGGTCTCCGGCAAGCGCTGAGGGGCCCACGAACTAACTCTGTGCTGCGTCAGGCTGTCCCCCGAGTTCCTGGCACGCTCAGGTTGGAGGTTTGGGGCCAGACGCTTTAAAGAGAGAGGGCCAAGCCATGACACCCCAGTCTGGATCTGGAGCTGAACGGCCCCCGAGGTGCTAGGCGATCCAGTGTCCTAGTATGGGTCCCTCTCTTTGGTTTCCGAGGGGTAGCTGTGTTAGTCTGTATCAGCGAAAACAAGGAGGAGTCCTTGTGGCGCCTTGGAGACTAACCAATGTATTTGGGGCTGTTGATAACAGCCTATTTTAATGTATTTGTTTTAAATCCCACCCCACCCCACCCCACGGGGTCAGGCAACTCCCATCTTTTCAGGTACTGCTGTATATCTCTTCCTGCTGTATTTTCCACTCCATGCAGCCGATGAAGAGGGTTTTAGCTCACGAAACCTGATGCCCAAATAAATTTGTTAGTCTCTAAGGTGCCACAAGGACTCCTCATTCTTTTTTCTCTTTGGTTTTCCACTCCGAAGCTCTCAGCAGCCTGTGCTGGGGACGGCAGGGAGGCCAGCGGGAAGCCTTTCCCTTGGAGTACCCGCTCAGAGCTGGATCTGGAGTTAGAGTAGCTGCGTGGGGTGGGGAATCTTCCTCCCCGCTGTGGACCCCTGAGAGCAGACGCGCTCCTATGCCACCCTCCTGGAACCTGGGGAACGCCCTACGCCGGGGGAGTTCCCACCTGGGAGTCCCACGGCCAGAGAGGCGCCACCGTGGTGGTTCTGAACTGGGCCCAGCCTGGTTTTAGGAGGGGAAAAGGTTCCCCGGGGTGCAAAGCAGAGAGAAGACCGGGCCTGGCACCGCAGCCATTGACGATCCGAGCCACTGGGTGTCACCGTTGCACTGTCTATCCCGGAGACGTCGCCCGTTCGCTCTGCTCCCAGGCCCCTGGCCTGCCCCATTGCGCTGCCATTCTGAGTGGTGGCTTTCTCGCCCGCACTGGGCACGTGCGTGAGGCCCGGAGGATCGGTCTTCACACTTGCTGTCTGGTCACCCTCTGCCAGCGCAGCCCCGTCAGAGGTGGCGCAGACACTTAGGCCAGGTTCACACGACAGACCTGAGTCGGTCCGGGGTGGGAAACATCCACCTCCCCGAGCGACGTCGTTACGCCGCCCATAACCTCCGTGTGGACAGCCCCATGGCGATGGGGGAGCGTCTCCGCTCACGTCGCTACTGCCTCTTGGGGAGGTGGGTTAACTCCGCCGGCGGGAGAGCTCTCGCCCGTGGGTGTAGGAGCAACATGGGAAATCTTCAATTGCCCAGAATTCCCCCACCGGATCACCATTTCAAGTGGCGCACGCCACAGGACCCGCCCCCGATGTGCCGTGAGATCCTGCGATGGATTTGGGAGATTATTTTTTTTTAAACATTGGTTTCTTTTTACTTTCCCTCTGACTTTTGAGCCGTTGGCGGGTCACGTGTTTGCAAGCTTTCTCGGCAACGCAGGGGGCTAGAAACCTCCTGTTTAAAAAATGCACGCTGAGGCGCTCAGCCGCTCACAAGACTCCAGGAGCTGGGGCTTTAAGGGACGCCCCAGGTATGGGAAGACTCAGAAGAGAATTGCAAAAGCTGGTGACGCTGCACAAGCCAACTGCGGGGTGACACCCGGTGAGCCCGCATCTGAGCAAGTGGCCAAGCAAAAGCACTTCCCACGGTTTGTTAGCCTGCCGGTGCTGCCTGGTTCTACGAAAAGCCTTTTGTTTAATTAGGAAAACCAATGAGCTGCCCCTCCCTTCTGCAGCACCTGCTCCTCTCTGGCCCACAGGGGTCCAGCGACACTCCCGGGATAAACACAAGCGGAGAAGGGGTATTTCTCAGGCAGCACTGTGGTTCCAGTTTCCCAGAGAGGATCAGTTACTGGAATGGGATTCTTGCCTGTGGTTTCCCCACTCGCTTCTCCTCTCTCTCTCCAGCTACACCTAGTGTAAATGGTTTTTTTTATTAACATGCATCTTCTCCTCTCCCGGGACTCAGCCAGACTGTCTCTGTTGAGGAGATCTCCAATGGGACCAGCCCCATCCGGCAATCTGGGCTCTCTGCCAGATACTCTGGTTCCCTTGATCCTGCGGCCCGAGTCCTTGTGCCACCATTTACACCAGTGTGACGTGGGTGTAACGTGCAGCTAGACGAGGGAGCATTGTACACCACATTGCTGGTGTGCATGCCTGGAATCCGGCCACATGTTGGTGGCCTGCGGCCAGTCCATCCTTCCTGCCTGTGGGCCTTCTTAAGGGGACCAATGTCCCCCAGGCTTGTTGCACTGGGCTATTGCCGGGTCCTGGTTGTGGGCCCAGTTCCCGCTGTCCTGCTGCATTCACGGCTCCGGCCGCTTCCCATTCAGGACGCCTGTGCGTGGTAAGCCGGCGCTGGTCCCTCCGCGCCCCCGTCACTGTAGAAGCCATTGTAGATCATCGCCAATGTCACTGCAGCTGGATGGCTGTGTTAGCTTCTCCTCCTCTCCCATGCAGATGGGGACATGAAGGACAAGTCTTGACTGGCACTTTCTCCTAGGTTGCTCCTAGGCGGAGCTAGGGGGAAGTAGAATCCACCCTCCCCTCCTGGCTAGCTGGGTGCACAGCTGTTCTTCCCAGCTCTGATCAAACTGTCTGGAGCAAACCTTCTGTTACTCCTGTTTGGCTAGCGAACGGGAGCCAGAACCGCTCCTTTGTGCCAGGGGAGGGTGGGGTCATCCGCGTCCCAGCCCGCTAGCCGGTGTTAGGACAAGAGCGGGGTGAATAACCGATTCGCTGGCACATCGGGAGAAAAATGATCTCGGGGGGCTTGACAATCAATTGTTTTGAAATTTTCAACAAACTGAAAAGTGTGTGTGTGGGGGGGAGGGGAATAATTTGGGGTCAAATTAAATTTGTTTTAATGTTGAGCTGTTTTTTACATTTATTAATACAATCGAAGGAAAGAGTGAAAGAGCAAAAGGGCTTTTGGACCAGGGTTTTTTCCCCCAAAATGTCAGAACATTTAGCTTTTTTTTTTCTTTTTCCTGAGCTGAACAACTCAGCCAAACCGAGATGAATTTGCTGCACCTTTTGGAGTCACCGAATCTGCATTATTTTATTTTATTGCCTTTGCCCTAACAATTTCACTGACTGCGAGTTGCTTTCCCAGTCCCTAAACCGCTTCCTCGTTCCGCCAGCCTCCAGGATCCAGAGGTCACCACGGCAAAGACGGGTCTGCTCATGCAGTCGAACTTGCTAGTGCAAAGACCGCTGCAGGGATCTTTAGGTAGAAGCCTCTGAGAAGCCATGTGGACTTGGGAGTGATGAGTGATATGTGGACACTAAGCTAACGAGGACTCTGGATGTTCCCCGTTTAATTTGTGACAAACCACAGACCTCAGCAGTGGTAACAAAGATCTCAAAGGGCAAATTCTGTTCTCAGTAACTCGTTTGCACCCGTTACTGTGCATGGAAGGGAACACTGTTTACTTAACGGAGTGCAAGAGTTAATATACTAAGTCATCCCCCTTAGCACTCCTGCCGCCTGGTAAGAGTCAGGTCTGATATCCCTTACCCAGTAACCCTTTCCTGTCTGTGTTTTCCTGGGATACCACAGTCGCTTGATCCTTTTCCTTCTCCGTTTCAGGCAAGGCCTCCGATTCGCCTCCATTGTCATTTCCAGGTGAGATCCTATTAGAACTGCTTTGGGGTGAAAAGTTTTGTACCTGAAAAATAAGGTTTTGTCAAAAAAGAATATATGCGGGGGAGGGGGGATTAGAGTGATGAGATTTTGAGTTTTGCTTTGAAAAAAACAAATGGGTTTCAAATTAACGTTTTTGACAACATTTTTTGTGAGGAACTCTTTCCTGACAGCCACTACTTATTACTGGGAGCAACAGGGGGATTTTGCAGCTTCCTGGCTGTTTTTTGCCATCTCGGATGGGCAGTGCCCATAGAACTGGGTGTCCGTGAGTCTAGTGAATGACCGACATTTATACGGACGCGTGGTCTGTTTCTAATTCTTTGACAGATCAATGTGTGGCTGATTTCAGCCTGGGAATTATCCATGGATTGGTTTGCTGTGAGTATTAGCAATTTTGTCACCTGCCCCAGGTGGACAGGTCACCCACGTCACATGATACCATTTCTCTTCTCTCATTGGACCATTCCCTAACCCAAGAAGAGGTTCCAGAATGTCCGAGTGCTTGTGGCCAGTGAAGAGCTGTATTCCTGACCCTTTGCTTCCCACAGACAAATAGAAACCCGCTCAGCTGAGTCAAAGCAAATGCCGGCAAGACAGCAGCCTACTACTGGTATCCGCTAAAGGAGCTACTCCCTTTGCTTAAGTGGTAGCAGTCTGGGATTTGGTGCAGAAGGTCATAGGTTTGAACCCCGGTGGGGATCATGGTGCCTTCCTTACCTAATTAGGTCTAGCCCATTGCCTGGTTACTCATCTCACAGGGACCTTCCTCCTCCCAGAGGTGCGGCTGGTGAATGGGCGCACCCGGTGCCAGGGGCGTGTGGAGATCTTCTACAATGGCTCCTGGGGGACGGTGTGTGATGACGACTGGGACCTAGTGGATGCCAACGTGGTGTGCCGCCAGCTGGGCTGCGGCCGCGCCCTTGCCACGCCGGCCACCCTGACCTTCGGCCCCGGGCGGGGGCCCATCTTCCTGGACAACGTGGACTGCCGAGGGCGGGAGGCGGCCCTGGGCGAGTGCGGGAGCCGTGGCTGGGGAGTCCACAACTGCTACCACTACGAGGACGTGGCTGTCACGTGTAGCGGTAACAGGGTTTGGTTCCATCCCCCGGCGGGGGCAGCGAGGGGCTCACAGGAGTGATGCCGCTTCAGATGCAGCATCCCTCTGGGGACTGACTGATGGGGCTTCCGGGCAGGGGTCACCCTGGCTTCGTCACCGGGGCCCCCGTGCCCGGCTCTGGGAGGACAGGGTGCCGCAGGGCTGGGCTGCGGGGGCTCAGAGTCCGGACCCCCGGCTCTGTGACCCCCCTCGGGGTAGACTTCGATCAGAGGCGACTGCGGAGCAGGTAGACATCCCTGGATCTAGCTAGCGCCAAGGCCGAGAGCGGCGTCAGCTACCTCTTCGAGTACGCAGCCGAGGTCTCGGGCAGCCTTGTCCGTCCGTGAAGGAGCCACTCGCGTTAGCGGCGCGGGTGAGATCCAAGCTGGCACGGGGGAGAGGGGAATCAGTAAAGCCCCCCTGACGCCCAGCCGGCCTCTGGTTCTTTTTTCAGAGCTCTCCCCCACCCGGGCAAGCAAAGGACCAACGAGCAGAGCCGCCGCCGCCCCCCTGCCCAACGGGAAGCGTAAGCATGCTGGCCCTGCCTCCTACTCGCCCTTCGAAGCCCGCATTGTCTGGCCTCTGTCCGCCAGGGGCCAGGCCCGAGCGCCCAAGCGGTGCGCGTAGACTCTCCCCAGACCTCACCCCCAGGCTTGGGCCTGCTCCCCCACGGGAGCAGGAGAGACAGGTGAGGCCAAGGGTGACCCCAGTGGGTTAACGAGGCCCCGGCACTGCAGTGGGGCTGTGCAGAGCCGGTCTCCCCGCTTGGGGGCGGGACGTCCCAACTCCGTGGCCTGCTCCTGTCGCTCCCCTGGGATGGCGCCCGGCGCTCTGCCCGCCCCGGGGGGGAGCCCTGACGCTGCCCCCCGCTGCCCCCGTGCAGGCGACGGCAGCATCCGGCTGGTGAGCGGCGCCGACCCCTGCCGGGGCAGGGTGGAGATCTTCTACCAGGGGACCTGGGGCACGGTGTGCGACGACGACTGGGGCCTGAGCGACGCCAGCGTGGCCTGCAGGCAGGTGGGCTGCGGCCGCGCCGTGGCGCCCAAGAGCAACGCCTACTTCGGCTACGGCACGGGGCGCATCCTGCTGGACAACGTGAACTGCGAGGGCGGCGAGCCCCGCCTGGCGGCCTGCCACAGCCTGGGCTGGGGGATCCACAACTGCGGGCACCACGAGGACGCCGGGGTCATCTGCACAGGTAAGGGAGCAAAGGCTCATGGGAACGGCCGCCATCTTGGCCGAGCCGCTGGGGATGGAACCGAGGCCCTGGGCGTGGGTGGGGCCAAGCTGATTGGAGGATTAGCGCCCTCCCGCACCGAGGGGCGGGGACTTGGCAGTGCAGTTGGTGCAAGCGACCACGCACGGCCGACACAAGGAGGAAAGTGTAGACGTGCAAGCCATGTAATTACTGTCTGCCAACATAAATTAGGGTGGCTTAATTTTGTGGTGTAGACGGGCCCTAAACTATTTACATGGCCCCCGATGCCACAAGGATCTGGCAGCCATATGATCTCTAATGTACCCCCACAGCACCCTGGAGAGACAGGGCAGGGCTGTTATGCCCATTACACAGATGGGCAACTGAGGCACAGAGAAGCTAAGTGACTTGCCCAAGATCACACAGGGAGCCTGTGGCAGAGCAGGGACTTGAAAGTAGGGCTCACAAGGCCGGGGGGTGGGGGGGCGCTAGGCTGAAACCCAGGAGATGGAGAAAACACAATGGAGAGAGGCTGGGACTAGTCTGAGCGGCAATTGGCAAGGGAAGTGACTGGCTGCCTGTGATTTCCCGGCTCTGATGGAAAACAAGCTGCCGCGGTCAGGATGTGGAGTGATTGGCTGTCAGCGGCTGGGCGCTCAGCCATCCCCGGCCTCCCTTTCTCCTCCCCTCCTTCAATGATGTATCTCTGTTGATTACCATTTATAATGTTAATAATCCCCTTCAATTCCCTCATTATCGCAGCTAATGACTGGAGCACTGAGTGCCCATCACTTTCCCTACCCAGCGATTAACTAACAAAGAGCGGAAAATGAGCAATTTTCCCAGGCTGGTCCTTTCTTGCCTAACTAGCCATTGTCCTGCAAGCCGGGGAGCCGGAAACCCTGGCCCGGAGAGCCTCGGTGGGATGGCTCGGACGGGGGCGGGGGCTGTCCTGAAGGGGGAGCAGGTCCTCAGAGGGGGTGAGGCCCAGCTGGGAGAACCGATCCTCCAGGAAGCTCCCAGCATGTCCCTCCGATACCTGAGCAGAGGCTCCGCAGCGTCCATTGGCCAAGGAGCCGCAGAAATGGGAGCCGCAGGGGCAGCGCCTGTGGTCTGGGGCAGCGCGCAGAGCCACCTGGTCACCCCTCCGCCTAGGAGCTGGAGAGCCACGTTGCCAGCTTCCCGGGAGCTGCCTGGGCTAAACACTGCCCGGAGCCCACCCCACAACCCGCTTCCTTTCCAGCCATGGGCCCGCCTCGTTCTCCCGGATAGGGAAGGACGATGGCAGAATTCAACTTTGACAATATCAACTCATAACAGGGATGTTCAGTTTTACATTTGTATGTATTGACATTTGCCCCAAATGTTGGCATTTCAGCAGTTTTTAAACATTTCGAGCCCTTTGAATGTTCACAGTTGTAGAAAATTCCAGGGCTCAGTCAATAGGAGGGGGCCGGGTAATTGTTTGCTGACAGAAGAGGTTGAGAGTCCAAAGGTTAAAAGCTTTATAACCCTCCGAACCCAAATTGTCAAGATCCCAGGTCGAACTATACAAAGTTGGGAAGGTTTAGATTGGATATTAGGAAAAACTGTTTCACTAGGAGGGTGGTGAGGCACTGGAATGGGTTATCTAGGGAGGTGGTGGAATCTCCTTCCTTAGAGGTTTTTAAGGTCAGGCTTGACAAAGCCCTGGCTGGGATGATTTAGTTGGGGATTGGTCCTGCTTTGAGCAGGGGGTTGGACTAGATACCTCCTGAGGTCCCTTCCAACCCTGATATTCTAGGATTCTATGAATAGCCGTCAATCAAACTCTAGCAAGACCTCAACTGGCATTTTAGGTACCAATTGAACCTCTCTGGTCTGGCACCCTCGGGATGTGACCGGCGCGGAGCCAGGGAACTTTCCGAACCACGGGAAATCAATGCCGGATCCCGGCTGTTGCTGGACCAGGGAATGCCGGATTAGAGACGTTCAACCTGTCCCAGTCCGTAGGCCTCAATCATGACCGATGGAAATATTTTCCCAGCTGTTTGGACACGTGCGGGGAAACGGATGTTTCCTGACATTTACCGATAAAAATCGAACCCTTCCAATCCTGTCTAACACACTCTGATCCCAGCCTGTGGGTTACCTGGGTGCAGTTAGCAGGACGCTAAGCTCTGAACACATGTTCCCCAGTGTCTGAAGCGGCTGGAGGAGCGTAGCACAGTTGACACACGTCGCTCTTCTCCGGATGGGCTCCCTTCCGGCCGCCCGTCCTCTTGAAACGACTCGGTGAAATCAAAGCTCCGGCCGCGGCTCACGGGTCCTCTGCCCCTCCATGTGTCTCCGCAGGGCTGCGGATTTCGACGGCGGCACCATCCACCACCTCGGCTGGCCGGGACCATGGGGAGTCGTTCACCGACACGGCCACGGGTAAGGCCCACGCTGCCCGTTCCCCTGGCCGGAGGAGACCGACCGCTCCAAGGCGAGGGCATTGATCAGAGCAGCTCCCCAGAATATGGTCCGGTGGAGGACATGTCTGTGATCCAAACCAGGGGCTGCAAACATCCCGGCACCCCTGAGAGCCGGCTAGTTGGATGCCCGCCGCACAGCGTGCCCCGCTGTTGCTCTCCCCAGGGGCACCGGGCCCTGCTTTGTGGCCACATCCCGGGGCGGCTGTGATGCCAGGGAACGAGGCGCTGGCGGGTGAAATTCACCGAGGTCCCCCTTTCAACGCATAGGGTGATGCCTTGCAAAAAGAACCGCCCCCCATTGGGGCTAAATGGACCAGCCTCTCCTGCTGGCCGCCAGCCCAGCGGTGAATTCCACCCTGGGTCCCTTGTTCCCAGGAGGAGCCCAGCCACTATCCTTTGGGTGGCATGCTCCGTGTGCGCCATCAGCCTGGGAGCAGGCTGGCCCCCCGGACTCCCACCCTCCTAATGCTGCTGCTTGGCCTTGCAGTCACGGAGGCCGGAGACCAGCCCTCGCCGGAGACTGACGTGATCACAGCGGCCCTTCCGGCGGCGGGCAAGCGAAGTAAGTGTGGGGACGTTGGTTCTGGTCGGCCCAGGGCGTGTTCGGAGATCACAGGTCGAAGGAACGCCCGGAGGGCCCCCAGTTCTCCCCCCCGGCCCTGCGGTCGTCACTCAACCCCCATCCCTCCCCACCACCCGCATCCGCCAGAACCTCGCCACTTCCTGGCCGTCCGCCTCACCTTTGCTCTCCGGGTCTGCCCAACAGGTGGTAGCGTCAGGCTGGCCAACGGGAACAGCAGCTGCCAGGGCCGGGTGGAGGTTCTGTACCGCGGCACCTGGGGCACAGTCTGCGACGACGACTGGGGCTTTGCCAACGCCCAGGTGGTCTGCCGGCAGATGGGCTGCGGGGGGGCGGTGGCGGCCACCGTCCTGGGGTATTTTGGCTACGGCACCGGGCCCATCCTCCTGGATAATGTGGATTGTGCCGGTCGGGAGGCTGACCTGGCGAATTGCTTTCATCTGGGCTGGGGCCAGCACAACTGCGGGCACCACGAGGACGCCGGCGTCATCTGCAGAGGTGAGAGAGGCGGGCGGGCTCCGTACAGCGCCTCCTGCCCCGCCCCGAGCAGGACGCCTGGGTCCACGCTCCATCCTAGGCGCCTCCCTCCAAAGCTCGCCAGATCTGGGGCCACCCCTGGGGAGGGACGCTGAGCCTAGGTCGGGCCACCGGCCGCCAGCCTCCGGGAGGAATTAATGGGCCATTCAGTGTCTGCCGTCTGAACTGGGAACCTGGATTCCAGCCGCTCGCGCGGGAGATGGGCCCCACGGGTGTTGGGATCACACCCTTTTTAGTCTGGGGTTTAGTCCAGGTTGGAACTGGAGGGGGCTGGGCTTCCCGTGAGACTCCAGCGCAGCTGGGTGGGAATCCCCTGAGACTCCCGGGGAGTTTCGGACATGCCCAGAAAGGCCCCTCTTGTTTCTGCATCCCCCCAGACCCGAAACCCTCCGGTCTGGTTCAGCTGCGGGGATTCAAATCCAGGCTCCCAGGCTTCAGAGGGTGCAGGTCTGAGGGGCTAGTTTTGGCCCAGTCCCTGGGTTTGAAGCCGGTCCCCGTTTCGGGAGTGGGATGCTATCGGTACACATGACCCATAAGGCCGTCAGCCTCCCCTGTGAATTTCAGGGCCTGCTTGCCCTTCCTCTGGTTCCTAAATGCACCACACCTCAGCGTCTCCTCTCCCAGCCTCTCTGTCGGGGTCCACCCGGCTCCAGGCCAGTCACGCCTGCTCCCTGACGCCCGTCCCGGAGCTGGAGACCAAAGATGGCCGCTCATTGTTCTTTTCCTCCGTCCTTTGCTGGAGCAGGTGTGGACGAGGCCGGAGACCATTTCACAGACGATGCTTTTGCAACCACAACCTCAGCCACTGTGCGTCCCAAGGACGGTAGGTACCCCCTGGGGCCAGCTGCACCCCCCAAACCATCTTCAGCCAGCCATAGGTCTCCTCCCAGAGCCTCCTCCCCTTGGGGGAGGGCTAGGGTTGAGGACAGCTAGATCGGGTCTAGATCATGCCTGCTCCAGGCAGGGGACCGGACTAGAAGACCTCTCGAGGTCCCGTCCAGTCCTAGGAGTTTGATTCTAGGCTACCGCCCATGGCGTTGGCTGAAACGTCCCTCAGAAGGGACACCACAGCATGGGGGTAACAGGTGTCGTATGGTTGACTCCCTCCCCCCGGCGTCTGTCATCAGTGGATCCCAAAGCACCTTTACTGTGGCCTCGGTCTATCCCAGCGAGGTAGATGAGCCGAGGAGGTTAGGCTGAGCGACTCAGGCTTCCTTGCTTCCCAGTCGGACGCTCTATCCACTGGGCCGTACTGCCCTGGGGTCGAGGCCTGCTCCTCTGTTCCGGACCACGCGCTCTCTCTCATCTCCACAGAATGGCTAATACTGAGGCACTAGTGCTGCTTCTACCGCTGACTCCTAGGGCAACATGAGCCACGGGGGGGGGGGGGGGGTGTCCGGATTGATGGGACCCCGTCTTGGCTCCCCCACTGGCTCTCTCCTGTCTGTGCCGGGGGGGCGGCGACGCGCGGGTGGGTTCTAGGCCGGAGGCGGCTTTGGGCGCCCCCCTCCTGCGGTTGCTCGAGGGGCGGCTCGGCTGGGGGGACTCGCTCCCCTCACGCCGGGCCATCCCCGCCCCCCGCAGGGTCCCTGCGCCTGGCGAACGGCAGCCACCGCTGCGAGGGCCGCGTGGAGCTGTTCTACCTGGCCCAGTGGGGCACCGTGTGCGACGACGCCTGGGACCTCCGGGACGTCCGGGTGGTGTGCCGCCAGCTGGGCTGCGGGGCTGCCCGGGCCGCCTGGGGGGAGGCCCGCTACGGCCCGGGCACCGGCTACATCTTCCTCGACAACCTCAAGTGCAAAGGCCACGAGGCCTCCCTGCTGCGCTGCTCCCACATCCGCTGGACCGTCCACAACTGCGACCACTCGGAAGACGCCGGCGCCCTCTGCGGGCTGCTATGACCGGCTCCCGGGTGAGTCCGGGGGGGGGCGGGAAGATCCCCGGCCTTGTCTCCCTGGTTCCCTGACCGTGCCCCCATCAAAGCCCAGGGCAGGAACGTGTCCGTGTCCGGGCAGGCCGGGGCGAGTGACGGCCCGTGGCCAGTCCCAGGAGGTGAGGGCAACCCCGGGGCTCAGACAGCTCCCCCCTCCAGAGCTGTTCAAAGGCCGGCAGCTCTAAATCAGGCCTGAAGCCAAAAGAGCCACCGGGCAGCGGTGTCCCCGGCCTGTCGCGGAAGCCGGCTCAGCTTCCTGGCGCGAGGAGCCACGTTTGGTTAAGAGGAGCCAGGATCTGCCCTGAGTTGTCCGTGGGTCAGTCGGCCGGATGGAGAGCCCCGGCTGTCAGCTGACGTGGGCTCTTTCTCTTTCAGCCCGACGCCGGCCCAAACCCCGGGGAATTCCAGATGCCGGCGGCACGTGGCGCGGCGCGGGCCGGCTTGCTGGTGCACCCGTGGCACAGATGTCTGGGGGAGAGGAGCCCCCGCGTGGGCTGTACATTGCTGTACATAGCCCGTCTGTAACGGGCACGGACGCCCTGTTCTCACTGCCAGGGCCCTCCCCGCCCCCCACAGCGATTCCTCCAGGGGCACCGGCGAATGCTACTTGAACACGTGCCAGAGCCTCCTGCCAGGCCGGTTACCCACGATGCACAGGGCAGAGCTCCAGCCCCTCCCGGGCATCTCTGCAAACTCTCCGGCCGGGGAAAGAAAAACCCCAGGGCGGAGGAAAAGCAGGAAGGAATATGGCTGCCCCGCAGGGTGTCTCTAGGAGAAATGGCAGAAACGTCCATACCCAAGAAGCAGAGCCCCTGGAGAAGGCAGAGAACTCTGGTGCCAATCCAGCATTGCTAGACTCTGGCGAGTCACTGGCTCCGGGAGCCAGAACGGGCTGTTCTGGAGAGTCGCTGGAGCTCGGATACTAGCTGGGTCCAGCTCTCATCTGGCCCACGGTGAGGGCGGCCGAGGGTCACGTTTTCATGTGTGCCTTTGTCCCCTTTTCAGAAGTGACGTAGAGCCAGCTCCTCCGATGTCTTTAGGTGCCTAACTCCCATTGGTTTCCATGGAGGTAGGAGCCTAAACAGCATGGAGGATCTGGGTCCTAGGGTATCTAGGCCCTTCACGATGTAGATCTCAATGGCAATTAGGCAGGCAGGTGCTTCAGAAAATCCCTCTAAATGCTGCTGCATCTCAAAACCTGGCCTCCAAAATCCCATGAACAGCCAATGGAGCTATGGCCCTCAGAACTGATCCCCGGGCAAAGCCCCTGATCTCCTTATCGGAAGGGTGTTTGTGGAACTGCCCCCGGATGATCTATTTGCAGGCCCACTTGTGCATTAGAAATCTAGGCCCCGTTCCAGTGATCAGATCCATTCGAGTTTGCAGCTGCATAGAGTCCCCCAAACCCACCCCGGGAAGTCAATGGGACTCTGTGTGCCCGGCACAGACCCGACTGCAGAATTGCCTCCTGGGTATTGATGCATAAAACCAGGTGCGTTTCTTGGACCCATTTGAACGGTTCCACCCATCACCCAAGACGCCCGTTGTCGCCCCACTCGGCCTTGTATATTTCACCAGGAAGCCCTGTTTGCATTCTCGGATCCCGGCGAGGAATTCTGGAACCCCGGCGAGGTTTGTCATGAATCCTTTGTCATTTCCCCGGCTGGGAGTCTGGAGAGATGCTAATGTTTGGCGGAGGGGAAAGGAGGGGCTTGCTTCATTGCCTCTCAATTCCCTGTATCGCTCCTTTAATAACGGAGTGTGTGTAGTCCGGTTTTTCCACTTGTCCTTTCGTGAATAAATAAAAGCCCATTTAAAGTGTGCTGAGAACCAGCGTGCTCATTGCTCAGTGAATCCCGGTCCCTCGGTGGCAAATGGAGTCTGAACAGTCGCTGTGTTTTCAGGGCCACGCCAGAGGGTGCAAATTCCAAGTCACTTCAGTGAGGTGTCGCTGCTCAGAAGGAGCGTCTGAGGGTTTCCTGGTCCGTAGTGGGGAACAGCAGGAGGCTTCTGGGGGCCGATAAAGGCCTCTGCCACGCAGCTTTGAGCTCCTGCCTGCTTATTTCCCACGTGGCAAGCCCCAGGAAGAGCCCAGCTGCGGCTCCGGAAGGAGGTTGCCCCGTCTGGGGGCGAGGGCTGCGTCTAATCAAATGCCCAGGGACCACGCGCTTGCCAGATGGGCTCTTTTGTATTGGCCACCGTCAGCTTTTGTTCCCTCTGCTTTCCCCAGCTCTTGCTCGGCGCCCCTGGAGTCCTCTGCAGATCAAGAGCATCGATCGGTTCCCTTCGTCCCCTTTGACCGGGAAACGGGGGCGCAGGCCGGAGAGGAGAAATATTTCACCAGGCCCGGGCAAGCTTGGGAGTGGAGTTAAGGCCTTTGCGGAATAAGGGGCCGAAGGAGCACAAGTCAGCAGGCGAAAGCAGAGGGGGCTTGACTTTGATTTCACTGAATTCAGGGATAAGACGCCGTGGGGCCGGATTAGACGCCTTTAAACAATCTGGCCTGTGGCCCTTTGCGAACATTGGCCCAGCACCGCGGCAGCATCAGCCTCCCCTCAGAGGGGGAACGGGGGCTCGGAAACACTCGCCCTCATTCACACCGGGAGCTGGGACGAGCCCACCGGTCCCCCGAGTGCCAAGGTAGCGCCCGGCTGTTGGGCCACCATGGCAAGGGGACAGAGGGCATTTCCCAGGAGGGACGGGGGGAACATCAAGGTGATTTTTGATCCTGGGCACAGGTGGGTGAGTCCGGGCTGCGTCCAGCCCCATCCTTGCCCATCCCTCTCTCCGTGGGTCAGACGAGCCTGGGCAGCCACACTAGCTCTGGAAGCAAAACTTCCCGTGGGCTGGGCCTGAGCGTGGCCAGGTTGGTTCAAGCCCAGTGCGGGCTTGAAGGGGTCCCAGATCTGTGCCGTCCAAGGGGCAGATGTGGGACACTCAGGGGGCGGGTTTCCCAACGTGGAGACCCCAGGGGCGGGTTTCCTTATTGCGGTGGGACAGACGGGCCCAGGATCTGGACTCGATTGAGATCAGCGGCGGCTCGAGACTCGAGGAGGGTTCAGGAGAGGTGAAATCAAACCTGGACAAGGGGATCCCGAGTGAGTGGAATTAACGAGATCAGAAATTCAAGAGGGGGGTCTTCAACCGGCTGCTCCCGGGCGTGAGCCAATCTCTGACTATGAGAGACCACGGGGGAGACCTAATGCGGGGGGCAGATTCTGCTCCTGGGGGGGTTCTTACACCTTCCTCGGGGCGCCTGTCAGGGTCAGAGACAAGACTGCCGTGCCAGGGGTATCAAGGGACTAGTTCGACTCCCACTGGGGCCTGCCTTTGAGGCCCTCTCCAAGGCCCACTGCAGTCATGGGAGTCTTTCTACTGACTTCAAACGGGTGAGGGATCAGGCCTCCTCCCAGATGGAGGGCTGGTGTCTTGTAAGGGGGTTCCTTCCCCCAATGGGTGTGTGTGTGTGTGTGCAGGTGAATTTTGGGGGTGGGGGGGGCAGCCTGCCCCATTGCAGACATGACCAGCTCTGATCCACATCTTATTCCATCTTGATTTATTACCAGGCTCCGAAGTGCAGAGGGTTTCGGTTCTGACCCAGGTCTGAGGCTGGGGGAAGGGAGCCGGCTGGCCGGGAGAGCGGCGTCAGGATGTGCCCCTTTAAGGCCATCAGACTCGCAGCCTGTAACCTGAGCAGCCCGGCGCCGGAGCTGGCATGAGTCACTAACGCACAAGCCCTTGTAGCGTGCCAAGCGACTGCCCTGGCTCTGCCAGTGAACGTGACGTCGCCCTGTTCCTGTGCATTTGCCTGTTCCTGGGCCCCAGTCCATCAGCCACCCTGTGCCTCAGTTTCCCTCTTTGGATATGGACCTGCCCCAGCAGAGGAGACTGGAATGGTTATGATCCCCCTTTGCCAGACCGGGACCTGACCCAAGGGGCTGAGCTCTTTTGAAAAATCAGCCCACAAGTGACATGCCCAGGGTCAGGCCGAGAGTCTGTGGCGGAGCTGGGACCTGACCTCCGCCAGGAGAAGGGGGGCATTGCCTCCCCGGTGCTCCCAGCCTCCCTGGCCTGGGCGGCTCAGACCCATACTCAGTGCAGGGCACAGACCCCAGCCAGAGGGCCAGTAGGCCGAAGCCTGCTCCCAGCAAGTCCCAGCTGCAGAGCTGGAGCTCCCAGCCCAGCGGGTCGGGACCATGCCAGGGAGTGGGCTGAGGGCAGGGAGGGGGCAAAGCGCGACGCTTGTCAGGGCCCGTATAGGGCGTCGAGATTGGAGCACGAATTGGCGCAGCCCTGAGGCTGCTCTAATTTACGCTGGGTCCTACCTGCTCCAGAATACGGGCAGCACAAAGATGTGTAAAATCTGCCTGTGTTTCCCTGCCCTCCTGCAAGAACAAAGGGGTTGAGTGTCGGGCCCCAGTGCACCCTGGGAGTCAGATCGGCTCCAACGGTGCCAAACCCACGGTCTCACTGTTTCCGCGGCCGAGCGGACCCAGCTAGGAAAGGACAAGCCCTGGTCTACCGTAGCTCATGGGTCATCCCCAGAATTGTTATGGGCCTTCCAATTGCAGGGCCAAATCCTGCCAGCTGCTACCCCAGTGAGAGACAGCAGGGAACCAACGGTGGAAGGGAGGGCAGAGGTTTCCCTTCTCTGATCCCTCAAGAGCCCTGGGGGGGGAGACCCCTCCCCTGATCCCAACAATCTACTTCCAGATTTCCCCCGGGCCCAGCTGGATTTTGGTGCTGCCGGGGGGGTCAGAGCCCGGAGCCGACCCTGCCGCGTGAGGACCCGGCTGTGAGCTGCGGCTAGTGTTTGCTTAGGGGCTATCTACGGGCGCTTGCCTCAGGCGCCATGTGCTCACCCTGTGAACCTGACTCGACCCCCAAGGAGCCGGGGCCCTGCAGCGCCACTCGAATTACACAGAGCGGTTCACCCCCATGCGCAGGAGACAGAGCCAGCTGCTGCCGCCAGTCATCAGGGACATCCAGGAGCAGGAAAGGGACCTAGGACAACATGAGAGCGTGTCTCTCCCCCCTCCCTGCCCTGGGTAAAACTGACACATGCCAAGCCCAAACTCCGGCGCTAGCCAGCCTGAGTAACGATACGCTCCTCCCCGCGTGCAGCGCGGCCGCGGTCCGACGAAAATGACGTTGTGCGAGTCGTAACAAGAAAGAACAAACGTAAAGTCCCCCTTGAAGGGGAACTCCGGGCCTGGCTGTTACCGGCCAGGCCAGGTTTAAGGTGGCGGAACCTGGAGGAGTTTGCGGGGGAGGCGGGCAGCCTGGGGTGGCAGGGGGCTACCATGAGCCCCAGGGCCAATCCACTGCTCTAACCACTAGGCCAGCTTTTGAACGTGACCAGTGGACCCTCTGTGGGCCACACGTGCTCATTGGCGGGGGTGGTTTGACGGGGATCCCCGGCGGGTCGGCGCGGGGACTCCTGGCCAGCAGCTGGGCGGACCCCTTCTGGAAGGAGCCTTCCCGGCGTGGCGGGGGGAACAGGGGGTGCCCTTGGGGAAGGCGTCCCCCCCTTCCAGGAACGGATCAGGGGCTCCAGGCTGCATCCGCTGCTGACTCACTCTGCAGAGCCCTGTTCCCGCCACGCTGCCGCAGCCCCTAATGAAAACTAATGAGCGAGCCCCCCCCCCCCCCCCGCGGCCTTCAGCTCCCGGGCTCCTTCGTGCGAAGTCCCGCTGCAGAGCCGGCTGATCGGAGGGGGGCTGCGGTCTGCAGAGGGGGGTTCTCCGCCTCCCCCCGTAGCGGCTGAAGGGGGGGAAGGGGAATCCGGGGGGGGGGGGGGGGGAGCTCTAAAGACAAATGACTCCGAGCCAGGGTGAAATGGAGCCGGGGGGAATCAATCCACCCGCGGGGCCGGGGGCTTCCCCGTTCAGGATGGAGCTGGTGATGTGCCGGGGAGGGGGGGGGGGAAGGAATGGGGGGGAGCAGACCGGCTCCCTCCCCCCCCATTGCGATGTATTTTGATCACTGGAGGTCATCCTGGTTTCTCCATAGGCCCAAAAGTAAACTGGGGGGGGGGGGTGCGAGCACTCCTGAGCTTTGGGGGGGGGGGGGGGCTGCAGGCTGAAGCGAGGGCTGGGCCTTGTAGCTGTCTGCCCCCCCCGATGAAGAAGGGACGGGAGGGGAGAGGGGAAGCCCGGGTGCCCCCCCCCCCCCCCGAGCCCCGGACCCGGTGGAGGGGGAGCGGACCTGGGGGGGGGGGACGGGGATGGCCGGAGGCTTTTTTTAGCCACGCTGGCAGCGCTGCCTCTGCGGCATTGAGACCAGAGCCGGGCCCGGCTGGGGGCACCGGAGCGTCCCAGACCCCCCCGCATTACACACTGCGGGGGCGGGATTGTTAAAGGGGCGGCTGCGCCATTGCTTTGCACCGCTCGACTGTAACAGTGACCTGTCCCCTTCCCTCCCCTCCATCCACCCCATTCCTCCCTCCACCCCATACCTCCCTCCCTCCATCCACCCCATCCCTTCCCCTCCCTCCATCCACCCCTCCCCTTCCTCCCTCCCTCCCTCCACCCCATCCCTTCCTCCCTCCATCCTCCTCATTCCTCCCTCCATCCCTCTCTCCATCCACCCCATCCCTTCCCCTCCCTCCATCCACCCCTCCCCTTCCTCCCTCCCTCCCTCCACCCCATCCCTTCCTCCCTCCATCCTCCTCATTCCTCCCTCCATCCCTCTCTCCATCCACCCCATCCCTTCCCCTCCCTCCATCCACCCCTCCCCTTCCTCCCTCCCTCCCTCCACCCCATCCCTTCCTCCCTCCATCCTCCTCATTCCTCCCTCCATCCCTCTCTCCATCCACCCTATCCCTTCCTCCCTCTATCCCCCTCTCCATCCTCCCCATCCCTCTCTCCATCCTCCCCATCTCTCTCTCTCTCTCTCCATCCACCCCATCTATCTATCCCCATCCACCCCCTCTATCTATCTATCTATCTATCTATCTATCTATCTATCTATCTATCTATCTATCTATCTATCTATCTATCCCCATCCACCCCCTCTATCTATCTATCTATCTATCTATCTATCTATCTATCTATCTATCTATCCCCATCCACCCCCTCTATCTATCTATCTATCTATCTATCTATCTATCTATCTATCTATCTATCTATCTATCTATCTATCTATCTATCTATCTATCTATCTATCTATCTATCTATCTCATTGCTTGTGTAATGTGTCCATCTCCTTAGTATCGAGTATTTGAGCAGGGGGGTTGGACTAGATACCTCCTGAGGTCCCTTCCGACCCTGAGATCCTAGGATTCGAGGAACATGACTAACATATGTCATGTGTGGTTCGTTCTCTCTCTCAGCCTCGCCCCAAGGGGAAGCTGGGCGTTTGGGCCAAATTCTCTCCTGGGGTCACTCGACTGAAGTCAGTGGCATTAGGTCCACCAAGAATTTGGCCCTTTAAGTCGCAAAGATCCTGCTCCTAACCTAATGTCGCCACCTAGCTCTGTGCAAAGGGGGTGTGAGGTACTCCCGGTCAGAATGGCGGCGTTACACACCTCCCCTGCACAGTTGTGGTGCCTACCCAATACCCCAAAACAGTGGAGAACTAGGTGCCAGGGTTCAAGTTGTGTCTTTATCTTTCCCACAGACTTAGGCCTTGTCTGCATGGACCCATTTCGCAGGCCTTGGCTACACTACCAAGTTTTGTGGCCACTCGCCCTATAAGGAACTCCCGTGGGAGTGTTCCCGTGACAGCGCTTTGAAGTTTCCGGTGTAGTCGTCCCCTGTACACTCTTACACTGGAGTGAGACGGAACGAGGAACAAAATGTTCCCGTGTATACAAGACTTTACCTCCCCAAGCAGCGTTCACAGGAGAAGAGCTTGCCCGTAGCATTGTGGACAGAGAAGCGACGTGGGGGCGAATATACTATAGCTGCTTTCTGCTTCCCAGTGTCTAGGCCCGGCGGGCCCCATAATGCCAGCATGCCCGTGAGCACAGAGGTGGCTTAAAGCCAATTCCTGCCTCCTGGGAGGAACGCAGAGGGGTGAATTTCACCCCAGATGCCCCGGAGTTTCAATACAGAGCGGTACGGAGCCAACCCAGAATGGGCTGAGTCGGGGCTTGGGAGCTGCGGTGAGTCACATGGAGGGGTGTTTCGGACACCTCCCTTCCCAGCATGGAGTATCCCTAGGCCGGGGCTCCCTCAGAGCTACCTGCCTTCCTTTTGCAAGCCCGGATCCTGCAGTCGGTGCAGTCCTGCAGGCCGTGGGACCGGCTCTTGCTTCGGTGGGCCGCTCTCGGATTTTTAGGGTGTGAGTGTTGAAGAATTCCTTTTGACTCCCAGCCCCCAGGAAGAAAGGGGGCGACCCCTCTGACATCTCCTCCAATGCCGGCTTCCTCCCTCCTCCCCTCCCAGGAACGGGACAGCCGGCGAGTCCCAGCGTTAAAAAGAATCCCCCTCCCTGCCGGCACAGACCCTAATCAAAGGATGCAAAGCAGCCGTGACAGCATTCGCCCCATCCCCCCTCCTCGGCCTGTGTGTCAGCTGCTGAACTCGGCTGTCCCTATCTCTGCACTGTACGCCTCCCCCTTTCTCCCCCCGTGACTCACTTCAAAGTGCGCCCCTCTAATGAGCAATCTGAACCAGAAACAGCTGCAGGAGAGGATGGGACTAAAAAAATCCTTTTCTTTCTTTCTTTCTTTCTTTCTTTCTTTCTTTCTTTCTTTCTTTCTTTCTTTCTTTCTTTCTTTCTTTCTTTCTTTCTTTCTTTCTTTCTTTCTACCCCAGCAGAGCGACTCTAACATTAGCACCCAGCAGAAAACCGCGGTGGTCATGAACCAGACCCAGCAGCGGATTAGAAGAGCAGAGCCCCCAATCTGTCCGAGCGGACTGGGTCAAACTGGGGCTATGAGGCAGGTTCCTGGCGGGAGGGAAGAGTCTAGTGGTCCGCGGATGGGCCTGGGAAGAGGACCGCCGCGCTCTGGCTCCTGCTGCATGACTTTGGAGAAGGCACGTCTCTCTGTAAAAGGGCGATAAGGATCAATACCTCGGGGGGCAGGGAAGTGCTTTGAAATCCGCAGCTGGAAGGCCCCGTACCAGTGCGAAGCACCATTCGTCCACCGGCGAGCGGGCCGGTTCCAAGGCGATCCCTGCCAGCCGTTGTCTGGTGTTTTCATCTTTCCCTGCCCTCTCCATCATCCCCTGTCTCCAGGGAGGACCGCCGCCCTCATTGGAGGGATTCTTCTGCATTGAACGCATCCGCCCCGCACAGCAGGCCTGTCCCTCCTGGTTCAGGCCTGATTTCAGTGACCGGACCCCAGCGCCTCCCTGGAGGAACAGAGTCGAGAATCCAGCCCCGGATCTTTCCAGAGACGGACCCGAACCAAACCCGGGGGGCGGGGGGCGAATTTCAGCCGCCGCCGAAACCAAGGGGGCGGTTTATCTACAGGCTGCGCTGGGGGGCGCGCTCGTAGACCATTATGATCAAGTGCCTGACGCAGGCCATACCCCACCTCATCCCCACCCAGATCCCACCCGACTGATTTCTCTTTGGGTGTCATGCTTTGCACTCATCACCGCCCTGCCACCTCGAGGGCCACGGCTCGGTGGCTCATTAGGAATCACCTGAAAGAACCAGTCGGCTTTGGCGCGGGCAGGTCGCCAGAAGAGCCTGAAATCAAGGGGACTCTTTCTTTTGTCTTCAGTGGGCTTTGGAGCAGGCCCCGAGCGGGATGGGGAGAGAGCAAGCGACGTCCTCTTAGTCTCCTGGGAGGAAGCCCTGACATGGAGCCGGCCCAACGCCATGACCCTGTGCTCTGTAGGTGAATCGGGAATCTCCACCGTGCCCCTGGCCTCTTGGGAAAGTCACTTCCCGGCTCTCTGCCTCAGTTTCCCTCACTTGTAACATGGGGATAATAGCCACCCGACGTTGGAAGGCCGTGGAGGAACGGCGCTGGGTATATGCAGAGTGTCATTGCTGTCCTGGCTCCCTTATCCAAGTGTGTGAAGCTTGGATCTGGGGGAAATGTTTCTGCCTCCCATGTCGTAGACCGACTTAACAGCTCACAGTGAGGGCTGCTGTCATCCGAAGCCAAGAGGCCCCCTGCTAATGTGGATCAATCGCAACACAAGGGCGTGGTCCCATTAAGAGGCCTCCTGTCTATACCAATTCAAGCTTTGCTAGAGTGGATTGAACCAGCTGTCCGTCAAGTCTGGTCTCTTGCCTCCCTGTAATGATCAAAGCTGGGTACATCAGAAGCAGACTGGCACCTTCACATAATGTGCCAGGTTGCGTAATGTCTGGTTGGGGTCATGCCCACTTCCCTCAAGCAGCAATCACAACATCCCATTGGGGGACGCTGCTAAAAATGCCATTGTGTTTGCGATGTCTCCTCATCACATTGTGACGCCAGGATGCAACATTCCCTGGTTGCACCAAAGCACATCGCTTTGGAACGGACCCGGAGGACTAAAGAGGTTGCAACACACAGCTTGTCCTGTTGGGCAGACTCACAATGGTCATGACACCGGTATGGCACCATTTGTATTACTCTGTTCTGTGGCATTCTGAGGTTTTCAGATCGATCATGCTGGGTGAATTTTGTTGTAAATGTGTCTATAAAATGTATTTTAAGGCTGCACTGTCTGGAACAGTTATGAGAAGTTCCCCTATGAGGAGATCAAAACCCATAATCCTGAGCAGGGTACAAACACCTAGAAAAATAAGCATGCGGATGGATTAGCCACAGTGAATAGATCCTGGAGATAGCTAAGCAGATAGATCAGATGCAGGCAGATAGATTAGATAGGAAATCTGTCCTCAACACGGGACTTCTTAATGTTCCAAAATCTGCTAATGAGATGATGCTCCAAGCAAATTCATTAGTGTTTCAGCCTCTTGGGAAACCTGTAATGCTGACCTCCAGGAGCTGGCGTGAGGAGATAATAGTGTTTGATGACTAAATCACATCGGCTTGCTAGTGTAGCCGGGCATTTGCTTCTTATTAGGCTGTTGCCACTGACGATCCTCTACCAGTTGTTGGAGATTGTTCCGAAGTGCCACCCTCAACAACACTCTCTCTCTCACACACACACACAATGAGTGAGTGATAGGCCTACAGTGGCTATAACAGGATTATTTTTTGGTTGGGTTGTTGTTGTTTTTGCCCAGCAAAATGGAATTGCAGGGTCCTCGGGGAATCAACGCATCAGCCTGACTCTCTCAGCACTGCTGAAGCTAAGGGGTGATTATCTCTGGATAACCTATCGGAATATTAAACAGCCAATCAAAACGAGCCTCCAAGTCAAAGCGGGTTTAGAATACTCCCTTAATATGTCACAAACCATTTACCACAAGCAACATGAGAGGGGAGAAAATCTGAGGAGATGACCTCGTCTCCCGGGCCGCAGGAATTAATGAAGCTGTACATTTGAATGCTTTTGAGTTATTTTAGTAGTGGAGGCAGAATCGGGGTTATTAGGCCTTTCTGGGGGAATCTACTGAATATACGTTGGAATCTTGCAAGTCTTCTGGTTATTTGTCACTTTCTGTACCTAGTAATTCCTCGTACAGCCTCAAGGCATTGGGGTTGCATCTAGGTCAAAGGGTGGAATCTGGAGTTGACTGTTCGTTGACCGGCCTCCAGAACTTCCTCCAAATTAAAACCTTGACGAATAGATTACTCTGGGAGGTTGTCTGGTCTGGTGAACTGTTCACCAGGCAGTCTTGAGTTCTAATCCCACCCCTGGCCATTTTTGATGTCGCCTTCATAGAATCACTAAACTTCTTTGCCTCAGTTTCCCTATCTGCAAAAGGCTATTTCTGTATCCACCGACCAATGGTGCTATGAAGATGAGGATTAATTATAGATCAGTAAAAGTGTGCTAGATGCATTACAGAGGAATATGAAAACAGGTTCTCTGCCCTGAAGAGGGAATGAATTTCCCTGCAACGTGATGTTTGTTTATCACTTTCATGCTATGACCTGAATCAGTCGATGTTTGTACAGGATGGGACAGATCCACAGGTAGCCTCAATTGGTGGAGCTTTAGCAATTTACACCAGTTCAGAATCTGGTCCACGTATGTAAACGACTATGTAAGTGTTAAATGATATGTATATCTCTATTTATCTATGGCAATTCCAGGAGTATCTCGAAGCTAGTATTATTTTTGCAAATTAAAACAGCAATTCACTCAACCCAAATTTAGCAGCATCATTTAGAGCAGCCTTCGAGTCCAAGCTTTCAAAAACAGTGAGGGAGAGGAGAGAGTTTGACAGTATGAAAGAGTAAATCCCTTAAAAACAAATCAGTCCACAATGCCTCCATCATCTGTTTGTTCATTTCTGCCATCAGCACCTCTGTGATTTCTTCACAAGTGGCTGTCCCGTCCTCTTTCAAATCCCTTCTCCAGCCCCATTTCTACCACAGTGTCGCTGGAAAACTGCCTGCTGATGTAGATGTCTGGGATTTATTTTGATGTTAATATATGTAGACATCTTTGTTTAATAATAATAATAATAATAATTAATAAATAATAAAACTCAAACCTACCTTAATCCTCCAACACTTACGCTTGACTTTACTACTGCATGTCGTACAATTCACTTGGGTAGTAAAGTTAAGCATGTATTTGCAGAACCAGGTCCTAACTGTGCACATAGCTGGTCTATCTAACCAAATGTTTCCTATCAGTCTAAGGCATTACGGGGGCGGGGGGGATATTGATGTAAGTTATGCAACTTCAGCTATGTGAATAACGGAACTGAAGTCCACGTACTTAGACCTACTTACTGCAGGGTCCGCACTATGCCAGGTTGGCAGAAGACGCTCCCCCGTTGACTGCCCTTGTGCTTCTCATTCAGGTGGAGTACAGGAGTCGACGGAAGAGTGATCTTCACTAGACCTGCTAAATCGACCGCCAAGCGTCGATCCCCCGGTAAGTGTAGCCAAACCCGTAGCCTTCTCCTCTCTTCCCTGTATCTTCCGTTTGCTTATCACACCTAGTGTGTATCGCGTCTTAAATTAAACTGTAAGCCGTATGGGTCGGACTCTATCAAATTCACGGTCATGAAGAATGCGTCATGGACCGTGTAATCTGGCCTTGTGTGTGTTTTTACCCTACCATACCGATTTCACGGAGGAGACCAGCATTTCTCAAATTGGGGATCCTGACCCAAAAGGGAGTTGCAAGGGGGTCATAAGGTTATTTTAGGAAGGATCATAGTATTGCCACCCTTACCTTTGCACTGCCTTCAGTGCTGGGCGGGTGGAGACTGGCCAGGCACCCAGCTCTGAAGGCAGTGCCCCACAAGATGCAGCACAGAAGTAAGGGTGGCGATACCACAACCTCCCCTACAATAACCTTGAGACTTCCCCCCCCCCCCAGCTCCTTTTTGGGTCAGGATCCCTACAATTACAACACTGTGAAATTTCAGATCTTAAGGGCTGAAATCGTGAAATTTACTATTTTAAAAATCCCATGCCCGTGAAATTGACCAAAATGGACCCTGAATTTGGTAGGGCCCTATTTAGGGGGCAGGGAGTGTCTTGTATTCTGGTTTTGCAGAACCTACCGCAAGGGGGCCCTGATGTGATTGGACCCTCTAGGCACTGGCATCCTATAAATAAAAACAACAACAGCAGGTCCTTATCTGAAACTACTGCTGATGTGGAACCCACATAATAGCTTTCATGTTCTCTTTAGTCCTGTATCTTTGTTGTTTGCTTGAGCATTATACATAAAGCCAGACAGAGTGGCATATCACCAAACACGCTGTTGACCTCTCTAGCGTGGTGGTTTTCAACCTCGGGGTCTGCAGACTGTCTAAGATTTCCAAAGGGATCCATACTGCCAATTGAAATTTTTTTTAGGGAGTCTGCAAATGGAAAAGGTTGAGAACCTCTGCTCTATAGCCTCCTCTTGCCCATTTATGAATACTGAGCAGTATATGATTATATAGAGCTATAGATGTGTTCAAGGCTTTTTCCAGGGATTAAGAAGAAAGACATGGGTGAAATTCTGTCTCTGGATTAGAGCCTACAAGCAAACCTGGCCAACTGACCAGTCCTTCCTGGCAGGGATCTAGAATAAGACAGGATCACTCAAATACGGAGAGGGCCTAGTTTATGAAGGGCTTATATGAGAGTATGAAGACTTTGACTCATGGCTTTTGGAATAACAATAACCATGTAGTTCATAGGAGGCAGGTGCAACAGTCCCCGAGGAGCAAGCAAAGTGCTGTATTCTGCAGCTGTTGTAGCTTGCTGATTAGTCTGAGGGAAGCCCAGTTAGGATTGCCAGCAACAAGATGACTCAGCAACGTCACCTCAGAAAGGTCTTCATATGGTAATACATGATGCTGCTTTTTTGCGCTATGGGGCCAAATTGCCAAATGACAAGGATACTTTGCACGTTTTTAACAGTGTACTTTTCAGCCAAGGACCTCCAAGCACTTTACAGTCCTCCTTTATTATAGCAAATAAAGTATCGGCAGCAGGGCCGGCGACAGGGGGGGACAAGGGGGACAACTGTACCAGGCCCCGGACTTAAGGGGCCCCCCGAAATAGTGCAGATGCTCGGACCTCTGCAGAGGCAAGCGCCCGCACGCACCGCACGGCTGAGGCTGACGGCAGACTCCGACCACAGCGGGGGCCCGGGGAAGCGCGCCCGGCTGCCCTGCTGGTGTCCAGCGCTGACGGTGGCGGAGCGGAGGCGCCGAAAAGGGGTCAAGGGGAGCTGGCCTCGCCAAGGTAAGGGGGTAGGGGGCCCCAAAATTTCTGTCACCGGCCCTGATCGGCAGGCCCAGCAGTTCAAAAATCAGGAGGCAGCCCCCCCCGAAAGAGATCCCCTTGAAAACTGTGAGATTGGGGTTCCTGTAATTTGCATTGGTTTGGTCTCAGAGAACGGGCCGGGGGCTCGGAGAAGGGGTGGGGCAGAAAGTTGGCAGCCCCCGGCTGGACCCCTGTCCATGGAGGTGGGCTGGCCCCGGTTACACGGGATGGGGGCTTTGGGCTGGGGCTGGTGAGTCAGCACTTGGACTGGGACCAGAGTCCTGGGGGGGCGCCCCCTAGCCTGGGGCTGGGAGGATTTGAAGGGGGGCGAGGCCCACTCCTCCAAGGCGCCCCCGCGCGGGGTGCGCTGGGAAATGGAGTCTGAGGCCCACTGGGCTGGGGGAGGGGAGGGGAGAAGAACTACAACTCCCGCCGTGCCCAGCGCGGGAGAAGGCGGCGCCGGAGCGAGGCGCGCGCGCCGGGGGCGTGGCCGCAGGGGGGGATTGTCCTCGTCGCGGGCGGCGCGCGCACAGCAGCCGGGGGTGCAGCCGCCGCCGCCGCCGCCGCCGCCGGAGCCGCAGGAACAGGAGCCGCCGCCTCAGCCGGAGCCGCCCCGCGCTCAGGGAGCCGCCGCCCGCCGCCGCCTCCTCTTCTCCCTCCGCTTCGCCCGCGCGCCCAGCCCCGGCCGGGAAGATGGTGGACCGCGAGCAGCTGGTGCAGAAAGCCCGGCTGGCCGAGCAAGCCGAGCGCTACGATGACATGGCGGCCGCCATGAAGAACGTGAGTCCGGCCTCCCCCTCCCCCCGCCCGCCCCAGGGTGCGGGGGCCTCGCCAGCCCCGGGCGGGGAGAGCCCTGGCGGGGCACCGTTGGGGGAGGGGGCACCGTTGGGGGAGGGGGCTGCGCCCCCCCTGGCGCGGGGCACCGGAGGGGGAGGGGGCGGGGGCTGAGCGAGCCTCGGGCCACCCCTCGAGCTGAGCGTGGTTTGTGGTTTTGGGGTCCCCCCCACGTGGCCTGTCAGGCTTGTGCCCCCTTTTGCTTTTCCCGTCTATCTTCCCCCCCCCCTTTCTGGGCGGGGCTGCCCCGCTATTGTCTCTTTACCCCTTCCTGGCGGCGGGGGGTTTCGGGGGGGGGGGGGTTGGTCCTGGTGAGTGTCGTCCCCCCGTGGGGGAGGGGTGCCATGGGGAAGCGGGGGGGGGGATGTGTAGGAGAGGGACATCTCCACGTAGGGCTTCTCTGTGGGTGACTCATGGCTAAGCTCTTCCATCCCCTGCGTGTGGAGGGGGGCTGGGAGGGGCGTGAGCTACACTGGCTTCCCCAAAGGGGTCTGACCAACACTGGAGCCGGAGAGATGCGGTTGCTTTATTCCTTTCTCGCCCTCCCTTGTATCTGGGCGGTGCCGCTCCCTGCCAGCTTTTCCCGTTAACTCAGCCAGTCTATGCCTGCCTCCCTGCCCCCTACACCCATCAGCCACCCTCCTCTGCCACCTCCCTTCAACTGCTTCTCCTGACGGGTCTCAGGTTCATTGAGATCTTTGGATCCTTCCTATAAAACCCATCTTAGAGACTTACGTGTATGTTGTCTCTAGCAGCTGGTCTCACTGTGCCATTTAAGTTGCTTTCTTAGAGGTCACAGTGCTGCTCAGGGGAATTCATAATTGTGTGTGAAATTTATATAAAATCACATGGAGGGATTTTTATGCAAGTCTCCTCTGATAGCTATTAAACACCTCCAGTTTCTCCAGTGCATCCCTTTTTCGTGTCTTCTGCCCTGTATTTGGGAAGAGCAAATGTCTCTTCATTGATCTAAGTTTGTTTATTTTTTTTATTACATTTGTTATGAGATTTATGGATTTAGCCTTATTTTCATTTTACCCTCTTAAAATAAAGAATCAGCATTTATCAGACTGATCTGATTTGTGATACTTAATGTTCCTTTTTAATAAATGCAGGCATCATTTGGAAATCAATAAGAAATCACTCTGATCTGATCTTGCAAACAAAGCAATCGTGGGAGGCAGTATCAAGTCATTCCAGAAGATTCTGCATTTGTCATATTGCAGAGAGGCTAGACTGGGTGGAGGGAGGGAGGGGTTGCTTTAAAGGGGAAAACTGTTCTTTATATTTGCCTTGTTAGTCAGGGCTGAGCCTTTAAGAGAAGCTGGGGTGTCCTCCCTTGCTGAAGAAAAGTGAATGCCGATCTTGGAATGTCGCAGTCTGTCTAGGATGCAGCTCTCTGTGCCTGTATTGCACCATTTTGTCAATAATCCTTGCATTTTTCCAATAGACAAAACTCAGAATCTGAGAATGGGGAAGGAGGAGATGTATCAAATGAAATATGAAAAAATGAGAATAAGACAACAGCTTGACAGTACTCAGTGATTCTAATATTGCAGTAGAGAAGAACCTCAAATATGAATTTTATACTATTCTGTGTCTATACTGATCACATCAGTTATCAATTTCAGGCAGCTGCTTGAGATGAGTGCAAGTATTAAACCTTATTTTATATGGGTAATGTATTACTATGGCAAAGCAGAATGTAATATGGCTGAGGATGTAACAAGCAGTCGCCTTATTGCAGCATTTCCATTCCTGATGAGCACACTTACACCGCGTCTAGATTTAAAAGAGAAATTCTCATTTAATCAAGTTCAAGAATAGCAGCCGTCTTAGTCTGTATCCGTAAAGAAAGCCAGGAATACTTGTAGCACCTTAGAGACTAACTAGTTTATTTCAGCATGAAATTTCAACACGAAAGCTTATGCTGAAATAAACTAGTTAGTCTCTAAGGTGCTACAAAGTATTTCTCATTTAATCAAGGAGAGGGTTAATCTTTTATTGGCCATCCCTGAAACACCAATGTGAGATACTGCTCCATCTCCAGTTGATGTATTTCAACCATTAGAAACGGATTCACACTGGGTCTGCTTGTGCTGAAGCCTCTTACTTCAGCAAACAAAAAGAAGAGCTTTGTTCTTACAATACTTGTAAAATACTGCTTAAATTTGAGCTCAATTCCATCAGTGGACTTGTCACATTTAGTTATGCCTGATATTTGTCACATCCCATCCCCCAGCTCCAGTTGTGCAGCAGGCTTGTGACCTCACACTCATTTCCGTAGCAACACATATTGATGTGTCTTTCAATGAAAGAAGCTGCAATGCACCCAGGTGGTAGCAAAGAGGATGCAAATTACATATATTCAAGGTAATGCTGAAATGGAATAGTGCAGTGATCCAACTGGATTGATATTCTCCCCCAGAAAACTACTGTGAAGTCTGTTTCAGTTGTCCTTCTACAATTGGTGCCCATCGCTTCCTGACAGGCAAATGAGCTTTATTGCGTCAAAATTTCATATTTGCTTCCTGTTGTACAAAGCAGTTATAATAAGATATTAAATATTTGCAATGGCTCTTCTGTTAGTGGAACCTCTGTAGAGAGCAATAGCTAATAGTGAGCAATAGATATTTGAAGTATAATTGCTTTTTTAAAAATTTCAGTTCAAAAATTGAATTTTATCAGTATCTTAATGACTGTATGTGATGCAGCTTCCAGTTACCTAATTAAATGAGCCCAACGCATCCTTTTGGGAGCTCATACATGCAGTCATTCTATTAAGGGGTTCAGAGTCTGTTACAGTAAAATTCTTCTGATTAAATCACCCACTGGGTAACCCGTCATTGCAAGGAGAATGTACTCTTGAAGCCTTCTCAAAAGGCTTAAAAGAAAAAAAATGTGCTGAATGAAAATGCAGTCATCTTATTATTCAGTGTTTCAACACTTTCCTTTCTAGTAGGAATCATCTTTATTAAAGGCAGGATTTTTAACTGGCTAAAACTACTTAACCCATTGATTCACTTAGACAGGGCATATGCAAACAGAACTTGTCAGTGATTCTGTTTAAGCAAGTTAGTAATATTATTTGGTCTTGTGTGAGCAATTAGGCTTGTTGAGATGTCCCAGTAAAGTTGTTGCATTTGCCATGGAGGATCAGGATAAAACTATAGTCTTATAAGACTCTTGATTGGTCTCTCTGGAGTAGTCTGTTTCTTCTAACTATTTAGTCATAATGTCAACTCCTAGCTTGATTTATTAAAAAAAAAAACAGCTAGAGAAGGTTGGCTATTCTCCCTGAGTAGGCTACTAATTCTCTGAATAGAACATGAGTATGGGCACTTAGGACCCCTCTCAGTGCCTTAAGTAGCAGTGAGCTTTTGGGGGAGGTGGGGGCTGAATTGGGTCTCCAGAAGGCTAGCATAAGCTTATTGTTATACAGCTGCTTATGTCATGGTGGATAGATCAATATCCATTAGTGGTAATGGGGTGGTGACGCCTTTGCAGGTTTTTCAGAGGTGGAGTCCTTCCAACCATCCAAGTCATGTGATGCTTGGGGAATTGTTTCTGCCTTTTGGGTGGGTACATCTGTGCTACAATTTTCAGCCTTACCATTCCACCTGTCCTCCCAGACGGGTGTCTTTCAATGAACACTGACTATCTATAAGAAACTCACTTTTGAAGGGCATTTTTTGGAAGCATTTTCAGGCTTCAGGATTGTGGTCTGATCACAGAACACTGAAGAATACAATATTTTTATAGGGACTGCATTTATGCAACATAGAAAAGAGCAGTCCAAACTGTCTCCTTGGTTCTGTCTAGCTTCAGTCACATCTTGTCTCCTATAAAATTTTTAATCCCCAAGGAAATTAAATTATGCCATTTTAATACTGAATCGCCTTCATATTTGCTCTATTAAGAGAAATTTGCCAGGCTTCGCTTAATTAAATTAACAAATCCAGCAATAGACTCTTTTAGGGGGTGAGAAATTCATGGAAACTAAAACCCTATATCTCTGAAAGCAGGTGTCCAAATTATTTTTATTGGAAATCATTAAACTGTGTCTAAAACCACACACGCAAGTTGATCAAAAGAATGGATTTAGGGATGGTTTTAAAAGTTTTCAACAAATGTCTCGTTCACTGATGACTCCATGGTTACTTGATTCCAGGTATATAAATGTCTGTATTACATAATAGTATTAGGCTATAGTGAGATAGATTACTACTAGTCTGTAGTACTATAACTATACATAGTGTGTTCTACAAATAGCTGAATACTAGAGATTACTGCTGCTTGGAGTTTACGATCTCTACTGGATCAGGAACATAACACTAGTAGACCACTGCCTGGGGAGGGCATCCGTAAACATGAAGTACAAATTGTTCTTGGGGGAAGGGCTTGTACCTATTTCTGCTGTACTCCACTTGAGTGAATCATTTGCAAGTTTCTCACTGGTCCTGAAGAACTCAAATTTTAATTATGTAACATGTTTGGCTTATTGGAAGGCCTCACGGAAGAGCAAAATTACTAGAAAGGGATATGGAAGAGTGATCGACTAATGTCATAGAGGCTGTTCCAGTCTTAAGGTTAAACATGGAAAAACATACTAAGCCTTGAATGACTAGGCAGGAGTGAATTGGTAGTCATGGGGAAGGAGAAAACTAGAGCAAATATGTGATCTGGAATGGAGCTGTGCAGAACCTGGACTGTGAGGATGACTAATTTTTAAATCTTTTTGGCTTCCCCAAACTCAAGGGAAGTGAAAGAATGCAGGAGCTGATTTTAGCCACATCTTGGAGGGAAGCACAATGAGAAGTAGGGAATTCAGAGGGGAAGTGGGTGCAGATGATAAAACAGGAGGGGTTCTTGGTATCGGGACAGTCTCACATCTACTGATGTATACTGAAGTAGTAAGATGATAATGCACAGGCACCAGAATCAAGGTTAGAGTATAGCAGACAGCAAGTCTTAATATTTCTTCTAGCGAAATCTAGACATTATGGTTGTGTAGCTAAAGTCTTAAATGCGAAAGAGCCAAAGCTGTTTAACTATACCCCATGTGCCTATGCAAAGTTCTATGTATTACAACTCTTCCCTGTAACCTTAGCATGTTAACATGTACTAGTCTGTTAGGATTTCATTAGGATTTTGATCTATTTTATACACATGGTATCCACAGCATTCATTGGGGATGACTCACTGGTGAGTGAACTGATGTTACTAAGGACCATAGTTGAAGTTCTCTGAATTCTGCAGAAGCAAAAACCTTCTTGTGGCTCTCTTTGCTGAGGTGATACAGATGATGGTTATCTTGGTTCCTGTCTGCCAGAAAAAGGGGTCTTTCAGCGGGCATGCATTATAACTGAGGGAGGTTGCTATGAGCCCCAGTAGGAGCTTCCAAATAACCCCTTTGAATTTCTGGTCCCGTCTTTTCCTGCTGTTGCCTTGCATGATTTAAGTGCAGCCACGCTGACCCTAAATGCTGTGGCAAAGCTACTGAATTCTTTATTCAACACCAGTATTGGATGCTGTGGCAAACTGGGCAGCAGCCTGAACTGTGTGGGGCATAATTTTACTGAATTGGCCAAAAATGAAGAAAAATCCCTTTTTGAATGTTCGGCTATCTATTTTAGCAGCTGTAGGAATTGAGAGACACATCGGTGGACTCTGCATGTGGAAAGCTATGCCCTAATTTTAGCCTCTTTCACTTCCTGATTTTTGTGGACTTACATTTGCAATACTGATGGTAGACTGACATGAAGAGAAAATCCTGTATCTAAAGGGGATCTGCTAATTTATCATGTAATTCCCTCAAGATGTAGGCAATAACACTCCTATAAGTACTTCTTGATATTGCTCAGACAGTTGGAGTAAGTTGTAAGATGGAAAAAACAGGTGGGGCATCACTCAAATTCTGTAGCCCAACTAATGAAGTATTTGTTTGCTTTAAGGTAGACTAAGACTACAAAAAGAAACAAGGTAGCCCAACACAATCACAGACCATCCCAGGGGTTAGTGATGTTCTTCTCTGTGCCCAGTCCACAAATGATGTGGTTGTGTTACAACTCTGTGCTTGAAAGCCTGGTTCATAGCTCAGGTAGAGACCGACTTTTAGCTTTGGAGTCCTAGGGTCTGCCAAGATGTTTGCTTCAGCAAACATAGATACACTAGTGCATTTTCCTCTTGTCACAAGTTCAGAACACGTTTTTGCTCAGAACAGAAACCCATCGTGAATCAGAGTCCCTCATTTATACAGTTTGGGCCGTCAGTCTTGGGTCCCAGGGAACATGTAATCAGCACACAATGGGTTTCTCCTCAAGCATAGCTTCAAAAGGTTGGTTCTGGAGGTGGGAATTTGCATTCACCTTCTCCCAAGTATGTCTTAGGAACCCCCCTCAAATGTTCATTTTTGTCTGACACAGAATTTAACATTTAATCATGTCTCCATGCTAGAGATGTTGCATACAATGACAATAATACACAAACATTTGTTTTTCATACTAGGTCATGTTAGGGGGAATCTCACAGCTTTCCCTGCCTTTCTGCTTTGCTCCTCTTCAGAGGACTTTCATGTCTCTTCCTCCCTCCCCATGTGTTTTTGGATGTCTTCAGATCCCTACTCTCTACTGCCACTCAAAGCTTTCCTAGATGCAGAACAGTGAAAATGGTTCAATCCTGGTCAGTTTCACTATTGCTGTCCATGCAGTCTAGCAGCATTTTTGAACAAAGTATAGTAATAGTGTTTTGTTTAGTCATTTGTAATTCTCACAATGTGTCCCCTCAGCATCAGTAAAAAACACATTCTTCTGCTATTTGGTGCACTGGATAGAGAAGTGGAGAGACTCCTCTTTCTCTGTCACTTCAAGAAAGATTTAGGAGCAGTAGAATTAAGCAGGATCTAGGTGCAGTAAAATTGGAATTAATTAGGTGGATCAACTTTAGGGTTGTTTTGTTGGGAAGCCGTGAAACTAACTGAGATCATACCTGTTTCAAGCTGCTGCTGCTTTCCAACTCATGGGCCTCATTTCTGTTACTTGCTATGGACAAAAGGCTTTCAAGACCTGATATTTTATTGTGCAACTTTATACAAGGACTTGAAGTGCTTCATCAAGCACAAACAAATTCTCTCAAGGTAGTAAAACCACTTCAGAGAGTGAACAGGCAGAGGAAGGAGTTGGCGGCGATCGGTGTAATCCAGTATCTGAGAATGCAGCGTAAAATTTCAAACTACAACTTTCTCCAGTTTGATCATAAACCCAGTGGGATATTGGTAGCCAAAAGCTAGTATTCTGATTTTCTTAAATCAAGGTCTGATATAAATTGAGACACCTCATAGAATCATAGACTATCAGAGCTGGAAGGGACCTCAGGAGGTCATCTAGTCCAACCCCCTGCTCAAAGCAGGACCAATCCCCAACTAAATCATCCTAGCCAGGGCTTTGTCAAGCCTGTGTGACGAAGTGGGAGTACTGTGTGTGTGTGCCTCAGTTTCCCCTATGCATTTCTTAAGTGTCTATGTGAAGGGATAGGGGCTGATGCTGGAAGCAAGGAGGCAACGCCCTCCCCTCGCTGGGAGGCATCCCTGGAAGCTGTAACCTGACCCCAGGTGGGGGAGGGAGGTCAGCTGAATCTGTTAAAGGGAGGTCAGGTGACACCTGAAGCCCGGGGAAAGGAACAAAGGAACAGGAAGTGGCTAGAGAGGCTGGGTCTGGGTCTGGGTCGAGCTGGGAGAGGCAGAGAAGCGAACTCGCTCTCTGGCTTCTCTCCTCTTCAATGGATCCAGCTGAGGGCTCACGCTCTTTCGCTGCATGGTCTGTGTTGGACCAGATGGAAGTCATCGAATAAACCTGGGGGAGAAGCAGGAGCCCAGAATCTGGGTCTCACCTCCTGGCTTCCCAGAAAGGCCTAACTGGATGGACCCTGTTTGGACTGAGAAGCTGTGAGTTGGATGGTTCCTGACATCTCGAATAAACCGTCTATTCTGCTGGCTGGCTGAGAGTCACATCTGACTGTGGATTTGGGGTGCAGAACCCATGGGCTCCCCCAGGACCCCGCCCAGGCGGGCTTGCTGGGGGAAGCGCACGGAGGGGCAGAAGGTGCTGAATGCTCCGAGGTCAGACCCAGGAAGGTGGAAGTGGGTACCCCTGAAGCTCCTGGCGTGGGACACAGGCTGTGTACGGAGAAGGGGCCCTCCACCCGGAGTCCGGTCTGGCTTCCTAGGGAGCGGTTCCAGACCATCGCCCGGGCGCTCCGTGACAACTGGTGGCAGCGGTGGGATGTGCGGCATCCCGTGGACCCCGTGGACGGCGCACCCTGCAGTAAGTGACTGTGGGATCGCTGGGGAGCAGGCATGTTGAAGGCCCAGAGAATGCCAGTTACAGGGGGTGGAAAAGCTGCAGCTTAACCCCTGAGAGTGTGTGACCAGAGAGAAGGACTGTTGCTGATCCAGGGCCCCCCTGAAAACTGCAAGGAGCAGTCAGGGGCGGAGAAGCATGTGGCTTGGCCCTAGGAGGGAGAAGGATTTTTGCAGTATCAGGGTACCCCTGGGGTTTGCAGTGAGCGGTCCCAGGGGCGCAGGAGCAGATGCTCAACCCTGGCAAAGAAGCGGTGACCTGGAGAGAGCTGGCACACAAGGGAGTTCCCCCTGGACACTGTGGGGCAAAGAGCACACAGGCCTGTGAGTCCAGAGCGAAGTGATGAGACTTCGTGACCCTGTGCTTTGTGAAGCGCAGGTTAATCGTGCAGCTAGGAGAAGCTGGAGGATTTGGCTGCTTGGAGACAGTTGCAAGATTCCTGATCCAGGATGGGGTTGCAGGAGAATCTGGGAGCATCTGAAGTGGTCATGGCACATCCCCAAGACTCCTGTCCCGGACCAGACGGGGGTCTTCACGATTGGGTTCCCAACTGGGGACCGGAGACGGAGGAGAGTGGAGCAGAGTCCAAGAGAGAAATTGGACTGTGAGAGAGGTGGCAAGGGCCTGGAAGTGCTGCAGCAGGAGCAGCAGTGTGAACTGGGAATGGTGATGCCAAGGGACCCAAGGGACTTCCGAAGGGTGAGTGGGGATAGACCCCTGGATGCCAGTTCCGCAGGGAGCCTCATTACTAAATTGGGGTCCCTGGGTAAGGGATGGGGGGAAGGGAACGTCCACCTCACTACTGTTGAGCAGGCTGGCAATTCGAACCAGGGGAACCCTGCGGACAAGCCCTGGTGTCTAGCTCCCCGCTGGGTCCCAAGGCTATCCACGCCATTCACCAGATGGGTGGGGTGGTGGACAGACTCCCACCCCTGTCCCTGACCTGTATGTCTGTGTGGAGTCCCCTGGGTTCAAGTCGTGTGGACACCCAGAAGGAGCAGAGGGAAGTGGTGAATGGGAAGACAGTCCTGGGGTGGCAAGACCCTGGGACGGGGAGAAGTGATGTTGGGCCCCGATGGTGCAGTGTCACTGGATGCTGAGGGGCTGTGTGACCTGGGTGAGGGTCACAGGAAGAAAGATCTTTGCCCTGCCTAGAGTCCAGACCCCTGTGCAGACACAGGAGGGGTCAGGCTGGCAAGCTGCTGGGAATCTGCAGGATATTGCCTGTGAAATCCTGTTGGGGGGGGAAAGTGTCTTCTTGGGGGCAGGATGCAAACCCTGCTCCTGTAACAGCCGAGGGTTTGAATTTGAATCCGGGGAACCAATCGGTGGAGAGGAAGATGGTCATTGAAATGCAACTGACCTGACTGGCAGGGGGGAGCAGAATACCTGCCTGCCTGTTAGCAAAGCCCTGGGGCAGAGTGGGACAGAGATGTTCCCTTCCCCCCCTTGCAAACCGGAAAGAGCTCACAGCCTGGAAATTGTTCAGCAAGAGGTGGAGGAAATCAGAGATTGGCCAGCCTCCGGGCCTCTCTCGAAACAGCGGGGTACCACTGGCGGGTTGTACCCCAGGTTAGCTACCTAGCTGCCCCAATTTCAGAGCTAGGGAAGGAGAGTGACCCAGACAAGGTGGTCTGGAAACAAGGGTGACAGAGGGCTCTCTGTGCCCTGAGGGAGGCGCTAATCCAGGGCCTGGTGTGACTCCTACCAAGGAGTGGGAAAGATAATGGGGCACCCATGAACCATTGGTGAGGTCGAACTTCCCCAGGTCACTGGCTAAAGTGACCATCGCTCAGTTCGTTCTCGAAGAAGGGAGATGTGTGACGAAGTGGGAGTACTGTGTGTGTGTGCCTCAGTTTCCCCTATGCATTTCTTAAGTGTCTATGTGAAGGGATAGGGGCTGATGCTGGAAGCAAGGAGGCAACGCCCTCCCCTCGCTGGGAGGCATCCCTGGAAGCTGTAACCTGACCCCAGGTGGGGGAGGGAGGTCAGCTGAATCTGTTAAAGGGAGGTCAGGTGACACCTGAAGCCCGGGGAAAGGAACAAAGGAACAGGAAGTGGCTAGAGAGGCTGGGTCTGGGTCTGGGTCGAGCTGGGAGAGGCAGAGAAGCGAACTCGCTCTCTGGCTTCTCTCCTCTTCAATGGATCCAGCTGAGGGCTCACGCTCTTTCGCTGCATGGTCTGTGTTGGACCAGATGGAAGTCATCGAATAAACCTGGGGGAGAAGCAGGAGCCCAGAATCTGGGTCTCACCTCCTGGCTTCCCAGAAAGGCCTAACTGGATGGACCCTGTTTGGACTGAGAAGCTGTGAGTTGGATGGTTCCTGACATCTCGAATAAACCGTCTATTCTGCTGGCTGGCTGAGAGTCACATCTGACTGTGGATTTGGGGTGCAGAACCCATGGGCTCCCCCAGGACCCCGCCCAGGCGGGCTTGCTGGGGGAAGCGCACGGAGGGGCAGAAGGTGCTGAATGCTCCGAGGTCAGACCCAGGAAGGTGGAAGTGGGTACCCCTGAAGCTCCTGGCGTGGGACACAGGCTGTGTACGGAGAAGGGGCCCTCCACCCGGAGTCCGGTCTGGCTTCCTAGGGAGCGGTTCCAGACCATCGCCCGGGCGCTCCGTGACAGCCTGACCTTAGAAACCTCTAAGGAAGGAGATTCAATCATCTTCTTAGGTAACCAACCCACTCTCCTAGTGAATCTGTTTCCTGATATCCAGCCTAAACCTCCCCCTCTGCATCTTGAGACCATTACTCCTTGTTCTGTCATCTGGTACCACTGAGAACAGTCTAGATCCATCCTCTTTGGACCCCCCTTTCAGGTAGTTGAAAGCAGCTATCAAATCCCCCCATCTCCTTCTCTTCTGCAGACTAAACAATCCCAGTTCCCTCAGCCTCTCCTCATCAGTCATGTGCTCCAGCCCCCTAATCATTTGTGTTGCCCTCCGCTGGACTCTTTCCAATTTATTCACATCCTTGTAGTGTGGGGCCCAAAACTGGACATAGTACTCCAGCCTCACCAATGCCAAATAGAGGGGAATGATCAGGTCCCTCAATCTGCTGGAAATGCCCCTACTTATACAGCGCAATATGCCATTAGCCTTCTTGTAACAAGGTCACGCTGTTGACTCATGTCCAGCTTCTCGTCCACCATAATCTCTAGGCCCTTTTCTGTAGAACTGCTGCCTAGCCAGTTGGTCCCTAGTCTGTAGCAGTGCATGGGATTCTTCTGTCCTAAGTGCAGTATTCTGCACTTGTCCTTGTTGAACCTCATCAGATTTCTTGTGGCCCAGTCCTCTAATTTGTCTAGGTCCCTATGTATCCTATCCCTACCTTCCAGCAGATCTACCACTCCTCCCAGTTTCGCGTCATCTGCAAAGTTGCTGAGGTGCAGTCCGCGCCATTCTCCAGATCATTACCTCATCGCTGCAATCTCGCCTTTTGATTAGTGCTGTTGGCTCCAAACCACCATGGGTAGGTTTCTTATTCTGTCTTCAAGGAATACTTCCATAAAGACTATGGGGGAAATGCCTAAAACTATCAATTTAGTTTTTAAACTTGGCATCTTAATGATTCTCTGCTTATCTAAATCAGGCAGCATTCCTTGAGTTTGGGAGAACAGGTATTCTCAAGGGTAAAGTACAGATTTTCACACGGAGGAAGTATCTGTTAGTCACTGTTAGCTTCCTGTTTTGGTCATTGCGTTATGTGGCTGTGCTCTTGATTTCTAGTCTTTAGCTTTAATAAGTGTCAGGGATTAACAGTTAAAGGCACGTGTACAACTGTTGGGCTTCAGCAGGTGGAAGAAGGCTCCATGGACTGTCATTTCATCCTAAGTAAGGCTATTGGTTGGGGTCATGAGTTCATAACAAAGAAAGCTACCTTCTTCTATACGCAGATCTCTTCAGAAGAAGGCCAGCCACACAAGCCTCTGAATGACAAATTGGGCTCGCTATAGCCAATGCAATGGAGTATAAGGGTTTTTAATTTATACTACTTTAAGCGTGTTCAGTTCCTTTTACAAGCAGCATCATACTAATTAAAATGTGCCATGATTCTTCCTCTGTCACTAAAGCTGATTTGTATGGTAATACTAGTCAGACTTTCCCCCATGTGCCAGAATTACCAGCCTTAGATTTAGTTCACCTCTGAATGGGTCATTGAAAAGCAGCTGACATACTAAATTTCCATGGTTATTCTGTCTCAAACAAACGCTCTTTAATAATAATTAAAAAAAAGTATTGGGGTGTTATGAACATGCTTGAGTTTCTTGGTTTGACATTTTGAGTAGTTAGTGTACCCTTGGTGCTTTCAGAAAGTATCAAGGGTTCAGCGATTATACCATACTTTGCTGGCTCACACTAAGTTGAGATGGACTGTTCGGATGTTAATGGTGTTCCAGGTATGTCATTTCCCCCGTCAATATGAAATGGGATTTCCTTTCCACTTAGATTCTCTCGCTGACTCTCTCTTCTCTCCACCACCCACTCCCCCCGAAGGTTATGAAGCTTTCATACCAGACAGTGTATTGGAAACCTAACAAAATATTTTGTTAGAGATTCCAATCAAAACCCCTTTAAACCCATGTGAGGTTGTTGACTAAATGTTTAATCTCTTGCTTGATTCTGGTGAGCCAAGGTTTCTTGCATCTCTGGTGGCAGCCAGCGTCTCAAAGTTACATTGCTTTCAGCTGATGGCCATCTTCCACAAAGGGAAGGAACCCATTGTAAGACTTATTAATGTTAGAGGGGACAAACTCCGGTGTGTAATGCATAACTTGATGTGATGCTTAAAGACCATGGAAATTAAAAATGGCATTTCGCTTTACCTCTGCTCTTGTTCTGGTTCCAGGGTGTTTAAAATCTGACTCTGAAAAGAAGTGACAGCCACAATCTTAGCATAGTCATTGGTGTGGACCTTTAGGTCATCTGTGCTGTGGTCACCAGGCTTTGGCCATTCTCCTTTGGCAAAATCTTTGCATTCCGTTTTTAATGTTTCTTTTTTTAATGGATCCCCGTCTTCCTCTCTTGTCTTAAAAGTGCAGACAGAGTAAATTCTGGCAACATCTGTTCACAGCATTTATGCCATTGTAATATTCTAATTTGAAAGCATCAGCAGCCCAAGTCTACAAAATAAAACTCAAGTCTTATTTGCTTACTACAATAAAATGTCAATCTAAATTACTGTAATGCTCTTTTTGCTCATCTCTAAATGAAGTTCCTTTTCATGACCAATTTAAACAGGAGAACTTAGTGTGAACACCAGAAAATGTTGACTGCCTTGTGGGTTAAGTTGACTGCCTCACTAAACTAAGTGCACAGGGTAATAGGGCTCAAGTTTCATACTACATCTTTCACTGCTTCCCCCCCCCCCCCCCAAAAAAAGCGCACACGCAACCCATGATGCCAAAGGTGACAACGTGTGTGGCATGCATGACCATGGTGATGTGGATATGGATTCTTAAGTGCATGCTAGCTCAGTGTTTAACCAAAGTCGGTTGCCTTAGATGTACTGTATTACAGAGAGAAAAGGTGGGTCAAGTAATATCTTGTATTGGGCCAACTTCTCTTGGTGAAAGACAAGCTTTTGAGCTGCACAGAACTCTTCATGTATGTAACTTGAGGACTGTGGCATTGAATGCTTAAAATTTAGTGTCATTGGTGCTGAACTGATGAATTTGGTCACAGGTAACTTGATTTGAACAAGGGGTCAAAGGATCCTCAGTTGGTCCAGTTCCCTTCTTTTTAAGCAGTACAGAAACATGAGAGAGAGAGATCATACTCAGAAGCGAGGGTTCATCTATTCCTCAGCTTGTGTATAATAAGGCTAACCTGTGGATGTGAATGAACACATGCATATCATCTGGAAAAATGGTTATGCAAGACTGTACATGTAGGTGCTGATAAAATGACCATTGGGAGAATGTAAACCTTGGGAGCTGTACAGTCCTGTGCCAAGTAGTGGACATAGATCAGATATCCGAGGATTGACTTCAAGAGTAAATGAATTCCACTTTGGCATTTCTAAGACAATGAGCATAATATGTAATCTGTTTGGACCTGTGCTAATCACGTTTACTATTCTGATTTGATAGCTGGGACCGGGGTCCCAGGGGAGCCGGCTGCGGTCACTCAATTCAGGTGACCTGCAAAGAATGGAGTAGACAGTCCCCAAAGCTGATGGATATTCCAATACTTAGATTTACCAAGCCAGCCCAAAGCAGCTTCTTTAGTACTTCACTGGTCGCCCAGAAGCCAACACCACAATTCCCTTAAAATAACCCAGCCTCAGGCCTGGACCCAGATACCCAAGTCAAGAATGATGATTACTGAAAATCCTTTTCATATAAAAGAAAAGGTTCTGCCAATCCCTTATAAGAACATTACCTCCCAGGTTAATGAATATTCCAAATCTTACCCAAATACACGCTACAGCCAATTCTTATTAACTAAACTCAAATTTATTTATGGTTAAAATCACAATATATACAGATGAGCTCAGTTCTTGAAGTTCAGATTCATAGCCTAGATGGTGAGCTTCGTAGTTGCAAAGAGTTTTTAGAATTTAGTCCATAGGTTATAGTTCAGTGTCCAATATCTTATTTAGGGTGTTCCGATTTAACTGGGATCTTAATGGTGCAACTCAAACATCCCCTGATGAAGTTTAAGCAGGTCTTAGATAAAAAGGATCGGGACCCAAACATTTTTTATGCAATTCAGGCCTCCTTTGACAAGTTGGAGTCCCTCTGCGAATAATAGGCCCTCATTTCCTAAGCATCACCTGGTAATTATATGGTATAAGGCAAGTGCCTGTTTTTCCACCATTTGCAGATGATTCGTTATACACTTCAGAGAGATGAATACAGCGATTTCCTACATTTACAGTTCATTTTAAATGCTAAGATTTTTTTGATCTCTGAATGAACAGAATACAGGGACTGTTTGATTACGTTGTTGACCTTTGCCAGTACATATGTAAATACACAAAAACGCAAACATTATCTCCCCATATGGTGTTAAGGGTCAAATTTGAGTCAATCATCCAGAAAGATGCTTAACTCTTTCTGGTCATGTGTCACAATAGCATTTTACAGCCACTCTGCCCAGATGAGTATACTAGGTGTAAGGCGGTGAAGAATGGAGGGTTCTGAGGACTACTGCAGCAGGGTTTGAGTAAAATCCCCATTCAATCCTTTCTGATTGTATGCTGCTGCAGGCACAATCACAAAAACACAACTGTCCATGAGCACATTATGGATTAGGTGAGGTGCTCACAGTGCAAATTACAATAGGGCTCATAGTTACAAGTTGTGCCTATTTGAGTATGGAGTGGATTTTTACACCTGCTTTACGCCAGATGAGTCAGGGTGTATGTGAGAGAGCAAGAATGATGATAATGAAAGACCGATCAGTAAAGGCTGGGTTTAAAAGGGGTCCTATCCTAATCTGAGCCAAAAACTAACCCGCCTCTAAAACTGTTAATCTGAATGCCTTAAGCTGGAAATCTCCTTTCTTGGAAGGTGGGAGGAACCAGACTAGCACTGACTTTCAGGTAATACCAGATACAAATGGTGCCCTAGAAATGTTTCTGGTCTCAACTGTCTGGCATCTGTGCACACGTGATGACAGTGCATGGACTTGTCCTCTGCTCTATTGAACATGACAAGAATCTATTTGCTAATGAGTAGGAATCGTCAAATGTATTACGTGAAGTATGTATAGTCTGTGATTAAAGTGCTGACAGATGCTTATGTTCTCCTGTGAAGGAGACCACCACATAGGTGTTCAGCTAAGTGACTTGCCCAAGGCAGGCAGTAAATCAGTGACAGAGCTGTTGTGGGGGCAAGAATTGCTCTTGTACAGTGGTTTTCAAACTGGGGTACCTGAGCTCTCTGAAGGGAGTATGCAAGAAAAATCCTTTAATGGCAGACAACATATTTTATCTGGTAAGACTTGGCAATCTACTCCTAGGTATATTATGACCCTAGTTCAGATGGGGGTATGTGGTAGAAAAAATTTGAAAACCACCGCTCTAGTGCCATATTCAGTCTACTAAAATTTATCAGTTAGGGTGGGGTTTGTTACGTATCTTTAGAGCACAACTGTACTTGAGCAGAGTTATTTCCTCTGCACTACTCTGAAGTGTTAAGAATTTGATTTCATGCTTGGTCTAAGCTTAAAACATTAGAACATGGCAACACGAGACTATTGTCTTCTGGATCTTCCGGATCTAGTCTAAATTTAACTACAGGTATGATTGGAAGCTTATTAAGTCAGACATCGCTAACATATTTCAAACTTGAAATTGTAGTCTGTTTTGTCTTGTTAATGTCCAGTGGTTGCAGAACAGAAATCCAAGGGCTGCAGTAAATAAATCTTCCTTTTCAGCATGTATTTTGCACATTTCACTGTAGTACTCGTCGTAGAATAAAGTATATCTAGTACTGAGAACCGTAGAGACACACTCCTATCTCATATCCCTCCCCCAAATAAACTAGCTTTTTAAAGAACCTATTCGTTAACCTAGTAAAATATTTTCACTTGTTCATGTTTGTAAAGCTACTTGTAGTTCATATGTTGAACAAACATCTGACTCAGTTTTTATTTAGGCAGTTGTATAGTTTAACTTAGTTTTAAACCAATCTTCAAAGCCCTGACTTGATGCTAGTGGGGAAGCTGCCTGACAAGGTCTGGATGGAAGAATGAAACAGTTAAGAGATTGTGTAGCTGCAGGGAGCTGCTATGTGCGTGGGGGAGATTTCTCCCATTTCATTCTGCGGCAGTCACTTGTCAATTGCAGGAACAGCATTGATTTTCTCAATCAGGAACAACTGAGGCAAACTTACAAGAGTTGCCTGTGTTCCAGCCTGCTGTGGCAAAGCTGGGGATGTTGTAGATAGCACAGTAACAAAGCAGAAAGTGTCAAATGTCAGGAATGGAGAAAAAGGATCAAGAGTGGGCAGGGGGAAGGGATAGCTCAGTGATTTGAGCGTTGTCCTGTTAAACCCAGGGTTGTGAGCTTAATCCTTGAGGAGATCATTTGGGGATCTGGGGCAGAAATCTGGGGGTGAGACTGGCCTGTGTTGTGCAGGAGGTCTGACTAGATGATCATAATGGTCCCTTCTGACCTTAAAGTCTGAGAGTCTTTAGATTAAATAATTTGTTGATTCTTCATAAGGCTTCTTTTAGGAAAATAACAAGTGCAAATGCACAACTTGATTGAAATTGACCATTTAAGTCAAGGTTTCCTACTTGCTGATTTTAAATCGTGATTAAAATCAGTGATTTGAATTTTTAAATCATTCCATCAATCAGTTGCCGGCAGTTCAGCTGTCCCTCCCCACACTGCAATGTGCTGCTCCTGCCCTCTGCCTTGGAGCTGCTCCCCGAGACCTCTGCTTGTTGGGGGTGGAGGAGGAAAAGAGGGGCTAATGTCAGGGTGTCCTCTTCCCCTCCACCCCCCACTCCTGCACCCCGCTTACCCCATCTTCCATAGAGCTGGCAGCAGCTGTGGCTCACTTGCTGATGTAATTAACTAGGCAGTGTACTTAAAGGGGTAATGCAAATCTGTCTGTCCTCCCTCCTTTCCTGCTCCTTATAGACCAGCGGCGCTCAAACTTTGCTGAACCGCGACCCCTTTTTACAAAATAACTTTCAGTGGCGACCCTTCTACGTCCCCCGAAAAGCCGCCGGATCAATTCCTTCCGCATTCGGTGGCTATTTTTGGCGGACATGCCGAATGCTCCAGAAATAGCTCTGCATGTCCGCCGAAAAGCCGCCAAATGCGGAAGTAATTGATTTGGCGGCTTTTAAGCGGCGCCGGGAGCTCGGGAGCCCCCTGGGAGCGCTCGGTGACCCCCAGGGGGGTTGTGACCCCCGGTTTGAGAAACCCTGTTGTAGACTGAGAGAGTTAACCCTTGAGGGCTCAGCCAATTGTTACTGCTAAATGAACTAAGGCATTCCCTGGTAAATATCCCACCCTCTGACTCCTCCACCTCAACCTAACTTCACAATCCATCACTGTGTACCAGTATTAAATTGTTTTTTGAAAACTTATTTGTGGTGTGTGTGTGTGTGTGTGTGTATATATGTGTGTATAAAAAATGGTGAAAAAAAAATTCCCTGGACCCTAACCCCCTCATTTACATTAATTCTTATTGGGAAACTGGATTTGCTTAACATTGTTTCGCTTAGTCCCATTTTTCAGGACCATAACTACAACGTTAAGTGAGGCGTTCCTGTATGTGCAAAGACCATCTATTCTTCCAGTTGGTTGGTATTGTGATGTCCAACTTGTCATCTTTCAAGTTAAATAGTTCACGCAATCAGATGTGGAGAGCTAACAAAAGTCCTTTGGTAACAGGTAGTTCTGGAGCAAGAGGGCTATAAAATGCATAAAGTATATATGTACCAAGAATAGATCCTGTTCTTTCAGCGTTTTAAATGTATTGTTTGGCATTTGCTAGTGCTCTGTATGGTCAGTTTCCCTTGTTTATGTAGAGGTCCCATACAGCAACAGGGAAGAAATATTTGTAAAGAGAACTTGGCATGGGGCTTGAGCAGATGCAGCATGTGAAAGTCCTTCTGAGAAGTGTCTTGAAACTGGCTAGAATTCAAGTTGGTGTATGTCTTTAAAAACTCCATCAGAACAGAGTTCTGAAACTACGAGGTAAAAAGCCAGGTTATAAGACCTGATCTAACTTCACATCAAGTGCTAAAGATGAAACCTCTGAACTTGGCATTAAGGGGTTAACTTTTCCAGACTCCTGTACCTCCTTCAGAAATCTGCTTTGTCTTGTATATCCCAAGTTTCACCTCATTTTAAAAAACTACTTGCTTATAAAATCGAACATAAGTACTAAGGTGTGTCACACTGTTACTGAGAAATTGCTTCCTTTCTCAATTGTACCATACAATTATAAAGTAGATTGGAATATAAATATTGTACTTTCATTTCCGTGTGATTCTTGAGCTTGTTTTTCCACTTGTGAGCCTCTTCCGAAGCCTGAGTGGTGGGGCCCAGGGCTGAAACATGTAACTTAGCTTTGCGGGGCCCTCTGGCATAGGCCCCCTAGCAATTGCCGTGCTGGCTACCCTCTAATGCCAGTCCCTATTTGTGACCCCCCCCTAAGCCTGTTCTGTGCCCCTCTTGGGGTTGGCATTTCCAGGTCGAGAAACACTAATCTAGATGAGTTGAGTACCTCCTGGCTGACCTTTGTGTCCCCGGGAGTATGAGAACCACTGGGTTAATAAGAGACCACTTCAACAGGCGAGTAGCTAGCAGCGCTGGGACGGTGGCTGCCCGCTCTGGTGCAGTCTACACTGGCGCTTTACAGCCTGGAAACTTGCTGCGCTCATCGAGAAAGTTGCAGCACTGTAATGTGTAAGTGTAGACACGCCCTTAGTGTGTAGATTTGTGCTTGTCAAGAGTTGCACGATATTACCTCACCCACCTTGTGTCTCTAGTATCCTGTGACCAGCACAGGTACAACCACACTGCAAACAAGAGTTGTATGCACACTTAAAAATTGAAATTCTTTTATCAAAACAAATTTTAGCCCTCCAAATCTAAAATTACCCGGGTCTAGAATGCTTCCATCTCGTGCTGTGGTAAGAAATGTTTTTAGGGGTTGGCTCTTTGCATCGTGGGAGCAGAAATTGTTCCAGTGCTACTAGCAAATTTCACTTATAAATTACTGTGCCTGATTCTTAAAGGTGGCCTGCAATGGGCTTGTTTTCTCATGCTCCTTCATGGAATATAAAGAGCCCAAAACACAAATGGAATTTATTTGATCTTGGCTTTTCATGATCTCGTCTTGATGATGTTTAAAGATTTTAATCTCTGTCCCACAATAGACCACATTGATCTGCAATTCTGGTGACTTGGCATTAATAAAACCAAACATTTTCAGCAGCCGGACTACAAATTGCCCCTTTCTCAGCTCTTGCTCATGTGACTCTTATGCTGTTTCACTAGCTCCCCAGTCACTGGGCTGGCCTATACTGAGTTGCAATTAATTAATTTGCACCTTTTGTTTTGGTGTAGATCTGTGTGGACATTCTAATTGTAGTTTGATTACCTTATTTTGATGTAGCTGAAGTTGGCAAAGACTCAGGTCTAACTGACATAGGATATTCTTGTAATCCTTCCCTTCTGTTCCCCTTCAAACCCAGCTCCGTCTGTGGGATGTAACTTCTGATATCAAGTAAAATGCACTGGATTCTTATCAACTAGCACCTTGTTCAGGTCACTCTTGAAGAGGTAGCAGGTGAGAACAGCAGCATGTCTGAGGTAGAGATGGGAAATGATGCAGTGTAATTTAATCCAATCCTCTTCCCTCTCTCTCCCGTCTCGATGCAGGTCACAGAGTTGAACGAGCCACTGTCCAATGAAGAAAGGAACCTGTTGTCAGTAGCCTATAAGAATGTAGTGGGGGCGCGGCGCTCTTCTTGGCGAGTAATTAGTAGCATTGAGCAGAAGACCTCTGCTGATGGTAATGAGAAGAAGATCGAAATGGTACGGGCCTACCGCGAGAAAATAGAGAAGGAGTTGGAAGCCGTATGCCAAGATGTGCTGAGCCTGCTAGACAACTATCTGATCAAGAACTGCAGCGAGACGCAGTACGAGAGCAAGGTCTTTTACCTGAAGATGAAAGGGGACTATTATCGTTACCTGGCTGAGGTGGCCACAGGAGAGAAGAGGGCAACTGTGGTGGAGTCTTCGGAGAAAGCCTATAGCGAAGCCCATGAGATCAGCAAGGAGCACATGCAACCGACTCATCCCATCAGGCTTGGGCTGGCACTTAACTACTCCGTTTTCTACTACGAGATCCAGAACGCGCCGGAGCAGGCGTGCCACCTGGCCAAGACGGCTTTCGATGATGCCATTGCTGAGCTGGACACCCTCAACGAGGACTCCTACAAAGACTCCACGCTCATCATGCAGCTCCTTCGTGACAACCTAACGCTCTGGACAAGCGATCAGCAAGACGACGACGGTGGAGAAGGCAACAATTAGACCCCAAATGGACTGGCAGCCGCACGCTGATGCTACTACTGCAGTCTTTATTTTTTTCCCACAAGTGGGGGGGGTCAGGGGTGGGGGAGGGGAAGGGAAGGGTAACCTTCCAGGGAGGCCCCCATGACCTGTCTTTGATTGCCTCTTTGACATTTTTGCCAAAACACCACTAGTGGAAAGTCAGGCTGGCTGTGCTGGGTATGGAAAGGCAGCCTCACACTGGCATATGGACTGTTCTGTAGATTAATAATACAAGTGGAGCTGTCTTTAATTTAACTTTATTGCTAGAAACAAAAGGGTTTGAGGATGAAATAACTTGAACGAAATGGCCCTCCCTTTAAAAATGAAGTTCTGTGGTTCCAGTAAGGTTTATGTGCATGTAGTCCCCTCAGTTCAAGTGCCGTATGTTTACCACGGAGCAGCGCCCCCCAGGGTGCTCTGTGCACCTCATGGCATAGTTTACAATCCCAAACTGAAAAGACTTTCCATTCAGGGCTTCTAAAGCCCTGGGATTTAGGCCATTTAACTTTTTGTTAAGGTGTTTATTAGGGTAGCTTACAGTATTAACACTAAATTACGGTTTACGGTATTTCTACATGACAGCTATATGTGACATCAAGCCATTGATTGTATGTTTTCTTTTGCTAACTCTCCTGGCTTGCCATCCTTATCCAGTTCCCTGTGGACTGGCTTGGCTCTCCTTTGTCCCCCCCCCAAGGCCAGAAGATTGCCTGAGGAACATGAAAGCTGCTCTAGTTTCCGATCAACAATTAACAGATGCTTTGGCAAGCGGCTGTTTAAACTGAGTCCACAGCAAAAGGATTAAGAACTTAATTAGTAAGGGGGGGGGGGAATGTTACCCGAAAACCCCACTAGATAAAAAGAATTCAGGTCTGTATGTCATGTACTGTTTGGTATTTCAAAGGCCATCCTGATCTAAGGTGCCACAGCTCCTTCCTCAGGGATCACACTGCCATTTCACTTTCCCCTGATTTTCTCCCACTGTACCATGAGGTTTGTCAGTAGATCTCTGTAGCACCCAGACTCCTTGTTTTGTCTTCATGGCAGCTCGGTGTTCAGTCTCCTGGGGAAGCTTGTGGTATAATGAGTGAAACCTCAGGCATTTAGAAGCTCATTTGGTAGAGAAATCCACAAAGGTAGAGCTACACTCATAAACATTTGTATCCACTCTTGGGAGCCCTGTCAATTAGTTCTCTTCTAAAATACCTGTTTTCCAGGTCTGTTTGATTTGGCTGGGAGGAAACAAAGCTTACCAGGTAATATTTACCCCCATCCGAGTAAAGATTTGTTTTTTACACAAATTGTTGGAAGTTCACTGCCATTTCCTTCTGATTTTTGCAGATTGCTGAACTTCGTAGATTTTTTTAACTAAAACTACGCAGTAGAAGGAAACTGCACTCATGAATGTCGTATTAAAACAGGCTTTCATTGTCCTGTTCGGTAATCAGTCTGTAAACAGAGCATCTTGGTGTTGCATATACGGTACAATCAGGTTTATTGTACGGTTGGATACAGAGTCTGGCTCTATTGGACTTTTTTCCTTGATTTGACCGCAAAGATAACAAGTCATCTTTAGGAAAGTACATTAAGAGGAATGATCAAAATGTAGCTTAAATTCAGAACCAAGAGTGACTCTGCAATTATATTGTCAAAGCTTTTTAATGGAATTTACAATGGAAATCATGCAAAGATATGCTCACTAGAAATGACTGCTGTGCACATATATTTAAAATGAATGTACTATATGCAACATCACAAAGTTTACAGAAAGTGACTTCAAATGAAGGCCACCTCTGTAAACTTAAAATAGCTTGATTAATGATCCCTACTGGAAAGATCAATAGGAAGAGGCTTGCAGCTTAGGTAACTGACAGAAACCTACAGTAAATGCTGTGGACTGGAAGATTTATTTAGGCTTCTTAACTTAATTTAACCTCATGTTCAGTGAGCAGTGTTGTCCCTACCTGTATAATTTGGAAGTGATTTACTGGAATTACAAAACCTATTTTTTATTTCAGCTTTTGCTCTTGCTGCTTTAGAAAATTATGCAGGAAAGATCGCACCAGAGGGCTATAAAATGGAGTGGGGAATGGGGACGGGGACTTGATTTTTAAGCAGCTTGAATGGTTTCTTTCATTTTTTTAAGAAATGCACTTGCCTATGATACTGTCTCTCCAGTGAAATGATTACTGCTCCATTACTCTATTGATACAATATTGTGCATGCTAGTGTCGTATTTCTATACAGTAGCTTGAAATTTATTAACTTATACTGTAGATGTTATGTATTCCTATGACAAACTAGTCTTCAAAATTTTTTAAATTTTTTTAATTTATTTTTTTTTCTTTTGGGGGTAAAGTTTGCTCTACCAAATAGTTATCGTAACAAACTGATCTGTTATGGATGTTGCTATAGTGACATGCAATTATATATGATTTTGTTTTAAAAAAAGGAAAAGCAAAAGAAACACCAGTGTTAGCTGAATCTTAATGTCTGGTGTATGTCATGGTGAAATTATAACTATTACAGTGTAGGAGAACAGTTACTATGTTCTTTGAATGAGCCTTTGTGCTTTTTGTCATGTTATGCAGTGAACTATTTTTAAGGTCTAATCAGTGATTATTTTTCCAACTCCGTGTTTCTGTAAGGTATTATTTCACTCACGGACCATTCTTAGCAGTTTTCCTCAGTGATGGAATATCATGAATGTGAGTCATTATGTAGCCGTCGTACATTGCGCAAATAAACTTACAGATCTGATGTCAGTGCTACTTAATGGTATTGCATTATGTGTTTGAATTTATTTTGTATGAATGTACAATTCAATGTACTAGCTTCATTTGGCAGAATACATTTGGAAGAGGATGCACCTTGGAATTTGGGTTTCTAAACTGGCTTCCTCTATCCTATCAATGTTCGTTTCATTTGACAACTTCAGTGTAGAAAAGTGTCACTTAAGCCTAGCGCCTGTGTTCAGCGTCTTAGCTGATTGCTGAAGTACTGGTCGGCTGTCTGAACACTTTTGGATAGAGCCATCTGTTTGCATGGTGACTTAAGCACCAGCCCCTTGCTTCACAGAGGTTGACCCCACACAACAGACCAGGATTGAGTGTAGGTAGGGTTATTCATGGGGGAAGGAATTGCTTCAAGAATTGGGTTTGAAACCTACTTCTAGTGTGTGAGGAGTCTAGCCACACTGGCAATCTGTGAATGCTGGTGCCAATCCAAGAACTGGCAGAGATAGGGATATTGGGGAAGGTTGTAGGTGTTTCAGGGGTCTGGGTCAGGTCCACGTTTTTTGCCAGTACACCTGTGTGGGCTAAGAGTGAGGATGAATTCACACAGCTCTGCTGGCAAAGCCACCAGTGTAGACACAATTAAGCCACCAGGAGAAAGCATCTAGCATAGTTAACCTCGTTCGGGGGCAGGGGGGTGGTGGTACTATGGTGGCAGAAAAACTCCTTCTGTCAGCATGTGCTGAATCTACACCAGAGGGCTATGCTGGCCTAGGTTTCGTTAACCACTGTGGCCACCAGGAAGTCCCATCGTAGCTAATGATCCTTCCAAAATGGAACCGGGGGGACCTTGAGTCTTCTGTGGATTGGTTACTCTCCCTCTTTGTAAGTGACTGGCCAAAGCCAACCACCAGTGTTGTGCCTCTTACTGCATCCTTTGCTGTGTAGGCACCTTGCTCTGTGTCCAAGGAGAGCTGATCTTGTGAGGGGGACTCTGTGTGGAAGGAGGATTCTGCCCTCTGATGGAACAATGGTCCGTGCTGATGGGTTTGAAGATTGTGGCTGCTAGTCTTGAAATCACTCTGTGTAAAAGTGTGTGTGTGTGTGTGTGTGTGTGTAATTCCAATCTTGGTCTCACTGGTGGGAGGGATGATAGGGCAGCTAGTAGGACTCACTCTAGACTCTTTCCAGGAAGCCAGTGGGAGGCGCTCTAAGCCAAGATGTAGCAACTCCTAATCTGCAGTGGGAAAGGATGGATGGTAGGGGAGGCGCCAGCACTACAAAGCAAATCTTGGCAGCCGTCCCTCCACTCCTTGCTCAGATACGGTCTTGGTAGCAGAAAGCAACAGACTTGGGGGGGGGGGGGGGACCTGGGATGTGTGTTGGCCCTGGTCTCTGTGCTGATGGCGGAGAGGGGTCTGCCCTACCTCATTAATAAGGGATGAGCAGGAAGGGAATAGGAGTGTGGAGGAGGGGCCCTACCTAGCACTCAGTAAGGCCAGCTGATTGGGATTATCTCCTTTCTGTTCACTCCCCCCAAGTGTTATGAGTGCATGGCTGTTCTTCCTACCCTAACTCCTCCCCACCCCAAGCATCCTGCTTCACAGGTAGCAGCTGCTGCTTCCTCCAGACAGTGGCAGCCTGCTTTATAGTCAGGCAAACACTGCCTCCCACTCGCTTGTTACAGCACAAGAGCTGGGAAGAAGAAAAGGAGCCCTGTGTCCTGATCTAACTTCAGAAAGGAGCTGGGTGGTTCCCCCTTCTCTCAAAGGACAGTGGGGGAATCCTTAGCCCTGCTGTGTAGACTTCCTGCTCTTCGACTTGCTCTGTTTTAAGAACTGTACCCACCTTGTACGGGAGCACAAACCCTGCTGTTGTCTTCTTTCAAGTACCTTTGTTCCTCCAAGCAACCGCCCTCCGCTGTCGGGTCAGGCTGGGGGTTAAGGATGGTTTTCTCCCTTCGTTCTACCTTCAACTCCAGGCTTAGGTCAACAGTGGCCTTTGTTCTTGGGCCTGAGCTCAGAGGGGGCAGAAAGAACCTTGTAGCCTTAATGATCTTGCTCTGCAGTTGATCCCCTCCCCCCTCCACTAAAAGCCTTGTTCTACAAGCTCCTGGGGCAGAGGGAAACCAGCTGTGCTTCCTTTCTAGGTCTATTTGCTGTGGCTTCCAGGAATATCCTGCTCCCAGAGGAGTGGAGGTGGAGAAGGAGCAGTTCTGGTGCTAAAACAGAAGTTGTTGAATAAGCAGCAATGTGCATTAAACAGCCAGGGCCTAGTTCTTTGCTCCCAGCCCCAGGTTTTCCCACTTTAAGTTGCTTACTGGGCCTGTCTGTGTGTAATAAATATATAAACCCTCTGTCCCTTGAAACTGGACACCTCCACGGGGCCTGGTTGACTCATTTGCCCTGCAGAGGAGCACCATGCCGAAGGATCCAGTCTGTACAGCTGTCTAACCTCCTGACCTCCACCCACCAGCTAAGCGCGAGGGGGCCAGGAGAGACAGCCGGGGCTCCCTGTTTGCAGAGCTCTGTTGGGTTGAACCTCTGCAACCGTCTGTTTCCCAAGCTGCTGGCACCTTTGAACGGTGTCTGGATGACAGCCTAGAGCCCCTGAAATTAGATCATGTGATCTCTATATAGGGTGCTGGTGCTGCCACGGTGCCTAGAAGAATCAGATGGTTCCCTCTGCCCGGCAGCGTGGGGAGTGACATGCAATGTGGGCCTAGGAGCATCCTAGAAACGCAGGGCTCATCTGGTCCATGTCTCCTCCCCCCCACTCCCGGCACTAAGGCAGGATCAGGTGAACCCAGACCTCCCCGGACGGCTGTTTGTCCAGCTTGTTCTTAGAAACCTCCAGGGGCACGAATGCCACAAGCTCCCCAGGTAACCTGCTCCGGTGCGTAACGGCCCTAATTCGGACCACCTTCCTCATCTCCAACCTCAATCTCCCTGGCTGCAGATTAAGCAAATTCCTCTCCCCTTGGTGGGCAGGAGAGCAGCTGATCCTCGTCCTCTTTCGAACAGCCCTTCAGGTAATGAAAGGCCATCTCCTCCCCCTCTACCTTCTGGGCTCTAGATTAAAAGGATGGGGCTCTCCAGAGGCCTGCGCCTGGACCTGCGGGGGGGGGGGGGGGCGCCACCTTTCCTCGTCTTCCCTGGAAGCCCTCAGCCAGCCTGGAGTTAACAGGCGATCTCTGGATCGGGGGGAAGATGTAACCGGCTGGCGGGTCGCTGGGCGTGCTGGGGCTCTGTCCGGGGCCCTGACGTGCACCGAGGTTCATGGGACCGAAGCGCGTGCTTTGCTGAATCGGGGCCTTGGCCTGGCCCCAGCTGTAACCCAACGAGAGCGCCCCCCAGCCCTTCGACCTCAGACCGCTCCCGTGGCCTGTCCGTTGGGCCGGGGGGGGATTGCAGCGGGGCGGTGCCCGCTGGCTGCGTGCCACTCTGCTTCAACCGGCACAATGCAACCCCAGCCAAAGATTTAGCTAATGGGGGCTTGCGAAATAAACCACCAGCCGCCCTGCAATGCCACGTGTTTGCGGTGTCGAGGGTCTTGGGGCCTTCCTCTGTGAAAGTGCTAGATCCCAAGAACTGCTGAGTACTACCCCCCCCCCGCCCCTCTACAGCTGTAAATTGACCCCCTGTAGAACACACAACTTCCCCCAGATAATTGTTCTTGGTTTGTACAGCACCTAACACAACTAGCTCCTGGGCCTGCCAGTAGGGGCTCCTAGGTGCTACCAATACATCATCTTCATCATCAGTAACATGATCATTCTTAGCACGTCTGTATCCATCACTCGGGTCGACACCTATTTTAAAATGACCCACTAAAGAGGCTCTATTATTCCTCTCCAGACCGATCGAATACGGTCTCTGTTCCTGACCATTTTAGCGAGTGGAGGCTCATTCTTTTGATTATGAGGGTGAAGAGTTGAAAATTACCCCGACGCATGTAACAATCCATCCTAGCAGCTGGTTAAAGAATTGAAACTGATCTAAATGGATTTTTCTCCATCGTCTAGGGGAGAAATCACGAAAGGGTGACCTCGACTTCCAAAGCCGGAAGGCTGGTGAGTCTCCAACTAATCTATGAGTAAATCAATCCTGCAGCTTCGTGCCTGACCTCACACCCTGGCCCTTATCAGCCCCATAACAAGCCCTCAACTTGATCAAACCAAGCCGGAGAAACCAGGGCCCTAGCTAAGTGCAGCCTCCAGGAGTATGAGACTTTCAACCTCTGGTCCAAGGGAAGAGGTCGGGTTTAATGCTGATTTGCTTTGAATTGGTCTGGGTCATGGCCTTCAGTCTGGAAGCTCTTTGAAAGCAGCGAGCCTAGCAGGATCCCAGCTTCTTCGGCCACCCGCCATAGGGGCAAATCCCCCCAAGGGCTGAACGGGCCTGTGGCCGGGGGTCCCCAGAAGCTCTCCTGGGGGTAAGAACTCGCCTGCAAGATGGGAGATCTCGGGTGAGGGGAAAGCCGGGCCCGTGGCTGTACCAGGCTCTCTGGACTAGCCCTGGCTGCGGTCACAGGTGCCAGCCAGGCCTAGCAGTGAAACCGAGTCCTGGGGCCCCCTGGCTGCCCTTACCTTGGGTGCCGCTGCCCATGTCCTGTGGCAGCCCAGTGTCCGCTCTGCAATGCTGCCATCTTCAGAGCAATCCCCTGCACCGCAGCCAGCTCCCCACCCCGGCCCGCTCCAGCCCCGCGGGGGAGCAGAGGGTGGGGGAGTGGGAGGCAGAGCTGGCCCGGGGGCTTGGTTCTCTGCAGCGTGTGTGCAAAAGGCTCCCCTGCGATCTGCTTGCCTCGCACACCCGCTGGGCACGGCTGGCAAGGGGTGTGCCAGGAACAGACGGGCAGAGAACCAGGGGCAGCGAGCGGGCTGCAGGCCTCCAGATCTGTGCCAGGCCTCCCGCGGGTGGCGTGGGTTCCCTCTGCCCCAGGGCCCCTTCCAACATCTTCCTCAGCCCTGTCCGGATTAGGGTGACCAGATGGCGGGGGCGGGGGGGGGGGTAATAGGTGCCTAGATAAGAAAAAGTCCCAAAGATTGGGAGTGTCCCTATAAAATCGGGGCATTTGGTCCCTCTACTCCCAAGCGCTTGGGGGGGGGGGGTGGCACACAGGCCCCTGGATCTAAACGGATCCTGCCTGCGGCTGCCTGCCACCCCTTGATTCTCCTGCTGGGAAGCTGTGTCTCCCTGCTCGGTATCTTTCTCCTTCCCTCTCTTGTCTTTGATCCGTCTCGCAGGGGAGTGTTTGGGGAGGGGGGACACGGTGGAGCCATAACCGGTCCTGCCCCCCTCCCCCATCCTGTATGTGCTTTGCGGGGCCCCCCTTCCTCTCCACATTCACCATAACGACAAAGGTGCCCAGCCGTGGATCTCAAAGCACGGTACAGAGGACGGCTGGGTCTCTCTTGGGCTCCTATTACTCCCCACCCCCCTCCCGATTTTTCACACTTGTTGCCGATCCCCCCCCACAGGCCCAGACCATGGCGCTGGGCAGCCCCACGGCGTCGTCTCGGAGGCGTGTTTGCCCTCGCCATCCCCAGAGCCTGCGGGCCCCGAACGAGCCCGGTTCATAGCCCCTCTATCGCATCAGGGTTGGGGGGAGTCTCCTCCCGGACGCCGATCGCAGGTCACAACGGAGGGGTAGGCAGTGACTCCGGGCAGGGGAAACCCCTCAGAGAGGGACTGAGGAAGGGCGGGGGGGGGGTGGGTTTCTACTCCGGGCTCTGCGTGGATCCGGTCCGGACGAGCGGGAGGTCCTGCTTTCTCGCTGGAGGAACCAGGGGGATGGGCGGCCGCGATCTGCCGAGGTTGCTATAGAAATCCAGAGCTGGGGGCTCCGGGCGTCTCGGCATTGGGAGGAGGGGCTGCCTGGCCCTGTCTGGAGGAGCCCCGTGGGGACGGGGGGGGTGGTGCCTCTGTCCCGCCCCGATCTTCCGGACCAAGGAAGGGACCCGGGGGCGGCTCCGTTTTGCCAGGCGGGCGCCGTTCCAGCCGGGTACTGCAATGCAGGGGGAGAGGGAGGAGGAAGGCAAAGGGGTCCCCGGGGGCCGGCTGGCAGAGGAGGGGGGAGAGATGTACGCGGCCAGTGGAGGGAGCGGAGCTGAGTCTACCCCGGGGCCCTGGCACTCATTCCCACCCGCCTGATGGGAGCCGGCTGCCTGGTGGGAATGGGAAGAAAACAACTCGGTAGCCATGGGGGGCTGCCAACGAGACCAGCTGGGGGGGGGGGCAGGCTGCCGTGAAAGGGGGGAGGGGGTGTGGGTGTGAATCCTTTGCAGGCTGGGGGAGAGAAGCCCCCGTGCAGGGGGGGGAGGGCGGCCCTGGGGGCCCCAGAGGAAGGTTTGAAAAGCCACCTGCAGCGTGTAGGGCCAGATGGTCCAGGGCCGCGCTGAGGTCTGCGGGTGAAGACGGGGGGGGGAGGGGGGGGGACTCGGGCGATCCTTCTGGGGCTTGGGAGACATCCGCTCAGCTCCCTGCTCTGCCCACAGGCTTCCTGCGTGACCTGGGGCAAGCTACCGAGTCTCCCTGGACCTCAGTCCCGCACCTGTAAAATGGGGATACCGGCCCCACAGGGTAAAGACAGTGGGGACTGGGAGGCGCTCGGGGGCCGGGTAGCCCCCAGCTGATGCAGGCCCCGGTGAGCGAGGTGGCGCCCGGATCTCAGCAGGGAGGAGAGAGCCGCAGCTAGAGCTCACCGGGGTCCCCTCCACCGCTGGCCGCGCTCAGGGATCTCGTTAATCTCCTTCCTGCAATGGGGGGGGGGGGTGTGCTCCAGGGTGCAGAGAAACAGCTGCTAGGCAACGGGGTGGCTTGCATTGGGGGGGTGGCTTTGCATTGGGGGGGGCACTCGTGCCAGGGACTGAATGCTGATTTAAGGGCGGCGTGACGGGAAAGGGTCCAGGGCAGGGACGTACTGAGGGGAAGAGGTCGGTGGTATCGCGTAGCGGACTGAGGCTGGGCCCGGGGACTAGGCGCTCCTGAGTTCTAATCCCAGCTCTGCCTGGTTTGACAGTCCTGGGTCAAATTCTGCCCTTCCCGGGGTGGCTGCGTGGGCCAGGGGGAGGTCGCCACCCGCTCTTCAGATGGCGGATAGCAAATCCACCCCCCCGCCCCCAGCCAGGGCCGGAGCCTCCCGTCCTTCCAGTGCCCGCGGCGGGTTCCCACCGGCTGGGGATCGGGTGGGGGTGACGCTGTCTGACCAGTTCAATGGGGTTTCTGGCGGAATAAGAAACTCCCCCCGTGGCAAGTTTCAGTCATTATAACCCTAGCAAGCCGGGTCATCGGCCGGGGGGGCGAGCCGGGAGCGTTTGCTAGAGCCCCGCGCTCGTGGTCGCACTAGAACAGCTCTTCTGCTTAGGCCAGGGGTCTCCAAACTATGGCCCGAGGGCCGGATCCGGCCCGCGGCTTCGATTGGGCCGGTCCCCCAACCTGATTTAGGATGTAATGCAACACTGACACAGGAGTGGGGTTTTTTTAACGATTTGCATATAGTGTGCATATATTTGCATATATATATTTTCCCCACAGTCGCTTTGGGCCGGGAAGCCCCTTTAAAAAAAATCGATGGCCCTCCTCTCATAAAGTTTGGCGCCCCCTGGCTTAGGCGAATAAAGACCAGTTCCTAACGACGCTCTCTCGCAAGCCCCAAGGAGCTGAGTTAATGACCCCTGTTGCCAGCGGAAACCCGCTCCCACGGGATGGAGTGAACAGAGTTTCCCCAGCCCACAGAGTAGCCCCCCCCTCCCCAGGGCAGCGCTCCCCCCCTACACGGGACAGGCCGACCCGCACATTTCAAAGCACGTGGCTATTTTGGACTCAGATTATCCCAGGTGAGAGACTCACCCGCTGGCCGCTCCCCCTCGCACAGGGACTTGACGTTGGGTCTTTCTTGAGGGTTCTTCTCTTCCTCCGAAAGGCCACTCAGGAGCGACTGGAGACGCGACAGGGCATGGTGGAGGGGGGGGGGGCACCCAGGGCTCACCAGCTCTTTTGTCTTAGGCTTGCGTGAGGAGTCGCATTACGAGGTTTGCTGCCTAGTTAAACCCAGGGATGGTTTCAAGATGATCCCACCGCACACAACCCCCGAAGGAGGCCGTCATGCCATCGGAGCCCCACGCCAGGTAGCGGGGCCTAGTGCCTTGGTGGGCTGCCAGCCACAGACAGGGCGCTCGGCCACACTCAAATCTGCAGCCCAAGCTGCTTAGCCACCAGCCAGCTAATTGTCACCCCCCCCCCCCAACAGGCCGGTGCCCTGCGGGTTTCCTCCCCTATGGCGGCAGGAGATCGAGGCCTCTGGTGCTTAGACCTGCCCCCCCCCCATCCCAGCCAGCCCCCGCAGGAACCCAGCCCCCCACGCCGGCAGTGGGGCGCTAGGCCAGACGAACCACGCTGGGCTGGGGCTGCTGCGGGCGCTCGGCCTCCCCGGGAGAGGAGCGCAGCCCTGGAGGGATCCCGCCTTATATGGAGAGGAGCCCGGGCTGGAATTCAGACGGGCTGGGCCAGGCTGGGCTCTCTCGGCCTGGTCTCGGCAGCTGACCAGAGGCCCCCCCCCCCCTTCACAGGCAGCTAACAAACAGGGAGGGCCCTGACTGCCCACAACCTCCCCCCCCCCCTCCCAGAGCAGCTCAAAGCCAGCCCCAGTTGTCAGTGGGGCAGGGGATCACTCCTGCTGTCTGGTCACCATACCCATAGGTGGATGCTGAGAGAGAGAGAGGGGGGGGGGGGTGCGCGCTTCTCCCCACGGATGGTGTTTCAGTCAGTACATGTGTAGGTGGGTGTTTCAGGTTGTGTGTGGGTGTGTGCACGCTTCTCCTCACAGGTGGTGTTTCAATCGTAAGTGTGTAGGTGGGTGTTTCCGGCTGTGTGTGTGTGTGTGTGTGTGTGTGTGTGTGTGTGTGTGTGTGTGTGTGTGTGTGCGCGCGCGCGCTTCTCCTCACAGGTGGTGTTTCAATCGGTATGTGTGTAGGTGGACGTTTCAGGCGCTCTGTGTGTGTGTGTGTGTGTGTGTGTGTGTGTGTGTGTGTGTGTGTGTGTGTGTGTGTGTATTTGTGTGCGTGCTTGCTTCTCCTCACAGGTGGTGTTTCAATCGGTATGTGTGTAGGTGGACGTTTCAGGGTGTGTTTCTACACACCTCCTCACAGGTGGTGTTTCAATGCAGGTGGGTGTTTCAGGCTGTGCGGGTGTCTCCCTTCCGGGTGGGTGTTTCAGCCCCACTGTTCCCATCAGTACGTGTTTGCCTGGGTCTGCCAGACACCCCCCTCCCCCCCCCCTTTCCCGGTGCAAGCCGTCCTGTGCTTTGGGCCCAGACAGCCACAGTGACGAGAGGCGATGGAGACGGTTACCATAGAGAGCGGCAGCCTATGGCAACCCAGCCGCCCAATGGGAGACGAGCCAATAACCAAAACAAAGCTGCGCAGCTGGGCGGTGGGCCCGTGCATGTTCTCGCCTCCGCAGAGCCCCCTCCCCCAGAGCCTGCTCCTACACACAGGCTAGAGAGGCTGGATGCAGCCTGCGCCCGGTCCACTGCTTCTCTGCCACACCTGGGGGGCCACTCAGAGTCGCCTGCTCCCCAGGGACCACCATCCAATGGAGACTCTCCACTGGCTCGGGCGCAAATGACCTGTGGAACTCACTGCCACAGGATGTTCTGAGGGGGGAAAATAGAATAGGATCCACTAGCTATAGAAACAGTAAGATCCGCACTTACAGTAGCTAGGTAAACAATGGCCAGGGATGCGCTTTGCACAATGGGACTTAAGCCAACTACTCCGTGTGGCCTTGGGGGCTCGGGAGACCCCGGCTTCTATCCCCAGCTGCATGGCCTTTGGGCAAGTTTCCGGGCCTCAGTTTCCCCATATGTTCAATGGGGGTAATGATACCGACCTCCCTTGTAAAGCACTCTGAGGGCTACCGGTGCCCCGTCACCGTGATGGGCCGGAGTTAGGGAGGGTCATTCCAGAAGTACCGTCTGCCGCTGCGCTGGTCCCAGGGGCTATATACAGCTCACAGGAGGCGCTGGCGGGAGAGGAGGCTGATGGCATTGCAGGGAAGGGCTCTAGGACAAAGGGGGACAGATGGGGGGCGCGATGGGGCAGGAATTCTCCAGGGATGAGGGTCCTGATGCCGGCAGTCCAATGACCCAATTTAATGAAGCCCCATGATGCCCCCTTGCGATGTATGTCACCATCACCCCCCTTTTCCCCATGGGAGGTGTGACCGGGGAAGAGCCCCCCCCTCAGGGAGTCGGGGATCGGACTGAAATGGAACCCAGGTGTCCCCTGCTCTAACCACTAGGGAACACCCTCCCCCTCTGAGCAGATCTACAGATGAGCCCAGCTGCTGGGCTTGCTGGGTTGCCAGTGTGTTAACCCTTTCCAGGCTGCGTACAAATGCCGAGGGCTCCCCCGAGTAGCCTGCTGGCCCGGGCCCGGCCTCAGGCGCCAGCGCTCCGGGGTCCTGGAGTCTCTGGGATTCTTTTCGAGTCACCAGGGCCGGGCGAGTCTCCGTCTTGGACGCTGACCCGGGAAGGGGGATTAGCTGGGGGATTCGTCAGAGCTGTAATATAGTAACAGCCAGCCAGGCCGTGCTGCCCATCTAAGGCAAGGCAATGGGATGTGCCGCTTGGCTTGGGACGGGCGCTCTGGGACAGGCGGGCAGGGGCCAGCCAGGGGCCCCCAGCAGCCATCCTGCGGCCCCCAGTGCACACCTGGAGCAGGGCCGTGGGATGCAGGGCGTCGCCATGGCTCCGGGTTGCCCTAGCAACCGGGCAAGGGACTCTGGGAATGTCGCTCCTGCTAGTGGCGGCGGCACCTTGGAGCACCAGTTTTGTACAGCACCGTGCACAACGGCCAGGGTGGGGAAAAGTGGAGCTGTTGTGCCCGATGGGGCCGGGGAGGGGGGAGCGGGTCTGGGGGCCGCTCTGTTGCAGTGCCCGGGCTCCTCCGCAGCCCATGGCTTCTCCCCACCGAGCGGCGTGAGGCTGGGTGGCCTTAGCTAGCCCTGCTGGGTGCTACCGTCCTAGAACTAAGGGCCATGAACGCCCCGGCTAGCGCGGCACCGGGGGGTGGGGGGGGAGCTGTGGGCCGGTGTTTCCTAGTGTGGATAAAACCCGCCCAGGCAAAGGGAAAGGCCCGGAAGATCAGCAGGGCCCAAAGGCTGCTGGAGGTTTCCAGAAGGCAGGCCAGGGACGTGAGACGGGAGCAATTCCTGGCGGGTGAGTCACGCTTTGGCTTCCAGAAAACCAGGCCCGGTTCCAACCGCCGCCCCGCCCCGCCGGGGCTGTGGGTCCAAACCCCCCCCAACCCGGCCACTCTCTAACAGCCCAAGGGTCTCCGCCAAATCCCGGGCAACGGCTTCGCCCTCGTGGACTTGAGCCCCCGGCTTACACCCGGCGCCACTCAGGATTTGGCCCATCGATTCAGTCGCCGGCAGGAGGAGACAGCGCTGCGGTGGGGTTTCCTAAAGGGCTGGGGGGGGGTCACCCCTCTCCCCCCCCAACCCCAAACTCTAACGAGCCCCAGAGCCCCAACTCCTTCCTGATTCACCAGCCTGGGAGAAATAATTTCCTCTCTGGCCCCTGGCGAGCGTGGGAATGGACCCGCGGCCACACCCCAAAGGCCACCCCCAAGTGGCAAGCATGCAGGAGCTCCTGCTAGCCCAGGGAGCAGGAATCTCCGGGGTCCCTGGCGGGGTCACTCCCCCGGGACGAAGCCCCAGGCTCCGCTCCCGGCTCAGCCCCTGACTGTGTGTGATCTTGAGCAAGGCACGGAGCCCCCCGGGGCCTTAGGCGACCGCTCTAAGAGGAGAGTGAGGGAGGAGACAGCCCCTGGCAGTTGTGGGGCACTCAGGTGCTGATAAAGAGCGGGGGGGGGGGGGGGATTTCTCCGGGGTTTTGCAGCTCCCGCCGCGGTCCTGTCTACATGGGGGCGCATGGGGGTCGGTTTAGTTCATTTTCTCCGCTTTATTCGGGGAACTCCGGGAACGCACGCGTACAAAATACAAAAACCCACCAACGTGGCTGCAGGGGGCGAGCGGCACCGGCCGGGCGGCGATTTTCCCTCCGGGCCGGGAGCCGACTTATTTCCTGGCCGCATCCGCCGGCTTTTTGGCGTCGGTGGGGGTGATCTGGGCGTGGCTCTGGAAGGTGACGGGGATCGTGATCTCGGCGGACTGGAGGGCCGGCTTGGGCAGGGGGGCTTCCACCGTCAGCATGCCGTCCGGGGAGAGCGAGGAGCGGACCGAGGAGGCGTCGATGCCGGTGGGCAGGCTGCGCCAGGGAGAGGAGAGTGAATGCGGCGGGCGCCCCCCTAGTACCGGATGCCTGTCTACACTCTTCCAGCGCCGATCCTGGGCCTAGCCCTGGAGGGGTCCCTTGGCTCCGGCCAGCCCAGGGAGAGACCTGGCCTCTCCAAGCCTTTCCAGGGGTGCCTTGCTCTCTCGGGGGGGGGGACTGGGCACCGGGGAACCTTCCTACCCAGGTGACCCTTAGAGTCCCCTGGAGAATGTTTCACGCGGCGCCTGGCAATGCCAGCGTCCTGTGGGTGACACTGTCCCTGCCCAGCTCATCCCAGCGCCAGGGGTGATCAGCTGACGTCCTCCCCCTGGCTCTACCCAGAACCCCCCTCCCAGCGTCCAGCACCCTACATGGGGCAAAGAGACCTCCCCGCCCCCCTTCTCTCCCCCAGCGGAACCAGCCACGTACGTGTATTTTCTGGTGAAGCACCTGGAGATGAAGCCGTGTTCGTCCTGCTTCTCCTCGTGTTTGCCTGGAAGAGGAGGGGACTGGTTCAGAGGCGGGGGGGAGCCAGCCATGCATTCGGGGGAACCGCGCAGGGGCCGGGGCTTACCCGGCTGCTCCACTGCACGGGCGCGTGGAGAAGGGAATGACTCGCCCCGTCTCGGGGCCCTCAGGCCCGCGAAGCCGACCAGGGGAAGCCCAGCACGGCTTCATTTCAGAGCCGGGACCCTCGGGTCTGGATCCGGGGGCGAGGGCTCGAACCCGGATCAGCCCCGGCCCTGCGGCCTGTTTGCCACACAGCCGAGATCAGCTGGTCTTGAGAGATTCCCACCGCAGGCCGGGCCGAGGACTAGGGGGGGGAACTGTCTGGGGTCATGCTCTGTACATCACCGTGCACATGGAGGGGCCTGCTCCAGGAGGGACCCTCTGAGGGGCTACAGCTGCTACTGTAATGGGATGTCCTGCCAATGCCCCATCCTGCCTCCCAGGCCCCAAGCTCCCCTGCGCTGAGCCTGCGTGGTGAGAAGTCCCCCCCCCCCCCCCACGGGGGAGCTTCCCTGCCCTGCGGGGTTGGGAACTGGGCTGGCCTGTGATCCTCACAGCTCCCCAAACCCCTGCTGGACCTCCCATCCTTCCCTGTTGCCATGGTTACCCTGCATCCGGGCGGGGTGGCGTTTGCATCGGTTGCTGTTGCAAATGGGAAAAAAACAGCCCCCCCCATGCCCCCCCCCATGCGGCTCCGGGCTTGGCAGCCGCAGGACAGTCACATGCCCGCTGCGCTCTGGGAGGTTCGAGACGGGGCCGGCTCCGGGGGTCGCCCGGCCCTCCACGCCCCGCAAGGCCGGAGTCGAGGGGTGGGGGCCTGGTTTGTGCCCCCCCCCCGAGCTCCACAGGAGGAGCTGGGTGCTAACAGCCCCCCCCCCTCCTCTCTCTCCAGGCGCTCAGCTCTGCCTGCGCCCGGGCCTGGTTCACACACGGGAGTGCCCAGGTCCTTGGGGATTTAGGCACCTGCTCCCCCTGAGCTAAAACCCTGCCACCGCCCCGCTGCCTGCCCCTGGGCAAGTCCTTTGCCAGCCCCCGGGCCTCAGTTTCCCTCCCCCACCCTTTGCCAGTCCGCTCGAGGGGGTGGGGGCGCCTTGGACCGCACTGGGGATCTAGGTTCAGATCTCTAGGGGGGGGGGGAGTTACCAATATTGAATCCTAATAATAGACCCAAGGGCGGGTATGAGGAGTTCAGCCCCCCCCCCCAATTCCTCCCCCCACTCCTGGGCTCCCCTGTAGTGTATGGGCCTGGGGGGGGGGGCGCCAGTCCCCTCCTCTCCACCAGCGGGCCCTGGGCCGCACTCACCGGTGATCTCCACCACCCCGGCCTTGGTCTTCACCACCAGCTCCTCCGGGGCGAAGTGCCCCACGTCCAGCGCCACCTTCCAGCCCTCCGCGGTCTGCCGGATCTCGGAGACGCCGCTGCTGAGCTGCCGGCTCAGGGCCCGGCTGAAGGCCGGCTCGGGGGAGGTCGCCGCGGGGCTGGCCGCGGGGCTAGCCGCGGGGACCGGCTCGGCCGCGGCCGCGGGCAGGAGGCGGAGGTAACCCGGCCAGCTGGTGCCGCTCAGCCACTTGCCCCAGTCGTCGAGGAGGAAGGGCGGGTCGAAGAGGCGGCTGCCCCGATACCAGTCCCGCCAGGGGTCCCAGCTGGGGCTGCGGAGGAAGGTGAAGGGCACCCGCCGCTCGGCCATGGCGCGCTGCCGCGGTTGCCGCGGCTGGAGGGGGAAGCGGGCACCGCGGTTCTCTGCGGCCGCTCCCCCCGGGCCGGCCCCTTATGAAACGGCCGCCGGTTATTTTTAGCCGAGGAGCTCAGCCGGCCATTCATGGAGATGACGCGGGGCCCGAGGCGCGGCTCAGCTGTCGGGCCCGGCCCGCTTCCTCCCCGCCCCACCGCGGCTCTCTCGGCGGGTGTGGGGGGCCGGCTCCCCGGAGCTAGCAGCCGCTCTCCGGCAGCAGGGGGGCTGGCCGGGTCGGGAAGACACGACCCCGGGGCTCCAGGGAGCTGAGGTTTGTTCTTGGGCCCCGCCACTGCTGCTCTGCGGGACCCTGGGCAAGTCACTTAATCTGTCTGGGCCTCAGTCCCCCCACCTGGAAAATGGGGATAATACGGCTCGTGTAGTCGTGTTGTGATTCCTGTTTCTTACCGTGTGGTTGTGCAGCACCTACTGCGATGGGGCTTTGCTCTGGGGTGGGGCCTCCCAGGGCGCGTCCACACTACAACTGGGCTCTGCGGCTTGCGCTGCGTCCACACTGCAACCTGCCGGGGCTTGGACCCGACTCACGGCAGGACTCGGGCTCGGCCCCTCCCACTGCCAGGCGCGAAGGACCGGCGGGCTTGGTGGCCCGCCTCAGACCGATTGCAGTGTGGACAGGACAGGGGGGACATGGACTCAAACCCGAGCTCAGGGTGCGGGGGGAAGATTCCCGGCGGGTCCTGCCGTGTCAATGCCCGGGGCCGCGAATGGACGGACTCGTCCCCTGCAGGAGGCTGGGTGCAGGTGGGGGAAGGGGAGGGGAAGAGACTCGGTAGCCCAGGCCGGGGGAGTTCAGGCTGTGGGCGGCCGGGGGGTAGCGAGAGACCAAGCCGGGCTCCGTGCGGACCGTGGCCCCGGCCAGGCTTTCCTGGCTCCTCTGTGCGTAGCGGGGGCGGGAAGCGGGGCGAACGCGTCTGGCCTCCTCCAGATCAGACCCCCGGGGTCCCGCCTCCCCGTCCCTCCTCCCAGCCTGAGCGCAGAATCCAGCCAACGCCCGGGCGCTGGGGAGCCCCGAGCCAGGGGTCCCGCCCCTCCTCCGCCCAGGTGCGTCCACACTGCAGCGCGGGCGGCCTTCCCCACCCGGGCGCCGATGGAGCGGGCGCGCTGAGCGGTGGGGCGGGGGCTTGGGCGCCGCCGGGCCTCTCCCAGCCGCCACACGGGCAGGGCAGGGCCGGGCAGGGGGGGGGGGGTAAATATCCCCCGGTGCCTCAGTGACAGGAGACGGACGGGCCCGTCTACAGCTGCAGTGAGAATAGAGCGTGATGAGGGGGCGGGGGGGGGGGCTCCACCTGCCCCTCCCCCCAGCGGGGGGGCTCCGTTCCCCGGACACACAGCTCCCAGCGCCCCCTACCGGCCAACTGCAGCTACAGGAGGGGGCGGGAGCCCCTGGCCTCTGCTCTGTCTCCTGCTTCAAGGCCTCCCAGTGCTGGGGGGGGCAAATCTAATATTCACAGGGCAGCTCAACCCCCCCTCCCCAGCAGAGGGCAGCTGCAGTGTGGTGGGGGTGGGGCGAGAACCCCTGTGGGCTGGAGATGGGGGGGGGTGTGTCAGCTAGCGGAGCCAGTGGCTCAAAGGGGGGGGAGGTGTAGTGGCCATTCCTGGGGGAGGGAGCCGGTCTGCCCCCTCTGCTCTCCATGGCTTTTTATAACCCAGGTTTCTGTCTGAGGCCCGTCAAGGTTTTTTGGGGGGGAGGGTCCCCAAGAGGCAACCCGCAGTAGTAAGGAAATACCCTGGTGACCCCCCCCCCCGCCCCTGGCCCCATGGCTGGGCTGGGCTATTCCACCAGCCAGGCTGGGCAGCGCTCCCAGGACGGGGAGAATGAGGCCCCCCCGGGGTCAGGGCGTTTCCTGGGGGGGGGGCTGGTGGCCATGTTGAGTGGAGGAGGCTGAGAGACCCCCCCCCCCCGTGTTCGTGGCAATTGTGGGGCCCGAATCCCAGCGGTCGCGTAAACGGGGGCAGGAGCCGAGACGTTATTTCACCTCCGTGTCTGGCACCGGTGCGCCCGCCGCGGGAATCCTGGGTCCACAGACCTGCGCCAGCCGGGGCCCAGGCCTCCCTCCGCTGCGGATCCCGACCCTCGCACAAGAAGAGGATTGGGGGGGGGGGGTCGGGGTCTGTCTTGCCTTCGGGCCCCTGCTCTCTTCCCCCCTCTTCAGTGGACAAACGAGCAAATCACACAGCCAGCCCCCAAAGGCCTGATTTCATGCCACCTGCCACGGGGAACGGATTGGCAACGGCCTTCTCCAGTCCCCTGTGGCATGGAGCCCGTCAAGGAAGGAGAGGGGTGAGTTAAGGTGATAGGACGGGGTGAGGTCAGGGGCCAGGGGCTCAGTGGCCCCGATATTCACTCCTGCTAGCAAAGCCTTGGACGGTTTGCAGACCGGGACAGTGTTGAAAGCACCTGTGCAAATTTATCCCCGTTGCTCCAGCATGGTGCAAAATCGCAAGGCCTAGCCCTGGCCCCTGCCCGCAGCATCACAGATCCATGGTGTTTTACCCCCACGGCTGATGACGGCTGTAGGCCTAGCGGTGTAAGCACAATCGGTGCTTGGAGGATTGAGCGCTGCCATGGAAACAGACGCCGGGGAGGCCAAGCCGCTGACTGGCATAAGAAACGTACCACAAAGAGCAAGGGCGTGATCCTGCCCAGCGCTGAGCGCCCGCCCGAGAGGGGGATGCAGGGAACCAGGTGGACAGGGCGGGGATGAATCTTGAGCCAGACACGTCCATAGACAGGCGAGCTAGCTGGGGGGGGGGGGGGGAGGCACTGGCTCGGAGACAGAACTGGGGTCACATTGCAAAACCCACCCCCAGTGCACCCTCCAAACAGAGCATGCCGCACCCCGCGAGTCCGGAACAGTAGATAGGGTATGTTTTATTAGACTCCCTCCAGCGCACTGACTCACAGCTGTTCTCACCACCCGAAGGGGGGGGGGGGGTAAGAGAGAGGCAAATCCTGAAATCTCTCTCCAGAGGAGTTGTTCCAGTCGGCTCCCTCCGCCGAGCCGGGGACAGACGCCGTAGAAGGACGCGAGGAAGACTGGACTTGTTATCCCTGATGCGCTGTCTTGGTGTGTCCCCGCGGTGGGGGGGTGTCCGAGGGTGTGAACGCCGGGCTCCGGGGGGCTCCTTGTGGGACGGAGGCCGCGGCCTGTCTTAGGACCCTCGTGGCACCCGTGGGTCTCCCTGTGGGTGCCTCTCGGCCTGGCCGGTGCAGGACGGCACAGGGATTTGCATGGGGGAGAAGTTGCTGGTCCGTTGTCCTTTCCGGGTTACAGGGCGCACGCCTGCAAAGAACGCCGCCCTGGGGAGGCCCAGGCTGGCAGAGCAGGCGGAGTTGGGGACGGACGTTACGTGCCACGGCTGGGGGCGTGAGATGCCCCCGTGACCTGCCCTGGGATAGCCACCCCCTCTCCATAGGAGGGAATGTGCCGTGTATTGGGCTCCTACGGGGAGGGGTAGAAGCCCCGTCACCCGGGAGAGCCCAAATAGGCCAAGTGCCCGTCAACTGCCTGGGAAGAATGACCCTGCGCTGTCCAGGCAATCTGTCCCAGCCCTGCCTTTTGGGGGTAGGCCAGGCTTTGAGAGCGGGGCTGAACTGGGGAGCTGGGGTCTCCCTCCCTTAAACATGGGGGGGAGCAGTGGAGATGTAGCAGGGGGCTCTGCCTAGTTAAAGCCCCGGGGGGCTGGGGCCAGCCTGACCCATTTGATTACAAAACCCAGCTGGGAAGGGGGTGCGGCCTTCCCTCTCCAGGGCTGGGGGAGCTCGGTTGAAGAGGAGCCGCAGGCCGGAGGGTGAAGTCTGGGACTAGCCCCGGGGCTGACGTGCAGCGTGACCGGCCTGGAGGTCCCCGCAGCTGGCTCTGGTTGGAAGCGTTGTGCTTCGGGAGGCTTCATGTGAACCGAACTGCCCTGGAGGCAGGGCCCGGGCTGAGTCCTCCTGGGCTGGACCCTGACAAGGGCCAATAGGGTCCCGTCCTCCTCCGGCCACGCCACCACTGCCCAGACACTTACAGAGCAAGGGCGCATTAAAGGAGCCACTTCAGCCCGTGAGCCAAAGTCTTAACCCCACTGGGTGATCACTTAGCCAGCGGGGGATAGTATCCGGTATCGTACAAGAGGGTGGCGCCTTAAAACACAGTCAACCTGTGGAACTCCTCGCCAGAGGATGTCGTGAAGGCCAAGACTAGAACAGAGTTCAAAATAGAACTAGATACGTTCCTGGAGGACAGGTCCATCAATGGCTAGTAGCCAGGCTGGGCAGGGGTGGTGGCCCTTGCCTGTTTGCTGCCCATGGATCACTTGATCCCCTGTTTTGTTCATTCCCTCTGGGGCCCCTGGCATTGGCCACTGTTGGAAGACGGGACACTGGGCTAGATGGACCTTTGGCCTGGCCCAGTCGGGCTGTTCGTATTTCAGAGCCCCCAGGTCTTTGGAAAGTTGGCCTCTTCCTAAGATCAGTGGCTGGTTTGCAACGTTTGCTGAAACCAAATTGATCTTGGGGTGGAGCCTGTTATCCATCCCCCGGCACTGTTCATTGCCAGTTTCTCAGAGGATGCTCTGATGTTCAATATCTGTTGGGTGCCTGGGTCCGAGACCCACACGCCCTGAGGTGTCTTACTCATCTGCATGTGACCTGGATGCCAGAATTCAGGAAGCAACGTTCAGGGCTGAGCACGTCAGAGCTGACGAAGGGATTTAGGCACGCGACGCCCCTTAGAGTTAATTAGCGCGAGATCCTGCCTCCTTTGAAGCCAATGGCAAAATTCCTACGGACGGCAGCGGGGCCCAGGAGTTTGCCCCGGGTGTTTAAATCCCCTAGGCAGCTCTGAGTCAGCGGCTCTCAACTGGGAGGTTCCGTGTGTTCAGACCGGCCTCCATCCGCTTTCCTCTAACGGGAACAGAGTCTCCGTGCCGCTCCCAGCCCCCGCTTGTTTCTGTTGCCCAGGGACAGGCTGCTATGGCAACACGGGTCCATGCTTTGAAGCACATCCTCAGCGGAAGGGAGGAGGCATGTTACCCAGGCAGGCGTCTGTCACCCTAGGGCCCACTCGGAGAGGTGCTGAGCGTCCTTAACGGCCATGGGCTTTGATGGGCGTTAAGGGGGCCTAGCCCCTTGGCAGATCACCGTCAGCCTGCTGCGTAATGCCCTGGGACGGCCTCTCCTAATGCAGCGATTAGACATGGGAGTCACAAAGGGGGTTAGGCGCCTAACTCCCATTGAAACAAATCGGTGCCTAAAGCCATTGGGAAACCCGCCCCAGGAGCGGTGGCCCATTGCGCCGGGCGCACCACACCCTTTGGCCCGGGCTGGGTAGACCTAGGGGCTGGGCTGCGGAGCAGCACGAGAAAACTTTGCCCCCGACGGGCTCTAAGACGGGACGGACGTGGAGCTCCGCCAGCATCCCCCGCGCCCAGGTCCGCCACCAGCCCCGTCCGCGCTCCGACCACTAGACGCTGCCAAGGTTTCTGGTCTCCAACTCATCCCACCAACTCCGCCATTGCTCGGTCCCAAGCCCAAGATGTGAAAGGAGGAGGGTTTTGCGTTGGGCTAGCAACCCACCATGTAAAAAAACGAATGCTACAGAAACGTCAACCAAATCTTCAGCGAATGAAGAATGGTTGGCGTCTTATGCTCCACCAGGAGCCAAGAGGCTAAGAAGAAGAAGACTCATCCCACCACAAGCATTCGAGGGCGGCGTCCACTGAGCTGTGAACCCCCCTGGGATTACTCCCCGGCTCCTCCCAACCCCCCCGGACCCTCCTGCAAACAAACGCTGGGAAAGAACAACCAAGCCCAGCCGTGGACTAATCCGCCGCAGCCGCTCCCTCTGCCGGGGGAGGCCCCGCCGCATTGTCCCTCCGGCCAGGCAGAAAGCCGCCGAGATGAAGCGAGAACAACGGCGCGTTGTCGGGCCGGCGGAAAGAGGCGATTTTTGGCAGCTGCCTCCGACTGATTATTAAAGATGGAGATAAAGCGCCGCAGACGTGTGCACAGCCTGCCCCGCTCCACACGCTACCCCCGACAGCACCCGGAGCACCCCCCGGTCCGCTTGAAATTCAAGCTCTCCTCCAGGCACTGCACCGTCCTGCTGCTCTTCTGGTCTTCCCTGGTGCAATGACATTCAGGAGAAGCAGCAGGAGACCTCTGCGCCATTGGTGTGGACAGGTAAAGAGGGGGCGAGAGCCAGGGCAGGGGGTGCAGGGTTGGACCAACGTTCAGATTTGGAGGAGAAGGCTTGGGATGTGATGGTTCGGAAATCTCATGGGAAACTTTGGCCCCTAAGTGGTGGAAATCGCACAAGGTCAGCTGATCCCACAGGGTTTTCAGTCCTATCCAAAGCAGGCTCCGTCCCCGCTCAGATCCAACCTGGAACCAGAACCACAGGTTGTATGAAGGGGCAACTTGGTGCCACCAGAATCAAACACTGTCTGAGACTGCAGGGTGGGAACTTGCTGCTTTGATTAACTGCATCCCCATAAAGTGGAGAGGAAATTAGCACTCAAGGGAGGAGTGGGGCATGGCTCCATCCCATAATACCCCTTATCCAGACTCCTCCACTATGGTGAGTCCGCTTCACTTCGGACTGTGGTGATAAGCCAAGGCCTAGGTGTCAGCTGAGAATTGACAAACTCATAGCTGGAAGCCCATTCACTTGTGTACTAGTATAGATCAAAGGGATTGTTAAATAGATACGAATGTATTTGGGGTTTTAAACCTCATGAAAACGAAGGGGAGGCTGCAGGCATTGTTTTCACTTAGCTGTATCCTGTAACAGCAAAGATTGACACTGTACCTCTGCACACTGTAACAGTGCTAATTCTTGTGCGTTGGAAGGCCAGGGGTCAGTGTGTGTGATGATCCGAGATCATCAAGGCCTGTACATGCGAACTCTCTGCCCTCAAAGAAAGAGCCCATGTGAGTAGTGACCCTGTCAGCTTTGGTTTCTGTGAGAAGAAGTTCTAAGACGGGTCAGAAGGGAAAATTCTTCATCTCTGGACTGTTTGGATTCTAACAGGGCAATTTTATAGGGACAGTCGTGATTTTTGGGTCTTTTACTTATATTGACTCATATTACCCCCCTCTCCTGTCCCGGGTTTTCACATTTGCTGAGCCACATCAGGAAAGCAGAGTGCTTAGAAGGGATCAGGTGACAGGGCATGAACAAGGCATTTGAACGTCTTTCTCAAAGGAAGTTTGGAAGAAGAGACCCTGGAGGGATGCTAAGGGGGGAAGGTAAAGGGATTGGAGGTGATAGCCCATAGGCCTAACTGGGCAATGGTTTTCCCATTCTGCGCTTGTGAAAAATGTTCCTGTCCGGGAGCAGGATGAAAAGTCAAACTCTTGACAATTTTCACCCACCAGCGAACCAAACATTTTTCCCATTCGGGTCCATCGAAACGTTTCCTTGCGATTTTCAACCTGCTTTTCTTTCTTCTCCCCTTCCCTTAGGCTGCAGCCGCTAACAGGTTTGGAACCAAAAAATCATTTTTGTCTCAAAATACTGAAACCTTCCTGTTCAGAAGGTTGGAATTTTTTTGCAAAAAAACCTTCCTGCAGTGAGAGATTTAAAGGAAGCCTGGGGGCCTGGGGTGGAAGCACGAAGCGGAATCTCCAAGCAAGGCTAGGCCTTTGGACTTCACGTTGGGAATTCATATAACTCCGAGGGTGTATATACGTTTTGGTTGCACCTAGAGGCCCTCAACTCTCAATGGCATTCCCTGCCCGTAGGAGTTTACAGCCTAAATACCCAAGACTCACGAAGAGAGAAACTGAGGCATGCATTGCGGGGACGTGACTGACCCAAGGTTAAGGAGCAGGGCAGTGGACAGAACTCGCATGTCCTAACACCTAGTTCAGTTCTTGCTGTGCTAAACCCGGCTGCCTCCCGGGGTCCAGAACGGGTCCGGTGCCCCGCTAAGACCTATGTTGCTATAATGGATGTCCCCAGGTTGTAACTAATCCTCGCCCAGCCAGGGCTGTAGGCCCAATGTCCTAAAACAATTCTGGCCGGTAGCTTATCCCCTCCCTCGCCCCGCAGAGGGGGTTCCAAAATGGTTCCACACTCCCTCACCATGGTGACCTCTTTACCTTACAGGGGGGGCACGGGCGGTCACCCACTGCCATCAGTGCGACGAGGCGGGGGAATAGTGCCCCCCAGGGACAGGGTGGGGGGCACAGCCTGCGACCGGTGCATGGCTCCACCCTCCTGCGTTGGGTAAGGATGGGCTGGCTACTCACCCGGGCAGGAGGCCGGGAGCCAGGCGCTGGAACAGCCCCCGTGCTCTCGATGACTCACGGTCCCCCAGGGCGGAGAATGAAATGAAATCCCACAAAAAAGGCCGGCCCAGTAATGGAAGACGAGCGCCCCTGGCAGGCTGGGCCCAGGGCCTGGCGTGGGCCGGTCGGCGGTAACCTCTCCTCCCCGCTGGCGTGCCGCTGAGGTGAGTTCTGCTGGCCCGAGCCTGGCGTAGGATCGGCTGGCTCAGGCCCTGGGCCTAGGAGACAGCAGCAGTTACCCGCACAGCCGGGGTGCGAACGGCCCTTCGAGCTGCTCCCGAAAACAGAGGCGCCGTCCGTAACTTTTCGGAGGGGCCCGCGTCGCCTCGGGGGCCTCTGCTGTGGGCTGCGATTTCCAGAGATTTGCGGATGGCGTCAGCTCCCTCCACGTCAGCTGCTTCACCGGCAAGCGCCGGAGGAAAATTTTGTTCGTCAGAGGCTCTGCGTGCGTCCGGCGTGATGTAGCAGGGGGGGGACAACGTCCCCTGACACCCCCCACGGGCCGAGTCCATCCCAAGCAACCGGAGGGTCCAGGGAGTCCACACGGAAGCAGCGAATCCTCCTCTAGGCCAATGAGATCTGGTACATTTCCCTGCGTCAATCCCGCCGAAGGGGAGTCCCCCCCGCCGCCACCCCCTATTCTCCCCCTCCCCCACCTCGTCCTACCTGCTTAACCCCCCCAATTTTTACAGTTGTGCTCAAAAAATAAATTAACCGAAATCAAGCACAAGGCCCCTCACTGGGGTTGAGTAACATAAATAGAAACGACCCAGCCCCACCCAAACCCGGGAGCTTTTTGTTCATGAAAGGCCCCCCCCCCCTTTAGGAGGGGCCAGTCCAAGGTCTCTGTTAAGCATTTTGTTCCCTTGCTCCATGCCCCCCCACCCCCCACCCTGGCATTTGTTTGTAGAAATGAGAAGACCCCCCCCCCCGAAAAAGAACACCCCCCCCCATGGTGTTTTGGAGTCTTCCCTGCTCCAGGTGATGGGCCGGAGCAGGGGGCGTAGGTGCCCGGTCCCCAGCGCCTGTTGGGCGTAACATCAGCCGGGCCTCCTGCTCTGGCCTGCAGGCGCCTTCAGCCGGGACAATGGGGCCTGGGCGCTGGCCGCGTCCCACGCGTCGTCCTCACGGTCCGGCTGGCACGGTGGCCCCTCAAACCGCCCCGCCCTGCCCCATCCGCTGCCTCGGCTCCTGGTCCCACCTGGCAGCTCCTTCTCCCTCCTCCCGGCCTGGAGGCTGGGGCCAGGTGGGGCCTGGGTGCCTAGAGCCAAGGGGGTCCGGGAAGAAGGGGGAGCGAGGGGGGCTCAGAACCCGGTGCTCTCCGAGCTGCTGCAGCTGTTGTAGCTGGGGCTGGGGCTGGGGGAGCGGCTCTGGGGGCTCCGAGTCCGACTCCGGCTGGTGCTGTAGCTGCCGTAGCTCCGGCTCCGGCTCCGGCTGTAGGAGTAGCTGCTCAGGGAGCTGGAGGAGGAAGGGCTGGGTCGGTAGTAGGGGATCGGGCGCTTGCGGGCACTGCAAACGAAAGGGAAACTGAGTCAGGGCCAGGCCAGAGAGCGCACGGGGTTCGGGCTTTGGCTTGAGCACAGAGGGGGAAGCTGAGAGGAGGGGGGGGCTCTGGTTTAGTGCCCGCTGAGTCCCCCAAATTTCCCCATCTCCCCAAATTTAGCTTCAGATCTGGCTCCAAATGTAGCAGAATTTCATGGCCTGTCTCCAGAGCAGCTGGTAGGGGACAAGAAGGGCCAGGGCCCATGGCTGGAGAGGGCCTTGCAGAGGCAGGAGCTGCCTGCTGTGTTCATCTTCTCCAAGCCATCGCCTCGCCAAGCCCCCCAGCTGCCCCCCCCCAGTGCCCAAGTCGTGACCCCTGGGGTTAGTCCAGGATTAGGCAGCTAGAACAGAGCAGGAAGAAGGTTAATGTGTTTTTTCCCCGACACCAAAGAGTTAAAGCTGCTGAAAAACAGAAGTTAGGCATTAGTGGGGTGTGGGGGGGAAGCCAGGGGCGGGGAGGGCTGAGCTGCTGCAGCTAAGTCCTGGGCGGTGCGGGTGGGGTGTAGAACAAACCTGCCCTTGGTTCTCTCCACCCTGCCCAGAGGGGAGGGTCAGCTGGTAAAGTCTCTCCCTGCCCCCCCCCCATTCAATATACCAGAGGCTGTGGGGCCAGGGCTTGTGGGATCTGTGACCTGCAAAACTTCCCCCATGGATCCTAAGGCCCCATAGCGTCCCCCCTGGAACCACAAACTCTCCCCTGCCAGACACTGCTAGGCTGCTCTGTCCTGGACTTCCCCGCGGGCCACCAGGTGCCTTTCTCCGGGGGTCCCCAAAACCTGCCCCATGGGCCCTAGCCCCGCCCCCACTTCCTGCCCCATGAGTCTTCAGGCCTTCCTCAGCTGGCCTCCCCCTTCAGCCTGCCACACGCGGCCCCTCAGCCCTGGCTCGCCCCACCTGGAGAGGGCAGCTCTGGTGGGAGGGGCTCAGGGCGTTAGCCCCTCAGTCCCCCAGCTGCAAGGCTCAGGCCAGTGGACCCCCCCCCCAGCAGTCCCCGGCTGCCCCCCTTGCCCCCTGGAACCCCGCCCGCCCCGGTGAGTGGTGTTAGTGGGAGCGACAGAGCGCGACAGACGCCACAGACACGGCTTCGCGCTGAAGGCCTCACACTGCGAATTCAGGGAGGCCGTGGTAACCGGGCCCGCGGCGACGCTCTCCGAGAGGAACCTTGAGCCGGGCTGGAAAAGGAGAGGCTGGCATCAGTCGTGGAGGGCGAGGAACAGGTCAGACAAACACCCGGGACTCAGCTGCAAACGGGGCCGCTCCAGGCACCTGCTGAATCTTCCCGGAGGCTGGGGAGGGCTTGGTACTCACCCCCCATCCCCAGTCACCCTATTACTGCAGTATGTGGGCACCTCGCCGGCACTGCGGCAGCGCTGTGAGGCAGGCCCAGGCGGTTAGCCCCCATTTGTATGGAAGGGAAACTGAGGCACAGCGCGGCGACATGACTTGTCCCAGGTTCCACGGCAACCCTGGGGGCAGAGCAGGGAACTGAGCGCAGGGCTCCCAAACCCTAGGCTCATGCGCTAACCCTTGGATCATCCCCACAATCCCCCACAAATCCCCATAGTCCCCATGAAATTAGCTTTAAAAAAATCACAGTAAATGTCAGGGGCTGTTTAGTTGCTGCCTGGGTTTTATGCTTTTGGGGAGGGAGCGGGGGGGGGGGGGGCATAGTTTCAGGCTTTGTCCCACCACCAAGGCTAGGAGCTTCCTTTTCTTAAAAAAAAAAAAAAATGAAAGCTGAGCTTCTCTGTAATCACAGGACTCCAGCAGCTGGGGATTTAAGAGAAACACCCAGCGCTGCGAGACTGGTAATAAAATCATGCGGCTGGGCAAGGCTGCACCAGGGCTGGAATCCACTCACACTGTGATGATCCTACCCGCCCATGTCGTGCCACGTGGGAGGGACGGGAGGGGCACAGTAGGGCACGTGTCCCAGGCCTGACGCCATTACAGCCCAGAGCGCCAGTGCAGAGGGGATCCCAGGACGCTGGAGCATCCCCAAATCCCTGGGAACTGAAAACACAGCGCTTTTTTTATGGGGAGCGACCTCTGTTCTCGTCTCCCGGCCAGGCCCTGCGGGCCTCACCCACTGAGACATCAACCCATCCGGCAAACTCCCTTCACGGCGGAACCCCCCCGTTAGATCCGAAAGGCAGCGTCAAGACAATGGACGGGGGACCAAGGTGAGCTTGGTACAGGGCCGTACCCGTGAGCCATGGCACCGCGTGCACGGCAGTAACACGGATTATCACACGCTCGTGCACTAAAGCAAGTTACCGATCGTTACCGATGGGGCCCCCCTGCAACACGGCCTCTCTTTTGCAGGAACCACTAGCCTTGCTTCATCGCTGCCCCTGCAAACCCTCACCTGCGTGACTTCCAGCCAGGGCCCGTGTGCCCGGGATGGCATCGGGTGCGATAAAGAGATGGGGGCCAAGCTTCCTACTGCTGCAAACGAGCAAAAACTCCTGTGGCTTCAGTGGTGTTTTGCCCATTTACATCAGCAGGGAATCCGGCCCATAATAAGGCAGGACTGCACTACACTAGTGCAGCAAAGCCACGTGAGTTACGGGGGGGTCAAACACACCAGCATTTCACACCCTCGTGTATTGCACGGGCTTCCTAGACAGAAAAGCCATCAGCAAAACCTTTAGGTCATTGCACTGGTACTCATTTTCCTCTCCTCTCCGCCTCTTAAGTCTAACTGTCACGGGCACGTTAGTGCTACAATTCTCACCGCGTGACCCAAGGCCGCTTTTCCATAAACCCGGCTGTCCAAAGTTTAAGGCCCACAATGGACAGTAGCTGGAAACAAACAGGTTAGAAAAGGGAAATCTCAATTGGAGTGTCTAGCTCGGAACCAGATTCGCGACTTTCAGACCGGGTCTGGCCTCAGGCTAACTATTGCCCACGCTGGGACTTAGGACCGGGATCCGTCTAACGTCAAAGAGGGGGAGATTCTGGATTTAGAGCGCTGGAGAGAAACAGATGGGGGGCAGGAGCTTTTGCTTTACAAGATAAATAAACTGTTAAGTAAGTAAATACATATTTTCTTGCATTATTTTGAAGGAGCTTAGAAGCTTGTAATGTTGGTATCTATCTATCTACGCGGCCCACGGTTCGCCACGGGGGCCTTGTCCAGACTGGGGTTTGGACAGTGCTAGCTAACACATGTTGTTAGCCTAGTGTAGACACGGCAGTGTACCTTTAACACTTGGGAAATGCATTGAATTAACTCTCTCTTTGCTGACCAGCAGCAGCAACCTGGATTCTGTTTTTGCAGGGGAGCAGAGAGGGTTTTTTTTGGGTGGACACCGGGGGTTTGAGGCGACCCGTGAATGAGTAAAACCCCTGAGCTGAGCCAAAGCAGGGCCCCCGGTGCTGGGAGAGCTACCTTGTAATTCTTCTGGGCTCCATGAAGCTGGGAGAGTCGCGCCTCCTCTTCCTGATCGGGGAATAGCTTCTGGAGCGGCGCCTGGCCCGGGCCGGGTCTGTGTCGCTGTGCCGTGTTCGGGGCTCGTTGTCTTTCTCTCTGGATCCAAACCACACACGTTAGCTGGGTCGGCCTGCACCGCGGTGTGGACGCGTGTCCGCTACAGGCCTAGACCTACGCCCTGTGTGAGCTGTGGCTGTGTGAGTCCACACTGACTTGCGTAGACACTAGGGCGGGACAAAAGGCCACCCCACGTTAGCGGAGGTTACAGCTGTGACCACACATGGGTAACAGAAAAGTTGTGGCTGGAACAGGTGTATTCGGTGCAGGACTCTGACTGCTTTCCTTTGACTGGCCCACGAGGCGGGGCTTCCGCCTGTGTGTATCCACACCCGGACACGTGGACAGGCTGGCTGCAATGGGACCAGCCCTGGGGACCACGCTACTGCAGAACGGGGCAGCATCTCCTTGGAGCTGGTCACACTTGGGTGCCCCTGGTTGCCCTCAGATCTTTGGGTGAAATTCACCTCCCCCTTGCCCCGATCTGTGCGGTTTGGGCACCGAGCCTCTTTGAGAGGCTGGTGTCTCGCTCCCGGCCCTCCTTAGCCCAGACACTGGGCTCGCCCGGGAGGCTGGAGCTGATAACCCCTTGAGGACGTTCCCAGGGAAGGACGCGGTTGCCTTCACCTGGGTCTGACAGAGAGTGTGGCCCTTCTGGCACATTTATTTACTCAGGTCTCTCCTGATTGGTTGGGTTGGTGTGTAAGGCACTCAGGCCTCTTCTGATTGGTTAGGTGGGTGTGCAAGGCACTCAGGCCTCCCCTGATTGGATGGATTAGTGTGCAAGGCACTCAGGCCTCTCCTGATTGGATGGGCTGGTGTGCCAGGCACATGTCCCCACGTGTGTCCTTGTGCGTGTGTGTGAACACTGTCTGTGTGCAGATCTGTGCCCTCGTGTCTGCTGGCATCCTGTCCTAGGCCTTTGCCAGTGTGTCTCTGTGCCCTGCACGTGAGTGGCGGTGGGGTTTGCCCTGCCGGGGCCTTACCTGCTCGCGTTTTTTTTCTGCGACGGAGACTGGCTCTGGCTCCGGCTCCGCGCTGCTCTCTTCTCCCGGGAGCGCGACCGGGATTTGGACGGGGAGCCGCTGGAGCTCCAGGAGCTGCTCCGGGACAGGCTCTTCCGCCTCTCCGAGTTGTGCCTGGAGTGCTTGACCGGGGACTGGGAGCAACTGTTTGGCCTGCCCCGGTGGTGTCTGCCCTTCACCCTGCAAGACCATTGGATCAGACAGTCAGTCGCTAGGTCACCCGCTGACCTCCACCACGTTTCCAAGGCGACAGGAATACCCCACCCCACTTCCTGTTGAAGCCCTTGAGAACAATGTGGCGTGGGCACCCAGGAGCAACACAAGTTAGGGCCTGATTTCCAGAAGTGCTGGGCACCCATTACACTAAATGACATCAGTGGGACCCTTGGGTGCTCTGAAAATCAGGCTATGAACATTCAGTGACCCCTGCACAACTGTGTCTATTAAGGTGCCCATCAATGACTAATGTAGGGATAATCAGCATTCCATTATTTAGTAGAATGGCTGATTCTGCTGCCAAGGCACTCCGTATACCTGACATAATTAACCTGTGGAACTCACTGCCACAAGATAATACTTAAGCCACCTTTAGCAGGATACCAAAAAGTCTGAGCCAGTCATATGATTAATAGGGACCTCAACCGTTCCATTAGATGTGACAAATATTTGTGACAGGGATGGAAATCCTCATGCTTCAGGGCCTAAGCCAACCACTCACTTTCAGGGGTCAGGAAGAAACTTCCCCAAGGAGCAGATTATTTCACAACTGTCCACTGGGGCTGGGGGGGTGGGGGGGGACGTTATAGCACCTTCTTCTGAAGCATGCGGCACCAGCCACTGTAAGGACCCAGGACTGTATGTCTCAATGCTCCCATACAGCCTGGAGATACCTGTCTTCCTTGGGAAACCGAGGCTACAGTGGGTTTGGGTTGCCGTGCGTAGCCTCTGATCCTGATTCTCAGGGGACGGCCGTGTGCGCCACAAGAAGACCAGAAGAGAATAAGCCGGAAGCAGCTTTTCTCCTTTGGGCGCGTTTCCCTGGAATGTGCCCACCTGAAACCGGCACCTCTAGACCCGGCCCTGCTCCGATTCCATTTCCAATCTATGGACAGGGCAGATAAGGGAGGGCAGGCGGGGCGGGGGAGGGAGGGGCGCTCTCTGGGCCAGTAAATCCTGTGCAACAAAAGCCCGCTAGCCAGCCTACATCTCCCCTTCCTTAATGCTCCCACCCAGTCGGAGCAATCCGGGGGGCGAACGCCCTTTGGAGCCGTGTCGTCTGCGCTCACAGCTCCCCCTTGGACGCTCCTCCGCCTAGCGGGTGGATGATGGATCCCTGCAAGCCAGTCCCTCCAGCCGCTGCTGAACGGGTCGCTCTCTGTCACAGCCCCCCTCCCCATGGCATCTCCGCCTCTCGCCCACTTGAATGTCTTTACCCGACTCCTGCCAGACACCCCCGGGCGCGCAGGGAGTTTATGGCGGGGCAGGGATTTGAACCCAGCGTTCCGGGGTGAAACGCCGGTCGACCCCACTGGGAGAGGATCAAGGTCCCCGGGGCCCCTCCCTTCACGGCCCCCCAACTCTTACTTTTTAAAGTGCGCCCCGTGGTTCTTCTCCGCTCCCCGCGCGGCCGGGTAGGGGGGCGAGTCGGCCGACCCCTCCGAATCGCTGCTGTAGTCGGTGTGGCTGAGTGAGTGGGCCGAGGCCTTGGCCTTGCTCCTCCCCTTGTGTTTGTGCACCGACGCGGACCGGGAGCGGCGTCGGTGGAGGTACTTGTCCCCTCCAGAGCAAGGGCTTCTGGGGCCGCGTCTGCCGCCCTTGGAGCAGGGGGATGGGACGTGCCCCCGGGGAGAAGGGGATGCCGAGTCCAGCCTCTGCTGGGAAGAAAGAACACAGGGGTGGGGAGGAAAGAAGAGAAGAAAGAAGGGGAGAGAGGTCTTTAAAGGGGAACCCCAAGCCCGGCGTGCAATTCACAACGTCAACGCACATTGCATAAGGCAGGCTACACAGAACTCTACTCTGAATCTGCCCTCCTGCTCAGCCTTTCGACCTCAACAACGCAGCCCATGCAACTTTCCGCATGCAAACCACAAAAGAAATCCAGAAATCAAAAAACGGGGAGGAGGGAGGGAGACTTCAAATGAAAAACCAGCGGAGATGGAGGTTAAAAAAAAACCCCAAATAAAGGGTGGGGCAACACCAAACAAACTGAAAAATAAAAATAAAAGAAGAGCAAGGTTGGAGGGGAGGGGAATAAATTGGATGTAATGAGGAAAAACCAAAGCAAACCGGGATGTAGGAGGAACAGGGCCCGGTGGGCAGGAGGGTCTTTTATAAGGTGTTTGGGTTGGATCAAACCAAAGGGTGAGGAAGACAGCACAGAAAGATGGTGAGGGGTGGGGGCCGGGGAAAACAAAGTCTAAAAAAACAAAAAGGAGGAAGAGAAACATGAACTAAAAGAAAAGAAAAAAAGAAAAGAAAACTCCACCAATGTCATCATTACTGAAATAAACGAAGGTTTCTCAACTCTTCCTGGGAAACTGGTTTTATCTGGGACTGCAGAGCCCTGCTGAGTTTTCATCAGCGCTCTACCCGGACTCCTGCTTCCTTTTTGTTAAATTCTGATTATTATTTTTTTTAAGTCCCTCTTGGTTAACATCCACTTACCAAAAAAGTGGCATTTCCTCCTTTAGTAGGTAAGGTGTGAAGAGAAGGGAAAAGCGGGGCAATATAAGTGCATCATTAGATTCACAAAAATGCAAGAGAGAACGAGAGAGAGAGAGAGAGAGAAAGAAAGAGAAATAAAACGAAACAACTCACTTCTCCTAGGCCCCGGAAACATCAACCGTGTGAGAAACCAACTCTAACTGGGTTTGCATTTGCATCAGCTCTGCTTTGTTTGGGAAGCAAAGTTCAGCGGAGAAGCACCTTTTTGTGTTGGTTGGCTGGACTGGCTTTTACTTAAAAAATGGGGTTCAATTTTTCACCCAGTGCCCTGCTATGGAGGCCTTCAATAGCATAGGAGCGGCCTGCCGGATCCAGCAAAGGCCTATAAGGAATTCTCAGGGACGCTCCTTAGAGGGGGGGAATGAAGTCCCATGGTGTGATGGGAGCGGAGCAGTGGGGAAATGGTACCAGCAAGGTTTTTTTGCCAATGGTGATATTCCAGAATCTAACCAACGGCCCATGGGGTACAACAGAGGCCTATGAGAAAGCAGCACAATTTGACATTGACTCTAGACTGTGAGATGGTTTGAACCTGCGTGTTGGCTCGAATCCCATCTGGCATGGAATTACTGTGGCGTGGAAATAGACACACAGATTTGCACACAGAGAGCGAACGCCTGGGGCCCCGCAGGACGGCAGCAAAGCGGAGAGGGGGAACCGAGACACTTTGTCCCTGGATTTGAAATCAGCGTAAGTGAAGACACCCCCTGGTGACTGAGCTGCACTGCTGGACAGTGACGGACAGCTCAGCTAGCCTATGGCTACAAAACTCTGTGTGATCTGCCTAGTGCATCCCGATAAACAAAGTGATTCAACAAACTGTGTGTTGTTCTCCTGCCGTGGGCGTCAGGGCATCTCTGCCCAATGGGTTCGCTTGTCTCTAAGGCTCTAGTGACCAAGTCATACCCCTTTGGGGGATGTCAGCATTATTGGCCCCGTTCCACAGATGGGGAAACCGAGGCACCGCGCCGTTATGCTCACCCCCCTAGACCACACGACATGAGTGGCCGGCTCTTGGGCTTCTATTTTACCCTCTGCCCATTTGTACTACCCCATGGAAGCGGGTGATATACTGATAGTGGAAACAGCAACGGTTCCTTCTAATGATTGTCAGTGCGAAGTGCCCCGGGAATCACAGATATACACTATATTAAGTCACACAAATGTTGGTATGTTTCACTAGCGTGTATCTTAACCCCACCCCCAAATACAGGTTATATATAGGCCTTAAGGCTGATACTGCGCCAAGGGGAATAAGAGAAACCATGGGCCATTAAAGCCAATGGAAAGGCTCCCACGGATGTCAGTGGGTTTCGGATCAGGCTGTACGAGGCTGAGTATTTCCAGATCTAGCCTGGTTCCTATGAGCAGCGACAAGCCATTGCAAAGAGTTTCTGAGCTAATAAGCCAGGACACAAAAAAGGGGTCCTAAGTTTACCCTTAACTGTGCCCCACTCTCACGTGCTTTTCACCTTTACTGGATTTTTACCTCCCTGTTGAAATAATGCTCTCTACCGAGTCACACCTGCTAACACCATTATTTGAGTCACACGTCTTACTTTCATTCTCACCAGGGCCGCTTGCCACACATCCTTACAGTTCACGCTGCTGTTTATCCTTTGCTCTGCTGGGGGGTGGACTAGAGGGCCGACAGGAATAACGGAGCCGTTTCCCCGGCTGGATTCAGACCTGCACTTACCAAGTGTACTTTAATTCTGATCTGGAACACCGCCTGCGGATCTGGCAGCTCTGCCAGGCACCTCACATATTCCAGCCCTGGGACTCCACACTGGCCATAGTATCGTGTCCTAGGACAATCCTAGTCTGGGCTCAGCAGAGATTGCCAGCCGTGGCGAACAGATAAGGGGCGGTTGGTTGCTGGCTAGATCTTAGCCCGAGAGTGAAAAGTTCATCGCCTGGGCAGAACCCAGGACACCCACTCCCCTCCCAGCTCAGATTCTCCTGGGTTTTGTAACATCCCCCATCCCCGTGATGCATCCTCCCTCGCCCCCCAGCTCCAGCGTCACGGCCCAGGGAGGCTTGGGCCTGCGTTCCCACCTTGCGTCTACACCTGAGGATCTCCCCTGCGTCCCACACCCCGGGGACCCTGACCTGATCTCACGTCCTGGGGGGGTCCCTGTCCGAGGAGTTTCCCTGGCATCTCAGCACCTTCGGACAAAACGAACAGGAATAAGAGTCATAGGTGATCAAAGCGGCAAGCAAGAGCTCTGAACGAAGCGACTGGCAAGTGGCCGGCGTGGAGACCTGTACTAATCCCGGGGGAAGAACACACCCATGATCCTTGCTCAGGCGTCTGAGCGAACCTGTCCTGCGCAGGTGGAGAACGCGTGCAATTCTTACAGGACTGCGCCCCATTTGGCACTGTTCAGATTTGTGACGGTAATGAACTGATGGACCAGTTTTCCAAGGTGGAGTCTCCATCACGGATGATTTTTGAATCCAGATGGGATGGTTTTCTAACAGCTCTGCTCTAGGAATTAATTGGGGGCAGGTCTCTGTGCTGTAAAGGGTGGGGGGCAGGCTAGGGGATCATAACGGTCCCTTCTGGCCTTAGCAGCTATAAATCAACACCCCCGTCACAACCACCACCAACTCCCCCCGACGGGAGAGGCTACAGGTGAACCCAGCTCACCCAAAGCAGAGAGGTGAGGTCACCTGCTTCCACATCTGGGTGGCCAAATTGGCACGAAGGTCCCGATTTCCAAGGGTGTTTAGGAGTCGCTTTGCTCAGCACCTCTGCGCCTAAGTGATTTGGGAGCCCACGGCCCAGATTTTTAAAGGGATTTGGGTGCCTCATTCCGACTGAAATGAGACTTGGGCACCCACGTCACTGCTGGCCATGAAACGCTGAGGCAGTTAGGTGTTGCCCCACCCCAACGCCTGCCAGAAGCTGGGGGCTTTGCGGATCTGGGCCGTAGCTCTGTGCTGTAGATTTAGTTCTGATCTGAGGACCCGCAGGCTCCATCCTCTCCCCGTTCAAGTCAATGAGAAAACTCCTGGTGATTTCAAGGAGCTTTGGGTCTGCACCCAACTGCCCAGCGGGGTGACTTGATTAAGATGCCCGTGTACAATAACAGGACGGTGCCTGGGTGGGTTGGGATCGGGCAATTTCTGCATGCGCGGCCTGGCCCCCTGGAGGATTGAACTCACAACCCTGGGGAAGATACGCGGGTTGGCGCTGAAAGTCACCCCTAGCTTTAAAAGGTGCCGGGATGTGGCCGGGCTCCTTTAATAAGTTGCCATGGGGACGAACTCCCCCAGGTTGGGCGGACGGTCTCCCCCGCTTCAGGCGACGGAGTACAACCTACACCGCAATTACACCCGGTGAAACCGTGCCCAGTAACGGTGTGCTGGCTGGGAAGACACAGTCCACTTCAGTTCTCCTTCTTACATGCTCGCCCATGATTCTGCAGCCCAGGCCAGTTACACTGAAATGGACCATGTGCTAATTTCGGTGCTTTTAACCCCTTACCGACACAGGGAATCTGCAGTGTCTGCTCGCTGAGCTCTAGCTACTCTCCAGACCTACCCCCGTCTCGCTGTCTATATCGGTTTCTTCTCTATCTCAGCGGGCACCAGGAGTGAACCGTCCTCAAATACTTGGTCGGGAATAAAAGCAAAACTGACCGACATTAACATTCAACTGCAGCCGCTCAAGGCCAACAGTGAGCAGGCTCCACTGGTGAGGAGAAGGATGATTTTAAATGGACAATGTCTTGCGGGGCTGTAGGGGGACCAGACAGCACGGGTGAAAACTCAGGACAGGGGATGGGGGGGGGGGAGGGTAATAGGAGCCTATATAAGAAAAAGACTAAAAAATCGGGGCTCTCCCTATAAAATCGGGACCTCTGGTCACCCCAGAGCTGGGAGGAGATCGACTCCCTCTCCCCAGGGCTAGACCCCAGTCCGGCAGACGCCTCTTCCCAGCAGCAGTGGTGCCTACTAGGCGGTGAACGAAAGTCACCCTTGTGCATCAATGCAGCACAAGGCCCGTGCACCCCTTACACCCCCTTAACCTCGAATTTGAAGGCCTCGCGCTGAGCTAGCATGGCCCAACGAACCCCTTGAAGCTGTACGTAGGGACCTGGCTTATTCCCATAGCAGGGAAGGGGAGTTCTAGGAGGCCTAGGCGTGTGTCTTTGAAAAACGTCCTCCCCGCTCTCGCTTGATCAGTCCCCAAATTCACAACATGCTCTCCGGTCTCCATTCAGCAAACACGGGCATCAGCGTCAATAGGACCTAAGCAGGTGCTTAAAGTTACGTATGTGTTTAAGTGTTTTTCCATATAGGGATGATTTGCTGAATCAACACCCAGTCCAACCAAAATTGCTTCTTAGTCTGAGCCAGACATCACAAATGCAACAAGAGGCTGATTAGAAGAGGATAAAAAGGAGACCGTCTCTCTATTGTCTCTCCCCTCCCACTTAACGACCTAATGGACTAAACTTCCAATAACCCGAGAAATAAACAGGCTGGAATAATCATTAGAATCACCGTCCTTTTGTGTTTTGATTTGTCTCTATTTGTCATTAAGTTTGTTTGTCTCATTACCCAGCCCCTAAAAAAATCACAGAGGAAATCAAATCGACTAGACAGAATTATACCATTTATGGAAACAAACACAAAGTCGGAGGGCTAAAACACACAGAAATGCATTCTAACAACGGAACAAGAAAAGGGGCAGGGAGGAAAGGAAAGAAAGAAAGAAAAATTATATGGACAGGGAAAAAAGTGAAAGAAAAGCATGGCTTTGTAGCTAACTGGGAAAAATAATACAAGTTCAAAAATTATACAGAGCCACCAAAAAGAGACAAAATGAAAGAGAAAAAGAGAGAAGAGAGAGAGAGAGAGAAAATAACATTAAATTAAGCTACGGTTCTTTTCAACAGGCTCATCTGCAGAAGTGAACGTGCAGAGGCGGACAAAATACCTACCTTCTGCTTTGTCAGTGACAGGAATGCAATAATAAAAAAGAAAACAATAAACCCCACATTTGGAGTGCAGAATGGGAAAAAGACAATGACGCTTTAGTAATGTGATCTATACCCCTTCGTGATCAAGGTAGCTTGCTCTGAGCTGGTTTGGCTTGCTGGCATGGGTCTGGTTTTTACGTATCGTGTTCAGCGGGCGAACGAGGCAGCCGGATTGGGGGTTTGTTGGGTGGGTTAACCAGCCTTCTTAAATAGCAGCACTTCTGATCTGTTTTGAAGTCTCTAGGTACCATCACAAAGTCCCAAAGAGCATGCAAGTAAAGCAACGGATGAAGGCAGAACATGACAAGGTTTAGGGGTTGTTTGGGCACCGGGGTAGGCTAGGAGCGGCCCACAGAAAGAAAAGAGAGAGAGAGAGACAGAGGAAAAGAGAGAAAGAGAGGGAAGGGAAGGGAAGCCAGTTGGAGTGAAAGGATGGGATGAAAACGTGAATGGTCCATTTAAAAGGGAAGTCAACTCCACCTGAACATTGACAATACTGTTTGCTGCTCCCCGACTAGCCAATACTCCTCCCAGGCTAATTTCCGGGGTGGGGTTTGGTGCATACCGCACTCAGTCAATACACCCCCCATTTCCAAACTCCCTGGCTGTTCTCTAGGGGATGAAGGACGAGCTGTACTGCCTGGGGGATGATGGAGTAGCAGCCTGTGTCAAGCCCCACTCCACCAAAGCACGCAGTGCGGCCAACTCTGGGGATGTTACCCCCAGGCTTACGCTCTTGGCTGGGGAGGGGTTTAAAGCTCCCAGAGTCGCAAACCTATGAGACACTCAGCTGTCAGGGGCTAGCCCCTGTGACTGGGGGGCAAAGCTTGAAAGCGACTTGAATTTATTTCCATCCTACGCTTGGCTCAATGGCTCTCAGCACCCCCCCCCCTACAAATTGTTCCAGCACCAAGGCAGAAACCATCTTTTCGTTCTGAATTTGTACAGTGCCTAGCACAGTCGGGTTCTGGTCCCTGACTATGGTTCCAGGTGCTACAAATAAATACATAACAAGACTGATACTTCCCTCTGGTTACTGACTCTTGTGCCTGGAGATCAGAGGGAAAAGGTCATAGAGGTGGGTTTTGGGGGGAAGGGGTTAGATTTGGAATTTGGGAATAAGCCCAGCGACTTTTCTTATCTGCACAGTTATCTTCCCTTTTAAATTCTCTGTTCAAAATATAGAGATGTTCAACGGTTGTCACTATTAAGATCACACGGCTGCTTTATTTTTTCCTTTCTCCACATTAACACACAGCAAAGCAAACGAAAAATATTCTAGGACGACACGACGACGACAGGAAAAGAAATAGAGAAATATAGAGTTTGCATTTCTGTACGTCACGAAGGGAAAATAAATCAATGAGTTTTAAAAAAAGGAAACTAAACAAGGAAAAAGCACGTTCAGTCGCCCTCCCCCCATTAGCCCTGCTGCTGCGTAAGAAATGGAATTGTATATTACCGTTTTCAAACGGGAGGCTAAAGAAAAACACAGATGGGATTAAAAAGAAAACAAACCAAAGAGAGAGAGAGAGAGAAAGAGAGAGAGAGAGAGAGTTGTCGGAGAAAAGCACCGCCAGCGCTTGTTAACAAAAGGAACTCGTGTTTATTCGGCTGTGACTCTGATATGATGGGGCAGCAAGGAAGGGACACAGACCACAGGCTCTTTTTGGTAATCTCCGCCTTGTTATCCAAAGGACACGCTTGCTAAATCCACACGGGACCTTTGATCCGGGGGGGCGGTTGGGATTTCAGGGAAGGGTTCACAAAGACCAAGGACAATCGATAAATCACCGTGGGTTTGTGAAGGGGGGGGGGGGGTGCTTGTGAGGTGGGAAGCAGAATCATAATAAAAATAAACCATATTAAAAAAACCACCCCACCCTAGAGAGGAAATCAAAGAGCCGCTAGAGGGACTGGACCGAAATCTCTGGCTGGGGCAATATGATTGTTGGCGGGAATTCGCCTCAAAGGCAGTGGGGATTGGAGGGAGGGAAGGAAAGGAAGGGGAATATGAACATGTAACATTTGATTGCCAAAATATACCAGAGCCATAGGACTGGATTTGCTTAAGGCTACACAATCAGATCTCCCAAGCCCACCTGATCACATCCTGATGGTAGATCAATCCCCATCTCGTTCCACTCTGTCCCAAGGCCCAACCAAGTCAATGCAGAGACACCCGCTGCCTTCGATCGACTTTGGATCAGGCAGCATCCTGATACAGGAGGCAAAACAGGAGGTCTCCGGTGCAAAGTGTGGGTGAGGGTTGTGAAAATCTGGACTCTCCTCCGGGAAGGAAATTCTGTTTTCCAGCCTGCTCTCGGGAATGCGTTCAAAGCTTGTGAGGTGCCCAGGCACTATGGTACCAAGGGTCAAAGAAGGGCCTGAGATAGAGGCAAATCCTAGTATGGCTGGTCCTCCTGGAAGTACACTAGGAACGGGTCAGTGGCCCGTATGAAGGCACAGTCCTGTATTCTGCACCGTTAGCTCCGAGGATCATAGTGGCATGGGCCATTAGCATCAGACATTGGCATGGGGCCTCCGTCAAAAGTGGGCTCAGGATGAGTTCAGAGCTCCATCCTGCCTGGTGCTGAGCACTCCACCTCCGATCCGTCGGAGCAGGAGCACAGTCCCATGGGAGTCATGGCAGGTCTGAGCTCTGGGGGCAACTTCTGCCGTGAAACCCCCCCCCCCGCCCCCCGACCACATGAAAGTGGGGTCAGCCCTCAACCTCAGCCCAGGTTCCCCACCAGGTCTAGTTCTGAGTGAGCAGGGCCTGGCGTAGGCTCCTGGGGGACTCAGCCTCTCGCATGGCCTCAGCGTGACCCAGGAGAAGCTCTGTAGCTTCCCCCCAGCCCTGGACTTTTTCAGGCTCCCAGGAGTTGAGCGCCACACAGAGTGAAACCAAGGTTTCCTACCAACACTGGGCCCCGTGGCTCTTGGGAAAGGCCCGGATGAGGAAGGGGGCGGTAGTCAAAGTGGGCCCAAAGCCCCTAGACGCAAGGGGAACAGCCAACACCCCTCCGTCCCCTGCTCACGCACAAGGACAGAGGTTAGCGGCTAGGCCGCAGTCACTCCATTGATGTCCATGGAGTAAGGGCAGCAGGATCCGAGAGGGGTGGGCGCTGGTGGAGGATCCCAGCGGAGGTGAGATGAGGTCTCCCACCGCAGCGAGCTCCCAGACTCTACCGCCGCTGGGCTCCTTCCTAAGAGGGCTTCCATACTTTCACCCCCTGTATCAGAGATGCTGCTACCCCTGGGCTGGCGAATCGGAAGCGCCGCGCAGGGCGGAAGAGGGCACTGAACGCTCTGCCCCTCCTCGGTGCCCTGGGGAGGAGTCCGTGTGGAGGGGGAGGGGGCAGCCGGAAAAGCCCCGCTACCCTCCGGGGCGTTTATTGGGAAATCTTGAGGTGAACCGTGAAATAAACCCCATTAAAGCGCTTCCTGCTCCCACCCACGCCAGACATGTCCAGTCTCCCAGCAGTGCCGGGCGCAGGTCAATGGTGAGGAGGAGGGTAGATGGTGAGGGAGCGGGGGGGGAGGGCAGGGAGGGGGCGAACCGGGGTAACAGAAGAGCATACGTACATCCTGCGGCTTGTCGCCCGGCGCGCCGTGGCCGTGCCGGCCGTTCTGGTGCGGCGTGCCCGAGCGGCTGTGCCGGGTGCGAGGGGACGAGGGGCTGCGGCTGGAGCGGAGGCTGCTGGGCTTGTGTCCGTCCTCTCTGTGCTTGGGGGTGAGTCTGCGGGGGGAGGGGGAAAGCAGAGGGCAGCTGGGGGGAGGGGCAGGCTGGCGGGCATCTCCCTGACCAGCATTATACACGGTCACTGACGGGGCTGCCCACGCGGTGCCCCCTGCCGGCCATGCATGGCGCTGCAGGGGGTCCCTGCCTCAGTTTCCCCCTCCAACACGGGCCCCGCTCCGCTGCCTTGCCACACAGGCTGGAGGTGGTGCCCTGTGGCCAAGTCACTCGCTAAACCGCTCCCAGGGTAACTAAAGGCCAAACAAACAAAAGGTTCTTCCACCCACTTGGGCCTCTCGTCAGCCCGGCCCCTGTGGGCTCAGCCCCGGCCCTCTGGGCTCCCTTCCAGTCCCTCTGCGCTGGGACAGAGCCCCAACTCTCGCCTGCTTCTCTGGAGCCCTTCCAGACCCCGCTTCAGGGCCTGCCACAGCAGCCCCCATACTCCCTGCGGTTCCTCCCCAAACTGAGCCCTTTGCCCTTTTAAAGCCCAGGTGTTTACCAGGCTGTCACATGACCCCATTGGCCCCGCCCCCTCCAGCTGAGAGGGGTGGAGTTTTCCCCCCTACTCCCCCCCTCCGAGATCCAGGACGGACCAAGGTTCCTCGGGGGCCCAGCTCACCTGCCGGGCGATTTGGAGTGGCTGTAATCGGACGAGAGCGACGCGCTGGGGGAGCTGCAGCTGCTGTGCCGGTGGCACCGGCGGGCTGGGGAGTTGCTGGGGGACCTGCGAGGGAGAGGAGGAGGAGGGTGAAGGACCCCGGCCAGCCAGCCAGGCCCTGCTCCCACCCGGCTCCTCGGAAACCTCACCTCTTTCGCTCTTTGGTTTTCTCTTTCCTTTTGTTCTTGGGGCTCCGGGACCTACGGGACAGCAGAGAACTGGAAACACAGAGGGCACCCCGTGGCACAGCGCCGAGAGGGACGGGGGGAGGGGGAAGGGTGGCCTTCCAAGGGGGTCATCCAATCGGCCAGCCCCGAGCGTGGCGCTCCGCAGGGGTGCCCACGGGGGTTTGCACCGGGAGAGGGAGCAACAGAACCGAAGAGGGGCTCTCAGGACCCCTGCCACGTCCATCCCCATCTTTGAACAGGGGCTCCCGCTCGACCACGTGGCATTGAGCGGGGCGTAGGATCACCCATTGGGTAGGGTGCAGGATCACCCATTGAGCGGGGCGTAGGATCACCCATTGGGCTGGGTGCAGGATCACCCATTGGGCGGGGTGCAGGATCACCCATTGGGCGGGGTGCAGGATCACCCATTGGGCAGGGTGTAGGATCACCCATTGGGCGGGGTGTAGGATCACCCATTGGGCGGGGTGCAGGATCACCCATTGGGTAGGGTGTAGGATCACCCATTGGGCGGGGTGCAGGATCATCCATTGGGCGGGGTGTAGGATCACCCATTGGGCAGGGTGCAGAATCACCCATTGGGTAGGGTGTAGGATCACCCATTGGGCAGGGTGCAGGATCACCCATTGGGCAGGGTGCAGGATCACCCATGGGGAGGGTGTAGGATCACCCATTGGGCGGGGTGCAGGATCAGCCATTGGGCAGGGTGCAGGATCACCCATGGGGAGGGTGTAGGATCACCCATTGGGCGGGGTGCAGGATCACCCATTGGGTAGGGTGTAGGATCACCCATTGGGCGGGGTGCAGGATCACCCATTGGGCAGGGTGCAGGATCACCCATTGGGCGGTGTGCAGGATCACCCATTGGGCAGGGTGTAGGATCACCCATTGGGTGGGGTGCAGGATCACCCATTGGGCGGGGTGTAGGATCACCCATTGGGTGGGGTGCAGGATCACCCATAGGGCGGGGTGCAGGATCACCCACTGGGCAGGGTGTAGGATCACCCATTGGGCAGCGTGCAGGGTCACCCATTGGGCGGGGTGTAGGATCACCCATAGGGCGGGGTGCAGGATCACCCATTGGGTGGGGTGTAGGATCACCCATTGGGCAGGGTGCAGGATCACCCATTGGGCGGGGTGTAGGATCACCCATAGGGCGGGGTGTAGGATCACCCGTAGGGCGGGGTGCAGGATCACCCATTGGGCGGGGTGTAGGATCACCCATTGGGTGGGGTGTAGGATCACCCATAGGGCGGGGTGCAGGATCACCCATTGGGCGGGGTGTAGGATCACCCATTGGGCGGGGTGCAGGGTCACCCATTGGGCTGGGCTCCTCTGGGCTGCGCCAGGCAGGAGATCAGACCGCAAGGTACCCGGCTGGCCTTCCTATCTGTGACTGTAAATCTGCCCCATACCCCAAAGCTGGCGGCGTTTCTTCTGGGCTCGGGTCCCGGGACAGGCGTTGCCCACGGTCCGATCCCCACCCACTGTATCCCCCTCTCCAGTTTTCTCTGGCCTGGGCCCTTTTTTCGCCCACGTGTCTATTTCCACCAGCAGGGGGCAGCAGCGCACCGGGTTTGGCACTGCCGCGTGAAATAAGGCCGATCCAGGGATCTTGGATCCGGGGGTGCTGCTGGGGGCCAGGGGGCAGGATCCTGGATCTGGATCCTCCCAGCTTGTCTCTCTCCCCAACAGAGGCTGGGACAATCAAGGCTCCCCCCTCCTTCCCAACCTTGTCCCGTCGGGGCCAGGCAGGCACATCAGAGGCAGGACAGTGGGTTTCTTTGCCTTCCTCTGCAGCAGGGAGCCTGGGCTGGCTAGACCAGCGGCCGGGTGGCTCCCAGGGCCGGTCCAAGTGGAGAGAGTCTGTCCTGTCTACACTGAGGAGCAGAGGCGGTCCTCGCCGAATGCCCGGATGTGCTGGGAGCCATGGGGCCGGACCGCAGCCTCCCTGTGGCCGAGCCGGTACCAACCTGGCGGTGACTCTGTGCAGGCATCTTACCGGTGGCCTCTGACGGAGCAGGGGTGGAGATCGGCGCTGGCGGCGAGGTGCAGACGGGGCGTTACCGTCCATCAGCTCCCCCCCCCCGCACCCCCTTTGCTCCTGGCTCCCAGCGCGAATCCTGACGGCTGGGCGTGCCTCTGTGTGCCAGCGCGCCCGGCCCTCCGCTGTTCCCGCCCCCACCGTCAAACGGCCCCGGGGGCACCGGGCCCTGCCCGCTTCCTCTCCTCGGTGACCCGGGCCACCGTCAGGGGATGGCAGAGGCTGGGAGGGTGCCGTGGGGGCCCCCGCGGGTGGGGTGGGCCAGGCTAGGGAGTGAGGCTCTGGCGTCGTTTGCTCTCACCTGTGTCTCCTCTTCTTCCGGGATCCAGACTCAGACCTGGGGAGGGGGGGGGGGGGAAGCAGACACAAGAGACGGGTTGAGAAACGCCCTGGTAGCCAGGCAGCTCCTTGCTAATGGGGGGGGGGGACAATGCCCCTATATTCAGCGCTGCATCTACATACCCCCCCTACAAACCCTCTATCCACCCGTCCCCAAACAGAGCTGCCTATCCAGCCCTCCTGCCCCAGATACGCCCAGATGTTTATCTACCGCGGACCAATCTACTGCCCGGTTTCTCAGCCAGCTCTCCGGTGAAATGATTTCACCTGCAAACCGCCTGCAGCTGACTCTGGGTGGGAGTTTAAACACCCCATGGCCCGGCAGCTTGGAACAGGGGAGCAGAAGAATCTCTGTGTCCATTTGAAAGGGTGGGTGTGTGGGGGGAGGTTAGTTCAGAAGCTCACACCTCCCTGGGGCTTGTTACCGCCCCCAAATGAGGGGGATGGGGGGGGGGGATCAAAGCTTTATGAATGAGCATGTATTCAAACAGCTGTGGGGCCGGGCCAGTTTTGAGTCAATCGAATTACGCCAAGGGAAGCTTTGGCCCTTCCTCCCCCCAGCCACGGACAGATTAACCCAGGGATGGGCAAACGTTTTGGCCCCAGGGCCACTTGGGGGTTGCAAATCTGTATGGAGGGCTGGGTAAGGGAGGCTGTGCCTCCCCAAACAGCCTACCCCCCCCACCCCCTGACTGCCCCCTTCAGAATCTCTGACCCATCCAATCTCCCCTGCTCCTTGTCCCCTGACCGCCCCCTCCAGAGACCCCCGCCCCTAACCACACACCCCCAGGATTCCACCCCCATCCAACCCCCCAGCTCTCTGTCCCGACTGCCCTGCCCCCTATCCACACCCCGCCCCCTGACAGGCCCCCCCCCCCGGACTCCCACCCTTATCCAGTCGCCCCTGTTCCCCGTCCCCTGACCACCCCATCCCCCCAGAACCTCTGCCCCATCCAACCTCCCCCTGATCCCTGTATCCTCCTGACCACCACCACCCAGACTCCCTGCCCCTTATCCAACCCCCTGCCCCCTTATCATGCTGCTCAGAGCAGCATGTCTAGCAGCCCTGCCGTCTGGCCAGAGCGGCATAACTGTGGGGGGACAACAGGGGAGGGGCCGGGGGTAGCCTCCCCTGCCGGGAGCTCAGGGGCTGGGCAGGACAGTCCCGCGGGCTGGATGTGGCCCGCGGGCCATAGTTTGCCCCCCTCTGGATTAACCCTTTCCACCGCGTGGCCCAGCCCTGCTCAGGAGGTCACTTCGTCCCTGGTGGGGCTGTTGCTGGATCGGGGAGTTCGAGTCTCATCCCCGCTCCGCTCAGGGAGAGTGAAGGAAGCGGGGTCCAAGCCCAGCCCAACAGGGGGCGAGCTGGGGGAGAAGGATGGAGCAGCGAGGGGAAGGCTCCCCCCCGTCCCAGTACCTGTCTCGTCTGTGTTTCTTCCCGTTTTTCTTTTTCTTCTCCTTCCGGAGGGGTGAGGAGCTGTCACAGCTGGAAGGCAAAGACAGGTGCCTTTGAGTGGCGCGTGGGGTGGGACCTTCCTGCCCCGGGATGGGCCGGAGAGTTTGCTGGGACCAGTGTCTGAGAACAGGGCCCCCCTCCTGCCGGACACCCCAGCAGGTGCCCGAACCCTCCCGAACAGCCAGCACCACGTCCCCATGAGCCGGCGCACCCCCAGCCCGATACGGGGAAGTTTCAGAGAGAAAGGCGGAGATCCCTCCAAGCGGCCAAAGGGATTTGGACACCAAATGATAACAGGGTGTTCAAATCCACCAGGTGGCTCGGAAAGTCTCCACCAGTAAAATCAGAGTCAAGAGCACGAAAGAGGGTCTGAAAAACGGGGGGGGGGGGGGGGGAAAGGATTTTCCTGGGGCGGGGGAGAGGGTCTTTTGGTTGAAATTTTGCTTGAAGTTGTTGTTTCTGGAACAGCTGTAGCCAGCTCTAAAAGCACTTCGGTGGCCTCTCGGCGCCACCTCGTGGTCCCTGTAGGATCTCCCAGGAAACGGGCCACAAAGCCCGTGGGCAGTAAGATTCCTAATTAGGATTATGATTGACGCGCAGCACTGGCCTCTTGGGGCACCGCTGCTCTGGTGGCACCTGGAGACATGCCCTAGCCGGCTTTGACCCAGTGGCCACCCCGCTCTGTAGCCGGGGCCCAGGCTAGCTGCAGCTTCGCAGCTGTGGCTCCTCCGGCAGCAAGAGCAAAGCTAGCTCCGGCCTGACACATCCGTAGATCCCCACCCCGCCGGTTCAGGGCCGCAGCCTGACTTCGTCTCACTCACCTGCGCTCCGATCCGGGTTTCCTCTTTTTGCTGACATCGGGGGAAGGAAACAGATAAAGCACGTTAGCGTCTTTCCTGTGGGCAAAGGGCCAAAGCCCAAGACCCATTCAGGAGCTGGGCCCCTAATGGGGATCAAGCTCTTCCCCATAGCCCTTTTGTAGGGCCCGGGGCCGAATCCTGCTCCGTTACCACCATCCTGACGCTGAGCATCCGTCTCCCGCCCTCGCCCGGGCCGGCTCCGTGCCCTGCAGTTTGTTCGGCGGGGTGAGGGCCCGTCTGCTAATGGCATAATTACGTGCGGTGATTATCTCATGCACACACAGTAATCGCCTCGTTAGGATGCGGCACTACAGGGAGGGGAGGCGTCACGGGGCGGGTGGCGGTCCAGGACCAAAAGCCAAGACGTTTACAAACACCCAAATTCAGAGGAGCCAGACCCCCCCCAGCAGCCCGGGCGGCCCCGGGCCAGGAGGGAAGGGGGGCGGCCAAGGTGGCAACGGTCCTGGAACGTGCTTATTAACTGGGGGCAAAGGGAACGAGGCCTCCGCTGTTGTCTCCGGCTCTCAGTGTGCAGTGGAGCGAGGGCGGCCACGTTTACCCCAGGAAAATTGGCACCGCGCCGCCCGGGACTGGGTTTATCCACCTGCGCCCCGTGACTCCCTGACCCCCCAAGACCCACGTCGCCCCGGGCCGACGGCCTGAGCCCCGCCACTCAGCGCCCGGGGGTAATCTCTCCCGGTCGCCTTTCCCTGCAGTGCGCCCAGCGACGCTGACCCACGGCAGGTCATTGCGGGCCCACGCCAGGCTGGGTCTGAGCCGGCTGCCCGGGCACCAGATGGGGGATGAGCTCGGGCAGGGAGCAGGGGAAGAGAGGGTCTTCTGGCGGGTGCTGGGGAAGATCGAGTCCAAGGTCACACGGCAGGGAGAACGCCATCACCGCCGGCTCTGGCACTGTAGGGGCAGCTGTCGGCCCAGCCCGGGCCCTTCCACCGGGGGGAGAGCCCTGTGCCCCCTTGGCCCAGCCCCACAGAGCTGGCTGCCCCACCGTGGATGGGGCGGGGAGGGAGTGGGATGGACCGAGAAGAGAAGGGCGTGAGGGGTAACCGGCTGGCGAGGTCAGGCAGGTCTCCTCCGCTGGGCGCCTGGACGGGGCCTGTTCTGCCCCACCCCCAGAGCGCAGCAGACTGGGCCGGGGAGCGGGGGGGCAGAGGGGGGCCGGTGACTCACCGGCTCCGGCGATGACCCGATTTCTTTTTCTTTTTCTTCTTGGGCGGGGGCGAGGCGGAGCTACTCGACCTCCTCTTCAGCCTGCGGGGGAGCGGAGCGGCTCAGGGTGAACATCGCTCATTCATCTCAACGCTCAGGAGCCCCCCCGCCCCCAACCCCCAGAAGGAGGGAGCCCCTGGGGAGCAGCGGCATTGAAGGGCCGAGGGAAGGGTCCCAGCCCCTTACCGGTGCTCTCTGTGGCTGCAGTGGTCCCGGTAGCCGTCGGCCGGGCAGTCGCAGGGCAGCAGGCAGCCCTCTCCGTGGGCCGGGTACTCCCCGGCGTACCCCTCCAGGGGGTGGGTTTCGATCACTCTGCCCAAGGGAGAAGACGCCGTTGGATCAGGCTGATCGCTGACTATAGACCAGGCCGTGCCAACGCGGCCATCGCCCGAGGCGCTGAGACCGCTGGGCGACCGCCTGGCTAGGTCAGGCTGCAGGATCGGGGCCCACAGCTCCCGCAAATCATGGGGGCCTCGAACCGGGGAGCTCAGGGGCAAAGGCTCAGTTACGGCGGGACTAACAAGCAGGCCCTGGAGCTAAACTCTCCAGTTCTCCGGCAGCCCCGTTTGCACACAGATCCCATATTCCCCACGGGGAGGGGGCGGCAAACGAGGACCGGCCGGCACCAGCTGGGAGCGGAATGCAGGTTGGGGGATGAGACGGGTTAGGGTGAGACCCCCTAGCTGGGGAGTTTGAAACTGGGCAGTGACTCCACATTGTTCCCCCCTGGACGGCTCGTGGGGGATCTACAGCAAACAATCTGGGCACGTCAGTTCCTAGTGGCCCCAGATCCATCCCATTTGGCCCCCGTGCTGGTAGCCTCAGCCAAGAGGCCTAGGGGCAGACAGCTCGGCTCCGAGCCTGCGGCGGGGTTCACAGGACACGTGCCGCCCGCAGATCCCCCCCCCCCCACAAGCTGCCCCCTGGGGCAATCCCGCTGACTCCCAACCAGCCCCGAGGGACGGACCAGGCCCGCAGCCTTGACACTACTCCAGGGCTGGGAAGAGGGCCGCTCATTACGCATCACATGATCACGAGGGTCACCCCCTTGCCAGCTGGAAACTGCATTGCACCGAGCCGGCAGGACCCGGCTCCCCCCGGGACTCCGACAGCCACGGGGTTTTATGCTGTGATATCCGTTGAAGCTGACAAACGCTCTTCTAACCCAGCCTCACTTCTCCTCCGCAGACATTGAGCCGGGGATGGCATCTCTCCACGCCCGCCAGCCTCGGCCACTCGGGGAGCCCACCCAATTAACAATCGCCTGTTTCAAGGCAGTGCACATCAGAGTGCTGCGGACTCAGAGCCAGCTCTCTTGCTTTCTGCTGCAAATTATCCTCCCTCCTGGGTACCAGCCAGAGAGACAGGGACAGAGACTGGGATTAGATGGGTTTTCTCAGGTTAGCCGCCTTCCTTTTTCCGCCAGCGTGTTTCTCGGGGATTGGACTGCCTGACATTTCATGATGACTTTGGCCTGGATGGGCAGGCAGGCCGGGCAAGGCCTTTAGAGGCAAGAAATATCATTCCGGCTGGATGTGGACGACTTGGCCCGGTGATAGCGGTCAGCACCACAGACAGCTCCCAGGCTTGGCCGTCCAGGCCTTACTAAACTCATCCCATCCAAAGATTTTCTCCACTTAGCTTCGCTTAACTGTTCAGGGCCAGCTGCTTCTGAAGACACAATGGTTTTCTTCCTGGGATTTCTATTGTCTCACAGCCATTCATATATCCTCTGTGGGATGAGGGGGTGGTATGAATTCCATTGCACACCTGGGAAACTGAGGCACACAGAGGTTCCGGTCCAAAGTGTCCATTCATTTTAGGTGCCCACTTTGAGACAGCATGATCTAGGGAAGGACTTGCTCCGGTCACTTCAGCTCAGTGTGGATGGAACGTTTGAGACTTAGCCTGGGTTCTAACATGGCTCCCCTCACGACATACAAGCTCAGCAGTTCCCCTCTATCCGCAGGGGTAATGCATTGAAATTCATCAGCACGTAGACACCCCTGCAGGGTAAAACTACTATATTGAACCACTGCCACTAGATGAACACGATTTGTTGGGGAAGAGTCAGCATGGTTTTTGTAAAGGAAAATCATGCCTCACCAATCTACTAGAATTCTTTGACGGGGGTCAATAAGTATGTGGACAAGGGAGATCCAGTGGATATAGTGTACTTAGGGTTTCAGAAAGCCTTTGGCAAGGTGCCTCACCAAAAGGTCGTAAGCAAAGTAAGCTGCCATGGGATAAAACGAAGGTCATCTCATGGATCAGTATCTTAACTGTTTAAAAGATGGGAAACAAAGGATAGGAAGAAATGGTCTGTTTTCAGAATGGAGAGATGTAAATAGTGGTGTTTCCCAGGGACCAGAACTATTTAACATATTCATCAATGATCTGGGGAAAGGGGTAAACAGTGAGGTGGCAAATTTCACAGATGATACAAAACGACTGGAGAGCGTGAAGTCCAAAGCAGACTGTGAAAAGTTACAAAGGGATCTCGCAAAACTGGGTGTCAGGGCGACACAATGGCAGATGAAATTCAGCGCTGATAAATGCAAAGTAACGCACATTGGAAAGCACCATCCCAACTAAATAGATCAAATGAGCCGTTCCCCCCTCAAGAGAAAGATCTGGGAGTCACTGTGGCTAGTTCTCTGAAAACAGTGAACAGAATGCTGGGAATCATTAAGGGATAGAAAACAAGACAGAAAATATCCTGTTGCCTCTAGATATTGACAGCGCGCCAACAGCTCCATTTCCTAGCCAATGTGCCGCACGAGTCTCACAGCCGTTCTCGCCCCCTGGGGATGCCCTGTGACATTGCCCAGTCACCCCACCCCCTACAGCAGAGATGAGCCCCAAACCTCCATGGGTGTAACGTGGCATCAACCACACGGCAATGCCCATGGAAGCCCCCTGCAGCCCCCGGTCCTGCAAAACTCCAGGCACGCCTACAAAGCACAAATGCTGCCTGGGTGCCAGTGAGCAAGGGGTTAATCGTAGCTCACGCCGGCTGCTTAGAGGGTGGAGATGGAGGCCCAGAGGGCTGGGATGATATCCAAGCTGGGGGGCGGTTTCTATTCACTTTCCGCTCCGGGGGGGCTCATTCGGAAAGCCCTCCCTCGGAGAAGAGATCCTGCCGCTGGAGTTGCCGGCTGAGTCCTTCCACCAGCCCCCAGAGTGAGCGACGGAGCGAGGGGGCAGAGCTCAGCTCAAACCCGGGTACCTGTCGAGCGGTACCCAGCCGTGTGGTTGCAGAAGTTTCTGTCCTCCCCGCCCCCATCCCGCAGTGCTGCAGATCTTTCTCCCCGCCCCCGTTTCCTGACTCTAATGAAGCATTAATATTCAGTGAACCTGCAGGATCTATTCCTGTCCCGGAGTGACCCGCTTTCCAGGCGGATGGAGGATGTGTGGCTTGCCAGCTGTGCTCGCTGCACCGGTAAGCATTTCACAGATACATCACGGGCGCTGGCAGGGCTATTCCTGGCTCGGCGCCGGGGGAGGAAGGAGAGGAGAGAGGGAGCAAAACCAGAACCTAGGACTCGGGGTCTTTGCAGCACATGCTGGGCCGGTCGCCTGAATGATCTGAGAGTGGAAACCCCCTTCACCCCATTCCAGAGACACACACACAGGGAGTTAGCCAAGGCCAGGTTCTGACTTCAGAGGAGTCCGCCAGTGTGGAGTGGCGTAACGGGAGTCAGTGTGTCCGCATGCAGTGAGATTTCCCAGGAGAGTTGGGAACTCTTTGTGGCCAGGCCACAGAATCTAATCCAAGTTTAGAGCCAGGCTCCATGCAGTCTGGAGGCCAGTCAGGCCGATCTTGTTGCCCAGGATCTGAGGGGAGGCTACACCCCAGAATGTGATCAAGCTAATTGCAACCATATTCTGTGCATTTAGCCACCACAAATGAATCAAAAACCATGTAGTTAAGGGTTAATTTGGAAACAGGCTTTTAGGAGCAAGGTCATATCTAACAGGCTGGTTTTGCTAATTAGACTAGGAGGAGGGGACCCACAAGTAAACAGCTGAGGCTGAAAACCTGGGTGGTTGGAAAACCTTGAAGCTAGATGCCGCTAATATTCACAAGTTTATTAAAAGTTAGGAAAAGTGATGATCCAGGAGTAGGGTGATCATTTGTCCCGTTTTCCACCACCCCAGACCCGTTTTTTCACAGTTGCTATCTGGTCACCCTAGCCAGGAGGGGTAATCGTGAGCTATGTGTTACGTAGAAGTTAGTTATAGGAAGTTAATGACTGGAGCGGACGTTGGAGCCGTTCTCTGAAGCCGTGTGGAGAGACATTTTCCCTGACCCCCGTTCTCCCCCGGCGCCGATACGTAAATATCTGGGATGTGCTGACCCTGTGACTCACATCGGGGCCTGCTTCAATCTAATTGGCTGCAGTGCCGGACAAGGGCACACTGACTTGCATGAATCTTATCAGCCGGAACTGCTGTGTTCCCATCACCTGGGGTGAAATCGTTACCTTGCCCCTGCCGGGGGTTCTGAAAACACCACGTAACATTCTCAGACCCATTCATTTCCTCCCCCGTCAACCTGTGTCACATGAGGGGGGCAGGCACGCAGCTCCCAGTCATATTTATGGGGAGAGAAGGGAAGGAGACCTGCCCTGGGTCAGTGGATCCTGATCTGCTCCCGGAGGGGGGGAGGGGGGGGGAATTGGCCTGACAAGAGATCACAAAGCCCAGGACAGGGGTGAGGAACCTTTCCTCATGCATCCCCCATCCCTGCCCGGCTGAGTGCCCCTCCCATACTCACATCTGGCGCCCATGCTGGTCCTCCCTGGTGAGCACTCCCTCCTTCTCCATCAGCATTTGCCGGAAGGTGCCCACTTTCTGCCGGATCTCCTCTTCCGAATACCTGGGGCGGAGAGAGAGCTGGGGAGTCAGGGACACATGTGGGAGAAACGGTTCACTTTTGACAAATCGGCCTTTTCCCACCAGGCAGGTGGTCATCAGGTAACTTCCTCCCAGCTGTACTCAACATTCCACGTGGGCTTTGAGAGCCCCAGTCCCCCGGGGGGGAACGCCACTGATTGGCACCGACGTCACATGACTCTCCTGCCCGACAGGTGGCATTAGAAGAGTCGAGGATTGTATCAACACCTGTGTGTGGGCCAGCAGCTGGCACGAACCACGGGTCACGCGTGCCATTCTGGAGTGGGGATGGCACGTTCTACCCCCTTAACAGAACTTTCCCGGCCAGAGGGACTGAAAGGCACCAAGCCAACAGCTTTGGAAGCTGGAGATTTTGCTACCCAGGGAACGAGGCTAGCCACAGTGAAAGTTTCCCCCCTGCCCCTGCCAATGCGCCATAAGCCCGAACAAGAGGGACTGATTAAGGGACGTCGGTTTCCTCGGCATTTCTAATGATGCCGCCGAGGGATCGGATCAGTGGCAGACGCAGGGGGTGGTTTCAGGAACGTGGCTGTGAAGCGGGAGTTAAAGGGGCTTAATTCACTCCTCCACACTGGATTTCAGCAGCTGCATCTGAATCGGGCTGACCTAGGCTAAATGAGCACGAATCATAGAATATCAATTTGGAAGGGACGTCAGGAGGTCATCTAGTCTGACCCTCTCTGCTCAAAGCAGGACCAACCCCAATTAAATCACCCAACAGATTTTTGCCCCATATCCCTTAATGGCCCCTTCAAGGATTGAACTCCCAATCCTGGGTTTAGCAGGCCAACGCTCAAACCACTGAGCTATCCCTCCCCACCGGCATGACTGAAGGAGCCCTGAGCACAGCGGTGAAGAAGGACTCGGGAACTCTAAAGTAGGGATGTATGAGGAAGCTAACATCCAACGTGCAAAGCAAGCAGGGTCTGGAGTGAGATTAGGCGGTGGCCCGATTGTCTGGAATAAACCAGGTGAGGAAATCCCCCGTTGGCTCATTCAGCTGCTGATTTTTGTAAACAATATTCGTGTTGCCCTGTAGGGCTGTCCGCAGCATCATTTGATTTCACCCACTTCGTTCTCCTGAGACCGTTTTCTCAGGGTCGGATCCCGAGCGCTTGCTTCCGGCAGCTCAGCGCCCTCCTGGGATTTGGCCCTAAATGTGGACACCCGGGTCCTTAGGAAACGAATGATTCCGATTCATCTAACTTCAAAAGCCGCCCAGATGTGAAACGCCGGAGCGCGGAAGCTGGAAGAGGAGGACGGAGGTTCGGAGACGGGGAAGACGTGCCGGCACTAGGGAGAGCGCCAGGGAAGTCTGAGCACAGAGCAGATGAGTGGCAATTTCTGAATCCCGCTGGACCCAACGGATCACTTGAGGCCTAGTGGTCTAAGCTCAGGATTGGGAAATTGGATGACTGGGGTCTAGGCCCAACCCTGCTAATGTCGCATGGATTGTGTCTACATGGGGTTCGTGTGTGAATGCTCTTCGATTTAACAGCAGCTCACTGCATTTTACCTTCAAGCTGCTCCCAATGGATGCAAACAAAACGGAAAAGAGCCCATCTGAAACTGAAATCCGATTACCCACAGAGAGCTCTGCGCCAGTCTAACCACAGCCATTTACATTCACAGTTTAGGTTCAACTGGTGCAACTTTCCCATGGGGACACAGCATCGCTGCGGAGAATCTCACCCAGATACCATTCAGTTCAAACTCTGACCCTTCCTTAAGTTGAAAGGTCTTTGGAGCGAGTCCAGGCCCGTCTCTCCCCGGATGTATCCCTCTGAGCGCAAAGGAGATGAGGCTAAAGCAGTTCCCCCTCTCCCACCCCGTGATCCTGTCTTGGGTGGCAGCTGGTGCTACCAGATGTGAGCGGCTCAGGAGAGGCCTGGGCTGATGCCCTTGTCTGGTTGAATTTATCCCGCTTCACAAGCCGTCCCGGCCCAGAATTCCCCGTCGATGGGGCCCTGTCAAGCCAAAGGGGCACTTTGTGTTCCCTGCTCGGTAACCCGCTCTGCCATTTGCCAGGAGCAGCTCCCGGTCTGGACGTCTGGCGGATTTCATGCCTCCGTGCGGCTGTGATTGGTTTCTGCAGGCCGGGGCTCTGTAGCAGTCTGTGTAATCGCCATGACAGGATGGCGGGGTGGGGAGGTACTTAGTCACGGACCAGACTTGAATAAATAAGGCCTCGCGCGCCAATCGGCCTGCTGCCTTGCTCGCTCTGAGCCCCGGGAAAACATTCCTCGGCCCGGCGCCGGTTGGGGCCGGCGGTCAGACAACAGGGAGCTCGCGAGGCCGGGAAGGAGGGGAGCCGGGGTGGAAAAAGGAAGAGGAATGGAACAGACTCACTGGGCGCTCTTTAAAATATACATCGAACTGCGCAGCAGGGAGAGAGAAGCCGGCGGCAAAGCGAACGGCTGCCAGAAGGCAAGTGCCGAGCTGGGATCCGCCCCGGGAAGAGAAGGATTCGCGCACACTGGCACTGCCCTGACTTGAAGCGGCTGGCTTGGCAACCAAGCGTGGCCAGCATCCGCCGGCCACCTAACCTCCCAAACTCATTAGCCCGCAAGCTGGCGACAGTACCTGAAACCTGTCCCACCCCTAAAGACAGAACCCTCCCCCCTGAACACACATCTCTGCTGGGGATAACCCCAGTCCCGCAGTGGACAAATCTCACCAACCCCCGCGGTCAGCTCTAGGTTTTGCAGAGGAATGTACTAAGCCCCCGGGTCACCGGCAGAGGCCCCGACCCCCCTAGCAGGCAGCGCGGTCCCATGAAGTGCGGGGATTTCTCGGCTGGGATGCTGAAGAAATGGAATTGTAGGAGCTGGGCCTACAGCCCTTTGGATGGAGCCTTAGGGAGAAGGCAGGGCCCTGGGACACAGCAAAACCAGGTTCACGGCCTCGTTCTCTCTCGGGCTCCTTGCTTGTTCTTTGCCTCAGTTGCCCAGCTGGAAACTTCCTAGAGTTACTCATGAGGAGAGGCTGAGAGAACTGGGATTGTTTGGTCCACAGAAGAGAAGACTCGGGGGGGTGGGGGGGATTTGAAAGCTGCTTTCAACAACCTGAAAGGGGGTTCCAAAGAGGATGGATCTAGACTGTTCTCAGTGGTACCAGATGACAGAACAAGTAGTAATGGTCTCAAGTTGCAGTGGGGGAGGTTTAGGTTGGATATTAGGAAACACTATTTCCCTAGGAGGGTGGTGAAGCACTGGAATGGGTTCCCTAGGGAGGTGGTGGAATCTCCTTCCTTAGAGGTTTTTAAGGTCAGGCTTGACAAAGCCCTGGCTGGGATGATTTAGTTGGGGATTGGTCCTGCTTGGAGCAGGGGGTTGGACTAGAACCTGCTGAGGTCCCTTCCCACCCTGATCTTCTAGGATTCTATGAAAGAAGAGGTACCAACCTGTCTTTCCTCCACCCCTTGGGTATTTCAATTCTAAGCCCTGTAGGTCAGGGCCTGGCTCTTGCACTATACCCAGCTAACACAATGGGGCCACACTTCTCATCTGGGGGCCTGGGGGACATCTAGGGTCCTCAAGTGGTACAGATAACGATATTACCTCCATCTGTGGCTAGGTCTGGAGCAAACAGCTCACAGCCGCATCCTACGCAGCTAAGGAGACCGGCTTCTAAGAGCAAATTGCACCTGCCTGGTGACAGCTCTTCTGTGCCTTGGTAAGATAAAAGGCGGAGCGGGGACTCAAACACTCCATTGCCCCCTTGACCGCAGCCGGCACCTCCTGTTAGTTCTATCTCTGGGCTCTTCCTAGACTCACACTCGGGCTGGTTGACTATTTAATGGACAGCGACGGAGCTTTACACGGGGGATTTTGTGCCTCTTTCAAGCGGATCCTTTCCACGGGGGGCTGCGAGTTTCTTGTTTCCCTTCCCAAAGTATTACACGTGTTCAATGCCAAACATCTACCCGAGGGGAAGGCAGCAGGGTTCAAAATAAAGCCAAGAGAGGTAGAAAAGAGATCCAGGCGGGAATGTGCCGTGTTTCCACGCACTTTGATACAATAAGCCAGATTTTCCAAAGGACTCTGGCCCAAGTCAAAGGGATTTAGGCACCGAACTGCCACTGATTTGAGGGGCTTGTGGGGTGCCCTTATTTTGATGCCTAAATGGGAACTGAGCTAGGTACATCTAGTCCTGCACTGATGGGTCCAAGTAAAACACCCGAGCGAGGTTATATTTCGTATTCCTTTTTCAGTGTGCGCACCATTTCCTGGTTATTCATTCTTATTCCAATAGAGCCCAATAATAACAAGGCCTAGCTCTTACATAGCAGTTTTCACCACTAGCTCTCAAACCACTGGGGAAACTGAGGCACGGGGGCCAGCAGAGCCGAGGTTAGAATCCACGTTTCCTGAGTCCCACTCCAGGGTGCTATCCCACTAGACCACACTGCCCCTAGGAACCCAACACAAGGATCAAGGCCCCACTAGGCACGGCCCAGCAAAGAAACAAACAGAAATACACCCCCTGCCTTGGAGCTTTCGCAGCACTGAATCTGCTTCATCAAATATGCATCACTCGGAGCAAAATCTCCATCCACGGATTTCAAAGCACTAAACAGAACACAGACAGCCTCATTTTGCAGCTGGGGGGACCAAGGCGTGGCTTGGTTAAGTGGCTGGCCCGGCAAAATCCCAAACCCCTCAAAACACCCGATTGGGCACAGAACTAACCCAGCCAATGTATTTACGGCCAAGCATTTCTCTAGGGGTCCCTGGCAGGGAGACGGACTGACCAAGTCCCATCTCTAAGGTCTGTGATGCTATGCTCTGTACCACTAGGACACACCTTGTTAGACCTGACAGGATCGAAAGAGTGGAGAGCTCTTTACACCTCATCCGAGGAGACACCCCCCCTGCTGGTTTGTGTCCAGGGTGCAAGGTCTTCAGTCCCCTTCTCCAGACCCCCAGGTTACAGCCAGAGACCTGTGCTGGCAGTTGTATCGCGGTGGCGCCAGAGCAGCACCCAGTGGTCAGTGGAGATAATCCCGCCTCTATCTCCGCTTCCCTCCTCCCTTCTTTAAAGGTGACCTCTGCAAATCTGGTTTCTCCCAGCTGTAGCTCCAGGCCCTGATCGGCAACATGGCCGGGCCCTTCAGCCCACCGTCAGCTAACCAGAAGGCAGATACCGAGCGTGAAACCCCTTTAAAAGTCAGAACACGCTTGTGAGTTTCAACTCAGGGAGCCCCCGCAATCCGCAAGTGTCTAGATCCCAGTCCCTTCGCCAGAGAGCCCGCCCTGCCGGTGTCATTCAAAGCCAAAAGTCAGATCATCAATAAAGCAATTAAGAAAAACTCAGCCGGTCTCTGTCACTCACAACCCCGCTAACGGGGGGCTGGTGGGGAAGCGACGGCTGGCTCTGCTTTTCGCGTCTTGCTTGGTGCCGTGACAGTCTGTGGAGTCAAAGAAGAGGCCCCAGGAGAAACGCCCCTTCTGTCGCGGGGTTTTATATGGGTGCCAGTGTTCCAATAAGCTGCCTTACCTAGGGCAACTTTTCATTCAAAAATCGAACAGTGCCCCTGTTGGGGATGCCAGTTATGGGAGCGCCACGGGGAACGTCTCCGGGGCAATCTGAGGTGTGACTGGGGTGTGTGCAGACATACCCCAGCTAGCTTTGATCTGGCGAGGTTCAGCGACAGTGACTTCGCTGCTATTGTTACTGGTGTTAGCTGGAGCAAAACTAGTTCCGGTTTGTCTACACGGGCTCCATTCACACCTCTGACGTCTGACGTCAACCCCCCCGACTTATTTAGGGGTAGCTGGTCAGGGTTATAGGTTGACCGCCAGATATCCATCCCCAGGCCATCAAAGGTATTGGACCCATGTTATTGACCGGGCAAAAAATGACCCAGGAATATTTTTTTTTTTTATAACCGTTGTTAAAAAACTCTCCCACACACCTAAAAATATCAGGAAACCATCTCCCCAGAGCTGAGCTTTTATTAACACTGCTAAATTCAAACCATCAAAGCAAAATCAAACAAATTAGACTCAGGATTGGATTGGAGCTGAATCATCCAATTGGTCCTAAAAATAATCAATCCTTAAATAAGGATAAATATGAACCCTGCCCCTGCCACGCTAAAAAAGCCAGAGCCTGTACTGCTTGAGCTAAAGCTCCCTCCGCACGTAGCAGTAGTAGGCTCTTATATTCTTACGCAGACCAGCCACTAGAGCGCAACAAAGCCCCACCCTGTGCTGATGGCGGTTACGCGACTCCAGCCTCCTTTCGTTACCCTATGCGGAATCGGTTCCAAGGCCACAAAGGCTGCTGGGATCTCCCCAGCCCTAGAACCAGACTGGGCTCAAGGGAACTCGATGATGAATGAACACATGGCTTGATGCATGACAGGATAGTGCTCAGATGAGGAGCACGGTAGAAGCGTCTACGTAGACCAGACGAGAGCGGTCATTCCATTTTCCCCACGTTGTCTCCCCCGGAAGGGCTATCAAAGCCAGCTACCCTGGGCTCCAGCACAGATCTGCCACCCCCAGAGTTTCCCTCTGGCCTCTGCTTCCATTTCTTGTTACAGCCCCAATGCTGCAGCGGCAGGACAACACAGGCCAGGCCGGGGCAGGGGGTGAGAAGGGCAGGCAAGCCCAGAGCAGGGAATCACCCCCAGCGTTTGCCTCAGTTCTGGGCGTGAAATCCAATCTCGCCTGGTGCTCAGAGGACGTCAAGGGCCTGCCCCCTCCGCCCTCCGGGAGGCCAGGGAAGAATTGAAAAGTTCAATAATTTATCAGCTGCTTTACCCAAGAGCAGTGGTGAACAAAGCAAGCAAAGAGACACCCGCTCCGCCTCCGCTGGCAACCAAGCCGCAGAGCATTCAGCTGCCTCCCCGCTGCTTTGTTTTCTCCGCAGCCTCTTTCCCAAGCCCTGCGAGTGACGGGAGGAGGTCAGGGCTCCAAAGCATCGTTTGGCTGTGGAGAAGCGCAGGCCCCCCCGCTATATATCGAAGGCCGGGCCCATGTCAGGCCCGGCCCGGTATCAGCCATTGGGGTGAGGCCCCGAGCCGGAGCAGAGCTGACACGGGTGCCGGGGGACGTCCTCATGGAGAGATTTGGGGCTCGGGGAGTTGGACACAGACTGGGCCTCACCTCGGCACTTCTGTAAAACCCACCTACGTTCAGTCACAGGGGCCTTACCTGAAGCTCCTCTTTCCAATCCTTTGGCCCAGTGTCTGTGGAGCACTGGGGGATGTATAAAGCATGAGACAGATGCTACGTCTTTATTACGAAGGCCTCCTGCTCTCAGGCCGGAACATGAGCAGCCCTGGCCTAGAACGCAGCGTGGCCAGTGGTGGAGAAATCCAACCTGGTCTAGTGGATTGAATACGGGGCTGGGGACCAGGATTCGCAGGCACCGTCCTGCTGTGGGTGAGGATGCAGGTGGCCCCGTAGGATCCTGCGCTGCAGGAGAGCAGTGTGCCTAGACTGGAGCGTACGGTGTGGGCTTTGCTAGGGGAGAAATGGTGCCCCGCCCCCCCCCCCAGCAAACTCAGGAAAGCAGCCCCCTCCAGAAGGACATCACTCACCCTTGTTCCTCCATCATCTCCTGCAGCTCCATGCACTTCAGCTCCACCCGCCGCTTACGCTCGTGGTCCAAGATCTCCCGGTGAGCCTTCTTCACCAGGCTGGGCTCCGCCAGCCGCACCTCCTCCTCCGGCTTGTGCCAGGCACCGGAGGCGCCAGGTTGGGGAAAGCCATTGGCCGCCTCCGGGGGGGAAGGCATCTTGGCCCCGTTGTTATAGAGGGCCATCCTGGCGTGCGGCCTCCCACTCCGCCGCCCCTGCGAGGGAGAGAAACGCATTCATGGTCAGTCATTTCCAGCTTCCCTACCCCCCAGCCCGGAGGGAGGGGGAAAGAAGACAGCGGAGGACTAAGCCAGGCCGCTAAATTAATACTGACAGCTTAATGGGGGACGCGATGTTCTAATCTGCTTCTCGGCACGCCGGCGGCCAGGCAGGGTGACTGCCGCTAAGTCAGAGAGAGAAGGAGATTCGAACCCAGGAGTCCTGGAGCCATGGGGACGCCAATGAAAGGACAGTGGACAGCGGGCACACATCCCATGGCATCCAGCCATAAAAGCATCATGTGAAAGACCCTCCTTCCACAGAGGAGCCCATCCCTGGACCAACTGCAGAGAGGTCCAACTTGGTCAGCATTAGAAAGGGAGGTCCTACTCAGCAAAGAGAGGGTAGAAATGGCATCTGGGTTCGTTGTGTTCCAGCTCAAACCAGATCCGTTTACTAGCAAATGCCTGGGATCTGAGAGTCAAGCTGGTTCCTTTCTTTCTTGCACATCATCACCAGTAATCAAGGGTCTGCTGGCCAAACCATGCCGTTGGTGACATCTCCCGGTTGCCCTGGATCACAACTCTGAAGCCGCCATTCCTATATCTCACCCAGGATCCCAGGTGTTTCACTGATTGGAACTTAGCAAACAATTCTGCTGCCGAGGCACCAGGAGGACCAACGGGAATGAAATGGAGCCACGGCCCACTTTGGATCCGACTGACACACCCCAGGAAGCAGGCCTGCGGAGCGAGGAGGTGTCACTTAAGACAGCCCCTCGTTAGAGGAGAGCTACATTTCAAATAGCACCACAGGACCGTGGTGACCTATCCCTGGAACATCTAAGGAGAGCGGACCCAGCTGGCATTCAAATCTGTATTCACAGTAAGGCAACCCACGTAGCCAGACTTACAATGGTGGCTCTTCTGTCTCCCTGCAGAGGCTGGACCATGACTAGAGCCGTGTGAATCTGTTATTAAGATCACAGAGCAGCGGCTCACGCGTTTGGAGCCCAAAGTCCCGGGGTCAGTACTAAGAGCCAGCCAGAGCAGGGGGGGGTGGTTACACGCCGGTAAGTCACCCCCCCTGGTAGCGGTAGCATTCGAAACGCTTCCCCACATCTTCATTTCATCCCGGAGTTTGGTCTACACGAGCTTGTGTACGATTCTCCCCCCCTCCCCGCCCTCGCCCGAGACATGCAGCTGTGAAGAGATCTCTCTGCCCCGCTGCACCAAGAGGAGTCCCTGGCTGTCGCAAAGCACCGTCAGTCCCTGGGCCGGCTTGTTGACGCGGATGATGTCATTCAACTCAAGCTCAAGGCGTGCATTTTGCCCAAGCCTAGACGATTCGGTGTTGGCCCCGTTGAATCCTCCCTGCAGGAAAGCCCCAGCGGAGCGCCTCTGCTCATGAGAAAGGTTTGAGCGAGCTGGGCGAGCCGGGAGGAAAGCTAGCCGAGACAATGATTGGGAATTACCAAGGCACACAAGGCAGCCTGTAGGTGAGATCTGGCGACTGCGTGTCTCTTGGAAAGTAGGGTATGAAATTAAGCACACAACTTAATTCTTCGGATCAGGTGCCCGCTGCAAAAGGCCTTGGGGGTGCAGTTTGCCTGGCTTAGAAGAAAGGCAGGAACATCTCCTCAGCACGGGGTGCTGGTCCCCCGTAACCCCCTGCAGCCTCCCCAGAGTTAGAGGGCAGAGACTGGAGAGAGTGACTTCTCCAGGCTCTCATGGCCAGCTGCTGCCTCCCCTGCTCCCTAAGGGACAACAGCACTACGGGGAACCCGCATCCAGGGGCCCACCCTGGTGGGCTACTTGAGCGCGAATGGGGCTCCTGGTTCGGGGACTGCCCCCCTGCGAGGGGGCGATCAATGATCAACAGATCCAGGCAGGCAACGGCCCAAACCAGTCCGCTGCCCTGCCCCGAGCGCGCTGGGGGGCTGCCCAGCAGGGCTCTGCATCTTGGAGAGGACACCGCCGGGCAGGCCAGGCCAGGCCCAACTCCCCGAGCCCCTGTGCAGAGGGACTGGCCCCGTGCTCCTTCCAGAGGTGCAGGAGATGCCAGTGCTAGCCCCGTTTCCAGCTCCCCCCACCCAAGGGACACTCTGCTTGGCCTTTTCTCCTTGGCATGGAAATTGTCCTCCCAGGCACCATTTAGCCCCATACCTGTGCCAGTGACGAACGGCATCCACCAATGGGGGCTGCTCCCTCTCTCTGTCCGTCCTGTCCCCTCCCGCCCCTCCCCCCCCCCCCCCCCCCCCGGAGCTCTGGACTCCTACAGTCATCTCTTTACATCTGGGTAACAAACGGAGCCGCTTGTCTTGACAGAGCAACCAAAGCACCGGTCTGGGACGCCGGAGAACCGGGCACTATTCCCAGCAATGCCACAGAAGGCATTTGCGACCCTGGGTAAGTGCCTCAGTTTCCCCCTTTGTAACAGCGGGGGTCAGTGCCTGGGCTCAGGGCTGGTCTAGGGGGTTGGTGTGTTTCATGGGGGGGGGGGAGGTATCCCCTGAGGTTGGTTCCCCCCTTTCAAGGCCCTTGTGCCCTGCCCAGGTGTTGTAAAGCGCCTGACAGAATGGAGACTGGGGGTGTAATTCACCCCAGGAGTGGGTTGTGGGTCAGGACCACAGGGTTTGCCCTGAGCTAGGGTCAAGTAAGGCTCCCTGGCACATGCGGGGCACAGGGACAAGTGGCAGCTCCGGGGCTCGTTAATTGCTCCAACTTTTATTTGTGCAGGGTCAACATCCAGAGCTATTTTCATTCACTCGAGCCCTTGCACTGCCGGTTGCCAGGCAACGCAGCCGGCTGTTGCCGCCTGTGCGGCGGAAGCTTTTAAGGACCTCGTTGGAGGTGGAAGTGAGGGGAGGATTGGGGGGGGGGGCGGTTGAGAAAAACAGCTCCGACTGTGCAGAAAATGCCATCCCCATTGCCCCCCCAGCCCATTCCAAAGAGGGGGTGCTCTAGGGCCTTATGCCCAGGGGGGGGCAAGGTGAGGGGGCACCTCCAAAGGCCCATGGACAGGGCGATGGGAAAACACAGCAGACAGCCAAGCTGGACACCACCACAATCTAACCAGACAAAGGGCAGGGGGGAAGTGGAGGCACACGACGGAGAAGTGACTTGACCAAGGTCATGCAACATGTCAGTGGCAGGCTTCGGACTAGAGCACAGCTCTCCTGGCTGCCAGCCCTGTGCCCTACCCACTAGCCCATGCAGCCTTGTTGCCCAGGGGTACTGAAGAAGCCTAGAGCACCGCCGGGGAATCAGTGGGGTGCTTGCCACCTTTTGGGGGAATTTCCTTAATGGCTCCCAGCCTGCATGGGGGGCCACTGCCCCCCCGCCCCGGTGAGCAAAGCGCCTCTGATCACAGCCCTTCCGAGGTGCCCCTGTGCCATGGCGAAAGCCCTGCCCATGGAGGCATGAACAGGAGCGGGCCAGATTCACCGTGGGGTAAAACAGCTTCACCCCATCGCTTAGCATGGGGGTCATGCGGAAGGCCACCATTCCTCTTGTGGTCGGAGCCAAGCCAATCTTGCCTTAGCACGCGTCAGCTTTGTCATGCGGGGTTCTAAAAGCCATAAGGCTCCTGCGAGCCAGCAAAGCGGTCAGCCCCAAACCCCAGGGGCTAGCTGATCCCTCTCTCCTTGTGCACACTAGTACCCTGCAAAGACCCACGTTCACAGGCGCACCGGTCGGCAACAGCCGGAGGACACAGGCGCCTCTAAACAGCCGGCTGACTGTGCACTGCCGCACGTCTCACGCTTGGATTCCAGGCCTGCTGAAAATGTCTGTGAATGAACAGAACAGACCCCAGTTCACATCCTCCTCTCGCACCCAACCGCGGCCCCTCTGCTCTTCACCCCAGCCCCTTCCAGCCCCGGTCCTGAAGCCATCGCCCCTGGGCCGGGCTGGGAAGATGGGCAAGACGGGCTCGTATGCGGGGTGGCCGTGGATGAATTGTCGGTGAAATGACCCAGCTGTAACGCGGCACCCAATGGGCTCCCAAAATTTCGCCTCCCGCCAGGGAGAGCTGTTACGCTAACGAGTTCATCACTCATGGGGAGGCAGCACGTCCTACCATGGCGGTTTCAGGAAGACCTAGAGGAACCTCATCTAGGGGACAGAAGCCTCCTGCATCCGACAAAGTGGGTATTAGCCCACGAATGCTTATGCCTCAATACTTTCGTTAGTCTTGAAGATGCCATGGGACTCTTTATCGATTTTGCTGAGGCTTGGCACCGACCACCTTCTCAGAGCAATTCACCGCAGCTACAGGGGTACAATCGAGGGAGGGGATGCACCCCCTGCCCCCACCCCTAACTCTCAGGGGCTCAGGTGCAACCCGATGGTCCCCGGTCGTTTGCTGTCCAAGTGGGAAAGGATCGAGACATTTGCCTCGTTTTACAACAGGCTACACAAAAAGCACTAGTGAAATCAATACACACAACTGTTTCATACGGACCATGTCTTGTTTATACTGCTGGATATACTATACACTGAAGTGTAAGTATGATATTTATATTCCAATCGATTTCTTTGATAATTGCCCGGTAAAAATAAGCCAGCCAGTGATTTGTCAGTAATAGTGCTGGGACATTTTTGTACTTTGACGTCTGATTTTGTACGCCAGTCCTTTGAACGTGAGCTGGAAATTGGGGGTACGAGAGACAAAGTCTGGAAAGGTTGAGAACTACTGCTCGAACTTCTACTGCCCATCACTGTCAGGTCTCGAGACGTGCCGCTGTAATGGTGTGGGGAATTGGAAAGGAGAACACCAAATATGGGCCTCCCTTCGCAAGTGCCAACGTAGCCTCATCGTGAGCTTGGGTCTTGACAGCGTCCCCTGAAATGCCCCATTCTCTGCCAGGACTTTCCTGCCCTCCCAGCTGGGCTGGGAAGGGCAGAGCCGGCCCTATGGCCCTATAGCTGTGTGGTGGGAGCTGTCCACCGGGTTGCGGTGCTGAAAGTATCAGGGGAGAGCGGAATGGAGGAACATGCCTTTTAAAGGCTGATGTTGTTAGAGGTGCCTGCTCATGAGAGATCTTGGGGTAGCTACTTCCATGGAGGAGACAGGCTCCCCAACCCAGCTGTGTAAGGCTGCGGCCTTCCTTCCTGGGAATTCCTTGGGGGTTCTCCTGGGGCTGAACGTCCATCTTGCACCGTGGTTAGAGAAGAGGATCGGGAGTCAGGGTACGTGGTGTCAAAGCTCAGATACCCTTGATATCAGCGCTGGCTGGAGTCTGATCTGTTTGCAGGCCATCGAGAGACTACTCCGGGTCTGTGCCCATAACGTCCAGGGGAGCTGGGTAGGAATGTTGGGGTCTCTCTCTGGGGAGCTGAGATCTTGCTGAGTCTCCCCATCACTGTGGTCCCCATCACAATTCTCAGTCCAACACGGCCAGGATGTCCCCTCCTGATCTCACCACCCCACAGCTGGCTTGTGGGGCACAGAGATCCAATAATGGGAAGATCAACCCCGACCTTTTTAGACTTCAGAGCCTGGGAACCCAAACAAAGTTATCCTGACAAAAATATTTGTGAGCCGGGTCTGAGCAGCACTTGGAGGGGTTCGCACGGCTCTGCTCAGGACTCCTGGGTTCTATCTCCTGGCCTTACAGGGCCCCCTTTGCCATGGAATCTGAGCACCTCACAAGCTGCGATGTATCTATCCTCACAACCCCCCTGGGAGGCAGGACAGGGCTGTTATCCCCACAGGACAGGGGGGCACCAAGGCACAGAGACTAAGTGACTTACCCAAGGCCGGCAGTGACTAAGGAAGTGAACCCAAGCTTTAGGCCAATGCCCTAAGCCAAGGGTGGGCAAACTATGGCCTGCGGGGCCACTTCCAGCCTGCGGAACCATCCAGTCCCGCCCCTGAGCTCCTGGCCAGAGAGGCTGCCCTGGCCCCTCTGCCGCCTTCCCTATTCTCCCAGAGCCATGCCGCCGTGCGGGCAGCAGTCTGTGGGGTGGGGCTCTGCACTCCTGCGGGGGAGCGTGTCTGGCTCCAGGCGGCTGCCAGACACATTGCTCTGAGCGGTCTCCCCTCTGCCTGTACTGCGTGGTACATCATGGGCGATGAAACTCTTCAGTGGAGTGCATCTTTTGATTATAGGTTTTGTTACAGCGTCCAGCACACGGGGGGCCCTGATCCCCGCTCTGCGATACAGAAATAAATACTAAAGACATGCTTCAAGGAAGACAAGTGAAAATATGATAATACGGCTGACCAATTACACAGCACTAAACCTTGGGGGGCAAAACGTATTCTAAAGCCTGCGGCGAATACTCATTTTTATTTCACGATTCCATCACTGTGCACCTGAACAGTCATCTTAACTCTATCGCTTGTGCACTGGCGAACGCAATCATACTAGTGTCTCTCTCTCCGCGTGTATATATTTAAAGAGCGAGAGACACGAGAGGCGGAAAAAGAGGGCACTTGAAAAAATAATTCGTTCCCTAATAGGAGCCTCAGCTCTGCTTCCCGGGCCAGTCTTGGGGAAGCCCCCCTTCCCCGTCACAGAGTGCCTGGGCGATGGGCTGGAACTTGCTCCCTATGAAGCCAGTTAGGACTCCGGGGGAAAGCGTCCTCTCTCTGTACACAGCCTGTCTCCAAGGCTAGGAGCTTTAGAGGTGCCTGTTTACACCTTCCTGGGTCTGACCTCGGAGCATTCAGCATCTTCTGCCCCTCCATGCGCTGTCCCTCAGTGAGTCTACCGGGGGGGGGGCTCCTGGGGGAGCCAGAGGGTCCTGCACCCCAACTCCACAGTCAGACGTGACTCTCAGCCAGGCAGTAAAACAGAGGTTTATTCATCAACAGGTACATGGTCTAACACCGAGCTTGTAGGTACCCAAACCCCTCAGCTGTATCCATTTTGGGGACCCAGGGAGGCCAGACCCTGTCTGGGCCTGCCTCCCTTCTACCCACCCAGCCTCAGACTGCGACTCACTCTCTCCAGCCCCTCCCCTGCTTCCCTTTGTCTTTCCTTCCCCAGGCAGGTCAGGTGACCTCCCTTCCCCCCCCCCGGGGTCAAGTTACAGCTTCAAGTATGGCCACCTTCCCACAAGAGTCAGAGGAAAGAGTAAAGAGCATTTCTACTCCATCACCCCCCCAATCCAGCTACACTTCAAGCATCCAGTCTTAAAAGTAGGGCAGGTGGATATGAGCTCCTCCTAGAAAATTAGGGGCTGGCAGACAGAGCATGGGCTAGTGGTGAGGTATTTCCCCTAGATCGGCAGTAATCGGATTTGACCTCTGATTTCAGGATCTCCATGGAGAATAACCCTCATCAAAATACCCAGCGCTTTCTATTCTGTGTTGGCTCCCACGACCAGCGCATCACCATTCCGTCAGGAGATCGCAATGGTCAGGATCATTTCCCCCCAGAGAGGCTGATCCATGAACTAATATTATTATTACACTAGGACGCAGAGGCCACAGGCAGGATTAGATAAATATACAGACCCACAAAGAGGAGGGAGTCCTCTTCACGTGTCCCTATAACAATGCCTGCCTCTGTGATTTTCACTCCGTGCATCTGAAGAAGTGGGGTTTTTACCCACGAAAGCTTATGCCCAGAGATCGTCTTTAAGGTGCCACCGGCCTCCTCGCTGTTGTTTTTGTGGAGACAGACTAACACGGCGACCCCCCCCCTCCGATACTTGACAAACATCCATGACATTTTGCCTCTGCAGAACTTTGCGATAGCAAAATCCTTCCTACAGTGTGTTGCTGAAGAAGGAGCCTGACCTACCAGCACATTGAATCCCAGTGATGAACACAGGATAGAGAGAGAGACAGAGACAGTGAGAGCAGGGGATATAGATCTACCCCTCTCTGGGCTTCAGTTTCCACTTCATCGGTCTCTTCCGTTAGAGCGTCAGGGCGGAGACTGTCTCTCACTATGTGTCCGTCCCGCACCCAACACAAGGAGGCCCTGATCTCAGTGGAGGCCTCCAAGTTCTAGGGAAAGGAAGGATCATTTGCTCCCTAAGCCAGCAGTGTTCCTGTGCTGAAGGGGAGAAGGGCGTAACCCCGGGAAGAGCGTTAGGCCCTGTGTAATGGGGGCCTATTTACAGCAGTGCAAACCCCAGGGATAGAAGCCCCTCAGAGGGGTGAGACGGGGTAATTTGCCCCCACTTGGCTTAATCGGTCCAAATACCTCCAAGATAGGCCCTGACAGAGAACACTGGGCCAAATCCTAAAGAATCACGAGCACTCCCAGTTCCCCTTGGTGTCGGCGGGGGTTACGGATGCTCAGGATTTAGCCCATTACGCTCAGAACATCCTACGTGAGTGACACCCCCAAACTGCGACTGGTCTAGCGATCCCCCCGCCCCACCAGGTTGAGAGCAGCGAGCTAAAGGGGCCCTGGAGAACCACACTCTTAGGAATCATCCAGGACTCTTCTTTTGCAGGGGGTGTTACTAGAGCACCCCAAAATGCGCATGGCTGGCGAAACTGGCGAGGGGGATGGATTTTTGCCCCCACATTAGGGACGGAGACAATCTCGGCAAGGAGGGAACCCACCCCATCTGGAACTGAAGGAAAACATCCCCTGGATCCCGACGGAACCCCGTTTCTGGCTTTGCCCAGCTCAGTGGCCATCCTGTAAACAAGGCTGGGCACGGGGGGGCTGCTTGGGAAATCAAAGTAACCAAAGATTTGAACTTCAAACTCCCATCCGGGAGCCCTCACGGAACCAGTGGGAGCAGGATCTGGCCTGACACGGCCGGGGGCAGTTAGTTGGGGGTAGATCAGAGGCAGGGGTAAAGCAGAGGAAGGGTGAATGGGTCATCACAATCCCACAGCGCAGGGCCTGCTACCTGGCGGTGCCAGCTACCCCGAAGGGGGCAGGGAGGAGACAGGGCGACTACGCGGCCCAGCGGGTGGCCCTGCACTGTCCCCAGTGCCAGGCAGTGCTGCCCGGACGCAACAGGGCCCTTAATCTGGGGCGCAGAGACCCTGGGAGAGGCCCCATCTGATAAGAGCCCCGCAGAGCCCCCGGATTTCCCTCGGCGATGGGCTGCCCCACGCCGCCACTTGTCTCCCGAGAACTCGGCCTTCCCCGCCTCGTCTGATTACTTCATTACGAGGCTTTGTTTTTACTGCCCGGCTCCCAGCCTCCGCAGGAAGCTGGATTTATCGCCGGGCCGGGAGCTGAGCGGGCGCTCCAAATGAAACGGGAAATTCCCTGAAGATCTGTTACACCAAGACCCCGCCCACCGTATTTCATGCCCTCGCACACAGCCTGACTCTCCTCCGTCACCACGCCCGCCGCAGAGCCGTGCATGTCTTCGCTGGGGGGATGCCGACTGGTTGGAACTGCCCGTGGGAAAGGATTGGTTTTGACAGACTTGAAGGTCAGAAGGGACCATCAACCTCACCTCCCGCCCATAGCAAGCCACAGAACCTCACCCCACTCCTGTGACAGACCCGGAAGGTTACTGTCATCCTCAAATCACCATTTAAAGACTCCACGTTACAGAGAACTCACCATCTGCACTAGTTTAAATCAGCAAGTGATCCAAGCCCCATGTTGCAGAAGGCGGCGAAAAAACCCTTGAGTCTCTGCGTATCTGACCCGGGGGGAAATTCCTTCCGATACGGTGACCGGTCGGATCCTCAGCTAGGCCCACCAGCCAGACACCTGGGAAGAATTCTCTGTAATAACTCGGAGCCCTCCCGACCTAGCGTCCCATCACCAGCCGCTGGAGATATTTGCTGCTAGCAGTCACAGATCGGCTACATCCCATTGTAGCCCGTCTCATCCCGTCCCCTCCATAAACTTACCCATTCAAAAATGGTGATTTTTTTAAAGGAAACATTCTGAAACAGCTGAAACATTTTGACCTTTTTTTAAACAAAACGTTTCCTTTTTCGGGCAGGACTTTTTGCTTTGAACTTTTAGGGAATTCCGACTTTTTAAAAAGTTTAAAAAACGTTTTGAAGGTGGATCAGACCTGAAAGATTTCAACATCAAGGCCCAATGTTCTGATCTCCAATAAAATGCACCTCCAATCCAAGCCCTGCTCAGTCACACCTCGGCCCCCCGACTCCTTTCCCTTCCGCCCAGGCACTGCACCCTTTCTGACTCGATCCGTTTCACCTGACCTCAAATCCAGGGTCACTGAGACCCCGCGCTCCAGCCCTGGGAAGTGGTGGTTGGGGACACCCTAGGCTGAAGCCATATTTCTCTCCAGCCTTGGGAGAGGACAGCAGGGTCATTCTTGATTCAAAACTCCGGATAATCTACTCGATCGATAGGAGAGTCAATCTGCTCCAAGCGGGTATTTCCTGCTGAGCCAGGCACTGCGTGGATTTGAGACGCAGCAAGGCCAGGATGGGAGCAAACCACTGTTAAGGGAGATGCACAGAACGGCGCAGCTCAGGGGCACAAGACATTGCGAGGGACGGGGGACCCGGCGAGGAAGGAAGTGGAGACAGGTTATCACCATTCCTCACCTTATAGTGCCAACGCGATACCCCTCAGCGAGCACAGCTCCCTACAGCGCTCGGTGCTGTACATATGCACTGAAACACTCCCTGCCCCAAGGAACCTACCTTTTCAATTAACACAGGGAGGTTGATTACCCGCCTTTACCGATGGGAACAGCGAGACTAAGTGACAGGCCTGAGGTCAAACGGGGAGCATGTACCGGAGCTGGAGTGACCCTGCATCTCCAGAGGCCCAGTCTAGCACTTCGACCACAAGCCCCTTTCTCCATCCCTGCTACTGGCTGGGTTCTGATCAAGGGACAGGGCAGACAGACCTCTCCAGGAACCTGGGGTGAAATCCGGGCCCCACCGACATCACTTGACTTCCGTGCGGCTCGGTTTCACTCCTCGTGCAACGAATCAACTCTCCGCAGACAGCTGGCTGGAGTGGAGGCCACGCGATGGCCGCGAAGAGCCCGATCAGCTGTTCTCTTGGTGAGCAGCTCATCCCTGTGTCCCCAACTCTGAGCACCCCCCCCCCCAAGAACCACCCTACTCGATACAACAATGCACCCGCCCTACGACCGCACCGGCCCGGACTCACCGCTCAGAGGGCACGGTCCATCGGCCACTGCCCAGCTCCAGCCCTAGCCAGCTCAGTTTGGGACCTTCTTGCCCACAGCAAACTTCTCTTGTGGAAGCCCGACAGGTCCGGCACCGCTGGCTTCAACTCCTGGGAGAAAGGCAGAGGGAGAACCCTGTTAATCCCAAAGCAGCTGGGAGTCTCCTTCCCCCCCTCCCCCCATCGCCCTCCCATGGCCCATGTCAGCGGCCAGCCCCTCCCACAGCGCAGCCGCCTGCCGATGAGTAGAAGGTGGGCGCGAGGCCCGGGTGATGGGCTCACACCTTGCCGAAGGCATTTGCCAGAGATCTGCTTTATTCTGTGTCCATTTGCAACCAGCGGTGCCTAAGGACCGGCGCCTCAAGACATCTCGTCCGGCCTCTCTGGCTGGGGAGCTCAGCCCTTAAAGGCCCAGTTCCCCCATAGCACAGCCTGGAGGCCAACCTCCCCCGGCAGCGTCCGGAAGGAAAGGCCACGAGATCGCAATAGAGAGCATCCTCCGTCACACGCAATCCTCAGGCCCTCCCCTCCCCTTCCACCCAGGCCCAGTGGAGGAGAACTTTCTTAGCTGTCAGTTTCACAGGAGGTGAAACGGGGGTTTGAATCCCAAACAGCAGCAGCAATCACAGCAGGTGATTCCCGCCCCCCCCCCAGCGATAATCACATCGGGGGGCTTGTTCACCGGCCCAGCCTGGTCTGCCCGCCCCGTGTCTGTCTTGCAAACGGGGCCCTTCCTGAACAAAGATCTGGCGGGATCGCCTGGGGATCGCGCGAAGGGGTCCCCACGCCACGGCCGCGGTTAGGAACGGCGCAGCTCTGCCGACCCCGGCGGCCCGATCTGAAGGTTACGGGTCCCCCACCGGCACTTTCCCCCCGTCGTAACGGTTGGGACCCCAGCGCCGAATTCCCCCTCAGGCGAGAGCCGCAAGGCGCTCTCAGATTGGGAGGGACAACTCCAAACCCAGCAAAGGAGCCAGAAACATACACCCCGTTTCCACCTCCCCATGGCACTCGCGTGGCCCCCCAGCAGGCCAAGGTAAAGGAGAGTTAGCCCCTTCTCACGGCTGACAAACAGGCCCAGAGACACTGGGAATCCGTGGCAGAGCCAGGAATTTAGCTCCTGTTCCTCAAGCCCCCAGCTGGACTCCTAAGCCCCGGCCCACCCCCGCAAGCCTCTCTCCCTCTCCACCCCCTTCGCAAGTCCTTGCGCAGAAAGTCCAAGGGCAACAGAGCCCGCAAAGCTGCGCAGAGGCAGACTGCAGCCCTGGCCGCGACCCAGACTCGCCTGGGCCATGGCCGGTGTCTCTCGTGTCATCCGTCTCGGCTGCTGCCGCCCGAGGGGAAAGCGGAGCCGAGCGACCGGGCTTGGAAGGAGCAGACCTGCCGGCTCAGCAATGCAGCCGGCGCTGGTTTAGCGCCAGCTGGGTGATGTAACGCACAGACGGGACGACTTGTCCTCAGGGACCGGGATGGCTTTCGACCTTCCGGCGACACCAGACATCCAGAGACAGTGGCTGGCGCGGGAGCAAGGGGCAGGGGAAGCGAGAGAGATGGTCTAAACGCCTTGGGAACCCGGCAGGAGAGGAGATGGACAGGGCCGGGGAGGGCAGGCCGAGCTCTCCCCAATGGGCGCCACCTTCCACGGGGGGGGGGGGGGAGCTGGGGGTCCCTGCCCCATAGCAGGGAGCATGGAGATCGCTGGGGGGCCTGCAATCCTGCAATTGAGTCAGGGCCTCGCTTTCTCTGATCCCCATGTTCGGGTGGCTCCATGGGCCAAGACCCCAGGCTTTTAGCAGAACAGGCCGGGATCCAAACACTGCCCTAGATTGCCGGAGGGGACAGGAGATCGGCGGCGTGTGCTTCCTTCCCTGCTCCAGGGGAGCGCTGATAGCTGGGAATTGCGGTGGAGGATCCAGGGATGCTGGCAGACTGGGATGTATGTGCAGAGGCCAGGGATGGGCTAGCAGGGGCCGTGGGTTGGGTTGAGGCAGAGGTGTCGCGGCAGGGCCCAAGACTGGCAGAGCAGGGGGCGGGGGAGCCGGCCGTCAGGAACGGGTGGATGAGCGGACACTGCCCTGGACCAACTGCTAGCCTGCACGGTTACCTCCTCCCTGTCGTTAGCATCTGGCGTTTGAACCCCCGGATCCTGCCGAGAACTGCCCGGTTTTTAAAATAAAGACCCCACGTCTCTGTACGTCAGAGGCCAGCTGTGCATGAAACCACTGGAAGATCTCACCTCGCTCCCCACCGTCCCTTTCCAAGCCCACCACACAGGGAGCGCGGAAAACCAGTCCCAGGAAGCCACCTGCCCGGATCCCACTAGCCATTCCGGACACAGACCGGCCCTGCTTGCCTCAGAAAGCCCGCCCCGCTTAGGAGAGCCGCCAAGGGGACCCGATCGCGCTGGCTGACACTTAGAGCAGCCAGTCCTAAAGCTGGGCCGATGTTCACCAACATCTGGATCGCGCGATGCCCGCGAAACGCAACCGGCTGGAGGCAAGGGAGAGGTCGGGAGATGATGTGACATTACCAGGAGTCTGAAAACACACACACACACACACACACCATACACACACACACAACCACACCCACACACCCACCCACACACACAACCACACACACACAACACACACACACACACCCCATACACACACACACACACACAACCACACACACACACACAACCACCCCCACACACCACATACCCCCCACACAACACACACCACACACACACCACACACACACACACACAAAACAAACACCCACACCCACACACACAACAAACACACCCACCCACACACACCCTACCTTTAATACAGAGTTTGATCTGATGCTTGCCAGGGTTGCCTAGGTCTCCGGGGGCACGTCTCCACTGCAACTCAACACCCTCGGTTGGTCCACATCAGCTGACTGGGGCTCCCGGACTCTAATAGTGCTGTGTCGACGTTCGGGCTCAGGCTGGAGCCGGCGATCTGGGATCCCATGCAGGGTGTCAGAGTCCAGCCTGCCCCTGAATGTCTACACTGCAATTAAACAGCCCCATAGTCAGCTGACATGGGCAAGGACGGGTGTGACTCCGGTGTTAGCCCAGGGTTGGTAGAAGGCGAGTTGGCAGACCCTGGGTTTGTTACCATAAGGCTTGAGTGTCTCCACTCAGGGCTGGTCTCCAGTAGGGGAGGAATCGACTGTAGATACGCAATTTCAGCTACGTTAATAACGTAGCTGAAATCGACGTCTCTACAGCCGACTTACCTCCCATCCTCACGGTGGTGGCGGGCGGCGGCGCGGTCCCCCGTCGAATCCAGCTTGCGCCTCTTGATGAGCTGGACTTCCGGAGTCGACGGGGGAGCCGCTGGCGATCGATTTATCGCGTCTTAACGAGACGTGATAAATCAATTGCCAAAAAATCGATGCTTCCCTGCCGCAGTGAGGACAAGCCCTCGGTTATAACCCCAAGTTAGGAATTGTTGAATCCTGGGTCCCAGGCTGGGTGTCCAGCGTCTACATTGAATTATGCAGGCCCAAGTCCAGCGACCCAGCTCCCAGACTTCTTAGTGCTCTCCCAAAAGGTGGCCGCTGCAGCCCTTTGTTCATGGAGCAGTTTGGGAATATGAGACTCTCCACCAAATGTGACTATCCAGAGGGCAAAGAAAGTCGGCTTGTGGGATCCTTTGGGAGGATTCCAATAGCCCGAGGCCAGTGCGGCTATGTCTACACTGCAGAGCAATAGAGCTTGAACCCTGGATCCCAGCTTGATTCAGGCTCAGACCATCCACCCCCCGTGGAGTCCTGGGACCCTGGGTGTCAGTCCTGGGTTAGTCCAATTTGTGTGTAGACACAAGGGCGGTTAGGCTTGATTGAGCCCAAGTTCAAACCCTGCAGTGTAGACATACCCTATGGGCTGAAATCAGGGTGGTAGCCGTGTTAGTCTGGAATAGCAGAGTTAACAAAGTCCTGTGGCACCTTAAAGACTAACTATAAAGTTTTGAAGCATGAGCTTTCGTGGGCTAATACCCACTTCGTCGGATGCAGGCAGTAGAAGTGTTCACAAACAGGCAGTTATAGAAAAGTAGGTAAGAGCCAGGTGGGAGGTGAAAAGGTTAGTCCAATTAAGCTGAGCCAGCTTGTTATCTCCGATCAGGGAGTGTGGATTATTCGTCTAGCATTTGAATGGGGTGTGTGGACATGGAGAGATGAGAAACAATGTCTGTAATTAGCCAACCATTGTAGATCCCGGTTCAATCCCAAAGTGTGTGTGCTGAATTTGCAAATGAATTGAAGCTCTGCAGTCTCTCTTTGCAGTCTGGATCTGAAGTTCCCTTTCTGCAGAATGGTGACCTTTAAATCTGTAATAGTGTGTCCAGACAGGTTGAAGTGTTCCCCTACAGGTTTTTGTATATTGCCATTCCTAATATCTGATTTGTGTGCATTTATCCTTTTTCGTAGGGACTGTCCAGTTTGGCCGATGTACATAGCAGAGGGACACTGGTGGCATATAATGGCATATATGACATTGGTTGATGTACAGGTGAATGAGCCAGTGATGGTATGGTTGATCTGGTTAGGTCCACCATGACTTCAACAGCTTCCACCCCAACATCCACCTCAGTCTGGACCAGTCCACACAGGAAATCCACTTCCTAGACACCACAGTGCAAATTAATGACGGCCACATCGACACCACCCTATACCGAAAACCTACCGACAGCTATGCCTACCTTCATGCCACCAGCTTCCATCCCGGACATACCACACGATCCATTGTCTACAGCCAAGCACTGAGGTACAATCGGATTTGCTCCAACCCCTCAGACAGAGACCAACACCTACGAGATCTTCACCAGGCTTTCTCAAAACTACAATACCCACACAAGGAAATAAGGACACAGATCAACAGAGCCAGACGTGTACCCAGAAGCCTGCTGCTACAAGACAAGCCCAAGAAAAAAAACAACAGAACACCACTGGCCATCACCTACAGTCCTCAGTTAAAACCTTTGCAACGCATCATCAGTGACCTACAACCCATCCTGGACAATAATCCCTCACTTTCAAAAGCCTTGGGAGGAAGGCCAGTCCTGGCACACAGACAACCTGCCAACCTTAAACAAATTCTCAACAGCAACAGCACACTGCACCACAATAACTCCAACTCAGGAACCAATCCATGCAACAAACCTCGATGCCAACTCTGCCCACATATCTACACCAGCAACACCATCACAGGACCTAACCAGATCAACCATACCATCACTGGCTCATTCACCTGTACATCAACCAATGTCATATATGCCATTATATGCCACCAGTGTCCCTCTGCTATGTACATCGGCCAAACTGGACAGTCCCTACGAAAAAGGATAAATGCACACAAATCAGATATTAGGAATGGCAATATACAAAAACCTGTAGGGGAACACTTCAACCTGCCTGGACACACTATTACAGATTTAAAGGTCACCATTCTGCAGAAAGGGAACTTCAGATCCAGACTGCAAAGAGAGACTGCAGAGCTTCAATTCATTTGCAAATTCAGCACACACACTTTGGGATTGAACCGGGATCTACAATGGTTGGCTAATTACAGACATTGTTTCTCATCTCTCCATGTCCACACACCCCATTCAAATGCTAGACGAATAATCCACACTCCCTGATCGGAGATAACAAGCTGGCTCAGCTTAATTGGACTAACCTTTTCACCTCCCACCTGGCTCTTACCTACTTTTCTATAACTGCCTGTTTGTGAACACTTCTACTGCCTGCATCCGACGAAGTGGGTATTAGCCCACGAAAGCTCATGCTTCAAAACTTTATAGTTAGTCTTTAAGGTGCCACAGGACTTTGTTAACTACCCTATGGGCTGTAACCCTCCGCCAGGCCAGATCCTCAATGGGGTAAGTCCACATAGCTCCTATGACTTCAATGGAGATGTTTATTTCAATGGAGTTATGTCGATTCACAGAGTCATCCCATAACAATGCTGAGGGGTGGGGGGAAATGATTCACTACTGCAATATCAATTAACAATGGTTTCTTCTGCATTAAGGCAGCGTCACCGACGCTTAATTCTGTGCCAGTATTTCTGTGCTTCTTTCTCCTCTTGTTTGAAAGGCTCTGTTGGATTTTTATAGGCAGTTTAGGACAGGAGGGGAAAACATATCCAGACACGAGTCATAAAAATTATAGGCAATAACAGCAACCATTGCACTGAAGGTCTAGGTGCAGACGTGAAAACAATGGAACATAAACCCCCTATAAATAGCCAGGGAGCAGCTACACTGAAAACGGAACAGTCGCAATCCCCCCGGCGACAATCCTGGCAGAATCCAGCCATAAAAGGAATGATCTCTTGGGGGGAAATATCCAGTAGTCCTATTTTCTGTTCACAGCCTGAGCCCGGCCCTTCGGGCATCAGGGGAGCCAGGCCAATTTACACCCTCCGAGGTGTTGGCCCAGCATCAGCAGACGCAACTTCACTGCTTCGAGGGACCAGCAGCCGAACATCCTCGGTCGTTAAGCCCTGGACTGGGCCTAGTGCGAGGAGGGTCGCTGCAGAGTTTGCGTCCAGAGAGAGAGAAGCCACACATGGATACCGCCCCCGCTTATTTCTCAGATGGGGAAACCGAGGCACGGAACAGGTCAGTGCCTTACCCGAGATCCCACACTTGGCGGCAGAGATCAGAACAGATCCCTCCTTTGGTATCTGCTTTTCCTTATGTGTGTCCCACCCACGTTAACGGTCCCTCCCAATGCTGCCGTCTCCGCCCTTACCTCCGTCCCAGACGGAGCACATGGCCTCCTCCGAGCCGGGCATTAATAAAAGCCCATGGACCGGCTGGCCTGGGGCTAACGAATGCCCTTCGCCATGTTGTTATCCTCCTAGACCCCAAACACAGCTGAGACCGCCCAACTCATCTCACGCCGGGCTCTTCTCCGGCCACTTCAAGCCACGAGCTGACCGCACCCCGGGTGGGGCCTTGGCGTCCGACCGAGACGCCCCGTGGCTCTCTGGCTTCTTTCCACTGCACCATTCGAGCCGGGGGACTCCCTTTCCCCCGCGCCACGCTGTGTGATTAACCTCGGCATGGCCTGACCTTCAAGCTCCCTCCCCGTCCCGCGCCCAGCTGGAGCCGGCGACAACTGGAAGGGGGCAGGCCAAGCGAATCCATGACCTCGCCGCGGGAGCGCTGGCTGCCTGATTACCCTCGAATTCTTTCATTCCCACTTCAACCTTAACAGCCCCCTTTCATACACTCCAGGGAATTAGAGCCGGCCCACTCCCGCTGCCGGGGAGAGGGTGATTAGCTCTCGTGGCCTACTCCACCCCAAGACAGCCTACAAGGGCCCCAATTATCCTCTGAGTTACATTCACAATCCCATGGCCAGGAAGTGACTCCATAGCCTCTCCCAGCCGGTACCTTACAAGCACACAGCGCAAAGGACCCTTCGCCAGCTACGCTGCAGCTACCTCTGGGGTGGAACGTGGCAGCTGATTGCGTAGCATTGCGGCGCAGTATTAATCACCGGCCGTGCTCCACCCCAGAAGTAGATGCAGGGCTCCCCCTGTGACTATGGCTTGTAAATGCCCATGGGACTGGGTAGCATTGCTGTGTGCCATTTAATAAATTATGCCCAGCAAAAGGGACTCCAACGTGCTTTAGTCATCCAGGATTAGTAATACACAATGATATTGTCGTACTGCCTAAAAGGGGCGACCGAGAGGCAGGACCCCGGGAGCTCCCGGTGGAGTTGGCTGCTCAGCGCCTCTGGACATCCGGCTACGGACTCTGCTGGAAAACGTCGGCCTGTGGGACTTACCCGTGCGCCGATAGAAAAGGTGGGTCTAGAACAGGCCTGCCCAACTCGGAAAGCAGCGAGGGCCACGTTACTGTAAAAAACCCAGTTGCGGGCTGAAAAGCCCCACCCTCGTCCCGCCCCCATCCGTTTCCCCCCAACCTCCCCACTTGGCTTGCCCCCCCCACCCCGGATCACACAGTGAGCCCCTGAGGGCTGCATGTGGCCCCAGGTTCTACAGGCCTGGTCTAGAACCTGCCCCCCCCTTCTGCTCTAACCCCACTTCTCTCCAAGCACAGCTACCAGCTGTACCACGAACACAGCCTGAGTCCTGACAACCTGTTAGACTGGCCCTGGGTTTTGGAGTGCCAGCGTGGCCCGGGGGAGAAGGGATTTTCCCCCGGGACACCCCCCCTCCCCCGTCACACTGGGGTGGTGGGGTGACACATTTTCCAGTCTTTTAGCCCTCTGGCGTGAAGCTGCAAACACAGCAGCGGAGCTGTGACGGCATCACGGAGCTGGGACCACCATTCCTCTGAAAAACACCCCCGGGACGGCCCTCCAGAAACGGGAGGCAGAAGTTTCCAACCCGGGCCATGTTCTCCCTGGATCAGCGTTACAGATCCGAGTCAACAGAGCGGCTGAATATTTCATTGCATGCGGCAATGACACACAACTCATCGAACACCAGCCGCCAACGGCCCAAGCTGCCTTTTGCAACTCACCGGGTTTGCACGGAGGAGAGAGAAGGGAGCAGAGGGGAAAGTGCATTTCCTCCCCTCGCACACAACAAGCAAAGCTACGCTTCTAGGCTGAAGGTCTCACTGCTGATATTAAAGGGGGGGACGATAGAGAATCTGGCAAAGACATTTTCCTTGCATCTAGATGCAACTGAGGTTTGGATCCCGGCTCCACCACTTTGGGCCCAATCTAAAGCCCTTTATGGCAGTGGGTTTTGGACCACACCTTAGCCATCCGACCCACATTGGGCCTTTATAAAGGTCAAAGGCCAGCAATCTTCAGCAAACATCACCTGTGTTTGTACAGCACCTAGTACAACCTAGGAGCCCCCCCAATGGAGAAACCACTCCCAGCCTTGGGGCAGGTAACCACGGAGCCATCGGAAGTTACAGGCACATTTTGCTCCTGCTGATTTTCCTGCGGGGTGGGGCGATGCCACCAAAGGCCAGTCCCACCAGGGCGCAAAGATCAGGTCCCACCACCCATGGGTGGATCTAATCATGGTATTCCAGGGAAGAGGGGAAACTCTTCACCACTCCCGGATGCTCTGGGCTGTGCCGGACGCCCCTTCTGGTAGGTTTTTGCATGGATCCATATTAAGAGCGGCACAGAAAACCCCCACCCACACTTAGTTCTCCCCCTCACTCCTGGCTCCCCTGCCTCCGCCTTTGGTCGGGAGAGTCTTGCAAGCTGAGGAGAGTCAACAGTTGGACGGGAATCACTGAAGAAAGAGCCAAAGTGCTGCCGGGAGCGGCACGGGCCATGCAGGGAGGAACCGCTCTCCCTTCTGAGCTGGTGTGGAGTACGTGGTGTTAGGACTCAACTCCGCCCAGGCGATCCCTCCTCCCGTCCACATGGGATCAGTGTGGAGGAGAGACATCTTTCGGACGAGACATAAAAACCAAGGCTCAGAACGTTTAAAATCACCCCAGGACAGGAGCACTAGCTAGAACTGGCTGAAAAGTTTCCTCGGGGGTGTTTCCTGACAGGAAGAAGCTTTTGACTCGATGGATTACTTATTTTGTTTTTGGTTGGGGCTGCCCAAATAACTGGGGGGTGGGGAGGAAATTGCCACTTTTTCAGCAACTGATTTTAAACCCCAAAAATGTTGGTTTGTGGTGCCTGAAAACTAAGACAATTATTTCAACCACAATGAAACCTCTTTGTTGTCATTGAAATTGTTGTCCGGGAAGAAAAATCCTTCAAGTGACTTCCACTCTCCCTCCTAAATCATAGACGATCAGGGTTGGAAGGGACCTCAGGAGGTATCTAGTCCAACCCCCTGCCCAAAGCAGGACTAATCCCTATTTTTGGCCCATTTCCCTAAATGGCCCCCTCAAGGATTGAACTCACAACCCTAGGTTTAGCAGGCCAATGTGGAAACCACAGAGGTATCTCTCCCCCACCCCAACAGGCCCTGGGATTCTCCTTCACTTCCTGTCCTAAACGGTTGCCCGCCGTTTTACCAGCCACAGCGGCGGCGTTGCCCCTGTTGTAGGCCCGGCCCACACCGCGCAGCCGTGTGCGCGCTGGAGCCAGCAGGCAAACACCGACTCCAGCAGGAGCAGAACTGGCCCCCCGTCGCCTCGACGCGGCCCGGAGATCCTCCGATGCTATGGAAACGATCCCTTCCTCCCACCGCGCGGGTCCCCCGGAGGCCGAGGCGTTCCCACAAAGCAGCAACGGGCCTCATGCTTTGGCAGGGCCACGTGGCCTCGCCGGGCGGCCCAGGGGGGGTTAAGGCTGACCTCATGCAGCAGATGGTGGCCTTACTTCCCCCCCCCCAGTTCGGGGGGGCTCCCCTGGGCAGAGCTGCCGCCCCGTTCACAGCAGTAAAAGCATCCAGCTAAATTATTCATTCTCGTGGAGGCAGCTAATCGCTTCCGCTGCACTCCCAGGGGAGGCGGGCTGCTGTCCCCCGCCCAGACAGCCAGCCCCGGGCAAGGGGCAGCCGGAGACGGGGCTCAGGGGTGCCCTGCTGGGGGGTTATTGTAGGTGGGGAGGGGGCCCATGGTTTGCATAGCAGGGTTTGCAGAGGCGCCACTGGGTACAGGGGACTTGGTGGGGGGCAGGGGCTGTGTCCGGGGGTGGGCAGGGGCGTCCAAGCGTGCCCATGTGCGAATGAGCAAGTGTGGGAGAGCTAGCCCCAGCTGTGGGAGCCACTTCCCCCATCCGACCCCCCCCCCAACAACAGACGCCAGGGTTGCTCCTTAAGCCACGCTGGAGACCCCCGGGGCCCAGCCCAGCAAGGGGTCCTGGCATCTCAGAGTGGCATGGGCTCCTGCTAGCCCCTCCCAGCCCAACGAAGCCGGGGGGCCCCAGCCGATTCAATCCCACCGCGTGCATCGAGAGAGGAGGGTCAATTCCAGCCGGAGCAATGCGGGTTCAACTCGTGGGCTGATGGGAAACCCAGAGCTAATTGGATATGCAAGTTGTCGAGAAGGAAGAAATGGGGAACCTGGGAATTGCAGCTGGCTAGGGAGGTGAAGGGTCACAAGGCGGGTTTCTACAGGTACGTTAGCAACAAGAGGAAGGTCAGGGAAAGTGTGGGCCCCTCACTGAATGGAGGAGACAACCTAGTGACAGGATGGAGAAGGGTTCATTTCCTTCACTTCCAGATCAAGCTTTATCCTTCCTTCAATAAACCTTCTTTGTCTTGTGTGTGTTCACAGTGTTATGTGGCATCTGGGAGCGGTGGTTTAAGGTGAAACTGGGGCGCACGGCTCCTTTGGGGGGCAAAGGGCCTGGAATTTCTAGGAGTAGCCAGTGTCCGGGGCTGGATCTCATAGGGGACCGGAATAGGCCATCATTCACCCAGGGCTGGTTCACTTTCCCATGGACTCAGGTGGCCAGAGCAGGGAGGCGGGGCTCGGGCTTCAGCTTTGACCCTGGTCCTGTCTAAACAGACAAGAGAGGGTGGAAGAGGAAACTGACGCCCAGGGTAGGGAAGTGACTTGCCCAAGGTCACCCAGCCAGTCGGTGGCAGAGCTAGGAACAGATTCCGGGCCAGTGCCCTGGCTCTCCCAGCCCATGCGGCCTAAGGGACTGGTCCTATGGCAGGAGAAACTCTAGAACAGGTTCCAAGGGAGGTTGTGGGGTCCCCCCCACTGGAGGCTTTTAAGGAAAGTCGGGGTTGACTTGGCCCTGCCTTTCTACGATCCCCTCTGAACACCGACAGCCTTCAAGGGAGGGGACTGCGGAGCTGGCTACATGGCTTGGCAGGCCGGGAATCCAGGCTCTCACCCCCAGCTTTATACCTCAGGGCTCTGGCTTCTCTATGCCCATTCTTAGCGCAAGCCCATCACCCTGGTGTCTGGGCACCCGGGGCAATGGCGGGGGGAGGCAGATGCGCTTTCAAGTCACTCTCCCCGGTCGATCAAGCAGCAGCACCCAGGCCCCGCCGGCTGGAAGGACAGCTCAATGGCAAAGTGGGCAGAAATCTCTCCCCGGGGGGCAACTGTCCCTGCTCCACCATGGCACCAGACCCGCCCCCTTGGTCTCCGCAACCCAATATCAGCCACGGCTCTGCAGGGAGCTCTCCGGCGAACGCCACCAAACACCAGGGATCCTCCACTGCCCGGCTACTGCTGATTAAAGCTGCTCCCGCCTGGCACTCAGCAGAGCCCTTTAATTAATTCTCCCCACATCCAGATGCGCCAGACGCCAAAATGTCAGGCTGCGAATGCCTGGAAAGAGGTCACGTCGGCGGCGAGCGCAGGAAGCGCACCGGGCAGGCTGCCACCCTGCAGCCGGTGGCAGGCGCTCGCTGGATCCGGCAGGGGGAGAGCAGCCTGCCACGCAAAACCCAGTCTGCATCTAGCCAAGGCACCGCAACAGCCGACAGGATTGTAGTATCTCACACCCTCAGTTTATTTATCCTCACCCCCCACCCCGCAGAGCGCAGAGACGAAGTGACTTGCCCCGGATCATGCAGGAAAGCTGTGGCAGTGCGTTTCCCCTTCTCTGGGTTGGCGCCAAAGACTTCATGGATTTTGGGCTGGGCCTGTCTGGGACTCAGTTTCCCCAGCTCTGGAACAGGAGCCACGTGTCTGACGTGGGCTGCCCTTTGAGCTCTGCAGCTAAGAGGGGCGCCGGACCACGCGGGCCCCGTCCAAAAGGCGCAGGAGTGATCCCGGGAACGCTGGCCCCGGTCTGAGAAGAGCTGTTTTCAAAGCAGTGAAAGTTTTTGCCTGCTCCCATTATATCATTAGCAACGTGAGCAAACCTGTCCCCGGGAGACTTCCAGGGTCTTTGCAACATGAAAGGCAAGCAGCCCGGTTAGGAAAATCAATGGGGCTCTTTTCCCTCTGATCTCCTGGGCACGTGTCTGAACACAATCTGCGGCGATCGACTTAGTAACAGACCAGGGGTGAAGAGCTGGCCTTCCCGAGTGAAGTCAGGGGGAGGTTTGCTATTGACTTCAACGGAGCGGGGATTTCCGCCTGGGGACAGCTGGGCTCAGGGGAGAATTCGTGCCAAACTGCGTCATAGATCATCTGTAGTCTGAGCTCCTGCAAATCACAGGCTACCCCTTTACTCCCTCCCCCCTCACCCCCGAATACCAAGTCCAACAGCCAGGATTAGGCCATGCCTGGGCCTGTGGGAGTTGGGTTTGGGGCCTCGATGTCTCCATGCCCACACGTGAGCATCCACACGGTGTTGTAAACTGGGGTTTACATGAGCTGGACCCGGCTCTCACAGCCGTGCTAATGCGTCCACACTGCACCGTGCTGACCTCCTGACTCGGCTTGAGCTGTATCCACATTGCAAAATGACCAGGCATGGACCCAAGTTAGAGCAGGACTCCGGCAGGGTCCTAGGACGTGGGGCCTAAGTCCTTCCTGATCGGACTCAGACTGATTTGAGTGTGGCTGGAAGGGGGACTTAGGCTCAAACCTGATTCAGAACCCGGGCATCGCGGGACGTGTAGACACCCCCCGCGGGAGCTGCACCCTCAGCAGCAGAGGGACACAGACACAATGCTAACCGGAGGGACGGAGCGTGCCTCCCAGCGCCCGACCCTCGCTGCCCTGCGCACTCACACATGCAAAGCCATGGTGCACTTGGCATTGCTTGACCCGGGAGCAGCTTCTACGTCACCTTTCCTGCACCGAGTCCAGGCGCCGCTGCTGGTCCGAAGGGCTGGCGGTTGGGGACTGCGGGGCTGATGCGTCAGCCCCGAGGGCAGACCCCCGCCACGCAGAGCTGGGACGCTGACCTTTCCACTTGCATTTGAAAGGTCTTTCTGCTTCCTTTATTTCACTTCAGATTATGCACTGACCTAATCGTGTCTAAATCTGGAAAGTGCCTTGGGACCCCCTCGCACGGCGACACACTCGCCCACAGGGGATTTGGAAGCGTCCCTGCTTTTGCAGGAATTTGCCTCTTGTGGTGCATTATTCGCTCCAATAGCATCGTCTCATCACGTGCAGGTTCTTACCCCCTTTCCTCCTGCCTCCTAGCTGCAGCATTCAAAGTCCTTTCCACCCACCACATTATCCTCCCCATGCGCCTCCGGGAGGTCATCTTCTTAAAAATCTACATTCTACACATGGGGAAACTGAGGCAACAGCCTGGGGTCCACTCCCATAGCTCCCCCAGCAGGAGGAGTGGGGTGAGCCCCCCAGGGGACTCAGCACTAACCCAGCAGGAGAGGCTGGGGGTGAGAATCAAGAGGCAGGCACGGTACCTGGACTGGACTATCAGCGATTGATAGAGGATGGGAATTGGGATCAGGAGGGGGTCGTTGGGGGTTCCGAACCGGACTAAGAGAGGTGTAGATGGGGATTCAGGTGCATCGGCTGGGAGACACCAGAGGGGGGGTGCAGGGGAGGAGGGAGCAGAGCCATGTGACGGAGCCTGGTTTGATCATCCAGGGAGCTTTCGATCTCTTCATGTCGGTGACACTTTGCTGTCTCAGACGCCCCTCCGCTGAATATAGGCGGCGGGTGAAATTAGCAGAGAGGAGAGGCCGGCTAGTTTCCTATGACAATTTCAGGACAGAAAATTCTCCCTCTCCTCTGTGCTTCCCTTTGTTCTGCCACGAGGAGTCAGGAAACGCCAGGCAGGGTGGCTGAGAGCCAGGAGACAAGGGGGCCTGATTCCGATCTCTTTTACACCCGTTACTCCACCCGCTTTCATGGACTCGCTCAGGATTCACACTGGGGTAAGTGACAAGGAGGATCCACCCCTTGGTCTCTATTGTTTTTAAAGCTCTGGCTACTGGATTTTGGTCGGGGCCTGCGGGAGGAGAGCTACAGCGGGAATGGTCGGCGTTGATTGGCATCTCTCCCCGGTTGCTAAGAAACTCAGCTCCTTGGGCCAGCACTTGTCACTCGGGCTTAGGGGCGGGAGAATATATAGCCCCGGTTTTTAAAATAGCTCCGTCACCTGGCACAGAAGCTCCAGGGTTGCCAAGCAACGCGGGCTCCTGCCTCCTTGGAGGACGCAGGCAGCCGGGGGAGCCACCCGTGCTCGGAAGGGAGAAAACTTTGGAGAAAGGCTCCCGGTGGCGTCTCAGACCCGAATCAATACTCACACAGGGCTCAGGTCCGGGGCAGCCGGGAATGGATTCAGCTTCTGGGGTCCCCCATGCAGCCCCCATGGTGGCCATAAACCTGCACTTCAGAGATCTGGAGCATCTATTCCAGCAGTCCCTGGATTTCATAAGACCATAAGAACGGCCGGACTGGGTCAGACCAAAGGTCCATCCAGCCCAGTGTCCTGTCCACCGACAGTGGCCCATGTCAGGTGCCCCGGAGTGAGTGAACCTAACAGGTAATGATCCAGTGATCTCTCTCCATCACCCTCCTCTGACAAACAGAGGCTAGGGACCCCATTCCTGACCCATCCTGGCTAACAGTCATTAATGGACTTAACCTCCATGAATTTATCCAGTTCTTTTTTATTTCCCCTTCCAAAAGCAAGGGCCATGGTGCTAGGCACTGTACGTAGACAGCCAATCCCTGCCCTAAGGAGCGTCCCGTTTAAATCAACCAGACCCACACCCAGGGAGAGAAAGGAAAAGCAGTTAAGTTTCATTGACACCAGGTTAATCAACGATGAACAGGTGCTATACGTGGGTGACGGATGGGAACAGGCTGCAAGATCCGCTCTAGGATTATTGTGGGGCAGGTCTCCGGCCTGGGCTCTACACCGGGTCGGACTAGATGATCTCAATTGTCCCTTCTGGCCTGGGCATCTCTGAGCGTACGGGTCGATCATAAGCCCATCACTGGGAAGTCCAGCAACTGTAAGCAGCCCACGGGGCCCCGTAACCAGCACTCTTAACAGACGTTCAAGCACCTGTTAATCAGCTGACCTTTGAGAAGGTATTTACAAATGGACCCTTCATGTGCAGTGTGACCCAAGGATCCATATTCACAGATGGTGAAACTGAGGCATGGGATTTCAGGGAGTGTGGGGCGTTTACGGGAGGGATCTAGACGGTACGTAGCCTCCTTCACTAACGTGTTATCAAAATCATTTGGGGGGGCTGACAAGATTTGCAGTGGCTCCGGGCCATGTATGTCCTAGTGATGTTTAATTGTGGGCGGGGGGGATAATTAGTCGTTAGCCACATGGATAAATGTATATTTAGGAGCACAGTCTGTGGCAGGGTGCACTCCTTCACAGCCTAGAACGGCCTTACTCCAGTCTCGGCTGGGTGGCACCACTTCTCCCGGCCTGTGGGGCCCTCTGACCAAGACACTGTCCTGCTGCTGCCCTTCCAGTGGGTCAAAACCCGCAGACAGGGCACTCCAGCAGGGGGCATCCTGCCAGTCTCTGCCTGTCTTCAAATGACCAGACAGTCCCCCTGTCCCTGGGGAATCCGCCCTTGCGAGCTGACTCTGGGCAGCGGGCATAGAGGGGTGGGGTTGATGGGCCCACCGGCCCTCAGTAACCCCCTCCCGGCCAGGGTGGGGCTGGCACCCCTCATCGTAAAGGGGACTCCTGACCCCATTGCAAATCATGGCAAAACTCAACAGGGCCAGGAGTTCCAGACCATTCTGATCGTCTGACCTGACCTCCGGAATAACCCATTATTGGTCCAGCCTATGCCCCCTGCTTGAGACGAAGGCAAAAGGAAACAGACGGCAAGTGGCAAATCGCACCGCGGGAGTAAAGCCCATAGGTGAGGAAGGTATGTGGGACTTGGGCAAGCGACATCTTTTCTGTGCCTCACTTTCCCTGACTGTAAAATGGGAATGGTTCTCAGGGAACCTCTCTCAAGAACTTGGAGAGCCTGAGAGGAAAGGTACCATGGATGTTCAGAGTTAGGAATGCGATTTATTATGACCTTATTAAATAGGGAAATAAACGCATTCAAGAGAGAGATCAACCCAGTTATCTCGGTATCATTCCCATTTCTGACACAGAGAGACACAGAATTATTAAAGTGACTTGTCCACGTTTGCGCTGTAACATCACTGGAAGAGCCAGAAATAGAACCCAGGAGTCCTGGCTCCACACCTCCATGTTCTAACCCACACCCAAAACAAAAGGACTGGGGAGCTTTTTGCAATGGGACCATCTTGCCCATGGACTAGGCAGTGAAACGGCAGCAGAGAGAAAGAAGCTGGTTAGAACTCCGGTTTGAGGATGCCCTAGCACCAAAGGAATTGCTGGTCATTCATCGGATCCCAGGTCCACCTAGGTCAGTATCCTGTCTCCAGCAGTGGCCAGCAGCAGATGCTAGAGAGGAAAGGACAAGAAATCCCACTGCTACAAAAGAACCCGGGAGCATTTCTTCCTGACCACGGTCAGTGAGTGGCTGGTTTATGCCCTGAAGCATGAGGGTTTATCTTTATCTTTGGGATTAATACCTCCACCCCATCAGTATAGTATCTGTGCGCCTTCCACCTGTAGCCCAAGTAAAAAGATACATCCCTTCTAAATCTCGTTTCCACTTTGTCCCACGGAATTGTGGATGCTCTCACTTTCCATACAAATGTGTGGTCCTTTTCCTAATCATTCCAGACAACACTAGGAACGTCCATATAACCAAGGGCCTGGACAAACTCCAACTCTCGGGGTTATGGGCCCTGCAGTTGAAAAGGAGTTTGGTCAATTCCGGGTTCATCAAATCAGGGATGTCACGTTGACTAATCACAGAGCTGGCTGGTGGAATCAGCTACCTGAATATCATTAACCTTCCTCCTCTTCCAGCACCCAGGCTTCTATATGGACAGAGCAGCCTGCTGCTTTAATCCGTCAGCAGGCCTCGTGCAAACATCTGCTGACACACACAGCTTGTGGCAGCAAACACACGGGCCCGCGGTGGGGCTCCCACGCTTTCCGTGGGGGGGTAGCGGACGCTCTCCCGCGCATCCACATATATTCACAATCCCAATTAGCGGCCCCACGCTCTAGTCTGCTGCCACCGCCCTCCCGAGGATGGCCGGGTCTGAGTCATGCAGCGCTCCCTTCATTCGCAGCACGGTAGCCCTCGTATTAATAAGAACAGCAACCGCCGGGAGAGCAGAGGCATTGGGAGGCAGGGCGGGATTCCATCCCCAGCTCTGCGACCGGCAGCAAAACCTCAGGAACGCCGTGCCTCGGTTTCCCCCGCTGTACATGTCGCGCTTTGAGAGCCTCGGATGATTCGGTGAAGGTGACTGCGGGCGCAAAGGGCTTGCTGATGGCCATCTGAGCCATGCAAAGTCCCCTATTTTATGGCCAGTGTTTTAGCTAGGGCAGAGAAAGCCCACTGGGGCAATGGGAGAGGGGCAGGACGTCAGGGAGGGGTTTATAACTGAGCCAGGATCAAGAGGGGGGCTTAGGTCAGCAGCAGAGATGCTAAGAAGGGAGGGATTACCGGGCTGGAAATAGCACAGGGGGGATTTATGCCAGAAATATCAGAAGTTATAGGGGGGATTACGGAAGGGGGCTAAAGCTGGGGGCACCCGGGCTGCAAACTCAGCGTCTGTCCCTCAGTCACCGCTTAGCAGGGCCACCTTGTTGAGCTACTGAGCATGCGGCAGGGCTAGCGAGGGGTTAACAGAGTCGGTAGCATTAACGGGGGGGGGTCCACTTTCCGGTCTCCCCCAGCTAGTCTGGTGGTAACACGCTGCTCGGCCCAGCCCCAGCGACACTGCCCCAGGCCTGCGGGGAGGGCAAGCCCTTGGCTCCCAAACCGGCCATGCCGCTCGCGGGTCAGTGGCCCCTGGCCCGGCTCTGGGTGCGCTGGGCTAGCCATCGGGGCAGCTCACAATTGGATGGAGAAGGGGGTGGGGGAGACAGGTCACCCCCCCCCCCCCAGCAGTGAAATATCCGTGCGACCCGCCAGCCTAGGCCAGGAATCACTAGGGCACAACCCCCGGCTCTGGGCAGGAAGCTCCCCTCCTCCCTGCCCAGTTAGCGCCAGCGCCTCCCTCCCGGCCGGGGGATTCTCAGTGATGCTCCAAACCACAGCGCACGTGGACAAGCCGCGTCCACCCGCCATTCCTCCCCCCCCCCAAACACAACCACACGATAACCGTCCCTCTGCCTTCGCCGCCACGGGGCCACCTCACCGAGGGGGGGGGGGGGGGAGGGAGCTGGGAGAATCCGGGCAGAATCCGGTGCCTCAGCAGGCGTGCACACGGAGCCGCACACACAATGCAGCCAGGGAAGGACAACTGGGCAGCCTAGATACCCGGGCAGGGCTAGGTAGCCCCAGAGCCACTGCAAAACCAACGAGGTGCTGTCACGTTACTGAAATAATCTGGGATCCTATAGATCATTGGTGCCACCAAGGTCCTGCAGGGGCACCAAATCTTATGTACAGGGGGTCAGATAAGGTGTCTACAACCAGGTTATGGTCTGCTGATTATAACTATGCCATTGATCTATGGGTATCATTTTTGTAGCTGAAGTTCCGAATATTGGCTCTGTGCTGTCGGTCCAAATACCGTGCTACGCTGGGGGGGACATTGCAGAACAAGGGGAGTCAGCTTTGTTTAAGCTGCTTGATGGCCCATTAAGGACTATCAGCGAAACAATGAACTCTGGGAGCTTGGGATGCTCCAGTCCACATGAGAAGTCTACCAGGGAACATGCAAGGCAGCCGGTGGATAATGGCTGCCACCTGCAAATACTGAGTCATACATGGTCATATCATCTGCCCATGTGACTCCAGACTCCATGGGGCTGGACTTTCCACAGCAGGAACAGAGAAGTTCTTGCACCCGGAACAAACAATAAATGAAGCTGCTACAGCCCCTCCATCTACGTCTTCAACCTCCAGTCTCCAATCTTGCTCCTACCTCTGGATGGGATTTTCCTACACAGGGATGCTCTGGCCAAAGGATTGATGACCCATTCCTGGAGGGGACGCATTCCAGAGACTCTGATTTGCACCTGCAGTTTATTCTACCTCTGCAAGCCTGAATCAAGAGATTTGCCATCACTGCATGTAATTGATTTCTTTTAACCATTCCTAACCCTCACCTATCTCTTTTTCCTTGTATAATAAACCTTTAGATTTTAGATTCTAAAGGATTGGCAACAGCGTGATTTGTGGGAAGATCTGATTTGTATATTGACCTGGGTCTGGGGCCTGATTCTTTGGAATTGGGCAAAACCGTTTTCTTTTATTGGGGTACTAGTTTTCATAACCATTGGACCCCAGGACAGGTGGCTGCTGGTGGTGATACTGGGAAGCTGGAGTGTCTAAGGGGATTGCTAAGGGGATAGCCAGTGGGGCGAAACCAAAGTCTTTTCTGTTTAGCTGGTTTGGTTTGCCTTAGTGTGAAGAAACCCCAGCTTTGGGCTGTAGTTGCCCTTTTGGAAGAATTTGTCCTGATTTGTCCCTCTCAGTTGATCCCACCAGGAACAGCACCGTCACAGGTGCCCTTGTAGAGGACACGGCGAGGGCGTGTGGCCTAATGGTTCCAGCGCTGGGGATCTAGGCGTCTCCACCCAGCTGCGTTCCCGACCCCGTGTGACCTGGAGCAAGTCACTTCATTGTGCTGTGCCTCTGTTTTTCCCAGCTGGAGGGAAACTGATCTGCTTCGTCGGCGTTTGTTTGTGCAGCCTCTTCCCAGCCCGGCAGGTGCGCCGAGGTATTATCATTGGCGGGCTCTTGTATTTCCGTCCACACGGCAGGTGGCGTGCCCAGTCCCGCCCGCTCCCGGGGAGTCTCTCCAGGCTGACAGATGGATGATGTGCCCCAAAACGCCCGCACCGCAAATCCGAGCTTCATCTCCCATAGGGGGCAGCAGAGAGAAACGTGAGGGGGGCAGCGCGCCAGCCCCCCAGGGCATCATCCGCTGCCCCAAATGCCAACTCCCGGCCCTGTTTTCAGTGGGAATGGCGGGACCTTCAGTGGGAAGCCGGGAGCACAGCCACGGGTCTCCCTGGTCGCGAGGAGGAGCCGGGGTCAATTCCTGGCCCTGCCCCAGCTTCCCTGGGTGACCCTGGGCATGACACTCGCTCTGGGCTCAGCTCCCCACCCCGTGTGTGGAACGGGGGTGATGCATCAGCCTTTGTCTGCGTAGATCGCGAGCCCTGTGGGGCAGGGCTCACGGGTCAGGTAAGGGGTTCCCGAGGATATAGAGGGGCTTCCCTGGGACAGGGCTAATGGGGTGAGGTGGGAGACTCCCCCAGGGTATGATTAATGGGGGGCTCCCATGAGTCAGGGCTACCGGGGTGAGATGGGGGGCTCCCCCAGGATGTGGGTACTGGAGGCCTCCCATGGGACGGGGCTAATGAGGTGAGGTGGGGTGGGGTGGGGGTTCCCTCAGGGGGAGCAGGTCCCCTCCCACCCTCGTCCCTCTCCCCTTCCCGAGCACTCCCGAGCCAGTGTGCCGCGTAGGAAAGCCCCGGCAAGGGGGCGAGAAGTGGGGGGGGGGGGCCGGATAGGGGGAGGGGCCTTCCCTACCTGGCCCTCTACACAATTTTGTAGCCCAGTGTGGCCCTCGGGTGAAAAAGTTTGCCCACCCCTGATCTAGTTTGACCCCCCAGCCTAGCACAGTCCACCCACCTCCCGACCCCTGCACGCAAACCCCAGCAGCCGAAGAGAGACCCCCAGGAGACGAGACTATTCAGTGCCACAGGCTGAGGGCAGCAGTGCCCGAGGCTCTTGTAATGCCAGGGACTTGGTTAAATGAGATAGAACCGGATAATCCCAGCAAGTGAACCCCCCGCCCCCCGCTACAGAGGAAGGCAAACACCCCTCCCCCCCAGTCACCGCCAGTCTGCCTTGGGGAACCCCCCTGGCGACCCGTTAGACCCTGAGCCTGTGTGAAAGAACCAGCCCGCCGAGCCCCAGAGAGAGAGGAAATTCTCGGCCCCACAATCTCCTGTCTCCAGCCCTGGTCAGCCCTGATGCTTCAGAGAAAGGAGATTAAACCAACGCCCCCCCCCCCCCAAACCAGAATACACCGGGGCAGGGGGATCCCTGCCAGGAGCCGGCTGGAACCACGAAACAGGAGATTTAGGAACGTCGGGCACCAACAGGAAGAGAGCCCCACGCCTTCCTACACCTGTTACACAATCCCCCTAAGCAATCTGCCCAGCTCTCCCTTCAACCAAACCCAGTCCTCTCCCCCACAACGCCTCCGGAGCAGCTCGTCCCCCCGGGGGTTAGCAGCCTTCCTGCCAGTTCCAATCCGAATCGTGCCAGGCACCTTCCCGTAGCATCACCAGGGTACCCCGCGGTGCTTACACCGGCCAGCCACCCGCAGAGGCCTGGGGCCCCGTGGCTACCCGGGGATCGCGGGCTGGCAGCTCCCCCTCCAGTCCCTGTTTACGCATCTTGCCAAATCGCTGAACTACGAAGCCTGACTCCGAATAACCAGGAATCTCTGTGTAGCGTACCAGGGACAGAGTCCACGAGTCTCCTTTGGCCTGAGGGGAGACAGGCAGATCTCTCCCCCCCTCCACCGAGGAGGTCGCCCTTGGCCTCCTAACACACAGCCTGACTGAGAGGCGGACGTCCTGCCTGCCAGACGCAGCCGGAGCAGGCCATCCCCCCAACCCCAGAATCAAGGACTCCACCGTGAGCGCTAAACACCACACGCGGGCACTGGCCTTACGCCAGCATCTTGCCCCGGTCTCCCATCCCGCCCTCGTGTCCTTCAGGGACAACCCGCTCCAGCGCACCTGGGCTGTCGACCCCCCCACACACACACCCCGGTGGCTACGTCTCGGAGAGGACTAGCGGATGTCTGAGCGGGGTTCTGAAAAGAAACCAAATCTATAAGTGCTATACATGCTTATCTGAAATCCAAGACACACGTGCGCCTGGTAGTGACGCCCTTCTGCAGAGTTCGTGGTTTATGGGGGGTAGTATGGTCTTGTGGTTAGAGCAGGAGCTGGGTCCTATTCCTGACCCATTCTGGGACACACGGCAAGCCATAGGTCAGTAACCTATCACCCTGATCAAGCCCCCAACCCCTGTCTGCCGGTGCTGGGGGCCTCAATTGCCTACCTAGGCACTTCTACTCCAAGTCCCTCCATGCCGTCCCATGCCACCCTCCCCAGGCATAGCAACGGATCCTGTCTATACTCAGAAGACCCCTCAAAACCCACCTCTGCCATGTGCCTACGCCTCACTCACATCTGGCCCAGGGTATGCAAGGGGTGAGCTGGGACTTCTGCTTTCCTGCTAAACTCAGCTGGATTCTCAACCCGCCCTCAGCCCATTCGTCTCTTTCGTCCATCTGCCCTGGCCGACATGAAGGGTGCGAGAAATCGGGGTCATGGGACTGTCTGCTCTGTCATTTGTATGTACAGCACCTAGCACAACGGGGCCCCGGGCCTTGGGTTGGGGCTTCTAGATGCTACCGCAAATCAGAAATAGCAATAACTGACCGCAAAGCCGCACTCCCATCCCACCGGCTAACGTCCTGTAAAACCCACTGCTGCCAAATATCAGACTAATCGACCACAGTCCCTCCTTCTGCCGCGCACACACAGAATCAAAACTCACTTCCCGGATGAGGACAGATCCTGGCGGGAGAGAGAGAAGCGGGGGCGTTTGGGCCTGAAAGTGCTAGGCGAGGCCATGTGAGAGCAAAAACAGGCCTGTTACTCTCCCCCCCACCCCTGAAAGCACAGGCCCGGCGGTGAGGGGGGAGAGGAATCAGTATTTGCCCCATGGAACAGGAAGACAAGAGAAACGTGTTACTGCCCTGCTTAAAAGGGGAGTGACTCTCCCTCTCCCACCTCCCAGAAAACAAGAAAGAGGAGGCACGGCCTTCAATGTAAAGGCAGCAAACTCAAAGGCGGGAAGAAGGAAAATGCTCCTTCGCCCTCCGATTGACCTGTGCAACTCCCGGGGGACTGCAGAGGCAAACCGAGCATGGGGGGCTCTCAGAAGCGGGGTCCAGGAGGTGACTGAGCTACCCAGAGCACGGCTGTCTTCCCGTCTGGAAGGAAGCAGGGTCAATTCACAGGTTTCAAGGGACTATGGCGATCAGCTTATCTCACCGGAAGGGACTCGCCTGGTCACGGAGTCTGACCTGCGCGGCCCTGGCCAGAGCTCGCCAGGCCCGGAGCCCGGGAAGGGGAAGCGTCCCTGTCTGGAACGCCGCCACGTCTCCCGGGGTGCAGAGCAGGAAACGGACAAAGAGGATGGGCAGACGGGCATGAACTTTGCTTTCAAAAGGCCCCACTGTCTCTCCCTGGCGGTCACAACCGCGGTAAACAAGCCCCGCTCGGCAGCTGCGGCGGTCGTCCCGGCTCGTCGCGCAGGGACGCGGAGGAGATCTGCAAGACGTTGCTTCTCTCCACCGGTTCCGAGCACGTCCGGCCACCCTCCGGCCAGAGATAGGAGAGTCGGCATGGAAGGCCTGGACTTACAAGGGCACACCGAGTCCTCCCTTGCACCCTCCTCAATGGAAGAGCCGTCTGGAGGGCAGGATCCGGTGGTTTTCCCTTTGGAGACCAAAGCGCATGCAGAAGCCTCTCCCGTCTCTGGCTGGGGATGCTCAGCGGCTCCCCTGCCACGCCGGGGGGACTTCCTTGGGCTCCTGGCTGCCAGGAAGAGTGGAGGGGATGTTCAAAGCAGGGGTGGGCAGGGAGATCGCGGGCGAGGGAGGGACGGTGTTTGTACGTGTCAAGGCGTGCACATCCGGAAGTCGTCTGCACGGGTGGGACGGAACATGGGATTAGGAAGGGTGAAAAAGTGCAGCTCGGAACGAGGGGAAACATGCAGGTTACGATCCCTGATATCCAGGGTCACTAAGGGGGTTAGGGCCCTTGGCATACACAACAATCGGCGCAGAAGGAGCTGGAGGACACACGCCCATTTTCAGATGCCAGGGGACTCCTGTTGCAACCACACATCCAAAGGGAAGGCCGGGTGGCTTGCAGAGGAGCCCTGGCCAGCTGCCTCTGTGTGTGTGTGTGTGTGTGTGTGTGTGTGTGTGTGTGTGTGTGTGTGTTCAGATTATACACCTATATACGTACATGTATAGATATGTATCATACAGGCACACACTATCATCTAACACTCATTCCCCAAACAGCGTCACACACATTTCTATACTGTATTTCTACTGTATCCACTGTACTGTTACTGCCTGACTATATGTTGCCATGGTCTATGTGCCTGGACACAGTTGCAGGGTAATCTCTAACTATTCCTCACTTCTGTAAACCATTCTGCAGGAGCTGCCTCAAAGCCCAATTCTGGGAGCCCCAAACCCCCAGACCACCTTCTTTTAAAGAGAAACCGTCCACTGGGCGAATGAAAAACAAAGTCAAACTGCAATCCAAAATTTCCCAGGAAAATGTCAGGCCCCTCCCTGCTCCGGGATGAATTAATTCAAGAAAGATCACACGCCAACCTGAAATTTGCTGAAGTTTAGCCCTCCCCCCACCCCCGCCCTCCCCCCCAGCTAAACTGGAGGCAGCACACAAAGGCAATTAGAAGAGTCCAGTTCCCCGGCTCCACGGAGACCAAAGTGCAAGGCACCGCTAAGAAGACAGTGGGCCCCTCTCACCTGCATCCCCCTGCCCCCCACGACTCCTGGCCCACCCCTCTTGGTTGTTAGAAGAGCTGCTGACATGGCTTCAACTCTTCCAGCGGGGGAGAGCATCACAGTCCAGCTCCACACAACAAATCCCGAGCAAACCCCACCTAGGGCGCGTGGGGACCGTGCGGACTGAGCCCAGGGGTACAGTAGCAACCTTCTCTTTCTGGGCCGGGGAAGGACCTGGTCCCCCGGTCCCCAGAGCCAGATGATCTCTGACACCTGGGTCTCTCCGGTTCCAGGAGAAGAGCCGGCTCTCCATCCTCTCGCCTCTTCCCAGCCGGGGATCCCCGGCCCCCGGGAGCCGGCAAACCCGGGGCAACCGCAAACCAGCCCCCCGGTGTCCGGAAAGACCCACACGCCCACGGGCGGGGTGGGGGATTGTTAAGCCGAACGCCTGCCCCCCCCCACCCAAGACCCCCACCGTCCCCCCCAGACCCCCACCATCCCCCCCCAGGCCTCCCCCCTCCCCCCCCAGACCCCCACCATCCCCCCCAGGCCTCCCCCCTAGACCCCCACCATCCCCCCCAGGCCTCCCCCCTCCCCCCAGAACCCCACTTTCCCCCCCAGGCCTCCCCCTTCCCCCCCCCCAGACCCCCACCGTCCCCCCCCAGACCCCCACCGTCCCCCCCAGGACTCCTCCCCCCGCCCCACCTACCCCGACTGCTCCGTCGGAAGGAAAATCCGCCCCCCGGCGCTCACAGGGACACGACCGATGGGATCCCCCCCGCCCCCGCCCCCGGCTCTGCGCCCAGCCGGGCGCCCCTGGGCTGCAGCCAGCCAGCCCCGCGCGCCCTACCTCGCGGGAGGCTCCTGCGTGGCCGGCCGGGCTCCGCTGCGGGGTCTGGGCTCGTCCCTCTTCGGCCGCCTTCTCCCCCCCCCCCTCCTCCCCGGGCGCGCCCCCGCGCCCCGCCCCGCGCCCGGGACCCGCCGCAGCCTCCGCGCGAGGCGATGCTGAAACGCTGGACAGCTCAGCACCAGCGAGCCGGCCGCCCTCGCGCCAGACAGCCGCCCGCTCGCCGCAGCCGCCGTCACAGCGCCACCTAGCGCCCAGGAGGGGCCGATGCAGCAAAACGGGATTACGCGCACGCGCACACCCACACCCACCTCAGTGGTTTTACACACACACACACACACAGTGGTTACACACACACACGCACCCCAGTGGTTTTACACACACACACACACACACCCAGTGGTTACACACACACACGTACCCCAGTGGTTTTACACACACACACACCACTAGTTACACAAACACACACAAAGTGGTTACACACACACACCCACCCCAGTGGTTTTACACACATACCCCCAGTGGTTACACACACACACACACAGTGGTTTTACACACACACACACACACAGTGGTTACACACACACACGCACCCCAGTGGTTTTACACACACACACACCCCCCAGTGGTTACACACACACACCAGTGGTTTTACACACACACACACACAGTGGTTACACACACACACACCCCAGTGGTTACACCCCTACACACCCCCAGTGGTTACGCCCATACACCCCCAGTGGTTACACCCCTACCCACCCCCAGTGGTTACACCCACCCACCCACACCCACCCACACCCGTGGTTACACCCCCCCCCCCCAGTGGTTACACACACACACGTTGCAAAGCATGTCACTGGCTGTGCCTGGCTTTGCAGGGAAGGCTGCCAGGAGAACTGCTGTGCGGTGTGAGTTTTTAGGGCTGAAAAGCGAGCTGGAGGGGAAATAAGACCTATGGGGCTAGAACTGAGAGAGCGCGACTTCCAAACAGAGCCACAAACCAGCCCCCGGCTGACAATCAACGTGAAGAGCTCGCACTACATGCCCACGGGCGCCAAGAGAGATGTGGGGGACTTCATGTTTTCCAGGCTACAACAAGGGTGCAGGAGCCGGGGGGAGAAGCAGCGAGCGCTGTATTTTATCTGCCCGCGGTCGCAGGTTCGAATCCGGATTTCACGGTTGCAGAAGCAATGCAGATCCGTGTATTTAGGAGGTGAACAACGCTCGGGCCGGGCCCATCTCTTTGTTCGGGCTTTGTACAGCGCCCAGCCCAGGGGGCGTCCTGCACCGTAACCGGGGACCCTCGGGGGCTAGTTCTACCAATAATAAATATACTACTATTTGCCCTTCCCTGCCGTCGCGCCTTGAATCGGGGGATCTCAAAGCACGCCACAGAACAAAGCCACCCGTGTGGTAAGGAAAGTGCTGTGGCCCTCATTTGTAGCGGAGGAAACTGAGGCACATCTGATTTGCACAAGGTCTTTTTAAAAGCCTTTTGGAGGGGGGGGGGGGATTTAGATTATAAACTGCTCTGGCCAGGAAGCGTCTTTTTGGCCTGTTTTTTAAATCACCCCCAGTACAATGGATCTCTGATCTAGGATGGTCCTACCACAATAGAATAATCATTACAAAAATACTGTCTGTTGGCTAGTCAGGGGCAGCGCTGGGGGTGGAACCAAGGTATCCAGAGAAGAGCGAGGCAAGAGGTTGGGGGTTTTGCCTCCTTTTGGTCACAAACAGATCAACATTTCCCAGCATCCCTTGGTCATCTGAAAAGATTTGCTCAATGATTCCTGTGAACAATGCCCCGTTGGTAGCTTGTTTGTGGGCCGCAAGCGGGCAAACTACCAGCTGTTTGGCTGGCCCGTGCCATTCTGGTGCCACGTGTCAGCTCCTTGGTGCAAACACTCCCACAAGGGGTCTCTGGTCCCTTCAGATTGGTTATTTCCAAAACATCCCTCCCAGTAAATCCTGGGCTGGCATAAAGCACTGACAACCTGGCCCCTTGGCTAGAATTACTTGGCTAGAATTACTAGTTAGTAGTATTGTTTTATGGTAGCGTCTAGGGGCTCAACTGAGATTTAGGACCACACCGTGCTCGGTGCTGTACATACATAAAGTAACAGGCAGTCCCTGCCCCAAAGAGCTTACAATCTAACAAGGCAAGAGCCTGAAGCAGCTACCGCAAGAAGAGGCTTTTGGGGGAAAGCTCTTGCTGATCAATGGAGGGGCCAAAGCTGGGGCTGCCACGATGCTCTCCTGCCTGCCTGTCACTAAGAGCCAGCTTATGCCTGAAACTCGCAGTACTGGGGTGTAGTGAGGCTTAATTCATTACCATTTCCCTCGACATCCCCGGCTGGATGGTGCCAGAGCAGGGCAAAGTATTAGGGCTCAATCCTGTGCTCCCCCCTGCCCTGATGCCTAGGGCTGCCACAGGCTGATTTGACACCCGATGGAACTTAGAGCAACCTCAAGGTTGCTCTAAATGACATCAAACCGCAACCTGTAAGGAGCCATTCTCCAGCCAGGGATTTGTGAAGTGGTGTTCTGACCACTGCTGAGTCCGTGCAAGGGGCTGAAGCTGGATGCCAGGATCCAGCCCAAAGACCAAGTCCTTTGTAGCATGGTGGCAACAGCTCTCAGAGTTCTAATGAAGGGGGACGTTCACACCTCTCTGAGCTATTGTTTCAGGCTCTCTGAAGACTCAGGCAGGCACCAGCTACACGGGTCCTGTTTTTTCACCCTTTTCTTTGCATCCACGAAGGCTAGGAATAGTGATTTAAAAAAGACAGAGAGCGGCAAGTCTGATCTCATCACGTGACTCCAAGATCTGGCGCTTCGGGTCTGGGTTAATGGGGCTTGTGCTTGCCCCTGGGATCGGGCAAGATTGTCCCCCAGCCTCCCACACAGATCAGATTCACTCTAGAGATTTTCCCCAATAAAAATCAACCACTTCTAAAGACAAAGGGCCATATTCAGCCCTGCTGCAATTTCACCGAGTGATACCAGGCTTAATTAGGCTCAAAGCAATCCAGGCGAGCGGGGCGGAGGAGGAAAGATCTCCCCCGTTGGGATTCACCAGCCGAAGCTCTTTCCTTCTCCCCACGCCCCTGTTTCCAATCAAAACTCCCGGCCAGTTGGTTCCATTTGGCCCGTGGCACCGGTAATGACTTTCTGGGAGGCAGCCGAGGCTGTACCAGCGCTGAGTGTTATTGATGTTCTTCTCGCACACGTGCAGCGCCCAGGGGGAGGATGGGCTGAGAAGAGACGCAGCCTGGGGGGGGGGCTGTGTCTGGGGAGACAAGCCTCCAGCTCGGACCCCTGCACACCCAGCAGCCTTCAGGGGAGCAGGGGGCTGGTGGGGGAGCCACAGAAGAGAGGAGAAGGAAAATGGACAGAACAAAGCCCCCCCCCGCACCCTCGGCAGAGCCCCCCACCGTGGTCACCAGCCCCCGCCCCAGGTTAGCGCCCCCAGCCCCAGCGCGCCGGGAGGGCGGGTGGCCCAGGGAAAGGGGGACTGGCAGGAGGGGCATGGGGAAGAGCCTGGCTGTTTTGAGGGGGGCACAGCCTCCCCCAGCCTATGATACCTGCCGCCCAAGAGTCCAAGGCCCTGGCAACAGAGCCCCCCCCCCCCTTCCCAGAGGCGCCCGATTTCCGGGGCCTGAGCCCAAAGCCCATGTAAATCAATGGCAAGATTCCCATGGACTCCCATGAGCTTTGGATCGGGCCCTTGGCCTGGGGGGGGGGCTCAGCTGAGATTAACCCCTTGCTGGCTGTGGTCTGGGGACGACCCCCGGAGTTGACCCACCGCTCCCAGCCACTTGCCCCCTTGTACTAAGAGGAAGGGCCTCCAACCCTCTGGCGCAGCATGACGGAGCTCACAAGACGAGGAGACACTGCGGGGGGGGGGGGGGGGGCTCAGAGCCGGGGCCCCAGGGGACTGGAGAGCCCAGCACCCAACAGGCTGAGGTGCCCCTCTATGTGGGAGGGAGGTGCAGTCCTGGGTCAGAGGGCGCTTTAATTCCTGCTCCAGGGACAGACCGTCCCGTCTTCTCCTCAGACCGGCAAGAAGCGGCAAACCAGGGTATTGAGTCCACACCCCCCAGCCTCAACCCAAAGGCAGCCTCTCTCTCTCTATGAATCGGGACATACCTGCCCGTGGCTGGCAAAGGGTTAAATGTTCTAAGGACCTGTCCTGTCAGCTGTTTGCTCAGCATCATCACACCTGTCGGCTTCTCTCGGGGGATGTGATGCCCCAGAAGTAATAGATGGGTCCTGCCAATAGAGCTTTGCAGTGATAAAAAGGAAATACGTGTCATCAGCTAGGACGGCTGGAAGCCTGGATATTGCTTGGCGCGCATTAATAAACTTTCAGATCACGCCGGGGAAGCCAGCCTGCCCTGCCAGGCAGCATGGTAAATCACCGCCACCGAAATTAAAACCCCTAAATAAACCAATAAATACAACACATAAAGTCTCCGAATAGCTCTGGAAGGCAATGATTGCTCTCGGGGTGGGGGAGCGGGACTGAACCTCTTCCTTAACCAGTGTCTCTAAGGCCATCACACTGGATTAATCTGCAAGTCTTACTCTTGAGAGCAGGGCTTAACTGGGAGAGCCACGCTGTGCAAACTGGGAGGAGCGCCAAAGGCTCTGTCTTAGCACTGGCGGCCAAGTTCCTGCAGCCGGTTGTGGGCATTACAGACGGGGCTGCAACCTCTCTGGACTTTGAGGGTGTTCAGAGCCTGGTATGGACCCAGATCCAAATTGTACCGTCGGGGTGGGCCAAACCAGAAACCTCGGCCCAACGTTCCCCTTCCTGAGCTCGGTGGGCGTTCAAAACCAGACCCACCCGGCCTAGCTCTAGCAGGCTGGACCGGAACCCTGGGACTAAACTCTGCCACCCACACACGCTAAGCTTTGGGCCACGTTTAGGACCAGATCCAAACACCCCAGCTCCGGCAGGGAGAGCCAAGACCCCGGATGTCACATGCACGGGGCAAGCTTCCAATCGGAACCTGCTCTGCTGCAAAACTTATTTCCCGTGACATTTTGAATCCGCTGCAGGGGGCCGTGTAGCCAGAAGGAGCGCTACCATAGACACACACTGCAGGGGGTAAGCCAGAGGTGCTCGTTGGAAGGGCTTGCCAACATATTAAGATGGCAGGGAGATAGCAGGGCAGGGGCTACATTATAAAACCCAGGACAAATAGAGAGAGAGATTAATGGGGTATCCGGGAGCAGAACGGTTAATGATCAATCAGTAGAATTCTTTCTTCCCATAAAATAATCCTCCCTAGCTCTTGTCATCGGTAGATCTCAACGCACTTAACAAAGGAGGTCAGTATCATTATTCCCATCTTGCAGGTGGGGAAACTGAGGCACGGGGAAAGACCTGATTTGCCTACGGTCAGGGCGCAGCAAAACTAGAAACTGAACCCAGCCCTCCTGCCATTTAGTATCTGCCTCTAGCAGGGGCTAATGACAGGTGCTTCTGAAGAAAGCAAGCCATGTGCCACTGTGCTATACACATGGGAAGAAATTCCTTCCTGACCCCTGAAAATGATCAATATTAAACCCTGACGCATGATATTGAATTGTCCTAACATTAATAGAATTAGATATGCTCAAGTTCTGAGTGATGCTTTGGATGCGCTTGCTCAGCCAATCCGCCCACCCGGCCCCCGGCAAAACCCACCCCTCCTCAGTCCTTGAGACTGTCTGGAGGAAGAAGAGACAAGATTGCCCAGTTAGTGGGACTGTCTGGAGACATTGCGGGCCATGACAGGAGCAGGACAACAGGAGAGAAGTGGCAAGAAAACCATTAATCAAACCTCTGTGTCAAGGTGAACGCCACCTACCACCTTCGCCTCACACCCAGCGTCTTGGAGGCTGATTTATAATTGTTTTATTGAATTTTCCACCAACCGCCCAGCTTCATCGGCCTATGCCAAGCCTCAGGGCCTACATTCAGCGGAGACCTCGAAGAAGTCAGCCCCAATTGGGTTGCATTTTTCAGGCCGCCTGCCACTCATTCACTAGCAGCAAGGTCGGCCATATCGGCGGGGGAGCAACATGTCCATTTCTGCGGGATTCCTTTTCTAGTGACCAAAGCTGGATGGGACCAGGTACGGGGACCACCTCCAAGAGTGAAACTTAAGGGGGAGGGCCCCACCGCAATGGCCAATATCAAATTGGTCCTTTGACCCACCTCATCCCCTGCTAGAGGGGCGCTCCCAAAACATGAGAGCCAACGTAGCACCGAGGGACTTGCATTTCCAACATCAGTCAGTATTCAGGAGGCCCGCTACCACTAGCCAATGTGGGGACCAGTATATTAAAAAAATGTGTCTTTCAGTGAATAAGCCACAGACTCAGGTCTATAGTCGCACCCCCTGACTTGAAGTAGTTTCCATTATATACAAAGGTTACAGTTTGATTCAACGGCTCTCAGCACCCCCACTCTACCGATTGTTCCAGCCCCCCTGCTAGAGAGGCGTCGAAAAGCCCCTTCGGAGACAATGCCCCAAATAAGTTATCTAGGCCATCTTTACTGGATCCCTCTCCAGCTACAAATAGCTTTGAAGGAAACCCCTGTAATTGTGTATTGACAGCCGACTGCATTGGATATGATTAATTTCGATATTATATAAATACTTCCACAAAGAGCCGCGGTCTTATTTCCCTTAGACTCAGAGTCTATCTGGTAGCAGCTCTCTCGCCAGATTCCCAGTCGTTTTGCTTCAAACGGAATAAAGCAAACTCTGCCTTTCGGGACCAAAGTTTGTTGATTTCGCTCCTTTGATTGACGAGGGTTCGGACGTTCTCTGGGGACGGGGCGGAAGCGCAGTTTACATTCAAGGCCTGAATTTCCTTTGCAAGGGTAGCGATTCTAGATTTCTCTCCCTTTCTTTTGAAAGGTGGCATAAGAAACGATAGGACCTCCCAAGAAGGAGGTTTTAAGGCTTCCCAGAGCGCGGCAGCTGACAAAGCGGTGGGGGTGTTGGTTTTTTCAAGAGTTCTCACTACTGCTGGAGAGAGTTAACAAATGATGTATCAGCAGAGAGGTATTTCACCCCCACCTTTTAGTGGGGCTTGCGTGCTCTGGCGGGGCCTAAAAGACATATGGATCGGTGCATGATCAGATACAACAAGAGTATCAAATCGGTGACAGAACTGATCAAGTCTCGTGACGCTAAGAAATAGTCCAAACTTGAATACATGGAATGAGCTGCAGAAAGACAACCTATAGCCTCTGGTTGTAGGATTACCCCATCTCCACACATCTTGTGAGCCTCAATCAGCCATGTCTGTATGAGGGACCGGTACTTGTGGTTTTATATGGAGAAGACTGATCGAGGTTTCATTAAAGTCTCCAGCTCGAACAGGATGATGGCCCGTGTCATTTATACTCGTCAAAAATGTAGGGAAAACATTTGGGGTCATCTTGGGCGGGGGAGGGCGGATGGGCGGGGGAGGGCACATAGAGATTTGGAAAGATGATTATGGAATTTCCATTTTCGGCCGGGAGGACAGTAGATTCGCCCTCACCGACAGACCTTGCTCAGAACATTAACTCTCAACTTTTTATGCGTTATTATAACAATTAAAGCAATTAGAAATAGAGAGGCTCACCCAATCTCTGTTCCGTTTATGAGATTCTAGTTCCGTCTGACACAGCAATGCCAGCACGCTCTTTTTAAAGCACCAAGTATATTTATTTCTTTTAATGGGGTTATTAAAACCCTTTATGTTCCAGGAGACACATTTAATGACCGGAGCCAGCATTGTTCAAATATACCTGATAGACTATAATGTCGCTTTGTGGATAAATGAGAAATTGCAAATTTTCCTGAGCAGCACACGGCTCTTGCAGATCAAAGCAGCAAAAGTTATCTACTCTGGCCATAGGGCGTCGCTTCCCAAGACATATTCGACAGGAGTGGGAAGGCAAGTCCAAGCTTGGGAGGTAACAGGAGATGGCCCCAAATTGGAATTCAGTAAGTGAAAAATCAAAACAGAAAAGAGAGTGGAGAGAGAAAAATACACATTAATACCAAACAAACAGAAGAATCTGTTAAAACAGCCCCCAAAACAGACACTAGACACAGGGGTACGTCTACACCGGAATAAACTGTCTACACTGGGCTGCGTTAGGGAAGGGGTGGAGAGCAACAGTTCCTGATGCCTCCCAGCGCAGCGCAGGTGGGGAAGTGACCTGCACTCCTTGTTCCCCCCTCACAGCCCACTCGGGGACATGGAGGAACATGGGGGGGGGGATATATGTGCATCATCTCTCTTCACCACCCCCCCCCCACACCATGTTCCTCCCCTGGGAGAAACTCTGTAGAAATCTAGGCACAATCTCCCCCTCCACCCGCATGTGGTGCTTCCTGCCAGCCAGGAGCAATTTCGGACACTCCACGTTGAAGTCCTTCATAACTGTTATAACACTGCAAACAGCTGTTCTTGATATCTGCTAAACTGCTCCCCCGGCCATAGTTCGACGGGGCTCCCAGCTCAGAGCGCTGACCCCCGACCTCCACCCCTCTCCCCCGCGCTGACGTACTGTGGCCCGGCCACACCCGGCCGGGGAGAGGAGCCATGTCTCAGCATCACCTGCCTCCTTCCCCCCACCGCAGCCCTGTAGAGAGAGGGAATGGTTCGGGGGGGCTCAGAGAGGGACTTTCCCCCTTCCTCCTGCCGTCCCCTCCTGCATGCGCTGAGGTGCCAGGAGCCCCCTGCCACATGCCAGCTGGAGCCCCCAGCCCGCTCCCAGCCAGAGGAGTTATGATAATGCTGGATTATCTGGCCGGGGATTAGGAGGCGCAGGGAACACCAGGCGGGAGGCGGAGCGGAATTATCCTGCTCCTTTGGCCGAATGCCGGCAGCTAGACCTCGAGACAAGCCCAGGGAGGGTAACAGGAGCCCGGGCCCTGGGCGAGCAGCTAGAAGAAGGGGAGTTCCTAGTGTGAGATTTTCCAAGGCCGCCCTGGGGATTTCGGGGGCTAAAATTCCCCATCAGTTCCCAACAGGATACGGGTAGGCAGCTTGGAAAACCTCCGCCCAGATGTACAGCCCCTTGCACCTGGGAGACGGCGCTCTCAGACTGCCGGGGCCCGTGTTCAGTAAGATTAGACAGGTGTGAAGCAATCCGCCGAGTCCCAAGCTTTGGCCCTTGTATGGTCCCATCTCAGGAGCTCAAAGCACATCACAAATAAACAACAGTGAGAATAACACCTAGTTATCGGATAGAGCTTTTCATCCAGAGCGCCACAAGTGCTTTGCAAAGGAGGTCAGAATTAGCCCCGTTGTTCAGAGGGGGAAACTGAGGCACAGAGCAAGATGCCCCGGGCAAAGCCAGAACAGACCCAGATCTCCTGAGTCCCACACCAGTGCTTTAGCAACTATGCCCCGCAGTTTATAAATAGCTTGCAAGGGAAGCATCACCAGCCCCTATTACATGGGTGGGGAAAGCGAGACCCCAAAGAAAAATCCCACAGAACCACAGTCCCCCTGATGCCCAGTTCCTGGGCTTCCACCCCTCCACCATTCTAAACCTGACCCATTGATTCAAACTTTCACAGTCACCTTTGAGTGCGGGAAATGAACCTATGGCCTGTGTAACTTAAAGGAAACCACTACCGATTAGGTCAGATCCCTGGAGTCCGCAGCGTCTACACCAGCTTAGGATCCGGACCATAATTTATTGCAGTGAGTCTATGAAAAGAGAACTTGGCCAGCCCTCAATTTCACTGGAAAGCTTCTGGCCAAAGGGCCAGCTTCTGACCTTGGTCTAACTGGCGTAGGCGTGGCTGAAGTCAGCGGATTTACACCAGTACCTGGGATAACTCTGAGCCGGGATGTTTCACGTGACCCCGGATATGGAACCTAACGGACTCCTTTAAACCGGCGAAGCCCCCCCCATCAGTGAAGCAGGGAGGGCTTGGTCCAGTTTCCAAACAAGCCCGAGTCTGATCTCTTAGTACTGAGCCCTGGGAGTCACTTCTCTGTCTTCAACCGAGTTACAGCAGCGAGAAGCCGACCTGAGATCCGAGTCAGGCCCATGGACTTGGCACCCGTGGGACAGCAGAATTAGCCCCAGCGTGCTCCTAGGAGAGGCGCCAGCCTCGGCTAGTCAGAGCTGGGCGCAGCAGGGCTGGGTCACCACGGAGCCGTTTGCAGTTCCCCGATCCTGAGGCTTGTTCTCCACCACCCCCATTCCCAGAATCATTTGGAGCAGCCTCGGGGTGGCTCTAAGTGACACTCTCGGACCATGATGCTGAAAACCCAAGAACTGCCAGAGGGCATCACACCCACTCCCTGTCCTGTGGCCCAAGCATCAGAGTAGCTTTGCTCTAGCCACCAGCTATCCCAGTACCGTGTAGCCCAGGGGGTCCCCCATGCTGGGGGCAGCCCCCAGCCGGTCAGCTACTCTGACTTCCCAGGCCTTTCGGGGAGCGCTCTGTCGCTCATCCTGAGATCCACAATCTAGGAGCATGCAAAATGTCCTTCAGCTGAGACTTAATATTACAGATCACGTTGTTTTGCTTCTCCAACCTGCTCAGCTATTTCCCTTAAATGAAGGCGTATTTGAGGAGGATAAAAGCTAATTAAGCGCTGAGACGGTAGCCGTTCATTCGGCGGGGAGAGAATAAAAGAAAGACGAGGGCAACCATTTCCTGATTACCGCCTGCGAGTTTGCATCTGTTTTTGTCTGCTGAACGGGTCGGGGAGGTAGTAATTGCCTGGAGATTCTTCTGAGCCGGCTGGAACTGTCTGCAGCGAGCCAATGAAATGTTAATGGGGAAAACGCAGGAGGAGATGGGCACTGGACGGCTCAGGTAATAGGATATAGCCCCCTGCGCTGAGGTCAGACTCCAGCCTAGATCAGCAGGGAGCGAATGCTGTTACCACCGGAGAGCGCCTTGGATACAAAGCCCCATAGTCTAGGGCAAGGGAGGAAATCAATGGGCTTCTGTTCTCCAGAAGAGATCTGAAAAGCCTGCAGAACGGAACAAGGAACGAGACCAGCTCCAGGAGTTTGGGAACCGTCTTCTAGGATCGAATTCGACGTGGTTCTCCAGGGGCTGGGCCGAGGCTCTCCCGTTCTACAGCGCCATCCTCCGCGGCCCCTGAGCTGAGCGAGGGAAGGTGGGAGAGGATGAGCAGAGCAGTGGGTCGCCACCCCCTTTGAATGGGGTCTCCAGGGCTGGCTCGGGCCTGGGCAGCAGGGATTAGGTTATAGGCTGGGGCGGGCGCCCTTGAGTTCCGGCCCCTCCTCCTGGGGTGGTGGGATTTGGGTTTTGACTTTGCCCCCCCCCCCCCGGGGTCTTGTCAGAAGGGGGTCGCAGGGCAATGAAGTTTGAGAACCCCTGGAGTAGACAGCGGTGTGGCTAAGTCCCCTCCGCACAATTCGCCCTCTCTGCCAGCAGACTCAGAAGGGACGGCGTGGATCAAGCAGCCGCGAACCAGCCTCTGACGAAGGAAAGAGGGGCTTGCGATCCAGGCACTGAACTTGGGCTCGGGAAATCCAAGCTCAGTCCCCAGCTCTGCCACTGAGTCCCTGGGTGACCCTGGGCAAGTCACTTAGCCTCTCTGCGCCTCTGTAAGACGGCGGTGAGAACCCTCCCCTCATCCAGCTTGCGTACTGCTGCTGTGCTGGCCCGGGGACATGGCCCTCTGGAGCGGCAATCCCTCCAGCAGCCGCCGACCGCTCAGGTTGACATCTGACACCTGGCGATTTGCTGCTGTCACTTAACTCAGCGCGCGGGTGATTCAATGAGGCAGAGGAGGAAGGAGGAAGAAAAATTCAAGGTCTCGTGTCAAAAGAAAAACCCCCAAACCTAGAGCCCGTGACTGGAAACCTCCAAATCCAGGGTTGAGCAGAGAACAAGGCCAGCTTGGAGAACCTTAGCGGGGTGGCGCCTAGGGGCTGTCGGAGAAGAGACCCCTCCAGGCGGCGTTGTCTCTCTGGGCCAGAGGTGGCAGGTCACAGGGATGAGAAGGGGGAAGCCAGGTGGCAACTCAGGCAGCCATTCCACAGCCGGGTCTTCAAACTGAAGTGCATCTTTCTGCCTCAAAACACTTCCTCAGCCAAGATCCCGGCCTTGCGTGCCCCTCCGTGCCTTGTGCTAATCCACCAGTGGCTATTCCCTGAGCGCCTTTGTCCGGTCGAGAGCAACCCAGGGCTTCTAGCCTACACCTCTACTGCTCCGTTTGGCAGACGTGGGGTAGGGGTAGAAACCACATGCCAATGTCCTTCAAGCCACTCGGAGGGGTTGGTGTAGATCTGCGCCTGTGGAAATCAGTCACTCAAGGGAGACAGGGTCACCTACTCTGGGGCCTGGGTTACCATTCAGCCAGCGGGCCACAAACAGGAGGTGGGGGCCAATCCCCCTTCTTTGAAGCTAGATGGGGTCCGGGATTTGTTTCCTGAGCCCCACTACTCCGGGTCATTGTAGGATATGACACATGGCTTAGGGGCCTGGTAAGGGGACACCGAGCCCTTTACCCTGAGTGGCAGGGACGGCAGGTTCTCTCAGCATTTGCTGAGCGCCCAACAGAGCCAGGAGATGGAGACCCACTGCCCTAACGAGCCAGACTGAGGAGACAGGCGGTGCTGTTGACTCCACCCTTGAAGAGGGCCTTCAGGAAGGATGCGAAGGAGAAGGGGGCAGTGACTTGACCAACCAGGCTGGGGAGACCCTTCCATTCCAGCTGTCAAAGCTGAGGGTGGTTGAGTGGCCTACAGAGAGGATTCGTGGTCTGGCTCCAGCCCCTAGAAGATCCACAGGCTCTCGTGAACCCCACGCCCTGGCCAGTGCTGGGCCTGTCTCCCCCGCATCACAAGGGGAGGGGAAATGGCTTCCTACGGCCCACGCTGAAGAGATACAAAGCGTTCAAGAGAAAGAAGTGGGTTTATGGAGATACAGTCCTGGCTAGCCCTGCTCCCTGAGGGCGCCCTTTGTTTCTAGCCACCTTAACGTCGCTCCTTTACTTCTGGCATCCTTAGAGGTTACCACAATCAAGGGACTGTGCTAGGCCCTGTCCACACACACAAAGACATCCCCTGCCTCACTGCTTATTCCCCAGCACCGAGGTGGTGAACCACAACAGCTATGTCGTCAGTGAAGCAAGTTCTCCTGGTCCCCATCCCCTCAACCCATCAGCAGAGGTTTGCGAAGATGATTTGATCCCAATCCACCCACAGACAACAGCCACCACCTCCGAGGGCTACAATCTCTGAAGCTTTGGGATTCCGGCCATGTCGAGTTACAAATGAAATCTCGGGGAAGATGATTCAGTCATCAGCTATTTCTCCAGCGGCATCTCTCTCCAAGACGCCGTACAATTAACAGACTCCGCTCTCTGGAGGCACCGGGAGCGGGAACAGAAGGTCAGCGCCGCCTGAGAACACGCTCCTTTGGATGCGTTTTAATCTCCGGCGATCGCAAGGAAACAATAAAATGCTTGAAATTGAATTTGTCTTTAGAGCCAGGCTGACAGCAACACCCCGCCCCTCAACGATTGGTTGCTGCTTATGCAAATTAAAAGGGGGGGGGGGAAGAGAAGTACCATGAAGATAAAAGAGCCACAGGTCATAGATCCATTGAGATGATCTCACACACAACACCCACAGCCCCTTTTCTTCTCGGTAGGTTTTTAACCTGTATTCTTCACCCCAGTGCCTTCCAGTCGCGCATTCAGCAACAGGCCTCCACATCTGACATGTTTGTTCTCTCGTCCTCTCCCCAGAGGGAGAAGCACACGGAGGGGAGCATCTTGTTTTGTTAGGGTTTTCTTGGAGGTGTTACATACGTCCATTCATTGCTCTGTAGCTGTGTTAGAGGAGGCAAGGCCAGAGAAACACCCCTTTGCTTGGAGCAGAAATTGGGATGGTCCTTAGAATCATAGAAGATCAGGGCTGGAAGGGACCTCAGGAGGTTCTAGTCCAACCCCCTGCTCAAAGCAGGACCAACCCCAACTAAATCATCCCAGACAGACCTTAAAAACTGGCTGCCAACTAGATATTGAGCTGTTGATCACTACCCATTGAGCCGGACAATCTAGCCAGCTTTCTATCCACCTTATAGTCCATTCATCCAGCCCATCCTTTAACTTGGGAGTACTGTGGGAGAGTGTAGAAAAAGCTTTGCTAAAGTCAAGATATATCATGTCCCCTGCTTTCCCCATATCTACAGAGCCATTTAACTCATCAGAGAAGGCAATCAGGTTGGTCAGGCATGACTTGCCCTTAGTGAATCCATGTTGACTGTTCCTGATCACCTTCCTCTCCTTCAAGCACTTCACAATGGATTCATAGAGGACCTGCTCCGTGATTTTTCCATTTTCTCCTTCTTTCCCTTTTTAAAGATGGGCACTAGATTTGCCTTTTTCCAGTCGCCACAAGTTTTCAGAGATAATGGCCAATGGCTCTGCAATCACATCAGCCAACTCCCTCAGCACCCTCGGATGCATTAGATCCGGACCCATGGACTTGTGCTCGTCCAGCTTTTCTAAATAGTCCTTAACCTGTTCTTCCACCATGGAGGGCTGCTCACCTCCTCCCCATGCTGTGCTGCCCCGTGCAGCGGTCTGGGAGCTGACCTCGTCTGTGAAGACCTAGGCAACAAAAAGCATTGACTACTTCAGCTTTTTCCACATCCTCTGTCATGAAGTCCAGGGTCCATATTCTGCTGCTCTCCTTTCTTCCTTTTGTCAGGATCCTGAACTTGACCATCTCATGGTCACTGCTGCTCGGTTGCCACCCACTTCTACGTCCCCTACCAATTCTTCCCTGGTTGTGAGCAGCAGGTCAAGAGAACAGCCTTTAATTGCTTCCCCCAACACTCTCCAAAAACTTCCTGGGTTGTCTGTATTGCTCTCCCAGCAGACGCCAGGGTGATTGAAGTCCCCCCATGAGAACCGGAGCCTGTGATCTGGAAGTTGTCCAAAGAACGCCTTAGTTCCTGGCGCAGTTTATATCACAGTCCTGGGCCTCCCAGAGGAGGTTCTGTCTTATTGTGGAGAGTGTCACTGGGCCCCCAGAGCAAAGCTGTTGCCCATCCTGGAATAAAGAATTAGGATGGACATCCGAATTCCTCCCCCTGGTCTATTGCTCAGAACCCCAGAACTGCCACCACTTGGATTGGATCTCACGGGACCCGGAGGCGCTCAACACGTCTGAAAAATCAGGCCAGACCCCGCGGCGCTCGGAGGCCTCGTGACACTGATATCACTCCAGGGCTGGGACCGGCAGCCCAGCTGCCATGGTCTCCTCTAGGCGATGCAGGGAGACCCGTGGGGATTCAATAGCCCTTGCTCGTGCACCGGCCGCTGTCTTGGACACACACCGGGGGGCTCTAGAAGCAAAGCAACTGCTTGACCCAAAGCTCCCGAACCGGGGCTGTAACTGACGCGGTCGGCTGCAGCTCATGCCCCAGCAGGTTACGCTTGTGTTTCAGAGCACAGCTGTCTGCCTGGAGCAACACAACCATGCAGGGATGTTGCTCATTGTAATACTCAAAGTACCACTTTCCCCAGGAATACCCCAATGAAAACAGCACCGGCTTGCCCCGGGGGTCTGGTCTGAGCACCCTGCGGCAGTTACCCAGTGACCCATTCAGGATTATCTCGGATGCAGGCTCAGCAGCTCAGCAAAGGACACACCAGCCCTTGCAGACAAGAATCCAGACAAGCCCTCTGAACCGCTCATCACCGTGCTGGCAGCCGTTCCCATTTCAAGGCAGGGGCAAGAACAATAAATATTGAACCAGGAGAGATCACCCAGAGCCAGAGCATTTTAATAAATAAAAAGTTGCCTTAAAAAAACCAACCCTGTACCGCTCTTTAGAATAAAAACCAGGCTGGAGGGTCAGCATCCAACCGGCTGCCAGCTGAGCTGATCCGGACATGCCAGATGCCGGCCAAAAGCTGTTGGAGTCGAGAAGGTTTTTGGTTCATTTGGAAATCAGTCAAATTACAATCGTTCACACAGAGGCCAGTGTGGTCGAGACGCCTCAATTGACCGCTATGACAAAGCTCCACGCCTGTACTTGTGGGTCCTGCGTTTCTTGGCGGATTTCACTAGCCTCGGTGATTACTTGCGGAAGGCAGGAGGGGGGGGGGGCGGGCCCGCCCTCTTCTCCGGGCTCCCGCCCAAGGGCCCTAACAGTATCAGTTGAGAAGGCTGCCCTTTTAACCACCAAGCACAATACAATTCCCTGGGCTTCTTCCTCACAACAGTTCCTGCTTCTTTACTCTCCACTTCACCCTTACCTCAGGGCCTCCTTCCAAACCGCTCTCTGCTTCAATGCCTCCAAACTCTTCTCTGCTCCACTATCTCCAAACTCCTCTCTGCTCCAAACACCCACACTGTCTGCCTGAGGCAGGGGTTTTTATTAAGGCCTTACTTGACAGCAGGTGCTCCTAATTGCCCTGCTGCCTGCTAGAACCTTCTTAATTGACCCCAGGTGTCTAGATTGGCCTGGAGTAGCCTTTGATTGGCTATAGGGGGAACAGAGACCTGCACATCCTGAGACTGATGTACCTGCCTTCCAGCACTCTCCTATACCCTTCAGGTCTGACTCTATCACATATCCCCCCCCCCCCCCCTGCTCAACGCCAAGGGGTTGGGCAACTTGGGTCGACATACAGTGCATTCGTGATAAGCCATCTGCATTGCCATGATGACTTCCGGCCCTGTGTTGTATGCGGAACTGGAAAGGTTGGAGGGATAAAAACCATCTAGTCACCCTCGCATTTTTCTCCTTGTTCCGCTGCATCCACTGAAGAGGGGCATGGTCAGTCACGAGGGTAAATTTTCTTCCTAGCAGGTAGTATCTCAGTGTTTCCATGGCCCATTTAACAGCAAGGCATTCCCTCTCAACCACAGCATACTTCTGTTCTCTTGGGAGGAGTTTTCTACTGAGATATAGGATTGGATGTTCTTCTTCCCCGACCATCTGGGATAGGACAGCCCCCAGTCCTACTTCGGATGCATCCGTCTGCAAGATAAACTCCTTGGAGAAGTCTGGGGCTATAAGTACGGGGTCACTGCAAAGGGCTGTCCTCAGATCTGTAAATGCTCTCTCTGCTGTATCTGTCCATCGTACCATTTCCGGACCCCGAGCTTTTATGAGCTCAGTCAGGGCACTCGCCCTAGTGGCAAAATGGGGAATAAAGCGTCGATAATAGCCTACCACACCTAGGAACGCACGGACTTGCTTCTTTCGGACTGGGCGGGGCCAGTTTTGAATTGCCTCTAGCTTATTAGTTTGGGGCTTCACTATGCCCCTTCCGACAATATATCCCAGGTATCTAGCCTCTGCTAGCCCTATGGCACATTTAGCGGGATTAGCAGTGAGGCCAGCTCGCCTTAAGGTGTGCAGTACTGCTTCCACTTTCTCCAAGTGGGTTCCCCAGTCCGGCGTATGGATGATGACATCATCTAGGTATGCGGCTGCGTAACTAGTATGAGGGCGCAACAGTTTATCCATGAGGCGCTGGAATGTGGCCGGTGCCCCATGTAGCCCGAACGGGAGGACAGTGTATTGAAATAGCCCATCTGGGGTGGAGAACGCTGTCTTCTCTTTGGCCTCCTTAGTCAGGGGAACTTGCCAATAACCTTTTGTCAGGTCCAATGTGGTTAAGAAGCGGGCACTACCCAGTCGGTCAACCAGTTCATCGATGCGTGGTATGGGGTACGCATCGAATTGGGATACTTCATTCAGTCGGCGAAAGTCATTACAGAATCTCATGGTTCCGTCAGGTTTAGGGACCAGAACAATTGGGCTGGACCACTGACTGTGAGATTCTTCAATAACCCCTAATTCTAACATTTTCTTTACTTCATCCTTGATTTCCCCTCTTTTAGCCTCTGGTATTCGGTAGGGTCTCAATGTTACCTTGGCTCCTGGGATCGTGCGGATATGGTGATAGGCTTCAGTTGTTCGCCCCGGTTTTATAGAAAACACATCTCGGTTGCGACTGATCATGTCGGCTGCCTCCCTCTTTTGGATCGGCGTCAGGTCTGGAGATATCTTTACTTGCTCGTGTGAACAATCCTCCTGGGGAAGGGTCTCCTGGGTGACCAAGCATGCCTCTTGATCGCGCCAAGGTTTTAGAAGATTAACATGATAAATTTGCTCCGGCTTCCGACGGCCGGGCTGCCGTACCTTATAGTTCACCTCCCCCACAGCTTCGATAACTTCGTAGGGTCCCTGCCAATGAGCCAATAGTTTACTTTCTGCTGTGGGTACCAGAACCATCACCCGATCTCCTGGCTGGAACCGTCGAAGCTTTGCTTGGTGGTTATAATGGGTTCGTTGGGTCTCTTGTGCTTTCTCTAAGTGCTCACGTACGATGGGCGTAACTTGGGCTATCCGATCTCGCATCTGCAGTACGTGCTCGACTATATTCTTTCCAGGATTTGGCTCTTCTTCCCAAGCCTCTCTGGCTATATCGAGTATGCCCCGGGGATGGCGCCCGTACAGTAGTTCGAACGGGGAGAAACCCGTGGAGGCTTGTGGAACCTCCCGGATGGCGAACATGAGGTAAGGCAACAGGGTATCCCAATCTTTCCCATCCCGACTGACCACTTTTCTAATCATGGCCTTGAGGGTCCTATTGAATCTCTCCACAAGGCCATCTGTTTGTGGGTGGTATACGGAGGTCCGTAGGGCTTTTACCTGGAGCAATGAACACAGATCTTTCATCAATTTGGACACAAAAGGTGTCCCTTGGTCAGTCAATATCTCCTTGGGTAGCCCAACTCGGGCAAAAATCTGTAGTAGCTCCTTAGCTATTGTCTTGGAGGCCGTATTGCGTAGGGGGACGGCTTCCGGGTACCGGGTTGCATAGTCCAGTACAACAAGCACATGCTGGTGTCCCCGAGCTGTCTTCTCAAGGGGTCCTACCAGATCCATAGCTATGCGTTCAAAAGGTACCTCTATTATTGGAAGAGGTATCAACGGCGCCCGCAAGTGCGGACGAGGACTATGTAACTGACACTCTGGACAAGAGATGCAATATCGCCGAACATCTTCGTGCACTCCTGGCCAGAAGAACCTCCGCAGGATTCGTGCCTGGGTTTTCTCGACCCCTAGGTGTCCTCCAAATAGGTGACTGTGGGCAAGGCTCAATATGGCCGTTTGATGTTTTCTTGGCACCAGAAGTTGATGGATCTCCTGTTCCTGTATTTGCACCACACGGTACAAAAGATCTTTCTTTAGTATAAAGTAAGGTCCCGGACCCCGGACTTTCCCCTCCACGGGTGTCCCATCTATCTTGGCTACCTCTTTTCTGGCATTATCGTATCTAGGGTCCTCTGCTTGGTCCCGCCCGAAAGATTCTCTCCCAGAACTAACGTGCCCAAGTTCCCAGGGCCTGGCTTCTGCTTCTCCTAGTGGCTCACTGCCATCCTGACGTGGGGTGGCCTCTGGCTCGCTTTCTGGGGTGGGAGTTTCTCTGTTGGCTGCACGGGTCCGTCGGCCGACTAGAGCAGTCTCCTGATCCTGGGTCAGGATCTGGGTTCCTAAGGCCTTTGCGGCCCTCCTCTCTTTTTTCGTCCTCCGGGTCCTTTGGTGGGCTGGGAACAGATCCTCAGAAATTTCCGTGAACATCGGGGGTTGACATTCTCCTGGTGGTAAATTGCTATCCTCAGGGTCCCCGCTTTCCTCCAGCCTCGCTGGGGGGAGTAGATTATCAAACCCTGGATAGTCTCTCCCAATAACTACAGGATATGGGAGGTTAGGGACTACGCCCACAGTTACCTCAATGGGGTTCCCCTGAACTGCTATCTCTACTGGAATAGTGGGGTAATAACTTACAGCCCCATGTACACAAGTCACAGCTATGCGTTTGGCTTGTAACAGCTGCCTTCTTTTTATCAGCTTGCCCGACACAAGGGTAATAGCACTCCCAGAGTCCACAAGTGCTGTAGTTTCCATCCCATTTATCTTCACCGGTCTGGTGTAGTTATGTGGGGCTAACGTAACCCCTACGAGGTGGAGAAGAGAGCACGGAACCTCCCAATCCCCGAAGTTACATTGCCTAGGTTTCCTCCTGCTGGGACACTGCGCTGCTATATGTCCCCACTCCCCACATGCATAGCATCTATAGTCATTTCTACTAGTTTCCCTATCATGGGAATTAGGGAATTTGAACCCCGGCTTCCTCCCCCTCCGACTGGTCCCTTCCTTCTGGGGTCCCCCAGGGTTTTCAGGCCTCCCTTTCTTCCACCTAGGGCCTCCTGGGGTATTGGGTGCCCAAATTTCCAATGTTGGGTTTGGGTGCCTGTTCCAGAAGGGGCCTCTTTTAGGTAGTCGGGTCAATTCCCTGGCTGTCATCCGTCTTTCTACCAGCGTGATCATCTCGTCGTAAGCGGATGGATCATTCTGGCCTACCCATTTACGGAGATCTGGTGGTAGACCCCGCATATAATGATCGATAACCAGGGTCTCCAAAATCTCATTCGGGTTGCATGCCTCGGGCTGTAACCACTTCCGTGCAAGGTGTATGAGATCAAATAGTTGGGACCTTGGGGGTTTGTTCTCCTGATATTTCCACTCATGGAACCTCTGGGCCCGTACTGCTGCTGTTACCCCTAATCGTGCTAGGATTTCTGCCTTCAGCCGGAGATAGTCAGTGGCATCTGTGGCAGGCAAGTCAAAGTAGGCTTTCTGGGCCTCTCCGCACAAAAAGGGGGCGAGAATGCTGGCCCACTGCTCCTGGGGCCATGCCTCCCGCTGAGCAGTCCTCTCAAATGAGAGAAGATATGCCTCAATGTCATCCTCTGCTGTCATCTTTGGCAGACGAACAGAGGCCCCCAGGGTTTGCATCCCGTCAGACCCTTGGGGCTGGGTGGTGAGGACCTTTAGCTGATCCATTACCTCATGCAAGAGGGCACGATCTTGGGTCGCCTGATTCATTATTAATTGGTTTGTTTCCTGCTGAACCCGGGTAGCTTCCTGCTGGGCTGCCGTGGCTTGTACCAGAGCCCTTATCACCTCCTCCATTGTGGCACAAAGCAGACAACCCACCAACAAGAATTCAAAACCCCAGTGACCCCTTTTTTTTTTTTTTTTTAATCCTTTCTTCCGCCACGCTGTGTACGGACATCCCACCTCTGACACCAGTTGTGACAAAGCTCCACGCCTGTACTTGTGGGTCCTGCGTTTCTTGGCGGATTTCACTAGCCTCGGTGATTACTTGCGGAAGGCAGGAGGGGGGGGGGGGCGGGCCCGCCCTCTTCTCCGGGCTCCCGCCCAGGGGCCCTAACAGTATCAGTTGAGAAGGCTGCCCTTTTAACCACCAAGCACAATACAATTCCCTGGGCTTCTTCCTCACAACAGTTCCTGCTTCTTTACTCTCCACTTCACCCTTACCTCAGGGCCTCCTTCCAAACCGCTCTCTGCTTCAATGCCTCCAAACTCTTCTCTGCTCCACTATCTCCAAACTCCTCTCTGCTCCAAACACCCACACTGTCTGCCTGAGGCAGGGGTTTTTATTAAGGCCTTACTTGACAGCAGGTGCTCCTAATTGCCCTGCTGCCTGCTAGAACCTTCTTAATTGACCCCAGGTGTCTAGATTGGCCTGGAGTAGCCTTTGATTGGCTATAGGGGGAACAGAGACCTGCACATCCTGAGACTGATGTACCTGCCTTCCAGCACTCTCCTATACCCTTCAGGTCTGACTCTATCACACCGCGCATTCAGTTACCTGAGTCCAGAGCATTCGAATGGTTTGATTTGGGGACGTCATTCTTTATGCGGGGAGATAAAGGAGCAGATCAGTGATCCCCATCTCACCCCAGCGCGCCAGACAGTCTGTGCGGTAAAACCCCCTCAGCCAGGAGACGGCTGCCTGTTGATTGCCACGGCAAAGGGTCAAATGCGTGGAAAATTCAGCACTGTCAGCTCCAAGCAGGAGGAATTACAAGTGATCTTTTTATATTTGCCTTCTTGGTCTCCAGCCTTTAGGAGTCACATGGTCCAGCTTTTCCCCACAACCGGGGAGGCTGGAACTTTTTTTTTTTTTAAACTGGAAACGAAAGCCAAGATGGACACATAATCCCCTGACTCCGGGCGCTGGGGATTTAAGGAAGAAAGGACACCAAATCTCGAGAGACTCGTAAGTTAGTATTTAACAAACAATAATTTGTCTGAGGGTCTTGTGCCTTCCAGCCAGAGGTATCCTAAAGCACTAGCCATGGCATTATCCATAGCGATTACTGTGCTCCCCCACCATTGAGCGGCATCCACCTCTGGAGAAAAATGCAGCAGCTGTTTCACCTTGAGAACACTAATTGGATACCTGGCCTTGGATCTCAAGATCATGCGGCTGCAGCCAAGAAAGAGCTGGGACGTTGATGGGCTAATGCCTAGAACTGTGTATTGGGGATCAGGGATCTAATCCGAATTATGCCCCAAACTTGCCCTTGGACAAGTCCCTTGGCCCTCTTGGTGCCTCAGTTTCTCCATCCGTAAACTGGAGGCCATGATGTCTGCCTCCCAGGTGGGTGACTTAATTCCTTCTCTTGCAAAGTGCATGGAGCTCCTGGGTTAGCGGTGATCTCTGCTGCTTGGATGGCAGCTATGAGCAACAGACTCCTGAATTTATCCTCCCCTTCTGCCCTCGCCCTTGAGTGGCTCCATTTAAGCCCTTTAGGCTCTTCTTGCTCAATTCCAGTTTGGGACGGAGCAAGTCTCTCTTTCTCTCTCTCTTGCTCACATTCTCCATCTCCTGCTGCGCCGCTCCTTTGATCTGCCCCGGGGACAGGCCATCCACAAAGTTCCCTTCATCTCAGCCTCCCTTTGGAGCTTTGCCTGGGTAATTTGCTCACGTGCCGTTCGCTCCAACGTGCCAATCCCTGCGACACATCAAAGGGGCTGGCGTTCAGAAGCAGCTGCTCAAAGAGACCCAGTTTCCTTTAGCAAACCGCTTAAGTTCCATTTAAATTATTAGGAGGCAGTTTTGCTTGCTTGCCTGCTCACTTCTGCCGTGCACTAGCCGGAAAACGAGTGGGGATGGAGGTTCGTCACTGGTGGAGATGAGGGACCCAGGGGGCGAGGGGGAAAGAGAGCAGCGAGGTCCAATGGTGTAAGCATGGCATTGGTATGTAAAGCCTGGGCATAAATACTGTGGCCCTTTCGGCCCAAGCTGTTGGCCAATATTTCAGGATTGTTTCTGCAGGGAGAAATCAGAGAGACAAGCCAGGGTCTTCCTTGGCGTAGACAAAGGTCTGAACCCAAATCCTGTTTCCTTGACACAACCAGAAGCAGGAATTTCCTTGCCCAGAAATCCCCAAGTCTGCTACTCCAGAGTGCTCTGTGCCCAGGGAGCCACGTCTCTCTGCTTCATTCAGGGTCACGCCCACAGCTCCTTCTCCAGGCTCTCTGCCTCTGATATGCACAAACTGCAGAACCCATGACCTGTGTTCGCAACCCTCAAGTTCGCGCCACACAACTCAGCTCTACGCTACCATGTGCCCTGGGCAGCCTCTCCAGTGTGTGTAGCTCTCTGTGCTACACAATGGAGCTTAATTACTCCTCCAGTGAAGCAGGAATGCATATTTGACCCTCCCCATTGGACTTTAACTAGGTCTGAGATTGTCTTTGAGTCAAAGACTCACCAGCCAGGAGGATCCATTAGTACCTTTCCCCAAAACAATACTATGGGCCAGTTGTCAGAAGGGCTCGGGGCCAGATTTGCAAGGCTTTCAAACGAGCTCAGCATCTGATGTTCTGAGCTGCTTTGAAAATCAGGCCACTATTGCATCATTCAGAGCCTACCACAAATTAGGACCTACCTAAAAAAGAGAGTCAAGAATTCCTCCATCGCATATTGCATCGGACACTTCCAGCAATCATGGAGAAGGAGACAAGGGAAGAGGAGGAAAGCAGGGACTGTCAGACTTCCATGTGTGTCAAACTTGTCACACCAGGGCCCCCGATCCTGGTGCTAACACCATCCACTCAATGAGTCGTCATGGTAACATGGCTTATTTCGGTGTCCAGAGCCACAGCGAAACCATGGTGGTTATAACAGCGCCACCAGGCTCCTTTCATCCAGTAGTCCTCTCAGCATCTTGCAGAGGAGGGCAGTGTCATTAAACCCATTTTACAGCTGGGAAAACCAAGGCCCCTTGGAGATGAAATTGCCCATGGTCACCCTGCAGGCCAGCAGCAGAGGTGGGACTAGACCCCTTAGCTTCCGGACCCCAACCCAGCCTCTTGTTACACACACTGCAGCTCGGAGCAGGGCCGGTGTGCCATCTCCCAGCACTGGGCCACAAGTGAGAGACGCTGGCCCCATCCCTCTGCCCAAGGCGGTACCCGAGTGTCATGTGGCAGGTGATCTTTGCAATGAAGAGGGCTAAAGGCTGAATGGGTTTGAGGACTCTGGAGCACAAGGGGGCATCCCCCCCCCCCCCCCGGAGAACACGCAGGTGCCCGGCGCCAGCCCAGTACAACACCCTGCTGCAAGCTAAGCCCAGATTCAAGCCGCTGACCTGTGTTGAAAGCGTCTATAACCCAGCCCGTCTATAAAGGGAGTTGTTCAGATCCGGTCTCATGTTTCCTCCTCGTGGTTTTATTCAGCTTCCGGGTTTTCGCGAGCGAGTTTCCATGCAGCGGAGCGTCCCCGTTCCTGACCCAAACCACAACGGGATGAGCTGGACAGGGACGTTATGCCCCAACCCTCTCCGAATCAGGGCTGGCGATTTGGCCGTGGTCAGGCTGTAGCCAACACATCCTTGTTACATCTGTAACCACTCAACTAGCCTCCCCGGTGCGGCTCCCTCGCTTCTCTAGCTCTTCCCTGCCGACAGACCCTCGAGCCCAGCGGGGGCTTCTCTTCTGGGGACTCGGCCCTCTACCATCTTCAGTCCACCCCTTCCGGGATCGCAGTGGTCCCAGAGAAGAGTCCAAAAGCCTCTGGGCTTGTAGGTCTCTTTCCCTGGGGCCTGCAGGAGAATCCAGTCCCAAGATCTGCAGCCCCTGGGGCAAGCTCCGCTGTTACGTACCCGCCCTCCCAGTTCAGCTGGAGATGCAGGTTCCTTGGGTCAGTGGTTCCCAGTCAGGGCTCCGGGTCCACATTAGACTCGCTGGGGCCTGCGAATTAGCATTTTGTTCCTCCTTTGTGACTCTCCTTCATCCCTTGCCAGCCACCCTGCAGGGACCAGATCCCCGGCTGGCGTGGATCGGCCATAGCTGCATTGAAGTCAACGAGCCAGACCCCCCGGCTGCGGCAAAGCAGCCTCACTCCATGGAAGCCAACGCAGCCGCCCCAGTGGGCATCAGCCGCGCCTCCGGCCCGAGGCTTTCCGCGACCTCCTCGGCTGCTCCGGCGCTTGGAACAGGAAGCGGCGCCGGACGACCTTCGCTCCCCCCTCCCGTCTGTTATTTGCAGCGCACGGATGAGGGATGATTTTGAGTGATGGCCGCAATTACCCTTTCCGCCCTTGCCGCAGCATTAAATGATTACGAGGGGATTTAATTACGTCGTTCATGCTGGACGAGGTCTGCTCTCCCTGCAAGCGCATGCAAGAATCCCCCAGGACCAGGGAATAAGGAACTGTACCCCGGGTGGGCGGCGGGGAGGGGTAGAGGGTATCTCCTACGCACGAGCAATGGTCCGGCGGCTTGGGCTACATTCGCGCAGAGGAAGGGCAGGACCGGAGGGTCCACACGCTGCTTTGGCAGTGAGCCGGGCCGGCACTGGGAGGAGCGCCAAGCGCGCAATGCTGGCCGGATGTTTGGGTGCTGCCGGCAGGGCCGCGCACTGCAGCAGGACAGGGGCATGCTGGCACCAAGGGGCCCTTACCACGGAGGTGCCCGCTGGCGATCAGGAGGTGGGCTGACGCTAGGGGAGCCAGGCTGCCACCAGGTCGCCCCCAAACACAGCAACGGCAGCAGCGCAGATGGCACGAGCGGCTCCAGGCGCCACGGCAGCAGTTAGCCAGGGGCCGTGGGCTAGTCCGAAGAAGAAGTTACGAGCCAAGCCCCAATGCACCCCGCGAGAGAGGCAGTATGGGTCTAGTGGGCTGAGCATGGGGCTAGGAGCCCCCAAGTGCCACTCCCAGCCCCGCCTCCCATCTGTGGAATTGTGCCGGCCACCTCACCCCTCCGTGACTCAGTTTCCCCATAACAGGAGGTTAGTGATAGCCACCTTGAGCGGCTAGCTTAGTAGAGATGAGTCTGAACGCACCAGAAACCTGTGGATCTGAACACCCAAGGTGAGACTTGCGTTCTGACACCATTAACAAATTTGAGCCCTTTGATGGGGGAGAACCAGGCGCTCAGCTGATGTAAATCCAGGCTGCTCCACGCGGTCACTGGTTCACACCAGCTGAGGCTCTGGGCCCTAACGCCCCACGGGAGAGAGGACGGAAGGGAACAAAGAGACACCCCCCCCCCCGAGGGAAATGAAGCGAGACGCCTGACCGGACTCCCCCTCCCCCGACATTCATTATTACGGACGCCATGTGTCGCCCCTGGATTCCTGCCAGCGCTCCCGCCTTCATTTGGCTCCTTATTTCCGAGGGGCGAGTGAATGGAGGGGCTGGGATGACTCTCGTTCCCGCTCAGGGGGTTATTTATCTTCCAGATGGTGTCTGACAGGCCAGCCTCGGGACGGAGCATCGGCTCCCACAGCGGCCTCTGCCGCGGCGGACGGCTCACGTGTGTTGTTCAATGTGCAGGCCAGCCGCCACCCTGTGCGCCCCAGGACGAAACGTGTCCCCCCGCCACGGCGCTGGAGCTCATGAGGAAGAGGAATCACTAGGCCCACGTCCATGCTCCGGCCCACGACCAAGTCCCGGAACAATCCATCCCCGGGGGTCTACCCATCCGGACCAAGGGCACGCTGGGAGAGGACAGAAACTGACAAAGGTCAGCCCCGTTCGCCCACAGGCATTCCCCAAAGCACAACGCAAATGCATCGAGGAAACGCCCCCGCCACAGCACTGAAATGCGGCTGCCTCTGGGGCGGGCTGATCGTGGAGAGCAGACCCTTCTCCAGCTGAGTCGCCATTCCCAGCCCGGAGTGAGCTGTGGCCATCTCCTCCTGGCGGGCGGGTGAGTTCACTCTAGAGCAGCCAAGTCACCCATGGCTCTCGAACAGAGAGACCAGGGGCTGAATGGGTCACGGCATCTAGCTAGCTACGGGACTTCCAGGGGTCCCATCCCCATGGCGTCTGACCACCTTGCAATCTTCAGTGTATTTACTGCCACCCCCCTCCCGCAAAGTAGGGCAAAATATTATCCCCATTGTACAGATGGCCAACTGAGGCACACAGAGATTTGCCTGGCGTTACATCGGAAGTCTGCGCAGAAGGGCCATGGACCCAGGTGTCCTGAGTCGGAGGTGAGTGCTCTGACCACTGGACCTGCCTGCCTCCCATTGAGGCGGTCCTTCCAGTGCAGGGCTGCATCCCCTGGAGCAGCAGATAGACGTGCCCTGCTCTGAGCCATTCTATGGCTGATCTCAATCTGCCGGGCTGTCAGTCGCTGGCGGTTGAAGCCCAAATTAGATTTCACTGTCGGCCTCCGCGCAGTCAAGGTGGAATTTCTCTGCTCTTTCCTCCCTTGTATATTGCTGGCAGCAAAGTCTGCCGGCAACCTTTGGGATGATGCACGGGGTGGTTGGTTCCACATGGCGCAGGGCTCGATTGGCTCCGGGGTGCTGACGGCAGGGGAACCTTCCTTCTACAGGTGAACTCAGCAAAACCCTGGTCTGGAGGATACCCAGAGGCGGCTGCCTTGCATCTCAGGAAGCCACTCCAAAGTCGCAGCAAATTCTGCTCTCTCATACCCCATGGAAATCCAGAATAAAGACTCGTACCCATCAGTTCTCCCAGAGTTACATGGATGGAATAGGATACAATACGGCACGAACAGTCCATGTAGGTTAACAGTATCTGGGCATAACCGGGAAAAGGAAGGTCTTGTGGTTAAAGCATGAGTCAAACGCAGGAGATCTGGGTTCCTACAGTCGCCTGTTATGATCTTGGGCAAGCCCCTTCGTTTTCTGTGCCTCAGTTTCCCCATTTGTAAAAAAATCCATCTCTTTCCCCATGTCCTCCTATTTGGAATGTAGCCCAGCCGTTATGTACCTCTCACGTCCCTCCTTAAAACTCCTTTGCGGCAACGCCAACAAATAAACCCTTGACAAGATTGTGTTCACGGCCCATCCTGTTGCCTCACTGTTCCTTGTCCTGTCCCCTCTGTCTGTCCATCTCCACCTGCTGGCTCTGGTCTTAGATCCGCCATACTCAGACTGAGACTCAGGAGCTGCAAGTGGCAATGCAATGTGTCTCTGTGCAGCACGTGACCTTAAAACACCATGTGACTTAATTATTAGCCAATCAGGATGCTTTAACTATCTTAACCAATTGTAGAACACTCGGCCAGTTCTTTTGCTGCAAGAGTAAAAGGCATGTTTATTAGTCAATGAAGCAATGAATTCACCCGGCTGTGGCTCTTTTGGGTCATACTGACGGCTAATTTGGCTCCTCAACTATTGAGATCTGAGTCTCGCTGTCTCAGACTATGACTCTTTGGGGCAGGGATAATAAGAACATAAGAACGGCCATACTGGGTCAGACCAAAGGTCCATCTAGCCCAGCATCCTGTCTACCGACAGTGGCCAATGCCAGGTGCCCCGGAGTGAGTGAACCTAACAGGTATGATTGAGCGATCTCTCTCCTGCCATCCATCACCCCCCTCTGACAGACAGAGGCTAGGGACACCATTCATTACCCATCCCGGCTAATAGCCATTTATGGACTTAGCCTCCATGAATTTATCCAGCTCTCTTTTAAACCCTGATATAGTCCTAGCCTTCACAGCCTCCTCAGGTAAGGAGTTCCACAGGTTGACTGTGAGCTGTGTGAAGAAGAACTTCCTTTTATTTGTTTTAAACCTGCTGCACGCCAATTTCATTGAGTGGCCCCCTAGTTCTTCTATTTTGGGAACAAGTAAATAACTTTTCCTTATTTACTTCCTCCACACCACTCATAATTTTATATACCTCTATCATATCCCCCCTTAGTCTCCTCTTTTCCAAGCTAAAAAGTCCTAGCCTCTTTAATCTCTCTTCATATGGGACCCGTTCCAAACCCCTAATCATTTTAGTTGCCCTTCTCTGAACCTTTTCTAGTGCCACTATATCCTTCTTGAGATGAGGAGACCACATTTGTACGCAGTATTCAAGATGTGGGCGCACCATGGATTTGTATAAGGGCAATAAGATATTCTCCGACTTATTCTCTATCCCTTTTTTAATGATTCCTAACATCCTGTTTGCTTTTTTGACTGCCGCTGCACACTGCGTGGATGCCTTCAGAGAACTATCCACAATGACTCCCAGGTCTTTTTCCTGATTGGTTGTAGCTAAATTAGCCCCCATCATATTGGATTGTCTCTTTGTTCTGTGTTTGTACAGTGCCTAGCACATTGGGGTCAGTGACAGGGCTCAGAGCCACTCCAATCATACAAATATCATAATAATTTGGTACTAAAAGCCGGAGTCACATTGCTTAGGACGGACTGGAAGGTTCTTAGATAGTACAGTGATGAGGGCAGAACGTGATCTGATAAAGAAGAGAATAGAGCAAAGGCTTCCGAACTTGCTCACAGCCTCTAGTTCCTCCTGTAATAAGAGCTGAGCAAAACAAATTTCAGCAGAAACTCTTTTTTTGGCAAAAAAAAAATGCAGCACCAAGACATTTCGCAAATCTGTGTCAGTTTCGCCGAATTGTTCCTGTTGGGGGTGGGATGGAGATTTCGGTTCAAAACAACGTTTACACTTCCAAATTGCCTTCGGAGTCCTATGAAAATGGTTTTTAAAAAGTGAAAAACGCTCGAAACCAAAGTGACAATGTTGCATTTGGCCCAAAGTCAAGTTTTCAATTGGCCAAAAACGTACCCCCCCAAATCGTTGCTGGAGCCACGGTTTGCCCAATTTTTCGGAAGTGCTAGCGAACCAAAAAAATCTGTTCTTTGCCTGGCTCTGTCTGCAATACAAAAACAAGGGCAAGAGTAGGGGAAGTTTGACAGTGGCACTGAAAGAAACCATATCTCCAAAGCAAACGCAGCAGGAAGAGCAGTCTGCGTGAGTGATTGTTAATAATGGGGAAACACAAAAAACACCAGCCATCTGGAAACCTGAATCGATCCGCCCAGGCCTTAAGCAGGACATCGCTATAAATAAAAAGCATGGGGAGACACAGGCCAACGTAATGGAGCGCTCGTCTAAATTAGACCCAGAAACTGCAAAACTCAGCACTCGCTAATGGCTGGGTCCCCGTTACATTTTGTTCAGGCCGCACCACCGGGAAATTCAGCCTATTTCTGGGAAGCTGGTCTTGCGGCGCTCTCGCTAACAGCACGCAGGTGGGCTAGGCTGCAATAAAACCAGGCAGCAAGTGTGAAAAATCGGGACAGGGGGTGGGAGGTCATAGGAGCCTAGATAAGAAAAAGACCCCAAAATCGGGACTGTCCCTATAAAATCTGGACATCTGGTCACCCTAGGCTATAAGCACAGCCGCCGGCGTTCACTGTATCAGGCTAGGCTACCGCACCGCTGTGGGTCCCCCCATTAGGTGCCTGGGCACTGGTTTAATTTGAATGTCACGGTAGCGCACAGGACTTGGGTGATATCTAGGACCCTCCAAATTCACAGCCGTGAAAAATGCAACACGGACTGTGAAATCTGGTCTCCCCCCAGGCAGGAAATCCGGTCGTGGGTGGGCTATACTATACCACGCCAGCCTCACTTCTGTGCTGCTGCTGGCGGGGGCTTGGCCCTCGGAAGTGGGACCCCAGCCAGCAGCCGCTGCTCTCTGCAGCCACCCCAGCGGCACCGCCAGCAGCTGCTCCGAAATAAGGGTAGCAGAACTGCAAAACCCCCGCCACACATACACACATAACCTGGTGACACCCCTCCCCCCAAAACTCCTTTTGGGTCAGGACCTGCCAATCACAACACACTGAAATTTCACATTTAAAGAGCTGAAATCATGAAATTTACTATTTTTAAAATTCTATGACCGTGAAAGTGACCAAAATGCACCATGAATTTTAGGGCCCTGGTAATATCCCTTCCAAAGGTTCGTATGCAGTAGGCCGGGTATATCGTTTGCAGACATTAGGGTGATCATATTTCCCTGTACTGAACGCGGACACCTGGTAAAATTACTCCTAGTCAAGTGAGTTCAACGGCAATCAATCAGAAGGATGCAGTGCAAGCGTTCAAAGGAACGTCAAGGGGACTGAGCCCCTGTTAACAAGAAATACTGCGGAGTTGGATTTTTTTAATTTACCTTCTTGTCTTTAAGGCTTTAGGGTTCACACGGGGAGAGGTGACACACACACACACCTTTACAGCCTCCTCCCGCCCCCACACGCAGGGAGAGGTGACACCCACCCACACCTGTTCACCTCTCTCACGGGGATGGGGGGGGGAGAAGAGCAGAGGTGTGACCGACAAACCCGACGCTCCCTGCCCGGCACTCTCCGCGGTCCATGCCTCGCTGGGCCCCCAGGCCGGACCTGCTTTCCTCTGGCGCTGCATCTTCCCCGGGCAACACACGGGAGTGGGAGGGGTGGGGGAGAGAGCACGCTGGGTCACACGCCCCTCCCCCTCAGATGTCTGCCAGGGCTGACACCCGAATGTGGCCAGCAGCAGCCCTTCAGCACTGTGCGGGAGTCCAGAGGCTCCCCCATGCCAGCGCAGTGCGGGGCTTTGGCACACGCAGGGCTCGGATCCTCCTGGCCAGCGCCCGGGATGGGGGGTCTTGGGCTTTCCCGGGGCCAGAGGCAGTGGGGGAAGGAAGGATCCCTGAGCACTCAGACCAGGGGCTGGTTCTCCCCCCAGCGCTGGGGGGTGGGAGAGGAAGGAGCAGTGGGGCAAAGCAGGGAGAGAACAGCGAGAGGAGGAGCGCGTAAAAGCCCGGCGGGTGGGCACTGCCCAACCAAGATTAAACCGCGATGTGACGGCGCGGCCTAGACAGCTCACCCCAGTCCCCGCTCCGCCGGGTAATTGAAACGTCTGCTGCGGTCTCTCCCTGGCCTGCGCCAGCGGTGCAGGAGGCTGGAGTCAGATCAATTACTGGCGGGCGAGACCCCGCGGAGCCCTGCTCCGGGGGGGAGAGTTACAGCGGCAGAGAAACATCTCTCTCCGCTGCACAGTGCCTGGGACTGCCTTCCGGAGGAGCCGGGAAGCTGAGCTCCCGGGCAACGCAGCCCTTAAAGATCCCCTGGCGCTTACACCCCGGTGCCCCTGGCAAACCCCAGCGTGGTCCAGTTACAGCTGGGTAGGAAAATCTTCTACGCTCCTGACCGGGGAGGGAGCAGAGTCTGCCAGAGCCTGGGAATCAGGAGACCTGGCTTCTACCCATCGCTCTGTGCCTCAGTTTCCCCTCTCTGCCATGTCTTTAGAGTACAAGCACTCTGGGGCACTGTTCTCGGCTGGGGCCTTCTAGGGACTACGGCAACACAAATAACAGCAGCAGCTGCTGGGCAGTGTTAAACTGCGCTCTCGCTCCACCCAGAGGCAGCTGCATTTCCATAGCACATAAAGGGACGGCTGTCCCGAATGCATTGCAGGATTCTCCGGACAGACAGAGGCAATGTACACGGACAGTGTTATTCAGTACTGGAGGATGCAATTGTTGAGTGCCGCGTATGTTCGATGCCATGCAACCAAGGCGGTTGGCTGGGTGGTTGGCAATGGTTACTATGGCAGGCCTCATTAGCTCAAGATGGAACCATCAACACGGGTGTCTTGCTGATGACATTTGATCAGGGGTATTGCTCCCCTTCCCTGGGTGTGAGCCACTGGCAAAGCATGTACTGTAGCCTGCACTCCCGTGCACGGAGTTAACAGCCTACTACGGCTAGCAGTAAAGGGAGCTACTCCTTTAGCTCAAGTGTGCAGGAGTGAGGCGACGAGACTAAAGGTTTCTAAGTTCAAACCCCAGCGTTGACAGAGCTCATAACATGGGCTGCACCTGGATTAACCATGCCACCCCTAAACCGGGGACAGAGCGTCCGCCCCAGCTAAAGCTGGGACATGCAGGTACCTGCTTCTACCTCTCATGCACCATGGCTGCGGACAGGGGCGAGAGCTGACTTTTGATGCATCTTGTAGGTTTCCCTATTTGCAGCCTATATTTTATTTACCCCGAGTCAAGGAGCTGAATTCACAAGCCCAAAGGGGATGGTCCTTGCGCACTTCCAGGCGGGGTATCCCTCTCCGCCCCCTGGAGACCTTTCTCCTCCTTCCTAGGAGTGTTACAGGGGCACATTGTGTGTGTGGCAAACCAGGCTGCAAATCTACCGCACCCTAGCCTGCCGGGCACCGACTGTCCACACGGCCCCCGCCGCTGCAGACCAGAACTGTCCTTGTGCGGATTAACCTGCGCCGCGTTCAGCGCCGAGTGGATCAAAGCATGCCAGGGAACTTGTAGTACGGGATCCACATGGGCAGTTAGTGCACAGAAGATACACACACACACACACACACACACACACACACTCTTGCAGTCTCAATGCAGTACGCCGGACGCCGGCCCACATGCTCTTCCTAACGTCTTTTGCTGCAATACTGCATCACTCGTTAACAAGGGATGACACAGGTCCACGTTCAGGCAAGGCAGAGGGAATCCAGCCCTAGAAAATGACATTTACCCTCCTGGATTTCAGATCCCCTCCGTCCCGACACGCTGCTAAGGGACCACAAGCCCTCGCGACGCGAGGCTCCAGCCGTCCTCTGAAAGGCCACAACTCCCTTGTGCCGGTACGAAAGATCATTCCGTCTGCTCGGCCGGGGGCTCCCCAGCCATCTGCCGGCCTCGCTGTCAGAGTCGCCCTCCGAGACCGGCGCTGACATTTCCTGCGTTAAAGCTCCCTCCCCACGGGTCTGCTGTCAATTGCAGCCCAGGTGTTAACGCTGCATTTGCAATTAAGGCTCTCCGGATGGATCTCCCTTGGGTCCTTCCGAGGCAACCCACTTCCAGCTATAGCAATCGCAAATTGGGGGGCCAAAAATCACCCCATTTACCAACAGACGGCAGGTAGGAGGAGGCTGGGGGGCAGATCCTGATTAGATCGAGGGTCAGTACTAAAGAGGGAGGGAGCTGGTATGGACAAGCTTGGAACAGCTGGTTTTAAGGAATATCCAGGGCCAATAAAGAGTCCAAAGCTAACACTGAAAGCCAGGGGCTGTAGCAAAAGCAGATTTCCTGTTTCATGGGGAATGCAAATGTTTTTTGTGGGGGGAGGAGGGGAACCAAGTCAAAATTTGCCATGAAACTACAGGATTTTTTTTTTTAAAGCCTGTTTTGTGTCAATCCTTTCAATGAAATGTTCTGACTTTGATCTTTACTCTTTAAAACTATGACGGTCATGGCAAAAAATCACATTGATGTGACAAAATGGAAAGGAGACTCTTTGCTGTTATCAAAATGCTGCTTATTGGGAGCACCCTGGCAAAAGGTCATTGAAACAGATACTATTTTGATTTCGACGACCAGCGTTTTCCTCCTAAAACCCTTCCCAACCAGCTCTGAGAAACACCCTCTTTTCTTTGAGACGGTGGAATAATTTAGGAGCATCAGCACTTCAACAAGTCGCTAGGGGGAGACAGTGAGTAACACGGTGCCAGGCAACATGTTGAAAGCATTCAGGTCACCTAGTAGTGGAAGAAGGGGTGGCTGGACCCTCCACTAAATTTCTGCTGCTGGCTGAATCTAATTAGCTTAATCTAATTCGCGTGGTTATTTCAATCCAGACAGCTAAATAAATACGATCAAAAAATGTGCATCTGTAACTTTATGGGAACAAGCTCTGCCGATGTAAATCACTCTAGCTGCGTCCAGGGTAGCGGGTTTCTCTGATTTAACGGTCAGTTTCTTATACGAATTGAGTTAAATCACAACCAAAAACTCTGTGTCGACCCTCCTAAGAGTATCTATGCTGCCTTGTTCACCAGCTTCACTAAAATCCATTTGAAATCACACCTGGAGCTGAACTAACGCAGTCCTGTATCAAAGCGCGCCCTCAGCCCTCCCCAGAGCTTTGTGGGCTTCAGCTGATCTCACAAGATCTTGATTTTTCAGGGCACGATCCATGGTCTATTTCTTCACCAAGGCTTTCGGAGAGAGGAAGGGGAATGTGTGTATGGGTGGGTGCATACATGCCTGGGGGGGAGGGGAGTGAGGGAAAGTGCCGGTTTTATGTTACTGTCTCTTTAAAATTAAGTTTGGGGGGGACCAGATAAGAGCTCTCTTCTCCCCCTCCCTGTGTTAGAATTCGGACTAGCATGCCTTTCATCCCAAAGGATCCTACAGTGATTTACCAACCATAGGCAAATCCCTCGCCTTTGAAGTGCGACCACTTCTGAGGAGAGGTGGGTCAGCTCTTTAACACCAGTGCGCGCAGGACACAAAGTGAGGCACAAGATCACATCCAGTGGAAACTGCGGGTGGACTCTAGGCCAAGGGAATGTTATTAACCAACTGGAGCAGAGGCAGGACTCTAGGGCTAACAATCCCTTTCCAACAGCTCAGCGGGATCTTTCGTGGCTACAAGAGGGTGGAACCCTCGGGATCCCAAAGGAGATTTCCGGGAGAAAAGCTGCTTCCTTCAAAACGCTGGCTGCAGCAATCCTCTCAAGCGGGCAGGGGAGTTTTGATGAGTTTCTATTTCTCTGCAGCATGCTGGTCTCTTCCACTCCACACACACAGAGCCTGCAAATTCTGCGAAGCCGGGTCATGCATTGCTTCGTCTCTAACCAAATAGCCAGCAAATCAACCTCTCTCTATTCGGCTCCATTCTGGTTCTTATACCACCCTGCTTACGATTTATCTGTATGGCTGTAATGCCCAGAAGGCTCTGTTACAGACCACGGGCCCCGTTATGGTAGGCACCGTACAAACAGACGCTCCCTGCTTCAAAACCCTTCCAAGGTCGGTCTTAATAGCAGGGTACGCCATATACCGTCCTACCAAGCGCCAGACACCTGGAGCATCGGCAGTTCTGTTCCTAGATCTTTACCAGATAAAAAGGGAGGGTGTTTTGGGTGGTCTGGGGTGCTTTTGTTTTTGCTTCATATTTAAAACCAAGCAGGACGAGGGGAGAGAAACCCTTGGTACCAATCAAAAGCTGGCCAAGGGCTAAAAAGCAGCAGGGAATCCCAGTGTCTGTGTCCTTGCTGCTTGGCTGTAGCAGAGCTGGATAGGACAGAGACAAAGAGCCACTTCTGTCAATGGAAAGAACCAGAGAGAACCAGAATCCAGTGCCTTGTAAAAGGAATCCGTAACAGAGAGAGCAAGCCCCTTCTCGCCCAGGGAACGGGACTTTGGCAATGGGAGAAGGACTGAGCCTTCCACTCAAAGGCAACTCTGGCCTGTTCACCTCCTTGTAACCCTCTGCAAAAGCTCCGGGCACCTGCCACAGTTTCCTACCCTCTCCTCCCACGGTCCAATGGTGTGATAACACCAGATGCTGGCACTGCAAGGACAACTCCGGAGACTGATCCAGTGTGCCACAGCCTAATGGGCTGCCTCTTTGGAAGGAGATCACACAGCGATTCACTAGGAGTCCAAACACTGAGTTGACCTCTGACCTTTCCTGCTGCAGTCTGGTGAGTCCTGATCTTGGCTCATAGTGGGGGAAAGACCCCCCCCCAAACAAAGGAATTGTGCGTAGTCACATCCAGCCTGATTGCTAAAGAGCTGAACAGTTACAGGCTGGAGAGATGCCAGGAAACTGAGCACAGCGGCAGGACATGCCAAGGCGGGGAGGTGGACGAAAACTAGAAAGAGTCGAGGGCCATCTTAGCAATCAAGTGGCAAGAGAACAATTGGTCACGTGTGGAGCAAATCCTGCGGCCTTCACTCAGGGAGAACTCCCGTGGGAGCCAGCTCGGACGCTGAGTCGTCGGCTAAATTCCCCTCTCAGATCCAGGCCGTTCCGGTGTCCCTCAAAGTCAGAGAACTGGTGGGATGGATTTAATGGCGTTGGATTTGGTCCTTTATATTGCAGCCAACCCAGCCTTGCTCTCCCGATGGGACAGTCCCCACACCTGGATTCCAGACACTGGCTCCAGCCGGGGGCTTGCTGTACCGCTGCTGCCCTCCACGCCAGCACCAGGCTAGCCACCCCCTCTGCCCCCTGCCCCAGCCTCAAAGCCCTGCCGTCCCTCCCTCCAGCCCCACAACTTTCCCATGCACTGCATCACCCAGCCTAGGCACAGATACTGCAGTGCCGAGCGGATTATAGATTCATTCCAGCTCTGCACGTACAGCATGCCTGGATCTGCCACGCTGCCGCCTGTGGAACAGCTGCAAACACCGCAGGGGCACCGAAAGCAACAGACGGCGGGATCCTGCTCTTATTTTGACGTGTGGCAGGGCTCCGAGCCCGGCCTCCCTCTCGCCGCCACATTCCAGCCCCCTGCGCGCCTCTCCTGGGTCAGAGCTACTTAGTTCCCTGCCCAAAAATAAAACCCACGGCTGCGTTCCCCGCGGCAGCCCAGGTGTCCTTATTCTGCCTCATACATCAGCCGAACTGCCAGCCGCTCTCAGATCCCACGGCTTTATTGGTGGCAGCGGTGGGGCCGAGTTGAAGGCGGGCAGCTTGGATTGTCCCTCCTACCCGCCATGTTTGGTAGCTTCAACCTGCCCTGCAGATGCTCAGCCATGAGAAAATATCTCACTGTAGCTGGCAAAGGCAGCGGATTTGATCCGAAAGTCCAGAGGGAGAATGATGCCAGGATAGCTCCGTTACCAGGGACCCTTTGACCCCGAGATACCCCCTCCATGCACTTGAGCATCACGTTTTCCTCAGCATTTGGAGTGGGGGCTGAAAAAGGCAGTGGGGGTGGAGGGGGACGACACCTCGGGGGGGTTTCAGCAACACTAACGGGTGCGGGTGGTGGCAGGAAGAGTTGTAGGAGAGAGATCTTTATTGGGCTTGTGAAGGCTGCAGAGTTTGTGGGAGGTGCCCGGCCCCTGCTTGCGTCCCTGAGCCCCTGGTGACACAGCAAACGAGGTCCCCCTGAAACCTGGCCCTCTTTGGCCCAGGTCAGGGGCGATACTGCTTTCTTGGGTCTGGACTGGAGCAGTTCAGAAGTGTTCTGCTATTGCAGGATGTGTGTTACAGTAGCAGCCAGAGACCGTAACAAAGATCTGGACCCCATTATAGTCATGTGGAAAGAGATTGAGCCCAAATGGGGAAGACAGGCCCAGCTTGGGAGGGGAAACAGAGGCACAGAGAGGGGAAGTGACTTGCCCAAGGCCACTTAATGTGTCAGTGGCAGAGCTCAGACCAGGGCCCAGCTCTCCTGATTCCCAGTCCAGGGAAGCTTAGACTCTAAACAGGAAAGACAAACCCATGTTCTACCCTAGGCCCTTGGAGGATCTCCGTTCCTATTGTCCACTGAGCGCCTCACAAGCTCAAACGCATTTCTCTTCCCACGGAAGGGCAGCCCGTTACCCCCATTGGGCGGAGGCGGGACTGAGAAATAGCGAGACTAAGGTGACGGCGATGGACGTTAGGAGCCCTAAGTATTTGTGCGGATCTGGGTCCAAGTAACTTGCTTTAGGTCACACAGGAAGATCACAGACGTCCCAAGCTCACGCCCCACAGAGCCCTCCTGTATTCTCCAGTCATGAGGGCTAGGAGCTTGCTTTAAGCATGTATGGATGAGACTCTAGAGCAGAATCACTCAGTACGGTGATTATCGAGAATCTCCAACACCGGGAGCACAGTCAATAGAACGCTGTCATGGCAACACCTGTACAGGCCTACAGTCATCATCACCCCCAGGCCTAACATACAGAGATGGGCTCAGATGAGACAATGCAGAACGGGCCGGCACGTAAACCCCTTTCCGACTAGGATTCAAGAGCTTCATCTCAGATTCCTTAGCCCAGTTCTTGTCCCGGTGACCCCTTTCACACAGCAAAAGGCACAACACCCCCCCCTTACAAATTAACACCACTTCTTTTATAGTGAACTCCATTATAAACGCTGGAGGCAAAGCAGAGTTTGCGGGTGCAGGCTGACAGCTCGCCCTCCCTCCCCCAACCTCCTGAGAGGTCACGACCCCCAGTTTCAGAACCCCCACAATCTCCTGAGAGGTCAGATCCCCTGATGTGTGCTAGTCAGGGATTTTCCTAGCACTCGTATTTTCCTTCCCACTAAAGCAAGTTTCTAAAGCAAGAAATCCATCACGCAGCCAGAGCCGCTGAAGTAAGCGGCGTACCAGCCAAAGGCAGACCGAAGTGTCATTGACCCCAACCTGGGGTCACAGCCTCCCCAGGGCCTGGGTTTCCTAAATAGCACTGCGCATCCCCAGAGAATCCCATGGCTCCACCCAGTCCACCTGGGCTCTCTCCCCGCAGCGAGGTCTGCTGCTCACTGGACCTGGGAGAGTTCACAGCAATAGGGGCAGCCCGGTGAGTGTCAGGAGTGAGTCCACGGAGACTGGAGGAGTTACGCTAGTGTGAACACACGTGAGTGATGGACAGCCAGGTCCACAGTCTTCACCCGCTTAGTGCCTGATCCTGAGCAGGGCTGACTGCCTCTAACTCCTGCTGAAGTGGAGGGCTCAGCACCCTCCAGGATCAGGCTGGTCACGTACGGAGGATACAGCCAGCTAGCTGACCCAGCAATGCACATAAACCAGAATGCACTGGGCCTGATCCCCAGCTGGCATCAATCGGCCCAGCTATGCTGACATCGGTGCCATCGAAATCAAGAGAGCAAAGCGGATTTGCCCCAGTGGCGGACCTGGCCGAGTGACTCTCAACCTTCCCACTGTACCCCTTACAAGGCTCTGATTGGCCTTGTGTACCCCCAACTTTCACCTCCCTTAAAACCAACTTGCTTAAAAATCAGACATAAAAGTACAAGCGTCCCAGCACACTGTTACCGAAAGATGGCCGACGTTCTCATCTTTTACCATCTCGTGATCAAATAAATCAATTGGAGTAATAAAGATCGTCTCTACATTTCAGTGTCTAGGCTGTCGAGCCATATAAACAAGCCACTGCTGAACGTTGAGTGTGTCCTGTCCTCACTAGTGCTTTCTATGTAGGGTGACCAGACAACAAATGTGAAAACCTGGGACAAGAGCTGGGGGGATAATGGGGGGGCTATATAAGAAAAAGCCCCCCAAATCGGGACATCTGGTCACCCTATTTTTATGTAACCTGTGGTAAAACAAGGTAAAAATCAAGGTGAGTTGATGTACCCCCTGCGAGATCTCTGCGTACCCCCAGGGGTACGTGTCCCCCGGTTGAGAGCCGAAGGTCAGTCAGTATATAGGAGAGTGACTCACCGGCTGGTGTATCCCCTACCGGTGGGCACGGTGCAGCAGGCTCTCCTCCAGCAATCCAGGCTGGGCTGTGTCTTCCCAGGTCACCTTCAGCCCCACCCCTTCCAGGGTAAGGGAGTCCCACGCAAATCAACAGCCTCCCAGCAGGCCTTTGGCCCATCTCCCTTGCATCGGAGGGGGGGCTTTCACGCCCCCATCCCCGGAGGCAGCAGACCACAGCTGCCTGCCCCAGGGAGCCTGGGCTGGACCCCCGAGTCGTCACCACTCTTCTGGCGACTTCTTTCCTGCTCCAGTGCCAAGCAATGCCTCCCTGGGCCTTCCCGCTGCAGGGCGGCTCCTTGTCTTCCTCTCCCCAGGCTCTCTGGGGCTCTGCCCCTCATGGTGCCCAGCTCTTTTATCGAGGCTCCCCACGGGGGCTTGCTCCACTCCTGTCCTCTCCTGGGGTCTCTCCCAGAGCTCCCCTCTCAGGAGAGAGCGCCGGTACCTACTCCCCCATGCCTCTCTTGGGAGCCCCCCACAGCACCCACACAAACAGTAGTGTTCTCACCTCCTTCCTGTTTCACTCACCTACTCCACTCAGAGGGGTCTCAGCCTTAATCAGCCAGCAAAGTCAGCCCTGCCCCGCCCTCTAATTGCTCTCTGTCTCCCATTAACTCTTTCTCTGCCAGTGGGGGGGTGCACACCCCACCCCAAAGCATCCCCTCCCCCCAAGGAGAACGTATGATTAGACTCTTTGTGCAAAGCATGCACAAAGCACCCGGGGGTGCAAGCGAGCCTGGGGAACCCACAAGGCTGGTTCTGAGGTCTTGGGATTTGCCAGGCACCAGCCCCCCACAGCCTCCCCACAAAATAAACAATGGGCCAAACTCTAGTGTGCGTCCACACTAGAAGAGCTTTGCTGGTACCGGTATTCCAATACCACTGAAGCGTCCCAGTGTAGACCTGGGGTCTGGGACAAAAATCAACCTTCACATTCCCAGCTGCTGTTGGAGTCACAGGGGGAAAGAGGAGGGGAGGGGAAACACACCACTCTGCTGGCTTTCATCCGTCGCTCTCTTTTCCCTGCGCTGTTCCAACTAACATCTCTGTCTTCTACTGAGCGAGAGCAGCTGCCCGACCCTGGGAAGCCCCTGCCCCGGGGATCGTTCCTTTCCCGCGTGAAATCCAGCATCGGAACAGGGAAAGCGAGCCCAGCCGGTGTCCCCGGGGCGAGCCCCTCACCCTGCGCTCGGCCGGGGTCTTTTTATAACCACCTGGCAGGGCTGCGGCACTGAATAACGGATCAGGCGAATCGGATGAGAGAGGAACTGGCTCGGCGGCTCTACCACCCAGGCGCGCCCGGAATATTACAGCGCCTGGGCCTCCTGCCACTTCTTCACCCGCACAGCAGGTCTGGGGAAATACTCAACATCAGCACAAAGCGGGAGGCGGCCGGAGTGCTGGACCAGGGAGTGTGTTCTCCAACACACGCCTCCGTTAGACTCAAGGGAACCCGATGCAGGGCATCTGGGGCCGGGACAGACCCACCCCCCGCCCCCGCTGAAGGAATCTCTGCAAACTCCCCCCCCCCCTTTTCTGCATCCGGCGCTCCTCAGCTGCAGGGGGAGGGATCCTGTACAGGGAACTGCTCCCCCATCATCCCCCTTTGCATTCAGACCCTCTCATATTCAGACTCCTCCTGAGCCTCACCCCCCCACACACACATTCAGAACAACCCCCCCCAAATGAGCCCCATTTCCCCTGCACCTGGAGCACCCCAACGAGCCACCCATACCCGGATCCCCACCACGCCCAAATCATCTGCATCTGGACTCTCCACTCAGCCCCCCACACCCAGACACCCCCCCCACTGAGCCCCAGCCACCTTCACCTGGACTTCCCTGTAGAGCCCCATTACTGTTGCACCCAGAGCCCCCCAACAAGCCCCTGTGCATCCACATCCCCCCCCACTGAGCTACCCGCACCCAGATTGCCCCCAACAGAACCCTCTCAACCCACACCTGGATCCCCCCGCCCACAATCCCTCCACATTTGGATCCTGCCTTGCTGAGCCGGCCTGCCCACACCTGGTGCACCTGGCACAAAGGGGCAGGGCCCTGGGGTGCTTCTGGAGCAGGCAAAGCGTTGTGTCAGCTTTGGGTGCAGCCTCACTGCTGAGTCCATGTCCTGCAGGGAGCTGCACCGTGATCCCCCACCTCTGTGCTCCCCAATGCCATGCCACAGCCGCCGCATTTATTTGACAGATAAATAACCTTTTCCGAGTTTTGCAGAATTTCAAAATATTGTGCGCAGAATTTTTAATTGTGGGGCACAGAATGACATTAACAATCCTAGGTAGGTACAGGAGAAAAGTTTCTTGATTTGAAGTCAGTTCCCTGGGAGTGGAAGAATTCAGAGGAGAAAGGCTAGGTGAAGAGCAGGCATTGATCTGTAAGTAGCATGAGACCCTGAAGAGAATAAAAGAGACACTCCAGCAATGCCGTGTAGGGGAGGGGAAAAGCCGTGAAGAAACCCTAAGAGACCAGGAAGAAAAACTGGTCAGGTGGGGGAAAAAAGAAGATCCCAAGGAAGAATTACACAGAGGCAGGCCAGAGAAGCTGTGCAAAAAGTCCAGCTGTGTTACCTGCATGAACAGAGAAATCTCGCAGCCAGCAAAAGGCAGAGGAAGATGAAAACAACTCAGGAGAAAGCCCATTAATTGCAGCGAAGGCGGGAGAGCCGCAGCGGAAGGGAAACGGAAGAAAATAATCACTTGAAAGAAACTGAGGATCCAGGGGGGAAGAAAAACGCAATCAATAATTAAAGGAAACCCAAGTGGGGAAGGTATCAGAATAGGGTCTAATTGAGAAGATTCATACAGAGATTCAAAGGCTCCAAGAGGTTCAGGAGACACAAGAAAAGGTGGCTTGAGATAGTAGCTATTGAAACTCATGGGGCGCAGTGTTAGGGGGGGCAAAGGAGTCATCCTGTTGATCAAAGCCCAGCCCTGACTTCCCGGCTGCTCAGGGACCTAGAATTAGCAGGCAAAGATGGTAAGGAGAGAACAGGAATGTCCGCAAACGGAAGAGAAGCAAAGTAATGTTCCCCGCTGGAGCAGCCAGACAGGCGGATCCGCCCCGGTGCAGGCAACGAGGCCTGGGATCGGACGGGGGACTAAATCTGCGTTGCGTCTACACAGCACCTAGGAGATGTGATTCCCAGTGGGATAAAGGAACCAAGGGGAAAGTGGGACAGGTGTTTGGCAGAGAGGCACAGCAGGGGCGAGGTGGCGAGATGGCTAAGGCAGGGACTGTGATGGGGCGTCTGGCTTTGATCTCTCCCTTCTTCCCCACGTAGGTAACCTCAGGTACATTAGTCATGGCCTGATTCACAGCCCACTGCCGCTGATGTAAAGGCTCCCCCGGACGTCCCAGCACTTTGGGTCAGGGCCTTGGAGCTGGATTCCCCAAAAAGGCTCAGGTGCCAGTGGGGCACCCAGAGGCTGAATTTTCGGGAGGGCTCTGCTCCCAGCCACTCCCACTAGGATACCGGAGACTAGATTCTTGCAGCATCCAACGTGCTGAGCAGTTGAAAGTCCGACCCCGACTGTGGGGGGACCATGGCCAAGTGACTCTCTGGGCCTGTTTGAACTCCCACCCTGCCTCGGCCTTGTCCAATTAGACTGTAGGTTTGCTGGGGCAGGTCTCTCCCTGTGTATTTATGCAGCACTCTTGGGGGCCTCTCGGTGCTACTGTAATAAATAAATAACCCCAGGAATTTGGGGGTTTATTTAAGGTGGGGTTGGGGATCTGGGGTGGCAGGAGATGCAGGGATGATGCTCCTTGGGGCAGGGACTGTCTGTTTGTCCTTTGTTTGTACAGCACCTCGGTCCTGGCCCAGGGCTGAGACTCCTAGGTATGCTGATAATACAAATAAATACTAATGTAGCATTCAGCCCTTGGCGTGCCGGCGAGGCGTCCCAGTGGGGCTAATTACAAAGCACTACGGCCGTCGCAGGGTCCGGCTGTCTCCCTCGGAAGGCTCCGTGTAATTACAGAGGCCGGTATCGATCTGAGATATAAAATATTCCAGCCGAGAGCAGCTGACTCGACCCCCCCCCCTTCCCTCTGTGCACCAGGCTGTTGTGAGTGGACCCAATGGCGGAAACCCATGTGCCGCTCTCCTTCCCCCCACTTCCCGGGTCTTGGCCGTGACTGATCACCGCGGCTAGCTGTGGGTCGCTCAGGCAGTGGTCAGCCTCCTTCACAGAGAGCGCTCCCCCTTGGCGCAGTCGCTAGCCCGAAAGTAGAAATGGAACCCAAAGAGAACTTGACAAGTTCATGGAGGATGAGTCCATCAATGGTTCTTAGCCATACGCTCTGGATGTTCCTAACCCCCCAACCAGCAGGCTGGATGATGGATCACTCCATGATTGCTGTTCTGTTCATTCCTCCTGAAGATCTGTCCCCGGCCACTGTCAGAGTCAGGACACTGGGCTGGATGGACCATTGGTCTGACCCCGTGTGTCCATTCTTATGAGCAAGTCCACCAGAGGGACTCGGGTAATAGGGCTCAGGTAGTTGCTAATGGCCTATAGCTCCTCCCAGGGGATGGCTTGACCCAACTACACTGAGGATGCTGGTTCAAATGCTCAGTATTAGCAGGCGAAGATGGTAAGGAGAGAGAAGGAATGTGGAAGAGAAGCAAAGTAATAGTCCATACTGGAGTGGCCAGATTCCAGTTGCTTTCACCTGAGGGCTGTATGCCCACCTGATCCCATAGACGGCAGTTCAAACCCTGCCCTTGGGAAACTGGCAAAGGACCCAAGGAGCCAGATTGCTCCATTTCACTCTTACCTCAAGGCTGGCATGTGTTTCAAGGGAAAGCCAGCTCTGTAGCTGCCTATCTGTGCCTATTCCCTGGATGAAGAGAAGAGGGCTCTGTTCCCTGGGGGAGGGTGGAGTTCGCACTGGAGTTGAGTCACTGGGAGGGCTGGAAAAGTGGGATAACACCAAAGTTTTTAGAAAGCTCTGGGGACGCCCTGGGTTACGTGGCGAGGATACGGGGAACTTCTGCACAGTCCGCTCCCCCTCGGCATCAGAGTTTAACCTAAATAAGCACAGTGAATAATTTAGAGAGAATTCAGAGAGAAGAGGCTTTGGGGGGGGGGGGGGGGGAATCTCTAAATGGGCTAATTGAAAAGGTCCTCGTGAGACAGCAGTAATTAGGAAGTTTGATGGCCCTGAAAACATACATTCAAGGCGGTGAAAGAGAGAGAGGCACAGCAGCACCTATTGGGACAAAAATTGACTGTCTGTCAGTGACGGCCTATCTCCTGACGCCCTGGGACGGTTAGTGGACCATCAAGTAGCTTCATTAACAAGGGCTGTGAATCACTGCAGCTCTCTCTCCCCCATTTGCAGATGAGGTTTCAGGGACTGAAGGGGTTCAGGTGCCCAAATGGGATTGGTTTTTTTAAACAGTGAAATGTGACCCGGGCCCGTTCCCACTGGGGAATCAGAACTCCTGGGTTCTGTTCCTGTTGCTACTTCCCTGTTGTGTCAGCTGGGTGGGGAATGGCTTTCCCGGGAGATTTCACCCATTTTCCCAGTTTGCATCACAAGAAAACCAGAGAGCAGCCTATACCCAAGAGCCAGCCGTTAGGGCAAGTTAGCTCTAGGTCCTGCTTTCCCTGACACAGAAGAAACACCAGAATCTGTGCCTCCTGCCTCTGAGGTGAGTTAATTAGTAGGCCATGGATCTCTTACTGGCCCAATGAAGAGTCAATTATTTATATCCAGAATCCCTGGCGAGCAAGCATATCAGCCATTTGACATGAGAATTCGCCAGCTCCTTGGTAGTTCAGCCCAGTTGTGCAGCCCGGCATTTGTGGCATGAATTTGGCACGCCAGCCCCCTTTCGCTCCCTAGTACCTCGGACTGCCCCGTGTCTGCGCGGCGCTTACATAACCCCAAGCAATGCTGGGTGTTGCCATTCATAAAGAGCAAGTGCAGGCTGTCAGCACCCCTGTCCTTTAGTGTAAGCTAAGAAAACAACAGCCCAAGAAAGAACATAAGTAAGGTCTCCACGACAGAGAGCACAGTGTGTGCGACTCATCCGTAGCGGGTGGCATCTGAACACAAACAGGGCCGCTGTGTCTGCAGCTGGGCTTTCCCCCAATAAAGAAGAGTCATAACAGTTACCAGCTACATAGGCCACAAGAGCTATTATTGCTGCATTAGCAGTTACAAGTCAACATTTTCCCCTTCCTGACCCAGGTAAGGCTTGGACTGGGGCTCAGATCTAGGCTTAACGCCTGTCTCTACCACTGGCTCCCTGGGTGACCCTGGGCGAGTCACTTAGTCTCTCTGTGGTGCCGTTCCCCAAGTGCAACATGGGGTAATGATCCTTCCTTTCTCTCAACTTTGTCTTGTCCATTTGGACTGTAAGGTGTTCAGGGCAGAGCCTGTCTCTCGCTGTGCGTTTGTGTACCACCTGGCCCCATAGGCCCTGTCTCAGTTGTAGCCTCTTGACTTTACAGAAATACAAATAATATTGGGGCAGATTCTCCCTTTGGCTTACACCCCGTGCAACCCAATTCACATAACTGGGTAGAATTTGGCCCATTGGAACTAGATCCTTATGGGCCAAATTCTCTTCTTGGTTGCACTGGGCATGGGTTTGGGTGGATGTGACCGAGAAGGCAGTGTAGTCTAGTGGGTAGGGCATTGCACAGAGATCTGGGTTTTAGTCCTGGCTCTGTTATGATGATGATTTACTGTTTGTGTTATCGTAGCATCTCGGACCTACAGTCATGGACCAAGTGCTACGATGCTGTACGACCAAAAGCCCCTGCCCAAAGCACGTACAATCAAAGATAAGAAACACCAGCAGGATACTGCCAGACTGGGGAGCACAAGGAAACCATGAGAAAATATTGGTCAGCATGACAGGCTGTGCTTTTAGCACACCAGCAGCCTAACCATTGTCGAGTGACTCTGCCATACTCCTGCTGGGTGACCTTGGGCAAGTCACGTCACTGTTCTGTGCCTCTGTTTCCCTATCTGTAAAATGGGGGTGATGAAACTGACCTAAGGAAAAGAGCGATCTAAGAGCTATGACATGGAGTTGGCTCTAGTGTCTTACAAGGAAACTGCTGAAGTTGGTGAATAAAACATGACCCACCGAAACAGGATCAATAATAAAGGCCAGTCTGACCTGCGAGTCCCACTAAACCAAAGGGCATATGACTGAGTGGGAATGCCATTGTGGGAATATAAGCTTTGCCCTCTGAAGCAGGGTGTGGGGGAATCCATTCTACTCATCCTGCAGTGACATTTTACAACCCTTGTCAAGTCCTTCTTGCCATCAAAGGCTCAGGAGTTTTATTCTTTCTGTGGGAGCTGGGAGTCCAGCCAGCTCAGTCAATGCTCATCCTGCAGTCAAATCCCAGCCTGTTCCCCACTCCCCCCTACCCTCCCAAATCCTTCCATCAAGTATCATTGAAATGCTATTGATTGTTCCTGGGCTCAAATGCGCCTTCTGGTTGCAGACAAGCAGTACCAAAGAAGCAAACTCCTGCTGCCATCCCCTGGTCGCTCCATGCTTGCTCCCATTTGGGTGTAATAGGGAATGGTTTGCTGCAGTGGGAACTGAGAGGCAGTCTTTCTTTCAGCAAACTGCCTTGGTTGACTGCTCACCAGCTCTACGTGGAAATGAAGCCCGTATTCAAATAATAACCTAACATCACCAGCTTCTGTTTCAGCAGGGACCTCCCGGGTTAAGTCCAGCCACCTGCCTCCGCAAGACACTTTCCATGATTATCTACCCAGCTTGTCTAAACTGGAATTATTGCACTTCGCCAACTACTCCTTTTGTCCAACCATTTTTCTTACTGTAGAAGTTCAATTTATCACTCCCAAGCTTTAATGCACTTTCCTTGATTTATTAATAGCACCTGTCTGCTTCTTTAACCTTCTAAATCATTAGCATCACCACATTGCCCCAAAGTGAATTTTTGCAGGGGAACTGTTTTAATTCATTTCTTCTTTCCTGATATGTTAGTCTCTGGGCCTGCGGTTGCTATTCTCTGGTCTCTTAGTATCCCTTTTAAAGAGAAGCCAGCATTGTACTCCAGCCCCATCAATGCAGAGGGATTGGAACATGGAAAATGCCATGCTAGATCACTCAACATTCCTTCATGGAACACCGTCTAGCAACAATGCCAGTACAAACACATCCCAGAACTGCACGAGTTGCTCTTTACAACAGTCCCTAGGTGCTACCGCAATACAGTCACTGTTATCTGGGGATTTACTCTGCCTTTTTGGAGTTACAACAGAATCAGGACTATTTAAGCCTCCCTTCCTTCTGGAGAATCTACAGCCCCTAGTTCCCCTACTACAGGGTATGACAAGCTGCTGTGTCTCACCCCCGTGCATTGGAGTACAGGTTTATCGGGGTTGAGTTCACTCTCCCTTCTCGCTCACCACCAAATATAGAACAAAGTAGGAACAGAAGTTGTCACGGGTGCACTTTAAAGACAAGCCAGCTCGTCTAACTGTTGGGGATTACTAATTAAGAGCTGAGCAACCATGGGACCCGGAGAGCTAGGTATTATTAACCTAAATGTGACATCGCTTATGGAAGCCCTGAACTGTTTTCTACAGAAAGATAGCATGGTAAGCCCTCTGTCAAAGAACTCAAGGTGGTTTCAATTCACTGCTTTGTATTTTAACCTCTAATTTTCAGTACAAAAACAGCACACACCTCATCTCTGCAAGCCCCATGGTGTCTGTACAGGATAATATCCTGCACAGCACATTTACTAATTGCTTCCTTTTTGGCTCTTGGTTTTAAGGACTCTCAGCTGCTCTCTAACTAATGATCCCCTCCTCAGCCTAAACATCAAAACAGCTGATCAGATAATTGTCATCTTAGGTCCCACACACTGAAGATACTCAAAACTAGGAGCGAAGTCGTAGCAAAAAGCTAAATGCATGTTCTACCTGTGCTGAAATAGCTGTCTTTCACCCTTTTCGCTTGGGTATGAGGTCATCTGGAAAGGTAACACCTGTTTTATACCTTACCAAGGAATGCTGAAGAAGCAGGCAACAGAGGAAAGGTCATGAACCCTGGAAACAAGAATTAAGATCCTTACCTCATGCTTTAAATAGAGCCAGTTTCTATTTATCCTATTTAGGCCTTCCACCAAGATACCCATATTACTACAGGGGCATTCCAAAGGCCTCATGGGCTATAGCAAGTCCCACCCTGGCCCTAAGAAATACCTGATGCAGGATCAGACATTAAATAAAAGAGAAGGTACATCCAATCCAGGCCAATGTTATTTGCTGTGATTCAGGGTTTGCCTATCCAGAGAGATTTACCGGCATTACTATACCAGTAAGTCAAATATAAAAGGGAGGGGTAACAACCCTCATGTATGCACTAACATCAAATCCCTCCTGGTGAGAGGTACAGAATCCCCTTACCTGTAAGGGGTTAATCAGACCAATCAACTTAGTTGGTTTGAAGGAACCCTAGGGAAAGAAGATTCTTTCAAATGAGGTGGGGAGGTTTGTACTCTTTGGTTCTCTCTTGGACAGAGAGAGACCAGGGCAGGAAAATCCATCCCCTACAGACTACCCTGAAACAAGTCTCTAAGATTACAAAAAATGTAAAGAAAACAAGGAATACTTACAGCACCAGTTTATTTCAGCATAAGTTTTCGTGGGCGTAAGTAAAGCAAGGCATTAGATTATCTTTTGTTTTAGCTTGTAAATTTTCCCTATGCTAAAGGAAGGTATATTCCTGGTTTTTGTAACTTTGAAGTTAAGCCTAGAGACAAATCCTCTGTTTTAAATCTTATTACCCTGTAATTTTACCTTCCATCCTGATGTTACAGAAGTGATTTTTACTTTTTTTTTAAAAAAAATATTTTTTTTTAAGAACCTGATTTTCAGTGTCCTAAAGACCCAGGGTTTTGATCTGTGCTCACTTTCTAACCAATTGGTTAGTATATTATTCTCAAGTCTCCCCAGGAAAGGGTGTGAAGGGGGGATTTTGGGGGGAGATAGGGCTCCAAGTGGCCCCTTCATGAATGTTTGTTTCAACATTCAACATGGTGGTGGCAGCAATACATCCAAGGACAAGGAAAGGAATTTGTGCCTTGGGGAAGTTTTTAACTTAAGCTGGTAGAAATAAGCTTAGGGGGTCTTTCAGGCAGGTGTCCACATCTGTACCCAAGTTCAGAGTGGGGAGGGAACCTTGACACAGTATATGTACCAGCATGTACCCTTACTTGGAGTAAGTGTCCTTTCATGGCATAGCTTGTTGCCTCCAAAGTATAACTATAGCAATGCTGGTAAATTTCCCATGTAGATAAGACCTCTGTATGTGACTTGATTCAACGGCCATGACAGTATCTTATTAATATTGGTTAGAGAAGGTAGCAGTTTACTAATATATAGCTTCTTTGTAGAGCAGCTCGCAGAATGGAGGCCCGGTCTAGGACTAGACTCCCAGACACAATGGTAATACAAGTCAGTAACAGCAGGAGTGTAGACAAATCAGGAGTCCAGTCTGTTTTCCCACTGAGTCTTGGCTGAGACCTTGGTTTAGTTAGTTAAACTGTAAAATGAGAGTCGTGCTGATAAATCACTTAGATCCTCCTGCAAGAGAGCTGAAAGGCCAAGACACTTCTAGTCTTTCCTCTCAGCTGTATTCTTTGCCTCTCTCTAAGTTTAGGTCCTGCATGATTAGCAGCAGAAGCCAGTTTCTAGCAACTGACTTGGCAGCCTGACCGGAGAAGTTCCTCCTTCTATAATCCTTTCAACATTACTGTTGTCTTCTTGAAACTGTGCTGTCTAGTGTAGCACACAGCAATGCTGAACTGAACAGACCACCCCTAGAATTCAAGCCTTGGGAGAGAACAGCACCCTCTAGAGAGTAAAAGCCTTCTAAAATGAAGATTAGAGTAAAATGAGGAAAAGGCTGTGTGAATAAAAGTTGTTTGTTGTATTCTGTCAGAGGTTAGAACTAGGTGGGTCTACCTGTCTGCCACTAATGGTGGTGAATGTTACAATGGTATGGGGGGTACTGGCCCTTTTCAGTAGCCTGGACTTTGCTAATTTTACAAAGAAGCTGCTTAAGGGATTTGCAAGGCCAAGCTTGAGGTGATGTTCTGCAGATTTGTTCTGGGGAAGCCTGATGCAGCTACAGAATGGAATATTACAAAGCAATGGGAAAAACTCTCTTTAATTTAACTGGAGCGTATCTTGTTGCAACAGTTGGCCAAGTCGATTTGCCTTTCTTCTAGAGAAGGTGGTGTGCAGTTTACTCAAGAAGCTCCCAAAATTTCTCCAGAAGTGACCCTGAGGATTTCCCCAGAGACTAAATAAGACTAAAGAGGAGCTCAAGAAGTTATGGAAGGCCTATCAGCTTCTGCATATGTTACTGTTTCTCCTTCTTTGAAGGAAGGAAGAATTGATCTTGTGTTTGTGAATATTAAGTAGTTGCAGTATGGGTGAGACCTGAACATGTTATCTTCGAAATACTGTTGCCCAGTCTCATGTTTGAGAGTTTCCAGCTTTAGAAAGCCAGAAAAACACATTTGGAGAGTTCCACAATTAGTACCCTGAAAAAAAATACGAGGCTGTTTTATTGATGAGTTGAATTCCAATTGACAAATTGAGAGCAGATAATACACTAATACAGAGTGACTTCGATCAAAGCCCATGCTTTGCATCTGGAGTCTTTTAAAGTGACATGATGCCTTAATAAATTAAGGAAACTCATTCTTCTTTCCTATCCGCTCTTCAATTCATGCTCTTCACAAACTCCTCTCCCTTCTTGATAGAAGCTTTCAGCTCAGTCATGGCCTCAGCTATCATCTTTTCTTCATACGGAGAGATCTTGCCAATACCTAGATTTTTCTCAATTCCATTTTTCTGACAAGGGAAGAAGGGTTTTTGGGTTACACGATCATTGCATTCTTTAGCAAGGAATAACTTTCATATCTATGCCTAGTTAGAGGGTTAAACTTGGGTTTAAAAAACCAACTTCCTCCTCCTCAGGTGTCTATATCTGCAGGAGAGTCTCACAAAGCAGTTCAAACACAGATACCATATTTCAGTATGAATTTCCTACTCACCAGTCAGGATGGGGAAAGAATATGTCCTGCCTAATTTTAGGACTGACTCCTTCTGAGAAGAGGAGCTGAAATACCAACTGCTCCTTTGGTGCTTTCAACCCTTCCCCTCAAGTATTTTGTTGTTTTCCTAAAACCACACACTAGTCCGAGGACCTGAAATTTACTCTGCAGGAAGAAGACTGTCACACATTTTCACCAATGGCTTCCAATGAATTTTCAAATCTACTTCAGTTACCCTTCTGGCTTTTTAGAGCCCATAGAATTTAGAGACTACCATCCTGTAAGTGACCTGCTGGCTGGGCCCACTTATTTCACTTGTCTTTACTTCTGTCCACTCACCAGAGTGAGTACAATACCCTTTCACTGTCCATAATTCATTCCTTCCCTCAAGGACTGAAACTCCCTTTTCTTTCTGTTGCCTCAAAAGCTTCTCTCTCTTTACATAGTCCACATAAAATAAACTACATTACTGTATTTTAATGACACTATAAAACACTCTGATGTCCCTTCCAAAGGCCACAGTACAATCTTTAACCCAGTACCTGTACTGGCCATCAAACTGCAATTCCTGGACACCAAGAGGTCTTTGAAAGCCTCAGTGTGACTTCCATACACACGAGTCAATGTGTAAAGGATTTATTTTAGTTGATTCGATTAAGGTGACCAGAGAACTGGGCTTTTATTGACGTTCTGAAAGCTCTTCATAAATGGAGACACTACAACCTCCTATTTAGAGTGACTAGGAACCAAAAGTTCAGGCTGAGACGCAGATTTAAATTAGAGGACCTGGGTACCCAGGCAATTCAAATGCAGAACTAAGGACAGGACGCAACTGATACATTAAGTTTGCCTGAGTAAATAAGTTACTAAAATAGCCAAACCCTTCTGTTTAGTTTTGTTGAGCGACCAGGAACTCAAAAGCTATTGCAGATATTTGTTTAAAGTATTCCATAGTCTGACATTTTTAATGAGAAATTAAAATCTCTTTGAGTTAAGCCACTGCCCGGTCTAAAAAAAACATTAGAATAGGATTATTAAAAACCTGAACCAAGTAACCAAAGTGTTAAAATGCTTTCTGAACAAGTGTTGCATTAGCCAAGGAAGCTAATTCTGCAACACCCTTCCTGCTTAATAAAGTACAATGTATTACATTAAACAGGCCAGTTAAAAGCAAGATACATACCCCAAGTAGCAAAGGTGTAGAGAAGTATGGGCAGTCTGTTTCTTCTGATCTAACGAAGGAACATTCAATAACCCCTTCCTTTCCATTCATTGCATCCAGGACAGAAAAGACAAACCTGGCACCAGCATATGCCATAGATAAGGTGGCAGATCCTGTGCAAATAAGAGTCGGAACAAAAATATCAGAGATCCTAGTGGTGTGGACTAATACACTTGTTGTTAAACTTTAGGTCCAACTGAGAAGTTAGTACAAGTATAGGATGGAAACTGGTTTACCCATTTGCAAAGATTTGTAAAAAACACCAATGCATTGCATTGCCCTGCAGTTTCCAGTCTATTCTGGAACAGAAGAGTACTGCTCACACACAGAACTGGTTAAACCACTAAGATTCAGAACAGTTTCCAAGAACCAACCTGCTCCTGCTTTAGCTTTCACAACTTCGGTACCAGCCTCCTGAATTCTCCCCATCAGTGTTTCCAATTGATCCTGAGGGAACTCCACTTTTGGTGTACACTAAAACGGAAAGCTACCAGTTACCAGTAAATCTCAACAGCCCTTTACATTCATTATAATGCTTTTGAGGCCTAAATACCCATAGAGTATTTTTTATATTCCTATAGCAATTTTCATCAGCACATCGTCAAAGTGCTTCAAAGCAGGCAGACGAGTATCCCCACTTTAGAGCCAGACAGAGCCAGTATGTTGCCTGATCCAGTTGCCATCAGAGCCAAAAGAGCAGCTCTCTGACTATAAATAGAGCTAGATCACATCATGTGATTTGCCCAAGGTCAAACTGCCACTTAATGGCAGAACTAGGAAGAGAACCCAGCAGACCCGTTTGCAGCCTCTTTCAGATCAGAGTAATGTGCACAGTAGGCTTTTGACTTCTCAAAGCTATACGCTAATGGTTTCCACACCTCCTGCACAGGGGATTACATCAAGGAAAGGTCTCTGGATACACACTGCTGTGAACCTCCTCAGCTACTGGTGTTTACAAGAATTCTGGACACTTAAAAGTCCTCTGTTCTACTACAATCATCATCCACACCAACTGTTGACAAATGTGCTCCCCGCATTGCTAAAATAATCTTTTCCAGTAATTTTGCTCACCCACACCTTTACTAGTTTCCTCCTTTTAGTAATCGAACTCAAGATCCCTGACCTTCCCTTCCTAGCTCCATAAAATCACACTCCTCCCTTACACTGGAGCATAATTTCTCCCATTCCCAGCCCTCTCTCCTTACTTATCCTATCATGTCTTGTTAGCACTCATCTAGGATATCTTTTATTCTCGCAACAACCCACTTCCAGGATTCCTTCCTTCCCTTTTGTCTTAGGGCTGGTCTTTTAGAGCTCGGCTGTAGATACTCAATTTCAGCTACGTTAATAACGTAGCTGAAATCAGCATCTCTATAGCCAACTTACCTGCCGTCCTCACGGCGGCAGCAATCGGCGGTGCGGTCCCCCATTGACTCCAGCTTGCGTCTTTTGGCGAGCTGGAGTTCCGGAGTCGACGGGGGAGCCGCTGGCGATCAATCCTTCCCTGCCGTAGTGAAGACAAGCCCAAAGACTTGTGTTTCAGACACAGAACTGGGAGTCAGATGTGAATTTTCTTCTCATTTCTGTCCAAAGGCTCCCCATACAACTCTAGGCCGCTCATTTCATCTCGGTGCTTCAGTTACTGACATGTCTCAGGGGTGGATGCAGCTAATTCATTTATGGCTGTGACATGTACACATAATACAGTGACTGTCACAGCAAGGCAGGTACTAATGATCTCTCCCAGCTCTCTTCCCTAAGCAGATGTGCCATGATCTTGTCTATCTTAGACTAAGAGCTCCTTGAGGAAAAGGGTCTTACTCTTAAATGCCACAAGTTTACGGTGCTTTAAAAGTCAGAAGAATTTAGGTTTAGGACTTTGGAAGTGTGCACAATGAACTTCCAATCCTACACCAGTCCCTTGTGAACGAGCACACAGAGACAGCTGGAAAGATATCAACAACAGTATTTCAGACTAACACTAAGGCAATACTGAATGGGAATGGGGAAGTAAGAACATTTCCACACACTGGATATTTACTTTAACATACCTGAGAGATCAGAGGGATGATGGTCTTCCCTGCATGGCCACCAATAACGGGAACATTTACTCGAGCTGGATCTAAGCCCTGCAGGAAAACTCATGGCTTTAGCAATTATTTTTAAAAGTGGCTGGGCAAGAAAGGCAGTTTGCCTTTAGAAACATTGGGCCCTGTTTCTATCCCGGGCATCTAATCAGATATCTGCAATGTAATGCCACATGGTGTAGAATAGCGGAAACAGCGTAAAGTCTAGTTGTTATCCCACTGACCTTATTCTCACTAGACTTTTATAAGCGAACTGACATGCCAGCACTACAAACGCCACTTAGCGCATGAAAGTCAAGCTGTTCTCCCAAGAGACAACATCCTGCAACAAGTCTGTTGCTCTGTGGGGTATGTTAGAAGCCAGCCCACTCTGCCACACTTGCACTGGGCTCTAGCACTAGCAGGAGTGAAAGTGCCACTGTCAGTAAGGTAAACACGTGGCTCAGACTCTCAAGGCGCAGCTATGAAATTCTCTTCTGACTACAACTGCACCGTGAAGGAGAGAGACCCTATCCTTAGGCTACCCAAAGACTGGAAATAGCAAATCATGCCCCCTCATCCTCCAGTTCTTGGGGAATCTGAGACCTTGGCTCTGTTCACTCATGATTTATAACCAAGAGCATTGCTAACATGAATGATAAAGGTTCGTAATGACCAATCTATTGAAGCAGGAAGATTACAACCTACCTTTAGTTCAGCCACAAAAGTATTTGCTCTGACAATGTCCAGTGTGGTAACACCAAAGATTCTGTTGGGATTATAAACCCCGTACTTCTTAAAAATTTCAGAAGTGATTGGGATGGTAGAATTTACCTATAATTGAGAAGCAGGTAGGCATGCATTAGCACACTAACATTTTTTGACAGCTATTTCTGAAGATTTAAGGGGCTTACAAGCCCTTACCATGTAAATATCAAACAAACAATTACAAAACTGAGCTTTTGTTTAGAGAAAAATATAAACAGATTTCACTAACATGATAGTGAGCCTCTTTACAATACCCATGTCATTTCTACTTTACCATTACAATTATTACACAATTATAAAACAGCTTCTCCTCTCTCCGAGTTCACACTTGCAATTCAGCTGCTAGAAGAATACCCCACCCTCCCTGATTTGAGTTAACAAGCTGGTTCAGCCTGATTGGACTAACCTTGTTACCTCCTACCTGGTTCTTGCCTACTTATCTATACCTGCCCCTGGACACTTCCACTGCTTGCATCCGACGAAGTGGGTATTAGCCCACAAAATGTTATGCTTCAAAACTTTATAGTTAGTCTTTAAGGTGCCACAGGACTCGGTTACCTCTGCTATTCCAGACTAACACAGCTACCTCTCTGATTCTTGACAATTATTACACAAGCAAGCTGACAGTAGTGCTCAAATACCTCTGTATACACTAGTGTGAGGTTTTCCTGTGTTAAATGCATTCAGCAAACAAAAGTTTATTCAAAGTGTTTATCAGTAACTAAACTGAAGAGTAGAATTCAGACTGGCTGAAATAATGCTTCATCAAGACAGTCACTGGTTCATTCATGTTATGAAGGGCTGCTTATTAAAGAACCAAAGCTCCTAAGCGGACTAATTTACTGATAGACATATAAATCCTGTGTAGCTGTCTCTTGTGGGCATACTGCATATTTGTTTAGGACCTCTATACTATTTTATACCTATGGAACTGGTCATTCACATGACTTAAACATGAACTTGGAAATCTAGCTCTAGCCAATTTGTTTTCAGTCACAACAAGATTGGAAAATGCATTAATAGGGATGGTACTACATTAATTTTTGGCTTGTTAATAGTCAGTTAACTAACGCTGCTAGTCCCTTAACTTCTCTCCACTAAGTACCAGAGTGTCCCAGACATTAATGTTTACCGGGTTAGCAATAATGCAGATCATGGCTTCTGGACAGTGCTTGGCACAGGCAGACGTCAAATTCGCAACAATGGTAGCGTTGGTATTGAACAGGTCATCTCGGGTCATACCTGGGAAATCACAAATTTAATATCATTCCAGAAGTTAGCCAAGTTGTTCCCATTACAGTGGTTAGGAACGTGAGCAAGTCCTACTCAATAATTACACCAGGAGGGATGAGTGCTATGTCAGGCCCAATCGAATTCTTTCCTACTTCTGGCTGGAGACTCTCCACTTTCGAGAAGGCAATTCATGTCCTCCAAGGTTAGTGTCAAGGTTATCCCTTTCAACTAGCTTCTGCTAGTAAGAGATTTAGGCCTGGTATACACTTAAAAATGACTGAAAATTCCACACTCCTCACCAATGTAGCTATGCCAACTTAACTCCCAGCGTAAATTGCTTGGAGAGAGGGTGTTCCTACAGCAATGGAAAATCCATTCTACTGGTGCAGGTTGCGTCTAGTAGAAGTAATGGTGTAGCATTTTGTGCCTTACCACAATAATCCAAACATGTTAGAGTGCTACATTCAATAAAATTAAGACCTACCTGGTTTTCTAGGGATTCCTGCAGGAATAACTACAACTTCACAGCCCTTCAAACATTCTGGCAACTGCTCAGATCCAATGAAACCTGCAATGAAAGATCCAGGTAACTATGCATTCCATTGTTCTTATGAAAGATTAAACTGTCCAAATCAAATTTAGTAGTGTATGAAACTATGTTTAAAGATATCCATGTTAATTTTTTATGTGGCCTTCTCCTTCTTCAATATTAATTTCATCCCATAGAATGAGAATGGCTGAATTTTACTAGAGGGACTCAATCTAATATGCAAATACCTGTCCTCAGAAGAAATGTTTGTAATTATATTCCATTAATTAAAACAAATCCCTATGCCTCCTATCAAACGGCAAGCAAAACTTTCTCCTTTGATAACAGACTATAAATGAATGGAAACGAGAAGAGTGAGTATATTGTAAAAGTGAAGGTTTAGATAGAAGTTTTTTTGAGATTACCTATACCAAGCCACACCCTTTGGAGACTCATTTTTTTTTTTTATTTTTTTATTCTAGGAGTGTAAATTCAGACAGATTCTCTCAAAGAGCTACTATGGTAACCTGTTTTCCCTACAAAGTTCTGAGTTTATTGAAGCAAGAAAATACAGCTGCTAGCTAAAGTCTACAATCAAATTTCTCAATTTTTACTGAATGTATTCTGGTAGCCAGTGTGAACTTTCACATTCATCAGAAATAGTTTTTCAGTGGACAAAACATGAAAAAGGAGATGTTCTGACCATCTTAGCAGCAGCTGGTCTATTTAATTAAATCACAGTCTGAGAAGTTATTTGGAGAAATAAACTATTTCCAGTTTTAGTTTCAAGTTAACAGGAATTTATAAAGGACAAGTAATTCCCCGCTTCATATACTGGTATGTATCTGACACAACACATCTAAGAATAATTTCAATTTAGGACCTCTGTGAGCACAGTAACATACCTCAGATAATTTATAATGACTTACAATACCTTTGACATTGGCTCTTGTCTCAATGTGGCTGAGGTCAGCTGCAACGCCAGGGGTGTGAGCAATATCATACAGGTTGAGGCGGCTCACTAGAGGGCTATTCTTCAAGAGAAGGGAAAGAGGTTGGCCAATCCCTCCAGAGGCACCAAGCACTGCCACTTTAGCATTGCTCTGAGGAGAACAAACAAACAAACAGATGTTTTTAGTAGTTACTGAGTAATGGCTTTGGAGCCTTCAGCACACTTCATTTCCTCTGAGTTTTGAAGAGCTCTATTTGTCTCAGTTTAGTTTTTAAACCAGACGGTGGGCAAACTGGATTCGAAACTAAACTCTTACAGAAAACATAATTTCTTAAAGGGAATATCCATAGCAAGTCTTTGGAGAGAAGACAAACATTTAAGAGACGCCTGCTTCTTCAAAGCTGGATTCTTTTCAGAAAGGAAAGGTCATCAAATAAACAATTGTCTCTCAATTTGGAGATCCCCCCCGCAAATGCCACCCAGAGCTTTGTTAGGAGTAGGGCCCTACCAAATTCAAGGCCATGAAAAACACATCACAGAATGTGAAATCTGATCTCGTGTGCTTTTACCCTAGACCAGGGTTTCTCAAACTGGGGGTCGCCGAGCGCTCCCTGGGGGGGGTCGCGAGCTCCTGCCGCCGCAACTCGCGGCGACTGGGGCCGGGGCGCTGCCGGCAGCCCGCCCGTGGCGGGGATGGGGCACAGCCGGCAGCCCGCCCGCAGCGGGGACGGGGTGCTACTTATTGGATTAGCAGCTGATGAGTTGCATCTTGAGCTGCTGCATCCCCACTGCATTACTAACTCCAGGGTTAGCAGCACTTGGGCTTCAACCCACACTCCAAAACAGGCCAGTTAAGCTCTAGCTTAAAGCACCACGATAGAGCTAGATATGTTTGCGGACAGGAGTTGTGTGAGGGGCAAAACTTCAACTATAAATCAAGTTAACAATGCAGTGAAGAAAAATCCTGAGATGTGGCAGCTAAATTCATGTGTTCACAAACAAGCTTTGCATCACTTTTGCTACTGGAGTGACAGGAACCACTTAACTGCAGTGATAAAATGGTATGGTCCGGTGAATCATCATGAAACCTCTATCCTCTACAATAGATTGCTAGTTGACGAAACCCAACTCACGTAACTAAACTGCCATCTGACTACTACAGCAGGATGAAGTCACTGGTAGTGCAGTGAGAGAGAACACTTGTATTGCCTTGTTGTACCATCTTCTGTGACTAGAGAACCTTTACTATGCCTGATTTACAATTTTGAGCCTTTAAACAAGCAGTCATGAAGACACAAAGGTATGCTCCTCACCAGCAATCAGGTTGCATGGATTAGCATAAAAGCTGAGTTGCAAGTCTTTGAACTGACTTTCTAAATGAGTATGCTTAGCACTACTGCCTGAAGATAACAGTACTAATTTTAGTAGTTCGCTCTTGTCATGCAGAACTGTGCTCTTAGTTCCCGATTAAGAAGTCCATCCACTTAGATTGCAGAAAGTGAATATTCATTAATACTTATTGTTTAGACTAAGTTACCTGCTGCATTTTTCAGAGGTAGTTTCTGACTCATGTATGGGTTGCTGAATTCATTTCTAAGTATGATATCTGAATGTTTCTATTAGTCCCCCGTTACACAATCAGCTTTATATTCTCTTGCAATTATGACACAGTCCTCTTAAATGAAGACTTTACCATTGAGAAATTATTTACTTAAGACAGAAGGCAACCGAACTCTAGCCTTCCCCCATACCAGAGTCCAATTTTCATGCATAAATAGATTTCAACAGATTTAACCTTAATTCCCATTAGATGCTTATGTTCAGGAAAGGATTGAATTAATCAATACTAATCTACCTTCCAGCTCCATTAAATGTTTTCAAAACTCAGTTGCACACACCTGCTGATTATTAGCTACATCTGACCAATAGAGAGTCCACTTCTGTCCTGATCAGAAGTGAATAGCCAAAGGGCTAGAGAAGCAGAATGGCATGTTTATTTGGTGGCCCAGCATCACAAAATTAATACTTCAACTATTTATGTTGCTGGACACCTAAAGATGCCCAATATGCCCTATCTTTCACTCCAGTATTTCAGAGGTTCTGACTCACTTCTAACCTGTTTTGTTGTTTGCAGTAACTATTTAACATGAGATCCAACTTAAATAAGTTAATACTTGGTTGCAGTGTTGGTGCAGCCATGCCAGACCCAGAATATTGGCGAGACACGGTGAGTGAGAATCTCTTTAATGGGAGCAACTTCTGTTGGTGAAAGCACTTTTGGAGCCACACAGAGCTTTCCCGGACCACACTTGGTCCAATAAAAAGTATTACCTCATCCAGCTTGTCTCTCAAGTTAACACTGGTCACTTCAATGCAAGTGTGAAATGTAAAAAGCCGCGTGTAACACCAGAACTGACTGCACATGCCATTAGCACAGTAGAGTTAAATTGAAAAGACTCCACTTTAACACATCTGATTGATCTCAGGGGAGCACACACTGGAGGCGGGCTCGACATAGGATAATGGGAGAAAAGCAACAAGAAAGCATGGGAAGGAGGGGCGGCCAAAGAGGGGGAAGGGGGACCAAGGAGATGACGGAAAGACGGTCAGGAAGCATTTGAAGAGCGATCGCCTGAAGCCTAAAACCTACAAACTCGGGCCGCGGGGAGAAGCGCGGGTACCTGCGTGGAGGGGGAGGGGGAAGGAGCGCGGAGAAGCCCGGGGAGGGGGGAAGAGAGTCAGGGCTGGGATGGGCGGCGTGAGCGGGGGTGTCACAGCCCGGGCGGGGGGGGGGGGGGAGCTGCCCTCCAGCCCAGGGTCCCATTCGGGGCCGCCTGGCCGAAAGGGGGCGCTCGCGGGACCCTCGGGGGAAGCCCCCCCCACCAGCGGGGGGCGGGGTGAGAGGAGGGGGCGCAGGGGCCGAACCTCCCCCTCCCCCGGCTGCCTGTGGGGGGGGGGGGGGCGCAGCAGGCCGTGTGGAGGCAGAGCCGGGGGGGGAGGGGCGGGCCCGGCCCAGCCCGAGGGGCGCCCGAGGCGGGCCCCGCCTCAGCCCCCCCGCCCGGCCGGTACCTGGGCCGAGGTGGCGATCCCCCGGCGGAGCGCGGCGGCGGGGCCGCTGAGGCGGGCGAGCAGCATGACGGGCCGGGGACAGTGACTCCAACGACCTCCAGCGCAGGCAGCGGCAGCAGCGCGAGACCGCCCCCGAAACACCGCGAGATTTCACCCTGCGCCGCGGCACGCGGCACGCGGCCCCCCTCGGCGCGCGCCCGGGCCGAGAAGGCGCCGCCCCCACCCCCCCCCCCAAAGGATCGCGAGAGCGTCCCCAGTGACGTCAGCCTTGGTTACGGCCGAGCGTCGCTGTGTAGCAACCAGGAGGTGAGACGGGGATGGGCCCGGGCCTAGGGCTTCGAAGGCCCCTCATTAATCTAGCGCGATCTTGATAGTCGTAATGGGTACCACAGGGGGCACAGCTGTCATGGCAACAGACCTCCATGGGTGCCATGGCAACAAATTGATTCCATGGGTGTCATGGTAATAAATCTCCATGGGTGCCATGGCAACAGATGCCACAGGTGTGATAGGTGCCATAGCAACTGATGCCATAGCAACAGACACCCTGGGTAATACGGCTACAGACTCCATGGCAGTGGCATTGATCAGAGTAGGTTAGGGTGATCAGACAGCAAATGTGAAAAATCGGGACAGGGAGTGGGGGGTAATAGGAGTCCATATAAGAAAAAAGACCCCAAAATCCCTATAAAATTGGGACATCTGGTCACCCTAGAGTAGGAGAATCTGTGAAAGCTGCAAAGGTGATGTTTAATGTGGAGTTCTGGAGCCCCAGGCTTTGCCCGGATCACTGACAGCTGGGGCCATATTGTTTTATTTTATATTAACTGAAATTTGATTTTTTAAATTTTTTTTTACAAAATATAAAGAGAAACTCCAAGGAGATGGAGGTTGGGGAAGATTGGATCTGGTCAGAGGAAAATTTCAGGCTTTTCAGTTTCCCATTGCCAGCAGGAGTGGTGTCTATTATGTTTCCTAACACAGATAAATGGGAAACACGTTTCTAAGTTACTGAGAAATAAATTGTTAATGACCATGATGGCCCCAATCCTGTGAAATGCTGAGCTCCTATATCTGCCAGTGAAGCCAGCCTCAACACCATTCAAGATCAGTTCCTAAATATAGAAATCCTGAACATGGATTTTTTTCTCCAAGAAAACGAGTTTAAGAAAAGTAAGTCCTGATTTTAGGCAGTAGGATCCCTCCTTGTTCATGTCATATCTGAGTGATGTGCATAGGTTTGGATGCTCTCTACATTATATTCCATTTTTATATTCCATATTTAAATTAGATTGATTTTGATTGAATTCTGACCTCTGTATTTTAAAAAGCCTGATCTTGCAGTTCTCATGGAGCAAATATCCCTTACAAAGGCAAGGATTTAAGAACTCAAACTTGGGCACAAAGCAATTGTTTTCATTCACAGATGAGCTGGAATGGATACAAAGTAAATTCTTCATACTTGCTTGGTTACTTTGCAAAAACTCACTTTTAAAGAATCTATTGACTCTTTCATTATTATTTCCATCCAGTAAAATGGCGGGGTTGGTTCTCTGTGAGCCTACAGAGCTTTACAACATCTTGAACCAGTCCACGAAGCTCTCCAGGTTAACTGAGCCTAACTATCTCTGTTTACTGGGTAAGCTAATGAGAGCGTTGATATGTGTTTTTATTGTGCAATTTGTCATACAGGTCATTCTTTTGTTTAATCATTGGGGCTAGATTGTTGGAAAACTTTGTATATGCTTTGGCAGTGACCCAACTGCCATCAAAGTCAGTGAAAAGATGCCTATTAACTCTAACGGGAATAGAATCAGGCGCTTTGCAAAATGACTGTACAAGGTTCAGGATATAGGTCCCTCAGTCCTGCTTGAACCATTAGCAGGCATGTGGTTGTATAGTGCTCAGAGATCTTTGTGGGTCATTGTGATTTTATGTATAGCAGTTGTATTTTACTTGGTAGCTGCATCTTTGATTAGAATCTGGGAGACCTATTTCTCTTAGGTTGTGTCTTCTTCATCTTCTCATGTGCTGTGTATTTATACCTGCTACTGTATTTTCCATTCCATGCATCTGATGAAGTAAGTTCTAGCCCACGAAAGCTTATGCCCAAATAAATTTGTTAGCCTGTAAGATGCCACAAGTACTCCTTGTTGTTTCAGAGGACTGGAGCTATGGGAGAAATAAGCTGGATTCTAGTCTGGCGCTTGCATCATCAATAGAATTGTTTGCTAAATTCCAGTTGCAGCACCAAATTCTGCCCTGTATTACATTTATGCAATCTCCATGCAGTGACTGCAGACTTTGCTCCTGCAGAATCTTTATTAGTGGAAGTGATGAAATGTGCAAAGGAAATAATCCATCTTGAATTTCAGATCCTAGGTTAAATTCATAAAGCTGACATCTTGAAAAAATATTGTTTTTCTTGCAAACGGAGACATTTAATCTGAAAGTCAATAGGCACAAGAAACATGAACCCCCATGAAGAAATTTATACAATCTGTATTTTGGTGGTGGGTATCTAGTTGTAAGATCTGTAGAGCTCTTTGCAGTCTAAACTCCCATTGGCTTCATTAGGAGCAGGATTCTGCTGTTCACACAATCTTCATTGTTATTTTTAGATGCCCGTACAAAGCGTGAGTACAATGAAAGCCATGTAATTACAGCAAGGAGGGTTAAACAGGTAAGTTGTGGTTTCAAGCAGGTTTATCATTCATGTGTGCTGTCCATGACCTTCTGTTCTGGCTGGGGGCAGTGTGTGTGTGTGTGTGTGCACTAATGAGCATATTACCTGGTCAGTGTCACCAAAAGGGCTTCAGGGAGATGACAGAAAGCTAAAACTGCCCCTCCTCCAGAAAGTAGCAATGCAAACATCACTTAGGTTTCTCGTGGGGGGGGGGGGTGTCTCTTTCTCAGGCACAGCAGCCCTTGAACACTTTGTATCCCTGTGTTCCAGCAGGGGTGAATGCTCTGGATCATTAATGAGTCACACACACTGATGATTTCAGGATTTAGCATTTAGCAGTGAGATAGAATTAGCCAAAAAGGATGAGGAACGGCTCCAATCTCTCCCCTGCCTGATTCTGGAATGGTTAATTTCTCCCACGAGCGATGCAGGTAGAAAAGAGGGGAAGTGAGATTACAGTCGTCTAAAGAAGAGAGACACTGAAGTCGAATATCAGGAAGAATATTCCAGCAGTAAGAGCTGTTACACTTCAGAGTTGTCTCACAAAGGGCAGAGATGAAACCCGCACAGCTTGGGATGTCTAACTTTAGCGAGGACAAAGCATTCGAAAATCGATTGTATTGGCAGGTCGGCCAACAAAATGACCAGCTAGGTTTTTTCCATCTCTAACTTCTGGGATTCACCTAAAGGAGTTAGGTGCACAGGTCCCATTAATGGGAACTGTGCTTCTAATGCCCTTAGGTGGCTTTGCAAATCTTAGCTTAAGGGCCTTCACTGGTAAACATCAATGCATTCAATAGAAAACTACATGTGAAGATTTCAAGAACATAGGAACAGTTGAGCTGGTCTAACATAGTTCCGTGGTGAGCCTTGCAATGATAAATAAATACTGCAAGGCTGGAGGCTGCGAACGTAGGGAAAACACATTCAGTGACATGGGGGGAAAAGCTGATGCTGAAAAGACAGGATGAAACAAAGGGGTGACTCTGAGGAGGCCACACTGTCCACTGCTTTGCATTTACACCTGTGCAATGTAGATGCAAACCGCTACCATTCTGACGTAGCTGATTGCTCAGGGTGAAAGGCAACAGTGAACCAGGAATGAGTTGGTGTAACTTACACCTTCTTGCAGGGCCTCGGCATATAAATTACACACACCCCTAGCTTTCCCATAGACTTAGGACCCAGACCCACTTGCTGATACGTAACTTACATCACTTCTGAATTCTGCCCACTTTCTTCAAAGTAAGGTACAATGGTAATTTGCTAGGGATCGTTCCTTGAGGAAGAATGCAGTCCCCCTCCTAAGAAGATTCTTTTGTGGTTTTGCTAGAATCCTATGGGGGAATATCTGGTACCTGAATCAGCTGAACTGGAGTGTGTCAAATATTGTGTCGTGTATGATGGCAAAACCAGCTTTTTGGATGATCCCGATTATGAGGAGGAGGAGGATGGAAAAGGTAGCGAGAGATTCTTACTACAACTCCCAGCTCAGTTGTATTCTGTTCTAGGCTATCAAGCCCACCACCTTGGTATGTGAATGCCTCTCATTCCTTATTTGCCTTTATTAACTTATTTCTATTTCAAATAACTGGACAAGAACACGTAAGAGCCTTTATTTTGGTAAAATTACACCATCAATAAGCCTCTGTCCATCATAATATTTCACATGTTCTATTCTCGGCTTTATAAATCTAGATTTTCTTTCCAGCTCCCTGGGTGGGTCTAGGCTGGCTCACCTTCTAATATGTGTGAACACTTCACTCTCAAAATCATTTAAGTGGAAAATAGGCCATTTTTCCCAGTTCAACTGGGGTTGAGTGTGTTTATTTATTGCTTTTTTAGGTACTAAAGCTGCCTCAGAGATCTCAGGATCCGAATCCAGTTCTTCATGTCCACAAAGTGAGTTCTTTCTTTTTGTTAGTAAGCTCGGGATAAAAAAAGAGGATTTGCGTTATCATAGTGACAAAAATCGGACTTATCTTTAATGAGAGTAGTAATTAGATGAAGTTCTGTGGCAAATGCTTACATCTGGAAACCTAGCGAATAAAATGCAGATCACGGCATTGATAGCTCTGTGCATCTGTTGAGTTAATTTAAAGATACCAGGAAACATTGAAATTATTTTTCCCAAACGGCATATTACCTTTTAGACCCTGAACTTGTAGTGACCTCGCAGCTCATTGCAGAATCACAGTCCTGGCTTCTAGATCTCCCCTGCCCCCCATTATCCAGTGTTGCAAACTGACTAGTGCTAGTTAGCATAGAAATATTTAGCAAATACAGATGTTTTTAAGAGGAAAGTGATACACTTTCAGCACATTTCCCCTTGTTTCAGGCGTTGGTTTGAAATTGACGGAGAAAGTTGAAATGTTAACTGCTAATTTGTTAAAAATAGCTTTGTGAGTTCTTAAAATCCAGCCATTTGCAGATTTGATAAATTTTTCCATAAGACCTAACTAAAGGCTTGTCTACACCTACAGCAGCAACGTGTGATTTTTCACAGGCCTGAGCAAGACCAGGCCTAAGAAGTAAACAAACACCTTCCTTATCTTTGGTATATGCTCCAATCAGAGATTTAGGCCTTGATTCTGCAATGGCCTGTCTGCTCAGAGGTCGTTGTGGAATCAGAGGCTTAGGGTTCCCATTCTGTACAGGGCCTCATCAAAAGTGACTCACAATTTGGAGTGCTTCAACTTGAGACTCCTTTAAGAGGCCTGATTTTCAGAGAGCGGGTGATCTGCACTTTCTGAAATTCAGATCCTTCTATGGTGTCTCAACTTGGGCACCCCAAAATGGACACACTAAATCAATAGGCACTTGAAAATGTAAAGCCTTCATCTTTTACATCTAGCTCATTGTTGTTTTTTTCTTCTGTATCTGTGGTACGTTGTTCCAAACATATAACTTGATTTGAAACAGTCTGATTGAGATGCCTGAGCCAATCCTACAAACACGTATGTACATGCATAACTTGCTCACTGGAATAGTCTCACCAGGTACACATTAAAATGGGACCTTATTTCAGTGTTTTATTGCAGAGAAAATCATCTCCAATGAGACATGAAAAATGGAATGCGATGGAGAACCAGAATCAGGTTTCCGTTGTGCTAAGTGAACTGCTTCTAAAGTGGATACAGCTGAAGGCAATCAGAGATGAGTCTAGGGAGGGGAAAAAAACATCCTACATCCCCCCATTATTAGCCCCACTTGGGGTCATGATAAGATCAAAGATGGGAAAATTTCCCAAGACACCTCCCTATGTCCCCTCTGCCTTTGGTTTGGTGGCATAATGAGGCAAAGAAAAAGCCACCCCAAGAACCAGGAATATGATTTAGTTTTCAAATAGCAGTACTTCCCTGTAGTGTACCTCACTGCAGGGGATCCACAGAGAATAACAGGAGTTAAAATAATACCTGGACCTATGACAGGAGCAAGAGAGAGAAAAAAATGTTCCCTGGAGGAAAAAAATATGAAAATAGAAAAAATGGCTCTCCAGACAAGAGGTTCGCAGGGAATGTCAGAAACATCCCCAGTGGCTTCTGGAGAGTGATTGTAGCTTTTAATCTTGCTCTCTCCAGGTCCATCAGACATCAGGGTGAAATCCTGGCCCCATTGAAGCCAAGGGGAGTCTTGCCACTGATGTTAGTAGGGTCAGGATTTCACCCCAAGTACTCAGGGCCTGTTGGAAATAATCCTCTCCCCATCCGCTTCCCTGCAGCAACTACGTGTAATAGCTTTTCCGTGTCTTTAGATGCTGAGGTAGGGGCTGCCATCCAGTGTGCCAGAGTCTTAGAGAGGTTAACCCGCCACCCAGTCCGCATCCTGAAAGGAGGGTATGAACGCTTCACGGCATGCTACCATTTCTTGAGGACTCAGAAGATATTCTGGATGCCTCAGGTAAGATTGCTGGAGAGAAGGGCCAGGCTTTCGTTCTATTAATAGAATCTTTCTATGGGCATTCAACTCATTCCGGTGAATTCCCTAGAAATAATTCAAGGGACGCTGTCAATCTGATGTCTAGTCAATTTTTTAAAAGGGGTCAAAAGTCATTTCAAGTATAACCCTTGCCCCTGAGTTCCTCTGCCAATTTTTGTTCTTTGACAACCACAAGTATCTCTTTTTCTCTCCCTGATGTTGTGTGGAAAAACTCACAAAAACAAGATGGGAAACTGACTAACCTGAAAATGCGGTTAGATGAAACCCATCTTTTTCAGTTATAGTAATCTGAGGAGGGGAGAGATTGGAGCAGTTCCTCATCCTTTTTGGCTAATTCTAGCTCCCTGCTAAATGCTAAATCCTGGAATCATCCGTGAGGGGTTATAACAATAGCAGGTAAACATGTTTGGGCAGAAATTGTGACTGGTTTTATTTAAGATAATGATACGTCTTTAATAACTTCTTACATGCAATGGCTTTCATCCCAAAGGATCACAAAGCAAACGGATCTGTTTTTTTCAGTATTGACGCAGGGAGAAAAGTGACCCCTATTGAGTCACTTATATTATTTCCAGCAGCATCCTGTTCTGTTCTCTCATCCAGACATTAACCTGCAATAGACTGGAACCTGCTTAGACCGTGAGAGATAAGCATCCCACTTTAACACCTAGGGCAGGGCTTTAAAAAAAAAGGTAGTGACGTCACTGCAACCTGTCTTTTCTTTCTTTTACTCTTTCTATTTCACATACGCTGTGTAATAAGTTGCTGGCTTGTGCAGTGCTCCATGTTCTGGCTTAATAAAGTGGCTTACAAGTGATCTGCAAAGGAGAAAAGAAATTGACTTTGTGCCCTTTTTTGCTTCTGTATCGTGTCTGACACTCCATCTACCTCAATTCTCCTTGCACTTATAGTTGGACACAGCATTCTCCTGTACTTCCTGTTCAGTGCTGCTTTGTGCTGTCAAACAGCGATTGTGTTTCACCCTAGTGAGGGCTGCATTTCAGTGGCGAGCCCTGGTGCATAGTCGCTACTCAACTCTCTTCCCCTCAACTCTTGGCATGGCTACAGAATTTTGTCCTTAGCCTTCATGCTGCCCAAATAGTCGGCTGCTAAGCTTTGCTCAGAATTTTTCATGCTCTGGTAGGAGTGATGAATTGGTTGGAGTTCTGTTATGCAGTCACACTATACCTGCCAGTCCAGTTTGACAAGTGGTTTCATTTGGCCTTGGACCAAGTAATTAGCAAACTCTAATTAATCCGAGGTACTAGTGTCCTTCCCTACATTGCAAAGGACATTAGTCTATCTCTTATTCTTTTTTTTTATTCCAGCAGGGCCACATTGGCAGTGAATATGTTAATTTCATTGATTGAGTTTAGTGATCACTTCTGTTCTTCAGACTATCTGTCTGATTAAACGAATGTACCCCATTTCTGTTTGAATATAGGTGAAGGACATTGACTTAGCACTGGTTCATTTCTTCTCAGGATTCAGGTTTAAGAACTTTCCAGGCTAAGATGAAGGCAAATAGATATACAGTTCCTTCAACTCTATTAATCCTTTTGTTTCTCTTATGTAGGAACTAGATGCTTTTCAGCCATACCCTGTAGAGATATTGCCTGCTCGGTTATATATGGGAGATTTCAGACAGGCCTGTGACCAACAGATTCAGAAGGATCTGAAAATCAAAGCACAAGTCAACATCTCAGAGGAGATTGCAACACTGTAAGTCAAATGGTTTAGTTAGATTTGCATCGAAGCTGTTTGTAGACCTTCCAAGAACCTTGTGAGATACTCATTCAGTCAGAGTTGGATGGTGATTAGAAGTAGTGGGATAAACGTAAAGCTATTTAATGCTTGTTCTACTGACTTCTCTACTCTAGAGGTTGCAAAGCAATGACTCATTACTGCATCCGCCTGCCGTAATTCAGAAGTGAGGCTATTGTAGAGCAAGAATGGGACCCAGATCCACAGAGGTACCTAGGTGCTTACCTGCCATTGAAATCAATGGAAATTAGGCCTCTAAATACCTGTGAGAATCTGGGCCTCGGAGTTCAACACTTAGCACCAACCCTCACCCTGAACCTAGTGCTAAGTTTGAAGTACTCACCCTTCCTTCCTGTGATGATGACAATGAAAAGTTACTACTCATGTAACTGCAAATACAGTATTACTGATTTGCCCCGGGCAAGTAGAATTTGGCAGAACTACTTTATTGGCCTGTTTAACATCTCTCCTGTGTGCTCCCTTCCCAGTTTCACAGCCGAAAGCAAAACACTTCTTCATGTTCCTGTGGCGGATTCCCCCGAGGCAGATCTTTTTCCCTTTTTCCCCAGCATTTGTCACTTCATAGGTGAGTAGATTCTGATCTATAACTATCAAGTGTGCACACCGTGCCTTTGAGTGTGGCGGTTCATAGGCTTTTAACACCTAGAAGCATGGTCCCAACAGCCACTGCTCACTGGAGGTGTTCAGTCCATTTACTGGTGTGGTGGGTTCCCCCCTCTCCAGGTGCCAGTGAGCCCACCTGGCCCACCCGACCCACCAGCCTGGATTCCCTTTTCACCCTGTAATGCTGTGACAAGTTGCTACGCTCTCAAAGCTTGCTATTTCACCAGCAAACACACTTGGGTGCAGCACTACACACACAGGTTCTTTAACCAGCCCCTGCATGGGAAGGCAAAGCCAAGGCACCTCCCAGTTTCTAAGGCGCACATGTCCCCTAGAGGGTAAACCCAAAATTATACCATCTTGCGCTGCAAAGAGAACTGTACAGGGTAAGCTCATGAAATTCGTCCCCTCCCTCAAAGTGGAGAGGCCTATACACAGTTTTCTGCCCCAAATTACGATTTCCACACACTGGTTTTAGACAAAACAAAAACAAATTTATTAACTACAAAAGATAGATGTTAATGATTATGGGGGATAGCAAATAGATCAAAGCAGATTACCTAGCAAATAAAACAAAAAACACAGTCTAAGCTTAATATACTAAATACATTGGTTATAAGTAGCAGTTAAAGTAGTTTAAGCGGGCTTGTGTCTCTAGGACTATTTATCTGGCACCTTTCACCGGCATTAAAAATTCACTTTAAAAATAACAGGAGTGGGGAGAGTTCTCTGGCTTTGATCTTTCAAGACACTAATTTGCAATGCACCTTTCTTTGGTTAGATGCTCAGATGGCTCTTGGAGCAGTTCTGGTTTTCTCTACCCTGGGTCTAAGTCGGAGCAGCACAGCAGTAATGGCCTTTCTCATGCATTCATCCCATCATCCCTTAAAGGTACATCCACACATTTGCTTTCAGCTCCTGAACGTTTCTATTTCTGAACTTTTCTGAGGGGCTGTAGTAATGAGGGACAGATAACCTGTGCTTTAATTCAGACTCCCTGAATACGTTGTGTGACATATCTGTAACATCAAGGAGGAGACTTGGGTTTGATTCCTGATAATGCAGTTTAGTATGTGCGTAGAGAATGATATGTATCTACTCTCCGGTTTGCCAACTGACCCTCCCAGAGGTCAGGACTACAAACATGGCTTACCAAATCTAAGCAATTCTGCTCTCCTTGATCTCGGAGAGAGAGAGACTTTCTGAGTCTGGGAGCTACCTTTGTCCCTTACTAGTGAGGGAAAAAGAAAGTCCAGCCCGCCGTGTTTGTGGAACTCTGGCTTTGTGCATGGGTATCTTTAAAATCCCCGATTGCTTCCCCAAGACCACATACCTTGACCCCCAGATATTGTTCTAGGGAAACCCAGAACGGGGTTGCATTAGTCTAGAAGGGGTGCCCTCCTCAACCTTAAAGGACCAGCATGTCTCATTACCTAGCTCCACAAGTCTTCAGAAAAATATTGAGTGAGAAGCACCTAGCTGTATACTAGATTGGTTGCGTATCCCCGTATTCCAGGATGTTCCTCAGTTTACTCAGTGCCCCAGCATTTGGAAAAGATAGGTCTGTCTCTCATTCCGCCTTCCCTGGTATCAGTGCTATCTGACCTCTTCCATGCCTTTGAAGCGATTCCCGCTAAAAGTCTTGGTTGGGTTTGGAAAAGGAGCCCCTCTTCTTTGAATCCAAACTGTCCTGCATCTGAGCACGGCTCTGGCCCATTTTTTGTGGGTAAACATTTTCAGCACAAACTGAAGCTTTTCTTATCCTGCAAGGCACATCAAAGAGAAATTGCAGAATGAGTTTGCCAGCAGAATAATACTCTGCCCGGGCACTGGACTCTACGGATCTACCCTACTAATATTGGATCTGATTGCTCCCACTGACTGATAACAGTTCTAGCACTATTCACGCTCTCCCATGCTGAACCCTACTAAAATACTTCACTTATTGCACCTACGGTGCAAAAGTTCAAGGCTGCTCCCTTTATTCTGATCAATGTTTTTGTTTTAACATCTTGACAAGTTTAAACAGAAATACATCTCCTCCAGAGCACCCCCATCACAGGTGGCCCATAGTGAAACAGGTCGAATGCTTGAGATTCCTGTTGCATGAAGCTTTCCTATGGGATGATTCAAACAGACAATCTTGCTGGACTGCCGCAGTGAAATATACTCAAGCCACTCTTTCAATTAGGTCTTTGACCCAGTTTGGACAAAAGTCTAGGAATGCTTTAGTGAGGCTTCAGGGATCCAGAGACATGAGTAGGTTAAAAGAAATTGCACTGGTAGAACATACTCCTGCCAAACCCTGACTCATGAGCAACTAGTGTGTGCGGAGCCCCGTTGACTGCTTGTGTGATTAGGAATTAATCATAGGACGGTTGGAGGTTTAGACTGTTGGTCTCCAGTATCAGAGATCCAGAAGAAACCATGCGATACCATTTCATCTTTCATCTCAGTACGCTTAAGCAACCCTAATTATGCTCCTAATTGCTATAAGAAATCCTGATTTTTAGTTGGTGAGAGGGACATTACTCAGCAACATCAGAAGTGTAGCCAGAGAGGAGCGCAGTACATTTGTGGAACATCCCTGCTGCGTAACAGCATTCTGAGCTAATTACCTGAAACTAACAAACAATCCAGGTGGCTGTAATTAGCACTTTGGGGACAGGAGACCCTCTGTCATGCAGCTGCAGGTAGCTGCTGCTTCTCTGCTTTCTCCACTGAAAACGATTGTCAGCATTTTTACACCACAATCAGATCCAGTAGCCCAAGGTAGGGCTCTGGCACTGTCTTGCTGCAGAGATGATGGCAGATACATCCTAGATGAAGGAAGAGGGTGTGTGTGTGTGATCATTGTAATTCCAAATCCCTGGTAGAAACACAGGGGGAAACAGTCTTTGCTTAATGTGCAAGGTTCACCATTAGACCCCTGCCTTGCAGAGACCACCTGTAGGAGAGACATACTTCAGGCTCTATGTGGCTCTTCGCCTCACTGCTGAGGCTGCTAAGTAGAGTCAACAGCTTTAGTGAAACTGACACCTATCCGATGGAAACTAGACTGAGACCTCCAGTTCCTTTCCCATGGCAACTGGACAGCCATCACTTGATCATGAATTTTGATCATTGCTGAGCTGGACTCAAGCCAATAATCTTTATGGACTGGAGAAAGGCTCCATATCCTAATACTACTCCCCTCAGACAGTTGCCTTGGTACTTCTTATTTTCAGCGGTTTAACTGTGTATTACTAAAACTGGAAGGTTAAAAAAAACCTTGTAATTGACTGTGTCCTTTTCTTTCCCTACTGGTCCAGATACCAGATTGGTTCATTTCTGTCCTGCATTTGTTCAGCACTTAGCACAATAGCTCCTAGGTGCTATGGAAATGCAAATCATCCTAAGACTTAGAGGTAATTGTAACCTGGACAATACAAAGTAAGCAAGTTCCTGAGTCTTCTCCCTGTCTTTACTTGTATTTGTAGAGAGCTTGGAAATACATTGAGAAATGTAAAACGAACATGAGACCAAACCGTGGCTTTGTGAAGCAGCTGTCAGACTGGGAAAGCCAAATCTATGGGTCAGTGATCACAGATATCTCTGAACCGCATTACTGACCGGCCGCAAGGAGAACACCCATCAGGCAAAGAAGCCTTTCCATCTGTACCACTGTTTACTTGGGTTGTATTGCTTAGGTGAGGTTGGACTGGAATTGGTTGCTGTGAGTAAAATAATAAAAATAATACAATAATCTGAACCTTTAGGATTGGTTTTCATCTTCACATGTTGTTATTTACATCATTTGGGGGCCATCATTTGGGATCCAGGTTCCTCGTTCAGGCAAACTTGCTGACCAGTCCCTGGGAGTCATGCACGAGTAAAGACTTCAGATTTAGCTCGTTTTGTTCTAATTGTCACTTGCTGGCTAGGGAAATTGTGGGCTAAGCAGCTGCAGTTCCCATTGAAGCCAGTAGGGGCAGCAGGTGAGCATCATCATTGATGGTAACTGGGTACTTTACCACAGTGGTCTTCAAAGTGGGGTGTGACCCCAGCGCCACCGCTGATCCCGCCCGGGAGACCACCAAACTCCCAGGCAGTCTATTTTTGTCCCGCCAAAATGCCACCGCGGAAAGCAGAAGCTTCCGCTTTCTCTGGTGGCATTTCAGCGAACATACCCCCCGAACAGTTACATTATGTCCTTCATTTTAAATCTTCATCCTAGATCCGAACCTTCAAAGGTTTTTTGACAGGTTTGTACCAAAACATTATTACAGCCTCAATAACTCTAGCTTGGGACAGAATTACTCAACCTTGACATTCTTGCTAATGCCTTCAGAAACTAACTACTTCCGAGGGCTGAATGTGTATGCTTTGTGGCAATTGGATGACCAGAGCTAAACACCAGTGCTGTAGATTGCAATCAGAGGTAAATTTTCTGTACTAATGTCTTTTCACTACAGTGAGGTCTATAAATGGATCTCTCCACTTTGTACTTAGTTTCGGAACCATTATTTTTTAATACTATGAACTTATGTGGCACCTTATTGGGCCAGATCTTCAGCTGACATGTATCAGCAGAACTCCATTGACTTCCAGGGAATTATGCCAGTTTACAGCAGCTGAGGATCTGCCCTTACTTCCCAGGATTTCAGAGCAATTTATAAAGGTGGATCTCATTCTACTCATTTTGCATATGGGAAGCAGAAGCACAGAGTGGTTGTGACATGTTTAAAATCACTAAGTGAGTGCGGGTATGGCTACACAGCAGCTGACTTGGGCTGCAGGGCTGTTTAACTGTGGTGTAGACATTCAGGTTGGAGCCTAGACTCTGGGACCTACTCCCCTCACTAGGCCCCAGAGCTCTGACCCTACATCTACACAGCCTGAGCGAGCGCAAGTCAGCTGACACGGGCTAGTGGCAGAGGTGTATTTGCTGTTAATACTCTCAGTGACTCAGCTTCCTGACATCCAGTTCCAAGCACTAACCACTTGGTGGCACTTCTCAGTAAAGGACTTACTTACAATTACTGTATCTCCTTTCCTTAAGGGACCACAAAGCTTGTGCAATCTTCCAGTTTGCCCTGTAGCAAATGTATAGACTGGATTTTCAAAGGGCCCCCAGGGAGTTAAACACTCATCTCTCATTACATTACAATGGTGTTTGGATACCTAACTCTCTTAGGTTTAAGATTAGCAGCTGTGTTAGTCTTTATCCATAAATAAAACGAGGAATACTTGTGGCACCTTAGAGACTAACTAGTTTATTTCAAAATAAGCTTTCGTCGGCTATAGCTCACTTCATCAGATGCATAGAATGGAACACACAGAAGTAAAATGCATTTATAGACACAGAAAGCAAAAAAAAGTTGTACATTAACATACCAATTCTAAGAGGCTGTTTGATTTGGATGGGCCATTATCAGCAGGACTTTTGTAGTGGAACTGTGTCTGACAGGTGATAAGGACCTTTGAAGGGAACTTAACTAGGGAAATGCATTTTTGGACAAAGCCATTCACAATCTTTAACCCTCGTAGACTCCTTTGAATATTCCAGCCCTAAGTCTACCTGCATTAGTATCTCAGATGTACTGATTTCAATATCCCTCCAGAGGGATTTCCAGAAGTGAACGCTGTATGCAGTGCCGAAGACACATGCTGATTTACAATGAAATGGCGAACAATCGAAAATAAGCAAGGAATGAACAGATCGTCCCACATAGTGCACAGGGATCTGAACAAATTCCTCACATCTACTCTAACGAGAACAGCAAAATAACAGATGCGGGGGGGGGGGGGGGGGGGAGGTGAAGATGGATGTCACGGTATTGCGGATATAGCCACAAGGGAAAAAACATCAGGGAAAGGAAAGAAGGGAGATGATGGAGGAGGAATACAAAAATCCCCAGCGCCTGCTCCCCCGGGGTCACCCCCCAACCTCCCTCCCCGGGGCTGATCCCCCCAACCTCCCCCCCTAGGCTGCTCCCCCAGGTCACCCCCCAACCTCCCCCCCTGGGCTCTCCCCTGCGTCACCCCCCAACCTCCCCCCCCTGGGCTGCTCCCCCGTGTCACCCCCCAACCTCCCCCTCTGGGCTCTCCCCTGCATCACCCCCCAATCTCCCCCCCTGGGCTGCTCCCCCTGGTCACCCCCCAACCTCCCCCCCCTGGGCTGCTCCCCCGGGTCACCCCCCAACCTCCCCCCCCTGGGCTATCCCTGCATCACCCCCCAATCTCCCCCCCTGGGCTGCTCCCCCTGGTCACCCCCCAACCTCCCCCCCCTGGGCTGCTCCCCCGGGTCACCCCCCAACCTCCCCCCCTGGGCTCTCCCCTGCGTCACCCCCCAACCTCCCCCCCCGGGCTGCTCCCCCGTGTCACCCCCCAACCTCCCCCTCTGGGCTCTCCCCTGCATCACCCCCCAATCTCCCCCCCTGGGCTGCTCCCCCGTGTCACCCCCCAACCTCCCCCCCCTGGGCTGCTCCCCCGTGTCACCCCCCAACCTCCCCCCCCTGGGCTGCTCCCCCGTATCACCCCCCAACCTCCCCCTCTGGGCTCTCCCCCGGGTCACCCCCCAACCTCCCCCCTCTGGGCTCTCCCCTGCGTCACCCCCCCAACCTCCCCCCCCGGGCTGCTCCCCCGCGTCACCCCCCAACCTCCCCCTCTGGGCTCTCCCCCGCGTCACCCCCCAACCTCCCCCCCCTGGGCTGCTCCCCCGCGTCACCCCCCAACCTCCCCCCCTGGGCTGCTCCCCCGGGTCACCCCCCAACCCCCCCGCCCTCGGCTGTCGTTGCCGCCGCAAGCCCCGCCCCCCGGCGCGTGGCGTTCGAAAGCGCCGCCCCCGAGCGCCGATTGGTCGTGACGTCAGGACGATGGCGCGCGGTCCCGGAAGTGCCCCTGCCCGGAGGCCGCTGAGAGCGGAGCGGCGCTGCCGGTTCCAGCCGCCGCCATGAGCCTCCGGGCCTCGGTCAGCGAGTGTCTGCGGGACTGGGAGGAGCTGCAGGGCGGCTTCCAGCACGTGCAGGTACCGGGGGGGGGGGCATGTGAGGGGGCGTTGCTGGGGGGCTATGGGGGGCTGGCACCTGAGGGGGGGTTTCTGGGGGGCTATGGGCGGCAGTCACGTGAGGGGAGGTTTCTGGGAGGCTATGGGGGGCTGGCACCTGAGGGGGGGTGTCTGGGGGGCTATGGGGGGCTGGCACCTGAGGGGGGGTGTCTGGGGGGCTATGGGGGGCTGGCACCTGGGGGGGGTGTCTGGGGGGCTATGGGGGGCTGGCACCTGGGGGGGGTGTCTGGGGGGCTGGCACCTGGGGGGGGTGTCTGGGGGGTGGCAGGTTGTTGGGGAGCTATGGGGGGGCTGCACGTGTAATGAAGTTGCGGGGCTGGGAAGGCGGTGCACTTGCCCGCAGAGGTGGGCTAATGTCTCTGCTCCCACAGGCTGACACCTATGTTTAGCTGCTCCGCACCCTCCTCACCTGCCCCGCATACCGGGTGCCCTGACTTGATGCTGCTTGGTGCTGAGGGAGGGTCCTGGGCCTCTACCTGAGGGTGGCCATGGGGTGGCCCATCTCCAGGCCTGGCACTCCCCCACTGTTGGGGATGAGCTGGGAAGATCATCTCAGTTCCTCCCAGCTCTGGGCTCCATGCTGCAGGCCCAGCAGGCGGGTGGGTGGGTGTGTGAGGAGACGGGAGTGTGGCCTCTCCCTAGCATGCGGCAGCAGGTGCACAGGGGAAGCAGCCACTGGGCCCAGCAGTGAACACAGCTGCCTCTCCAAGCTCTGGGGGCATCACAAACCTACCACACACTGATCACTGACCCGCACATGGGACACAAGCTGTGACTTGCCTGCCTAGAACCTAGAGATTGTGGCCATGAGGTTGGCGTAGCATGACCCATTGCCACCCAACCGTGCCCTACTTGTCCCTGCGGAGGGCTGACCCTTGCACTGTGCCCAGAAAGGGTGGTACAGAGGGGGATGCACATCTGGGGGTTGAGGACTCCCCACAAAAAATACCCTACTGGCATCCTCGTCCTGTTTGAGCCCCAGGGGACTCCAGCACTTCCACAGATCACAACCCTTGTGCTGTGTGAGGGCAGAGGCATTAAGGCAACCAGATCACCAACAATGAACAGTTTCATCAGATAGTGCCCGTCACCTAACAGCCCTACAGGCCGTGGAGTGCTGGTATGATGTGGCACTGCCTTTGGAGATGCAAATGTCCCATCCTGGATTGTTTGGGGGGGATGTGATCCATCCGTAGCTGCTGGTTTTGGACTATCTCTAGTCTCCATCATTTCGTATGTCGCCAAAGGTTCTTGCCTCAACAGATCTAAACATTTGCAAAAGAACTTGCTTAAAACAACAATCTGTAATCTCTGGCTCTGGAGGAAAGCAGATAGTCAGGACATGCAAGCGTGGCCATTTGGGGCATCTATTCTCATTTATTTGTATAACAAATATTGATCATTCTACCTCAGTAGGCACCCATCGGGATCAGGGCTCTGCTGAGCTGGGGGCTATAAAAATGTATAGTGAGAGATGGTCCCACTCCAGCCACGCTTCTAGTCTAGAGGGAATTTTTATCTTGACTTTATTAATGCCATGGCGGGGGGTGGCCTTCAATGGAAGTCTAGTGTTGCCGCTCCAGTGATGTTCTTACTGTCTCCATTGGCTGCTGAGTGAATTGTCACCCAGTGACTCTTATTGTCAAGACACTCACTGTAGGCGTGATCTCAGGCCAGGGTAGAAGAAAATAAATAATAGAGGTGAAAACGCAGGAGCTGTTCAGTCCCCATGTTGCATCCCTGTCTGTGGGAAGCAAGAGGTTTTAATTGCTGCTGAGCTTATCCTTCAGGAACCGAGTCTACCATGTTTGGCCGTCAGTTTTCCTCATGTCCACTTTGTAAGTCAGTGATCCGTGGGGTGCTGGTGACCTTCCCGGTCCCCGTTCATACTTCCTTTGCTTCGTCTCTCTTGCTCTGTCGCACACTGGTTATCGGGTGTCCTTGACAACCAGGACTACACAGTCTCATTGGCTGGGGAAACCCTCGTGTCTTTTTGGGCTGAGCTGTTTGGGATTTACATCTCCAGTGGATATAGCTGGAAAGGAAACAGCCTCGTCTTAAGGGCTCTGTTGGAAGGCTGTTGTCTGTGGACAGGTTGAAAGATGCATCTGTTTTACTGGTAGCTCCTGCCTCTTGGCTGGTTTCCTTCTGGTAAATGATTGAATGCTTTAATGTGTTCACTGTGGAGTGAATACACTACAGTGTGTTTGTCCCACTGCCTGGTGGGACTTGTGCTACACATACTGTCGTGTGTGTTGTTTTCCAAAGCATTTTGTGATCTACATTGTATGAGTAGGTCACCTTAACTCCCCTCCTCTCCGCTTGGGTCTTGTCCATGGTACTTGGGTGGTTCCTGTGTCAATTAGATTGGGGACACATGCTTTATGAGAGAAGATTCCTCTGTCCATGTCCTTTTGATGGAGATCATGGGTATGGAGTTATACTCGGGACAGCCTTTCTTCATTGGCTCCTCTCGTATGCTGGTGGCTTTTTCCCTCTTGGGACAGTCTGTGAAATTCCAAATCAATCATTCTAGTGCAGGGTTGGCCAACTCCCCATCTGCAGAAATGGGATAAGATTTCCTTGCCTCACAGCTAGTAGCAGATACCTTATACCAAATAGTCGATGAAATGGCCTATTTACTACCCCCTTCAGTTCAAGGTTCTAATGTGTTTGCCCCGTCATTCTATCTGAGCATCTCGTAATCTTTCATCTTCAGCACCCCTGTGAGGTAGGGAAGTACCACTTCACAGATGGCAAACTGAGGCACAGGGGGGCTAAGTGACTTGCCCAAGGCCACACCCGAATCTGTGGTGTAGCAGGGAACTGAGCCTCCCAAGTCCTAACCCCTAGGACCATCCTGCCCCTTTAATAGTGACAAGAATTCACGTCTACACGGAGGAGTTAGACATTGTGCCTTCTGCTAGGAACCCCAGTGCAAAGTGCAGTGAACCTTACCCCAGATTGCTCAATGTTCCCGCTGCCTGGCGGGGCGCACGGGGCCGAAGTCAGAGCTGGCATCAGCGGAGCTGCGCTTTATTACCCCCGGAGCTGTGACCACAGATGACTAATTGCTATCAGGGCCGTGATTACAGACGGGGCTTCCGTTGCTGAGGACCAGGGAAGGGGTTATCCGCTAAGGCAGTGATTTTCAAACCGCAGGTCACGACCCAGTACTGGGCCATTAAAGGCCCTGGCGGTGATGCTGCCCAGCTAAGGCAGGCTAGTCCTTACCTGTTCTGACCCTGCGCGGTGCCCTGGAAGCTGCCAGCAGCAGGTCCAGCTCCTAGGCGGGGGTGCCACAGTACTCCGTGCGCCGCCCCTGCCCTGAGCACTGGCTCCACGGGAACCAGCCAATGCGTGCTGGGGGGATGGTGCCTGCGGCGAGAGCAGCTTGCGTATCTCGGCCTAAGAACCAGATCTGCTGGCCACTTCCGTGGCACAGGAAGCCTGCCTTAGCACCCCACTGTGCCACGGACTGGGAGCCACCCAAGGGAACCTATGCCCCAATCACCTGCCCCAGCCCTGAGCTCCGCCCCAAACCCAGATCCCCTTCCTGCACCCAAACCCCTCATCCCCAGCCCCACTCCAGAGCCTGCACCCCCAGCCCAGGGCCCTGCACCGCAGTCCTCTGCCCCAGCGCAGAGCCCCCTCCCACACCCTGAACCCCTCATCCTCAGCTCCGCTGGGTCATGGGCATCAACCATTTTCTTTCACTGGGTCGCCGGAAAAAAAGTTTGGAAGCCACTGCTCTCAAGACACTCAGCCCGGGGGAGGGGGCATGAATGGGGATCACAGCATGGGGCCACGCTAGGCTGCCCTGTGTAATAGCAGGAAAGCTGTCGGTGTCCTGGCTCCAAAACAGCCGCCTCTGGTCGGTCAGTGGTTCCTAGAGGTCTGTCTGCTGATGCATCTGCTTGAATGACCGCAGTTCTTGCCAAGTACTGTAGGGGTATTGGCTCCCGCGAAGACTTTTACAGCTGCTCCTAACGTCCGTCCGAGTTTGGTGCCCAGTGACTCATAGGTGGCCAAGACCCACTAACATCCCCAGCAGAGCACATGGGAGTTTGAGGGGGTTTTCCAGCCCCCCGGGTTGTTATTTAACAGACTTGTGCCTATTCCCATTCGGGGGCTCGCTGCCGGAGCCTCGGGGGAAGGAAGCTGCTCGGGGAAGTGGGATTCCAGGAGCTCGGCAGAGATCGGGGGGAGGGTTAGATTGCGTGGCGTGGGTTACAGCCAGGAATAAAGCGCTGCCAACTTTCCCGTGCGGTTCCAGCAATTGCCCTCCACCCTACCCCCCGGCATTCCATGCCCAGAGACTCTCAGGCACACGCTGCCTGGAGGCCTCTTGATTGGGGCCCTAGAGTGAGACCAGCCAACTCGTTTCATTGATGTGCTGCCCGTGTGTGGCAAGCTATCATCTGTCTCAGAACTCTCTCAAACCCTGCTCTACTTAACCCCCGGAGTATCTCCCGCCCGGGAGAAGGCTCAGTGAAGCAGGATTCAGTTGAGAGAGACAGATCACTTTGCGAAAAAGCACCGGGGGTGGGGGGGGGGGACTCCTTAAACTCGCTTTACTGTCTCGGCTCTCACATTAAATCAACTGCAGCTAGTGGAAGCCCCCTGAGCCCCCCGCTGACCCCTCCTTTCCGTTGCCAGGAGGCCCACAAACTGTACAAGCAGAAGCTCGAAGAGCTAACCAAGCTGCAGGATGGGATCTCCAGTTCCATCGCCCGGCAGAAGAAGCAACTGAAGGAGCTGGCTCTCGCCTTCAAAAAGTAAGGAGCGAGGCGGGGCAAAAGGAGACCCTTGCGGAGCCCTGGTCGGAGGGCGCCTAGTCAGCAGGGTTCCCACGCCGTGGGGTGCTGATGGGGGGCGGAATGGTTCGGGGTAGGTGAATCATGGGGGCGGTTCTCAGACCCTCCTTTCCTTTCTCCAGTAGTTCCCTCATCCCCTGCCCACATTAGACATCCGCTCCCTGCGCTGTCCTGGGCTGCTCATTCATGTTGGTTTCAACCCTCCTTCCTCTTAGCCTAGGTCCCCTTCTGAAACTCGGGGGCAGGCCCCGGTTAGTTCTGAATTCATCTCTCCTCTCCTGCTGCCGCATCGTCCTGTGGTGGGGACGACGTCCTGCAGCAGCAGCCGCAGGTCCTCCTTGTCTGACCAAGCTTGTTCCTTTCCCCAGCTGCCAGTCCTCCGTCACCGCCGAACAGGAAGAGTCCATCCGGGAGATCCAGAGCCTCATCAAAGAGCGGCAGAGCGTCTTCTTCGAAATGGAGGCGTATTTGCCAAAGAAGAATGGGTAAGAAGCCGGCCCCGGTCTTGGGGTCTTAGCCAGCTGTGAAAGGACTGAAGCTACTGACCGAGATTGCGTGGGTTACCGGCCAAAAACTGCCCAGACTCTCCTGTTTGACTCTAGCAGCGTGGCAGCGAAAGGCCTACTATGTAGTTAAATTTCTCATCGCTTATTTTCAATCCCCATCCTCCTGATTGAGATTCCAAGCCCCCATTTCCACCTGGCTCGGAGTAACCAGCCAGAGACGGGCTCTCTTGGCACAGGGAGTTGCCAGTTCAGAGCAGAGTAGAACCCCTGGGACTGACTGCTTGGCACGGCCGTGTCTTTGGACACCGCTGGCATGAAGCTTGCTCTCCTGTGTGCGCTGGTGTTGCCCCATAACCAGCAGCCTGCCCTCCCGCTGACTGGGCAAGAGGCCTATTAGTGTGGTGTTTGAACAGATGTTTATTCTAGGGTAACAGTGTCTCTGTAATCAGTAAGATGTGTGTGTGGGGGGTGAACAGTGACCAACGCTGCTTAGGATCCCCGCTTTAGGAAGGTGAGAGCCTGAGGGTGGAGTTAAGGTCCCACACGGGGTGTTTTGTGTGTGTTACAAGTCTGCCTGTGTGCCTGGTTCCCCCACACAGCATCCGCAACGTGCTGCTAAGCAGGGAGCCTTCCATGCAGCAATTCCTCTGCAGGCTGGCGGAGCGGGAGTAACCATCCCGGTCCTGGGGCGGAAACTGCCCCATATTTTGCCGGCTGTGACGTGCGGGGTTCCTGTCTCCACTAATGGCCGCCATTAGTGACTTTCCTAAAACCTCCTGCCATTGCCTTGGCTGCGACGGCAGTGGCCCCACTCCGGTCCAGTGTTCTCGTCCCCAGCTACCCACTGTCCGGGGACCCTCGGGAGCATCTGTGGGGAGATCTGAGGGGGCACGGGTTCTGCACTTGGCCATACTTCTCCCGGCTGCCGCAGGCGCCCGAGGCTGCTAGTGACGGAGCTGTGTCTGCGTTATTGGCCAGTGGAAAACGCATGGGGGCCTGTCCCAGCCAGCGTTCCCACAGGGAGAGCGACAGATGAAGGAATAAACCTTCGTGGGTCTGCGCAGCGGGGCAGGAGCGTAGCGTCGAAGCCCCTGCAGAGCGTGTGTGATAACCGTGTCGCGGGGTCCCTTTCGGTCTCGGATGCAAGTACTGCTGTCTGCCTCACGTCTCCTTCCTTCTCCTCCAGGTTGTACCTCAGTCTGGTGCTTGGCAACGTGAACGTGACTCTCCTCAGCAAGCAGGCTAAGTAATGCCCCTCCGCTGTCCGTCTGCTTCCGGGCAGTCAAATTCCCTTTCCTCTTGCAGAGGCGGGGCGTCTTCTGCCCCCGCGCGCCTGGCACCGACCCTCGTCAAGCGTCTTCCCAATCCCAGCATCCTCCGAGACCCTCGGCCATCGGCAGGCTGATCGTCACGCTGACCCTCCCTTCCCTAGAATTAACCTCCGACCTTCTCGTGCATGTTCTTGCAACTGTCCTGCCCTGGGAGGGGTCTTTAGGTCAAGCCTCGATGGGAGGCCTACCAGGAAAACACGCCTCCTTGTTAGTGGTTCCATAGGTGGCGTTCTTCCCTCCCGGTTAGGGTTGGTGGGTTGGGGCTGGTGGAATCTCTGGAATCTCCAGTGTTGGGGAGACATAATCCAAGACTTGCTCACCCAAGAGGCACAGCACCCTTTCCGACAGCGAAGCACCCTTCCTGATCGCCCGTCCGAGCCAGTAGGGTCCAAGCTAGTCCAGCCGCAGGGTCGCCCAGGTTTACCGGTGGCCCTTGTCCACTGATCGTTGCCTGAAGACTTCGGGCGTCTTCCCCGCACCCCACGACCCTCCACTGTGCTTCCTGCAGGTTCGCTTATAAAGACGAGTATGAGAAGTTCAAGCTCTACCTCACCATCATCCTGCTCATCATCTCCTTCTCCTGCAGGTTCCTTTTCAACTCCAGGTGAGTCTAGAGCAGCGGCGAGATGCTCCCCGAGCCTTACAATAGACCATCTCCTGGGGCTGCTCACAGACTGCCTAGGTGAGAGGCGTGCGGCTCACATGGAAGGTGTCGGGTTGAGTAGCTTCTGACTTAGGCTACCGTCCCCGAATGATGGGACCCAAACTGCAGCCTGGTGCCTCTAGATCCTGCAAGGACCGTGGGGGCTGCAGTAGGATTGCTGGAGGGAACGAGATCTGGAGCTAGGTTCCCTTGGAGGGCTGGCGATGGGCCCCCGGGTGATGGACTGGGTCAGTCACCTCTCACCAGACTGGATCCGGTTTGCAGGCGTGCAGCGTGTCTGATGTGGTTGAGGATGGGGAACGATACCCACCTGGGGGAGAAATCCAGGTGCTGAACAAGGTTCCCCCCACAAGTTGCCACCCTGTGGGTCAGGAGTGGGCATGCCCCGGAGAGCCTGCGTTGCATCCCTCCTGCCTAGTGAGCCAGACGCTCGACCCAAAGTCTTTGCACGTGGGCTGAAGGCGCAGCAGGGCTGCTGCTGAACCCACCTGCAGGGGGCGTCAGACGCCCAGCAGTGATGTCTGGCTGGGTCCTGGTGGGGCCGCAGGGGCCCTGCTCTGCTTCCCCTCTTCACCGTCGGCTGTGTGTGTGACAGGGTGACGGACGCCGTCTTCAACTTCCTGCTGGTCTGGTACTACTGCACCCTCACCATCCGCGAGTGCATCTTGATCACCAACGGGTCCAGGTGAGCGAGTGAACCCGGCTGGGGAGCCCCGTGCCCCCCGCCTCGCCGGCTGAGCAGAACGACCCCCCACCTGCTGCACTAGCCTCTGCTCCTAGAGCTGCCCCGAGCTCCAGGGCGGCGGGCGAAAGAGCCTCCCGCTCGGGGTTGCCTCTGTTAACCGGGGGAACTGCTTGCTCAGTATTGACGTGCTCCCGGGGGAGGGTCAGTGGTTTCTGGGGAGGGGCCATGGGAGGAGAACCAACTGCTCCAGGGGTAGCAGTCCCAGCAGCCTGGCTTGCTGATTACAGCCCGGGCACAGCAGTCACTGCTTCGTGCCACGGGGCCAGCACCATCCTGGGGCCAGCTAAGCGCCTGCCCTGGCCCTGTTTCCTTCCCGCTGCTTGTGAGCAGGGGGAGACTGATGACCTGGCTGGAGGGGCCAGCCTGACCCTCATACCCCCCCCCTCCCCCGCAAACCGAGCCCCACCTGTGTGGGTGTCTAATTCTGGCTCCTCTTCTCTGCTCCCCCAGAATCAAAGGCTGGTGGGTTTTCCATCATTACGTCTCTACCTTCCTCTCGGGCGTCATGCTGACCTGGTGAGTCTCTGTCTCTGCCCAGCGCTGGGGATCCCACGTCATCCTACCCGCTCCTCCGTGGCTTGCGGTTGGGTGGCGAGGATGGAGTTCATCCGGGCGGGGTCTTGCCAGCCTCCCTTGCCAACCTCCCCTCTAAAGCCTCCCGCAGCCCTTGAGGGAGCAGCCAGGGGCTCTCGGACGTCACCCGGGGCTGTGGGACACTCGCAGATAAAACCCACAGACCTCCCTCCGCGGTAACGCATTCAATGTCTCCAGCCGTCTCCTCTCTCCCGCAGGCCGGACGGGCTCATGTACCACATGTTCCGAAACCAGTTCCTCTCCTTCTCCATGTATCAGAGTGAGTGTCCCAGCGTGGGCGGGGGGGGGGGGGGCGCTTTGGAACCTGGGGCCGCTTGGAACCGCCCCGCCGGGACCTCCGGCACAGCGGGCTGGCGGCTGCATCCCTCCTCCTGTTACCCTGTTTCAGGGGGATTCTGTGATGGGCTGGCCGGGGCGGTGAGCGGGTTTTTCCTCCCGAGTGACCCAGCACTGCCGGACGCTCGCCTCTCCTTGCAGGCTTTGTGCAGTTCCTCCAGTATTACTATCAGAGCGGGTGCCTGTACCGGCTGCGGGCGCTGGGGGAGCGGCACAACATGGATCTCACCGTGGGTAAGTTGCCTCCTGTCTCCCCGCCAGCGGCCAAAGCCGAAACAGACCCCGCCGCCGTCTGCCCTGCAAGCCGCCACTCAGCGGGGGGTCGGAGCAGCCAAGACACGGGCTTGGAAACGATCAGGCCCCGGCCCTGACTTGGGCGCGTGGGGCACCTCAGCCCGTCCCCGAACGCAGTGCCGACGCTCAGCACCGCTCCGCCCCAAGCTCCGTTCGCTCGGGGCTGGTTGCACGGTTGGCCTTCTCCTCGCTGGCTCGTCCCCCAAACGCCTCCCTCCCCTGGGGCTGCCGGGCGTGTCTCTCTAGGCTGCCCGGCTCAGTCCCTCTCCGGCTGGCCTACACCTCCTCCGGTGCATCCGAGTGCGAAGAGGGCACGGGTCTGAGGGGTCCCTGGCCTTTGGGCATCAAGGGAGATGTAGTCCGGCCAGAGGTCCCAGCCCCTAGAGGAGAAAGGGGGGTGCAGAGCATCTGAACTACAACTCCCAGGAGCCTCTGGCCCCAATTGGAGTGGGCAGATTTTGGTTCCTTATACAATTTTCTGCGGTCAAGTTTTCTCTTGGATAGAAAGTTTTGGCGAGCCCTGCCGTTAACCCCCGGTGTGCCGCACGCCCCCCTCTGCCTTCCAGCCCCTCCCTGGCGCTCTCAGCTGCTGCTCGCAGTCCCCTACAGCGGGGCCAGCCGCCTGGACGCTGGAGCCTCCCTGGGAGTGGTGGGATCCAGCCCCGTTCTCCCGGCTGGAAGGCCTGGAGCCTCCCCGTTGCGCTGAGTTCTAAGGCCCCCTTCCTGTCCCTTCTCTGCAGAGGGCTTCCAGTCCTGGATGTGGAGGGGCCTCACTTTCTTGCTGCCGTTCCTCTTCTTTGGCCAGGTGAGACCCCCTCCCCCTCCCCCCGCCCTGGGCGTCTCTACCCCTTGGCACGGGGGATGCGAATGGCGCTCACTCCCAATTCCGCCAGCCTTGGTGATGGACGAGCGGAGGGGGAGCGAATGACCCAGGAGAGCGGGTGCCAGTGGCGGGGAGCGTCGAAGCCACGTTGGCGGGAGCGAGGGCTGGGGAGATGCTACCATCTTGCAGGTGCAAGAAGTTGGGGGGGGGGGGGGGATTGAGCTTGGACGGCCCCTCCTAATAGAGACGTGTCTAGAACAAGGCTCCTTAAATACTTAACCCAGCATCTCTGCTGAGCAACATCTGCCGGTGAGTTGGGATTTTCAGAGGCGGAGTGACCCCAAATCCCAGCGACTTTCCTGGGGCACGTCCGGGCTGGGTTGGCCGGGGACCATCTGACACGAGTCTGTCCCTTAACCCCGGGTCTCCTTCAGTTCTGGCAGCTCTACAACGCAGTCACCCTCTTCCGCCTGGCCAGACACCCGCAGTGCAAGGAATGGCAGGTGAGTGAGGGGGGATCATGGAAGTGAGGATGCCTTGGAAACCGCCACCCCACCCCACCCCTCACTGCCGGCCCTCGTCCTCCCAGCTCGGCTGAAGGAGATGCCCGGGCACGAGGGAAATTGCGAAGTGTTTGCGGCGGGTGCAGCCGTTCCACTGCGTGGGGATCGCAGCCTTTGGCAATTTCCTCTCCTCACTCCCTGCCAACCTGGCCGGGGCACGTAGTTTGGGGCTGGTTGTCCGCCTCCCTCCCTCCACGCTTAGGGGGGGTCGGAGAAATGTGGGGCTGGGATCTCGGGTCTAGTCCCGCCCCCTGGGCGGAGGCAGGGATACGCAGAGAGGGCTGAGTGACGCAGCAGCGTGATGGATGGGGGGGTGTGGCCCCTCGGTGCGGCCTAGGAGATCCCAGCTCCTGCTGGGGGGTTCATTCGAGCGTCTCCCGTCCACCTCGCAGGTTCTCATGTGCGCGCTCCCCTTCTTCATGCTCTTCGTGGGGAATTTCACCACCACCCTGCGGGTCGTCCACCAGAAATTCCAGAACCAGAAGCAAGACACTAAGGCCGAGTGAGAAGAGGAGCCGATGCTGGGGGACACGGACACACACCCACCCCCGTTCTCCCCCCCCCCCCCCCCCCCCCCCCCGAGCCACACTCCGGCGTCCGACTCTCCTCAGCCCCGGAGCCCGGGCCTCGGAGGCAGGCCCGCCGGGCCTGTACCGCAAACAGCGGGGTACGTGATCCAGTAAACCAAGCTGCTGCCGTCCGACGCACCTGCCTGGTGCGAGGCTCCCTCCCAGGCCTGGCCCCGGGAAATTCTACCTCTGGTTGGATTTTCAGAGGCAGAGCGACCCCAAATCCCAGCAACTTTCAGGCTGCCTGGGGCAGCAGGAGGGGAGAGATCTCCAGGCAGTCATTGGCCCACTCTGCCCCCAGGGACTGTATCTTCTCTCCCCCCCCCCCCCTTTGCTCCAGAATTGGGGTGACTAGGGCAGCTACTCCAGACCCACCTGTGCTCAGCTCCACGGTTAATGTGACTCCTTGAAGCCCCAGTTAGCTCCAAGTAGCGCGAGGCAGCTGGTGGGGCAAAGTCTCTGAGCTGGCTTGTGCTGTGACCCCTCACAGCTGGGCCTGAGGGGGAGGGAGCAGCCCCCAGCCCCTCCCCTGGACCATGCTGCTGAGACAAGGGGCGGCTGGCTCAGCACCTCCTGCTTGTGGAACCACCCCCAGTGTGTGGAGTCCCCCAGGCCCGGCTCTTTCACAAGGGAAACGCAGGCTTTAGAAGTGGGCTCCCCCCCCCACCCCCCATCCTCTGCTCCAGCGGGATGATTTAAGGGCCCTCTGGGTCATAAAGATCTTGGAACTGGTGCAGCCTAATCCCCAGCCCCCCCCCCCCCCCAAAAAAAATCAATTCACGGGGTGGAGCTGGTACTAGAAAGTAGCTTGAGGACTTGAGCTCTGACTTCCTAGCCAGCCGGGTCCCTGGGCTCCCGCCCCTCAGGGGAGCAGCTGTCTTGGGCTGAGGTGGGAGCTGCTGGGGGGAGGGGGGGGGCACTGTTGTACCTGTATTCACATCGCTGCCTCCTGGGCCAGGAAGCTCATCCAAAATAAAGGGAGGAAGGGGTGATCCCTTCCCCCACGGAGCCATCTCTGACCCCCACCAGTCTCCACCCACCGGCCGGGGCGTTCCAGGCTGGGGGAGGGGATGTTGAAATGGGGGGGGGGGGGGGAAACAGTCCAGTCTCACTGCCTACTATGCTCAGAGCTCTACTGCTGAGGGATAAGGGGGGGGGGGAGTGGTGCTTAGGTCCCCCCCTGAGTGAAGTACAGACTGGGCGAGGGGACGACACTCCCTGGCAGGGGCGGGCTCTGCACAGCTCAATGCAGCAGGGAGGCTCTTAACCTCGAGGTTTGTCCTCTCCGCGGGGGGGAAAGATCCCCGGCCCCCCTGCTGGCGGCGGGAAGGATATTCCAGGCGGGGCCAGGCCCCACGCTTCACCCCTCTTGGGTCTAGCTCCTGGCACCGGGGCTGGCTGTGGCTTCTCCATTTCAGAGGGGCTGGGCGGTGCAGCTTCCCGGGTAGTGTTCAAGCTGGGTGTGGATGTGGGGCAGTAGTGGAGCTGGGCACACTGCCCCCCATAGCACCAGCCTGGCTGAGGTTAGGTGGCTTTAATCACTTCAAGCCTGCCTAAGGCTGGGCCTGGGGGGCGAGCCCCTGCTGCTGGGGGTTCAGTGCTATTGGACTGTGGGGGGGGTAGAGCCTGTAAGCACTGGGACCGGGGGAAGTGAGTGTTAATCACCCCAGAGACCCAATGTGCTGCAGAGCCCTCCCATCTCTCCGGCCCAGCCTGGCCCCAGGGCGCCTAGGAAAGGCTGGGGCAGAGCAGGAGCTCTGGGTCCCGGATTAGCACCCGAAGCAGTTCACCGGCCAGGCTGGTCTTGCAAGGAAGTTGCCCCGTGTGCCCTTTCCCCGGGACCCCAGCGCTCCTCCCCTGCAAGAGGAGGTCACGGGCTGGCAGCAGCCCCCAGCGTTTGCCTCCTGGGTCCGTTTCTCACTGAAATGAAGCAAGAGGCAACTGCTCTCCCACGGCAACACGAGGACCCGACTTTATTCCAAGGGGACCGTCTGGAACATTATTTACATTCATGGGCCAGGCTGAGATCTCAAGCGGGGTGAACAGAAAACACAGGGACCAAAACCGGCCCCGGAGAAGCTGGGGGCAGTTCATGTAGCTAACCAAACACACAGGGGGGGCCGGGCAGTCTCCCACCCCCTGGGCTGACAGCAGCAGCACATTAGTGCCCCCAGCAGGACAGTATCAGGAATTACTCTCTCCCCCCCCCCCCCCCATCACTCGAGGCATCAGCCATCTCCTGTCCCCTCTGCAGAAGCAGACGGGGGGCTGTAGTTAAGTCCCCCCCCCCTCTTGCCACCACAACAGGGGCTCCACTTGGACTCAAGCGCCAGGCCAGGGGAGCTGCCTTGCTGGTCCCTAGTGGTTAATGACGGCCCACAAGGGAGCCATTCTCCCGGATCCAGGGCCTGGGTTTCCAGGGAGATTTTGGCACCGGGCAGGGAAGTTACATAGCAAGTCCCCCCTTTGCTGGGAATCAGCCAGGACTCCAGCTCCCCCCGACCTGCTGGGCCCCATGGGCCAGAGCGCAGGTCTCGAGGCAAAGCCCCACTCCGGAGCCCCCTCCATTCAGTGGCTGGCCAAGGAGCGGGCAGGAGTGGCAGGCTTGTCCTAGGTCTCACCTGGCCCGACCTCAGGCTGGGGGAGGCTTTGCAGACTCAGCCGGCCAGGGCTGCTTTCAGGCCGCTGGAGAATTTCACAGGGCACTGAGCGTGGTGTGCAAGGCAGAGGGGCCTGGCCCCTGGCACAGCGAGAGGGGGGCCCCCCCAGCCCTGCTGCTTAGGCTGAGCGGCGGCAGGACCGGACCCGCTTTGCCCACAAAACAACCAGCCAGCAGCTTGTGCTGGAAGTCAGGTAGGGCAAGGGGGAGACAGGGCTCAGCATCCTGCCTCTGCCAGGGGGAGACCCTGCTGCCCTGGGCGGGAGCGAGGTCGTCTCTCTCCAATGGGGGCCGGGTCGCTTTCCAAACCAGCATGCTCTGGGCGGCGCACGGGTCCTGGGGTCCCGGCTGGATCGGTTCCAGCTCTCGGTACCGGCAGGGTCCAGGTCTGGACCGCGGCACTGCTGCCCGCCCACAGCTCCGCCCTGCTCGCTACCGGCCCAGGCCGACCCCGAAGAATGGGTTAAAACCCAAGGCAGCTCCCTGGAAGAGGGGGGGTTGGGTCCGGGAAGGGGCGGCCCCTCGCCCCCACTTCACAGTGGCTCCGGAGAGAGGAGGGGGGTGAGCTGCAGACGGCAAAGCCAAGCGGGTAACCCCGCCAGGTAATGGGCCTTGCCCTGCGGCACAGGAGAGGGGAGCCGGGGCCCCTGTTGGTTCCTGGGGCGAGCCTGTCCACCCCAGCGGAGCCGCGGCTCCCCCCAGAAACCCCCGGGGGATTCCAGCCGTTCCCGCCCCGCCCTCCGCAGGGCTCTCGCGAGCAGGCGAGCGGAGGGGGAGGAGGGTCCCGAAGGGGCTCGAAGGTTTAGTTCCGTTTCAGTGGCACGTTCTTGCAATGGGGCAGGCGATGTTCGTCTCCCGTCCGGCCGCCGGCTGGGAATCCTCCCTCTCCCCGGCCCGGGGGCCCGGCTTAGCTCCAGACGTCCAGGGAGTAGCGGCCCTTGGTCATCAGTTTCTTTACATAGTCCACGGCCTGGGGCTGCGTCATGCTCCCGAACTCCGCCACGATTTCGTAGAAGGCGGTCTGCACGTCCCGCGCCATGTTGCGAGCGTCGCTGGGGTGACAAGGGCACAGAGGGGACGTGAGCGAGGGCCGGCGGCGCTCCTCCCCCTCCCTCGGCCCCCTCGCCCTGGGGGAAGGGCAGACGGCTGGGAAGAACGGTACCAGCTCCCCAGCCTCTGGGGCCAGGCCACAGCCGTCACCTCCCCCAAGGAAGGGGGCTTAGCTCGGGCCCCACCCACCAGGGCCCCTGCAGTGCCATCTGGTCTAGCCAGGATCAGCTCCAGGTGTAAGAAGCGACTGAGGGATCAGAGGGACACTGAGCAGGTAAACGCCACGTTATGGAGTTTGGGCAACTATCCCGGGGGTCTGCTGGTTCAGCTCCCCCCCCCCATTGGCTCAGCGAGGCCCTTCTCCATGGACGCTCCGCAGTGGCTCTGTTCCCAGCCTGTCTGCTGGAGCCGAGCCACGCTGGTGTGCTAGGAGCTGTACGTACTGGGACACAGCCTGCCCCCCAGGTTCATCGTCTACAGAGAGACAGGGCGGGGGGGAAAGCCGGGGATCGAATCCAGGGCTCCGTGTCCACGCCAAGAGCAAGGCCTAGAGCCTGCCGCCTGCTGGCCACCCCTCGCTCCTGTACGCCGCCCCACTGGCTTTACGGGGACTCTGTATGGCCGGGATCGGAGCCCAGGACGGTGACCAGGGGCACCGTGATGGGGGTGACTCGGGGCTTTCACGCAGGGGTTTAAGGGAGAGTCCAGCCATACCGGTGCATCCCCTAAAGTAAACCAAGATGCAAGGTCCTTGTAAAGCCACCTGCCGGCCCCTCCTAGGCCCCCCCAAGAACAGGGACCAGCAACGGGAAACCCCGGACTATCCCCCGGTCCGGCCAAGGGCCCCGGGGCATTCAGCCGGCTGGGGCTGTGGGGGCCGGCCTTACCCGCACACGTAGATGTGAGCGTTCCCTTCGTGGATCAGCTTCCAGACCCCCTCTCTGTTCTTCTTCAGCAGGTGCTGGACGTAGACCTGACAGAACCAAGGTGGCCGGGTTTAGGAGAGCGGGGAAGGGAGCAGCCGAGCCGGCTGTGCGCCCCGCGGGAGGGACGGGATGTCAGTGGGGGGCCGAGGGGGACATTAGGGCAGGCTCTCAAGCCAAGCAGGAATGCGGACTGGCGCTCCCCACGGCTGCGGCACCTCCCCACTCACGCCAGCCAGGGGCCGCCTTGCTCCGAAGCGCAGGGTACAGGCCCATGCTGCCAGGACGTGGGTGGAGCAGTAGCCAGGGCTGGGGCTGGCAGGTCCCAGGGCCTCTCCTCCACCCGACTGCAAGAGTCCAGCCACCCGCACGTGGGCTGGAGTCAGGGGAGGGACTGGAGCTCTTCGCTGGGCTTTTACCTTCTGGGCTTGGTCCCTGGAGAAGGCCACGTTGAGCTGGGTGAGGGCTCCCTCCTTGTGGAACTGGGCGAGCTCCTCTCGGTACAGGTAGTCCTCGTTCTCGTGGCGACAGCTGTAGTACAGCACCGTCTCGCCGACGTCCTTCCCTGGGACCCAACGCGACAGCTGTCAGCCCGGCCCCGCCACTCCACGCGGCCAGTGACTCGGGTCTGAGCACCTAACTTCCCTGGCTTGCAAGGGGATGTGGGCCTAAGTGACTTGGACAAGGTCACACAGGACGTCGGTGGCAGAGCGTGGAATTGAAGCCAATCGGTGGCCCATCCTTCCACCCCCGCAGCCACATAACCCAAGTGCTGTCCGGGCTCACAGTACACAGCAGTGTGTGCTGGGGTAGGAGGTGACCCTGGGGGAAAGGTACTTTGGAGCAGGTGTTACAATGAGGAGACGGGGCACCGTTCAGGTAGCAGAAGGGGGCGGTTGCCCCTCGTTATTCCAGGGACCCTGACCCAGGTGCTGCGAAGCTTCCCCAAAGGATGGGCTGCCGCTGCTGCCCGGAGCGCACCCCAGGGCTGCCCCATAGAGCCCCACTGTAACAAGAGAGCTGTGATTGGCTCACGGTGCTGTCAGTCACCGCAGGGCTGGGAGGGAGGGGGAGCCCCCTACCACCCTGTACACCGGTAGCACATTGTGATGACCTAGGTGATTCGGGGGGGTGCGCGGGGGTTACAGGAAATAATCAGAAGCTCCCCCAGGAACGAGCCACTGCTCTATGGGGGGGGGGGGAGGGGCACTCCACAGCCAACACGCGATGGTCACACGCGACGAGGCAGCACGCCCAGCCGACGGCTACTCCGGACCAGCTGACCTGGCACCCACCTTGCTGCTTCAACCAGGCCCGCTCCTGAACGAAGCCGACGAAGGGGGCGATGCCCGTCCCGGGCCCGATCATGATGACGGGCGTGCTGGATTTGAAAGGCAGCCGGAACTGGGACTTCCGGACGTACATGGGCACCGACAGCTTGTGCCCGTTTTCACTGGGCACCTTGTTCTTCAGCCAGGTGGTGGCCACGCCTCGGCTGACCCGGCCCGTCTTGGTCTCGTATTCCACGACCACGGCGCAGATGTGGATGGAGTGAGGGTGAACCTGGAGCAAAACCAAAATCGGATCCCCCCTCTATCTTACACGGCTCCACGGGGACAAGGCCTCTGTCTATTCCGCACCAGGTACGTCTCCACCAGTCAGAGGTGTGACTGCAGCACCAGCATTGATTTAGCCGGCTCCGGTGACAACAGCAGTGAAGTCGGGGATTTGTACTTGAGTGGCCACCCCAACGCTGTCCCGGCCTCCCTGCTGGTATTTGTTCAGGCTCCCTAGATCACAGCTACAGATGCCCTCTGCTCTGCAGTCAGAGGCGTGACATGCCCACAGGCTGTGCTAAATCCTAGCACCAGGACAAGATGCTATCGGGGGTAATCGATTATTCTTGGTCGAGGTCTAGTCAAGATCCAGACTCCAGAGAAAATAATAATAATTAAAAAACCCAGTAATTAGGACAATAAGTAAATAAAAATTTTTTTGGAGTCTGGGCAAAAGCATCTGGTGGTCCGGATTTGGCCCGTGATCCACCTATGCAGAGGTTCTCAAACTTTTGTACAGGTGACCCCTTACACATAGGAGTGTGACACCCCTCCCCCATCATAAATTTAAAACATTTTAATATATATTTAACACTATCAAAAATGCTGGAGGCAAAGTGGGGTTTGGGGTGGAGGCCGACAGCTCACAACCCCCCCATATAATAACCTCCCGACCCCCAGTTTGAGACCCACTGACCCCGAGTCTATCCAAGGGAGTTGTCCTTTAGTCCCCTTGCCGGGAGGAATACCAGAGCCCAGGTGAGCAGAAGCTGTACTGGTTGGGTTAGTTGCCTAGCAGGACAGGGAGGAGGCGGAGTGCGGGTGTGACATGCTCTCTAACCGAATCCTGTGACCGATCCCAATCCCCGTCTCCCGGTATGGCAGGAAGAGGGAGGAACTAGTTGAGCTTTAGAGGCCCCGTTTTGCTGCACCCCAAGAGTTAGGGGCGGAGCTAGACCTCTCTCCAGCCGGAGCTCAGCAGGGGGAACGTGAGCTCTGCATCAGCACACGGGATGGGTAACTGCAAGGATGCTGTGATCTGCACCATAAGGTCCAGAGGACGCACCTCTCACGGAACCGGGCCGAGCGGTTCCTCTCCTTCAATCCCAATTACAGCTCAGGCCGTTGTCGACTCAGCCCCACTAGTCCTGAGCTACTTGTAACGGCATCTCCAGCCTTGCGGGACACTTATTACTGCAGCAGAACTAAAGCCAGTCTGAGTCTTATCTACTGCTTCGGTGCAGACTCAGATTCCTGTCCCAACCATGCCGGGGTCACTCAGGATGGCTGCGGGGTGGGGACGGGAGAGGACTCTCTCAGTGGCCTGGATCATGCCAAGAAACACGGTCCTTCCCCAGGCCCAACAGACTGCCCGGCGCCTGGAGGCCCGGGGAAGGGACTCACCTTGGAAGAGGAGGCGATCGAGTAGTAACGGGCCTGCAGGCGAGGCAGCAGCTCACAGAGGTGGTCGATGGGCGGTCGGAGAGAAGAGACATCCTGCAGGATGGCTAATATGTTCCTTCTGGCCTCCACGACCCAGCTGAGGTACAGCGTCTAGGGGCACAGAGGGTGGAGACAGGAGAAAAAGGCAAAGGTGAAATCCCACGGCCTGTGAGACACAGGAGGTCAGGCTAGAGGATCATCACCATCCCTCGTGGACATAAAATCGGTGACTCTGCTGAACATCACTCACCAGGTGTCCTTGCAACCATCCCTGCACCGAGATGGATGGGGCCAGGCAGCAAATCACTCCCAGGGATACCTGTACTCGCGGCCTTTAACTCCTCCCCAGAACACTCCTCCGCCCACCCCACTCTGTCATGTGGCACAGACCAAGCACGATCGGACATAGGGTTCACCCAGCCGCTCTCCTAATAACCAAGGCAAGCCACCGCTAAGGCCTCTGTCCTCCCCACCGTCACCGGGACGAACAGTGATACTTGGCACCAACAAAGATTGGGGGCGACACTTTCAAAAATGCCTACAAGACACAGGCTCCAAAGTCCCATGTTCTGAAGTGACGGAGACAGCTGGGTGCCCGAGTCTCATGGGAGGTCAATGAGATTTAGGCTCCTAATGCCAACGTTTTGGGGAAGAACAAAGACACACACTCCCTCTCATCGAAACCTTCCTCCTCCGTCTCCCTGCTGCTGCCCCAGGCTCTCCCATGGATTTGCAGACACCTGGCTATTCAGGTTTAACTACTCCTAGCTGGCAAAACCAATGACAAGGTCCGTGGGCCATTTTTTACTTTACGTATGATCTTCCCGCCCTCGTTTTGCCGTGACACATCAGCAGCCTTGGACACGTAGACGGATAATTACTTCAGTCCCAGTTACATTACAAACAGGGTAAATATTTTATATATACACCAAAACAAATCTATACAAATCCTCATGCTTCAGGGCATAAGCCAACCTCTGACAGGTGTCAGGAAGGAACTTCTACAAACAGGCTACTCCCTCGTTATCCCTCCCCAGACCGTCCTGTGAAGGCTCCAGCGGCAGACAGGGGACACTGAGCTAGACAGACCCGTCTGGCCATTCCTGGACAGCGCGCCCCCGGCCGATGTAGAGAGAGAATCCCCGTCGAATAGCCTCCTCGCCCGCAGAAGCAGCGACGCGCTCACCTTCCCCTCGGGAGCGGAAGACGCCATCTTGCGGAGGTGCTCCTGCTCGTTGGGGTCCGTGGCGTACTGAGCCAGCTCGTACAGGACGTTGGTGCGCGGTGGGTTGGTGATGTCCAGGTAATAGGTCAGGGCTGTCCGGTACGTGGTGGGGCAGGGGAACGGATGCTTCTTATTGGATTCCTCTGGGGAAGGGGAAAGAGGAGGTGGGAATTCAGCAACATGATTGAGATTCTGTGAGGCCGTTAGAAAGAAAGTACACAAAGAAGGCCACGTTTATGGGGAAACAGACAGAAAGGGGAACCGACTTCATGGAAGGCAGTGTGGCCTAGTGGAGGGAGCCCCCCTCAGAACGAATCTGTAATCACTAAGTGTAGTTAACTCTCATCACCAGCACAAATGCTCCAGGGCTACCCCGACGATCCGCCATGTCAGGTGGAGTTAATTCAGTGCAGTGAGCTAGGAAAGAGCCCACGGTAGGCTGTCTGGAGCTGTGACAGTCAGAGGGGGGCACTGTGGCTTGGGATCTTGTCGTCACTGCCTGCACGTTAAAGAAGTGAACAAGCTGCTTCGCTTTCTGGAAACTTGGGCACTGGTTCTCGGCTACCAGGAACTTGCCTTCAGAGGGCAAAGTTTGGGTGCCCCTGCCCTGTAACAATCTGTTTTCAAGGGGTCCAGGCCAGGCTACTGCCCAATCTAAAAGAACAGAACTGGAGATGGGAAGGCCGCCCACACGTTGTCCGTTCAGAGCTTTTACAAGCTGTCCTGCCAAAGCGCCGCCGAGGAGGGTATTACTTGTATTTTGATGGCACTAAAAGCCACGGTCACAGACCAAAACCCAGCAGTGCTACATGCCACACAAACACAGAACAAAAACATGAGACAGCAGGCTCTGAAGTTCTTCCTACTCTGGGTCCTGACACAGGCAGAAGGAGCAAACGCACTGCCCTGATTCTGCGAGCCTCAGGCCGAGTACGACCCAAACCAAAAGATCCTTCTCTGCAAAAATCCCGATAGTGTGATGGAAAGTTCATCCTGTGTAGGGATAACCCTGCTCTGCGTAAGTGACACAAAACCTCAGACACCCATAAAAGAAAAGGAGTCATTTTCCGCTCAGCTGCTGGGACGCCGGCTCTTGTTTGGACTACTAACCATCCAGGTTGTTTAAAGACATGATCGTATCCAGATCTGCGCCCAGAATCTCGCCGATCTGGGTCACTAGCGAGGTGTCGTTGGCTGGGTACACAGCAACATGGTCCCCAGACTCGTACCTAGGGAGAGGAAAAGATACCAACATGCAACACCAGCGGTGGGACCCGTCCGGTCAAACACAGGCTAGAAGTGCAGCACAAATTGGAACACGCAAAAAGCATCTCCTTTACCATCTGCACTGAATTATTATCTGCACTGATCTGTAGGGGTCAGGGAGATTCTCGGTGCTTGTTTAATCTAAAAGCCAAATACTAGTCAGAACAAGGAGGCAAAAGCTTCCATGCAGCTCTAGGGATTCCCCAGCTGTTACCAACACACACAGCCACTTCTGGGGTGGAACACGGCAGCCGTTCTGTGATGAAACAACATAGTATTTAAGACAGGAAGAAGGAGAAAAATACAAATGGATCCAAGTTATCCTGATCCAAAACCCCGAGGGAACCTTGGTGCCAGAAAGCGCAATGGCGAGACTCTGGAGGAGTCAGGCCCACGAATTCCCAAGCTTCACCCCGACCTCGTCCTAGAAGGAAAATATCCCCCCGGGGAGGGGTACCTGATTTTGGAGCCAGAGATGTCCAATTCCACATGCATGAGGTGCCTCTCTCCACCCTGGTTCAGCTTTCGGTTCAGGGTAACAGGCGCCAGGAAAGGGTTCTTCGCATCGAACGGGCTGGAGGGAACAGCAAGCACCCGGTTTACAACTGGACTTTACGGTAGCCTTGTTCTGTGCAACTTACAGGCACTACTCATTTCACCCGGTTGTGCTGATCTTTTGATTCGTTTTCTTTCTAACTGAGCTTTTCTTTTTCTGACAGGTCAGTAGTGGACTGTACACAGAATAGAGCTGGCTTTGGTGGCATGAAAACATCAATGGAGAAGACCTTCCCTGTCCAGGTCCTTCTACTGATGGGTCTCCCCAGCCATAAAATGGGGATACCAGCTCTTTTGTAAAGTGCTTTGAGATCTACAGGTGAAATGCGCTATACAAGAGCGAGGTATTAATATTCCTGTTCCTACCCCAATAGTATCTGCACCTCTGACATTCCCACTTCCCTATCTGGCAGGAATACAGTTTATTCCACTTTGCAGCACTTGGTTATAGAAGTCTCCCAGGTCCCCACCTACAGCCTGATTGCTGACCCATGGGGACGCATGCGGAGTTCCTTGCATTAAGTCTACAAGCAGGCGCCTGGGAGATTAAAAATTAATCTCTTTCCGCTTACAATTATAGATGTGACGGCCCAGGTGCTTTTGACAAACTTTAAAAACTTTCTGGGGGGAGGGATAGCTCAGTGGTTTGAGCCTTGGCCTACTAAACCCAGGGTTGGGAGTTCAGTCCTCGAGGGGACCCATTTAGGGATATGGGGCAAAAATAGGGGTTGGTCCTGCTTTGAGCAGGGGGTTGGACTAGATGATCTCCTGAGGTCCCTTCCAACTCTGCAATTCTATTGTATGATAAAATAGTCCATACAAAAAAGGATAAAACCTAGCAGCGAATCCTCGCCATCAGCACATAAGTAGCCAAACCAAAGAGATGAGAGACCCCTGACTCCCTCCCAGTCACGCCAACCCTCATGCATCTCCCACCTCCCCAAAAGTCCAAAGAAAATCAATAGGTCTCCAAGTTGCTACAGGTGCTACTTTAATCAAGGCTACAAAGAAAGGGCTTCAAATCTGGCCTCTTAGGTTTGTTCCTGCCCGGAGGGAGATGCCAGCATGTAGCACTTAAACTACCTGGTGTGTGGATGCAACAGGTATTCAGGCACTAAAATGCTATTTATATACACTTTTCTAGAGCACACATTGTCAGTGTGTCTGTGCACCTTGTATGCACTAGCGCATTTAACCCAAATGCCCAGGTGAGACAAGGAAGGATTATAAACAAACACACACACACACACACACACACACACACACACACACACACACACACACACACGGGTCCCGTCTGACCTCAGAGTCTCTGAGTAGCAAAGCCAAGAACAGAACCCGGATCTCCTGGTTGCTAATCTAGCGTCCCAAACATTCAGCCTCTCAAATCTGCACACGGTTAAAAAGCCCTGGTTACAAACATGGCCTCCAGCACTTAGAGCAAGTGCCTGGTGCCTCCTGCCCAAAAGGTTTTTTCATTACAGCCTGTTCTAGGGGTTGCTAGGATCTCTCCCCACCAACAGCACTGCAGGAGGGCGTGCAGCGTTTCACACCTGCCAGAGTCATGTTACCACAGGCAGCGCGGCTCATGAGCCAACTCAAAGGATTGTTGCTAGGGGGAAGAACAGCCAGTGACCTTGCACCTGGTATCAGAAGAATTTCTGTTGGAATGCGGCTTTGCAGGGCCAAACCTCTGAAGGTTAAACAGACTTTTCATGGGTCCTCCCAGGTTCTGGTTTCTGTGATCTGTCCAACTCTGTCCCCACCCTCACTCCACCTTCCACATTCAAGGGAGCAGAGGGGATTTCACAAGACACTGAGTTCTGAATCCCTCATTGCTCTACATTCCAGAAGGGCAGCTAAGAGAGGGCTGTGAAGCTCCTTCCACGCCCCTCCATCTGTCGATAGTACTTATATGGCCCCCACTCCTGTAGTGTAATGTATTTACCCTCACCACACCTCTGGGTCCTATTATCCCTTTTAAAGGTGGCAAACTGAGGCACAGAGAGACTAAGTGACTTGCCCCGAGTCACACACAAAGTCTGTGGCAGAGCAGGGAATTGACCCCTCGTCTCCCATGTCACAGTCTAGTGCCTTAACCCACTACGCCACCCATCCTCTTCTTCCACTCCACTGGCTACATTCAAAAGCAGGCGAGTGCAACAGCAAGTCGAACACAGCTGACTTTTCATCACTACTGCATTAGTAGTCCTCGTTATCCAGGTGGTACGTAGAGGTCCCACTCGAGTCCCACTGTGTTATGTACTGTACACAAACAACACAAGACTGCAGAGTTAGGAAGCCATGTTAGGGAAATGACAGCGTCCAGCGGAGCGTTTCATATTAGGCTTTGAAGGACATGCCCCTTGACTTTTCTGCACTGACCACTCGCAGCCAAAGTTACCTGGGATGATCTGGTACTTACGGTTTCTGGCTTTCGTAGCTCTTTAGCCGGCCCATCTCGCCAGTGTAGACCTTGTTCATATTGACGTCTGTGTGGACCACCAGCTCATACTGACGGATGCTGGAGACAGCGAGAAAGGAGGCAGCCGTGAACCACGGATCACGGCTTGGACCATGCGTAGCATTGGGTTTGCTGGGGATAATCAACAACCCTCTTTTCCCAAAGTCCCCAGGCAGAGAAAGCACTTTTGGAAGTGGTGGGAAGTAGCGGCCTGCTGGTCAGAGCTGCTTAGGTCAACGTCACACAAGCTAAGAGGTCTCAGTCTAATGGCCTAGAGACCACACAAAAACACTTGGTAATTTCTCCCAACTCCCAAACCCTCAGCTTACTCAGAAGAGATCAGGGCCGGAGCTACCTGGGGAAGGAAAAACGAAGCTCACCAAGCGGTGAACTTTGCTGAACCCTTTACGATGGATTGGAAAACGTTCTTTGCGGGACTTTGCTCCCGAACTGTTTGTCGACACAAAGTTCATCAGCTTCGGGCTGTCGGACAAACCTAGTTTATGAACTACAGGGAGAGAGGACGGCTCTGGATTGCTTTCAATCAGTAATCAGCGTGATATGTTGGTGCCCTGGCTCGCTATGGCAGATCTAAGTATCTTATCAGACCATGATAAATGGGACAGGGTAGCACCTGGAAGATGGAGGGAGACCAGAGAAACAGCAGCAGCATCGCTGTACTCATCGCCAGATAATTTACAGCTATTGAGAAAGGGGTTTGTGCTATGGATAGTGAACTCAACAAACGGAGCCAAAAAACGTCTGATCTGGAGTCAAACTTACCCCAGGATGTAGGGATGTTTAGACTGGACCCTCTCTTGTTTACAAGGGTGAATCTACTTAAGGTTTCTCACTACTTTTAGGTCTCAATGGGGGGAGTCTTTACTCAGGCCCAGATGGGGATTGGATACCAAAATGCCGCTTTTCACTTGGGATTTCTGCAAAAAAAATCCATGCCGGGATCTCCTCTGCTCCCACACTTACCTGGACTCCTCTCCGGTAGCTTCCACCCCAAAGTGCTCGCACACTGCTGGCCAGAACTGCTCACGCCAAGTGATGAAATCCTCTTCCAGGCTGTTCAGGGCAGGAAAGAAGAGGAGACGTCAATGCCATGTCACGGACAGAGGGTTGCTCCGGAAGCAAACTGCAGTGAAGCCCCAATGCAAGATCTCCTTCCACGCCCTGGGCTCCCCTCTGGACCTGCCCTCCTCCACTTCACACACCAAATGACTCATTTTAGCTGGACCCCAGGGAGCTAGGGTGACAAATTCACCCTCCGCCCCGGGCCATGTCTCCATTTCTGCAATATCACCAGTATTTCAGGCAGCAGCCAGCCGTGCAAGAGAGTGCTCGTGCGATACTGGTGACCCCGAGTTCACACATAAGAATGTGCAGCACTGCTTTCTGCACTTCAGAGGTTTCCTGACCCTCACGAATAAGATCAGAGCCCCAGGTGGTGAGTCTGCCGGCAACATTAACTAGAAAGATCAATCCAGGTTTCAGGAGGCCTTTATATCGAACAGGTTTAACTTCAGAGCGGGATCTTAAGGCAGGATCTGCCCTAACGCAAGCTTCCATTTGCTGTGATAATCCCAGGAGCGAGTGCACCCGGGTATGGAAAAGCAAATCAAAGGCTACAGTGACAAGTGTCAGGTTGATATGGACGTGGGGGCGGAGAAAGAGACAGAAGGGTCCAGCTAGTTAATACGCTTGAAAGTTAAAGGATTTTAACTACACCCTGCTGCCTCCATGGAAACAGCTCCCGATGCACAAGGGATCCGGCAACCGAAGTGACTCCGGACCGAACAGCAACCCCACGGGTCTCCGCCCCATTTTCCAATCCTAGCCCGGTACAGAGGCTGCTTGGCAGAAACTTAACTCCCCTACGCAAAGTAATCTCCCATACGTTTTATAGACACACACAGACACACACACACGATGGTCGGGCCGGCTGTGCTCAACCCACACCTCCAACTCTACTCACTTCCCATCATCATCTCCCATGCCCTGCTCAAATATCCGCTGGGCTCCAAGCTGCTCCAGCCGCTTGTCCACGTACTTCCCCATCGCGTTGAAGTGCTCGTAGGTCTTGTTGCCCAGCCCAAACACCTGGAAGGGAACGACAGTCCATCAATCGGACCAGGCCAATGCGTTCATTCAAAAACCTCACGCCGGAGAGGACTGGCTATAAACATGTCGAGTCTCTATCAAAAGGAGTCAGGGAGTCCTGCTGGCTGGCTAATAGGGTCGTTTTTCTGTGGCTGTAACCTTTCCCTGTTATTGTAGGGCACCGGTTCAAATCCAGCCCAGATCCACAGTGACCAAAAGCTGTCCCCATCTGCCGATGATTCGGTGTTCTCTGAAGTGGGGGGGGGGGGGAGGGGGGGACGACAGAACCGTACTAAAAAGCCCCACCACAATTGGCTTCCAGAAGCCTTAAGAAAGAGACCCAGCACTGAATGAGCCACTGGTCTGAACTGTCCTCTCCGTTACAGGTAATATGAATGCCACCACCACCTTGCTCTTTCATCAGTAGATTCAAGAGTTCTTTGCACGGTCATTTTACAGGTATATTGCAGGGAAGTGACTCGCCCAAGGTCACCCCAAAGGCCAGTGGTCAAGCAGGGATGGAGCCTAGGTGTCCATCCACTAAGCCACACTGGTTCGGGCACATCAGTGGGGCAGAGTGAGGGACGCGGCACCTCTTCTAGGGCTGAACAGAGCACTTGGCTCTCCATCTCCCCCCCACCATCAGTATCCAGCTCTCTAATCTACCATCCCATTGTCAGCGACGGACGTGTTTGTACCACGTTATACCCCCACTGGGGTGAAACTACCAAATTGGGAGACCAAGCAGAGGATGATCTCATGTGCTGCAATTCTGGGGACCACCCAGCCCAGGAAATCTGCAAGGGAGGCAGGCAAGGCAGCAGCATCTCGGCGAGTATTAAATTGAAGTACAGGAAAGAAATGATCCGTTTCTCGGAATGATCTAATTTGCAGGAGACTCTCTGGCCTAAGGCTGTCCAATTAGCCTGCTAACCAACAACAGCAACCTGTAACTTAGTTACAGCCTTCGCGTTCAAGTGCACGCTAGACGCCATCTGCAGCAATATGTACCCAATGACCCTTCATGCGGTAGAGGGGAAGGAGGGAGAGGCGAGTCATTTTGACAGCAGCACAGACCCGTGTTTGCAAACAGGTGCAGCACACAGTGGTAGACGGGCAAGTCATGGACGCAAACTGGGATTGCATGCTCCCATGTACATTCATGTCTGATTTGGGCACATGCATGGAGGACTTTCATGCCTAAATCAGGCAGTAACGCAGAGCTGGTTTACTTACTGCAAACTTGAGACCATTCAGGTCAGTATCCGTCTCCTGCAGCCAGTCATAGAAATCTTGGGCATTGTCCGTGGGGTCGCCCTCTCCGTACGTAGCCATGCAGAACACGGCCAAGGAATTGTCAATCTCAGAGAGGCGGCTCAGGTCAGACTAGAAACAAGGTCAGAGAGATTACGTTCGTTCCGTTATGGAGCACTTTTCATCTTCGAGGCGCCCAAAGCAATTACTGTGAACATTATATTCATAGAATCCTAGAATCTCAGGGTTGGAAGGGATCTCATGAAGTCATCTAGTCCAGCCCCCTGCTCAAAGCAGGACCAATCCTCAATTCAATCATTGGAGGGGTTCACATCACCACCACTAAAACGCAACTACCTCTGGTGTGCAATGTGGCAACTGTTTGGCGTTATTTCGCACTGTTAACCAACAGGATTGCGGCCAGACCCCTACGGTGAACACTCTTACTCTTCAGGAAAGCACCAAGGCATATTCTGAACAGGCTACGAGTGGTCAGGCCAAAGAGATGGCACCTCAGAACCTCCCACGTTGCCTGGGTGAAGGTGACCTATCAAATCACCAGAACCGGGTTGTTCTCTGTTATACGGAGGTGGTGGAACATCTGGCAAGGACATCAGAGCACTGGTTCTGGTCCCGACGGAGAGGTTTCTCTCACCCACTGAGTATGGGGTCTAATTCCTCTTTGGAGTGAAGTTGCTCTCTGACTCAGATCCCAGAGCAAGGTGGCCTCCCATCCACCCAGGCCTCAGACGAGCGGTTTCTGGCTCACTTCACTTTGTACGCAGCTATTCTTTTCTACACTCTTCACTCATCTGCCGAGGTCACAGGTCAGCAGGGGGAGATCAGCGACTGGAGGAACATGGACCAGAGCGGGCGAGCTCCCCAGAGCCGGCTGGCTCGTTCTTTCCAACTGGCCCACACCAGACTCCTGATTGTTCCCACTCTTTCCCGGCCCAGCCTGATTTCTCTTGTTCAGCTCCTGCCTTCGGCACAATCAAGCCACGAACCTGCTTGAAGCCCCAGAGCGCACCCACGCTCTGCAGCTCACAGCCCTGCCCCACTCCCCCTGCAGTCCCACTGCCAGAAAGGGAGACATCCATTGGCCCAATCTCTCCTCCCAGCAGACGAGAAGGTCTGGTTCTTTGGGGGGAACCCTAAAAATGGTTGGTTCCGTTCAGGATTGCTCCCCTTCTTTTTGGAATAACCCTGTAAGACAGGGGGTGACCCCTCCCATGGGAAGCAGCACATCACTGTCCAGGGGCTACGTCCCTTGACTTTGCTAGCACTAAATGGCTCAAGGACACATTCCTCATCTCTCTCACGCACGCATGGAGCAAAGATGCTGTACGCGGCGAAATTGACCGTACCAAATCGTACTCCTCTGGGTCCGCTGACATGCCTCGCATGCCGTAACGATGGGCATCTTTGGAAAGGCGGTTGGCAAACTCCTCCGCTGTGCCAGTCTGGGAGCCATAAAACACCACTATGTTTCGCCCCTGGAAAGACAAGAGACCCAATTACGCAGGAGTTGCTAATTTGGCCCGGAACTGGAGTTCAGGAGAGAGGAGGGGGTTATGGTTAAAGGCAAGAACCAGGAGTCCTGGATTCTATTCCTGGCTCCGACACAAACTTGGGCACATCACATCTCTGGGCTTCCGTGGAATACCTACGCACGGGGAGGCTAAACCACTGCTCGTACGGTGCTCTGAGATCCACCATGGAAACCTGCTAAAACGTGACACGTTACTCTTCTGCGGAGGGGGGTAGGGGAGCAATGAACAGCGTGACGGGAGTAGGAACTCCTTGGAGCGGAACTTGGTCATTCGGACGCATTTGGGAAGCACCTAGCACATAGTGGGTGCTACCACAAATAATGATTAGCCATCCTCCTGACCCCAACCTCACATTACACTGAGCCCTCACCTGAATCACCTCTCTCTTCAAAGAGGCAGATTTCATCTGTACAAAAGGATATCTGCAGAGAACCAGTCCCGATTCCCTCCACCCACACCCCTTTCATTTAATTTTACCGGCCTTCCAGAACTCAGCTACTGCACAAAGATGCTCATTTGTGGCAGCACCCAATCCATCTCCCAGCAGCTCCCTGCTCATGCTAGCTAGACAGCTCAGTTGCTAAGTGTTTCCTTAGAACCGGAGAGATCCAGGAACTCACTCAAGCGGCCTCCGCCCCTTGCCCCCCCGCCCGAGTGCCAGGAACAGTGGCAGGAATCGGAAAGGAAGGGAAGAAAGAGGCCTCAGTCCCCTCCGCACCCGCTGAATCTGCTCCCTCCACAGCCTCAGGAAGGAGAACGAAAAACTTACCGTTTTCTTCATCTTCTCAACAAAGCTGCTGTCCCGCACCGAGGATGTTCTGCAAGACAGCAAAGGCCTCCTGTTCAGTGGACACCTCCTCCGAAGAGGGGCGGGACGGGGCAGCCAGGGGAGGAGCCCAGAGGGGGATTGCTACACATGGCTCAGGAAGAGACCTGGTTTCGCAAAGGCGGGATAAGGCTACAGAGGAGAGCAGCCTGGTGAACACGTCCCGCTGCCATTCACAAGGGCCCAGGTGCGTTACCAACCTAGAGAGCCCTGGAGCAAGACGGGAGTGAAGCTCCCCCCTCTCCTAAACTCCCCACCACCCCTAGTAGCTTTTATAAGCAGCAACTGAAATGCAGACAAGGCTCAGGATTACGACGATCCACTGAACTAGCTGCATGCTATACGTGAGGTTTCTGCTCCCCGTGCCTCCCCCCGACTGGGGAATGCTGAGCTATGGATGGAGACTGAAAAAACTTATGGTGGAAGCATAAACCGCTTCATGGTGGTACGGCCTGGCTACTTCTGTTCCCTCCATCTTCACAAGCTACCGTCACTGGAAACCAAGACCACACAGTGAACAGCAACTCTCCCAGACACTGGTCCCCATGTCGATTATTTTCTAGGTTTAACTGCCCTACCCACCGTTTTACGTATCCCTGGGTACACCCTCACCTTGAGCAGTGGTGCTTCAGCTTTGGCCATGAGACACAGACAAGGAGAGCAGACATAATCAGAGTCACTGGGGTTGGGGCATCCATGGGAGTCAGGTGCCTAATTCACTTGGGCACTTTTAAAAATCCCTCTAGGCTCCCCTCTTCAAGCACCTAAATCCTTTTGTAAATCTAGCCCAAGGGCTCTTTAAATCTAGAAAGCAGAGCTCAGATGGCGGTCTGTAGACACAGCAAGTTGCACAGAGCTGCTCCATCGAATGCTTTTAGTTAACCAGTCCCAGAAGGCGCTCAGTGAAGTTGTACAAAGGAAACAATCAAAATGCTTTTATGCAACATCAACCGCTGAACTCACTGCAGCGGGAAGAAACAGCTCGAGTGGAGGGAGAATTCAAGAACAACAATTAGTCATTGCTCTGAATAAAACCAGCATCCAAACTTAAGCTGGCTAGGATACAAACTACAAGGGGCTGCCACTTCTCATGCGTCTAAGTCCAGATCCACACTACCGACTTTGGATGGCCTAGCTAGATCAGTCAGGGGTGTGATGGGGAGACATCCTGAGCGAGACAGCTTTGCTGGCCAAACCCCACAGAGCGGACACAGATCACCCTGTGCTTTTGCCAGCCTAGCTAGCTTTGCTCAGCAAGGATGGGGGCCTGGGATAAGGTACGTCCACACTACAAGTAAGCGACCCAGATGACTCTGGAAGTGAACAGAAATAAACTCTGAGAACGCGGTCCGGTCCTGGGAACTCCAGGAGCGGTGGTGGTTTTCTAGCTCTAGTCTTTTCCCAGGCAGCAGGACGAGTGCCAGGCATTTGCTAACTCTCATTCACCGCCTGGGGCTTTCGCAGCACGCAGGAAGCGGGGAGCATGGGACGCGTTCCCATTTCCCTTTCACAGTGGAAGAATGCGAGGCCGGGTCTCCCGTGGGAAGAGAGGCGCCTCTGTGCACAAACAAGAGGCTTTGGCTACTGACCGCGTGAGAATGTGCCGAGTTCGCTCACGGTTTTCCAACCCGCACAGCCCCGAGGGAGGGATCCTAGAAACTATCCCGGCCTCCTCTACCCACCCCAAAATAATGAACTGCGACAGCTCTCCTAACTAGGCTCTGACTGGTCTGGGTGGACCCGATTCTCTTTGCAAGAAATAAGGGCCTTGTAGCTGCAGGTTAGGTGTCAGGGGAGGGAGAACATTGCAAGGAGGTCTAAGCGATCAGAAGAAACCAGCATCAGACAATGAACGTAGACATTGTAACGTACACAACAGCTGTACTAGACCAATTTTAAGGGAAAGCCATTAGGGGATTAGGTTGTTAGAAGCTGTTACACAACTTAAGACCAAAAGAAATGTCTTTCCCTACACAGTATGTAGATTTGTATCTTATTTAGATACACACTCATCTAGCGCTTCGCTCCATAAACATCAAACAAATTAGGGACAACAGGTTTTGGTTTTTACAACCCACGCCAGCACCCTGATAGAGCATGAGAACCTGAATGTGAAAATGAACAGAAATGGATGATAAAACCCATTCCAGAAATCTATTTTTATTGCCCCACAGGAGAGAGAACCAAAACAGTAAACCGAAAGGGTGGAAAGTCCTGTCAATCTGCACAATGCTCTTTTCTTTCTAATAGTGGTTTGTACCACAAGCGAGGAACAAGGCAGAGGGGAAGGGGTGTTAACTCAGCTGAACCTACATCTTTAAAATATATAACCATACAGACTCTGCTTCTCCCGCTCTTCCTACCCACATCCAAAAATGCAGAGAACCTCCCCAAGACTCTGCCTCCGATTTGAGTTTAAAGGCAACGGTTCAAAGAGAGAAACGCCAACGCAGCCCGAGGAGGGTCTGGAAGTCTCAGATCATAACCATCCACATCCCGTCAGAAAGCTCCCTAGGCGGCAGCCTCCCTGCAGGGCGGCCTTGTTTAGTCGCCAACTTGCGGAGCTGGTGCTAGGCATAAACAGATTAAGCAATTCCTTAGGGCCTGGAGCAGCTCAAGGGGTCCCCCTATTATTGGTATGTATTGTGTGAGGGGGCCCCCAAAATATTCCTCCTTAGCACCCCCAATGGGCTAGCACTGGCATCAACTGTATATATTTTTCAGCACAAGATTCTAGGTCCAGATGTTGCTCCGAGTCAGAAAAGGACAGGAACTGCCCTATACACCCTCCTCCCCGCTGGACAGGGAGCAGTCTCTTGTACTTCTCTGCCTTACGCAGAACCTCCTTTCCCCTTCCTGCCCTCTGAGTTCAGCAGGGAGACCAAAATACAATGACATGCAGCTCTTACGAGATCCACCGTTTGCTCGATCGGGAAGACTGACTCACCTTCCCAGCGCCGGTTCCTCTGGGCGTACCGAGTACAGACATCCCATGGTTAGGGCAGAAAACAAGGCAAACGCAAAGCCTCCCGCAGCTTTTGTATCAGTCAGGGAAGGGAGAGATTTTTAACGTAGCTGTTGAAAAACGTGCACACAGGCCTTTCCATTCTGCACCTCTCGGAGCTTAAAGACAAATGGCCCATTTCCTTGCGTTCCGGAGAACGGGGCCCGCCCGCCAAGTCCCTGCCCGGGTCATGGTCGGAGCCATTCAGTTCGCTGGGATTCTCGCCGGACGCTTTGAAAGTTACCAAGCAGATCCACACAACCCTGAGAAACTGCAGCATCTGCCAGCAGTGGCAGAAAGGAATGAGGAGTCGAGAATGAAACCTCCCAGGAGTCTCTGCAGCTCACTTCCCCCCCACCACCAACTTCCCTTCTTCTGTATGGGAGGGAGGGGGATAAAACTCCCTCCCCTGTACCCTTGTTACCTCAGCAACAGTTTATATCCTAGCCGCTTTTTTTATTATTATTTTTTGCTTTTTAAAAGGAAACCATGTCGGTTGAATGAAGTGATTCCAGACACCAGTGAGGCAGCGCTGAATGTTACTATGGTAGTGCCATCCAGTAGGAAGAAAGGCTGTATTGATCATAGCGAGTTTGTTCTCTTTGGGGTCATATTAAATTAAATTAAATTAAATTAGAGATGGTCTCACTCTCTCTTTCACACACACACAAACACCTGTCCCCAATAAGTTAACTAATCAAGCTAAGAAACAACCAATTCCTAAAACTAGGAAGCCCTTTAAATACAGGGAATGAATCTCTCCAACACTTGAGGATACAGATAAGCCAGTTTCCGTCCCGCAGGACAGATGGAAAAGAATTACGTACCATCGAACGGGTCTCAACGTATTCTCCAGCTAACAAATACTGCAGCGGAGAAACTGGAATGCCCTAGGGTATGGTGAGAAATCTAAGATCACGAAAAAAAAGCATATGCCGCCTTGCAAAGAGTTGACTCTCCAATAATTCCACCCAAAGGCAAGTTGCATGCTCACTGGTCCATGAGCCCGTGGAGATCAAAGGGACATTCCTCTCTAATGACATCTGCAGAGCAGGCACTCTAAGAATGCTACCCTAATGGTTTCAATTAAGTCGCTGAATGGTCAAAATGCAAGCACACTTCTCTAGGTTTCAATGAGCTCGCCTGCCATGAACAGCCAACTCTACAAAGTCTTTTGTACAGAGGTCTCAAGGCATTTTACATTCAGCCTCACCTCCCATGCGAGGTGGAAATTACCTCCATTCTGCAGAGGGAAAGCTGAGGCACAGAGGAGTCAAGTGACTTGCCCAAGGCAAAAGAGGAAGTCAGTGACTGAGCTGCAGAGTTCTGATTTCTCTTTCTGTGCCCATTCCTACCGTCCATGCAGTCATTCCTACCGCAGCAGATCACATGTATTGCTGGATGCTCTCCATCCAATTCAGACTGTACGGAACAGGATGTTTGGTTCACGCACCGTTTCCCTAGCGATCACAATAATCTCAACAGCCGCAGCTGGTGTCAGAAACACAGCAGCACAGTAGACTCTGACCACGGCACCATCACATCCTCTTCTGCATGATCACAATCAAGGGAACATTTTCTGTCTAGCAAAGAGTCATCCAAATACCCCAGCAGCAGCTCATACTAAAAAAATCCTTCTAGGAAGTCACGGGCAGACCCCTCCAGTCTCCCTCCCAACTCTTGGTTCCGCAGCTCAGTTTGGAGACCTCTAGCCCAGCGCAATCAGGGAAGAGTCTTGATTTGCAGCCTTTTCTCCAATAGGGCATCGAGGGATTATCCCCTTTGAAATCTGGCGAACTCCTGACTTTCTTCACTTACGGATAACTACATCTCAGTTTGGGATTTCATCCACCTCTCAAGTAGTAGCATTTCCATATCCAACGTGTCTCTTGGACTAATCGATCAACAGTTCTCTCCTTTCACGGGCAGAGGTGAGGTCTTTTCCATCCACTGTGGCAACCAATTCAATGCCATCTCATGAGTTTAGGCCACAAACTAAATTGCTCTGTAATCACAGACAGATGCGGCAACGACAGAGCGCCAGCAACCTAACTCAATGCTTACTCCCCTGACGCACCCAGTGAATGCTGAGCAAATAGCAAATACCCATGAAGACAACAAGCAACCGACTTTTAAATGGACACAGCCCTGTCGCAAGTTTCTAGCGCCAGTGAAGAGTTATATTAGTAAGTGACACGGGAATCAAAGCATAGTGGAGAAATCTACCAAGGGACTCAACCAGTGTAATGTGCCTACATTGATGTTCATGACTTTAAAAACCAAACCCATGGCACTGCTGTAGTTACAGGTTGAACTGGGAGAGGTAGGAAACAAACGGCAACTTTATACTGTGATAGGACAAACATGCCCACTATGGTCTGAGGAGCGGTATGAAGACCATGCAACCTGAGAAGCCTTCTGCCAGCCAGGACGTCTGCCACCACCAGAGGGAGATGACGGAGCCTCTTTGCGCCAGGGTTACGGGACAGAGAGAGGAAAGTCCCAGCACTGAATAAAACCAACACACTGTAACAATAAAGACCTGGGCTTAAGTCATCGGTAGCCTCAGCCAAGAGCCAACTGTCCCCATGGGCCTGATTGTCGGAGGCACTGAGCAACTGCAACCTGTGCTGAAACCCAAGCCAGTTGAGGGTACTAAGCATTTACTAGGATCAGGCCTTCTGAGTCCTGCCTGGTTAATAGACCCAGCTGAGAAGGGCGGACTAGTCAATCCATTATCAGGGTCAGGGCAACCCGTCAAGACGGCTAGGCTAGCTGCCAGATCTTTAAGCCAGAGGAAGCAGTAACGGATCGATGGATTCTGCAGTGCACGGCTTTTGCATATTTATCAAGTAGGAAACCCTACCTTGGGCTAGAGGATGGAAGGGAAATAAGTCCCCCGATAAAACAGCCTCGCTTATTCCTTTCCCTCCAGACTCCAACTATCCTAAAAACGTAGCTACAGCTACAATCACAGGGCCCCGATCCAGTCGCAGCCTCTAGTTTTGCCTTTGGTGGCAGGCACACAGCATCTGGTGCCATTGGCTTCAGGCTCGGCCAACTGGAAAAGCCACCCGGGCAATTTGCTAATGTGATTTATGTAGCCTCCGCCAGTCACGGCAGCACAGCTGAGTCGGGATGGCCTGGGAAGAAGCCACTTTCCTATCAAAATAGAGGAGACTTGGGGTGCGTCCCGGAAGTCACAACGTGCAATTGTGCCAGACACATCAGTTACAGAGCAACCTTGCAAGCGGATTCATTCAGCTGTTGGAAATGGGCGTGTGACATTTTGCCCCAGGGATTTCATAACCCGCTTCACTCCTGGCCTCTCTGCTGAGCAGAGACTTGTCTACACTGCTGCAATGAGGGGCTGAGCTGTAACGCCCCGGTGCAGATGCTGCTAACGGAAAGGTTTCTAATTCATGCTAGCAGAGTCCTCTTCAGACAGGATCGCATTCATGAGAACTAGGAATCTTTTTGTTCATGCCCGCAGCATCCACACAGGGGAGTTGCAGCACAGCCTCAGTTAGGCCTAACATTGGGGTGCAATGAAAGCAGTGGCCGATGAACCCCAATGCACTCATTTTCGCTTGTGACCCACATCCGAGTGCAGGAGTGAAACACCAGCCTCCCCCAAACACCCTGTCCTTCGGTTAACTCGCTCTGCAGCAGATCCAGGAGTTTGGGAAAGAGAAGCGGAGGCAGACATTCATTTCTAGTGCCTTAATCCGAGTTGGTTTTACATTCAGTCACAGAAGCCTGGCACCCTTGCTGAAATTTACCTCTATTACCTCAAAGCATCTATGGACCACTTAAGCCTTGTGCTTGTTTGACCATGCTATGGACATTTCTTTCCATGGGTGTTCTGCCGTAACCTTTCATTCTTGCAGCAGTGAAAGGATACTTCAAAGTAAAAGACACAACTCGTCACCCACCTGGAATCTCCTAAGTGGACAAGCAGAGGAGCCCAAACTGCTAAAGCACCATCACATTTGCGATCTGAACACCACTCGAAGGCAGGAAACTGGGCAGAAACCCAGGTCCGTCTCCTTGTCCATATGCATTCTGTGACCGCATGACAGACCCCACCAGAACAATGGGGACCTGCAATTTACAAAAGATTTACCTTGCAAATCATTTCTATTTCACAAATAAGCTGAAATTCATTCCAAAACAAAGGCCAAGTCACCAATGCCACTCTTTTGAAAAGGTCTCGCTACAGTGACGTGGACCAGTGACGTGGACCAGTGACGTGGACCAGTGACGTGGACCAGTGACGTGCCTCTTGGAGCGACGGGCTCATCGGGACGAATGCAAAGGAGGCGGAGGCTGGTCCTCCTGCAGTGTAGTGGGTGGATGTTCCAAAGCTGGCAGGCCTTGAGTGTTTTGCTCAGTACCGAAAACATCCTCCCGGGACTCCGTGTGGAGCGTGGTAGGAGATCTAGGAGGCTGAGGAACCAGGGAGGATCTGGAAACATGCCCCAGGAGTTCCTGTAGGGCCACTGGTACAGCACAGGAGTCCAACCATGAGTAAGGTTTCCTTTCTCTGGGGTGTCTCTCTACCCCCGGTGGGTACCAGCAACAAAACTCCCTTGGCGGAGGAGAGGCGTGCTATCATCTTTCTCAAGAGCAAAGGGCATAAAAGCCTACCCCATGCTCCAAGCAAACCTCCGAGTCAGCCGATCACAGTGGTGCCGAGGTCGAGACGCACCATTCTGGAGCTACTGGTACATAGTGCCAAGGTATCAAAGTAGGTTTATCCCATGACTGTGCTGCTTGAGAAAATGCCAAGAGGTTGGAAGCTTTATCCCCCTGCAGTGCCAACTCACTAGCCTGAGGGGGCCATTTAGGGATCTGGGGCAAAAATCTGTTGGATGATTTAATTGCTGGTCCTGCTTTGGGCAGGGAGTTGGACTAGTTGATCTCCTGAGGTCCCTTCCAACCTTGATATTCTACGATTCAGTTAATCCGGCTCTGTATACTGGTCACAGGCCAGTGGGTCATCTGATTAGTTCGGTTAATGATTCCTCGATGCTGGAAACTCCCAAGAGAGGTTTCCTGATATTGCCCCATGATGCCAATCCTTTCGAGAAGTGTTCTTTGTCCAAAACAAAGGCCTAAGGGACCATTGCTTCTCCGACCTTCCCCGTCTCCCCACTGTCAGAGAGCCTCCATCCACCCATACGGCCCCGCATCACAGTTCTTCTGAAGGAGGATCCCTTTGGAGACATCAGCCCCACACTTTAGTAGAGGGAGTCAACATTGGGCGATACCACTGCTGCTGAATAGAAAGGAGTCTACTGAATCTACACTGCCACCCAGGAAATTCATTTGATTCCTGGTGACCCACCTTCCAGGCTGGCAGAAATCAAAGCAGCGGACGACAGTGAAGAGAACAACAAACAGGGCAGCCTTTTTTCTCCTCACGCTGGAAGTATGTTTAACACACAGGCCAGATAAAATGGCTGGCACCAAGGGTGACTTTATTCCTGCTCTACATGGCAGAGTTCTGAGTGGCAAGCTTCCCCCTCCCCCGCCCCCAATCCCACCCCACAACTCAGAGGAACAAGGGAAAGACAAGTACTGACGGTACAGCCTAACTACTCTCTGGTAGCTGGGAAAACCCAGCTCTTCCCCTTCTGGCTTCCCAGAGGCCAGCCATGGCTTTCCCATCTTGGCTGGTAAGAATAGGTTTTACATGAGAATCTCATTTAATGTAAAAGTTACAGAGGAGTGTGAGGAGGGGTAGAAACGGAGGAGAAATTTATGACTGTATGTGATAGGGCACACAAACCCCACACTGGAGAAGAAGGGGTTAAGGAACTTCTCTGGGCCTAGGTAGCCCCCCTCCCCATACACACACCAGAGGTCAGCTGACCTGTGCTCTGAACCCCCAGGAAGGAACACCACAGGGGCACCTGCCGACTGAAGTCAGGTGATACTAACCTGACCCAGCCTGCAAAGCAGGGACTGGTGACTTTTTGGAGGTCAGAAACTTTATCTGTGTGTTCAGTTATTTGTTTTACCCTAGGGGAAGAGAGGGCACTGGCAGGAAGTGATCCAGGGAGGCAGCTGCATAGCACCCCAATGTGCAGGGCTTAGCTACCAATCGCTGGGTCCCAGATGGGAGCCCAGTGGAGAGGGTGGGTCCAGGCTCCCCTACCATCCCCTAAAAAGGAGACAATGACAGAAGTCTATCCCTCACCCAGGAACTAAGTTGGGAAGACCCTGAAGGTACGAGGGTCCATACCCAAGACCACGATGCAAGGGGGGGAAGCCCTCGCTGACTACTGAAGACTTCTCCATCCAATGTGAGCATTCCCCTTCACAACATACCCACGCGATTTAGAAGCATATTCATCCCGAGTTCATCGGGACAGTCACTTACGGTGGCTGGATTTTGGTGAATTCGGGGATTTCTTCCTTTTTCTTGCGGAAGAAGAACCAGTAAGAAAGGAGGCCAACGATGAGCGAGAAGAGAAACACGTCGGTCATGCTAAAGAGACTGCCCTCCGGAACGGCGCTCTCGGAAGGGGGGAGAGTGGAGTCCATGGCAGAATCCCCCATGGCAACCGGCAACACTAGAAAGGGGAAAGAAATAAAATACATATAATCAAAGTGCAAACAGTGACAGAGCATCACCGGAATGAGATAGGAGAAGACCTCCCGGGACCTGCTGCATCCAGTGTAGCTTTCAATGTCTCAAGAGCTAGCCCATTCTTTAGGAGATTATTCCACAGCCTCACTGTGAAAAAGAAACTTTTTGCTATATTCAGCCTAAATTCCTACTTTCCAGTTGTATCAATCTAGCCAGCTTGCACTCCATCCTTGGCGTGAGCACATTTCAAACAGCTGTAGCCTTGTGCCTCTCCCAGTGGTTCCAGCTCGTAATGAGAGACAGATCAAACTCACAGCTGGCCCTTGCCCCGGTAATACATATTCTGGAGGAATCAATTCTGCCAACCACCCTGATCATTTTAGTTGGGGATTGGTCCTGCTTTGAGCAGGGGGTTGGACTAGATGACTCCTGAGGTCCCTTCCAACACTGATAGTCTATGATTTTTGTTGCTCTTCTCTCTTGTATCTTTCTGGGGCAGAATTTACTGCCATATGACTCAACCACATCAGATCCACAGAGAGAGCCTGTTACCTTTCTCCATGGTGGCATGATGCTTCGTTGGATGAATCCCCAAGCTGCGTTCACTTTTGTTTTGCTTCAAATTCATGTCTAATTTGCCCTCCACTAGCACCTCTAGGTCCCTGTTGGCATTACAGCATCTGCATTCCCATTACGCAAGATGAATCCCAGTTTGTTCGTTTTTGTCCACCTTTCCTTCTCTCTGGTAACTCCTACAGCCATTTATACTATTTGCCTTCATTTAGTATGTCAGTTTTATTAATACCTGCTTTCTTCTAGATCATTAAAGTGGCTAGATGAAGACAGATTTCTGAAATGACAAAGAGCGATGTAATGGATTGGATGGGACTGTTCAAAGAACACCTCTATGTTGATTTTCATGCAATTAATCATGTGTTATAGATCTCTTATCAATTATTCTTATTTCCCCCTCAGCCACCCCTGAAAAGAGCTGATTGTTGTGAGAACAGTTGGACTAGCAGTTCCCCTGATTCATCTGGCTAAGACACTTATCTGGCCCTTATTACCACATTAAAGATTGTGAAGCACTGAACTAATGTACTTATCCTCACAGCACCTCCGTGAGGTAGGGCAGCACTATTACCCATTATACAGTTGGGGAACTGAGGCTCAGGGAGGTTAAGTGATTTGCCCAAGGTCACACAGGGATAGGGTGACCAGATGTCCCAATTTTATAGGGACAGTCCCAATTTTGGGGTCTTTCTATTATATAGGCTCCTATTACCCTCCACCCCCTGCCCCGATTTTTCACACTCGCTGTCTGGTCACCCTACACAGGGATCACGTGGCAGAGCAGGGACTTGAACCCAGGTCTCACAAGTCCCAGGCTGCTGCCTGAACTACTGTCATCCTGCCCTTGAAGAATAAATAGCTACTGCTTTTCCTCCTCCATCGCTTCCCCAAGCTGCCAACTCTTATTAACCATGATTCACACTGGAAGGTTAGTTTCATGATGGGCAGGAGAGAGTTCTTAGTGGGCAAGCAAATGATTAACCTGCATCCCGACCCACAGGGGCGAAGCGGCTTCTTCCCTTATGGTCAGGCACTCTGTCAGTCCAGAAGACTATGGACATTTGAACATGTTGTGCGTGACAAAGCTGACAGAGGGGGAAGAGTAGACACACAGGTCTTTGTCCTAATGCGACACCACCATTGCACTGTCAGAGTGGCGATTCATAGCTATCCAGGGAACATTCTAATCAACTAGTCTGACCTGTTGTATGACCCACGGCAGAGACCTGCCCCAGAATTAGTCCTAGAACAGTTCTTTTGGGAAAACATCCCATCTTGATTTAAAAACTGGTCGGTGATGGAGAACCCGTCACAACACCTGGAAAATTGTTCCGATGGTGAGTCACTCTCACAATTAAAAATGTACACCTTATTTCCAGTCTGAATGTGTCTAGCTTCTACTTCCAGACTTGAGATCGTGTTAGACCATTCTCCTATAAACTGAAGAGCTCATTAGTTAGTATTTGTTGCTCATTTAGAGACTTGAAGACTAATCACATCACCCCTTAACCTTCTCTTACTAAGCTAAATAGCCTGAGCTCCTTGAGTCTATGGGTTACCTAGGGAGGTGGTGGAATCTCCTTCCTTAGAGGTTTTTAAGGTCAGGCTTGACAAAGCCCTGGCTGGGATGATTTAGTTGGGGATTGGTCCTGCTTTGAGCAGGGGGTTGGACTAGATACCTCTTGAGGTCCCTTCCAACCCTGATCTTCTATGATTCTATCACTGGAAGGCAGGTTTTCTAATGCTTTAATCATTCTCGAGGCTCTTCTTTGAAGCCCCTCCAATTCATCACCGTCCTTCTTGAATTGTTGGCACCAGAACTGGACAGCGGATTCCAGCAGTAGTTGCACCAGTCCCAAATAAAGAAGTAAAATAACCTCGCTGCTCCTACTCCAGATGCCCCTGCTTACAACATACCAGGATCACACGTTCTTTTGCCCCCAGAATCACGCTGGGCACTCCTGTCGACATTATTATTCACCGTGGCCCCAAACTGTTTGCAGAGTTGCTGCTTCCCAGGATAGAGCCCCTCATCATTTAAATCTGGCCGACATTCAGAGCCTGAGCTACAACTTCCAAGCACTATCTGTACAGCTATTTTAAAGAGCTAGCAGGAGCCCCGCCAATCCAAGTCTGTCGACCCAGGCGGGTAGGCTTGCTCCAGAATGCTGGGTAGAGACACTCCCAAAAGCAGAGGGATGAGTGATCCCCCTATTGTGTTTTTTATCAAAAACATAGGAGAAAATGTTACCGTAAGTAACAAAGATTAGCTCCTCCTGAAAAACACACAGCCAACGGAGGTAGTCTCCCCACCAGCTTACTACAGCTCACCCCACTTCCACTCTCTGAATTCAAAGAGCTCTCATTCAAAGGCCAGAGGCTTCGCAGTAACGAAGATGCGGCACACCGGGATAATCAGAACGCTCATTCTGCTCCCTCCCAAGCAATGCAAATCAGCACCGTCTATTCTGAAGTTCAGGCAACGTCACTGCTTTGCGTTAACGAGACCAATGCCAAGCGATAGCACAACCAGGAGCACAGAGCCCTGCCTGAGTTCGAGAAGCCAAGTTCAGTTCCAGATCTTTTCGCGCCAGCTGGCTTCTGCCAAGGCATTTATAGGAGGCATCAATCACAGCGCGCTCTGTGCTTCAATCGCAAATCTCACTCCGGGGCTGGCTGTTTAGGAGGAAAACTGTCTAGTGCAATAGGTGGTGAATTTCAAAAGCTACGTGTTCTGTCCCAAAGGAGGGAGCCGCCCCTGGACACAAACTTCAACATTATCGTTTCCACCATCTTGTACCAGCCCCAACCCCTCAAAAGGGAGGAGAGATTTATTCTGCATCTTTGCAAAATACGGGACCATTCATTTCAAAATATTTTAGTCACGATGGAAGAGACAGGCCCACCCCCACCAGCCGCCGATCCTCTTGATCTCCCACTGGAATGACAGTTCCCAACTGTTCAAAATTGCAGAGCAGGGCAGTAAGGGGAACACTGCCTGGAAGTACAACCACCAGGCAAATTAACGTCTCCCCACCTCAATCACCCAAGCTGAAATGTCACCAGGGCAGGGGTCTACAAGCTTGCAAGAAGTGTTGTAGAAAATTGAATAGTCCAAATCCGAGGCTTGATTTTACATCTCGCCTGAACGACGGTGCAACCACAAGAACAGAGTCCCTGAGCACCTTATGGGGAAGTCGGTCCAGCTCCAAATCACAGGGAACTGTGCCACGTATACTGAATCATCAACACCACTCTTGGTAGCCCCTGGAGTTTGCCTCCTGTTACAAGTACCGGAGAAGTGTCAGCAAGCATAATTCACAAGATCACAGCCTGAAGCTGCATGGTTTTTGCAGGACATCCTCCAGAAAAAATACAAGATAGGATACGTATGTTAGCATAAAATTCACTCGCACAGAGGCTCTATGCATTGCCAACTGTTCATGGATCCAGGCCCTGACAAAGGCTGGCCATTTATGCTCAGCTCGCATGCCCTAGATCAGGGGTCTCCAAACTTTTCAGCCCGAGGGCCGCATTAGCTATCAAATAGCAGTTCGGGGGCCGACAACACACTCGAGGTCCAAATAAAAAAGAATCAAAACATGGATGTTGTTTTTAATTATTTATTTAATATTATTTTATTCAGTTATTATTTAATAACACATTGATACACTACACATGAACACTACACATGAACACCTGAACACTACACCTGAACACTACACCTGAACACCTGTTCACTACACCTGAACACTACACCTGAACACCTGTTCACTACACCTGAACACTACACATCAACCCCCCAACTGACCCACCCAGCCAGGTCTCTCCCCCAAAAACCTCCTTTCCTCCAACCCCCCTCCCCCAAATGACCCACCCAGCCAGGTCTCTCACCCCAAAACCTCCTTCCCTCCCACCCAGCCAGGTCTCTCACCGCAAAACCTCCTTCCCTCCCACCCAGCCAGGTCTCTCACCCCAAAACCTCCTTCCCTCCCACCCACCCCCCAACTGACCCACCCAGCCAGGTCTCTCACCCCAAAACCTCCTTTCCTCCAACCCCCCCCAACTGACCCACCCAGGTCTCTCACCCCAAAACCTCCTTTCCTCCAACCCCCCCCCAATGACCCACCCAGCCAGGTGTCTCACCCCAAAACCTCCTTTCCTCCAACCCCCCCCCCCAATGACCCACCCAGCCAGGTCTCTCACCCCAAAACCTCCTTTCCTCCAACCCCCCCCCCCCCAATGACCCACCCAGCCAGGTCTCTCATCCCAAAACCTCCTTTCCTCCAAACCCCCCCCCAACTGACCCACCCAGCCAGGTCTCTCACCCCAAAACCTCCTTTCCTCCAACCCCCCCCCCCAACTGACCCACCCAGCCAGGTCTCTCACCCCAAAACCTCCTTTCCTCCAACCCCCCCCCCCAACTGACCCACCCAGCCAGGTCTCTCACCCCAAAACCTCCTTTCCTCCAAACCCCCCCCCCCCCAACTGACCCACCCAGGTAGGTCTCTCACCCCCCCCAACTGACCCGCTCAACCCGGTCTCTCCCCACAGACCGGTTCGCCGCCTGGCAGTGGGTGGCTCCTTGTTTTGCCCCCTGCAACTGCGTGGCAGTGCGGCGCGTCCCGGCCCCAGCTCCGAGCCGTCCCTGGCCGGCGGCGGCAGCCGAGCACGCGGCGCGTCCCGGCCCCGCGGCTGGCGGCGGCGGCCGAGCGCGCGGCGCTTCCAGGCCCCGCGGCTGGCGGCGGCGGCCGAGCGCGCGGCGCTTCCAGGCCCCGCGGCTGGCGGCGGCGGCCGAGCGCGCGGCGCTTCCAGGCCCCGCGGCTGGCGGCGGCGGCCGAGCGCGCGGCGCTTCCAGGCCCCGCGGCTGGCGGCGGCGGCCGAGCGCGCGGCGCTTCCAGGCCCCGCGGCTGGCGGCGGCGGCCGAGCGCGCGGCGCTTCCAGGCCCCGCGGCTGGCGGCCGAGCGCGCGGCGCTTCCAGGCCCCGCGGCTGGCGGCCGAGCGCGCGGCGCTTCCAGGCCCCAGCGCGGAGCCAAAAAGGTCTCCGCGGGCCGGATGAGAGGGCCTCGCGGGCCGCATCCGGCCCGCGGGCCGTAGTTTGGAGACCCCTGCCCTAGATTCTCAAAAGCATTCTCTGATACACAGACATACACTTCTAAACAAGAGGTTCTCTCTCATCGAGAGACAGACATCTGAAGGGAAAAGTACAGATTGGTACCAGTGACTTGATTTCAGCCTCCAGTCCCCGGGCTCTCCTTCCAGGGCTCATCCCCCTCCAATGGTCCCTGACCCCCGCTGCCTTCCTACCCACCTCCCCTCCAGGGCTTAATTTGCCCTAATCTTGCCAAAGCTGGGTAAATCTCCTGTGACAAGTGCTATTTGTATGTTTGTTAATGTCACTTTACAAAGCAGGCTTAGTAGCTAGCTGGGAGGTTGTGAAAAGTGATTATTAACATACAAGTATCGCTTTTCACAGCAGCAGGCTTACTAGCTAGGATTTAAAAAAAAAAAAAAAAAACCATAAAAGCAAAAGACAACAGAAAAGACAAGAACATGCAAAATACCTTGTGTTTTTATTCTGTTTAGGTCCAGTAAAGGAGAGAGACAATTGGACATTATTTTTATCATTAAGTCTGAAAAAAACCCATCTATATAAATCAATTACAATGACTTGGACATGTATAGGTCCATATTTATTTGTTTTTCCTAAAGTTAATTAAGTATTTTAGGAAAAATTGTCCGAGTGGCCACCAGCAAGGAGTGTGATGGAAAATTTTATAATCAAAAGGAATCAAAGGCTTGATTTTACATCTTGTCTGAAAGATGGTGCTGGCTGCACTTTGAGGCCACCAAAAAATTGGCATCATTGGGCTCCTTGTTTATGGTCTGGATTTCCTAAAAGTGAAGAGACTTTTTGAGCCACCAGCCCTGCAAACTAACTCTGAGACCTGAGTGTTAACCAGGAGGGAAGGCTTGGCTTTGGGCATCACCACAGGTTGCCCTGAGCCAACTGAGGTGGCTCATACCATAGATGCAATTGCAGAGAATGCTTTATGATAAAGCCTCTGACAATGGCATGTCATTGTCAGAATGACGCACGAGTCAGGGAAGAATCCACCTCTCTCAAATTGCTGTACTTGCTCTTCAGTATTAACTGGTCTATGCAAACTTATCTGTAGGCAGATGAGAGACTGAGTCACCTACAGTGGACAAGAGCTAACAAGTTTTAATTCTGAACCCGCCTGGTCGCTTGTTTCCAAGGTAAGGGCTTGGTTACACTGGCGCTTTATAGCGCTATAAAGCCTCCAGGAGCGCTAGAACTCTCAAAACGAACACAGTGGCAAGGCACATTTTGCGCTAAAAGTACGGGCTTATCGCACTATTTGTAAACCACCTTTTCAAAAGGAATAAAAGCTTTTGCGTATTCCCTGTAGCGTGTTATGGCAAGTGTAATCAGTCATTACGCTATAAGGGATCTGTGGCACGCCTCCGAGCCATTCAAGGCAATTAACAAGCCATTTAAGGCATTTGACGTCTTTGTGGTGTTTTGCAAAGGGAAGGAGGAATGCGGAAGTTCCTTTACAGAACTCCGCTCTTAACTCAAGTAATTAAGCAGTGAAAATGCTCACCAATGGGGCTGTGAGTGAAATTCAGAGCCTGCTACTTTTCTGTAGAGAGAAATCACTGACAGCATGAACTTGTCTCCCTCCGTACACGTTCCCCCTCCCCCCTCATCCCCCCTCCTTTGCAAAGCACATTGCACCCAGCTGAATGCTGGGATAGCTGCCCATAATGCACCACTCCCTGTGCCGCGGCAGTTGCAGCAAATGTGGCCACAGCGTCCCATCTTATAGCACTATGATTATAGCGCGTCCCATATAGCGCAATAGGTAAACGCGCTATAATCCTTGTAGTGTAACCTAACGCTCACACACGTCTGTTTTCTTTAATACTTCTTCCCGCCTTATGCCCCAGCTTATTCTCAACTTCTCTTTAAGGTCTCAGCAAAAAGTACATGTGGAAGTTGCAGACTCCTACACGAGAAACTGAACATGGTAGCCACTTTGTTTTATAGCCCCGATCTGCCCAAGGAGGAAGTAGAAGGCCTACTAACAAGTAGGCAGCTGATTAGATAGATATTTCCACAGGGGCATTTTTGCCAGCCCGTTGGTAGCCAGTTCCAGATCTTAACTATCTTTATAGTTAGAAAAGATTTCTCAATATCTAACCCAAATCTCCCTTGCGACACATGAAGCCCATTACTTCTTTCCTGCCTTCAGCGGCCATGGAGAACAATTGAACACCATCCTCTTTGTAACAGACCATGAATACTATTAGGCCCTCTAATACTATTACTATCAGGCCTCCTCCAGCCTTCTTCCTCCAGACTAAATATTCCCAGTTTTTTAAACCTTTCCTTATAGGACAGATTTTCTAGACTTTATCATTTTTGTTGATCTCCTCTGACCCCTCGTCAAAGGTCTTTCTTTAAACATGGCACCCGAAACTGGACACAATTCTCTAGCTGAGGCCACACCAGGTGAAAGAATTACCCCAGGTGTTACATATGCCCCACGACTGGCATTCAGGGTTCTCCCTACCACAGCTAGTGACAACATCGCTGGGCCCGGTTCTCCTCTCACTTGCACTGGTGTAAATCGGGTGTAGCTCCACTGACACGGACTTACATTCATGCATGCAAGAGAAGACTCAGGACCACGGCACAAAGCGAAGCTCCAAGCTACTCTTCTGGGCCGTTCACGCCTCCTCCCTAACTGGACAACTCTGTCTCTGCCCATTTCAGCCTCACGGAGTTTTCAAGCATCGGGTCATCCAGGACACTTTACCATCAGGTCTGCAACTGTGCCCAGCCCACTTACGAGCTATGCGAGGTAGAAATGAGCAAGGAAGAGGGCGTTCCAGTTCCATCCACAACCACTGTGCACCCATGCAAGATCCATCCAGAATCTGGTTCTATATAATCACTGACTGACACCTCTGATCCAGGGCTTTGCAATGCAGAAGACAGAAGAAATGAGATCTACAGAGATGTTTTCTACACCATTACTCTTCTATCCTGTATCATGAACTTTTATTCTAAGCAATAAGCCAAATTACGCTCGGTTTCCAAACGTAAAATCAGTGGCAGTAGGAGGTCGGGGTGGAGATTAACATAGGAGGCTGCTGGCAGATCTGCAGAGGACCTGTTTGGCAACACGTACACAGAGGCCTGCAATTCGGAATTTAAGAGAATAGTTTCAGTTACCTAAGATGTACATTCCAATTATAGACAAGAGTCAGAGAACTGATAATGGATCCCACCACGCAGATATTACGTGAAAGCCCTTACTAGTTGAGTGTTGTGCTATTCTTTGTGGAAAGGTGACCAGAGAACAAAAACCATCCCCACATCTAGCAGTGGCTTCAACAGCAAACACTAACAATCCCCAATTCCCTCTTCAAAGCTTTAGCAAAGTTCAATTTGCTTGAAAATGTTTATTTTACAATTGAGTTGTTGAAGCAGAAATTCCAGTCAGAGCACCACATGACAGCTACAGAGAAAATGCTGACGCACGTAATCAAAGAAAAGGGAAGGTGGAGAACGTATGCTGCCGATATAGAGAATCACAGCTAAATATCTGTGGCAACAGATGGGATGACTTGGCAGATCAGCGCTCTGTCACATTTCTGCAGCCACATGACTCCCCTGAATTGACATGACTCAACACAGAGATACCATTAATAAAAAAGGAAGTTGCAACGCAAGGCAGCAATGATTTTCCATCCCAGGAGCCTTGGCATCATTAAGAACAGGAAGGATTACACCATCGTTGCAGAAATCCCAGTCAGAATACAACTGGGCTTTTTCCCTGTGTGCTGCTGAGGAGCAGAAATGAACACAAAGATAAAGGACAGCAGAACCATTTGCTCCTCTTTACAACATAACTGGAAATACCAATAAAAATATCTGGAGGGGAGAGCAGGGGTAAAGTGCATGGTCAAATACCAAATTTCCTCCTCATTATCAAGGATATTTGACCTATTTGCTCTTGGCCCCTTCCCTCCAAAGAAAAAAATTCTACTCACTCTGGGTGAAAAGAATTTTTCCTAACTCCCCACGATCGGCATGATGAGCTTCACACAGGCAATCATCTCTTCTCTCGCAGATCTCAATGAAGAGGGTATTTAATATACAAGCACACAGCACGTTCCTAGTCCAATTCCTAGCCTAACTGCAAACATTTCACTGCACTCGGGCCCAGCCCTGACTGATATTGAGCTCCATCAAGTCCTGACGAAATCCAGATCAGTTAGGATCGCTCAGCGTCATCCAGGATCGCTCAGCGTCATCCAGGATCGGGCACCTACGCCACAGTTTTTATGTGAGCTCGATTTTTGTAAAAAATCTTCTGTTCCTCGTGTAAACGTTTTGAGGAAACGCTCAAATAAATCTCTTCTTGCTTTGCATATTTATTATCCCATTGCTTGGCACTTCTACAACACCTTCCAACCAATGTCAGAAACCCCACAACCAGGACTAGGTTCTCTTTTACTGAATTAGGGCTTGGAGCAATGAGATACAGCCTCCCCATGCAACGGTAAAAAAGCACTTTTGTCGTCTTCCCTTGCAAGACACTGGTTTCTTGACAATTTTCAACAGCTCAGAATTTCCACTCTAAGCAGATGGCTTGGCTCTAGGAGCAAGTGAAGCAGGAGTAAAAAACATGTTGCATAATGGTGAAGAGTATTTTTTTTTCATGTATACAGAGTACAGCCACTCAACAATGCATTCCTTTCTGATCAAAACTTGATTCTGTAACTCACAAGATAGAGACTAGCACAGATTCTATTCTAAGTACAATATAGAAACCAAGTGTATTTCTTCCTAGCAAATTTTTTAAACATGATCTCAGCTTCTAGCATTGTACATTTGGGCTTTCATTATCAACCAAACAAAAAAAAATGGCAGCAAGCCTCAGTTGAGAAGAACAAAATGATTGTAAACGCTAGAAGACAGAGCATCAGAAAGAAGAGGATGGTTTCACAGGAACAGGGAGAGCAAAGATGTCTACTGCATGCCAATTCAGGTTAATTTATTTTTGTAGTTTGATGCCTCTTGTGTTTAATTTGGTGTTATTATTTACTATGAGCTTAGAGAACAGTTGTTTTCAACAGCCCTGAATGATTCCCTTGCAAGCTACCAGCCTTGAAAAGCCTGTCTTTGTTTTTTGATTTTAAGTATTTGCCTCAATGTCAAACTGCCCTACCAAGAACTCCACAGTTACTGCTACACAGATTAACATGGATCAGCATGGAGGTTTTTGTTTCCAATCCCTAGATAAACAAACAATGAAGTAAAAAAAAACCACTCTCTTCCAAACAAAGCCATTGCCCAGTTTGATTTCCCAGTTGAAAACAAGTTCAGACTATAAGCAGCAGCTTAGTAAAGGTCAAAATCAACCCTGTAAAAAAGTCCATGTATCCAGACAGGGCAGGAGATGGTTAATGTCGAACCTGCACACTGGTGTGGTGTACTGTTTACACCGGCAACACCTCAACACATGCATAAGCAGCAGAATTTTAAGAGCCTCCATGTAAATCTGAATATTGTGGCGGGTTCCAAAAATGTATCTGTTTGGAGATTTGGATATGATTAAAGGGATACCGCCAATGTACATATCACATACCTGTCTGAAAATGTTAGAGGCGGCACCCGCAATCACCGTATCTTCTCCCTCTATCAATTTCTTTACTCTGTAGATTTGAGAGCACTCTGTGCAGTCATCTTCACTGAATCCCCTTGTACTCACAGTTGACCCACACAAATGGGAAATAGGCCTTTCACACAGCAAGGGGAGGGAGTGGGGAAGATACACTGATGAACATGTGATTGTAAAGCCACCAGAATTGGCCAGGAGATAGATTCATTAGGTGTTTGATAAATGTGAAGTCCCCATCATCCCCCACACTGCAGCTTCTGGGAAGGAGGGAAAGCGGGTCTCTTTCAGCACATTGTTTCCTGGCTGTTGCAAGGGTAAAAGCCTCCAAATCCTGCTCCCCAGTGAGTAACTCCAGTGTCGGCCTCTGCTGCTGCTCTCAGCTTTCCCAACCAGCAGAAGGAAACTGGCTTAATTTTTGTCAGTTTCACTGGTTCCCAATGATTCCAGCAGCAGCCCTGACAAGGGACAAGACTGAGTTTTCTCTCTGGCAGAGCACTGAGCAGCACCAGAGGCTCTAGAACTGTCTGGCTGCAGACTCAGGCAGACAGCCCTGCAGAGGGTCCTCTGTTCTTTTTTTAAGTTTCCTTTGCAACCGTATGTGCTTTAAAAAAAATAAGAGGGATGTAAAATGAAAGCTTAGATTCTGCAAAAGTTTAAGAATTGCAAATATTTATTATTAACCCAAAGTAGCAAATATCAGTATGATTTTTTTTAAACCCAATATTTCCTCATTAGTATATCATGTAACTATTTCTTCAAAGCACTTCACATACATTAAACGTTTGTCTCGATACCCCCACAAGGATGGGAAGTATGATTACCCTCATTTTACATGAGAGAGAATAAAGATCCTGTGTCTTGCTCATGTCACTCACTACGATGGTCGTGCACAAAACAGAACTCAGATCCCCAGACTCCCAGGCCTGTGTTTTGAATACAACCACCCTGTGCAAAATGTGCAAGAACATGCTAGCTGCTGAAGGTTAAGAAGTCTGAGTTAAAGAGCTTTATTTTCCCGGGAAATATTTGGGGGCGGGGAACAGTTATAATTCTATGTTCTCTGACAGACTCTTCACAAATGGGGTTTAGGGAGCATGAAATATTTCATGTGTATTTGTTTTCTCTTTATATACTTGAGAATTATTGGAGTGTTGTTTCTTTGTCTCATTGTGAGTGGCTTATCTTTTGCCTCCCACAGTTACATGTATGCCACTACAATATTACATAATCATGACCTGTGCAATGATTCTATCCTTCACCAGGCTGATACCCCCAAAGTAGCAGCTAACCAGAAACTGGAATAAACCTTAGTCATGCTCCAGGAGAGTTGATCAATAGTTGCATTTTAGAAGTGACTTGCGTGGTATCTGGATATTATACTGAAAGACAGTGTGGTTGTTAGTGCAGAAAAGTAAGAACCAGGACTACTGACTTCTATGTCCAGCTCTGCTACCAACTTAAGCATGCCATTTAGGGGCAGATTTTTTAAAAAAATTTCAACACTCCAAATTAAGGCCAGATTTTCAGTGTTGAAAATGACTCACTTCCCTACACAATTTCAATCCATCTCCTCTTCTGATCTGTAAAACAGAAACATATTTACCTTCCTCCAAAGTGACAAAGTTGACCTGCTAGCAAAGTGCTTCGAAATTTTCAGAACTGTATAGGCACTGTACAAATGTAAAAGAACAATTAGGGTATCAGTACTCCTCAGAACATTCCAAAGTATATAAATATCATTTTTTAAAAACCAATTAGGAAAATACCCTTAGTTGCTAACTAAGCAAGAACATTAAAATAAGATGCAACTAAAAGTCAAACCAATTGTCCCTGTGTGTCACTTTGGACTGCCATGGTTCTTAAGAGTAGCCTTCAGTACTACAAAGACTTCTTGCTCAATGTTTTCTTCCTGCAGGTTTTATTGTCCAAAAGCAGCACACAAATGGATTTTGGTGTTTAACTGAGTAAGAGTTAACCACAGATTATCACATTTCAGACTGTCCATGTTGCATACAATAGAGTAGGTAATTAAGCTTAAAGACTAAATATTGATCTTTTGAATAGGTGCACCAATACAGTAGAACATGTGACACACCTTTCACAATACCCTGTGAAGCATAATCCTAGCACTAGATCAAGTTATACTGGGAATGCAATTTACGTAAGACATTAGCCATGTTTTTTTAGTTAAGCAGAACAAAGTTCACACAGGTTAGATAACGTCCTATTGGTAGTTTTTTATATACGAGAAAGAGGGAAAGAACAGGATGGATATGGCACTAAATAAGGTAACATTACTCTGATCCTTTGCAGGTCACACCAACACATAGCCTTTGGTATGTGGCTATTGTCAGAAGAGTGACTAAAAATTACACTATGGAATTCCATAGTTATTCTTTTTCTGTAACTTCTGTGTCAAATTTACTTCTTTCACATGTCACATGAAGTTCAAAGGGCACTGTTAATTTGAACTCCAGTCTGTTTAAAAAAAAAAAAAAAAAAAAAAAAGGTTAAAAGTCATTTAGGCCTCTGAGACCCCCCAATCATTTTGGTGGTTTTCGCAAGCAAGTTCTCCTGCTTCTAACTATTTTCCTCATTCCTGTTGCTGTATAAAAGACTCTGCAAACGGGGAAACCGATCAAAGGAACAGAGGCAAAGTGAGAAACTGACTATTCAGTAACAGACTGCTCTGTAAATTAAATTACTGTAAGTACATGTTAATTGCTTAGAGAGACTTACAAAGCACAATAGTCTCAACTTTTTTCCACCTACTGTTCAAATTTTGTACTTCAAAATAATAGGTAATCTTAATATAAACAAAAGAGATTGGAAGAGTTTATTTGCTTTTGTTATAGCTCCATATTGTTTCCCTCCTACCAATGAGAAGACAGGTAGACAACTAGTTTGGCTAGATCCTCCCCAATAGTTGGCTTAGTTCACAACTTCTCAAAGCACATTTCAAGTGATTAATAGAACCCTACAAACAGAGGGGTTCTATTTGTTGTATTTAAACACATTCAGGAGTTTAATGTTCAAAATACACATTTGAAGGCCTGAAGAAAAACCGAAAAACCTATTCATACAGTCTTGCTATCGCCCTCACTGATAGATAAATACAGCCTCACGGGCACAGAACTGTCTAGGGGAAAAAAATGCCATGGAATTCTGCACCCTCAGCTATCAAGGCAGGAGATCTGCAATTAAACCTATTACTGTAGCACAGAGATGAGAGATTGCAAATGAAAAGAATGAAAAATTGGCATTGGCGATCCGTAGGTGGTGCTCTTTGACATGGTGCTAATAGGGCATTTCAATAGGGTAAAGGTAGCCCTTAATTCCAAGTCTGACCTGTTGCAGCGTTTATTGCATTACTGAAAGCAGTTACTCTATTTCGCTCCAGGGGTGGCTATATTTCAGCCGTGAATGAAGTAACACTACAAAGCGAAACATTTTGAAGTGAAAGGCTCCATATAAGTGAAAATATTGTCATTTCATATTCAGAACTGGGAAATATTTTAAGTGACAGGACTGAAGGGGCCTCTGTTCTTTTTGGCTTCAGGCCTGCGTGTTAGCTGTTAGACAAATTCTGATTTTCAAAAATATCAGAACGATGAAAGTGCAAAAGGACTTCAATGATGTAATAATTCATCCGGCTCAGATGAAATGAACAAACTGTCAAAGGAGTCCTCCGCTCTACATCTGGTCCACTCTTCCAATGGCTTATTTTAGCTTTACTAGCCCCTTTCAACCAAGGTCGTGTAAAATGTTTGGCCAAAACCCAGTCCAAGTGCCACAGGAGGGGTCACTTACCCTTATGAATGAGGAAACCTGCTAAATGGTGGCATCCACTCTGCTGATTAATCTTGGCCATTAATGGGAGGTTGTTCTTTAGTCTATTCACCCTACATTTTTATTTGGTTTGTGTTTTTTAACTTCACCCCACCACTTCTAACGATAACCCTTTGTCTACAGACATTTGAAAGACACAAAAAGATTTCCAGGGCCAAGCTGCCTACATGGTGAGATAAACAGCTGTGGAGATAACAGGAGTTTGAGTTTCAATACACAGGAGCTGGACAGGAACAGACATCACCGGACTGAAAAGCCTGTCACCGGCTACAGGATATTCTGAGGTCTTCTCCATCTCTCCTGTTGAAGCTGTTCCATTTTGTATTAAAATACTTGAACGGTCATTGGGCCAGAAATAGAGCGTGAGGAGGACTCTACACAGCCTAGTTATTAGGGCACTCACCAGGGAGACCTGGGTTCCAGTCCCTGCTCCAATGAATACAGTACATACTTAGTTAAGTATACAAAGCTGAACAGGTGAGACTGAGAAAGGAACAGCCTATAGCTTTGTGGTTAGAGCATTCACCTGGGAGAGAAGAAACTTGGACTCAAATCCCTGCTCCAGCATGGGGATCGAAACCTGGGTTGCCACATCCCAGGTTAAGGCCCTGATCACCACAATAAAAGGTGGGCAGTAGCACACACCCACCCCTCCCCCGAACCAGGAGTCCCGGCTCCCAGCCCCTCCCCCATCCCCCGACCCGGGAGAGGACCCAGGAGTCCCGGCTCCCAGCCCCTCCCCCTCCCTCCGAGTGGGGTGAGGACCCAGGAGTCCCGGCTCCCAGCCCCCCTGCTCTAACCCAACAGACCACCCCCATCCCCCGACCCGGGAGGGGACCCAGGAGTCCCGGCTCCCAGCCCCTCCCCCATCCCCCGACCCGGGAGAGGACCCAGGAGTCCCGGCTCCAGGGCCCCGAACCCACCTCGCGGCTCCTCCTCGGTGGCTGCAGCGGGGCCCAGACCAGCCGGCCCGGCACGCACAGCGGCACCTACCACCTCGGGGGGAGGGGGGGCGAGGGCCTGGCCCCGCCGCCGGGGCCTCCGCCACCGCCCGGACCCCGGAACGGCCGCGACCTCGGCGCCCCTCGAACTCCCCTGAGCAGCCCCCCGGCCTCCTCCCGGAGCGGAGAACGGCGCTGACACCCCTCCCCCCGCGGCCCCGCTTGGTACAGTCCGCGCGAGCGACCTGCGCGGGCGGGGGGGTTGTTAAAGAGACAGCGCCGCCTGGGGAGGCCCGTTAGGAGGCAGGGGGAGAGATGGGGGGTCGGGGTGTGGGGCCCGTTGGGGGACGGGGGAGAGATGGGGTGTGGGGCCCGTTGGGGGACGGGGGAGAGATGGGGGGTCGGGGTGTGGGGCCCGTTGGGGGGACAGGGGGAGAGATGGGGGGTCGGGGTGTGGGGCGCGTTGGGGGATGGGGGGTTGGGGTGTGGGGCCCGTTGGGGGGCAGGAGAATATGGGGGAGTGGGGTGTAGGCCCGTTGGGGAGGCAGAGGGAAAATGGGGGGTTAGGAATGGTGTAGGAATGGAGAGGGGCAGGGGCTAGAAGCAGTACAAATTCATACCGTAGCAAGAGACAGGACAAAGTATTATCCCCATTTTACAGCTGGGGGCTGAGGCAGGGAGAAATTAAGGCCAAGATCCTCACAGGTATTTGAAATTAATAGGCGTTAGGCACCTGAATACCTTTGAAGACATGAGCCTATGATTTGGACAGACTCTTAACAATTAGATCCATCTAGTTACTGTGGCACAGGGTGATGGAAAACAACACAGGGTGACTCACCCCTGGTACAGATGCAACTAGGTTGACAGAAGATCGACCTAGCTCCGGCCACAAGGAGAAGTGGATTAAATCCATCGATGGAAAAACCCCTTCTGTCCCCGTAGGAATTGTCTGTACTACAGCTGCAGTGTACATGTGGCTTAAATGACTTGCCCAATGTCAAACACAGAAGCTGTGGCAGAGCTGGTAACTAAAAGATTTTCTGCGAGAGCATCTTTTCTCAGAAAAAGCCATGGGTGAGTCACTTCATATCCATGTTACATGCTCTTAGATTTAATTTTAAAAAAACTATTGTTCCTGGAAAGATAATTCACTATCTAACCGATCTAAAACCTATTTTAATACTGTCAGATTTTGGTCGGGAGGCTTGTCTACAAGATAACTAAAATCAAAATAATGAAATGAATTGTAATTCACATCTTCAGTGCAAGTGTGGGGTGGGGGTGCTTATTTCAAAATAAGAATGTCTGATTTATATATAATTTAAGCTGATCTTTAATGATTTAACTTATATCAAAGTAGAGCGCTCTTATTTCCAGTTACTGTTCAGACAGTTCCTTGGATTTCCTGTGTCTGATTCCCCACTGGATTCCTCCCCATTTACATTGGGGTAAATCCAGCTCGTGATTTCAGCAGTTACATCAGCATAAAAGTGAAGTAACCCTGGTGACTTATGCCCCTTGCTTCTGTTACACAATCAATATTCATTCAAGAGCAAACCGGTGACCGCAAGAGCAGAAGCGAGACCAGTCAAACATGCTATAAAAATTTCCTGGGCTTGTTCTCAAGCAAAAGTTGTACTGCTTTAAGTGGTATAGTTAAAGAAGTACAAGCCCTCTAGTCTGGACCAAGTTATACTGGTATAAGTGTTTATACCAGTATAGTTATACTAGTATAATATAGAAGGGGTAGGAGCTATATGGATTCTTAGCTCTTACATAGTTTTCATCCATAGATCTCAAAGCACTTTACAGAGAGGTCAGTATCATTATCCCCATTTTACAGAGGGAGAAACTGAGTCACGGGAAGGCAACGTGACTTGCCCAAGGTCACCCAGCAGGAGAAAACCAGGAATAGAACCTAAGTCTCCTGAGTCTGTCCACTAAGCACCTTTAAACCCATATAACTGTGTCCACACAAGGAGTTATACCAGTAAAAATCACCCCCCCCCCAACTGCAAGTTATACGGGCACAACTGGGGTTACTAGTCAAAGTGAATGCAGCAGATAGGAACTAAGACCACAAACCTCCTCAAAGGTAGATCTGCCCACAGTCACCGGCGTTGGCTCTTTTCTTGTCCTGGTTCTTTGATTATTTTGATCGATTGATTTTTACTATCCAGTTGGTCTCATATGGTGTTGCCTGAGGTGGAAAAGCCTGCTGCATTCACACGACCGCAGGCAGAGTTCTTTTCCAGGGTCCGTATTCCACATAAAGCCGAGGAACAAGGTTAGGGGCTCTCTATCTGCTGGAGAGCTGACTGTATTTGCAAAGGGAAGAGCAGCCTTCACGACCTGCCCTCTGATTTCCTTTTTATCCCCTGGGCTGATCCTGCGTGGTTTAAGCTGAGGGGAAAGTCAGATGTGGAAAGGGCGGAGATGACAGGGAGGAGGGGTTATGCTAAACCCGGTTACAGAGGCTCTGCCTTTGCTCCGTGGCCCAGCCCCTTAGAATCAGAAATGCGATAATTCATATTATGGAAAATATCCTAGGGACGCTCTGTACTTTCCTGTCCATACGCTACCGTAAGGTTGGAATCTGCACGTTCCTGTGGAAGAGGCCAGCGTTCTCCTCTGAATGGCGGCTGGTTACACAATTAACTTTTTCACTTCTGGCCCTTTACCACACCTGCTGGGCTGCCCGCATTCCTCAGTATTTCCACTGAAATCGACAGTGCATTAGGGTGCACGTGGAGAGATTCAACCCCGCAGCAGGAGCGCTCTACCTGCCCGCATCAGTCATTCAGGAGCAGCACAAGGATGGCCAGATGGGACGTAACCAGGGCACTGAGCAACACGGCCTTCTCCTTCTGCCTGGACCTAACTAGGAAATAGATTCCCAAGCCAGAAAGGACCATTATGATCATCTCATCTGACCTCCTGCATAACACAGACCAGAGAACGGCCCTAAAATAATTCCCAGAGCAGATCTTTGACAGTTAACCATATTAAAATGCATATTGTGGGCTTGTGCCCTGCTTGCTAAGCAATCCAGATCGCTCGGTATCAGTGACCAGTCTTCCTCATTACTTACTTACCCAATTTTTGTGTCATCTGCAAACTTTTTTATGAGTTTTCCTCCAGGTCGTTAACAGAAATATTGCCTAGTATAGGGCCAAGAACCCCTTTGCCTCCTGTGCCAATCCAGGGGTGGTACATGAGGCAAAAGGCACTTTTCCCTCTGCTTCCTTATCAGTCTGTGCTTCAAGTATGCACCATGGCAGGTCACTTCTTTAGAACCTGGGAGCAAAAGAGTTAATTCCTCCATAAGGGTAGCAACTGCTCCGGATGGCATTTTTGTTAGGATGGCATTTTTGTTAGCTGGTGGTTTTCAACCCCTGACCCCTGGGAGTCTGCAGACTATGTCTAAGATTTCCAAAGGGACTTTCCAGTACAACCTTTTCCAAGGGTCCACCAATGAAAAAACGTTGAAAACCACTGAGTTAGACCTGTAGGGGGCCTACTTTAATAAATATCACACGTATAGATGAATATAAAGATAAAGATCTCCTTTGGCAGAAGCAGCTGGAGCTGAAAGCCATGAAAGTCATTAGTTCCATGAACTAATATATTCTTTCTATAAACAATAGCGCCACTGGCCAATGAAAGTATCATACCCCTCCCCAAAGCAATTGTAGCCTCATATTCCCACAGCGGATGACACAGAACGAGATGCCTGGGTTACAGTGATAGCTGTGTAGCACAATGGGACCCTGATCTTTACTGGGGTGTCTGGCCGGTACTGCAGTATAAACGATAAATTACATACCCCCCAAAAAAAGATGTTAAAAGAATTTTAAGGTGCAAAGTCAAGCACCCCAAAGTTGCCTGTGCAATCTTAATCTGGTGTGTCTGCCTTATGATACAGTTTTTAACTACATGCTCATGCTCACGTACTATTATTCCACAGATACCAGCTCCGCCTATAGTAATAACAATGTTTAATAATCAGAGAGGTAGCCGTGTTAGTCTGGAATAGCAGAGGTAACAAAGTCCTGTGGCACCTTAAAGACTAACTATAAAGTTTTGAAGCATAAGCTTTCGTGGGCTAATACCCACTTCGTCGGATGCAGACTGCTTGCATCCGACGAAGTGGGTATTAGCCCACGAAAGCTTATGCTTCAAAACTTTATAGTTAGTCTTTAAGGTGCCACAGGACTTTGTTACCAATGTTTAATAAATCAGTCACACCAACACAACCACAGCCAGGCCAGATGCAAATACGGCGTCATTCCTCCTGGATGACCCCAACCACTTCACCCGGGGCCAAAACACACCTCGGCGGGTATATTGCATCTGTGTCCGGCCACCTTCTCAAAATTACACCGAAAGGGATCGTGTGGTGTCTCTCCTGAGAGCTAAAAACTAGCTGATTGGCATGGGTGTTGCAAGATGTTTTATGGGAAATAGCAGATAACGTATGGAAAACGTTAGAATGTTGCGGTCAGACTTCTTGTCACCTGAAGTGAGGGGCAGTCTGAGGGCTGCTTCAATCAAGGTTGGGAACAATGGACGTTCATGGAGATAGCCTGTTGTTTACTCTCTGGGCTGGGTGGAGACTTGAAGATCCACAAAGACAAAGGAGAGGGTGCTCTGAAGAGGGGAGTGCCCTAGGCTAAGAAACCATGGCCTATAGTTGTATACGAGCAGGAGAAATGGCCCTAGTTGTGATCCATTACTGGAGGACACCTTCTGCCAGTGGGAACCTCTTATGAAAAGCAGATTCCAGCTTATTGGACTAGGTTAGTGCTACAAGCAATAATGATTGGGTGAGGAATACATTATTAGCCAGGAAAGTAACCTGTTAATAAGTATAGACTATGGATTGCATCTTATGTTGTTCATAACCTGGTGTTTCCAAATCCTTCTGCTTGCTTTTATTTGATTCTTTATCCCAGGCTCTGTTAAATGAACTTCAGTTTGGTTTTCCCATCAACCTAAGCACCTTGTGCTAACAAGCATGTTGGACTGAGATGAAATCAGGTGAGCTGGGGTGTGCTCCTTTCATGGAGGCAGCTGATCAGTGTAAACAGGGACTGTCCAGAAGACAAGGCACTGGCATTTGAGTGTAACAAAAGCCAGAATATAAATTGTTAACCTGCTGGGGAAAAGTGGGGGGCTCGCAGACCTGTATTGCCGTCAGCCAATGGCTGGGGAGAGTTTCCCCTGGTGAATGTAGACAGGGCTCCCTCCTACTGTAAGCAGATGGCAATGATTCACCCAGCCAGGTTGGGCAACCCTGAAATGAGTCACACCTTTGCCATATTGCAGAGTGTTGATCTGCTTCCTCAAATGGGAGTGCTTGGCCGGAAGCGTATTTGGTTTGAAGCAGAAGGTTAAATTCTGCAAAATCTATTGGGTCTATCTGGGAAGAGCTAGTACTGTTGCTGTCAGCTCAGTGGGATTGTGGAAAGAGGTTAACTGACTTGACAAAGGTCACAGAGGGAGTCAGTAGCGGGGCCAAGACTAGAAATCAGAAGCTCCTGACTTCCAGTTCCCTGCTTAAACTAGTGTTTCTCAACCCGTGGGACACATCCCCTGTGCGTGGGGGGAGGGGTGACAAATGTTGATTTCAAATAAAAGGTCAGCCACTTGGGAAACACTTTGTACCATGCTGCCTCTCTTGCGCCATAGGAAAGGCCTGAGAACAAGACAAGCCCTCACGGGTGGAAAACGTTTTCAGTGCACATGCCCCTCCCCGCCCCTCGAGTGGGCCAGCTGGCCAATCAGAGAGGAGCACAAAAAGCCAACCGGCACAGCTCCCCCTAGAAGTTGGCGCCCAGGGAAGCGGCTCTGCTCACCCACCCTAGAGCCAGCCCTACAAGTGAGGGCAAGAGATGCCAGATCATGGCACTTGCAGGGCAGAGCCCAGCTCACTTGGGCTGGTGGCTTTGCAGGCTGGTGTCATGCAGCGAGCTGGCTCGCCTCATTTGCCCCCCTCCCCTCCAGCCTTAGCTTAGGAACATAGGACTAGAAGGGGCCTTCTGGGGCATCGAGTCCAGTCCCCAGGCAGCCCCGTCATGCAATCCCATTCATCAAATTCCCATGCTCCATTTTAAAGCTAGTTAATCTGTTTGCTTTCCCCAGCTCCTGCCCGGAGCTTGTTTCAGCGTCTCCTGTCACTGATGGTTAGAAATCTTTTAATTTTCAGCCTTAACTTATTCAAGGCCCATGTATCCCTGTTTGCCTGCCCAATAGCTTCAATAGCTCTTCTCCACCCTGGTGTTTGCCCTCCCCACCCGATATTCATAGAGAGCAATGAGATCACCTCACAGCCTAGCTAAACAAGGCAATTTTTTTAGCCACTTGTCCATGCCCTGGTCACCCTAGCAACCCTTCATTTTGAAGTTACACTGTGCGACAGAAAGGGTGCAGCCTGTTATATAATATGCCCCAAGAGCTGGGCCTTAGCTGCACCATGCATAGCCAAACCAGAGCTGCCGTTCCCCAGAGCTCACGGCGCTTACGTCCAGAGGCCTGGTTTGGCCTATTAGATAGATAAGAGACAGCTTTGACATCTGGATTTGACCTTCACCTGAGTTTGATTGGGCTGGGGTTGACGGGTTGCTTTGGGCCCATTTTCAGTGTCAATAGTTGTGTATTGCCTGGTGCATCCCTGAAGCCAGCCTGCACCTGCTGGGTTGATAAGGCTGCGCAAAGCAAGTGTCCTTCCTAGCACCGGTGGTGTGTCAGGCTGTCATCTGTAGAGGGTGGATGAGCAGGGCCATCCCTGGGTATTGTTCTGGGAAGTTACTGAGGCAGGAAGCGAAGCTGTGGAGGCCAAAAGCCCTTCAGTCTCCCTACAGGAGGATCTGGGAGTCCTTCGGTGACTGTAGGTTCCCAGCCCAGCAGCTGAGAGGTAACAGCAAGAGGGAGGAAAAGGTGGGGAGAACTGATACAGGAAAGGGCTACGTGGTTTCAGGGAGGAGCTCCCAGCCAGCTTAGGGGAAATCTTTGAGGGTTCACCACCCGCCATTTCCATCATCTCCTCCATGCTAGGCATTCTGTGTGGCTCCCTCCCTCCATACTATGGTCATCCATTTCCCCTCCCCGTGCCAGGGGCTTTTGGCACATTCCCATGCCTCCACCATCATTATTATGTGCCTTGGAGGTACTGTAAATCCTTCAGGGTGTCCACATGCTAAATTCTATGAGTAGGGCCTGCAGAACAGAGATACGGGATTGTTATGCCGGAAGGCATAGATGGGTGCCACCAGCCAGTTGTTTGATGCATAGAGACACTTGCTTGAAGCGGTGGCTATGTTAAATAGATGGCAGAGGATTCATGTTCCTTCCCGCCCCAGTTTTTCCCCTTTCGGTTTAGTTTCCCCCCCAGATCACTAGGGTTCTGGCCACCGACGCCTAGAACGTTCCCGGAAATTTTGGAACTGATCAGACGTGGCATTCAACTGTTACCATGTCACAGACAGACCAAGGAATGTCGAGCGCAAAGCCTCCGCAAGATCAGTCCCAAAGCCCATGCTTCCTAACCCGGCCCTCGTTCTGAGCTCCCCCGTTTCAGGGCGTCCGGTTGTAGGAACTATGGTCCTGATTTTCAGATCGACTGAACTCCCCAAACTCCAGGCTTCTAAAACTGGGCACCCCAAACTGGTGGCCACTTTTGAAAATGTGGGCTCCAGGTCTCGCTGTGGGAAGGGTTGATATCTGGCTTCAAGACTAAGCTTGATAAGTTTATGGAGGGAATGGTATGATGGGGTAGCCTAATTTCGGCAATTAATTGACCTTTGACTATTAGCAGTAAATATGCCCGATGGCCTGGGATGGGATGGGATGGGATGGGATCTGAATTACTACAGATAATTCTTTCCTGGGTGTCTGGCTGGTGAGTCTTGCCCACATGCTCAGGGTTCAGCTGATCGGCCATATTTGGGGTGGGGAAGGAATTTTCCTCCAGGGCAGATTGGCGCAGCCGCTGGCCAGGGACGTGCGCGAGCTGCCAGGCGGGGGTGGCTCGCGCCTGGGGGAGCCACCGACGCCGCGCGGCCACCAGGCGGGGGCGGCTCGTGCCTGGGGGAGCCGCCGGCGCCACACGGCCACCAGGCGGGGGCGGCTCGCACTTGGGGGAGCTGCCGGTGCTGCGCGGCCACCAGGTGGGGGTGGTTCGTGCCTGGGGGAGCGGTGGGGAGCCGACGGTCAAAGGGGTGGGGGGGGAGGCTGGGCTGGGGGGCAGGCAAGGGGGCGGTGGGGGGGAGGCTGGGCGGGGTGGGCCAAATGGCCCTTGGCAGAAAAAAGGTTCCCCACCCCTGGACTAGATGGTCATAATGGTCCCTTTGACCTTAAAGTCTATGAGTCTACAACAGAACCCAAGCATACTGGCAGCAGGTGTATTAATCCAGGCACCTATGGTGGGTCCATATTATAAGTACATCTTGGTGCAGTACTGCTTTCCTGAATATACAGACCCCGGACCTGCTGTGAGCCTTACTCAAGTGCTTGAACAGCAAGGTGAAGGGCACCCTCTAGAAATTCCATAGAGAGACAGACAGGTACTCTTCCATTGGCTTCAACAGGTGTTTGCCTTCAGGATACAGTTGGTAGAAACTGTCCCTGGTATATTATGTGCCAAAAAAACAGATTTTTTTTTCCATTTTGGGTCAACCTGAAACTACATTTTATTTTTATTTTAGTTTACTTTTTAGTTCAGCCAGTGGGCCAAAACTGCTGCTGGTGCGTCCTTGGTTCAGGAGAAGAGGTAAAGAAGAAGGAGACTCAGAAGCTGGATGGGAATGAGTAACAGCAGCCAGATAAGATAGAGGCGTGTCTGATCAAATAGCATGGGGCAGAGGGGAACCGGTGGAATCCAAACGTGGGACACACGCAGAGTTAAGGGGTGGAGCTCAGGAGTGTCTGCAGTGAAAAAAGCCCCATTGTCTCTGACCTCTGCTTCGTGATTCAGAATTCCTGATACAATTTACTGTAATCGGAAAGATTCAAGAGCAGACGAGTCCTTGGTGTGGAGTCAGCAGTGAGGGGGTAGTTATGGGGCTGGTCATGATGTATAGTCCAAAATGAAAAGGCGGGGAAGAGGCTCACCTGCATTCCTGCTGTCAAGGGGGAAGCATGAAAAATATGCGCTGCGCCATCCTTCCAAACACTCATGATGCCCAGCTCAGCGGGTTATCTGCCTCCCACCCATGCCAGGAAAGCAACTTCTCTGTTTTAAGGTCCCAGTCTAGCAGCTGGATCCACACGGGAGCCATGGTCAACGCACCGAGATCCAGCTACGGGATTGGGGCCTCTGGGCAAATTAGCAGTTCTGCTTATCTGAAGCTTGTCTCTCTTAGGTCTTCAGGAGCCGCTCGCTCCTGGGAAACCAGCCAAGTCCAGCGGGATTGTGTAAGGCCAGGTAAGTTACACTCCTAATCAGATTCCCTTAAACCTGCTTTCACCTACTTCCTGATGAGTAAAGAGTCTAATATATCTGCTGAGGTATAAGCAGGAGGAGGTATAGGTTTAAGCAGGGTGGGAACTACTTTACCTTGCACCTGGTCACACCTTTCTGTAGTTGCTTTTCTTACACTTACTTCGCTTTCTTTATATTCAGCTAGACTCTGGGCCATATTCAGAGGGATTGTGTAATAACAGAGTGTAATTAAGGCCTGCTCTACACCTAAAACGGAGGTTGACCTAAACTTGTCATTGAGGGCTGTGAAAAATTCACTCCCCTTTGAGGTTCAGTGAAGCTGACCTCAACGCCAGTGCGGACAACGCTAGGCTACAACCCTCACTCTACACATCCTCCCCTCTCTGAGGCTTAGATCAATCAGACCCTCCCCGTCTCTGCAGTTGTCACTGTATTGGAGAATTCTTCTGTTGACCTAGCTACCTGCCTTTTGAGGGGGTGTATTTCCCACAGCAAAGAACTCCTTGTGTGCTCGTAGCAAGTGTCTACCCAACAGTGGCGTGAGTGCACCAAAATTTAGTGCCTGTAGTGCGGACATGTCCCGAGTGTAACAATGTGGGTGTGCGTCTAGGCAAGGAAGCTCTTAGAGACAGAACAGTCTAAGTCAGTGTAACATTCATAGGGACTGTTTGTGCACCTTGGAATCCATCCCTACCCTCTTGGGCTCTTCTACTCTTCAACGAGTTGTAGAGGAAGGGTGGTCTTGTGGGACGGGGACTCAGGAGATCTGGCTCCAATTCCTCAGCCTGCCACAGACTTGCGGTGCGATTTTGGGCATGTCTCTACGGGTATGTCTACACTGCAATGTAAACCCAGGTCCGGGGGACCCAGGTTTGTGGACTCCGTGTTTCCAAGCCGACACTTGAGCGTTCACACTGCATTGTGAACCTGGGTTTACAATTGTAGGGCCCAGCTCGCACAGCTGTGCTAATGCGTCCTCACTGCACTATGCAGACCTTCTGGCTGAGGTCTGCGGCTTGACTTGCGTCCACACTGCAAAATGACAGGGCTTGGACCCGAATTACAGCGAGACTCGGGCTCTAACCCACCTCCTGTAGGACCCAGTTACTCAGCACTTGCTGACCCATGTCAGACTTGATTTGTGTGTGGACATACCCTCCGCCTGTAAAATGGGGATAATGATACTTCTTTTTTCTGTCTTGTCCATTTAACTGTATGCTCTTTGGGACAGTGCCTGTGTCTGGCTATGGTCTGCACAATGGGAGATTCTAGCCAGGACTTTAATACCAATCACAGACACTTGCCTGTTGTACTTTAGTGCTGTGATTCATACCAACATGAAGGATTCATATTTTATTAAACATTCAGAAACTTAAAGTTAAATGATTAATGTGACCCTTGGGCAAAACACTTTGCGTCGTAACCATTCAAAAAAACCTTCAGCACTTGAAAGGATAGGAAATTACTTTGGTTTGTTACATTTACCATTATCTTTGTAGACGATAAAATCATTTCATGCCAGTGCTGGCATGTGAAAATTCAACTTACACATGCTGCTAATACCCCCTAGCAGAGATACTTATGAACTCTTCCCGTACATATGTTACTAATTACCTCCTTTACGTATTCAAATACACACACATATTGATGACACATAGTTGAAAGAACTGATAAATTCACCTTGTTGGTCAGAGGTAAGGGGCTGAGACCAGACGAGGTGGGGGAGGTAATATTTGTATTGGGCCAACTTCTTTTGGTGAACTTTTGAGTCCCACAGAGCTCTTCTTCTGGTTGCGGTTGTTATTAGCATGTTTAAGCTGAATTTTTGTGGCCAAGGCCGAGGTAGGAAGAAGGCTAAGGAGGGAGTAAGGAATCTGTGGCAGCAGATATTAGCTGCTCACCACACGGTCCCTGGACTAGAGGTCAGAGGACAGGGAGGGTCTCGGTTCCCCTACCACCTGCTGAAAAGGCAGTTTGAGGACCCCCTGGCAGAGCCCGGGGAGGGATGAAGAGTCTGGGGGAGGGAGCCCGGGGAGGAGTGTGTTCGAGTTTAGTTTATTGGACTCTCTGTTTATCCTGGAAGGGATGGAACCAAACTTGATGTGGCCAGAGAGCTGAGTCACAAGAAGAGGCGGACAACCGCTGTGGGGCTGGAAGGGCTGTTGGCAGAGGGCGCTAGGCAAAGCAGAGTCTGTCATGCCCTCCCCAGCCATGAGGGGTCATGTTAGGGGTGAGCACACAGACGCCCTCCAAATCCCTGCACTCTTGTTTCGGGTTGCCACCTGCCCGGATTCTCCCAGGATCATCCCTCTTTGAGGGAGCCGTCCCGGGAAATCTGTCGGGAGGCTCAGTACACTCTGCCAGCTGGCCAGATGATGGGCCCCCCGACAGACATGTTCCATTTTTTGCCTCTCACAGGCGGCAACCCTACTCCTATGCTACCCGCCCCTGTCCTCCCGCCCTGCTCAGACCTCTTCCTCCGGGCCTCTGGCTGCGAACCTGGCAGCTCTGCTGTGTAACTGACACCGCGCTTACCGCTTTTCCTAATCCTCTCGCCGGGTAGACTTCCTGCTCCCCGGGCCCAGGCTTACCCATGGCAGGTTGACTGAGCCAGATGATTGGGCCTGCAGTTAAGACAACAGCCAGTTCAATCTGCCAGGGTGGAGGGTAACTTTACCCTTCAACAGGAGCGTGGGTTATCCGAGCTCTGCCGGAGGAGGAGCCGGAATGAAGCAGGGCACCCAGGCCTGCCACCCACCTGTGCAGACAAAGGACGGATTGAGCATACACATTGAGAGGGTTATCGGGTTTCCCACCTGGCCTCCAGTTAACAGCATCAGGGGACCGTGCATGGAATACACGGAGCTCAATCTGCCCCTGGAGTTATGTCACCGGGGCTCTGTCTCCTGGTGCACCTCAGGCCAGCCCTGGACTAGCACACGGGGGAAGGCGTGAGGGGCTGCGGACGCTGAGGGGTGGGGATAGCTGAGAACCTGCTTGTGATCCTGAGCAGCTGGCCTTTCTTCCTTCCCCCAGTGGGGGAGAGGGGATCATTGCATCCTCATTGGTGCCTTGACGGCTTCCCCTCATCCTGTTACTCCTCCCCATGGGCTGAAGATGCAACCGGCTCCCTTCTAAACCCACCCCTCAACCGGGCATTGCTGCGGAGCATGTGGCTTTTCCTCCTCAGTGCCGTCCCCAGCCTTTGACTCACAGCTTCTGATCACTTGTGGACAGAAGGGTTCAGGCCTGGGTCTCCTACATGCCCAAGACTAGTCACTTGACTATCCAAATGGCTCTTTCCCTCCCCCTTGTAACTAGCTGTGCAAAAGGCACATTTCCCTCATGTGCCTCCATCAGTGGCTTCCACCAGGGGCCAGCAGGGGGTGCTCTAGCAAAGGAGTAGTCCTGAGCCTCAGCTGCATCTTACATCACCTTGGCAATGCATCTGATCCTTACCAGGCGGGGATTTGGGGTCCCCAGTCCCTTCTACGCTAGAGCCTTCCGTGGGGCTGAGTGTCATGCTGTTGCCCTTGCCTTGAGCCAGGCACCGTGCAAGAGGAGAAGCACAACTCCTTGAACAGCTCTCTCCTAAACACCAGCTACCCCAGCGTAAACATGGGGTTGAGAGGGGAGGCCTCAATCCAGACCCCAGGGGGACCCATGGTGACGGCAACCACCTCAGTTGGCACTAATTGGCTCCCTGGCTACCTTCCTCTTACTGTGGTGGAGACAGCACAGAGAGCTGGGATTGTCAGAAGCCCCAGGAACCTGGGGAGACATTTCCCTCAGTGTAATGTGAGGGCACAAATGCTCCTGGGGCAAGGACAATGTTCCCCACAATGCACTGGGGGGAATAGAGAGCCCCTGAGGGCTGGGGAAATATTTCCCACAAGGCATTTGGGGGGGGGGGGGACAGACCATCCCCAAGGCGTAGGGAAACATTTCCCGTAATGTGGTGGGGACCAGAGACCCCCTGAGGCTAGGGAATGTTTCCCATAATACACTGGGGGGACAGAGAGCCCCTGGGGAACCATTTCCCATAATGCATTGGGGAAAACACTTCCTATAACGTATTGGGGGAGGGAGGGGACAAAGACCCTTGGAAGCCTCCCGTAATGCACAGGGGAGAAGAGAGATCCCTGCAGGAACGTGGCCCATGGGACAGAGGGAAGGGATAGACCTGGGTTATTTTGCTGAATATCCATCTTGTTTCCAGACCACGAGGTGTAGCTTGGGGAGGAGGGAATCCCTGACTCCCTGCCAGCGGGCAGGGGGCGGGGTGAAGGGCACCGGAACCCCCAGGGGGGATAAATCTGGCTGCCAGCAGGAACCTTGGGGAGTGAAGGCCTCTGAACACAGATATCCATCTCAGCCGGTGCCCCAGGCATATACGCACGGGCCCTGACATCAGCAAGGACAAGGCACATCCAGCAACCCCCCCCACCCCCGTCTCCAGTGCCAGCCCACAGGGCTATTTCCAGGGTTGGGTGGGGGGCATGGGATCAGATTCCTACCCCGAACTCGCTCGGTTCAGCTCGGCTCCCTCCAGCACCAACCCCGGGGGCCTCCCGCTGGGCACATGCCGGGCTGACATCTGTGCTCAGAACCCAGTTCCCCCCAGTCCCTCTAACTCTGCCGTCCTCCTTTAGTGCCTAGCAGGGACGCTGGCTTTGGTCTACCTTTGTACGCCACGTGTGTCCACTGCCCTGCCCCAGCCTCACAGCTCTAGCCTGAGAGGGGCTTTGGAGCCGCTGGTGTCTGTCACGTCTCCTTCCAGCGGGACCGACGTGCCCCCCCCCCCCCCCCCCGCAGGCAATTTGGGCAGGGGCAGGGGTCACGTGCCATTGCAGCCCTGCTGATCCCCCAACCATGTGCCCATGCAATGGGCCAAGTAGCAATTCCTGTGAACCCAGCAGGCCAATCCAAGCTTCTTGCCCAAACTCTCCCCCGACTTCTAGGCAGGAATATTCCTCTCCCTCTCCCTGTGGCTGCAAAGCTCGGTTCGTTCCCGAGGCCTGGGAGGCCTGCCCAGGCTCATGTGTGTGACAGAGCACTGCCGCTCTCGGACGGGCTCCCTTCTCTCCTTTGTGCCCAGCTGTGGCTGGCTCAGCGCGGCCGGTCATGTGTGTGTGTGTGTGTGTGTCAGGGAAGCAAACTTCCATCCAAGTTGTTGGCAAAGTTGAGGAGGAGGGGATGGGGTGCAGGGTCTGGTGAGATCCAGCAAGCGTGGAGGGAGCTGAGAAAGACCTTTTGATCTCAAAGCACTTCACTAGTTAACTGTGACAGAGGGTTCATCAAGGGAGGCTTAGAAGAGTCAGGGTGAGAACCCAGGAGTCCTGCTTCCCTCTGCTCTACCACTAGTCAACCCTCACACCCCCCACACACCCCAGGCAGGGAGAGGCCAAGCAACTGCAACATTGCTCCTCCAGACCCATTTGAATTATCAGCTGAAACCATTAGACAGTGACTCTCTTCCTCTGTGACTCTCCCCCCGACAGACTCTGTGTGTTTGTGCATCCCAGGAAGAGACACGGCCCCTTAATGTGGATAACATTCTGGTTTCCCTGTAGTCAGAAATTGGGTGCACTTCGTTTGGGGCATTGGCGTATTGCTAAACTCATGCGTGCCAAAACCTGGAAAAATCGCGAGATTGACTTAACACTCATGAGATTTTTTTTTAATAGTAAATGTTGGGGTCTCTTATTTGCCTTCTGGATTCGCAGTCTTCTAGGATCCACTTGCTTCCCACTTCCAACCTTCTCTTAACTACCATGGCGGGGGGCGGGGGGTTGGGTTAAACACATGCTTACGGTGGCAAGCTGAGATGTAACTCTATAGCACTCCAGGGTGCCACGCACTAAGTGTCCGGGTGGACCCTGTGACTGCACACTAAAAGTTGCCCAGCGCGCTTTGACCTACTGATGTTTGCTGGGGGTGGGGGGTTAAATAAAAGCTGAGATTCCCCTGCAAACTCTTAAACCCAGCAGCTGGGGGCAGGAGCTAAACACACCAAATATCGTGAAACTTCTGCGTTTCACTATCTGTTCATTCATCTGAGCTTTGAACGCGGCTAGCAGTACCCCACTCTTCCCACTGACATAAAAAAGGAACATAACAAATGGGCGTTGCACACATGAATGTCAAGGAGAACCCACCAGTTACAGTCATTCCTGTGTCAGCATTAGGGAACAAGGTCTGCCTGACATGTCCCGGGGCAGAAGAATCTGCCGAGGGAAAGCAGAACAGTAGTTCTAGGAACCAGTCATTTTGCTGTTCCTAATTTTTCAGAATGACTTGGCCGAGATCATCTCTGAGTGATAACGTGGCTCGGAGCAGAGGTCAAAGCTAGCACCATTTTAGCCCACTCTGATTCACTATGAATTCATTATTATTGTTTATTTGTATTATCGGAGAGCCAAGGAGCTCCCAGCCTGGAAGAAGACCCTACGGTGCTGTCCAAACACCAAGCCAAAAGACAGTCCCTACCCCAAAGAGCTGGCAAGAGACAACAAATGGATACAGACAGAAGGGGGAGTTCAAGGAAACATTGGTCAGACCCATCTGCAAAGGCTTTGTCAGTAAATAAAAGGCTAAGAAGAGGCAGGAAAAATCAGTCCTAAACTTCGTTTCCCAAGGACACTGATCCTCCTCACCGTGCTGCTGGGAGGAGCATCAGCAGAAATCCTCCATTATGTACCTGTTCACAGCGCCTGACCTGGCAAGGACCGAAGGCAAAACATGGGGTGACTCAGTCCCCTAGAAGGAGCAGGGGATATAAAGGCAGACACTGGATTCTCCACTGAACGTAGGTGGGCTCATGTGACCAGGTCTCTCACACCTCATGCGTCAGGGCATAAGGCGGGGTCCAGACAGAACTTCCCTTCTGGCGTGTTGCAGAATTAGGTGCCTTGTGCATGTTTTCCATCTTCCCCTCCAGCACCCAAACCTGGCCGCTGCCGGGGAGCAGAGCTGAGTCCGAGCGGCAAAGCTCAGCTCCAGAGGAGCAGCCTCTGAAAAGCGGGTAGGTTTGGATCCAGTTTAGACCCATCACTAAAGACACTTCCAGCCCTCTCCATGGGGGGTTATGAGACTCAGCGCCGCCGTGCCTGTAGATGGCTTTGCAGCCCTTAGATTGTAGGCCCGGCAGAGGCACCGAGCGGGATTAATTTCTTGAACGGGTGTCAAGTGCTCTATAAACTCAGTTCTGCAGCCAGCCTACAGTAACAAACGGGTTCTGGATTATCACTACAAAAGGGGTTTTTTCTCCTGCTGATAATAGCTTATCCAAATTAAATAGCCTCTTCGAACTGGTATGGAAACTTCCACCTTTTCATGTTTTTTCTGTGTGTATATATACATCTTACTTCTGTGTGTTCCATTCTGTGCATCCGATGAAGTGGGCGATAGCCTACGAAAGCTTATGCTGAAATAAATGTGTGTCTCTAAGGTGCCACAAGTACTCCTAAAGAAACTGAGGAATACTTGTGGCACCTTAGAGACTAACCAGAACTCCTGTTCTTTTTACTAAAATATTAGGTCAACCCAACTACATTGCTCAGGGATGTAAAAAGGCAACACCTCTGAGTGATGTAGTTAAGCCGATCTATGCACCAGGATAGACAATGCTAGGCCGACAGAAGAATTCTTCAGCCAACCTAGCTGTGGCCTCTTGGGGAGGTGGATCACCTAGCGATCAGCGACCCCCTCCCGTCGCCATAGCAGGGGTCTGAACCGCAGCTGGGCCGCTGTAGCGGTTTACGTGCAGACGTAGCCTATAGAAGGCAGGGAATTTGTGATCTTCCTTTATTCCTCATGGTGCCCCGGGGATTAGTCCTTGTTTCTTCAAAGCACCATTCCCATGAGTAGAAAGCAGCAACTCCGGCTCATCTTTGTGCTGCTTGGGGACAGGGGTTAAATAAATATGAACAGGAAAATCTTTAGGGGGTTGTGTCACAGGCATGGCTATCCTGTAGCAACTCCTGCTGACCTCTGTGGCATCGCCTCAGCTCCCTGCTTCAGGTTCCTCCTCCCGGGTGGGCCCCCGCTGCCTTGCCACACAGGCCGGAGGTGGTGCCCTGTGGCCAAGTCACTCGCTAAACCTTAACCCCTCCCAGGGTAACTAAAGGCCAAACAAACAAAAGGTTCTTCCACCCGCTTGGGCCTCTCGTCAGCCTGGCCCCTGTGGGCTCAGACCCGGCCCTCTGGGCTCCCTTCCAGTCCCTCTGCGCTGGGACAGAGCCCCGACTCTCGCCTGCTTCTCTGGAGCCCTTCCAGACCCCGCTTCAGGGCCTGCCACAGCAGCCCCCATACTCCCTACGGTTCCTCCCCAAACGGAGCCCTTTGCCCTTTTAAAGCCCAGGTGTTTACCAGGCTGTCACATGACCCCATTAGTCCCGCCCCTTCAGGCTAGGAGGTAGCTAATTATGGCCCTGGCAGGGCTGGTCCACTTTCCTGACTGCGATTGAAGGGGTGATGGCAGCTCGGGTGGGCACCCCATGCCAGCTAGATTAATGCTAGCATGGGAGCAACAGTGATATGACCTTCAGCTCAGGTACAAAGCTGCCGGGAACCCTGGGTATATCCTGTGTTTCTAGCCCATCCCTGATTCTTCGCTGCTATTTTTAGCTGCACTGGTCGGATTAAAGCTAGCGTGGGTATGGCTACTCAAACTGCAATCACATCTCTGACATCAGTGTAGCGCACCCAAAACTCTTCCCCCTACTTGGACAGATTGCTAAATGGGAGAGTGAAGCGGCTAAGTATTAGGATGTCATCACAGGCCAGGTCCCCAGGGGGTTCACAAACCGGGACTGAGTGTTGATGCAAGCCTGGGGCTATGTCTTCACGACAACAGATGGATGATAGCTACCTTGCTGTGAAATCCTAGAGACAAGGTATACTCCCTGCAGCTAGCTGAGATCAACACTAGGTTGACTGCTTTGGGGGCGGGGACTTGTAGGGATGACCTCAGCTAGCTACATGAAGGAGTCCAGTCCGCAGGCCTTCCTCCTGTTGCGCAGTATCTAAACTCAGTTGACATTCACTGTAAAGTCAATAAAATTCTTGCAGAAAGTACAAAGTGTGTTAGATTCTGATCGGGGTTGAGATGGACAAGGGTGGAATTCCGCTGGCTCGGTTCATCAGAGTTCAGTCGCTGGGAGGGAGCAGGCGCTATAGAGCTCAGCCAAGCAGTGATAGGGAGAAGAAAAGTCATGCAGGGGTTGAGTCCTACAGAAAACTGGCTGGAAAGACCAGTTGGCAGGGATCGGCTTTCAGATATGCTCCCATACCAGTTCCTAATGGACCTGCCTGTCCACATCATGAAACCCAGCCTCACTCTTGGCTCTCACGGGGATTCCCGCTGGTGGCTTAGCAGAAGGTCACGGGCTGATGGGCCGTGGTGAATGAACTCTTACCATATGCCGCCACGTAGGCCCGGCCCATCCGCGGGGACACCCCGTGGAAAGGGAGCCTTGCTGCTGCCCGGGCTGTGGATAAATCAAGGGCGTTAGTTTCCAGGGCTGTGAGGCAGCATCAAAATACAATTTATTTTGAAGATCGAGCCCAACCTTGTTCTGAGCACAGGGGAAATCCACCCCCAACTCACCAGAGGGAGGACCAGTCTGGAACTCATTCTGTTCCCTCTCTGTTGCAGATCGCTGGGTGGTCTGGTAGGAGTGCCCCGGACAACAGCTACCAGGCCTCGGCTGTGCTAGCGTTGAGATAGGTGCAGTAGCGTGGTTTATTTCAATGCTGGCTCATCACACAACCGCAGTCCCGCTGCTGTGTTGATGGCAGCGGTGGGCAGACTCCCTAATTTCCGGAAGCTTCATCAATTAGACTGCAAATCTTCTGAGAGTCCCTGAAATGCTGTGGGAGTTGTGATCCTGGTAAGACTCCCAGAGGGCTTCTACTTTGTGAGGTGCAGAAGGGCAGGAAAATGACCCAAACAAACCAAAGCTCAAACCAGCTCCTTTGAACAAGTGTGGGGGCAGGTTCATATTCGATCAGAACCAGTGCAGCACCTGAGTGGACACAGCCACCTTTCCTGAACACACGATACACGGACATTCGTCTGCACAAAACCTCATCTTTTTCTTGTGATATGAACTGACATACACGCAGGTCAACCATCCTCTGCCCTGAAGACCTCACGCTGTTCAACAGCCGGCACCGCCGTGCAATGTTTTTCCCGGGTTACTGTGAACCTTTAACACACTCAGTCTGCAAGGGCCTGGCCTATACCTAGGTGCTGTGGAATGTGCCCCTGGCTGAGGAATGCGCCAGGACTTGATCCTGATCCCATTCAAGTCAGTGTGAAAATGCCCTTTGATTGGGGGTGGTACCGGATCAGGCCTCGGCAGAAGAGACAAACTGCCCCCCCACACACACCAGGTGTCTGGCTGTGAAGCGAAGGAGAGCAGACATCACCAACAAGCCCTGGCGATGTGAGGTGACGGCTCCCTAGGAGGGTAAATAAGAACTAGTTGAAGAGCCAGGAGACACTTGCTCCCTCAGTGACAAGTATCTATCTCAGGTCCTCCAATGGCCCATCACCGTCTTTCAATGGATTTCTCCTCACAACCCCCTGCGAGGCAAGGCAGGGCTGGTGTCCCATTGCCCAGAAGGGGAACTGAGGCTCGGAGACACTGACTGCCTTGCTCAAGGTCAGACAGGAAGCTTGTGATAAAGCAGGAACTTGAAGCAGGCTCTCCTAAGTCCCAGGCTAGTGCTTTACGCACTGGCTCATCCTTTTGTCCCAAACAGTGCCCCCCTCCCTAAAACCACTCACCTACCCATGCCCAACAGTCCAAACTTGCACCCCACCCCATGGCTACATCTAAGCCCACAGCTTTGCAGAGGCCACCTCCTTTCCTCCCTGGCAAACCCTCCATATTCATCTCCCTGCCATCACCCGCCGCCAGCGTGGCTGGCCCCAGGCCACTTCCTAGCACATTCCAAGGAGTCCACATTCCAGAGTCTAAAACCACTTTTACCGTCTTGATAAACAAAAGGACACTAGGGCCCATCAACTCCACAGAGTGCAGGAGAAAGCCCTGAGCTCCTCTGATGAGAGGACCCAACGCTCACCTCCTCTGATAAGGTGACCCCCAAACTCCTTTCTTTCCTGCCCCGCGTAGAAGAATCAGACGGTTTCTTGTTTATCTTCATTTCCTTTCTCTCCCCCTTTGTCTGGAAGGTCGCTGGGGCAGTGACGGTCTCTCAGGCCTGGTCTGCCTACAAACTACCACCAATTTCAGACCGTGTCTCCCTGCAGCATTCGACCGGTTTTAGCTTAAGATGGGATTTGAAACCACTTTTATGACATCAGGGCAAAAGGCTACATAGACACCTGTATTTTGGTTTAAACCAGGCTTATGCTGATTTAGTTTACCCTTGGTCTACACTACCAAGTTTTGCCAACTTAGCTAGGTTGGCTACAAGTGTGGGGGGAAATCAAGACCTGTGTAGACATAACAGTGCTAAAAGTGCTTTGGGAGCGTAGCTACTGTTGTTCAGGGAGGTGGTGTGACTATGCCAGCAGAACTACTTTTGTGGGCGTGTACTGCATTTCCACTAGGGGGCCTTGCCACAATAGTTGTGGTTGCGTCACAACCAGGTGCGTGTCCGTGAGATCCCTCAGCCTGGCTCTTCCATGCTTATTTTAATCCAGGGGAGGAAGTTCTATGGGTTCCACTACCTCAACAGAAAGGCAACGGAGTGAGAGAACAGGGGTGCCCCCCGTCGGAAACTGATACATGGCCCCCCCTTGTGCTTACTGATACTGCAAGGCATTCCAGGGAGGGAAGGTGGTAATTACCCAGCTAAAAATCTAACCAGGACACTGCATGTACCACCATGAGCGCACATGGTCATCAGCTTTGTCTCAATTGCCAGTCTTAGGTCTTTGCCCTGAATTACCTGCTGGAGTGGTCAGGGCTTAGTTACGTGGATGTGCTTTTTGTGCGCAAAGATCCTTGCAGGTTGTTTGGGCCCTAGCGGTTGGAGCAGAAATGAGGGCTCATTGCTGGGCATACTAGAGTGATAGCAGTCTCTTCCTTGAGGTGTTTACAGTTGAAACAGACAAAAGGCTGGAACACAGAAAACGTCATTCACAGATAGGAACTGACGGGTAGAGGGGCAGATCTTCAAAAAGATATTTAGGCTCCTAAGGCCCTTTAATTTCAGCAGAATTAGGAATCGTTGAGGATCTGGGCCAGAGAGTCTAGCGGCCCAATTTTCCGAGGTGTTGAAGTGTCTAAAGAGGCACCTAGTGGTGTTTCAAAAGTGCCTAAAGCGCGGATGAGATGCCCGACTGCCATTAACAGATGGGCACCAGGGACCTAATTCTCTTTGGAAATCGGCCCAGCATGACACAGAGTGTCTGTGGCAGAGCCAGGAACCCAACGCAGCTCTCCTGGATCCCAGTGTCTTCCGCGCCAGCCCAGCCCGTCTTGTCTTGCCTGTGGCCCATGGAAGTTGTGCTACCTGGCCAAACCTAGACGTCCGAGATCCTCTAGCAATGGTGCATCGGGTTGGTGCCCTGCTTAATCCTCCCTCTCTGTTCTTTTGTCAGCAAACCCTTGGTGTACTCCGTGCAGCTGGGCACACAAGCAGGCGGTGGGACCAGCTCCCCAGAGGGGCAGCGCTTGGTGACCCAGATCATCCATCACCCTGACTATGCTCGGTCCCCCAGCACCCACGATACTGTCTTGATCCAGCTGGCAAAATCGGTGCTGTTCACCTCTGCCATTCAACCCATCGGTCTTCCTGAACCCCTTCACTTGTGCCATGCTGGAGAGCAGGGTCCAAAACTAGTAGTTGTAAGGGAGGATCCTCTTGATATTACGGCTTTGAAGGAGTGTGGGGACAGGTTTCAGGCTGGGTGGGATGAACGAGGAAAATCCTATTTGGGGTTCACTCCTCCAGCGGGGGAAAGGGGGAAGAGAGTGCATGGGGAGTGGTGAGGGAGGGGGGGGACCCTGCTGTGGTTACTTCTATTACTTGGGAAGCACTAAATGCCGGGAGGAGCTAGATACTAGAGACAAGGGCCATGCAAGTACCTGAACAGGTGGCCTGCGGAGTTCAGGACACTGGCGCTACAATTAATCACCTGCCTCCAGGACCCCACAATTGCAATCCCGATCTCCCTGGAACCTCTGTACTGTAAATGTTAGCACCGACCCCATGCACAGTGCTATCAGGGGAGAACTTGGGCTGGGTTTCCAGTTCCACTCCCCCCTCCAAAGAACCAGGAGTGTTGCAGACACGGCACGCTCAGGTCCTAGGGGAGGGAGCAAGACACTAAGGTCAGCTGTCCTCAGCCAGCAAAAGTCACTCTGAAAAAGGGAGCTCGGAAAGTTGCGTGCACCACAGAGCTGTTCAAAGCGGCATTTGCTGTCCAGGCCTGTGTGCGGGAAGGCATCCTCTTTGGAAGAGTGGAAAATCCACCAGGAATGCCTCGGCGGGACAAAACTCACTTTCGAGAGAGCAGACATGGAGGTGATTACCCTGCCGCAGTCCAAACTTACGCAGAGATAGGGACAAGCACTGAGCTTCCACAGATCTCAGGAATAGAGGATTTTTTAGTCATTGCAGTCCTTTTATTCATTCTCTGGCTCCCCTCTGAGGGAAAACCGTGTAGTGCAGCAGCCAGCCAGCAATGCTGCGGTGAGGGGGAAAAAATACATTGCGGCATATGGTTTTTTTTACCTTCTTCTCCTTAGGTCTGCAGTGCAGTAGATTCTTCCCTCCTCCCTTTATCCTTACGCTCTTCCCTTCAAGTCCCTGTCCCACTCCCCCCTTTGCAGTGAGGAACTTGGAAAGACGTGCTGAACGCAGTCCTGGTGAATTTCAATGTCATGAATTTCCCTTTAGAGCGACGTTGGAAGAAAGGCCAGAACCATAAAGGTAGGTTGGCTCCTTACTTCCATACGTCTGAGGATCAAAGTCCCCCGTTGAGCAAAGTTACTGTAGGTGCCCGCCGTGGAGACTACATGATTGGGGAAGGCAGCCCGTGTGGCAGAAAAATGCCACCACATAATTCACTCCACTGTCCCCCCAATCTCAGCTCAGATTCCAAGGCCAGAAAGGACCATTGTGATCATCTTATCTGTCCTCCTATGTAACACAGGGGACAGAACTTCCCCATGGATGCACGTGGAAACAAACTCGTTGAAGCACACAGCCTGCAATGCCAGAATCAACTCTTTCCAAGGCATAACTATAAAAACAGATCTCTCTTTTCCCCATCTCCAATTAAACATCGCTGTGAAATTAAACCGGTGTTCGTTATAGAGCAGGCAGGTCACTGGAAACCCAGCATATGGGTCCGGGCTATACTGCAACTGTGTCATAGAATCATAGAATCTCAGAGTTGGAAGGGACCTCAGGAGATCATCTAGTCCAACCCCCTGCTCAAAGCAGGACCAATCCCATTTTTGCCCGATATTCCTAAATGGCCCCCTCAAAGATTGAACTCACAACCCTGGGGTTTAGCAGGGCAATGCTCAAACCACTGAGCTATCCTCCCCCCCCATAAGCTATCTAAAACCCAACTAGTCCAGTGTTTTGACCGTTAGCACCCATCTACATTACAGCATAATTGAGTTAAGGGACAAGTATGTTGTAATCAAGACCCTAGCTGTAGTATAAAGAGAGGAGGCTGTAGCCACCATGTGTAGTGAGGAATCCACGTGAGAACGAGGGACAGGTGATCGTCACAGCCTTCAGCCAAGATCAAAAATGTCTCAAAATTTAAAAGGAATATAAATAACAGAAAACCTGAGCATTGGAAAAAATGTCCGTAAGCAGTCTGCAGGGGAGAGAAAACTCAGGGGCTGTGGTCGACTGTCCGATTTGACCCCGGTCATCCCGAGCACCCTCAGTTAAAATCAGATGGATCCTTTTGAAGCAGTCTCCTTTCTCAGCACTCCACTGCAAGCTGTTCCCACGAGGGCCTGCGAGGGGAGGAGGCTGATCAGTGTATTTGGACTCCAGTAAGCTCAGCTGGCACTTTGGCTGCAGGGGAACCTGATGCGTACTGAAACTTGGCCTCCAAGTTCTCCATGCCTGCGGGTATCCGAGAATCAGGCAGACACGCACCTTTTGGGGGACAGGGATCAGCTGGTTGGCAGCAGCGTCCGGGTGAGGCACCCAAGTGGCTCTGTACAAAAAATTTCCCAAAGGCCGGGTTGGTTTGGTAAGGGAGGGAGCCGTGGATGTGCCCGGGTGTGCAGCCGTGCCAGGATCCCAGGCTCTGGGCACTGGGGTGCTGCAGCTGAACCTCAGGGAGGGCTGGAGGTGAAGAGCAGTAGTAGCTCTGGGTGGGGTATGAGCCTGGCACTGGATTAATCCTGAAGAGAAAAGGGGAAAGAAAAATGACAGCGTGTGCACATCTGGCATGTCCAAATACCTACAAGCACCAGTCGGGCAGACTTCCCTCCGACTCCACGACTCGGAACGGTCATTGCAGTCAGTCCGGCCCCAGGCAGAAGTCAGCTGCCACGTCTTAGCAGTTAAATAAAGGTAGGCTGGTCAGCCACCCACTGGAGACATTTCCATACCCCTCAATGGAGAACACACACAAACACTCGTGAAAGAAACATGCCCGGAACCCCGTGCAAGGAAAGAATTCTGTGCGCATCTCCTGTCTCTCCATTTAAGGTGCGTGTCCTGTAATTGCTCACCAGCTGAGTGCTATTTACCAACACGGAATGAAGGCTTTAGGAGAAGAGAAGAATAGGCAGTGCTGAGCCATGGGGACACTATTACTACACCGGACCCTCGCTATAGCCCAGGGTTCGGGATCCAGGCGCAGACCCCTGTTAACGCGGGGGATGCGTTGCCATGGGTCCCAATTTAAATAATTAAATTTGGGATCCATCGCCGTGACATACCTGAACCCGCGCTATAGCGAGGGTCCGGCGTATAATGAAGAATTCAGGAGTGAGGGGGATCCAGAAACAGCAGCTGCTAACAGGAGGTGTGACTCAGCAGGATGACTCAGACCAGGAGATGCTCTGCCCAACAGACTCCACCTCCAGGGTGAGTACTGGTCAACCAGGGAGAATGGGGAGTCACAAAGACCACAACTGCCAAATACCCAGAAGGATTGCGACCAGGCACTAGACGTTCCAACCTGCTGGAGATCAAAGCCCACGACTGAACTTTTAGCATATGGCAGGTGCACAGACTGCAGATCTACACTGTAGCTTGCCACCTATCAACTCTCGATGTACACAAACCCTTTGTCTCCCCACCAAGCATTGTTAGGGCATGTTCCAGTTTAGCTTAGGAGATTTAGTGACACTGCTCGAGGTATTATCGTTTTTATACCTCAGATTTCACCCTTTGGTCATAAGAGAACAGCTGTAATCATGGGGAAATACTTGTGTTAGACAACTCATTACAGTTCTTCAGCTACATAGAAGTTTAACCTTATTAAAAAAAAATCCTCCTCCGTCCATTGAGATTGGAATGGTGGTAGTGAAGGTGCTTTAGAATGGGATAAAATTCCAGCTGATTTCTAAATGTATCAGAAGGCAAGCAAGCACTCACAGCTACAGGACATAACTTGGAAAGCCCTGAACTCTATTTCTGTAGACAAATCTTCCCTCTACACTGGAAATATGCTCTGTAATGAAGGCAATGACAACTTAATAATGGATATTGTGGTCTTATATCAAGCCTTTCATCAGATGACTCTCAAAGTGCTGTATAAGTCCAGTATCCCAACATTTCTGTGAGGCTAGGTGATTTGCCAAAGATCACCAGTGAAGTAGCACAGCCAGGAACAAAAGCCATACATCCTGGTTCCATGTAAAGTTTTAATCATAGATCCCAGTCCCTCCTCTAACAGGGGAGACAATACTGTGGAAATTATGCTTATAGCTTTGCAAGGTCATTTCACACCAGCACTTGTCAGAGCACACTCCCTACACACCCCAGCCGCGGCCTCCCTTTGGGGCTTATAAGGAGTGTTATTAGAGTTCATATACTTACTTCCTACTCTGGGAGGCGCTTCTCTCTGCTAAAGACCCTGGAATATACTTCAGCCCTGGTATTCTCTTCAGCAGGCTGAAAGGGAACTTCTGATCCAGCTTAGATACCACCGACTCTGGGAGATCCAAACAGAAGCAGTAGCCAAGACCATCTGAGTTTAGCAGCATGTTAAGACCGTGGAAGGTTCCGAATGAAGGGGCAGAACAGAATTAACTTTTTACATGCAACCGCTCTAAATACATCATCTTTTTACCACCAAAATCTAGGTTTCTCTTTATAGAATGCACAAGGCAGAATGGCTGGAAAAAAATTCTTCTGCGCCCTGGAGTTTTCAGACCCAGTGAGGGCCATGAGTCTCCAGAACGCATTCCTTATGTACACAAAAGCCTCACTGACTGCAATGGAAGTGAGGGGTGTAAAATAAATGCAGAATAAGGCCCCTCTGAGCAACAATAAATCTAAGAGTCACTAAGCAGCCTACAGAAAGCCATGAACCAGCACAAAAACAAGTCAGCGAACCTAAGCAATCAGAATTTAACATTTTTTTCCTACTCCTTCCCCATCACAAGTCAGGCTGCCACATGCTCTTTTCACCGGTTAAACAAATCTTCCCACTTGGAAAGGATACAGACTTTCCCAACTACGAGGCCACACACATTACTCAGGAGAGAGGAGTGGGGAATAAACCATGCCACGCAGAGCATTAACCAGGGCACCAGCACCATAGGAACGTTAACCCCAAAGAGCGGTGCCCTTCTCATGCGTGAACGTGTGGTGGACACTGCCAACATGGCAAATGCAACTGGCGTAAATCCTTTGGCATCTTCCACCTCTGACACCCCGGAGACGACAGCCTCAAATAAGAGATACAACAGGGCCGAAGAAACGGCAAAGGCGAAGGTGACGAAGCAATGCTTCACCGTGCCCACGTTCTTCTCAAAGCCGCCGGCAAAGTACCAGATGATAACGCCGCTGCATATCAGGGATATCAGATCTTCATAGACAAAGATATAGGTCACCAGTCTGTGAACTGAACAGAGAGTCCTTTTAGAGAGGTACGGACAGCAGAGAGTTTGCTTTAGGTCATTTACTAGGTTAAGTTTGATTTGAAGAAGGGAAAATAAAATAGGAAACCACCAGACTTTTATTATTTCTACAGCTGGCGAGGAGGGAGGGGGTCCCCAGGAAGTGGAAGGAGGGCTCCAGCGATAGGACCTGGGTGCTGGTACACCGGAGGAGGGATCTCCTGGGGGATGAGGCCTACGGTGGGGGGGTCGCAGTGGGCGAGGCGGTGAGCGGGGTGCCCGGGGGAGGGGACACGAGAGGCGGGGTGCCCTGGGGAGGGGTGGCCTATGGGGGGGGGGATCAGCTCCCGGGCGGGCCCCTGGAGGCGGGAGGTCTCCTCGCCTCACCTTCCCCCGCGCGCACCGGCCCGGGCCGCAGCGAGCAAGCGGAGGAGGGGGGCGGCCCGGTGGCCCCCGCCCCGTGCAGCAGGCCGGGCCCGGACACCAGCAGGGACAGCAGCCCGGTGAGGAAGGCGGCGGTGGGGACGCATGGCCAGGCCCCGGCCCAGCGGCTCTTTCCCGGCGCGGCCGCCATCCTCCCCTTCAGCCCGGGGCCAGCTTCCTTCCGCCGCCCGCCTTCTTCCGGGTTCAGGCCGCTTCCGCTTCCGGGTGAGGCGGCAGGGGCGTGCGGTTACCATGGTAACGGGGCACCTCCTGCAATGCTCGCCGCGTGCTCTAGGCCCCGCCCCCCCTGCAGTGTGGTGGGCGGGGCACTGTGACCTTGGCTCGATCAGCTCAGGACCCTGACCCCCCCCAGTGGGGCGCAGGGCACATGGCACAGGCCTGGGGTGCAATGATTGTCTGACCCCCCCCCCCCCCGACTGCGCCAGGCCCCAGGCGCTCCCGAGGTTCTCCCCACGCTAGAGGGGGGTCCTGGTCCCTGTCCCGCTCTGAGCCGTCGGGGGCCGGGCTTCCCAGTGTCCCCCCCCCAGTCACCTGGGGGTTCGGGCTGAAAGCAGAGCCTCTCGCGCGACCCTGTAGGTCCCGTCTTTGCCCCGAACACAAGGCAGGGAGTCAGTGCAGAGGGGAGCCTGCGGATTGCTTTTATTTGACAAGAGCAAAAGCACATTTCCAGGTCTTAAGCAACCCAAGAGTTTACATTAACAACAGATGTGTAGAAATAGCACGTCCCTCCCTCACCAACTTCCCCTTCACATCCGTCTTCTTCCTCACCAATCCCCGCTTGTGCCCGTTCCCCCTCATGTCTAGCCTCTTCCTCACCAATCCCCCACCCCTAACTCTGTACCTTCCTATCTACTGCGTGTGCCCCCCTACATAACTGTAGAGTCTGAACACCACACAGTCTTTCAGATATTCATCCTCACCACACCCCTGTGAGACAGGCTGGTGCTATTATCCCTATTGTACAGATGAGGAACTCGGGCACAAAGAGACGAAGGGCTAGAATTGTAAAGATCTTTATCCACCTAAAGAAATAAAAAGGACTGGCTAAGAGAGGGAAGTGGGGGATTATGGTGGGGGAGGAGAATGTTGAGGATGGGAACTGAGAAGGTTATAGGGTCTGATCCCAAACCCAGCAAAGTCAATGGCTTTTTCATAGGGAAGTGAAGGGATCTTGAAAATCATCACTCCCATTGGGCCTTATAGCCTAGGCGCTTTTGAGAATCGCACCGGGGCCTATCTGCATCGATAGGCACCAACGTACCTTTACAAATCTGGCCCTAAATGACTTTCCCAGAGTCACACAGGAAGTCTATGGCAGAGCGGGAATTGTCACTGGGTCTCCCAGGCTAACATTCTAACCACCGGTCCAGCCTCCATGTCTTCCTTACTAATTCCCATTCACGATCCCTCTGCTTTCCTCTCTCACTATGGGGCTGATCTAAAGTCCATTGACTTCACTGAGTTTGGGATCAGACCCTATAACCATCTCGCTTCCCATTCTCAATAATCCCCTTCTCCCCCACTCTAATCCCCCAATTCCCCTCTTTCAGCCACTCCCCTTCATTTCCATAATGTTGGTGCAATGCTTTGGAAATGTAAAGGGCTATACAACTGCTAAGCATCATTATTATTCCTTCCTCCATCTCTCTGCTGCTCTCCCACCACCAGGCCCATAAGTTGCTCACAAAATAATATGGTTTGGCTACATTATAAATGCTGCGATTTGCAGCACAAGATACAGGAGCACCCCGAAGCATTAGGAATCAGCCTCTTCCCCCACTTCCTGATGCCTACCAGTTCAGCGTCCCTGCAAAATGCACTGGGCGATCGTTTTGATCACAAGAGATGACTATATATTTCCAGGCACTCTTTTCCGCCATGTACTCACAGTCATTGGGGTATTGCCCAGAGAGTCTGCAATTAGTGACCCTGAATTTACTGATACTTTTTTTATACTCTTGGCCTTTTATGATGTGCACTTTCCCCTTGGTGCATGTGGTGTCGACAACCTCCTCACGAGCATGAATGAACGTGTTGAGTTTTTTACAGCCATCTCTAGTCATTGCGATCCGTTTGTTTCTCATTTCACTGTTACATCTGTTGTGGTCTATGGTGTCCAGTAGGGTTAGATGTTTCCGTCTGAAGGCCAAGGGGTTCTGAGCGCGGGAGACGCTGATGACAGACGTAGCAATGAATAACAGACATATCAGAGACATTCCCTTCAAAGCCATGTTCCTTAGCGGGACCTACATTAAAAACAAAGACACAAAGGGATGGAGACTCAAGGAAGGACTTCATAGATTTATACATTTTAAGGGCAGACGACGCTCTCTTTCATCAAGTCTGACTCCTGCATTGCAGAGGCCATAACATTTCACCCAGTGGAGTTTTGCATCAAGCATTAAACATTGTGGTTAAACTAAGAGCTCATCTTTTGGACAGCCGATCTTGATGTGAAGATCTTACATGACACACAATCTACCACATCCTTTGATAACTTGCCCCAAAGTTAACAAACTTTGCTCCGCTAAAAATGTCCATCTTTTACTTCCCATTAGCCTTAAAATGTCTCACTTCTGCTACACCAGAACAACTCCACCGGCAACAGTAAGGGCAGTAGACAAGGCCTTGGGAGTCACAGGCAATGTTACTACGGTGTTAGCTAGTATTGCTGTCGGCAAAGATAGATAATAGTGTGGCAAAATCGCCAGCACCTTGTTCACACTCAGGCTCCCCTCCATATTGCTACCACTGTTATCTGAAATAGTAGGGAATTCTCTGGATAAAAAGCCTAGCTGTGGAATATTACTTGCAGAGTACCTGTGCTTGGTGATGTACAAACACAGGAAACAGTTTGTGCTCTAAGTGGCTTACAGTTTAAGACTGACACTGCTAATACAGTATTGCTGGCCCTGTCAGTGCCTAAATAGACAGACATAATACAGAGCAAAAACAGCGATGGAGGTTGGGGATTCCTCATGAGGAATAGTATCTGAGATATTTTTAATGTTTATGTCTTTCCAAGCAGCTCAGCTTTCCACACTGCCAGAACCATACATAACTAGAAAGTCTCGGGGGAGGGCGGGTTATCCATAACTCTATTGTTTTTATGTCCACATGGGTTTTTTTCTCCTGTATGACAACTTTGTTTTGCAACTGCAAATGTTTGTATAATAAACGTGCATTTCAAGGCTCTCTGCCTGATGTCCAAAGGGGTACACTTCAGATTGCTTCCTGCGGGTGTATTCCATCATCATCGCAAATCTCAAAGGGACGTGGCTGCCTGGTAAATCGAGCACCACCCAGATTGATCGCTGGCGAGGTGCTCAAGGTGGTCTGATCTGCATATTCAGTTTATGTCCCTCGCTGGCAATCTTCTTGCACCACCAGGACTGGGCTAAGTGCTAATTGCAGAACTGCCTGTGTCCCAAGCAGGGAAGCATTTATTAGTAGGGCTTCTGATTTTCAGAATTAACCGATAAACATCCCAATGCTAGATATATTGTATAGGACAGTGATGGCAAACCTTTTTGAGCCCGAGTGCCCAAACTGCAAACCAAAACGACTTGTTTTTTTCAAAGTGCCAACACTGCAATTAAACCTAAATAACGAGGTTTTAGTTTAGAAAAAACAATTCATACAGTTTTTCAAACTAATTAACAGCTTTTGTTTAAAAAGAAAAACACAGTAACAGAGCTTTCCATTAAACATTTTTTTTTATTGAAAAAAACAAAAAAACAAAACAAAAAAAAACAACTGTACACCCCCCCCAACTGACCCACTCAGCCCGGTCTCTCCCCCCAAAACCTCCTTCCCTCCCCCCACCCCCCAAATGACCCACCCAGCCCAGTCTCTCCCCCGAAAACCTCCTTCCCTCCCACCCACCCCCCAAATGACCCACCCAGCCCAGTCTCTCCCCCCAAAACCTCCTTCCCTCCCACCCACCCCCCAAATGACCCACCCAGCCCGGTCTCTCCCCCCCAAACCTCCTTCCTTCCCACCCACCCCCCAACTGACCCACCCAGCCCGGTCTCTCCCCCCCAAACCTCCTTTCCTCCAACCCCCCAACTGACCCACCCAGCCCGGTCTCTCCCCCCCAAACCTCCTTTCCTCCAACCCCCCAACTGACCCACCCAGCCCGGTCTCTCCCCCCAAAACCTCCTTTCCTCCAACCCCCCCCCAACTGACCCACCCAGCCCGGTCTCTCCCCCACACCGCTTACCCCCGCTCCCAGCCCAGCCTTCCCCCAACACCCCCTTGCACACCGCTTACCCCCCCCCCCCCCGGCGCTTACTTGTTCGCTGGGTCACGCTGCTGTGACCCGACTCCAGCGAGGGAAGGAGAGGAGCGACGCCCCCCAGCCTCGCGGTCACAGCAGCGCCGCGACACACCGCCTCCCCCGCCCCCCAGCCTCGCGGACAGAGAGCGCCGCGCCGCGCCGCGCCACACCGCCTCCCCCGCCCCCCAGCCTCGCGGACAGAGAGCGCCGCGTCACACCGCCTCCCCCGCCCCCCAGCCTCGCAGACAGAGAGCGCCGCGCCACACCGCCTCCCCCGCCCCCCAGCCTCGCGGACAGAGAGCGCTGCGCGAGCCAGATGACAGGCTCAAAAGAGCCACATCTGGCTCGCGAGCGGCGTGCCCACAGAGACGGCTCGGCGTGCCGGCAGTGGCACGCGTGCCACGGGTTCGCCATCACTGGTATAGGAAATCGTTGTTTATCCAGTAAACACCAGAACTGGTAACTCAGTTTGTTCCGACTTCACTCCTTTCCCCATGCAGTTTGTTTATACAGGTGATGTCTCTTTGCCCTGGCTTGTATCTAATGGCTTGTCTACACAGAGCAGTAATGTGGACTAAGAGGTGTGATTTCTAAATGTTGTGCATTGGTACATTTAGACCCTGCTGGTGCATACTAAAGATTCCCTAGTGTACTTTAACTTTGTACTATTTGAAACAGTACTATGCATATATACAAAGAGAAAGCCCTTAACACCCTGCTCCCCATATTTTGACATCTCCAATCAGCTCACAAACTGCTAAAAATAACTCCTGAAAAATTAAATTAATAAACCCCAAAAATCCACAAGTCCCATCTATAACATGCCACCAACTTCAGGAAGCCGACATAAGGAGCGTAACCTACATTCAGGGTATGTGGCCAGAGAATTTTATAGAATCCAGATCTCTTTGCGTTTGATCAGCACTGATTAGACATATTATAAAGGTCTGCAAAACTGGATTAGCAGCATCAGCTTGTTATTTCTTTGCACTACATCGTGGTCCGGAACTGAAGTTTACAAGGCTTGCTAGTTTCATGCCATTAGCTTTGGTAAATGGTGGTACAATTAATGACAGGATGACTGTTGCAAAGCTGTATTTTGTAGGAACACAAAAATGGATATAAATGGTAATTCATAATCATTAGGTATTAATTGACTTGCAGCTAAATGCATTGAGTGACTACATTCCCATGGAACATGGAAACATCCATAGAGGCCTACTTTGTCCCTTCCAAGAAATGTTTAAAGCAAACCTCTCCAAAATAGAAACCAAGTGTTTAATGATTTCTCAGACGAGCAGTTTAGGGGAGTCTCCATCAGATTTTTTCAAGGTGTCAAATTAAAAATCTCTTCAAAAATGCAAAGATACATTTATCTTATTGATGATTAGGAGCTTTCATGAATAATATCATATGTGTAATGTAGCATCTTTCACCCAAAAGAATCCCAAAGCACTTTACAGTATATTCAGGGGAACCGCTGAATTCAAAACTAAAATGCGGCCACCTCCAGCCTGAAGCATGGTAGCTACTTAACGGAGCACAGCAACTCTACAAGGTACACTGGTTAAAAGACAGGGAACAAAGGGTAGGGATAAATGGAACTTTTTCAGAATGGAGAGGGGTAACTAGTGGTGTTCCCCAAGGGTCAGCCTGGGACCGATCCTATTCAACATATTTATAAATGATTTGGAGGAAGGGGTAAACAGTGATGTGGCAAAGTTTGCAGATGATACTAAACTGCTCAAAGTAGTAAGGACCAAAGCAGACTGTGAAGAACTTCAAAAAGATCTCACTAAACTAAGTGATTGGGCAACAAAATGGCAAATGAAATTTAATGTGGATAAATGTAAAGTAATGCATATTGGAAAAAATAACCCCAACTATACATACAATATGATGGGGGCTAATTTAGCTACAACCAATCAGGAAAAAGACCTGGGAGTCATTGTGGCTAGTTCTCTGAAGGCATCCACGCAGTGTGCAGCGGCAGTCAAAAAAGCAAACAGGATGTTAGGAATCATTAAAAAAGGGATAGAGAATAAGTCGGAGAATATCTTATTGCCCTTATACAAATCCATGGTGCGCCCACATCTTGAATACTGCGTACAAATGTGGTCTCCTCATCTCAAAAAGGATATACTGGCACTAGAAAAGGTTCAGAGAAGGGCAACTAAAATGATTAGGGGTTTGGAACGGGTCCCATATGAAGAGAGATTAAAGAGGCTAGGACTTTTTAGCTTGGAAAAGAGGAGACTAAGGGGGGATATGATAGAGGTATATAAAATTATGAGTGGTGTGGAGGAAGTAAATAAGGAAAAATTATTTACTTGTTCCCAAAATAGAAGAACTAGGGGCCACTCAATAAAATTGGCGTGCAGCAGGTTTAAAACAAATAAAAGGAAGTTCTTCTTCACACAGCGCACAGTCAACCTGTGGAATTCCTTACCTGAGGAGGCTGTGAAGGCTAGGACTATAACAGGGTTTAAAAGAGAGCTGGATAAATTCATGGAGGCTAAGTCCATAAATGGCTATTAGCCGGGATGGGTAATGAATGGTGTCCCTAGCCTCTGTCTGTCAGAGGGGGGTGATGGATGGCAGGAGAGAGATTGCTCGATCATACCTTTTAGGTTCACTCACTCCGGGGCACCTGGCATTGGCCACTGTCGGTAGACAGGATGCTGGGCTAGATGGACCTTTGGTCTGACCCAGTATGGCCGTTCTTATGTTCTTATGTTACACAAGTCAAACTGCAGGGAGCAATTTAGGCCTCCATCCTGCAAAGGCTCAGGCCTCTGTTTAGCTATGTGTCCCATCAACATCAATGAGATTATTCACAGCACGCAAAGTTAAGCATATGCATTCATCTTTGGAGCCTTAGGCTGGCAGTTTGGGATTATTGGAGCTGGAATTTGGCCCTGGACACCCCTGTTCTTGTGGCAAGTGAAACAGGATCTATGATACGAGCACATATACAGGACCTCTGTGTTGTATGAAAGTTAAAAGGATAATTGCTCTCATATGTAAATGGGATAAAATAGGCTGTTTTATGGCTGATGGCAGACAAAGAAGCAATGGTCTCAAGTTGCAGTCGGGGAGGTCTAGGTTGGATATTACCGGTAAGAAACGCTATTTCACTAGGAGGGTGGTGAAGCACTGGAATGGGTTACCTACGGAGGTGGTGGAATTTCCATCCTTAGAGGTTTTTAAGGTCAGGCTTGACAAAGCCCTGGCTGGGATGATTTAGTGGGGGCTGGTCCTGCTTTGAGCAGGGGGTTGGACTAGATACCTCCTGAGGTCCCTTTCAACCGTAAAATTCTATGATTTAGCTGGAAGACATACACTATATATAGCGTCTCAGGATGCCATGTTTAGCAGGAAAGGGAAAAATGGTTTGAATTACCGGTATTTTAGACTTTTAGAGCTTGGGGGGAGATGAGGGGAGCAAGGGGAACAGATTTTCAGAAGTTTCAAATTACTTTTTTCTTCTTCTTCAAAACTAGCCAGAGAGCATCAATGAGTCCGTTCTATTGGCGAGAAGCATCTGGGATTGTTTAAAAGGCAAAAACATGGATCCGATTGTGTGCCTGTCCCGGTAAGAATGCAGGATTCTCTTACTGGTGCAGGGATTCTGAGTGGTGCTGGGGAGAGCTGTCTGAGAACTCCATAAGCCGCTGATTTTGATCTCTATCATCCTGCTGCTGGCGGCTAAGTGTTGTTTCAATCCTGTCCTTACTTAGGTGCCTAAATGGGAGTTGAGCAGTTTGGAAAATCTGTCCCAATCTGAAGAGCAGGTCACATGGAGAACTCCCAATGGACATGGACAATTCTTTCTGCAGAGTGCTTAGATCCCAGCTTTACATTGTAGGCCTGGGAGCCCCGAAGAAAATACACTTCACTGAGGGGAGAGGAAGCTGTCCAGGCAGTGAGACAACACAACCCTCACTTTAATTAAACATTCTAGTCCCTGCTTGTTCTGCAGAAATGCTTTCACTTCCTTCTTATGGGCTGTGGCCTAGGATCTGCCTCCTGCAATTATATCCCGAAGGAAAGGAACAACCCAAGTTGTTTACCAGTTTCCTCAATCAGATCTGGTGCAATCAGAAAACTAACAGACAGAAACTCAAGTTACTTACAGTTATGTTGTTCTTCTCCAGCTGCTGATGGTGATCTGATATAATGAACACCTTAGGGCTTAAAAGAAAATTGTACAAATGGCTTATTTCTCCTCCAACTCATTATTTTTTAACTTGCTTTTATTTTGCTCTAGTCTTATATAGTCTTAAACTTAATTTTTGAAGTATTTTGAAGAGATCTAATCCTTAGCTTGATATACTCATAGTGATTTAAAAGAAAATCAGAAACCCTTATTGCCAGTGAAGTGGGGTTTGCACTCTGAATCAATATTGTCCTAACCTGTAATTTATTAAAACCCCTCGGGTACAGATTAAACTTCTTGGCTCACTTTTTCTTTTCAAGTTCTCTTACCAGCTTTGAAGTGGGACTTGAAATGGATTGGCAGGCTTTTGTCTGGAGCCTCACTCAAGCTTCTACAGTCTCTGCTGAAATGCTGTTTTGTAACTTCTGTGAGCAAAGTGAGTCAGTTTGTTGGCACAGATATTCCTGCGCCCTCCGCTACAGAAGTATATTAAAAGGACTATATTTTCTCTTTCTCCAGCAGTGGAAGAACGCTACTCTTCCAAAGCTTTTCTGAATCAGATCCTCAGTCTTTTTTATAGTTCACTCATATCAACAGGGTCTGAATTTAAAGTGCACTTTGGCAGGGAATATAAAGTTAAATCTACTGTTAGAGGGATTTCCCTCAACCCTCTCATTTCCCTGGTTCTCGTCATGCAGACAGCCAGCAGCAAAAGACCAGAAGTCTGAAATGCAGACAATGTGATGTTTATTGGGGCTAGCAAGCATATTCCGAAGCCCTTCATCCCACTCAGGCATATCTCTACATACAGATAGAGTCTGTTCCCTAGTGTCCTGTTCCCAGCTCTGATGCCACAGAGCTTTCCCTGTGTCCCTGTTCCCCATTCCCCCCCCCCTTAGCAAACATGATTTCAATTTCCCTTCCCCCCGCTTCCTGTTTGACCCCAGTTTATATAGTAATATTCCCAGCTATACCTTCCTTAACCAATTGTTTTACTGAAATCTATCTAACCAACCTTAACATACTGTAACATCATTCTCTAACCAATTATATCCCACTTCCCTAATGAACTTACACCTGGCAAAATTAATTATTCAGCAGACAGAAACAACTAGAGAACCAGACAGATCAACAATAGAAAAGTGACAGGTTTAATAATAGCAGCTGTGTTAGTCTGTATCCGTAAAGAAAACAAGGAATACTTGTGGCACCTTAGAGACTAATCAGTTTATTCCAGCATAAGCTTTCGTGGGCTATAACCCACTTCATCGGATGCATAGAATAGAACACACAGAAGTACGATGCATTTATATACACAGAAAGCAGAAAAAGTTGGAAATTACCATATCAATTCTAAGAGGCTATTTAATTTGGATAAGTCATTATCAGTAGGAGGGAAAAAAAACCTTTTGTAGTGAAAAGCAAATGGATCTGTGTCTGAAGAAAAGTAGGTGCCATAAAGATAAAACAATACAGAAATGATTTGTTAGTTTCTAAGGTACCACAATTGTGGGTGCAGACTAACACAACTGAAACCTGTCACAGAAATGAGGGTTTCACACCCACAACCATTGAGAAGTGATTTCTTGCCAGACGGGATGCTATCAGACTAAGTTTTACGCCATCAGAGGCTCATTCACCTGCACATCGACCAATGTGATATATGCCATCATGTGCCAGCAATGCCCCTCTGCTATGTACATTGGCCAAACCGGCCAGTCTCTATGCAAAAGAATAAATGGACACAAATCTGACATCAGGAATCATAACATTCAAAAACCAGCAGGAGAACACTTCAATCTTCCTGGCCATTCCATGAAAGACTTGATGGTGTCAATTTTGAAACAGAAAAACTTCCAAAACAGACTCCAACAAGAAGCTGAGGAACTGAAATTAATTTTCAAATTGGACACAATAAACCAAGTGCTAAATAGGACTTGTGAATGGTTCTCTCATTACACTAATTGATTGCATTTCCCTAGTTAATTTACCTTCAATAGGTGTTATCTCCTGCCAGACACAGACATCCATTTCAAAAGGTATTTTTTTCTCCTGCTGATAATGGCCCACCCAAATGAAACAGCCTTAGAATTGGTATGGTAATGTACAACTTTTTTTTTCTTTCTGTGTGTATAAATGCATCTTACTTCTGTTCCATTCTATGCATCCGATGAAGTGAGCTATAGCCCACGAAAGCTTATGCTGAAATAAACTGGTTAGTCTCTAAGTCTTCCTCAAGTTTTCTTTAACCATCTTTATCTGACTTCCACTGCTTGCATCCGACGAAGTGGGTATTAGCCCACGAAAGCTTATGCTTCAAAACTTATAGTTAGTCTTTAAGGTGCCACAGGACTCTTTGTTACCTCTGCTATTCCAGACTAACACGGCTACCTCTCTGATTCTTGACATCTTTATCTGGTCCAGCAGTCCAGTGCCACCTTATTTCCATGTGATTGGTTTGGGATGTGAGGAGACCTCTCAGTTCCCAGATTAATCATAGAATATCAGGGCTGAAAGGGACCTCAGGAGATCATCTAGTCCAGCAGTTCTCAAACTATTGAGAGCCGCGACCACTTTTTAGTTTCTCCTTCGGCGCTGCTGACCCTTGTATGTCCGTTGAAAAGCCGCCGAATAAATTAACTCCTTGTTCGGCGGCTACTTTCGGCGGACATGCCGAGCCCTCCCAAAAGCGCTCGGTATGTCTGCTGAAAAGCCGCTGAATAAATTAACTTCGCATTCAGCGGCTCTTTTCGGTGGACATGCCGCCGGATGCGGAAGTGATCACGGCGACGGCTTTTCGGTGGCACAAGCAGCTCACGACCCCACAGGTTGAGAACCCCTGATCTAGTCCAACCTGCTGCTCAAAGCGGGACCAATCCCACTTTTGCCCAATATTCCTAAATGGCCCCCCCAAGGATCGAACTCACAACCCTGGGATTAGCAGGCTCAAACCACTGAGCTACCCTACCCTACTTAGCCAGAGAACAAGGCCTCAGACTCTCCTAGGAACGTTTGAACGTTCACTTCCGGTTTGACTGGGGGTGCAGCGCTCAGCCGCCCCTCTTCTTTGCACACTGGTACAGTCCCACCCTCGCCCCTCTGAATGGCAACGAATTGGTACGTTCCCCCCCCCCCCTCTTCCTCCCCCCCCTCTTCCTTCCCCCTGTGCACACGGGAGGTGGTAGGCGCCGCGCTCGCGGATTGGCGGCGCGGGCCCGCAGTCGGCGCGAGGGTTGTTCGGGGGGCGCGCGCGCGCTCTCGGGCATCGGCCTCCTTCGCGCTCTCGCCACCGGCGGGCAGGATGGCTTCCGGTGAGTGCCTCGCTCCGCGGGGGGGGGGGCGCGTGGCGCAGGTAGGAACGGGCCTGGCCGCCGCCGCCATGTTGGACTCGCTGTTTCTCCTCCCCCCTCCCTCATCCTCCAACGGGGGAGGAGGGGGCGTGAGGGGGAGCCCCGCCCCGTCCTGTGTGTGTGTGTGGGGGGGGATGGTCTCTCCTTTGGGGGAGCCCTGCCCCCCTTGTGGGGGGGATGGTCTCTCCCTTGGGGGAGCCCTGCCCCCCTTGTGGGGGGGATGGTCTCTCCTTTGGGGGAGCCCTGCCCCCCTTGTGTGCGGGGGGGGTGGCTCCCTGACTCATGGGGGCCCCTGTGGTGGTGAACAGGGGCCCCATCCTGTGTCCCCATTGGGGTCGGGCTCTTCGGGGAGTGGCAGCGCAGCAGGTGAAGGCGCATGTCCCCTCAGGGGCTGTGAGGGTGACCATGGGGGGGGGGGGGGTTCCTGGCACCCACTGGAACAGGGTGCAAACTGCTCCCACTTCTAGTGCTGATTGTGCCTGGCTGACCCTGGCACCTCGCTGTCCATAGGCCTGCAAGCTCATCCACACCGCCCAAGGGGCTGCTGAGGGGCCTCTACACCCTCTACTTACAAAGGGCACCTGCCTCCACGGAGTGAGGCTGCTCCTAGATGGGGTGGGGAGTAGAGACCGTCCTGTCACAGCCTGAATTGGTCCCTAATCTCCTTGGGGCTTCCTGGAGAACACACCAGGCCCTTTGCATCCGCAACATGCAAATGTCTCTGACTTCTGGTACTGATACCTTGGGAAAGCCTCCTGTACTCGCAGGATCCTATGGTACCTAGAATAGGTTGTAGGTGGAGGGTTGTGGGGTGGGGGAGACAACATGTAAATAAAAACATTGCTGCTTCTGTTATAAAAACGAACTGTATTTTAAGCTCCTCAGCCATGGCAGTTGAAGATAGAAGTCCTGTGGTTGCAGGTGCTTCCGAAGGTCAGCCTTACTTGGTCAGGGTTGAGCTGTTACAGTGCTGTCGTTGGCTGTGACGTTTTTGGATGACGGAGAATGGATAAGAAAGGCCTGATATGCTAAGTTTCTTGTGGACATGCACAGGGGACAGTCTTTCAGTATAAAGAAAAGATTTCTGAAGCGGCCTGAAAATGACTGGAGGGTGAGATTGGTTTCCTTCCCAATGAGTGAGATTTGGCAGCAAATTGTAGAAGTTTTCTCCCCACACCACAAAAGATTTAGCAATTTGGAATTTCAGAGTAGTTTCTCCCCCCCCCCCCCTTACTGTGGTGCTCAAACTCACTATTCTTATAGAAAGATAAAATTTAGAGGCTGTCTCAGATGCTAATAATTCAAACAACTTGAATTAGAGAAAAACTGCGGAGGAGGTTGCTTTTACTGGTAGACACTGCCTGTGTCCCAGACAAGTCCCTTGGGAACTTCATATACAGTTTTTAATAAAATAGTAACTGTACAGTAACTCCCCAAAAAACCATTTAAACTCTCCAAAAATACTCAAATATTATACCTATTAAGCCTATCAAAATAAACCACATATGAAATTTGTAGACCAATCAGTTAAGTTCATGACTGAGAGGTCCGTCAGTGGTTATGCGCCAAGATGGTCAGGGATGCATAGAGTGGAAAATACACTGTGCTCCAGGTGTCCCTAAAACCTCCAGCTTTCAGAAACTGGGACTGGATTAAAGTGGATGGACCTTTTAAACTTTCTCTGTTCTGTTCATTCCCTCTGGAGCCTCTTGAAACACAACTTGACACCCTCAAATTAGGCCTGAATAAAGATGGGGAGTAACTGGGTCACTACAAAAAATAATTTTCCTTCTGCTGATACTCACCCCTTCTTATCAGCTGTTGGGAATAGGCCATATCCACCATGATTGAACTGGCTTTGTTAGCACTGACCTTCCACTTTAATAATAATAAATAATAATAATAATAAATGGAGATATACCAATCTCCTAGAACTGGAAAGACCTTGAAGGTCATCGAGTCCAGTCCCCTGCCTACACTAGCAGGATCCGCCTGCCTACACTAGCAGGATCGAGTACTGTCCCCTGACAGATTTTTTGCCCCAGATCCCTAAATGGCCCCCTCAAGGATTGAACTCACAACCCTGGGTTTAGCAGGCCAATGCTCAAACCACTGAGCTATATCACCCCCCCCCCCCCCCCCCCGAATTGTAAGGCAATTGTAAGGCAATTCCAATCTTTTAATGTGCTGTATATTTATACCTGCCTACTGTATTTTCCTCTCTATACATCTGATGAAGTGGGTCAATTTGTCTTGTTTTCCAGCCCTTATGTGCTGGCATACATTGGTTGCAAACAGAAAGGAAATATTTAAATCCAACTCCTCTTTTGTTTCAATTTAAGAACCTGTAAAATCTCTCTGATCTCAGGTTTTAGTAAATTATTGTTTTTACGGAGCCTGAAATGTGACTATACCAATTGAAAATATTTATTGCCTTTGTGTGGTGTTTTTTAGAAGTTTAGATAAGGTTCCTGTCCTGGGTAGCTTACAGGGTAAGGCCCTGATCTTGCTAAGACTTGCATGTGGCCTTCTAGTTAAGGACCCAATCCTACCAATAGTTACGTAAGTGCTTAATTAGAAAAGGTGAAGGGAGGCACTTGGTTTATAACAGCAGTAGATAAATTATTATATTTTTAATGGAAAACTTAAGTGCCAATGTTTAACTTTTTGAAATTGAGAATAAGGGAGGGCAAAAAAGGGCAAAATACACATCACTGAAAAGTCCGCAGTGGAGAGCTAGTTTATATAATTAAAAAAAAAAAAAAGGATTTGGAAAAATAGTGTAGGAAGCAGTCTGAACAGTGACGTGACAGGAAGGTGGGAGTGAATTAGGGGAGAAGTGACAAAGTGAGAAGAGTATGTATGGTATGTGTCACATGAGGAGAGCAGAGAGAAGTGAACTGAGATGTAGGCCGCTGGGAGGGATTGTGTAACATCTTGAAAGTGAGGACCGTGGAACCTGCGGGGAAGGCTTTTGTTGAATGGAAGGGGGAGAAGTGATTAGAGTGGCAGGAACGGAAATAATTTTATCTCCAGTGTGTTGGCCAGATTGAAGTGGTGAGAGAGAATGAGGTCGGAAAAGAGGAGGTAACAGTACTCCAGGTAAAAGAATCATGGAATGAACCCACATTTTGATTAATGGGTAGAGCGATGAGACAGATTATAGCAACTTTTTAGAGTGAGAAGCAGCAATATTTGTTAAGAAAGCTTGTGATCTTGAGTGACAAGGATAGTTGAGATGGTTTGAGTGGTCAGATGAGTTCAGTTTTTGACATACTGTTTGTGGAGACAGGCCCTCCAAGAGAAGAGAAAGGTGTGAGCCTGGATAGACCATAAAGAAAGCGAGGAATACTTGTAGCACCTTAGAGACTAGTTTATTTCAGCATAAGCTTTCGTGGGCTATAGCTCACTTCATCGGATGCATAGAATGGAACAGAAGTAAGATGCATTTATACACACAGAAAGAAAAAGGAAAAAAAATTGTACATTAGCATACCAATTCTAAGAGGGCTGTTAAATGTAGATGGTCCATTATCGGTAGGAGGAAAAAAAAAACCCTTTTGAACTGGATTTCTGTAGTCCGTGAAATTAACTCAGGAAATGCAATCAATTACTGTAAAGAGAGAACCAATCAGATTTAGTGATTCCTGCTTCCACCTTCCTGGGTCTGACCTCGGAGCATTCAGCACCTTCTGCCTCTCCATGCACTTCCCCTCAGCAAGCCCGCCTGGGGGAGGGGGGGAGCTCTTGGATGAGCCAGAGGATTCTGCACCCCAAATCCACAGTCAAACATGACTCTCAGCCAGGCAGTAAAACAGAGGTTTATTCGATGACAGGAACATAATCTAGGTAGAGCGAACACTGGCCACAGAGCCAGGCAGAGCTTGCCTGCAGCTCCTTGCCAGCCCCCAGCCAGATCCAGACTCCAGCTCCTCTCCACAGCCACACCCCTGCTTCCCTTTGTCTCCTTCCCCAGGCAGGTCAGGTGACCTCTCTTTCCCCCCCCCCCCCCAAGTTATAGCTTCAGGTATGGCCACCTTCACACAAGAGTCAGAGGAATGATTAAAAGCATTCCTGCATTCCTACTCTCACAGACACATTGTTGTTTTGGTGACTGTCTCTTTTTGACTACTCTCAAAATTGTGTAAAACCTATAATCCATAGGTTAACTCGTATCTTTGAATTAATTGAAAATCTGTACATGACTTAGAAGGAATTCTGGATTAACTGTTCACCATCTTGACTCTATTTAAGAGACTTTTTCTTGTCCGTCTTTACCGAGGTGCTCTAGAGTTGATCTCAATCTCATTTAGGTGAATTGGAAATGTTCAGTGCTTCTTACTAAAAATATATATATTTCTATTTTTAATAGATTCTGGAAGTTACAGTCAATCTGGGGGCCAGCAGCAGAGGTATGTATGCCTTTTTTTTTTTAATGCTGCCAGTTGTTGCGTGGGTTTGCAAAAATAGCAGGTGAATTCAGGATTCCCCATGATATTTGATACCTTCTGGGCCTGATGTGGTGGAACACTTTCAGGGAGTTTCAGGTGCGGAGTTTGTCACACAAGCTCCCTTATTAAGATGTCATTCAAGAATTTACATTCAGTTACAAATATTCATGAGGGAAAGAAAGTAAACAGGTCAAAGTGACAGTGGCTGACACATGAAGTACTTTTAAAAGTATGTGTGGATGATGCCATAAATATACACAAGTATAAAGAACATTTAAAAACTGATTCATAAAATAGTCACAGGTGTTTTCTATGTGACACTCTATCCCATGCATTTTACATTTACAGGGCTGCTTCATAATTACTTGTATGTGTTTTATTGGGCAAGTGGCTCTCAAGTGCTTTGATTCCCAGAATGCCTCTAATAACCAGTTGTAGGTATTTGGCTCTCTGCTGCATACAGAATGTAAATACAGAAACTGGTTTGTGTGTTCTAACACTAAAACCCCAGTTCTACAATTGGATCTACACAGGCAGACCTTTATGTCCATACACAGTTCCAGTGAATTTGCTGGGTCTCTCCCCGTGTAGATCCAATAGCAGGGTATCCGCCTAAATCTGTTTTTCACCATGTGAAGTTGATATTTAAAAGTGTTGTATTGAAATTGAACAAATGGACTACACCTGGGTGTATGCACACTTGCAGAAATTAAGTTAATTCTGGAATTTATGCAATATAATCTGAATTGTGAAAAAGATATCGATAATCTTATCCCTTTACAAAAGTATTAAAATCCTGGATACGCCTGACTGTTTTAGTGAAAGCGTCTACAGTATGTGTGTGTACATTAATATATGGTTAAATAGGTCATAGTGTTAGGTTAAATTAGCTTGTCCTGCTTACCTATTCCACACCCGGATTATGCGGAGTCGGTCTATTGCTCAAAACTGTCAGAGACCAAGAAACACACAGACAGCTTGTTGATCAAGAAGGGCGCGCACCTTCCTCTGGCTGGTAGCTTTTGAAAGAGTGCGGCGATTTATTAGCTTGACACAGCAGTATTTATATTCTACAAAGACAATAACAAGTCTTGCATTTCGACATAGGGGACCATTCTCTGCATGGCCAGGGGGCCTCTTGCTTGAACCGGTTTTGTGGTTCCTGAAGCAAGTTTGATTGCCGATAAGACAATCTTTCCAAAGATTGTCTTGTGCAAGGTCAGGCAGAGTTTACGGTAAGGGGTCTCTTGGCTAACAGTGAGCAGAGGTTACGGGAAGAGGGGTTTTCTTGACCAACAGTTCACCCCTCCCTTAATATCTGATAAGCAGTAGATGCAAGAATCTCTTTCGATAAGGGCATAAGGGATACAGAAAGGTTTGTCTTTTATTGTTCTTACAATTGTGATATGTTATACACAGATGAACAGTTCCTTATTTTAGTTCATAACTTTTCTGTGAAGTTGATGATGAATTCAGTAAAATGGGACAATATCAAGTAAATGTAGTCTGAAGCTGGTGCAGTTTTTCATGAGGATGCGCTACAATATTAGACTCAGCAAATTATTAGAGGAACAGTCATTGATTAAAAGGCAACTGACTTAAAATCTGTTAGTATGCTTTGTGTGTTTTTTGTTTTTGACCTTTTAAAGTGTTAATTTTGAATAATTTGGGTTCACAAGATTCATTTTCATTATAGGATATTCTGGAAAATTACAATAAGGCTCAGTGCCTATACCTTAAAATCTATAATTGAAACAGAATCTGAGTTTATATTCTCCATCTTTTGTCTGCCAAATCTTTCATCTTAGTCGACTGTTTTGTTTCTGCATTTATTTCTAATCTGCTTATCACTGTAGGCACATGGGTTAAACACATGAATGACAAATTCTGTGATTTGGGAATATTTCTAATTTAAGTAAGTACAAGAAACTTGCAGTTTGCATAGCACAGTTTACATAGTATAAGAAAAAGTGTATAGGATTTTATTTTTATCTAACACTTTATACAAGTCTATTTGAAAAATTCTGTATTTTACAGCTATTCATACGGCAATCAAGGCAAGCAAAATTATGGACAAGCACCACAGGTAGGCTGAAATACAATTTGTACTTCTCAAATATTTTTTTTTTCTGAGTAAGAGATGATTGTTGGGTTGACTTGACTGAAATTGGGCTATTTCTTAATGCAGACATCAGTGGAATAGAGCTTCACAGATGTCTAGACTGGGGGTTTGCAAGGATAGACATTATTTCCTCTAATGGCTTTTACCTCTGTTTGAAATCTTTCTCTAAATTACAGGGTTATTCTGGCTATGGGCAGAGTGGGGAGAGTTCCTCTTATGGACAGAACTATGGAAGTTATCAAGGAAACTATGGACAAAGTCAAACAGGTTGACTAGCTTGTTGAATGTACTGTCTAGTAAATATTCATGGTTTGATTATGTAAAAAATTCCCCTGTTCAATTTTCAGGTTATGGACGAACTTCACAACAAGGATATGGTGGAAGATCTGGCTATGAAAATAAGAATCAGAGCTCATATGGCCAACCGTCTTATGGCAATCAAGAACAAGAAGAAGAATCATCGGGAGGGTAAGAAAACAAAGTTAACCATGTAAGTTTTTCAAGCACTGTCTGCCAGAGAAACCTTGTTAGATAGCTATATTAAGAAACTTATTGGAGCAACCTTTAAGAACATCCTCCATCTTCCAGCTCTGGAAACTTTAAATGGAAATGTAATTTTCTGATAAATGGGTTCAGCAGTCATACTAGCAATTGTCTGTTCTTTTAACAACTGTCTGTCCTGATTTCTGTGGCTTCCTTATTGCTTATATTGTTGACGCCATCGATAGCGTTTAAATTAAAGGTTTATTTAACAATACAATATGATCTAAATACCATAAATAGAACATCAGTAGACATTTGAGATATTGGACTTCTTGAAGGCCCCTGACTTTCACTGTAAGGTACTTTACATGACTCCTCTAGGGAGGAGCTGGAAGGAGTCACTAATCTTAGTCGCATACACTAGTGCTTGGCTACAGAATTGTATGCAAACCAATTTGGTGCCAGGATGCTGTATGACAAACTAGATATTTGGCAACTGAAGATTTTAGATGCCAATTGCCTTTTCTCTTCCCCCCCCCCCCCCCCTTCCGTTCATGCGGGCTTGATTTGGGAATAAAATGAGGAAAGCAAACTACAGTAGGGGTCTGATATTTTTTGTCTCAACAGCAGGAAGTTTTAGCAATCACAAAGTGGATAAAAACCATCTTGTTTTAACTGCAATTTATTTAGGAAGTTTTAACAGGTGTACAAATCTTTAACTGGTAAATATCAGAAACAAAATAATTAAAGCTGACCTTTTGTTTGAGGAGACACTATATACAAATAATATACTCTGAGCTCTGGTTACCATATTACAGTGAACATCATAACACCATTAAAGTCTACTTGAACATGTTTCTAGTGAGTTTTTTTTATTAAAGTTACTGAAATCCCTGATTACACATGTAAAAGTCCACGCATGCCTGTCCAATATTTTCCAAAAAAATTGGACAAGTGTGCTATTTTCTGTACTGAATAGCTGCTCAACTGTATGTATTTCCATAGCTCTCCCAGTCCACAGTTCTCTGGTTCATCGTGTGGGTTAAGAGCTATATTATTTGTAATGGGTGTAGTCGGCAAGAGAAAAGAACTTCTTTCTAGTTCTATCCCAGACTCGGAGTAGCCTTTGCTAAAGGATGTGTATACATTTCTGTAGGGGGTGAATTTTTTTATTAATTCATGGTAGCCTAGCAGTATTCTTCAGTATAGACCCACTGTTGGCTGGGTTTAGAGGACCTCTGATCTGCTACTGCTTTGAGCTGGCTGCTTAATGGATCTGTACACAGTATCCTCTCTCATCTTGGTCTGGTCATCTTCTGTATAAATTCAAATGTCATCCATGGTATGCTACAGTCCTATCTGAGATGAGTACAAGAAGATTTTGAAAGAAGAGATCCTTGCCAAAATACTCATTTTGACTGCTCCCTCTATACTGGGAATATAAACTCTGTTTACTGACTAATAATTAAATTATTATTCCTCTATTTTCAGTGGAAGAGCTTCTTCATATGAACCCAAGTCAAGCTATGACCAGTCATCAAGCTATGGTCAACAGCAAGAATCATATGACCAACAGTCAGACTATGGCCAGCAGCAGGGCTCGTATGACCAGCATCAGAAATCCTATCAGTCCCAGCAAAAGGAAAGCTACAGTGACAACACGCAAGGTAGAGCATGCAGAATGAGTATAGCAATCTTTAGCCAAGTTAAATTAAAGAAGTTCCTTCTGTTTAGTGATATGAAACATTCTGGGTTTCTGCATACAGATTATTATTTGGGGGGAGGTGGAAAGCAGTGGAAGCCCTCTTTCTCTAATTTGGTGAGTGTTTCTTGTAGAGTGATGGAGATTGCGACCTCTTACTAACTACACATGACTTAACGGGGTCAAAAATTGTGTCCACGTGTGTGTTCTGCACCTTTTGATGATTTTCTGATCCCTGAAACATTTTTTTCACCTTTTTCTTCCTCATGTCGGGAAAGAGTGGTTTTAGCTTACAACCAAACTAGTTACATGTCTGTCTCTTTCAGTGTAGGAGAAACTCAGCTGGGATTTTAGGCACTGCATTTATTTTCTGCAAAATATGATGTGCCAGAATATGGTGGTGTCCACATTCTAAGGAATATCATGTCCCATAGGATTTATCTCCCTAGATTACTATCTTGGTTTAGGCCTTGTGATTGTGTGGAACAGATGCAAGAGAGGAGCTTAAAACGTGGAAGTCTCATTTATTTAACTGGCAAATTTAAGCAATGGGTTTAGTATAAATTTGCAATGCAATTTACACATCCTTTGTGGTTCTCTAGATGGTCGACGTGAAAAGAGTAGGTATGGAGAAGATAATAGAGGATACGGCGGTTCACAGGGAGGAGGTAGAGGGGGATATGACCTGGATGGAAGAGGTCATATGTCTGGATTAACGTAAGTGATCAAATCCCAATACTTGAAAATGTATTTGTAATCTTGCTATTTAGCTGCTTTGATTTCAGAATTTAAGCTAACACAGTTCAGATCTTTGAGTGCAGAAAACAGAAGGTAGTTGCTTTCTAATATTACATTGATCAGCCTGCACCACAATACCAAAGATTTAGCCCAGAGAACATTACTTATATTGGAATAGGACAAGAGTTAGAGTGATGATCATGAAGACACTTGGCTACGTTTTATATCTAATGGCTGTGATACAAGGCTTCTCAAAGAAACCACTCTTTGAAGTCAAGTATTTTACATGCTATAAACAAAGATTCTTTTAGATGCCTTTTTACCGGGGGGCTCAGAAATAGAATTTAGAGCCAAGGTTTTGTAGCCTAATGGCAGATAACCCTCCTGGCAGGAAGGCATGTTCGATGTAATAAGTATAGTATATCACCTAGGTCTTGTATAGTGTTTTTATCAATATATTTCAGTATGCTTTACAAAGAAGGCCAATATTATAGGTGATATGCAAAGTTTGGCTAATAGTCTTTCTGCTTTTATTAAAGAAGGCTAAATTCTTTATCTAACTAGACAAGATTACTTGATCTTGATTACTTTTTTCCCCAGTATTTCCTTTGAAGTAGTGACTGAATAAACAAACATGAATCTGAAAGAATTAGATGGCTTAGCTACATTTTTCTGTCACTGTTTATCTATAAAACTAAAATAATGGCCTTCTAATTCCGCCTATTTGTCTTTACAAGATGTCAGGTTTTTACACTTACTGTAAATGTTTCTACAGCTGACTTTGGCCCTGATCCTACAAAGACAGACTTTATTTTAAAATCCATTTAAACTGCCCAAATTACATATAAAGTTAGCAAAGATGCAAATAAACTGTTAATTTATACCCTGTGTGTGTATAAATATAATATAAAAAATAAAAAGATATAGTCTTGAGCGCATTAGATGAAATGCACTATGGAAGTGGGTATGGTGGAGGGGAGGAGGTGCTACCTAAAATCTAGAAAAAGTCACTCAATCAGTGCAATGTCAGTGGAACAAGCATAATTGTTCTTTCCCCTTGTATCAGAATCTGGGCTCAGTGGGTGAAATTCTGCCTTCCAATTACACTGAAAATTGGGCTACACCCATGCAGCTTCTTTTGCAACGTAAAACAGTATTTGTTCCACTCAGTCATTGAGCTATCACACTGCTAAACATAGGCTTTTCTTGATTGTGATGAAATCTAAACCTGATTTTAACTTTATTATATTACAAGTGAAAATTTTGCATTGCTGCTTGTGTTATATTTGGCTCCTTTTTGTGGGGACTCTGGCTAAACTACAATTTCTTGATATTAGATTAGCCTAAAGTGGCTTGTACTATCATGAATCAGAGAGGTAGCCGTGTTAGTCTGGATTTGCAGAAGGGACAGAGTCCTGTGGCACCTTAAAGACTAACAAAAGTATTGAAGCATATAGTATCATATCATTCATGTTTAGAATTAATGTTACATTATTAGCTTTCTGTACGTTCATGTTCAGGCTTTACAGAGTTTGGAAGAAAATAATCAGGGACGTGGGTTTATAGAGTTCAGTGAATAAATAACTGTGTAGAACTTCATTAGATAACAATAGTGATTTCTCATCTCTTCGTATCCACATTACGCTTTCAAGTAGGCCACCTCCTACAACTATTTCTTTATACTAGAACACATTTAGAATGCCTTGATAGAAGTAAAATCCATAGTTAGCAGAATCTATAGCACAACAATTAAGCCAAATAGTTCTCATTTCAGTTCTATTTAGAAAGATAGATTCTTGCTTGTAACTCCCATTGTGCTCAATGAGAAGTCTAGGTGCATATCAGAAGGCAGAATTTAGCCTGTGGCTTCTAATGCCACTTGTTCCAATATCTGCAGCTTTTTTCTCCTTGAAAGGAACATTTATGGCTTGAAGCCCTCTAAAGTCAATAAGTGTGTATCGATAGGGAGTAGTAAAGCTATTTGAAGATTTTAACTGAAAGATGAGATGCTGCTTGCTTCAACCATGATTAATGCTCAGTTGATCTTTTCCCTGTAACCTTTGTGATCTTGAGAACACTGGTGATACCTGTACTCCTGAGGTTCTAGCAGGTGACCATACCAGACTGTGCCAAAAGATTTGAAAATAAATGAAGATGGGTAGATACCAGCTTACAAGACAAATCTTCTAATGACCGCATTTTTGTGGTATTAGGGTTGGTTATGTGAATGATGATTAGGATTCACATTGGCTGCCTAGAATTCAATTAAAAAACCAGAACTCTCTCTATACAGACTGAATATGACAGATAATCAGCTAAAGATTTTAAAAGGCAGTATACAGTGCAATACTAGTTATGTTACACACACCCCAGGACAGGGGTGTGTATTCTATTACAGCTATGTATTGCCAAACAATTCATGGTAAACCTGAGGCTGCAAAACATTAGCTATTCAGAGCAAACATGTCTGTGTGACTTTTCCATCACTTAGTGCAACATTTTGAGTCCATATCCAGGAACCTCTTCTGTTTCTTAAGAAACCAAAACCTAAACTCATGTTGGGAACGTGAGAAATAAGATCTTTAAGTCCCTGGGTTCCCAGCAGCTGTTCACAACGATCTCAGGAGTGGGAAAATATAACACTAAAGTACATGTGAAAGAGGAAAATTTGTCACTTACATTCATCCAAGAGGTCTGCTATCTAACTGTTACAGATACGTTCGTTCAGCTGGTCACATGAGACATAGCGGAGAATAACTAACACTGAAGCACATTTGGACAACAGTACACTTCTATAGAATGTAGTAAAAATATAAACCTTTTATGGTGCAAAAAGTGATCTCTGAGTAGTAATGCTTTCAGCCTGTGGCTTCAGGCATTGTATATCCAGCTCGGTTGTCCCCTTGAATCTCCCAGGGCATACATTTGCTACTCACAATATTCATTTTCCATAACATCCTGATTGTTTACTGTAAATAAGTCTCTTATTTCTCTATCTACATCTTTCATGTTGTATATTCACAAACCAGAAAAAGATGTTCTGAATCATTCAATTCTGGTGAACTGGGAAAGGAATCCAGAGTTTGAAATCTTGAAGACCAAATTTGCGTGACTGATTCATTCACTATAAATCAGTGTATCTAGTTCTGAGCTAATATGCCACTGGGGCAAAGTTTTAAACTGACATTTAATAAGAAGGATACGAGGAAACCTATTCTTAAGGGATTGAAGTGAATTGTGGGTGGTGGTAGTGTGTTTGTTTGCAATAGAACTTTTGTGATCACCATTCTTGTTTTATCATCAGTCTTTAAAATTATCCATCCTTTTAGTAGAGGCTACTGTAAATAGTGTTTGGAACCCATACATTTTATCTTTCATGCAGCTGAATGTAATTGACACACTAAATAGCAGACTTATTCACATGCAAATAACTTTGTGTATATATAAACTTGCTGTTGATTTTCAAAATTTTATTAAAATAAAACCTAGCTGAAGGTAATATTTCATGAATGTAAATATAACCGCAGTTACTGCAAGGGTTTGTCATAACAGCTGTTTTCCTTGCATGGTAATAAGTCTTTAAAGGTAGCTTACATAATGATTAATGAAATCCTGCCCCTTGTTTTAGACAGACTTACCGTCATCTCACAGAGAACTTGTTTGACTTGTTAAAACTGTAAATTACATCTTGCGTTCATGACTTCACATTTGTTGTAACAGAAAATGTATAAACAGTATCCTAAAGAAATGAATCGCATTTTTGAAGGTTCATAGCTTATTTTACTAATGTCCCTTATTTTGAGCTCTTGTCCTACCCTTGGGCCTTCTCAAATTGAGAGAGTGGAGTTGATTAAAATCTGGAGGGACTCCTAATTATAAGCAAACTACTGCTGTGGCTGGATTAGCTGTAGGGCAGAACCTCCAAGGGCTAGGCAAGAGTGCTAGTTGATGATTTTTATTTGTACTCTCTATCTTGGTTACTGTGCATAAAAGTTCCCATGATGCAAAATGAACTTGCCAGTTTACTGCTGACAGCTGCTGTGGAAAACCTGCAGTCTTCTCCCTTTTCCTCCTCCCCCCCCCCCCCTTCCCCAAACACTTCTGGCGTGTGCAAGCAGGAGGTCTTATAATCTTTGAAAGGCTTGGCTGTTAATTTAAAAAATGTCATTGATCTTTTTCTAAAGGCCTTGAATATTGAGTGTTTTGATCCTTGCACCTGGATTTAGTTGCTCATGTTAATTGTGAGGAACATCAGTACCATGAACCACACATTTAAATAGAATAAGTGTGAGATCAAACTTTTACTTCCATTCACTTTGGAATGGGATGTCACAACAGCTAAACTCCCCTCATTCCCTAGCAATCTGTGTGAGTAATCTATTAACTTGCTCTACGTTTTGGGCGATAGTTTCAGAATGAATTACTTAAAAGTTCACGACTTCTGCTATTGAAGCTCATTCTCATACACACACTTTCATTAATATCAAGTGCTAGTAGTACACTGTAGCACAGATTCCCAGATCCTCTCACATCCTACTTCAGTGTGTTTAGTTGTATTAATTTATCCAAACTTACTTGAATGCATAAGAATAGAGGTTAATTTCAGTTCACAAGTAGTAATTAACTATTCATGCAACTGCTAGATTGGAGTAAAGCCCACTAATTTTTATCAAAAGTATGCCTCTTTTTTTAAATCCCAGTTTTAAATCGCATTCATTTGGCTTGTGGGCTGGAAAAGGGTTTTTTAATTCGTGTGTACACCTACCTTTGTTTCAGCAATTCTTTTGGAGGTTAATTTCTGGGATTAGTGCCCTAGGGGATTAGCGATCTGAAATAATAATCTTTGAACACCAATAAATAGTTTGGAAAACATAGAGGTGGTGCTTTTGCCACTAGACAGTAACCTTTTGATCAGATAAGTGTAGATTGAGCCTTAGGCTCATCACCTAGAGATTTGAGGAAGAAATCATTTCTTCAATTTTTCCTCTGCAGTGGTGGTGACCGTGGTGGCTTCAAAAATTTTGGTGGTAAGTGCTGAGTATCCAAAATGTTTCAGTGGAAATTCTGTCTAAATCTAAAAGCCACCAATATCTTATGACTATCCAGTAGAAGCATTCTAGCGTTTCTGTTTTGCTGGGGCTGGTGTGTTTGTGTGCTTTTAAAAGTCAATCTTTTAACAATAAAGTGGATTTCTACTTTGTCAAACTGCATGAAAGAAATTGTGGAGATTTACAACCTTCACCGGATTTTGGTTGTTGGTTTTTTTTTTGTTACAAATGCTGCTTTGAAAGGTACTATTGACAAAATAATTGTGGTAAACTGTTTGGTCATCTGACAACCAGCATTTGCAAGATAAACACCAGCATAATGCTAATGTGGCAAATGCCACATACTGCCAGTTAAAGAACATGTTAACATTCTACAAAAGCCTGCTGTTGAACGTTTTAATCTAAATATTTTCCAGATCTCTGGTTAATTACTTAGATTTTAGATACATTGCATATGTAGCTTGAATATCTTGTCTTATTTAACAAGCTTTTTAAAAAGGCTTTTTTTGCCAAAGTATCCTCTTTCATTTTTTTTTATTTTTTATTTTTTTACCCATTCTACAGGTCAAAAGGATTATGGACAAAAATCAGATGCTGGTAAGAAAACAAGAATTGTGTGGATTGCAGCTCTTCATCCTTCGTAGCATTTGTAACATATGCAAGCACTTCGGAGGCTCTTTAATTAGAGAACGGGGCTGAAATCAACAAGATGGCATTCAATAAAGACACGTGCAAAGTACTACATTTAGGAAGGAAAAATCAAATACTGGAGTACAAAATGGGGAATAACTGCTTATGTGGTAGTATTGCTAAAAAGGTTCTGGGGATTATAATCTATCACAAATTGATAACTTATGTTCAATGTGGTGCAGTTGTGAAAAAGGCTAATATCATTCTGGAGTATAACAGGAGTGCTGAATGTAAGACATGAGAGGCAATTGCCCTACTTTATTTGGCACTTGTGAGGCTTCAGCTGGAGAACGGTGTCCAGTTCTGGGTGACACCCCTTAGGAAAGAGCGAGACAAATTGGAAATTAGTGCAGAGGAGAGCAGCAAAAACAATAAAATGTTTAGGAAATCTGACCTATGAAGAAAGGTTAAAAATACCCAGGGGATCTGCTAAGTCTTCATCCCTTAACATATTTGTTATAAAGAGGATGGTAATCAATTGTTGCTCATGTTCACTGAATGTAAGACAAGAAGTAATGGGCTTGTTATGCAGCAAGGGAGATTTTGGTTAGATATTAGGCAAAACTTTTTACTAAGGGTAGTTAGGCTCTAGAATGGGCTTCCAAGGGAGGTTGTGGCATCCTCCTCACTGGAGGTTTTTAAGAACAGGTTGGACAAACACCTGTCAGGATGATCTAGTTTTACTTGGTCCTGCCTCAGCACAGGGGGGCAGACTTTTCTCACTTTGTTAATATGAGAGCTCCCAATCTGCCAGGTATCCAAGGAGATGTTGCAGGACCCTAGATCATCTCCGTTCAGAGAAAACCTCCGTAATTTTAGACTAAGTAGCATTTTTAACTACTGCAGCATGTAACATCTGCTTCTGGCTAGTCCGTCCAAAAACATTTTGGTAAAAATAACTTTTTTTTTAATAGACACAGAATCTGACAACTCTGATAACAACACCATCTTTGTGCAAGGACTTGGAGAAGGTGTTTCGACAGATCAAGTGGCTGACTTTTTCAAGCAAATAGGTATTATAAAGGTGTGTGTGGTGACCGGTCACTAGGTTGTGTTGACTTAGGAAACTGTAGAGCTAATATGTCGGAAGTGTCTTGAATAGCAGCACATTACCTCCCTTTTATTTCCCAGCAATTGTAGGTTTTTCTTTTCTCTTACTGGTTCACAGATGACCGTTTACAGGGCTCAGAAATTGCTGGTGCTTTTCCACTCCTAATTCTCTAATCATTTCCCTTACCACATGTCCCTATCAGGGATGAATCCCTATCAGGGATAAATTCATGGAGGCTAAGTCCATAAATGGCTATTAGCCGGGATGGGTAATGAATGGTGTCCCTAGCCTCTGTCTGTCAGAGGGGGGTGATGGATGGCAGGAGAGAGATCGCTCGATCATACCTGTTAGGTTCACTCACTCCGGGGCACCTGGCATTGGCCACTGTCGGTAGACAGGATGCTGGGCTAGATGGACCATTGGTCTGACCCAGTATGGCCGTTCTTATGTTCTTATGTTCTTATTAGTAGTAAATCTCTAATGCTTCAATACGTAATCATGCCTCCATCACCTACTCAGGCCTTTTCTTCCTATCCCCAGAAATCCAAATCCGTGCTTTCATTCACTGTACTTGACCTCAGCTAATGTCCAGACAAGGCTTGGGGCCACTTTATTTCATTTTAAGGTTCATGCTGTGAGCTGGAGGGCAGTCGGTATTCTTCCATCAACCGTTTTGTTTCTGTAGGCTAGCCCCCAGGAATCTCCCCTGCTAACACAAATTATAACTGCTCTTACTGTTAACTGGCTCAAGCAGTTTTTTATCTGTTAACTGAATGTTGTTGGGTTGTGTTTTTGTTTTTTGTTTTCAGACTAACAAAAAGACTGGCAAACTTATGATAAATCTGTATACAGATAAGGATACAGGCAAACCAAAGGGAGAAGCAACAGTATCGTTTGATGACCCTCCTTCTGCTAAAGCAGCCATCGACTGGTTTGATGGTAAGATTGCCTGTTCTTCCTTTTGTGTGTGAAACTTAGCAATCAGTAGAGACTGCATATTAATGTTCGCATGTGGGCTACATGCCATTTTTAAAATTCATTTCAAACAGACTTCTGTTTTGTTTTGTTTTTCTCTCTGATGTACTGGTTGAGATGAAAACCATTATTTATGCAGCTGCCTGTCAGGTGTCCCTGTATCCAGTTGAGTCAGTGTGAAGATGGGTTTTCTGATGTGACGCGGGACCATGCGACTTCGTATGCAGCCCATTCAAATTAGAATATTGCAGTAAGCAGGAGAATAAAAACTGGTGTGGGTGGCAGTGCCAAGAAACCCCAGCCAAGGTTAAGAGCTCTTTGGAAGGCACTCTACAAGCACAGTGAAAGAAGTCCTGTGCCCTAAAAACCTGACAATAAATGGACAAAGAGCAGGAGGGGAAACGGAGGTACAGAACAGAGGTCTGCCCAAGGCAACACAGCCTGTCTGTGGTAGAACTGGAAATGGAACCCAGGTCTTCGGGTTTCCAGTTTTGTTGCACTCTCCACTAGTCCACACTGCCTCCAAAAGTACTTCAAACCAAATTAAATTAAGCCCTCTTGTAACGTCTTCCCTTCATTTATGCGCCTATCTTTCCTCATGTGGATACTTTCTTTAATGTTTATCTGTGTGAACATAAACTCGGGCACTACAGTAACCAACGTACATAGTTAGTTAGTTTTGAGCATCTAGTGTATGGTGCTAGCTTATTATTCCTTAAATGCTTTATAGCCGTGTTAATTGTATCTTACAATTAAAACCATATGAGCAAAGCAAGTTCTTCAAAATAAGACTTTTAAAAACAATATTTTGCCCCATAGCTAGAAATTATTGCATGGCCAGTTGAAATCTTGATCAGAAGCTTTGTGCTGTGCCCTGAAGCTCTGAAAACAGTCCCTCTGTAATGAGAATAGATATCAATACAAATTTGGATCTCCTTTCTCTTTGCCATTTGTACATTGATTTGATATGACTCATACTTTCAAAAGCATTTTGATTTACTGGGATGTTTTTACTACTACTGCTGGTGTTGAATTTCACAATGCAAGTTAGTCACTTTGGATCTTGCTGTACATCACTGAACTCCTGTGAGTTGTTCCTCTTTCTCTGTCTCCCTTTAGGAAAGGAATTCCATGGCAACGTTATCAAAGTTTCTTTTGCAACCAGGAGGCCCGAATTTCTGAGAGGAGGTGGCAGTGGTAGTGGTCGTCGAAGTGGTAGTAAAACTTAGACAGTCTTTCCTTTTTGCATGTTTAATGCTTTGGCTTGTGATCTCTCTTCCCTCTCCCCCCCCCCCTCCCCCCAAGAGGGTTAACCACATGGCAGTAATTTGTTAAATAATGAAGTGTGGGCTTTTAGGGAGGCATAGTGGAAGGGATTTCTGGCACTTAGGGAACATTACTACTAACCCCCTCTAATTTTTGACAGACTGTGTGTGCAAAAAAATTCTTCTGTGCAAATTTTTGTGCACGCGGTGTTTAGCTGTGTGCACAAGGTTTAGGATCTCTATGTACGCGCACAGCTTAGAGGGAACAGTGGTTAGGGATGGCATCAGCATGTGGGAGTTAAGGAAAACTGAATTCTGTAGTCCACTCTTCTGGACTAGATCTAGTTTTTGTACATTCCCGATGTACAGCTGCTCTCTAGTTCAATGCTCATCCTGGCTTATCAAGAAATGGAAGTAACAACGTTAAGGCTGGGTGTGTGTGTATAATTACACAACGCTGCATTCTCCACAATCTACTTAGGATGCATTGTCTGGGATATGCAAATTGGATGCTGGGAGCTGGGCACCTAATTCCTGCTCAAAGTTAATGGAAGATGGGTGCCCAACTCCCATAGCCCTCTTTGAAAATTCCAGACTCCTTGCATAGTACAGCCTTATCAAAGGAATTTGCTGGCAGTTGGCTTTACTACACTTCTTTGAACATGAGGGGTTTACACATTGTGACAGTTGTGAACACAAGCTAGCTTTCAGCCAAACACTTTTCGGTGGCTGATAGAGTGATTTTAAAAACTCCTTTTTGTGTAGAAGGTCAGGACTCTGATGCCAAAAGGAAGGACAAAATCTGGGTGCCTGTATTGGAAGAACCCTGGTATATAGAGTCAGGGAGAGCATATATTTAGTTTATTCTGTGATTTGATCTGTCCCTGTGGTTGGAGTTGGGTGTGTATTAGAATTTCAGTGAAACCTCAGTGTTGTGAGTGACAGAGTTCAAGCTGATTAACTATAAATCTATCAGCTGGTAAAGGACTTGTGCTGAAAAGGGAATAAATAGAAAATACATGGAGCGGGCTTCTCTGGCCACCAGGTGCTGCTCCTGCACAATATTTCCCCTTCTGCGTGAGCATCACACTTGAAGCTCTACACAGCTGCCCAAATACATCCACTGGGGAAGACTTGAATCTTGCAGGTCAGAGTTTTGACAGATGTTTAAACTCCAGTGGGGTGTAAGAAATGCTAAAATGATCAGTTTGTAAATTACACTTTGTTATTGACAGGCTGTCATCCATTTTCAGAGTTCCCCATTCATTGAAATGATTGTTAGAAGGTGGTTGATTAAATCAACTAGCTGCTCATTGCTCTGCCAAGAAACTGAGTCACTTGGGGTCTTGTGTGTAGACTACAGGAGCACTTCTCCTGCTTCATTCTGATTATAATTCCATCCACAGGTTCCAGAGGTGGATTTGGAAGAAGTGGGGGCTTCCAGGGTAGAAGTGGGGATCCCAAAAATGGTGATTGGATTTGTCCTAACCCGTAAGTGTTTTAATTGGGTATCAGGGTTTCATGTACGGTCATCCAGTTGAGAAAACTCAGTCGTGGGGAATCTTTGTCTCTTTCAGGAGCTGTGGGAATATGAACTTTGCTCGCAGGAATTCCTGCAATCAGTGTAATGAGCCCAGACCCGAAGATTCACATCCGTCAGGAGGAGGTGTGTGAAAGAGCAGCACAAGTATAATGAGCTGCTCCTGACTTTTAGTTACATTTCTGGCCTTTTAGCGACGTGTTCTTGACTTTTTGATCTTGCATTTCTCTCTTGTAGACTTTCGTGGGAGAGGCGGTTTTGGAGGTGAAAGAGGATACAGAGGGCGCGGTAGCAGAGGGGGCGATCGAGGTGGTGGCTATGGTGGTAAAATGGGAGGGAGGTAAGCATTAAGGTTGCTGCTTTGTCAGTATGTGTGGGAAGTAGATTTTAGAGTGTGGGCTTTTCTTTGACTAATAGGAGATGTGGCTGGCTGGAGCAGTCTCGGGAGTCGTGGATCATGAAGTAATAGTATTAAGGACATGTATTTTTCACAGTATAATTGTGTGTAGATTTATTTTGCTGAAGGATATAAACACAGGTCACTAATAGCTAGACATCTGCTTAGCCGACACTTACCAGCAGTTGGCAGTGCTCACAGTAAAAGGGGAGCGTAAAGAAGGGATTTGCACAAGTTGGTGTGCGGGGAGGATGGACTTGCACTGACTCATTCGACTCTCAAATCTTTTTCTTCCAGAAATGACTTCAGAAATGACCAGCGCAACAGGCCATACTAGAGACTCTTGTGACCGTTCCAGTTGTCTCTTGGACACAGTCCGTAGTGAAGTTGCTGGAGTTTTGCCTGCTGCTTTATCCATGGCCGCTTTTGGATGGCAAATGACATGAAATTGGATTTTTTTATTTTGGTGGGAGGGATTGGGGCAGTTTTCTTTGGGTTTTTTTTTTTTTAGCAAGTCCTTTGAAATTTCATCTTTAATTTCCACCTTTCTCCTGTTTTCGCCTCCTGAGCTCTTCAACCAGCTATAAGAAGGAACCGAATGAACTGTAAAATACTGCCAAAATCAAAAGTGTTTTTGTAATGCAACAATAAAAGCTGATTGTTTTATTTGTGAAATCTTACATTGTTTTTTCCAATTACTTTAAGCTCCATCCTTTCCCTCCACATTCCCTGTCTTTCTGTGGGGCAACCTGCGTAACAAACATTCAGCAGGGAAGCCAACATTTGAAGGAGCAAGGGAGACAATGCCTCCTAAAGGTGGTCCCTCCAAATCAAAGCTGCGGTGGATTGGTGGGATACCGTGAGAGTCTTCCACTGCTGCTTCCTGCTTTGTGGATAACATCCCTGTTCTTTAGTGGTGTCAATCTTACATCAGCATTACCTTTACTTTCCTAAAATAAAGGTAGGACAGCTGACAGTCTTAAGGCCTCCTGCAGGGTGAAAGATGATCACTGTGGGCTTTTGAGGGCCAGTCGGTTTTGTAGTTGGTATCTGTAGTATTTGCCTTGTTCAGTTCTGCGTGGAGTTGGGAAAAACAAAAGGCTTTTAGTTTACAAATGCTGACGTATGGCTTGGTGTACATTCTGTGTTTGTAATGTCTAAGAGAACCCCCCCAGTAACAGAGTAGAATATTGACAGGATCAGCCTCCTCGTCTTGTAGATCAATTGCGATATGATGCAGTTCATTGTGTGAGGACCTTTTGAGGCATCATCTCAAAAACCAGACCTCTTGTCAATTCTGCATGGACCCTAACGATGCCACGACTCTTAGATCAGGCATTTGTCTCAAGGTCTCTGGCCAAAATGTTGTCACTTTTCCCTGATTAGTGCAGGCTGCTGGTGCCGGATGTCCCAAAAGTGGCTGCATTTCAGCATTGCTGGATACATGGAGTTATAAATAGCTTTGGGATGAAAGGAGCCATGCAAAGGGGGCCTAAAATGAACTAGAGCCAATGCTGATGAGTGGCAGGGTTAGTGGGAGGACAACAGAATAATAATCATGTGGAAGGTGAATTCACATAGCTAGAGATTGGGCAGAAGCTTTTCACGTCCAATGAAAATCTCTTTGGTGTAGAATGGGTTGAATCAAGTCAAATCTGCCACTAGCAAGTGTAAAACTTAAATCTTCCTCTTCTCCCCACATGCTCCCGAGGGATGGCTCACTGGCTAGGCAGCACGCTTTGCCCCTTGGGCTAGTTTAGGGGCAAGCAGCACACCTGGCCCAGAGGAGCAATGGGGAGGAAGATGGTAGAATGAACCCTAATGACAGATTCACTCAGCTGGTCTTGCTTAGATACAGCGTTACATTTAGTGGCACGTTTTGTTTTTTGTTGTGATGTTTTTGGGTCCTGTCACCAGTGCAAGCCCAGATAAAGGTTTGAGGTCGGCACCCTCCTCTGCTCCTCCCAGGTTCCTCAGCAGATACTGGATGAAGATCAGTGGAATAAGACTTAACGAGGCAGGAATTGGCATCTAGTTGTGGAGCTAAAAGGAAAATGAATAGCTGGTAGCTGCCAGGAGCTGTGTCCAGACGTGTGCTTTCCAGACAAGGCAATGACTGCTCCTGACTCTGCATTCCAATTACGGTAAGCGGGTTACTGCTCTTAAACTCTAGTGTCTTGCACCTACGCTAGAAAGCTGCCTGCATTTACTCCAGAATTACTGAGCAGTTGCAAATCGAAATCAGTGCAACTTCTGAAGGGCTCGGGAGAGTTTTGGTTTTATATGGATTTCTATCAATAAAAAATAAGATGCTTTTATAACACCCTGCCCTCCTGTAGTGGTTTTCATCAGTGGACCTCAAAGCAACTCCACAAAGGAGATCAGTGTATTGTCACCATTTTACGTCGGAGGAAACTGACGTACAGTGAGGAGAAGTGACTTGGCCAAAGTTACCCAGCAAGTTGAAGGCTAAGCCAGGAATAGAGTACAGGTCTCTGGAGTTCTTGGATGTGCTGTTTGTTAGGCCTCCCTGCTGTAAGATGGCAAGTTCTCTGGCCTGAGGCGTTTATAATCCATGCAGCCACAAGGAGAAACAGGCCAACAGCTCCTGTACAGGAGGCTAAGATCATATAGGGAAAGACTGGACAAAAAAATGGGTTTGGGAGGTATGGGGAAAGGATAACTAGGCCTCCTGTCCCATCCCTACATTATCTAGCACAATACATGTAAAGCATTTGCCGTTTTTAAAAAGGCCAGCGGGGGGGGGGGGGGTGTGTTTTCGGAAGGCCTTGTTATGAAACTGACAGATTATTTATAACAATGCATCTGGCACTTGCCAGGAGGAATAACAAGTTTATAAAATAACTCTGTACCGCGGAGGGATGCCAGCACAGAAAGCCGGGATGCAGTCATTCCAGAACGTGTAAGGCCAAAAATAGCTAAGAATTCAACAGAAGGCCAAGCAATGTCAGTGCTGTCTATATAAGGGGCCGGTTGCACACCAACCCAGCACCCCTTGTGCTGTTACACCACACGGTCAAATCCTGGTGCCGCTGAAGTCAATGGCAAAATTCTTTTGACTTCAGTGTAGCTAGAACTGCATCCATTAGAAACACTTGTCTGTCTTGTCTAATCTAGGTATCTGTTATGTTTCCACCGGTAGGTAGCACTTGCTCCTGCCCTAATTTTGGTTGCCTTCGGTTTCCTTATACAAGCTTGGCAGTAACACAGCTGTCCAAATTCACTCTAGGGTATGAGCAGATTTAAAAAAAACAAAATTAGTCAGTTTTTAATTCTGCCACCCTTCTGCAGTCCAAATGAGGCCCTGATCCTGCAGAAAGGTGGTGGATCTGCTCAACTGTCGGTGCGCTGAAAAGTTCCTTTGGCTCCGATGAAGTGACTTGCTGCACAGAGAGTTAAGCATGTGGATAAACCTTCGCGGGATTGGGGGCCTAAACTTGCGGGGTGTTTTACTTTACACATGCATAACTCAAATGGCTTTAATTTTAAGTCTTCTGGGAACTGGGTGGATCAGGAGACGGAAGATCCGCTACCTTTCCCACACAGCTTGATGGTTCGTATCCTGCCGCGTCAGTGCTAACTCAACGTTGTACCCATACCCAATGGTAACATTTTTGTTACCGATTTACATTAGGTTTTGCAAAACCCGCTATTGAGTTGTACTGATTTTCCCCTTGAATTTTGGCCACTCGAGTACACGCAAATAGTGATCACGTTAAAGAAATCCAACCCACTGCATTAGGTAGGTGTGTTATGTTGATAAATTAGTCTAAGTGCAAAGGCCAGGTTGTCTGTTAAAGTTAGTAAGGCACGGTAGTGGAAGACACACACACACACACACACACACACACACAGGTGAGTATTTAAAACCAGAAGTGTAGTGACTCCCCGGAGCCTGCTCCCTGCTGTGGAAGGAGAGCTGGTAGCCCAGTAATCTGGGCAGATTGCCAAACTGAAGTGGGTCTGGAAACGGAGGAGGAGGTAGCATGAGGAGATGACTCCCTCACTGCCTCCGCCTTTTCTGCTTCTGGGCCCACTTTTCTCTGTTGTTTTCTGTCCTCCCATCCTCTGGTGTTAATTCTGATATTTACTCAGAGAACTGTGCAGTTAATTTTTTTTAATTTTTAGGATAAACACAAATTCCTGGGAATTTTTAAGCCAAATAAAACTTGAAAATTGAAGGGCCATGCCTCTGGGAAATAAGATGGGGGTTCTCAAGCCAGCTCCTAGCAGGGAAGCAGTGTTGCCTAGTTAGTAGATAAAGCATTGGACTGGGACTCAGGAGTCTTGGCTTCTGTTTGACTCCTGGCTCTGCCACTGACCTGCTGGGTGGCCTTGGGCAAGTTACTTCCCTGCTATTGCCTCAGTTTCCCCATCTGTAAAATGGGGATAATGAGACTGACCTCTCTTTTGAAAGGGCTACACAATCTACTGATGAAAAGCTCTAGAGAAGAACTAGGTGGGGGTGGTATGATAAAGCCCAACCCCCCTCACCCCACATCCTAATTTGATAGCTCAGCACAGTGATCAAGGACCAAATACTATTCTGTTCTATATACCTCCATCACCACCAAGGCACCTTCCAGGCAGGCATTAAGTGACATGACAAACCTCTCTCATGTGCCGGTTGTTCTCTCCCATTTCCTCCCCTGGTGGGAGGAACTGTGTGCACGTGGTGGAGGGGTTTGGTTTTTGGGTTGGTTTTAAAAGGGTGTGTGTGTGTGTGTGAGAGTGAGTGAGTGAAAGCCGCTCGGAGAAGTACCTGGCATTTGGAGTGGATGGTCCTAATTTCCAATCTACGACAGACCCCTGAGAAAGCAGTCTCCTGCACAGAGCAGTTTTCCCACTCTTCTTATGCCTCCTACCTATCCCTCCAATTCAGGAGTGAGGCATATTTATGGGGCAGCAGGGGAGAAATTAACACTTCCGTTGCCTGTGGAGGTTGGAGCAGGTGATTTCAGTCTGTCAAAGTCCCACCTTCCACTTGATATCTTTTTAAATTGTATGAAAATTGGCGTGCCTTTAACCCTTCCTATTGCTAAACAGCTGTTAGCCATGCTATTGGCGGACGGGAGAAAGGCCAGCTTTGAAAATCGGCTGCTATGCAGGGGCTACTTTTCCTCAAGATTTTTCTTATGTGCATGAAACTGATGGGAAACCGTTATCAGGATCCAATGGGGAGTTATACATCTAATCCCCGTGCATCAGAGCCGTCTGCCGGAAGGCAGGGCAAAGAGTAATCCTTGTTGTTGTTTGGCTATCAAGATAACATAGGCTGGGCCTGGAGACTGGAATGCTTGGCTGACCATGATTCATAATGTTGGTTTATAAACTTTTCCTGAACTCACCTCCACCGGAAACAGGCGATTTATTTGCTGCTCAGCACCATGCAACTGCTCCTCCACCACATCCCCTATATTTTCATAAGCCTTCACAGCTGCAGAGATGCTGCGGGCGCACCATATTTTACCCTCTATTATGTTTTTTAGGCTACGATTGCAATGCTAGAGGCCGTGGTCCAGGCTAAGCACTGGGCTACGAGCCACCTTGGAATCAGAAGTTCAAATCCTGGAAGTCTCATCGCCTGTTGGGGGAAGAAAAAGAGCATCAGAAGTCCCTGCAGTTAAGATCTTACAGAAACAAGGCCCTGTATGGATGGTCAAGAGATCGTGGTGCTCTTTGTACTGGTGTTCGTGGCCAGACTTCCCCTCCCGGTGCAGCTCTATAGTGTGTTGGTTGCTGTTCTCCTCCTAAGAGGTGGCTGCATTTCCATGCTAGGTTAAATGGTTCCTGGGGGTAGGTCATTTGCAATATTGTTTGGGATCTTGTACGACGAAAACCGAAGCCTTGAACCTGAGTCTCTCTGGGGGAGAAGTAAAAGTGGCAGGGTTCAAATTCCTGGATGTAAACTCCTCCCCGCCCCTTGCAGTTCTGAGTTTGATCCTGAGCCTCAAAGGGTCTTTAGGGCAGGTCTGGCTGTGTCCTACTCCTCAAAAGAACAATCTCTCTCATGGGGGCAGCTGAACTCACACTTGTGTCTTTAGGGGCCAAAAATCTCTTGAGCAGCAGCTTTTCAGACCGGGACACCGGGCCCCTCACTCAGCCTTGAGCTCAAGGCCGGCTCCGTGACCCAGCTCCGGCATGGCTCAGACACCAGCCTCCTCAGGAAATTCAGTTAAAGGTTCAAATGTTTCTTGAGTCATTAGGAGGCCCCCGTGCAGGTGTTTTTCCAGACACCTCTGCGCAGAGGGGTAATGGGAGGATGGAGTTTCCTGCTTTGTTTGGCTCTAAGCTAGTCACTTTCCCGTAGTCGTAGTCTCAAGCGAAACAGCAGATGGATAGTTACTTCCTCGAGCCGTCTCGCACATGGACACATGTGGCAGGCAGACGCTTTTCTTGCTGCTAAAGGGGCGATTGCCTAGATCTGCCCCGAGGAAGTCTGATCTTGTATCCGCTTGGCCGGGCCGGTAAACTGGCCCCAAATATTCCCTTTTGCCACACTTTCCTGCAGGTCGGCCCTTGTCTCTTACACTATCTCGCCCCTCCAGGCAGATCTGAGCGTCCGCCCCAATTCCAGCCTCACCCCTCCCTTCGTTTCCTGTCTTTGGGCCGGCTATCACTTGGTCTCTTCTGCCTGGAAAAACGTCCCTCTATCCCACAGAGCCAAGGTCTCCCCTTTCTCTTCCTTTAAATCTCTTCTGGGGTCTGAACATGTGCAATCGGTACGGGGGGAATCGGAGGCAGACTCTTGTTTTCAACTGGGCTGGGCGTTGATGTGGCTGTTATAAACTGGTGCTACTTTGGCATCAACTGTAGATCCTTCTCCTGAGACGCTACAGTGGGGCAGACTGCTTGGGAAGAGCAGTCTGACCTCCCGGGACTGGTCATTTAAAAAAAAAATCTCCGTGCCTCAGTTTCCCCATCAGTAAAAGGGGCTGATTAAACTTCCTCTTCATACTGTGAACTCATCAAGGTTGTCTCCTCCTGTAGACATCTACAGCACTTAGTGCAGGGGGTCGCAAAGTCAGAGACTCTAGCTGCTATAGTAACAGACCTACACACATAATAAGGGAAGGCGGGAGTGGAGTGTGAATTCTGGGAGCTTGCTCCTAACTTTCTGCAGTGCTCTAGGTGTGGAGGGGCCGGGATTGGGTCTGGTCTTATTTCACATCCTCACTAACTTGGATATTAGGAAAAACTTTTTCACTCGGAGGGTGGTGAAGCACTGGAATGGGTTCCCTAGGGAGGGGGTGGAATCTCCTTCCTTAGAGGTTTTTAAGGTCAGGCTTGACAAAGCCCTGGCTGGGATGATTTAGTTGGGGTTGGTCCTGCGTTGAGCAGGGGGTTGGACTAGAACCTCCTGAGGTCCCTTCCCACCCTGAGATGCAAGGGGTTTTAGCTACGCCTGCAGACGAGATACTACCCCGGGGATCCTGGGAACTCCAGCAGGGCCAGAGAAATAAACACACAGCTGGGTGCAAACTGCCCTTCCACTCAGGTCCCTCCAGCATCTGGAAAGGAGCTGCCGGAAGGGGAACGTCAGCAGGGCTGTTGGGTGGAGGAAGTGGGGGGCAACGGGCAATGGGCCCTGTGCCGTCAGAGTAGAGCGAGGCCACCTTAGCCTAAGCTTTCTGCAGCTTCCTCCACCCCCCAGTGTGTTGTGAATGTGGGTCCAGGGTGCCCCATTGTTCCCCCACGGCCACCGCATCTTTGAAAGAAAGAAAAGAAAACCTCCAGGCTTTGATGTTGCTGTTCCCAATGACTCCCTGTTTCAAAGGGTCCTTTCCTTGGATTAAAGGATCCTGATCCAAAGTCCCCAGGTGACCCCAACAAACTTTCACCTTTTTGATTCAAAAGTCACTCTGCTTGGGGTTCCCCCCAAACCAACCCAGCTATTGTAAATTGCAGAATTGCCTGGGACCCCAAAACCTCCCTTCTTTGCCCAGCTCTGTCCCTGGGGCAGCAGGTCTCTATCCCCTGGAAACCACGGGGGGGGGGGGGGTGAGCTTGGATTGGACCCACAGCTACTGGGGAGATCCAGACAAGCTTTTCTGGGGGTCAAGGCTGGGATTTGGGGGGGGGGGCCTGGCAGCAGAGCGAGGGGCCAGGAGGGTCTTTAGGGCGCGGAACTTGGCCGACGTTTGGGGCGCTGGGGGGGGGGGGGCAAAGGCGCAGCAGGATCGTGGGCAGCGGATCCTCCAGAGCCCCGGGGCGAGCGGGGACCAGCCGGGCTGGGGGGCGCCGGGCCGGGGGCGGGGAGCCGAGCCCCGCCCCACCCCGCCCCGGCAGCTGGTCCCGGCGCGCCCAGCCCGGCCCCTGCCCCAGCGGGCGAGCCGGGGCGAGGCGCCAGAGCGGCCGGCGGAGCGGCCGGGGATGGAGGCGGCGGCGGCTCTGGCCGCCCTGGCCCTGGGGGTCCTGCTGCTGGCCCGGCCCGGCCCGGGGACCAGCCTGGAGCGGGGCGACGCCGAGGTGAGGGGCCGGGGAGCGGAGCCTGGGGCGCTGGGGCGCCGGGGGGAGATTCAGGGGGGATCCCGGGGGAGATCCCGGGGGGCTGTGAGGATCCTGGCGGGTTGTGGGGATCCCGGGGGCCGTAGGGACATCCCGGGGGGCAAGGAGGGATCTCGGGGGCCCCATAGGGAGATCCCGGGGGGGGCAAGGAGAGATCCGGGGGGCTGTGAGGATCCCTCGTCCTAAAAACAAATTGGACTACTTAAAGGACCTGAAAGTGGCTGTCTGGGAATCGGGGAATTCCTTTATCTGGGTCAGTTTGAAGCTTTATTCGGTTTTAAATTTATTTCTTGTTTTCATGTCCCTGACTGCGCGTCCCCTCCCCTGTTCCCTTTGGAGACTGGAGCGGTCAGACTTTGGCCCAGGACAGAGGGAGCCTTTAGGGGGTTGAGGTTCTTCTCCTTCCGGCTCTGATTCGGTGAAGACTGATCCCGATGTTTCATTTGAAAACCAGGGCTTGGCCCATTGGATTAACTGGGATTGCTCAGGGGCTTCAAATTAAGCATCTGCTTAAAGTTAAGCACCTGCGTAAAATCCTGCAGGATCATGGTTGTAAAATAGAACCTACAAGACCTGGGAGAAGCTGCCCCATCCAGGTGATTAGGCCTTAAGGGGGTGGTGTGTGTGACATTTTCAAGTGCCTCATCTCAGTCCTGAGGGTTAGAAAACAGGAAGGATGGGCCAGTGTTTAGGTCCCGGGAATCCTACATTCAAATCCCTGCTCTGCCACCGACTTCCTGTGTGGCCTTGGGCACGTCTCTCTCTCTCTCTGCCTCAGTTCTGCATCTGTAAAATGGGGATAATAGCACAGCCACACCGGGTTGGACGTGTGTGACATGCTCAGATACTACCGCCCCGCAGGCCACGTAAGGACCTTCCATGTTAATTTGTGTTTTTACCTGAAAGCGGAGATGAGTGCATTGAGATCTGCTGATGAAATGTGTGATCTAAGAGTTAGGTAGTGCCTGGCTCAGGTCTGTGAGAAATTTCACACCCTGAGTCCTAACTCACGGGGTAGACACAACTAGGTCAGTGGAAGAATTCTTCCGTAAACCTAGCTACTGTCTCGCCATGGTGGATTAAACTACATCGATGGCAAAAACCCTTCTGTCACTGTAGGAAGCGCCATGGGAGCCCAGCTGCAGTGCCTGTCCTGCTATAACAGCTGTAATGTAATGTAGACCTGACCTTAGACATAGCCTAAATGCTTTGGGACAGGGACTATCTCTTGCCAAGTATCTACGCAGTGTCTCCCTCAATGGGACACTGATCTGTAGGTGCTGCTGTATTTCTCCGAAGAGTGACACCCCCACAAACTTTCTGCGAAAGATTTAAATTCAAATGTTTTTAAAAACTCTGCTGCTGGAATAATTCTTCCAATTTAGGTATATTTCCTACCTTAACAGGAGGAAAAGTAGCAGGGTGTGGTGAAGGGAGAGGTAATTAGTCAATTTCCTGTAAGGACTAACAGTCATCATTTGATTGATCCTATAATCTAAGGAGGAATAAAAAGCTCATTAGATCACAGCTGATAACAATGGCAAGTGAGGTATGAACCAGGCCAAAGGTTTCAACACAAACCTCCTTATGCATAACTGCGACGCAATTGCATGTGTCACAGATGTGAATGTGTGAACAATCAAACTTTCTTTAGCGATGGTTCGTGGAACAATCCTTGCTTGTTCCTGATGAGAACACCCTGGAGTCAAATGTTTGAAAGCCTCTGGGACCAGTCAGCGTTCACTTTACTGACTTTTATTTTGGCTAATGGTGACGGATTCTATTTTTCCTCTCTTGATAAACAGCCCCCCCCCCCCCGGGCCAAACATTAATTTTTTTTAAAAAAGAGCAGCACATGCAATCTGGTTTGGCAGGTATTTGGGCTTTTGTAGGGTCCGAACCTCATTCTGCCCTCTGGCCAAACCCCCCCAAGCGTCTTAAACCATCTTCTGATGTCATTTCCACTACAATAACCTCTGCCTCTCCCGGGTGGGAGTGAGATGACCATTGGGCTCCCAAGTGGGGAATGCAGGCTCAGTCCCAAGTAGCTGAAGTCACTCATTGCGAAGCTGAGAAGGCTGTCTTTATTTACAAGGACAGTTCTTTTCCTAGGGTCCCTGCGGAGTGAGGGGAGCGTGAGGTAGCCAGAGAGCGGAGGCCGGAAGATGAAAGGAGGGGGAGACATACAGTTCGGGAGCAGAGGGGACATTCTCGTTTATGCTGATGTGAAATGTCTATTTAATATTAAAACAGCTGAGAAGAATCTCGTTGATTGCTCAGCAGAAAATCACATGTCACACGGATGACACAGAGGCCTGAAACTTTGCACATTTCAACCTCATCCTAGAATCACAGAAGATCAGGGTTGGGAGGGACCTCAGGAGGTTCTAGTTCAACCCCCTGCTCAAAGCAGGACCAACCCCAACTAAATCATCCCAGCCAGGCCTTTGTCAAGCTTGACCTTAAAAACCTCTAAGGAAGGAGATTCCACCACCTCCCTAGGGAACCCATTCCAGTGGTGGTTATACTTATTAATAAATATAATATCCTTATAATAATTAGTGTTCCAGTACCACCCATGCTCTGCTTGGTACTTTCCAAACAAGCAGGAAGCCCCTGGGCCAGGTTGGTATAGTCAGTTGCAGGGCTGGTCCATTGAAATTGATGAAGATACTCAGTTTACCCCAGCAGAAGATCTAGCCCCCCGTCCCTTCCCAGAAAAGGCAGGTTGAGAAGACAAAGTATGAAGAGCTTGGAAAAGGCTTAAAACATGCAGTCAAAATGTACACAGTTGACATGTTCTATCTTCCTTCCAACCATTCTGTGTCAGTTGGTTAATTTCATGTTGACCTGGGTCTTGAGGGACATGGAGAAGAGACCCTGGTTTCTGGACCTTTTCAGTGATGGAGAAAACTAGGGCCGGACTTGATGTACGGAATGTGTGTTTAAAAAAAGATCCGTGAGGTCTCACTCCCAGAGGTTACACAGTCAAGAATGCAGCGTGGGAGTGGGGGAAGTGGACAAACGAGACGTCTTTGCCTTCACCTGTTTCGAAAGCAGATTAGGAAAGTGCAGTCTGCATGGATCCTACCAGCTCAGCACTTGCCCTCCCATAACACTCTTCACCCAAGTGTCTCACCGTGCTTTGTAACTGTTAATGAAATCCTTATCCGTCCTGTGAAGTAGGTAAGTATCATTATCGCTGTTGGAGGGAAACTGAGGCATGGGAGGGAAGGGCCTTTGTTTCGGTGCTGAGAACCTGCAGGTCCCATTGACATTCAATGAAGCTATTGACCTCCTGTGTGTCTTAGCTGCCCCTAAGCATAGGTGCTGGAAGGAGGGGTGCTATGGTACCCCCTGGTTGAAGTGGTTTCCATCATACCCAGGGTTTACAGATTGGTTCAATGGCTCTCAGCCCCGCCCCCACTGTACACATTGTGTATGGTGCTGACCATTGGGAATGCTGATCTTGCAGTAAGGAACACGTTGGTTTAACTGCCAAATTGGATTCCTGTGCGTGGTAATCATGTACTCCTATAATAACAGCTGACTTTTAGCGCTTTGCCTCAGTAGATCTCAGAGCACTTTGCAAAGGAGGTCGGGGGCATTATCCCCATTTTATATCTGGGGAAACTGAGGCACTTCCCCTTTCCAAAATAAATAACCCCCAACACAACTTCTTATCCAGGGGCTCATAGAATTGACTTGATTCCGATGCTGATCCCTGCATTTGGAAGGAAGGGAAATACAAGAAGAAGGTCCCTTATAGGTTTCTGAATTGTGGGACCGATAGCCGGAGAGAGGCTGAGGTCCGAAGGACGTGGTGGCATCCGGTTGAAACCATCATTCAAGCGAGGCGCTTTTGGAGTGTCTCTGATCTAAACCAATTGTGATCTGCCTGAAGTCCCGCTGCCTTGGGGTTAAGGATTTAACCTGCAACTAAAATCTGTGGCTTCTAACTGGTTTCCAAGGAAAGGGAGCGGGGAGGAAATTTGAATTGTGTTTGCTTCTTGCCTGTGGAAACTGTCAAGTGAGGAAACACCTTGCCCTCGGCATGAGGCGTCCAGAGGGATGTTTTCCTCGGCTGTGACTCTTGGTCCCTTGGAGTGTTCTCCGAGGCGAGGCTTTGTCTTCCCTTCCAGCTGCAGGGAGCCAGGGCCAAGCTTCATGGGAACAGCGGTGGGCTGGTGGGCCGGCTTCAGTGGGCTTTAGGTCAGGCCCTGACCAGGAAAGCGGGATCTCTATCATAGGTACTTACAAGGCCTCCATTGTCTTTGTACCTGAGTCCCCAGACCATCCAAGGTAGGAAGGTGCTACCTGCCGAACTCCCATTGAAATCAATGGCTGTTTGGGGCCTATATACCTTCGGGGATCTCGGCCTGCGTGCCCCCTGCTCTCTGGGGTCTTTATCTTCACAGCACCCCTGCAGGACAGGGCAGGGCTGTTCTCCTCCCACGGATAAGGAGGCACAGAGCGGCTACACCAATTCACTTCCCTGCCTCGGTTTCCCCATCTGCCCAATGAGATAATACAACGCCACCTTTTAGGGGTAGGCTCCTTGGTCAGTGAACATCAATGTCGGGGCCCGAAAGGGTTCAGATGCCTCCGCCACTTTCCCCCCATGAATCCCCTCCCCCCCCCCCCCCCGCTGCATCCTCTGCCCTGTGCCTAGCAAGTCCCTCCTGACCTGGCGTGACCTGGTCCCTGGGGCGCTTGCTGCCTTCTCTGAGCAGCCCTGGCTTCCAACCAGCCAGAAGAATTTCCCTCTTGTTTTGTTCCGTTCTCCAGTGCGGAGGGAGTGCTGGGCATATTTTCCTTTAATGCTCAGCTATTCATTTCCTGCTGCTTTTTATACTGCATGGAAAACAGAATTCCCCCTTCTGCAGCGGCAGAGGGGGAGGAGTGAAAACTTTCCTAGGATTGCGAGACTTTTAATGACGCTCTGCCTGGGAGCTTGAAAGTCTAGCTCGAATGAGATTTAAATCATTTTATTTTGACCAAGTTGCACAAAATCCGCCCCCCCCCCCCGCATTTGTATTCTCCAGGGTGGGGGTTCGGAGCTGTGGCAATTCTGGAGGCTGTGTTGTCTATTGGTTAGAGCAGAGGCGGCTGGGAGTCAGGACTCTTGGTTTCCATTGTTATATTCAAAGATCTCTAGTGCACGAACCTAGGCCCCAAACCAAAGGTGTTTAGGCACCTGCGTTCCATTGATTTCAGTAGGAATGGGTGCCTAAATACCTTTGGACTCTTGTGTTCAGTGTCTGATAATTGCATGCAGAGCCGGAGAACCACACAAAGCAGAACTCACCCCTTTGTGAATGGCCAGCGTACAACCAATGCATCCACTTCACTACTAGAAATTTGTATCTGCATCCGAGCCGTGAGCCACAAAAAAGGTCCGCGGGTATTGGTGGATTTGCAGGCTCTGTTCACGACCTCTCTGCACAAGAGTTAATGTCTCCCACAAGGAAATAATCATTCTGTATCCAAGAAGATAACGAGTCCCCAGAGTACTAACGGAAACCATTAAAAAAAATCAAATAAACATTCCCCTGCTGTGTTTGCAACCCAAATACTGCAGCCCATGAGATCTGGCAAGCGAAACTGACCAGAAACTAAAGGGAAGGTGATTAGTCAAGTTTCATTTTCAAAGCTGAGTGAAATCCAGAAAGTTTTAAGGGCTTGTATATGCTGGGAAGTTTAATTCAGATTAGGCCTGGTGTGAATTTAAAGCAGCAGAGCTATTCCCGATTAACCCCACTTTGCGGATTAAAGTGATTTGAAGTATGGCGCCCTGGAATGAAAGCATCCAAACCCAGAGTTAATCAGGCATAGCTGTTCTGGTGTAACTCTCCATATAGACAAATGCTTCGCAAACAACACGAGACCATGTTGGTTGACACACAAAGTTATTCCAGCATAAATGGTGAAATAAACTAGTTAGTCTCTAAGGTGCTACAAGTATTCCTCGCTTTCTTTACGGATATAGACTAACACGGCTGCTATTCTTGAAAGTTATTCCAGAGTAGCTATTGTGCTTTAAATTCACACCCTACCTAAATTGCAGTTAACTTTCAACTATAGACAAGCCCTTTGTAGAGAAAAAGAAATTCATTTCCCCCCCGTTTTAAGAATTTGAGGTATTATTAAAACACACACGGAAATGTGCTTAAAACATGATATTTTTTGGGACCAACTCCTGTTGCTGAGAGACAGACACGTTCAGGCTGCACAGATCTCTTCTTGTAGCTCGCCTCCCTCGCCAACAGAAGTTGGGCCAATAAAAGATCTTCCCTCGCCCTCCTTGTGTCTCGAACGTTTTGTGCGTGTTGGCTATACTGGCTGTCGTATCTCACAACTAGAAAGACGTTGGCTCTTTGGATTAAAGACCAGCCTCCGCCAGGGTTATATGATGAAATCTTTGGTCTGCCTGCTTCTCCCCGCCCCACATCTGGGGTGTATTTACTCCAGGAATGCTGATAAGGAAGGGGAGTACCGGAGAGAACTGAGCTGGAACAGTGCAGTGCCTCTGGGAGTCTGCTGGTCTCTGCTGAGTCTTGGCTAGACACTGGATTCATGAGAAATGTGCTGTCTTTGCATGCTCTCCTAGCATGCTACAACAGAAACGGCTTGGCTTTCCCAAAGCAATTGCTGACAAAGACCGAGCCAAACATCATAGTCACCTGAACCGATCAGAAACACGAGGGCTGCGTGCAGTGAGATGAGGTTCGGCGCAGAACCCCTGAGTATAGATGCAATTGTGGTATAAAAGCATTTGTACCAGTAGAGCTTTTTCTGATTCAGCGGAGCAAAATGAGCGATACCGCTATAACTGGGTCCATGCAAAGGCTTTTGGTGACGTAACTCTGCCCGCAAAACTCACACCCCAATCAACATTGCTGTGCCGCTAAAGCTTCGAGTGTCGACTGGGCCTAAGTGACTTGTCCAAGGCCATCCGGGAAGTCGGTGGCGGAGTTGGGAATTGGATCCGGATCTCATGGTGAAGGCTCTAGCCTGTCTTAGATAAGCTGTAGTGAGGACAGTGTTGGACAAGGAGGCCTCAGAGGAGAAAGCCTGAAGGGACTGAGATTATAGCCTGGGAAGGAGAAGGTTGAAGGAAGGAAGCTGTAGAGCTCTCTAGTCCACAGGCAAGACCAAGTCCCGTCTACCCTTAAAATGATAGCTTGCAAATCCAGCATGGTCCTCAGGACACCCCAGATATATAGTTTAAACCAAAATATCCCCATTCACCCCGATTTACCCACCCACACAAATGTATTGCTGACACCTCCATTTTGCAGATGGGTAAACTGAGGCCAGAGATGTGAATTGCCCAATCCTGTGCTCGATCCTCTCCCCCACTGAAGGCCACAGGAGTCTTGCCATTGACTTTGTAGGGCGCAGGATGGAGCTGATCGACACCCGGCTCCTTCCTCGTCCCTCAGAGGTTTAGAGCCATTTCAGCACACTTTTGCTACAGGCCGTGTCCTGCAGGCTGTGCCCAGAGCTCTCTGAGAGCCCAGTCGTCATATTTCCAAAAACTCAGTGGCTCTCAAAAAAGTTGTCCGTGTATTGTAATGAACGGGCGTATGTAATTGGCGGTGCGCAAACTACCGCCCTCTGCTGGCTGGAATCTGAATGGACCAATAATGTCATAAGGCCTATACTGCCAGCAGAGAAAGAAGAGTCCCTTTTAGCTCAAGTGGTAGAGGCTGGTGTTTTTGGGACGGGAAGATCTCAGTTCTGTGACTTCTATCCCTACTAAGATCACAGGAAGAAACATCCACACAACTGTATACTCCTAGGTGGGCCTGTTTTCTCTGCACTATTTCCAGACGTAAACAGTGTATCCCAAGCAACCGATTGCAGATGAACAATGATTAATATTCTATTTTTCCTTCGATGGCAGACGTTCCTGGAGAAGTACGGCTACTTGGACGAGCCGGCTCCTCGTGAGCCCACCTCTGCGCAGTTCGCGGAAGCCGTGAGGTAAGAATCTTCCTTTGGGTGGAAATTTCAAAGGCAGCAAACCAAGATCCCCACCCGGCCCCTGGCTTCTGGGCTGTGTGAGCTGCACCCTGACCTTAGGTAGGGTCGCCAATTTTCTACTCACACAAAACCGAATGTCCTTGCCCCGCCCCTTTGCCGAGGCCCCGCCCCTGCTCACTCCACCCCCGCTTCCTCTGTTGCTCACTCTCCCCACCCTCGCTCGTGTTCACCGGGCTGGCTCAGGGGTGATCGACGGGGTGAAGACTCCTGCTGGGGGTGCGGACTCCAGAGTGGGGCCAGGAATGAGGAGTTCAGGGTGTGGGAGGGGGGTCCAGGCTGAGGCAGTGGGTTGGGAGGCGAAAGGGGGTGAGGGTTCTGGCTGGGGGTGGAGGTGGGGATGAGGGGTTTGGGGTGTAGAAGGGTGCTGAGAGGTTCAGAGGGCGGGAGGGGGATAAGGGCTGGGGCAGGGGGTTGGGACACGGGCGTGTGTGTCGGGCGTGCAGGCTCCGGGCACCGCTTACCTCAGCCGTCCTGTCCCCTCCTTTCCGGTTCCTACGCGGAGGCACGGCCAGGCGGCTCTCCACGCTGCCCCGTCTGCAGCTCCCATTGGCCAATGCGAGCTGCGGGGGCGGCACCAGGGGTGGGGACAGCACGTGGAGCGCCTGGCTGCCTCAACCAGACAGTCAACAGCGCTAACCGGAGCCGCCAGGATCCCTTTTGGACCGGGTGTTCTGGTTGTAACCACATCTGTAACCGGCGTTCAGATCTGTGGATGACACGTGCTGCATCCTGCTCCCAGTACGAGAGCTTTTCCGTGGGGCCAGGATCCTTTCCCATAATCCACCGGTGCCAATGGCTCTTCCGTGTGACCCAGCGATCGAGATCTGGACGGCTCCAGCCCTTGCTATCATTCTTCCGCTCCCCACCGTCTGCCCTGGCTCTGATGTTTCCCCTTCGTTCCCAGGGAGTTCCAGTGGGTGACCCACCTGCCGCTCAGCGGGGCCCTGGACGCTTCCACGCTCCACCAGATGAACCTGCCGCGGTGCGGTGTGAGTGACGCAGACAGTCACGCCGCCTGGGCTGAGCGGGTGCACGTCCTGCTCTCCGGCAGACGGGCCAAGACGGGACGCGGGAAGCGCTACGCGCAGCAGGGTAGGTGCTTTTGCTGCTCACCGAGATTTTCATGGGCCGAGTGCAATAACGCAGGCTGCTGGCCAGTAAAACCTGGGCCCTTGCCCAGGCTACATGCGACTGAATTTTTGCACACAGTGACTTGATTCCCAGCGCTCCCGTCACTTGGCTGAAGGCCTCTCATTGTTTCTAGCTCGCTCAGGGAAGAAGGTTTGGAGGAGGGGAAATTAAGGCAGGGTGCTCCGGATAGGAAATTGGGATGCTCTGCCCTAGGGGCCTGTGTTTGAACAGGGGGGTTTGCACCTCGGCAATGCCCCCTGTCGGAGACTCTCCACATGCCGTGCGAGGAGGAAAGCACTGTCAGCCGTCGGGGAGTCTGTCTGTCCATTGCGTCAATTGCTTCAGACCGTCTGGGCACGCTTAACGCCGGGCGAGTCAGCCCCGTGGCACCCGTTTCCCCGGCCCCTCCTCTCCCGGCAGCTGCCCTCCAAAGACGCCTGCCAGTCACGTGCTTTGTGGGGCGAGCGGGCTGGGCGCAGCTGTGCCTGGGACATGGGAAAAGTTCACGAGCGACTAGGTCAGCGCCAGCGGCCAGTCGGCGTCTGTTTTAGATCTGGCTAAGACTGAGGCCGGTTCAGCCCAATGTCGTAAATGTCTCAAGGTTTTGTAAGCTTCTTTCCCCGTCCTCCCCCACCCCGAGCCTTTGGCTCTCACTCTCTGCCGAGGTCTCTTGAAAGTAGCGTCTCCTGAGGGTTGTTGCGTTTTGGGCTCCCGTGCCACCAGAGTCCTGCATTATGTAGGTGACCAGGTGGGACAGTCCCCATTTTTAGGTCTTTTCCTTATCTAGGCTCCCGTTACCCCCCTCCCTCCCATCCCGATTGTCCACACTTGCTGTCTGCTCACCCTAGCATTATGTCTGTTCTCGGCCTGGCAGCAGAAGGCTCAGGAAAGTCCACTTTGGGGGTTAAAAATCCCTTGCTCTCAATCGCGTTTGACAGTTTGTGCCAGGTGTACAGTGGGCCTGTGTCCGCTGTCCAGCCAGCAGCGGTGGAGACATTCCCCTGGCTGATGCCCCGTAAGGCAGAGTGACGTGAAACATTTCCAAATGCACAGTTCCCGTGTCCTGCATCCAGCTGGTTATTAACGCTGGCACATGTTCTGGCCTATAACCGACAGTAACTGCTGCTTCTCGTTTGGCTTTTGAGTGTGGATGTGTAGACCGCCTCGGCCGCCTGGGCCAGACCTTCCGCCAGTGCAGAGCTGGTTGTATCCACTGGTGTTCATAGATCCATTTACTTAATGGTGCTACGCTGAAAGGAAGGATGGCCTAGTGGTTAGGGGGGCGACCTAGAATTTGGGAGAGCGCAGTTCCGTTCCCTACGCTGCTACAGGCTTCCTGGGTGACCTTGGGCCACGTAACCTCTCAGGGTCAGTGGCCCATGGATAAAATGGTGAGTCTCGCATGGTTTTCCCTAATGCGGGGGTTGGGAATATAAATGTCTTGTAAGATGCTTAGCTACTGCGGTACAGGGTGGCTGGCTAGATGGCCACTACCTGAGGTGTGTGGATGAAACACTCCGAAACTGCATTGCGGTTGACACCGTAGAGTATCTTGTAATAGAACCGGAGGAACGCATGCTGCCAAATTTAGAACGTGCTCTAGACTCCAAGGTCAGAAAGGACTCATCTAGTCTGACCACCCCTGCTGCGACCCAGGCCAAAGACCGGCCCCAGAATTATTCCTAGAGCAGATCTCTAGAGAAACGGCCAATCTTGATCTGAAAATGGCCAGTGACGGGGGGAATCCACCACAACCCCGGACAAATCGATCCGGGGGTTAATTCCCCTCACTGATCAAAAATTGCCGCCTTATTTCCAGTTTGTCTAGCTGTAACTTCCAGCCGTTGGGGAGTTTTGTACCTTTCTCTGCTCGGTTGACAAGAATTGTAATTCCGAGAATAACGAGAACGTGAAACTTCTGAGGTTCCATCCAGGTCCACTTGGTGTTGGCAAAATGCAAGTTTGAACTGCTGAATATTTTAGCTCGTTCTCCCCCCCCCCCCCCAGCCATCCTAGTATTGGAATAGGGCAAGGAGAATACGTTCATATGGGGCCTCTTCATTGGGCTCCTTCATCCCTCGGTAGGAGTCCCATTGAAGACAATGGGATTTCCCACAGGGATTATCTGCTCTGTTACATTTACAATATGCTGGCTAAGGGACAAACTAGGTATCGGGACGTATGAGCTTGAAGTGCGTGGTCCTTTTCATCTCCTTGCTGCCCTGGGGTGCTCCATTACAAAACCTTTGGGGGTTGTAAGCAAAGGAGATCCTTGCTCCTGAGAAGAGATTCAGTGGGTCGAATCCTGCTGTCCGTTTTACGGGTGTAAATTCAAAATAACTCCATTCAAGGCAGTGGAATTATTCCAGATTTATCCTCTCATCGCTGACAGCTGAATTTGGCCCGGTGTGCGAGCTGGAGGAGGTGTGTTGAGCTGAAAGAACCTTCAACAGGGCTAGATTCTGATCTCATTTACACCAATGCGAAACCAGAGTCACTCCATTAAAGGAACTTACTCCAGAGTAACTCTGTTGTATCTGAGATCAGGATCTGTAGGATTCCTGAATGCACTGTTCAGTGGAGGTGAAGTATAGGGTGGTTAGGGTGCTGACTCAGGAGACAGGACACTTGCTTCTATTCCCGGCTCTAACATGGGCAGATAACTTTTCTTCTCGGGGCCTCGATTTCCCCATGTGTAAAATGGGTATAATGATCCCAGCCTTCCTTCGGAAGGTGCAGGGAGATCTGTGGATGGAGGCATAAAAGAAACCCCTCCTTCTTGCAGGTGGAAAGTGGTACAAGCGGCACCTGACCTACCGGATCGTGAACTGGCCTTGGTATCTGCCCCAGCGCCAGGTGCGGCTGGCGGTGAAGGCAGCTTTCGATCTCTGGAGCAACGTCTCGTCCTTGGTGTTCTGGGAGGCGCTGGACGGCCCCGCTGACATCCGCCTGGCTTTCTTCCATGGCGACCACAACGATGGACCCAGCAACGCCTTCGATGGGCCAGGTGCTAATCGCTCCCTCATCGTAAGCTTCTGTTTTACACCAGGGGCTCTTACCTGCCAGCCGGGGCGGGAAGGGGAGGAGGCTTAGGATGCTCCAGGGACACCCCCATGAGCAGATCAGCTTAGTGTCGCTGGCCAGGACTAGCACGCCATGGGTGAAGGATGGGCCTGACTCGTAGCATTCTGGGCTGTCCGACGTAAGACACGGAGGGCCATTGTCCTTCTCTCCTTGGCACGGGTGAGGCCTCATCTGGAGCACGGTGTCCACTTCCGGGTGCCGCCCTTCACGAGAGCCGGGGACCAACTGGAGAGTCCAGAGGAGAGCGACACACATGATCACAGGTTTAGAAAACCTGACCTGTGAGCAAAGGTGTGTAAAAAAACTGGCCGTGTTTAGTCTTGAGAAAAGACTGATAAGCCTTGACATACGTCAAGGGCTGTTCTAAACAGAACTGGGAGCAATAGTTCTGCTTAGCACAATGGACCGAACGGCCCAGGGAAGTCGTGGAAGTTGCTACACCAGAGGTTTTTAAAAGGCGTCTGGAAGCATCTGGCTTGGATAGTTTAGTCACAAGAAATCCTGGGTCTTGGCCCAAGGTTAGACTGGGTGACCCTTGCGATTCCTTCTAACCCTGTGGCTCTATGATTCAATGGAGTCCGGACATGAAGTTATGGGCTTGATCTACAGCAAGGGAAACTTAGGTTAGCTATTAGGAAAAATCTTCTAACTCTATGGGCTGGTCTACACTGCGGGGAGGGGGGAGGGGGGGGTCGACCTAAGATACGCAACTTCAGCTACGTGAATAGTGTAGTTGAAGTCGAAGTGTCTTAGGTCGACTTACCTGGCCATCCACCTGGTGGCGAGTTGACCACTGCTGCTCCCCCATCGACTCCACTTCTGCCTCCTGCCGAGGTGGAGTTCCGGAGTCGACGGGGAGCGCGTTCGGGGATCGTCACAAGGAAGTACTTCTTCACACAATGCACAGTCAACCTGTGGAACTCCTTGCCGGGGTATGTTGCGAAGGCCAAAGTATAACAGGATTCAAAAAAGGATTAGCTAAGTTCCTGGAGGATAGGTCCACGAATGGCGATCAGCCAAGATGGTTGGGGATGCAACCTCATGCATCCGGGTGTCCCTAACCCTCCAACTGCTTTAAACATCTGACACTGGCCACTCGCAGAGCCAGAATACTAGGCTAGATGGGCCATTGGTGTGACTTGCTATGGCTGTCCTTATGTTCCTGCGTGATGAATTTGTGGTGTCGGTTATTAACCTGTGTGGTGGATTTTCACACAAATCCGGGACCACAAACTATTCACAGCCTTCCAAGTCCATCACATCCCTCGCTTAGCCATTCTGCTCTGTTATATCAGGGGCACTTCAATCTCCGTAGCCTTCAGCCAATGCACCATACTAGCTCATACCAGGTCACGGCAATACACCTACTCCCCTGCCCAAGCGATGAACCCATGGGATAAAGATCTTCATGCCAATTGCAAAGGAACAACACACCCTACAGATAAAATCACCTGTATTTAGAAGTGAATAACAGAAATCATTTTAAACTCACTATTGCTAAAGAGATTAGTCCAAAATCTCCAACCATCAGCCTTTTTAGTTAAAGGCCTGGTCTTAATTCACATTAAAAAATGTGTTTTGGGGACAATCAATTCAAACTGTCCAAATGACCAATGAATTTGGTGGTGTTAGAACAGTTGCTTTTGGGTGGAGCCCTTTTTAATTATACCTGCCAATAAGGGATTTGATTTTAATGCTCTCAGCCCCGTAACGGCCCTGCTCCAGACGTCACATCTTAGATTCCATGGTGAATGTTTGTGGCCCGCGAAAGGAAATGAATAGTTAGTGAAAGGGAGCCGGCCAGGATTTACCCGAAGGCGAGCGGTTCAAATCCAGCCACGGTCAACTGTAACCAAAATGTCACGTTAGCTGGGATTGGATGCCGGTTCCCATTGGACTGTTTTCCATTTCCCAAACTCACCGTTGGCTCTTGCTGGCAGACTCAGTGGAGAGGTTAAGGACAGAACAGGATGGTTGGCATGAATTGCTCCTAAAAGTAGATTCTCCCCATCAATGAGGAAGAAAATTTCCCCTCCCCATACACTTGATTTGGGAATAGCTACAGGGCTTCTACCTTTGGGGCTGTCAGTTTCCCACCAGCATTGTATTCTCACACACCTAGCTGCCACTGGTGTCCAGTATCCAGAGGTGGTATTAGCCCACTGGGACCCCCCCAAACAGGAATGGTTTCGCCCCCCCCCCTTTCACCTCGCCCCCTACTACTAATTGCGTTATTTCCACAACCCAAAAAGTTTACCACCACAGCCGGTACTAATATACTTGTTAGAAAGTCCATGTATTTTTGGGATAATACTAAATCTAAGCAATTGCTTAGTCCACAATATACCTAGTGCCACCATGGGTTGAATCCTTTGCCCTCTTGTGCCCAGACCTCCTTTGCCAATTGTAGGACCAGACCGGCACACGCATGTGGCCTTTGCGTCCGTTGTAACCGCCTCCGCTCCTCTCCTTCCACCAGGGGGCGCCCTGGCGCACGCGTTCTTCCCCCGCCGCGGGGAGGCGCACTTCGACAGCGACGAGCGCTGGTCCCTGCACGGCGGCAAGGGTCGCAACCTGTTTGTGGTGGTGGCGCACGAGATCGGGCACACGCTGGGGCTGGAGCACTCGCCCGTCAGGAGCGCCCTGATGTCCCCCTATTATAAGAAGCTGGGCAAGGACTTTGTGCTGAGCTGGGATGACATCCTTGCTGTCCAGAACCTGTACGGTGAGCGCCGCTGTGACCTGTTGGCTTGCGGGTGTGGGCTCTCCGGGTGCTGCCCCGGCTCTGCACAGAGAGCTGACCTTGCAGGCATCAATAGTACTACCTAGAAAGGCCACAGTTTCAGCCAGGTTTCTCCAGGTACACAGATTCTGCAGGTACAGTAACACACTGTATGTCCATTATAATGGACCGGCTCAGTCAGCGGTGGGACTTTCTACTTCCCCCTAGGCCAGACAGAGGATTAAGACAAGGTACCCTGATGTTTATATTCAGAGACAAACAACTGGGATAAACAACGTACCTTACATGTTTCATGAGATTGTGACGGATCGCCTTCTCACCCGTCTTCAGGAACAGGCAGGAAACCCTTCTTTGGCTCCAACAGTGCTCTTTATTTCACAGTGCAGGCCCCACCACCAATATATACAGCTTTATACAGTTCAGCTCTTCAACTTACAGCTCTACAGCTTACAGTTCTACACCGCTCTATATAGTTCAGCTCTACACACAGCTCTACAGCTTACAGCTCTGAACAGCTTCTTCTCTCACTCCACACTACCATACCACCACCCCTGGGCTTCCTGCCTGGCAGGCTTATATCCCCCTGAGGGGCTGCCAGGTGCAACCCATCCAGGCTGATTGCCCTGCAGCCCAGGTGGCTAATTAGGCTTTCTGCACGGGAGGTTTGCAGAGGGCTTTTCTCCCTCTTAAAGGGGCGGCAGGCTGGGTCAGGCCCACCCTGCCACAGATCTATTTGTTACCTCCTCTTCTCCCATATATCTTGGATGAAACATCCTTATCCACTGTTTTGTCAAACCCACTTCTCTGTACTAGCTGGAATATCCTTATGCAAATATCTAGCGCCTAGTCAACTAGCAACAACTTTGCCACGTTCATGTACTGGACAATGAACTTGTGAGCCTGTTTTAATACGTGGCCTGACTTTGGTTCAGGCCTCCGATCTTGCACCAGGCCCGGTGTTCCAGGCTCTCTATTACACCCTCTTGTTTCAGCTAGAACCAGGTGAATGATGGATCTTCTGGTTCCCGGGCAATTCTGAAAAGTCGCAGGTGGGTGGAGGCGGGGAATCGTCTGATCAAAACCAAAAACGGTCGGCGTTTTAGGTGAATTGAAAAGCAACCAAAAAAAATTTTCATTTAGATTTTGCCCATTTGAAAATGTTTCTGATTTAAAAACAAAAACAAAGTTAAAGGAATTTTTGGGACAAATGCTGCTTCAAACTGGACAATTGAAATGTTTCAGGGTTTAGGGATTTTGGTTTTAAACAATTCAGTGAAATTGGCGTGAATTTCCAGATTTGGGGTAGCCAGATCTGCATCTTCTGCCGAAAAAAATGTTTCGGCTGAAAAGGTTCACCCGGATCTAGTTCCTTGGTCTAGTTCCTTGGCTCGTGGGATGTCTACGTGCATCTGAAAACCACCCCTTTTAATGGGTTTGCCGAAGCCCTGGGGAGACTCTTTGCCAGAGGATGTTGTGAAGACCAAATGATATTGGGGTTCAAAAAGAACTAGATAAGTCCATAGAGGATAGGTCCATCAATGGGTATTAGCCAGGATGGGCAGGGGTGGGGATCTTAGCCTCTGTTTGCCAGGTGCTGGGAATGGGCAACTGGGGATGGATCACTTGATGACCCGTTCCATCCCTTCCCTGGCATTGGCCACTGTCAGAAGACAGGACACTGGGCTAGATGGACCTTTGGTCTGACCCCCTATGGCCGTTCTTCTGGAAGCGTCCCTCCTCCACATCTTATGGTGTCCCTCTCCATCACAGGAAAGCCTTCCGGGGGCTCAGCGGTGCGGCTTCCAGGGACGTTGTTTGCTCATTTCCAGGCCTGGCGCCCCGATTTCCCGGGCGACGCTCAGCTGGAGGGGAGCCCCGGCTCTTATTACTGCCAGTCCTTCTTCGATGCCATCACCATTGGTGAGTCTCCCGGATGCTGGCACACGGCTGGAGCCTCTCCCTGCTGCTCCGTCCAGCCCGCCCTCTCTTGTTGCTTCTCATTGTAGACCTTGGAGATGGAAAAGACAGACTTGTTAGACCCACTGGCTCAGGAGGTGGGAGACAAGGTGGTATCTTTTATTGGGCAGACTTCTGTCGGCGAAAGGCAGGCGAGGAAGGGGTGTAGCCTAGATGGAGCGACCGGAGAGGAAGACGCCTCCCCCCAAAGCAGTTGTCTATGGATTGAGAGAAGCTGGGAGGTCGCGGAGGGGCGGGTGGCTGCAGGGGTTGGGGGGGGGGGGAGAGGACTGAAGGGTCAGTGCTGGGGCTCCCCCAGGGTGAGTGAGGAGCCTGAGTGTGGATCCCGGGGGGGAAGAGGCAGAGACAATGGGGGGCAGGAGAGAGGCCCTTGCTGTGGGGCTGCTTTCTGTTCTGGGTGGGGCACAGAGGGGGGGGCTGTTGGCTTGCAGCGATAGGACCCCCCAGGTTGGCAAGGCCACTCTCCCTGTAACGCGGTCCCCCCTTCTGCACAGATGCGGATCACAACCTTTACATCTTCAAAGGTCACCACTACTGGGTGGTGGCGATGGGAGGCAACGCCACCGATCCGCAGCCGCTCCAGACCCGATGGGCGGAGCTCCCGGCTGGCATCGACGCGGCCGCTGTGTCGGAGGCAGATGGCAAATTCTACTTCTTCAAAGGTAGCTGGACCCAGACGGGGAGGAGCAAAAATCTGCCCAGAGCGCGGCCTGGTGCACCGGGCTCTAGACTGGGAGTCGGGACTCTGGGTTCCGTTCCTGGCTTGGCCACTGACCTCGTTGCTTTGTCGTGCCTCGGTTTCCCCATCTGTGAAATGGGGAGAATGACACTGAAACGCTTTGAGATGTAGGGATGGGAAGCACTTTACAAGCAGGCCAGCGCAGAGCTCTGAGCCCCGAGTGTTACAGGGGCTAGGGCCGTGGTGTTAGGGACCCCAGTGGTTAGGACGATGCAGTCCCCCGTCCGACTGTGAACTGCTGCAGCCGGCTGACTTACTGGACATTTAAAGGGGCAGCTCAGAGTCGCTAGGCGCTTGGCTGCAAAGGAGAACAGATGTCAGGCTTGTCATTGTAACAGCTTGGAGGCTGTTCAGAATGGGGGCTTTGTTCCTACCGCAGGGGTGGGGCCCAGGAGTCCCTCCTCCCTCCCTCCCCTCACTTCTGCCCCCCTCCCCTCGCAGGCTCTTTGAAAAGAGGTTTTGTTTGTCTTCCCTCGCCATAACCCGTAGTCCGGTCATCGAGCGCCCAGCCGGCCGGTGGGAAATCAGCCCGTGTGCCAACGTAGGTGTACCGTGCCGAGCACAAGGGGGGGCCCAGTCTTAATACAAATGAATACCGGTAACCCGCCAGCCGTTGGCGGCCGAGAGCGCTTCGCGGGCGCCGCGGTGGGAAAGAAGCGGGTTGTCAAGGCAGGTCAGGGCTACAAGGATGGGGTCAGGGCGGTTCTCCCTCTGCCCGAGCACCCTTGCGAGGAAGGATGGTCTAGCCCGGTTAGGGCGCTAGAGCGGGGGGGTGGAAGGACTGGGTTCGATTCCTGCCCCGCCACAGATTTCGTGCGTGACCTGGGACCAATCACTCTGTGCTTCAGATCTCGTCTTGTGAGCCCACAGCTGGGTTTGGTCACAGGTTTCCTGAGCACTTCTAGGCCTCTTTGCCTTCCACGTTAGCCCCTCCGGATCCTCTGTTGTTGAATCCTCAGCGAAGGGGACATTTAGTTGGGCTGTTTTCTTTTAATAATAAACCCCAAACCGGTCAGTATCCCTCTTCCCCCGAGAGTCGCGCAGGGATTCGGATGTAGGGCTGGGGAACCTGGGATACATTGGACAGCACTGACCCCTGCTGGTGGTTTGTCATTAAGAAATCTGGGCCCAGCCCCCTCCTCCCTCTGTGTCAGCCTCCTGTAGCCAGGGCGTGGGACCCCCTGCAGTGTGGCGCTGGGCCACAGACGCGCCTGCTGCAGCCAGCCGTGGGGCATTTAGCATGGCAGGAAAGGCTCCTCTTTTGGATCCAGAGGCCCCCTCCTGCCGGCAGCCCATGTGGGGCGCAGTGTTACCCTTGAACCGCAACGCCATCCGTCCCCCTCCAAGTACCCATTCGACTGGCCCATGTGGCCTGGTGGATAGAACCCTAGACTGGGACTCGGGAGACCTGGGTTCTATTCCCAGCTCTGCCATTGGCCTGCTGGGTGAGCGAATCGCGTTGCCTTTCTGTGCCTCAGTTTCCCCATCTGTAAAATGGCAGGAATGGCGCAGCGCTCCTTTGTAAAGCGCTTTGAGATCTGCTGACGAAACGGGCTGTCTGCTATTTATTAACCACCCACCTTTGCGAAACCAGTTCGCCGTCGCTAGCTCATGACTCGTGACTTCCCCTCTGTGTGTCCTGGCCCCTACACAGCCTCTCCCTGCCGCGATCCTAACCAGCTTTGTCTCTGGCTTCTCCCCAGGCGGCCGATGCTGGCGATACAACGGGTCCGCCCTGGAGGCGGGATTCCCCCAGCAGTGCGGCGCCAGCACCCTCCCCCGCCACCCCGACGCGGCCCTTTATTTCCAGCAGCTCCGCCACCTGGTGCTCTTCAAGGGCCCCAAGTACTACGTGGTGAGCGAGGAGTCCCTGGAGGTGGAGCCCTACTACCCCCGGAGCCTGAGGGACTGGAACGGGGTCCCGGCCGGGGTGAACGGCGCCCTGACCCACCAGGATGGCTTCGTGTACTTCTTCAGGGGCGACCAGTACTGGAAGTTCGACCAGGCCAAGCTTCAAGTGGTGGCCACCGGGAACTGGGCCGCCCAGCTGCCGTGGATCGGCTGCCAGGGCAGGAATTCCAGTCAGACTCTCTTCTGATCTCCCACACGGTCGGACACACCCGGGCTGGGCCTTCCGCTCCCCTGGGGCACGGACCAGGGCAAAGATGGCGGCGGATCCCCATCTCCCGCCCTGCTCTCTACGGGGAGGGCCCGTATTCAGATACACATTTAACTGCCCCGGTGGGTCAACGATCTACTTGAACTGCCGTCTCAGGAAGCCACCCCAATGACTGCAGGATAGTCGACCTTGCGGTGGACGGTGGGCAGATCTCTCCGGCCTGCGTGTTCTTCGGTGGGTTAGCCCAGGTCTCCCCCCTCCCCCCAAGCAGAAGGGCTAAAATGGGTATTTTACAGAGTTCTGGAGAGACCAGAGTCTCCGTTCAAAGACATCTCCACTTGCAAACAGGCCCTTTAGCCTGGCGAGTTTGGATGATCCCAGAACTCCCACCCCGATGTGCCAGCGCCCAGATGGTTGACATCTTAAAAATATTTGGTTCAAAAATGCCAACCTATTTCCTGTCGAACGAAACCTTTTGGGAGGGGGCGTCTCTAAAAAATAAAACCCGGTTGACTTTTTCCATAGACTTTTTTTTTTTTCATGTTGTTTTTCACAATATTTTTAATGGGAATTTTGATCAAAACTGCCGTTGATGTTTTTCGTTTACCCCAAACTGGGTTTTCCACTAGACCGTTTGCTGAAAAAAAAAATGAGGGTGATTGATGATAAATGCCAATTCAACATTTTCAGTTCAAACCAATCTGTGAAACAACATAATTTCCAAATCTTTGGCGATTTCCCCCTCCCCCCATTTTTCCAGCGGCTCTAATCTTGTGTGTTCATTGGGTGATGGATGAGAACCACTCCGGGCCAAATTCAGGGGTTAGCGTCGGCTACTGTAACTCGCTGCGAGAGCCAGAAGAGGTTGTGCATTCCAGCAGTTGACTGGCATCCGTTTGCTTGGTGGAGGAGGTGGTCTGTAGAGCGGTGAGAGCATCCTATACTGTAAAAACAAAACACTGTACGCGTCTATTAAAACCCTTTGAAACCTCATTGGCATGTGCGTCTGAATGATCAGGGAGCATCTGAAAAGAAGCATCCTCTGCTAATGACAATGGGGAAAGCTACGCTCCTGGAAACCAAAATCTAGACTGGGCAAATAGACCAACTGGCGGAGACTGGGGGAGGTTTGGATTCCCTGGGACGTAACAGGTCTGCTCCATCTCTGGCTGATTCAGTAACTGTGTATTGATTTCCCAGGGACTGCCTGGGGGGGCACATCACGCAGACGGATCAGCTAGGGAATTTCTCCGGGGATTGTATTTATGACAGTCTCCCCATCTTCTTGGAGATGGGTCACTTCTGGATGTCTAAGCGGGAGCTGGCCGGGGTAGCCCAGGCAGGCAAGAAACCAGAGTGGTCCCACTCCGCTTGCATCCTGTCCACGCGGCAGAAGTTACCCAGCAGTGCCGGCAGAGATGTTGCCCTGGTTTCTTTCAAGAACCCTTTGGCCTCTCGGCTCCTGAGCCCCAGAGAGGGCGAGCAACTGTCTCGGAGGAGGTAGAGGGGGACCCGTGTTGAGTAAAAACCAAAATCCCAGTTCCTTGGCCCTCCCTCCAAAGCCTCTCAAACAGCAGCGTGCCCAGAAGACCACTGAATTGCGCTGGGTTGACTCTGGTAGGAGAGCCATTTCTGGAGTCCTCCAGCCTTCGCTGAGAATGTGGTACCAGCCTCTCCTTCCCATTTATCATGCCCGTTTGAGCCCTCTGCTGAAGCTAGGGGGACAAGGCGATACCCCAGGTATCTCTGTCGTGAACCCTGAAAACTAACAGTGACGGTACTCCCTCATTCAAAGGGACTATTGCAATGAATGGGATATGGGTATCCAACCCCCTTAGGCGGCTCTAAGCAGCTCACCCTTAGCGCACAATATTGCCAGCTCTCCCGCTAGCTGATGGTTTTTCTTAAAGCTCCCTGCTCCTGGAGGCATGTGATTTTTGTGAGAAACACAGTTTTCATTTAAAAACAAGTGCACGTTTCTAGCCTTCCCCGAAGCTCGAGAATGTGACCGTAGTGAGCTCTAAAAGGCTCAAAACCCAGAATGCGAATAAAAGGAAGCTCGTGATTTTTAAGCCAATCTCGAGATTGTTTTGGGAGGCGTCTGGCTCGTTGGTTTCTTTTGAATGTTTGTGGCTGGCATTGCGGAGTTTCTTTTAACAGCTTGGCTGCCAGCAAGAGAGTGAAGGGAGCTGGCTTTGTTGGTGGAAGCCTGGATACTGTTTCGGACCTAAGTGGGATGAAATTCAGTGATCACAAGAAAGGCACAAAGTGGGTTATTTTCCAGGGGCGGGGAAAAGCTTCCTTCTGATCTGATTGTTGCAGAAGCTTTTCATCCGATTGTCACAGGCCCCCAATTGGCAAGGATTTCATCCGGCATTGCGATGTGTTAATTTGGTTTCCCCCAGAGCTGAAATAAGGAGGACGGCGGGTAACTCATGTCTGTCCATTGCGGCCGCGCCGGGGTGATGCCAGTTCTGATTGAGGATGAGCTGGCGAGACACGATATTGACCCCTTCCTAGCCCCCGCCAGCTCTGGCGAAGGAGTCACTCCTCCCCCCCCCCTTCTGAAGAGACATTTGCCCCTGTTCGTTTTCCTTCGTGTTGTAACATGCCGGCGGTGGTTTTTGTTTGCTGCCTATTGACGCCCAGGTATGTTGGCGGGGGACAGGCTATAAAGCGCCAAACAATGCAGAAGGTGTCGCAAGACGTGAGGCGAGCAGGAGGGGCCGAGTTCATTCCTGCTCCAACTCTGCCGACCTCAGACAGCTCACCCCGCCGAGGGACCTGGCCTTCTCGTCTAACCTCCACCAGCTCCCGGTGTGCAGTGGCAGTGGGGGAGGTAGATGGGGGGAAGGGACAGAAAAATCCCGGGTCCAAGAAAGGGCTGGGAAGGAATTTCTTCTTCGGATGAGAGAGGCTGGGAAGAAAGGCCGAGCGTGTTAATCAAAGGATGGCAGCTCCCTGGACTTCAGGGAACTCAGATGTGGAATTGCTAATGAAAGGGCATGTTCCCCGGGGGGCGGCCTGGACTCGCCTCATTTGATGAAGGACAAATAGGATCTCACGCAGCGTTGGAATTAGGCCAAGTCTGAGCTCCGGTCGATGCTAATAGTTATGCTCCCCGGCTCCATCCAAAGATCACAGGGCACCTGCTACATCTTAGGGACTGAATCCTACCAGGCCCCCCCAATCCCAGGAGGGAGGTGAGTATTGCTAGGCACTGGGGAATGGGGTGTGCAAAGGTAAGGTGACCTGATCAAACGTGTGGCAGACCCGGGAGTAGAACCTGTGCTCACTACTAAACAATGCGTCCTCTTCTCCAGTCGCTGGAGGGGCTTCGCAGGGCAGAAGGCAAGACGTTGATGGTAAAGGATGCCGAGTCCAGCCCTGATCAGAGGCGAGCCTGCCCCTAGCTGTATGTTTCAGGGCTTCTGATAATTGATTTGTATTATCCTAGCACCGGGGAGCCTCCAGCCTGGACCACAGCCCCGTTGTGCATGGCGCTGTACAAATGCAAAGCACTACCAGACTCTTAACTGCTTCTATAAGGACTGACGCTTGCAGGGGGGGGGGGGCTCATTTGTGAATGGGTTTTCCCCTAGCACCAGATCTGTGATTGTATCTATGACCTTGCGGTCCGGCTCCGCCATTCACCTCTATGCAGGTGCCTCGGTCTAGTGATAAACGTGCTTGTCCTTTTTCACAGATGGGCTCCAGTTGTGTTAACACGGGAGGCAAATGAGTGGAACTCACTGTTCCTCCCCTGACACTTGCTTTTACAGCCTGGATCCAGCCCTGCGCCAGGGAGCGGTGCCAGGGTGTTGTCAGAAGAGGGCGCCAGGTAAATATCTTGGCTCAAGGCAGACTGGGATCTTGCTAGCTGCAGAACTGAAAGGCTGCTGAGCGAGACAAGATCTTCTCTACACAGGGAAACCCTTTCAGAGCATGTTGTTCTACTATAAATAAGCAGAATATCCACAGCCAAACGTGCTTTGTTTATGCTGGTTTAAGGCACTTCCCTGTGAATCAGGCATCCACAAAGCACTGTGTTTTTTCCAGATAACCATAAGAACAGCCACACTGGGTCAGACCGAAGGTCCATCCAGCCCAGTATCCTGTCGTCCGACAGTGGCCAATGCCAGGGGCCCCAGAGGGAATGAACAGAACAGGGAATCATCAAGTCATCCATCCCGTGCCCCATTCCTAGCTTCTGGCCAACTGAGGCTAGGGACGCCATCCCGGCTAATAGCCATTGATGGATCCATCTTCCATGAACTTATTTAGATCTTTTTTTGAGCCCTGTTATAGTCTTGGCCTTCCCGCCATCCTCTGCAAAGAGTTCCTCCCAACTTAGCTCCTTGGGCTGGCTGGGATGGAGCTCATACTTCATGCAATACGGCACGCGCCACGCCACCAGGCAAGCCTGGTCTCAGCGCCCGTTTGACAATAGGTCTTTTCTCCTCCGCGACCTCGCTTCTCTGAGTATGTCGGGCACGCGGCATTCCTGAGCCTGCGGGAATAGTTGAGATTCCTGGGCCGCTCGGCCCTCCGTCCCCAGTGTGGCGTTGACTGCAGAGTACAATTCTGTGCCACGTCACAAACTCCTCGCACGCTCGCTCTTGTGGATGGGGGGGGGGGGGCGAGGTTACACTAATGCAGCCCAAACCAGGCTAAATCTATGGCCCATAAAATGTCCATTATAGGTACGGAGGTTTCGAGGAAATTTCTCATACTAGACACTGTAATCCTGCACGCCTTTGTTAGGAGGCAGGAAAGCAAGTGTCTGGGGAACGATTCATGTCCTTGTGTTGCCAACTTTCACAATTAACGGTGGTGTTCTTAAATCTCCAGCTCCTGGAGTCATGCTTTCTGCAGAAATTTTTGTTTAATTGAAACCCCTGTCCCCCCCTCCCCCTCCCCATTTTCCATTGAGGAAAAAGTTCCAAAGGCTAATTTTCAACCGGCCCTATTGGAAAGTCTCTCGTGTGCTGTGGAAGATCCCTGAGCACACAGGGAAGGTAGAGACGTCGCCCTGCGTCTAGCCCCTCACCTTCTTTTAGGAGCAAGAATACTGATGCCGACGCAGTCTCGGCCTGTCGGCGGTGTCAGGCGATTTATGGGGGAATAAAGGAGAATTATTACAGTCGCTGCATCATTTTCTCTTTATTTCTTCATCTTCTGTTCCCCCTGGAGCGCCAGCCAGGCTGATGGAATCTGCAGTAAGGGACGATCACATGTTATGATTGGAGGGCTAGGGGGTTGACTGCCTGAATGATAAATGACTTTCAATCTCCTCTCCGTGTTTAATGGTCAGTGGTCTAGAGACCTCTCTTTCCCTGTCTCCTCTTGCCTCTGCTCTATACGCTGCTCCCTGCCGCAGAGAGGGTGCCAACCCCCAGCCAGCTGCACCAGCTTGGGCATCTACTGTGGCCCTAACCCTGCACAGTGCTGGCATCAGCTGTGAGGAGCCCAGGGGCTTCGGGAGCCATGTGGGCTGCAGGAGGAGACAGGCTGGTTCAAAGGCAGCCCCAGGGAAGCGGGTGCAATTCATACTGAGTTTCTCAGACAGGGCACACTGAGGCTGACTTGGGTGCTACCCCTTAGCAAGAGGGAGGGGAAAATGGGGGCCAAGGGACGGAAAGTGACTGATGTAGGGAAGGGGGAGGGCAAGAGAGGGGGATCTACTTTGAGATGGAGGTAAAGGGGAAGCACACGGATCCGCTGCGTAAGGCCCGGACGTACCGGGGGCTGGTCTGCCAAGCAGTGATTCACAGCTGTCAAATCCCAGCCTCTCAGCTCTTCGTTCAACCCACCTGTGCTCACAAGGGGGCTGATGGAGCCCGAGCGCCTGCCCTCCGGCCCCTCCGGCCCCTCCGGGCCGTGGCCCAGGATGCAGTGCTCTACGAAACCCGGGTTGTAGTGCAGCTCCTCACACTTCCTGCAGAACAGGATCTCGCACTCGGCGCACATGTTGCCCGGGGGCCTCTTCTTGTCCAGCAGGCAACAGATGGGCTCCTGCGGAGATTTCTTCCTAGAGGGAAAAGGGAGATGAGAGGAAGTCACCGCGGCCTCTGCTGTGCGGCTAGTCTCTCTCCCCAGCCCTGCAGGAAGACACGGATTATAGCAGAAGGCCAGGTGTTTGTGTGGCAGGTTTAAGAGTCGTCAATTTCAAGGTGATGACATGAACATTTTTAACTGGCTGGCTAGTTTTCAGATGACTAATATTCATTATGCAAGCTAAGAAAATCAAACCTTAAACCTCCTACTTCAGGCCTGACAGCTGTTGACCTGCAAGACAAAGGAAGAAATGTTTCCTTTGGACAGCCCGGTACAATTGATCAGCTGATCGCCTTCCTTTGATGCATCCGGTCGTGGACACTTGGGGACAGGGTACTGGATTAGGTGGAGATAGATCAATGGTCTTATTAATCCAGAAGGAAGCCAGAGTTATCTGGGACAGGGGTCTGGCAAGTCTCGTAGTCCTAGGTTCGGGTTCTGAACCCACATTTTGACCTCCTTGCTAAATTCGTACCTTCTGATCCAAATTGTTTGTTAGAAAAGAAAAAAGGGGAAAAAATTCCCCCCAAATCAAAACATTTAATTTTGACATTTTCGAGCGAGAACAGCTGGATTTTTGTTTAATGCAAAAAATGCCTTTTTAAAAACATTTTGCTGCCATTTGAGTTTTAACACTTTTTTTAAAAAAGCCCCCAGATGAAATGAAACTCCTTTTTTGGGTTGCCCCGAAACAAACTGTTTTCCAGTGTTTCGGTTCAGCCTCTGAACTGAAAAATCGGATCTTTGCCCGTCTCTAGTTCACCCACACGGAGCTCCCTGTCATGTCAGAGAACTGACATTGATAATGATCGGTGGAGAGGCCAAGCATGGAGTAGGTCATGCCAACAGTCCCTCTAGATGACCCTGGCCACAGCTGATGGTCCTGTCTGTGGGGGACACTTCCACTGGTACTGTCCATGAGCTTCAGCCTCCAGGGAATTGAGAAATTAGGAAGAAAATGGTGGCAGGTTGACATGACCCTCCAGGTTCACTAGGGGACTTGGAGGGTCACCTCCCATGCTGTCAGGCCCTTGTAGTAACATCTCCCACACCGTAGGCGTGAGGCACCCCAGTACTGCCGCCGACTCCCCTCGTTTCCCCCCAGGTGGGTCGCCCTCCGCAGACCGCTGCCTGCTCCCAGATCCCCAGTGCCGGTACCTGTCCGCCAGCGCAGTCAACCCGGAGAAGAGGGCGAAGGGCGTGAGCCAGCCCCAGAACCAGTTCTCCTCGGCTTTGTTCAGTGCATGGACCTGCTCCGTGCTTGAAGTCTGAGGAGAAAGGGGGCAGTAGGAGACCATGTTCTCTTCCTCTGCGTCCTCTTCTACCGCTTCTGGCTCTTCGGCCTCCCCCTCTGCCATCTCCTTCTCCTCCTCCTCCTCCTCCTCTTCTTTTCTCCACCAAGACATGGTAAGCTATCGAAATGCTGAAGGAGGGGCAAACAGCAGCATAAATTGACGTCGGGGTTAAGGCTCCCGGTATGTTTATATTCTCTACCTGCTACTATGACCAATGATCGTGCTGATCAGCAGGGGCCCTTTCTTGCCTGACTCGTGATGGGCGTTCTCTGGGTTGACCACGTGGCCGAAGGTCTCTGGGCACTTACGGGAAACCACAGAACAAGATTGCCTTTTGCGCTGTGGCCCTGGGTGCGTTGCCTGGTGGTTGCTAGCTCCAGATGCCTTGGGATTGGGCATTACCAGGGTGAGCCCCAGCTCCGGACTCAGTTATCTGGTCCCACAGTCTTCCAGAGCATGAGATGGGTTCATCTCGTCTCTCAAGCTGTAACCGGCTGCGGTTGGCCATAGTTAATGGTGGTGGGGCTTGGGGAGGGGACCAATTGTGTCTATAAGTAAAATCCTCGCCATGCACTCTAAGCCACTGAAGAAACTAAGGAAGCTACCACCTCGGGCGAGTTTGTCATTGGCTGACCGGTCTTTGCATAATGTTACATGGTATTGCCCAGCACCGGGCGTGACGCAACAAATCACCTTAACACCTACGTGCGTGCCACCGAAATTCAGCCACGCTCCACCTCTGCCGCTCGAGCCGTGTGGCTCTGGACTTGGTGGGTCTTATCAGGGCTCCGCCCGCCCCGCTCTAGGCTGAGCGAGCGGCAGGCCAATCCCAGGAGCGCCGCCTGGAGATGGCCAAGCAACCCAGGGAGCACGGAGCGAGCAAACGGGGGCCCGGAGTCGCCCCCGGCTTACTGAGATCGCTGCCAGTGGGCAAGGTCCAAGAGGAACGGAGCAGGGGATTGTACCGGGGGGCCGGCCGCAGTGATCCCCTTTCCTGTGTTCCTATGAAATCGATCATGGCTGTAACCAAGGCACCCCACGCTTTTGCTGGGTCTGTCCAGCTGATCTCTCCGGCCTCAAGCGGCCCATGGGGTGCTGGTTAAGGTAATACACGCCCAGGGGAATATCAAATCTTTTGTCCCAATACTGGGCCGAGCTGGGAGATGGGACCGAGTCTGTTGCTGGGCTTTAAACAAGATGGAGAAAGACCCGCTCTCCTTGTCTGATCCCTTGTCATATTACACCGGGGTGATGGAGGGGGCGAGAGGCCGCCTAGTCTAGCCCCCCCATACCGAGGCAGGATTAAATATCACAACCCAACCCCCCCAGCTGCCCTCCTGCTCACTCAGATTTAACATTTTTAATTCCCCCTGGAGATTTAATTTCCCGGGATTTCAGGAGAAAGCCTCTTAGCCGAGTCTCACCTGCCGCTCGCCGCAAAGCCACCCCTCCGCTCCCTAGCCGCTGGCTCATTGTGACACCCCGGGGGTTCTCCAGGCAGGTTCTACGCACACGCTGGCGGAAGGGAGTGAGCTGGTGGGTCACCCCGTGCGGCGTCAGGAGGCAGGAGGGCCCAGCTCTGCAGCGGGTCGGACCCGAAGGGCCCCGTCTCGTTGCTTTCGAAAGCAGCGAGTGTGGATTTCAGCGGGAGCAATAGACCAGGAATAGCTGTCCAGACACTCCTGCAGACTCTTTGCCCCTGCTGGGGTCCATTCTACCTCCCACTGAAGCCCCTCTCCTTGATATAATCGCTAACCGCACCCTATAGCAGCCTCCCCTCCACGCCACTGGTTCTGTGACCCTCCCTTGTAGGACCTCACCAATAGATCGGCATCCTCTCCTCTCTGAACGTCCGCAGACACACCAGCTCCACAGGAGGGCGGGTAGCGCTGGCCCCTTGTGTTTCGTTGCTGCCCAGCGGTTATCTATGCCAACCTCCAGAGAGGTGCCCGGTGTCATTCAGGCACTTAGGAGGTCCTTGGAGAGGTGTGGTGAGAAGTGGTGACTCTGCCAGCCAAGCCGGCCTCTGGGCACATAGGGAGGTTTCTTCATCGAGCACTGGCCCTGTGAGCGCCCGATGTGCGGCGGCGACACCGTGGGGGGCTGTGCTGCGGGTGTTGCGACCACCTGGCGCGGCACCGTGGTGTGATTGTTCCGTCCTGGAAAACAGACGCCAAAATTGGGGCGAGATCCGGGGGGGGGGGGGGGGGGCCTTCCACCTCTCCAGCTGGTGTGTGATGCTTGAGGCTGTTATGCAAACCAGGTGAGCCCTGCAGTGCCTGGTTTCCAAAGGTGCTGTCCCGGATCCTCATCTGGTGTGAACAGACACAGCGCTATTGACGCCAGTGGAGGTGTTTTGATTGACACCCCAGCTGACGCCCTGGCCCTCTGGTTTTCAACGGAGACCAAGGGCCAAATTTGAATCTCAGTTATGGCTATCCACTTTGACTAACTTCAGCAGGGCTGCATGGGTGGAGTGGGATTTGGCCTGGTGTGGGTAGCATTTCAAGCAAGAGACTGGGGGGGGGGGGGGGGAGGGGTCTGTCTGTATGACATTGGCCTCAGTTTGCCAATCTGTAAAATGGGGAAGATGGGACTAAGTACTGCACAGAGGGGGTTGGGGGAGGGGAGGCGGAACTGAGGCACAATTCACTGATGGTTGTAAAGTGCTTTGAGATCCTTGGCGGAAACACGGCGTAGAGTCGTGTGATATTGCTAAACAGCTGCCCCCAAATCGATGCTCCGGCCCCGAACGCTCCCAGACTTTGGGGGAGTTCGGATTGGCATGAACATCTTCTGGTTTGGGACGATTGTCCCTTTAAAAAAACAACAACAACTAGGCGTGAGGAAAGCCTGCGCATAAGGGGTTAATGGGGAGTGTTTGTAGCAAGTCTCTGTCACCAAGGAGAGGAGAACAGCACTGGGGGAAGGAAACACAACACTGGGCTGTCCAGGAGGGGTGATTTCCCGTTTAAATCGCCCCCCCAGCTCCAAGCAACCACTGTGGGAGGGGGAGAGGCTGCTGACATTCCCAAGGGGGCAAGGGGCCGGCAGCAGGAGCTCTGGGTGAGGGGAAAAGGCCCCAGCTCTCCAGGAGAGCGTTGGGGGGGGGGGGGAAAGTTCAGTTCCCAGCATAGGACCGTGTGTCCCTGGCAATGGGGCGCCCCTGTAGGGTCCTCCAGGGGGTTGGGGCACCGGCGCTGGGCCGGGGGCGTAGGAGCGAGGTGTGAGGCCAGCGCCTTCCGGCGGAGGGCTCGGGGGAGCCGAGTGCCGGCGTGCGGGATGGATGGAGGAACGTGCGCTCCCTGAAGGAATGCCGTCGCGATGGCTCGGGGATCTTACCCACCGGTGAACGTGCCGCTCCACAGGAGAGGAGAAATACTGTGATTTCTTTCCGCCTAGACCTACGGTTCGGCGAGGCGTGGCGATGGGGGGCCCGGGGACAGACCCGTGAGACCCCCGCTCTGGGGACGGAGAGCTGGAAACTCACCATACCGGGGTAAGTCTGGAACCAAACCAAGGGGTTGATGGTTCAGTGTGTCCCGCGTGAAGTCTTTGACGCCCCCTGCTCTGTCTCCCTTTAGCCCCCCCCCCCCCCCGGCTCATGGCAAGATGGCTGGGATTCAGGGGGCCACGGTGCAGAGCATCCGGCCCTACAAGTCCAGCGAGCAGTATCTCTACGCCATGAAGGAGGACCTGGCCGAGTGGCTCAAAGAACTCTACAACTTGGCCGTCACCGTTGGGTCCCTCCTGGAGGTACTGGAGACGGGCTCCGTGCTGTGCCACCATGCCAACAACATCACCCACGTGGCCAGAGAGTTCTCCCGGGACTATCCGGGCCTGGCCCACAAGCTCCAGCTGCCCAGCTATGGGGTGACCTGTAATGACTCTGCCCAGCCAGGGACCTTCCAGGCCAGGGATAACGTGTCTAACTTCATCCAGTGGTGCAGGAAGGAGATGGATATTAAAGGTAAAGGGAATGCGGATCTTTCCAATCCTTTCATTTCTCTTTATTTCGAACCCCTTTTCCTGCCCCCTTGCCCCACGGCCATTCTTTCGCTTCTCATTATTTATTTGTCTTGCTTTGGGGCCTGGGACCCCAGTCCGGCCCCAGGGCCCCAGATTGTCTAGTATCGTGTCCAAAGGCACGGGCCTGGATTCTGTTCCCGGCTCTGCCGCTGCGCAGCCGTGTGAGCTCGGGCAATTCAGTTCGTCTCTTTGGGCTTCACTTCCCCACCTGCAAAGAGGGCCACTATCCTTTGTGTCCCCCTCCTCTCCTCCCCCTGTGAGCGTCTTGTCTATTTCACTTGTCAGCTCCTTGGGGCAGGGCTGGTCTCCCGCTGTGGGTACGTGTGGCGCCCAGGGCAAAGGGACCCCGCTCTCACGGGGCGGGGGGCAGGTGCTACCACAACACAAATAATTAATAACAACATGTCGGGAGTCAGGACACTTTCCTTGCCCCCCTAAAAACCAGAATTGCAAAACTGATGTAAAGTTAGCACCGGCAACCCTACAATAACAACAAACTGCAGGAGGGATGGAGTTGGAAAAGGAGCATTAGAGCGCTAGGTGTCGGAGGGAGCTAGTTGATTGGATTTATTTACATTGCCGTGTGTGTGTGTGTGTGTGTGTGTGTGTGTGCTCTAGCAGCGGGTGAATGACCAGCTGAGGTTGTGCCCATGTGATTGTGCAACTTAATGAGTCATGTTTTAGTTCCTTGGTCAGACGGGCAGCATTTCTACTGGCTGCGGAAGGGCTAATCCAGGCCTTGCTTCTCTTACCCCGAACCCAGCCTCTGCTCCTCAGCTCCTTGGACAGCTGGAGTCAGGGGGAGCCCCGATTCTGTTTAACCCTTCCCCAGCCAGAGCAGTGTCTGTAAACAAGACATTTATCACTTTATCAAGACATTAGCATCCACGTCCAGCAAAGAGCTGGGCCGGACGGTGATTCATAGATCTATAGCGTTTAAGACCAGTAGGGGACATTAGCTCATTCTAGGCTGACCTCCTGTATAACCCAGGCCACAGAGCCTCCCCCAGTTACTCCTGGCTGAGCTCAGTGGTTTGTTTGATTCAAGCACCTCTTCCAGGAAGGCCTTATTTGGAGATGTCAAGAGATTGAGAATCTGCCCCTTCCCTTGGGAGTTAGCACCTATGGTTCATCACCGGCCCTATTAAAAACCGTGCTTTCTTTCTAACTTGAATTTGCCTGACTTTAACGACCAGCCATTAGCTTTTATTCTCCCTTAGATGTAATTAAAGAGCCAGTATTGTCTCCCCACAAAGGTGATCAAGTCACCTCTGGGTCTTCCTTTTGCTACCCTAAGCAGCGTGAGCCCCTTCACTTTCCTACTATCAAGTGGGGCTTGAAGGCCCACTCGCCTGGCATCTCATGCGCAGGATACCCCATATTTATACCGAAAGAATCCCTGATGTATGTTCATTCAAGTCTACTGACACCTTGGATGTACCTATACATTTGCTTGGTATATCAAGGATGTTCCATGCAAGTATCCCTTCACTTGGCCTATCAGGGCAGGGCATATCCCATATGTGTCCCACCACTTACTGGACACCCTTAGGCCTGAAGAGGTTAAACACTGAGGGTACATCTGTACCCGTGTCTGCACAGTTGACTCCCTGAAGAATGGTAATGGGTCAGGCTGGCTCTCACCCGTACTGTCTCACCACACCAGGCCTTGCTTAGCTCTTCCTGCATCGGTGGGGTAATTCACCACCCCTGACAGAGCAGCGCTGCCGCTTTCCCTAGCTCCACCCTGGTCACCCATTCCTTCTCGCCATCCTCACTCTCCTTCTCCCCCTGTTTCGCTGCGGCCCCAGAGGTGCTGATGTTTGAGACAGAGGACCTGGTGCTGAGGAAGAACGAGAAGCACTTTGTGCTGTGTCTGCTGGAGGTGGCCCGCCGGGCCTCTCGCTTCGGGATGAGCGCTCCCACCCTGATCCAAATGGAGGAGGAGATTGAGGAGGAGATCCGGGAGGAGATGGACCTCCCCCCGGAGGAGACCCCACTGCCCAAGCCCCAGAGGAAGCCTTGTGACTTCAAGAACCTGGACCAGATGGTAAGAGGGTGGGGCAGGCCCTGAGGGTCTGAGTTCCTGATACTCATTGTTCTGTCCAGGCATGAACTTCAGGAGAACCTGACTGGGGGCCTGTCTCAATGTGGGGGGAGGTTCCCTGTTATATGCAATCTACTTTGGGACCTCTCAGGGAGGAAGGTGCTACCTGACCGTGAGAGATTCTTATTCTCGGCTCAGCGTGCATGGCTATTTAAAACCCAACAGGCTTAGCAGGAGTTCTGCGCCTCTGTTTCCAGCAGGCCAGACTCCCTGGGGTTAGAAGATAATACAGGTCAAATTACTGAACGGAACAGGGCAAAGGGACCTGGTTTCTTCAATCATCAGCTGGCCCCAGTGAGAACTCCGAAGGCCCAAATTAGCATGGCTTTTTGTGTGGGATTTCCAGTCTGGAGTCAGTGGTTTTGATGAGATTTGGATAAGCCCTGGCACCCCATCTCTCTGACAGAGACCAGGCCCAAGGAGCCTCCCACCCCCATCCCCAAGGTTACAATGAGGATGCACAGGGAGTAGCACTTCCCTCATATTGACCATGAATGGTTTGCCTTGGACTCTGCAGGTCCAACACCTGGTGAGTCGGTGCACCTGTCCAGTCCAGTTCTCCATGATCAAGGTGTCTGAAGGAAAATACCGCGTGGGCGATTCCAGCACCCTTATTTTTGTCCGGGTAAGTCCAGGAGGGTGTGTGGTTTCCAGATGCTGTTGTGTGGGTCTGTGTGATACCAGGAACTTCTGATCTACTCTAGGAGTCAGATGGGCACCTGCACTGCTGGGATGCTGTGTCTTTGGGTGGGGTTCACCAAACCTGGCCTCTTCACCTCTCGTTGCGCCTGGTCCCATCCCAGAAGATGGCACATGTGCGGGAGGGATAGCTCAGTGGTTTGAGCATTGACCTGCTAAACCCAGGGTTGTGAGCTCAATCCTTGAGGGGGCCATTTAGGGACGTGGGGCAAAAATAGGGATTGGTCCTGCTTTGAGCAGGGGGTTGGACTAGATGATCTCCTGAGGTCCCATCCAACTCTGAGATTCTATGATATGCCCAGCAAGGCAGAGATTTCATAGTGTGCTGTGTTAGCACTGAGCAAAACGCATTCAGGGGAAGTGGCTGAATGGCAGGGAGGATTAGCAACTGGATCACCTTCAGTAGGATGGGACAGCTCGATGGGGCCCTAACATGGAAGCCCTCTGATGTCGCTTGGTGAAATGAGTCACTCCACTCCCTAGTGGGACGGGGACCCCACCACTCCAGCCTTCCTGTTCGTTGGACTGGTTGGGCCATGGAGAGTGTGTTCCCCTTTCTCCCTAGAAGTACTCTCTCTGGGTCAGAGCTGAATGGGGCTGGGTGGGGGGGCTGGAAGCTTGCCTTGGTGCTTCCAATGCTAGACCAGCTGTCCAGTGGATGAGTACACTTTCACCAGCGCTGCGTTCCCTGCGGGGGGGAAACACAGACTGCACCTAGGGTCCTCTCTCCCTCCCCCTCTGTATTCTGTTCAGTTGGTTTCTTTCCGGTCTCTAGGCCCCTTCATTAACTTTCCTGGGTGATAGCCCTAGCAGCGATTGCTGTGAACGTCATGTGTCCTGGTTGACTGGGGAGGACCTTTGGATTTTCTTCTCTTTGCGGAGGTGACCACCAATATTAACCCTCAAATCCGGTCCTGCTATCAGAGATGCCATCATGGCATGTACATCTCTCAATTAACTGATTGATAATCAATTAATTAATAATCACTAGGTCCTGAGGCGTCCTGCTGGTAAGACGCGGTGGTAGCAAGCTCTGTATTGTGTCATATGTGAGAACCTGCATATTTTCCGGGGCAGGAGTCATATGCTACTGTGCTCCGGGCTGCAGGTTCTCCACCCCTTCCCGTTCATCTGAGCATGTTCAAATCCCCTTTGGACAACATGGGTTTTTTTACACATGGTCCACATGTAGCCGGGTAAGAGCGGTCACGCACACGCATGCAACCATATGCATGGCTAAGTATGTACGCATGGGCAGGCATGTCAACCAAATGTTGCATGCATGTCTTGCAGTGTACAAGGTAAACACACCTGCTCCTGAGATGGGCTGCGCAATGAAGTCAGTGGAAGGCCGGGCTATTCTGCCCCGATCAGGGTCGGTCCGTAGCTGATTTCCAGAAGCGCGCAGCCCCTTGACTGGGCGCTGACTGTGCTGTATTAACACAACCGATGCTGAGCTCTTTGGAAAATCTGGGGCATCCAGCCCTGCAAAATCTGACCCTGATCTCTTTGGAAAACCGAGGATGTTATCTAGGTGCTGGCCCATAGAGCCTATGAGGTTCTCCTTTATTCAAGGTCTAGAGGCTGTTTTGGAAGCCAAAGCTTCTCTCCCCACCTATGACCATGAAAACCACTGTATGCGGTGGCACCTGGAATTATTATTTGAGGCCTCACATATACATGTGCATAGAACCCTGTACACCTCAACAGTCATGTGCCTGCGAAATGTTGTATATACATCCCTGGAGGAAACCCAACGGGATGGTGACCTTCATCTGTGGAGCTTTCACTCATTTCTAGCCCAGGAGGCTGCGAGCCCGGGCGAGCCCCTCGCTCACGGCTGCTCCGTTTGTTCCAGATCCTCCGGAAGCATGTGATGGTGCGGGTCGGAGGGGGCTGGGACACGCTGGAGCATTATCTGGACAAACATGATTCCTGCCGGTGCACCTCGCTGTGTAAGTCTCCTCGCGCCGCTTCAGGGGGCGGGTTCCGTGTGTGCAGCCTGGGGGAGGTCTGCCTGGGTTTGGGGGGTTCACCCTCTGCCTTGGATGAGGTTCGAATCTGATAGGAGCGTGTCCCACACCCTCATCCGGCTGTAGGTCTTCAATAGTAGATGCCTGTGTGGGTCACAGCAAAGAGGCGTAGACGGACAGGAGAAGCCCATCCAATCTGAGCAATTCCCTAGACGGAAAGAAGGTCAGCCTTTAGCCATCTCTGACAGGGTCACAGGAACTTTTTGGTCAGGGCCATCTCTTTCTGGGCTCTTGTAGCAGGAGGCAGATGCCTCCTTCCAGCATGGAGAAGGCTTCAGGGAAGCAGATTGTCTCACATCACGCCACTAGAGGTCAGGCTAGCACTTCAGAAGGGAGAGAGTCCTACAACACCCCAGAATTGCCCTTTGGGATTATTGTATGTAGGGGTGGGTTTTTTTTGTATATTTTAGAAGATTTTAAATGCCTCAGGGAACCAATTACGTAATTGGATCAGATTATTCAATTGGATAATTGGATCAGAATACTAATCTGATCTCAATTTCAGCACCTGCATGGTAGAAATGTTGTAAAACAATGAGATCTTGCTTTAGTCCAGCTGAGTAAATTATTCCTGGAGGTTAAAGACCCAGGTGAAATTCCTAGGTGTGCTATAGTACCAACTTTCCAATCCATCATGAGTATTCACAGGGGATTTTCACCATGAGGCTTGGAGTGGACTGGCAGCAAATTCTGGTCTACCTGTCTCCATGGCAAGTTAGAACATGCACAGTTGAATCGGAAGTGGCTGGTACTATTGGCGCTGGTTAGGTCTGGCACGCCAGTACAGCCACCCCCAAAGGTGACTAAACCGGAGCGTGGTGACCAGAGATACTGAGTCCCTGAATCTCTTCTCAGCTCACAAGCAAGCTGTCAGGTTGACCAGCCCGCAACGGCTGCAGGCGATACCGGTGCAGCATGAGATCAAGGTCTGCCCGACCCCCAGGACAGACCACCCAAAGAAGCTCCAGCCCACCCTGATCGTGAGCAGGTCCCAAAGCCCGCTGCCGCCAGTGGAGTGGAGGACCTACTCCCCACAGTGCCTCGGCGCCAGCCGGAAGCTGCGGTCGTCTGCCCCGCCGGAGAGCACCAGCAAGAAGGATTCCGGGCTCAGGCCCCCGCGGGAGCTGTCCGAGCCCAGGAGGGTCCCTTCGGCCAGGTAACGAAAAGACGTTTGCGAGAGGCCTTGGGCCGGGTGTCCTGGCTGACTCCCCCGGATGCTGTGCTGAGAAGTCGGGATAATCATTGACACCGAAGAGCAGCTGGAGAATTACACCATGAACGGTGCATTTTGGTGCTAGCCAGGCCTCTTTTGTGGTGCCCCCCTGGACTCCCAGCCCCCGCATTGTTCCTGTTTGGTTCCCACCCCAAAGGGCCTATTTCAAGCTGGAGCGTAGTTGGCCAAGGCCACCTTCATTGCCCAGCAGGGTCAGCTAGAGGGCCTCACTTAACGGCTCTAGGGTTTCCGCTCAAGTGAGGCCCCAGGGCTGGACTGAGGGTCATTGGCAGTGCTTGTGTGTTAGGGTCCAGGACTGGTACAGTGGGGGATACTATAGGTCAGGATTGGGGGGCACTGGCAGAGATGTAGGACAAGGCCCGGAGCTGGAAGTGGTAGAGGGCAAAGGGAAGAGGCAGAGCTATCCTGGCACACTTGCCTGTGCTAACCCCTGTGACTGTGTTTTTTAGGGGAGTCGATGACAGTAGGGGCCCCTGTTTTGCTGACACTGAGCTCGTTGGCACCTCCCAGAGGTAGCGAATGGGTACTACAGCCTGTCGTGTATGAAAGCTGCTCGCTAGTCTAGGCCCGCCCGCTGCTTCTCAGCAGAGAGCCAGCTCCATGCCCAGAACAACGGTAGGGCTGGAGGTGACCGGCGCACCGAGCTGATGCTTTGTCTCTGTTATAGGGCAGCAGAGCGGCCTGCTACTCCTTCGCGCCGGCAGCTGTTTGCTGAAGACAGATCCGCTCCCCAGCCGAACGCCTCCACCCAGAGCGGGAGGGATAAACAGGGTGTTTCTACGTCCTTCCTGAGGCCGCAGCTGACCGAAAGTGAGGAGGATGGGTCTGGCGCCTCGGAAGCTCTCCCGGAGCCCCGGAGAGGGAGACAGACGAGTAGACTCCCTGGGATGAAGGAGAAGGACCCAGCTAGGCCGGAGTCCAGGCCCCCGATGACAGTGCCAAAGGACAGGCCAGCTCAGCCGCCAAGAAGCACCCAGTATGGGGTCAAACCCTTTCCTCAGGCTCGCAATCAGGAATCAGGGGTCGAGGCCTCCCCTGGGATGAGCCGTTCCTCCAGCCCCATGAAACCCCTTCATCTCTCCCCACAACAGGATTCCAAGGGAGCGGCACAGAGCCACAATGCCGTACATGGCTGGGTTGCATGGCCATCTGCCCCAGTTAAACCCACGGGCCAGGCTCCAAAGCAGGAAAGTAGCACTAAGATCCCAGTCAAAGCCGGCCCCGGATTCAGCAGGCCCCCCACCCCGGTTCAGAGCTTCCAGGGGGAGCCCCGCCTCCCGAGAGGGCGGAAAGGCCCTGCCAGTGAAACGGCAAAAGCCCCGGCTCTCCCGAAGAGCAACGCAGTGTCCAGGTTTGAGGACGGCTCTCGGGGGCACAGACCAGAGACGCCGACGACCGACCTCCCCACTAGCCCAAAAGACAGGCTCGGCCTGTCCGATCCAGCAGGGAAGGCCAAGGATCCCAAGGCCAAACTGGTGCAGGAGGCAGAGCCAGGAAACACCAATCACAGCAGCAGCGGCGGGAGCGGGGGAGAGCCAATAGGCTGCCCAGAGGAGAGGGAACGCGTGTATACACCTTTGCCCATCAACCGGGCCCAGGAGCAGGCGCTGTACAGGAGCCTAGAAGATGAGATCTTATCCAACATCCAGGTCCTTGAGGTGGATTGTGATGAAGGCCACCACCCCGAGGGGGACCAGCCAGGCGATGTCGCCCTGGACTGCAGCATAGCAAGCGTCCCCGCCGCTGGTGACGTAAGTGGGCCCAGGTCCTCCACGCCCTCCACGCCCTCCCTGTCTTCCTTTACAAGCGCCAGGCAGCCCCCGCCGTGTGGCGGGGGGGTGCCGCGGAGCAGTGTCTATGTGCCCAGCGGAGAGGCAAAATGGCACCCGGCTGGATTCCGCTATGGGGATGTGATCGACGAACTCTCTCAGGGGCGCAAGACGCTCCACCCGGTGGACGTGGCGAGCTGGATTGCCAAGATCCCACCCACGGGGGCCAGGAGGGTTTCCTCTCAGCCAAGTTCGCCTCTGGTGAACGGAAACCAGGTGGAAAAGAAGCTTCTGGAGCCAGAAGGGGCTTTGACCCAGGAGAACGGGTCCAATGAAACCAAAGGCAACCGGTCAAGGAGACAGCCATCTCAGACAAGCCATGCAGGGTCTGCCGTAGTCGGTAGAAATAGCAAAGCTCCGCAAACAGCTCCTGACTGTCCCAAGGCACCAATCAATTCTCCAGTGTCTGCGGATGGCCTGGAAAAGTCCAAACTGCCTCAAGGTAAACCCAAAAGGTCCCTGAAGAAGCCCGAACGGGTGCCATCCATCTACAAGCTAAAGCTACGCCCCAAAATCCGCCCACGCAGGGACCACAGACCTGAGAAACGCCCATCCAGAATCCCCACTCCAGTGACCTATCGCCAGGCCCAGAAAGCGGCCAGTGCCAAAGCCCAGGAGAAGGCCCGCAGCTCAAAGCATCAGACCCGGCCAACTCGGGACGGCCTGGAGAGCACAAGACAGAACAGCATAGGAAATGCTGGGTCTGAGGAAGAGGCTTGGCTTTCGGAACACAGTGGCTCCTCACAAGGTGGGAAGAAGACAGCCCTAGCAGGTACCAAAGTGTGGCTCACAGAAGAGGATGAGGAAGCCTGGGTCTGATGTCTTGCCGGCTGGCCACATCCTCCAACCCCATTGGAGAAACAGGGTCAGAGAGGAAACTCTGGCCCACCGGATGAGAAGCCCGTGAACTGATGATGTTGGGCGTGAAGCTGAAGTTCTCCCAAGTTCTCAGCCGAGAGGCTCAAAAAAGTGACCTGTTCATTTGGGCCAAGGAAATCTGAAATTTATTTTGAAGGAAGAGAAGGCAGATTTTCAAAGAGGCCTAAAAACCGACCCTCAAAAATGGCAGGTACAATTTTGTTCTCTCTCCTGGTTTTTGATCATGCATTAACACTTCAAAGTGGAAAATGGAGCCTGCAAGTTGGGATGAAGCATCTTTTGAAAACTTGGTCCCAAGTCTGGAACTAAGAACAGAACTTATAACAAAGGGTGAAAACTGCTAACCTCGGAAAAGATCTAATAGTGGGGTACAATGAAAGCCACATTTTTTCTTTATCAGCAGATGGAAATCTAAATATTTTTAGAGTGAAAGTACTATTAGCAGGGGGAGAGGCCAGTGATATGTATGATCATTTTCTCCTTGCCCCAGAGACCCGAACCAAATCCATTGTAATATTTTTCTTTGACAGATGTACTTCCAAATTCCCCTCTCAGTTAATCTGGGAGATTTTCAGGGATGGTGTACCTGTGGAATTGGGAGGAGAATTTGGTCCATAAATTGCAAATACAGAGGCCAGTTTAGCCCATGCAAAGAGGAGAAAGAGCACGGTCTCATTGTTAGAGCAGGACTACTGGGTTCAAGTAATTAAAAAAAAAAATCCCTCTGTGCCTCAGTTTTCCCATCTGTAAAATGGGGCTAATAATGCTTACCTCTTAAGGCACCAAGAAGCTTAGTGAATATTTGTAAAGCACTTTGAGATCCTCAGGTGAAAGGCACAAGATGAAAGGCAAAGTATTCTTATTATTGTCCTAGATCCACAGGTGAATCTTGTATTGATCCCAGTATAAGGAAATCCCAAGTATAAGGCAGTACAGAGCCCTGCTTTTGGCAAGGTTCCCCCAAGATTGCTCTGCCTTTTATACGCAGAATGCCAGCCTCATTCTGTTCACAAAATTCTTGTTGAAGCCAAAGGGAGTTTTCTAAAACACTGGAAGTGGAATAGCGTGTGAATTGTGCCAAAGTCCCTAATCAGACCATTTCCCCCTTTTTCATGAAGTTACTGGGGCCAAATATTCCGCTGATGTAAATTTGATTTACTTCAGCTCAGGGTCTGGGCCACAGTTGCCTGCACTTTATGGCAGATATATTTTAAGCTTGTCACTATTCTTGTTAAACCAGTAGCCATCAATGCATTGGAAATAGGAAGTTACTTGAAACGACAAGAGCTGAAAGAAATATAATTAAATAGAGGCAGAAGGTGGGCTTGTTTTTAACCAACATGCCGATGCTAGAGATGCCTTGTGATATCAGGAAAGAGACCTATAGAGACCACCCAGTGTGTCTTGATACCTCTGTGTAATTCATGTGTGAATTGTCTTTATTGTTATAACTCTTGGAAATAGTATTTGAGGTGATTATTAATAATGCTGCTTGTTCCAGTTATCCATTGTATTCCTAAGCCTTTGATCACTATATAACTCTCCATGTTTGTGCAATAGAGACATTCCAAAAACTCTTCTGGTTCAGTAACTCATCTGTTTCAATGGGGCTATGCAACGTTTGATCCATTGATAGCAATCATGCCTATAACCCAGGAACGATGTAGCTTACTAGACGAACCCTGTGTTGTACTTTACATGGGAGAAATTGCTTCCAAAGAACCTATTTTTCCTTTGGGTCTTAGAAATTCCTAATTTTGGACCTATGGCTAGGTCTTCCAAGAGAGGATTAATTAAGAAACATGGGTTCATAAAGACAAGAATGCAAGCGTTTGCATGGTCTCTGTTAATTAGAGCTGGTGGGAATTTTTTTGCATTTTTGGAATGCTGATTTAAAACATTTGGAATTTATTTTTGCAAAAAAAATATGTTCTGGATATTTTAATTTCTGTTCATCAAAGAGGCAGCAGGCACTAGGACAATCAGGTCCAAGCAGTAGGACAAGTCAAGTCCAGATGTGGCCAGATGCATATTTAAGATTGTGGATGCTGGAGTGGGGGGGTGGGTGGGGTGATAAATGGGATCAGGAATGCTGTGTGCTGAATGATTTGATTGGACAGCTCACCCATGTTGTTTTTTCAGATAGCCCCAGCTAGATCTGAACTGTATTCAGTGATGATGATAGGAACGTTAATAACCCTCCGAGCAGGTAATACTAGGTGGAGCGGTGCTTCCGGCTCAACGGCCCTAGAGCTTCAGTGAGCGTCTCAATACACCCTCTACAAGAGTCTTAAGGCTGCAGGGTTGAAACTGACTTGAGAGATGTGTACGGGACACCATCTTCCACCCTGATTGCAATGGGTCGGTACTGGGATATTTTACCCTTTCCATTACCCACACAGTTGTCACGTGTTCCATTTGCATTGTGTTCTGTTGCTGTCATTAGAAACAGGTTAACAAAGAATATGGAAGAGGCACCATGGAGGGGATTCTTTGAACATGAAAAATCCTCCCAGGCCCATGAACATGCGCTTTCTCCAGCAGTCAGGAAGCAGGGTGTATTTTCAGAATCGGTGTTTTCATTGCATAGCTCATCCAGCGTCTGTCATCCCCTTGGCAACCTACACCTAAAAGCAAGCTCCCCCTTCAAAGTGTAATAATGGAGACAAGAACCAGATTAAGTTCTGGTGCGAGCAGGTACAAAGGGAAGGTGCTGAGAATTGTATCAGCTTAATGCCAGAATTGTATTTGTCCCTGGGCTAGGAACTGAGTAGCAGCATTCTCCCCACCCCCAAGCCCTGCCCCCATCTGCTAACATTATGGAGAGAGTCTAGTATCAGAAGGGTAGCCGTGTTAGTCTGAATCTGCAAAAGTGACAGAGTCTTGTAGCACCTTAGAGACTAACAGATTTTAGGGATCATGAGCTTTCGTGGGCTAAGACACACGTGGGCTAAGACTCTCTGGATGTTCACACCTCCAGACCACCCGCTGGAAGTGGGCTTCACCCCCCCCCCCCCCCCCCCGATTGAATTTACTTTGCTTTCCTGCATATTTATACCTGCCTCTGGAGATTTCCACAACATTCATCTGATGATGTGGGTCTTAGGTGCTACAAGACTCTTTGTTGATTATGGAGAGAGTATAGCCTTCTCCTCCTGTAGCACTGATCCACCATTGCTTCTACAGAGGTGAGAATAATGATAAACATAGGTTGCATGACCATCCTTGAATGTCACTTGGACTGAAGCTGGAAGTTTTGGTACAAATACGTTTTTATTAACAAACGTTAGGTCCCGATACCGCATGTACTTATGCATGTAACTAGCTTTATGTACATGAATAGCCTCCTAGAGGTCATTGCACGACTAGTAACTATAACGTGAGGCAAATGTGTAAGTTACCGGAAAAGTGCTTAGGTTGTCCATCATCCACTGGCCTGCTGAATGTTCATTTGAAGCATCCCTTTGGTTCTACTTTGTCTGTTGATAGAGAATTTCTTGAGAAAGTGTTGGGATATTTTAGAAACAGAACCGTTGATTACTTGGTAAGAAGAATCTTTTAAGAATGAAATGAAATTATTTAGCTATTCAGTGGAAATTCATTTGGAGTGGTTTCTGTTAGTTTATGGCCAGGCCTCACGAGATGGGTCAGTTGAATGCCTTGACAAACATAACCACATTGGATGAGTTAACAAAGTCCTGTGGCATTGGATGAGTATCGTAAATATACAGAACCAACAAAAATGGAGACGCGCCATCCCAGACGTCTATTTAATTTAAATGCATTGGGTACAGATTAATTTCCTTTGTTCAGAACTACAAGCTCCTTGATAAACAGTGTAAAAGTAGAGGTGATTGGAAAAGTCAGGGTTCTTTTCACAGAAAATGTTGAGGCTGTGGTCAAATATTTCTGCTGAGACACAAGACATTTTGATTGCGAAATGCATCTCCCATGACACACCACTGTCTCCCTTCTTGGAGAGGGTAGGTGGCACATCCTGGACGTCACATGTTGGAGATGCATCATGGGAGATGAAGTCTGACTGGGGAGCCGGGCCTCTAGAGAATAGGAGTTTGAGACACCTGAATTACAACTCACACAAGGCACCGTGGCATGGCAGCATGTCACAATATTTCAGCTTTTAGATTAAAGATTTCGGTTTTGGGGGCATTTGGGTAGATCAAACATTTCTGTGGAAAGCCAATACTTTTTGCAACCCATTTTATGTTGTGGAAAAGTCAATTTTCTGTTGAAAAACAGTTTGTGGAAATGTTTCGCCCAGCCCTCGCTGAAAGGGCTATTTCCCCTCTAGTATTGCGGTAGCTTCTGTAATATCTTTAGAAACACGGGTTTGAAACTTTTTACAGTAATTCTCCTCCATGACTCATCACCAATCACCCCCCCCCTCTTTCAGGAAGGGTAAATCAGCTCTCTCTGCAGGGTTCATTATCAGGAGGCAATTTAGTGATTGTTTCAAGTGGCATGAGAATGAGGCAGTCAGAGATTAGGAAGGAGGTGGAAGCAGATGTCTGGAGAAAGGGTCGGAGATCTGCGTTTTATACCTATTGGAATCTCATTTTTCTGGATTTAGAGCTTGAAGACAAGCTTTTGATGGTACGGGGATCCTTCTTCAGGGCTCTGTGTATGAAAGGCTAATTGGGGTTAGGGGCATGGGTCCAGGGAGGTGGGATAATGTGGCAGTTATCAGGAAATACCCAGCACTATTATCAGGTCCCACTTGCTGAAGAGGGCCTTAAAGGAGCTCAGACCTCTTCTGTGTTCATAAGCCTCCGTGCATTCAGTGGCGGCTGTGTGCAGCTAGAGACTCCCAGAGATAGCCCTCTGTAAAGCAGGAAGGCCAGCTGTGAATAGGGAGGGCAGGGTAAGCACAAAACCTGAAAGACGGAATAGACAAAATGGGGTGGGGGGGGTGACAATTCTTTGGCACGTTCTCACATCTGCTCAGGTGCTGGTTAATCAAGCATGGAGATTGACTTGTAGAAAGAAATGGTGAGCTGTCTGCAGGAATGTTCTTGCCCTGATAGTCCCATGGCCGTTGCGGGGGAGGCAACTATCAGGTTGAACCTGATGATCCTGAAGGTTCCATGGCAGTTGGTGGTAGTGATGATGAGGGTGGGGGTAAGTTGTCAGATGGAATGTGGTAGCCCTGAAGATTCCATGGCAGTTGGTGGTAGTGATGATGGAGGAGGGGGAAGGTAAGTGGTCAGGTAGAACATGGGGGCCCTGAAGGTTCCATGACAGTTGGGGGTATTGATATGGGGAGGGTTGGGGATTAGTGGTCAGGTGGAACATGGGGACCCTGAAGGTTCTGTGGCAGTTGGTGGTAGTGATGGGGGGAGGGTGGCAATAAGTGGTCAGGTGGAACGTGGGGGCCCTGAAGGTTCCATGGCAGTTGGTGGTAGTGATGGGGGGAGGGTGGCAATAAGTGGTCAGGTGGAACGTGGGGGCCCTGAAGGTTCCATGGCAGTTGGTGGTAGTGATGGGGGGAGGGTGGCAATAAGTGGTCAGGTGGAACGTGGGGGCCCTGAAGGTTCCATGGCAGTTAGGAATGACAGTTGGGCAGTTCAATTAAGTGAGGTGATTAGAGTGAGTAGGAAAGGGATTGGGCATCACTGTGTTCTGAGCTCCAGCACCTATGGCTTGAGCCAAAACCCAATACAGTGGATGGAAGCCTTTCCATTGACTTTGGATCAGCGCCATAGTGGCCTGTCCTACATTGATCAACTGGGGCTTACACCACCAGCAAGAGCATCCCCTCATCCAGCTGCAAATGACCACCCAAGCTGGCTGTAGCAGAGCATCATGCCCTCATAGCCTATCCCGCCTTCTTACTTGATTGTAGGATCATGGCTTTTAGGGAAGCTCGTCAAGTGGTCTTAAATCACAAGTATCATTCACTTTTTTCTGATTGAATTCTTCCTCCCAGCTGATCCAGCTTGTCATTGTTTTCAGCTGTGTAAAAGTGACCTTCTTAAGAGACAGAGAGATAAACGTCAAGGTGTCCAGCCAGATGTGCTTTACCAGGCAAAACTCCACCGTCCTTCCTCTTGGGTCTGATTGAAACCAGACAGAAATAATTCCTGCTGCGTAAAAAAGGTAGTCTTCATTCAGTGTAGAACTAGTCTGAGTTCAAACCACAGCAGTTTCAATGTAATCATCTAAAAGAGCCGTGCTTTATTTTTAAAATCTCACCTAGTGGATTCAACATTAGCTTGATTTCTGATCAAAAGGGGAAAACCCCCAACCAATATCATTAATTTGCCTTAGTAAGACATTGCTGCGATTGAGGAGATGGAATGAGATTATTTAAAAGAAAAACAAAATGATAGGAAGTTGCTGGATTTGGGAATGTTCATGAGAATTTGATTGGCTCTTTATATGGGTATCAAATGACCTCGAGTTACCATAATTAATGGTTCAAAAATGTGGGGGGGATATTAAACCTCATGTATCAGAGCATAAGGCAAACTCTAACGAGTAGAGACCAGGATCAGATTAAATACAAGGTGGGTAGAGCGGCAGGTTATCCCACATCTGCTACTGTGGGGTTTTTGCATCTTCTTCTGAAGCAACTGGTGCTGGCCACTGTCAGAAACAGGATACTAGACTAGCTAGACTTTGGTTCTGATCCAGTCCGGCAATTCCTACGGCTCTAGAAGCTGAGCTGTAAGAAAGCAATCAGACATCACAGGAAAATGACAGCCATGCGTACAGAACAAGGGGAAATGCACCTGATTTTAATCTGATTTCAGATAATGGGCTGTAGTGTGTTACAGGCTTAACAGACACTTTGGGAATCTCCAACAAGAAATCCAAGGGGAAGTGGAAAACCAAGTCCAAGGAACCCTCCCAACTAAACAAGTCAGATGAAGAACGTCTGGGGGCAGCAATGGGAGGGAATAGAGAGAGAGAGACATTCCTAAGTAGAGGCTTTCCTCCAATGTAAAACAATGAATAACAGGTACACAGTGCAGAGAGAAATGTGGCTCTCTCCTGAGCCCTCCCATGGAAGACACGCACCAGGGAGATTTGGGAACAATTTTCTTACCAAGGAAGCACAGTTGTGTGTGTAAAAATGTATAGGGGGAAATGTTCTTTCTTAGAACCTCGTTTAAAGAAAGAGCGGTAACACTTTGTATTAAGGGTATTAGGTTAATTCATACGTAATTATGTGATTAGTTATTACAATATTTATTAAGAGCTTAGTGATAAATGCTATTGCCCTTGTCATCTTCTCCGTCCTGTTTTGGGCTTCACAGCCCAATACTGACACCAACCAATATTACCTGGGGCCGTGGAAGCCTGGAATTCCTCAATTCGAATTCCCAGCTCTGCCACAAGGTTTTTCTGTTGCTTTAGGCAAATTGCTTGAGCTTTCTACCTTATTTCCCCACCTGTAAAATAACTACACTCCACCGGACTATATTGAAGATTCAGTGTTTGTAGCTGTAGTTCATGCTGAAGCTGAAAAATGCTATATAAATGATAAGTATTATTATTACTAATGTAATTTTCTCTGAGTCACTGTAGATTATAATAATTACATTTATAACATTTTTCAAAATACTTAATCGGGGCTATAAAACCTATAACTAAGTGTGTTATAAACGGTTTGCAGTCTTGTTGAAGCCCTGTTGGTCCCAGGATACTAGAAAAACAAGACCAATTTCTATTATAAACTGCAGGATACAGGGTTATAGTAATCTATGTACTGGCTTAATACCTGATATTTTTACAGTATAGCACATTTATAAATGCTTTATTATTAGCATTTACAAATGAGTTTTCCTAGTAAAAAAGTTTAAGGGATAAAGCTGGCTAGAGAACAATATGGACAGAACATGTTAATAAATACCAAAGAGATGACATTAGAATCCCCCGTAGCAAAGCATGTTATTACATTGTACTACATGCGGCATATAGGATAAATAACAAGCAACAGTTAATTCTAGAATTACAATTCCAGCAAAAGCTTCTTCTGATGTCACAAACCATGACCAAGTCCTCCAACTGTCTCAGTAGAATCATAACCCTAGAATTTACAACTGACTATTCACAGAGTAATGTACTGATTGCTGAGAATATGTACTACTGCCCTTTACTGGCTGGACTCAGCTGTGTGTCATAGACCCTATATTGATATTAGCGATTTGCCTTTAGCTCAAGTGATAGAGGCCTGTGTTTTTGGAGCAGGAGGATCTGCTATGGTGTAAATACCTAGGTACCCATAGATTTGTTTCAGTTCTCTCTGTACATGTTATATGACATTCCATTTTTAAAACCTAACTGTACACGGCGTACAATTTCAGCACAGTGGATAATGACTTAGCAATGTTCCTCTCTTTAGTGGTAATGGTAATTAGACAGCTAAATCCCAGCCTATCTCATTGCAAAAGTGCTGTCAATATATTTTGTATGCCAGCAAGTGACTTTGGTGATCATATAAAACCTGACAGCAAGATTCCAGGGATTTGGTCATAAAAATGAAATTTAAGTGAGAGTTCATTTTTTTTAGAAATGTCGTCTTAATAAAAAGTGTTACCAAGACAGTAATGGCATTACTGTGAAATGGGACCTACCCATGGGAAAATATTGGGCTTTTTGTTTTATTATCGATAAGGCAGGCTTTAACATTTTTTAACCTTAGAAGCTGCAGGTCTGGTTTTACTGGCGAACTTCTTGGTCTCAGGTATGGATGGGGAGCTTCCTCCGATCTTAAACTTTAACCAAGAAATCTTTTCTCCCAAGTGTTTCTCATGTGTTTGAGCAAGTTAAAGAGGGAGAAAATAGGGTAGACAAGGAAAAATAGTGTAGACAAGACCTATATTTCTAAAATATAAAACACAAGCAGAAATATATATATATATTTAAAATGCAGACCTCTTTTATCAATCACAAATTAGCCAAAAGAAAAAAGGAGAGGTGTGTGAGAGGAGGCAAAACCCAATTTCTCATTTCTTTGCAGATCACCTTTAAACAACTTAAAGAAAGCCAGGAATACTTGTAGCACCTTAGAGACTAACTAGTTTATTTCAGCATAAGCTTACGCTGAAATAAACTAGGTGCTACAAGTATTGCTGACTTTCTTTACGGATACAGACTAACACGGCTGCTATTCTTGAACCTTTAAACAACTTGACTGCCTTGATATAATGTAATTCAGGAGTCTGCCATTGGATGGCACCAGGGTTTCTGGCAAGGGTTATGTTTAGGGAAAGGATTGTCTAGGATAAAAGTAACCGAAAAGTATGACAGTGTAGAAAGTATCACAACATCTCCTTCTAGTAAAGCCTGAACACAGAACTCTCCCTCTCAGGTTTTGTTTGTTCTATTACAACAGCCCCCAGCTATCCCAGGTGCGTGTGAGAACTAAGCCGCTTTCAGTGGAAAGGAAAGAAGCTGAGATCCACAGCAGCTACCGATCAGCCCTTTTAAACAGTTTAAGGAGATAGCCTGGCCTATTAGGAACTGCACATACTTGCATATAAACTGAGATGTTGACATCTGAAACATCAGTCGATCTTTGCAAAGTAGCCTTAAGTCAGGGTGAATTTAGCAGGTCAATTATGGTAAAACAACTGTGGAAAACAGGCGTTTCTAATTGAAGTTCAGTTTTCATTGATCTCTCCTGCCACGACAGTAGGATGTAGTTGTGTTTGGGTCAGATCAATTTATAAAGGGTCAGCCCTGATATTTATTTCTGCTTATGCCCCTTTACACAGAGGAGCGCAAAATAGCCTTGATATAACCGAGCATGAAAACCATCGTGTTTAGATTAGCTGTGGGATCTTTCTCAAACACTAGGTACATGGCTACACGTGTTATCCTTCAAGGAGGCCATTGTCTAGTTTTGTTTCATTATGATGATTCATTTTTAAATCGGTACAAAACCGGACAGTGGTCAGCTCTATCAAGAAGAGGTAGAACTCCAGTACCTGTCTAGCAAATCTGGTACAGGCAGCTAGGAGTCGGGCAGGGACAGCGGAACGAACACTAGAATTTCAGGATCATTTTGCTTTAACCCTACTGCCAAAACACCAGCTGGGTGAAAAATCCACTTAAAAGGAAGACCAAAAATGATACAGCTAACTGCCAAACCTGGGTGTCTTGTCAGCAGAAGAGGGCGCTATCCGTGCACACACAGGGGAGAATGAACACACGGACACGCACATGCCAAGAAAGGCTGTTGAGATAGTTTAAAAAAAAAAAAAAAGATTTGGAGCTTGTAGAAACGCAACCCAGAAAGGAAACAGGGAGGAAGGACCATTTTTGTGGGGTTTTTTGGGAGGGGGTGATTTTTTTTTGGAAACCATCTGAAAATTCTGTCCTGAAATAAAAAAATAAAAAACTCCACTTCAGCCGCGCCTCTCGCTGTCAGGCTGCTCTGTCCCTGGAGGGAAGGAGCTCCAGCTCCCATGGGCAAAATACGGGAGGATTCAGGTTCCCCGCTGCCACGTTACTCTCCTGGCATCAGGGCGAAGGACCTGCTGATTTAAGGCTGGCTGGGTCTTTGTATCCCCGTTTGCAGTGAAGACATCCCTGGTTACTAAAGCAGCAGGGGATGCCACGCCTCATGGTAGGCTGTTGGCATGACCCATACAAATCCGCCCCTTGTCAAGACTAGGTCATCCTCCGGTAATAACCAAGCGGCCGCTTGAGAGCAGCCTTGCCTTGCCCTGGGATGGCAGGAGACTCCCCCCCCCCCCCCCCCCGCAACTGTGCAGTAACCAGCGATACTTCACCCATCCTTGCTCTCTCTAAGGTGCCTCTCCCCCCTTCTTCGCTGGACACCGCATCCATGATCCAATACAGAGGCGGGGTGGGGAGAGGAAGGCACCTAGCCTTTTGCACTTTGGAGTACGACGCCACCTCCTTGAATCTACAGGCCGGGCCGTCTATGCGCTGGGATTAAGGTGGCTCATTCTGAGGCTTCACCCAGGAGAGCCGGGCCCCCTCCCCGCCGCGGCCGGGCCATCTGTGCGCTGGGATTAAGGTGAGGCTTCACCCAGGAGAGCCGTGCCCCCTCCCCGCCGCAGCTTCCCTCGCGTCCTCCTGTGCCCGCCCCTCTGCCATACAAAAGGGTGGCTGGGGCCGGCGGCGGGCGCCGGCGAGCCGGGCTTCACATGACGGCGCATCGGTTCCGGCGCAGCGCCCCCTGGAAGCGGATGGCGGTGTGGACGTGCTTGCAGCGGGCGCAGCCCACGCTCTTGAGCAGCTCGCTGAAGAGCAGCAGGATGTGCCAGTTGTACTTGGCGGAGCACTCGATGTAGCCGCACTTCCAGGTCTTCTTCACCAGGTTGGAGACGTTCCAGCGGGGAATCACCCGGCCCCGCTGCAGATCCCGCTTGTTGCCCACAATGATGATGGGGGTCTCGGTGGTGCCGATGACCCTGCCGAGGCAGAAAAGACGGCGCACGTCAATTTCTCTCATTGGCGTGAAGGCCACAGTCCCTTAACCTCCAACGCGTTACCCCCTCCGATTTCCTCCTGCTTCCCCCTAGCTCCCGACTTTATCTTCCTACTAACAGCTCCGTCGCCTGGGGATCCCTCCCCATCCTCGGGCTGGCCGGTCCCAGTGGCAGAGGATGGCAATCCAGAGCCTCCCTTGTGTAACATGGTGGAAGGACAGGCAGGCGGCTGCTGTCAGCAGGGAACCTTGTTCTGAATGGCAGATCCTGCTGTAGCAACCTGCCCTGTCACTCCCCCACCTTGTCAGAACAAGCGCAGCTTACAGATACCGGAGAGAAACCCAAAGCTGCTTTGCCAGTGTCTAGACTTCGTCCTGCTGTGGCGCTTAATCTTTCACTGGAGAGCTCCCTTCTGAGCTGTTTGTTGCTCTTTGGCTTTTCTAGGATGCTTGAGTGAATTTAGTGCAGGTGGCAGGTGTCTGGATCCAGCCTGCACCTGCTGGAAGATTTCAGTCCCTAGCGCTGAAGGGACCCAGGAGACTCCCGGAGAGCACTGAGCTCAGCCAGGGAACTCCTGCTTACCCTCCTCCCCGCCCCCAATATTTTCCTGGAGCGGACGCACAATGGAGAGGTGACTTTAGCTTTGTGAGCGGAGTCCTCTCCCCAGCTCTGCTAGGCCCAGGCACGTACCTCGTTTCCAGGATCTGCTGGCGAATCGTTTTGACGTACTCAAAGCTGTCGAAGCAGCAGATGTCGTAGACCAGGATGTAGGCGTGGACGCTCCGGAGCCCCCTGCAGCACACGTCTGCCCACTCCTGCAACGGGCAGACAGGAATCGGTCAAGGCTCAGGCGCAGAAGGCCCCCTAGCCACAGCCCCAGGGGGGTCTCTCTCTCTCTCTCTCTCTCTCTCTCTCTCTCTCTCTCTCCAGCCTTTCTACCAAATTCATATGCAAGGGCACTACGGTGACCGTTCCCAGGCCTTCCGCTACTGGGGTCTTTGCTGGACTTGGGCACTGCTCCTAACGCCGTACCACGCCCGCTTCCGCGAACATGGCTGGCAGCACAGAACCCCGGCCCCATTGTACTCTTCTCTTTCGAGCATCCCTGGGGCCTGCTGAACACGTCAACGCAAGTCCAAAGCTGCGGGTGGGGTGGGTGACATTACAGGCGTAACGGGGGGAGGCGGGGGTTTCCCAGTAGCAGCCTCACTGCACCCTGGTGAAATAAGCAGCAGATAATTATAGCAGGCACATGCTCTAGTGTTAATGCCCAGGACTGGGACTCAAGGGATCTGGGATTTATTCCTGGTTCTGCTGCTGACTCACCGTGACAAGGGGTCGTCACCTACCCTGTTTCCCCGAAAGTAAGACATCCCCCGAAAATAAGACGTACTTCAAGTTTTGCCTCTCGCTGTAATATAATGTAATGTAATTTTGGGAGCAAAAATTAATATAAGACACTGTCTTATTTTCGGGGAAACACGGTAACTGCTCCATGACTGTTTCTCCTCCACCTCAAGCTCCTCCCATCCTGTTAACTCACCTTCCTCAACCCCCACTCTCCTTCTTTAACCTCTCTGGCATGCTCCCTTGCAAATCAAAGCGCGCTCTCGTCCAAAGAGGGGTCAATTCCGGGAGGTCCTATTGTTATACAGGAGTTCAGACTAAACATCAGCAAAACTCCTCTCACCAGCATCTCCCACTACCTCACCCCGGGTAAAGCTCAGGATCAGGGAAGTCCTCTTTCACCTCTAGAGGACGGTTCAAAGCTGACGCAGGGGGAAGTGATCAAGGTTACTTATGTTCGTGGGCTGTTTGATGGGCTATCTGATTTGCGATTGACAGTGAAGGGCAAAGGGAGGAGGCTAGTTCCTAGAAGCTTGTTCCCCTTTATATCCACATTGGCAGGACAATGTGGGAAGATACTGCCGGTGATGGACCCCAGTCTCCAGGTCTGTGAATTAGGTACTTTCCAACAGCACTAAATTCATCTTGATTGCTAGAGACTTGATGGTCCTATTAGCCCATGACCTGTCCATGGTGCTGAATGAGCTTGTTTGCTAGATTTATAGTGCCTGCCGCTGCCTAATGAACTCAATGAATGTTTTTGTCAGTGAATATATTATGCTGTCACCTCCGGCAATCTAGACCGTACCTATTTTGTTTAGACCAGAAAAGGAAATGTATTTGATCTTGCTCTAGTTCAGAGGGACCATTCACAGAATGCCCGGGCCAGGAGAGCTCTTGGCTCAGGAAAAGCAAAGACCACGATACTAGGTTTTGCTACCCAGAATGCTGTTACCCTGTACAGAAGCATGGCTCAAAGGCGATGCTAGAAATCCAGTTGCTGTCAAAGGAGCAGAGATAAGCAAGTCCCAGGATACATAGAATGATAGAACAGGGATCTCCAAACTACGGCCCGCGGGCCAGATGCGGCCCGCGAGGCCCTCTCATCCGGCCCGCGGCAGGGGTCGGGAACCAGCCACGGGGCCGGGACGCGCCGCGTGCTCCGCTGCCGCCGCCGGCCGGGACGCGCCGCGTGCTCCGCTGCCGCCGCCAGCCGCGGGGCCGGGACGCGCCGCGTGCTCCGCTGCCGCCGCCGGCCAGGGACGGCTCAGAGCTGGGGCCGGGACTCGCCGCACCGCCACCCAGTTACAGGCGGCGAAACAAGGAGCCACCCACTGCCAGGCGGCGAAACGGTCTGTGGGGAGAGACCGGGTTGAGCGGGTCAGTTGGGGGGGGAAGAGACCTGGCTGGGTGGGTCATTTGGGGGGGGGGGTTGGAGGAAAGGAGGTTTGGGGGGGAGAGACCTGGCTGGGTGGGTCAGTTGGGGGGGGGGTTGGAGGAAAGGAGGTTTTGGGGGGAGAGACCTGGCTGGGTGGGTCAGTTGGGGGGGGGGTTGGAGGAAAGGAGGTTTTGGGGGGAGAGACCTGGCTGGGTGAGTCAGTTGGGGGTTGGAGGAAAGGAGGTTTTGGGGGGAGAGACCTGGCTGGGTGAGTCAGTTGGGGGTTGGAGGAAAGGAGGTTTTGGGGGGAGAGACCTGGCTGGGTGAGTCAGTTGGGGGTTGGAGGAAAGGAGGTTTTGGGGGGAGAGACCTGGGTGGGTGGGTCAGTTGGGGGGGGGGGTTGGAGGAAAGGAGGTTTTGGGGGGAGAGACGTGGGTGGGTCAGTTGGGGGTTGGAGGAAAGGAGGTTTGGGGGGAGAGACCTGGCTGGGTGGGTCATTTGGGGGGGGGGGTTGGAGGAAAGGAGGTTTTGGGGGGGAGAGACCTGGCTGGGTGGGTCAGTTGGGGGGGGGTTGGAGGAAAGGAGGTTTGGGGGGGGAGAGACCTGGCTGGGTGGGTCAGTTGGGGGTTGGAGGAAAGGAGGTTTGGGGGGGAGAGACCTGGCTGGGTGGGTCATTTGGGGGGGGGGGGGTTGGAGGAAAGGAGGTTTTGGGGGGGAGAGACCTGGCTGGGTGGGTCAGTTGGGGGGTTGATGTGTAGTGAACAGGTGTTCATGTGTGGTGTTCATGTGTGGTGTATCAATGTGTTATTAAATAATAACTGAATAAAATAATATTAAATAAATAATTAAAAACAACATCCATGTTTTGATTCTTTTTTATTTGGACCTCGAGTGTGTTGTCGGCCCCCGAACTGCTATTTGATAGTTAATGCGGCCCTCGGGCTGAAAAGTTTGGAGACCCCTGTGATAGAACATTGGGGTTGGAAGGGACCTCAAGAGATCATTTAGTCCAACCCTCTGCTCAAAGCAGGACCAATCTCCAATTCAATCATCCAACAGATTTTTGCCCTATATCCCTAAATGCCCCCCTCAAAGATTGAACTCCCAACCCTGGGTTTAGCAGGCCAACACTCAAACCACTGAGCTATCCTTCCCCCCCATAGGAGACATTCCATCTTTGCCGGCTGACTTTGTGTAGTACCCAAGAATCCAATCCACAGTAGAACCACGAAGCTGTAGATCGCCAGCAGGCTGGGCTCCTCTTGTAAGCCATGCAAACTGGCACCATTGGGCACCTCTCTCACTGCCCAGGGATGCAACCCATAAGTCCTAACACAACAGGCATCGCCCATGTTTACATAGCAGCTGCTCTAATGGACTGAGGAAGCAGGAGTAGTCCCTGCCACTATGGAAATGGGTTGAGATTTAGGATGATGATTGCTAGATTGGGACAGCACTCGATGCAGGAGAAATTGCAACATCTCGACTATAGCGTATAAAAATGCAACTAGAAGAAACTATAGTCATTCTTCCTGGAGTGAGGCATTTTCAGACAATGAATCGTCCCCGTCCACAGTTATGATCTTGGGGAATAAAGCAAACAAAAGGAGCTAGGAAGGGAGGAAATGGCAAAGGACACTTTTGGGGATCGCTGCTTTGCAGGCCACAAAGGTTTGAATGAATCACTGAAATTAGCGATGACAGCAACCTATTCCTGGGGCCATCCTCACGCCCCGGTCAGTGCATGAAAATGACAGGGTGACTCTTCAGTGATTGTTATCAAAGACTATTATAGTGGCAGATTATTAGCTGTGGGTTAATATCTTTATGGAAGAGTTCCAATACGTCTGGGAGATCAGTATATTACAGCTTATTACATTGAGGCTGGGATGCAATTTGCTTGAATGCCATCACATTTTCAGCATTGTCCATCCTGATTTCACTAGGGTGTTATTACCGTATCTAGATTTCACTTCAAGTCGCTTTGCCTAATGATTCGTGCAGTTAAGTGTTGTAATACAATTATTGGCAATACAAAAAAAAATCTTAAGGAGTTATGATTAGTTCATTAATGATCAGTTGCTGTTTGCAGTTGTTTATTGATTAGGCCCTTGGATTAATGGCTGATTTCTAACAGATAAATGAGCAATGGGAAATTGCACTGAGAATACTGCAGTCATTCAGAGAGAGGAATTACAGTATAGGCTAGTGGTTAGAGCAGGGATTCTGGGAGCTAGCAGGCCCTGGATTCTACTTTTACCAGCAGCAGTGCATCTTTAAGTGACTATTTGGGAAAGTCACATTACTTATCTGTGCCTCAGTTTCCCTTTCCTATAAAATGTGTTTGACAATATTTTGCTGCCTCAGAGAGGAGTCGCGAAGCTTCATTCATGAAGGTTGGAGGCGAAAGGCATGAGAGAATAAGAAGAATTCCAAATAATCCTACAGCGTCGGGGAGGAGGAAGATGGGGCAATGATGATGGAAGGAAAGTGAACATGTTTGATTGCCTTCCACCTGAGGCAAGTAGATATTGCTGGCTGGGAGGCCAAAAGCCCCAATCGCCAGAGACAAAGAACTTGAGAAAACACCCAGGACATAGGAGCAGTTGGGCTGATGTGAAGGTGATGCCAGTTTACAAAAGTTAAATATAAAATGGTGTAACTTCACTCTTCTCTGTTGGGTCCTACTAAAGGTAAACTTGAATCTTTGAGCTTGATTCTCCACTACCGTAGAGTAAACCTGTCTTGTAGGGTTCCTCTGAAGTATCTGGTACTGGCCAATGTTGGAGCCTGGATACGGGAGTGGATGGACTTGGGTCTGAGCCAGTAGGACAATTTCTCTGAGTAACTCCACCGAAGACAATAGATGTACTCGGGTGTACGTGACAGGAGCACTAGGCTGTTACATATTCCTAGTATCTGGAACGGTCAGGACTGGCTGCCTGTTGGTCCCTTCCCGAAACGCCTGTGAATGAGGAGCATGCACTATCCCTTCCTCACCACCCCTGAGTGGTGTGTCATCCACGGCTATAAAGCCTAGTGGACGGATGGCGTATCCTGATAGGCTGCTGAGCATTCCAAAGAGGCGGGGATCGATCAGCGAGCGTTCCAAAGGGGCGGGGATGGATTGGCCAGAAGGCAGCACGGAGCTGTGTGCTCTCAGCGGCAGAATCCATGTTCCTCCAGCACAGAGAGACACGTACAGTCTTCTCACAATTGTGCCTTGTTCGTGCAACAATAAGGCCGCTCTGGGAGAAGCTGTTGCCATCCCCTGCCTGGGGCATTAGTGGCTAAGTTCCTTCTGTCTGAGGACGCCCGGGGAGAGATGCTGATCTCCTGCTCGCTCGCTCCCCACACCCTGCTGAATTATGCATCACCCGAAGCCCTATATTTTGTGTGATTATAAACACTGCATATTTATAGATTGCTGAGCCTCGCTCTCCGCTGGGTGATGTGGCAACCTTGGCCCCAGTGCTCCCAAGTTCTGCTTCAGAGACGCCTGGGGAACTATATAAAGCAACCAAGGCAGGGTGCCGGGATCCAGGCCCGATGTACGTGGGCTCGGGGCGAAGTCTATTTGCAGGGCTGGCCCCCATGTGAGGTACTGTGTGTGGGAGCCATCTACTATCCTCCTTTTCTTGAGACTGAGGTTTGCCCCCTTTATGAGAGGAGAGCGTGACATGGGATGGATGGAAAAGCAGGCCCTTCTGTGGCTACCTACGGTGCCATGATCTAAGGGGACCTCTCGTAGAAAGGCCTGGCCTCCAGCTAAGGTTCTGAGTCACTTGCCAATCTATTGCACCGCACTACACAAATAATCTCTTGCACTAGTGGCCACCACATGGGCCTCAGTAACACGATGGGAACGTGGGGGTGGGTTGGGATATGAACAAGCGGCCACCCTGGGAGACAAGGAGTCTGCCTAGCTGGGCGAGGAATCCCTTAAGGACAGCCTCTCTCATGGCCTCTCATGGTCCTTTCAGCCAACCCCAGAGGAATACAAGGCAGCTCTCCCCCCCCCCCCCCCCCCCCCCCGCTCTACCTGTTGACATTTCAAACCCAAGCCGTGAAGTTTGGCTCCAGGTCTAAACTTTCCCACAGGTCCAGGAGGGTCCGATCAACCCATTTCAGAAGCAGGTTGCAGCGTTCCCACATCCCCAGAGCTCCTGGGGGTGAAGGACGTGGCCTGCTGAAATGCATGTCTTCTTTATCCCCAAAACCCACGCCAAGCTATTCACACCCCTCAACCCTACCCTGGAGGGATCCCACCTCACTTAGTCCTCTGTCTTTCTTCTGAAACTGCCGGGAAAGGGGCCAGTGCTGATGGGAGAAGCTGTTCCTCTGGAACGGTTGTAACCCCTCCATGTTCTCCTGATAGTCCCCAAGCAATGACTACTGGTCAGTACTGACCTGATCTAGAAGGAAAAGCTTTTGTAACCCACGACCAATCTCCTGAGCCATCCATTCCCCCTTCAACAGCCAGGTGACGCCATCCTACCCTCTCTACATTTATTCCTCCCCTGCAGCTTCGTCCTTGGTGCAGCTAGGGTGAGTCAAGCCCCTGGGTTTCCCTCCTCTCTTCACTCCTTTGAGATCGCTCCAGGGCTCATTTTTCCTCCCCTGGAAATCTCCCTCCGTCTGCCCCGCCCGTCCTCCGCGGTGCAGTGTTAATTGAGTATGTTCGGCATCGTCCGCCGTGTCGATAAATTCCCCTTTGCTTTTTCTGTCTGGCTCTTGCGCTGACCTTTTGTTCCCTCGTGCAGGGTGTTTAGCTTTTCTCCTCCTCCTTTCTTGTGCTGCCGCCCCTCCTGCTGCTCTGGGGGAATCCTTCCATTTTTATCCCTTTCCTCTACTGACTTCCTTGCATCACAACAATGTTCCTCCCAGCTAAAAGGGGGAGGCTGGTTGCAGCACCCCCTTAACATCCCCCAGCTGAAGGGGGAGGAATGCAACTCCACCAGAACCCTCCAGCTGAACCCCAATTATATCTGTCTGGGTGCAGGGCACAGAGGATTGATTTACAGCTCGCAGGGGATTTAACTGGGGCACCGGCACACACTTGAAATTCACAGAGTCTAAGGCCAGCAGAGACCACTGTAATCATCTACTCTGACCTCCCTATAGCACAGGCCAGAGAGCTGCCGGGACTTAATTTCTGCTTGAATGAGAGCACTTCTTTTACTACAACATCCACTCCTGAGCTCTCCTCCGAGCTGCTCCAAAGTTTTCATCTCCAGGTTTTTTTTTCAAAGGGAAACTTTTTGCTGAGAACTGATTTTTTTTAAACCCAAAACCGCTTTTGAAAATCAAAGCTGGGAAATTTGGGGGGGAAAGAAAACCAACACAACCCCCTCCCCAGATTTTTCCTAAATGCCCCTTAAAAAAGATAACGGGCATTTTTTCAACCAGTTGTTTCACTCACAGGGCAGTGAAAGGTGCTTTATATGCCTCAGTTTCCCCCCGTTGTAAATTGGGATAATGACACTGACCTCCTTTGGTAAAGCACTTTGAGATCTTCCCCCTTCTATCAGTTAGACCCACGTTTCTCAATCTTTTTGATGCCAGGGACCAGCTTGCAAACTGTTCCAGGGATGTGTCAGGGACTAGCATCGGCCCACAGACCAATCACTGAGAAACACTGAGTTAGACCGCTCTCTGTTTTCTTCTCCTCCGGGTTAGGGGTAGTACTGTTCAGGTGTATTAGCTCCTTAAACCTCATGTACACACACATTTATACCTTTTAAAATATGCTGGTATAGTTAAAGTGGTACAACTCTGTAGTGTGGACATAATTCTATCGGTATAATGGTGTTCATGCAGATACAGCTTGTCCCATGCAGGAAGGGATATAAGCTATACTGGTATAAAGCAATTTATACACCAGTATAACTGCCTCCATTCTAGGATTATACCAGCATCACTAGGGATAGACATACCAGCCCAGATTTTTAAAGCTACTTAGGAGCTGCTGTGTTGCAACACCTAACTGATTTAGGAGCCAAAGTCTAATTTTCAAAAGGGAATTAGGCACTTGGGTGGAAAGGAGACCGGCCCCTAAATCCATTAGGCATCGCAATACTGAGCACAGCAACATCGAAATACAGAGGATTCCGGTTAATCGGGCCACTGGTTAATCCGGGTAGCTGCTTACTCGGGACACATCGCTAAAAACGGAAACAAAGCGTCCCTTTTTATTTACTCTGGTTAATTGGGGGCAGCCGCTTAATCGGGACAAATTGTTCCAGTCCCGATGTGTCCCATTTAACCGGAATCCACTGTACCTTTAAAAATCCGGGCCCCTGTCCACACTGCAATCAGAGATGTGGCTGCCGTGTGGGTAGACATACCAGAGCTAGCTCAAATAACAAGAGCAAGGAAGATACGGCAGCACAGACTGTAAATGCCCGAGCTGGAACCCTGATTACTTACTCAGTCCTTGCTGAAGTCCAGGGTATTGTGCCCACGCTAGCTAGACTGAAGCTAACTTGGTCTACTTGACCTGGAATCACGCCCCGTGATTGCAACGTAGCCATGATGGATACACCTCTGCTTGAAACAATTATTATGGTCCAAAACGGTACCAGACCTTCCATTTGGGAATTGCTTTTGCTCTAATCTACGTCACGTGCAGAGATTAAGGAGATGATCTCTAGCTAGATGCTTGGAACAAATGAAGACCCAACACTTCCTATCCGGGGATTAACTGGAGCCAGAGACTGTGGGAAATGAAGAAAAAGATCACATGCTGTTTTTTCACAACTCAGAACAGATTCAGGTCAAGTTTGGGGAGAGGATTGTTTGGATTTTATCCAGGCTGTTTCCCCATGAAAAATGACTATCTTGTATATCTTAATAGCAGAGAGCCTTATGTGCAATCTTTAGACATACGCTCCTTTCATACGAGAAGCTGGATATGAGTCAACAGTGTGCCCTTGTTGCCATGAAGGCTAACAGCATTTTGGGCTGTATGAGTAGGGGCATTTCCAGCAGATCAAGGGACATAATCGTTCCCCTCTATTCGGCATTGGTGAGGCCTCATTTGGAGTACTGTGCCCAGTTTTGGGACCCACACTACAAGAAGGATGTGGACAAATTTGAGAGTCCAGCTGAGGGCAACAAAAATGATTAGGGGCCTGGAGCACATGACTGATGAGGAGAGGCTGAGAGAACTGGGATTGTTTAGTCTACAGAAGAGAAGACTGAGGGGGGATTTGATAGCTGCTTTCAACTACCTGAAAGGGGGTTCCAAAGAGGATGGATCTAGACTGTTCTCAGTGGTACCAGATGACTGAACAAGGAGTAATGGTCTCAAGTTGCAGTGGGGGAGGCGTAGGTTGGATATTAGGAAACACTATTTCACTAGGAGGGTGGTGAGGCACTGGAATGGGTTCCCTAGGGAGGTGGTGGAATCTCCTTCCTTAGAGGTTTTTAAGGTCAGGCTTGACAAAGCCCTGGCTGGGATGATTTAGTTGGGGATTGGTCCTGCTTTGAGCAGGGGGTTGGACTAGATGACTCCTGAGGTCCCTTCCAACCCTGATCTTCTATGATTCTATGATCAAATCAGCCGCTGTACCGGATGACTGGAGGATAGCGAATGTACTGCCGATATTTTTTAAAAGGATCCAGAGGTGATCCACACTTAACTTCAGTATTACCAGGCAAGTGGGTGGAAACTCTAATAAAGAACAGAATTATCAGACACAGATGAACATGATAGGTTGGGAAGAGTAACCACAGGATTGGACAAGGGGATGGATCTTTCAGAATTGCCCTTTTCTGTTCATTCCCTCTGAAGCATCTGGCACTGGCCACTGGCTGAGAGAGGACACTGGGCTAGATGGACCATTGGTCTGATTCAGTATGGCTTTTCCGTTTTTATATTCTCACTAAACGTCTCTTGGGCTTTACCACTCTGCAAGAAGGGACATTGTGAGGGACATTCAGTTTTGGGTTGAAATTAAGCACATTAAATTTCAGCCTCAAAAGTGCATTTTGGGGACAATTATACCCTTGTTTAATCTATATGCATTTAGCTAATTATAAAGTACTCATCCCCATAGTATCTATATAGGAGATGAGAATCAGAGCATGGATTTTCTCCTGCCACCCTGGCTAACTCCATAACCATCCCTGGTTCCCTACGGATTCTGAAATCCCCCCTGCTCACTGATTGGTCGCCCCCAAGAAAATGACTGGCTTCCCCAGACAGAAAGCATAAAGTTAATGTCTCAGCAAATACATCAGATATTAGTGGCGACATTCTGCTTCACATCTGCTGGGAGATCAATGAAATTGTACTGCAGTTTCAGCTTGATGCCCTGGTACCCGGTACACCGCAAATTCTATCGCTTCCTCAGACTGTCGGTTGGGATGCCACCCCTTACAGCCTTTGATTTCACCGGCTGATGCTGGAGGGCAAAATATCCCACATAGGGCTAATCCGTCGCAGCAGCCAAATGTCCCCCAAAGACGCCAGGTTTCTCTGAGGTGAAGAACGGAGAGAGAAACCCACCCAACCTGGCAGATCAAATACAGACTGCGCATTGGGGAAGGCAGGAAGGGAAAGCAACGGATGGAGTCTCAGGTCCACTCACACAGGGAGTTAGGCGCCTGGAAAAAAATCAAACCTACTTGTTCAGGAGCTTGGCTTCAGAGCTCCAAGTCTGCCCAAATGTCACAGGTTATTGGGCTGTTTTTATCCCACTCCAGGAGGGATCTGAACTAGGGAAGGAGCTTCGCTCTCCTAGGCCCTGCCCGCAAAGCATTGCCGCTTGTGCCCAACTCCCATGAAAGGCAGAGGCTTCCTGTACGCGGCAGCTGGAGGTGGAATTGCCAGTTCTAGTAGATGGCCTGAGCGCAGAAACCAACAGCACAGCCCCAGGGGTGGCAAGAGGAGCTAGCTACATGGGGAGGTGGCTGGGTTCTCAGACCGGATTGCACCAGCCCATGCTGGCGCGACTCCACCGCTATTTGTAGACTTGCCCAAGGTCACCCAGTAGCGAAATCGGGACTAGAAGGCAGGTCTCTTGAATGCCAGTCCAGTGCTCTATCTTCCTACGTTCTCCTCTGGAACTACATAGAGTATCCAAAATGTTCCGGGGGCATCAAAAATGGGGATTCGGGCCTGTGGGAGTGGGGATCGTGCTCCGACAGGAGAGAGGGATAAGCGCGGAGCCATGGGTGGGCAGGTTGGTTATTTGGGGTTTGGCTCATCGGGGTCCCAATGCGTTTTCTGCATGTTTATGTGATTCCTCAAGCTCACTGCAATTCTCACAGAGACCTCATCTCTCCAGCGCTCAGTTCCCTGCCATGTATTGTAACTACCATGAGAATCGGCCAGATTGCAATATGTTAACATTCAAAGTGACTGGGGCTTTGGAGCGGAGCCCCGAGCTGGAGCCCGGAGCAGTGGAGCGGCAGGATTTTGCCTGGAATTGGAGCCCGGCTCCAAAGCCCTGAAAGTGACAAAACCTCTCCCGGTTTAGTGCCTTCCAGTCAAGGGCCTCAATTCATGAAACGGAGGCACCAAGAACGGAGGCGACTCACCAAGGCCATGATGCGATTCAGGGATTAGAACCCAGGCGTCCTGATTCCCACTCCTAGGCCAACAAACTTTTCCCGAGCAGCCCCCTTCTTACCCATTGGTTCACCGGGCAAATCTTGCCCCTGACACGCAAGACACAACCTGATCCTAAGAGGAAAACTCCTGCAAAAGAGGGTGCATCTTTGCCAGGCTGTGGATTAGCGTCCTTAACGGAAACCCATATGCCAACTCATGGCATTGGGTCTTTCCCGGTGAGGAGTCAGAGCACATGTGACCTCGGGGACGAATCAGAACCGACTCGCGTTGTTACGACCAGGCCCCAAGCCACACATACCTGCAGCGTGTTAACTGGGAAAGAGGTGATGGGTGGGAAGTCCATGATCTGTAGGTCGTGAACGTGGCCGTTCATGACCACGGCCGGCAGGTAGACCCGCCGCGTCTTGGTGGGCGCGCCCGCCTCGCTGAACTCGTTGTAGAGGAACTGACGGACGATGGCGCTCTTCCCGACCCCTTGAGCCCCAAGCACGGCGACCTTGAAAGTTGTCACCATGCCGCCCGGCCGTGGCCCCCCCACGCGGCGTGGCGCTCGGCTCCTCGGCGCAGTCCGCTGCGTTTGCGCTGCCAGGCAGGCCCCCGGGCTGCATATTCCAGCGGCTGCGGTTTCAGCCCCATTCAGGAAGCATTTCCTCCTCCGCCCAGCCCGTCACTGCAAGACCAAGAGCGACCCAGTCAAACGAGACACCTCCTCCCAACGGACAGCACGGACCCGTTCAAGCCCCTTGCAATGCTCCCAGCGGGACAAACTCACTACATGCAGCAGCATGGAAATGCAGCCACCTCTGGGGCGCAGGAAGAGGCACATCATGCATTGCGCAACAGGCGGGGCGGGGCTGAGAATGGAACACTTTTGTCAAAGGGCAACAGTGCAACTCTCGGGCAGAGAATAGACACGGAGCCACCACCCCAGTACTGCACCTAGAAGACACGCCGATTGTAACAGACACAAACAATACTGACTGGTTCAGAGACCAGTATTCTACAGCTCTCCCATACCAGATTGCTTTGTAGGTCCATGCAGCCATCCATCCTGCCCCATCTCTGCTGGATAAATCCAGAGGCCCCATCTAATCCAGACTCCTGCCCCTTTGTTCCCATACTGAATGATAGCACAGATCTACCCAGTCCAATATTTAGCTTCTGGCTGCAGGCACATTATCCCACTAGGTCTCCACTATTCCCATGGCCAATTGTGCAGTGCTACATATGCTGGGGGGCCCAATTCCTTCCTGACCCCTGCAGGCAACCAGCTTCTGCCATGAAGCATGAGAGTTGATTAGCCTGACTTCAGAAAGGCAGCATGGGGCAGGCAAGACAGTGCTAAGCACAATGTCCTGACAGCACCTTCTCAGTGCTAAGCTAGCAGCACCTTGACTTGGCCCGACAGCCCAGCCCATGCACATAAAGGGACACAGGCAGGCCTAACCTCAGATCACCCGGAAAAAGAGACAAAGAACAGGACCAAAGAAGAGCAGTGGGTCTGTAGATCACGCCTCTCCCTGGGCCTTCCTCCCCTGTCCAGAGGGAACCTCACCTCAGTTTTCCCCCTCCGCCTACTGGCCCTAAGAGGTCATCAAGTCTGGCCCACTCTTCCAAGGCGGGACCAAGGAAACCTAGACCAGTTCTTAAAAACCTGCCGTGATGGGGACCCCACCTCCTCCCTTGGAAACCTGTTCCAGAGCGTAACCATCCCCTGAAAGCTTTTCCAACAATCTCACCTAGATCTCCATGCATCACAGTCATTACCTCGCATTCAATTTGAGATCCACTCTCGCCCCCAGATCCTTTTCCGAAATACGACCTCCTAGACAGTTAGGCCCCATTGTGCAGTTGCACCTTTGATTTTTCACACTTGTACTATTTCACCCTTATCCTTAGTGTGACCCTGCCCAGCCTGGTGCCAGCCACAAATTTCATCGGCATACTCCCAACTCCATTACCCAAGTCATTCACAAAGATATTGAGTAGTACTAGATCCAAGACTGGCCCCTGTAGGACTCCACTAGATACGCCCTCCTAGTTTGACAGAGAACCACTGATAACTACTCTTTGAGTACAGTTTTTCCACCAGTTTTGCACCCACCTTTTAGTAAATTCATCTAGACCACAGTTCCCTAGTTTGCGTACAAGACCTACGTGGGATTGCATCAAAAGCCACAGTAAAATCAAAACAGGCGAATCTACTGCTTACACCTACCTGCTAAGCCAGTAACCCTGTCCAAGAACACAGCGAGATGGTCACTGCCCCAAATAATTTACAAGCTAAGCAGTCAAAATAAAGGAAAGAGAGGGAACATGATCAGCCCAATGCTACCCAATAGCAGAGCTAGGGATGGAACCCAGGTGTCCTGAGCCCCGAACCAACATTTGAGTCATCGGATCAATTTCTTGCAAGTTAATTCAAAGCCTTCCTACTAAACTGCATAGGGGCATATCAGCATGGGGCTAGTTACTACTCAGCCATATTAATCTGGATTAACTAGCGGTGTGAAGTTAAAGTAGACTAGTCGCCCTTATTCAGAATTCGAGTGGCATGAATTCAGGTTAGCTTAATTCACATGAATTAAACTAAGTGGCATTAAAGCCACTTGAATTCTGAATACGAGTGGCCACACAGGGACTTACTGCAATTTTTAATTAATCCACTTTGAACACTCATTCTGATTCACTTTCCAGAATGTACCCATGTAGACAAGCCTTGAACCTGGGCTCTGTCCTGGAGGGAAGCAGACCAAAAGGGGGTAGCCCAAATGTGGATGTGTGTGCTAGCTGCATATCCCCAGGGATTTGGCCCGGATGGAGAAACAGATACAAAGTGACCTGGTAGCCGGCCACCCCCCGCCGTCCCCGAGAAATTTAATTTTGGTTTGAACTGAAACGATTCTCTCCCCTCCCCCACAGATGTTTCAGTTTGGCCCCCAAACCAAACAAAACCAATTAGCTCAGCTCCAGATGAGTGGCCAGGATAAACTAGTACAGGCCGCTGGGGATGATGAAGAGGTGGAATTCACCAGCCACAGAAGAGGGTATTTCTAACCTGACACCTCCCAGAGCTGGGAAATCCCATCTTGTGTTCGCGTGGCCAAGTGGAATTGTATTTAGCTGGGGCCCTCGCTCTGTTCTGTGAACGGCTTAATGTTTAATTTCAGGGTTTGATCCGTGATGCGATTCACTTGATGGAGGCTAATTTCTGAGCAGGCAGCTCCGCCGAGTACGACCGACGCGGACATCCGCCGAGAGACACACGTTCCTGCCTGGAGACAAATGCGGCTACGGAGACGTGGCTACACTGTCACGACACAGGCACACCCATGGAATGTGGCACACCGTTCCTCCACACACGCCAGCCCCAACACACACATCAACACAACCGACAGACAAACGCAGCTGGCCACATTTACAGACACAGGCAAACAACAACGCACACAGCGCCAGACAGATGCATATGGAGACATGCCCATGAGGCGGCACCCAGACCTCGTGACAGTGAACTGTTGACCAGCTGTGGCTAACAGCACCATCCCCGATTATGTGGTAATAACAGTGTCATGAATATAGGGGAAAGCTAGCAGTAGCATAAAATCCCACCGCTGACACCGTATCAGGGACCCCCACACCCACTCTGAACTCTGGGGGTACAGATATGGGGACCCACATGGGTCTACGACTTTGCCCTGACTGTGACTTTCATTGTGAAAAGTGGAGTAAAGTTGATAAAGGGAACAACAACCTCCGACAATAGATGTGGATGGGAAAAAGCGCAAAAGGGAGACAGATTGAATTAGTCCAAACCCAAAGGCCTCCTCAAAGAGGCGTTAAAATCACACCTGGTCAGCAAGAACCATGAGGGACCGGAAATCAATGAACCAAACTCGGTGCGCAGGAAATTCGGCCTAACTGGTGAACAAAGCAATGAGAGGACAGGGTGTTCTGTCCAGGTCATAAAAAAAGCCTTAGAGGAGAAAACAAACAAACAGATAGACAGACGTGAACGCTGCCTGCCTGAAAGACGAGAGAGAGGGGGAAGGAGCGAACTTCACCAACGTTCACCAGTGCCACCCACACCGTCCCCCGGCACCCCGAGATACACTAGGATACTGCTGTGGCTCCGTCGCCTTGATCCTGAAAGGGGTCGTGACCAAACCGGGCCAGACACAGGGACCCCCAAAGACACTGCCATCTGCAGAGGCTCCGGCTACACTCCTACCCCTGTCCCTTTCCATGGGTATGTCCTTCTCCTTCCCCACCTTATGTCTTCTCTTTCCTCTCTCCTTTTTATCCTCTGCCTAAGCCAAGACGGTATATTTTACAACACCGCTGTAAGCCCGTGAGCAGGGAGGCAGCTAAATCCAATGCCTGAAACACCCCGATGCCGGCACGAGTTTGCCAGGTCTCAGAGTGGCTGCAAATGAAAAGTCAACGCCAGACATGAAGCTGCATTGTCAGTCTTGACTGCTCTTTTCTCTCCCCTTGGCCTTGTTTTGTCTTTAAGGAAGTAGGATCAGACTTGAATAGCAGCAACATTTCCCGCCTGTCCAACTAACTACTTCTCTTTTCCCCCAAAAGATCGATCCAGTGGGGGCCAATTTAGCGCATCTAGTCTAGACGTGATAAATCGACCCCCGAGCACTCTCCCGTTGACTCTGGTACTCCGCCGGGGGGGCGGCAGCAGCCGACTCACCGCAGCGAAGACGCCGCGGTGAGCAGATCCAAGTACGCTGGCTTCAGCTACTCACGCAGCAGAAGTTGTGTAAGTTGGAGTGACCTCCCCCCGCTAGTGCAGACCGAGGCAAAGGCAGAGGATTGGGAGTCAGGACTCCTGGGTTCTATTCCCGGCTCTGGCACTGACTTGATCTCGGACTAGCCCCTTCCCTTTTCTGTGCCTCAGTTTCCCCCCTCTGTAAGATGAGAACAATAATACTGACCAACCTCACAGAGGGCAGTGAGCCTTAATTAATGTTTGTGAAACACTGGAACGAACCATAGAGGGTCCAAATATTTCTCCTGCTCCTGCATTTTCTTCCACCTACCCATTCACTTCCATTTAGGCTGCCACTCTGCAAGGCTTCCGGGGGTGTCCTTAGCCAGATCCGAGGCTTTCCTCAACACTCCCCTGATTAACCCTCGCCTTCCCTGCATCGTCCAGGTCATGGCCTCGCTCTTTTTCCAGTGTGGGGGGCTCAACTACCGCAGCCAGGGCACTGCGTAGCCAGATACCCCAGCGGCTTAGCAACAGCCGGAACAACAGATGCTAGCCCTGGCTGGGCCTGGAGGAAAGGCGGGGTGCTGCACCCCTGGGAAGGTTGAGGGTCACGTGACCCAACAGCCACCCCTGTCAACAGGGACCAGCAGGCTCACGCCCCTCCTTGGCTGGAAAGGTGTGGTTGAGGTGCAGGACTAACGGAGGGGAAGCAGAGAAACACCCGCTCCTGAGCAGGCCGCTCTCAAGCCCACTGCAGGGGCAGCCTTGTCCAGGGAGCCGGGGGATGCAGCCGGAGGGCCGGGGTTCTGGCCAGCATCGGTCACCGCGGTCCATTGCGTGGCCTCTCCTCAGAAAACGACCTGCTTGCTTCTGTGGGGAACGGCAGAGGATGGGTGGCAATGCCAGGCCCGGCCTCCTTTGCCCTTCCGTCCCAGACAGGTAGCCCCCGGGCCAGCGTTTGGGATGGGTCTGTTGGAAGGAGGAGTAGAGGGGTGGAGGACCAAGCCAGGAGTGGCCTTCCCGCGCGGCCCTGCTTTCGGAGCCAGCGAGGGAGCTTGGCAGCGTGTCGATTCCTTCCCCAGTTGGTCCCTGTCTCCAGAGGGAGACGGGGCCCGGAGCTGCAGGTACCGAGTCCAAAGCAGCCGCTTGTTTTGCTTGAGGACAAGGCCAGGTTATTGCTGCGAAACGAGGATTCCTAAAGGCAGCGCGAACCTGGGATTGTACCAAGATCTGAACTCTCCTAGCCCCCCACCTTTCCCTAGTGCCTTCGTAACCAATCAAGGCTCACCCGCCTCCTTTGACCGTTAGCCCCCTGCAACAGAGGGGGAAACCGAGGCACGGACGGGGAAGTGACTTGACCAAGGTCGCCCAGCGGGCCAATGGCAGAGCGGAGAAGAGAACGTCTCCTGACTGCCCTGTGCTTTAACCACTAGGCGAAACTCCCTCCTCACAGAACCGGTGCCCCCAACCGTGCACTCTAAGGTGGGACCTCAATGACCGCCGTGCCCCGAGCTAAACTAGCGACTAGTTCAATCCAGCGGAGACTTTTCTCTGGGCCCAACTCCCACGGCGGTTAGACCCCCTCCTTACTGCCCCAGGCAGCCAAAGGTGTTCGGGACAGGCTCACGGTCCATGCGAGGGTGTCACGTGCCCGGGGATACCGGCTGGGAGCGTGTGCCCCGTGGAGCGAGCGCACGCGCAGGTGAACCCTGGCCGCCCGCGTGTGCCCTTCGGCGCGTCGCCGGGGAGCAGGGGTCCGGAGATCAGCCCGTGAACAGGCACGAGAAAAATAAGGCGCCGGGCCCACCCGCGCGCGCCCCAATATGCTGTGGGGAAAAGTCCGCCCAGATGGAGCGTTAGCAACCAGCTCGGTGGCAGGTGGAGCCCACGGAGAGCTTGGACCGACCAGCCCTGGCGCCCGGGCAGGGGGGTGATCCCTGGGCCTTGGGGAGGGAGCGGGTCTCCCCTGAAACTGTCCAGCCCCCGAGGCCTGGAGGGAGGATTCCCCTGGGTGTCGGGGAGAGAGGGTTTGGGAGAAGCTGGGGGGGTCGGATTTCAGCATCTCAGCCTCAGATCAGTGCCAGGCGGACAAGCTCGCTCTTGAATTACAGACCGAGCAGGAGGGAGAGGGGAGTGGGGGGCGCAGCAGGAAGGGGAGGGTGCTGGGGAGGGGGTGGAGGTCACAGAAGAAGGGGGGAGGGTGCGGGGGGTGAAGTGGGGGTCACAGCAGGAGGGGGAGGGTGCTGGGGGTGAAGTGGGGGTCACAGCAGGAGGGGGAGGGTGCTGGGGGTGAAGTGGGGGTCACAGCAGGAGGGGGGAGGGTGCTGGGGGGTGAAGTGGGGGGTCACAGCAGGAGGGGGGAGGGTGCTGGGGGTGAAGTGGGGGTCACAGCAGGAGGGGGAGGGTGCTGGGGGGGGCAGGTAGTCAAACAGGCTAAAACTTCTTCCCCCCCCCCCCCCCCGCCCCGGTAAGCTACTATTCCCAGGCCCTTCCCAACCCATCCTGCTCCCCCCTTCCTGCCAGCAGCCTCGGGACCCCTGGGATGGCTCCGGCCCCCCGGAACCAGCCCTTAGCTGCCAGGCCGCCCCCGCCGGCTGCCCGCCCGTTGGCTGCAGCGGCCCGTCCTCAGCCCTAGGGGGCGAGGCACCGACTCTGCTCCCCCCCCGCCCCGAGCTGTGCCCGGGGAGGACAGGCGGGATCCTGCCTCTGGCCCCCGCGGTGTCTGCGCTGCACAATTTCAACTTTCATCCCTGGTTGGTTCCTTGCCTGGAACCCCCCCCCCCCCCGGAACTTTATTGCAGCAGCCCCGAGACACCCCCCCCCCCCCCCCCCCGGTCCTTACCTCGCAGCGCCGTGAATCCCAAGGTCGCGCTGCCCCCCAGCCCTGGGACCTGCCGTCTGCCCGGATCCGCTGGGGGCGGCGGGGGGGGGGGGGTCGCTTTTCCATCCAGCAGCCCCAGCTCCCGGGGACTCGGCTCCGGCCAGGCAGCTGGGGCTGCCGCTGCCCCCTTTCCCCAGCTCCCTGCGTGCATGGAGGGGGGGCACCCGCCTCGGCTTGCAGCTGTTCCGCTGGGTCACAGCGCCCGCCATGTTCCCGCAGTCCGGGGGGGGGGGGGGGTGAGCTGTCCCAGACCGAAGGGCTGCAGCCCGCTCAGCTGTTCGCCACGAGGAGCCCCCCCCGCAAAGCAGCCCCATCCCCCACTCTAAAAGGGCGGGGGGGGCAGCTGCATGGCCCCACCCTGCCTTGGGCTTCCTGGGCGCTAGCAACAACCCCCCCCCCAAGGGGTGGAGCTGCGGAGCCCGGCCCCTCTTGGCCTGGGGGTCAGGCCGCCCCTGCTGACCTGCCTCTCCCAGCTCTGCCACTGCCCTCCCTGGGACCTCGGGCACATCCCTTAATCTCTCGGGGCCAGCGCCTCCAAGGGGTTTCGCCTCCTCGGGTCCATTGATTTCAATACCCCTGGAGGAGTCCTGCCTCCAAGGATCACGGTTCCTCCCTGATGCTGAACTGGGCCCGGTTCCCTGCCGTTTCTAGCTTCGGTTCTCAGTGGCAGGAGCCGGGTGGGGCCTGATTTGAGGGGCCCTGCCGGGGCGTACGGTGCCGTGGACATGCCTTGGCACCTGCCGTGCGGCGGGAGTTTGTATCTGTGCACAGATGTAGCAGGAGCCGGTTAATGCCCCAGAGGTGTGTTTACTGAGGGGCACAGGGGCAAAGCTGTGAGTGCGCTTATGGAGTCGGGGGGTAGGAGGGCTTGAAACCAGGCCCTTAAAGCCCCCTCTTCAAAGGACGGAGCCAATGCACCGGGTGAAACACACGCAGCCTTGTTTTCACAGCCCCCTGCATTCGTACATACAAACCTCTGGTAACCGCTAGCCCGGCGTCTGCATAGACCATGGAGGTGGGGCAGGTTGGGACCTCCCTGTGCCCCGCTGCCCCACAGCCCTTGTGGGTCACGGAGCAGCTTCACGCTGCAGCTGGGACCAGGCCGCAGTGGCCCTGGGATGGGGGCCGGGAAAGGTGAGATAAAGGCACCGTTGTCCCCCATCGCACCTAGACGGTCAGAGACTCCGGGCTAACGGTTGGCTAATTCCCAAAGCTGTTTTTAATTGATCAGGGCCAGCGCCTCGGCTGATCGCTCTGTCCGGGACTGACGGCTGGGGGGGCTGGCCTGGCCCCACCGGGATCCAGTCATTGTTCTCCCGTATCTCGTATATTCGGCTATTCCTGTCTATTACCTAAGCCCCAGCTTCTGCAGCTTTTCAATACATCAGACACCATCCCCCATGGCAGGACCCTGCTGTATGAGTGGGACAGGGACCTTCTTTGCATGCTAGCTCATAGAAACCTTTTGATGCTTTCCAGGAAAATTCAGGCTCCATCCCTGTCTGCACTGGGGACCCGAGTCTATTTTTGGAGGCTTTAAAAATACCCACCGAGAGGTTGTCCACTTGCAGCATTTTTCTTTATAAAAGAACTTTTAACACGGGGGGGGGGGAGGGGGAAGACTTGGATTCCCCTTATTTCCAGTTGCCTGGGAATTCTCTTCCTAGCCCCACTAAAACAAGACCTGTAAAACCATAACCATGCTGCGTGCACCTGCCCTGAGGGTGTCAACCCCCCTGTGGTTAGCAGAGCCCTTCACCAGCTGTGTCATGCTTGGCAGGTGGGTGACAGCCCTCCATGGCCCCCGGAGGACTGATGCACGGGGCCTTAGTATTATCACAGCACCTTGGAGCCCCGGGGTGGAACAGGACCCCCTTGCGCTAGGCGCTGTACAAACAGAACTAACACTGGGCCTTGCTCCAAAGATCTGGCATGTGCCCGCCTCTCCTTGGGGCACGCTCTTCCAGGGCTGCCAGCTGGACAGGTGTATGCCTGGGGACCCAGCCACATGGCCTCCCCTTGCCCCAAGGCTTCTCTTCCTTCCAGACACGGAGAGGAGGGAGAGTTGTGGGGGGCTCAGCACCTCTGGAAACCAGGCCCTGTTTCCTCAGCAATGGGGCGATCTGCCCCAGCCCCATGGCAAGGCGACTCTTGTCTTGCCCAGCCTGGGGCCGGTTTACCTCTGAACTTGCTAGCCAGGCATCGGGCTGGCTCTGCCCCGAGCCATGTAACTTGGGGGGGCGGGGGGCGGAGGAAGATGGAGGCTGAAAGAACCAGCCCCCCTGGGCGTTAGGCAAATGGGAACAGGTCCGCGAGGGAAGCAGCAGCGAGGTGGGAATTGCTGCGAATTCCACAGGGGCAAGCTTGGGATAGGACCTACGGGGAGCTGCAAAGCCAGGCTGAGCGGCCCAGCGAGCCGGGAGAGAAAAGCATGGGCCAGGCCTCACCTGGAGCGAGGGGAGGCCCATCACACTTACCTTACGGCTCAGCCTCTCCCCCGGCTAGCAACGTGGTTAGCCCCCGGAGCTTTGTCTCGGCAGCCCGGATCCCCTCCCCGCATGTACAGCCGCCTGCGCTTTGCGGTGGCGTGTGAGCAAAAGCCGGGGCGCCCGCCCCAGATGCCGGCTTCTGATTTCCCACCCTGCTTCCCCGAGGGCTTCTGCCCAGGGAAACCATTTGTGTTTCTCCCGCAATCCCCCTGGGTACGCAGCCTCTGCCTCCCTCCTGCGCGCTGGCAGTGGCCGCCGGGCTTCTAAGTAGCCGGGGCAGCGTCCCCTTGCCAGCTCCCTTCCCATCTGGAAACCCAGCTCGGGAGACGGAAGCGGAGAGAGGTTTGCAACCATCAGTGCTACACCGCTACTGGAGCCTGCCCTCAACTCTCTCCCAAGGGTGCTTTGGTGCCAGTGGCATCTGAAAACGCAGCCCCCGGACTCCTGAGCTTCCTCCGGGCCTGCCCAGGTCTTTGCGCAAGTGCCCTGTGTATTTTCCACCATTTAAGAGCCCCCCCAAAACCATTAACCTTTGTAGAGAGTGTGTGGGGCCCTTGGCACGGCAAGCAAAGATACAGTCCCTGCCCCAAGGAGCTTACAATCTACTCTGACATGCTGGGGAGGTCAGGCCAGGCCCCTAGAGGAAGAAAGTCACAAAGCTGCTTGCATGGGACAGTGGAGAGCCGGCTAACTCACTGTTTGGGGCAAGCTGGGGTGGGAGGGAGGAGTTTGCATGGTGCACGGCCCCACAGAGGGTAGGACCCACAAGCCCCCAGACCGGCTCAGAGGCCCATCTAGTCCACCATCCCCTCTCAGGCACTAGCTTCAGGGAACAGTGCCAGAAACCCTTTGGACAGTCGGTTAAAGGCTGAAGTGGGAGGATTCACACCTCTTACACCCCTTTCCGTCTGTCTCAGGTCCCCGGGGGCCTTCGTGTGCTCCAGAGAAATGTCCAAGCCTCTGTTTTTTAAAATCCTTGCTACGCTCTTTGCTTCCAGGACATCTTGAAGCAGTGAGTTCCACCGCTCAACACGTGCTGTGAATGAAAGTGTTTCCTTTTATCCATCTAGGCCCTAGTGCCCAGAATCCTGTGAGGTAGGAGCTGAGGCAGAGATGAAGTGACTTGCCCACCTGCTAAAACTTGATGGGGCTTCATCTCCATCGGGGTCTAGCAGCCGCCGCCCCAATTGACTTCAGTAGGAGTGACCACCACTCGGCCTCTGAGAACTGGGCTCTGTTCACCTGAAATGCACCCTTTGCCTACGAATCAGCCCCGCTGGACCCCCCTCCCACTTCCTCTCTGTGTCTGAAAATCCCACAGGCATCATCTCTCAGGCCAGCTAAAAAGAGACTTCCTTGAGGGGGACTTTCCTGATGGGGGACGAGTCCTTCCCAGCCTTCGTGTATTTCATCAGCCGTGCCACATAGAGAAATTGGGCCATTAAGCGTCATTTGGACACTTAGGGACTGTGAGAAACTTCGCCAAATGTTTGCATGGTTTATTTTGATAAGCTCCTTGGTGAGGTGGAGCGAGGAAGAGCTGGTGACAGGAGAACTCGCGAGCCCGTGCGTCAGCTGTCTAATGCGGAACACGGTAGGGAGACAGCAGGATTCAGGAGAGGTTGGTCCACTTCCCAGCTCCGCTACAGCCTCCCTTGTGTGGCCCTGGGCAAATCACTTAATCTCCTTGAGGTTCTCTCTTACTAGGGCTATGGCGCGAGGCCCTCCCACTCAGAAAGCCTCGGTAACCACAGCTCACTGGCGGAAGGCCACAAAGGGCTTTGAAGGGAGATTTCAACGGAAGGGGTTTCGTTAGGCATGGCTCCGTGTAACAACCTGCAGCGCGCCTCCCTTCTGGGACTATTTAAACCTGCTCCTGACCAGCACGGAGGAGACAATCCAGAGGCTCCCCTATTTACGAACACACTGTGCGCACAGCACCAAATGCCGCTCGGGTTCCTAGATCTCCCCCACCTCCCATGGCCCTGGTCGGGGATTGGGCCCAAGTCTTCCTTTTACAGCCACCTTCCATCCACAGCATGCCAGCGGCTTTTCTTTCGAACTCCGTCCTCCTCTCCCGGGCCGCAGCCGACTTAACATCAGGGCACGAAACAGGGGCCGCCCAGTGAGCTTCAAAAGATTCTGAGTCAGGCAAAAAGCTACGGCTTAAAAATCCTAACTTTTAAAGAGTTGGGGGGGCTTTTCTCTTTGGTTTCCTAGTTTTGGCTCGTTGAGGGGACGTCCTGTTCCCCACATGTGCTAGGAACTGGCTCTTCCTTTAAATGAAAGCTGCGATTCTCACATGACTCCAGAAGCTGGGGCTTTAAAAAAACCCACTAACTGTCACCAGAGCTGGCAACGGTGCAGGGCTGTGGGCTCGGCGCGGTAACTTCCCAACTACAGGATCGGCGCTATTCATGGTCAGTGTCTCCTTCTGAATTAACTGAGACTCTGATCTGCTGAGACTCCCAAAGGACGAGGGGAAAACCCATCCACCTCCACCTGCTACGTGCCCGATGTTCCTTATTTTAACCTCTCCACCCTGCCCAGGTTATGAGTCAGTGATTTAAAGTGCAGAGCACCTGGAGCCGAAGGTGGGTGGGAGCTTCAAAGCTGCACAGCAAAAATCAATAGTGTGTTGTAATTTAACCAGCAAATGATAAAGTCAAGCAGAACTTCACGGTCCATTAGCTCCGGGACACCGGAGTGGGAGTCAGGGAACGGGAGTTCTCTTCTCGGCTCTCCCTCTGATCTTAAACAAGTCCCCTCCCCTCTCTGTGCCTCAGTTTCCCTCCTCCCCTTCATCTGCCCAGTATATTTAGCCTGAACGTTCTTTAGGGGAAAGACTCTCAGTGTGCGTTTGAACGCGTGGCAGGAAGGGGCCTGGATCTCGGCGGCAGCCTCCTGCTAGGACGGTAATGCACACCGTAAATAACGCCAAGTGCAGGAGGGGAAATGGACGTTGGCTGGTACGGGGGTTACGGAACATTAGCAACCAGGGAACAGAGCAGGGTTTTATCCTGGGCGGCGGAAGAAACGATCACAAATAAATCTCTCGTCACATGGCATCTTCTCTCTGCTTCTGAGCGGCCTGGGGCAGGCTGAGCACGTTCAAGGTCAGAGATGGACGGAAACGGACCCTCTGGTCACCTGACAAGGGCTTCTCAGGAGAGAGAGATCAGCTACGCCCGCCACGGCCTCCAGCCCCCATTCCCACACAGAGCCACACCACAGCAGGGCGTTCGTGTCAATGACCAGTTTATTGACAAGGACAGAAGGTAAAGCGTCACCCAAAAGTGAGCACATCGGAGTGGATATGCAGTACAACGGAACGGCATCGACGCTGAGCAAGGCCCCCTTCCCCGCCCTCCGGCTCCCCTTCCCCCTGATCACGCTTCACGGCATGCAGAGACACACAGCACAGGCCCCGAAGAGAGACACAGACATAGGGGGGGGCGGGGAAGAAGAGTTCCGGCCAGGCGAGGGATTTGCTCAGGGTTTTAATTTTGTCCCCACGTTCAGGCTTTACAGAGGGTTTAACTGAGCAAGGCGGGGGCCATTATCCCCAGGGATCCTCCCCCCGCTTCTCCCAGGTCTAATCCGGCGCACCCAGCCGCAAATTTCCATTAGCCAGCACCGCCCGCAGGGGAAGACGGGACGCGGGGGAGAATCGGCCACCCCTTGGCAGAGAGAGAACCGGGATTTCCCCTGCCGCCCCTTGGCAGAGAGAGAACCGGGATTTCCCCTGCTGCCCCTTGGCAGAGAGAGAACCGGGATTTCCCCTGCTGCCCCTTGGCAGAGAGAGAACCGGGATTTCCCCTGCTGCCCCCTGGCAGGACTCGGCCTTGCTCCGCCCGTCCCCTCCCATGCACACAGCTGAACTCCACGGTGGAAACTTACAAGAGGCCGGCTGGGCTCCAAGGGGGGGCTCTTTATGAAGCACTGTCGTAACGATTTCCGCAGCGCTCGCGGGCCCGCTATCCACCGGGCTTTAGACAACTAATCAAACAGCCAGCCTGGGGCACGCTCACCTGCCCGCTTCCTACCCCTCTGTCCCGCCTTCTGCCCAGCCAGGATTCACGCTGCCAACCCATCTCTGCACGGAGGACGCGGCCCAGCTCATGGTACACCCTGAGTCTCCCCGCCCCGGACCCACGTTTCATCCAGCACCTGACCTGGCCTCCCCTCGCCGGCCCCTTCCCTTCCCCCTTCTTCTCCAGGTCCATCATTACAGCCCCATTCGGTACCCGCAGATTCAGATGATCCCCGCCCAGTCTTGGGGTTCAAGGGCACAGGCTCGGGGGGCTGTCTGTTGTCATGTTCACTCGCGGGGGGACAAGCGTCAGCCGAGAGCAGTGGGCACTGCAGATGCCATTCTGGGGCTGGGTTGACAAATTCAGCTACATAGATAGACCGATGGATAGAGCCAAGCCAGAGCCTGTCCTTTCATGGTGTCTATTCTAGCTCCTTGCCCGGGACAGGGAAACTCTCTGGCTGGCAGGAAGCCCAAGTGGCCCCCCTCCATCCTTGGAGCCTGCCGCGTGAGCAGGGGCTGCGGCAGAGAGGAGTAAGGGAGCCTGCATCCCTATGCCAATGAATTTCAGCCACTAGGAACTCAAATGATTCTCAGTCAAGTGCCTTTGTCTCAGAAAGCCCCGGCCTGGCTCTGTAGGATCAGCTCACGGACAGCACCCCCCGGCCCCTGCAGCAGAAGGGTCATCTGAGGTGGAGGGTTTACGGGGCAGGAGACTGCACACAAGACTCTCCCCCATCACTCGATATTTTGGGTGTCACAAGTTGCGGGGGGAGGCGAGCTGCGACTCCCAACCGGCTTCTCGGCGACTCTCCTTGGATAATGGGGGTTTCCTCCTAAGCAACTTCTGACTGCAAGTTTTCCAGGCCTCTGGGAGAAAAGGCTTTCCAAAGCCAGGGGCAACTTGCCTGGCAGTGCCAGTGACCGCAGGGGTAAGAACCAGAGGCAAACGGTGACCACCCTCTGCCGGGAGTCCGATTGACCGCACAGCATTGGAGCTAGGCATGACCCAACTCAGGGAGCTGAAGCTGACCCGGGAGAGGAAGGCAGACAGGCTGGGGCAGGAAGACGCAGGAAATGAGCAGGAAAGGGGGGGAAAAAAAGGCAACAACTGCGCCCCAAGCTTTACCAAGAGCTTTGCATTCTGGGAGTCAGACCTGCTGTTTCCTTCATTTGACCATCTGCTGCCCCGTTATCAAACCAGGCCCTACCAGCTCCTGCTTCCCCGTGTAACGAAGACCCAAATCCAAACTCCAGGGCCGCAACCAGGCAAGAGAGCTGGGACACAGATTTTTGGGATGAGCATCGAGTCCCCCAGCACAAGTACGACCCAAAGCCCCATCCGACCCAAGCAGATGCACCGTGGGTCGGAACTGGGGCTCTCCACACATCCCCGGCACTTCACGGCTACGCTAGGCCTAACTCACCTGGGCCCGCCTTGGATGTTTTCACTACTCCGGATCTGGTGGGGTCCCCCCCCCCTTTTTTCATCTGGTTACAATACAAAAAAAACCCAACAACACCCCCAAACGTATAAAAAATATAAAATAATAAAGTGCAGTTTGTGTTTCTATGATGCCTTGGCCTTGTTTTAATGAACAAGAGACGTGTCTTTTTCGGGTTTGGAACGAGCCATATATTACAAAATATCAACTACGCCTAACGCGGTTTAGAAAACGCTAAACATTGGCACGAGATGGAAAAGCCCACAAGAACGAACGACAGAACGGTGGTGCCGGGCGGGGGGGGACGACACAGGAGTGGTCGAAGCAGTGGTTACAAAGTTTCCATGGACGCTAAAAATATCAAACAGTTGTTCCCTATAGTATTATTAGCACGTGGATACTAATCGCTACCTTGGTTTCTCGGTGCATTGGTCTGAAATCCTACACATGAATACAGCTGCTTCCAGTTAAGAGTTCTTTGCCTGCACCGAGAAGGGGAGTCTCCGGAGTCTCCCTTCCTCCCTCTGCGGGGCGAGACACGGACCCAGGCGGCTAGTTTTTCAAAATGCCGTCGTAGACCTGGTAGATGTACTGGGACACTTCCGGAGCCCGGCACTTCAGGGACAGCTAGGAGAGACGGGAAGCCGAGGTTAGCGGAAGAGGCAGCAGATAACCCACAGCCCATCTCAGCTAGCCGGTTTGTGAATCCCTCAGGACCCATTTCACTGCATGGGATCCACACTCCACCCAGTCGAGGCGCCATGCCCACCAATGGTGCTCCACACAGAGGTCTCAGAGAGTCAAGCCTGGTCTAACATAGGTCGGCGAGGACAGGGAACACGTTCCATCCCCACTGTTCAATTCTCTGCGCTAGTGATTGTGCGCCGTGAGCTGGTTGACTGAATCCAGGGCCCTGTGGATCTCAAAGCATGAGCTAGCTGGGCTAAAAGCCCATGTCCCTGAACTCTACTGCTGCAGCAGCAGACTCCAACCTCCAGGGGGTGACAAAGAGCCAGACCGCGTTAGCACTGGTTACCATTGGGTTTTCCAGGATACCAGGTTGTTGGGTTTTTTAATGTACCTACAACTTCAAATTTTGGAGTCCCAGTTGTTGCCCCCCCAACTATTTACCACCAAAGCGCCAAGTTCTGCGAAAGCGCATGCCCAGTTTTGTGCCAGAATTGTGGAAACGAGCAATGGAAGAGAAACGGGATCCCGTCCTTACGAATGCTTATCCTTAGCGGTCTAATTAATAGACTTGCACCAATGTTCAAGGGGGGGACCACACGCTCCTGACAGTCCTATCCCCCAGAATCTGAATTCCCACTGCACAAAACCCAGATCGTGCCGGCGGGATGCGGCTGGCGCAGGGCAGTACCCGGGAGCGGTACTTTCCCTTAAGGGCAGCTAACCACCGAGCTGCCAATTCCCACCAGCAGACCTGCTGGGACTACTGTGTAACTAAAGGAGCTTAACACAAAGCCAAGCTCCCTTCTCGGCAGTATATTTTCAAGGATTTGAATTTTTCTCTTTCCACGCAAAGGGCCCCCCGGGGGGTGCCTGGAGATTTGCAACCCAGGAGAGAGACTCCAGCAGCAGCGAGGAGAATCTACCACCATAAGCAGCCAGGAGGGAGGACAGCTAAAGGAAGTAGCTACACGCGGCACGTGGGACAAGCCTTTGAGTGGCTGCCACAGAGGCAAGGCCAAGGAAATCTCCGATGTCCGGACAGCTGGCCTGTGCTTCCACGGCTCAGCAGGGCACAAATCTAGTCTTGTTTACTAGAAGGGGAGGTGGGCAGAACTCTGGCAATGCTTGCGTGTTGATTTCTCTTGGCTAATTCTAGCGGTAACAATCTCGGCCAGCAACGTAGCTCTCATCAGTGGCTTCCCAACTCCTCCCAGCCCAGCGGGAGTCCCTCTGGCGGTTAAATTAACACAAATGAGCACGCGGGGAAGAAGCAGGCTCAGATTTGAGATAGCTGAGGAAAAGGGGTGAGTGTGGCCTCCCCCCCCCCCCAAGAACCAAAGGGTCTTACTGTGTAATTCGGGTTCCCAGGCTGAATACGGAGCTCTGCCAAGATCCAGATGCCGTTGGTGAGCTTCAGAGACTGGTAGAGCATGTCCTGGCCTTCCACGTTCCTCTTGGCAATGGTGTAAACATTGTTGTTCTGCAGCTTACTGGAAACAGTGTCTACAAACAGAAAAACACCTCTACTCAATTCAGAGCGTCCACCAGACACACAGAACTGCACCCCCAAATCTCACCTGTGCTGTCCTAGAACCGAGGAGCCCTAGTCACAGACCATGGGCCCATTGTGCCAGGCAGAGTACAAACGGAACAAAAATCACAGAATAGCAGGGTCGGAAGGGACTTCAGAAGATCTAGTCCAGTTCCCTGCTCAAAGCAGGACCAATCCCCAACTAAATCATCCAGCAAATTTTTGCCCCATATCCTTAAACGGCCCCCTCCAGGATTGAACTCACAAACCTGGGGTTAGTAGGCCAAGGCTCAAACCACTGAGTTATCCCTCCCAAGGGCACACATCAGGAAGAACTGGCAACTGCGTGAGACAGTGAGTCTATGGGGGAAGGCACACATTGGAGAAAGAGGCAAGAGCGGATTTGGTCGCACATGCTCCGTCTCCCTGGAGACCTCCCTTCGGATTTGCGTCTCCCTCTGGGGTCACATTCCTGCCGCCACAATCACGCTACTCTAGGCAAGATGAGAGTACAATACCCAGATCCCTTCTGTGAGCTGCAGATTCCTAGGGCCCCCCAAAAAGCCCCGAACTTGGGCGGGTTGATTTTGGACATTGTGCCGGGAACGTCCGGGCCAGAGGATGCTGCTAGGTAGGTAAGAACAAATGAGATCGCTCCCTAAATCTCCACTTTGGCTTCTCGGTCAGTAACACAATTCTCTGCACCCCTGAATTCAAACCCATCGCGGAGGAGAGAACACGCCTTTCCCACCTGCCTCCCGGCAGCGGGGCCGCGATGAGGTTTTCGGACAAATGGTGACGGTAGCGCTCGGAAGAGATGTACGATTTTACTTGCCCATCAGTCTAGGTCTGTAACCATGACACCTATTTCCCAGGCACCTTACGGAGAAACAAGAACAGCAGCAGGGATCCAAAATACACAGCGTCCAAATCAACGGCCCACACTGGCTGCCTGTGGAAGCCAAAACCCTATTTACGGAGGGGGCTGGCGGTGGTCTTTCTGAGGCCAGAAGGAAGGAACTCGGGGCCAGAGAAGCCGAGATATGAACAGTGCCCCTGTAAGTCTCATTGCTAAAGCCACACGACCTGGTGACCCAGGAAAGAAAGTTCAATAGATGAGAACATAAGAATGGTCCTACTGAGTCAAGACCATGGTCCATTCCTGCGCCCAGCGTCTACTCTCCAACACTGGCCAATACTGGAGCTTCAGGGGCAGCGTCCAGAACAGGGCAATTCTGCAGCGATCCACCCCTCTCTTCCACTCCAAGTTTCTGATAGTCTGGAGACTCTGGAGATAACCACAAATGTCCCTTGAGCTTCCAGCCACTCCTGGCTGTCGGCTACCAGGGGAATTTCTTGACTGTTCAGGAGGTTACTTATGGTGGTAAGTTCAGCTGGTGTTCGATCTACTAGTTCACCGGGAAGTTCTTGTGTTCTAGCCAACTTTCAGTCAGCTTGAAGATGTTGGCACAGAGTGGCGCTGGAACTCAGGCAGCCAGTCCTTTTGCTTCTATCACTAGACCACAGGGTCACCCTTCTGGGTATTAGCTGAGGGCACAATTATTCATAGGCTTGGGAAATTCAGGAAAGGGAGGAAACAAGGAGGTGGCCTGTGTTCCCAGAATCGCCTTCCGGAGCAAAAAGGAGACAGAAGCTCCTCAAGCAACACATTTGTAGGGGGGGGGGGGGGGGGAGGGGAGAGGACAGGACGGGACTGATGATGCCCAGTTTGAAAACCCAGCTCCCTCCTTTGCTCCAAAACTGTTCCCAGTGTTTCCCACACAGGTGAGTACGGCATTTTCAAGTCAACCACTAGAGAGAGCAGAAGGAAAGTTCAACGCCGTCTATTTCCACCTTCACTAATTCAATTCTTTGTGTCAGTTCATCCTACGATGGTGAGGTGTGTGTGTGTAGGCTGGGCTGTATCAAACCCTGGTCAGCAGCTTGTACTTTCCACAGCAGCCAGGAAGATGGAGAGGAAAATTCAAACTTGGCTGCATTTCAGCTGGGAAGACCCAGGGTGCCCTTTGGAAACAGTGGCAAGTAAACCTCAAACCGGGCACTGGCCCAGAAAACCCACTACGTGAAAAGGGATGGTGCGGTGTCAGGACAGTGCCGCATCCCTGTAGGGAGCGGGGTACCAGACCAGGGAGCGGGGTTCCTGACCAGCCAGCCCCTTCGGTCTCCCACTTTTACGAATACTAAAGCCCAGAGCGCCACACTAAGGTTTTGTTGAGAGAACAGAAGCCATTAAGCAGGGGGTCAAAGGAGGAGCATCAGGGCCTCAATCTGAAGGCTTTGGGGCAGAGATTAGCAGAGGAGGGGCAGGGTTCATGCAAACAACTCCCCAGACAGAATCAGGTTTGGGGTTTTCCTCTCTTGCTTGGTAACTATGGAAACTAGGAGCGGCAAGTAACTAACAAATGCCTGAGCTACAACCCCTCACTCCCCCTTTCTCTTCCTCCCCCGTACCAAGGGCCCACCTGGGTTAGGGAAAGATGCAGGGCAGAACGCACTGTTACTGGCCCTAGCCGCTGGCAACTGTGCTGGGCACAGACGAGCCCCTGCCAGGGATCAGGATACAACCAACCCACTCGTTTCCGGGGCAATCTGAGCAGAGTGCCACACAGAGAAATCTGCAGAGGATCCGAAAAGGCAGAGAGCTACTAATGGTGGGGACGGACCATCAACCACATATTAGCTGCAACTTGGGGGTAGATTTGCTTCCCACGTGGGTCCCGTTTAAACCCTTAGCAGCTGCTGTTCCCTGGCAGGTCCCACACACACACACAAGGCAGAGAACCGGCTCTATAGCTTCCAAGACCTTCGCTCCAGTTACATTCATGACGGTTGCTACCCATCCATAACAGAGGGCGAGGCGCATCCTTGCACGGGACTGGCGTCCCGACGGCCTGGATTCTGAGAGTGCAGACTAAAGGCTCTGACCCCCAGCTGGGGCGCTGGATCGAACCGCAATTGGAGCCCTTAAGTCTAAAGTGGGGACCTGCCGAGACGCGTTTATTGGCCTCTATCATGAAGATGCTAGAGAACTGCTAATTTGGCCAAGCGTGTCACTTTCACCCGTTGCTCCCCAGTCGGGGCAACCGGAGCGGAGCGGCCCAAGGTGATGCCTGTCCCAAGATCACCCAGGGAGGCCGAGCTCCCAGCCTCCTGCTTTTGCTGCCTCGGGAGCTCATCATGAGATCACTGGCCACAGAAGCCATCAGGTGACTCAACCACTTCTAACAATCCAGAGCAGTGACAACACAAAGCCAAGTGTGCTGGGGCCTGGATTGTCACTTGAATCTTTCTGCCTCCGCCTCTATTAATACAGACGTCAGGATACACACGCTGGAGAACAAGTGTCATTGCCAATTCCCTTCCATCCCCAGATAGCGGCTCCAGCCACTTCTCCGCGAGCAAGTCTAAACCACTGTCAGTTTCTCCCAAGATCGGGCAGCGTCGCTAGGCAACAGTGCCAGGCAGTGCCTTGCTCAAGCAGGACAGTTAATGCCACGCGACAGCGCTGCCTTTATAAACAGACATTTGCTGGGAGATCAGCCGGGCTTTGAAGCTGTGCTGTGTATTTTATCAGGGAGAGGAACGGCAACACGCGCCGAAGCCTCGCTTAATAACCACACGGTCCAAGCGGAAGCCTGTAGAAAGGCTATGGACGCCTTTCTCTGCACCGCCGGGACCCGACAGTGCAAACCAATCTGGAGAATTTATGGTTCCTTTAGCAGCACAGGAGAAGCTGTTGCTGTCCTCAATACACAACTTCCATTAGGATTTTGTGCAGGGTTGTTTTTTTAAAAACATGTTTGGTTTCTCTCCAGAAAGGGTTATTTTTAATTGAATTTTTAGATTAAAAGGGGTATGTCAGAAGGCGTTTTCCTTCTCGGGAAAGCTCTCAAATACATAACAGACAGCCGCCCACCTTTCGCATGCCTTGCATCCTTCTGCCCATACTTTTTAATGACAAATGACCATCGTTGGATTTTTTTGGGGGGTGGGATGAGATGCCAATTGTTAATTAAGGCCTCCACCCTGCAAAGACTCGCTTTGCATTGCAAGCGGTTGCAATGGCTTCAATGGACTTGCGTAAAGTTAAGCACAGGCATAAATCTTTGCAGAATCAGGCCTAAATTTTATAAAGGGAAAATGAGATGAATATACCATGGTCAAAAATGTGTGACTTGTGCATTGTGTCACACAGGGAATTCACACACACACTGAACCAGATGGCTCATCACACCTAACTAGGTCCTGGATCCGGGATCACATATATGAAGCTTTGCCACCTACTTACTGAGATGGGCATTTTTCTGAGTTCAGGACCATTCAGCAGTGAAGAGTGGAAGTCAGCAACCAAAACCGAATTATTTTGTCTGCAGTCGTGCGACCCTCAACTGCCTCCCTGTGCTTCTAGCGACAGCTGAGTCCGCAGAGCCAGGAAAGAGATGGATTTCCAGTGCTCTCCAAGGGGGGGGGGGGGGTCTGGGCACTGAGCAAGTTTGAAAATATGGCCCTCGTTCTCCGTATGCGGGGTGAAATACAGCCACCCTGCTAAAAGAGGGAACCTTCCTCGCGGGCAGGATCTTTACAGCGCGGATAGGTCCATGTTCCATAACCGGTCTTGGCTCCTTTCGCCAGTTGTGAGCGATGCTGGTTCGAGCTGAAGGAGGGCCTGCTCTTCCCCAGCCCGGATTCCTCGCTCCGATCTAAATTTGTGGAGTCGCGTGGTTCCTCGCCAACAGAGTGGGGTCCTCCCCGGGATTGTGAGTGGCGAAGAGGAGACGCCGAGCTGTCTCGGAGCAAGTTCTCATCCAATAAGAAGAGAGTACAGAAAATGATCCTGGCTGTTTCATTTAGGGGTGCCTGGGGTGCTGAAAGCTTTTGAAAATCTGGCCCCCGTCTTGTTCTGTGAATAGATTTATCCCACGGACTCTGGTGTCAGAATTAGCGCCACTGTATTCACACCTCTCTCGGCAGCGAGGGGGCTGGAGAGCACTTGGAAAGCCACTTCAGACAAAGGAACACAGTCTTATTCTCTTCCCCGTACGTTACATACAAAGCACAGAACTTTGATGACTAAGAGATCAAAAGCGTTCTTTAGATTAGGCCCAAGTGTTAAAGTGCCAGCCGGTGAATGGTTTCATTTGTATCTCAAGGGTCGGGCAAAGAGCAGCCAACACAAGGCAGGGATGGGATGAGAAAAGAATAGAAATACACTAGGATATTCATAAAAACACACTCGACTGACAATAACAGGACTGTCACTCCATCCCAGGGTTCTGGTGACCCTGAAAAAGCAGCAGAGCAAATAAGGTTATCAGAACTGCTCAGCAGAATTACAGCAAGATTACATACAGCCAGACTGGGTTATTCTTTAATTGTACGTGCGCATGGACACACACGGAGGTGGAATTCCCATGGGGGAAGGGGTTTAAGAACACCTGCCTGGGATGCTCTGGGTTTCCTTGGTCCTGCCTCAGCATTGGGGGATGGAGGAGATACCCTCTTGAGGTCCCTTCCACCCCTATATTTCTATGATTCTATGACACACCTACAGACAATACGGCGCCTGTTTGATTTGAAGGGCTTGTCTGGAGTAAGGTATAAGGTGTGTGTTTTAAAACAGATTAGCTAAAATATGCAGGCAGGCAGATTAGATGATAATATATAGCCCCTGTTGGGCTTAAAAATCTATTAACGTCTTTTAACTAACATGTGTCAACAAATTCCAGTGTGAAAAAGGAAAATTGCTTTGTAACATGTGTTAGCTAGTGGAGGAGAATGTGTGGTTTGCAAAAAAAATTACCTAAGCTAATACATTTATGAATTTGGTAACGCACATGCCTGGCACGAACGCGGGCTGATGCTGGGAGCTATGAACCGGTTTAATAGCATATCCAGGTGGCAGTGCGCCAAGCTCTCACGAGTAAATTTCAGCACAGAACAGGACCCTGTACTGAAATCTTTACACGCCTGTGGAGTTTCAAAACTTTGCTCCTCATGGCTCCGGAGGTCTCAAGCTTTTTAAGCTCTTCTCACCTTTTAACTGGATTTTCCCTGCCTTTTCACGGGAGCAGAATCATCAAGGAACCAAAGTCTTAAATTAGCATAAAAGCCAGGACATGAGAAAATGGAGGTTGTCCCTTTAACCTTAACTCTGACCCCTTGTGTGTATCCACAAGAACAATCTTTAATTACATGATCACATGGTTTCTCCGCTAAAATATCATAGAACTGTTTCCCTGTGGCCTCAGATACATGAGCAGAACCTGTATTTAGAATATAAAATGCACCCATACGTATACCTTAAATAGTAGATGAGTCTATGTATTCACGCTTTGTCCCCAATCTGCACACGACTGCAAGACCCACTGACTGCAATGGGACCCGTGAAGGCATTGTAGTCCCTTGTGGGATTCGGGGGCACAGGCCCAGATTTTTGAAGGTATTTAAATGTTGCTGCGCTCAGCATAACAACGCCTAACTGATTTAGGAGCAAATCCCATTGTCAATGGGATTTAGGCACTTTAGTGACACGCACCCAATCCTGGATGTATAGTAGAGCACAGAGCCATACAAGAAATTTGCAACCTGCATCCCTGCCTCCGTAAAAAACTGATCTCTGCTGTAGACTTATTTCTAATTTAAACATCCCCTTACAGAAATCAGCATTCCCCACTCAGCTGGATGGCAGGGCTTCCGATAACATGGCTCCCCCTCTCTAGGTGTAGAACTGGCGTTTGTAAGATTTAAACATTCACGAAGATGGAAGCGAAGGGCCTTCACGGCACGGAGGAAGAATGCCAGGCCGTGCGCGTTGATGGAAGGAAGACTGTTTCGATCAGCCCCCGCCTCAGCTCCTGAGGGGCCGATGCACAATTGTCGGTGTGTTCGCTCCATCTGTCAAACGCCTGCGATAGCTCTGCTACTATATTTAAATAACCGCTTCTGCTGCGGTTATGGCAGATCAGCTGGGAAATGGCGGTATTTTTAGCTCACAGCTCAATTCATGTTGTTGAACCGGAAATCAGCGAGACTGGAGAAGGAATGTTGCCGTTCACCGAGTTCCTAAAGCTGGAAGCGATCACACCACCGTGTGGGGGCGTGTGCTATTCAGGAATTAGCTATTTAAGTGGGGTCTCATGGGATTCGTATCGACTGACGTTGACAAAGACGGCCTGGACGCCTATTGAAAATTAGCAGCTGCTGGAGGCAACGATCTGGGCAGAAAGGCAGCATCGCAGCAAATTTTGAATCATAGTCAGCAGCCATTGAAATTCACATGCTTTATTCATGGCACCTGCTGCCTTGGCACAGCTAAAAGCTACAACCAGCTCCCTAGGGCATGTATGTTCCCGTCTATGCCAAAGGTATGGGAGCTACACGGTTCAGATGCCTCATAACCAACAGGGGAGAGCTGAAATGTACAGTGAAAGCTTTAAAATCTGCTGCTGGCGTCTCCAGGGAGAGAAAGGCCACGGGAATGGAGGTAGATTGTTTAATCCACACACCCAGGGCAAGTACACACCAACTCCAGCGTTGCCAGCCGCTACCCTCCGAGGGAAGATTGGATGATGGCCAGAGGTAGCCTACGGTAGGGCCTTGTCTACACTAGGTTTTTTAGCCAGGCCCACCAGTGCAAACCCTTAGTGTGGACAAGATTTACATCAGTGCTGTGTGGTTTGCGCTGGTGCAGCTTCCTCCCGTTTGAAGGGTATAAATCATGCTGCCCGTGTATCAAGTCAGTGTAGACACAGCCTAACTTGTTATTCTCATGCCAAACTCTCAGCTTTCTGCTTGGCTCAGAGATCCAGGTGGTCCGTGCGGAAAACGGCTCCGCAGACGAGACCGGCGGCGTCAGCTGATACAAGCCTTTGAAGACTGTTGATCAGACATGACCCACTTTCCTCCCTAAACATGCAGAGGAGGCTGGCGGATTCGGCAGGCGCTGCAGCCTCCCTAGCGACGGATCACACTCCAACCGGCACCGCTTCCAAAGCTCTCGCTAAAAGACTGACAGGAGCTTCCTCCTCTCTCTGAGCCCCGGCGATGGCTGCAGATAACACTGCAATAGAGCAATGTAATTACTCACACGGAGAGTGCCGCCGCGCGGAAATCGAAGGGGACCGGAGTGGTCCTGTGTGCCCTCTGAGAACAGGGCTTTATTACAATTCCAAGCAAGCCCAGGCACTCAGTCTGGCACATGGCTGGTAAAGCAGCCAAACAGCGAATGCTGCTAATTACTCTGCGTCCTTTAAAGACTCCCAGGAAAGGGGAACAGGTGGGCAAAATGGAGAAAGCACTGCAGTGTAGAGACTAATCACAACCACGGGTCAGGCGGAAACCTTGGCAGTAGAGTATCCTCCAATTAGAGGCACTGCAGCTTCCTTAGCGTCGGCCAGCGAGATGGCCGCAAAATGGACCAGATGGCCAGCTGATGTACCAGGAATTAAACTACCTATTCCTCCCAGCAGGCAGACGTGCTGCAGCTATGGTTTATAGAGGGGAATAGAAATAAAGCCACCAGCCGAGACTGAACATTTAGAATCTAGGCCCAAGGGGAGGGGGAGGAGGCAGGATTTAAAAAACCGACAAATTGTCCATTACGAGAACAAACCCGCCCTTCTGTGCCGCCCGCGCACTACAGACAGAGGGGCTAATGGATGACGGGGGAAGGAGAAGGGTGTGATGGATGACGGGGCAAAACTTCGATCCGGTGGAAATGTCTGTGGGCCCCGTGAGAGGCCGGAACAAAGGGAGCGCCGGGAGCAGCTGCCCTGGCCCGAACCCCGGGAACAGAATCAAGTCATAAAGTCCAACGGCGGCTATTTGCGTCACATCTTTTGTGTTCCGAAATAGAAATAATTATGGCTCCAAAGGCAGGCGGTGGTTTCTGCCTGCGAGTGAAGGGAGCGGAGTGTTATCCCTGCGGGATGGCAGGCGGGAGAGAAAGTACCGGGGGTTTGTGATCAAGAGGGACACACCTCTCTGTAAAACACACTCGCCTTCATTACAAGCACTTGGATCCCATCCAGGCCTCTCAAACGGGAACAGCGCTGCTCTACCGGTCATGTACCCCCTTTTGTACATCCTCATCCATCCGTACAACTGAGGTGTTCATTGCCCAATAGAGGCAAATAGCTGACGAAACACTTGGCTCAGATAGACAGGGTACGTCGAAAGCCAGCCATGTAACGATAACCAATAGCAATGTAGGACTATGGCCTTACATCTCCAGATAACACCTCCCAGCTCTCCTGTAGGGCTTTCCATCAGGAGAGCTCAAAGCACTTCTCAAAGGACCTCAGTACAGTAAACCCTCGATTTAAGGGACCTCGATTTAACGGACTTCGGATGCAACGGACAAAATTTCTGAGCAAGTCTGATGCATCCAAAATCCATTTCTCGCGGGCTGGCTGCCGGCTCCAGGGTCCCGCCCGAGTCCTGCAAGCGGGCGGGCTGGCTGCCATCTCCTGCCCGTCTCCCGCCTGCGGGCAGGCTGGCTGACTGTTCCCGGCTGCCGCCCGGGTCCCAACAGCTGGGACCGGGGCGGGCTGGCTGACGGCTCCCGGCTGCCGCCCGGGTCCCAGCAACAGACGGGCTGCGGAGCTGCCGCCCCGACCCTGTGGCGGGCTGCTGCTCCGACAGCTCGTTTTTTTTTATTATTATTAAATAACGGACTTTTTGATTTAACGGACACCCCCTCGCCCGAATTAGTCCGTTAAATGGAGGTTTTACTGTATCATTCTTCTCATTGTGCAGATGGGAAACTGAAGTAATCTGTCCAGTCATGAAGTGGGGAACAGGACTCAGGTCTCAAAAGTCCCCGTCCAGTGCTCCAACCACTAGGCCAGCTTATACCCACTTACAAGCAAATGGGGAAGAGAGAGACAGGAGGGACAAGTGACCCATCCAAGGCAGCGCAGCAAGTTAGAGGCCGATCTACCTCCTGTAGTCCCTCAGCCACTGCTGCCCCTCCCTGCTAACAAGCCTCTGGGATCCCAGCCTGCCAGCGAAAGACGACAACTTGGAACCAATATGAAATTTCTGTGATGGGGGTTAGGATACAAATCACAGTAACCAGCAGGAAGGCTCGCCACGGTCCAGAACGCGGTTACTCACCCGCATTCAGGTGACAATCTTTAATCTGGAACTGGAGTTCGTTTTCATTTGGAATATCCTTCCACGTGGCGAGGAAGACCTGGCGTTCTACGTACGGGAAAGACAACGAACGGTCAGCGTCTCGCCCTCCTGATTCTCTGAACTACCCACATTGCTGTTCCCAAGAGTTACTGCAGAGATAGAAGAGACCTGCCTGGTCGCATCCAGTCCATCCCTCGGGATCTAGTTCAAGAGTTTTCTCTACAACACATTGGGCTAGCAATTTGCCTAGCCTACTTTTATTGAAAGCAGCCAAGTCTTGAAGACCGTTTGGGTCTGTTCCCAATGTCTTTGCTGCAGCAGACTTTTAGGAAGAGACCCCCACGCTCAGAATACAAGCACAACATCAGGCAGGGTTTCCCTTTCCCAGCAGCAAAAAGGCCAAACGCAGAAGCCAGCTACGATTCTGTTTTCCAAGCACCTTCTCCCCCTCTGACGTAATAACAGATGTTGAGTAGGAGAGAACGTGAAGAAGGGGTTACAGCGTAAGATTTATGGGCTAAACCCTGGTCCCACTGAAGTCCACGAACAACTTCCATGAGAGCAGGATTTGGTGCAGCGGGCCTACGTTTGGCAGATATAATCAGAGCAGAGGAGGGATGTTCTGGAAATGTAACTGCTTTGAATAGCAACCGCAGGAGAGCAAGGATTGGCTACTCCACTGTCCTGGCATCCCAGTACCGATGGGTCCGGACGGACTCGCCCCATGCTGTGCTTTGTCAGGACATTGCGCTCTGCCGACCCATGTGGCTCTCCAAACACTACTCACCCATTTTGCCGTCCTCCACGAAGAGCACGTTGAGAGGAATAAGGCAGCTGAAGTAGAAGACGTCGATGCTGTTTTTCACGGCCACCTGGCGGGAAAAGAAACGGGAGAATTTAGGAGATTTTCCGGAGCGTGCTGGGGGTGGCCTGGGCCAGGAGTTTCCTAGCCATCGCCGTCGGGCTTTCGAGGGGTGGTGATCTTTACGGGCCCTGCCTGGAGGCGAAGGCCAGTCGGGGGGTCCGTGGAGAGACGTTGCTGAGCCTGGAAGAACGTCTCGCAGCTGTTACAGACAAGGAGCGCATCCGGCCTGCTCTTTGATTGCGTCTCACTCCCTTCCCGTGGGCACTTCCAGCCGCTCCAGGCCCACAGCTAGCGGCCTCACGCTCATTTCTTATTCCGCCCTCATTTCCCATCCCTCCCCCCCTTAATCTATTTTGGCTGCAGGCCGGCATTCTGTCATTTCACGCCCCGGTCCACAGATGGGCTTTTTAATCTTCTATTCATGTCCCCTCCCTCCTATTTGCAGCCTGGCCCTTTCCCCACCTAACCTGTGTGTTTTACAATTTCAGCCGGCCTCTCCTAGCTAGGCTCACTGTCCTCCCTCCCTGCCACACAGATTCCTCAGTCTAGCTACGCTCTGAATACTACATAGCCTGGAGCAGGTCTCCTGTCTCCCTTTTCCCTGCATTGAATGTCGTCTCTTTGTTGCAGCATGTAGATGGGGTTTGGGCACAGGCTCCATTTGCTGGTTCCTACGCAGACGGCCGCTAACACTGGATGCTCCCTTTTGCGCTGAGCTTGGATGCGTCTTGGCAACACCTTGCTAACGCTGTTTAGCACGTATATTGCCGCATCGGTCAGATTACCTCAGCGTGCTTCAAAGTGGCTGCATTTTGCAAACAGGGACACTGCAGCCCAATGGCTAAGTGACTTGCCTGAGGTCACGCAGCATGTCAGTGTCGGAATCAGGAATACAACCCAGATCAACCACTCTCACCTCACTTCCCCCATCTACCACACTTCCAGTTTCCTCTCCTCTTAACCCTTGACACCTCCTGTGCTCCACACGCACACAGAGAAGACAGATTACTCCAGGGGACGGGGGACATTTAACACACGTTCGCAGCAGCGCCTGAACTCCTTGGTGTTTAGTGGCTTTTCCCTGGGGAAAGCTGTGTCAATGTCACTATGGTGGTAGCTGACCGAGTCAACAGCTCTGCACTGGGTAGAAGGAACAGGGTCTGCTTCGTAGCAACTGGGAGAGGGCAAATCAGTGGGAGAAAAGTTTAATCGCCCACAGCCCCCTTAAACTCCCACAGCTGAAGACATGCACACGACTGCCTCTTAGCACTACCAAGAAGCCATTCTGCATAGGACTGACTGCTCTTTGCTCACCAGGACAGCGACCGCATTTGAGTTTTCTCCCTGGAGATGTTTATGGCAATAGTGGCCGCAAACCACAGGTCCGGGAAAACGAATGGTCATAAGAGAGGTCAGGAGTGTGGTGCTGGCCTTTTATTTCTCCCTCTCCTGCCCTCTGCCCGCCCCACACAACGGCGCTGGAACAGAGTTTGGCAGCTGGCCGCAATTCCTTGGAGTAGGCCAGGGGTCTCCAAACTATGGCCCGGGGGCCGGATCCGGCCCGCAGCTTCGATTTGTCCGGCCCTCCAGCTGAACAGGCATGCCTGGAGAAGCCGCCGCTTCCTCCCTCCTGCCCCCCGCGAACTGCTGCCGGCGGGAGGGGTGAGTGCTCCCGCGGCAGTGGCCAGAGTAAAGGGGGGGGGGGGTGTGCGGCTGGAGAAGCAAAAGGGGGGATTTTGCATATATTTGCATTTATTGAATTTTTTCAGTCACTTTGGCCCACACGAAGCCCTTTCGAAAATCTAATATGTCCCTGGTCTCAAAGTTTAGGCAAACAAATAGGCGAATCCTAACCCAGGCATTGGATCGGCAGTATTGACAGGGCAATGCAGAATGTCTCGTTATGGGCTACGGCTGGGATATGTAAAGCCCTTTGAATGTCAATACAACTGAGCACCTCACTCCCTGAAGATCCTGGGGAATCCAGATTAACCTGTGGATGAATCTGGTTCACCGCTGTGTTTGTATTTCAGTTTGGTGACCAGTCAGAAGATTCGCAGCCAGAGGTGAACCAGATTCATCCACAGATGCAAGATTAAAGACCTCTGTGTCTTGTCTGCAGGATAAAATGTCCCTGTATCCTGTAGGGCCTATTTAGAAATAAAACTAATCCCAGAAGAAATAGTCGTTGATAAAGGAGAAGAAGGGGTGATGGGAAATCTAAACAGACCAATCAGCTGGCTTGGAATACATGCAAATGAGAGCGTTAAGGAAATGAGGTCAGCATTCTGAACAACTGAAAATGATTTTGGAGCAGCTGGGAGGGTCTCTGGAGAGCAGAGAAAAGCATGAGATTTGCATGGGACAGAACTTGTTTTTCCCACGTCTCTTTAACTGTGGTTGAAAACGGGTGTATATTTAATTCACACGGCCAGAAAGGAGCTTTTAAAAGCAGGGGTTAGTTAAACCCCTTACAGCTTGTAAACACCCCCCAAAACACAAATAGCTCCACCATATGGTCAGTTGTCATACCCCGACGGCCAACATCACAGGTTTGAAGGTCGAGAGGCAGATGAAATATTCCATCCAGTTCTTACCATCGCTTTAGAGAGATCTAAACAAACCAGGTGGCTTCCAGAGAGGTGCAAATGAACTAGGAGACGGGAAGGAACGACTTGTCTAAGCTAAATGGGTGAGGTTTGGCTAAACGATGCAGGGGACGGGGGGAGAGATGTCTATAAATACAGGAAGAGTGTAGCCAGCCAGGAGGAGGATGTAACTATGCAGGAGGTAGCACTGCGTATAACTAGGGAGTAATGGGATTGAACTGAAGCTGGAAACATTTTGGCTAAACGTCTGGGAAAACGACAGGGAGATCTATTAAGCGGCATGTTAATCTCCTGAGGAAAAGGGACGCGCCAATGCTCGTACTTGACTGTGCACTAGTAAGACGTACTGTACTGAGCAACGCTGCATGGCAGGGAGGCGGACTCCGCCACCGAAGAGATCTTTCCTAGCTCTGATTAACAGCCGAGTTTATTCCACAGCACCAGCGGGTCGTTAGTTTTTGGAGCTAATTGTTGTTGCTACACAGCAGCAGCAGCTTACAACGGGGGCCAGGGAAGGAGCTTCCTCTCCCTCCAGGCACAGATCTAGAGGAACCCACCAAATGAATATGCTGATCTGGCTTCTGCGCTTACAAGCGTGCTAGAGAAAGGGATCTGTTGTCCTCCCTCTCAACTCTGCCGAAACGTACCGAGCCAGCCTGGCTCGCCACACGCTCCTGAGTCGGCTGGTGCACTGGAGCACCATTTCCTCCCGACATCACATGGCAAGCGGCCCAATGGGCCCCTGGCAAATTGCACCAGAGGGTTCGCCGATGACGTCACTTACAAAGTCGTTCAGCATCTCGAATGAACACCTCTGCCCTCAGCCCACACAAGTGGCCTTTGCAAACTGACGTGAGCGAGGGGTAATCCTGCTAGCACTCAAGCCCCCAGTTGGGCCAGAGTAAGTCCTGATTTATTTGATGAGGTTTCTTCTACGTATCACCAGGCGCTTTCTTCTGTACGGCAGAGAAAATGGGGTCGAGCCCGGACCCGTGATAGCCCCTGCAAATCTCACTCTCTCTCTCATCCTCCACCCCTAGCTGAGGTTGTGGGTGGCTCAGAGACTGGAGCAGCGATTTGGAGGCTCACAAGGGCTGGGTCACTTTGAGCTTCAGCCAGCTGGCTTGGAGCCTGCTGGTGGTAGTTTGCGGGAGAGGAGATGGACGGTTTCAGCACAGGGGCAAGCGTAGCCGGAGGGAGGCCCGGGAACAGACGGCTCTCCTCTCTGATCCTCGACAGAGGCTAGCACTAGGGAACACACTGGGAGTGGGGAAGGGTTTTTGCTGTCCCCATTCCACGGCGCGAGAACTTTACCTGGCTGGCGCCGTTCCCCCTGCAGGACGTTTACTCACAAACCGAGCAGCTTCCCCCCGCGGCAGTCTTCAACAGCCCTGCACACCTTGCATGGAGCAGGTCTCAGGAGGGCCTGGGGATTTCTGATGGCTGGTTCCCACTCTAGACACATCTGTTGCGCTCCCGCGTCAGTTGCACAAGCCACACAAAGCCTGCCCTGCTACAGGGGTTAGCCACAGCTTGGTACCTACTGCAGGGCTCTCTACAAAGGAGGGAGGTCTATTAAAAACAAGGCTTTGCAGGCCAGAGACCATAGCCCACTAACCTGTCATTGCTCCGTTATTGCTGTCCCGTGCTGAGCTTTGCAGCGTCTGACATGCCCCATCACACACTATTAAAAGCTCTTCCAAGAAAACCTGGAGGCTATTCTGGGCCAGGAGAATTCTTTCTTCTGTTCCCAAAGGTTCTCTTAACTCTGTTCTCTTAAGTTTTCCCCTGACAGGTACGGTGCTTCTACAAGCAAAGATGGCCGTGGGCTAGTTGCCATTGAAAGGAAGTTCCCCAAACGACCTCAAGAAATTCTTCACACCCTGCTGCCTCTCCGTAGCCTTGTAGAACAGGATTTTGCTTGACACACTTGGAAGGTATTTCCCCTTCATCTTCAATAACCCCTCTCATCCAGGCAAACTTTCCATAGGCCCTGGCTGATCCAAACAGGGCTCACCCTTCAGAGAAGTTTGCCTGCGTTATTAAGAATGCAACCTCTTCTGAGAGGGAGGCCGCCTGGTACCCCCTGGTTGAAGCTGGCTTTCTATCTGCAACCTGGTTTGAAGGCGGGGGGAAAAAACCCGCGCTGCTCTTTGAATTCTAGCAGACAACAGCTATCAAGTATTTTGGAAAAACAAAGGGGACAGGTTTTATTTGTTCCGACAGGCTGTGATGCTCTAACCCTGAAAAGGTCTCAAAACCCGCGCCAGGCACCCAGCCGCTCAGAGCGCGTTCAGTTGCGCCCCAAGCCGTCGCCCGAGAGAGCATCCTCTGTAGAAACAGACGGTCGGGATTCACGTTTGCTTGCTTTGCCGTGCCTGGCCTCTTTCGCTGCAGGGGGGGGGCATCAGAACGCTGACGGCGGGCAGCTGCCGTTCTAGGGCGCGGAACCCTAATTTCTTTGCCGGGGCGGGGGGTGCAATGCTCAGAAAAAGAAATCAAACCCAAGCCACATTAGTGCTGAAACAGAGCTCTAAAGACGGGCCCTGTAATGCCGTGTACTCGGTAAAGAACGCACCCCGGACTGTGCACCTCCGTCGTAGGACACATCTTCCCTGCAGGCGAGACTGTGCCTCCCAGCCTGCGCAGAGGGAGATGTGTTACCCACGCTGGAAAACACGCCCCTCCCCCCCCTTGCCGGGTAGGTTCCCCCCCGAATTTGCATCCCAGTACCTCACAACCACCACGTTATCAAAGGGAGAACTTCCTTTTCCAGGACCTACGTCACCTCTGCCAGCACAAGGCCCCGGTTTAGTTCCATGACCATGTCTGCAGCCAGAAACCTCACGCGAATGGCTCTCTGCTTCCCCTCATGTTGTCTGATGGGGACGGTTTTGCAGGATCCTACCGCAATTGTCAGCCGCTGACTGCCGCGTGCGCTACCTAGGAGCCCACATCCTGAGCTCAGGCAGCAGACCAGAGCGCCCTGGCTGGATGATATGCCCTTGGTCGCAGCTGTCATCTCCTGATCTGCTGTTTACGTCATGGTCAGGGAACAGCACACGAGTGGAGGGGAGGTTGGGCTCTCATGTACGTCCGGCTCTAGTGTGACTTCCAAAGCACATTTTATTGGATCAAATGTGCTGCCTCTCATGCCAATGAGGACGGGTCTGGGGAACTGTGGGAACCTGCTGCAGACTCCAGTCTGTGCTCTGGGTGTTAACGACCCACAGGGGATGCTTTCGGGGAGGGATTTCTTCCCCTCCTCATTGGGATATGGCTCTCTTGCCTTAAAGAGCTAGAAAGGCCATGACAATGAAACTGATTCAGCACCTCTCTCTGCAAGGCATGAAATACAGCTGATGTTCGGCAGCAGGCTCAGGTTTTTGAGGGTAAACCAGGGTCATACAGTGCAAGAGGGAGAACTTATGACTTGCTTTGCTGGAGATTCGATGGGATTGTGGTTAAAACAATACATGGAGCTGTGGTTGGTATTAGGAGAATTTGGGTTCTATTCCCAGTTACCATTGGCGCCCCACTGTGACCATGAGCAAATCCCTGCCTTTGGGCCTCAGTTTCCCTTTTATCGAACAGTGAGGAACGGTCCCCACCTAAACAAAGGGCTTCAAGAAAGGACCCGCATAATTAGCCTTATTCACGGTGTTGCTAAAGAACTGGAAGACTGTCGCTGATGAGGCTCTCAGTGAAAGCAGCACCTCTTTACTGATGGGTCCTGCCTGTTTTCTCCCACAAAGGCTCTTCCCTTTCAGATCCATAGACACACAAGAGACAGTTTAATCTGCCACCAAAACATAGCCAGCTCTGGAGTGGACCGTGACAGCTATTTAACGGCACACATCATCAGACAACATTTTAGGGCAGGAAGAGCAGAATACAGTGCCCAGATGAAACCACTGGGATCAACTGCAATTTGGCCAAGACAGGAGCTAACACGTAACTCTTTGCAAAAGTGCCACAAGCAGTCAATATTTTTGATACAGAATCAGAAAACACGTCACTCCAGCAGCACAATGCGTCCTAACATACTGGGGAACTGGTTTGGGACCAGCTCAGAGAAGAGCCCCTACTGCGTTGTCATCGTCCCTTTCTGTAGGGTCTGGGTTTCCCTAGATTTCTCAGCCAAGCTCCAACCAGGTCCAGCCCTGCTTGGCATGTGAGATGCGTCAAGGTCACAGAGCCCTACCTGGAACTTCCACCAAGACCTTGTCAGGCCCGCTACCTTCATGTATGTCTTGCAAGTTTTAAAAGGAAGCAAGTTTTACGGTGCTGCGCAGAACTATGTGGAACAACTGGCAAACGTGGTTGTATCAGCATGGAAATCCAGAATGGACAGCAATGTATTAGCTAAAGCTGTACTTCGGTTACCCTTTCAGCAGAGATCCTTCGGAACGTTAAATCCAGGCCCAATAAGGATGCAAAGCGCAGTAAAATGAGATTTGGGTTCAACTAATAAAAATAATAAAATAATAATAAATGGAGATATACCAATCTCCTAGAACTGGAAAGACCTTGAAGGTCATCGAGTCCAGTCCCCTGCCTACACTAGCAGGATCCTCCTGCCTACACTAGCAGGATTTTTTTTTGCCCCAGATCCCTAAATGGCCCCCTCAAGGATTGAACTCACAACCCTGGGTTTAGCAGGCCAACGCTCAAACCACTGAGCTATCCCCCCACCCCCCTAAATAAATGGAGATATACCAATCTCCTAGAACTGGAAAGACCTTGAAGGTCATCGAGTCCAGTCCCCTGCCTACACTAGCAGGATCGAGTACTGTCCCCTGACAGATTTTTTGCCCCAGATCCCTAAATGGCCCCCTCAAGGATTGAACTCACAACCCTGGGTTTAGCAGGCCAATGCTCAAACCACTGAGCTATCCCTCCCCCGGAAATTATTTTAAATATTCACGAGCACTCCTACAGAGCCAATGGTAAATACGTTCTTCGCTCTTAAATGCCCTCAGTGGACTAAACGGTGTTACAACATGGCTTGCCCGTGTGGACAGAAACACAGTCAAGGTTTCGGTCAGGGTTAAGACTTGACTCTCCAACGTGGTTATAACATTTTATTCTGCCCACACAAGTAAAGAGACAACCCAGGTTTTAACACACCCGGGCCACAAGACGGTGGCTTTTGTAGTGCCGATGGGCTCTGGATTGTAGCTGGTTTTAACTGGCCCCGAATTCTGGGTAAGATGGGTAGTGAGACAGCCCACACACCGCTCACCGTGTTCGAGTGACAGAAGGCACTGAAATTTGGAAGCCTTTACTCATTTCCTGGTTCAGCAGCTGCAGTGGTCTTGAACGTCAAAAAGAACCTGACAAAGTATCCCGTATATCGGGGCAGGCCACTACAGCATTTACAATTCCTCCCAGAGCAGCTGGGCCTATTGCAGAAGTTACAACACTGAGGGGATTTCTGAACTACCCTTGAATGGGGGCGTATTAAGACAGAGGCTTCGTTTTGATACAGCTCGGTTCCCGGCAGGCATTCCAACCTGGCGGTTTTTATTCCACATCTGGATAGGATTAATGGATTATTATTTTTTACACCACTGCAGGCTCTGATTGCAGAACCACTACCTTAGCCCATGTGCCATGTTGGCCTGCAGTCAACCCAGCTTTGGGCACTAGTAGAAGAGCCGAGCAGATACCACTGGATTTAGCCAGCACTGTGCAGTGGCAGGATCAAGCCCAAGGCCAGGCGGCCTATGAAAGGCCAAGTCATTTGAAAACGTTCCTAAGCAACCAGCACTGATGGAAATTAACAAAATGAGAACTGGGTCGTGAAGATCTGATTTAGCAACTGACACTCTGAAAAAGGCTTGTTCCAATAGCAGCTCTCTTTTGGGAAAAGGTAACAGGGATATAAATACAATCTACCACAGTGGGGTCTAGAATCTGTTTAACTCTACAGGGCCAAGATGCTTTTGTATTTACATCTGGCTTCATATTTTAAGGGTCAATCAAACTTTGGCTGATGAACTTGGCTGACTCTTCCCCTCAGCAGAATACAATCGTTTCTAGTATTAGGTTGGGGGTGAGGAGGGAAGGAGTGGGCTATCCTTTATCATACATGGCAGGACTCCTGGTAAACACAGTCTAGATTTCTAGAAGACTGTTAATGTCATGTGTTAATGCCATCCTGATCGCATCTTGCACAACTAGCTCTCAACATTTAGTTCTCCCCTTCTCTAATGTGTTGGTTTTTGTTAACGTGTCAAGGGTTTTGATCACTTTCGCCGGTTAGGAAAGAGGTACAATTTAAACTGCGTGTAGTGGCGAATAAGACATTCTAATAAAATTACAACATGAACAGGACAAATTCGTTACTTCTGAAATTGTTGCCTGCAGAATAAACTATTAGCCTTTGAAGTTTTTAGGTCACATGCCATGGGAATTTAGAGATGAGTTTGGTTGCCTAAGGACTTATTTTTCTGTTACTGCAACAGAAATGGAGAATAAGGCCCTCCATCCCTTTAATTTTTTTAAAGTTCAAACAAATCCTGTACATTGGCTCCTAACAATGCCAAGCACCGAAAATCACGTGCAATAGCGCAGTCAACTTCCTGCGAGTTTTCTTTCTTCAATGAAAAGAGGTGTAGAGAAATACAGAAGTCCCTACATTTTGCTATAAATTGCTCTCTCAGGAAGGCACCTATCAAAGTGATTTCTGTCGGATGTTTTAGAAGTAATTATTTCTATAGGAAAACACAAAGAATGCCGGTCCAGAGGTGGGTGCTGTCAGGACAAGGACAGATCTTCATCAAATCCACCGCGGTCTGGAGTGTAACCACCGGACTGTTTAACTTGGCTTCCGCTACCAGCGTGACTCAACTCTCAGCTGAGATACTATTACTCCAGATGGCAGCTTCCCCGATTGTAAAAGGGCAGCCAACTTGTGTGGCAATGAGGTAGCTAGTCAACGAGCGAGCAGCTCTGGCACTAATGAATGATCTGCTTATTTCCAAATAAGGCAGCTGGCGGTTTCCACATACGTTGCCTCTCTGCTTTATTCTTGTAGCATTTTCTGCTAATAACCAACCGCATTCTGAGGTCTTTCATGGTAACCCAACTACTTCATCTCCTTTCTGATCAATGGAAGGTTTATGGGACACCCCTTCACGTCCAAAGCCAGATCTAGAAAGTGTGGGACTTGCCCATTCTATCCCCATGAGTTAGTGTTTGTAACAGCTGAATCAAACAGATGTAATCGCCACCTTGATGTGCCTAGCTATTAATGGCCCTGGGGGGACTGTGATCCTGTATCAAGCCCCTTGTCCTGCCTCCTTCTAAGCAGAAAAATCCCCCGCATGGGAGATATCACGAGCAACTCAATCCACATACTCCCCAAACCTCGTGACTTTGCCGAGGGTCTGTGGGGTAGGGGTTCATCTCTGCTCCACTCAGGCAGAAGCAGCTATTGCACCACTCTTGATGTGATGCCAATTCGGAGCCTCAGGAACTAAGCAGCGGAGCTATTTCGAGCTGTTTGCCCGAAGACTCATTAATAAGTCATAAGCCACAGAGCGGAACAGTCAAGAGAAGGAAACTGTTGTTCAGGCAGATGAAAGTTACAATTTAATCACTGTGTTTTTTTAAACCCTGGAGGGAGTAAGAGCTCTCTCTCTCTGCATGGGAAGTGCTCTGCTCTGTCTGGGCCCCCAATGCAACTGGAGACCAAACCAACGGGATAGATATATTCAGACCTGCTTCATCCCAATATATTCCCCAGATCAAGTCACTGAGATAGATGTGCTGTGAAACTGATTAGATCATTTATTGGATACAAGAAGTCTCTACCCAGGAGATGCATCGACCTAACAGGCTATAGACAGGGGAACTACTAACCAGCCAGCTTCCAGGAAACGGGGCTACTGTAGACTCGGGCAATGGGGCAAAACTCTGTCTGATCGGTGCGGTGAATGCAACATAGCTAAACCTAGCAGTGCCAAGACCCCAGAATCCCCACTGAAATATTGGCCCCCAAGCTGCCCTAAGGGAAGTTGTGAGGCCCCCTGGAAGGAGAACTGCTTTGCCAACCCCTGTATTATACCGAGAAGTAAGGGCCTGAGAAATGAAATATACAAAACAGCTTCATTAATGTAACATTAACAACCCCTTAGCCTCCGCTTCCTGGACCGTAGCTCTTCGGGGCAGAGAAAGCACCAATGATCTTGTTAAGCACCACTTAAAACTAGCAGTGCTAGATAAATATTTAATCACGTCAGCCGCAGCCATCTTTCCTGCGGGCTCCTTTATTCCTACATCTCACGCGATCATCTGTGCTGAACTAATGCCCAGCACGAGATATTTGCAGCTCTTCCTCTTCTTTCGAGCCTGGCTCCTGGCAAATCCCTCCCCCTCCCGTCCCCCCACTCAACTAGCTCCGTATGCACATTGTCTGGAGCACACCTGACTCCACTTTATTCACGCAGCACCAAGAGGGCTGACTTAGTTACTGCCAATACGAACAGATACAACAGAAGGAAGTCACTCCTTGGGGGAGATGAAACAAGATGGGTATTTCCCTTTCGGAGGAGGAAAGATGGCAAACCCAGCCTCACGCATTGATCAGATCATCCGCAGAGCTCTGCGTGCCCGCCTAACGCACGTGGCTTTTCAGTACTGTACATTAACACCACACGGCTGGGCTCTGCAGAACGTCCACGCTTCACTGCCCAACTTGCCCAGTTTTGTTCAAGAGCGCCTGTGGCCGTCCATAGCCACACGCTGCCCCTCTGCAGAGGCCACAACCAGACTTGACAGAGGGCAGATGTTCTGACTGGCTTGGATTTGAGGTTAAAAGGATTATGTTTTCCTGCTATAAAGGTGCCGGGAGGGAGGGGTATTAAAATATCAGAGGAGTTTGTTTTGACTCCATATAATCACACCACCTTTGGAGAAGGTGTTAAATACAAGCCTTGAGAGTGAGTAGCCCAACACCCGGGGCAAAGCCTGGCTCTGGTAACTACATTCTGCCTCCCCCTGTACAGTTCCAACTAACCAAAGAATCCTCTTCGCCTCCTGTCCTTGCTGTACGCCCTTGGCCATGTTCCACCCAAGAGGTGGCTGCACCGCATGTTCGTGCAGGTTTGCGAAGGACTTCGGGATCTTTCAGGAGGAGAGGGGACATAGATCAACTCTAAGTGCTACAAAACAGCAGGCCCCCCCCCAACCATTTCCAACAGATTGCTGGCCAGATGTCCACACTGCCCATCCCATTGCTCAGCGTTTCAGTGAACTTCCGGATTCCTATAGGGAGGGCCCCCCCCAAACAGAGGTGGCCTCTAGTAGAAGCGGGGGGGGGGGGCAAGACAACTGAGCTGTGAGCCCCCAACGTTGCAACAGTCTCCCCTTACCTGGAGGTTGTTGAGAGGCTCCATTTTCATGACCGGGCCCAAGGTGTTGAGGGGAAGGGAGACATCAATGCTTTGGTTCGGCATCAGCGGAGTGTGAATGGCCAGAGGAGTGCTGGGGATGACTCCAAAGCTGGGCGAGAGAAAGCCAAAGGTTGTTCACACAGCACTGCACTCCCGAGAGCCCTATATGTGACGCAGTCGCTTATTTTAAAGGGACGTGGCTCGGGGACTGCTGTCCCAAAGGGTCTCTCCATTTTAGCGTGGGCTGGCCTAGCTTACCGCCTTTCCTGTGATGTAGAGGAGAGGGAAACGGGACAATTTGCATCAAGGAAGATGCTTGAAATTGGACAATGCGCATGAATTTGGGGCTCTTGGGTCTCCCTGAAAATGGTCCCACCCTGGCCAAGAGATTATCTGCTGGTGACATTTCCATTCTCTCCCCCATGGGGCCAATCTAATTCACACGCTAGTGAGCTGCAAGGAGCAGCTTACTAGCACGTGAATTCAGAAAGGCTGGAAGGAAGGCTCACGCCCTGGGACAAACACTCTTCACGTTCACCAGAGAAGCAGGCAGACAGACAACTGGGGACCTGGCCTCAAAACTAGGAGCAAAGGACAGAGACGCAAGAGCTAAGACAGGGCAGGGAGAGGACACCCATGAAACATCTCACCGAAGAGGAATCAGCTGTTTGCACCAGTACTGCTACAAAGCAAGGCAGGTCTCGGCATGGACAGGTGGCTGGTTTTGGATGGGTGCTGGTTCTCTGCTTTACTTTATAGCACACCGTCAAAGCAGGTGGGATTTACAATCGCTCCTCCTACTCCGGCTCGGACACATTTTAACCCCGCCTGTCCTACCTAGTGGCAAGGGGGAGGGATAGCTCAGTGGTTTGAGCATTGGCCTGCTAAACCCAGGGTTGGGAGTTCAATCCTTGAGGGGGCCATTTAGGGGCTCTGGGGCAAAAAACCTGTCAGGGGACAATACTTGGTCCTGCTAGTGTAGGCAGGGGGATGGATTCAATGACCTTCCAGCTCTATGAGATCGGTATAGCACCATACACTCAAGGTCCTTCCCAGCTCTATGAGATAGGAATATCACCATATATTTATATTATTATTAGATAGGTTTATAGGGTACACGTCTGGAGACCCGGCAGGGGAAGACAGCAGGGCATCTCTCTGTCGGGAGGGAGGGAATGGCTCCGCACCGGAGCATGAAAGATAATTATGTTTCACAGTGGGGCTGCTTCCTGCTTTTCACTGCAGTGTGTACATAACATGCCACCACATGTACATAACATGCCACCACCAGCGGGGGCAAGGCCATGACGGCTGAAAGGGGGAGAGGATGCAATGCACCTTGGCAGAGAATTTTCCCTTTCTCTACGAGGCTGCTCTTGAGAACCAAGGAATCCGCATGCTTGACGGAGAGCACTTTAATCCAAACGGACCCTTTGCAATCTTGATACACCGCTCAGCGTAAGTGACAGCAGAGCACTCCACATACCCTCTCTCCGCCGGAGGCAGGGACAAATGTGAAAGAGACAAGAGCGGGGATTCCGCTGCCGGGCCCTTCCCTTTGCGAGGGCAGGTTTATGAAGAGAGATCTGTACGCTCTAGACACTCTACTCCCCGGCAAGCAGCAGCTCCTTCCAGCAAAGTGATCTCGCTCTCCGCTGTGCTTGCCAGAAGCTATTTCACCTGGTGATTTGTTCACTTAAATAACTATTTAAAAAGGCCTGCGCTTCCAGACAGTTTAAGTCTTGTGAGGATGCTGTGCTCCCTCCCAGCTCCATTTGGAAATGCAGTCGTTCGTCCACTCGCCGGGGACTGTTACACCTGCGGACTCAGCAGCCTGTCATCTTAGCTGAATTCGGCTTGGGCTTTGCCAGCTATAAAAACACGCTTTGGCCTTACAAATCCAGGGACTGTTTCAAATCATCACTGAAATGTAAAAAGAGGCAGCTGCAGATTCAGCACTAGAAGAAAGAGGGGACCATATGCTCGCTTGCTCACCAGGGCAGGGTAGATTGTAGGGAGCAGATTGTATTCCAAACAACACAGATGCATCAATCGATGATATTTTCGGTCGTGTTTCATACAACCCGTAGCCAAAACTCGTCAGCACATCATATTAAGGATTCGCTCTCAGGAATGAAATATACATGAACATCGGGGGCCTGTTTGGGTCTTTAATTGTTCCCTGCAGATCGACCCCAAAGCAGGTACCAGCAGCATAAATGACTTGCGGTGACCACAGTCAGACTGTGTTCTACTAAGAGGTAGCATTTTCCCCACTCTGTGCACTCACCAACACCAGTTAGATCCTCACTTAGAATAATAGAATTTCAGGGTTGAAAGAAACCTCACATCATCTAGTCCAGCGGTTCTCAAACTTTTGAGAACCGCGACCCTTTTTCCTCTTCCTCGGTGGCACGGCAGACCCTTGTATGTCTGTCGAAAAGCCGCCAAATTGAATACTTCCGCATTCCGCAGCTATTTTCGGCAGACATGCCGAGCGCTTCCGAGACCACTCGGTATGTCCACTGAAAAGACGCCGAATGTGGAACTAATCAATTTGGCAGCTTTTCGGCAGCAGCAGGAGCTCGCAACCCCCCTGGGAGCACTCCAGTTTGAGAAACCCCACTCTAGTCCAAACCCCTGCTGAAAGCAGGGCCAATCCCACTGTCCCAGACAGATTTCTGCCCTGATCTGTAAATGGCCCCCTCAAGGATTGAACTCACAGCCCTGAGTTTAGCAGGCCAATGCTCAAACCACTGAGCTATCCCTAGTTGGGGTGTTACAGGCCGCACTGTGGCTTTGCCCTGAGATGAACTCATTTTCAGGTGGATGAATGTGTCAGAGACACATACTACGGTTACTAGACAGACGGGGGGCAGTTTTCAAAGGCCTAACTCTGCTTCTACTGAAACCAGGGGAAGTTTTACTACTGACCTCACGGGGAGAACCGCTGGGCCAACCCAGCGCACTCTTGAAAGTCCCACACCCAGGAGCTATGAGCCTTCTCAAAAAAATTTGCCACCTCCAGCATTTAGCCAAGCAGCGATCTAGGACTCTGGGTAGAACGTATACATTGTTCTCACCCTGACTGCATGTAGACGAGGTGATGAAGAGAAATATCACCAAGATGTGGGCTATGCTTCGACTCTCACTACGCCGGTGGCCAGCACTCATGGGTACCAAGTACAGGGAACTAAAGATACCATAAACTGAAGTGGTTTTAATGAACAATCGTTGCCATTCATTTTTTCATTGTATTACTGTCGATCTAGGAATGTTTTCAATGGAAGTCTAAGAACAGTTGTTTGTCCCTCTTATCTTTTAACCCTTCCTATGCTGTTCAACCAGTAAATGGAAGATGATTTAGTTAGCAATGGACCAATGGTAGCTCGCAGTTGACTAACCGGATAGATCAAGAAGGTTAGTTTGATCTTATTTAGTGGTTTGGGACTTACAACAGGCAGACCAGGAAAGAGCCCAGGAGTGTGTCTGGATTGGTTTTAAATCCCACAATGCCAATGAACATTGGGCCCTAGAAGGTCCCGAGTGGCAAGCTGGGAACCACAGGTCACTCAGGCCCATGTCTACAACCAGGAAACTGAGCCAGGAGCCTTTCTAGGACCTTGCCACCTTCTTACCAAGGGCAGGGGGGTTTCTTACCTGTTCTTATTAAACTGAATCGCAAAGTCAGTCATGTGCTGCAAAGCCTTGTTGGTGAAGTTCATCTCCATGTAGATGTGTCCTTGCCTGTGGGTGAACGTCCCAGAGATCTCCAGCCCTTTGGCCTTCACTGCCGGCAGCCAAACCTGAAATGCAACAAGAAATCCTGCTCAGCACCAGCCCAGCCCAGCTCAGAGAAACCCAGTGAACCCGGTGGAGTTTTTAAACATTTCAAAGAAAGGTCCTGAGTCGTGCAATCCATTCATTCAGCAACTGTTACAGCGTCCATAAGCACATAAAGGCTGACAGAGTACGCTGCACATGCAGCAAAGGAATCTAACCCAGTCAGGCTCCCCAATGAGCAACACCAAACCCGCTGCTCCGTTTCCGTTGATAAAACCATATCTGCTCACAAAGAATAGAATAGAACCTCAGGGTTGGACGGGACCTCGGGAGGTTCTAGTCCAACCCCCTGCTCAAAGCAGGACCAATCCCCAACCAAATCATCCCAGCCTGAAACTTTCGATAACACCAACGTGCTAGCCAGAGTGACCACGGATGATGGCGTCACACCAGGCCTCACGCAGTGAAATTCCCAGATCTGGCTCAATCTGTAAATCTACGAATATCTACAATGGCCCACCAGGCAGCGTCAGGTAGAGTCAGGGCATGCAGCGCTTTGCACACTGATGGAGACTTGGAGAGTTTGGCATACGGGGGTGTTTTTGTTCACCCTGGTGACATGGCCGAAGAGCACACGATGCTGATTTGAATACAACGAGCTTTTGAAGGAAGGCCAGATCGCTGGGCGATTCTAACGTTTCGCACAAAGTCCAGCCACTTCATTGTGTGCAGGATTTGGTCTGACAGCACATCTAGGCAGACGTGATTAGTGGAGAATGCCGAATGGGATTGGCTGAGCAGTGGAGAGTGGTTATCTTGACCCCTGGCGGGACCTCTGCACACAATCTTTTATTTGGCATAGTACCAGCTAGCAGCCACAGCTTGGCATCAGGCGCAGAGCAGTTTATGCCCATGGGTTTTATATTATTGTAAACAATAATTCTTGGCTGGTTGTTCACGGAGATTAACAAGGGTTTTAATAAGTGGCGGCTCCATCCAGGAAGAAGGGGAACACACTGGTGCCACAAGAACTCCATCCCTCAGTGAGACCCAGGGCACGGAAAAACTAAATGCCACATTCCAACAGCTGCTCTGAACACGCTTTCCCCATAGATCTATCTTCTCATTGGCTATTCTAGCTTGGCCAAAGCCTTCTTAGCAGGACCAAGTTCTGCTGATACTGAGGAATCATCAAGAACTGGATTCATACAAAAAATAATGGTTCAGTCAGTGCTTTTACCATCTTTCTCTTCTACAATCTGGTGCAAATCATAGAATATTAGGGTTGGAAGGAACCTCTGGAGGTCATCTAGTCCAACCCCCTACTCAAAGCAGGACCAGTCCCCAATTAAATCATCCAGGGCACACACTAACATGGTGCTCACTCCAGCCACGGATTTATTTAAATCCCTCGTAAATAGGGCTCCCTTGACACAAATGGATGTTCTGTTTATGGATCAGCAGTAATGGTTGGACCAGTGGGGTGAATTCTTGGAATCCTGCTGTAGGGCATCTAGCCAGCAGCTGCCCAACAGGGAAACTGGCAAAGTCCAACGTTTTGAAGCTCCCACAAATCCCTCGTTATAGTAACATTACCTTACTGGCAATAGTAGGGAAATGCTGAAAACTGAAGCTGAGCGCCAGCTAGATTTGTCCTTCAACAATCGCTGTCACTCTGGGGGAAACATAAGATATACCTAAAGGAACGCAACTCATGTAGTCCATCCCATATCTCCAAAGAGCATGAAGGGGACAACAGAAGAGCCTCTTTATCTCCATGCTGCCTAAGCTGCATCATTGGCGAGCAACGTACTGTCCCGCTGTTTCTCTTACGTACAGATTTCGGAGCCACGTATCCACCAGGGGCCATGCCGATGCCAGTAGAGAGTTCAAACAGGTCGTTGAGTCCACTGCTAACCACAGCAGGGGTGGGTGAAGGGGCAAAAGTCGCAGGCACGGAGGATGGAATGAAGGTCTGTCCCACCTGCAGGAGTTAGGAACAAAGGAGAGCGATGAACAATGCGCGTGTAGAATGCTGCTTATTAAATAAGGCATGAATTTGGGCCATATCCTGAATATTTTAAAGCACTTTCCAGCTTCCCTGCTGAATTATCTAGAGTGCTAAATAATGCATTTGAATTCCACTGCTCTTGGAGACTAATTCCCACAATCTTTGCTGTCACCTTAACCACATGGTACCCTTGAAACCACCTCCTGCCTCCGTAGAAAAAGAGACCCCTCTAGGCTTTAGAGAACAAGTCTGCATATGCCTGGCAAAAGGACAAAATCATCTAAATCCTTTTCCCTTTCTCCACGCTAATTGCCATGATTGCATTGAATTCGTACCAAAGGACTTTGCACATCCATGATACAGCTGGGCGCAGAGGGTTATGCCATCCCAGCAGGAGGCGCTCTCTAGTCTTAGTCCCATGATCAAAAACGGTTCACTCCTCTGCAGACTGGAGATCTAGTCCCATTTGCTTGCTAGGAACGGAAAGCCTCTGCTACAGAAGTTCGGTTATTTCATAGAATCATAGAATCTCAGGGTGGGAAGGGACCTCTGGAGGTATCTAGTAGAACCCCCTGCTCAAAGCAGGACCAATCCCCAACTAAATCATCCCAGCCAGGGCTTTGTCAAGCCTGACCGTAAAAACCGCTAAGGAAGGAGGTTCCCTGAAGAACTGAGTGTTAATAGCAGGAGACCAGGCCTTTCTAATGAAGACAATAGCTCTGCCTCCTTTTGCTCATTAGAGTCAGGAGAGGGGGGGACTCTCTCTCCAGAGATGGTAGCTGCAGTCCTGGGGACCTAAACACTTTTGAAGGACCTGCTACCGTGCACTGTGGTGACAGCCGGCTGTTTTCACAAGCACAGTGGCTTAGTCAAGCAGCAGTGTGTGGGGGGAAAGATTAGATTAGAATTATTGTATTGAGGGAGCTTTTTTTTTTACTGGAAAAAAATGGATGGCACTTACTGCCGGACTTCCTCCAATGCCCCCGCCAAGGTCACTGCCAAGCTGAAAGAGAGAAAGGAGAGAGAGGAGAGAAAGGCAGAGTTCATTTAAGCCAGGTATTGGATGCCAAGAACAGAGTTTGCAGTTCACTGGACCGAACCGCTGCAAACACGTCTCATGCACTCACCATGCACAGGACAGACGAACACTGTGTGTTGCGAAAGCACGTACTAGTGGGGGGTTTCTTATTCTAATACAGCCGCTTCGAGAAGAAGCTGGTGAATAAACTAACATCTTCTAAGGTTTCAAAGAAATGTGTTTCAAGCCATCTTCCCGCTGGGTCTGAGAGTCCACATCTTAAAAAATAAAAAGGAGTACAGTGGATTCCGGTTAATTAGGGCACGTCGGGACCAGAACAATTTGGCCCGATTAAGCGGCTTCCCCAGTTAACCAAAGTAAATAAAAAGGGCCGCTGTTTCCCTTCCTTGTGATGTGTCCCAATTAAGCGGGTGCCCCAATTAACCGGTGGCCTGATGAACCGGAATCCACTGTACTTTGAAGGCTGATCAATTAAAAAGCCAATCCAATCTCCAACCTATCATCTGTTTTGCAAAGTCTGTGCAATTCTTCATGTGCTCCATGCTCCAGTGCTTTTCCATGAAACCCGTAACGTCAGCTACCAGCAGCCCAGAGCAGCGCTACAAAAATCCAGTAGAGGTAACCGTGATGGAAGATCAATCTGACAAAGCTTCAGAGCTCTAGGGAGTCATTTGTAAAGTGCAGAAAAAGCAAAGGCTTCACCATTATTTAAACGCATCTCGGCGGTATCCTTTTAATGTGCAGCTCATTTTAATATCCAAGGAGAGCGATGTGGACTTCCAGCGTGACCACTGCTCGGGCAAACTCAGTGGAACATGCTTTAAGGGTTCGGTTACCCCATATGGAAAACCGATGAGCTCCTGGTGGTCTGTTGGGGCTTGCTCTACAGGTCTAAGAGACCTGACGTTAGAGAACAAAGGAAACCAGTATTTTAATAATGATCTCTTGGAAGCTACCAAGCTGCCATTGGGGGCAGCTAAAATTGTCCAACCTGCTCCTCTTAGAACCACCTTATTCCAAATTCTTTCATTTCTGCTGTCCTTCCCCGTCAGATCATCACGCCTTTGCTGTTTATCTTTAAGCCTTCCCTTGCTCTTTAAGCTTACCATGAGCTTCCCTTGAAAACGTTAAGATAGTTTGTCTGAAAGGTGTAAAGCCCATGATACGATTTACTTGTACATTTGCACCCTTCTGGATTTTCAAGAGCAAATTCAGTGCTGAGGTCACCAGAGGTGACCAAAGCCTGTGATCCCCTGGGGATATCTACCTGACCACAGGTACAAGTAGCACTATAGCAATGCTGATGCATAGAGCATTTCTCAGTTCCACCAATATTTATAAATAACGAGGCAATGTTGATCCATACTGAATATCTACCCTAGGTTCTCACGTTGCAGGCTTTTGCTAATAGGACAGTGCTACGTATCTCATCACACAGTTTTCCAGACACACACACAGGACACAAGACACACGCTCAGACGACAAAGACAGACCACCACCGAAAAGAACAAGCGTGTCCGTGGAAAAATGCAGGGACAATTACATGGGGAAGGGTTGGCTTGCTGGGACAACACAGAATGTCATATGGAAGGCTCAGCTGCTACGTTTGGCCCAGAGGTATGTGGGGCTATTAGAGAAACAGGATCAAAGATCCGTGTGTGGTTGGTCCAGTGCTCGTGGAGGAGAACGAAACGCAAGGACGTGGCCCAAAGCAGGCCCCAGCCTTGTGCAAGGTCTCCCTGAATCTGCAGGTCTCCCGTTCATCCTGTCCCCACCATATGCCACTTGTTCTTGGCCATTACCGCCCCCGTTTCTGGCAGCTCTCGTGGCAAGGGTGTGTTTGTATTTTAAATTGGCCAACAGATGGCATATTAACTAAAGGCTTTTCCCCCCGCAGTGGATACAAATACGCTGGCTTGGGACCAAGCTTGGAGGCCTTTTTCAAGTCAACGGCACGGCCACCTGAAATCCTCTGGCTTTTACCAACGCCTTTGATACTCTGGGTTCCCCTCTTTCCAAGGGTGCTGCCCCACTCGCTGGATTCCAACAGATCCACGGTTTAGTTTGGTTCAATGGCTCTCAGCACCCCTGCTGTACAAATTGTTCCAGCCCCCCTGCCTCGCTCGGGTAGATCCTTCCATCCCGTACAGTAGCCACCTAGCTCTAAAGACACAATGCTGCCACCCGCTGAAGGGGCATGAAAGAACATTGCAAAATTGCACTCGTCTCCCTCCTGGCCAGAAAATCTAAGTGCACCCCCCTTTGTCTCATGAAGCTCGCCCCCCAAATCACTCCCAAACCCTGGTCTGCAACGTGGTAGCACAATCCTCCAGGCCCTCTTTCCAGTGAGCTCCAATTCCCCCACCCTGCAGCAGCTGGTTCTTCATACAAAGCCCTGGATGCTTAGCATAAGGAGAGAGAGCGGCTGGCATTCAAAGGAAACAGCATGGAGCTCCGTTCCTTTTCAGCCCACAAGTGTGCAGGGCTCAAGTGATCATATCTCCCGGTTTACGTCAGAGACAATGGAGGAGGTGAGGGATTCTAGTGTGAAATAAGAGGAGCGGCAAAAGGCCCCAAACGCCAGCGCAGTGACGTAACTGAGTGTGCCGATTAACACTGAGCTTGCAAGATGGGGTCTATCTATCTGGCTGCCAAGTTCCTAATCATGACGTGGGTCTGACACAGCAGGGGACTGCTATTCAAACAGCGCTCTCAGTCTGAGCCGTACTGTGGAAGAAAAGACCTGAACACTTCCGCATTAGGACTGGCTTGCCACATAATCGCATGTAACTATTACGCCCTCTCTCATTATATTCTTGCTTGTAGGTGTCAGCCAGCTCTGCACTCTACATCAGAAAGCAAAGCAGCGAAGTCCGGGGTGGGGAGGGGAGGAGACAGAGAACAAATGGAAGGAAAAGCTGCAAGACCTGGGCCCAACAGGCTCATTTCTAAAGGTTATCGCAAGGGATGGGGGTTTCTGGGACCCTTGTCTGATGAAAGAAAAAACGAAAAACACATTCCCATCATGCAGCAAAGATCTTATATAAAGTAGTATGGAAATGACTGGGACTAATTCTGAAAAACTGAGACAGATGTTTATCGGCTTCTTACTCAGCTCCTCTTGGAAAGCCACCGGCTCCAGATTCAAGCTTGCCTTTGCACCGCGGGCGATCATGCTGCGCGCCGCCGGCCTGCGGGTGCAGGGGGAAACCGCAGCGAGATTGGGCCAGGCTCGGCTCGTAAATCTAAGGAACCCCCACCGCAGTCTCCTCTTTGAAGGAGCTCCAGATTTAGGCTTCTCCACCAGAGCAAGGGCAGAGAAGCCTTCCCGCCGCATCCAGGTGCAGCCCCTGATCCCGAGAACCTGGTAGGGGTCACCCGTGCCAGACGGGTTGGAGGGAAGGAGCCAGATTAAAGGCCATCCTCCTGCCCTCCCGGTAATGGTGGTGACAGGAGAGATTCGGCATGGCCTACAGAGGCCTGAGAGGGGAGCAGCAGCATCTATTTCACATTGCTGAAGGCCAAGGAAATGAGGCAGGGTTTCTGGCTTAGAGAATTTGCCTTACTCCTCCTTAAACATTTGATTTGCTTTCACCCCCTCCTGGCGATGTCCTTCCAAACAGAAGCAGCGTTGACCTGAAATCCTCTGGCTTTTACCAACGCCTTTGTTACTCTGGGTTCCCCTCTTTCCAAGGGTGCTGCCCCACTCGCTGGATTCCAACAGATCCACGGTTTAGTTTGGTTCAACGGACCTAGGTCCCTCTGAAACCTCTCGGTCTCTCTTGACTCACCTAAAGGTTCTCTGCACAGCAATGCAAGGGCCTCTGTTGGTTCATATGCACGGGACAAAACTCGGCTGATGCACAATATGCCACCCCCAGAGAGCGGGAGGCCCTGGGACAGACAAAGGCAACGCCCCACAGACCTGGAGCTGTAATTCCCCCGTACAGGTACAGACCCGCGCCGGAAACCCACCTGGAACTGGCACGTATGGCACGGTGGAGAGGTGCCTCTGCTGCTACCGCAGTTACGTTGCAGTGTGTACACAAGCAGAGGGATCACACCCCTACCTCGTTGTGTAGACACAGCCTGCCGAGTCCTCTTCGACAGAGGCACCGCTGTCTAATAAGTGTGTTGGAGAGGGAAACTGCAACACACCTGGTTTAATTGGTGAGTGATGCAGAATAAATGCAACAGGTTCCCAATTGAGCCCAAAGCACCCTATGCACAAGATCAGTCTCTAAAAGACCCCCGATTGGCTTCCTCTGCCCCCATCTTTCCAGGGTATCTATAAACATCTCCTGTTTAGAGATCGGTTCAGCCTGCCCGCTCCCTCTGCTGGGGGGGGGGGGGGGTATTTGAATATAAACTCAGAAGATGGAGAAGGTGAGAACAGTGATGTGTATGAGTAAGGAAGAGAAAGGAGGCAGACAGGGAGAACAGGAATCAATTACCCATTGAGTGTCCTCGCCCATCTGCAGTGCCAGGCAGAACGCAGAAGGAAAGAAGCAGATACAGTATTAGTCAAGCGGAAAGCAACGCTGAACAAATTCCCTGGAGAGCCGGCAGCATCTGTTAACCATTTCCATTCACTTTAACAGCAGGCGTCTAACTGGCCAGCCACCCTTAGCAGGGAGCACCATACACCCCATGCTAGAGGCGAGCAGACAATTAAAGACCGTTCCTGCCCGACAAATTCTTACTATTACGGCAGGACGGGTAAAGCTCTTAGCATCATGGGTGGCCGTCCCTGGGGACCTGAGGTTTGATCCCAGGGCAACTGCAACTGGACGGCTTTCAGGATTGGTAGCTTGTTATTGAAGGTCACACTGCCAGAAACAGGAGTTCCTTTTCCATGTCTGAAGTACTCCCTTCCAGAGCAGCCATTTCGGAGGAGAGTAGCAAGCAGGCAGTCACAGAATTACTGGACATAGCTTCAGTGCGATCTGCCTAGCCACACATACGGTCCCACCGCTGTAATATCCTAGAAGCCACTGTAAACTAGAGGACACTGCAAACTGCCAGGCCTCCAAACGGCAACAATAGTGGCCCTGAATCTCAAACGACTGCAACGTCTCTGCTTTATGTTAACCGGCTCGGATGACGCTGCAGACGCTCTGCAGTTAAGGAGCAACTTGTCCTGCAATTTTATCCCGCTGCAAGCAGCGCCACTGACTTGGGCGGCCACTCCGGCCCTGCCACACGATACTCCAGCGCCTGTTTGCATGATAACGGTGCTCTGTGCACCATACGTGGATTCGAGGCTTCCACAGTCACGGCTGCAATGTAATGGGGGGGATGCCGGGAATCTAGTCCAGGGGCAGCGCGAAAAGGGATGAAGTTACTGACAGGAGCGGCAACCACCGAGGTCCAAAAACTGAACCGTCCTTGGTCATAGGATTGCTAGATCTGTCGATGCAGCTGTGTAATACCTGGAGCCTTTCTTAATTCGCGGGCTCCCGGGAGACACGTTACGGCACGATTTGATGAATCTACCTACGTTGTCATGGTTTAGGGAGTTAGATGGAAACGCTGTGTTACTAAGAACTTGTGCAATGTGAATCTACCTAACAGCAAGGAAAACAAAGCGTTTTCTGAGGAGCATCAAGTGATTTGGGTGGGTAAACAGCTGAGAAGCAAACTGTTGCCAGTATGAGGATTGATTTGGGCTAATTGTATTTAAGGCACGGGAGGGAGGGAGAGGGAGAGGGAGAAGGAGAGGGAGAGGGAGAGGGAGAGGGAGTGTGTGTGTGTGTGTGTGTGTCAGTCACACTGCAATCTGCATCCTCTTTTCTTTGGTTCACACGTGGGCGTTTTCCTGGGGGCCCACAGAAAGACAGAACTCTTCTCCCGCGTGACCAGTTCTGCCAGCACACAGTCAGGACAGGACCCTCTAACGGAACTGCCACACGAAGGATGCAAAGACAGTACTATTGATTTCAGTAGCAATTATTGTCATAATACTTGGTCCTTTAGGAGCGCCTCCATCAGAGGACCTCAAATGTATTTATTAGCTATTTATTTTTGATTAAAATAGTAAAAGAAGGTGCCCATAAAAAGCTCAAGGTACCACACGCTCAATTTAACATAACCCCAGTGGCATTAAACAGGAGTTCATCCAGTCACCCGAGTTCCTTTGCACCCCAGCACTGATCCAAGGACATGCTCCTAACTCTCCTAAAACCCTATCAAGTGTCTTTTGCACTGTGCCCAGTTCATCACTGAACCGGGGCCATTTCTTTAACCTCTGAGGACAGGACAAGAAGCAAAGGGAGGTTTAGGTTGGACATTAGGAAAACTTCCTGTCCGGGTGGTTAAGCACTGGAATAAATTGCCCTGGGAGGTTGCGGAATCTCTATCACTGGAGGTTGTTAAGAGCAGGTTAGACAAACACCTGCCAGGGATGGTCTAGAGAATACTTAGTCCTGTCTTGAGTGCAGAGGACTGGACGAGATGACCTCGCGAGGTCCTTTGTAGTCCTACAATTGCCCTGGGAAACTGGCAATTATCACCCCCATTTTGTAGAACGGAGGCACAGACCAGTTTCAATAACTTGATTAAGGTCACCAAGAGCCAGGAACAGAACCGAGCACCCAAGGACTCACGCCCAGTCCAGGGTTTTAACCGTGAGATGAGGTTCCTGCTCTAACAGAGCCAAAATTCAGACACGGATCAAATGATTAAGGAAAGTCATCAGAGCAGGTGTGTGTGAAATTATAAAATGGTTTAACTCTTTAAAACTAAATTACCGACAAGGGGTTCGTTCCCACTGGGGACTCATGGACAGGCCTCTATCATTTAAAAGAACAACAACAAAGCTGTTTTTTCTGAAGAAACACAGTCATCTGAAACTGGCCAGCCGGGTAAGGAGATAATGCCAGGAGCCCCGAATTTCCAGCTGCAGAGCACAGATGGGACACGGATGGGCAGATGACTGTTGATGCCGAAGGACGGAGAACATCAGAAGCTCAATTCAGTTCTGGTAACCAGCGTTTGTGATCTGCCAGCACAGGAGTGGGCTCAACAAGCGCAGAGCAGGGCACGATGCTGCTTCCAAAGGGGGCAGGAAAACTGGTACCGCCGGCGTCGGCCACGCCAAACTAAGCCCGGCAGCGTTAACCTCGCAGAAAACCAGGGGGTGCCGGGAGGCTGCGTGATTCATTCAGAGCCCACCTCTGCCATCAAGTGAGATGAGTGGCCTTGAGTCTAAACACATCATAAAGGTGAGCGGATATACCCGATACAGACTCTTGCCCAAGTCTGCCAAGACATCGCGCTTCAGTAAGGGATTGCAGGAAGTCTGTGCATCCAGTGTTGAATTCAGGGCATCAATCAGTACAGCTGGCTGCCAGGTTTGTGCCAATAACTTTGTGGTAGACTGGCCATTAGGAAATTCTTTACCTAACAGACAAGCCAAGCTGTCCATTTCGACGGGTTTACTGCCCAGGTGGTGAAAAGGGACTTGTCACACAGAACAGCTCTCGTTCAATGACGCATCGCCCATCATGTCTCGTTATTTGTTTGTTCGACGAGAACATCTGACACTAGGCAGCTTTTCAAAGCAAAACCGTAAGACAGGAATGATTCTCAAGGAATAACGACTATCATTACAGCCGCAGTATCCAAGCTCTGTCTTACCAAGGGCCTCGTTAGCAAATGGCCAGAAACTGGAAGACTGCATGTGATTTGCAGAGAGTGCAGCCAGTAGAACCTGTTTCCTGCCTCCCGGCGCTGGCTCTAATCACTAGAAGACAGCTACCCTGAATTATAAACAGCTCACATTGGGTTCACGGGATAAACTTTGGCTGCTCCTTTGTTACAGACTCGGTATTTTTTAATTTGTTTTTCATTTATAACATGTCCTAAGCACATTCCCTCTCTGTCTGGGCAATACTATATCTACATCTACATATTTATCTGTTACACTGTAACTCGCTGTTTAGATAAAATACAAGTTATTTGCTCAAAAAATTAACCGATCACATGGCTGGAAGACTCACATACCGCAAGAGACAGAACCTAACAAAGCTGAGGGAGGAATTCAATGAAACGCACAGTATTAATTTGCTGTGTATCGAGTTTTGCACAGCCTTGTCACCATTCAAATGCCTAGAAGAGAAATCAATCTGTTAAATATATATATATAGAAATAAATGATCATTTGGAGTGGAAGTCGTTCATCGGGCTGTTTCTCCTCTGCATCAATCTTGCTGGGTCTTTCATGTCTTATTTCTCTGCACACCGGGCATATCCCTCTGAAGTGAGACCCCCCTCCGTAGAAAGCCTGCATTTGGTGAAGGCGCTATTTCTGTAAGGGGTGATGCTTGAGAGCAGCATTTTTACCTAATCAGATGAACGTCCGGCCCCTTGACTAAAGAAAAGACTTATTTAGCGGAGGGATTCTGCCAGCAGTCTAAAATAAGAGATGTCCCATTCTAGTCCCATTCAATTACCAGCGCATTCTCATTGATCACAGCCATGGAGACGGGTTTCCCCATCTACGAGTTTGGTCATCTGCTGGGCCATTCCTCTCCACAACGATCAAGCGGGGTTTGTGGTACGTACAGAGCAGTTAACTTACAGACACGGTGCTGCTTTGGGCATGTAACCCCTGTCAGGCCACTATAGACCCATTCCACGCTGCAGGGTTATGCTAAAGACATGCGGCGTAGGATGGATGTTTGTTGCATTCAAATAACCACCACTCCCATACCTTCCTCTGCACCAAGGAGTCTACCGGTGGTGAGGGGCAAGACAATTTCTAGAAAGAGGAAGGAAAACCAGAGGGGAGGAAGAAGCAGATGAAAACAGGAGGGAAGGGGGACAGAGGAGACTAACTGTAGGTTAGGGAGAGGAGTCTCACAAAAGGAAACTCATGGCAGGACCAAATAAAGTAGCTTTTTCTCTAGGCCACAAGGGTTATGCAGCATGAGTTGAGGAAAGAAACGCTGTTCATGTCACTCCTGAGTATCCCTTCCCGCAGCCCAGCCGGACTCCACAAAGCCATATTCAAATGTCCTTGGCAATTGGGAGAATTTAACGAAGGTCCCTGGAAGAACCCTAAAACAACGATAGGGAAGACTCAAAGCAGGGAGAAAGAGACTGCAATGTGAGGAAGAGAAACAAAATTCCAGGGGGACAGATGGATGGCAGAGAGAAGAACATTAATAACGGAGGAAGATGAGGGAGGAGATTCATTTTGGATCCCAAACTCGTTATGAAACAGTATGAGCAGCTAAGGAACCTGACTTTGCCTGCTGCCCCATTGCCATGTGATGATCCCTGGTTATGAGGCAGGGGGATGGAAGTCTCTCCCTCCTGGAGACTCAATTTGACCGCAATTTGGGTTGTTAAACTCGGACGTCCCATACACACGCACCGGTACCTACACAGACACGGAACGTGCTCGGACTCTCACATCCAAAACAAGACACCGACAGAAACAGGTTTGTTTAAGGAAAGAAGGGCAGAGAGGGAAGTCGGGGAGGATATACAAGGATGAGAGTCACCTGTACATATCACAGAGAGGGAGAAAACACAACAGGGACATTAGCTGTAGCAGCACGTCACTAGGAAGTGTTCGGGGGAAACTGCAGCTGCAAGGTCGCTTTGGCACCGTGTCTGTAACTCACGCAGGTGACCATTTTGTTCGCCTTGAAATCTGAAGCAGGGTGATGACTCTACCGAGAGGTAGCGTTTTGTTAGAGGACACTGCACAGCCCCTCGGATTTACTTTAGCAGAAGCAGAACATTAAACAAGTGACAAGACACTAGGCTTCCTGCTGCAACATTTGTATTTCCACACGGGTCCCTATGTTAACAATACTTATAGGAATCTTTTCCCAATTCTATTCCAATTAGCTCGTTAGACTACACCCCTCACTATGGTATCTGAGCCCAAACAATAACAAAGAAACCAGGTGCACTGCACGCACCGGACCAGAACTCTAGCACTTATCCAGTGCTTTTCATCAGTAGCTCATTATTCCCATTTTACAGATAGGGAAACTAAGGCAAAGACAGAGGGGAAAGTGAATTATGTCGCTCTTTGGAGCTGCCATGGATGGCCCTGTTTCGTGGGAGGTTTGGATGCAATTCAAGAAGTTGAGTTCCTGGTCGTTCTTGCAATGCGTGGCAGTGGCTGTCGCTTCGCTCGGGGCACCATGCTCCACTGTCGTGTTCATACAGAATTCCATCCAGGGACTGGCCTGCCTTCTCCACCGGAGTGCCGACCCACAAACCTCTGCTCCGCCAGCGCAGAGACAAAGCGTTCAGCCTGACACATCTGTCCTCTGCCCGCTATTAAAGGTCACCGGGTTTCCAGTTCATTAGCCAGTGAAATGCGAGGACTGGATGTGTGTGTTTAATGACTGTTTTACTAAGATTACTGGAGCGAACGGAGTATTTGGTAAATAAAGATTTGTCACATCAGGCTCCATTCAAGTGCATGACAAGCCTCCCACTTCTAACCCCTTCTCTTGTTAGAAGGCTGATTACCCAGTGCTAAAGGCGAAGCGTGTTGCTGTTTGTTACAGCATGGCTGTCACAGGTTGAAGACCACCCCACCCAGCTCTCTCTCCATAATCAATCTCCCCCTTTTCATGATATTCTCATTACAGCTTCCACCCAGCTTCCCTCCCGGGAGTGGAGGCATCGTGTATTTATTCTTGCTCTACAGCTTGACCCTTTTAGTATTTGAATACCGCCTTGTGAGCTACTCGGGCGAAGGGGAGGACGAAGCAGAGCAGTGGAGTGCTTCGCCTGGCCTAGCTGCAATGAACATGTCACCGATACTAAACCAAGACACGCTCTGGAGAATACACAAACAGGATGATGTAAGGCTGGTAGAGCTGCGTACAGCAGGCCCTAAAGATGGACCTTTTAACAGGAGTCACTGAAACTGGAAGGTAACAAAGATCCTTTTGAAGAGGAGCCAGGGTATTTCACAAAGCACTGGTCCTTGTAAAAGATCCTTGAAAAATAAAAGCAACTCCCTTAGTCCCCCTTCCCAGTCAGACAGATCATGAAACAGACTTACCAACGTACAGTGGGATTCTACAGACTTACCAACGTCCAGTGGGATTCTACAGACTTACCAACGTCCAGTGGGATTCTACAGACTTACCAATGTCCAGTGGGATTCTACAGACTTACCAACGTCCAGTGGGATTCTACAGACTTACCAACGTCCAGTGGGATTCTACACTTACCAACGTCCAGTGGGATTCTACAGACTTACCAACGTACCGTGGGATTCTACAGCACATGACAACTGGCCTGGAAGTAAAACTGGCCAATGGTTCCAGGCCTTTCTGATCTGCCTTTGGGCTCAGGGCTACAAGCACCGAGGGGAGTGAATAACCAAGGCCTTGCCAACAGCACAGACCATGAACGGTTCCTCCGGTGGTTCATTATTTCCTACCAGCTGAAAGTGAGTAGAGACGGTGCTTACCAAGCTGTCCAGCCCGCCTCCCAGGAGATCCACAGCACCCATCTGCATGGAGGATACTTGGGGGACATTCACTGGGGGGCCCAGGTCAAGGTTCAGGAGGTCACCCAGAAGGTCACCCTGGGATGGAATAACCTGAGGCTGCTCCAAGTTTGTCGTGGTCGTGGTCCCCACCGGGCTGTCTCCTGCATCAATGCTGCAGGGGGAGAGAAGCAAAGTGAATGAAGGAGAATGGTTAGTCCCCGTTGTTACTGGCTTTGGAGCACCAGGGAGAAAACAAGGCAGAAACAGGTGACCCACGAACAGTCGCCAAACAGTTCTAAGTACAGTCGACTCTCGATTATCCAGGATGATCGGGGGGGGAAGGGGAGGAGGGGGGGGAGGGAGGAGGGGGAGGGAAATCCTGGTTAATAAAATTCCAGATAATCACCATCCATAGGAAATATGGGGAGAGGGGGGCTGGGTCACCAGCCACCCTGTGCCGGGGGGAGGGGGTGTTGGTTCACTGGCTGCCCTGTGCCCTAGTGAGGTTTTTTTTGTGTGCTTGGGGTGGCAACAAAGCCAGAGCCGGCCCTGCAAGTTACACATTTTTTGTGTGTGTGGGGACATCCTGGTTAACCCAATCCTGGATAATCGAGAGTCTACTGTAACGGTGTTCCATCCGGACAACTGACAAACCACGTCTGCTACAACCCCAGTCGGAGGGGATAAAACTGGAGATTCGTTACATGCTCTGAGATCTGAGGACCTTCCACCGGTCAGACAAGTCCCACAACTCAAGAAGAGGGAAATTTCCGAGGTAAAATCAGATAGGAACCTCAGCGTCAGCACAGCTGTTATTGGGAGAAGTGGCCACAAACTCCTCCAGAATGGGAGCCACGAATAAAACACAAACTAAAACTTAATAAAGATTTCCCTGCTGAGAGGGATTTGATGGGAGATTAATAGGATCCTGTCTGTATGGGGCTAATGAAGGAATGGACAGGTTTTGCTAAGGAGGCAGCTTATTATTCTAGTGGGGACTACACCAAGTAAGTTTCCTTCCCACTGCTGACTACAACTACGTCCACAGGTCTCGTACGACTTAACCAGCTCTTTCTGCCTCCCGAACAAGACAATCCGGGCATAACTCTCAGCAGAGCTCATTCCATTCCCCCTCAATTTCACTACCCAGGCCGAGAGGGAAAAACCCCTCTAACTTAAGCCGGTGGCAAACAGCATTGCTAAGGTGCTCTGTTTACAAAGGCAAAGCCCCATAAAAGAAACCAAGATCCCACCCAGGCTATGGGGTGAAAAGCGAAGTCACTATCTTCCGCTAGGCAACCTTCTCTTGCCGTATGCAAATGAACAGACTCTCTAGAGCTTTCAGCAGAGTCAGTCTTCTAGCACTGAGTAAGAGGACACCCTGCGTGCATGAATTCACTCCCCCCCCCAGCAGTGCCCCAGACGGGCTGCTTATTATGAAGACATGATTGAAGGCGGCAATTTGGCTCACAGCAGCAGCTCTGCACAGGAGGCCTTTGCGTGAGTTTGATCCGTCTGTCCTTCATCTGGGAATAAGGGAGATCATTAGAGTAATGGACTCTCTGTTAGCCTGACCTCAAGCAGAGGAAACACGGACCGCCAGCACTCACTTTAATTTATGGAGGATGCCGGAGCCTGGGATCAGAATTTAAGGGGCTTCTTCAAATGTTCATTTCCCCCCTTTTTTTCCCCTACTACTGCTGCTGCTGCAGCCAGAGCAGTTTTCAGTCCAGACAACAGGTAATGAAGTAGCAAACAATACCGGAGCAATGCAGAGCTATAAAATATAGTTACACTGAAAGAGCAAAGCGGGTGGGCTGGCGGAGTAGCAGCTGCCCGGGTCAAGTCAGATAAGCAAGGCGCACTGGGATCTGATAAAGATATAGAGCTCTCAGGGACAAGGGAATTCCTTGAATTGGTTAGACGAGTAAGAGATGTTGGCCGGTCACACTGTGGATCTTACAGGACCAACACCTCTGCTGTTCTGGAGCGCCTGTGGGTGGGAATAGCACCCAAGCAATGTCGCCATAACTTCCCGTGCCTGCATGGACGCTAGTACTGTACTATACATCAAAACTCAAGTCTCCTAAATAGGCTGGGTACCGCAGGCCCCGGGGCAGTACTGCTAGATGACATTTCATAATCAGGAAAAGGGCAATTCAACACCCTGAAGTCTGTCAAGTTAAAGACACGCCTTTAGCTGTTAAGAGTAGCCGTATGTGTGGAAGGATGGGGCTAGAAAACAGCAAAGGAACCAAAAAAGGACAGCACTCCAGGTGTCCCTTCCCAGGTTTTCTGGTACACACACTGCTTTGACAGGTGAGCTTGGATCCTGTACCACCTGCTGAGAGCAGATCTGCAACTGTAATTAATACATTGAGCAAATCAGAGTGCTCACCTGAGAGAGCAGCCATGGAAACACAGTGAGCAGTAATACTGCAAGAATCCCTGTAGATTGGTAACACTCACTACCAGATTACAGGGCACCAGCCAATTTCTCAGGCTGTGATCCCAGACTGGGCTTTTTAGGGTCTGTTCTTTAACTGTAGCGAAATGGTGTGATATCCAGGGAGCAACCCAAAGCGTTCTGATGGTCACGGGGTAGTTCAGGCTTTCCACCAGAGTTCAGACATCAGTCAGACCTCATTTTAGCCCAGGCCAAACGTCGGCGATTGTGACCCACAGCTTTCTCTATGCTCCCTGCTTTCAAATGTACCAAGAGTTTCTGGCTTTTTCTTCCCCACAGCAGGGGAAGCCAATTGTGTAATTGGCAGTGCAAGGGAAACGCTTTCCACATAACAAAGGCCTCTAAGTCCTGCATTACCCCAAAACCTTACGTACCGTCACAGAAACGTAGCCCTCCCCTTCGACTGGGTTTTCTTCTCCTCCTGCCGGACCTGCCTCCCCCCCCCCACCTTGTTGAAAGCGTCATCAGACCCTCTCCCCCATGTGCTCTCAAAGAACAGTGTGAACTTCTCTTTCCCCCTACCTAACAGATTTATCTCTAAGACACTTCCCATCTCCTTTGGTCTAGAAGCTCAGAGGCTACAACCAGGCGAGATCCTGTCATGGGACAGACTCTGAGATGGCTCAATGAATGATTTGCAGACACCTCTGCAACTGGGGGGAAAAAAAATCTAGCTTTTGTAGCAGGCCCGTGCCTCTTTCGAGGTTGCTCCCGGCTTACCTTCCATGTTGAATTGGCAAGTGCTTGCGGTGGATCCCATGGCTGCCCTCGACAAAAGCGTTGGGTGGTTTGTGGTACACGGAAGCCAGTGACCCGATGTGGCAGATCAGCTCATCCAGCAGCGTTGGCTCGATCAGGTCGGTCTCCTCAGAAATCAGAGGTTTTTCCGATAAGACCACTTCTTTGGCCGTCACGGGATCCGTGGAGAGAAGGCGCCAGTAGATATAGCCACGATCCCGCAGGTCTGGGTTGTCCGAATCCTAAGAACATAAGAACGGCCGTACTGGGTCAGACCAAAGGTTCATCTAACCCAGTATCCTGTCTACCGACAGCGGCCAGTGCCAATTGAATAGCCTTGACCACTGCAACTATATCCTGCTTCTGCAGTAACCCTGCTTTCTTTCACTGAAACTACTCCCTGGAAAAGCAGCCATGACCAGGCTATAGATGCTATCGACAGATTGCTATTCTGTGGCAATCGCATCGTCCTTAGTAATAAAATTGTAGGGTTGACCCCGGCTCTCATCCCCAAACACACCTAACCTACATGGTCAGAGAGGAAAATCCAAGAACTTACATCTAGTGGAACTTAAAAGGATTCAAGCCCTCAAGGTTACTAAGCACAGAAGTTGACGTCATGCTTTAGAACTGAACTCCTGTAAAGGATCACAATGTGATCTTCAAAACGTCCTGAAGGACACATAGTCAAGAGAGAAGGACAGGGGAAGGGGATTCAAATGGACTCCTTTAGCCATATACTGTTGCATATGCATGATGCTGTGTATCATGAAAGACAATGATCAAGGCTTCCTAGAAATACGTCTTACCCAAGGACACCAGTGGAACAAGACACACAACGCTGCAGGATGGGGCTGATTTGCCTTTCATTCTTTACTTTTATCTAGAGCGTTTTCATGCCAGAAAGGTTTCATTTATTCCTCAGTTTAGTTAATAAAATATATATGAGAGGACCCAAACTGAATTGATTGTTAGGGTTTTCTTCCGTTTTCCAGGCCTCCCGCTGTCAATGTCTTTGTTTTATTGGAGAGCATTCGTCCCTAACATGAAATCTACATTCCTTTTTCTTAAATAAAAGCTCTGCTTCAAAAAAAGAAAGCAAACAAACACTCTCCACTGATCACCCAGGCTGGAGTTTAGCAGCATAGCCTGGATAAGTGCCTGTGAGTTTTCACCATAGAGCTTTCCCCTAGTCAAAAGAACTGTGGGATTTGAACCGGAACGGGGGGTGCGGGGGAACACTCAGATTTTCCTCTCCACTTTCCTTTCCTACCCTGCCCGTGAGAGACATGTATCTTCTAACCCAAGAAGAGAAACATGCCCATTCTTTCATGCTAAAGTGAAAACAGGGAGCTCTACCTATGAATCAGAGCTTAGAACAACAACACACTAAAGGGCCTATTGCTAGCAATGCCTTGTTAGTCATATGAAAATACAATCAACCAGGCTGAAATGAGGGCTGTGAAAAATAAGTAGCCTGTTATGATCCTAGGGTGGCCTTTTAAGTGTTTTGTGACTCAGAGTAATATATGGAGACATTCCTATCTCATAGAACTAGAAGGACCATAAAAGGTCATCGAATCCAGCCCCCTGCCTACACTAGCAGGACCAAGTATTGTCCCAACAGATTTTTTGCTCCAGATCCCTAAATGACCCCCTCAAGGATTGAACTCCCAACCCTGGGTTTAGCAGGCCAATGCTCAAACCACTGAGCTATCCCTCCCCCCGCTCACAAGGTAGCTTTTGGGATCTAGGGTATTAGCCCACCATTAAAACCACCACCACAATTAGCACATTTGGGGCAGCCTGGGACTAAAAGAAATCCTCATTCTTGTGGGTTCAGAACTTTGCTAAGTTTCTGCGGTAGCATCCATTAGTTCGGAAGGGTTTGCCGCCAGTCCCGTCTCTCCCTGCTCTTCCACCGAGTGTATGATTTTAGCCACAAACCGTTTTCCTGGGGGAGGGAAATTCTTTGGCTTCTTACAGAACTCTCCCAGCACCGTGTCTCCCCGAACAGCTTGGCTTACCTGCGTGGCCAAGCTCAGGACCTGCTGAACCAGCTCCTGCGTTTCTGAGGGCTTCTTTAAGAACAACTTCACGATAGCCGTCAGCAGGGTGAGCTGTACCTGAGATAAAGCAGGGACAGAGCAAAGAGATTAAATGAGCTACCCCGGCACCCGTGTTGGACTCAGGTACATGACATTAGCTTCAGCCTACGGGTGAGTGCATAGCTCCTGGAATCTCTTGTTGCATATCAGGATTGTGGATGCTCATTGTAGTGTTTTAATGCCATGGCCAGCAACAAGCAGCTGCAAATAGTAAAACAAGAGACATGTTTCCCATGAAGTATGTTAGTGTCTTATCCAATGAGTTAGCAGCTCAGATTGGTTTTAGCAGCTTGTCCTTTGTAAGTCCATGTTACAAACCATGTATTCATTTCACCAGCCACGTAAAACTTGCTGTCAGGTAGCAGTGATCCCAGTGCCGACTACCCTATAATTTACACCAGCATGATCGCTTCATACCATGGCAAATGGGGCAGTTATTTTAAGACCTATTGGGCTAACGTACATCAGGTTTTTCCTTTGCCCAGAGCAAAAGCTACCTGTCAGATGCACTGGTCAATATTCTAGGAAGAAGCAAAACAAATCTCTTAAATCATGCTCCAGACAGCCCAGAAGGTCGTATTCTAGCCTCAGACCTAGCGGAGCCCAGACTGTTCAAACGTAACGTACAGGGCTGGTTGAAAATTTTCCACCAAAATTGTAGGACAGAAAATTGGGGTTTTGACTAACAAAGTGTCCCTTCAAAAAGTGTCCGCTTTCCACATAAAGGTTTGATTTTTGTCACAAAACTAATGTCAAAAAAGTGAAATAAGTTGATTTGGAGATGCTGTTACTGTAGTGCCTCATGGGAGTTGTAGTTCGGTTGCCTAATGTCCCCATTCTCCACTATGGGCTGCACTCAGTGGCAAGACTACATTTCCCATCGTGCATCAAACACCCTCCTATAGTGAGGGGATACGGGTGCATTATGGTAGATGCAGTCAGACAAGAGAGATTAGTTTATGGATGAGAATGGGAGGATGGGACACCCAAACTACACTTCCCATGAGGCACAGCATCAGCATTCCCAAATCAAAGCGCTTTGGTTTTTGAATTTTAGCCAAAAGATCAGTTTCCTGTGGGGGAAAAACATTTTCCAGCCAGCTCGACCAACCCTACAGTCTGCCACTTGTATCCACTGCCTGACAGCCTGAGAGGTGGGGTGGTGAGCAGAGTTTTACCTGGGTGCTTTCATCATGGAAACCCTCCAAAAAGCTCTCCAGCAGCTCATCCGCATTGTCAATTCTCTCTGCGTACTCGCCCACGATCCAGATCATGGCGGCTCGGGCATCCGGCTCATCCAGGGAGTCGAGGTTCTCGCACAACGTGGCAATGATGCTCTCGTACCTGATGTACCAGAGCACAGTCATGAGGCAGGTCAAATCCAAGCAGCGTGTAACTGTATCCAACTCACACCGGGCTGCCAGCGGCAACGCACCCTGACCCAAGCCAAAAGGACTTACATGTTTATGATCCACTAGAGACACATAACAAGGAGATGAATTACCTCAAGAAAGTATTCCTACACACTCCTCTTCCAAAGCGGTGTGTGTCAAAGGAGGTAGATTTCAAGGGCTTCTCAAGAGCTTTGTAATTTTTTCCCCCTCTTTGCAGCAAGACTGTGCAAGAGAGAAACTCCAGGCACAGGGCTGCCTTCATTTCTCTCTTTAAAAAAGGATCTTTGATTCAACAGTTCAAATCAGCTGAATTACTTCGCTTGAGTCTGTGTCAGATCCTGCATTTTCCACTGGCAGCTTTTCCTGGCTGGAAACTCTAATCTGTGTATTATGCACCACCAGCCCCTAATGGGTTAGCGGGGACATGGCCATTGACATGTGATCCTAAGTTTAATGTTCTGTAAGTGCTTTCCCACGCTCTGCTGATTGTCCTGATGGCGCGGAGGGCATCCACCCTGGCACTGACAACTGGATCGGGCACAGAAACCCAAGGAGGTTAATCATTAGTGCCAACTGATCCTGGAGACTGAGCTGAACAATTCTGATGCATTATGCCGTAGCTGAATGGACAAGAGCCCCTCGCACAAAAGAGCTAGAAGCGAGTCCTGGCCCGCCCCGTGATAATGCTAAGCGGTAAGAAAGCCCATAAGCATTTCATTCAGTAACTCTGCCTGGAATCTCTTTAAGTGAAACATGTTTATGAGTCATTCTGCCCACAGACCGATAGTGAAACCAGACAACAATCTGATTCCAATCCAACATTAGAGACCCTTTGTACCAGAGTCCCAATGGAGGCCGCTGTTCAGAGGGGTGGCGAAAATCACTTATACTAACAATATGAGCGGCTAGCCGGGCTGCACCAAGCAAAACGTGTTTTCCTTTACAGGACACCTGCAGTACGTGCACATACTTGTTGGGATACTTGCGGAAGATGTCTCTGATGACAACAATGGCCTCTTGAACGACGTAGTTGACCTTGGTTTGGATGAGGTCCAGCAGCGTGCTCACGCAGCGCTCCGCGGATTGCTGAGGAGAGAAGCGGTACAGTCAGACTACACCTGCCGTTCCGGACACGCCCAAGAAACCGGACGGGCCGTGGTACACGTCTGCCCGGCGCACTGCACGCAACGGGGGCAAGAAAATGGGGCTGTACTTCAGCTACTCTCACGAGATAAAGGAGGGAAACCAGTTCAGAGCAGGACTTCCGGAGCGTGCTGCAATGGTGTTCCGTGCATTACAGGGAATTCAGCGCTTTACTGAATGGAAATACTGATTTTTTTTTTGACGCAAGCTCTTGCCAAAGGACAGAGTCCTGGCTGAAATGATTCTGTACCAGCAGGTGGTCGGGTCTGAATACAGGCAGAAATGATATTAATAGATACTATCTGCAGAGATACTTATGCCGTCCCCTTGCTGGCTAATATATAGAACAGGCTATTACGTAGGCAGTGCAGGAGTTGCTTATCACTGTTCAGACCCGAGTGGGGTACTTGGCAGAAGGTGTGGGGGTGCAAGTGTTGGCGGGGAGGGGACGGAAGAAGGGTTTGAAAGGCAGGAGTAAAAAGCCATTGCTATATTAGTAGCCAAAGCTACTAACCCAGCTTCGGGGGGAAGGTTAACTTAGTGGTTTGAGCATGGGCCTGCTAAATCCAGAGTCATGAGTTCAATCCTTGAGGGGGCCATTTAGGAATATGGGGCAAAACTAGGGATTGGTCCTGCTTTGAGCAGGGGGTTGGACTAGATGTTCTCCTGAGGTCCCTTCATGATCTAGGATTCTAAGAATACTGCAAGGACAGTGACAGACCCTGGACTTGGAATGAGTTTGCTGGACCCTCAGGAAGATGCCGGTGCATCTTACTTAATAACTAGCTTCCAACTCCAGACTCGGACCCCACGAAAGTGGCAACAACTGGCCCCTAGAATGCTCTCCGTGCCAGACGTCGATCCCGGAAACTAGAGCTGCATTCGTTAGGAGAGAGGAGATAAAGGGATACTCCGAAGCAGGATGCCACAAAAGAGCTAAGCAGCTCAGACCCCTAGAGGGCCCGAAATGAAGACAGCCAACAGGGCCCTAGTGGAATACATGTGACACCTCATTACACAGCAGGTGATTAATGTGAGGAACAGATTGCTCCAGGCAGTACAGAAGCAGCCCCCATAAACATCCTCATAAAGCGTTCAGTAGAGGGTACAAACAGTACTTACTCAAGTGGATGCGAGTGAGCTACACAGTGTCCGAGCACTGGGGGAGGGTGGAAGGGGAACAAAGGGGGATTAAATCAGGAAAACTGGACGCTCAGTTTGAGAATGGGCATAAATCTCTAACACAAACCTCAGCCTGACCTAAAACCCTGACTTGGGCAAAGCAGAGAATACGTCTCAACCCTGCCATTTGACTCACTCCATCTCTGCACGCTTGCACTGAAAGCAGAAATTCCCAGTGACAGCTACAGGCTGAATACCAGCTTCCTCTATTCACCATATTAGGTCTCCTCGTTATTGCTCGATATGTACCACACTATTAAGATGGCAGGAAAAAAGCCATCTGAATTCTTGTAATTTAAAGATGTCTGCCTTGATTACAGGCTGCTCCGATCTCTTCGCTCACTTGACAAAACATCGTTTGAGGCCTGTCAACCAGAAGCGCCTTGGTGCAACCAACTTACAGATCTCAAGCAGGCAGACCTGTGGGGGATCTCAGCGAGGCCCCAAGCCAAATACTATCTCTGTCAGCCAAGTAGCTGTGCAGAATTGGGTTATTCCCCCTCCCCTGCATTGCCTGCTGGTGGAGGTGGAGCAGTTCCAAAGCTTTGCTCTCTGGAAACAAAGACTTCTCCTTTTATTTTTTACTATATGATCTTAGAGAGACATGGGTCAGTTTTGGGACGTTCTTCATTGTCCAAGCGCTGAGAAATGCAAACAGTGAACAGGAAAAGCAAGTCAATGTTTGTAATTCGTCCCCGCTGAACGCTGAAGTGAGATCTGTGGCACAGAGGACAACATTCATTGTTTAAAGATGCACAATTGAGGGGGATTGGTTCAGTGAAGCAGTCCCTCAAATCCCCATGGCAAGATGCCCCGCCCCTCCTGCGGATAGTTAACTATTTTGAAGATGAGCATTTCAGACGTTCCTGCAGGTGGACGTGTCACAAAAACAATGTACATCCTTTATTAAACTGGCCAGTTATGGAAGCCAGCACTAAAGCAGGAAGGGTTTTCATTGGGGGGGATACAGGTGAGTAAAAAAAATTGTGCTATAAAGAAACCAAATGAAACCCAGTACAATTCTGTAGAGTTCTACGAACTGTACAATCATAGAATCTCAGGGTTGGAAGGGACCTCGGGAGGTATCTAGTCCAACCCCCTGCTCAAAGCAGGACCAGTCCCCAACTAAATCATCCCAGCCAGGGCTTTGTCAAGCCTGGCCTTAAAAACCTCTAAGGAAGGAGATTCCACCACCTCCCTAGGTAGAGAATACTGCACGGTTTGGTAAAATGTGCCTGGTTCCTTAGCCTTAGCTGGTGTAAACGGTCATCACTCCACTAAAGCCAATAGAGTGATGACAATTTCCATCAGATGAGGATCTGCCCACTACCCTTCCAGTAGGCTGGGATCCGAGATGAAGAGTACAATCCTATGGGTGAGGCACTGAGCTGGGATTCAGGAAGGAGATCAGAGTTCCATTCCAGACACACACACACACACACACACACACACACACACACACACACACACAACGTATGACCTGGGGCAAGTGACTCAATCTCTAAAATACAGGTAAGAAACCTTTCCTAGCACACAAGGCCGAAGGGGAGAAATCCATTCAGATTTCTGAAGTGCTCGGACATTGTGGCGATGAATAAAGCCTGCAAACCAATGTTGGGTACTTGCCTCCACCTTGATAGCACATCGTCCAATAGCTCGCACCGCCTTGCGGACAAAGTCGACATCCACCTCGGTAGCGTACTCCTTGAGCTCCGCCAGGACCTGGTGGGAAAAGCATCACACCAAACACGAGTCATTTGAGCCATGTCGTCTGGATAACATTTCCATTGGCCCCTTCTCCATTTCTACCCAGCCATGCTGCTTTGGTCCTTGAAAATTAAATGAAGAGACCGATCCCCCGAGCGCGGAGAGCTTTAAACAGTCTGGGCTGAAAGGATTTAGGGAGGTTCATTTAAAATGTGCCCATCCATAGTTCTAGGCGCCTGTACAATGTTAACGCCGTCCTTAAACACCAAAAACAGCCGCTACATGCACCAACATTTAGAGAAGGACCAGCTTGGAGGAGACAGTCGGTCCAGCAGGAGCCAGTGGGTAGAAGAGGAAAGAACCTTAAGGGTTATTCTCAAATTGCCCATACCAAACCCTAGGCAATACAACCAGCCCTTTTGGACTTTGGAGACCCTGCTTCTGTGGGGTCTCTAAGGAGGTGCAGGAAGGAATGGGAGGTAACTAGTAGGATCCTGGATTATTCCCCAGTACACATCTTCTTCCTCCAGCGCTTCCCATCCCTTTATCTATTGGCTCTGAGAGTTCTGGGGGACACCAGCAAGCCTGTAGGGAGATTGTATCCCCGTTTATTATGGAGACAAGATTGTTTCTTGAGAGACAAAAAGTTGTATCTAAAATAAAGTCAACTTTATCCCTTGCCTTGACTGCCATGTAACACAGAGATACCCTGCAAGAGGAATTGCCAGTGGATCTTATGAAGTCTCTGAAGGATCTTTTTTAGAAACAGTTCTGCCAAAATCAACCCTTTCTGGTTCTTTCTTTTATTTAGCCCTAGGGACATTCTGGAGCTGGTATACACCATCCATCAGGGATAGGATCGCATTTGGAGTAACTGACCTGGGCAATGTTCGCCTGGGATGCCAGGCGGATCATGATGTCCAGCTTCTCCAGTTTGACGTAGATGGGGTCGTTGTACTTCACAAAGAAGACCTTGATTTCTTGCTTCAGGATTTCGGGCCTGGGGAACACACAACAGAATTGCACCCGCTTGTAGCTCAGTGACTTTCCATTGCAACAATGACCTGATTGTTAGAACAACCTCAGGTTTTGCCAAGAACACAGTGGTATCAGCACCTAGCAGTGATCTGCACACAAATATATTAGAACTGTATTTCAAATTAAAACGCATCTTTTACCTCCAAGCCTTCTGGTTTTTTATGCTGCTGGGTTCAAGCTGCTTCAACTCTGCCTACTTCCCCACCCACTCATAACACCCTCCCAACACATAATGTCACCTATACAACCAGATTCTCTCCTTCAGTGGCTAGACACCTACATCAACATATAGCCACTTTCCCAAAGTGTACCAGCTCCGGTACCACACCCATCCCACCTTCTCAATAGCATCAAGAGATCACAGTATTTGAAGCTGCCGAGAACCAAATGTTGATGCCCTTCTCCCGGTTTAGATTATCTGACTGAGAGTGGAGGGAAGGATCTTTTGTGTCTCTATGGCAGGGAGAGGGGAGAAAAGGAACGCATGTCCCAAATCGCCTTCCCCAAGAAATCTTGGCTGGCTGAGGAAACACAACAGTGATGCTGGTAGAACCCAGCCTCTGTGAAAACAGTCGATGACTCCTGCTGACAACTGTGTGTTCAAGGATACAGGAAATAGGACTAGTCAACCAACACCTCAGAGCCTGAGGTTGGGTCCTCACAATTAGCACACCTGGACACAGAGAAATGGATTAACTCAGCCAGATCCCCTTTCACCAAATCTAATGAGAGGAGCAGTTTGGCCTGTACCTTTTCTGCACAATTAAGTTGATGTTTCTCAGGGCAACATACTGAACTTCAGGTTCTCCAGACAACAGCGTGACAAGCGGAGGGGCCAGTTTCTTCAGCAGCATGTTGTAATAGTCAGACTCCTTGGGCAAGAGCTCCAGGAACTTCATCAAGACTTTCACGGCAGAAAGCACCACGGCCGAGTTGGCATGAGACAGCCGGGGAGTCACCCGCTCACAGATGCTAGAGACAGAAAAGACTATGTTGATTTTCATATTATTTCTGAATTTCTCCCACATGACCTGAGTGGAATGGTCCAGGAACCCTGTGACCCCTTGCAATCAGACATCAGCAATGCCAATCGCCGTATAGGGCAGTAACTGCATTTATATTCCATCCAGTTCCACACCCCGACTTTTAGAAAATTTAAATATGAAGAGTGAGCGGCCATGTTCAGAGCCACTCAACCGGCAGCCCCATTTGGGCGAAGCTAGGACAACACAGGCCTGGTGCTTGGGGAGCTCTGTAGGTTCCTAGAGCTGATTAATAACCTGTTTTCTGAAATGAGACAAGGAAATCTTAAAACATCAAGGATGAGGGGGAAATTCAGTAAAACAGCCCACGGATTTTTTGTTAAAGGGGATTATCAAAAATGCAGGCACTGGAAAAAATTAGCAAATTAAAGGAGGCTTGCGTGGGATTTTAAATACATGAGGGTTGTGCCCGTTCAGGTTTTTCCCCCTACGACGCAGGCTGTAGAGATCGGTCTTTCCTGGCTTTGGTGGAGGACCAGGAAAGGTCTAACACATGTTTGCTAGGACTTCCTAACGTCTTAACACAAGCTCTTCTCAAGGTCGGCTGCGGACGTTAAAGAGGTACTCCCCAACACAGTGACAGAAATCCCTTCCCCACTGCATCCCGCAATTTGATCTGCAGTCCCGGGATGCCATAATTTAGTCTAGTTTTCTTGGCACCAATGAATTTTCCAGCCTGGACAGAACCTGAAATCATGTGAGAAAACAAGTTTCTTATACAAAGAAACCAACGTCTTTTGGGCCCCTCTTTAAGACAAAGAGCAAAGAAAAGGGCACAGGGCTTGATTTTTTTTCTACGTCTCCTTTAAGAGGAGTAGTGTTACCAGCTTCTGAGTTGTGCAAAGTACATGTGCCAATTGCCACAACACTGTTGGTCTTTATAGATCCATTGCTGGACCTGTGGTTTACGATGAAGAGTTTAGCCCTTTAAGGGAAACATGGAGAGCACAGAGCTGAGGTCTGCATGTTAGTAGCAGTTCCCAATGGATTCTTCTGTGCGCAATACCTGGAATATCAACCCCCCATGGCCTTTCAAGCTGCTTTATTTGAAGTCTATTTCTGCTCTTCGAGGCCTGTATCACAGCCCATTACAGCACGCCCCCACCCTCACACAGGTGATGGGACACTGTAGCGAATCCATCAGAACTCTACTGCGGAAAGGCCACTGGCCGCACATGAAGGGTGGGAGCCAGAGCATGTACCTCTGAGCCTCACGGTCATCCTTGGGGTTGTAGTTAGACAGACAGTCCAGAATGAAGATCTGGCCCCATTCGGTGCATTCATTCAGGGCCGTCAGCAGCTTGTTAATGTTCTGAGGGTTTAGGTCCAGCAAGTTACTGTTGGGATGCGACTCACTGATCTCCGACAAGGCAGCCACCGCGTTAGCCACCACCTAGGAGAGGAAGAGAAGAGGAGAGGCGATCGGGGTTAGTGCGTCACCCGGGACTCGAGGGATTAACTTGGCTTAACACATGTCGCGCAGCTGGGCCTTGTTTGAGACTTTGCCTCGATATCAGGACCTGTGATAAGGAGCCTTCACCAAACCCTTCAGAGATCCACGGGAATCTGACAGTGCAGTGGGAACTCATGGGAGACCCCAAGTTTCAGCGCAATCTTGCAATCTGCTCTTCACAGGGCTGCCCAAAGTTAGGAGTCCCTCCTAAAATGCTCTGGGTATCTGAGAGAGGATGGAGGGAGGGAAATGCATCACTGTTAAGAGACCACTGCTGGTAAAGCATGAGACCAATAGAGGGCCAGAGCAGATGGTGCAGAGAGCATCATGTTCTCGGAGGCTATGTAAAAGATGGGTCAGGTGGAGAGAGGCTGAAGGCATGGCCAATTGGTGCTGTCCAAGGGAACATGGCCTTTCCTACACGCACTGCCTTCTGCAATACTAATTCTGGATACGCGGCCAAGAAAGGTGCCAACACACAGTGCAGCAGTAGGGTGGGTCAGGTGGGCAAAATACCCCAGCTAGCTACAGGCTTCAAACATCACTTCAGGATGTTCCTGACCATAACTTCAGCGGAGGCCATCCTCCCTCACTTCCAACGAGGAGACTCGGTTGACCCCGTTCTTTGCTGATCAGAGTCCACCGCAGGACAAGGTCACCAGTTTCCCTATGGGCACTGGAAGTGGCACACGAAGCCAATTTCGCCCCACAGTCAGCCCCTATAAGCCCCCGACTTATGGCATGCACACGCGGGTATGTTAGCTATTTTCTATTTCAGCTCTAGAGACCGTCATGCTGAGGGCTTTAAAAACGGAAACAACTAGAGACTGATTTCCTTAGCTGAGCGGTTCTTCCATCGCTAACCAAGAGAGGATCCTCCATGCTGTCCGCCAGCTGCCAATGCCACCCTGATCTAATGAACAGCCTCCTCGAACTCCCTGCTCGATCATCACGCCAGCTAATTTATTTACACATCCCAAACTACACACCCCGCAATGGCATACAGAAAGGACGCTGCTCCCGTTTGCATCAGCCTGTTTCAGGACCCATCTTTCCATCATAAATCACACGACACAATGAGGACTAATGCTGGGTCTGGGTCAGCTTTGATACCCCCCCAAGCATCTTGGGGGCTTCAGTCTCTGCTGAATTAATCCCAGACAAAACCCCTGGTCTGAAACTCTACCACAAACCAGCTGATTTTGCCTCTCACCTGGCCTTTGGCAAACACCATTCAGAGGCAGCTGTCGCAAGCGTTGTTTATAACACAGGCTGGTGAACCGTGATAATTTTGCAATTAGGCTCGGATTCCCTCGGGGAGTTGGGAACTCAAATGAAGTTTCCAGGGGATTTGGATACCTAAAATCATGGAGGCTTCTTCAAAAATCCCATATGCTGGAAGCTATTAAAATGCATTTAACACCGTAAACAGACATGGTGCATTAGAGCCTTAGTGAGAAACATTCTCGGTAGCTAATCTAACAGGCCCGACCAGGCCCTGGAGAAACCTGCATGAGGCAGCCGTGCTGTGTCTGTGAATGATGCCTTCTGGCAGCTCAGCCTCACAGCTCCATGCAAATGGCAGAGTGAAATATGTTAACAAGGGAGCAGGAGGCGGCTGGGTGGGAAGAGAGTGGGTCTTTCTTTACCAGCCTCCATGGGAAGGGGCGGGACTGGAGGTAAACCAGGAGGGGAGATGAGATGTTCACCAGAACGAGCAATCAGATTACTTTGTTATCATCTCAGGCTAATTGGAAATGAAACCAAGTGTGTAATGCAGCTAATGAAGCATAACGTTCTGCTGCTTAAAACAGGAATCTTCCACTTACTATACCATTCAAACAAGGAAGAAAAGCAGGTGAACGGATTAAGGTGCTCCAGAGAGATGTGGCTGGCCGGTGGATATGCTCGTCAAGGAGGCCGTCCTCACAGCCCCGCCTCCCCCCAATCTCTCAGATGTAAAGCAGCCTCTCCCCGCGAAGGATAGGGGGGCTGTTGGCATTTTAAAGCTGCGTCCAGGGCGTATACAGTGCGTCTGTTTCATTACGGAGACACACAGCTAGGAGGCGATGGGCATTTGCATGGGTGCGTCTCTGAAAGATCATGCTTACAGCCGCAGATGCAATTTGACTTTTCGGTTGGGAGTGGGTGAAGCAGCCTTTCGGTAGCAGAGCAAGCGTAGATCCTTGGAGGATACGATCCACACTATTTACACTAGCGTGGCTTTAGCACCAACATCACGCGGACAGGTGCTTTAGGATAGTCGGTTCATACTCAGTCATACGCCTTTCCTACAATAACAATTCACCTCAGTGTTGCCACTTGCCTCCTGCACAACAGTTTAAGACACATTCAAGTTAACGGGAAACTGACCAAACCAGATAGCTCAGAATAGGGCCATAGGGCCCTTCATCAGGTTTATGTATGTGATGGGCACAGGTGACCTCTAGCTAAATGCCCAGTACTGTCCCTGCCTGCTGATTGGCACTGCCCTGGACTGGGCACAGGATTGAAAACGAGCGACTCCCCCGCTCCAACCTTAACGATGACACAGATTTCCTCTGGAGCTTCGGGGGAGTCATGGTCTTCCACTTCCTTTTCCCCTTCAGAGGTATGGCTCTTGACCGTCCGACGTGCTTGGAGGTTAAGTGCCAGACAAGTGATCAGTATTTAATCCAGTCCCGAAAATGGCTTTCCACTTTTTTTAAAAAAATCATTAAACATCCTCTAACTTGCTCTTTGTGGCAGTGGGATTGGGTTTTTGGGTGGAAGAAGGAAAAATGACGCTAGATTTCAGCAGGCACGTTGGAGCAGCCTTATTTTGTGCAGCGGGATGGGTTTCCGGGTGGAGGAGGTAGAGGAGAGAAGGAAGAGGTGCTCGATTTCAGCAGGTATTTATTTTTTAAAGCATTTCCCCTTCGCTCCAGCCTGCTGCTTTCTGCCGGAGGAAAAGCTCCTGTTCCTTCTCATCTCCCTCTGGGGAACGAGGGGGCTTTGGCAGCGTGATGAGAAGCAAGATTCACTCTCTAGCTTTCCACGCAGCTTGATGAGCTGCTCTCTGCAGGCAGCAGAGAAACTAGCTGGGGACACACACGCCAACCTCAGCACTGCGAACTGTGGCTGTGAGCGCAACGTGCAGGGAACACAGAACTCTGCCGGAAGGCAGGGATAGCCTGTGCTGCTGAGAGACTCCTTGTTTACTGCTGTTTCATCCCTCACCCCGCCACCCCATAAAGAATCCCCAATCCGACTCACTCAAGTATTCATTATCTCCCACCAGGGTTTGTCTCACCACTTTCCCAAAGAGACACCTGGAAATCATCCTGCAGTTGCTCTCTCTGGTGCCATCCAGTGGCAAAGAGATTATCATTGGCCTCACGCAGGCATGTTAATATTTAAAACAGAGGCACGAGACACCATCCAAACCCTCACAACCCAACAAAGCTAGGTGTGGACAGCCAGGCAGAAAATACTGCTGGGGAGAGGAAGGGGAAGGAGCCCAGAAGCTGAAGGTTAGGTCACACTTCAGGTACAGTCAGCCAATAATGCTGAAAAAAGGCCATTCTGTTCCAAAAAATAGAGGCCAGACAACCATCACGAGATAAAACTGCCTCACTGATTGATATTCAAGATCTTGGAATGATCCATTCAGCTAAACAGTCTAGGAAATCAGAAGTCTCTTGTAGCAGGTGTTAAATTACTGCTCAGTAATTGGAAGGAGACCGTCCTAGGATGGCTGCACAGTTGAATTCTGGCAGCTCACCCTTATAAATATACAGCGTCTGCTACGATCCATACTCCCGACCCACCACACACACCCCTGTTTAAAACCAATGTGGTGTCCGATTTGCATTTTTAAGTAAAATGCAACACAACAAAGCGGCTGGTTTCTCAGCTTCTTGGGCATTCTGAATTAAATCCACCATAATCTAAACACGCCTGCTCAGTTAGTAACCATACTCCCCCAATCACTCATCTGTGCTTTGGCTCTCTGAAGGATACACGATGCAGTAATGGTTACACTGCTTGATAAAGGCATATGATATGGGCACAGCACTTTGAGGCTATGTGGCAATAGGTGCTATAGGGAAAATATAAGATAGTGATGGGATATAAGGCCCACAGCTAAGTGCTCAAAGCTGCTGGCCATTTTCCTGGTAAGGAATTGTTTCTTTAGGTTTGGACATGATCAGTACCATTTGAGGGGAAAGCACAACAGGAAAACCTAAGCGATATTCATCCCCGGGCTTATTCATCTTGCTCACTTCTCAGCTGAGTTGGGAGCTCGATCGATAGAGAACAGCAAATGGGTGAATTCTACTATATCAGCAAAAGCCTCTATATTCTCCATGCACCAGGTTCCACCGTGATCTGGCAATCCCTTAGTCCTCAGCTACTTAGAACATAATTAGACAACTCTCCATTGGCCCAAAGGGCACAGAAGAGGCATAAGGATGCAGAGAAACTACGCGTCTCATCTCATTGCAAAGATGTGTCCAAACATGAATGTCTCAGACAGCTGACCAGACAGCAAATGTGAAAAGTCGGGACAGAGGCGGGGGGGGGAGGAGGCTAATAGGAGCATATATAAGAAGAAGATCCCAAAATCAGGACTGTCCCTATAAAATCGGGACATCCCGTCACCCTAATGAACTAGATACAGAGCAGATGGAGTTCACGTTCCCTTTAGTACAGTGCTGCCACCTTGTGGTTTAGTTATTAAATTGCCAAGCCAGAGACAAAAGCCATAAACTAAGCTACGGTGCAGATGGAAATACTGAAAAGACTGGTAATCAGACGCTTTCTTTACTGCAACTCAAAACCTAAGAAGAAAATTCAGTACCAACATCCCATGCATACCAAGAAAGAGTGACAAAAAGTCCTGTGGCACCTTAAAGACTAACTAAAGTATTGAAGCATAAGCTTTCGTGGGTTAATACCCACTTCGTCAGATGCATGCAGTGGGAATTATCCGACAAAGTGGGTATTAACCCACAAAGCTTATGCTTCAATACTTTAGTTAGTCTTTAAGGTGCCACAGGACTCTTTGTCACTTCTGCAATTCCAGACTAACATGGCTACCTCTCTGATTCATACCAAGAAAGAGTTCACCAGAAGCGCATCACCCTAGGCTGTCATTAACACGAACAGGTAAGCGTTTTAAAATATACACTTCATGAAATCTAAACCAGTAGCTATTACGAGCGTTCAAAGAAGCTCATCATCAGGACCAGGCTGGATCAGCTACCTACTGCTGTGGCTTTGTTAACGATGTCGGCCTCTCTCGTTAAGAGTAGCTATCAACCCCAATGATCTGCCATGTCAGGAAATAGCACAATTCCACCAAAGTCGGTAAATGGGGTGTTCTAAACAAAAAGCCTGCTTCGGTAAAATGAGGTGACTGGAACAGATGACACACCTTTCCTGAACTGAGCTGGCTTGAAGCCATCGGTGAAGGAACAGAATCCATGGCTGACCAGGGCTAGGTGAAGCATAATCTAAACAGGCAGCCCCCTGAGTGTTACGTTTATTCTAATCCTGGTTGTGTTAAGCATCTCAAAAGGAAATTCATGGTGAACAGGGAGCAAGGCCTGTCTTGGGTTGAGGGTCAGGGCTGGAAGGAGCCCTGGAGTCTGTTCGGAGCCCTATGCGACAATGATCAAACCTCAGTTTCTCTCTGTGCTGTGGAAGGAGAGTAAACACTTCCAGGCTGAGGAGCGGAGAAGCTGCTGATGAACACCGCAGAAAAGCTCATGAATAAACGGACAGGATGCAGCTTTAAACCTGTTCCAAAGCAGGTTGGACTGTTGTCTTATAATAGACGCACAAAACCTTAAAACGTTTCGATGCCCAGACTACGGCATTTACGCGTGTACGCATACAATGAAACGCACATTTACGTCCACACCCCTCTGATGGATTGCTATGACAATGTCATGCAATCTCTGAATGCTCCATGACTCTTCCATAAGGAGATGTTATTCTAAGATAAAATACCTGCTTCCAACAAGGTCACCCTGTAATTTACAACCAAACTTCATACTAATGAGGGGGATCTCCGGTGGTAGAAACACACATCCCTAGCCTTCCTCAATTAGCAGCTCGAGATGGAGTTATTCCTCTAAGTCTATGCTGCACCCAGTTGAAATGATTAACGTTTGCTGGGAAGCAGCTGATTACAGATGCGCAATAAAAAGCCATCTCAATGGCTGTGTGTGTGATTCAGGAGGCGGACTTCTTAATTCATTCTCTCTCTCTCTCTCTCTCTCTCGGAAAAAAACACCCCACTAGAAATGAGGATTTCCTACTGGAAATGAAACATTCCATCTGCAGAAAATGGAGGCTGCTCTATATTCTTGTGTCTCATCAAAAGAGGAGGAAAACTCTTTTGTCCTAATGAAAACATGAATGAGTTAAGATCAAGGTTTTGCAGCCAGCCGGCTGCACCATTGTGCACAAGAGATAACACGCTGAAGGGAGAGATGCCGTTTTTAGCTTGCTGCTGTCTTCTGTTTAATTACAAATATACACTCCTTTAAATGAGAACTTCCAGTCAGCCGTCTCTTTTCAACTGGTTAAAGCACCCGATCAAAGAGAAAGAGCTTGTTAGTAAATATTGGTTTGTACCCAAAACCAGAAATAATGCAACACACACAGATCCTGGCTAGCAGCTTCCCTGAAACACACCCCCTCAATTTCACACTGCGGGAAGCAGGGACGAGTTGGAATAGGAAACAGATGACTCTTCTAATCGGTATTAGATGGTCTGTGGGTACTTACGGGGGGGAACAAAAAATTAAAAATGGGCTCATCAATCAAGAAGACAAAAGTGTAACATCTACCGGCTGGAATTTGAAGCTAGACAAATTCAGGTTGGAAAGAAGATGGAATTTTTTTTAATGGTGAGGGTAATTAGCCGTTGGATCAATTTACCCAGCGCTATGATGGATCCTCCAACACAAGCAATTTTAAAATCAAGATTGGACGTCTGTCTAAATGATCTGCTTGAGTTCAAACAGGAATTATTTCGGGGAAGTCCCATGGCGTGTTATACAGGAAGCCAGACGAGATGATCACAATGGTCCTTTCCGGCTTTAGAATCTATTCATGCAGAGGTGGACCCAACACCTGTGTTTTGGAGTAAAAAGTTTGCCATGAAGTCATGAATTTCCAATGCCCCCGTGGCCAGTCATAGGAGGTTGGTGATTCAGTGGAACTGCAGTATTAATAAAAGGGTGTAGCCAAGGTTAAGTTCTCAGTAGCTGCAAGAACGCCCCCCAAAAGTTCACTCTCCCCACTCGTAGGAGACAAGCATTTTGAAAGCCTGCCTAAGTACATACAGTCCTATGAAAACACCACACACTATCCCAACCCCTCCAGGACAAACCTGGAAGCCACACATGCTGTTATAAGTCAAATCAATGCATTCTTATGACTCCATCTCTCCCTTCCATTGCTGTCAATCCTCACGCCCACATCCTCTCTGCTGGCAAAGCCGGAGTTAAGTCTAGCCAACAGTATTGCATGTGTCAGGCAGCTCAGTCATTTGTGTGCTGCTACCCGGGGCGGGGAGGGTGGGGGCTGCAATGCTTCACTCATCTCCTAAGGCTCTGCCATCCCAATGCCCCCTCCTTGCAATCAGTTGGGTTATGCTGGGCAGTGAGGGATGGCAGGGAAGATGTTTTCATTAGCAGCCTTTTGGGCTGGTTCAAGCCGTTTATTCAAATGCCCCATTTGCTGCTTCCCTCTGGTGATTTTCCTGTTTTCATTGAATTTTGCGAAGCACTAACATTAAAATGCTTTAGGAGTAGTTATGAGTCGCCACCGTTTCAAGTCACTCACACTAGCGGAAGGTTTGTTTACCAAAGCGGTTTCTTCCTGTGAAGGTGGTGGATGGAGCAGGGAGGCAGGAAAAGGCTTAACTCCTGGTGAAAGATCAGATCCTGTAAGCGGAATCAAACAGCAGAATCTAACCTCTTCACAGCCTTGCAACATCAACTAGAAGGAAGGCGCTCTCTTTATGCCTTGTAAAGGACAGAGCCAGTCACGTGGCAGGGACGCCATATCTCCAGGTAAACATCAATATTCATGTGAAACTCGGGACAGAACAAAACAAAACGTATCTTGAAAGAGATCATCTAATATCAGAGCTGGCATGTCCCCTAATCTCTTGCCACTGTGAAAGCCAGACCCTTTAGCTCCACTGTAAAGCTGGGAGATCAGTAAGAATTTTCTACCTAAAAAGCCCAGCAAGGGTCTGGCAATTTTACCACCTGCCCTTGATTTTTCCACGGCTCCCAGGAAGTCCTGAACAACAGGTTGGCAATACTCTGCGTGATTCAATTTGTGCATAAAAGATCGAGCGAGATGTCAGACATACACGAGCAGTGGGAAACGACAGGCTTGAATGAAGTCGATCAGACCTGTGTTCCAAAGTAGCCGAGAGCAGGGACACTCTAATGCAATTCTTGCAGGAAGCGAGAAGAGACGCTTCTGCTGGTTTATGTAGGTGAAAGGAGAATGGCATTAAGAGATTATCCAACCCACTGGATGCCTGTAGTCCCTAGAAACAAACACTGAAGAAAAGGATTGTGCCCACTGTGGGATTTCTCAAGCTGCTGCCCGTCACTGTCTTTATTCATAAATACTGGCTCGGGGTCCGGGTATTGGAACAGATTCCCCTCCTTGCACCCTTGCTGATGGACAGGTTTACTTTATAATTTCCCCCTTCGGAGCGGTCTTGTATGAGATGGATGGATTAATCTATACCTCAGCGCTCCTGATAATTCACTTAACTGGAACCAAAGAAGATCATTGACTTTTTACAGCCACTGAGTGAGATACATTTATTGGCACATTGATCCACCTATCCTAGCAACAGCTGGGGAGTCTGTGAAAGGCAGGAGCAAGGGGCTGTCTTTTGCCCATTGCTCTCAGGATACAGCAGGCCTGGCCTTCGCCTCAGAACAGGGAGAACTCCCGGGATCAGATTTTCCACCAGAAAAAAAAAATCACAGCCCTCGGAGGAACTGGGAAGCCTAGAACTTCAAAACACTGCAGTTAGAAACGCCTTCCCATTCTTGGAACCGCTTGGAGGGCGCCATAGATTGCCCCTGCCTGTTAGTTTCAAGACCCAGCTTTAAAGGAAAACAATAACGTAAGCTACAGGAGATGGCTTAAGTGAACGAACCGTCAGATCTGAAATGCCGAGAAGGTCCTGGAGATGCAGGCTAAGTCTCCAGCCACTCTGCCTTCAGATACAGGCGTCATGGAGGGAGGTTCTCATCCATGCAGTTCCTTGTTTATGAAGCTTTTAGAGGAAACTTTAAGAACAGAGTTCTGGGATTTTCCAAAGAACCTAATGGAATTAAGCCCTGAATGTCCCACTGAAATTCAGAGGGCAGCTAACTCCCTTAGACTGCACTGGAAATCTTGGTGGCATATGATGTACTATGCCAAGCATATAGTACTCAATTCTTCATAATTTTTCCCTAGCAAAAATTCCCCTTGTTACTGGTGGGCCATGTATGATCTGATGGAAATTGTCAGCAAAGCATCAGTACTCGCTGAGCACCAATGCGGTACGTCGATCGAAATTATGTTATGCTAGTCAACGTAAACTACATTGACTTGGGGAGATGGATAGCTCAGTGGTTTGAGCACTGGCCTACTAAACCCAGGGTTGTGAGTTCAATCCTTGAGGGGGCCATTTAGGGATAGGGGGCAAAAATGGGATTAGTCCTGCTTTGAGCAGGGGGTTGGACTAGATGAGCTCCTGAGGTCCCTTCCAACCCTGAGATTCTATGACTTAAAGCAGTGCCTCCACCGAGCTACGTCAACAGGAGAGGTGGATTAATTAAACGGTTCGGCTCTCCCTCATCAACTTATCGCATCTTCCCCTGACCTGCTAAATCGACGCTGTTACATCAATTACCACGGTGCCCATTTAGCCGCGTAGCGAAAACAAGCAGAGACAAAGGCAGAGTTAGAGAGATACCGTGACAACTATTTCCAAAGCCTGATCTGAAATGTCTTAGTATGCACCTTCGCTTTATATATGGTGTTAGAATAAAGGACTGTGGTTTACGGAGAACACACAAATGAAAACAATAAAGCAAATATGTGATACAGAGGGTAGGTCTTCACTACCCGCCAGATCGGCGGGTAGCGATCGATCTTTTGGCGATCGATTTATCACATCTTGTTAAGGCGCGATAAATCGATCACCAACGGCGCCCCTGTCGATTCTGGAACTCCAGCTCGCTGAGAGGCACAAGCTGGAGTCGACGGGGGAGCCCGCTGTCGACCGCTGCCGCCAAGAGGACAGCAGGTAAGTATATTCACGTAGCTGAAGCTGCGAATCTTCAGTCGATCCCTCCCCCTACTGTAGACCAGCAACTGTAAGCACACCCAACCCTGCGTATTTTATATGAAATGAGAAGGTTACATTGCCAGCATCACAAGTCATGCTCACCCACAAGGGGTAAAAATGTTTCGGCCTTTTTTGCGATGATAACATCACCGAAAGATCCACACAAACAAGGGAAAAACTAACTAGAAAGGGGAAGCAGTGAAACTGACACTATCCCATGTACTATCAAATGCACAAAGCAAACAATAGGAAACAACAGAATTATTTTTCCTCTCACTTTTTTCCAGTTACAGCAATCTTAGGTGTTAGTGGTAGCTATAGTAGGCAAACCTAATCGAGAGAGAGCGTGCGCAGGAATATCTAGCGCCTGGCAGAGCTCAGATGGGAACCTCCAACATGCCGATTCACAGGGATCAACCCTGAATTAAACAAGCGAATATCGGAAACAAAGGGAAGACAAAAACAAGCCGAACTGGGTGTCAGCAGAGCTCAACACTTCTGTTATTGCCAACAGAACCCACTGCCTCAGGAAGCAATAGGAGATGCCTTTTGAGAGGACAGCGGCAGCATTTTCACCATCTGCCTAGCAGGGTTGGGCAATTACAGACGGAGATTGAATTTCACAGTTATCCAATTTATCTGTGTTCATTATCTGAGACAGGAGAACAGGGCAGGGAAGTCATTCTCAAGTCTCAGTCAGTGAGAAAGAATCAAGAGAGAGCTGACTCACTGGCTGATTTCAACGCCAGCCCCGCTGAGGCACCAGACTTCATTTCATAACCGCAAAGGGTGACTGGGCAAGCCAGAAAGCTGATCAATATTTCTCTTCAAATCAGTAAATCTATTCAAGAAAAATATTGCAATATACTTCCGATCCTGCCTCTTGATTCCCATCATGCACCAGTTCTGATTCACGGCAAAATTGTTTTTTCAGTGCCCTCTACCCTTCAGAAATTCAAACAAACAAGTTGCCATTCCTTTCGCTCCAGTGTGGCTCTCTAATGCAGCATTTAGCGAAGTTGGTTTGGAAGCGGAGGTGGATGTACACACTAAGGTTAGTCCGGCTTTAAGCAGGGGGTTGGACTAGATGACCTCCCGAGGTCCCGTCCAGCCCTGATATTCTACGATTCTAAGAAAAGGTCCGGTGTAAATGGAAATTTTACTTCTATCAGGATTTCCAGTGGAAGAGTCACGGGAGAAATCGACAGAGCCACCGAGAATGGGAGTGTGTTGGAGGAACAAGCCACCCCCCACTCTTTATGTAGGGTGAATGTTCCCCAGTAGACACATCCATAAGGAACTCTTAGGATTCCTGATTCCCTGCCCTGTCACAAGTATGAAGGGAGAGCATTTGAGGTGCGTTACCATTGGGTTGGAATCTGCAATCAGGTCACGTAGGGAATCCAGGAATCCCTGATCCTCCACCATTTGGGCATTAATGTCATGCAGCTTCGCCACACAGACGGCTGCTGTCTTCCGCACATAAGGGTCTTCATCCTTCAGACACTTCCGGAGCGGCTCGCACAGATACTCCGTGATCTTATCCACCCGGATGCATCCCATAGTCCGGACCGCCAGAGCACGGATCAGCGGATTTGGATCCTCACAGTCCTGCAGGGGGAAGCAACAGGAAGAAGTGAGTTTGTAGAGCAAACCACTGATGTTTTTCACCATAGCTGCTGAAAGGATGTTCTGATTTTACCTAGACAATTGGTCCTCCCACTAGAGAAAGGCAATTTTCTGGTCCAGGAGAGCTTACTGGTTCTGAAAGCTTTCCTTACTGGTTCTCAGTGGTTTCTAGCCCTGGCAGCTTGCAGATAATGATGTCATATTGTCAATGCTATTTGTTTTTCCTCACCCAAAACGTCAGCTGACATGACTTGATCACCCAATCTCAAGAACGGTAAGCTATAGAGGAATTTTCTTGCCATGTGAAAGCCAGGAATTCTTAGAACACAGTGGTTTCTAACCCTGATGGTTTGAGGCAGGGACTGCTAAAAGCATGTAAGAATTCAAGTGGATGGAAGATGGCAATTAACATAATGGCCAATCTCTCAGACCTCCAGAACTAGAAATAAATGTTCTACACAGTGTCACCCTGAAATTGCAAACTACCAAGGCTGTGAATCCAAATGCATCAGACCTTAGCTATCATAGATCTCTCAGCCTAGCAATGTTTTTCGTGGGGGGGGACGGTCGGGTACAGAACTGGACACAGTAGATCTCACACCTCAAGACGAACGTAATTTTAACTCAATTTTAGAAATTCAGCCTCTGTTTCTGCTAATTACCAACAGATCAGACATGATCCATCTACATTCTTAACAAAGTGGTTCAAAAGTCAATAGACAAAAGACCTGAGCAGAAAAGCCCCCCCAAAAACATGAGGCACGCTTTACCTTGCACTAGTTAATCTCTTATGATGGAAAAAACACCTGAAAGGGACTGATTTTCAGATGTATACATGGAAGTGATTCTCTGACAGATGCATCCAACCCCTGGAAGTCAGGAACTGTAACTCAAATGGTGACTTAGTCTGCACTGCCCCAAACTATGCTACCGCCCATCAAAATTCACCCTCTATAACGCATTAGAGGAGAAATTTTAAAGCAGGCAGAGGAGGTCGGAATGTGCTAGATCACTCACTAATAAGATATAATGGAGAACTACATTCTGCCCCATGAGTCTGCTCATGTAGGGAGCTGCACCTTCACAGCTGACCTTGGAAAGCAAATGTTCCTTCTGAACCTCCCCCCGCCCCCACCAGCAAGCTCATTCCCTCCTGCCACACCCAAAGCTTAGAAACATGCTTTGACTTATTTACTGGTCTCTTTGGATGTTGGCAGTTCAATTCTATTTAGAGCCTTAAGCTGCAGTATACCTAGGAAATACGTTCTTGTAGTCAAGTGTGTTAAAAGATTTAGGTACAAATGACATGGCAAAAGCATGCGAAATAATGAACAGTACAAAAAAGGTGGATCAGGCTCGGCTACTCACCCTGTCTGATGACACAAGAAAACAAGGGAACAAGCAATGAAATGGAAAGGTAGGCAATTTAAACCAGATCAAAGGAAATAGTGTTCTAAATAATACACCGTTAACCTGGGGAACTCACTGCCACAAGGTATTGAGGCAAAGACATTAGTGGGATTCAAAAGAGGACTAGACATTTCTACGGATAACCAGAAAATCCAGAGGCTAAAAGCTAAAACACGAACAAGAACTCTGGAAGGAAAATAAACCTTCCTGCCTCAGGAAATAAGCCACCCTCTAACTGAGGGGGGCAGTAAAACTTATTCTGGGTGGTTCTCTCAGAACCATCTACTGCCAGACTTACGCACCATCCTCTGAAGCACCGGACATTTGTCAGATATGGGATACTGGACTGGAGGGACCTCGGGTCTGAGACCGCACTGTAATTGATTTCCTGCACCCCCACGGGAGTTCCACAGGAGCCCAAAGACTTGGGAGTACAAGTATATAGATAACCTGCAGCCTAGAAGAAGCACATGCCAAACAAAGGACATTGACATGAACTGTATAAGGCAGTTTCCTGACGAGCCCTGGGCCCAAGTTACCTTCACAAAGCTGTTGACAGCCATAATGGCCATATCCGGCTGACTCTTGGCATAGTTCATTAGGTACAGGTACACCAGCTTCTTCAGCTCCAGGTTGTCCGTCTGCATGCAGTTCACCACATCTGGAAAGAGCGAGCTGGATAAAAGGAGAGGGGAGGGAGGGGAAAGTGAAGAAGTCAGATGAGCTGGCACACGAACGGTAAATGACTCGTTGGACTGCATGATCGTGGAATCAACTGAGGCTAAGGAAAGTCTGCAGTTCTGCTGTAGCTATATGTTCAAATCAGAGGGCACTTTCCTCCCCAAACATAGTTTGGAGATGATTTTACAACAGTTTAATCATTTAATCTCCTCCTGCGTTTTAATATAAACCAGTGCCCAGGGAAGGTAAAATAATAGGCTCTTACAGAAGATGTATCTGATTATGAAGTTGACTGAACAATGTTAACATCACCTCTAGTTCTGGGGTTCGCCCGAAGCAACAGGGAACAGAGCAACACTTCACAGAATGTTTAGTAGGAAAACTGATTTAGACCAAAACTGTAAACCAAATTTCAGCCCAGTATAATCTAAAACAATGAAGAGATTAAACCACAGCTCATATAAATACCAAGTAGCAATCGGTAAGCAGCATTTCAGAGGAAGGTTATATTGGATGACTGCATCTCAGGTGGGTTACGCAGATCTCAAAGCTAATGGGTCATGCGCCTTGGGCTACTTGAAAGGTGCTGTCTCCTCCGTTCATCATCTCCCCTGGCCTGCAAGTCATAATGCTAATTTGCAACCTTTCATTCATTTCCCTGGCAACAGACCACAAACTCAGGATTATGATGATTTTACTGCAGGATGCAGGAGAATCTGAAGCCTGGATTGAAGCAAGTTGTAAAGACAACACAAGAATACTTAAAGCCATTTGCCTTTTGTATAAAGATTCCTCTTTAGGAGCTTGATACTGTGTCAAAGGCCCAGTCTGATGATTGTTAGTTCACATCATAACTTTGTCTGATAACGACCGGCATACAGTCATCTGAAAACAATACCTCTGAGTTACCTTTTTAAACTAAAACCAAAACTCCCCTCTAGGCGAACAAGAGGATTAAAAAAATGTCAGCCCACATAGGACACCTCACGTAGCTAGGCTACGAACAGGTTTTGTTTAACAAGCCTTTGGCTAAACCAGAACTGGAGAATACTTTTTAATTCTGTGCATTAATGTATTGCCCAAGTAAACGAAGAGCTATAACTGGTTTGAGCCAAGCAAAGTGCTAGCAAGCTTCTTCCGATCACCACCGCCACTTTCCAGTGACCAAATAAACCACCTGATCTTGCCTAGAATGCCTTTATTCTTCCAGCCCTGGAGTTCCCAAAAGAGACTGCCCATTCATTCCCAGTTTACGATAGTATTATGAGGAAAAATATCCATAGAAATGAAAAGAAGACCAGCATGACAGAGTATTGGACCGGGACTCAGAAGACCAGGGTTCTATTCCTGGCTCTGCCACTGGCCTACTGAGTGACCTGGAGCAAGTCACTTCCCCACTCTGTGCTTCAGTTTCCCCATCTGCAACATGGGCATGATTCTGCCCTCTTTCATAAAGTGCTTTGATACCTACTGGTGAAGAGTGCTATATAAGAGCTAAATGCATTTCACTTGTAACTGGGTCAGAATTAGTAACAAGGTTACCAGATGTTCAGAAGTCATCAAACCTCCAAAAGGATTGCGTGAACTCATATGCTGTCTCAGGACAGAAAGGCTCCCACACAGGAGAGGGTGACGTTAGAGCAGACATGGGCAAACTACGGCCCGCGGGCCACATACGGCCCGTTAGGCTTTTTAATCCGGCCCGCCGAACTTGTCCAAATTATAGTAAAAACCTCCTTTTTTTCCCCTTTCCCTGCAATGCCCACGTTTCCCCAATAGATGGCGCACTCAAAACACATTGACCGTTGTTGGAGTGGCGCGTATTTCTCTTTATTTCACTTTAATTTTATCCGGCCTGCGAGCTCTCGGCAGGGGAGTGGTGCCAGTGGCCCCCTCCTCCGTGCCCAGGGGCCGAGGGTGCCGGGCTGAGCTGCCGGGGCCAGGCGAGGAGCCAGATGAGAGCAGCAAGCCGTGGGGCCATGCCCGGTTGAGCAAAGTAAGCAAGAACGGGGGTGAGGGGCGCTCAGGGGGGCTTGGGTGGTGGTTAGGGTGGGGGGGGTCTCGGGAGAGGGCAGTCAGGGAACTAAGTGCAGGGGGCTTAGATTGGGGATTCTGGGGGGCAGTTAGAGTGGGGGGTTGCTGGAAGGGGGCAATCAGGGGACAAGGAGCAGGAGGGCTTAGGTACGGGGTAGGGTCCTGCGGGGGGAAGTTAGGGAGGGGGGGGATCTCTGGAGGGGGCAATCGGACAAGGAGCGGGGGGGCTGGATGTCTTGGGAGCTCTGAGGGGGCAGTCAGGGGGTGGGAGGTGAGTGGGAGTCAGATGGGGGGGGGCAGGCTATTTGGCGAGGCACAGCCTTCCCTACCTGGCCCTCCACACAATTTTGAACCCCAATGTGGCCCTCGGGCCAAAAAGTTTGCCCACCCCTGCGTTAGAGACTACATGGGAGAGGGGGGAAAGCCTTTACCTGACATCCTTCCCCACAGTCATGGCAGCAATAACCTTCTTCACCGCTTCTTTCCTCTTCTCTTTCTTCTCATTGTTGAGTTCAGCCTTCAGTTCAAAGATCTCTCCTGCAAGGAGACAGAACAGTGTGAATTTCATGAAAGCAGTGGATCTAGCTTTAGAATTACCTAGAAAGTGCCTTGCGCTCCCCTTAACTCTACAACGCTGCATCCATCATCTTTGGGCTAGTTACACGTTGAGGTTATAGGAGGCCCCAGAGGAACGGCAGCATGAGCTGCAGTGGGGAAAATAGAAAACCAAACAGGAGGCCCAAATTTGATAGCCAGGGGCAGAAGAGACCAGCAACGAGGCCGCGTGATTAGCCTTTGGAGCAGAGCTTGGGGAGGAAGTGACCCAACATTGCTCAGCTCCATTCGCCAGTTAAACAGCAGTGCTGATGAGCTCCTAAGCTTGGTAGCAGTGATCTTAAGAATGTCTGGGAGTTGTTATTCAACCAAGAAAAATAAGGTGACCTTCAGCGCTCTAGCCATGGTGTGGAGGACGCAGCCTCAAAGAAAAATGCGAATAAAAGCCACAATGTATGTTAGAATCTTACCACTTTCCAGGGCACTAAACCACATCACTAAATTAGCCGCTGAGAAAGAGCACAAAGAAACTATCCTAGAACAAAGATCAAAAGGTTTGGGGGTGCAGAGAGGGGAGACACTGGACTAGAACCTGTAAGAAACTGTGGCTCAGTTTAGCTAAGAATTCTGCCCAGACTTTGCTAGCTTCACTCTTGTCACTGTTTGCTTCCTGCAAGCGCAAGTGAGGGAGCGGAAGGGTGACACAGATCACTGTGCAATACAAGCACGGCTGGACCAGCAGTGTCAAAAATAGGGAAGGATGATTTTAGTCAAACAGAAAAACAGGTGACGGAAAGAGAGAGAACAAGCAAAAACACTCTAGGAAGACTCATGGCTGGATTTGGAAACCACCTATAAAATAAATGATAATTAATCCTGAGATTAAATCTTCCAGCTATTCTCCTGTGCAAAATCAGTTGAGGCTGGATCTCTGCAGCCATAAAGTAAACTTCATGATGAATCAGAAGCACAGAATAATGTATATACATCAAATCAGACCCTTAACTCTGCTCAGACAGCAGATGGAGGACATGGCTGGTTTGGAACGGAAGTAACCCTTCCCTCGTTGGCAGCTGATTTCCCCAGGAGCACAGAGAAGGCATTGCCATCAACAGATACCACAAACCACCTAACAAGGGCATATAGCAAAGCAGGAGTCAAGGGTAACATCAGGGGTGAGTTTGGTGGAGAATTAATGCACCAATGCAGACAAACTACTGTAGGATTCTCCTTTAGAGCCCATGATTGTAATATATAAGGGCTGAATAGCAGGAGAGGTCCCTGTTCCCCAGATGTTTGTTTGGGTCTAACAATATCTGGCAGAGTTAAAAACGTTTTCTTGGGGGTGGGGGGTGGCCTTTAGAATAGGAACAAGAACATGGATTTTCAATCTGAAAGCATGATCGCGAACAGCTATGAGAACAAAGCTGCATTTTCCATCCCTGCAGATTTTCTGGTTTCTCCTAACTGCTGCTCAAACAGGAAAAGAAGTCGTCAAGCCAGGAGTCTCTATGTGACAACAGTTCCTGTTGATTCCACCCTGCCAGCCTGCAGGTGGAGGAAATGAAGGTAATTATAAAAACCGCAAACAAAATATGGCAAGGGATTTGAAAACGATAAAGAACACATTGAGGAAATGGATGTGTTAGCATCAGGCACTACTGCTGATCATGTTTAAAAGCCAGTAATGGGATATGGGCCAGTGAAACCTGCTTAGCATTTCATACCAACTCATTTAAAAGAAGACAGCAATCAATAACCTTAAAGATGTTTTATTCAAGGTGGCATTTTGAGGACAGCTGAGCAGGCAGGCATGTCTGGGGAAAAAGGTAAAGCCGTCTAGCGTGCTCAGAGGTACATAAATCCTACTCTTCTCCCTAAACATGAGCTCAGTTCCTGAAGTCTGGCAAGTGCTGTTTGGTTCACGAATACACTGGGTGCCAAGAGCTTTGACCAGGCAAGACCAGGACGTCAAAAAGGGATGAACTGCAAAGATGATAGTCATAAACTTTGTGCCCTCTCACTTTCTCTGACGATGGGCCATGATGTTAGCAGTACTCGATCCTGCTAGTATAGGCAGGGGACTGGACTCGATGACCTTCAAGGTCTTTTCAGTTCTAGGAGATTGGTATATCTCCATTTATTTATTTTTTATAAGCTAACACCAAATTATGACCACTTTAATTCTGAGTAAGAACATCCACACAGAGATTTACTGCAGTTTAACTAAACCACTTTACATTCACACCTTTCATGAATGTGAATTCAATTTCTTGAGTGTCCCTGCGCAGAGACGCTCTTAAAAAGACAACTTCATTTTGTTTCAATAGGGTGCTCTCTCTGAAGCATAATGACAACACAAATGGCAATGCGGACCCTTCAACAGAAACATCCAGACATTCTGGCATTGTGGAAGGAGCTAGAGACAAAAATCAACAGTCTACCCCAACCCAGCCTCTGATCCCCGGCCACAATACAACGCAGGATCAGTTCAGCAGCACGAACGTCAATAGAAAAGGCAGAGTTTGGGGGACTTGGAGTTAGTTACTGCTTGGAGTTAGTTCCATAGTTACTGCTAGTCCTTTGCCCAGAGTTTAAGAGGAACACAAATGACTCCATAGTGGTGGAGTAAGGGAACGCCTCCCTGAACTGTGCATCATAGCTACTTTATACCCATGATATTTCAGAAGCACTACCTCTTTTCAACAAGGTGTTACAGATGATCACTAGGGTTAAGTGAGAACCATGGTTACAGTAAAGACACGGGAGCATCATGTGGAGCACAGGGATGAGGAGTTTGGTTGGGGTAGGGATGAACTGGATATCTGGCTCCTCTGGTAGGTTTCCCCATGGCTTTTGAGAAGGCAGCAAAAGAGGAGCCATGACTTTTTAGAAGAGAGCCTGTTGTGGACTCATAACAAGCCTTCCAAATGGCTAAAATGTGCACGTATAAACATCCAGACCCTTCAACCCTATTCTTTCCCACCACGCAACACAAGCTCTTGTCTAGTTGTCTGACTGGACAACTGTCCATGGTCCTGAAGCCTTCAACCCAGCCCTAAACCTCCAAACAAGGCACTGTACATTTCAAATCTCCCAGGTTTGCTTCCCTGATGCTCTGGAAAAACAGGGAGTCAGGAAAGGCAATTTGGGTCACCGAGTTTGCGCACTACAAGACTATTCAGTACTTCAGTCCTGCCTTTTGATGCTACCAGAGGAAAAGAGGGAAGGAGGGGCTCAGTGACGGTTTCATGGCCTACTTTTGAAGAACTTCTCCCTAGATGATTGAGAGGAGAAAGCTAACAGGCAAGCACAAATTCTTCCCAGTGGAGTTCAAAAAAGCCACTTTAAAATGATAACCACCCAGCATCTCCAGCAACCTGCAATATTTTCTAAGAGTTTAAACCTCACCTTTTTTATTGGTTGTGAAATACTTGGAGTCCGTCATAGTTCCAATTCCTTAGCACACCTGCAAGAACAATGAACATTTGACTAGAAGTTGCAGCTGCTGTTGACCCATTATGCAAACCACACACACAAAGAAACAAGGCTTAACAGGAATACTGTAAGGGAAAAAGCAACGGTTCTCTACACACAGTCTCAAAGGTTTCACAACCTTCGTGCCGCACCAACTAGTGAGGTAACTCAAATACCCATTTCTTATTCAAGGAAATTTCAACTGAAATTTTCTGGCAAAACATGGCAGTTTGTTTTTGATAGGGCAGGAAAGGGGCTCAACGATCTCCCACCCTGTTCTTTGAATCTTCCTTGGTGGGGATGTTTTTAATTACACTGAGGGAGAGGACCTTTATGTGTTCTCCAGATATTTCAGCCACCTCCTCCCCTTAAAGTGAGGTGATATTTAAGAAGGGTTCATTTATGGAAACAGATTCATGTTTCAGAAATGTCCCTCCATTGTCTGAAAGGGATCAAAGTAAGGAAAGGGTAGTCTCCCCCTACTGGCGCATTTTGGGGTTGCATCACAGAAGGACCTCCAAAACACACATGCACCAAAAACCCGCTTTTCCTCATTCCTCATAACACAAAGCATCGCTTTTTAAAAGAGTGTCTTATGAGAAACTGATGGAAGCTTGAAGCTGAAATCTTTTCCCGCTCACTGCCACGCTATCTGCACATTGGCCTGTTATTGTAGGGCTGCAGATGCTGGTTTGTTGTTATAGGTGCGTTGGTCCTGAGGACCGGGTTCCTTGGGCACACGTTGGTCTGTCGCTAGAAGACTGCAGGCAGGATGGCTTCCCGAATACTTGCCCTTTTTTGTTTCACTAAACGGAGTGGATCACCAATCACATGTACCAATTATAGGAACATCACAGAGAGATGAGGAAGAATGTAGCCTCCATTTTCCTTCTTTTTTTTTTTAACGTGATTGGTGGTGGACAGGGAGGAAAGAGACTCTCCCCCAAACAGTACCTGGGGAAAAGACAAGCCTGGGAGAAGGAAGTCTTATTTCTTTTGATTATGAAATTAGTATCACAGCGGAAAACCAGAAATACAACTTGCACCCATAATTATCTCATCAATTCCTTTCCTAATTTTTCTCCCTCTCCTTTCCGGTTTTTATCTCATCTCCTTTCTTGTCTTATGTACATTACATTTCTCCTGCTCGCCCTGTCTCCGCTCATTACTGCTTCTCTCTCTCTCCAGCCCCAATTTCACTCTTATCCTTCCTTTTTTCCTGGGATAGACACACCTCTGTTCTTCCTAATGACTCTCCCTTAGCTGAAAAGCTAGCTATGGATCCCCTTGTAACAGACTGAGCCTGCCCCTCCTCCTATCAGCCTGAAGTGTTGGCTACTAAACAAGAGACAGCTTTTCCCCACAGGCTGACTGTGCTGCCTCCACAGAGCTCCCAGGCCCTGCTGGCCCAAGGGAACACATTTGGTTTTGAACTCCTTCTGTCCCAAAAGAATAGCAGACCAGCACCGTTTAGTCTGCAGAAGAGAAGACTGAGGGGGGGATTTGATAGCAGCCTTCAACTACCTGAAAAGGGGTTCCAAAGAGGATGGATCTCGGCTGTTCTCAGTGGTGGTAGATGGCAGAACAAGAAGCAATGGTCTTAAGTTGCAGCCCCCATTGGAGCAGCGAACCGCAGCCAGTGGGAGCCGCAATTGGCCGAACCTGCGGATGCGGCAGGTAAACAAACCGGCTGGGCCCGCTAAGGGTGCCTACCCTGGGGGGGGCCGTGTGCCAAGGTTGCCGATCCCTGCTCTAGGCACAGCTGTAATCCCGTCCAGCTGCCAAGGAGTGGAAAATGACAAATGTTATTCTCTCTATGCCCTCATCCGATCTTGCCTGTGATGTTCATGCAGGTGTACCTACCCTCAGCCCAGCAGCTGCAGCAGGGGGTCCTTGATCACGACTGTTCACTCTGCTTTTGCTACTGCTTCACCACTGGGCTAGCTTCGTATGTGGGAGCCGCAGCACAAGAAATAATTTTGAATACAGGATACTCAAAATAAATAAATAATGCAATACAGCATCACTTTGAATTTAAACTCCTGAAGCTCACCAGTCTTGGCCGCAGTCCCCGGGGCTTTCCAAGAGAGGAAGTTGCTACAAGTCTCATTTCATAATTAAAAATGCAGCCTACTTACAGCTGCAATGTTATTGCCGACACACTGCTTAGGATGTTAGTCTAGTTTAAAAGAGGACTTAAATGTTTTTCATTTACTAAAGTGATGGGCAAAAATACCAGTTTTATGAGAATTAATGTAGTTCTCGCTATGCTTTACAAACAGGATCTATCACCCTGGCCAGACCCTGCACTGATTATTCTAATAATGGCCAATACCTGGTTATTTAAGGAAAGGCCAGAAACCCAATAATAGGCATTTAACTAATTGTGCAATGCTACACAGAGGAGGAAAATTCCTTGCTAAACTTCACAGGTGTCCTTTATGCCATTACCCTTATTATTTTAGCTTGCTCAGCTACAAATGGCATTAGCAGTCATAAAATTACTCAGCTCTTATTTAAGTCTAGTCACATTACATGTCTTAATGACCTCCTGGTTTGGCAGATAAAAATAACATTTATGACTATTATTTTAACAAGTACCACAGCTACAATATTCCAAATACAATACAAGGCTGCCTTCCCTGGGGGGGAAGGATGGGGCAGAATATTTGTGTTTCATTCTGTGTTTGAGCTAGCTTCACACATGCTGTCAAAGGCAATTTCCCAGTGGGACTCAGTATAATCTGGTTTACTAAGCAAACAAATTACAGGGCACAGCTAGTCTCAAGTGAAACCGAGAAACAAAGACACCAGAGCAGTGATTCACAAATGACAATGGTTTCAAATAACTGTCAAGAAAACACCAGCTTCTTCCATACAGGAGGAAAGCTGAAAGATTTTTAAAGATAGAAAACTGATATTTTTATTAGCAAGAACTGAGGGATGTTTAAAGATGAACAAGGTTGTAAAGTGATGATAGCTCATTTTTGCGGTCTTGGAGCCCAGTGTCTAACCAGCACCTGCTCAGAAGACGTAAATTGGGAATGGTTGAGGTTTGCAACAAAAGGCCTACATTCATTCCCAGATAAGAGTGTTATCATGTCATGTTCTTATGACAAGAAAATACCCAGTGGGCTCTAGTCTTGTCTAGCAGCCCTGCCGGCTCACCAGCAGGCTGCTCCTTTAAGCGTCTGAAATTCAAATTTAGATTGAACCAGATGTGTCTAGCGCAGTGACTAGAGCAGGAATAAAGGAATCGCTGCATCCAGAGACATAAACAGTCTCACACAATAGCTCCAAAGAACGATGGGTCTTGTAATTGACAAACTCTAATCTTGACCACCCAAAACTCCGTAACAGCGACCTCCAGGCCTTGTCTAGTTTTGTGCCCAGCCTTGGGTAATCTAAAGGGGAAAAGTCTCAGGCTGAGTGGATGATTCACCTGGGGACTCTGGAATGGGAACAGTCCCAGTGGAGACATGGAAGCCAGACACGCCCTGGAGCCATGGGTGGGTCCCCAATCTCTCTAGGAAAGGGCCCTGGTTTAACCAGACTCACCACTGGGCCAGCTCACCCAGGCACCCAGTCAATTACAAGACCTGCCTCATCCTCCCACTAACAGCGCCTTGGGGGCGAGGGAAGGTCCCAGTGGGCTGGGCATAGGCGGGGAGTGATATGGCCTGTGGCGCCCCGGCTCCATCAATATTTAGGAAGGTGGGTCCGGCTCCACCAGTGTCTGGGTTTACGGCGCTTCGGGGGGACCCGGGGTCCAGCCCGAGGGGTTAGCGCGGGGCCTGCCCCACTGGCAGCGGCGAGTGACCCAGCTCCAGCTCGGCCCTTTTCCCCCCAAGCCCCTGACCTGCCCCGTGCCAGCGTCCGCCCCTCCCCCGAGCGATGGGGCGAGCTGCAGCCGGCGCCCGGCCCCCCAGGACCCCAAAGCGCCGGGCCGGTCCTATGAAGGTTGTGGGGGCGGCACCACCAATGATCCCCCGAACCCGGCGCCCATGGGGCTGGGGGCAGCCCGGACGGGGGCGGGAGCCTCCGATCGCTCAGCGGGGCTGGGAACAAAGGACGGCGGGACGCCCCCCCGGACCCTGCCCTCTCCCCCCCGGGCCCTGCCCCCCCCCCCGCCGGAGCCCCCAAGCCGGGCCCAGCCCCCCACCGCCCGCCGGACCTGTTCCACGGGGCGGGCGTGGCTGCCCCCCACTCACCGGCGCGGCGGGCACAGGGCGGGGCCGGGGGACACACGGAGGCGGCGGCGGCGGCTGGGGACGGGAAGCGGAAGCGGGGCGGCTCGGAGGACTCGGGGCGATAGAGGCTCCCTCCCCTCTCCTCCCGCCGCCTAGAGTGTACGCGCCGCCGCGACCATAGAGCCACGGCTGGGGGGGCAGAGCGTCGCTTCCTGTCCCCGCTTCCGGGGGCTGCTCTCCGGACCGGCGCGGGGGTAAGTGGGGGCTCGGCGAGACCCGGCCCCCTCCCGCGGCGGGGGAGCCTCACGCTCCCGTTTGATCTCGGCTGCCCCCCCCCCCCGGGACTCCCAGAGGGCGCTGGGCGAGGCTGTTTCCCAGTAGGGGACGGGGGGGTGGGGGGTAATAGGAGCCTAGAGAAGAAACCCCCCAAATATCGGGACTGACCCTATCAAATCTGGTCACCCGCTTTCCATGGCGCTTTTCTGGATGCTCCTTCGCCCATGGGGTGAGACAGCCCAGCTCGCCCACCTCCCCGTGGTTCCCTTGGGTGCCCCCCCCCCAGGTCCCTCCTGCGGGGCACCCATGCCAGCCTCACAGTAACTACTCAGCCTTTCCCTTGGGCGAGGCAGGACTTTCAGCGATAACCCCCCTACCCTCCTGTGTCCTTTGCCCAGTGACCGCAGGGAAGGTCAGGATCCTTCTGCGCGGAGGAAGCCATGGCGGAGCATGGGGCTCATCTCACCGCGGCTTCAGCCAGCGATGACAGGCCTTCCATCTTTGAAGTGGTGGCCCAGGACAGCTTGATGTCAGCAGTGAGACCTGCACTTCAGCACGTGGCCAAGGTAAAGGTGCCCCCCCTTCCCCAGACTTTAGGGAGGAGCAGCTATCAACAGAGCATGAGAAATGTGAACATATAAAATAGGACATCAAATAGTGAAGTGGCTTGTCCAAAAAAACAGATGAAGTCAAAAGTAGAACTAGAACTAGGCGCTCATGAGGGCTTGGCTCCAAGTCCCATGCTTAGACCACCTTCTTCTCTAGCACACAAAGAGATGAGTGCCAAGAGCCAAGTCTTTCTGCCTGGGTGGTTGCTGACAATGCTACTTCAGTTCCAGACATGGGGTACTAAGGCATTTATATTAAACAAACATTCATGGAGAGAAAACAAATATATACAGTGCATTTGAGTCTCCAATTCAGTGAGGATATATTTACACAGACAGTTAATGTTTATGGGGATACACTTTCATTATTGGGGAATGAGGGGGATCACTACCACATGAAATGCCCTTTATTCATCTTTCACCCCCAAAAGTCACACAGCTACAGTATTACCAGTCTTATGCTGTTAGCAAACTGAAGGATTTAATTTTACACAGGGCCAAAGTTCTATTAGCCAGTGTCTTATTCTGATCACTGCTCAAGTCTGTGTTTCTGAACCATTTCTTACACAGGCCATAATTGTGTTAACTGATTGAGTGGCTCTGACACCACTTCCTTCCCTGTTCTCTGTCTCTTACGTTAGGTGCTTGCTGAATCCAATCCCGGCCGTTATGGCTTCCTCTGGCGTTGGTTTGATGAGACCTACACCCTCCTGGATCTGTTGCTCCAGCAGCATTTTCTGTCCCGGTGTAGTGCCTCTTTTTCAGAAAACTTCTATGGCCTAAAGAGGATAGCGGTGGGAGACAGCAAGGGGTTACATCAGCTGGCCAGTGCTGGGCTGCCAAAGAAGCAACACTGGAAGTCTCTCCTTTTGTTGGTTCTCGTTCCGTATCTGAAAACCAAGTTGGAGAAACTGGTCTCTAGTCTGAGGGAAGAGGACGAATATTCCATCCATCCTCCATCATCATCCTGGAAGCGCTTTTACCGGGCCTTTTTAGCAGCTTATCCCTTTGTAAATATGGCCTGGGAGGGCTGGTTTCTCATCCAGCAGCTGCGCTATATCCTTGGTAAGGCTCAGCACCATTCCCCACTGCTGGACCTGGCTGGTGTACGCCTGGTTAGACTGACAGCAGAGGACATCCAGGCATTGGAGCAGAAACTAGCAGTAGCTACTGAAAGTCAGCAGCCAGCTCACAGGTAAGTTAAAGGAGCTAGACAAATACATCTTAGAATTATTGCAGTGTTATGTGGGAATATTCAGGGCTTTCTATTCCCAGATGGTGCTTTAGCATAAAACTGTCTGTGTTAAGAGGTACCATCTGGGGGTCAAACAGGGCTCCTATTATTGTCAACTATGTTTCCTTTATATTTAAAAGCTTAATGTGACATTCTTTGAAAGGGGGAGCAGAGTACTCTACCTGTCAGAGTTAACTTCCCTGGTTGCAAAACTGCCTAACACTTCTAGGAGTTTAGTCTCTGTGACCTGTTCAATCCTTCAGTCTTCTGAGACTGCCACAAAAGCAGTGGGTGGGAACAATTGTCCACCAGTGGACTGGGACTAGCAATTCTATTCCTACAGAAATCCTCAACAGAAGGCACTGAGTTCTAGACACTTCCAACATGAGCCTGCTTTGAAACAATAAACTAGGGCTTAATTCCTTTGTACCCCCATCCTTCTCAACCCTACTCCTTCCACCTAAGAACTTCAATGGGCCTGGACCTGCTGTCCAAGTTTTTAAAAAGCTTGTGCTCCATGCACCAAATTACACCTCCCTAAAATAGCTAGGTTGTTCATTTCCTCAGCTGATTCTAAATAATGTTGTAAACATCAGACATTTGTAACAAGGTATCTTTTTAAAAAGCAGTAGCTGACTAGCCCTGAAGTCTCTACCTGCTATGCAGTGTCAGGTACTGCTTCTGCACTATTGTCTATCAGCACTATTAGTTTGCACAGGTAACTAGGCAGGGTGCTAATTGCGTCTGTACCTTCTCTCCCTGCTGCAGCATTAAGGAGCAAGTGCAATCAGCAGTGAAAAAGGCATTGGGAGGTGTTGCCTTATCCTTGTCCACCAGCCTCTCGGTGGGTGTGTTCTTCCTGCAGTTCCTGGACTGGTGGTACTCCTCTGAGAACCAGGAGACCATCAAATCATTGACTGCATTGCCTACTCCTCCGCCCCCCGTACATCTGGACCACGGCCCCGGCTCAGCTCTCTTACCAAAACTGAAGACAGTGTGCCCGTTGTGCCGCAAAATCCGAGCCAACGACACAGCCCTCTCCACGTCCGGCTTTGTGTTTTGTTATCGGTGCGTCTACACGTATGTCAAGAGTCACCAAAGGTGCCCCATCACCGGCTATGCTACAGAGCTGCAGCACCTTGTTAAGCTGTACTCCCCCGAGAGCTGAAGGGAGTGCACTGTGCTGACACTTAAAGCAGATACATCATTGGTTCAGGCACCGGATACCCTAGGTTCTTATTTACCAGGAACACAACTTTTGTGGCAGCTGGACTGTGGCACATTACTAGGGCAGCAAAAGGTACCGTGACAGTTTATTAGCTGTGTAGTGTAATCAGGCATATTTGGACACTAAGTTCAGCAGCAGCACTGGGGCTTTTGTTGCCTTAAATGCTGTTCTATCCAATTCCGAGATGCTAGGGCTAGGTTGACAGACTCTCAGAAGGCTCTGGGACTGCCCACCGTCAATGGGCAGATATGGGCCTAAACAAACCACTGCTCAGCTCGAGCCTGGCACTTCCTATGTTCCTAAGATTCATCCTGTTTTCCTTAGCTCTGCTTCCAGACTACATCATCATGGAATTCACAAGAGAGCACTTACAGAACAGGGCCCATAGTTAATCACTGCCATAAATTTAGGCTCCTCCTAAATCGTGATACTAGGAATTAGGACTGAACTAGACTCATTCCACTTCATTAACTAATAGTTTAAATCACTGGTAAACTGCTTCTCTGGAAGTTTATATATGCATGAACTGAATCAGACTGCAGCGGTTTTCAGCATAATATATGGACAACTGCTGGAGACCCAATGGATCAAAGTAAAGTCATACATGGTGGAAACTCCAATTTGAGACCAGTGCCCTCATACTGAAGAGGAGCCAAGACTCACACTGCAATTTGCCAGTTTTAATTAGGACTGACCCACATTATATACAGCTGTTGTGTAGCTTAATTTAGCACCTTATGTCCATTTGGCCACACTGAAAGGTCTCCTTTGATCTCTAAGCAGGGAGAGTATAGAAGTTGGCTAGTGGTGATTTTAAGGTGATTCCTGATTCCACAGCACATTGGTTCATCTAGTTAAGCACAGGTAATTTTAGCCACTTTGAAGGAGTGGCTTTTCATAAAGCATGAACCTTGTTTTCCATTGAAACTACAGAGGGCAGCACTAGCGGATCCGAGCTGGCATGGGATTACAGTACATTATAGAAACAGCAGTTTAGCCTTCTAATAGCTTGCTGCAAAGAATGTGTACAATCTTTTCACAGTAAGAGCCAAGCTCTTGTGTTTTTGAATCCCTTGAGGCACAAGGGTCCCTAGCTCCTGTATACTGTTAAAATGAAAGCGGTCACTGGATACCAGACCTGTGCTAATGGCTACTTCTGCCTTTGGAGGCATATTAACAGGAAGGCAGGTTCATTTTGCTGCCTCTGCAGATAGTTATGGGATCTATAAATACAGACGTTTCACTTGCTTAAGTGAGCCCATGCAAAACACACCTTATTGAAAAAAAAGTCACGTTCACCAAAAGATTAGCCAAGATTGACTAGATTTTACAAGGATTTTAATAAAGATCAGATTTGGAATTCATTCATGTAATCCATTAGATCTTGCTTCAGCAAGTATTTCCCAACAGTTGCTACAATTTTTCTGAGAAATTGATAACTAAGATGCTCCAGGAGAGCAATACAACCTTACAACAGATGGCCAGCCCCAGAAGACTTGATTACACAGATCTACAGACATAGTCCCACTGACTCCAGTACAACCGTTCATGTAAACAAGGGCTACCAGACTGGGGTTAGTGTTTATTGAAAAGGTAGCATTAGGATTTTTTTCCTAGGGTCTTTTAGTGTCCAATAGTGCTGCTCATTCTCAACTAGCACAAGTTAAGAAAAGAGTTTGTCTCATTATTGCAGCCCATGACTGATCACTGACATTTCTGTTGAATTACACTTAGTCCTATGGACTCTGAGCCTTTTAATTTATTTTAAAATCAGTGTTTCATTAGTGTTGTGACCTAAGATTTATATAAAATTTTAAAATTAAAGTTAGTACATGACACTGGAACTTCAGTCTGTATTTGCAATAAGACTTCAATGATTGTTAAGTATAAAAATAAAATCTTTTTCTACCCCTGCACCTCTTTCTAATGAAGCAGGCTTTACTTAACTGGGTACATCCTTTAAGCATTCAGTATTGCTCTAAAATCCCCACCCAAGTCAGACAGACGGCATTGAATTTGATGCTCCAATTATTCCATTGTCCTCCGTGTGAACAGATATCTGAACATGAAACTCCGACCTGGAAAAAAATGAAAGCTCAATTAAAACAGTGTAAAAAGACCTCATTAACAGCTATTGCATAATTTACTCAATTACAATTTAACAAAATTTGCATATTTTATAAAAAGGTAAATAAAATGGAAGAATATCCAAGATTCAATAGGTCACCCTCATTATAAGGAAAAGAGAATTTAGTAATATAACCTGCTTTCACTATATCCTCAGAAATAAGTCAAGATGCAGTGGTCCCAACACAACTGATTATATGAAACTTTACTAAAAAAAGTTAGTGCAAAGCTGGATTCTTCTCAGTTTCCCCACTAATAGCTCCTGTCAGGATGGCTGCTTAGATACATAATTCTATCAGTTTTGGCTGCTTAGATACATAATTCTATCAGTTTAAAGGATGTATAAAAGTATTTAGTGTCTAAAGAAGACTAGTTAATTCTAGATGAATGTAGCCAGAATCAGCTCAGAGAGAAGATTACATTATCACACCCTAGTCAGAACCAAGACAAAAATCTTGGCAATACCAGGTCAGACTATACTTCACTCATCATTGCTTTAGGCACATCTCATCTCTTCCAGTACATAACCTACTTTCTGCAGCAAAAAGCACCACTAACTGATTCTAATTCTAAAACTGAAATGCTATTTTTAGACCAGTTATATACTAAGACCCCAGGAGCCAAACTGACAATCAACATTACCCAGAAGAGCCCCAGTAGTATGAATTCATTATTTCATTTACTATTTTTAACTAATGCCAAGATCTTGGACATTCCAGGATCCAATTTTTTTCTCAACTTACTAGAAAGTAGTGTTTCAACACTTTCCCCGGACAAATTAGACAGCAGCAACCAGTTTTATAAACAGAACAACAACATGATCTGTTCATACCTCGGTGTGCTGGTCTATATGCAATCTCCCATCGCTATAGTTAATCAGCCTCAGAGAGATGGTAGCTACGTTGACAGAAGAATCTAGCACAATCTACATTGGGAGCTAGATTGTCTTAACCGAGTTGCTCAGGAGTGTGGATTTTTCAGAGTGGACTGACATAGCTGGGTTGATAACTTTTTAGTGTAAACTTGGCCTAAGAAATTGTGTTAACTGGGACTGTAGGCTACACTCCCCCAATGGGCCATTAAGATGTGTTCATGTAGAGGGGAGCCGAGTTAAGGGAAACACTTGAATTATAACTCAAGTTAGGAGCATGTCTTCACTGCAGACTTAAGGTAAAAGAGGGTCATTGGGAGCTACCTTCCTGGAGGACTCTATAGAATTAATAAGCTTGTACCTTAGTCCTTTGTTCCAGCCCCAAGCTGTGCTCCTGATGCTTTTACAAGCCTATTTACTGTTCATTTCAGTGCCCAGGACCATAACCAAAATGCAAGTGCACTGAGGAGTCCTAGCAAGTACTGCAAATGCCATAGTAAAAATATCCTAGCCAGGCTCAGGACAGACTTGCCTATTTTATTTAATCCTGCTCTGGGAACAGATTTGTTAAAATACATTTAATGAAAATGTCTGATTAGATGGAAATCCCAAATTTACTGCCCATATGTAGCTGCACTTCATAACATAACTTTTGTAACATTCATTTACCAGACATTATTCCTGGTCATAATTTTGATGAGAGAAAACCCCTGACCTAGGAAAGCATTTCCTGCCTTTACCTTCCTCCCCCAAATGAAGCAGCACAGAGTCAACAGAAGAATCTTTGGGAGGTTTTCAATCCATGTGAGGCCTGGTCCACACTTATATTTTATACCTAGGTCAGTCAGGAGTGTGGAAAAAGCCACAATGCTGATATTGACATAGCTAGCTGGCAAAAACCCCAACATAGACACAGCTCTGACGACAGAAAAGTGCTTCTGTTGGCCTAGCTAACGGCATTAGTGAGGTGATATTCCTACAAGGCAGAAAAAGTCCTCCTAGGATGGGGCTAGGCTGGCACAGCATTGATTGGCTTTGTAGGGCAGACCTAGCCCTGCTCTGCCCCGAAAACGTGCGTTGACTTACCTGTGTGGCTCAGGGCTGTGGAAAACGCCCTAACCCTGGTGTAGACGCCGCTAGGTCAAGGGAACAATTCTTCCGCCAGCCTAGCCCCCGCCTCCGGGGGAGGTGGAGACATCCCGGCCTGGCTGCGTCCGGTAGCTGTAGGACAGCAGCTGGGTAACGGAGCGACCCCCACGCAGCCCCCCAAACCAGACACCCGCCTCCCCCCAAAACAGGGTCAGGACAGGGCTGCCCCGCTTAGACACGGGACCAGGGGGAGCGGCCACCGAGCAGGCCCGGCCCGTCCCGGCCCGGCCCAGCCCGCCCGTCCCCGGCTTAGCCAGCCCGGCTCACCAGACTGCACGCTGCGCTCCGCCATGCTGGTCTATGACCCCCCTGCCTCTCCTGGCAGCCAATCGCAGCGCCCCTTCCGGGTCACGGGTCAGCTGACTCCGGCGGCGACGCAGGTCGGGGCTCGACCCCGGAAGGGGCGGGGTTGACGCCGGAAGGGGGCGGTGTCCGCGCGAGGAAGGCGGGAAGTTTAAGTGGGTTCGCAGAGTCGCCCCCCTCCCCCCCCACGGTGCCGCGGCGCGAGCTCTTTGGAGACGAGGCGCGAGGCCGGAGTCGGTTCCCCTGGCGGCGGGGGGAGGGGCGCACACGGCCACGTGCCTGCTGCGGCGCGGGGGTGTCCTGAGCTCTGGTCATGAGCCGTCAGCCTGCACCCCAAACCCCGCTTTGCCTCCAGCTTTGATAACAGTGTGAACTGTATTTAAGTGTTTTTAATTTAAAGGGGTGGGGGTCGCACTTGGAGGCTTGCTGTGGGAAAGTGTCACCAGTACAGTGAAACCCCCATTGAACGGACTAATTCGGGCGAGGGGGTGTCCGTTAAATCAAGAATCAGAGAGGTAGCCGTGTTAGTCTGGAATAGCAGAGGTAACAAAGTCCTGTGGCACCTTAAAGACTAACTATAAAGTTTTGAAGCATAAGCTTTCGTGGGTTAATACCCACTTCGTCGGATGCAAGCACTCAAAAAGTCCGTTATTTAATAAAAACAAATAACAAGCTGTTGGAGCAGCAGCCAGCCCGCCACAGGGTCGGGGCGGCAGCTCCGCAGCCCGCCTGCTGCCGGGACCCTGGCGGGAGCTGGGAACCAGCCCACCTGCTGCCGGGACCGGGGCGGCAGACGGCCGCCAGGGAAGTGGACCAGGGCCGCAGCAGGGAGGGGTCACGTTCTGATATTTATCTGAAATTTTGTCCGTTGCATCCGAAGTCCGTTAAATCGAGGTTTTACTCTACAAAAGTTTGAGAACCACTGTTTAGTGACAGAGCTGTGCAGAGAGGCTGGACTCAGGTAGCTCTGTTTGGAAATCATAAGAGCGGCCAGACTGGGTCAGACCAAGGGTCCATCCAGCCCAGTGTCCTGTCTACCGCCCGTGGCCCATGCCAGGTGCCGCAGAGGGAGTGAACAGAACAGGGAATCACCAAGTCAGTCCCTTTCTTTCCCCCCTGGCATTTCTCCCTTCCCCCACCAACCAAATCTGGCATTATGTAATGCATGTGGTGCTTTGTCTTTGAGAACAAGTTGCTAACCTTCAGAAACTGATCGGGTTTCAAGGAAACTGATGGGCAGTGCCATGTTGGGCTCGGGACTCATATTGTGGTGTGATCACATTGTTGCAAAAACTGCTTTACCTTTGGAGCCCAATCACAATATACTCTCAAAGGACAGGCATTACGCAGTAGATTTCTGGAAAACAAGATTTATTGCAAGCAATAGGCGTCAGAGGGGTTATCACCCAAACAACTGGCTCAGCTCCATGCAAGGCTGAGGCCTTTCTTATACTCAGGTGTGAATAAGGGAGGGGGGCTTTCAATACACTTACACAGGTGAGAACACTTAATGGCTATCACATCCATTGTTCGGTATTAATCCATGCCATTTACATGTCTGGTAAACAGGAGGTCCAGGACCCTTAGGGGTACTCAGACACTATGACTCCTGCACAGCTGTGGCAGGGTAAACATGAGTTTAAGATGCATGCCAGGCTAGAGGTTGAGAGTTCATATACAGGGAGTGAAAAGTACAGTTTGAGACAGTTTTTAAAATCATACTACACAACATTTATAATACAGATGTTTCTAAATTGCGTTATTCCAACAACATTCCTGAGCATAGGTGCCAACTTCCCACAGTGCCGTGTGTGCTGGCACCTGTCCCTGCACCAATTCCACCCTGTATTTGCCAGTGGGAGTTGCAATCGGCCAAAGCTGCGGATGGGGCAGGTAAACAAACTGGCCCGGCGCACCAGGGTCTTTCCCTGAACAAGCAGTGGACCACAGTTGAGAACCACTGTTCTAATGGGAACTTGGTGTCCAAATCTTTTGGGAGTTTTGAAAATCCCACCCTTCATTTTCAAATACTGTACAAACTAATAAATCCTCACACCCTCCTGGTGAGGTAGGTGGCATTATCCTTACTGTATAGGCTGACCATACGTCCCGTTTTGAACGGGACAGTCCCGTTTTTTACATATTTTCTGACCGTCCCGTCTTTTTAATAAAAATATCAAATTTGTCCCATTTTTTGTAAAAAAAATGGGACGTGGCTTATTTCAGAGACCCACGGCCGGGTCCCGCCTCTTCCCGCAGCCCTTCAGTCCCTTCCCCTCCCCGGCCTGCTCCCCCCTCCCCTCCGCCGCAGCTGCTGCAGAGCCCGCGCAGCGTGATTGGCAGGGCCGCCACCACGTGTCGCGTGCCCGCAGCTGAGCAGCGGCGCAATTGGAGGAAACGCTGAGCCCAGCGTAGGTAGGGGCTGGAGAGGGGAGCTGCTGGCCGGGCAGGGGCTGCTTGGTGCCTCGCTCCCCCGCCCCGCCCCCCCCCCCACACACACACGTGGAGGAAACGCTGAGCCCAGCGTAGGTAGGGGCTGGAGAGGGGAGCTGCTGGCCGGGCAGGGGCTGCTTGGTGCCTCGCTCCCCCGCCCCGCCCCCCCCCCCCCCACACACACACATGGAGGAAACGCTGAGCCCAGCGTAGGTAGGGGCTGGAGAGGGGAGCTGCTGGCCGGGCAGGGGCTGCCTGGTGCCTCACTCCCCCCCCCCACCCACGTGGAGGAAACGCGGAGCCCAGCGTAGGTGGTGGCTGGGGAGGGGGGCTCGGTGGCGGCAGGCGGAGTGGGGCTGCTGGCCGGGCAGGGGCTGCCTGGTGCCTCGCTCCCCCCCACCCCACGTGGAGGAAACGCGGAGCCCAGCGTAGGTGGTGGCTGGGGAGGGGGGCGCAGCGGCAGGGCCTGCCAGGGTGGGATGATCTGGGGGGTCATGGGGGAGGTGGGAGGCTGTGGGGGTGGGGCTGTGGTTTGAGGCCATTGGGGGGGGGGGTCTGTGGGGGTGTATTGGTTGCTATGGGGGGCTATGGGGAGAGGTTGTGTAGGGAAGGCTGTGGGGGTGTAAGGGGCTGGGGGGTTGGTAGTGGGATGGTGTTGGGCCTGGAGGTGGTTATGTGAGGGTTGGGTATTCGTGACTTTATGGATATGGGGGGGGGGGGCATTGTAGGGTTATATTTGGGGTCTGAAGGGAGTTATAACCCCGTCCCGTTTTTGCCATCCTGTAGCGGGACGTTCGCTAGGCTATTGAGGGAGACCAGTAATGAAGTTCAAGGAGACCAATGAGGCTCAAAACAAAACGTGTTTATTCGGCCGAGGTGGCAGCCGCCTAAAAGCGTGAAGAAACTGCCACACCAACCATGCTTAACTTACAGTTTTATAGTCTTGGTTAACTACGCAGTTTCTTTATGTGTTACATGATTGGCTATCCCATATTGCTAGGCAGATTTAGACTACGCACGTGGAGCAGGCACGTGGTAGGAACAGCGTGATTGGACAGAATTTCGCGCCCTTTTTGCAGGATTGTTGCATTGCTTGTGCACAGAACATGCAATAGCAGCATATTACTTTTGATGAGGTAGTGATTGCACAAATGTGCAAAACCAATTGTTACATGATTGATTCAAAACATCTTCATAACCTTGTCAAAATAAACATTAACATTAAACAATAACTATAACTATCTATTATTTTCCTTAATGGAGATCTTATATTTTGATTTTTACATATTTGCATCAACATTTATCATTATTTGCTTTCTTCAACCCTCACAATCCCACTGTCCTGTTTTTGTCACAAGGAAATATGGTCAGCCTATTACTGTATAAATGTGAGAGGAGGCAAAGAGAGCTTAAGGCCTTGACTACAAGCAAACTGGGACCAAAATAGCTAACTGGGTTTTTAATTCATACCTTGAGGTATTTCAGTGCATGGCTCTGGGTGTGGACACTCATATCAGAATCACAGTGTCCTATAGTATTTTTATAATGTTGTTGATTTAAAAAAAAATCAGATGAAGTTTGACAGCATTTTATTTCTGTCTCAGATTGGGTAGAACTCAGCAGTTCCTGGCTCTGTGTTCCTACTGCTAGACGGGGCCTCTCTGGGCAGCACTCTAAAGGTTAATTAAACATACCTCTTCAAGATTAATCCCATATCTCCCTCAGCGCCATGGATCTAACAACTCCGCCTGTTTTGTCTTTCTATTGCACACTCCCTCTCTAATCAAATCAGTAGCACTAGGACCCAGGGGCAGAGCAGCAAGGACACGGGGCAGGGGCGGGTTGTAAAATAAATTTAGGAGAAAAAGAAAGTTTCAGGGCTTGCAGGGGCGGGATGTTTAGATCATTTCAGAGAGGCTCCTTGTCTGCTTTGGCAGAGCAAACTCAGAAGAGAAGAACAAAGCAAGGTAAGACTCGTTTCTCCTGGGCTGTGTGGGGAGGTGGGCAGACAGCACCCCCTTTACGCAGATAAGTGCCTGCTGCAGTATAGATTTCAATTCTTATTAATCATATTAGTGATTTCAAACTGACATCTCGTAGATCCAAAATCTGAGTTAAGACTCCTGGGCAAATCCCCTGCTCAGGAATACTGGGGTAAGATCATTTAAAAAAGTCATTGCAATGACTGTAGTCAAGAATTTGTGTTAGGGAGAGCAGCACTTGTCTCTTGGTCTTTATTGGGAACGATTCTCGTTTACACTAAGACCACCCTACACCATCTTGGAGTTTTGTCATTGACTTCAATGGGGCCAGGATTTTACATAGGAGTGTGAAGTGAGTGGTCTTAATTTACCGCCACATTAAGGCCCTTTCACACTGCCATAGTGGTGTGAAGTGGAGTTATTGTGAACGAGACTCAGACCCATTATTTTAGTGACTGCTTTTCAAAGCTGTGCTCAGAGGCTGGACTCAAGTAGCTCCGTTTGGCAATCAAACCCCTTTCCCGATCCCCTGGCATTTCCCCCTCCCCCACCAAGCAAAGCTGACTTTATGTGAAACTTTTGGCTCTTTGTCTTTGAGAACAAAGTTGCTAACATCAGAAACTGACCTGGTTACAAGGAAACAGACGGGCAGTGCGTTATTGGGCTCAGGGTTCATATTGTGGCGTGATCACAGTCCTGAGCATGGGCACTCTGCTTTCCAGGCTCTTGGCTTTTTCTGTGCAGGGAGAAATCTCTCAGAAATAACAGGAAACAGTGGAGAACATTCTGCACATGCATTGGAAAGCAGGGAGATTTTCAAACGGGGGGGGGGGGGGGAGGGAGCTTCTAGGGCCAGGCCCTTAAATATTTCAAGTAGGTTTTGAAAAAGGTGATGGGGGGAAAAAAGTTAGAGCTTTGCTCCAGGAACTGGTTTGCCAGAGGCAATTGCTTGCACAACCTGGGTTAACAGCTTTGAGGGATAGTAACAGTTTCGTTGTTCTTACAATGGAAACTGAAAGCGTTTTGTTACATGGAAATAAATCCCCACTGGAGAAATTTAGCCTGTGCTAATATAGGGAGGAGTTAAACACACTGATTCCTTTCTGTGTGTTTCAGTTTTTTTAAAAAACACTCTGAAAGTGAAAGGGTAACTTCTTACTTCCCAGGAATGATTCCCAAGGAAAGCAGGAGTATATCCCTATAATGGGGAGAGGGGACATCACCTTCAGATCCACCCACTGTGTTCCATGTAATGTTTTAAAGGAGACCTCTTACTTTCATTGTTTCAGGGACGTGATGGCCATGGAGGAGAGCCCTCTCACTGTTGATTGGTTCACAGACTATCCTGAAATGGTTGTAAAAGTGGGAAAAGTGACGTTTGGCGAGAAATCCAGGAACAAGATGACAGATTGCAATTTGAGACGGAAACAAGTTGGCAACATTTCCCAAGCAGCATGTGCATTGCTGAATTCAGGAGGAGGAGTGATAAAGGCAGAGGTTGATAATAAGGACTACAATTATGAAGAACATGGTACTGGACAGGATATAGAAAAAGCCCTTACAGAACTTACTCCATCTAAGAGGTGTCAAAAATATTTTGATTTTGAATATATGCGTGAAGACAACTGTATGTTAATTTTTGTGAAATCATGGAGGAGGGACAGTTCATCTTTATCCCGTATTTGCAGCCTAAGAACAGGCTTGTACCAAAGATCTCTGACTCGAACTGACAGCATGAATCCTACTGAAGCAGCACAATTTCTCAACGAGAAGAAAGTTTCTGCCAGGAGAAAACATGAGGAGGAGACAGGACCAAGAGCTAAGAAAGCTCCACTAAGTGACATTCATCAGGAACAAAACATGGATATGTCTGCTGAAAGATTTTATCAAAGAGACGTTCTCTGCTTTGGGGAAAAACTAAATTTCACTGAGTCAGCGCATGTTGAATTTAAGAATTTTGCAACTAAGAACATTTTGAAATACATTAAAGAGATCCTGCCAAATTACATCTCTGCCTTTGCAAACACACAAGGAGGATTTTTATTTATTGGAGTGGATGATAATGGGACGGTTGTTGGCTGTACAAAGGACAAAGTAAATATCAGTGAATTAAAAGAAGTAATAGAAAATGTTAAGGGGAAATTACCCATTTCACATTTCTGCAGTTCTCAGCCTGGGGTGGACTTAAAATGCAAAATGCTGGAGGTGCATGATAAAGATCAAAACTTGTATGGTTATGTCTGTGCTGTGAGAATCCGGCCGTTTTGTTGTGTTGCGTTTTCAGAGACTCCGGACTCATGGACTGTGAAGGACAATAAGATCATGAAGATGACGGCCAATGAGTGGACCGCCTTGATGATGGCAACTGACCCAGGTCAGCATGGAAAAAAAATCAAAATTTGTAATTTAGTTTTCCATATTAGCACGAACATCAGTATTTCTGGTATGGCAGTGTCATTGGTGATGTGATAAGTGGTCTTAAGTCATTGGTTGCTACCCCAGACTCCTACAAGGCTATAGGGACTTCTGTCTGAAATTTTATTATTATACCTGCTATTATAAGTTACACTTAAGCAGAACAGCTTTCTGCTCTTTTGGTCAGATGCAAACAGCACTCCCCCTATAATCTTTGGTTTCTGTTGCACCCAATAACCAGTCTGCACCAACTGTGCCAACCCAAATCCTGAAAAATCATCTACATGAGCTTTGACAATACAAGCCAAGCCTGAGAGTCATCAATTTTTAATCTAATCATAAATAGTGGAAACTTTATTGACCTCCAACTTTTCATTCATTAACATAAACCAAAAACTGGGATACTTATCTTGGGATAATCCAAGAGATAATTACACATGAAAACTACAGGACCAAGATCCAGCCTTTTCCTTAATCCTTTCCTCCCTTGATAATTACCACAGCAATGGAAGGACCCAATTCTTTGCAACCGAAATCCCACTACATACCCCCAGCTTTTGGCAATAAGGTTCTCCCCTCTCAGCCACCCAAACGGGGACATGCTACAGCTGTGTATGGGATCTCAGATAACTACCTCCAGTTAAATTAATTAACCTCGTGTCATTTGAAGTTTCCAGTTCATTTACAATGGAAAAACCAAATCAATTCTGTGTATACTGAGTGGAATTCTTTATGGTGGAGAGGAAGTGCGGTAATAGTGTATTAACATGAGCTTTGATTTATGTTTCTAGAGATTTCAGATTTGTGTGAAGCTTTCAAAACTGAGCTGAGTGTGTCAGATGCCCCCCCGCTCACCAAAACAGTGTTTTCCAACAAAGGCCTCGATTGTCTGCGTGATCTGCAAGAATCTCTATTTCCAGGTACGCTTGCGTAGTTTAATTCTGGTTTACATCTTTTGACATGATGATTGAAGATTTCAGTTTAGAACGAATGTTAAAATGTAGTAGCAAATTACTCATTCCCCTTTTGTCTCACATAGTTTTCAAATAATTAGGCGGACAACATGCACTAAAATGCACTGTAGGAACTGGTTAAAACAGACCAACTGGTAGGTCTTCATATTGACCTTTCTGAATCCTTCTTGTTCCCTGGACAGTGCACTCCCACACTTGCTACATGTATACAACTGTATGATCCTAGAAGTGTAGGACTGAAGGGACCTCAAATGGTCCAGTTCCCTGCACTTACGCAAGGACAAGTGATTTTCAAACGATCCTATGTGATATTTAATTCTTATTTCAATGTTTTTCACCTAAGAAAGCTGTATGTTAAATGAGTGTCCTGATGTGTGTTTGTTCTTCAATATTAAAATATGAATTTGCAGGAGTTTTATGGAGAGATTTTCAAAAGCGCACAGGATCTGCTTCCCCAGATACACCACACAGAACTCACCAAGTCAAAGTCCTTTACCTCACTATCACAAATACAATAATACTTTCTAATGCGGACAATCTCCAAAGGTTGAGTACTTATACTACTAAACTTTTTGGACAAATGCCATAAGGGAATGTTGCAGTTTAAAAAACCTCAAAACAAAAAACTAAAATATGGAATGCCTGTCGTTCTTAATTAAGATTCCCTTTAAATATTTGGAAAATAAGCAAAATACACAGCTTAGGTCACCAACATTCTCACTTACCTTCTGTTGTGAGGTACTTGGATTTTGCGAGACAAGGCACACACACGTGGTTAAGTAAAGTAGATGAGTTTATTGGAAGGTCTCGGTCTCTCAGCGCTGAGGGGGCTTGATTCAGATCAGCGCAACCGCAGAAAGGGTACCTAGCACTTTGGAGCTGTTGCTAGGAAGGAAAAAGCCCGCAGACAACCTACAGGTGTGGGCTTAAGTACACTCACACATTTGCATCTCATACATACTCATATCTTATTTGCAAGCAACAACTGATTGGTTACACTCATTGATTATGTAGTTCTACCTTAGTTTCTCTAATTAGTTTCTCACGCATTTGCTCTCACACAGACGGGGTAAACACTCATACAGCTGGGAACTTGCTTTCAAGCACATACAGATAGCAAACCAGAAAAAGCAGCAGAGAGACAGACAGAAACAGCAGGCACCTGCAAGACTGTGTTCTTAGCTCATCTTCCCAGGAGATAACGGGTTGCCGTTACCTTGAGAGCGTTATTCATGGCTCAGTGCCCGTTCGGGGGGGAGGGGCGAGGGAGCGCTTGCTACTGCTAGGCCCTGCACCGTAACAATGTCTTGCGCGTACTACACCTTCCTTTGTGATCCTTTACTTCTGCCAACATTTCATTTTCATCATAAAACTTTCTTGAATGAGTTTCTGTTTTCATTTTTACTAAAGTGGAGTAGCAACTGTTTTGTACAGGGTGCATGTGAAACATAGTAAATATTGAATGCAGAGCACTGGTAACAGACAAGTCTCCAATAGAAAATGAATAATAAATAATAATAATAATATGTGGTTGCTTTCATCAACTTAAAAAGCAATATCCTAGTGCCCTCAAATCTGGGAAATACACAGTTAAGGAAATCTATATATATAAAAGTCAAGTGGTGTATGTATGTATGTATGTACGTATGACTGCGAACTCCTCCCGCACCGTTTGAAATTCAAAGACACCCCCTGACCAACCCCAACACCCACCCCTCACCCCTCACCCACCCCTACACCTTCCCACCCCCCCAGACCAAACCCGACCCCCCCCCCGGCTCACTTACCCCCCGACCGAACCCGACACCCCCACCTCACCCCCCCACCAATCGCAACACCCCCCGACCAAACCCGACACCCCCCGGCTCACTTACCCCCCGACCAAACCCGACACCCCCCACACCACCCCCCCAAGCAAACGCAACACCCCCACCTCACCCCCCCCACCAACTGCAACACCCCCACCTCACCCCCCCACCAACCGCAACACCCCCTGACCAACCCCAACACCCACCCCTCACCCACCGCTACACCTTCCCACCCCCCCAGACCAAACCCGACACTCCCCGGCTCACTTACCCCCGACCGAACCCGACACCCCTACCTCATCCCCCCAAGCAAACCCGACACCCCCACCTCACCCCCCCACCAACCGCAACACCCCCTGACCAACCCCAACACCCACCCCTCACCCCTCACCCACCCCGACAACTTCCCACCCCCCCAGACCAAACCCGACACCCCCCCCGGCTCACGGTGCACTGTGTAGCACACAGATTATTAAATACACTGTTCGGTCGGGGGGTGAGGTGGGGGTGTCGGGTTTGGTCGGGGGGGTCAGGTGGGGGTGTCGGGTTTGGTCGGGGGGTCAGGTGGGGGTGTTGGGTTCGGTCGAGGGGTCAGGTGGGGGTGTTGGGTTTTCTTGGGGGGGTCAGGTGGGGTTGTCGGGTTTGGTCAGGGGGTCAGGTGGGGGTGTTGGGTTTGCTTGGGGGGTCAGGTGGGGTTGTCTGGTTTGGTCGGGGGGTAAGTGAGCCGGGGGGGTGTTGGGGTTGGTCAGGGGGGTGGGAAGGTGTTGGGGTGGGTGAGGGGTGAGGTGTGGGTGTTGGGGTTGGTGAGAGGGTGTCAGCTGTCTGCCCCCTCCCCACCTCTGACTGACCCGAGCAACGCCGGGCACTTATGCTAGTGTGAAATAATTCCTTTCAATGTCAGAAATATTTCAATATTTTCCAGCACTTTTACTTTTCATAATACTCCTTTCAGTTGTGCTAACTAATGAATTGCAATATATTTTCAACCATAAATTCAGTTGGAATCATTTTTTTAATGGCTTTGTAGTGCTTTTGAAAAGAAAATCACAAAAATGTTCATTTCTCATCCCCCCCCCAATTCTCTCCATTTCTAGCAAATGGTGATGGGATAACATACAAACCAGACAATCTCAGCAAAGAGCTGTTCTCAGAGTATCCAGGGTTGGAGGATTTAATGAAAGAACAAATGGAAGAGCTGCAATGTTCTCTGGGTCTCCTGATATTTGCAAGAAGCTGGGCTGTTGCTATTGGATTGCCAGAGAATCCGCATGTTGTCTGTGATGCTCTCTTAATAGCCAAAGGCAAATACCCAACTCTGTACACAGTCACGGAGGATCGTTCTCTGGTTGGGGTTCAATATTCAAAATGTATTGCTCGTACATTAAAGCAGAAACTGGTAAATGATGGGGGATACACTCAAGAAGTGTGCGTGATTCCCCATCTCCTACAGCTTGGAACCAACAAAGAGCAAAACAATGACTCACCAGTACAAGTCAGGTATCCCTTTTCCTACATCCTCTCGCCCCATGACATGCCAGACTTACTTCACTCACTTGTGATAATCTTGTTGAGTTTTAGGTCCTTGTTGAGTGACAAGCTTGGCTGTGAATTTTTCAACCTTCTCACCATTAAGCAGTATGAGATACTAACAAAGAATCTTCACAAAGCCAAGAAGCTGTTTATCTATGGCCTGCCAGGAACGGGGAAAACGGTTGTAGCCCTGAATATCATAGAGAGGATAAAGAATGTGTTCCACTGCAAATCTGATGCGATTCTGTACATTTGTGAGAACCAGCCTCTGAAAGCAATTGCGGAGTAAGTATTGTGTGTCGCCAATTCAAAAACTGCATTGTTAAATTAAATCAAATGTCAGTGGGATGATGGGGAAATATGTTTATTGACTGGCAAAAAATGTTTCAGTCTTTGAAAAGACCTTTCTTCTTGCTTTAAAGAAATGGACCACTGTTCCCTGAGGCCTTGTCTACAAAACAACCATCAACTCATAATTTTCCAAGATTTCAAGTACAACACAGAATACAAAGTGTACAGTGCTCACTTTATATTTATTTTTATTAGAAATCTTTGCACTGTAAAAAGCAAAATAAATAGTATTTTTCAAGTCACCTAATACAAGTACTATAGTGTAGTCTCTTTATGATGAAAATTGAACTCTTACAAATGTAGAGTTATGTACAAAGAATAACTGCATTAAAAACAATGTAAAACTTTTTATCCTACAAGTCCACTCAGTCCTACTTCAGCTAATCACTCAGACAAATAAGTTTTGTTATAATTTGCAGGAGATAATGCTGCCCACATATTGTTTGCAGTGTCACCTGAAAGCAAGAACAGGCATTCGCACGGCACTGTTGTAGCTGGTGTCCCAAGATATTTACATGCCAGATGCGATAAAGATTCATATGTCCCTTCATGCTTCAACCACCATTCCAGGGAACATGCGTCCATGCTGATGACAGGTTCCGTTCGATAACGATCCAAAGCAGAGCAGAGCGATGCATGTGCATTTTCATCATTTGAGTCAGATGCCACCAGCAGAAGGTTGATTTTCTTTTTTTGGTGGTTTGGGGTCTGTAGTTTCTGTATCCGAGTGTTGCTCTTTTAAGACATTTGAAAGCAGGCTCCACATCCCATCCCTCTCAGATTTTGGAAGGCACTTCAGATTCTTAAACCTTGGGTCAAGTGCTCTATCTTTCTTTAGAAATCTCACATTGGTTCCTTCTTTATGTTTTGTCAAATCTTGTGTGAACGTATTCTTAAAACGAACATGTGCTGGGTCATCCGAGAGTTCTGTAACATGAAATATATGGCAGAATGTGGATAAAAATCACAGAGCAGGAGACATACAATTCTCCCCCAAGGAGTTCAGTCACAAATTTAAAAATTTTTTTAATTAGCATCGTCAGCATGGAAGCAAATCTGGAATGGTGGCAGAAGCATGAAGGGGCATATGGATGGTTAGCATATCTGGCACATAAATACCTTGCAACATCAGCTACAAAAGTGCCATGCAAACACCTGTTCTCACTTTCAAGTGATGTAAATAAGAAACAGTCAACAGTATCTCCTGTAAATGTGAACAAATTCATTTGTATCAGTGATTGGCTGAACAAGAAGTAGGCCTGAGTGAACTTGTAGGCTCTAAATTTTTACATTGTTTTGTTTTTGAGTGCAATTATGTAACCAAAAAAAATCTACATTTGTAAATTGTACTTTCATGATGATGAGATTACACTACGGTACTTGTATGAGGTGAATTAAAAATAGTATTTCTTTTCATTTTTACAGATCAAATATTTGTAATAAAAAATATAAAGTGAGCACTGCATACTTTGTATTCTGTGTTGTAATCGAAACCAGTATATTTGAAAAGGTAGAAAAACATCCAAAAAAATTAATAAATTTCAATTGGCATTCTATTAACAGTGCAATTAATCACGATTCATTTTTTTAATTGCATTAATTTTTGCATTAATGGTGTGAGTTAACTGCCATTAATCGACAACCCTACTCCTAATAATTATAATAAATTTTTGGGTATCTTTCTACTTAGTGTTATATTTTAGAAGTATATTAACATATTTATATTGTTGTTATATAGGTACATGCACTTTTTGGAGGTGTGCTATTTTTGATGTAATTCAACAATGAAAGCATGTAGGTAATTGATGAATGTGTGTTGCCCTTTGTAAATTTTGGGTTTTTTTTAAAAAATAATCAGAAGCCAAATCTTAAAAACAAAACATTTGCAAGCTTATTCATATCCAGAAAGAGGTGATTTGATACACTTGTCCCTCCTCTAAATTGAATCAGCTGCAAAAAACAATAGAAAATTCACACTAATCATGCCAAAATGTTTTCTTTTATTTTGTAGAGGGAGAAACATTTGCCAGTCTGCGACTCGAGTTGCTTTCTTAAAGGGGAACTATTCATCAGTGAAGCACATAGTAATTGATGAGGCCCAGAATTTCCGGTTAGAGGATGGCGATTGGTACAGCAAAGCTCAGCGCATCACTCAAGGACGTGATCATTGTGAACCTGGTGTTCTCTGGATCTTCTTGGACTATTTACAAAGAAGTCACCCATTTCCATGTGGTCTTCCACGTCCATCAGAACAATATCCTCAGGAGTGGCTAACTATAGGGGTTCGGAATGCCACCCAGATATACAAAACCATGGAACAACAGATGCAAAAGATTGTAGAATATTCACAAATTGATATTCCTTTTGAGCAGTTAAGAAAGCTGCTCGATGAAGCTGTATGTGGCCATCCCCTGCCAGGTGTTTGTAGGATAACAGAAAACTTGGAGGAAGAAGAAATAGTGAGATACGTGGTTGACACCTGTCACCAATATTTCCAAAGTGGTTACGCTGGGAAAGACATTGCTATCCTGTGCAACACAGCGCGAGAGAGTGATAGGTATAGTCTCCTCCTAAAACCCAAAATGAGACAGATGATGAGACGTTGCAGACGGGATGCAAATTTCACAACGGCAGATCATGTGCTGGGAGACGGCATTGTTCTCGACAGCATCCGCCGCTTTTCTGGCCTGGAAAGAAACATTGTGTTTGGTATCAACCCAGTCCCTGTCCCTACCCAGGAGGAGATTTCTTACAATCTTAAACTCTGTGTGGCATCCAGAGCTAATTTACAACTTCATTTGCTGTATGAAAGATAATGCTTGAAAAGATCATGGTGCTTCTCTCAGGATCCCTTTAGTAACCCTTGTAGGATTTCCCTTGGGTTGCAGTTGTGCATGAAGGTTGATAGTCATATTGCTTCTGTGGTTTTTCACCCACAGTTCAGATGTAAATACAAATCTGAACATGGGCAAAATTTCACTTTAGAGGGCTCCTGTCTCCCAGGCTAATAAATTACATGCGACCTGATGAGGCCTGGGGGTCTTAAAAAGCCAGTCCCTCATATAAACCAAAGGAGCTACAAGGGATATAGTAAGGATAGTCCACTTGAAGCTAATCAGTCCTTCCTGAGCTCTGGCTCTCAACTGTCTTTGAGGGCTCCCTATCTCCATGTTCCCTACTGCAGCATCCTTTTTGGCTTTGGCTCTCTGGAGGTGAATTAACAAGGAGGAGGCAGTTTGCCCTTGTAGCCGGACCAGGGAAGCGAGAGACTTCCCAGCTCCTCGTTCCAGGCTAGCAGTGATTCTCTGTGCAACATGTGGGCTAATGTTTCAAGAGCGGCCTCTGATTTTGGGAGGGTCCCAAGATGCGCGGACTAGGATCCATTAGCAACGTAGGTGCCTAAACTCCAGATTTAGGCACTTAAGCCTCTGTGCACAGCACCGCCATGATCCACAAAATTGATCCAGCTTGGCTGCAACCTAACCCTGTAGGGGCCTTGGAGCAAGGCGATGACTCACCGGCGCAGCGCCTCCTGCTGGTCGTCTGAGAATTAGCAATTTTCCAGTGTACAGAGTGTCCCCTGCTGGCTGGTGTCTCGCCTGCCGTGTCCCCAGTGTTCCTCCCGGACCCTGATGCCCTTTCCCTTGGAGTTCTGCCCCAACAGTACCCCCACACTCTGGGTCTCCCCTTCCAGGGGAACCCCCAACCCTCTACACCCACCTTGCCTCAGTGGCTACTGCCAGTCATCATCTAGCCCCATTCTTAAGGGGCAGACTGCAGTCTGTAATGTCCACTCATCATTGGCACGGGATAGAACCTGCTGCCTTTTGCCTATTCCCGGACTGCACCGCTGCAGCCTCAGTACCTGTTTAGGCCGTGACCAAGGCCTCAGCCTGGGGAGTTGCCAGGCTAGAGCTCCCCAGCCCCTCTTGCCCTTTTCCCAAGCACAGCTCTGTCCAGTACCATGCTCCCAGGCAGCCAGGTCCTTCTCTCTCCACAGCTAGAGAGAGACTCTCCTAGCTCCTGGCCCACAGCCATCTTAGAAGGGCCAGCTAGGCCTGGATTGAGCTGGCCACAGCTGTGGCTGCTTCCTTAATCAGCCTAGCTTGGCTCTTTTAACTGCTGTTCTTCAGGAGTGGGGCAACCACCCCACTACAGGCCTAAATTCACTCAGTGCCTAACTTTCTGCTGTGAAAATCTCCTAGGTGTTGAAGTTTCAGATGCTGGGGTATGGGTACCGCTACCTCCCTCTAGGAGCCCAGGCATTCATCTCCCCCTGGTTGGTGAATCACTGGGGGCTTAGGTGAGAAGTTTCGTGCAGGAGGTGCTTTGGTAGGTGTGCTCAGAGGCTGCTTACCGCATGGGGTCTCATTCAAAACTGGCCGGAGGAGATGGTGGGTGAGGCCCACCTCAGAACTTTCAGTCCAGGGGTTGGAGCTCTCCCCCGGGACGTGACAGGCCTAGGTCCAATTCGTCCCTCTATGCCAGAGGGGTCGCACATCTCTGAGCAGGGGGCTTTAACCCCTGAGCTTGGGGGCACATTCTGATGGGTGGTTCCCTCAGTCTCTCCTGAGGAAGCTGTGGATAAAGAATAGAGTGATTGGAGCAGGCAGATAGACCTAGGGTCTTGCATACCACTCTGAGGCAGAATTAGCAGACACCTGTCTTGTTGGCATCTCCCCTTAGCTCATGGTCTCTTCCCCTTCATTGTACAAGGACCCTACGCGCCTATCTCTGTGGATCACAGTGTTCTTCCTATGACTTTCTAGTGCCTAAAAGTTAGATGTTGCCATGGTGGGTGTCGCTGTGCTTAAGTCCCTGTGTAGATCCCAGCTATAGTGACTAAATCATTAGCATTTCGGATGCTCACCGCTTTTAGAAATGAGGTCCAGAATGTCTGTAGTTAGATACCAGGGTACATGGGCCTAAATCAGAATGATTGGAATCACCGATTTTAATCATTACTTAAATCAGGGGGTTGGGAACCTTGATTTAAATCACTGATTTTAATCTCATGTTTATATTCATGTAATTTTTCCTAGAGAAAGGTTATTTTATTGGTTGGTATAACCATTAAAGCATTCATTTTGCAACCAAAAATAGCCTTCAAACACTTTTATTGTTTTTTGCTAATACTATAGCTTTAAATACTTAAACAATTATATCTTTTAAGACTTATAAATTAAGAATCTGAGTAAGTTTATGCCATGTTAGAGAATTGTGATTTGTGGTCATCTGCATTTGGATGGAGATTGGAATTCTATTAAAAATGTACAAAACCAGCACTTTTAAGGTAGTTTTATTTAATAAACAACTTGAATGTGTTGGATACTCACAAAAAAAGTTTATCAGAGCATGTTTTGCATTTAAAACTAACTCATTTATTAAACAAAAGTATTAGCTGTATTAGTGAATTGATCAAAAAAAAATTCTGGTCACTCCACAGCAGATTTTCAAAGGTGCTGAAGATCTAGAGAGGTGCCTGCTTACCAGGGCAGACTGGTCTGTAATGGCCACTCATCATTGGCAAGGAGTCAGCCTTTCACAGCCTAAGCCCTCTCCAGGGCCATTTTTACTCCTTTTCTCCAGGAGCAGGGAAACTGCCCCATTACAATGCACCAGATCAACCAAAATGTATCCACATGATTAGTCAGCTTACTAAAGATGTAGTCAAGCCCACAGTCTGGCTGCAAGTCGTATACAGAAGACCCGAGTCCATCATACTGCTCAGACTCCGTCAGTGTTTCTTTGGGGGGATTTTAGAATGGACAATTTTGTCCTCATCCAATAAATAATTGGCGGGGAGGGGGGAGAATCAGGCCCATTATATATTCTGGGAGGTACGTAGGCAAAGTGCTGAAAAGCTAGTGCAAAAAAGAAATCAAATATGGTCACCGATGTTAAACACAGACAAACCAGCACTGTCCGGGACAGAACAAGGGGCACTGCTCAGACAGTGGTGCTAGGGTGCTGTAGTTCATACAGAAATTATTGACCACAATGCCCTGCAAAACCTGCCACTGCAAATCATCAGAGTGTTTAGAGAGAGGGAACTTACCCAGCAGTCTCTGGGCTGGGAACATTGAATCACCCAGGGACCTGGGAAATATCAGGGAGATTGGAGAGGGAAGGAAAATGCTGCATCTTAACACAAATATCATAGAGCCACTTTCTTTTCTGAGCATAAGAGGGGCTACTAAACCTTCCAGGACAAGCAACTCATCTGGCTGCACAGGTTGCCCACAGAAGAGGAAACAACTAAAAACGGAAAATGCAGAACAGGACGGGTCCTGTGAAAATCCTCTGCTGATACTGCATGGTTGAGCAGAATCCATCAGGTAGATCAGCTTGGTCAAAATATAAGACAAGATCCAACAGGAGAGGCCACCGGAGAGGGAAAGGGACTGAGAATAGCTCTTCTAGAAGCCACAGCCTGGTCCACCAATGCAACTGCCAGGCATTAAAAAGGTGATGGTAAAACACAGGCCTGTCCCTGCGGAAAGTCAAACCCCATTCCCATAACACAGGAGACAAAATGAGCGCGCACTAGGCTACAGCGGATTTAGGATACAGCAGCCATTGAGAACAGGCTGGAGGTGAAAAGTTGCCAACCTACAGATTAGGTTCATCAGCTCCTGCCCCTAGTTCTGTCCTGCTTGCCCCCCAATTTAGTTCTCTCTGTTATATTTGTAAGGAACCACCACTCACCTGGGCATCTTTGCCTGAAAGTCTGACCGCTGATCCTAGGATCTATTACCACTCACAAACGGAGATAATGCAACATTGAAGGAACCCACTCAGAACAAAGTACAGAATTTATTAATGGAAAATCCACCCAATAGGCTCACACTAAATATTTGTGTTCCAGTAATACAAACACCAAACATTTTCAAAGAAACCAAACTCACTCCTTTATGAATGTGCCGTGAGACAATTCAAGCTTTCACCTCAGTTGGGCCAACATTACTTGGAACGGCTGAAATATAAAACGTGATTCCCCCTCCTCCCCACCCAAAAAAAGTCTACTTGGAACCTCTATCTTGCCCAAAACTTTGGAGACTTCCTGAATCAGCAGCAGTTGAATGCATTGCACGGATTGATTCTTTTACGGTGGAACTTTGATGTGTTCATGGCTAGCAATGGAATCCTGGCACTAAAGGTTGCAGTGTCTAGGAATTACTCAAATTTATTTTCCCCAGGTGTAAAAATTAAGTATACCCTGTGCTCAGCAAAGCCTTGGCAATTAAACTGAATTTCCTTCTGTGGATCGTGTAGGTTTCCAGACCTTCCATGTGCCTTCCCCGCCTGTTTGGTTTCATTGCCTTGGGGGGCTCACGCCTGGGAGAAAGGTTTGATCAGCCCATAGTCCATGCACTTCACGAGAGACTCGCGGGCCACATTGATGACATGGTGTTTCTTGGCGTCGTCCGCCTGTTTACCGATGACTGTCAGGATCTCCAGCATCTCGCTCTTCACCAGTTTCTGGGCCAGCTCTTTGTCTGCGTTGATCAGGTTGTAAGCGACCACCAGCCCACGGTGTTGCACCTCCAGCTTTTCATGCAGGCAGAGCCGCTGCAGGATTTCCAGCCACTGGGTTGTCTGCGAGGAAGGAAAAGCTGCGAGTTTAAAGACGACTTGGGTTTTCCGCAGCAGTGGAAATCATTAAATGCAAGGTGGCAACTTAGAACAAGGAGATTCTGCAAAGAAGTTTATTCCAGTGCATGAAAACTGGTCTCTTAATTCCTGTACAAGTTGTTAACTGGGAGTGAGAACAGCCACCAGCTTCCGTAACAAGCACTACGTTCCCTTCCACAGTTTGTTTCTGAATACTTAGTTCTTGCATAGAAAGGGCAGGTACAGAGCTGGCTAAGGGAAGGGCTCCCCCAAACTGCCCTGGGGCTACCCGCACCCAGATCTGCAGCAGCAGCATTGCTGGGTTTAAAACCCAGGGTTTGGGGGCATGGTCTTGAAAAGAGAAAGAAAAGCCTCCAGGAAATGAAGAGGCCCTTGACAGGTGTGTGTGTGTGTGTGTGTGTGTGTGTGTGTGTGTGTGTGTGTGTGTGTGTGTGTGTGTGTGTGTGTGTGTGTGTGTGTGTGTGTGTGTGTGTGTGTGTGTGTGCGCGTGCGTGCATCAAGGATGCCCCAACCACGAAAAGAAGAGGGTCAGCCCTTGTAGAATACATACAAATTGTGTGCAGGGAGGTAAGTCACAAATAAAATAAGCTAACTACCCAACCAGCAAGGGGTAGCGTTTGGTTGAGAAGGAATTGTAGGTGCATTGGGACCACCCTGCCTTCTATACGGCACAGGTCGGCTTGGAAGGATTATTAGATTGTTATCGGTCAACACTGGTAAACGTTGATTTCACTACACCCACGCAGATGAAAAAAAGATTCCCACCGATAGTCATCAAACTACAGCTAGTCAAAGCAAAATGTTGCTTGAGAACATAAGCGTTTGTCAACATCACATGTCAAAATACGCAAATCCAATTGCCTTGCATCAATTTGTGTTTGAACTGTAAGGGAGCGTCAACTTTTTGAATCTCAACATCGGCTGGCACGAATGGTCTGACCTCCCCACCATCTCCTACAGCAGCGAATGTTGAAAACAATCAAAATGGGGGGAAATTTAAAAACAAACGTCAAAATTATCCACCGAAAGGATAAGCCAATAAAAATGGAATCCTGCCAAGCCTAACTGGAATGATCTTGGGGTTACACCAGCCATAGGATTTGGACATGAGGGTGGACAGCGTGCAGGGAGAGACCTGACTACCACAAGTCCCCAAGTCCTCTTGGGCACACATGAAGAGAAAAAGGCTGTTTTAGTCCTTGGAAACATTAACTCGGGAAGGATCTGGGGTAGGGAGTTTTGAATCAGCTTTAGGGGAGGGATAGCTCTGTGGTTTGAGGGGGCCATTTAGGGATATGGGGCAAAAATAGGGATTGGTCCTGCTTTGTGCAGGGGGTTGGACTAGATGATCTCCTGAGGTCCCTTCCAACTCTGAGATTCTATGATTCCAAGGACACTCCTTGTTGGAAGTCACTAAATTGGACAGTTCGCTTCAACATTTATTGTTTTAGACTCCAAAATATTTGCTTTCCCTAGGATCTCACATAACTACTTAAGTTTCTCGCTGTAGAAGTTCTTTAAAATCCTTTGATCAGAACTTTACATCCTACCCAGGCTGCCTTAGCAGCTGTTGGGACTATTTAGTATTTAGGGCATTCGATTGTTCCTCTTACCACTAGGGTCATTTTATGACAGAGCTTCTTGTGCGCTGCTGTCAGCATGGCCAGGGCTCCTGCCGCTGCGTTCTGGACCTTCACGTCGTCCTCACCGCACAGCAGCACGATCAGCTTGAGTCGGTCGTTTCCATCGGCCACAAATCGCTCTTGAACCTCAATGGAATGATATGCAAAAAAGGGGAGTGAGTTGCGAGGCTTATGGGATTCCTGCTGGAGGGGCAGTTTCAAACTGTCAGCTATAAAGACGCAATGGAAAACACGTATTAAATAGGGTGACCAGACAGTCCCCCTATTTGGGACTTCTTTTATATGGGCTCCTAATATTCCCCCAACCCCTGTCCTGGTTTTTCACACTTGCTGTCTGGTCACCCTAGTATTAAAGTATCTAGGAATTGCCATATTACACCAGACCGGTGGTCCATTTCAGTCCAGCATCCTGTCTCAAACAGTGGCCAGCTCAGATGTTTCAGAGGAAAGCGGAAGGAGCCCCACTGTGGAGAAATGAAGGATAACCTGTTCCCCAGTCAGCGTCAGCTCGATCCCTAATAGAGGCTGGTTTAAGCCCCGACGCAGGACGGTTTATATCCTTTACAAAACATTTTTCGGCATTAACTATTATAGCTCTACATATTCTTGTTACCCACCGAAAGAGCCAATCCCTCTTTGAATCTTTCCAAGTTCACTGAATGTCCTTGCTCTTATATTAGGAGACCAGACCTTCCCAATCTACCTTCTCTATGCCATTCAAAAGGCAGTGCATCAAATTAACAGCCAGCTGTACTGCAAAGAGGCACCAGGGTTACCTCTTTGTTAACCACCAGGTTGCACATGCACTCGGTAGCGGCCTGGCGGAGCTGGTCGTGGTTCTCAAACATGTAGTTCTCGATGTCTGGTAGGGCTTTCTCTTGGATTATCTTCAGCCTGAATTAAGGGCAGCAAAATGATATGGTCACAGCATGTGTAACAATGTGCTTGCCATGAAATATTAGCCAGCAGGCAGAGGAGGTAGGGAAAGCCTTTAAAAACAAGCTCTCTCTAAGCCGTGAAACATTTTCTCGCTAATTTAACAACAGCATTCTTTCAGCCGTCCCTTCTTAAGAATGGTCAGAGGGACTAGACCAAAGGTCCATCTAGCCCAGTGTCCTATCTTCCGACAGTGGCCAATGCCAGGTGCCGCAAAGGGAATGAACAGAACAGGGAATCATCAAATGATCCATCCTTTGCTGTCCATTCCTAGCTTCTGGCAAACAGAGGCTAGGGACACCATCCCTGCCCATCCTAGCTAATAACCATTGATGGACCTATCCTCCATTAATTTATCAAGTTCTTAATTTATCTATCCCTTCCTTCTTAAAACAGGAATAATTTTCAGTCACTTCAATGCCACTCATGCAGGAAGATTTATCTTGATTACATATTGTTCTTGTAGTACAACATCTTATGATCTTTAGGCGTTGGGTAAACACTCAGAACCCCATTTTCTTTATATTACTTAACCCCTTGTCAATGCCCTGTGTTTAGAGATGTAATGTGTCTTCGTGAAAACTGCTCCAGGATACAGAGGGGTCGGGTTCAAAGTCCCTTTTGCAGAGCTGAAGAAGGAACTACTGTCGCTGTTTCTCAGAGACTATCCCGAAGTTCTGCCCATGAGTTCAAATTGAAAGAATCAAATTAAAACTGGAGATCTCAGAAATGGCTCATCTTGAGCAAGCAAATGGAAAGACAAGCCAATGTTATGGCAAACGATTGATTTGGGATAGGACGTCCTCTTCAGGACAGAAGAGAAGTGTAGGGTATTCCTTATAATTAGGGCTTCTGTTTTTCAGGGATTATTTTTAGTCATTTACGTTTTATGTAGATGTCCAAATATCAGTGGTTTTCAGGGCTCTCTTGGAGAATGAGAAGATTTGTTTCAGGTGCTTCCCAAAATTCTTGAGTAACTAGGACTTACTTTAATTTTTATTATATGTATAAAAATGACTTACGTCTTAGTTTAAGCTTTGTATCCTTGTTATAGTTGCCAAGAAGACTAATGGCATTTTGGCTGTATAAGTAGGGGCATTGCCAGCAGATCGAGGGACATGATTATTCCCCTCTATTTGACATTGGTGAGGCGTCATCTGGAGTACTGTGTCCAATTTTGGGGCCTACACTACAAAAAGGATGTGGAAAAATTGGAAAGAGTCCAGAGAAGGGCAGCAAAAATTATTAGGGACCTGGAGCACATGACTTATGAGGAGAGGCTGAGAGAACTGGAATTGTTCAGTCTACAGAAGAGAAGACTGAGGGGAGATTTGATAGCTGCTTTCAACTACCTGAAAGGGGGTTCTAAAGAGGATGGATCTAGACGGTTCTCAGTGGTACCAGATGACAGAACAAGGAGTAATGGTCTCAAGTTGCAGTTGGGAAGGTTTAGATTGGATATTAGGAAAAGCTTTTTCACTAGGAGTGTGGTGAAGCACTGGAATGGGTTATGTAGGGAGGTGGTAGAATAACCTTCCTTAGAGGTTTTTAAGGTCAGGCTTGATAAAGCCCTGGCTGGGATGATTTAATTGGGGACTGGTCCTGCTTTGAGCAGGGAGTTGGACTAGATGACTTCCAGAGGTCCCTTCCAACCCTAAGATTCTATGATTCTATGATTGTACCCCTGGTGTAGCACTGATTGAGTGTGTTCACTAGTGCACTTTAACATAGTACCGCTTCAAATGTTAAAGCACACTAGGGAATCTTTAGTGCACACAAGCAGGGTCTACGTGGATCAATTAATGGAAAACACCTTCATGCACTTCAGAAATCAGCCCCCCGTAGTCCTTATTACTGATGAGCCTTTAGATACAAACCAGGGAGCAGTAAAATAACCTCTATAAATAGACTGCAGTGGGAAAGAGGTGAAGTCATCATTAATTGAGTCATCTTTTCCAATGTTTATTAGATACATGTCATTTTTTTTGTAGTAGTAGTGGGGGTATTTTATTGGCTAAAGCCTAAAATCAGAAGTCCTACTTCTAATTGAATGTCTTTGTCCCTGAACTTTGCCACTGGACCATCAAAGTGCATTCAGAAGGTGCATTTGCACCGACAGAAACCTCCTCTGCAGATACCTTAATTTCTTTTAAGGATGTTTGTTTTTCGAACCTGTTCTATTCCATGCAGCTGCACATCATACAAACACACCCTTAAGTGATACAGTATGGTTACACTTGTGTTCCATTGTCTTGGACTTTCCTTCAGATTTGCAAGTATGTCTCCATGTTCTTGCTGCTCCCCTTACATCTCCCCTAATCTTAAAGGAACAGTACTTTGTTCCACCTCAAAATAAATCTCTTATTTAATGTTTTTCCTTTCAAATGCTTTAACAGCTCTTCTTTCTTTTCTATATCTTTAATAAGGGGTTAAAATAATATTTACTGATGTGTTTGTCATGGTGCTAAGCAAGTTGATGTCTCGCTATACAAACAGTTCAAAGTTGTTTAATGTTGGACAGGGTCACACTAATATCTTTGACTCTTTAGGTCCACATCGTCCATCCATATTAATACAACAGATCACTGATTATTTTAATGTTGGCCATTGAGGACTAGAAATTTTGGCCACTGGTGACCAAGAGCTGCAAAGATCTACATCGGTTTTAAAAAATTCCTGGAGATTGGATGGGTCATGGAATTATTAAACTGAGAAGGACTATTTGAAGTGGGGGATAACCCAGGTATATGGACAAAACATGCCATGAGAGTTAGAATGAGACAAACAGAATTCCCTTCTGCTGGTCTCACGTTGCTGCTTAATGGTAGCATTGCTCCACAATAAGAATCCAGTGCCTGGGATGGAACTGACTAGAGCTGGGTGAAAAAATGTCACCAAGATTTTCACATGAAAAGGGACTTTGAGTAATTTAACTTTAAAAAAATTATATTCATATTTTTCTGTTTTCATAGAAAAACACATTTTTAGCTTTTCAACAAAAACTCAAATTTCCTTTAAAAATGTTTTTTTATGGTTAAAAATGTTAATGGGGGGAAATAAAAACCCTTCAAACGCTTCAGTAACCAAACACCACGTCAATGGTCTGTGGGGGCCATTTCCTGAGCGATACTGATGTAACCTGAGAGTCTGCTTTACCTGGACTTTTCCAAAACATTTCACCATCTGATTCAGTGGCAGGATGGGAAAAAGGGGACAAAACCACTGTAACTTACCTGAGTTTGTCACTTCTTCCCGACAAGTTAGTGAGACCTAACAGAGCCTCGTAATTCTGTAGCCCGTCTCTCTCTGTATTCAACAAGCTGACCAGCGGACGTACCACCTCATACACCTAAGAGTAGGGAATATTGGATTGTCACTCTTTGGTCTCTGGATCTCTGTCCATTTCCATTGGTTTATCACACAACGACCTCAAGGGAAAATTGCATTTACATACCCTCTCTCCTGGGAATGCTATGTCTGGATTGGAAATGGCAGCAATTTTGGCTAGCGCATGAGAGGCCTTGACTTTGCCGACATCTGTGCCTTCTAATGCCAGGGGGATGAGGGCCTGTTATACACAGCAAAGAACGGAGGCTTAGGACAAGATCTGCAGCATTGTCTGTTTTACTCAAGTTTATTACAGAAAAGCTTCTGAAAGAGTCCAAATAAACTCTGAGCACAACAGATCTCCTGCTTTTGTGTTGTCAAATACTCACACATGAGCCCACGGACTATTTCAGTTGCTATCAACTACTCTCATGGCTCCAATGGTGTCATGCCTGTGGCATGACCGAAGGGTCAGTGTTGCAGGAGCCCACTCCAAAAAGACAACTTCTCTTGCCCAGGATTCCTGGCTGATGCAAGAGCCAGCGGATACTAGAGGAAATCATTCCTGAAGTGCCTCGTAGAGGCACTACCTTCTGGAATTTATCACACATTATTGGGACAGGGGTAGGGGATATTAGGAGCCCAAATAAAAAAAAATAAGCCCCAAATATCAGGACTGTCCCTATAAAACCAGGAAATCTGGTCACCCTAATTGGAGCAAACACCTACAGTAGAACAGACATGCAATCACTCCAAGAAGAATTTGGTTGCCCTGCATGCTCAAGTTAAAAACCATAACCAGGCTGTCCACTTTCCCTTTTATTAAGGGGTTGAGGTTTTAGATCATTAACAATGTGTCTAATTAGTTTAGGCACCCCGTGGGTAGCATTAAATGACGACCGTTCCCCACATATGCAAAAACACATGGTTTGGAGGGGTTGGACTTTCCTAACTGTGAGCATCTGTTTCAGAATATTCTAAAGGGGTAACGATAATGAATTACCTTTCCACCACCTTGAGCTACAATGGTACCACGGTCCTTGGGATCCTCACACAAGGCAAGGAATACCCTGCAAAAAACCAGCCCTGCTCCGTTAAACCGATCAGCAAAGAGACTCCATCCCATCTGTTCACTCTGTTATGATGTGAGTGGCTAATGTTCGGTGAAGAGTGCTAAATTCAGCAGGTATATTCCCCAGTGATACCGACATTTTAACACAGTGCAATAACACCGTCAGAGAACTGAAACCTCTTTGATCCTCTTCAATCCCTCCTCCTTCCATTCGATTTCTATAAAGTTTTGTCAGATTAGCAATTCCAACAGCAGCAGGTAGTTTCAGGACCAACATTTAGATTTTTGTAAAACTCATTTTCCACCTTTAGCTTTTATTAGCAGAGCTCGCTGGTGGGAATCCATAGCATACAGTTTTCTTTTGACATAATGTAACGCTTTGTGGCTGACTGGTAATACATTTGCAGCCAAACCAGCTTCTTCTGTGACTTGGAAGTTGAAGACAACTTGGGCTTTAAACTAAGCTGTAAAATGCAGTGGATCCCCCGCGTTAGGTGATCTTACGTGAGAAAACCTTCACTTAAAACCTACCGTAATTACCCAAACACCTGCCCAGGCACTCTCAGTACTAGATAGTCTGCTCAAACACACACAATGTGTGTTTGAGTGAGGCAGGTATACCTGGCTAGCAGCTCCTTGGTCTGGTCCGTTAAGATGGCACTATCAGCCTTCACCATACAGGCCAGGGCAGAAATGACGCCGGCCTTCAACAGCCGTTTCACTCGCTTCAAAACAAAGTCCTTCTTGTCCTGAGAGGGGCATTAAAAAAGAATGAGCAGGGCTCCCATCAGAAGCTCTATACGCAGCCACCCCCTCTCTGATTGCTGTCACATACGTAGGCCTTGTCTGCACGAGACATTACTGCGGAGAACGCCGGACTGCACAGTTTGGCCCCTAGGGTGACCAGACAGCAAGTGTGAAAAATCAGGACGGGGTGGTGGGGGGGGGTGGTAGTAATAGGAGCCTATATAAAAAAGCCCCAAATATTGGGACCGTCCCTATAAAATTGTGACATCTGGTCACCCTATTGGCCCCGGAATACCGTCCCTTATGGACACTGGCACTGCGCACTAAGAGTTCTGCAGTGTGCAGTAACTATTCCCTGTTTCAAACGGAGGTACATTACTGCTCAGCTTTTAGTGGCCACACGGGACGTTACTGTGGGGGCAGAACATTCACGCCTCGGCTTGCTGCCTGGTTAGATCTGGTCTCCTCAGGTAGGCAAGCTGCACGAGTCTCATGGCCTGGGACTCAGGAAACCTTGGTCCCATCTCTCCCACTGGCCTGCCTCGTGACCTGGGGCAAATCGCTGCCCCTTGCCTCAGTTTCCCCCGCCCTTTGTTTTACGTGGTTAGCTTGTCAATTCTTCAGGACAAGAACCGACTTTATGGCTGCCCCATGCCTAGCACAATGGGGCCTCGGGGCATCTCTAGAACGAGAAAAAAAGGCTTAAATATAAAATATTCAGTATCTTCCTTTAGTCCCTGGGACGTACGGCTCAACCTGTGTAAACCTGAACTGCAGGAGATGGGCAATGTTCCTATGCGGAGTCCACAGCTAAGCCGTCCCATGAAGCAGCTGGGGATCCAGCATTTCTCAGGATTGTTTTTGGGGTTCTGGAATCTCCAACGTCTGAGGCAAAGTAGTGGGGGGGGGGGGGGCGGCTGTCTTGGGAACAACCAACCTACCTTGGGGTGCTCCTCCGGCACGTGCTGTTTGGAAAACTGGGCCAACTGCACAAGCTCTGGAACCAGCTCTTTGACATCGTAACTGTTGGTACAGTTGACCAGCGTGGAAGCCACAGAGTACAGGATCGTCTTGTCACTTGTCTACACAGTAAATGGAAACATTAAACCGGATTGGGGGATCGAGAGGAGTGTGGCGTAGCAGCTGGAGAAGAGTAGGGGGTCTAGGACTCTGTTTAGGATTCTGCTCTGGGTTTTAAAGTGCAACTTTGGGCAAGTGACTTGACCTCTTTGTACTTCATTATCACCATACTAAGGACGTATAGTTACTTATAAGTAATGCCGCTAGAGGTAATTAACACCCTAAGCACTCCAAAGGAAGAGACTGTTCAGCTGGAGGATGACTGTTACCACCCTGGTGGAACATTAAGAGGCATCATATCATTTCATGAATGATGGTAATAAACACCCCCTCACTTAGTCACCTTCAAGATTGCCCATCAAGATTATCAACCCATGTGATGTTTGCAAGGCTGGAGGCTGATGACAGGGGGTTATTTTAGCTTGGCAAGGGAGAGGAGACGGTACCTTTGATAATTCAAACATAGCTTGCAAGGCTGGCTTATCTTCCACAAACTCATCTTTCACATCTGCATCCAGGGTGAGGTACGCCAGACCTTCCACAGCCCACTTCCGGGTGCGGATGTCAATGCTGGGATTGCACAGCCACCTGAATGAGACAAAGACTCCATCGTTTTACCTGAATGATGAGAACAGATTTACAGGAGAGGAAGAGGCAAAACCCCAAAGAGGTGCTGGGGAACTGTGCTTAATTTTTACCGGCATCTTCAGACACCATACAGTGGACTCAGGAAACCATAGATCCTAAGGGTGACATTTATTTTTGGATACAAAGTTCCCCTGGGGGATTTGGGGGTAGGGGTGTACGTTTGCATTTTATCAGAGATACCTTTAATATATTATAGGCAATAGGGTTAACTTCTTTGGTTTCTTAGCTGGTGGGTGAGGACCCAGATGGATTTTGATGCTAACGAAGGTGAAGTAGGGACGGGCAAAAATAAAATGAGGTATAAGAGTTCTAGGCATGGATTCCTAAATGTTTCCAGAAATGCTAGAAACCTCTGTTCGGTATCATCTAGAAGATGTTATCAGTGACTCAGCGTTAGGCAACTTTTTAGTCCACTGAGGGAAAGTATCTGAGGACCTCCCCAGCAGAGATGGTACAGAAAAATATTTTGGAAAGAAAAGAGTGGAACACAAGTGAAGAACCCCAAAAGCACCTATCAGTTCTGCTTACTTGCGACACTGTTTTGCCAGCTTTTCGGTGGATCCCTCAGCAAATTGTCTCAGGCCATAATCAGTGCCTCCGGCCGATCCCAGCTTGCAAAGACCCTGAGAAAGAGATTGAAAGAAGACGGTGTAGCTAGGTGCAGGAATATGTAACATTCTCAGTGCCAGCCTCACATCCAGCGGAAATTTACGAGAAAGGTAATGAACCGTCTTCCACATAAACTGATACAGGTTACAGCCAACAAAGTTCTGTATGGCTTTAAGCAGGTTTTCCATTTATAGTTTTGAATGAAAAGACTTTAGTCCCTACGCACAAGCCTTAAAAGAAACTTGACACAGTGGTTCAACTTTATCTAGCAGTCACTGCTATTTCACTGCCTCATGGAGAGGAATCCACAATGGCAGACACAAGGAGTCTTGTTGCATTACAAAACTTGTTCTCTGCTGAGACCTGCAAGCTGCCCTGTCCTCCTCCTTCCCCAAACTCTTTAGAGGATCACTAGGGCAAGCTCTTATGGAGAGTACCCTGGCTGGGCAGCGGATGCTACTACTTTGCAGCATTGCAAACCTAGACTGCATCCATCCCCTGGAAGGGGTTCAGAAGTAGAACTCTTCCTAGGACAGAATGATCAAGTGTTGGAAGGTAGCAGAGCAGGCCGAGGGCTGAAAACTCACCACGAGAGCTCGAATTTTGATCTTCTCGTTCTTGGTCTTCTTGTAGATTTCCTTCAGCAGCGTCACTCCGTTGGTGATGATGAAGGTGGCCCGGCTCAGCTTGGTGGAGGCATGGATGAGGGCCTCCACAGCCACCAGCTGGTCGATCTCTCTTTCGGAGCCACACAAAGCCACCATCATCTCCATGACACCCGCCATGCCCAGCAACTTGTTGCCCAAGTCAAAAGGCCCTTGCATGATCCCAGACACCGTCTGGACAGCATGGAGAGTCTTATCCATGTCCTGCGGGTCAACCTTGCTCCTGTAGGGGGCAGCAGAGAGAAAAATCAGCAGGGGGCGGGATTAGAGGAGGAAACTGCAGTGTTATTGTCAGAGCCTCTGGTGGTGGTTCCTTGAGGGCCAAGCGTTGTGGCCACCATCTGTCAATCAGGGCTCTATTTCCAAACTGGAATTTAGTCCAGCACATTTTATCACGGCGACCAGCTCTGAACGTCGCCTGATTTTTATCCACAAGATAGGAACAGTGTGGGAAAAAGCAATGTCAGTTTCCCACAATACCCCACCTGTGAGTAGAGGAACCTCCTCTGAACTAGGGAGATGGAACGTCTTGGCCCTAAAAGATAAAGGGAGTCATTTTCTCGGAATTTACTGTGTTATTTGGAGGAGCTGGACACATGTTCACTCAGAGCAGAAATGAAACTTACACTGTGGCCCAGTGGATGAAAGCGCCAGACTGGGAATCAACCCTGGTTCTATTCCGAGTTTCCCAGTCACTTGGGTGACCCTTAGGGAGTCACTTTGCCTCCCTGTATCTCTGTTTATCCAGGTGTGGATTAAAAATGCTAAACTACCATTGAAGTGCTTGCAGAGGTGTGTGTGAAAAGCCTGAAGAGGAGGGTTTTTTAAGGTCAGGCTTGACAAAGCCCTGGCTGGGATGATTTAGTTGGGGTTGGTCCTGCTTTGAGCAGGGGGTTGGACTAGAACCTCCTGAGGTCCCTTCCCACCCTGATCTTCTATGAGAGGCTCAATGTTTCCATTATCAACCTATTGAACCATTCAGTGTGTAGTGAGGCCGTGTGGCCTCCCTTTGAGCCAGAGGCGGCAGGACCACTTGCTCCACCCAGATGGGCGGAGTTTGGCCAGGCCCAGCCCTCCCAGCAGAAGTTGAGAGGCGGGGCAGGAAGTACAAAAGGCCAAGCCCCTAGCCCAGTAGAAGCCAAGCCAGAGGAGGAGACAGACCTGTCCTGCTTGCTGCTGCCCACCCACCCACCCTGCTACCGAGCCAGGAGGAGCTGGTGGCCGAATACCCTGACAAACCAGACAGCACGGAGCCGGATCTGGAACTTGAGGAGGAAGCAGCCCAGGGGATTAGTTGACGGTGTTGTGGCTTAACAGCCAGTCAACGTGTTGCAGGAGGATCCTTGCTGACCCGGCGGCAGGACACCCTGCTACTGTTAGGGCCCTGGGCTGGAACACAGTGGGGTTGGACGAGCCTGCATTCCCCTGCCACCGCACCCCTGGGGTAGCTGCCTCCCTGCCTGTTTTGCCAGCGCTCCCCTGCCTAAAGGTTAGCGCTATAGTATTTACTGGCTTACCCTGTCTAGGGTCTCTTGATTGTTTGGAATTCACCCTGTTCTGAAGGCCGGGACGCTGCACCCGGTGACGTACTGAGGCAGTGCGGCCTCCCCGTGAGCCCGAGGGGGAGCTATGACTGCACCCTCACTACAAAGTCCTTTTCCGGTTACCTCCTCCCTTGAAGAGCTCTAGCCTGCAAAGAGCTTTTTAACTACAGCGGAGAAATACAAGATGTAGGGCACATTTTATTTTGGCCCCAACCCCACTGCTAACAATCGGAAAGCATTACACAGCATCTGCTCCAATCCCAGGCCCTTCAGGGCTCTACTTTGCACGTCTGGGCGTCCGTCCCCGTGAAGTGCTCCGCCCCCGCCCTAACTCACTTGATGTACTCTTCACAGATCTCTCTGAAGTTATCTCGCTCGGGATCACAGCGCAGGTCATCGTACAGCTTATTCAGGAGAATGGAAGCGATCATCCGGGTGTTCTCCGTTAAGGGCAGGCAGTTGGGCAACTCGGGTACCTGGCCTACGACTTTCAATATCTTCTTTAGACCTGGGACACAGAATTAATAGGGCTTTTAGAGAGGCATGTACCAAACGTATGTACTGTGCAGCGGACATTCTCCTGCACCAAGCTGTACAGATTGCAATATTTTCTGACATCTGGCCTGTCAACTAACTTAATACAATCTTGTTAATCCTTAGACAAGCACGTAAGCAGTTGATTTCCCGATGCAGGTGAGGACTACCCATGTCAACAAAGTTTGCAGAATTGAGCTGTTCAACAGCAGTCATAAAATGATGGGCAAAATAATATTGTCTTCTTCACGGTACTGTTCACCAACAGGATCTGTGTTTTATTTAAAGAGAGACAAACCCTGTGGACTTTAGTGGCATGAAGGCCTTGTAATGAGGAAAGGGGGCTTTGGAATGTCAGAGGAGATTCTGGATTAAAAATTCATAAAAGTCTTGGTTAAAAGAAGGTGTTAGGTTGAAGTGTTTCCGGGGAGCCCAGCTCAACCCCTCCCCAAAAGGATTTAACCCCCCCCCCACAAAAACGTCTTCCTTTTTGAATAATATCCAGAGTTTGGAGTCTCACCACACCGGATGACTTTTCTAGATGGGGATTGTTTTAAGTGTCCCTAAGAGGGGACAGCTTGGGAAGTTTTGCCGCACATGACACACATGCAGTATGGGGAAAGGGCATTCACCGCTGTCAATGACGAAGATGGTTCGAGAGTTGTCGGGGTTTCTCAGATCCTTTCTTGGTATGTTCTTGCTGAGCAGGTTGAGAGCCTGGTCCCGACCTTGCCCAGACACCTTCGTACTGACCAGCATGTCCAGCAGATGCATGGTGATCATCTTCAAATCCTTCTTCGTGTCTGCACAAAGGACAAGGCAGCAGCAGGTTAAAAGATGGGGCACTTTGGAGGTGGATTACCCTACTGAATACCAGTTATGAATGCATCCGACGAAGCGGGTATTAGCCCACGAAAGCTTATGCTTCAATACTTTAGCTAGTCTTTAAGGTGCCACAGGACTCTTTGTCACTTCTGCAATTCCAGACTAACACGGCTACCTCTCCGATTCTTGAGTTATGAATGGTTATGTCACTAGAATGTACATGGAGCTGTGTCCTAGTCAATGTGTCAATTTCATACACGTACAGAAAAGCATTATGGTTGCGTATGCTCATTATGGTTCCGGGGCCAGCAGGTCTTCGGAATAGAGATGTTTTTAACAGTGCTTGTTTCTGGATACCAGACCTCTGGCCTCGGTGTTTGCAAATCCACCCACAGGCAAGCAGAATTTGCCGGATCTACTGTTTAGTGCAATGGGAACCCTAGATCTCTGCACCTCTCTGCCGTCATTCAGAGTTACATATAATTACCCAGCACCACAGCCGCTTCTTTCCCGTGTTGCTCCTTCTCTCCCTCCCCTGATAAGGAGTCTGTAATGACTTGTAGGAGATTGCAAACAGCCATAGAGATTTCTTCGTTATCCACAGCCATCCACATACAAATTTTGTCAATTCCCAGGAGGTGAAGGATTGCTGTGGCCTGCCCAGATGAAAGAGAGGAGTCAGTGTTATCGTTCAGATTGTCTGCATAAAGCAATTGAACATTTCACACTCATTAAAATGTCACACTTAGCATGGGCAAGGAAATAACAGGAGAATATTGAATTTGTCCAGTACAGCACAGGGAGTGGTTTTGTACTTCATAAGAACGGCCATGCTGTATCAGACCAATGGTCCATATAGCCCGGTATCCTGTCTTCTGACAGTGGCCAATGTCAGGTGTCCCAGAGGGAATGAACAGAACAGGGAATCATCAAGTGATCCATCGCGTCGCCCATTCCCAGCTTCTGGGACACCATCCCTGACCATCCTGGCTAATAGCCATTGATGGACCCATCCTCCATGAATTTATCTAGTTCTTTTTGAATCCTGTTATAGTCTTGGCCTTCACAACATCCTCTGGCAAGGAGTTCCGCAGGTTGACTTGTGCATTGTGTGAAGAAATACTTCATTTTGTTTTAAATCTGCTGCCTATTAATTTCATTTGGTGACCCCTAGTTCTTGTGTTATGAGAAGGAGTAAATAACACATCCGTATTCACTTTCTCCATACCAGTCATGATTTTATAGACCTCTATCATATCCCCTCCCCCCCTGTAGTCATCTCTTGTCCAATCTGTAAAGTCCCAATCTTAATAATCTCTCCTCATACAGATGCTGTTCCAGACCCCTAATAATTTTTGTTGCCCTTTTCTGAATCTTTTCCAATTCCAATATATCTTTTTAAAGATAGGGCGACCACATCTGCATGTAATATTCAAGATGGCGGCATACCATAGAGAGCAATATGATGTTTTCTGTCTTATCCATCCCTTTCTTAATGATTCCCAACATTCTGCTGGCTTTTTTGACTACACACTGAGCGGGTGTCTTCTGAGAACTGTCCACAATTACTCCAAGATCTCCCTCTTGAGCGGTAACAACTAATTTAGACCCCATCATTTTATTAAGTATTATTTTTATATCTGTACTTCCTGCCTCACATTTGCATTTATAGGAGCAGTTTCTGTCCTACTAAGATCCTGAGGGGGAGACAACTAGAGAGAACAGTTTCCAGCCAGGGGATTGGTTAGAAGGGAGGATTGAATCATCTGTATTTTATAATTGCAGTTTTCCCAGGGAGACTTTCATACGACGAACACAATGAAGTCCTGCTTGGTGACAACGAAACATCTTCAGTGCTCTAATAATACAGATAAATAATAATGCTACTACATTGGGGACTCAGTAATCAGTCCGGTATTGTTTAGGACAGTACACATTACAGCCTGCTCATAGATCCAGATGGTGGATGGACTCAGAAAATATTATGAATGTTCCCTGCGTCCATGACTTCTGGCACGTCTTTTGAAGCAGCTGCGCTCCCATGGGCTTTCATCGGTCACACAGGTCATTGTACACTATTTTGCTGTTGGTAAATGTGATCTCTATCTTTGTGGGGTAAGGACTGGATTCTGGCTGGCTCCATGGGGGACTGTTACGGAGCTTCCTGCGGGAACTAAAATCAGTGTGGAGAGATTATTGCAAAGCCTAGGATAGCTAATTCCAGAGAACCACCCGGCCTTGGGGTGAATTGCATATATGGTTCAGAGCAGATCAAGAGGCCCAGGGGGCAAATAAAGGGCTTTTGATAGAAAGGGTGAGCCTGAATGGACTGAGTGACCCCCATTTGATCCTCAGTTAGACATGAGACAGTGGAGGCCAAACCCCGGGAAAAGGATTTGAAAGATTGCTTCTGTGTAGACTGTCTGTTTTTACAGAATGTTTTCTTTGTGATACTTTTGTCCTAAATAAACTGTACTGAGCTCAGCAAAAGCTGACTGGTAGAGAGTGCTGTGTGTACCTCCACATACAGCCACTCAAACTTTCAGCTACTTATTCCTTCCAAAGTTGAAGTCTTGCTGCTTATCAGTACAACATCTGGACTGTCATGAGCCTGTGTCATATGCTCCTATATAAAAAAAAAGAGGGCTACTTTTCTATGGGCCGTTTGAGGGCCATAATACTCTCTGGGATGGGCTAACTTAAAAGGTGGCTCATAGGCCCCGAAGTTTTGGTGGGCTTTCTAGATACCTTGATCTTCTTCCTCCAGCCTCTGACTTCACCTAAGGAAGGTTTTAGCTAATCACCTCCCAGCCATCTCCTAATAGGTCTTCACTACCCACTGGATCGGCGAGTAGCGATTGGGATCAATTTATCGCGTCTCATAGAGACCATGTATCTCAACTGCTCTATCAGGCCGCCTCACACCCCTTGGTCTGGAGTCGGCTTACCCCACCATTGGCCACTGCCGCCTCCTACAGGATCATGGCTGTTCATTCATCTCATTTCACAAGGACTGGTGTTAAACCTGCCTTAGTTACATGCTGGAGAAGATCTTTGAACCTGAAGCCCAAGAACAGCATCCCAGGTTCAGCCTGTTAAGTTTGCACCCTATAAAGGCTAACTTCAGCCTGCTGGCTTCTCTCTATTTCGTTCAGTGCAAGGTTCGTTTTTCATTTATCTTTTAGAAACAGACTCAGTTCCACAAACAGCCAGATCATAGGAGTTCAAAATTTATTTTCCTCGTCCTTTTAGTTAGAGGAGATGGCTATGGAAGGAAGAACGGCCATGCTGAAATAGCGAGAAGCAGGTTCCTTTGAGTCCCCTGGTTGCAGTAAGAAACTGAGGCACACGACTTACCCGTGCCTTGTGTCCAGTACACATGCCCGAAAGGGTCCTTATGGCCGCTAGCATCATCTCCGCATTTTTGGTTTCTATGAGCTGCAGCAGCAGCTTTACCCCATTGTTCTGGAAGATCCTCTCGGCTCCTGCTTCCTCCCGCCCCAGAACAATGAGATTGTTCGCAGCCTGGGTAAAAAACGAGGGGAAGAGTCAGAGGGGCAGGCATCAAGGAGTGGTAGCTAATGGCCATTCATTGGCCTTTATTAAATGACTGTCTCAATCCACATCCTAGTGAATTAGCTGCATTCAGAAGGAGACTTTGATGCACGAAGGAAGGGAGCGATTTAGGGTAAGTCTACACTGCATGCTTCTTTCAGTGGCGTGTAATATACACATCATAGAATATCAGAGTTGGAAGGGACTTCAGGAGGTATCTAGTCCAACCCCCTGCTCAAAGCAGGACCAACCCCAACTAAATCATCCCAGCCAGGGCTTTGTCAAGCCTGACCTTAAAAACCTCTAAGGAAGGAGATTCCACCACCTCCCTAGGGAACCCATTCCAGTGCTTCACCACCCTCCTACTGAAAAAGTTTTTCCTAATATCCAATCTAAACCTCCCCCACTGCAACTTGAGACCATTACTCCTTGTTCTGTCATCTGCTACCACTGAGAACAGTCTAGATCCATCCTCTTACACTACATACACTAAATGCCGCTGCCAGGAAGCCTGTGGGGTGGTGTAAGGGGGGATAGCTAGGAATAATGAAGAGAAAGAATAGTTTCCGGACTGCAAGATCTGTTAGTCCAGTGGTTTTCAACCAGGGTTACATGTACCCCTGGGGATACGCAGAGGTCTTCCACGGGTACATCAATCCATCTAGATATTTGCCTAGTTTTCCAACAGGTGACATAAAAAGCCCTAGCGAAGTCAGCGCAAACGAAAATTTCACACAACGACTTGTTTATATGGCTCGATAGACTATATGCTGAAACGTAAGGACAGTGTTTATATTCCAGTTGATTTCTCCTATAATGATATGGTAAAAATGAGAGTGTCAGCAATTTATCAGTAATAGTGTGGCTGTGATGTGTTCGTATTTTTATGTCTGAATTTGTAAGCAAGTTGTTTTTAAGGGAAGTGAAACGTGGGGGTACAAGACAAATCAGACTCCTGACAGGGGTACAATAATCTGGAGAGGTTCAGAGCCATGGTGTTAGTCCCATGGGAAGTGGAGGAAGCGCTCTCTTGGGTGACAGACGACTCAACTGGGCAAAGAATCCTGCAGGTGGAGCTGGGATCCTTCCCTTTGAACACTGGCGGCAGGAAGAGGGGGAATAAGGGATGGGCAGTTAGATACGGGCCTAAGCTGCAGACACCAGATCTGGTTTTGTCTTGAGTTTGTGATTTGGGAGCTTTGCTGACATTCCAGCAGCTTTGTAGGGCTGCTACTCTGAGCATGTCCGTTCTCTGCTGTCTCATGAAGTTCAGCTCCTCCCTTTCTCCCTTCTATTTGTTCGTGTATCTGGAGCCCTATGAATGGCTAGGGAGGGCAAGGAAGACTTTTGCTCCTGACCTTGGCTTTGAAGTCTGACAAAGTTCATCTCAGTAATCTCCCCAGCTTCCCTTTAAGTCTCACCTTCTCTCGCTTCTCTTTCTCACTGTTCCCATCCAGCAGGATTTCAAACATGTTCTGCACTCTGGCATCGGTGGAGAACTGAATGCGCAGCTGTGGAGGGATGAGAGAACAGCATGGGTTAGGCCCAAGGGTAGGAAGCCAAGGCAGAGTTCTCCCATTTCTCTTTCGGCTGCACACTCAAACGGCCATCATTTTAAACAGCCTGTTAAATCAGCTCCAACAGCACGCGGAGTTTGGTTTTTGATGTTTGAAATGTGGATCTTTCCACCTCTGGGGCTCAAGGATAGAGCCAGAGAGATTCACCTTGTAAGCTGTTCTCTCTGTGTGGAGAAGAACACACGGCGTGTCATCTTCCAGCCCCCATCCACCCACACAGCGACACGTATAATCTACACGCAGTGGATTCGCTTGCTCCGGAGCACACTGGTGCATCTTCATAGAATCATAGAAATATCAGGGTTGGAAGGGACCTCTGGAGTCATCTAGTCCAACCCCCTACTCAAAGCAGGACCAATCGCCAACTAAATCATCCCAGCCAGGGCTTTGTCAAGCCTGACCTTAAAAACCTCTAAGGAAGGTGATTCCACCACCTCCCTAGGGAACCCATTCCAGTGCTTCTCCACCCTCCTAGGGAAAAAGTTTTTCCTAATATCCAACCTAAACCTCCCCCACTGCAACTTGAGACCATTACTCCTTGTTCGGTCATCTGGTACCACTGAGAACAGTCTAGATCCATCCTCTTTGGAACCCCCTTTCAGGTAGTTGAAAGCAGCTATCAAATCCCCCCTCAGTCTTCTCTTCTGTAGATTAAACAATCCCAGTTCTCTCAGTCTCTCCTCATAAGTCATGCGCTCCAGGCCCCTAATCATTTTTGTTGCCCTTCTCTGGACTCTTTCCAGTTTTTCCACATCCTTCTTGTAGTGTGGGCCCCAAAATTGGACACAGTACTCCAGATGGGGCCTCACCTAGATGCAGAGATCCATGTGCCCAGCCCAAGCAGTTGGTGCTGTTGCAAAGGCATTTTACCTTTTCCTGAATATTGGCTCCCAGCCGCCTCAGGGTCTCCTGGAAGGTTTTGTTGCGGGGCTCAATGGTGGCGCACCTCTGGACGTCTTTGAAGGCTTGGTCCAACTTCCCCAGCCTCTCCAGAGACTGGCTGCGCCGGTACAGAGCCTTAACGTCCGAAGCATCGAGGTCAATCGCTAGGAAAGGGATCAAGTCCAAAAGGGCATCAGCATTTGCTTCAAAGCCCAGCCCCAAACAGAGGACTCACTAAGACAGTAACTGATGGCGCTTACCTGGGGCTCCGGATTACCCTGTTTCTTTAATAAACCTCTATCCTATCTGATAGCTGATACAGTCCAATGCAATCTGTATATCTGTTTCCAAAAACACAGAATGATGCTCAAAAGAGCAGTCACAATGTCAGTGTTTCTTTAAGGTGCCTGGCGGGTCTTGCCCACACGGTCAGGGTCTGATTGCCAGATTTGGGGTCGAGAAGGAATTTCCCCCCAGCTCAGATTGGCAGAGACTCGGGGGGGGGGGGGTTGGCCTTTCTCTGCAACCTGGGTCACGGGTCACTTGCTGGTTTAAATGGGAGATTCTCTGGTACTCAAAGTCTTTAAACCATGATCTGAGGACTTTAGTTACTCAGCCAGAGGACAGGGGTCTATTACAGGAGTGGGTGGGTGTGGTTCCGGAGCTTCAATGTGCAAGAGGTCAGATCAGAGGATTGTTCGTGATGGTCCCTTCTAACTTTAAAGCCTATGACTCTAAGTTGTCAGTGTGGAACCCACTTTAGGCAGGATGGCCCAGGGGTTAGGCGATTAGCCTAGCACTTGAGACCAGGGTTCAAATCCCTGTTGTGCCACAGACTCCCTGTGTGACCTTAGGCAAGTCACTTAGTCTCTCTGTGCCTCAGTTCCCCATCTGTGAAATGGGGAGGACACTCTAGCCCAACCTCACAGGGCAGCTGAGAGGATAAATACCTGAAGGTTGCAAGCTGCTCAAATATTATGGTGATGGGCATTTTAGAAGTCCCTACGTTAGCTAGATTTACAATAAAGGCAAAAAAGACAACGGCTGTGGCAATCAAGTGAGAAAAGTTATTCCAGTCTGACCCAGGATCAGAGGAAAAAGGGCTAAGAGGTAGTGGGTCAAACGTCACTAATTCCATCTCACTGTCACAGAGGGAAAGAGAGGGACAGTAGCGGTCACCATGCCCTTGATGTCTGGGGATTTGGGGCGTGGGGAGCCATGAGGACATGCATGGCACAGACCTAGCCCAATGGTCACTGCTGTTCAAGAGATTCAGATCTTGCAGGCGTGAGGCTCACATGTCCCTAGAGCAGGATCCACACTGACACTTGAACACAGATTTTTGTCTAGGGAAGATTTTTCCCCCTATTAGTTCACCGAATGGATTTGCCAATGTAAACATAAGAATGTCCATTCTGAGTCAGACCAAAGGTCCATCCAGCCCAGCATCCTGTCTTCTGACACTGGCCAATGCCAGGTGCTTCAGGGGAAATGAACAGAACAGGCGAGCAAGTGATCCATCCCCTGTCATCCAGTCCCAGCCTCTGGCAATCAGAGGTTAGAGATACCCAGATCATGGGGTTTCACCCCGATCATCTTGGCTAATAGCCATTGATGGACCTATCCTCCAGGAACTTATCTAGCTCTTTTTGAACCCCAATATAGTTTTGGCCTTTACAATTCCCCTGGCAAGGAGTTCCACAGGTTAACTGAGCATTGTGTGAAGTAGTACTTCCTTTTGTTTTAAACTTGCTGCCTACTAATTTCATCGGGTGATCCCTGGTTCTTGTGTTATGTGAAGAAGTAAACACCACTTCCCTATTCACTTTTTGTCTAACACCATTCATGATTTTATAGTCCTCTATCAGAACATCCCCTTAGTAGTCCAAGCCGAAAAGTTCCAGTCTTTTCAATCCCTCCTCATGTGAAAGCTGTTCCAGACCCTTAGTAATTTCTATTGCTCTTCTCTGAACCTTTTCCAATTTTATATCTTTTTTCAAATGGCGTGACCAGAACTGCAGGCAGTATTCAAGGTGTGGGCATACTATGGATTTATATAGTGGCATTATGATATTTACTGTCTTAATATCGATCCCTTTCCTAATGAGAGGGCATTCAATGAGGTTTGGGATCTCTTTAATCTTCAATTTTTAAGGGCATGGTTACCCAGGTAGAACCCTTGCATCCCCCTTTAAGCACAATGAACATGTAGAGATGATACCTGTATTTTTGTTCCCCAACACACCCCATTCTATGCACACTTGGAACAGTGGTACTCTGATTTCATTGTGAAGTTAAGAGGATGAACTTTATATGAACTAGTATAAAATCCTGGTATTTAACATTCTAAGCAAAACGATTTATAGAGGATTTATTGAACTACACAAAACAGTAAAGCTACATGAATACAATATATAGTAGCTAGGTTTTGCATAAATGAAAAGATAATCGCAAAACTAACACCAAACAAATTTTTAAAAAAGTTTTAAGTGCAACTTTAACTGATTTTATTCAGCAGACACAAAACCAGATCTGGGAACAAACTAGATGGAGGAGCAAGGGCATGTAGTGAGACTCAAATCCCAGGTTTTGTGCTCTTTTTCTGCTTACCTCTAGAAGCGTCCGATGCTGCTTGGGCAAAGCTCTCCTGTCAATTCAGAGGGAAGAGAGATTTATTAGCTCCAAAGATGGGCACTAGACACACTTTCCTTTCTGGTATAGAAACATAGAAATGTAGGGCTGAGGAAGGGTGTCACATAAGATACAATGTAACAGCTTCCAGTACAACCACTGAGCAATGGAGGATCTCCAAAGAGCTGGTTCAAGGTTTTCTCCTGGCTATATCAGTAGTGAAGATGATCTGTCAATAGGCAGGCTTGTGTATGATGGTCTTTTATAGAAATCATCATAGCAAGTCACCAAAACAGCCTAGTGTGAGTTAGACTCCTTTTGATGTGTGTGCTAATAACATATTGCAGATAAGATGGCACCCAAAATCATATACTGCAGAGACAGATCTGTATAAAACCTACACAGAGCGATGAGGGTCAAGAATTCAGGTCCCTTTGCTACCAAAACCCTCTTTTGTTTGGGCTAAAGATCTTCCTCAACCGGGAAGCAGCCCGGGGCCCTTCTCTGGAGGCTGGGCCTAGAGGCTCTCATTCCTCAGCTAGTACACTGTGCCCCGAGGTATATGGGACGTTGCATCTGGTATTTTTGCTTCATCCTCAAATGGTGTCACCTGGAACTTTGTTGGAATTAACAACCCCCTGGTTGTGAGCGCAGGCAGAGTTAATACTGCAGGGCTATGGTTCTTTGGCAGGTTGAGAATAACTGAAGGCCTCTGTTTGTATGGTCCCTGTTTTTTAAGAACTTACTTGTTTCCATTTGGTTTGTGCTAGGCACTGTGTTCCAGTCAGATCCTGTGTTTAATAGACAGGAAGACTCCGACAAGCGACCGAGGACCGTGGCTCCACTCCATTCCCTCCCAAACCCCTCCTGATTTTTAGCCCTTCGCACGAGACCTCTACAAATACTAGTCTCCAACATGACATTATGGCCCAACCAGTAACACACCCCCCCCCCCCCGGAAAGAAAAATGCACGTTAGTGCATCTAGATCAAAGGCATGGCTTAGAAATTAGTTGTGACGCATGGGGGCTCGAAGCTATTGTGGAACACCAGTACCCCGCATGTCTTCGGACTCACAACTTGATATGCTGAAGAGAGCAAAACACTTTGGAGCTGGTTGTGAGAGCGGCACTGTTTTCTATATTAAAACTAAAGTGAGCAGATAAGTCTCCCAATGCCCGAACCCACCTGTCCACCATCACTAGTTGCTATAATCCTTCACTGCCCGCTCCCCAATTCAGACTCAGTTCAGAGATTCTCCTCACCTTTTTCAGGAAGCAGGCTGCCCTATTCCTGTACAGCACCGCTTGCAGGGACTTGTCCTTGGTAAGTTTCATGGCCTTGGTGTAGCTGTTAATTGCATTCTCATAGTCCTCGGCCTGAAAATACTTATTGCCTTCCTCCTTCAATTGAGCCGGGTCCTCCATCTGGGGAAGAGGGACACAGTTCAGCCTCTCTCATAATCTTCGGGGCAGTATCAATTTAAGTTAATGCTTTGGGTAATATTTGCAAAATGCACTGCACTTTCTGTGCTCAGTTATTGACCTCATCGGGTGCAGGAAAGATTAAACATTTTTGTGCTGCTGGAACTGTGATGCATAATGCTGGATAACTAGCACAGGACAATAATAGAAGATCAGGGCTGGAAGGGACCTCAGGAGATCATCTAGTCCAACCCGCTGCTCAAAGCGGGACCAGTCCCACTGTGCCTGACAGATTTCTGCCCCACTCTGTAAATGGCCCCCTCAAGGATTAAACTCACAAACCTGGGCTTAGCAGGCCAATGTTCAAACCACTGAACTATCCCTCCCCCCAATGCACCAAGTCAGCATCAGGATAGCAATCAGGGATGGGGAGTTGCTCTAATTTTTTTCACAGCCCTTTCCCAATAATTTTGCTGCCCTGTAGTAGGGAGTGAAGTATTATGGGATCAGGGACGTTGGACTGAATGAGCTGGAGATGGAAGGAACTCTTCTTCCATCCACGCTGGATCCTTTCCTAATGTACATTTCTTTTAAACAGTAGAAGTCTGGAATTCCAGATCCCAGTGCCTGGGTAGAGTGACAAAGTCCGGCTGGACAGCTGCAGGAGGTCTGGGAAAACAGATATGTTAGTTGTTAGCCTTAGAATCCTAAAGGCCCTTTTAAACTGGGAAGGGGTTACCTCAGGCCAATTAGGGACACCTGAGTCCAATTAAGGGCTACCCAAAACCTGTTAAAACCTCTTTCCTGATGGGGATGTGGGAGAGAAACTGCTGCAAGACTGGCAGCAGTAGGGAGATTGGCTTCTCCGGTGTGAGACTGCACCCCGCCCTATAGGGGAGACCCCCCCCAAACCCAGTGCCTGTTTAGGGGAAGGAACGACAACTGCGGGGCCAGCAACAGGACAACACCTGCCCCGCCAGCACCCTTTTTTGGTGCATTAGAGACTTGTTTCACTTTGTTTGGCAGAGGAGCACTCCTCAGGCCTGCCCCGAGGCCTACTGGGGAGGCTCTGAGAAACAAACCCAGAGGTGCAAAGACAGATTTACCCCCGGCTCTGTCCCTGCCAGAGGAGGGGGCGCTAGGCCCGGAGAGGCAGAAGGGGTGCCTTGCCAAAGCACTCAAACCAAGAACCAGTCTGATCTCATGAGCCCCACCCAAGGCAGGCAGCTTCAGCAAGAGGCCAGACATTGCAGATTTTAACACAAGTACCTACGGCCACTCCACTGAAGGTTAAGGAAGCAGGGGAGGAGAGAAATAGAAAGCTCATCTTGCCATCACTTTGGAGAACTAGCACAGTGTTGCTGGAAGCATAGCTGCTCTTAAAACTGCCCCTGGAGTATTTTGGCAGCCCATTTACATCTATTAATGTATGGGATGCAGCTCCGACAAGGAAAGAAGTGGGACTGCTAAAATGGAGATTAAAGATGATCTAACACCTAAATCAATACTTTGCCTCAGTTTTTAAGTGAGGCTAATGAAGAGCAGAGAGGTGATGGAAATTGGGAACGAGGATATGGAGGTAGAAATGATCACATCCGAGGTGGAAGTCAAACTCAAACATCTTAATGGTCCTAAATCACCATCCAAGAAATTGGATAAATCGCCATCCCGGATAAATCGCCATCCAAGAAATTAAAGGAACCAGCACATGAAATTGCAAGCCCTAAAGCATGGATTTGTAATCAATCTGTAAACTGGGAGGTTGTACCCCATGACCGCAGAATTGCTAATATAGTTTCTATTTTTAAGAAGGGGGTGGGGGGAAGTAACCTGGGAAACGACAAGCCTCTTGGTTTGACTTCAGTTGCATGCAAGATCTTGGAACAAATATTGAATGAGAAAGTAGTTAAGGACATAGAGGTTAATGGTAATTGGGATAAAATACAACAGAGTTTTATAAAAGGTCGATCATGCCAGACCAACCTGAATTCCTTCTTTGAGAAGATAACTGATTTTTTTAGACAAAGGAAATGCAGTAGATCTAATCTGCCTGGATGTCAGGAAGGCATTTGACACAGTTAAATTGGAGAAAATGAGGATTAATATGAGAATTGAAAGGTGGATACGGAACTGGATAAAGGGGTCATTCCAAAAGGTGAACTGTCAGGCTGGAGGAAGGTTACTAGTGGAGTTCCTCAGAGATTGGTTTAGGGACCAATATTTTAACATTTTGGTTACTGAACTTGGCATAAAAAGTGTGTGTGTGGGGGGGGGGCAGGGGGGTGTTGCTAAAGCTGTTTGCAGAGAATAGCCAAAGAATTTCCCAGCCTTGCTTAGTTGCTCCCTCAGGAGACAGCAAATATTCCCTCTGTGTGAGAGACAGACCTAGGGAGACAGACCCCTCACCAGTCATTGGTATTTATGGCTACGCTTGTCAAGAAATTGGCAAATCGCCTACCATGCGACTACGCTCAAAGGGTCAAAGCAAACCGAACCAACTCGAGTTGTTAACTAAATTCAAAACCAGCCTTTTAAAAATCCAGCCAACAAGGCAAGTAAGAAAAAGGCTCACTAAGGACTTCCTCAGATGAAGGACTCATTTTGTCCACCCTCCTAGGAAAAAGTTCCTAGAACCACTGCAAGCCCTTTCCACCGCCGGAACTGGTGTCCGATTACGTACGCCCATTGGGGTGGTTTGCTAGGCTGAAGCATTTAAAACAAAACCCAACCTGCTCCTTGGTGTGAAAGGGGCTGACCTGGCTTTTTAAAAGGGTTACTTAAAGCCAGAAGATCTTTTGATCAGGAGCCGGGGTGTGGGGGTGCGTGGGTGGGGTGGGGGGTTGCAGGCGTAAAACTCAGCACAGTCAATGGTGTGCTGTGCATCACATGGCGAGAAAAGACCCCATCTCGCATTTCAGCACCAAGCCATATTTGGGCAGCATTAGCTGCCCCTGCCGCTTGTCAGTGTCACCTGTCACTGAACTCAGAGTTCCCCACCCCCACAGCGGAAATGCATTTCCAAGAAAAACCAGCACCTTCCTTAATGGGCAAAGGCAGTGCACCTCACCCCACTGGTTCCTGCCCATCCCTGCCCTCCTTACCTGGGGTGGAGAATTCAAAACGCCAAGACAGTCACCAGCTTGGAACACTCTCCTTCCCTGAGTCTGTCCACTTGCTTCCTCCCAGGCTACGCGGGCCCCCTGGGCTTTATATAGCTCAGTGATATGGCCACGCAGCCCGGGACTGCAGGATAGTGAGCAAGTGACTGGGGGTGAGGTCAGATTTCAAGGGAAAGAGTTTCTTGAACTGAAGGAATCGGATGCCTCCCTGCTAAAGAGCCCAAATGGATTTCAAACACCGGCATCGGGGCCCTGGAAAGCTGGACTGTGGGCTTTTGAAATAGGAAAAACCAGCAGCTGGGATGATGGAACCCCCCTGCCCAAAATGCACAGACCCCCTTCCCTGTCTATTTAAGGAAGCATGAGCCATCTGAGCTACCAGGAGCCAATTGTTTGACTCCTGCAACTGGGAAGAGACCTGGCAGCTGCTGCGAAAGCTAGCGGCTCCCGGCACCTTCGAGAAGTTGCTTCCGAGGAATCCCATTCAGCTCTTCCTTCTCGGATCTGTTTTGGAATCCACAGAGCTGCTACAGCCCAGAGACTGCCGTGCTCACAGCCAGCCGGGCAAAGGTCCCAGAGATAGACCCACGCTCACCTTCAGCCGTATTGCCCCACAGCCACCGCTGAATCCTACCCCAGGGTTAGGCCTTCACCCAGGATAATTTCTCATCAGGGTGATGAGTGTGTTGGGTCTCAGAATTACAGTGGCACGCTAATCAGGACAACGGCTAAAGGTTGTGCAATGAACTAAGGAACTAAGTGAACCCATGAACTAAGGAAACAGAGGAACTTATTTGTTCAGAATGACAACTGCATTTTTAGGGGAGTTAAGATTGCAGGGTGAACATCAGAGTGGCCAGACTGAGTCAGATCAAAGGTCCATCTCTCCCAGTGTCAGGAATGGACAGAACAAATAATCATCAAATGATCCATCCCATGTATTTCTCATATCATTTTTTTAATTGCTCAATATATTCCAGCTGTGTTCCAAATACCACATTAAAAGAGAAGTGGAGAGAACTCTGACACTAGAAAGCTCAGCCCCTCAGCTCTGGTTCCTGGCTTTTGACTCCGTCTCCACCCACTAGGCCTGGCTGCCCACACCCCAGCCATAAGAGTTTGCACAGACCTCTTCCTCTCCCCCCTGCCCGACCAATGCCCAAGCAGGGCTATGGAAGAATCATGCACCCTCTTCCCTAGCAAAACCCACAAGGCCTCTGATCTGCAGAGAGCCATGCTTTTTTTTATTTTTTGAGGGGGGATGGGGAGGGAAGAAGAGAAAGACAACTTCTGGCAGAGAACCAAGCCCTCCAGGAATAGGTAGTCCAGGCATGGGCCATTACCTTACCACCCAAACAGGGCCCAAATTTGCAATCCTTACTCACTTGATCCAATCAGCTATACAAATGAATATTTGTTCCTAATATTCATCAGGGACCAGATCAGAAAGCAAGAGAAACAGAAAGATGGAGCCTACTAACATTCATTCAGAAAAATAAGTAACCTTGTATCTTTAGTTAGAAAGTAGAGCCAGGCTGAGAACGGATCTCAATATTCATTTACTCTATTTCATTAACATTTGCTACTCCTGTTCAAACCTTCCCTGCTCTCAGCACCCACCCTCTTCCCCCACTGGCTAACAGCATCTGCTACTTTGACAATCAATCCACACACTCCTGCTTCCACACTATTTATAGATCCAGGGAGGCACTGAATTGCAATCACCTGTGCTAATTCTGGCCAGCAAAGAGAGCCCCATCTTTCCACAAAGCAGCTGATTAGAAATGCATCCCAGCTGGGAGTAGGCTTGGCTTTCCCTCCTCCTCCCACCCCACTTCTGCAGTTGTCTTGAAGTTGGGGTCCTTTTAAGTCATATACCAGCTTCAAAGAACTTTTGCATCATTGATAAGGGATTTCTAGAGCAAGCTGGTTAGTGCACTGTGATCTGAGGATATCTACTTGTATGCATGCTCAGTGGTATTGTTAATCAGTTTTGTTTCTAGCAGGCCCTGGTATCTTTTTAATTTGTTACAAATTGCTATTCAAAACAGTGTAGAAAGTTTTTTCTTTCAGCTTTCTCAGCGAGGGGCATTTCAGCAAGGAAAAAGGACGCAGCCTTCCAAAGGTATTTAGGCTCCTAACTTCAGTTGAAATCAATGGGAGTTAAAGGCCTAGATTTCAATGGGAGTTAGGTGCCTAAATGCCTCTGAGGATCTGGGCTAAACAATTAAAGTCCTGCTCATGCATGTGCTGAGTTAAATGCACAAGCATAGCCTCCTTGTATGGGATGGGGCTGCTGACATGAATGAAGTGAAACACATGGAGGAGAAGGGCTAACTAAGGTGTCCCGAGGTGCCTCTGCACAGAAGCTCATTCCAGGCAGGGGGGCCAGCTGACTATACATGGGAACAATGAAAAGGAGCGTGGGAAGTGTTGCCCAAGTAAGCAACTGACAAAAGAGAACAGGGCCTGGGGGGGTCTGTTGCTAATTTATCCCAGTTATTATAGGCCTCAATCCTACCGTTCGATCACAGGGGTCCGTCCCCCCTGTGTGGATCTGATTGTGGGGTGGGGTTACCAGGCACTCTAGTGTGATTGTTTTCAGAGCCTGGAAAGGAAGGGGCTACGGAAGTGCAAAACAGTGATTTCTAACTTGCGGCAAACCAAGGCCCTGGTTCAGGAAAGCCCAAGTGGTCGGTAAAGAAAACAAGGAATACGTGGGGCACCTTCGAGACTAACCCATTTATTTCAGCATAAGCTTTCCTAGGCTATCGCCCACTTCAGCGGATGCATAGAATGGAACACACAGAAGTCAGATGCATTGATATTCGCAAAGAAAGTTGGACCCGGCTGTTCATCTTAAACACGTGGTTGGTGTTTTCCTGCTTCTGCAGAAATGTCTCTCCTCCCCAGGCAGCCAGCAGGTGGGGATAGACCGTCAGGGCTGGGCCCTGCCTGGCAGTGGACGGGGTTTGCTCTCTGAACCCGGCAGAGGAGCAGGAAGTGGAGGCAGAGCCAGCCTGGGAGCTGCATGGATCTGAGCGGTGCCGGGTGTGTGGACAGGTGAGCGGCGTGTGCCCCGGGAGCACTGGTGGGTTTCGTTTGCCAGGCAAGAGGGGCTGGGGCTCAAGCAAGGTTCATAACTGACCCAGCAAGCCCCGAGGCTTGTAGGGGGACCAGATGTCCTGATTTTATAGGGACAGTCCTGATTTTGGGGCCTTTTTCTTAGATAGGCTCCTATTACCCCCGCATCCCCGCCCCGATTTTTCACTCTCATTATCTGAGCATCCCCAGGGCTGAGCTTGCTGGCAGACGGCCGGTCGAGCAGCTGAGCTGGTTCCTGTCCCCTTTAGCTGGGCGGCTGATCTGTCCTCGGGGCGAGGGGTGTGTGGGGTGTGTGTGTGTGTGTGTTTGTGCCAGCAATAGCCCTGCTATAGCCCCTGCAATAGCCCCGTCAGGCGGTTGCTTATTGCGGATCCCGCGCTGGAAGCGAGGTGGGACAGGGGTGCGAATCGTGTGCGGGGTGTGTCGGGAGCGATGCCTGGGTTCGGAATCGGCCTGCTCGGCTGGGGGCTCCGGCACGCCGAGACCCCTTCCCCGGGCTCTTCTGGGAGTCCTTCTTCTTTGTGTGACTGGCGTGCCCTAGTCCTACACGCTAGGAATAAGGTTCCCTAGGACCGGCGGTTTCCCCGCAGCCAGGCCTGTGGTCTCCATGCAGTGAGATGTTATGCCCGCCTGTTCTTTGCTAGCAATGTCAGAGCTGGGCGCAGGCTCTCTGACTTCTACCCTGCCAAGCTCCCGGCCACGACTGTGTTAAAGAATGCTGGGGCCAGAACAGAGGGCTTGGAGACCTCGCTCCTCTGGGAAAGCTGGAGCAGGGACTGGCTTTTAATTGTGTGGGTCCAGTGCCTAGCCCAATGGATCCCTCAGGACAGCCTCTGGGTGCTGGCACTAGATGCACAAGCAATAATAATTGTGCATGGACCTGTTAGGTGAGCTGCAGGATCTGGGAACTGCTGTGTGCGCCATTCAGATTCCGTCCATCCCAGGTCCTGGGAGACGCTCCCTGGTGCACAGGGCAGCCCGGCGAGCCCTGCCGTGATCCTCGTTCGTGGCGCCGGCTGCGGGATTGGGCTGGGTTCACTGAGCTGGGACGCTGCCACCAGGATGCAGGCGGTGGTGCGGAGAGTAAAGGGCAGTGGAGTTAGTGTCCCTGGAGTAACAACCCGGCCTCTTCTCTTGCGCAGGGTGCAGGACCGCGTGGTACCGGCCTCCCCCCCCATAGATCCCGCCCCCTTCCCGTGAGGGGCTGTCGCGGGGACATGGTGATCCTCCGAGCAGGCCTCTGCCCCGGTCTCACGACAGAGATGATCCGGCTTCTGAAAGCCAACAGCATCGCAACAGGTAAAGGGGCAGCCCGGGGTCTCCGCACTGGGATCTCCCCCACCTGCACTTCTGGGAGTAGTCAGGGGAGGGCACAGAGCTCTCTTGCCCATTGGCCTGAGCTGGGGGGGGGGCCCTGGCTCCTGCCCCAATGGGCGGGACTGGCTTGGATCCCGTCCCGTTGAATCGGAGCAGTTCCCTGGCATTCCAGGGCGGTTCCATCTTGGCCTCCAGGTGCTTATCTCGGACCGTTACTCGCAGTGGTGGACCTCGTCTCCTCAGACCTGGAGGAAGTGGCCCGGAAGTGCTCCCTGTCCTACAAGGTGAGAAGCGATTCCTTGGTGTCGAGGTTGAATCTGGGAGCTGACGCTGTAGCTTGCCGGAGAGAGCCGTGTCTAGCCAAACGCTTTGATGTGGGTCGTCCGTCTGCAGAGACCTTGCTCCGGGCTAGCAATGCATCCCCCACCCCAGTCCGTCTGTCTGCTGGGAGCTGTAGATCTGACTCAGTGTTCCTTAGGGCCTTCCAACAGATTTTTGCCCCATATCCCTAAATACCCCCCTCAAGGATTGAACTCACAACCCTGGGTTTAGCATCTGCAAAGGCTCCTTCTCTGGGGAAGTAGTCATTCTTTGTATGGAGGTAGTCCCCTAGCAGCCTCAGTTATGGGCCACAACCCCATTGTACTAGGAGTTGTACAAGCCAGAACAAAGACAGTCCGTGCCACAAAGCTCCCTCCGAATTCTTCACTGTCCCGTTTGGGGATGGCCGTCTGTCCACACAGGCCCTGGTTGCCGTGAGACGGGTGTTGCTGGCGCAGTTTTCAGCTTTTCCTGTCAACGGGGCAGACCTCTACGAGGAACTCAAGAGCTCCACCGCCATCCTGTCCACAGGGAGCAAGAGGTGAGGACGTGGCTCGCGAAGGGTGAAAGGGGAAGAGTTTGTCCCTTCCCCCAACCTCTGTTGCCAGAAGCCAAGTCGGATTTTAAGCTTCAACCTGGAGACCGCTCGGGCCGCTTGGCTGAGATCCCACCTTGTCTTCATGCGGCGTTCAAACCTCCGGCGCTTCCAACAAGGCAAAGGCCTTCCCCGTTCAGGACTCAGTCCCTGTCCCGGCGCTGCTGTTGTTTGTCCTCCCTCGCCAGAAACAGAAGTGAGGGGAAAGGGGGAGAGTCCGTGGGGAGGTGGATGTGCTGGCTGAGTACATCGGAGACCCAGATGCCCAGAGGTGGCTGATTTCCAGCCTTCGTTAGCTCAGTACTGTTGATTCTCGGTGGCGGTGTGTCTTTCTCTTTTAGCTTGGATAAGCTGCTGGACTCGGGCCTGTACACTGGGGAAGTGACAGAGCTCACAGGAGCGCCTGGCAGTGGCAAGACACAGGTAGGCCGCCGGTCTGTGCCTAACAGAGCAGATGTTATAATTCCTCCCCCAGTTATCATAGAATCGCAGGCTTGGAAGGGACCTCAGGAGATCATCTAGTCCAACCCCCTATTCAAAGGGCAACCAATCCCCAATTAAATCATCCAACAGATTTTTGCCCCATATCCCTAAATGGCCCCCACAAGGATTGAACTCACAACTCTGGGTTTAGCAGAGCAATGCTCAAACCACTGAGCTACCCCTCCTCCCTACACCACATTCCCTATGCCACATTCTGCATCCACAGGGAAGAGGGATCTCAGGCCTCCTTTGTTATTCCACCTTTCATTGTTTGATGGTTGATATTGTGCTCATTGGGGTGCTAACTGGGGAGATAGTTACAACAATTGAAGACCAATAAACCGCTATTGCCGGCCATCGGGCAAGAATTCAGACTCATCCTACCCCCCCACCCCTCCCCAAGGCCACTGATCTTCTTCAGCTACTAGCCCAAAACTGACTCATGTCTGAAACTTGGGGCTTTACCTAGAGCCCTGGTGGAGTCGAAGGCCCGGATGTGTTTGGTGAGGTCTCCCTGCCAGCAGAGGTGAAGGGCCCTGTGTGACGGCGTGATAGTGGTTTGCAGACAGCGAGCCCGCTTGGCTTGGCTCAGATGTAACGTCTTGGGGTTCGGTAGGAAAGGACGGCTGGAACGGGGTGAGGTCCATCCACGCGCTCTCCCTCCTAGGTGTGCCTCAGCATAGCCGTGAGTACGTCCCATGACCTCAAGCAGAACGTCCTCTACGTCGACTCCACGGGCGGGTTCACGGCCTCTCGCCTGCTCCAGCTGGCTCAGACCAGGACGGGGGACGAAGAAGAGCAGGTCAGTGTGGCTGCATCCCTGACCCCAGCGGCTTCCAGCGTCAAGAGCAGCGGAGCTAGTGACTCCTTGGCCGCTGTCGGCGACAGCCGCCTGCCCCTGAACCAGCAGGGCGGATACTCAGGAATCCGATTTTTCCTCTGACAGGCTTTCAGGCAATTCCATGCTCCAGCCTTCTGTCTCCTGGCTCCCTCTATGAGCCACAAACCTTCCTTTCCTGGATCAGTGGGATCTCTGCATACCCAGCACCTCTTGAGAATCGGACCCCCTATTCAGGTCCCTTGTTATAGATTTAAGCTGCCAAACATTGGCCGTAATCATTCTGTGCCTCAGTTTGCCCACCTGTAAAATGGGGATAATGGCACCGCTGCACGGGGGCAGGGACGAGGGCCCTTGGATTAAAGCTGCTTTTAGCCGTGTTGGCTGGGGAATGCTGGGCAGCAGGGGTTCTACCCTATTGTAGCCCCCTGGACTTGGAAAGGTCTTGTTGGGGTTTGGATGAGGGGGTGGTTCATGGAGAGGGTGAGGTCGGGTCTGAATGAACTGTCTCTGCGTGATGCTCGTCTCTCCCTGCAGGTGGAGGCTCTGCAGAGGATTCAGGTGGCCCGGGTGTTCGATGTCTATAAAATGCTGGATGTGTTCCAGGAGCTCCGGTGCAGCACGTCCCAGCAGGTGGGGCTCTGGCTCTCTCGCTGTGCCTGTGTAAAGATCCACCCAGGCAGAGCGGTGGCCCGACCCTGGGAAGCCAGGGGGCTGCTTCCATGAGTCCTGGGGTGGACTGTTCAGTTGGCATCAGGATTTCCAGGCTTCTTCAGGCCTCCAATCTCGTCATCCCGCCCCAGAGCTGCTGGTGGCTGTGCCATTGTGCGTGTGTTGCCCACACACTCTGTGCTTTGCTTCCCAGGTCCTGAGCTCCTCGGGGCCGGTGAAGGTGCTGGTGGTTGACTCCATCTCGGCTGTGATTTGCCCGCACCTCGGAGGCAGGCAGGCGGAGGGTGAGTGAAGAGCACCGCAGAGCGAGCACGGTCCCCCATGGCCTGGACAGACAATTCCAGTATTTCTTCTGGATCTTGCTAATTACTGGTGACGTTTCTGGCTGGAATTCTGTGCTGTTGATCACAGAATCTCAGGGTTGGAAGGGACCTCAGGAGATCATCTAGTCCAGCCTCCTGCTCAAAGCAGGACCAATCCCCAACTAAATCATCCAATGATTTAATGATGAGCCCCAGTATAGTCCGATCTCTAAGCCCCCATGATCCATGGAATGGGGGGAGGAAAATGTGGTATTTTATTCCAGGGCAGTGTGGGGTTATAGAATGGTGCAGCAGATACAGTGCACTTACTGGAGACCACCTAAATATGTACCAGTCAGATAGGCTTGAACACCACGCTGATTTCTTACTTGTTAGAATATTGGGGGGCTGCTGGAACCTTCACAGATTTTGCTCCTGATTTCTAGCAAGCTTGGGGTGGCGGGGCTGGATACTGCAGGTGATTGATACTGGAACTGGATGGCCACTGGTAAAACACTTCATGTAGGCCAGAGGGTAATTTCTAGTCACTGCTGCCTTGGGCTGCTTTTGATTGCACCTAAGAGTGAGGGATTCCACGTCCCGTTGCCAGTCCTCTGAGCTGTCTGGCCTGTAGTTATTGGATGTCAGTGGGGAAAATGTCACCTAGCAGCTGTCTGGTGGCCTGAAACAAGCAGGAGACACACAGTCCGGTTTCCAGAGGACAAGCGTGCATGCTGGGCACCGTCACAATTAGGGCCGGGTGGCAGTCTCAGGAGAGCAGTCAAGGGTTGAATGGGTCATGGACAGCCATGTGGCCTAGTGGGGGGAAGGCATTATGGCCTAATGGATACAGCACTCGACTGGGACTCTGGAGTTCTATTCCCAGCTCAACTGGCTTATGGGATGACCGTGCACAAGTGGCTTCCCTGCTCTGTGCCTCAGTTTCTCCATCTGTAAAATGGGCATAATGCTACTGACCTCCTTCGTAGCGCCCTTTGAGGTCTATTGATGAGAAGAGCTAGGGGGTGATATTATTCTAGCACTGTTCCCCTGGCTCATGGTGGTCCCTGTTAATGTGGTGTGTGTTGGGGATGGAGGAGGGAAAGATGGAACTGCTGCCGCCTATGCTAGCTTTCTTCCCTGGATACGAGAAATATCCAGGGACTGACAAATACGCACGTTGATCAGCTGCACAAAGTTTACATAATCTATCGGGGTCACCTGCCCGGGTGGAGGGACTAAGGGAACTGCTCCTGGGTCTTGAAGAAGCTGCCGATGGACGCAAGCCCTGAAATAGCATTGTATTGTCCCCCCTCAGGCCTGGCCCTCATGATGCAGCTGGCCAGGGAACTGAAGACACTGGCCAGAGAACTGAGCATGGCTGTGGTGGTGAGTTGTCGGCCTTTGCCTTTCTCTTCCTGGGCTGGGAGCTGGGGATCCGGAGCTGAAAAGTATTGAGGGGGCAGAGGATTATGACAGAGGTGACTCCGTTCACAGCTGCACCGGAGTGGGCAACGGGACTCCTGCAACGCTGCAAGCATCAGTGGCCGGGGGCTGTTCTCTGAACTGCAGCTCGACTTCCATGCCGCCCACAAACCCCCTGTAACTGTATGGCTGAGCTGAGTAAAGGGTGGCTTTTATTAGCTCTGCCAACAGGCTGTTTCTGCTCATTGATCCAGGAGGCGTTCAGGGCAGGTAGATGACGGGGCTGTGTGCGGACCTCTCTGATTGCAACAACTGATGTAGATTCTTCTGTAATCTAGTTGCCAGAGTGGCTCTCGAGCCAGTTGTCTTTGGGTAGGTCCAGAGCATTGCGGCATTTATAAATGGATGGTGACTGCAAAGGCCTCTGTGCTCTGCCCTTTGGTTCTGGGGCTGGGCGTTTGCACGGAGGGTTGGACTCCTAGGGTGCTGTGATCCTGATCAAGGTGCCGAATGGGGAGGTCCTGGCAGGGAAGCATCACGAATAGTCCATATTGGGTGTTGGGAGAATCCGGCTTTACTGTTGCTCTGATCACCCGTAAAGCAGCAGAGGAGAAAAATCACTGATTCAAGGTTAAACTCACCACCTGGGAGGCACAGGAGTGAGGGAGTCAGCTCTACATTGGCCTCCCCTTGCTTCATTGCAACGCTGGGGCCATCATTCATTGTAAGCCCACGTGCAGGTCTTATCGCAGCAGGTTGTGTAACCCATGCGAACACGCTGTGGCTTTTTGTCTCCCTCTACTGGCTAGACCTGTATAGTCAATGGAGTCCATTTGAGCGAACAGACCTGGTGCTGTAACTCAAGAGGTTTGTGCTTCTAAAACATAAAGCAGTGGCCAGGCAGGGATTTAGACTGTGGTGGACTGGAGAATTGCCTGCGTGGGGAAGCTTGTCCTGTACGGCTTGAGCTGAAAGATAAGCATGAGAGCAGTCGTGTATTTGTAAACCTGCGTACATGGAATAGCCACCGGAGAGGCACAAAGAGCCACACCACATTATATTTAGAAGGGCACAGGGCTTAATTTGTGCCAGGGGTCATCCCCAGCACCTCTAGGCTTGGCAGTTCATAGCCCCGGCCCCTCTAGGTCTCCCGCGTCAGTTATGAAAGTAAAAAAAAAAGGCTTGATTTCCCGGCCCTTCTTTCATCACAAATTAAGCCCTGGATGGGCAGCATGGCCGGCCATGACAAGGGGCAAAGGAAGGAACAAAAATCAGTGGAAGTAGCTGCTTGAATCCGTTAGCTCCCTAAATGTCCCAGTGTTTCATTGCAAGAAGTAGGAGTTCTTGGTGATCAGTGGCTGGAACTGATAAGCTGGTTTGTTGCATTCCAGGTGACTAACCACGTGACCAGAGATGGCAGCGGTGGTCACCTCAAACCAGCCCTCGGTCGCTCCTGGAGTTTTGTGCCCAGCACCCGGGTGCTGTTAGAAAGCAGAGAAGGCACATGGGGAAAAGCTAGCACCCGTCGCATTGCTTCCTTAACCAAATCGCCCCGGCAGGTGAGACTTTCCTGGAGAGCCCATCTGGGGAATGGGGAGGATGACCGTGGGGAAGGTGGGTGTGGAGTTAAGTCCGAGATCAGACACCCGGCAAGGACTGAGTCCTTAGGGGAGTAATGCAAGAACTTTGGCTTCATTCAGGAGTTACTGGCAAGAAACTGTGATGGGCTTTGGGGACTTGAAGAAGAGACAACCAAGCTATAAACTGTGGAAGTGCATGGTTTTTTTTTTCTGCTTCTAAATGGTCCATTTTATAATTCCCGACATACTAAATCAGTTGCTCCCTTTCTAATTTCGGTCATAATGACTCAGTTGTTCCATTGAAACACTCCTGACTATGCATGTCATTAAAGAGCCCATATGACTACTTGCAAGAGGAAGAGCATGGGCTCAAATGGTCAGTTACTAACATGCATGACTATAGCGTATTGTTCTCAGTGGAGCTTCAAATTCGATACTATGGGCCATGTCCTCAGATAGTGTAACTCCATTGAAGTCACTGGATCTATGCACCACCTGAAGTTCTGGCCCTATATTCAGTTTCCCTTCCTGACCCAAATTGCTGTCGAGTGTATTTGTATTGCAGTAGTGTCCAGAAGCCCAAATCAAAACCAGAGCCACGTTGTACTGGATGCTAAATAAAATAGAGACGATCCCTGTCCCCAAAGAGCTTACAGTGGAACAGTGATAGTAGGTACAGATGTGCCCTTAATTATGGACTCTTAGGGCTTGTCTACACGGGGACATAGAGGAAAATTAATCTGAATTAACTAAATGTGTGAAATGGATTAGTTAAACCACATTAAGTCCCTGTGTGTATTTACTTATTTTATTTTGGAAGTGAATTAAAATAAACTGAATTAAAACCACTTTAATTCTGAAAGACAGTGTTCACACCGGTATTTAATTTCACTAATCCAGTTCAAATTCATCCTTCAATAAATTCGGATTACTGGGTGCCTTGGTATAGAGAAGCCCTGAAATATGTGAGCTTAATTTCCTCTTGGATTTCCTTACAGCCAACTGGGATTGAGGTGGAGCTGGACATTGGAAGCTGTGGGGTATTGGAAGAGAGCCCAGCTGCTTCCGGAGTGGGACACTGATGGAGAGTGAAAAGTGAGCAGCCGATTACAAGGGCCTTTACCGTGGGCACCTTTGCAGCTAATATGACTGAAGACTGCAGGACCAGATCATGTTAGCCAAGCCATCTTGGGGGCCAGGAGACATGCTTGAAGTCCCAGTAGAAAGGACTGCAGAAACGGGGCTGTTTCCTATTGTCCCCGCCGATGAAGGAAGAACTCTCTCATCCTGGACAAGAGAGGTTTGGGGTTCCATGGAGAATACGTTTGAATCAGACAAGTGCTGTGTGTGGCTGTAGCACTTTTCTGGAGTGCATTAAAACCAAAGAACCACCGGCCCTTTCGTGGGGGTTTTGTGGATTGTCAGGGGAACCTTTGTCTCAGGGTGTCGTGAGGTCAGCGGGAATTTTGCTGAATTCTTTGAGGGGTAAACATCAGACTGTTGGTAAGGTGGCTTTTTATAGCCTGATCCCAGAACCTCCAGCTCAGAGGGTCCCTGGGAGGCCTCAAAGAATACCATCAAGATCGTCAGTAGAATTTAATCTACTGTCGCCGCCATTAGTTTTAGACCTGTTATGCCTAAAGGATCGTCACTTCAGCAGCCTTCAGGCCTGAGTCCCGCTCTGCTTATTCTGTAGCAGGACTAGGGTGGACACAGGCTGCTAAAGGGAAACCACATAAGTTCTCTGTGTCATTTATGGTCACATCTTTGCCACTCGGAGTAATCCTGGGTAGCTTGTAGGTGGAGGCAGTGGTATTTGGGTGTATATTGCATAAAGAGTTGCTGCTACCTCATGGAAAATGGTGTAAGTGTCTTGGGCCAGATCTTTAGCTGGTGCAAATTGGGCGTTGCTCCTGATTGACAGCAGTGGAAGATCTGGCCCTGTGTTTACGCACTTTTTGGCTGATGTATTTGATACCACTTTTGGTTTTCTCTTTCTTTGACTCTCTTTAAAAAAAAATATTATAAGGAATATTTTGCTTGGAAAACAGGAACTTTGTTTTAATGAGGTTATTCTGTATCTGCTGCTGCGTCTGCCAATGATCACGATTTCAGGTGAGGACAGATGAACTCTAAGCCTTGCCTGAACTCAGGGAATTGTACAGAAAAACACCCGCCTGATTTAGCTGAATCCGTGTTTGCACTAGTGAGAACATTAGTGTAGACAGGTCTCCGGATCCATTTTTACCATCACACTCATTAGACTTGCTTTTCACTAATGCTGCAATATACATAGGTCCAGCTTCATTCTATACCATGGGTCCCATTAGTGCTGGTGTTTGACTCAGTAAGGAGTTTTTGTACATTTCCCCTAGGAAAGTAGCAAAGAACCATATGACCAGATATAAATAAAATAGGTTTAGCAATGGAAGCAATTTGTAATTATTATTATTTGTATTGATCAGGCACCGGGACCCCACTGTATCAGGTGTGGTACGAACACAGAAAGACAACCGCTGTCCCATACAACTTGCCTTTTGTCTTTTCTTTTCTGTGCAAAGAGTCATCATGCGTGTCTGGTGGAGATACAGTGGGCCAAATTCTCTGCTGTAAATTGTCACAGCTCCCTTGAAGTCAGTGGAGCTGTTCCAATTCACACCACTACCAAATCTAACCTGTTACGTCTTTTGTACCAGCTGTTTACACACACCGGTTTATAAACATTTCAGGAAAACTCCTATGTGTCAGGATTACTTTATCCATTTAGTCTGGGAGTCTTGTATGGAGCTGGAATACAAACTGGGAGATGTGAAGTAGGAAAGGAAACAAATATAAAAATTTCCAGATGCTGTCATCGATCCATAGAGGTTAAGATCATATAGTCTGAGCTGAACCTTACGTAACCTGCATTTAGCCAGAGATTTTTAAAGCTACCTAAGAAATGTGGATGGGCATCCGGAGCTCTAAAGTGGCTTTGAAAATCTCAGCATTAAACCATTAATGTGCACCTGTAATTTTAACCTCACCTTAACGACGTTTTCTGTGTGTTCTCTTCTGCGTACTTTGTGAGTCTTCTCGGATTCAGTGCACTGTCACGTTTTCCAGGGGTGCCCAGGGCATTAGGGCAGTGATAGAAACGTCTTCAGAGGTGAAGACCGATTTTGTTTCTGGGCAGTTGCTGTGTTCTTTCTAGCCACCACCCGTGTCAGTCGGAGGAAGGCTTCAGAGGTGAGACAGGAAGAGGTGAGGTGACTTGGTGGGAGGGAAGGAGGGGATGGGAGAACCCCAGCTAGCTGGAGCAAGGCCCGTGAAAGAAGGTTCCAGAACTGGAGAGGGTGGACTGTGGGGAACGAGTGGGTTGGGCAGTAGGGGATGTGTGGCTGGGGGTAGAGGGAGAATGGAGGGGAGGACCCGGAGCTATATGAAAGACCGCCTCCAAATGTCAGGGTGGCTATTTTGGGGGAGTGGGTGGGAAGTAGGCAGAGAGGTAAGGGGAGATTGGAAGAGTTCTTCCCTCCTTCCTTTCCTGTCTCCTTCCAAACACCCCAAGCTCTGTTGCGATAGTTTGACTTCACAACTTCCCCACACCATGGATCACTGTAGTGACTCATCTCATGCACCCAATTGGGGTAGAAGATATGCAAATCTTCAGACGCCAGGAAATGAAGAAGAACCTCGAAGGAACTGCTATTTTCGAGTTTCACCATCAGGGAGCTGTGATGCAAACGGTTTGGAGGAAGTCGCTAAGGAGAGAAGGCTTAAACTCCGTAAAGCTATACTGCTACAAGCTACCAATCCTTACACTTCAGGGAATAGGCTGCTCACCAGAAGAGGTCAGGAAGAAATGTCCTTCCTGGGTTGGTTTAGTGTTTTATGCCTTCCTCTGAAGCAACAGATGCAGGCTGCTGCCGCCAGCAGAATACTGGACTAGACGGATCATCACTTAGTGTGGGGGCAGTTCCTACCGTCCTGGTGTTGGCTGTGAGGTAAATGTGTGTATGGGGGGGGGGGGTGTTCATGGTGGAGATAATCTGAAACTTCTGGCTGCATTTCAAGCACTTTGAACAGGAAAAGTGTGATATAACTAGCATGTCTTTTTATCAGTGATGTTATGATTACAGGGTCTTGCCTTCAGCTGGAAGCTAGGGGCAGGGCATTGGATTCAGCAGCCAGAGCCGTGTGGCAAAGCATGGCTTCCTACCAAAGTTGACTTTCCCTACATTTTATAATGAAATCGTGGTTGAACACGGCTTGTGTCCTAAATAACCTGAGAATCTGGCTAATCTTCGTGCTCAGACTGAGCCCTGCTCTACTGTGAGCTAGGCTGTGTGTTCCTTGTAGAGTGAGATAAGGCACCTTAGGGAGTTTTTCAAATGCAGGAGGTGAAATTTGAAAAGAAAGACCCCTGTCAACTGAATCAGATCTGATAGGAGCGGGTGTGGCTGGATGGTGCTACTGCCAAAAAGGTGGTCAAACATCTCAGAGCCGTGAGATTATCATGCCTCTACTTAGCAGGGAGGACTCAGTAGCAAGCCACCACTGTGATGCAAGTTAGGGGGAAAAGGCTAGGGACCTTGAATATGTACCCAGAGCAGGCAGGATCTCAGGCTTTGCCCCCTAAAAGCCAGAGCCAGTACTTGCAGTGGAACTCTATGCAGCAAAGAGAAGGAAGAGCAGCTTCACTCCTGTCAGGATCTGAACCCCGAGCAGGGCTGGTTTTGGGTTCAGATTTATTCCCCCAGTTGCGTCCCAGGCAGGGATTCAAACCCTAAGCCAGCTCGTGGGGTAAAGGTTTGAACCTAGATCCCTGTCCTGCTGGGCAGGGGATACGGAGCTTAGATCCTGGTCCTGGATGGGGTGGGATGATCTTGGAGCCTGGACTCTGCCTGGGGTATTCAGCTTTGATCCTAAAACAGGGCCCTCCTCAGGGCTGTGAAGCTCCAGCTAGGTCCGGTCTGGGGGTTTCCTCTGGGAGCCCACGGGTGGGTGGGATTTGCAGGGTGAGGGGACCCCTGTCCCAGTCTCTGTAGTGGGGTGAGGAGCGGGTGACCAGATGTCCCAGTACTAGGGGCTTTGTTATATATAAGCAACTCTACCACCTCTCCCTGAAAAAAATGCCTCATTTTTCACACTTGCTATGTGCTCCCCCTAAGGGAGGGGACCCGCCCCTGCCTCGGGCGGGATTCGAACCGGCGCGTCTCAGGGATATTTATTCCCGTCCTGACGGTCTAAGTACCACGCCCTGCGTGAGTTGCGCTGTCCCCGCCACCCCACCAGAGGGCGCTGTGGCGGTGCCGGCTGGCAGGGCCGAGAAGGCCGCTCTAGCCCTGCTCTCGGTGGCTTCTGCCGCTCTGGCCCACGTCTCGTTGGCTGGCTCCCGCCCGGGTGGGGTGTTGTCATAGCGCCGCCGTCGCGCGGCGCAAAGGGGGAGGGTCGGTGCAGCCGCCCGCGGCCCCTCCCTTTCCCCGCCCCCGCCGGAGGGGAGGGCCCGGGCGACACCGGAGACACCCCCCTCCCGGGAGAGAAGGGCAGAGCAGGTGAGGGGGACGGGGTGCCGGGGGGGGGGGCAGGTGAGGGGGACGGGGTGCCGGGGGGGGGAGCAGGTGAGGGGGACGGGGTGCCGGGGGGGGGAGCAGGTGAGGGGGACGGGGTGCCGGGGGGGGAGCAGGTGAGGGGGACGGGGTGCCGGGGGGGGGCAGGTGAGGGGGACGGGGTGCCGGGGGGGGGAACAGGTGAGGGGGACGGGGTGCCGGGGGGGGGGAACAGGTGAGGGGGACGGGGTGCCGGGGGGGGGGCAGGTGAGGGGGACGGGGTGCCGGGGGGGGGGGCAGGTGAGGGGGACGGGGTGCCGGGGGGGGGAGCAGGTGAGGGGGACGGGGTGCCGGGGGGGGGGAGCAGGTGAGGGGGACGGGGTGCCGGGGGGGGGGAGCAGGTGAGGGGGACGGGGTGCCGGGGGGGGGAGCAGGTGAGGGGGACGGGGTGCCGGGGGGGGGAGCAGGTGAGGGGGACGGGGTGCCGGGGGGGGGAGCAGGTGAGGGGGACGGGGTGCCGGGGGGGGCAGGTGAGGGGGACGGGGTGCCGGGGGGGGCAGGTGAGGGGGACGGGGTGCCCGGCTGCCCGAGGTTGGGAGCACAGGCTGGGGGGGGGGGCAGGTGAGAGGCCCGCGGGGGGGGGGCTTCCCGGGATGGGGGGCAGGAGGGGGGGGGTTGGCCGGGATGGGGGGCAGGAGAGGGGGGGTTGGCCGGGATGGGGGGCAGGAGAGAGGCGGGGGGGGGGTTGGCCGGGATGGGGGGCAGGAGAGAGGCGGGGGGGGGGTTGGCCGGGAGGGGGGGCAGGAGAGAGGCGGGGGGGGGTTCGCCGGGAGGGGGGGCAGGAGAGAGGCGGGGGGGGGGGTTCGCCGGGAGGGGGGGCAGGAGAGAGGCGGGGGGGGGGTTGGCCGGGATGGGGGGCAGGAGAGAGGCGGGGGGGGGGTTGGCCGGGATGGGGGGCAGGAGAGAGGCGGGGGGGGGGTTGGCCGGGATGGGGGGCAGGAGAGAGGCGGGGGGGGGGTTGGCCGGGATGGGGGGCAGGAGAGAGGCGGGGGGGGGTTGGCCGGGATGGGGGGCAGGAGAGAGGCGGGGGGGGGGTTGGCCGGGATGGGGGGCAGGAGAGAGGCGGGGGGGGGGGTTGGCCGGGATGGGGGGCAGGAGAGAGGCGGGGGGGGGGTTGGCCGGGATGGGGGGCAGGAGAGAGGCGGGGGGGGGGGGTTGGCCGGGATGGGGGGCAGGAGAGAGGCGGGGGGGGGGGGTTGGCCGGGATGGGGGGCAGGAGAGAGGCGGGGGGGGGGGGTTGGCCGGGAGGGGGGGCAGGAGAGAGGCGGGGGGGGGGGTTGGCCGGGAGGGGGGGCAGGAGAGAGGCGGGGGGGGGGTTGGCCGGGAGGGGGGGCAGGAGAGAGGCGGGGGGGGGGGTTGGCCGGGATGGGGGGCAGGAGAGAGGCGGGGGGGGGGGTTGGCCGGGATGGGGGGCAGGAGAGAGGCGGGGGGGGGGTTGGCCGGGATGGGGGGCAGGAGAGAGGCGGGGGGGGGGGGTTGGCCGGGATGGGGGGCAGGAGAGAGGCGGGGGGGGGGGGTTGGCCGGGATGGGGGGCAGGAGAGAGGCGGGGGGGGGGGGTTGGCCGGGAGGGGGGGCAGGAGAGAGGCGGGGGGGGGGGTTGGCCGGGAGGGGGGGCAGGAGAGAGGCGGGGGGGGGGTTGGCCGGGAGGGGGGGCAGGAGAGAGGCGGGGGGGGGGTTGGCCGGGAGGGGGGGCAGGAGAGAGGCGGGGGGGGGGTTGGCCGGGATGGGGGGCAGGAGAGAGGCGGGGGGGGGGGTTGGCCGGGATGGGGGGCAGGAGAGAGGCGGGGGGGGGTTGGCCGGGATGGGGGGCAGGAGAGAGGCGGGGGGGGGTTGGCCGGGATGGGGGGCAGGAGAGAGGCGGGGGGGGGTTGGCCGGGATGGGGGGCAGGAGAGAGGCGGGGGGGGGGGGTTGGCCGGGAGGGGGGGCAGGAGAGAGGCGGGGGGGGGGGGTTGGCCGGGAGGGGGGGCAGGAGAGAGGCGGGGGGGGGGGGTTGGCCGGGAGGGGGGGCAGGAGAGAGGCGGGGGGGGGGTTGGCCGGGAGGGGGGGCAGGAGAGAGGCGGGGGGGGGTTGGCCGGGAGGGGGGGCAGGAGAGAGGCGGGGGGGGGTGTTGGCCGGGATGGGGGGCAGGAGAGAGGCGGGGGGGGGGTTGGCCGGGATGGGGGGCAGGAGAGAGGCGGGGGGGGTTGGCCGGGATGGGGGGCAGGAGAGAGGCGGGGGGGGGGTTGGCCGGGAGGGGGGGCAGGAGAGAGGCGGGGGGGGGGTTGGCCGGGATGGGGGGCAGGAGAGAGGCGGGGGTTGGCCGGGATGGGGGGCAGGAGAGAGGCGGGGGGGGGGTGGCCGGGATGGGGGGCAGGAGAGAGGCGGGGGGGGGGGTTGGCCGGGATGGGGGGCAGGAGAGAGGCGGGGGGGGGGGTTGGCCGGGAGGGGGGCCAGGAGAGAGGCGGGGGGGGGTTGGCCGGGATGGGGGGGTAGGAGAAAGGGGGGGTGTCTGCCCGAGGTTGGGAGCACAGGCTGGGTGGGGGGGCAGGTGAGAGGCTGGGGAGGACACGACTGCCCGGAGTTGGGTTGAGGGCTGTGTGTTGGGGGGCCACTGGGCTTTGTTCCCTCCGGGGCAGGGGGTGAGGAGACTGTATTGTGAGGGGGCTGTATTGCTGCTGAGGGTTGGGGAGGCCGCTTCACACAGTCTGGTGGGCAAAGCAGCGGACTGCCTGAGATTGTGGGGACTGGGAGTTGGGAGCGGCTGTATTTGTAACCCCGGCTTCAGGTAAGTCCTGTTCCCTCTCTGTGTGCCTCGCTTCCCTCATGTCACTGACCCGCCTGCAAGAGGGTTGTGAGATTGTTAGTTACTTTGTGTAATGTGTACATTACCTAAGCTGTTTGCTCTCATGTGCATTTTATCACGTCCAAAGTCCTTGCTCAGTTGGTACAATGCCAGTGGCACCAGGGCATGTAATGGAGCCAAACTAGTTTTTCAATGAATAACTTTACCCTTATAGTTGAAATACCCTCCCTGTTTTTATGTCATAAGCAAAATCAGGAAAAAATTAAATATTTATGTTAACGTGTAAATAATGATGGAAATGTAACAGGAAGGCAAAGGGTGATCCAGGTGAAAAGTAAAGGTAGTTTGACTGTTCTTCAGAGGCTTTTCCCTATAAGCTAGATAAAGTGTTGCTTATGCTGGGGAAGTAATGACCTGCTTTGTCAAGGTAGGCTTCTCACAAACATTTGCAGTATTATGATTGATTGTAAAGAAGTTTCTCACATTGAAAACTCACTTACATAGAGTCCAGTCTGAATTTGTACTGATTAGGCACTTGGTGGATGGGGGGGAGGGTAAATGCAAGTACTGTACTTTACATGTTTCAAACGTTAATAGGACGACTCTTGCACTTTGTAACAGTTCATCTATCTTAATCTAATATATCTTTGATAGCAGAAGGCACTCCAGTACTGTAGAGGTAAGCATGATGCAAGAATTTAGCTTTACAGTTCACAGATTCTAGTAGTGTGCAAAGTGATAGTGTTTAATCGGCCAAGCGATATGGAAGTGTGTGTTGTTTACTACGACTGTATTGCCACTGATTTTTTTTCACAGAATATGTTAACAGTATGTTCTAGAGCATGTTGTGCAATTTTTAATTAGATTTTTCTCATTTGGAGAATTATATGCTGGGGTGTATTAAGTTGTGTTACTCACTTGGTCTTTCTCACTTGACTGGATCAATAAGGAACTGGACTAAAGGAAATACTTCTCAAGTTTCAGCACTCCCTTTCATTATGCTGGTGATTGGAAAGTAGAGTAATTGTTTATTTAGGATCAGAGGTGTAGCCCTGTTTGGATTATCTTTCTGCAGGTTTCTTTTTCTTACAATAACTGAACTAACTGCAAATTGATATGGCATAGATGGCTAGATTAATCCTGTTTGGTTTTGTTTAAAATTTACTCACTGTCATAATTTTCACTAGTACCATTTTATTTTATACACAGATCCAAATAAATGGAACCCATATAAGTATTAGCAGAAGAGTAGTGGGGGTGAACTATCTGTGTTTAAACAAGATTTTTCTCGTATTCAAAATACTTTGTCCCTATAACAACCTCTGTTCACAATGTTGGTGGTGAGAAGGGTTTGTGCTTATAGCAGCAAGCTGCCCTATGGATAAATGTAACTGGCTTTAATGGAACAACAGGGTCCAATTAAACAAATTGATCCACTTAAATCCATTATCTTGTCTACCACACTGGCCAATGCTGACTGTGATAGGATGCATCTTGTGAGTGGTTGGGGAACAGTCTAACTATAGAGTAGCATGGTTTGGACATTTCCTCTGTCAGTATTAATTAGACTTTAATGAAAGGAAAGATGTCTTCCATGGTAATTTATGTCTGTGGATAAATGTTTATTTACTCATGCATTTACTGACCTGAAATAGACTTGGGCCTGGTCTACACAGGGGGTGGTGCTTGACCGAAGATATGCCATTTTCAGCTATGCTATTTGCTTAGCTGACATTGCTCGTTTTACGTCGATTTACCTGGGCGTCCACACAGCGGTGAGTTGACCGCTGCCACTCCCCCGTTGACTCCACTTTTCTTGTGGACTTCGGCTACACTAGATGTGATAAATCGATCCCTGATAGATCGATCCCTACCTGCCGTGGGTAGAATAGACATAACCTTAGAATATCTCAGGTTTCCACAAGTGTTACTCCCTTTGAATGGAGTGTCCCTGTACCCTCTCTTCCTATGCTTGCAGGATTAAAAATAAATTTAAGGCAGAAAGCCATGCAATAATATATTTAAACTATCTGGGGCTTGTTAGCAATCTAGATGCATTTATACTGTCAACCTAATTCCTTCCTGCCTTCCCCATCCCAAACCTGTACTCCCTGTCTTTGTTGTTGGCTTTGGAAGTATGTGCTTTTAATTTAGCTAAAGATGTACTGATTACTTGTAATACTATAGCCTTGTAATTCAACCCACCAAGTTTGTTCGTTTCATTTACTTTATAATCTAGATCGGGGGTGGGCAAACTACGGCCCAGGGGCAACATCCAGCCCGTCAGATGTTTTGTTAAATTGAACCCATATAAGTACGGCCGCCGAGCTCCCAATAAGAAGCAGGGTTTGGGGTTTGTCCTGCTCCGCATGTGCCGTGGCTCTGCGTGGCTCCCGGAAGCAGCGGCATGTCCCCTCTCCGGCTCCTACATGTGGGGCAGCCAGGGGGCTCTGCACACTGCCCCTGCCCCAAGTGCCATGCCCGCAGCTCCTATTGACTGGGAACTGTGAGAATCCATGGCCCGCCATACAATTTCCATATCCAGATGTGGGCCTCTGGCCAAAAAGTTTGCCCACCCCTGACCTAGACTGTAAATTCTTGGTGGCAAGGACTGATTTAAATGTTTTTTAAGTGCTTAAATATTTTGGAAGGAATATTAAATCTAATGTTTCAGGCCTTAAGCTAGTCTCTATAGAGATCATGGTGAAACCTCCTGTTGAGGCAGGCTATCCTACAGCTGTTTATTGTGGGGATCATACACCTTCCTCTGAAGTACCTGGTTAGACTTGGTCAGTTTCTCTAAACTGGAGGTGAGGTTCATCAATCCGTAATTCCTGGAATCTCCTTGTGGCTTTTTTCCTAGAAGATACATTTCCACATTAGTGACTTTCAAGTCTTTAGAAACAACTGTTGCTTTTAGAGCAGGGGTGGGCAAACTCCTGGGTACTGAGGTACTGAGCCACATCTGGGTATGGAAAGTGTATGATGGGCCATGAAGGCTCATGAGATTGGGGGTGGAGGTGAGGGCTCCGAAGGCCGGAGAGGGAGGGCAGGGGCAGCAGCAGCATCTTGAGCCCCCTCTCTGCCCCTATGTGCTGCTGTTTATGGGAGCCCTGTGGAGCCAGAGCATGGGCAGAGTGGGGCAAGCCTCCGACCCTGTCCCGGCAAGAGCTCAAGGGCCGTATTCAAACCTCTGAAGGGCCGGATATGGCTCCCGGGTTTGCCCACCCACGTTTTAGAGACAGGATCGCCCAATATCTATTGAGTACCTAGTAATTTACTGCACTTGAGTTTCTCAGTTTGCTCTAAAATGCTAATTAGATTTCCTTTTTTGGTAAAGCCACACTGACTTCCTATGTCAGGCAAGGTTCGCATAGGAATTGGTGTGCCTACATTTGTTTAGCTTGCCCCAAGAGCTAAATTATATTGGTTAAAACCTAGCTTGCACAAGAGTGTTTACACACAGAAATGCATTGATTTAACTACATTAGTGCAGCATCACACCCTTAGGTACGCTACTGCAACTTGCATGTGTAGATTAAGCCTATGTCGATATTGTCCTCCTCCCTTGTCAGTGTCAAAACAATCTGCTCTAAGAACAGTCATTTTGTGGCATCAGTAAATCGCTTCTTAATACCATACCATTCAGTTTTGTGGTTGTTAAAATCACCCACTGTAAACATGTGCTAACGAGAGGTTATTTATAGTGGTTTCTGTTTACATGCAATGATGACATGTTCTGTAGGCTTGCATCATGCATTTATAGTTTTCTTACACTTTTACATCAATATTCCTCTAGTCACTGAGCATGCAATTCTCTGTATGGGGGGTGGGGGTGGTCAGTTGCAAGTTAAAGCTGCATTGTTCTGTGCATTCTGATACAACACAACTGGTAACTCTGCTCTGGTCCCAGTGAGGAATCCCTCCTGGAGTTGGATTGGTGGACCCAATAGTTGCTCTTTAACTATTTGCAATGAGCTACTTTTATTCATTGCATCTCTAATGGGGTCTTCACAAGTACCTGGTTTTGTAATTTTGAACAGAAATGGCTCCTGGAGTCCCCTATATATATATATAAAATAAATTATCACTATCTTTATAATAATAGAAAGATAAATGGCTTCTGTGTTTAGACAATTAGCATTTTTCTCATGTGAATCCAGAAAACTCTTCCCATATGTGCCTGACATTCTAGGCTAACTGCAGAGACGGGTGAAATGTGAAGCGTAATAGATTGTTGGAGGGTTTTTTGGGGGTGGGGTAGTTAAACAATAATGAAACTGTTAGATGCTTGCAGGGAAACACTGCTGCCTGTGTGTGGACTTTGCACTGGAGAAAGTTTCAATTGTTCCAAAGCAGGGCTGGCTCTAAAATATAGCTTTTGTGGCTGCTAGTAGCATAGTTGTCTAAATTACTGACTCCCTTGAGGCAATTATACAAGCATTGCAAAATATTTTTGGAAACCGTTTATTTTTCTGATCCAAATAAAGCTTTGTCACAAATGTCCCTTCCCACTTTATAATCAAAAACCTACCGGTAGAAATTGAGGGAGATAATTCTTTAGTTCACAGAATGCTGCAATTCAAAATTCAGGTTCTTCAAACTGGAACTGGTACAGTGAAACCTTGATATAACGGACTAATTCGGGCGAGGGGGTGTCCGTTAAAGCCGAAAGTCCATTATTTAATAATTTTTTAAAATTATTAAATAACAGGACTTTTGGATTTAACGGACACCCCCTCGCCCGAATTAGTCCGTTATATCAAGGTTTTACCATCAACCTGCCCACCCGGGTCCTGGCTGCTGGGACCCGGCGGCAGTTAGCAGCCCATCCGCCGGGGTCCCCGGCTGCTGGGACCCGGGCGGGAGCTGTCAGCCCGCCCGCCCCCAGCTCAAACCGCGGCGGCCGCTGCGAGCGGGCAGAGAGCCCGCAGGGTCCCGGCTCCCGGGACCCTGCAAGGAGGGTGAGTGCTGCCGGGGGCCAGGCGGCAGCCCGCCCCCGGCTCAATCCGCGGCGGCTGCCGCGCGTGGGCTGAGAGCCCGCAGGGTCCCGGCTCCCGGGACCCTGCAAGGAGGGTGAGTGCTGCTGGGGGCCAGGCGGCAGCCCGCCCCCGGCTCAATCCGCGGCGGCTGACCCTGACCGCTCCCGGGACCCTGCAAGGAGGGTGAGTGCTTTCACCTCCGGCGGCAGCACAGAGCAGACACTCTGTCCGCACGGGTCCCGGCTCCCGGGACCCGCCAGCAAGTCCAGCTGCTGCGGGGAGCCGGGCGGCAGCCCCCCCGCAGCTTCCACCTCCGGCAGCACAAAGCGGACACTCTGTCCGCACGGGTCCCGGCTCCCGGGACCCGCCAGCAAGTCCAGCTGCTGCGGGGAGCCGGGCGGCAGCCCCCCCGCAGCTTCCACCTCCGGCAGCACAAAGCGGACACTCTGTCCGCACGGGTCCCGGCTCCCGGGACCCGCCAGCAAGCCTAGTTGCTGTGGGGAGCCGGGCGGAAAGCCCCCCCCCCCCCCTCGGGCAGCAGCAGGGAGCCCACAGCCAGCCCTCCAGAAACTGACTTCGGATGCATCAGACTCTGAAAAATTTTGTCCGTTGCATCCGAAGTCTGTTAAATGGAGGTCCGTTAAATCGAGGTTTCACTGTACTTGCATAGTTTATGCCTTGTAATTTTTAAAGAAATTGAAAAACTTGTCAGTTGTTGCACGTGATCGCTTGTTTCCTTATAGATCAGTCAGCTTCTGCTCTGTGTCGCTGGTTCATATCCTTTTGTTTACAGGGACTTCTGTTACCATTATATGGGCAAGTTTAAACTACAAAATTAAGTCAACCCTAAGTTAATGTAAATATATGGAGATAGGTATATCTCAGAACTGGAAAGACCTTGAAAGGTTATTGAGTCCAGTCCCCTGCTTATACTAGCAGGACCAGTACTGTCCCCTGACAGATTTTTTGCCTCAGATCCCTAAATGGCACCCTCAGGGATTGAATTCACAACCCTGAGGTTAGCAGGCCAATGCTCAAACCACTGAGCTATCCCTCCCCCTTCATGTTACATCAATGTACAACTATCACAGTAATTAAATCACTTTTACATGTCCACAGTACGCTTCTTGGTTCGGTGGTGCACATCCTCACTAGCAATGCTTGCACTGATGCAGAGAGCAGTGCACAGTCTGTAGCTACCCCCCCGGGGCAACTTGCCACTATCTAGCGCAGAGTGTTTTGGGAAGGGCTTGCACTGCCTCTTGGGGGGAGCAAATGAGTCCCACACGGCTGACTGGAAACATGGTGCTGTTTTCTCTAACCCATAATTTTATCTCCATCCCATAATGTTTTGCGCCTCTTTTCAAAAGCCCCCCAAACCCACGCGTCCTCCATCTGTATAAGAAGCATGGATCCTGCACAGCTCTGCATTGTTGTGATGAGTCTTGCGAGCATGGCATGCCAGATCCTGCAGTGTCTGCAAAGCTGCCAGAGTTGCTACGGGGAACATGATGACTTCTTGAAGGCTAGGGTGCTGTGGGACGTAGAAAGAAACAGTTCAAGGTGCCTGTTGGATTCACCGAGCAGCTGCAGAGGTGACTGACTGTTGGGATAACCTTCTTATGCAGGTATGGGAGGACAAGCAGTGTCTGCAGAATTTTCAGATGTGCATGGCCACATTCCCAAGCCCTCCAGTGGAGCGACACCAAAATGAGAGTGGAAAAGCAAGTAGTGATGGCTAGTGATCAATTTGCAGTAGGGAAATTCACTGTGGGGGTTGCTGTAATGCAAGTGTGCAGGGCCATTAATTGCGTCCTGCTATGAAGGACTGTGACTTTGGGCAATGTGTAGGACATAGTGGATGATTTTGCACCAATAGTGTTCCTGAACTGTGGTGGGGTGATAGATGGCTTGTGTATCCCTATTTTGGCACCAAACCACCTTCCCCCAGAGTACATCAACAGAAAGGGCTACTTTTCTATGGTATTGCAAGCATTGGTGGATCACCAGGGATGTTTTACTGATGGTAAAGGAAGGTGCCTACACACACACATTTAAAAAAATAGGCTTGTTCCGAAAGCTACAAGTAGGGACTCATGATTTTGAGGGCAGGGGTGTTATTTATGATTTTTGAATGTTTGGAGGATTTTCTTGTCATGCTGTATTAGGAGGAGAACATCACCAGACTGACATTTAAATTGCTTTATTTAAGTAAAACAACAGTGTTAAGTGTTCTGGATTTTTTTCTGCAACCGCAAACATAATATTTTAACAAAACAAGCATATGTCTTGCTTCTCACATTTAGTTCCAGACTCCTCTTTCTCCAGATCAGTTCCACCCCCAACAATTTTCTATTCATTGAATTTTTTGAAACTTTGCACTTTTAGAGGGAGGCAAGGGATTGACTCTGTGTACACAAATTTGCAGAAGGACAATAGAGTTGAAGTCTGTAATTTCTCACCTCTATATATGTTGTTTATTTAAAACATTTTTGCTTTTAACAAGCACGTTTCCTCTGGAGACACAAATTCCCAGTTTGAAAACTGCAAAACTAAGCAGCTCTGATGGTATCTTCTAGACTGAGCACTGAGTCCCATCGGGTAGATAGAAAGATTAATTTAAATAATCTATACAGAAGCCATAAGATTGGGTTCCTCATCCATGAACTATTGGAATTGATTTACAAAACTTTTCTTAAACATTACATGAATATATTGTCTCGTACTATAGAATTAGAATTTATAATCCCAATCCCATGATGTCTTTGAACTATAATGAATCTCATCTTAATTAAAACTATATTTAGATAAGATTTTTTCCTCAGAAAGCATTTATAAAAAAAAAATCTGATTTAAATAAAAAATTCTGATTAAAAAAAAAATCATTGATTTTTATCCACCCTGCCTACACCACAGACAGAAGGGGTTTTTCTGTCATTGTAGGAACACCAACTCCCCGAGCAACTGTAGCTAGGTTGATGGAAACATTCTTCAATTGACCTAGCTTTGTCTACACTGAAGGTTAGGTTGGCATAACTGTAATGCACAGGGGTATGGATTTTTTCACACCCATGAGTGATGTTGCTATGTCAACCTAATTTGTAAGTGTAGACCAGGCCTGGTCTACAAAGGTTAATTAATTTTCCAAGACCACAAAGGGTACTGGAGTTAAAATCAGAACTAGCATGCAGGATTTCCTGTCTTCTAGTACTGTGGTCTGTCTACTATATCAAGGTCTCTTACCTTGTACGCTTTTTAAAAAAAGGCACATTATCCATTATCTGAAAACTCAATTTTTCCAACCGTTTTAGATGGTGCGAAGACTCTGCTCTCTATGGGCTTGTCTACGCTACCCGCCGGATTGGCGGGTAGTTATTAATCTAGCAGGGGTTGATTTATCACATCTAAATCGACTGCTGAGCGCTCTCCTATGGACTCTAGTACTCCACCAGAACGAGGAGCGCAAGCAGAGTTGACGGGAGAGCATCAGCTGTCGACTTACCGCAGTGAAGGCACCGCACATGGTGAGTAGATCTAAGTACGTCGACTATGCCGTTCACTTAGCTGAAGTTGCGTGTCTTGGATCGATCCCGCGCGGTAGTGTAGACAAGCCCTGTGTGTCATACTGAACGAGTAGGTGTTTAGTTTGCATTTACATTTCCCTTTGCATTTCAGAGCCAGTTTGGATATGAATTTCAGGTTTATCTTGAATAAAACGAGTTAAGCAGCAGGTTTTCTGTATTTGTAAATAACTAGTTTTGTATCTACAATACTGCATCCTCTAATTAAAACTGCGTGCATATATTTCAAGTCTAATTCAATACAGCCAAGTAGAATAAAAGCTCACAGACATTAGAACAAACTGAAATCCGATTTTTATCAGAATACAGATGAACAGCAGGACTTTAGGTTATGCTTACAAATTGACTTGAGTTTTATACTTTGCCCAATTCTACTGCAGTATCATGGATTTTGACTCCTTTCTTTTCCAGCATCACACTTCCCTCAAATTTGTGTTGTATCATTTTTCCTCTTCCAGTGTATAAAGTGTGAAAAGAAGCACATTTCATGTATGACTAGCAGCATTGTGCCTTCTTTTTAACTTCAAAAATGATTTTAGAAGTTGAAGCTTAATTTAAAAAAACATCATCAACCAATAAAAACACCAGGCTTGGCTTGGAGAATGTGTTGAGGATTTTTTCAGCTAGATTTATAACAAACAGTGCAAGTTAATCGATGATCTCTCTTGACTCCTGTTGAGGAAGAGGAAGCGAGCACATCAAGAAGAGTCTTTAGAGAATACGTAATTTCATTATTATTCATTATTTAAATTACTGTGTTGCTTAGGAGTCCTACTCATGGACCAAGATCCCATTCTGCTAGGTGCTGTCTCCTTGGAACTCTTGTGCCCATCTCCTGCCTCCGCTTGATTAAGGACTTGGTTTCATAAGCTCGGGAGATACAGATACCTGTTTATCATTACTTTAATTACCCAGATGCCTTCATTCAAGAAGGGCAGCCTTGTACTTTTCTTCCCCATTCTACTGAAAATCTATCCAAAGGTTAACTGTAGGTGAACTTATTCACCGGGATAGAAACCACCTGTCATGATGAAACAATATGTGCAATTGTCGAACGTCTTCCAGGCCAGGAACATCAGTAGAAGTAATTCAGTCTCTTGGCATCTGTAGTGAAAACCATACTAATATGGAGAAAATTCAACTTAAATGGCGTGTTTTACTCAAATGAGGGGAACCCCCCTCGCCCTATTTCCCCAGTAATTTAGGATGACAAAGAGACAGAGTACCAATGAGGTCCGCTAGTGGTTGAGCTTCTGTTATACTGAAGTCTTTGGCAGCTCAAAGCTATCTATTTGGTACACATACTAAAATTACACAGACCTTCTTTCTCTAGTACGTGGCTGCTTAAATCATTTAGTTGGCAGTAGTCTTCTTTTGGTTAAACACTGGAAAGTTAGCAGTTCTTGTTGTTTTCTTCATTAAGAACTTGTTTAGCATTGGCAATGTTGAGTTTGCAGAAAGGAGCAAAGTGTTTGTGATGTCAGAGGAGGTGGCCCACGAGAAAACACGAGGATTTTTCTTGCTGCTTATCATACTCTTGGCTCACTACCAAAGGCGAGTCTTACCTTACGCAGGGGTTATGTTCTGCAGTCAGCCTGTAAAGCGAAGACCGCGTATAGTCAAACACTCATTGAGTTGAATTGCGGGCAGAATTGCCTGCACTACAGATACAGTTTTTAAATTATTATTTTTTTGCCGACTGCTCAAAGCTGAATTCGCGCATGTTAAATGCGCATAAGATGTTGACTCACCTATATTAGGATATTTGTGCATCTCCCTCACTGCACAAATTATATTTCTTGTGGTAAATTAACAGCAAAATTGAACTTTTGTTATAACCTTACTGTCGTTGATAGACGTCCATAACCAATGATCACTATTTGTGTTGTTATATTAATGGCTGTCATTTGTAAGAACCTTACAGTTCAATGAACAACAGTAACTGTTAACTTTTTCATATATAGAAGCTATTCTTTCAGACTCTATCAGCTAAGCAGGTTTAAGGATCTTCTGAAACCACATCCGAGTCTTATTGTCAACCTTCTGATAACTCTAGAACAAAACGTAGGCTTAATAACACTGAGCTCAGTCATTCCTTCTTTGCAATATCTGAACTGGTGCAGAGTTTTGGCCTATCTTTTTAAATCAGGACAAACCATAGACCTTTTTATATGCTGCTACTGAGGGTAGGCCTCCACTTCACAGGAGTCCTTATGGGTTTAAAGTGGATGTAGTTTTAATCTCTTGTGGAGGCTACGAACGCTTCTTTCAGTGTTCACAGGGTTCATATCTTGGGTCTGTAAACCTTAGGATCAAATTAAGACTCCCAAAACAGTTTTGTCATTCCTTAAAATAGCAAAATTGCAAAAATGTTGAACTGCCAAAGTGCATAACTTTGAACAGAAATTTAATCTCTAAGATTAGAGTTCAGAAAAAAGCATAGGTCAGTTCTGATGTATTTTATTTACAGTCTGTGCATTTATAGCCTTTATCACTGGATAATGTGGGTGCAATTTAAGGATAATACACATGATGAAGCTAAATAAATTCTATATTATGACTTTGTACCATGGAATGCTTCTGTTAGACTGTATTCCTTGAACACAAGGTGTGTTTTCTTACTTTGGAACGAGTACCATCAGTACACAAAATAGAACAGCTCCTCTGCTAACATACTGGGACCTCAGCCTTACACCATGTCCGTGACAATTTGTCCTGCTTTTTGTTGGTCATTAAACTTGTTTATAATTTGACATAGAAACTGTTGAAGTTTAAAACCTTCTGGCACTAGGTTTTACACATACAGTTGTAAACCAGTCTATATTCTTTATTAGCCTAAATGACCAGGTAGTTATCCCCAAATATTTGCTATACAAGATATACCGCCCCCACCCTCTGTTTCCCATTGTACTTTCCCATTTAAAAATATCTGGGCAGAAATATAGCAGACTAGCCCCCTCAGCTTATTTCAGAACAGCTTCAAATGGGGTAGAAGTAAAGTCCGTGCACCTACAAATAGATTATTTCCGTGGAAGTTCAAAAGAACAGGTTTTCAGCACGAGGTGACCTATGTAGACATAAGCATAAGAGACTTAATTCAGTTAACCTGAAAATTTAAAAATAGCATATATTTGCTTTTCCATCTAAGGTGAGAAGTCTAATTGCTGCTTTGAGTGTATAATTCACAGCATGACACACTGTGTGAACGGTTTCTCCTGTGTCATCAAGACTCTTGTTTTCTCTTTGAACATTAAAATTTGCTGAACCTGCAAGCTTACCATTGTCATGCTCAGGCATGTGTCCGCTATAGTGACCGTGGTAACTTCGATAGACCAAATTCACCTAGACTTGGAACGAGTCCAGTAAATCTGCAGATGATTGGAGCTGAACCAAACTGCAAAAGCCTCCTTCTTTAACAGGGTTGATGGTATAAAACATTCAAATGCTGCATGTTAGCACCTTCTGCCAAACCCTCCTCAGAGCTTGTATTGATTCACAGATTTCCAAAATATGGTTTAATCAGGTCATGAAATGTTATGTAGTGAACATGCACGAACAGCCTTGATAGGAAAAAAGGTTGACCCCAGAAGTTTGGAAAATCGAGTAATGTGGATTGAGCTGGATGCTGACAGAATCTGGGAGATTTGAGGGGCGGAAGCTCGCTCTGAATCGGGGGTATGGAGGGGCAGCAAGGGGAGTTGGCGGGAGGCACCTGGGAAGGGGTGTCCCAGCAGGTCCAACTGCCATTCCTCCGTGCCCAGTGCCATGTGTTCCCTCTTTCCGTTGCCAGCTGGCACAGCGACGCCTCCTTGTCCTCAATCCCAGTGGCTGGCACACGTGGGAGGGGCAGGAGTACATGCCAGGTGCCTGTGCCAGGACCTGTGGTGGCTGGAAGGCGGAGAGAGGAGAGCAATCCTACCTGCTCCCTGGCAGTTGGCCTAGTTTGCTCTGATCTCTCCCCAGCTTCCGCTCTTACCTCCACCAGATATTGGCGCAGAAGTACATCTCAGCCCCCCAATACTTCCATTGTGGGGGTGCTAGGCCCCCCTTCTCCTTCCCGTTCTGCCCCCTGCTTTCCTGGTTCTGCCACCTCTGGACAGAATAGACTGAAAGATTTAAAAGTATCTGTTAACTATATCATGAATGCAGCAAATACAGGTTGGGAAAGCCGTGTGTATTCCTTATGCTAGTGACTGACACTAGCCCATGGTCTGAGTGCTTAATTAGAGGAACGTTTTCAGGCCTATGTGCCTAGCAGATCTATATATATATAAAAGTCAATGCGTGTATGGGTGTACGCTTACCGTATTTTTCGCCATATAAGACGCTCCGGCATATAAGACGCACCTAATTTTAAAGGCGGAAAATCTAGAAAAAAAAGATTCTGAACCCCCTCCGCCGAAAAGCCGCAGATTTGTTTAAAAGCGCCGACCCCCCCCCCCCCCCGCCTGCACCCCTGCCCTAGTCCCCGCAGCGCTGCCGGATCCACCTGCCCCCCCCCCCGTCTCCGCCGCGGGCGGGCTGCCGGGGGCGTCCCGGTTCCCCCCTTCCCGCCGCGGGTGGGCTGCCGGGGGCGTCCCGGTTCCCCCCTCCCCGCCGCGGGCCGGCTGCCCGCCCGCGGCGGGGAGGGGGGAACCGGGGCGCACGCGCGGTTTTTTGTTTTTTGTTGTTTTTTTTTTTGTGACCGCGGGCGGGCTGCCGGGCAGTATATTCGCCATATAAGACGCACCAACCTCCCCCCCCCCCCCCCCCGTTTTGGGGAAGAAAAAGTGAGTCTTATATGGCGAAAAATACGGTACTCCTTCCACACTGTTTGAGCTAGAGACTTGAAATTTGGTACAGTTATAGGTCTTGGGGTCCTAATGACCGTAAGAGTCGAAAATTTTTCAAATCTCACCTCTGACGCCCCCCAGGGGTGAAATTCTTTAAAGGCCAATCACATCAGCTGGGCAGCTGCTGTTCTCTGTGACATAGTTATGATGTCATAATACCCCCTCCAACAGACACCGCACTCGCTCAGCTCTCTGCCCCTCCCCCCTCCAACGGACCCCGCACTCGCTCAGCTCTGTGCCCCCTCCCCACCTCCGACGGACCCGAGTTGGGTTTGGTCGGGGGGTAAGTGAGCCGGGGGTGTCGGGTTTGGTCGGGGGGGGGGTAAGTGAGCCGGGGGTGTCGGGTTTGGTCGGGGGGGGGTAAGTGAGCCGGGGGTGTCGGGTTTGGTCGGGGGGTAAGTGAGCCGGGGGTGTTGGGTTTGGTCTGGGGTGGGTGGGAAGGTGTCTGGGTGGGTGAGGGGTGAGGTGTGGGGGTTGGGGTTGGTGAGGGGGTGTTGGGGTTGGTGGGGGGGGTGAAGTGGGGGTGTCAGGTTTGCTCTCTGCCCCCGTCCAACGGACCCCGCACTCGCTCAGATGTCTGCCCCCTCCCCACCTCCGACTGACCCGAGGAACGCCGGGTATTTTCGCTAGTTACAAATAAGTATGGGAATGTTATTGCAGAAATGGTTTTGCTCCAAAAAGATGGAGAGGAAGCAGTCTTCCTCCTTTCTTTGCTCTCCCACTCTTCCTCAACAGTTTCCTCAAGGAGTTTAGATAGGAGTACATCTCTTACTCCCAGGGCCCAAGCAAATAGATATGTAGAGACATTCATCATTTCTTGCCATTTAGCTCCCCTGTATTCAACTGGCTTTTTAAATAAGTTACCAGAGGTTAACACTGCTTCATTGTCCAGAAGCTTACTGAGTGCAGGACGCAAATGATGGTAGCTGTCTGTTTACATTTCAGCTGAGTCCAGCTGAGTTCAAGGAGCTGGGGCACTGCCTGGTCTTGTCTGTCAGGCCTGAAGCGGTAGCTTTATATGTGGAGCCAGGCTGTAGAGGAAAACCAGCGAGGGTCTCACAGTTAATCTTAGAGAACACAAGGTCTCTAATATCTTTCTGAGGGTGAAATTCCCCAGGGCCTCTAAACTTTCCCTACTGCAAAGTTACTGGAAACTGTCTCACTCTCTTTTAACTACAAGATCCAGTCCCCCTGCTACCTGCTGTCAAGTATCTTATTTAGTGAAGAAGCATAAAACATTTAGTTCATGCCTGACCCTCGCTTTGGTAGCAAATATGTGGCTTCCAGTATGTTGTTTAACTTGTGTTTTTTTTCCCCCTCACCTTTTTAGTTACTATGTGGGCAACCTGTTGTAACTGGTTTTGTCTGGATGGACAACCTGAGGAGATGCAGCAGGGTCCGCCACAGGGTGCCAGACCTCAGGCCTATTCCAACCCAGGTTACAGCTCCTACCCTTCTCCTACGGGTTCTGAACAGCACTGCCAGGCCTGTGGGGTGCACTTTGAAAATTCCTCCAGGAAGGTAAGGAGTGAATTTCGCCACTGATTTGGGCACCCATTTGGTTTGACTGATATACAATCTGACTCCTAGAGCATTTATTTACAGAGTCCGTTTCAAGAGCCTGGAAAACACACAACCAAAGGAGGCCCTGGATTTAGAGAGATAATGTATAGTCGAAGACAAACTTGCATTGCTTCTTTATTTCATAGTCACTTTCACAGTGAGCTGGCACAAATGAAAATAACTAACCGTTATTGTTAGCGCACATTAGTCATGCCTGTATTAGATGCTTTAATAAAGGACAGCAAGCTACTTATAATCCGTTAAAGGGTTACTAGTTTAAAAATGTGTTGCCTACTGTTACTGCAATTACCATCTAGGATTACTCAGTTCCTTTGTAGATTGTTTACTTTGTGCATTAGACAGTAATTCATGTTCTAGTCTGTTTTTCCTGGTCTTGTGGGTAATGGGGGAGAAGAAAACATTTTAAAAACAGAAAGATGTCATTGCAAAGCCACAACAATTAGGCTGGTGTAGTAGCTGAAATAATCAAAACTCATTATTTTGAAATTGACTAGGTTTGAAGGTGTGTCCCCCCCTTTAAGTGGAAGATATGGCAATAAGCAAAAGCCATCATGCTCACAATGAAAAAACAGCCAACTCTCTTTTAAAACTTTAGTCTTCAGCTAAAAAGCCGTCAATGTTTGTAGGGAGTGAATTGCCAGCTCAGCATTCACCCCTGAATTTCTGTGCCGCTTTTTGTGACATTCTTGTTATCCAATTTTGTGTACTAGATCCTTCTGCATTGTAGCTGCCAAAACTAGTGTCACAAGATTCAAAATTAATTGGCAGCCTCTGGCCAGGGAAATGATTAAACCGGGAAGTTGCCAGACTTCTTTCTGAAAGTCTTTAGGAGCTGGTTAGAATCCACATTCCATGACTCAGCAAGTATCTGATCTGTACCGTGTTCTCAGAGTTAGGGTGATGAATAAAGAATGGAGGCATTTGACCTGCATAAATTAAACTTTTAAAAAGCTCTATTTTTAGGTAATGCTTCATGACCAAGTCTTCAAAAAGAGCTATAAACCCTCCAGTCAACTTGGCAACTGCTAAGGAGTCGAATTCGTTTTGGTTTTATACCTTTTCAGGCACTGGAAATTCTGGAATTGGATTTTGCATTTTTAGCCACGTTTGAATGTTATGTTTTCAGGGTATGTTTCTCCCTCCCTCTCTCCACACACACACTCGCATCATTGCAAACATCTTCACTTAGGACTGATCTATCCTAAGTGAAGATGTTTGCAATGATGTAAGTATGGACATTTTCTTAATATCTAATAAGATGCCTTTATATAATCATTGAAGCATCTTTAAAGGACATTAAATTGTTCTTGGTAGTGAAAATCATCTTGTTTTCCCTATTCTCCAACTCCGCTAACTTCTGATCCTGGCTTCCTGTTTTCACAGGATGATCATTAATTAAAGTCAGGCATTGCTGATTTTGTTTGCTGCTGTTAGCAGGTATGCCAGGAATTTTTTGGGGACATGGTCAAGTTCTCCTTGCTCCTCCTCCTTCCATCCTCTAACAAAGATTTAAGTGTCTCAGACATTGCTGAGGTTTTCAGGAAGACCATTTTCTCTGAAGCATACTTACTGAAAAAGCTCCTGGCAAGCTCAGGTGTAAGATCTAAAACAATAGCTCTAGTTAAAGTTTGAATGTTGGCATTGACTCACGTTTATCTCAAACAAAATTATGAGCCAAGTGAACTGAACAGAAATTCCATAATCTCTGGAACCCTAATTGTTCGTGCAAATGGAACCTTTCACAATGTCTAGTCTACTGTCAAAGATTAAGTTCTAGGCAGTGTTTTGAGTAAAATATTACAAGATCAGCTGAGGCATTTGTGACAGATATGGCAATTCCCTGAGATATCCTTGAAAAAAACATATTGAATTACATTTAAATATATCTGGAGTCCATTGTATTAAATGCAAAGGTTAAGTAGTATTCTGGGCTGGGACTGTAACTTCTCTAGGGGGGAGATGTGATGTAAGGCCTGGATGACCAATGGACTATATTAAACAATATGTCAGACAAGAATGGACTTTTGGGCCAATGAATTTCCTGGGAAGTATCTACAGAGAGGTGAATGCAAATTCTCCACTTTGTTATGCAAAAACGCAGCCTTCTGAAGCTACGCCCTGAGGAATGGGTCTTTGTCTGTTGATCATCTGTTAGGAGGTCGAGATCAAAGGTGCAAGTTGTATAAAGGAAAGACTGGTTCTTCTGGTTCAGAGTTAAGGTTGTTATGAACTTGTAACCACTGGAAAAACCCTTTGTGCGGTTTGAAGGACTGACTCCTACCAGAGACTTTAGACTTAAGGGCTGATCTCTGCCAAGCTTTTTAGGATGCATATAGGTTTATTGTTCTTAATATATTTTCTCTAATGCTTTCATTTTAAAAATTAACACACTTGCTTAGAGTGGTGTGATAACTTGGAACTCTTGGCCATTACAGCTGATCATAGCCTTCAGAGAGAAAGCAAATCACATTGGTCTGTTGTAGGCAGTCTGATTTGCTGTGGAACTCCGTGAAGGTAGGTAGGTAACCGTGCAGTCCTGAAAACCTTGGTTGGGAGGGAGGGTGGACCCTGATGTCTCTCAAGAGCGGTGATGACTGAGGAACTAGGAGACTGGAGCAGGTGTGCTTGAGGAACCATGGAGGGGAAATACAGGTTCAATTGCTCTGACCTGTGATAGGGTTATTGCTGCTGATCCCTTGCTGAGATCAGTTAGATGTATCTCTTTTACTATGCCCCTGGTATCTGACCAGTTCTGTGCGCTGGAGTGTTAAATGCAGGGACACTGGGAATGAGCTCCCTCTAGTGTTCCTTCAGAGCCAGTCTGCCAGATTTTAGAGTACAGTAAGCCCTCGTTTTAACGGACTTCGGATGCAACGGACAAAATTTCTGAGCAAGTCTGATGCATCTGAAATCCATTTCTCGCAGGCTGGCTGCCGGCTCCCGGCTGCCGCCCGGGTCACAGCAGCAGGCGGGCTCGCTGCCGGCTCCCGCCGCCTGGGTCACGGCTGCCGCCCGGGTCCAGACAGCGGGTGGGCTCCCGGCTCCTGCCCGAGTCCCGCAAGCGGGCAGGCTGGCTGCCGGCTCCCGCATGCGGGCGGGCTGGCTGGCTGGCTGCCGGTTCCCGCCCAGCTCCCGCCCGCGGGCGGGCTGCCGGCTCCCGCCTGAGTTCCGCAAGCGGGCGGGCTGGCTGCCGGCTCCCGCCCGGGTCCCACCTACGGGCGGGCTGGCTGGCTGCCGGGTCCCAGCAACAGGCGGGTTGCGGAGCTGCTGCCCCGACCCTGTGGCGGGCGGGCTGCTGCTCCAACAGCTCATTTTTTTTATTATTATTAAATAACGGACTTTTTGATTTAACGGACACCCCCTCGCCCAAATTAGTCCGTTAAATGGAGGTTTTACTGTATGGTGAAAAATTCAGCTTGTCTCATACAACTACCACATGCTTCTAAACTAAAGCATTGTCTCTCCTCTTATCTTCTCTGATGGCTAACTGGAAGAGGGAAAGTATTGGCCATAATAGATGTGCACTGTTAATATTTGGGTAATGTATCCAGATGTCCCTGTGATGAGCACACTCACTGTAGGTTGTTAAAATAGGGACTGTTTGCTTCACTGGTCAGACCGTGCACAGACCACACTCCCCATCTTTGCACTGAACAGCGTTACATTGACTAGATCCCTTCAGGAATCCAGTGTCCAGCAAATCAGACAAGCAGTAATATTTTATAGTCACAAGGGGGGTGGAATCATGAAGCCAGACAGTATGCAAACACAGACCTTCCTACAGCAATTCATCTTGTAGTTAATGGACTTGAATTACTTTTGTCCTACATAGAAGCAATCTTCTCCTGAGACAGATTGTGTGCTTTGGTGAATAGAAATCTTGAGACCTGATTTACAATCTATACTGATTATGTGATAACCTTGGGATAGCTATAAAGGGGTGGAGATGATTCTGGTCCAGAAATGTTTATGGGAGGAGGTTTTGCATCTTTCCATCAAGCTCATTAACAGGAACATTAAGTTCCAGAACACCAGCAGAAGTCCCAGAGATGTCACTGGCCAGGGAATGAGCTGGATATTTAAGCTTCAGTAGGGTAAAATGGGGGACCCGTGATCTAGGTTGAGAGGGAGCTTATGTCAGTGAGTGTAGTAGTCATGCCTCTCAAGGCATTGTCCATGAGAGGAAAACATCTGAACAGATCCAGCTCAAAAACCACACCCTGAATTCTGGTTCTAGAACAGCTGACTCAAAAGCGCTGAATCTATAAATCTGCTTTCTTTGAACTTTATGCACAGTGGAGTTGAAGATTTTCTCATTCACCGTAATAATTCATACAACAAAAGAGTTCTGACTTGGTTCAAGAGTTTATATCTCTTGATTTGAATCCATGACTTCCAGTGACATCTATGATCTCCATCTGTGGCACTTGGGAGCTGCAGAGTCCCCCATGGCCTGCAAGAGACAGAGCTGCGGGGTACGTGGCAGGGGTCCCTGGAGCTCCAAGCCACCACGAGCGGTGAGGGTATCCCGCAGCTCCCAGGTGGTACAGGAACCCAGCAGCTCCTGGCTGCCATGGGCCTCTGGAGCTCCGATATCCAACCTGTGGTGGGGGCCCATGGAGCGCCTAGCCACATGCCCAGCTACCCCACTGCAGGCTGTGTGGGAACCCACAGATTTCCACTTTGTCACCGATATTTTTGGTAAAAGTCACGGAGAGGTAACAGCTTCCATGATTTTTTCTTTATTGCCCGTGACCTGTCTATGACCGAACAAAATCTTAGCCTTACTTATTGCATAGCTCTAAAGAGTCTGGACGGGAGTGCAAATGTATGGGCAATTCTAAAGGAAGAAAGCCAGTGACTAAATGGATGTGGGAAATGGGGAGATTAGTAATAGAACACAAATCCAGTCCAGGTGGTAGAAAATGATCTAAGGGCTGATCTGTCACATAGGCCACCAAAGTTTGGTCTCAGTCCAACTGCCAATGGATAATTGATCCCGACACACCTCTTCATAACTGGCAGTCTGAGGAGAAGGGCAAAGTACTGAATCCGCTGGCTGAGTCACACTCTAGAGGGGATCACTCAGAGGTTGAGGCAAACGGCCAGACTTAGGAGGGGACCAAAGGTTTGTACTTTACTGCGTATGCTGTATCTATTTTGTAGAAAGGGGAAGTGTCCCAAGGACGGTTGACCTGGCACCTTTTACTAGCACAGAATCCATCCACACATTTTAAAAAAAGAAGCGGGAGAGAGGAAGGACTCAAGTTATTGTCCTAATGATGATCCTTTTGTAAGTGCTCTCACCTGACTTTCAGAAACGCAGCGTTCCAGCTGTCAGCGGGAGCTGCGAGTGTTCTGAACCCTTGAAAATCAAACCCCTGTGCCCAGGGTAGTGGAAAAACTTAGATACGAACCAGCAGCACTTAAACATTAAAATTGGTTTTGATGCCTGAGCCCGCCGGGCTCTCAGAAGAGCTCAGATTTTCCAAAATACTGAGCACCCAGCTGCTGTCATTGTGACATTGAAGACCAGATTCTCAAGAGTTTAGCACTTACTTTGTTGCCTCCTTTGAAAACCTGGCTCCTTATTTTGATGCATAAATAGAAGCTGAATGATTTTGAAAAACTAGCCATTGTTGTAAAACTTGTCCGGGTTTCCTTTCCCTTGTGACAGAGGCGTCCCCGGCAGCTAATTTATGCTTTTCAAATTTTTAAACCAGCACACACATCTGATTTACTTTGAAAGGTCTGCTTCCTTGTAGGATAGATAGATCTGTTGCATTCCATCTGTGATTTAGCTGGGCAGATGGGTTCAGAATAAACCATTGAAAACTGTTGCAGTGTTGGTGGAATTCATTATTGTTTTAAAAACGTTTTTGTGATTTGTGTAACAGAATTTATCTAATTTCTTTTATAAGAACTGTGTTGAATCCAGCCACATGTTGGGAAATGCATCTAGCATAGTGGTTTTCAAACTTTTTTTCTGGTGATCCAGTTGGATCATAGACATCCATTTTCTTCAGTGGAGCTGGGGATGAGGGGTTTGGGGCGTGAGAGGGGCTCTAGGTTGGAGCAGGGAGTGGGCTCTGGGTTGGGGGGTGCAGGCACTAGGCTGGGGGTTTGGGGTGCAGGAGGAGGCCCAAGGGCGGAGGTGGCTCCCAGTCGGTGGCGCAGCAGGGGTGCAAGGCAGGCTTCCTGCCTGTCCTGGCACCATGGATCACATGGTGCCCTGGAAGTAGCCATCAGCAGGTCCAGCTCCTAGGCAGAGGCTCTGTGCAGCTGTCACCTGCAGGCACCGCCCAGAAACCTGCCAATGGGAATGTGGAGTCGGTGCTTGGGATGGGGCAGCGTGCGGAGCCCTGTGGCCCTCCCACCTAGGAGACGGACCTGCTGCTGGCTGCTTCCGGGGCACAGAGGCGCTGTCGGAACAGGCAGGAACTAGCCTGCCTTAGCCGGGCAGCACTGCCAACAGAACTTTTAACAGCCTGGTCGGCAGTGCTGAGCAGAGCCACCGCGACCCACTACTGGGTCATGACCAGCAGTTTAAAAACCACTGATCTAGGACATGGGCTTCGATTTATATTCTCTCCAGCTTCGATGTTGTGTTAACGCCAATACATTCTTCTATGATCACTCTAACCTTTGTGGCTTGGTCTTTTTTCTCTCCCCCTCTTCTGTTTTGAGCAGCACATCTGCTTTGACTGTAAAAAGAATTTTTGCCCTGCCTGTTCAAGCCAGCCTGAAAGCAGCCCTCTTCTCTGCCATCTGTGTCAGCGGTTCCACGCCACGGCGTTTCAGCGGGAGGAGTTGATCAAGATGAAGGTGAAGGATCTACGAGACTATCTGGCGCTCCACGAGGTTTCCACAGAGTTGTGCCGCGAAAAGGAAGACCTCGTGTTTCTGATTCTTGGGCAGCAGCCTGTAATCACCCAGGAGGATACAATACGAATCCCGCCATTAAACTCTGGGACATCTGGACAGCTAAGCTTCGTGATTCTACCACAGACCAGCACAGCATCCTCTACCTCACCTGATGCCTCTCCAGTGTCTGCAGACTCCATCTTGAGTCCGATAACTCAGGAACATGAAGAGGTACCAGTCTCCAGTTAGAAGCACTTTTTGTGTCCTTATTCCCTCTCACTGTCAGAGTCATTATTGTGATGCTGCTTGTGTTTTTCCCATCAAAATTCTGCACCTATCTTCCTTTATTAATGATCAGTGCCGTGAGCAGGCAGGGCTTCTGTTTACCACAAGCGGCAGTGTTTCAGCTGCATATTACACACGGCTGTCCCCATGTTCATAACAAAGCTAAGTTGGGTGGGGGTCAAATTCAGAGGTCCTTGCTTAGGCAAACACCCCCTGACTGTAATGTTTGAGCTAGGACCTCAGGCATTTTGCTGTGAAACAATTCAGAAACTAAAGGAATTTGTTCTAACTTGTGGGTTGCTGTTTGCCAGTTGTGGTATTTGTCCTTCCTGCATTAATGGAATGTAATATTATTTTTGGACATTCAACCTTATTTTTGGATCTATTGGATACTTCAGTCACTGTTTTAAGGCAGTCTGATCATTGCTTTGTGTTCCACCCTTACATCAGCACTGGATACCCCTGTGACTAATATGTCATAGGGATATTTAATATCTATACTGATGCTAAAGCATATTTTACTTCCTTTTTTTTAGCCAGAATGTTGATATCATACTGACAACTACAAGCAGCTGTTAAAATGCTATACCCTCATTCTGTATTTCCTTATTTTTTGTGCCAGGAGGCACCCAAAATTTCAGTGATATTGGAGATGAAACAGTGGGGGAGGAGGATGGGAGAGGATGGCTAAGGGGGCTCCTGGTGTCTGATCATCTACTGATTTGGGTCTGTAGGAATGCTTTGACTTGAGGCCAAAAGTTATTAGCCCTGGCACAGAGACTACCAGAAACTGTCCAGCTCAATTCTTTCAGAGGAAATTGGTCATCTGGTTATTTATATAGCCACGCTTTGTTGTTAGGCTTTCTACTGGCTGCTGTGGAATGTTTCCTTACGGCTTGTCTATGCAAACACTAAGTTCACCGCAAGCTGGGGTGTAAATCTACCTCGCATTAGCCTGAGAGGTTCCCTCCTGTGCTTTAATCTACTCCCGTTTCAACGTGGGATAGATCCAAGTGCACTCTGGAACTTTGCACGGCAGCAGGGCCCATGCAGATAATTAGTGTACTAATGCGAAGTGGATTTACACTCCAGCTTCCTGTGAAATAAGTTTGTTTAGACATTATCCTTAATGTTTAACATCTGGGCCTTCCTGGTGGGCTTAATTTCCCTGGGCCAACTCAGAAAGTGCATCTCTTAGTTTCTTGATAGGTGTATCATGAGGCATGGTACCTTGTTTAAAAAATGCAGTTATTCTTGAGGACCTCTTCTATGTGTGGAGTTGGGGCTTTTTACGGCTGTCGCGGTAGTTCCTGTTTGGAAATACCTCTGTTCACCTCTGAGTTCTAAATTTTTCTCCAGCAAATTTCAGCTCATGGCTTGACTCCTGTTTTCATCCGGTCGCTTTGTGGGAATTCTCAGTAATATCCTCTCTTAAAATCCCTTTCCTTTTCCTAGAGTTTTACAGATATTAACTAATCAGTTCTTCTAAATAGTAGGGGAGCATTCTCCCCATTTTTTACTAAAAGGTAAGCTGAGGTGGAGAGAATAAATATCATGGCCAAAGCCACAACTGGGGAATTGATCTGAACCGGGATGACCACTCAGTTCCTTTCACCCCGTCAAGTGTTCAGAACCCCTTCCCTTCCTCCCTCCTTCTCCAGCTGCCATTGTCCTGTCCCCATTGCAGCTTCTCACCCCTGTCTGCTCACACAGTGCTCGGCTCTAGGAAAGCCGTAAACTCCAGAGCTGGAGGAGAGAGGCAATTAATTCCTCCCTTAACATCTCCAACACCATACCACAAACCCAGCAACAATGTGCAGAGAGCACTGTGCCCTTATGGTCATTGAGTAACTGATCTGAGCAACCTTGAAGAATGCCATCAAGTGGTCTCACAATGAGCAACACCACAGATTCTTGACCTATTCTAGTGATTGTGTTGTCATGACATCACACATTGATGCCACCTCACAATGAAGGATGGTAGAGCAGTGTCAAGACGTCACCTCATGATAATCAGGTGGCTTTGTGCAATGCCATTTTGAGTCTCTGTACCATCTGTCTCCTCCTAGTCCAGACTCGAAATCCCCGTGAGAACATGTGGGGGTATATTGTACATCATCAAGTATTCTAACAAGGCTCAATATAAAATAAGGTGGGACCTGAAAGGGCCAAATGTAACACTAAAGTCTCAAATTGAGTTTTACTTGTTTAAGCTTCAGGAATGTGGTATCAGAAACCTACTTTCTGCTAACGTGACTGTTTTGTCTTGTAATGACTTTCCTAATTCCACAGTATGTAGTGCATGCTCTGGGCTCAATCCTGTTTCCCCTGGGATATGCAGGGAGATTCACTGCTGGTGAAAGCTTTATTTCCTCTTCTAGGCAAATGGGCACGTGCCTCCAAGCCAAGACGACATGACCGAAATTGAGAATGCAGCAGAAGCACCAACAGAGGAAGAGACACAGGTTTGTGTGTCCCCCCCCTAAAAAACACACCATAGAAATGGGAAGGGTTCTTCTAAGGATGATTTCGTTCATCACCCAGCTAGTGCAGAATTGCCCCTACTGAGGATAATGCAGAGTAGCAGAATAACAGTTCAGAACACAGCCACCAGAAGATGCGTTCCTGTACATGGAGAATGACAGGAAGACCATGCAGAGAACCTGGTGTTACTTAACACCAGTGTTCTCCATCATTGAGGACATTATAATGTAACTTTATAATAGGAGGAGGTGCTTTTATCTCCCTCCTAGAAGGCCCTTGTGTTCCTCGTAACTGGAGGGATATTGCAATATAGTGGGATGAAGATCATTCATCTCCATGGATGAGTTCCTGCTAGTAAACCTAAGAAAAGCTGCTTTGAATTCTCTCCTCGCATTGTGAGATGAAATGTTAGTCTGTCTTTGTTCCGTTTCAGTCTATTGACTCGGAGGATAACCTGGTACAGGGGCGGAGGGCCTCTCTCTCTGACCTAACGAGTGTTGGAGACATTGATGCGCTCTCTGTGCGGCAGCTGAAGGAAATCCTGGCTCGCAACTTTGTCAACTATAAAGGCTGCTGTGAGAAGTGGGAGCTGATGGAGCGGGTGACCCGTCTTTATAATGAGAAAGACCTTCAGCATCTGGGTAAGGTGGAGGAATGGCATCAGTTTGTCTTTCTCCAAAAGCGACAGTGTCTTGTAGCACCTTATAAACTAACAGCTGTTTCTCAACTCTCCGCTTTGCCATTAGCAGTAGCAAGTCAAAAGGAGAAGGGGCTATGGTCTCCTTTCTCTTCTTATTCTTCCTTCCTTCACTCCTCCAAAAGTTTCTGCCTCTGCCCTTTGCAAGTGAGAGTTGCAACAGACAGGAAGCATCAAGGACTAAATAAACAAGGCAAGGACATGTCAGAGTGAATGCTGGTAAACTATGGTTAGGCTTAGACAAGGTAGGTAACCTCACATGCCAAATGATAAAGTAAATATCCTTAAATCAAGCTCTTAAGTCTGAACGCAGCACTATTTTGCTGTGCTTGTGTGTGCATTTTGATTATTGATGGAAATATTTTTTCATCCGTTTGTACTGTGAAACCTCTGTTTACCCATATTTACCAATAATCTAAAGGACCAGACTATTCCTTCCCCCCCCCACACACATTTTGTTTACTTTGTGCTTTAGACAAACACTTTGCATATAGTCACTGCCTCCTGTGGGGATCTTAGTGAGAAAAACGTTTAGAGAAATTGTGTAAAACCTCAAAATTGGAGTTCAAGCGATTTGTCTTTTTATAAAATACAGAAATAATTTAAGATAGTGATTTTGCTTTGTTAGGTCTTAAATTAACTATATGTGAAGTAGACAATTTATTAGTCTACCCCTAATCCTCCTACATAATGCAGCTTTTCTTCTCTTTTTATATTGCAGTTTCTGACACGGATGATCCAAACGGTAAGTCATTTGTTCAACAATCTCACCACAAAGTTTCTCCGGACTAGTTGTGCTGTTGTGTGCTCATAGAGGGCAGTGTGTGTTCTAGGCACAAATTTTCAGCTCCCCCTTCCCAGACGATCAGGTAAATAGTCCCACATTGGTATCCATGCAGGGCCAGGAGCAGGACTGTTTACAAGTCTCCAGTTGTACAAAGCTGGAGCTTCTCCGCTTTAGTCTCACAATTCTGTATAATATGGTATTTGACACTAAAGTGACTGTTAATCTGTGTATGTTGGAGAACACTGTCCTGATACTATGACGACATTTCCTTAAATCTAATACGTAAACCCCTTTTTGTCTTCAGTTTCCTCAGGCAGCGCTGGGCATCCCGGCCCTGAAGAAAATCTCTGCAAAATCTGCATGGACTCGCCCATCGACTGTGTCCTGTTAGAATGTGGCCATATGGTCACCTGCACCAAGTGCGGAAAGCGGATGAGTGAATGTCCGATATGCAGGCAGTACGTGATAAGAGCCGTCCACGTCTTTAAGTCCTGAGTGAGCGCAAAGATGACCAGTGTTGCCTTAAAGCCCCATCTGCTGTTAGAGATGGTCAAAATCTCTCCAGGTAGGTCAGAGACTGCACGTTTGACCTCACAAGAAACCCGAAGCTCATAGGCCAAATGAGGAAAGGAGAAAGCTTGGGGAATTGTTCCAATTAAAGCCATTGACTGGCTGGGCCCTTCACACCACAGTGCTTTACCCTGCAGTGCCTAGACTCCAGGATCCTACTGTTGGCAGCAGACACAGAAATGATTAACAGCTTGCATTCTGGGCTAGCGTGATCAACCGATGATGGGGGAGAAATAATCATTTGGCTTTCCAAAACTAACCCCAGAGCCTGAGGCTTATTTCCTCCACAATAATAAATAAGGTGGACTGAGGTTTTGGCACACGACATTTTCTTTTGTTTTGCTGCTACTGAATTTTCCCGTTCTTTAATTTGCTCTATTCCAGGTCACACATCCACTGATAATTTTATTTTCAGGGAACAAAATTTTTTGGGGCCGGTTCCCTCTCCCTAAATCTCTGATTCCTTATGCTTGCAGGCCAGGCTGAATTTCTCTTCTCTGTTGCCTTTAGCTTTTTCATATGCAGAATTAATTTCTAAGCCTAGTCATGGAAAGGAGGCAGGACTTCATACTGTTAGATACATTCTTTCCATTTGAAAGATGAGGCAGTGAAGTGGCTTAAGGCATAGAGCCTCCTCTTGAAGCTTCCCTAGCATAGACAGTGTTTCTCTGTCCGTTCCTCCCTTTGCCTTTCCTTGTTTATTCTTTGTTATAATACCCCAGGCTCGTGTGTTGCCTACAGGGTATGCAAACAATCCCTGTATAACTGAACTGGCTGTAGAGTCAACCTCCTCCAGTCACTAACAGGTTGGGAATGTAGTCCTTTAGTGTTTGCATTGCTTGAATTTGTTTAGGGTTGCCTGTGCTTCTAAAAGGGATTGAAATCTCACCCATGGTGAAGCCCTCAGCAATGTATTCTTATAACCATCTCCTGAGGCCTAGAGATGAAGCTGTCAAAGAGAGAGACAGAAGTTTGGAAGAAAGTGTAGGACTTTTTCCCCTGTGAACCTCTACTGCTGGGTTGTGTAGTTTCTCATTTCTTGCTGTCTACTGGATTGAGGAAGATAGGAATGATCAGTTCCCGGCCTTCCCTTTTTGACCAATTCGCTGTTCCACAGTCCTGAGGTGTTGCCAAATATGCAAAGACTGTTTGCTGAAGAGCACAAGCTAACGTCCCCATTTTCCTTTTATGGGGATGAGGCTATACATTCACCCCTACAAAGAATTCTACAAGGTCTATGTGGGACATCCATCAAACTGTTCATGGTATCTGGGGTTTAGAAAATCCCAGTGGAGCGATTATATTGTTGTTGTTCCTCGATGGAGTATGGAGTGATCTTACAAGCTATCCTGGAAATACTCCATTCTGAACTGCCAGAAAAATATTCCATTTCAAAATCATCCTACTATGCCTTTTTTCAGCTAACTCATGGTTACACTGGTGTCTTATCTTATCCCAAAAAGCTACTGGAGCCCTTTAAGGCTTAATATTTGCTTCAGATTGTTTTTCCCACATAGCTGTAGGCCTTACATGAACTGTATCTCGAGTTCTTCCATTATTCACACTAGCTCTGTAAAAGCAGCAGCCTCTACTGCTGTATCTATGCAGACTTGTGGTAAGAGCTGGTAATCTTAAGTAACCACAAATGTATGTAATCTTTTGCCACTATTTAACAATGCTGTACAAGAGTAGTAATGCCTCTGCTGCAAGAAATGCAGGGTGTGTGGGGGTCTCTTACAGAAGACAGAGTGAACCATTCCTACTAGCTAAGTAGCATTCAGGGATATATATTTAAAGGAAGCTTTACCTTTGCACTGTGATCTACAGCACCTGTACACGAGAGATGGCCTTTACTTTTATTGGAGGGGGTTTTTAGAGGAAGGAGAGGCACCTAGCCTTGTCACAGGGATCTATGTCCTTGCCCCTCTTCATTTCGTATTGAGAGCTGTTACTGTTGGATAATCTCTGGCTCAAGGCCTAGCACAGGGGTATTGATAGACTGTGTGGCAGAAGCTAAATTGTATTAAGTTAAATACTTTTCCCATGTAAGTAATTGCTGTAGTTACTAGTGAGCTGTTCAATCACAAATAGGAAGAGGTTGTTTACAGCAATCTCTCCATATGGGCTAAACTTATGAACCTCTGATCCAGCACATTCACTGTGAAAAATAAGGCATAGAATCAGGTAACCTCAGGACAGGGGGTCTTAGGAGAAGGAAGACATGTTCCCTAGTCAGGGAGCAGGTTTACTTAACTTCTGCTCTCTGAGGTTCTTTTACAGCAGAAAGGCCACAGTGCAGATCAGTCTCTGCAGGGATGATTTTAAGAACAAGATGTACACACCCGCCTCAAGCTTGCAAGCTGCCTTCCTAGTTTGGTCGTGAATAGTTTTCCCCTTGCAAAAATGGATCCTTTCCTGTGGGGTTGACTGACAGAATTTATTTAAGAGCCAGAGACAACTGGTTCATAATCCAAAGGAATATACTGATCCAAACTAATGTATGAAAATATTCAAGTGCTTTATGTAAACTGTACACATTTTGAAAGTTAACGTTCTACTTGAAATGGCTTCTATTAAAGTCTTTAAATCCTAGTTGATAGTTAAACTAGTTTTGGTACAGAGTTCTGCTTTATAATTTTATAATAAAGTGAAAATTTGATTTATCCAACTATTGAAGTTTTGAGTTTCTCTCTTTTTTGGGAGCAGGGTAGAGTTGGGCGGGGATGTTTGACTTACTGATGCTTTGGAAGTTGAAGAGAAAGGTTAAGCATGAAACAAAATAATCAACAAGGGACTTGAGGGTGATCAACCTTTTGCCATTTTCATATTACGTTTGATGCAGATGTGTATAAATATTAACAAGAGCTGCAAAGCAATTTATACCCAACATGCACAGTTAAACTACATCCTAAAGCTTAAAGTGAGCAAGAAAATTCAAATAACCTACATCAATAGGCCTCACCAACAAATATCTGAAGTCCTTTTGAGCAGCTTACTAAACTGATTCCAAGAAGCCTGTTGGAAAAGGAAGAAACTGGTGTGTCCTTAGAATTCCTGAGCAACATTAACGTATTTTGGGCTAGGTTTATAAAATTGCTTGATGTACCTTAGAGTTGAGGGCAGAGAGAGCCACACATGCTCATCACACCTGACAATCAGCTCCATTAGACCATCTGTCATGTGACCTTTTGAGAGGCAGTTTGGTTACAGTCCACATGCAATGGAACGATACTTCAGCCAAACCTCTGAACGCTGCCTCACTTGAGGTAGAAACAGCCAATCCAAGGGTGGATTAGAGTAATGTTCCTAGTCATCAGCAAGCCAGAGATCTTTGGTTCATGCTAGAATGGAAAAGTCCTTAAGTTAGAGGTGAGAAGTTAGTAGTTATAAAATAAGTAGGGTGGAGAGCATCCCACCGCATCTACAAGCTTCCACCGTTTTCTTTATAATCGGCCTAGGAAAATCAGTGAGAAATAGTTTTCCTTAATAGTACCTTATTTAAGTGCTGCCATGAGTGTGAAACAGGCCGGTCCAAACCTTGGGTGCTGAATGGCCTTTCCAGGGCTAAAGACCTCATGACCCTGTGATGATGGAGAAACCACAGGGTACATTCATTGCTCTGCATTACAGGAGCTAGAGCTTGAGGGGAAGAGTATGGAGGCTTCATGGTATACAAGATGCATCTGCTACTGCACACCCCATGGGACTGGGAGCATGAGCATAATGCTATCACTTTAACCTGACCTAGCAGCTACAGGTTTGGCTGTTCTGAGCCAGCCTTGCTTGTAACACACTAGGACTTTCAAAGTTAAGCCCCCTTTAAATATCCATCTCTTTCTCTGCAACCCTATTTTCTATCTGAGTCCCACCTCCAGGCCGTACATGAGTTGTCTATTCATAAAGGTGAGTGTCATGGAATAGACATATAGTATATTTAGATGGCAAAACCTGCACATAACTCCTCTCCCAAGTTTCACTCCTTGAAATGTGAACAGCAGCCAAGAGACTAGATGACCTCTCCATGGCACTGATGTGACTGACTACTACTGGCGTAGTCTTGTGTTCACAATTCAAGGAGATTGAAAAACTGGAAGGGGGGGGGATGGGTTCAGAGATGAGTCATGAGAATTGGCAAAGATTGGAAAACATTCTGGATACGGATGGGGTTCCTTGAGTCCACTTAGCTGAAGAGTCTCTTAAGGGATGTCTTGATCATAATCTAGAAGTACTTACATGAGAAACAGACTTGAGATAGGGCTCTTCAGTCTAGCAAACAAAGTATCAAGATTCCAATCCCTGGAAATTGAGGTTAGACTCATTTAAACTAGAAATGAGGCACACACATTTACACTGAAGGCAATTAACCACTGGAACAAGGCTGTGGTGGATTTTCCACTGCTGGCTGCTTTAAGACTAGTTTTTTTCTAAAACATTAATTCAGGGGCATCCTCTGCTCTCGTACATGATCATAAATGGGCCCTTCCGGCTTTATAATCGATACATTCCAGGAGACCCTGCACAGAATTAGCTCTTCACTAACCTTTGACTCCAGCAGCCGGGTTGTGACAAACTAGTAACTTGGTGACACAAACCCTTAATGGGAGTTTATTTGGCCCCGTTTTAAAGTGAAACACTGTCTAAACTTTCTGGATGCTGACCTATAGCTTTGCTTGTTAAAACAGGTGAGCCAGCAAGAGTCTTAAAATAAAACTGAGGAGAAAATACCAAGCAGTATAAATGGCAGAGAGTTTAGAGTAGCCTTCCTTTGTTTGAATTATAGTAGTGCAAGTTCATACTGGTAATAAGTCTATAGGATGTTATACACACAGCCAGGGTTTGTCTTCTGTTTGGATACAGAACAGCCTGAGGAGAGACTCTTGTCTTTACCGGAAAGGAGAAGACACTGTATAGTTCTTCTTTATAAAAATACACAAACTTTAAAATGAAACGGATGAAACCAGCACCTAGATTGAATGGACGGGTTCAAATGATGGGCAGAAAGAGAACAGATTCCAATGGTACCATCTTTTAGTGAGATTTCTGAATTCATTCCAGCTCACACGGATAAAAATCAAAGCGGTGGTTATTGATCCTTCAAACCCAGCTATGAGGAACTCCAGGCATTTGATAGAGATGTAGGTAGACAGGCAAAGGATCTCAGCCCTTTTCCACCTGCCTAGTCGCTGCTGTTCCCTTAGGGAGTGCCTTCCTAGAGCACAGCAGTACTGGGCTTCGTAGCTGCCTTCAGTTTTTAACGGGGGGCCACGAGCCTCCGTTTCCGGATACACTCCCAGATCCAGTCGGGAGAGACGCGCTTGGCTCCGAGGTTCTCATCGACGTCCCCGATTATGTGTGTGGCCGAGGCAGTGTCGAACTCTTGCACAAGGTCTCCGTCGTACGCCACAAAGTACCGGCGGATTTTGCTGAAGTCCTCCACCGAGGGCGGTAGGTACAGCTTCACCCCTGTAAATATGTCCAGGAGGGTCTGCAAAGTGTGGGAAACAGAAAACGATGGTGAGGAGAAAGAAGGGTGGCAAAGAGTGCTTTACTAGACGACGTGCTCTTTAGGCCTGGACTCTCAACGTACAGCTCCCGGCGCAAGGGGGCTGATGGAGATCTTTGGGTGCTATTGCAACACAAATAAGGATGCGGCTTATTGAATAGAAGCTTTGGGAACCGCCTCTTTCCTCCATGCTGAAAGTGCTCAGTGTTGTTTCAAGTGGGACTTCCAATTCAGAGGGGCTTGCCCAGCAGGGGGGGAACGGGGAGCGACGCTGAGGAAGCGACGCCTGCCCAACCTAGACGTGTAGGAAACACAGGGCCTTACGGTCCCTGCTGCCACTGTGGCAGCGTGAAAGCTGTAGCAAGACATGACAAGTGACAACTCTTCTGAGACCCGGGTGGATTAGCAGCTGGTGCTGTAGGTAGGGGATAATAGGGCCAACCCCGATCCCCTCTCTGCAGCAATGGGACCAGGACCCCCCCAAAGCAGATGCTGCCAAAGCAGACGCCCTCCAGCACCCCAATTTTAGTTCTTTGAAGGTATTCAGCAGGTTCCAAGCACGAGCCCCTGAAGTACTGAGCCCTGTGTGCTCAGAAGAGGGGGCTGCAACCCAAGAGGATCTTGTTCTAATCCCAGTTCAGAGGCTCTTACCTTCGTAAACCCCTCTCTGGGCTTCAGTTATTCCATCTGCACTGAGATCTCTCACACACAGACACGCCTGTCAAAGTCAGAGGCTGCAACTGACCTGATGTCCACAGCTAAGTGCCTTACCAAGAGCTAATGGGCCACTGTATTAGCCCCCAGTGCTACCTCTACCCCTGGGGCCCAGTGACCAAAGCATGCCTGGTGCCAAAATGCCCAGTCACTTTGGCAGTTGGTCATTTTCACGGGCGCCCTGGGACTTAGCACTTGCTAGTCACAACAGGAGCGTTCCAGCCAACGCAAACCCAGGGACTGCTCCCACTTGTCCCTGGGCCTGGTCCCTCACCCCACCCCCAGCTCGTCCAGAGCGAAGCAGGGGTGTTGTCATTTCTCTCCACGCAAAGGCCACGAAGCTCAAACCTTCCACAAAGAGCTCGGCAGGGCCAGCACGGGCTGCTACAGGAGCCAATGCACTTGCTCGGCGAAGGATTTGTTGCTGATTGGCGCAGCAAAGCCCGTTTCCAGCCCCTGTTCCTCCTCTACCGTGCCACGTGAAAGCTTTGTCCTCACCTGCAAGCTCCTGATCAGCTCTGCCTGCCTCTCCTGTCGTACTACCCCTCTGCCAGCCTCCACTGCCAGTGTGTCCGGGCGTCTTATGGGCGGCCATGCTTTCTTCTGCATCCGGAACGCCTCCCCAAAGTGATCCGTGATGCCATCACCCTCCTCCTGCAGACCCACCTGGGCCGTGATTCCTACTGGCAGTCACCCAACTAATGGCTAGGGCTGAAGATCAGTCGATTTATTTAAAACCCCCGATCTCGACAATCCTTTCGGGTGCCAAGGCCAGGCAGTCACGTGACTTTATCCTCCCAATGGCGAGTCGCTGACGTCAGCAGCACAGGTACACTAGTTAATCCAGAAACTGGAATTATCCACCTTCATGCTGCAGGACATAAGATGATCCCCAGCTAGGATCAGGACAGACACTTCCTCCCCCTCTGCACCCCGACTGCTTCGACGCACAGCACCGCCCCAACGACCAGTAGCCGTGTGTCCAACCTACTGCTGGAGTCAGGACGGGCACCGAGCTGCTCTCGGATGTAGCCACTCTGTGCTCAGTGTGAAAGGACGGGGAGGAGATAGCCTCAGCTGGAGGAACCTGCTGCTCCCATTTCTGCTTTTACATGTCCCTGAACTCCATGTCTTACAGCCGACCCAGTGGGCAACTACCGAGCGATCACTGCTTGGCCCGGGGTGGAGGGTGGAGGCGGACTGACAATGCACACTGCGGAAGGGACTGGAAGAGAGCCAGGCTCTGGAATGAGCCAACGTGCCCTCCCGCCGCATCTCCCAGCGATTTCCTGCACACCCAGCCGCAGCGCAACGCATCAGCGGGCTCTTTCGCAACAGAAAAACCCGGTCAGTTCGTTCCCGTCTTTAATGACTAGCTAACGGGCTGCTGCAGCCCGGCTGGAAAAGGCTCTACTCTTCTATGTGCTCATCGGCTAGCACCTCCCCGGGTGCCTAGCTCGCTGGCTGGTTCTCTCTCCGGGTCTGCTCTGCAACAACAAACAACAATCCCTCTGAGCAGCAGTTCTGCTTGCACCCAAGACTTGGCTCTGCATGTGCCATGGACTGCTGGCTTGGCCCAGAGACTGGACACGGCTCTGGCAGAGCTTCCTCCACTGGGTCCAGTAGCCTGGAGCAGCCGGATGCTCAGGCTGAGGCAGGGAGGCTTAAAGTGCCCACCTGCGCGGGCCAGGCCTCCCGTACCGCAGCACGGTGACCCTCGTTTTCCAGACATCTGCCCGCTGCCATGCCGGGGAACCGGTCCCAAAGCAACGGGCTCCCCCCTGCTCCTCCTCGGTGTACGTGTGGAGAGCGAGCGGATCCCGCCACGCTGAGTTATGGGAAGCGCCTCCCTTCCCTCCCAATCGTCGGATCGACTGCACAGGAGGCAGCTCCGGAGCCCAATCCCCCTGGGGTGAGGCTCTGGGTCTCCACGGCTCCTTGGCTGGACACAGGGTGGCAAAGCTGGTTGTGAACCGACGAGGATAGCGCCCCACGTGGCAGGGGCATGGTGCTGGCCAACCCGTAGCCCTTTTTCCCGGGGCATGGCTGCTGGACCGCGCTGAATTTGCACTGCTGGCAACAGCCATTTTACTGCTCACCTGAGAATACACCTGCTACCCAAGGTTCAGGGGAAGGTTACATTAGACCCATAGACTGCAGTATGGCAGACCCCTTACCAGCCTCTCTGCCCCACACCCAGCACGTGGCCTCTGCTTCAGATTTGTTCTGAAACACACATGCTTTGAATGTTTTCCGTCTCTTAACTGCCCTGTAGCTCCCGCACTGGTCTGAAGCCCCCCCAGCCGCCTGTACCTTCTTCCTGTTGTCCTCCAACTCCGCTGCTTTCCGTTTCTCCCCTCGCTTCTCCTCCGCCTTCTTCTGGGGGGATCTACCAGCGGCTTTGTTGCCTGTCAACAGGAAGGTCCTGGATTAGTGCATTTTGCAGGGACAGGGGTGTTTTAAAGCAGGTCTGGATACACAGATGGCGAGAGGAGAAAAAGTTCCCTCTTCTCACCACTGTATCTTGCAGTGCTTTTATCATCTACCAGTTTGTCTCAATACTGGGCTGTAGGATCACATCAGCCTGGCTTCCACCTCCTCTCAGTCCCAGTGAGCCCAGAACCACAGCCATTCATTGTGGAATTGCAACACCCAAACCACAGGCGCTCACACCTTTGCATAGTGCGACTGATGCGAACGTTAGGCACGTGGTGTCGCAACAGTGTTAGCGGAAGGCAAACGAAAGCCCAGTCTCCAAATCCCCAGAGGCCCTTGCACTCTGTGGAGGACACACTCTTACCTTCTGGCTTCTTGGCTTTTGCAGGGGACTTGTTGGGGGGTGTCTTAGCAATTTTGTGGGGCGTGGAGGACCTAGAATTTCCCTCATTCTCGCCACTGCTGCTGGCGGTGGACCCCTCCTCCTCTGCTGCGACGATATTGAAATCGCACTTCTCCTTGGAGAGCTGGTACAGCTCCTGTCCCGCAAGGAAACGGATACGGCTCGTTAGCCGCGGCGGAGTTCATTGACCTCCGATGTGAAATGCCCACAGACACTGGACACCAGCGATGAACCAGGCACCCCCTCGGGCGCCTCTCTCCAGCACCTGCCCTTTGAAGCCCTTTCCTCACCCTCTCCTGAATTCCTATCAGCTGCTCCATGCGAGATATTAGGAGAACAAAGGGCCAGGATTAAACATGAAACCACAATGGTGAGGCTGAGGACAGAGCAGACTACCAGCGGACTGGTGACAGCAACGAGAACCCAGTTCAATCAGTCAAGGAAGTGACAGGTACAAGGACAGTCAGGTTGTGCACAGCGAGCATGGCTCAGGCTCTTGGCAGAACGCCGTTCCGACCTTGTTGTCACACTATGATCCTTTACAGTCAATTCCCAGATGCCTCCCAGCCTTTATCAGGCATTGGTAGAATGTATTAAGACTGGCAAAACTCAGGGGTGGGGGAGGGATAGCTCAGTGGTTTGAGCACTGGCCTGCTAAACCCAGGGTTAGGAGTTCAATCCTTGAGGGCGCCATTTAGGCATCTGGGGCAAAAATCTGTTGGATGATTTAATTGGGATTGGCCCCCCTTTGAGCAGGGGGTTGGACTAGATGATCTCCTGAGGTCCCTTCCAACCCTGATATTCTATGATTCCAGGGGGAAAAGTCTGTCTTCGACATCGTGGCTGTTACAAGAGCTAATGCAACGTGTTGCCAAATATTTCCCAAGGATGCACAAATGCTCTCGTAACTCGCATCCGAAAGCCTATTGCTGACCAGTATTATTATTAGTCACATTATGGTAGTGCCTAAGAGCCAACCAAGAACAGGGTTCCCCTGTGCTAGGAGCTGTACGCACAGAAGCATGTGTTCCCTGCCCCCAAAAGCTTACAATCTAAGTAACCGAACTGATCCCAGAAGCAGTGCAAAAATGCAGCCTGCCACCATGAACGCCACTTCCAGGAAATGTCTTTGTACACACGATGCAATCAGAACTTGCCTGTAACTTTGCGGAAGGGTTTCCCTTTCGATTGATCTCCTCCCTGTGCTGCACCTGTGACTAGATTACAAGGCTCACCTTGAGCTGAGGGAGGGTGGTGGCCGTTTTCCAGTCTTTGTCATCGCGGATCCGGGTGCAGCGAGGGAAGCGGATGGAGATCCCATCTGCAGTGTGGGCTTCTGCCTTCGAGAACTCAGCACCTGTGATTTCCCACACCGGGGCTTTCTAGACCGAGAATATTGGAGATCCGTCAGCAAGAAAGCCCCACATTATCTTCCTTTGTAATCCTCTCTCTCATGTACTAACTGAATGCATGCCGGAGTCCCCCTCCCCCCCACCCTTCACTGCAAGAGATCAGGTCAAACTGAGCTAAATACACACAAATTAATCCTTTGAGCGTTGCCATTAGATCTTCTACCAAACACCTACAGGTAGCCATAAATAGTATGGGTTTGGGGGTGGGACTCAGGGCTGGGGAAGAGGTTTGGGGTTCACTTACCTTGAGCAGCTCCCAGTCAGCGGGGGTGCTAAGGCAGGCTTCCTGCCTGTCCTGGCACCAAAGACTGCACCCCAGAAGCGACCCGCCGCAGGTCTGGCTCGGATGCAGGCACCCCTCCCCCGGCCAATGGGAGTGTGGAGCCAGTGCTCAGGGCAGGGGCAGCGCACAGAATCCTATGGCCCCCATGCCTAGGAGCCGGACGTGCTGCTCGCTGCTTCTGGGGCATAGTGTGGTGTCAGAACAGGGGACCCAATACTGGGTCGCGACCCGCAGTTTGAAAACTGCTACTCTAAAGGGTCTGTCAATTCCTGTCTTATCAGCAGCCTGGGCTGGAAACCTCATTTTTTAAATCTTAAGATGTGGATTGATGCACTGGAATTTTTTCCCCCAAGAAAGGCTGCAAACACGACATTAAGAACTTGTTCTTCCTCTCAGTGCCCCACTACAGAAACTACTCTGCAGCATAGAAAACCGCTACCTCTACTAAGAGGTTATGCCTCATGCCAACCCTGGCCAGTGTGACCTGGCCGTAGAAGCACTTGCCTTTGGGTCTGGAACGATGAAGTCTGGATAATAGATCTTGTTAATTTTCAGCCAGCTTGGAATTTTACTGGGATCCTAGAAGGCCAAGGGGACAGGATCAAACATAGGAAGAGTGATCATTACAATATGCCTGTTAAAATATGAACCTGCTCCGACAGCAAATACGTGTTGACGGGACGTTCGCCCTTACCCTGGTTCTGGTCACGCAGACAGAAAGCAGAAGACCACAAGTCCGATGTGATGTTTATTGGGGTTAATTAGGCAAGTAATCCACAGCTCTGCACGCCAGCAGAGCCTTTTTCCAAGTGCCCCCCCCCCCCTTTTCCCCTTCCTTAGCAGGCATAATTATAAAGTCCCGCCCCTTACAACTTATGATCATGTTCCGTTTTGGAGGGTCTTGGGGCTTTGGCACCACCTCTTTTGTATCCCATGAGAGGAGAAAGGAGTGAGGTTGTGCTTTGGTCACAGACAGGCACTTCTTTGGCCTTTAATGTTTCTTATACCTTCCTCCCCACCCTCCTTGTCTCTCCCAACTGGTTGCCTGACCTTATCTCAGGAGAGGCGTTTGAAGAAGGACTGTCCTTCAAGTGTGTTTTCATATATTACACTCCCGTTCTGCCCAGCAACACTTTACCTCTATCTCTTATCCCCCCACCGCCCCAGACTGCTTGTGGGGGGGATGTAACAGTGTCTTTGTTTGCACATATCAATAAACATATACAAATATCAAAAATCAAATGGGCAAACAAGACAAAATTCCACCTCAGGCAAACGTATAGGCCTGAATACGACATCATCATCACTAACACCTGGCAGATTAGCAGCAGCTCACTGCATCTCCGAACAAGGGATCTCTACCACGAAGAGCCTCAGGTACTGCCTCCTGCCCCAGGAAAGCAGGTATGGGGAAGAGGTGTATCCCTTAGATCTGCAGCAACCCCTCCGCTGATCTGGGAGAACCGGCTTCCATCTAGACGTTCATCCCATCTGAAAATTAAGTGTTTCCCCCAAACGGTTGAACTCAATAGTCTACACAGATATGCCAGGGAAAACGAATCCTCAACCTTTGAAAATGCCCGGTAAATGCTGCAAGCCCAATATTTGCAAACTTGGTATTTAAAACTGTGCACCTAGAGGACACTTCAGGTGGCCTGAGATATTGGATTGAGGCATCCAAGATACTGGCATTGGAAAGTCGCGTAACGCTCCCATCTAGTGGCTAGCGAGGTGAAGCAGAGCAAACCACACAACCTGCGACTTGCTGCTTCTCATCAGACTGTCCAAACGAGGACGGAACGGCGAGCTGCCTCCCGCACGGAGCTTGGATCCAAATACAAGACGAGCCCCCCTCAGGCACATCCCCTCACCTTGCTGATCTTCACCATGTCCAGCTCCTTCTGCAGGCGGGCCAGGGTGGCGTCGTCATGCCCGCCGGCGCACTTCGTCACCGTGCACCACTTCTGGCTCTTGGGGTCGTAGCAGCCCATGAGGAATATGGACATCATCCCACCTGGAACAGGGGGGTTTCAGCATCGGCCTGCCAGGAGCAGCCCCCCCACTTCACGGCACGCACAGAGCCATCAAACTGAACAGGGGCTCCCCGTCTCCGTGATCCTTGGGACTCTAGGCTTGTGCCCGGGTTTGCAGCCAGGCAAACCCCCCACCCAGTGGGCCAGCTGCCAACTAATTCATCTGCGTGTGCACTAGCCCACAATGGAATACACACACACACACACACACACACAGAGGTAGAGCTGGTATTAGATGACAGGAGAGAGATCACTTGATCATTGCCAGTGAGGTTCACTCCCTCTGGGGCACCTGGCATTGGCCACTGTCGGTAGACAGGACACTGGGCTGGATGGACCCTCGGTCTGACCCAGTCTGGCCGCTCTTATGTTCAAAGCTTAGCCAGGCAAGAGCACAGTTGCCTGGAAACCAACGAGTCAGAGTTTTCTCTCCCACCTGAAGCCTAGGCAAGTTATCGACTCGCGTTAGTTCGAGGAGACGCACCTTTACTGCCTTGTCCATAGAAAGCTCCCAGAACCACCAGGTCTGCCGTGTCGGCCATGGCACCTTCATTCAGGTAGTCCTTCTTCACTTTTAGCCAGTGACGTTTACCAGGCTCATATGTACTCTGTAAACAAGCAAGAGCGCTGAATCAGAAAGGAGCCCGTTCGGATTTCTGTGGGGAACCATTTAAAAAAGGTGGCCCAAGACTTCTATGTGGCCACGCTACTTGAGCAGTGTTTCCATGACCGCTCCGTGGACTGGGCTGGTCCTGGAGATGTCCCTGACAATTTAGGAATACAGCAAGTCAGTCCCTGGTATCAAAAAGGCTGAGAAGCACTGTACTTCAATACTCCAGTTCACAAGGAAAGATTTAGACTAAGGCTTCCCTTGTTTATAAAAACAGCACCTACCGAAATCCAGCATTACAGGACACTTCAAAAACAGGCCAATAATAAATGACACCTACCGTTTTCATCCATAGGTTTCAAATCACTTTCAAAGGGGGTTAAAGTATCATCACCCACATTTTACAAATGGGGAAACTGAGGCACAGGGCAAGGTAGTGACCTGCCTATTGTCACAGAGCCACAACTAGAACCCATGTTTCCTGACTCCCAGTTCAGTGCCCTAGCCACTGGACTATACCACTAAAGGCACGTGAGCACAATAGAGGCCTGCTTCAGGGACATCAAATGCGTTTAGATAACCAGAAGACCAGATGGCAGGAAAACAATATGTGAGTAGGGAAGGAAGTGAGAACACTGGTTTAGGTAAGAAGCAGCGACCGGTAATCTGGAGCTCAAACAAAATCCACTGCAAGACATTCTCATCATAGTTCAAAGGCTTTTATTTACTTAAGAGCAGAGTTCAAGGTAAGATTAGAGGAAAACAATTTAACATTACCTATCCTGCAATCTTATCCTGAGAAATTGTTACTCCGAGATTCCAGAGAAAGTCTAAGCAAGGAAAGATCATGACCATAAGCAGACTTGCCTTTATATCCTTCAGCACCAGTCCTTCCAGCCCCTCCCGGATGACTCGATTGATCATATCTGCCAGATCTGAAGCTTTCTGGAGGGAAAAGGAAACGGTTGTGATAAGATTACCCTACCAGATGGGACTGTGTTTGGGGACATTCCGGTGCCTACTGTTACAGCTCTCAGGCAGGAGCAGAAATGCATAAAGAAAACAAAGTGACTGCAAGGGAAATGAACAAGAAGCCGGTTTCAGCAGGTGATTTTCAAAGAGACTATCCCCGCGACTAGCTTTTCTCTATTGTCAGCCTGCGCATGCAAGGACGACTGCCACCAATGTCTCCAAACACAAAGAACTGTCAGTGGTCTTACAGTAAATGTGATTGTTCTAGATGTGGATTCCAATTCTGGTACACATGACCCCACACATGAGAGCAGATTCTTTGGGGGCTGTACTTAAGCCTTTGGCATCCTTGCACTCATCTACAGGTATAAGACGGTGGAGCAGGCCCAATTATCCCTTCACCATACAGCATCCAGAGGAAACAAGACTCCATTGTAGCGGAAGAGGAGGAGGGCTGGTCGTGGAAGCCATGTGGACTACAGTCACTAAGGTAAGTCCCTGTTCTCTTGTCAAGTGATTGTCCACATGGATTCCACTTCTGGTGACTAGAAGGCAGTAATCTCATTCAGGAGGTTGGTATTAGAGGTCCTATTTAAATAGGGACAGCAGGACAGCTCTACCAAAGCATGCATGATGGTATACTTAAGGCATAGTGCTGTGTGAAAGTACAGACTCAGCTCTACCCGTTGAGACATCTCAACTCTAGAATCAGGTGCTAGGTTCCCTTCGTCTTGGGGATTAGAGAAGAGAGTAAAGCCTCTTCCCTCTGAGTTCCAAATGCACCTTCTTCCATCTCGCCAAGATTTAGAAGGAAATCCACTTCTTTTAGCAGGAGCGACAGGGACTGAGGTGGGAAGGAAGCAACTGAAAATGGATGGAATAGCCCTTGTTATAATTTCTAAGAACTATTAATCTGAGTCTAGGCCTCCCAAAAATAAAAAGGGTGCTTGCCAAAGGGGAGTGGGGGAGAGGGGGCATAAATCTTGGAATGGTTCTGATTGGCTCTCAACAATGGTGACAAACTTGCTGTGAGGTAGACACACAGTGGGCAGTAGGGGAGAAAGAGGCAGAGGGCCTCCTGTGCTGGAACCCGTTTCTCCCTCAGTGGCTCCGACATCCTTTGTGGCTTGCAGCAATAAGCAGATGGTCACTGCTAGGAGCTGGGGTGCAAACTCCCAATGAGTGGAGAGTGGCTCTTGATTCTTTCAAAGCCTGGAGGGATTCATCAGGAAATGCACTGAACAGATCACAACCTTCAAATGGAAGGTGTCCAATCATCATTTGGACCCCTCTCTTCAGTGTTTCCAAAAATTAGAGCCATGAAGCCCTGCTTACGTTGATGGAAGGGGACACTGACCAAGCTGCTGTATCTGAAGCATCTACTGCAACCAGTAGTGATGTTTGGACTACTAACTATCCCTCACTCCCGATGGATTGCAGCTGCTCCCTATGTTCTTGCAGGAGCTTTTCTAGCTATACTATTAACTAGCCTACGGAAAATTGCACCATGCACAGAGTAAGTGGATGTAGGTTCCATATTCCTGCCACAGACAGTAAGAAATGAGCCCACTCCACTCTTTATGCCCTCAAGCAGGAAAGGGTGAGGGCATGTAGGATGGAGGTGCAGCCCCCGACAGTGAAAGCCAAAAGAATCTGAGCACACCAGACGTGGAATCCATGAGGACAATCACTTGGATTAAAATCACCACAATTGCAGCACTAACTATACTGCTGCTCCGTTAATCATGGGTCTGCAAAGTGCCCATTTCATTGGCCAGAGAGATTACTATTTAAGATGTCTTTTTGGTAGTTGAAAAATGAACTCACTGTGACATGTTTCATCTCGGAGAAGAGTATCCGGTTGGGGATTTCCACCATGTTATCATGGAGAGACTTTCGACGCTCACGCAGGGGCCTAGGAAACGCAGTACAGACACATCAACCAAGGGGAAGCAAAAGATCCCCAGAGACACTAAGTACTAGTCACATGAACATTTAAACAGCACTTAGCAAATGCCTTCCTACATTTATTTCTACAGAGAGAAGTAGAAAGTTCTGTTTAACAACTTGCACTTAACACTGATAATCGCAAGGATCTCAAAGGGCTTTGCCAATACGGAGCAAGTCTTACAACCCCTCTGTGAATTAGGCAGTCTTCATTACACAATATATTACATATACATTATACAAATGAACTGTGGCACACAGGAGTGACCTGCCAAAACTCACAACAGGAGCAGTTAATGGCAGAGTTCTGAACAGAACCAAGGAGTCCTGGCTTCTACTCTTTTGCTCTTAAATATTGTCCACATTATAAGCAGTATTAAAACTTTAGGGTGTTTTATTTCCTTCCCAAAATTCAGGCTGGAAATCGGTGTCCTATATTCCATTTGCCAGCCTGCCAGTCAGACTTTTGGGGAGGAAAATGTGCAGTTATCTTCAGACTGGAGTTGATATTTTCAGAGTGCCTCACTTAAAAGCCCAAGTTCCATTTTCAAAAGGTACTTAAGAGCCTAAATCCCATTGTCTTTCAATGTGATTTAGGCTCCCAAATGCTTAAGTCAGTTGTGAAAATGGAACTCAGGTGCTTTAGAAAATGTTGCCCTAACCTATTTCTCGATCCTGAACATCAATGAAGCTGTCTGTCAAACACACCTGTCCATCAGGCTGGTGTCATTGAAATAGATGCAGTCAAACACGAACAAGCAGACATTGGCATCCTGGAAGGCAGCTTTCTGGAAAACAATTAAGATCAAAGAAATCAATCTGTTTTAGCATCAAAAGCTATTCTGCATGCAGGAACACAGGAGAAATGTGACTATATGCAAAGTTCTCTCAAGCATGCAAAACACTAAACAGAAAAATATTTTCCCCTCTTTAATCTGTCATGCTAAAACTGTATTTTGTAACAGTCATAAAAATTCTTACAAAGCCTGATTTAAATGTATAATGTCTCTTTACACATAAAATAGGAAAATAAAACATGTTAATAATTTCAAAGAGACCTAGTAATAAAAGCTACAGGATATTAATGTCTTAAAACAACCCAAGGATAAGGAGTTATTGCTATGAGGAAAACCCAAACAAACCTTCCATTGATTTCAGATAAGTGGCTCCTTAGAAATCAGTAAAACAGTTCCAGTTTAATTTTCAGTTTATGGCCCTGATCCTCACCTCAATTTAACATAGATCTGAGCTTTAAAATCATACCGCTGTGAACCTAAAGCTCATGTCAGTATCATTCTGTCCTCTTCCACCTGCTAAAGAATGTTGCAAGCAATCCTGAATACTCAATGGCTGAGAAGCCTGTAAGGGACTGATTTTTCCCTGCAATCTTTTTAAATACTCATCCTGGGCTGACATTTCCCAAACATCAGACCACCATTTGATCAGACTATCTTCTGATAACTTCTAATTTACATCATATCCTTGGGCTACGGACCAGATCTTCCTTGAACGTTCTGTTCAGCACTGGGTATGTGAATGGCCCTAAGTGATGATTAACTGCATGATAAAAATGTTTAAATTGACAGACCAATTGCATCTAAACAACCAGCTTTAACCTTCAAACTGCGGCAGCCACGCATGGCAAGTGCCCACTTTGGTACCTTATGCACGCCAAGGGTCCCGAAGGGTAGCGGTTTGCCGGCTTTGTTGTCAATCAGAAGAACTTCTGCATCCAGGATCATGCTGTGTCCACCAGGGAAAGCCTGGGGGATGAAGTCCTTAAAATGGGCTACCTGAAAAAGCACAAAGCAATGACTTACTTTCCTTACACTCTCTAAGTCTGCCTAGGGGTCTGTCTCATTCTTTTAGCATAGATGGGGGCCCTCCACCCTTCATGAAGTCCTGGGAGGAAAGCAAATGCAGCAATACACACAATGTTTCCCACTCAGAATGCAATGTGCTTGGTTGGACAGCTTTTCGCTATCCCAGCAACCAGCAATTGTACACTGGAGAGATACATAAGCCATAGCTAACGGAATTGAGTTTTAAACAGATGGGAACATACCTGAAGGAGGAGCAATTTCCCATCCTTAACACAATGCCATTCACACAACCCTCTCCCTCCCCCACACATCCTACTGCAGTTAACCCATGTCATGATGACAGCCAAAGCATGCCTGACAATGAGAGGGGTAGGAAAGAGACTGGGGTAGGTACCAAGCAGGGGCAGAACCATAATCTCGCTGACTTTCCCAGGGTGGGAGAGGGAGTTATGGAGAAACAAGGAAAGGAGAGGTAGGATGCAGGTTTGCATATAGGACATGAATTCTAGAAGATGGAGAGTGAGTTCAGACTTAGGTTTTCAGAACAAGATACAAGTCTGAGTCTCTCCATGTGCCTCACAGTGAGAATCACTGCTCTCGCATGCCATAAATACGCCTCCTAATGTAAATCTTACCAAATGGGACAAGTGTCCAGCATCATTCACCTGCTTTCACATACAGTGTCTTTGAATCACAGCAGCCACTGAATGTGTGGTGTCAAAATGACTCTCAACCCTCAGTTCCCAGCAGTTCCTGGGTATTTCCCACAAATTACAGGATTAGAAAACACACACAAAGAGCTCAATCTATTTATCATAACGAGGGTTAAGGGGGGCATTGATTACAGTCTACAAGTATCTACATAGGGAACAAATATTTAATAATGTGCTCTTCAATCTAGCAGAGAAAGGTACAACATGATCTAATGGCTGGAAGTTGAAGCTCGACAAATTCAAACTAGAAATACGGCATGAATTTAGAATGAGAGAGTAATTAATCGTTGGAACACCTTACTGAGGATAGCAGAGTTAACAAAGTCCCGTGGCACCTTAAAGACTAACTATAAAGTTTTGAAGCACGAGCTTTCGTGGGCTAATCCGACGAAGTGGGTATTAGCCCACGAAAGCTCATGCTTCAAAACTTTATAGTTAGTCTTTAAGGTGCCACAGGACTTTGTTAACTCTGCTATTCCAGACTAACACGGCTACCACCCTGATTCTTTACTGAGGATAGTGGTGGATCCTCCATCAGACAATTTTTAAATCTAATTTTTCTGAAAGATCTGCTGTAGGAATTATTTTGGGGCAGTTCTCTGGCTTGTATTGTACAGGAGGACAGACTATGATCACAATGGTCCTTCTGGCCTGGTCCCAGGTCTCACCCATCCATACTGCACTATGCAGACTTTTGACTTGGGTGTGGAGCTTGGGCTGTAGCGACACTGCAAAATGACAGGGCTTACACTCGCAGACTCAGGCTGTGACCCAAGCCCCTAGAAGGTGTAGACATACCCCGAGAGGTTACCCCCAGTGTTGAATGCAGCTTTCAAAATTAATAGAATATTTTGATAGGGTAAACAATACTGCAACAGACACTGGGCTCCAGGAACAGCTGAGGAATTCACAGTTTATCACACAACCCCGGAGAGGAGAAAAGCAAATAGAAGGCAAGGTACAAAAGACAGCTTGGGCCTCTGCTTACTTTGTGAGGGAGGACAGGTTTGAGGCTTCGGCTGAAGTAGCTGAAGTGGTCTCCGCTCTTGTGGACCTGAACTCGCTCCCCGTCGTATTTGATCTCTGCATACATCCCATTGGGGCACTTCTTCATGGCGTATTCGATTGACTTGCAGGCTTCAGCCTTACAGAAGACAGGAGAGAAGAACCCCGTGAAAACATCACTTGTGGAGGCAGTGACTGGAATTACTTTTAACTAGTTTCTTGGAATGACTGATTTCCCGCTGACAGATCGTGTTATCAGGGAAGGTCCCCTGACCTTCAGACCAAGTTCTCTGTTTCTTAATTTAACTCAAAGAGGCTGGGACTTTTTAGCTTGGAAAAGAGGAGACTAAGGGGGGATATGATCGAGGTCTATAAAATTATGAGTGGTGTGGAGAAAGTGAATAAGGAAAAGTTATTTACTTGTTCCCATAATATAAGAACTAGGGGCCACCCAATGAAATTAGCGGGCAGCAGGTTTAAAACAAATAAAAGGAAGTTCTTCACACAGCGCATAGTCAACCTGTGGAACTCCTTGCCTGAGGAGGCTGTGAAGGCTAGGACTATAAGAGGATTTAAAAGAGAACTGGATAAATTCATAGAGGTTAAGTCCATTAATGGCTATTAGCCAGGATGGGTGAGGAATGGTGTCCCTAGCCTCTGTTTGTCAGAGGGAGGTGATGGATGGCAGGAGAGAGATCACTGGATCATTACCTGTTAGATTCACTCACTCCGGGGCACCTGGCATTGGCCACTGTCGGTAGACAGGATACCGGGCTAGACAGACTGTTGGTCTGACCCAGTACAGCCATTCTTATGTTCAATCTTATGTAGAGCTCTGTGTCACTCTCCATGGAAGAGCAGTTTAAAGTCAGGTATTATATCAGTGCCTCAAACCCCAACACCCCATCTTGTATAAACATTTATGTTATGATGACCTCCAGAGGTCCCTTCCAACCCTCATATTCTATGATTCTATGGGTCTATTGATCCTTAAAGGTCAGGATCTCAGGACAGTTTGTAGGAGGATCCTCACTCTCCCTCCCACGCAGGGTACTAGGAAATCCACCTTACCAGCATGGGCTGAACAGGGGTCATCAGGGAGGCCTGCACGCTGAGGGTTCGCTTCAGACCTGGCAACTTCTCAGCCTCCTGCTGGTTCCTCAGCACTCGCTCCACCACGTTCTGGAGGTTGCGCGAGGCTTTGAATGCCTCGTAAGCATTAGGATCTAGAGCATCCAACCTTTAAACAATTAAGGGGGGAAAAAGAAAGTCACTCCCGCACGCCAAGCCTCTCTGCAGACAGTTCAGGAGGCTGCTGCCCGCGTCTGTTTTTTGTCTCGTACGGTAAATGTGGAACTCACACGTGCTTTGCACCAGCATTCATTTTCAGATCATGCTTGATTAGCCTGATGAGGCACTTCAGGTCATTCCCCGTGCACCTAAAATGAAAAGAGGATTCAATCAGAAGATGTTCACCTGAACTACTCCTTCCCTTGATAACAGGAAAAGGAGTCTGCTCCAGACCTCAGCACCATGGGGTAAACACTGCAGCAGAGTGAGCGTACGACTGCACAGAAGAAGTTAAAGATGAGGACCCCCTTCAAAATTTGAGTCCCATGGAGTTTTTAGCTTGTATAGTGTCACTACAATAGCAGTACATAACACAATGTGGACCTCTCTGCAGAAGAGCAGTTTAAAGCCGTCCCACCAGTCACTGCAACGTGCTTTCTAGGGCTCCGAATGACTGAGGAAATGGATTCAAGAATAGCAGCCGTGTTAGTCTGTATCCGTAAAGAAAGTGAGGAATACCTGTAGCACCTTAGAGACTAACTAGTTTATTTCAGCATAACCTTTCGTGAGCTATAGCTCACTTCATCAGATGCATAGAATGGAACAGAAGTAAAATGCATTTATACACACAAAAAGAAAGAAAAAAACCCTGTACATTAGCATACCAATTCTAAGAGGGCTGTTAAATGTAGATGGCCCATTATCACTAGGAGGAAGATACACCTTTTGAAATGGAGATCTGTTGTCAGTAACTCAGGAAATGCAATTAATTACTGTAATGAGAGAAAAGCTTATGCTGAAATAAACTAGTCAGTCTCTAAGGTGCTACAAGTATTCCTCGCTTTGAGGAAATGGAGTTCCCATCACTTTCCCTGGAAAGCAAGGTGTATAATCGATCTCACTGTTACATGTGTGTTATGCAAATCCCAAGGCAGATGGCACAGCTGCATTTTAGCAATACCGTCACTGTCCAGGTAGGAGGTATGCCCTCTGTCTGCTGACGTTAGAGTAGATCACAGTACTGAAATCAGGGCGTCTGGTATTGATTGAAACACTCCCTCAGCTCCCAACAATTCATGCCAATGATCAAAAGAAAATGCACTAAGGGGATGGCTCAGCCAGTGATCTAAACTTTAGGAGAAGGCTCCAAAACTCTCCAGAGCCACAAGTTCAAATCCCACCAGCGTTAAAACCTTTCATCCTTCAGCAGCAAACTGAGTTCCATGCAATTTACTGCATGTGGCGGTGAGCGGGTTTTTAGAAGAGACCTCATGTGACATGTCAAGAGATTATAGTTGCCACAGGATTTAACGCAGGGAGTTGCGCTTTCCTCACTGTTGCACAATGGGTTGCTTATCTGATACAGTCCTCTCTGGGAAGAGGGCTATCCAGTGCCATTCTATGTATACAGTTTGCAAAGTGGTTTGCAATGAGGCTATGTAAGAGGTCAGGGTATAGACTGCTTGGTATCAACCTTCTAGACTAGCATTTCTCAAACTGGGGTCTGCGAGGGTATTCCAGGGGATCTGCCAATCAACTCCTCTCCGTCCCTCCCAGTACCTCTTGCACACTGCGGAACAGCTGTTCAGTGGCATGCAGGAGGTATGGGGAGAGGGAGGGAGGAGTTGATCAGTAGGGCCAGTGGACCCCCTGGAGTACCCTGAGTTCCCTGGCATGCAGGAGGCGCTGGGATGGAGGGGGAGAAGTGGGGACAGGGCACCCTTGGGGGAGGAGGCGGAAAGAGGAGCAGCAGGGCGGAAGAGGTGGGGCGGGAGTGGGCCTTGGGGGAAGGGGTGGAGTGGGGTTGGGATCTGGGGCTGAGTGGGGAACTTGAGGGTCCACAAAATTTTTTAAATCAAAATGGGGGTCCCCCGGTTGTTCAAGTTTGAGAACCACTGTTCGATGTTGAGCGTTAGTGTCCTCTCAGTGGGATCTTGGCGCTAGGCACTAACTTGACAGCCAAGACTGAAATTCTTTAGACGCAGCATGAGCAAAAGCAACACGCGCCCCACGCTGGTCAGTGCTCAAATGAGATTCAACTCTCCCATTGAAGGACCCTTTATAGATGCGAGTAGCAAGTTCAGTCTGTTTAGCCTTTTCAGTCAGTAACAGTTGTGGTTATAGTTTTTAATGTGCACACTTATCCACTAGGAACTGCACTGAGACCAACACATTTCACATGGACTATCAATCTGGGCTGGATTCAAACCAGTTATCTAAACATAAGAGAAAGATCCCCTTAAAAAAAACCCAGAACCACCCACTGGTTTGTGTTAATGGCCTCAGTGTCAGATTTACCAGCGATCCATCCTACCTGCTGGCGATATCCTGCAGCACACTTTGCTGATCGTCCTCCTTGGAAAGCTTTGAAAGTTGAGTGAGGAACTCATCCACTTCCTGGATGGTAAGGAGACTTTTGGCAGCAGGAGGGCAGGACTTGCTCTCTTCGAAAAAGATGCGCACCGTTTCGGAAACATCTCCCTGTCTCCAAAACAAACAAAGCCAGGGTGTTTATCAAACCTTTGGCAGGAGACTAAGGCAAAAGGGATGGGGCACTGGAGATGAAGGATGGGTCAATAACTAGATCTTTAGTAGAGGGGGGAAAGGGAGTCTGATACCAGACCTTTATGAGTGGGTCACAACCAAAGACCGAGGAAGGGCAACACTGAGGCAGCACTGGAATTGTCTTCCCAGCCATTTATTTTTTAAGTGGTATATACAAGACACATTGTGTCCTGCTGTCATTATATTTTCCTCCTCTGCAACATTTGGGGCCTTTAATTTCCACACCATGAATCCAATCTTGTAGAGTTTATGTGCCGTGAATTCTTGCTGGGTTCACTGGAAGCTAGTCCACTGTAAACCTACAGAAGTGGACTCATCATCATCATTTGGATTATAATTTTGCTTTTATTTTAAAGTAAGTCCTGGCAAAACAATCAGTTAAATGGGACAAAACAAGAACCCTGGGGTAGCTGCAGCAAACATTTCAGCCTGTCAGGTGTGACCAGCATATTGTTCATAACTTTTGCATTAGCACCACCTTAGTCCTGGATGCTAGGGATTAACTGTTGCGCAGGATAACAGTAGCCTGCGCTCTGTTGGAATATCATTATACAAAAGGTCCAGTTTGTGGGAAGCTTCATGATGAAAGAGAACCACCAACTCCAGCTCTGAAATCTTATAGTCCTTTCAAGTGAAGGAAAACGTGCACGGTTTCTGTATCAAGGGGCTGAACAGGGAAAGATGAAACGAACAGGCGGTCTCCATCCCTTTACTGACCTGCTCCAGGTCTCGGACCATCTCCTCCTGGCTGCAGTTGAAAATCCGGCTGAACAGCTTGACAATCTGCTTGTCGTTCAAGTTGTAAACACTTTTAATGACACCGGGTAATAGCAGCTTAACAGTCAGGTAGAGGTCACCATGGAAGCCATCTGGAAAAGGGGTGTGTGCATCATTAGAAACCATCAGACATTGTCTCAGCAACAGGCTCTAGATTCATGTACGTGGGGGTCCAGCAGGTAAGTACTAACTCTAAAAAACCACAACACGACCATGACTCACCATGTGTTGCCCTATGGGGCACTGCTCTACATTCAAAGGCACCTCCCGGCTGGTCTCCCATAGCTAATTCTGATGCTACAAATTTAGCACCAGCTACAAAAATGTCTCCTGATCCCACTACAGGACCCAGTCTTATTGAACTTATTATCTAGATACCAGACGAGAGCAAAGTAGTCCACAGTGTAGGCACTGCCCACCTCACAACAGAGACAAAAGTGGTACAGCGCACAAGTCTGTGAATCACACCTTACCCATGGACTTGACTGTCCTTTGTCCCCATCCCTGACAAAACTGGGTGGCCTTTGCTGTTCATTATTTTCAGATGCCCTCTCAACGCAGAAAAATGCCAAGCAGGAGTCACACAAACCTCCCGCGGTTCCTTTTTGCAAGAAGTCCTGAATGATCTGCGTTTTCACGTTATAGCTGGGCTTCTCGGCAACCATGGCGCACAACTTTCTGAACTCCCGTAGCAAGCAATCCTTGTGCTTCGGGTCACACTTCTTGGCAGAGAGGCTAGACTTGTGGGAAGAGCTTTCAGGGGCTTCATCAGAATTGCCCGGTTTAGCTGTACAAAAGGAGACACAGCATGTATTTTAATAAGTGGGTTGGGATGATATGGTAGAAACTACGAAGATGAGGGTCACTACTGTCCAGGAAAAAGCAAGAGCAATCCCTACAATCTGGCAAAAAATCAGATGTGAGTAGTGAAGTTTGCAGCAATGAGATTTGTAAAATCATGATTAAAAACCTGCGCATTTTTAACAAAAAATTCAACTACTTTAGTATGTACTTTGCACTCAGACCACATGAGAATTTTCTGGAATTTATGAAATAAAATTAAAATCTCACTGAAAAATTATCATGCTGATTGAGCCTTTCATTTTATTCTCACTTTAGAGGCAACACTCCACTCCAACATCAGGCTTCCCCAATATTCTCACAGCAAAAGGCAACCTCCAGTGGAAGGAAAAGACTTGACAAAGCTGCAGGCTCCCTTATGATCTCTCCCTAACCATTTTTCGTTTCTTCCCACTCAATTTCCAGAAGCAGATGCCAAGATGGAGCCCATCCCACAAGCCACACACCGGATGCGGACACCCGGTGTACAATACGACCAGTTCATCCAAAGAAATCAGGGTATTTGTTTTAACTAATTTTGAATTTGTTTTACTATGCAAGAGATAAACTTGAGAGGACACAATCCAATTTCCAGTTGCCTATGGATCAACTATGTTCTGCAGTAAAAATGTAATTACTTTGTGTACCCAGTGAACATCTGTTTGTCTTGATGTTACGGAGACGAGAGGATCGATACAGCTAGCAATAACTTAATTAACTAAACCCAGACCACTTTACCGCTCACAAGGTTCAGGAACTAACCAGCAAATGCTCAACTTATTGCAGCAGCTTTCAGTGAACTACTCCACTTGGGAGGGATTAAGAGATCTGCACAGCTTCTGGACAGTTATAGTCTGAAAACCATGAGAAGTTTATTTCTACGTCGCTTGCCAACTCTGTTTGTTTCCCTTCCCTCACCCAAGAGAAAGACAGAAGCTCAATGTCTTAGAATGAAACTGGACAAAACTAGAAAAGAGCATGTAGCAGGGTGCTGCTGCAAAGGCACCTAATTAGCCCCTGCTCAGCCAGCCCCAATCAGGGGAAATCGATTGGGGCTGGGAAAAGCCTGATGCCTGGCCTGTGGATTGGCTGCACCTGCTGGCCTAAGGGCTATAAAGGCTGGGAGGGAGCCAGAAGGCAGGGGGGAATGGCCAGGGTAAGGTCAGAGTGGCTACTGTGTTGCTCAAGGAGCCAAGTAAGCTGATAAGATTGTATAAAGCTTAAAACTGGTGGTGGGCAATGCTTTTGTAAATAAAGACACAGGTGTTGCACGTTTGAAGCCTCTCAGAGCTTTATTGGGGGCAGCCAGCAGGCCCCAGAAAGAGGGGCAGTCATGGACCTTGTTACATAGCATAAAAGAGAATCCTATATAGGCAAGACAGACTTGGGTGAAGCAATGGAATCTTTCCGTTTCTAGCTTCTGTTATACAATTCTGAAACAACCTACAAAACCAGAGTTTGTCCAATACAATAAAACAGGTTTACTGAATTTTCATTTAGAAATGAAGTTTTTTCCAGTGGTACCAAGGCAAAGAAAGGCTGTGGCCACATTTCTGCAGTTTTGAGGGAAAGTGATTTTACTTTAACAAGTGTCACTAAATATTTTTTAAAAATCCCAGATTATGCTACCTGGTTTATTTCAGCCTCTTTTTCTCTAGAAAAAGGTGCAGTTTTCAAATCTCAAAGGCTCTTCAAAGAACCAGCCAGGTAGCCGGTGTAAGTCACAAAATAAAAACACTCTCCACTTCAGTTATCGGTTTCAAAATATCATTTTCCATGCACATAAATGGGTGTAGATCCTGCTTCCCGTAATGTCAATCCAAGCTTTTCCACTGACAGCTGCAGGTCCATCTGATTACTGATAAATGGAGTCACCATTTGATCTAGACCAGTGGTTTCAACCTAGGGGTCTGCAGACTGGGTCTAAGATTTCCAAAGGGGGCTGCATTTTTGAGGGGATCACAAATGAAAGAGATTGAAAACCACTGATCTAGACTTATAAATAGAGTTCTGCAGTCTCCTCACTCTTTCTGGGCAGAAGATTTGGTAGTTTTTATCCTTTTTGTACACATCACCAAAATAATGCAAACATCAGTTCTTTTATGACTGACAGCTTAGAAAACACTTAATTGTGTCTGCACAAAGTAAATAAAATATGAAGTTTTGTTAGCACTAATTCACTTCTTATTCACTAGATATAAACTACTGAGGTTTGACTCAAATTGAAACTCCACTGCTAATGCTAACATTCCAAGAGGAATGAAGGTTTCCCCAGCATCAGCATAATAATTCCCACCTGTGAAGCCAGAGAATTTCTTTGGTGATGGATTGGGAGTAGCTAGTAGCTCCTTCTTGGGACTGGTTATCTGTCCACTGGGGGAGAGCTTCGCCTGGATTGTCGCCTTTTTCTTAGGTGTATTCGCAGCCTTGGAAGTGGCCTCTGTAGAACAAAGTAAGAGGTAAAGCATTGGGGTCAAAGCAACCCATAACCCCCAACAACAAAATCAGTTAAGTCATTTACAATACTTGGCAATGAGCAACTTCTGTCAGAGCTTACAAACAATTAACTCGCATCACACATGAAGGGAGGGGATGGGTAAATATTTTACAAATAAAACTGAGTGGTTAAGTGATATGCCAAAGCTCACATAGCAAGATAGAGAATGGTAGTCAAGATCTGTGGCTCCCAGTGAGTAATGGTGAGAGCAAAACAACAGTGCTTCCCTCTTCCACTCTTTTAGCGCTTGAATTCTGAGACTATGTCTTCACTGCAGAGTTAACTCAGACATTTGTTTAAATCAGGGGTGGGGAACCTTTTTTGTGCCAAGGGCCATTTGGACATTTATAATGTCCTTCGTGGGCTGCTCCCCCCCCAGGAAGCCCAGGCTGGCAACGGGAGCGGAGACCCCAGCTGGCAAGGGGCCAGCGGGGGAAACCCCAAAGCAGTGGCAAGCGGAGTGCTTAGCCCTGCACTGCTCTGGGGTTTCCCCGCTGGCCCCTTGCCAGCTGGGGTCCTGCTGCCTGCCCCAGTCAGCTCCCGCTATCAGCCTGGGTGTAGGGGGTGATGTTGCTTTACCCCTGCCCAGCCTCCCATCTAACTGCTTTTCTTTCCCCACCCCTGCCTGGCCCGGCCCAGCCCACCCCACCGAAGCTAACCTCCTCCCCCCCCCCAACCCAGCCTCCTGCCCCCCCATGCCTGACCCACCCAGCCCAGCCTCCCCCCACCAAGCCTCCTTCCCTCCTGCACCCACACCTTGCCCACCCCAGCCTCCCCCCCCAAACCCCATTGATGGTCAGCTCCCCGCGGAGCCGGCGCCCCCCCCCCCCAGGTTCGAGCCGCCTCCGCCTGGCGGCCCACGCGCGTCCCTGGCCGGCGGCTCCCCCAGGCGCTTGCCGGCCCCAGCGTGGAGCCATGCTAACCCAGGTAACACTAGGCTAACCCAGGTAATCATCCAAGTTAACTCTGCTGTGAAGACGAGTATCAGCCACTCCAAAGCCTTAGTTGCCACAACCTCTTTGGAAAAAAATAAAGTTTTGATTCCTAGATGGTTTCTAAGGTAGCCAGGGTCTGTAACAACTATAGAAGCAATGCACACAGCCCCAGTGGAATGATACAAAGCTCCTCCTCTTTCAACAATAACCACTGTCAACTGATTCAACAGCTAAAGGATATGACTGACTGCAAAAGGTGAAAAGCTTTTCAAGGAAATGAAAATGAATGAAATGAAAAGCCTTAGAGATGAGAAATGTGTGAAGGGAAGTCCTCAATAGAGACTGGGATCAGAAAAAAAGAAGAAGTCACAACTCAGTGGAATAATTGGCGCTGTAGAAAACAGAAGTACCGATGTTTTAAAAAGCAAAAGCAAATGCAAATACTACCAACTTTAGTGCAAGCAGGCCATTTTTAGGACAAATTAAATAGATGGTAAAGATAGTGGCAACTAGGTGACAGGAAGCAGGGGGAGGAACAGCTCAGTGCTTTGGGCATTGGCCTCCTAAACCCAGGGTTGTGAGTTCAATCCTTAAGGGGGCCATTTAGGGAGATGGGGCAAAAATCGGTTGGATAATTTAATTGGGGATTGGTCCTGCTTTGAGCAGTGGCTTGGACTAGATGACCTCCTGAGGTCCCTTCCAACCCTGATAGTCTAGGATTCTAACTATAAAAGGCTTGTAGAACTACAGCATACCACACTAGTTTCCAATCTTCCTTGAGCAAGTAGATTCATTTAACCAAATAATTTAGCTATACTTGCTAGCACCTGACACATCCCATTCACTTGTACAGAGGGAATTTGAGCCACTCCATGATTTCACACCTCTCAATCTCCAGGGTGTTACAGCACCACTGAATGGAAAGACTGGAGACTCATTATAATGCAGAGGAAGAGCCAACTGCACTAGTCACAAAGAACTGCAATTCCATTTACAGCTCTATATCCTATTGGGGAGGAATCCCTGACATACAGCACTGCCCAATACTACAGATTATTAAGGCCCAAGACAAGGGCCCAGAGGTTCTCCCTCTGGCATCTACCTGAGATGTGCTGGTTTATCATCTCTTTCTCCGGATCCTGGAGCGCTTCCCAGCCCTCCAAGTCAGTGATGTCCTCGATCTTCTTCGTGGTCGCCCGAGCCCTCTCTAGCTTCTCAAAAACGCACTTCACGTGGTACCACTCCTTCATCTCCCCGCCCGACTCGGTGAAGGGGTTGGGCACCACCTTCCCAATGCGCACCATCCCCTTCAAGATCTTCTCCTTGCACTTCTTGCAGCCGGCGGTGCCCCGCTTGGCATAGTCCACGCAGTACCTCTGCTCCATCTCCCCAGGGACCGTGCAGACCCTAAGATGCCAAACATGCACAGCTGAGGGGAGGGCGAAGTCTCCAGCGCCGGCGCCCCGGTTGCTGCTGGCAATAAGGAGCTTCTTGTCTCTTACCAGCAATTGGCACCCAGTACACGGGGGGGCCGCAGAGGGGCCCAGGAGCCCCCTTTCAAATCGCAGGAGGAAAGCCTGACTCTGGGGCAAGCGAAGTCCCCTCCTGCGGAGCGTCCTGGCGGTGTGGAGGAAGAGGCGCTTCAGCGCAGCCGGCATACGGGGTCCCTCGGTGCCAGGCTAGGCCAGGGGGAAAGGGGAACAAAACAAGGCGCCTCGGTAAGTCTTTGAGCAGCGTGAGCGCCCCCCCTCCCCTCCCCCGCAGGGTTCTCCCTGGTGCTGACCCCGGAGCCACACGTGGGCTCGAACCCGGGGCTCGGCGCTCCCCTGCCCCGGGCCAGCGGGGCGCCAGAGCCGGGCCACGCGCCCGGCTTGGGGGAGGGGGGGGGGCGGCGGCCACACGCCCGGCTTGGGGGAGGGGGAGAGGCCCCAGCGGGGGGCCCATCCCCGCAGCCGCGCGGCTCTGCGGCGGGGGGAGACGGGCCGGGCCCGCGGGGGAGGGGCGGGGAGACGCGCACAGAGCCGCCCCGCCCCGCCCCGCGTACCTGGTTCCGGCAGCCGCGGGCAGGCGAGCCCGGGGACCCACAGGCCCAGCCCCCCCTAGGCCAGCGTCGCCGCCGCCGCGTCCCCTTTAAATCCGGGACTCGCGGCCACGCAGGGCTGGCACGGCGCATGCGCACGGCTGGGCCGGGACGGAAGTGGGGTTTGGCGGGCTGACCCCGCCCGCTGGAACTGGCCACGCCCCTCGGGGCTGACTCCGCCCCCCGCCTAGGCGTCACCCCTCGGGCAGGGACCCCAGGCCCTTCAATAGGGGCGCCGACCCCCCCGCATGGTCCGGGAGTCCCCAGGAATTAGAGATTGTGACGTGTGAGGACATGTCCAGGAACAACCCCACCCCCAACGACTTCAGTCTCACCACAGACCCCGCCTCCTCACGACAAACCCCACCCCCCACCACAGACCCCGCCTCCTCACGACAAACCCCACCCCCCACCACAGACCCCGCCTCCTCACGACAAACCCCACCCCCACCACAGACCCCGCCTCCTCACGACAAACCCCACCCCACCACAGACCCCGCCTCCTCACGACAAACCCCACCCCCCAACACAGACCCCGCCTCCTCACAACAAGCCCCACCCCACCACAGACCCCGCCTCCTCACGACAAACCCCACCCCCCACCACAGACCACGCCTCCTCACGACAAACCCCACCCCCTCACCACAGACCCCGCCTCCTCACGACAAACCCCACCCCCCACCACAGACCCCGCCTCCTCACGACAAACCCCACCCCACCACAGACCCCGCCTCCTCACGACAAACCCCACCCCCCAACACAGACCCCGCCTCCTCACAACAAGCCCCACCCCACCACAGACCCCGCCTCCTCACGACAAACCCCACCCCCCACCACAGACCACGCCTCCTCACGACAAACCCCACCCCCTCACCACAGACCCCGCCTCCTCACGACAAACCCCACCCCCCACCACAGACCACGCCTCCTCACGACAAACCCCACCCCCTCACCACAGACCCCGCCTCCTCACGACAAACCCCACCCCCCACCACAGACCCCGCCTCCTCACGACAAACCCCACCCCACCACAGACCCCGCCTCCTCACGACAAACCCCACCCCCCAACACAGACCCCGCCTCCTCACAACAAGCCCCACCCCACCACAGACCCCGCCTCCTCACGACAAACCCCACCCCCCACCACAGACCACGCCTCCTCACGACAAACCCCACCCCCTCACCACAGACCCCGCCTCCTCACGACAAACCCCACCCCCTCACCACAGACCCCGCCTCCTCACGACAAACCCCACCCCCTCACCACAGACCCCGCCTCCTCACGACAAACCCCACCCCCTCATCACAGACCCCGCCTCCTCACGACAAACCCCACCCCCCACCCCAGACCCCGCCTCCTCACGACAAACCCCACCCCCCACCCCAGACCCCGCCTCCTCACGACAAACCCCACCCCCCACCCCAGACCCCGCCTCCTCACGACAAACCCCACCCCACCACAGACCCCGCCTCCTCACGACAAACCCCACCCCCCACCACAGACCCTGCCTCCTCACGACAAACCCCACCCCACCACAGACCCCGCCTCCTCACGACAAACCCCACCCCACCACAGACCCCGCCTCCTCACGACAAACCCCACCCCCTCACCACAGACCCCGCCTCCTCACGACAAACCCCACCCCCTCACCACAGACCCCGCCTCCTCACGACAAACCCCACCCCCACCACAGACCCCGCCTCCTCATGACAAACCCCACCCCCCACCACAGACCCCGCCTCCTCACGACAAACCCCACCCCACCACAGACCCCGCCTCCTCACGACAAACCCCACCCCACCATAGACCCCGCCTCCTCACGACAAACCCCACCCCCCACCACAGACCCCGCCTCCTCACGACAAACCCCACCCCACCACAGACCCCGCCTCCTCACGACAAACCCCACCCCACCACAGACCCCGCCTCCTCACGACAAACCCCACCCCCTCACCACAGACCCCGCCTCCTCACGACAAACCCCACCCCCTCACCACAGACCCCGCCTCCTCACGACAAACCCCACCCCCTCACCACAGACCCCGCCTCCTCACGACAAACCCCTCCCCCTCACCACAGACCACGCCTCCTCACGACAAACCCCACCCCACCCCAGACCCCGCCTCCTCACGACAAACCCCACCCCCTCACCACAGACCCCGCCTCCTCACGACAAACCTCACCCCCTCACCACAGACCCTGCCTCCTCACGACAAACCCCACCCCCTCATCACAGACCCCACCCCTCACCACAAACCCCACCTCCTCACCAGAAACCCCACCCCCACCACAGACCCCGCCTCCTCACAACAAACCCCACCCCCACCACAGACCCCGCCTCCTCACGACAAACCCCACCCCCACCACAGACCCGCCTCCTCATGACAAACCCCACCCCCTCACCACAGACCCCACCTCCTCACGACAAACCCCACCCCCTCACCATAGACCCCGCCTCCACATGACAGACCCCTCCTCCACATGACAAACCCCACCCCCTCACCATAGACCCCGCCTCTACATGACAGACCCCGCCTCCTCATGACAAACCCCACCCCCTCATCACAGACCCCGCCTCCTCATGACAAACCCCACCCCCTCATCACAGACCCCGCCTCCACATGACAAACCCCACCCCCTCATCACAGACCCCGCCTCCACATGACAATCCCCACCCCCTCATCACAGACCCCGCCTCCACATGACAAACCCCACCCCCTCATCACAGACCCCGCCTCCTCATGACAAACCCCACCCCCTCACCACAGACCCCACCTCCTCATGACAAACCCCACCCCCTCACCACATACCCCGCCTCCTCATGGCAACCCCCCCACCACAGACCGACCCCTTCAACACAAACCCCGCCCCTTCAAGGTGAACCCAACCCACCCAACACAGACTCTGCCTCCTTAAGGCAAACCCCACCCCCTTAACACAGACTCTGCCCCCTCACAACAAATCCCTTCCCCTCAACACAGACCCTGCCTCCTCATGGCACCCCCCCCCACACAGATCCACCCCCTCAAAGCAAACCCCTCTCCCCTCAGCACAGACTCACCCCGTCAACACAGACCCCACCCCCTCAAGATAAACCAAAATCTCAACACAGATCCAGCCCCCTCAACACAGATCCCCCCCATCAGACACTCTGCCTCAGCACTGCAAACCCTGCCCACTCAACACAGACCCCATCTCCTTAAGGAAAATCCCACTCCATCATGATAAACCCCTCCCTCTCACCAGAGACCCTACTCCCTCATTCATAGATTCCAAAGCCAGAAGGGTCCTTTGTGATCATTGAGTCTGGCCTCCTAGCACAGGTCAGAGAACTGCCCCCAAAATAATTCCTAGAGCAGATCTTTCAGAAAAACATCTGATCCTGATTTTAAAATGGTAAGTGCCCTTGGTAAATTGTTCCAACGGTTAAATACTCTCAAGGATTAAAATTTATGCCTTATTTCCCATCTGAATTTGTCTAACGTCAACTTCCAGCCATTGGTTCACGTTAGACCTTTCTCTACCAGAGAGAAGAGCCCTTTATGAAATATGTGTTCCCCAGGCAGGTACTTACAGACTGTGGATCAAGTCACCCTTTAATCTTTTCTTTGTTAAACTAAATAGATTCAGCTCCTTCAGTCTATCCCTATAAGGCAGGTTTTCTAAATCTTTAATCATTCTCGTGACTCCTCCCCAATTTATCAGCATCCTTCTTGAATTGTGAAAAGTATAGAAGTGTAAAGAAAAAATAAAATAACTTCTTACATGTTGGAAAATTAGACGCCTAGACTGGTTGTTGCCATGGGTATAAATAGGGTTTATTTTACATGAGTAGCAATCTACGACCAGTATAGGAGCCAATAGGAAACCAGGACTTCATTATCAACATTCCATCGGCTTTATAATGGAAGATAATGACCAGGACCCAAATCCTTAAATCTCAGGTTTTGGCCCAATTTTTTTCCACACACCTATAACACAGAACAAATTTAGTTGCTGCATTTATGGCACAGTGCTGGAGAGATTATCAAAGCAAAAGGTCACCCTTTCCAGATCTTTTGGGAATCTTTAAACTGATGGTTTTTTGGGTCTGAAATTAAAGTTTTGATGCAAGACTTATTTCAGTTACATTCCAATGAATCCAATCTTCTTGGTATTGAGAAAATGTCCAGAATTACACTATATCAAATAAAGTGAAGATGTTTGGAATTTTAATAACTGCTGAGAACAAATGTATCTCTCCTCTATAGCTGCTAAAAGCAGGTACTGAATCTGGGGATTAGCAGGAAAGAGATAAGAGAAACAGACAGGATTACCGAAAACAAGCATGTACATGGAATTATTATTTGAAGGAAGGTGGATGAATGCTGGGGAAATAAGGGATCAAGCTGCTGTATAATGAGCCTAATTAGCTCAGTTTTACTCATTGATTTGCATATTATTTATCAATAGGGTTTATTTTGATAGCATGTAGAAAGGAAAGTCTATTGCAACCCTAATGGCAGAGTCACAACTAGAATGGTGTGTAAACATTCACTTTGAACGGGATTCATGACTGTATGTGTGAGAAGTGGTTTCCAAGACTTTCCCAGGTTCTGAAGTTAGAAAAGGTGTATGTTTGAGTGACCCCTCAATTTATTTTCATATCTGTTTGGTGAAATTCACCTCTGAGTAGAAGGATATGTGCTACTTAAGTTCCACTAGAAACCTGTCTTAAATGGGATTAGTGAGGTCTAGGACTTTTGCTATTCCTCTGCACAGGGGTGAATATCATCTGTTGAGAACTCATAGACAAGCTACACTTTCATTCAGTTCATGTGCATTCACACGTGTAGACAATGGGTTCTCTGGAACCATAAGTGGGAGTAGGCATCAGTTAACATGCAAACAGAAGACCTCTGATCTCCGGAGAACAAATTTCCTCTACTATTGCAGAGGTATTATGGTCCTGATCCAACTCCCAATGATGCCAATGACAAGATTCCTGTTGACTGCATGGACTTTTGATCAGGTTAGTTACAAAGCTGAATAAAAGTTGGGAGTTTAACTCCCTTAGACTCCAGCTAGGGTGACCAGATGTCTCTGTTTTATAGGGACAGTCCTGATATTTGGGGCTTTGTCTTATATAGGTGCCTATTGCCCCCCACCCCCATCCTGATTTTTCACACTTGCTGGCTGTTCACACTAACTAACACGCTAACAAGCAACTACTGGAAAGGGCAGACCTCTTCCAGCAACACATAGTCTCTGGATCTTACTTCTGATGCAGCCACGGAATGGAACTGTGAAGGCTAGGACTATAACAGAGTTTAAAAGAGAACTTGATAAATTCATGGAGGTTAAGTCCATTAATGGCTATTAGCCAGGATGGTTAAGGAATGGTGTTTCTAGCCTCTGTTTGTCAGAGAGTGGATATGGATAGCAGGAGAGAGATCACTTGATCCTTACCAATTAGGTTCATTCCCTCTGGGGCACCTGGCATTGGCCACTGTCAGTAGACAGGATTCAGTACGACCATTCTTATGTTCTTATGTAACTCTAATCGCAGGGACATTATCTCTTCTAATGCTAGTGTTGTGGTATCATTAAAAGCAACTAATTATCAAGGCTATAAAATTTAGACACCCCTCAAAATGCAACACAGGAACATTTCTAATGAAGTTTTTTGTTTTTGTAATGATTCACAGTCAAAACTGGACCCTGAATGAAAAAGGCCTTTGAAAACTCATGTTTAAAGAAAATAAGTAATTTTGACAGAAAAGGGGCATTGTGTTTTCCATAACTCCCCCGCCCCAATTAGATTAAGTGGGTAGGATGATCTACACACACTGAATATGATATTGAAATATCAAAATGAAGAATTGCTAAATGGTAGGATTAAAAGCTTTGATAGCTGTATTTTAATGATTTGTAATTATGGATAGTGAATGAGTTTAGATGAGGTAACACTTAGGCCGAGGCCTAACTAGCATAAGAAGTTTTGCCAATTTTTATTTGATATAGAATTGCTGATCTGCTTAAAATGATGTTATTGCTGACTGGGAAAAGGTAGCGTGTGCTGGAAGTTTCGAGGTAAAAATACACACGCTTGTAAAAAGAAGCCTTTTTTTTGGGAAGACCCAGGACTACGGTGACCAGAAAACATGACTTAAAAAGTGCATAAACAGCAACAAATGCAGAAATTGTTTAAACAAAAGTTTGCACATGAATAATGTATGGGTTGCATAAAACCCCAAAGCTTTATGTGCTAAAAGCTGATTGGAGAAAAGTTAAGGAATAAAAATTGTGGAAATTCATCATGATCCAAGTGAACAAGCCCCAAATCAGTTAAACACTTACTCAGAAACCCAAGAACAAGACCAAGGGATCAGGGCAAGTGATGACTATCATCAAGTACAGGAGAACTTCCCAGCATCCTGGCATGTGGTAACTTGGGTCTTCTACTATTCCATCTTGTCTGGTATTATTTCCTTGCATCAATGTGTGTTCAGATACTATAGTGACAATAATTCTGTTTGAAATTGTATAAATAAAGGCAAAAATGGATTAAGCCTAAACTGGGCGGACTTGTGACTCAGTTTCCCAATGTAAACCCCAACACTGGCATATTAGTGTGTGATCCAAATGATGAAATGACAATTCACAGGTCAAGTTAAGGCTGGAATGTCCAGAATGGTAATTTCTTAAAATATCATATTCCATTCATGGATTCAAACAAAAACAATATTTCAAAAGACAGGCAATGGCCAGCTGAGATCAACCAATCAGCTTCTGCTCTGTGCCTGAGTAGCAGCAATTTTGCATGCTGCTCAAGCATCACCAACTGCCTGAGAGACCGTTGCTATCATACCTGACTTTTCATGAGGAGGATTGGCACGGAAACTTTAAGAATCTTCCATCTAATAAATCCATTTTGTTTACCAAAATGTGGCTCCTCTCCTTCCCCTGCCAGAACCACAGTCCCTACTTCATCCCCCTCTTCCAGGGCTTTAACACCGGCTGCCTCTGATTCTTCTGCACCTGAGTGTGCCGGAACTTCAGCCTCTCTGGGACTTTCTCTCCTACTACACACCTTGCACCCTCTCTTCCTTCCAAAAACACCAGGTGACTCAAAGCAGGGACCTACATGCCACGCCAAGATACCATGGTGGACATGGGGCGGGGAGCACATGCTGTTGCTAGGGTTGTTGCTGCTATGGAGACCCTGGAGCCTGGTTCCAACCCCTAATTTTAACATTAATTCCAGGCTGATGGATAGACGCTCAGAGTGGGTCCTGCTACCAGGACCCTGAGCCTTGGCTCCATTCCCCAGATTAATATGAATGCCAGGCTGCTATCTAGCCCTCCAGGGAGGGATCCATTCCATAAATATAATCCTTGCCACCCCAGTCCCAGTCTCCACTTCTAAGGCTTCTCATCCCAGTCCCAGTCTTCTTACCTAGCTAGTCCCAGTTCCCCCTGCCTAGTTCCTCACCCAATCTGTCTATTAGCTTTTCCCCGCTGGCTCCCACTCCCGGTGTTCCTTCCCAGGCACCTCATCCTATCTCAGGCTGTCTCCCCACCCCCACCCTGGCTCCGCTTCCCAGTCTCTTTACCCAACCAGTCCCAGTTCCCCCTTCCTCCATCCCTGCTCCTCATATCTGGCTCTCTTTCCCCCTACCCTTTCCCCCAACTGGTTGCCAGTCCCAGCCTTGTTGTCCAGCTAGTCCCAATTTCCTCCCTCTCCCCAGCTCCTCATCTGATCTCAGCGCCCGCCTCCCACACTCCCCAGCCAACCTCCAGCTTCCACTTCCCACTCTGGCACCCAGTCTCTCCCACCCAGCTCCCAGCCACAGTCTCTTTGCCTAACCATTCCCAGCCTGCCCTTCCCTGTGGCTCCCAATCTCCTGGCCCAACCTGTCCTATTCTACCCACTCAAACTCCCAATCACAGTGTCTCTCTCCTCACTAGACTCCTCAATCCATTCCTTTTCCTCCCTCCAGCCTGCCTTTTGTCCCCTCTGCATTCAAATCAGATGGCTTCCCCCTTCTTGGTGCCAAAAGTGGGATCACTGAGAGCACAGGAGAGATGGGCTCCCCATTCTCAGTTCCAGTGCTTGGCCCAGCCCTGGTCCTGAGCAGCTGGGAGCAGCCATTGCAGGGTTAGGGTTTAGGGATAGTTTCCATTGCAGGGAAGGTCCCCTGAGCCTCAGGGCTGGGGCAAGCTCAATTGCTCCATGGGGAGGGATGTCACATGTGCAGTCTGGTCAGCATCAAGAGTTGTACGGGGCTGGAGCATGCTCAGTGAGAATGGAATTTTCAGAGATTTTTAGCTGTTAAGTTCTAACAAGTCTCTACTGGCCTCAAGAATTTTGTAACATGGGTCAAACAATGTACTTTTCCTTAGCTTCATTCTCAGAAACAGCTAAACCTTTTTGGCTGAAATTCCCCAGAAACAATTAGCCTGAGGCAGACGCCCAGCATCAGAAATTTCAGCCCACAGGGTTAAAATTGGGCAAAAGTGATAAGCAACTGAAAACAGGGTCTTATAATGGAAAATCTTGGGCGACCTAACTATAGGTGCTGCTGACAGGTCTATCTATAATAATGTCATCCTATCCATTATCCTTTCTGCATGGCTGGTCAACCCTTTTCACAATGATGTGTTTCCCCATAGCGTGTGGTTTCTTGAAGGATGTCTTTTACAATGGCAGAGGTGTGAGTCTGGGAAGCTGAAGATGGCTAATTTATGACTGTACGTTATCAAAGTTATTTTTTAAACAGCAGAGCGTAATTAAAATCAGCTATAAAATAACTGTGGAAGTGCCTGAAATAAATACAATAGAGACAGCTGCGTGCTGGAATAACTTTATTTAAAATGAAATTTTAAAAAGTCTCCATCCGGATCCGGAACATAAATCCAGACTCTTTCCCCCCCACCAGACTGCCTAAGCTGTCTCTTTAAGAAAAGAGTGCTGTAGCTGCCTGAAAACAGGTGTTTACTGGGGCTGGGAGCCTCTCAGCTGTTGCTGATTAAGCCCAATTTACCAGCCTCCTCTTGCTATAAAACTCCCAGGGAGGAAGCCTGCTGTTTGATAGCTCTATGGGGAAGAAGGATGTGGGGGAATGTTTGCAGAAGTTAGGGCTTGGTATTAGATTCAAATGCTCTAGCTTTTTAATATCTAAACTCTGACAGCTCTTTACTCTTTGGATTAACCATTAGCTCAAAATGAGTGCAGAAGAGCTGAGAACAGCTGAACAGGGACCTCTCTAAATTAGGTTTAACTAGTTTATATAAATCAGAATCTCTTTCTCTCTAGTGTCCTTAGAGGGATTACTAAATTAGCCAGCAAGTCTAGCATATGGATGTTTCCTTTACAAATCTGTATAGTCTGGGTCTTTAGAATCTAGTATCAGAGGAGAAGGGGCTGACTGTTCTTGTATAGAGATTTGAGAATTCTTAAACACCTCTGGAGCATTGAGCTCTAATCTATAGCTGTAAAATAGTTCAGATAGACAAGAGAAACCTCTCCTGACTTCTGTTTGGTTTTCTAAACCTATTACATAGTGTAAGGGTAACTTAGTTGTCTCCCCTTTGTCCCTCAACTGAATGAATTGAGTGAAGGGTTTTTAGAAACAGGCTGTTTTTTAAACCTACCTATTTTAGAGCAGGGAGATTAAAAATACCTGAGGCAAGATGAATATTGGCACCTGAAGATGATAGCAACATGCATTCCCCCTCTTCAAACTCATTTGGTTAATCTCATGGAATATGTCTGTTATGGGGGTGAAACAACTTCTGGGAACATGAGAACATTCTTCCATGCTGTGAGGAAAATTAGGATTTATGAATGGGCTGTCTGATGTCTAGTGGCTATAATTGTCTACAGTCCTACTTACCACAGGAACCTAGGTTAGTGTATGTGTCAGGTATAAAGCTGGTATCCTGTAGGAGTCTTTTTAGCTCAGGTGTTGAACAGAATCTAATTCCTATCTTTACACTGTGAGTAATTGGCTGGAATATGTAGCTGCCTGACAACCATGAGCTCTTCTCTAGATGCGGCAGCAGCTTTTAGGCCCTTCAATGGTTTATGGGACATACAGAGTCAAAAACATTCCCTTAATATGAACAGGGAATGCTACAAATGAGATCTAATTGCTTTGTATAAATCAAGTTTTTCACTCTCCTTTCCTTTCTAGAAGAAAACACTTTCAACGGAAAGACTGGCTAGTTGCTAGCAAAGCACTGCAAATGCATCCTTGCTCTAATGAAATGCCTTAGAGGGGTAATGAAAGGTATAAACATGGTCTGGACTGATGCACTGCAGTAACTAAAAAGCATATCTGAGTAAAGAGCAAGTGAGTGAATTTCTGGTCCCCCAGTTTCTCTAGAATCTCAGGTGTGGTTCCCCTCCTGAGCTTAAAAATTCAATGCATTTAAACACACAAGCAAAAATGACACATGGCTTAGTGATGGAGGGTATTTAGGATTTGCTTAAACTGCTTTTTTTCTCTCTTCCTCTTGTCTTCCAAAGATACTTTTTGTTTCTGAATCAGAATTGCCCAATCTTTACACTCCACTTTTGATTCTCCTTAACAGCAAAACAGTCTGTCCACAAACACGTGTTGGCGAATAAATGATAACACAAAATAACCAGAATCTATTGTCCACTTACAGAAACTCCTTTATTGATTCTAACTATTAAAGGTAGAAGTGGTGCTTAAATGCAGACAGAAGTTGCTTCTCCTACCTATATTACTACTAAAGTCTAACTTTGGGATTGGTGGATCAGCATAGGTGGGGAACAGGCTACACAAAGGCACTGCTCTGCCATATTCACCAATCCTCTTTTCTGCAACCTCAAATGTATCTCTCAATAAACCATTCACCATTATCAGCCTACCTGACCCTTTTGGGCGTATCTTCAGAATTTTGAGCTAAAATCAGGTGAAATCCTGCAGCATTTCATCTCCTTGGGTTGCTTTGAATCAGAGAGGTAGCCGTGTTAGTCTGGAATAGCAGAGGTAACAAAGTCCTGTGGCACCTTAAAGACTAACTATAAAGTTTTGAAGCATAAGCTTTCGTAGCTAACTCTAGGTAGGAGTCCATTTAAGAAGCAGCACAGGATACCAACTCAAATAAAATGGTTGACATCCATTGCAGACTTGGTGTAGGCATTACACAGGATTGACATCACATACCGGTAGCATGATGGCATTGCCACTGTACCAACTATTCAGCCTGCAATCTGACCTCACAGGGCACTCAGTTTGGCACCTCACAGTTTAATGATTTTAAGTTTTTCATGCTAATTTATAATCTGGATTGGGGGTGGGCTTTAATACCCAGCCTTAAATAGCTCTGCTCCGTCCTTTAGTGTAGTTGCCACTTTCTTAATATGATATGAAGCAATTTCACTTGCCTATGTATTTAACTTGGGAAGAGGTGACTCTTTCACTGAAAGCAAAAAATGGTATTGTCCCAACTACAAATCTGAAAAGCGGTGCTACAAACCGCTAGGAACGTCTTCATATGTAAAGGCCCAGTAATCTCCAAATGAGATCTTCCCTAGTTCACTTAGAGCAGAGTTTGTTGTGGTGCGTCTTTCCCATCGCAAGATGCTGGACTTGTACTGCCAAGTCAGACACTTTTATAATTAGAAGACTAAGTACTAGATGTGAGTCAAGAGTAATATTGAATCTGCTTAACTCAGTCAAGTATCAGTAAGTAGAAGAATGGTGTAGCTTTGAAGGTATGGTGAATGATATCCTTGTCTATTTTGACCTGGTGATACAAGTTGGTGGTTGTTTGATACTATTGTTTGTTTACAAAATATATATACAAGCCGTTTGCAAAAGGCAGTAGAAGCAGCAGGTAGTGCCCTTGCTCAAATTCCCAGGCCTGCCTTTCCAAGTTCTGTGCCCAAGAAGCATTCTAGATCAGCTCAGGTCTTGGCATCTGGCAGACTGTCTTGGGCAGTAGTTTGTTTCCACCTATCTCACTGCCTGCAGTGGCTTAATTGCTGCTTCTGCTTATCCTGAAAGAAAAGTGTTTAGCACACCCATTGGCTTTAATCAGGTCCCTGAGTCCTTGGATCAAAGACTCTCCAGGGCAGCTTTAACAATTTCCAGCATAGTACTCAAACTATAGCTAGTCTCAAGGAGAGACGGAACTATAAAAAGTGCATGGGGGAATTCTGCCTTCAGCTCTATGTAGCTACATTAGCACTGACCGAGAGAGCTAATTGTTTTGAGCCAATCCCCAGGAATTAGTCCCATATTGGAATTCTCTGAAAGTGTTAATAGAACAGTTAATAGAGATTTTTGTGAAACCAGTCAGAGGCCAAATCAAGTCCCTGCACAAGAGGCTATTAAGAAATGGGCAACATGAGAGCAGATGTTGATGTTGACATGCAACATCTGGAAGGGATGTGAACTATTCATACACCCTTATTACGGCATTCGAAACCGCTTAGTGGGAGACCAGGGGAATCTTGTAGGCAGTTCACTGAGCACTTCTGCTCAAAGTGCAGTAGTGTTCTTTAAAAAGCAAACCACTTATTTTTAGGATGTGTAATAAAAGGATGCTAAATGTTACAGCACTGCTGTATAAAGCAATTGTATGGCATTTGGGATATTTTAGCTCTAGTCAATCTAGATTAAAAAATAGAAAGGGGGCTCATGTGGCGGAGTGATTAAAAGCACAGAATCCATTAAATACTGAAGAGTGGGGCTAATCTTGGAGAGGAAATGACTAGAGAACATAGTAAAGGTATGCAAACTGAATGGCGAGAGATTTCTAATCTGCCTTCCCTTATTCTTGAGAGGATAAAGAGAACATCTCTTGAAACTGAAGAGTGGTAAATTTTGAAGCCAAAAAGGAAACTTTCCACACAGTTGGCATGTGGAACTCCTTGCCACAAGATGTCACTGTGGCCAAGAGCTTAGCAGGATTTACAAAAAGTGGACATTGCTTTTATCAATCCAAAACTATCCAAAGGTAAAGACTAACAGCCCTTCCAGGACTCAAGGTTTATCTCAAAATTGCTTCCTGGAGGACTTCTTGAACCTTCCTCTGAAACATCTGGTATTGGCTACCGCCTGATAGCTGGCAGTGCAGCTTATAAAAAAGCATCGCAGTTCTGAGCTACCGACCTTTCCTTTAGGTCTGAGACAATGATTTCTAGTGGCTTCTCTGTGGTCTTTAGAGCTTATTTTCCTCCATGAAAACTCTTCATTCTAGTCCTAGCACAAAATCTGACAGATTTATCAGGTGAGATCGTAATATTTCAGTTTGTCCTTTTTCCCTAATATGGTATTAAATCTCCTGATGCTCAAAATAGTGACTAGCAAGTTTACTTCAGTTTCCAGTTGGAGCTGGTTAGGATTCTAAAGGCACTATTGTCTGGTGTCTCTAGAACACTTGTTTATAACTAGAAGTTGAACTGGTGGCTTGAGTAGAGCCATCTAGTGTGTACCTTAACCAAGATTGTCTAGTTTTAGGGCTTTTCTTTCATATTGAACTATCAAATCCTTATAAAGATAATCTGTTTGGAACTGAATGCAGGCTGGCTTCCTTCTGGGAATATAAGATGAGCACAAACTTTTAGCAAATAGCACCTTTTGGAAAAGGAACCTGCTCTTAATATTCATGAAACAATGTACTATATATTGGGGGGAGGGTTTCTTTGATCCACTACTAAGTCTGAGTTTAACATCAACTTTCCTGAACATGCATATTCAATTTAATCTTTGTAAAAGTCAAACTGGCTAGACTTAAGACCACTCCGTGCATTAAATGAAACACGCCGGGGTGTAGAGAGTCTTGAATGATACAAAAATAGGGTAACCGCATAATCCGTGTCCCGTTCATTTGAATTAAATAGGAATGTCAGTGTAATTTCTTGCTCCTTAGACTTGGCAAGGCATTTGGAGGACGTTTTTACTAATCTCAGAAAATGAGACTATACTGAGAGTCCTATTTCCATTTAGTATTCTGCCCTTGACAGTCAAAGCTTGATGTATATATTTTTTCAAATGATGTTAATGGTGCCTTAACTCCTCTTTTCCAATGTCTTGAAGCAGGAGTTACCCTACAGCTTTACACTAGCCTTCTCAACACCCCCTACATTGTTTCATGATTAAATCATTGGGCTATTCTTGCAAACGTCGTTCTCCCATTTCGTTTTAATACCTTAGACTTACAGGGTCTCATAACTTTGATGAATTCACTTCCCATACTTTTTATAGCTGCCTATATAACTTCTGATCCTTAAATCTGACAATTATTTCCCCACAATGACTGTTCTTAATGTTGTTAAAATATTGCTACCTTCCATCAAAGATCTAGTAACAGAACAGAATGGTATGGGAGCAATGAAATGGTATGCTTATGAATCAACTTCAAAACACTCTTGAACTTCAATTGTAGCTAAATCTGTCCCAAATCTTCTAAAACTAACACACCCATCTCGGGAGCAACTTCTCCTAATTCAAGAGGGGGAACATGAATTCCACCCTAATGTGCAGAACAGTGGGTGTAGGAAGGCGTCTAAAAGGAAGCATTCCAGATAAAATGAGAGCTAAATGAAATAAAGCGTCACACCTGTAGCCCATGTTCAAGCCACCTTAAACTTTTTTTAAAAGGCCAGAGAGCTCCCCAAAAATAGATCTGGTACTGCACATATGTAATCCGAGGAAACCACCAGTTTGGAGCAGAAGATGAGCTCTCAGCTGCTTCAGAAGATCGGTAACCAGTTAGCATTTGCATTGTATTGAAGCACTGTATGGCTAGAGGTGAAACACAGGCTTCTAAAATAGAAACTGCTCGGGAGCCAGACCTGGTGGCACGGCCTTAGGGCAAGCTGCTCTTATAAATGGGATACCAGTGAACTCCAGGTGCTGCATGGATCAGTATTTGTAAAGCACTCTGAACGCGAGATGCCACACAAGTGTCAAGCATTCACAGATTTCTCTGCCTCAAAAGAAAGGATGCAAAACTAATTTAAATACCAGTGCAAGCTACCCCTATCTTCACTGCTGGCCATGGAAATATACAGCTATCAGAGGGCTTCCTCTCATCTTGGGCTGCCAAGTCTCTTAGAGCTTCTGAAGAGGCAAGAGGGTGTCAGCTCCTACGTGTTGCCACAGAGGCGGCTACAACAGCCTTGCCTTGCCGTGTTGAGGCTAACGTATGTCAGGGCTGGGGGCTTGTGAAGAGAACAAGGTCCCCTTGCTCCTGGACTTTCTGGCCGTTATCTGACCAGATGTTGCCACTTAGTTAAGGCCTAGACTGAAATGTGCCTAGCTTTGCTGTTGTGCTTGGAAACCAATGCCGAGAGATGGCTTGAGCAAAACACACCGCAGTGAGACTGGATAAACTCATGTCAAGTGCAGCAGCAGGGCGAACCATTTCAGCGTAGAGGGGGAAGTGTCCTACATAGCATGCTGAAGGATGCTCGTTGCTAATGTGCGTAGTGAGGTGATGCCTCTAACAACCACTGTTCCTCATTTGCATGCTAAATGAGTAGTCTGGTCTCTAGACAGTTACTGAGCAATAAAGGGCTTGCTTTTATTGATTATCCATTGAAGAGACTTCTTACCTACACATTCTATTGAGCAGATGTGAATTCATACTCCTTTTATGTGCAGCCTTAACCAAATGCAAATGCTTAACCAAATGCAAATGCTTAACCTGGGCACTTGCATTCTTAACAGGTGTAAGAGGGGTACCCTGATCCCTGTGCTCCTGTGTACAGAGATCAGGACTCTTGTATGCCATACCCACAAAACTTTAACTGCTCCCCAGCTAAGTCCTTCTCCCCAACACCCCCACTTTGCCAGCTGGGAATTTGGGGTTACCCAATGCTGCCACCATTCGGGTGTACTTCCAAAACCTTGGAGGAGCCCCCAAACTTCCCCACCCTCCATCTCTCTGTACCTGAGAGCTGGACCCTTAGAGGCTGTTTCCCCCCTCCCCCCCGTCTAACCTGACGGTAGCTAGACCGTCTCCACACTTCAGCTATTCACTTAGCTGTCCTGATACCTATTTCCCTCCCTTCCCTCTTCCCAGTTTGAAAGCAGAGAAAACCTTAAAGGAAATAGACCAGACGTTTTTATAACTAACAAGATTTAATAAAGAAAGAGAATAAAACAGATAAAGTACACTTCACACTCTGGGGTTCTCTAACTCCCTTCTGAAACAGAGACACCCCAAATGGCACAGGCTTATAAAGAATCAAAAAATTATACTCACAGTACAGCTAATCAGGAATATAAGAAGGAAAATGAGTCATCTTTATAGCTAAAGATGCTCTAGGACCCTTGCCAGCTACAATGGCAAGCCCAAGCTGAAACTGAACTAACTAAACTCCTCCCTGCCTCATGGTCTGGAGGCTCGGATGACACTGCTGTCTCAGATAACATAGCCCCACCCAGGCAAGGCACACTCCACACTTATGACAACAGGATTGAGCAAATAGCAGCTGGCCACATGCTCTCCAGGCAGGTACCTATGGTGATGGTAACAAATCCTTGCATTGCTCAGATCTAAGAATTGAAAATAAAAACCATCCACTCTTCTTATTAGAAAGTGGAAGCTCTTGCACTCAACACAGCACATTTGTGAGCTTCTGGGTCCTCCTGTGGTGTTGTTTTTTTTTTTAAGGAGCTGCGTTAACTCACATGTCCCATTGGAAATTACCTCCCCCCCACCCCCCACTGTCACTAAACCTATTTAACCTCAACCGAGTTGCTTGAAAACAGTAACTACAACTGAAAAGTCCAGAAAACCACTTATGGAGGAGAAATGTGTGTGGACTCTACAGTTCACGTAGAACAAACTCTACTGGGGCAACCTTCTGATATGAACAGGGCCTAAGAAGGAAATTTTAGGTGGAACATATGGAGATATGTCCCGACTCGAGGCCTCTTGCCTTGCTGCATGACTGATGCCACAAATTGCAGCTCAACTTTTTTCTCTCCTCACTGTATAGCTCTAAAATAGGCCTCTATTGTAGCAATGTTCATCCTCTTTGCACAGTTGAAAGTGCAGGTTCATTCCCTCCCATGTTGGAGGGAACTCAAACAACATTTGTAAAACATACACTTGGTGTCGGAAGCCTGTATACACTTCAGAGTCTGCATTTTGCAATTGATCTGTATAGTTTAGTGTACTTACGTTGCCAATAGTGCTGTAGGACTCAAACCAAGATCTCAAAGTTTCTAGGCAACCAATCCATGGCCTTGCTCCACTGCATGAGGTGGCCAACATTGACAGGGCAAGATATTGGCTCATCTCTTGAAATTATTTCTTCCCTAAATGGATTCTAACAAAGCCATCAGTTCCAATTCAAAAAGACTTTCCGAAAGTCCTTAAAGGCAAGCCTTCAAAAAGGCTTCCACTGTCCCCTCCTCCAAGGTAGGCAAACCCAGAAAGGTTGAAACTTTTTATTGTGTAACGGTTTGCTGAGCTAGCTTCGTTTCAAGAACTCCCTTTATTGGTATCCAGGGTACTTGTATTTTGGCTTTCGAGCATCAAAGGCAAGAGCTCTGGGAAATGTAAAATGCCTGTAGGCCACTTATTCCCTTTCAGAACCCACAGCTAAATTGGCTCTTGTAGGGTTCTGAAGCAATGGATTAGAAGACACCTCGGTGTTTGGTTGTTAATGAATTGTGACTTTTAGTTGGCTTGGCAGATGAGGGGACTGACCAGAGTAGAGAAGAACAAGTTGGCACATCTTCCCCCAGATGATGGGTGAACGGCTCTGACTTCCAGCCCGTGGGTTGACAGGTTGCATGTTTTATTATACCGAAAACATCAGTTCTGATCCAATGTAACTGGGCTAGTCTGAAATCTTCAGGTCCTTCAGGACTACAGTCCTGACTGCTGATTTGGAAATAGTGAAAACCAAGAGGATGAAAGCTCCCTCTATTCTAGGCAGGTGAATAGATCAAAGGAAAGATTAAAGGGAGAAAATAGAAATGTGTGTATGGGGAAATGGAACATTCATATATAGACAAGGTGCCAGAGGTAAATGGAGCACTGAAACCTGGGAAGCTACAACAGATGAATCAGCAGGAAGCACTTCAGTGTTTGACTCATCCGACGCTAAATGATGGCAAAATAATTAATGGATACCTCCAGCACAAGCATGCTTCTCAGTTTGAAAGCTGAGGATTTCACACTAGAACAAATGGCTCAGGTTACAGCAGCGGTAGTTGAAACATGTATTTTTGTAGAATCTTTGTACAAAGACTAAAGTGAATGTGGATGCCCCGTCTACGGTGCAGGAAATCTTTGTTTCTCAATCTCTTTGGCCATCTCTAGATCCATCACTCAGCAGGTCTGCATGCGTGACAATGGGTCTGTCTTTTAACCCTAGCTTCTCTATCTGGGATGCAGGCTCCTGCCAAGAGATGGGGCCAGGGAATAAAGATCAGTGTCTTATGGTCACACTTGCATCCTACCTCTGATCAATCCGGCACAGTAAACTGGGAAACTATGTTCCCATAGCTCATGAAGTTATGTGCAGAGCATATATCGATAGAGTGACTCTACTCCCATTGCCTACCGATTTGGGGTAGGTTTTGCCCACAGAGGACTGCCCCAAGACCATTAGATTAATTGTTGGACACTTTTTTTTCCCCCTGACAAAATGCATTCTGAACTATATACATAATGCTCAGGTTCCTGTGATACCTGTACTTAGTAAAGGTTTCTCAATTTCATCGCTTTCGCAAGCAGAGTTCATCAGATTGTCTACGATAATCATATTTACTTTATTGGTAGGAAACACATGGTCGTCGTCAAACATCGGACAGCCCCTCACCAAACTGATGAAAGGGATATTTACCGAGCAGTTCTTTATACAGAGATTGCCAGCAACTGTAGCACCACACAGTTTTCAGGCATAACAGACCACATTCATTTGGCGTTATCCAACACATTTTATAAAGTAACTTTTCCTGCAGTTAGGCCCTGCGAGAATTACAGAAAAGGGGTGTTTCTACCTCGTATTCATTTTTGAAAGCCGTAGGGCCCGGTTTACCCTTCTCCATGGACCCTTTTGTAAACAACTTTCTGCATTTTCTTAAGGGTTTTTGTCTCTATTTGCCACTGAATTTTGTTCCTTATGATAGAAGGCTGCTACAACTCAATCTTGGGGTTTTCTCTCCCAGGTCAGTGTGTTATGGTCCAGAAGTAGATTTTTCAGACTGTCAAAGTTGATCTTTTCACATTTAGGGTAATCCCTTTGACTTTCATACAGGCCTTTCCTCCCTACAACTTGTACCTGTATGTTTTTGGGCCACCTGACACAAATTCAGTGTGTTGATCTGGCGGGATCTCACCGGTGAGGTCCCCTAAATCCTCAGATGAAGGTTCGTCCTCCCTTTTCACAAATATCAGTCAGTGTCATGGTACAGGCACTGGTCTTGCAGCCTGTCTAGCAGGTTGCATAATTCTAAGCAGGTGTAAGTGGTAGGAAAACAAGCTATGAAGACGTTGGCATCACCAGTGTCTGAGTAGCGGTCTACTCTATTGCATGATTTTCAAGAGTTGTACATTGTTTCCTAGTTGATAAACTCACAGGATGAAACCTCCTAATTGGGGGACAACTGATACCTGAAGAGTTTGTCAGGGTCTCTCTCGATGCTGGTATTGGGTAGGTCTGTTCTTTGGCCAACTTTACCCCACAGAGAATTTAAAAACAGTTTAGCAATTTGGCACTTAGCGGGGTTCAACGTGATCTTGTGTTAGTATAAATGCATGCCTCCTTTCCAATAGAAATCCTTAACATGCTTATTTTGGTTTCCCGAGTCTGTGCGCCAACTGGGGTACCCTGAAGCCTCTTGTTTCTGACAGATGTGTAATTTTATGTACTCTGAGAAGAGTTTGTCAGACGTTTCTTCAAAATGCTAATTTCATGTGTCTTTAGCCACTGTGTACCCTTCGCAATGGCTGTGTTCAATTCCACCGTGCATCAAGTCCCCAGGATGGCCCCCTCATCTGTGAACATCTCCCACTGCTTGGTTTCCACACAGGTTTGGCATAGTGGGAACATAAGTTTGCCCCCCCCCCCCGACAGGTAACAATGGGGAAAAAGAGGCCTTGTGGGGGTACACTAACTTTTTTTTGCAATTCCAAAATTTGTGAGGGGTCTACATTTGTCATGAACTATATTGAGGTGTCCACTAGGGTATTCTTTGGTTTTGTTTACAAAAGGGTACAGGCTGGTGAAATCCATAATAGTGGATTTCTTCACTGGGGTTAGGTTTGTAGTGTGGGCAGATAGCGTTAGTGCTCCCCCAAGGAGAGCACCCCTAGGCATGAAAGGCATAGACAATTGGGCTTTAAGACCTAGATAGGGAGCTTGCAGATTTCTATCACCTCCCACTCATGCTCCCGGAGGATCCTCACTACATAACCAAGTCTCTCTTGTAATAAAGAAACCCAAGAGTTGTCCCTGTCATAGGGGTCTATGCTTTTCCACAACAATCGGTGACACAGCTGTGGACAAAACAGCCGTGAAACACACAGGTCCGAAACCTTTGTCTAATTTCCAGTCTAAACTTCCTGCTGCCCAGTTTACATCCATTTGTTCCTGTGTCCACATTGATACTGATCTTAATTACTCTCCCTCCTGGTATTTATCCCTCTGATATATTTATAGAGAGCAATCATATCACCCCTCGGCCGCCTTTTGGTTAGGCTAAACAAGCAACGCTTTGTCTCCTTTCATAAGACAGGTTTTCCATCATCAGATCATCCTATAGCCCTTCTCTGTACCTGTTCCAGTTTGAATTTATCCTTCTTGAACATGGGAGACCAGAATTGCACACTGTATTCCAGATGAGGTCTCACCAGTGCCTTGTATAATGGTACTAACACCTCCTTATCTCTACTGGAAATACCTCTCCTGATTCATCCCAAGACCACATTATCTTTTTTCATGGCCGTATCACATTGACGGTTCATAGTCCAATCCAGTTCCCTAACTAATTTCACCACTGCTTGGTGAAGGAATCCATCAGCTATAGTCTCTAGGAAAATCTGAGCCCTATTATTACTAGCACTTGTCCTCCAGCCTATATCTGGAAAGTTAGTCTCCCATGATCACACAGTTCCATAAATGTTTTTAATGAAGTAAATACTAAAGCTATGTCTATCCATATCCAAATCAGATCCTGGTGGTCTATAGCAAAACCCCAAGCACTATCCTGGGGAGGCTTTAGTAGCTTTCTTCCCCGATGTGATTTTTGCCCAGACAGACATGGTTTTATCCATTCCATTACTTCTAATATCTTTAGTCTATCTCATCATTGATATACAATGCTACTCCACCACCTTTGTCTTTTTCTGTCTTACCTAAGGGGCACATACCCTTCAATACTTTGTACTCCAATCGTGACTATTATTCCACCATGTTTATCCCTATATCTGGTTTCACTTCCTGCACTAGTAGCTCTAGTTCCTCCATTTTGTTACCTACGCTCCTTGTATCAGTGTATAAACATCTTAATTTTTGCTGTTAGGTTATGCTCACATTCTTTACCTGATTAGGCATAGATATTCGATTGCCAGTATCCCCTATTAGACTCTGATCTACACTACCCTTCCTCCTTATGGCCACTCCCCTACCCACGGCTGTGTCCTCTTTATTTTCTTCTCTCTCTGTTAAAATTCGCTGTGGTGATTTACCTGGGCGCATCTCCCAAATTCCTAGTTTAAAGCTTCCTTAATCATTTATACCAGCCTCCATCCTAGAAGTCTATTTCCCTCCCTACTCAGGTGAAGTCCATCCCAAGAGAGCAATCCCCTATCTACGAATGCCTCCCAGTGGCCATACATCCTCATAGCACCACTGCCTGAGCCCTCTGTTGATCATCTGGTCCCACCTTTGTTGCCCTTCTCTAGGAATGGGCAGAACCTCACTGAAGATCACCTGAGCCTCTATTTCCATAAGAATGTTCTCCAGCTTGGCATAGCCTCCCTTGGTACATTCCAGTGAGAATCTGTCTCATTTGGTCTCATATGAAGGGCAATCGGTGGATTCTTTCCTGCTCCCATTAGGATTCTCTTCAGCCTTGGATCCACATCCCATATCTTGGCACCTGGAAGACCGCACATCCTTCTGTTCTCTGGATCAGCTCTGGTTACAGGCCTGTCTAATCTTCTCAGGAGTGCCAGTCATGCAGACCTGCCTTTTCCTTGTGATGGTGCAATTCTCTGGCCTATCCCCCTTTCCCTCTGGTTGCAAGTCCTCTTGATTCCTATTCTCCCTTGCAATCCTCCGCAGCCCATCCTGCTCATATTTGGGGCTCATATTTAGTGTTATCGCCATTGACTCTTCCTATAGGACTAGGTGCTCTTCTCTACTTCCTTGCCTTCCCACCTTCAGTGACTACCTGCTGTGCTCCTTCATTTTCGAACTCCCCAAAACTGTTCCTGAGCTCACTCTTCACTAGCCTCTTTTCCTCTGCCTAGTTCTTAGTCACATGCTTCCACTGTCTACTTTCCTCACCCAGCAGTCTCCCTTCAGAGTTCCTTGGTCTTGCTTCCATCTGCAAGTCTGAGCTTTTTCCCTTCAGCCGTCTCATGTCTTTGTTCCATCATTTGCTCAAACCCCCTTCTAAACTCAGAGTTTCCGCCTGCATCTCCAATCCTCATATCTTTTCTTCCATCAGCTCTATCAGGCAGCACTTGATGCAGACTCTTTTCAGGTAGACCCTCCAGGATCACATCCGTAACGCAGCTTCTTCATCCAGTCATCTTCAATGTGTCTTCAACTGCTGACTCTCTCTCTCATAGCCTTACCACCTAAGTCCTATTAGTTCAGGAAACACAAGCCAAGCCAAACCAAAACACCCCCCCCCACCACAAAACAAACTTGAATGAGCACCAGAACACGGGGAGAACACAGCTCACTCCCTTCTCTAGCCTATCTATTCCTCTGCTGGCTCTGTCTTCCCCCCCACAAATATCCTGATAAACTCCCCTGTTTACGGCTGTTTGGTGGCTCCTGTGTGGCTGCAGCTGTCTATAAAATGAACATTCGGGGCTTTAACTTCCACACACATTAGTTTACTACCCTGAGTTATCAGTTCTGTGCACATATTTTCCTTCAGTAACTGTGTAAGACTGAAGTACGCAGCGGGACCTTTGGAACATGTGCCCTATAAACATGTGGTTCTGGAAGTTGTTTTGCCAATGAAGGGCTTAACAAAGAGAGACTCACCACCCTTACATTCCACGGATTTTTCTGGCTTTAGAAAAAATATAAATGGGCACATGCCGCCCAGTCTCTTGCATGCATTCAAAAACATACTTTCTGATTTAGGCTTTCTAATACTGTCCATAAAACATAGGCGGCCATCAAACCCTGACACTGCTTACAGCGCCTCCCTTTACACCTGTGCCCCTGGTCCACACAAGACTGGCACTTATCACCATTTTAGACCGACATTTGACTTGTTTTTTGATGCATAGTCTACGTGTCTGTCAACACTCTTTGGACTGACAGTACAGTCTACAGCTAAGGCACCTGAGTTGTATGCCCACAGTGTCCGAGCACATCCCACTCAAGACGGCGATGACACCTGCAGGAGTGGTTGTGATTGTATGCCGTGTGCAAAACTCTCAATTTTTCGCATCGAACAACTTCTTCACATCCACAACCCCATAGTAATGCTCATCGTGCAACAGGATGGAGAGTCTTGTGGTATGCTGGGCCCCCTCTTTTAAACTAACCCCACCTGGCTTTCACTGCATAAAGAACCAGCTGTATGACTCGTAAATGCTGTTCAAACGCTGCTACGTCTCAGCATAATCTTTTTTTGATCTGACCACCCCAGTTCCTTATGGAACTTTCTCGTCCCAACTAACCATTCCGCGTCTGTAGGCTTACGGTTGGACATGAAGGACAAGAGCCCACATGCAAAACATGGATTGGTACTGGTGCAAGTCTGGTCCACTAAACAGTGTCTCTTTTTATGGACGATTTGACTCTACGGCCACTCCTACCCATATTTCTTTACAATTGTCACAATGAGGCACAACATCCCAACTACATACAACTCTCTATTACTCTAACAACTCTGAGGCCTGATGTAAGAAATCTTCAGCAGACCGTTCATCCCTAGATCTTATAAAAAACAAAGGGTTGATTAAATGACAACTCAGCATAACTGAACTCAATCATCAGAGGCTACCCTACTGTTAACATCACCCAGAACTAACTGAATCCCCCATGTATGGCTTATATAAGGGGCCTACCATCAATCAAATGGACCTGTTTGCTGACTCCCACCCACCCGTCACCTTAAGACCTGCTCCTAGTGTTAAGGGAAAATTAATGGCGCGTCTCACCCCCTTACCTTGAACCCCGAGTAGAAGTAGTGGAGTTGAGGTAAGAGGCTCACAAGCAGTCAGACCATTGAAGTACACAACACAGCTTTGATCAAAGGGGAAACTGAGTCACCCTCCTTTCGGACAAGAAGGGGGGGCAGTTCCATTTATTAGGGGTACCAGGCAAACTTTATAGAGTATATCACGAAGGGGAGGGGGGTAGAGCGAGGTACTTACTTGAAGCATGCGCGTCAGTAAGCCATTACATCAATCAGGGGTCGGTGACCTTCTAATGCAGCTGGTCTCCAGACCTTGGTAACAGCTACATTATTCTAACACTTTATGAATACATAGCCTATACTCATATATAGGAATAACAACAAGCATACAATATAGTCTAGAGATAACAGCAACACTAGTCACATACAGCGAGGATTTGCAAACTTTGCAGATTCATAGCCAAGGCTACATACCAGACACTGATAGCACCACAATAATTCTTTAGTGTCAAAGAAACATTTCACCTAGCCACCATAAAACTCCAAGCTAATGATTTTACAACAGTGGGAAGTTAACTGTGTGATTGCTAGTCAGAAATGAGCAGTAGGATTTGATTTTACCTGCTCCTAGGGTCAAGATGGACACATGACCGAAAGCAAAGGGTGTCATGTGACATCTCTAAACTCCTCCCATCACCTACTAATTGGGTTTGCCCCCATAGGACTGTCCCACGAACATTAGGTTAATCGTATGACTTTTTTCCCCTGTTGGAATGCGTTCTGAACTATGCACATAAGTACGTACATAGGTTCCTGTGATGTACGTACTTAATACCGTAAAGGCGTTCTCAATGACCTCGCTTTCGCAGGCAGCGTTAATCAGATTGTCTACGATAATCATATTTACTTTATTGGTAGGAAACCAATGGTCATCCTCAAAAGCATCGGGCAGCCCCTCCACCAAATGGGTAAAAGGCACATTTACTGAGCAGTTCTTTATATAGAGGTTGCCATCAACTGTAACACCAAACAGTGTTTTCAAGTATAACAGACAACGTTCATTTGGCATTCTCCAATATATTTTCTATAAAGTAACTTTTCCTGCAGTTGCAAGAATTACAGAAAAGTGGTGTTTCCATCTTGTATCCATTTTCACAAGCCATAGGGCAGGGGTTTAAACTCTTCTTTGAGGACCCTCTTGTTGTAAATGACTTTCTATGTTTTCTTAAGGGTCTTTGTCTCTGGTCACTGATTTTTGTTCCTTACGATAAGGGTTGCTGCACTTTTTTGGGGTGTTCTCTCCCGGGTCTGTGCTATAGTCCAGGACTATATCTTTCAAACCATCATAGTTGATCTTATCACAGTGGGCTACATTCAGGGTAATCCCTTTGACTTTCATACAGGCCTTTCCTCCCTATAGCTTGTAACTGTTTTCGGGCCGGTTGACACAAACTTAGTGATGTGTTGATTTGGCAGGATCTTGCTTGTGAAGTCCCCTAAATAATCACCCAGAGGAGGATTCCAGTCACCTTCCCTTTTCACAAATATCAGTGTCGTGGTACTGGCACCGCTTTTGCAGCCTGTCTAGCAGGTTGTATAGTTCTAAGCAGTAGAAGAACAGGTTATGAAGATGTTGGTATTGCCAGAGTCCGAGTAGCAGTCTATTACATGCTTTCAAGACACACACGCTGTTTCATAGTTGATAAACTCACAGGATAAAACCTCCTAACTGGGGGATAACAGGTACTGGAAGAGTTTGTTAGGATCTCTCTCAATGCTGTTATTGGGTAGGTTTGTTCTTCGGACAAATTTACCCCACAGAGAATTTAAAAAGCAATTTGGTGCTTAGCGGAGTTCAATGTGATCTCAGGTTGGTGTAAATGCACACCACCTTTCGGATAGAAATCATGAATATGCTTATTTTGTTTTTCTGTGCACCAACTGGGGTACCCTGAAGCCTGTTGTTGCCAAAAGTTGTTGTCCCTGTCATGGGGTTCTGTGTTATCACAATCGGTACCACAGCTGTGGCAAAAAGTCATTAAACGCAAAGACGGCTGTGCTTACCCTGCCAACAATGGTGTAGCCATCCCGTAAGTAGGGGCCTGTTTGTAATTCCCTACCCCACAAAGCATGCCGTATCTGTATATCTTCTTTGAGTGATATACAACAGTCACTGAATAGATGGGGTTGAATCTTTTTCTCTCTGTGGTAGTTGGCTGGAGGGAGAAAAGCTACTGTGTTAAACTGCAAAAACATAAAGCTGTACATAGCCATGTAGACAGATGCCAGTGTTGTGTACTGGAAAGGATCTATATGCCATTTTACTTCTGAATTTACCCAGGCCCCTCTCTACAATAGCTCTCATCTCTGTTATTTTCATAATCTTTTCTCTGTACAGGATATAGGCCCATCTTAATTTTTTGGCAACCTGCTGACAGTAATACGCCAGCTCTTTCTGCAAGTGAAATGTCTATCTGCTCTCCTGATACCAGTCAAGAAATTCTGCTTTCTCCCCAGGCATCAGGCTGTTAACGGCATAGTGCTCCACCATGGGCAGAAAACCAAAATTATGTGGGGCCTTTGAAGTGTGTTTTAAAAAAGTGGGAAATACCCTTTGCAACCTTCAAACCCGATCATCTGCGGGAGCTTGCTAAGCTTTATGGGCGAGAAGTTTCAAGTGTCTATAAAAGGAACATTCAGGGCCTTAACTTCCACACATGTTTAACTCGGTGGTATCAGTCAGATGTGCATCTTTTCCTTCAGTAACTAACGAAGAAGTATGCATTGTAACCTTTGGAATTGTGCACTATGAACACGTAGTTCTGAAACTTTTTGCCAATAAAGGGCTTAACGAAGGTAGAAAGACACTCACCGCCGTCAAATTCCTAGGATTTTTCTGGCTTTAGGGAGGTAGCAAAAATGTAATTGGGCACATGCAACCCCGTCTCCTGCGTGTATTCAAAATGATAAAAAATATACTTTGATTCAGGCTTTCTAATATTGTCCATAAAACATAGGCGGCCAAACCCTGACACTGCTTACAAAGCCTTCCTTTACACCTGTGCTTCTGGTCCATGTAAGACCAACACTTACCACCGTTTTAGACAGGCATTCAACTTGTTGTTCGATGCACCGTCTATATGTCTGAACACATTTTGGACCAATAATACAGTCTACAGCTAGGAAACCTGAGCTGTTTGCCCATGCTGTCCGAGCACGTACCACCGAAGAAGGCAACGGCACCTGCAAGAGTGGTCATGACTGTGTGCCAAATGCACAATGCTCAACTTTTTGCATCGAACAACTTCTTCACATCCACAACCCCATAGTAATGCTCATCGTGCAACAGGATGAGGAGTCTTGTGGTACATTCCCCCCCCCCCCCATTTTAAACTAATCCCACCTGGCTTTTGACATATAAAGCTCCAACTGTATGTTGACTCGTAAATGCTGTTCAAACATCGCTACGTCCTAGCATAATGTTTTTGTTAATATGACCACCCTAGTTTCTCATGCAACTTTCTTGCCCCACTAACCATTCCATATCTGTAGAGTTATAGTTGGACATGACAGCCAAGAGCCCTCCTACATAAGATTGGTACCAGTGCGAGTCAGGTCCACTAAACATTCTCTTTTTATGGACTATTTGACTACTGAGAATAGATTTTAAAACTCTATGGCCACCCCCGCCCATGTTTTTTACACTGTCACAATGAGGTGCAACATCCCACTATATACATCTCTCTATTGCTCCATAACCGCTTTGAGGTCTGATTTAAGAAATCTTCAGCAGTCTGCTCATGCCTAGTTCTTCTCAAAAACAAAGGGTTGGTTAAATTATGATTCTCTAACAATAACTGAATGCAATCGTCAGGGGCTACCCTACTGTTAACGTCATTAAGAACTAACCATATCCCCTGGTGTACGGCTTAGATGATCTGCTGAGCTGAATTTACTCACTCACTCAAGATTGACAAAACAAAATTCCTCACTGTCCACCAAACCCCCAAATCTAGATAATTCACATTGCCAACTTCTCACTCGCTCTATATACTTTGACTACCACATCATCAGGAGAGCTGCCTGTACCTAACTAGGGAAAACAGATGATCCAATTTAGCGTTAAAATTCACCAAACCCACAAAATGTAAGTTCACCATCTTTCTCACCCATACCTACTTATTTGCTTAAAATACAAAGTCTTGTAAAACAACCGAACTAATAAGCAAGATATATTTACTGGGCTTCATCCATCCATCAGCCATGGATGCTGGTGAATTTTCCTTTTCAGCTGTCTCTTTGCTTTCTCTTTTGAGCTTGTTTACCCGTTGGTCTTAAGGGTCTCGTGTTTTGACTGTTCTCACAGGAGTGGTGAAGGAGTCCATGTTTCCTCTGTGTTGCCAGGATTTCTAAAACACACATCCTTGTAATGAGGTGGCCTCTTCTGCACAGTGCTGTGACTTCCATGCGCGATGCTACACTCTAGGGGGGGAACTCTTACGTGTCACGAGACTCTCTTCTGGGTGGGTCACCCTGCTCCAGAACAGACCCATTTGGTCAAATCCACTCAGGGAGGTCCTCAGCAGCTGAAACCCATCCTGATTGGCAGAGGGAGGTGGGAGGGGATCTTAGAGGGGTCACATGACCCACTTCCAGATGGACCATCCCCTCCCAGAGCTTCCTCCAATTGCCATATCTGCTGTTGGGGTGGTCCTATGAGGGCAAAACCCACCCCAATTGGTAGAGGGTGATGGCAGGAGCTCTTAAAGGGGTCACATGCAATGTTTCCTCTAATTTTTGACAGGCTGTGTGCAAAAATTGGGACAGAGGTGGGGGGGCAATAGGAGCCTATATGAGAGGCCCAAAAATTGGGACTGTCCCTATAAAATCAGGACATCTGGTTACCCTGTACATCCCCCTCCTTGCTGCTGGCCCACTCCTTTCCAAACATGGTACAATCCAGGCTGCTCTTGCGTCTGGTTTGCCTCTATTTTCCCTCTCTGTTAGAGAGAGAACATTCTCTGCCTCCTTGGGCTCTGTACAGCTTGGAGTAAACCTGTTTTCTGCCCCTGCTGGGTTTGCAACGTCTATCCAGGACACTCAGTCTTTCCCTCTTCTCACCCTTCTGGAAAACCCTTGCGGGAGCCTCCATTGCTTGCAGTTCCTCCTCCCCAGATTTCCTGCCTCCTTTTTCCCACTGAGTTGTTTAAGGGGCCAGCTATCCCTCATCAGACCTGATTAGGTGGGCTGGAGTACTTCCCCCTTAAAGGGCACCTGACAGCCTGTGACAGTAGGTTTTTCTACTGTCTAATATCTAACGCTGATATTAACTAGTTTGAACTACAAAGTGTGAATCTAAAAACAGGAAGCTGTTGAGTCTACCTACATATTAATCTGTATTGTATCCACATCTGCAACTAGCCTAGAAGAATTTCTCGCCCTTATTATTCTCCATAAAATTGCATGGGGAGAAATAGGCCACTCAAACGTGCACAGTCAAATAGCTGTACTTAGGCAGACAATCAAACAACTGTGCTTACAGAAATTGTGTTGGAAACGCTCTGTAATGAGGCGCTTACAAGCTTCCTTGCAAAATTTCTCTAACCCTGCATCAAACTTCAGCGGGAGTGTCTGTGACTCCGAATACAAAACAATCTACTCATCTGTTCAGAAACCTCTGGCTTCAGTTGGTAAAATACTGTTGGAAACTTTCTCCAGTTTTGTCAGACTCTGAGCATTCAGCCAGCAGCTCTCATCTTAAAGTATGTGGCACAGTCTGTCAGAGGTCCCTTTCCTGCTGCATGCATTCTGGGCCACTGAAAACCTAACTCTGTTCCCCTGTTCTCACATTTTCTGTAGCAAATGCCTGCCACCCCCCAAATTCCTAAAACCACTTAACTATAATAATTACTTCACCCACTGTTAGAATGCGGTCACCTCGGAGGAAGGATATAGGAACTGCTTGCAGAGCAGCTTCTTGGGTAATGAAGTAATCGACAGGACGTAGGTATCATTGGTGGATGCTGCCTGGATTTTCGAACAAATCTGAGTCACTATGTCAGAACCACCGCTCACACTCCATGAAGGTTCAAACTTTTTGACTGCAAAATCCTCTACCTGGCAAGCTATGCTCCTTCACTGTACAATAATGTTGCAAAGTGCATTGAATACCTATAGAGGGGGCCCTACCAATTTCACAGCTGTGAAAAACATGTGGCGGACCATGAAATAAACCCTTCCCTGTTAAATCATAAATATCAGGGAACACCTTCTCATGGTCAAAGAATCCAAAGCCTTCTCTCTGACACCACCTGCGTAGCCATTCATTGACTTCCATGATTCAACAGTCTCTACCTGGGCCTTTTCCTTCAATAGGGAGGATGGACGAGAACACCACTTGCACCTCAAACTCCTTTATCCTTCTTCCCAGAGCCATGTAGTCTGCAGTGATCCGCTCAAGGTCATTCTTGGCAGTATCATGGGTGCCCACATGGAGAAGCAGGAAGGGCTTTTGATGAGTCTTGGCAGTCTCTCCGTCACATCGACAATCCTAGCTCCTGGCAAGCAGCACACTTCTCGGTTTTCCCAGTCAGGGCGTCATAGTCCCCCTGAGGAGGGAGTCCCCGGCCACCACCACCTGCCTCCTTCTCTTGGGAGTGATGGTCGTGGAACACCCATCCCTAGGAATTGCATCTCTCTCTTAATTGGTGGAGTTTCCTTCTGCTCTCCTCCCTCAGATGTATCTTCTAGTCCACTCTCCGCTTTAGTACTTGTGGAGAGAACATGAAAACGGTTGCTCACCTGTATCTGCATTGCTGGTACATGGATGCTCTTTTCTCCTTCTGGAGGTCACATGCTGGCAATTTTCTTCATCATCCTTCTGTCCCTGCTGCAGTCTGTTCTGATTTCTTCAGAATGTCGTGCCCATACCCTGTTTCCCCGAAAGGAAGACATCCCCCGAAAATAAGACGTACTTCCAGTTTTGCCTCTCGCTGTAATATAATGTAATGTAATTTTGGGAGCAAAAATTAATATAAGACACTGTCTTATTTTCGGGGAAACACGGTAAAGGCGTTCTCAATGACCTCGCTTTCGCAGGCAGCGTTAATCAGATTGTCTACGATAATCATATTTACTTTATTGGTAGGAAACCAATGGTCATCCTCAAAAGCATCGGGCAGCCCCTCCACCTCTTATTTTCGGGGAAACACGGTAGAAACATATCCTGATGTCTGTCCTGGAAATCTTCATTTTCTCTTATGCAACACAGGGTCGATACTTGTTCCTCCAGACCTCGAACCTTCTCTTCCAATATGGAGACCAGCTTGCACTTGACAGTCGCTTCTGTCCTGTGGAAGAAAGACAAACACGGCACATCCTGTGCAGGTCCCAACAGCTGATCGCTCACCATCCATAGTATCTTCCTTCTAAGAGCTCCCTCAGCTGTTGCAGTTAGTACTCAGAGAAGCCTGTCAAATGAAAGTGGGCTCTCCCCAGGTGAACTCCCTCTGTTAGCGTCTCTGCTGTTCGCCACTCAGTTGGTTCACAGCTGACTGCCTTTTTATAACAGGCCCACTCTAGGCCCTCCTGGAACAAAGCCCTCCCAATTCAAACTTTTCAAAGCTGATCTTTGCCTTGCTGCTGGGAGTGCCCCAGCCAGGGGGCTCCTAATTGTGAGTCCTTTCTGGGCTAGGGAGGGACAGGACTTGCATAGCAGGTGAGAGGGGGAGATCAGACCCACTTCCATGTACCATTTGGGTTACATGGTTACAACACTGTGAAATTAATCAAAATGGCCAGTAACTTGGTAGGGCTCTACCTGTGGAAAAGGAATGTACTCCCATGCCATATTCTTTAAAAGCAAACAAATCCAGGTATTTCTGGGGCCAATAGTCTGGAAAAAGGGCACGTTGTGTGGTGATCCTGGTGTGGTCATGCTTTTAGGGCATTATGGCGTAATATGCCTAGTATGATACTATAACAATGGCAAAAGTAGGATACCTGTCTTGGAGCACCTGGGATGGAAGCCCCATCACCAAACCATATTAAATCTCTTAGTGCCATGTTGCTGATCATTCTTCCTGCTTCATTTGCTGCATTCATGTTTAGTTGTGTATACCAGGCTTGCTCTTTAGAGCACATCCTGTGGTATCTGGGGGCCTGGCTGTAAATAACATTTCTTGGTGTGTCTGGGGTAGCTGCTGGGTCCGTGGAGGTAAATGTGGTGATCTGTGGGTTTCTTGTATATAGTCCTCTAGATAGGGTTCCATTGCTGAAGCTGATCATGGTGTCAAGGAAATTGATGCTGGTGTAGGCATGTTTGTTGAACTTGTGGTGGGTGGAACTTCTGAGGGAGTTTAGGGTGTCCATCCAGAGGGTGAAAATATCAATGTATCTCAGGTATATGTCTGGTTTTGTGGTGCATTTCCCAGAAATTCTTCCTTGAGGTGGCCCACAAAGTACATGAGGGTGGGGTGGGGGGGGGGGGGGTGCTACTACCCCTGACTGCTCGCATGGTTGGGACAAAGTTTGTTCTTCAATATGAAGTTGTAGTAGGGGAGGATGAACTGGATGAGTTTGCCAATGTTGGGGGTGAATTTCTGAGCATTGTTCATTATTTTGTAGGAATTTGAGGCAGACCATAATGCCATCGTTGTGAGGAACATTGGAGTATAGGGAGGCGACAAACTAGGACGTGAGTTATGCATTTTATAAACTCTGTGCAATCCCATAAAACCAAGTGTGCACCACTCCCAGGTCTTCTGGAACACTCAACCAAGATTTCCCTCCAACAACTACAGTGTAACATGTTCTATCTCATGGCCTCTTTGGGAACTGTGCTGTATTGTTTGACATTTTGCTGCACCCTCGCTGCATGACCTAATGTGCCTTACTCTTTGACCACTGAGATCCAGGGCCAAGATAAAACCCTAACAGCGATGCCCAAAGGGCGCAGAGTGTAGTTTTCAGGAATGTGTATGTACTAAAAGATTAACACTCATATTCAGGTTTCTTGCGGCATGCTCATCAGCATGCTATCGAAACACCTTCTGCAGTGCCTTATGGGACGTGGCTAGAGTCTGTTGTAATGGGGTTCTTTCTCCTTCTCTTCAGGGGAAAACTGAAATTGTGCAATTATACTTTGCAGTATGATGCCTGTTGCCCAATGGGTCAGGTTGAAGAGTAGCTTCGCCTGGGGATTAAAGGTGGGTGAGGTTCTATATTCCTGCAGGAGTCCATGACAGTCTTGAACTGGTCTCTGAGATCCCACAGCACTCCTGATTGCTGGGGAATAGACCCCTGTGCACCTCTCTTCCGTAGTGAAGAACTAGTCCCACAAAAACCTGTCCCCGTTACGTTAACTAGACTTCATAAATGGCTGGATCCAGCCCTGTTCTGCATGTTCCCCTGCAATGCGTAGCTGCATCTGGAAACCACGACAACCCTCCTCTGAGCTTCCTTGCCTAGGGATTATCAGAAGATTGACACGTTCCCACTTCTCTCTTATAATTCAAATGCTAAAAGGCCTTTTATTTCCTTTTCCCCATCCCCTATTGTAGATGGCTAGTTTTATAGGCTGTGTTAGTATCTCATCTTGCAGAGCTCTCAGGGAACATTTGGCTTGATAAAACACCATATAAATCAAAGGAGCTGTTGCTCTCCGAGCCTGTCTTATGAGGCAACTGTGTGCCCAATTAGGGAGTTCCACTCCTACAAGCACAGCACGTTTTGCTTTGCTAGATGGCTTAAAATTACTGCCTTGCGCTGAAGAGCTCCCCATTAGACTTTCTTTCCCCCTCATGCCTATTCGGGGAGGGCTCGCTGAAGGACTAGCTAAGAGTAGCAGGCTAGAGGTTGCCTGATCGCAGGTTAATAGTCCCTGCATCTCCTTTTAAACGGCTGAATCCACGGAACATTCATACTGGCAGCCTTTATTCAGTGTGGGGTCATTGGGGAAATCCAGCTGGGCCAACACCAACTGATAACGTTGCTGAGGTATTTGTACATGTGGAACCATAAACAAGCCTGGGGCTTTATAGAAGAGACTGTTTTTTTGCCCGAAAGAGCTTAGTCTATGGCAAAGAATGGACTCTGGGCTGCTGGGAAAACACCAGTCTGTTAGAGGCGCAGTAACTTAGACCTGCCCGGATTTCTCAGAAGGCCTGGCAGGTGTCTGATAAAACACCTCAGACAAAAAGGCGTCTGCCTTCCATTCAATCGGATTCTGCTTCACTCCGGCAAGGAACGCGGCGCATGGTAAATCAAGGTGATATTTCCCCAAGCTCTCCAGGAAGCAAATGTGATTCTGCCATCCTTCCTCATAGCTGAAACCCCAATCTAATTTAGCTCCACTTCTCTTCCTCCCATCCTCTCTATAGGAGAGTATATTAGTGTCTTCCTTAGAGCTGGGGAAACCATTACACTGAGGTGTGGTTGTATACATTGCTGCTTTCTGTTCATAAGCTGCATCTTATTTTCTCAAACGTCTTAGCTATTCAAAATTCATACGCTGAAATAGAGCTAGTCAGAGGATCTGGATTGGAAGGGACCTCAGGACGTTTTGGGCACCCAGGAGGTGGGCAGGTGCAGGCCCGCCCACTTCTAAAAGCCCCTCCCCCAGCCTCGCGGATGTCCAACAGGGATGGGAGTGAGAGTCAAAGGTTCATAAAGAGGGACCGGATGGGGACACCAAGCAGAGAACCCCGCACAGCGCCCACTGCTCCGCAAAGCTGTGGAGGGAGCCAGCGGACGCTGCCCAGTGGAACTCTGCCTGGATATGTGAGACAAGGGAGGACCGAAAATAGGCCCCACAGTTTCACTGTACCCCCTCGTCTTGCATCCTCCTCCTGGTGTTGTAGATGGTGACTTTGGCAAGCGCCAGGAGGAGGTTGATGAGGAGGTCTCACGACTTTGTGGGGCCACAGATGGGGTGCCCAAAAATAAATAGGCGGCGGAGGAAGGCGTGCGCCAACGTACTCCATGCTGGACTATCCGCACCATAAAGGAGTCTCTGCAGGGCCTGGAGGTGGAAAACATGGACCTGGCTGCGCAAGCAGACCAGGCCCTGTCCTCTTTTCGCCAGGGGAAGACTCAGAACCCCTGGAGAGACCCAGTGCAGTCCCGGCCAGAAGAACTCCAGGGCCAGCCTCTGGATTCTGGCCAGGATCCCCGGGGCTGGGCTCAGGGTGTTGAGCTGGTGCCAGAGCATGGACAGGACCAGCTGATTCAAAACCAGCGCCCTCCCACATAGGGAGAGACACCGGAGCAGTCCCGTCCATCTCCGCACCCGCTCACCCACCCTGCCCTCCAAATCCTGCTAGTTTTCCAGCGGAGAGGGGTGCGTGGCGGAAAGATAAACGCCAAGATAGAGCAGCGGACCCGCGCTCCACCGGATGGCTTGAAGCGCAGGTGGGAGGGAGCTGACCTGCCACCCGTCCCCGACCACCAGGCCAGAGCTCTTGACCCAGTTGACCCGGGTGGAGGAGGCCGCCGAGTACACGGCTTGGCAGGCCTCCACCCGCACCAGGTCACCCGGGTCCTGGACCACGAGGAGTACATCGTCGGCATACGCTGACAGGACCAGCCGCAGATCCGGCTCCCGAAGCACCAACCTCGTCAACCTCTGTCGGAGGAGACAGAGGAAGGGCTCGATCGCCAGAGCGTACAGCTGGCCCGAGAGGGGGCACCTCTGCCGTACTCCCCGCCCAAAGCTGACCGGCCTGGTCAGGGTCCAGTTGAGCCTGACCAAACACTCTGCCTCAGCGTACAGCACACGGAGAAAACCCACAAACTGGGGTCTGAAGCCAAATGCCCACAGAGTGCCCAGGAGATACCCGTGGTCCATCCTGTCGAACGCCTTCTCCTGGTCCAGGGACAGGAGGGCGAACGACAGACCATCCCTACGCCCTAGCTCTAAAAGGTCCCGGACCAAATATAAGTTGTTGAAGATGGTACGGCCCATGACCGTGTAGGTCTGGTCGGGATGGACCACGTCCGCCAGCACGGACCCCAGCCGAAGCGAGATGGCTTTCACTACGACCTTATAGTCTGTGCCGAGGAGCAAGACGGGACGCCAATTCCGAAGATCGCGGAGGTCCCCCTTCTTTGGCAATAAGGCGAGCACTGCTCGCCTGCACGAAAGAGGGAGGACCCCGCATTGCAAGGACTTGGCCCAGACGATGACGAGGTCCGGGCCGAGGACGTCCCAGAACACGTGGTAGAACTCCACAGTCAGCCCGTACATGCCCAGAGACTTGTTGGTGGGCATGAGACGGAAGGCGGCCAAGAACTCGGCCAGAGAGAGAGGCGACTCCAGCCAGTCTCGGTCGCCCGCACCGACCATCAGGCGCTCGGTCCAGAGCACCCTGTGGGCTTCGGCTTCGGTCAGATCCGGGGAGAAAAGGCTGGCGTAGAAGGCCCTGGCCCTTCCATGCATCTCCTCCGGATCTGTGAGGGGGGTGCCATCCGCTGCCAAAAGGCAGGTGACATGCTTTTTAGCCCCCTCCTTTTCTCCAGGGCGTAGAAGAAGTGGGAGCCGCGATCCATCTCCCGAAGGAGATGGATGCCGGATCGAATGAAGGCGCCCTGGGCCCGGTGGTCTTCCAGGGCCCAGAGCTCCTTCTGCTTCTCCTGGTATGCTGCATGGAGGGGTGGATCCTCGGGGCTGGAGGCCAGGTGCCTCTCTAGCTCTAAGACCTCCTGCTCCAACTGCTCTATCATCGCACCCCTCCGCTGGCTGGCACCCCCCAGTGTAGTCACGGCAGAAGAGCCAGGCGTGCACCTTCTCCACATCCCACCACCGTCTTTCCGAGGGGAAGGTACGCCCCTGCTCCCGCCAGGCCAGCCAGAACTCCTGGAAGGCCGCCATGAAGCCCGTGTCTTCCAGACACCAGGAGCAGCAGACTCCCACCTCCCCCTAGGCCAGAGGGGCAGGCAGGGAGAGCAGCCATGGGAGAAGGTGGTCCCTCTTCCCTGGGTAGTTGAACAAAGGCTACTCCAGGCCGATTAAAACACTTGAGGCCAATAAACCAATTAAGGTTGTTAGGCGAATGGAGATAGCTGGAACCAATCAGTTCCACTTACACTGTTTAAAAGTTCTCCTTCCAGTTCCCTTGGTAACCCTGACTGGAAGGAGCTGGAGGAAAGGAAGCGTTGCCGAAACCTGAATGAAGCTAGAAAAGGGGATTATGGGGAAATGGTTCAGGGGGTCAAGCATCTCCACTGGCAAAGGGGAAGCCGCCAACAGCTGCTACTATTAGGGTTTCTGGGCTGGAGCCTGGGTTCTACCCTTTCGTCCACTCTACAGAAACCCCTTGAGAGGGGAAGCAGGCCTCAGTCCAGGTGGGAGGTTGAACTGTGTCTACTAAGTTCAATGGAGGCATAGAAACAGTGGGGTGTTCCCCCTGTCATAACAGCCCCTGATATAGGGTGATCAGATGTCCTGACTTTGTAGGGACAGTCCCAATTTTTGAAGCTTTTTCTTACATATTATCCCCCGACCCTTTGTCCCGATTTTTCACGCTTGCTGTCTGATCACCCTACCCTGATGAAAGTACCTCAGTAGGCCGTGACTCTTGCCACTATACTGAGAAAGGGAGGCCATATTGGGGCCTTCTCGAGTTTGAAGCCACTGAATTTGCCCAGAAGCACGGGACCCATCAATACAGGCTTGAAAGTTTGTCACAATATTGCAGAAGTGACAGAGTCCTGTGGCACCTTAAAGACTAACTAAAGTATTGAAGCATAAGCTTTGTGGGCTAATACGTGGGCTGCATCCGACGAAGTGGGTATTAGCTCACGAAAGCTTATGCTTCAATACTTTAGTTAAAGTATTGAAGCATAAGCTTTCGTGAGCTAATACCCACTTCGTCGGATGCAGCCCACGTATTAGCCCACAAAGCTTATGCTTCAATACTTTAGTTAGTCTTTAAGGTGCCACAGGACTCTTGTCACTTCTGCAATTCCAGACTAACACGGCTACCTCTCTAATTCTTTGTCACAATGTTTGCTTCAGGGCCCCCAGTGTTGAAGGTGTCCAAGCTAAAAAAGGCCCCAGAAGCTGATGCCAAACAAGCCCTCCTGATTCCTGTAGTTCACCCCCCTTCTTAAACATGCATGGCTCGCCTAAAAGATGAACTGAATAGGGAATCAACTCCCCTATGCTCTGTGTGCAACATACTCCAGGACATTTATCATCCCCAGTCTGCACTAAAAGCACAGCAATACAAGTGCTGACATTGCGTTAACTACTGAGGAAGATCACGTAGCATGAAAAAAATCTAGCCAAACTCTAAAATGGTAGTTAAATCTATTCCCATTATGTTATGTCTTAAAAGACATGGCTCACTGCATCTCTAATTTTTATTGCCGCAAGATGGTACAGATTGCAGATTTAGAAAGAGGTTCATTAGAAAATACAATACACAATGGATTTATCTTCATGAACGGAGATAAAATGCGAGGGGGTTCTTTGGCAAACAAGCCGATACAAGGCAATAAGAAATAAGACTGTGCCCAAGTGGTGGTTTTTAATATGAAATTTGATTGGACTTGTAGGTTATGTTGTACATTTGCTGATCAGCTGAGCATTCATCACATTTTGAGTGTCTTTTGCAAGGGGACCACTCAGTTTGACAAAAATAATACATTTTATTAACAGGACTGCAGATTGGGAACTTGCTACTTGATTCAACTGCTGCACAAGGGTGTGAAGGCAAGAAAGCTCCTATTTGTAAAACAGGAAATAAGGGAGTGAACCGGACTCTGGCTTCATCCCATAATGCTCTGATTAGTCCTATCGCGAGCACTTTATTACATCAGGCAGATAGCCATTTTTATAAAGCCAAAACTTGCTTTCTAGGAATATTCCTTATTTCCAGGCAATACATTTCAAGGAAACATGTCCTGCAGCTAATCCCACGGGTTAAAGCACTTGTAGAAAGGAAACAGGCTCTGTTAATAGGCTTCCAAATGTGAATGAAGATTCACAAATTATTGGGCAGCATTTGCCTAGCTCTACGCTTAACCTGGATTGGATATAAAATGTAATCTGTGATCTACCGGACATACGTTGCGGGGGAGGGATAGTTCAGTGGTTTGAGCATTGGCCTGTTAAACCCAGGGTTATGAATTCAATCCCTGAGGGGGCCATTTAGGGATATGGGGCAAAAATAGAGATTGGTCCTGCTTTGAGCAGGGAAGCTGGACTAGATGATCTCCTGAGGTCCCTTCCAACTCTGAGGTTCTATGACTGCCTGCACCTTAATGAAGGTCTGAATAGGTGAATCACCCATGATGTCAATGACTTGCATTGTCCTGTGAAAGGAGAGGATAGATGCAAAGGATAAGGGTTGGCTCTCTGCTTCAGAAATGAGGCCGTCTAGATGTCCAGCTTAAAGGGTCAGTCCTAGCACCTAGTTCTAGTTCATTAGAATGCAGCTGGAGAAAGAGGCCAAATTATCCAAAAGTGGCTTCAGAATCCAGAGCTTTCTGATGTTTCTCATGCAACCCACAGTGAATGTGTAGCATTGTTCCTTTCCCTCTGCATCATAATGAGAACACGTGTGGTTTCTTGCAGGCTACTTAAATGCCTTTCTTATAAATGGCAGAGCTCTTACGGGCGCCAGAATCCATGAAGCAATTGCTTGATTTCTAAGCTAAAGACAAATGGCCAATTCTTCACTTTCCCTTTTTCCTAAAACAAAATCTCTCTCATGGATGTACCTAATGGTTTAAGCGCAACGTGGCCGCTCTTGAAATACTTGCTAATTTTAATCAGAACCCTCGAGCAAACAGGGAAGGAAATAAAAGCCAATCGTGGTTGGTCGCATGCACAATGAAATGAAATATACAAAGCTGGTAATGGCTCTAATATCGCATTTTAGAAAGGGTTGTTTGACTTGCAGTGTGCCAATTCCGCTTCCCCTTTCACTTGATAGATGGCACAATGCATAGTGCTGCTGGCTTTTAAAATCAATTTGCTTAGTTGCTTTCCCCCAGAGATGTGCATTTATTCCGTGCTGTTAAGTAACCATCTCGACTGGGGAGATCTCATGCAGACTTAAAATAACCATGCTGTCAAGCACGGTGTTCAGAGCGGTACCATCTTTCCACCTTTTCCTGTAGTGACTATTACACCGCATCTGGGGGTGGCGACCCTCGGGAGGACAGCCCCACCGGCGGAAGTAGCATGGGAGGCGCTCTTTGAAGAGGAGCGTAGACACGGGTCTTCCCCGTTCCAACCACGCAGAGATGGGTAGCAAAGATCTATGATCAGTGTGGATTAGCTACAATCTATACACCTCCTCCTCTTCTTCTGGGAGTGTTCCCTAAATTCGCTGGCTGGGACTGACCAAAAAAATCAAACGGAAGCAAAAATGAAATGATGGACTAGATGTGGAAATACCCAGATTAGGTCTGTTTGGCACGAAAAGTAGAAGTTGTAAAGTCTTGACGTGGCCTTGGGGTTTTGTTTCCTCTGGAGAAAGCTGATGAGGTCGTTTTGAGCGTTCCTCTAAATACGGCACCTCCGGCGGGGGCTGGGAACTGCTGGGAGCCCAGCTCACTCCTGGAGAGGAATTTAGAAACGACGAAGCCTCCAGCGAGGTTCTGTCACTTGATTTATGCTGCCCCGGGCTCCTTAGAAATGGGCTTTTGAGGAGTGTTTGGCGCATTTAAGTTTGCGCTGCAACGGAGCTAAAGGCACTTAAGGCTTGTCGCTGCTGGGAATGCTGGGTAAGAGGAGAAGAGTGGCCTCAGGTGGCTGGTTTAATGGGCTTTTGGGTATCTGGGAGCGGAGTTTGGTAGGCTTCAGGGGGAAGGTCAGACCGTGCTGTTGAAGGGGTGTTGGGGGTGATCCTTGACTTGGGGATGGTCGTCTGCCTGCAGAAGGTTTAGGCACTGAAATATGACGTGTATGTGGATGTGTTTGGGGGAGGGGAGGATAAAGCCCATTAGCTAGGCCTCTGCATAACCCGCCTGAGCTAAGGTTGTCCAAATCACGCTGGGGGGCAATGGCTGAACTTGCTTCCACCTACAATGTCTCCTTGCTCATTTCTAGAGCCCACAGCGGGGTGTAAAGATTCAGAGCCCCTGAAAGGGGATTGCAAAGGCTGGGTCCTGTTCCCAAAGCTGCCCCTGACCCTGCCCGCTCTGTGCTGCTTGTGTGGCCAAAAGGTTAGTCCATAGACAGCTGCTTCCGGCCCCTCTGACTCTCCTTCAGAGGAAACTGTCCTTTGAATCCCCATGCTTGGAAAGCTCACCCTTCCTAACTGCAAACCACCATTGCATGCACCCCCTATGCCTAAACCTTGAGGTGGGGTGTCACGGAGCGCCCGGGCGATGGACTGGAACCGCTTCCTAGGAAGCCAGACCGGACTCCGGGTGAAGGGCCCCTTCTTCGTACACAGCCTGTTTCCCAGGCCAGGAGCTTCAGGGGTACCCACTTCCACCTTCCTGGGTCTGACCTCTGAGCATTCAGCACCTTCTGCCTCTCCGTGTGCTTCCCCCAGCAAGCCTGCCTGGACGGGGTCCTGGGGGAGCCCAGGGGTTCTGCACCCCAAATCCACAGTCAAACGTGACTCTCAGCCAGCCACCAGAATAGACTGTTTATTTGAGATGTCAGGAACACCATCCAACTCACAGCTTCTCAGTCTCAACAGGGCCCATCCAGTCAGGCAGGTCTTTCTGGGGTGCTAGGAGAATGAGACCCAGATTCTGGGCTCCTGCTTCTTCCCCAGGTTTATTCGATGACTTCTAATCACAGACCATACAGTGAGCGTGAGCCCTCAGCTGGATCCATCTTGGGGCCAGAGAGTGAGATCGCTGCTCTCCCACTTCCCAGCTAGACCCAGACTGACCCAAAACCCCCTCTAGCCACTCCCTGCTCTCCTTTATCCCTTGTCTGGTTTCCCGGGCTTGGAGGCATCACCTGACCTTTCTCCAACAGGTTCAGCTGACCTCCCTCCCCCACTTGGGGTCAGGTTACAGCTTTACCTTGGCTTTGCTTTGCATCAGCTACACATTCCTTTCCCTCCACATAGACGCTCAAGAAATGCATAGGGGAAACTGAGGCACACACACACAGTACTCCCACTTCGTCACATGGGGCGAGGGGGGGCACCTTCACCATGCCCCTATTGGAAGTGCTGTTGGTCATTAGAAGTGCTATATAGTGTGTGTGTGTATTGTGTTCCAGTGCTTTTCCAGTGGGTCTCTGTAATGGTCTCTATAATGAATGCATTTATCACGTACATATCAACAGTCTGTATTTTTGGCAGCACATACAAATGATTATCACCAGCTTTTGGCTTTCTGAATGGCATCAGCTGGCATTTCAGATTTGCTCCAGATCAGCTCCATGGCCCTGAGACCTTTTTGCAGGAGGGGACTGTCAGCTGTGACTATATGTATCAGAGGGCTGAGAGTCGGGGGACTGGGCTTTGATTCCCAGCTCTGCCACTGAGTCACTGTGTGACCTTGGCCAAGTTACTTTTTCCATCTGTAAAAGGGGGATGCTGCTGCTTACAGTCTTAGAGCACCTTGAGCCCTATGAAAAGTGCAGCATGTAAGAGCAAAATTAAATCTATTGCATGATAGCTTCTGTCTCTTCATACCTGAAAAATATTAGAGAAACATAGCAGAAGTCTCTCTCCACTTGACTCTCTTTCCCTTGATAAATGCTGTACACTTTGATTTATTCTCTGAAGTACTAACAGCCAATATTCTCCTGAAGTGCAGTCTAAAGTGAGTGCACTTCAAGGTAAGAATGGGGACAATACAAAAAGCGCCGGTCTGTTTTGCTTTCCACCTGATAATTCCTCCGGTTCTCTTTATAAAAGGTAGAGCTGGTCTATGACTTCCTGCTGGGAGAACTGTCGCTTTTCACTCGCTATGTTTTTCATGACACGGGGATAAAGAAACACTTTCAGTGTTTCGCCGTCTTATTGACGGCGTAATTGTTCAGGTACTTCCTCTGGAGTACAAGCATTGCCTTTCTGCCTGTGCTGGATGTCCTAACCCTGGAGTGGATGTCTGTTCCATTTGCTCCATCCCAGGAGTGGCGGAAGCGCCCTAAAAGTGCTACCCAGAGCTACCTGATGTAGTTTTCCCTGCTAGATAACAAGGGCCTGGCAGCTTACTTTGAAGGTCAAGAAACTTGAGCGATTTCAGCCCGAAGGGAAAGGGGTGAGTTTCAAACCCATGCTAGCTGTGTTCCTTTTTTTTTTTTTTAAAGCTGATGGTGGCAGTGGTCTTCCCATGCCATATTTCTGCAGCTAACATCTCCAGCAGGCAGGCCTCAAGTCATCTAGGGCTTTAGAGGTCAAAGACCAATAGCCAGCATAGAACCCTTAGTGCAGATGTCATGTGCTCCCAACAAGATACGCTGGAGCTTTGCATTCTGTGTCAGCATCAGTTCCCAGGCTGACGGGAAGGTGTAGCCCCACGGTCTGTTTTTCATGGTGTGATCTTGAGGGGACGAAAGCCTGGATCATGGTAGCCAGATTGCTTCAGAAGTAATGGATGGTTCTAGTAACTCCAAGATGGGCAGGAATCTGTAACTGTTGGAAGCAGACGTTGACAATTCTTGTTATAATCTTAAATTGTTATAACCTGTAGATAAAAGTCCCACAAAGATAATTAACTTTCACCACATCTAAGCAAGGAGTGCTACTTTTGTCATCTGCTTCTAGAGCTTCCCTAGCTAAATCAACTGATTACAGATCTTATTAATGAGGCATTTATTAGTGTAGCCCACTGCTGGGGCCCAACCTGCTATTGTACCATGACCTGGAGAATCTAAGATATCTAAATCTTTTTCCAGCTCTTTTATAGATACAGACTATTTTGAATGATCTGGCTCTTCCAGTGAGAGTCTCACAAGCTGCCTTCGGGCTTTCTCAAAGAGTTTGATCAAAAGTTTGACCTGTCTTTGTCCCCAAGCTGCACTCCTGAATAGCAAAATGTAATACTAAAAGAATTGAATTGGATGTCGGTTTGAAATGGATTCAACAGCCAGCATGGTAAAAATCTGGAATTTATTCTTGAATCGTTGCAAGAAGTTGACTGTCTGGGAAAGTCCAGACAGCTGCTCTTGGCTGTAAATTCAATGGGCTGAACCGAAAAGAGAAGAAATATGCTGACAGATCTCTTCCAATGATCCCCAAATATGCAGTAATAGACACCTGTCAGTTACACAATATTTCAGTGCTTTTATAGTCACGCCACGCGGCGGTACTTCCAAAATATTTCCAGGAGTAGGAAGACAAACTACATTTGCCTTGTCAGTGGCCATCTCTTGCTCCCTTGTTCTGGCTAATTCTCTACAACGGCTGGGCGCCACGTACCCACAGCCAGGGACCGTGCCTGTCACAAAGAAAAGAGAACTTCTCCGGGATCAACTGCCACACTTGGATGCCTTGTGGCATCTGCCTCTGGATTCAGGGAGGTCACAGTTTGCAGCTCATCCATGTGCCCTAATCGTAACCAAGCCCCAAGTAAGGCATTGAGGACTCTTGCTAGGTCAGATGAGATGGGGATGTTGGGTTGGATGTCATTAGTATGCTGAAGGTGCCTCTGCTCATGTCTCCTCCTTTGCCCTTCTGACAACTCCCTAAATCATAGAATACCAGGGTTGGAAGGGACCTCAGGAGGTTCTAGTCCAGCCCTCTGCTCAAAGCAGGACCAACCCCAACTAAATCATCCCAGCCAGGGCTTTGTCAAGCCTGACCTTAAAAACCTCTAAGGAAGAAGATTCCACCACCTCCCTAGGTAACCCATTCCAGTGCTTCACCACCCTCCTAGTGAATTTTTTTCCCCTAATATCCAACCTAAACCTCCCCCTCTGCAACTTGAGACCATTACTCCTTGTTCTGTCAAAGGCTGAACCAGAAGAGACTACGTGGAACATTGCATGATGTCCAACCCCACCTCTGGGAATGAGTAGAAGTGAAGGAGATGAGTCACTGAAGAGCAACCCCAAGTTTTGCTAAGCCAGGAGCATCTCATGAACTTCTGTGTCACAGGGCGGCTGACAGAGCTAACTCTAGCATGACCTCATTAGTGAAATAGCAGCTTCGTGTTAAGTTCAATGTCTTTTCCTTAGGGAGGAAGAAATTGAAACTGAATTGACATTAGCCTCTGGATCAAATTATGCTTGGTAGTAAAAATGTTCTAAATTCTTCTCCTAGTGCACCGTAAATTTTGGGTTCACATGCTCTGTGTCTAACTGATTGCTGTATGTGGGGTCGAGAAAGTATTTTCCCCCAGGTCAGATTAGCAGGGAACGTTGGGAGGGGTGGGATCGTTGCCTTCCTTCCTGCACTTAATTCCCTGCCACTGCAGGGGTCCTTGGGCACCTTGGTCCATCCTGTTCACTGCCTGTGGCACAGAATAGTCTAGACTCCTGTGGACTGTAATACTTTGGTCTCATTTCAGCTATTGGGTTTCGTGGGGGTGGGGGCGATAAACACTGGGTCAAGACTAGATCCTCTAGTGATCTCTTCTGGCCTTAATATGACTGACAGTGTCCTGTTCCTGTAATATGGGGGATGGGTTATATAAGATTTGGGGGATTTTCATTGCCTGGCACCTCAGGAAGGTTTCTCTTAATCGTCCCGTTGAACCTATGAAAATCTCTCCCCCAAAACCAGTGGGTTGTGGGATAATCATTATCCTGGGATGAATGTAATCTCTGGACTGGGTCTGGAGGAGATGTACTTTTGGGAGCAGTCTAGCAGCAGGAAGGATACCTGGAGTCTGGAACAGCTCTCAGATCAGTGCGTAACAAGGTGACTGCAGGGCACTCGGTATTAAAAGACATTCTTTGCATTTTCAAATGAATAAAATCTTCCAGCACCACTTCCCCTGCATGAATCATTTTGAGTGCGCACCACATTTAATAGACAGTGTAAGCGAGGGGTAGCTGGGGCTCCGCCCCTTCCGCTGGTCCGGCGGGAAGTCCTACCCCTCTCTATGCTGCCGTGCGGCCCCTAAGGGGAATTAGCGGGGCCGCAGGGTCCTAGCTCCCACCCTCACGCCGGGCGGGAGCCGCAGTGGGTCCAAATCCACTATTGGGCTCCGCCATTTGCTCCTGGATGGTTCGGTTACGCCCAAGGCCAGCATGGTGCATACTTCCTCCTCCACGAGGCCCCGCAGTCGGTGTGGCAATGGCCGCGTCGTCTCTCTGACCACTACCCCTGGTTCCGTTTGGATGGTGAGGCAGGCCAAGGTGGTATAGCCGGGCTGACTCGTGAAAGTCCGCGGGAAGGCGTGGAGGAGGTAACGGACTTCCTTCAGCTGCTTGTTGGTAAGAGTCCCGGCGAGCTGGGGCCCTTCCAGGTCCTGGTTTAGGGTGGCCTGGGGGCCTAACTCTGGCTCGGGCGGGTAAGGGTTGATCAGTAGGCCGTCCCTAGGATGCCACGGCTTTAAGAGGTTGACGTGGTAGAGCTGGGTCTTCCTCTGGCGGTCTGGTTGGCTAATTTCGTATGTGAGGGGGCCCACCTTCCGGATTACCTCATAGGGCCCCTGCCAGCGGGCCAAGAGCTTTGACTCGCTGGAGGGCAGGAGTAGGAGGACTTGGTCCTTGGGTTCAGTCGCGCCTCTGGGCACCCCGATTATAAGTCCGGGTTTGGGCCTCCTGGACGGACTTCAAGTCTTCTCGGGCCAGGGCCCCAACCTGAGTGAGATGTTCCTGGAGGTCGAGGACGTACTTCAGGAGGCCCTGCGCCGGAGACGGCGCCTGCTCCCACGTCTCGCGCATCAAGTCCAACAGCCCCCGTGGTCAGCGGCCATAGAGGAGCTTGAAGGGAGAGAACTTCGTGGAGGACTGTGGCACCTCCCGGATAGCGAGGAGTAGCGGCGGAATCAGCCGGTCCCAGTGACGCAATTCCTCTAGGGAGAATTTCCGCATCATATCTTTCAGCGTCCGGTTGAACCTTTCAACCAACCCATCGGTCTGGGGGTGATAGACCGAGGTACGTAGTTGTCTGATTCCCAGGAGGTCACAGACCTGCTGTAGCAGGCAGGAGGTAAAATTGGTCCCCTGGTCTGTGAGAACCTCCTGGGGTAAGCCCACGTGGGCGAAGATGTTCACTAATTTGTCTGCAATGGCCCGGGCGGTGATGCTTCGCAGGGGTACAGCCTTGGGGAAGCGAGTTGCATAGTCCACTAGGACCAGCACATATTGGAACCCCGTGGTGCCTTTGGGGAGGGGCCCCACCAGGTCCATGGCCACGCGCTCGAAGGGCGTCTCGATTATGGGCATGGGGACCAGGGGCGCTTTCGGGGTCCGGGCCGGTGCTGCTCGTTGGCAAGCGGGGCAGGAGCGGCAATAGTTCCTCACTTCCTGATGTACGCCAGGCCAGAAGAAGCGGGCTAGGATTCGGGCTACTGTCTTCCCGTGACCGAAGTGTCCCGCTGCAGGGATGTCATGTGCGAGTTGCATCACCGCCTGCCGGTGGCACCGTGGTACGAGGAGTTGTGTTCTGGGCTCGCCGGTGCGGGGGTCTGGTTCCACTCTGTATAGCCGGTCCTGCCGTAGCTCAAAGTGGGGCCACTGGCGCGCTCGACGAGAGTCCACTATGGCCCCATCAACCATCGCCAGTTGCTCATAAGCATGGCGCAGGGTGGTATCCACCCTCTGGTCCCTGCAGAAGTCGGTGAGCATTGACGGTTCTACGGCGGCCCCTGGGTGGGGGTTCTCTGGCTCTCCTTTGGGCTCGCTAGAGACCAGTACATCCTCCCCTGGGGCCGGGGCGCCCAGGGGGTCACCTTCTAGTACGGGGGTTGCTGTGGCGTCTCCCTCAGCTGATGGGCGGAGCAGTTCTGGAAAGTCGGGCCAGTCCCGCCCTAGGATGACCGGATAGGCGAGCCGGGGTGCAAGGCCCACCAGTATTGGCCGGGTGACCCCACCGACCGTCCTCTGGACTTGAGCACAGGGGTAGGGTTGGATATCCCCGTGAATACATTGCAGGTGCACCAATCCCAGCCGGGGATCGGCTGGAGGGCCTAGGCGCTGCCGTACCAGGGTCTGTCCGGAGCCAGAGTCAAGGAGAGCCATGGTCGGGCAACCCCCGATCGCCACCGGCACCGTGATCTTGGCTGTTCGGGATTGCCGGGCCCGGGCTTCCCCGGCACAAACCTGGCCGAAACTGCACTCCATCTCGGGGCAGTCCCGTTGCAGATGGCCGGATTTCCCACAAGAAAAGCAGGGTCCAAGTTCGGGCCATCCTGGGCGGGTTCGCACCGTAGCGGGGCTCTTCGGCGGGCTGGGACCCGTCCGCTCGCCCCTTGGCCGGGGGACCGGGGTGTGCAGGGTTGAGGCATCGAACCATCGGGGCCGGGGGTCTGGTCCTCGCCGGGGGCCTCTGGGTTCTGCGTGGGTGCCCCCCCTCTTCTCCGGGGACGGGTTCTCTCGTCCCGGTGGGGCGGCCTGCGGGGTCGCCCCCACCGGTGTCTCGGCCGCGAGGAAGTCCTCCATCAGGGTTATGGCCGAGGCTACGGTAGCTGGTCGGTGTCGTAGGACCCAGGTCCTGCCCCGGGCTGGGAGGATGTGCATAAACTGCTCCAGCACCACCTGCTCCATGAGCTCGCCCGCGGTTCGTTGTTCGGGCTGGAGCCACTTCCTGCAGGCTTCCCTTAGTTCCTGGGCGACTACCCGGGGCCGGGCCCCTGCCGGGTAGGTCAGGGTCATAAACCGCTGCCGGAATGTTTCCGGGCTGATGTCCAGGGCGTCCAAAATTGCCCTCTTTACCCGAGGATAGTCCTGTGCTTCTTCCTTGGACAGGCCTCTGTACACTGTTTGTGCGATCCCCGTCAGGTAAGGGGCCAATAGAGTCGCCCATTGGTCTTGGGCCCACCTGGCCACCAGGGCCACCCTCTCGAAGGTCACCAGGAACGCTTCCGGGTCGTCGCTGGGGCCCATCTTAGTCAGCCGGACTGGAGGGGCCCCTGCCGGAAGCCTGGTGGCCCCACCGGACTGGGGCCCTGGCAGGCGAGGTAGTAAGGCCGTCAACTGCTGTAAGCATTGTTGCTGCTGCGTCCCCAGCTGTTGCTGTTGCTGCTGCAGCTGGGCCGTTGCCTGCTGCTGCTGTAGTTGCGTAGCTTGCTGTTGTTGGCTTTCGGCCAGGACCTTCAGAAGCGTGTCCATTTCCATGACTGGGCAAGCTGGCTCCTCCTATGATCCCTTCTCACAGGGATTGAGGGGTCGATGCCTGCATTCTCCACCACGTGTAAGCGAGGGGTAGCTGGGGCTCCGCCCCTTCCGCCGGTCCGGCGGGAAGTCCTACCCCTCTCTATGCTGCCGTGCGGCCCCTAAGGGGAATTAGCGGGGCCGCAGGGTCCTAGCTCCCACCCTCACGCCGGGCAGGAGCCGCAGTGGGTCCAAATCCGGGCTCAGACCCTCAAGCAGGGGCTGAGCAGTAGTTCAGGAGCCGATAGGCCAGGTGCCTGTGTGAGGGGGAGACTGCCACCCACCAACGGGGTGGCGGGGGGTGGGGGGGGCACGCCCACCCACTTCCACTGCGCCCCAGCCCGGGGCCCTAGCAGTGGAAGGCTCGCTGCAGTCAGTGGGGATCCTGACCGCAACACACTGACATTGGCTTGGGGCCTTCCCCCGGGCTACTTCCTGACTCCCCCTCCCATGGTACCTGGGCCGTCTCGGGGTCCTCAGAAGGTCCCAGGTTCATAGGTTCCTCCGGGTCACTATCAGGCAGCAGGTCTGGCAGGTCCTCCTCTGGGTAGCAGGCAGGCTCTGTCGGCGGCTCCTCCGGGTAGTAGTAGGCGGCCGGCTGGGTCGGCGGCTCCTCCGGGTAGCGGCCAGGCAGTAGGACCGGCGGCTCCTCCGGGTAGCTGGCAAGTGGCAGCGTCGGCGGCTTCTCCCAGTAGCGGGGAAGCGGCTGCCCCAGCGGCTCCTCCGGGTAGCGGCCAGGCGGAAGGTTCAGCAGCTCCTCCGGGTACCTGGCAAGCGGCAACGTCGGCGGCTTCTCCAATAGCGGGGAAGCGGCCGGCTCGGCGGCTCTCGGGCCGGAGCCAGCCCCGGAGCGTTGGATCTCTCCGGTGTCTGCCGCCCGGGTGAGCTCGGTGGCCGAACTTTTGAACTTCCGGTTTGGGTCCCGACCTTCTGGGGGCGGGGCTTGACCGGCCCTGGCTCCGCCCCCTCTGGCCTCGGCCAGGGGTTGTTTCCCTCCCGGCCAGCAGGGGGCCATGCCACCCCTCTACAACAGGTTGGGGGCATTGTCTGAAGATCAGTTGGCTATTAAAAATCCTAGTTATTGAGGCTTTTTGATTTTATATGCTGCTATGATACAGGCCCCATGGAAATGGTCTCTTTTCCTGCTAATGAGCTAAATGCCCAAGGTCTGGGCTTATAGACTGACCCAAAGAATACTGGTGGAGCTGGGATCTTGGCGGACCAAACAGCCCATAATATGCTGCATCTTAGCATTCGCCCCTTCAAGGAGAAGGGATTTGAACAAAGGGATTTAAAAGCCAAATGAAAGTGAACAGCTGAATTTCCAGGACAGGTCAGCAACCACAGACAGGGCCAGGTTAGTGACTGGGCAGATTTTCAGGAGTTTAGTATGTTGTGTGCTGAACTCTCGGACGAGCGTGTCCCTTCACTTTGGGAAACAAAAGCCTTGAAAATCTCGCCCACAAGGCTTCTGTTGGGAGCAGGAGGTGGAATGAGCAAGATTAAACTTTGAGTGTCTCTAATAAACCCAAAATTTACGGTGCACTAGGAGAGGAATTTAGAACATTTTTACTACCAAGCATAATTTGATCCAGAGGCTAATGTCAATTCAGTTTCAATTTCCTCCGCCCTAAGGAAAAGACATTGAACTTAACACGAAGCTGCTATTTCACTAATGAGGTCATGCTAGAGTTAGCTCTCTAACTAGCCAAGCAGCTGAGAGAGAGAGAGCTTGATGCTACCTCAGAGCTCTGGCCCACCCTGCCCCATCTCCAGCATTGGCCACCCTGATGCTTCAGAGGAAGGAGACAGAGGAGGGAAAAAACCCACCAGAATCATGAAAGTGGGGGAAAGTCCTTTCCTGACCCTTGCTGGTGGCCTCTTATTTATTTTTATTTCTTTGTCAAGAGCTCATTCAGACCTACTTCTAGTGATTCTTTCCCTGGTATTGGTACAAACCTGTTCTATATTCTCTTGCACTCCCTTCTACATCATCCACATTTTTCTGTAGACTCCAGTCCCTTGCTATCTCCATCCTCTTTTCCTCTCCTCTGTAGGGTCTGACTTTCCTCCTTTTCTTCCTCACTGCATGCCATCTTCTGCCTGTTTCTCCTCCCTATTCCCCAGTGCCACAAACTTGTTACTCGATTTCACTACCATAGTTCATCTCTTCCTCTGCTCTGTCCTCAGGGTCACATTCTTCCATGCCTCATCCTCCACCCATGGGCGCCTGCCCTCCAGATCCCTTTGTTTAGCAGATGCAGGGGCGGATTAATTGCTCCTGGGACCCTAAGCACAGCCAAGCAATGGGCCCCCTTTCAACTCTCACCCCCATTCACAGCCCAGCTTTTACTCGCAAAGTGTAATCGACGCAACATTGGGGGATTTTGGGGGGCCCAAGACGTTAATTGAGACTTTTTTTTAATTTAAGGCCGTGCAAACTTGTAACTTTGTAACCATTTTTTGTTGTTGCTTGGGGCCCCTTTTCTCTTGGGGCCCTAAGCACGTGTTTTTATTGCTTATAGGTTAATCCACCATTGAGCAGATGTCTGCCAATCTTGAGTTGCCTATATCATCTCCTCTCCTCCCCGTACCTGCAGATCCCCATCTGCATTTCTCATCCTTGAGTCTTCTGGCCCAGGAGTTCTATCAGGTGGCACTTAAAGCATAAGTCGCATCCATCAGATACCCACTCAAGGATGATGGCTGGATGCAGAAGCTGTGGGGTGTACAACTTCTTTCTCTCCTCCCTTCCTTGAGTCACTTCTAATGCTGCATCGGTAGCTATCATGGTCTTCTCTTCCTAGATCCCATATGTAGGAAAAGGAAGGGGAACCCCACCCAAAAAACCTCTTCTCCCCCAACTCCTGCTTGCAAATTCCCACAGCAACCCTGCTGTTCACTGCATTCCCTCCCTTCCAGTGTTTGAGAATCAGGACCCAAAAAAACGGTGCCGGAGAGAATATATGAAAGAGTGTGATTAGCTTCCTTCAAGAACAAATCCCAGAGGACCATCAAGCTTAAGGGATGCTCTGTATGGAGACATTCCGTGAAGCCCCAGGGTTTTGGGGGTGAGTATGTATGAAGTTGAGGTGCCTGGCAGCCCATCCCCCTGTACTGCTATGTCCTAGCCAGATCCCCCGAAGCAGAGTGTAATAACTGGCAGAGAGGCCATAAACACAAAAAATGTCTGAACTCTTACCGGGGAACATGTGGACATTTGCCAGCCAGCTGCTGCCTTTCCACAGCACCATCCCGGCGGATATGCTGGAGCTGAAAGTGTGATGAGGACGTTGATAATCTTCACCCAGCTGCCTGCTCCAGTACCCAAATAAAATTAGCCTTCTCCTCCCATCCACTGGGGAAATGGGGGAAGAGCTTAGTTCTACCCCGTTGGAGAGCAACCCTGCATCTTAGAACCAGAGGGTTCGAAGGGAGCATAAGGGTCTAGTCTAACCCCCCACCATGGTTCTAGAAGTCAGAAAGTAGAGGAAAAAATGGCCCTGAGGTTAGGGGAACCCGAGTGTTGGCCTGGTGCTATTCTCAGCCCTGCCACAAGCTTCATGTAGGGCTTTGGGGGGGAGTCAGTATCTCAGCTCCCCATCATGGATAATCCTTCCTTCTCTCGGGTAGGGGGTGGTTGTGGGAAGGTGTGTGAGGTGCTCAGGTGCCATGGTGATGGATGGTGTGTGTTGGAGGCCTCAGAAGTACCTACACTAAAATGTACAGTGTGGACACTGGGCAAGGTTTATGTTCCTATTTCAGCGTGGGGTTGTGGGGTGGAACAGGGAGGGGCAGCAGAGGCGGAGTATGGCATAGCATCTGCCTACTTCTTTCCTTCCTACCCTGTGGCTCCCAGTAATGGCCCACACAGGTCCAGCAAGGCCTGCATCATACCTGTTACTGGATTGGTTCAAACTATTGATCCACCAGGCCCAGGATCCTGCCTGTTCCTATCCTGTGTCCATCTCATCTGCCTTCCTGATGGTGACTCGATGCTCTGGGGCAAAATGGAGCCCTGCCCTTACCCATAACGCACCTGGTCCATTATACAATGTTGTGCAAGGGGCAGTGGATTTAATTCCTGATCAGTGCAGGCGGGAAGCGTGAGTTGCTGTGACTCTTGTTTATAGCTTGACATGTCGTTGCTTGGATCTACCTGTAGATGGGGCCTAAACGGCAATTCCCGGGCCGCACGGCTCTGCGCCACCCGCTCCCTCGTTAGAGTGGTAACTGTGTGGGGAGGGAGCGTTCTTTGGGCCTGCACAGAAACCGGCCTTCTGGCACGCGCCTCTCCGTTCCCTTGACCTTCACCAGCCAAATAATTTATGGTCATTCCCCACTTCTCTCTCCCCACTCTGCCAATAGCTGCGTGAGCCCATAAAAGTGCAGAGAATTCTAATCAGGATAAATGTAACGGCATTTCTAGCCCTGTGAACACATGCTTTATGACTATTGTGTGTGTGTGTGTGTGTTTTTTAAAGTCCCACAGGGTTTCTGTTAACATAATTGTGTTGAACAAACTTGAAATATTTGAAAGCTTTTAAGTGCCTGTTATATACATCCCAGGTTTGTGTTTGGAACATGCCAGCCAGCAATAGACGTTTTCCAATTAAGTGGAACAGCAGTGAGGATAATGGGTTTATGGAAATGGAGGAAAAGCCAGGCTGCAGGGAGAGGGAAAGCCAAAAAGCATTCATCTCAATAAACTTTTTATTTCTCCGGGCTCGTGCCGGGTTCCGCGGTGGAGGGCTCCTCTCTCCGAAATCTGCCCCTCTTCTTGTCTGGTTTTCCCAAGAGTTCCTCCAGACCTCGTTTTCTAACGATGCGTACATGTGTAGGCATGCCAGCATCTGTCACTCGAAGCGCCTACGCAGCACCGTGAGTGGAATTCCGTCCTCTGCTCAAAAATCTCCATCTACGCAGGCGGGAATGAAAGCCGTTCGTTTGGCCTGTGGCCGAGGAAATCTAGAGAGAACTCAACCGCTCTGATCAACTCCCGGGTCGGGTTGGCAGGAGTCTGGTTTTCGACAGGAACGCCCAGTCGAAAAGGGACCCCGGGCCTGCTGGCCGGGCCGTTAAAAGTCCGGCTGGTGGCAGAGTGGGGCTAAGGCTGGCTCCTGGAAGCGGCTATGTATCCCTGCGGCCTCTAGGCTCTGGGGTGGCCAGAGAGGCTGCGCATACTGCCCCTGCCCCGAGCTGTGCCCCATGGCCCCTCCGCTAGGAGCCAGAAGAACATGCGGGCCGCTTCTGGGAGCTGCCTGAGGTAAGCTCTACCAGGCCAGAGCCTGCACCCCTCCCCATCTCCCACACCCTAACCCCCCTCCCAGAGCCCTCACCCCAAACCCCCCACCCCAGCCTTGTTTCCTCCCGCACCCCAACCCTCTCCCAGAGTCTGCACTCCAGCCCTGAGCCCAGCCCATTCTGAACCCCTTGGCCCCAGCCCTGAACCCCCACCCAAACTCCCTCCTAGAGCCCACACCCCAGCCTGGAACCCCTCCTGCACTCTGAACCCCACATCCTTGGCCCCAGCCAGAGCCCTCAACCCCCCAACCCGTTGCCCCTGCTCGGAACCCCCTCCTGCACCCAAACTCCCTCCCAGATCCCATACCCCCTCCTACACCCTGTCCCAGCCTGGAGCCTTCTCCCGCACCCTGAACCCCTCTTCCCCGGCCCCCCCCCAGAGCCCGCACCCCCCCAGTCGGAGCCCTCATCTCCCAGAGCACAACCACCTTTAAATCAGATGAGCCGTTTAGATCGAGGGTTTCTGTACCCGCCTGTAGCCGCAGAAGTAGAGCACAACTCCTTGTTCCTTCGAGCCTTCGCCATCACTTTACCGACGGGGTTCCCCTTCCAAGGCTATCGTCTCAGGGAAAAGAGCTAGAGACTGCAATAGAAAGGAGACTCTCTGCTCTCTTGTGACGTTTAAATGGTTTGCCCCCAGATGAGAGGGGCTACAGATCTACAAAGCCACTGATTTCTCCCCAGAGGTGGCTGCATTTCAGTAGTGGATGTCGGACTATAAATAACCAGCAGCATAGCTAGGCTTTTGCAGTAGAAGGGTCCCCAGGGCCCTACCTAACTCTGCTTTATTGAGGTTCTGATACGGTCGTGTCTCTGTGATATTGGAACAGGCCACTAGAGAGATCCAATCGATCTCATCTGTGTACAGTAGGCAGCATCTTTTATGTTCAGCACACCAACTCTGGCTCAGTCTTTCCAGGTAGCAGAGAATTCTCATCCACTAGCAAAGATGAAACCGTTTGCCCGGTCTTACCTTCAGTATTTCCTCAGTTTCCTTTAGATGTTTGAATGACCGGGATGTGCATCGGCTGCTGTCTTTGCCCCACGGCCCTCTACTGGATGGAATCTGACCCGCTAGGGTGTTTTTCTTCTTACCCGTTAGATGTATTCTTGACTTGGGTCTCCAGCTTCTAAGGTTGAGAAAAATGGTCTCGAGAACCTGAGGTTCTATTCAAGACCTAAAACTTGGCTCTGGTGTCATGAACACAGGTTGACTTCAAATGAACCCAGGAGGGTTATGGTTGGAAGCCATGTGAAACTGAGTTTAGATGTGTTTGTAGGTCCGTTCATATCCCAGACTCAGCGTTACTTAGAGCTATGCACAAGCAACTGTAGATTGAGATATAGGGACCAATGTGGTTGTAGACTTACCAAGATTCTTCCATAGTTCACGAGGGGAAGGTCTTTATTTTTGCAATGCTTTGTTCTGTTCTCTATGCCATGTGACCAGTGGCCACTGGTGATGTCTAGGTGGCCGTTGCCCCAGATTCGTTGTACAGCTCTTTCATTGGGGTCGTTTTCCCAGGCTTTCTTCCATAGACTCCACACCAAAGTTGAGCTCGGGGGCCACCTAGCTACTGTCCCCCTCCCACCTGCAAGAAACCAGAACATTTTGGAGTGTGGTAACTGCTCACCTTCTGAACTGAGACCGATCCCTCTCTCCAGCCAGTGTGCTCTGCTGCTGGCGGCGGGTTTCTTGGCTGATCTTTCTTTCTTCAGCTGGGTGCTACCTGTGAAGCATACACAAGGGGGGGAGGGATAGCTTGTGCTTTGAGCACTGGCCTGCTAAACCCAGGGTTATAAGTTCAGTTCTTGAGGGGGCTATTTAGGGATATATGGGGCAAAAATCTGTTGGACGATTTAATGGGGATTGGCCCTGCTTTGAACAGGGGGATGGCCTAAGCTCTCCTGAGGTCCCTTCCCACCCTGATAGTCTATGAAGCTGGAGATGTGACTAATTTGAGTTTCTATTCCTACTGTGGGACATAAAACATTTCCCTTAGTCCCTCCTGCCCCAAACTGATCCCAGATTCACTTCTTAAAGGATCACGTGGACCCTACAAATAAAACTGCTGGGAGCTAACAGCTGTAGAACCTGATTATCACTCTGCCGTTATTTGTTTCCTTTTCTTTTTCTTCATTAGCTTGAGAGCCGGTCTCCTGCCTGCTCCATGTGCGCTCTTCTCGACTGTGTTTGCTAGAGAGGCTATCATTCCTGCATGTCTTAACAAACGAAGGTATTTTTAAAGCCACCAGGGGGTGCTCCTGCTACATCAAAATACAACGGACAATAGGCGCTCAGCACTGTTCGTAGTGCATTACTGGGTGCATTCATAGAAGATCAGGGTTGGAAGGGACCTCAGGAAGTATCTAGTCCAACCCCCTGCTCAAAGCAGGACCAACCCCCAACTAAATCATCCCAGCCAGGGCTTTGTCAAGCCTGACCTTAAAAACCTCTAAGAGAGGAGATTCCACCACCTCCCTAGGTGGTGTGCTTCACCACCTTCCTAGTGAAAAAGTGTTTCCTAATAGCCAACCTAGACCTCACCCTCTGCAACTTGAGACCATTACTCCTTGTTCTTTCATTCCCAATCAAGCTGTCTCTTACAGCGGGGCTTTCCTGCTTTCACCACTAGGGGGGAGGTCCTTGTTGCAAATATCCTCCAGCTCTAGCTATTCTGCTAGCCCAGTTCCAGCTCGAAAACTAGATACATTAATATAGGCGTTGTATTCCCAGTGCAGCCTAGTTGTCCCTTGGGCCATACTGTCACCTCAAAACACTCCCGTGTCTGCCAGAATTCCCCCATGTATCTCATCTGCTCTGGAAAGCACCCGGGAATTCCACCATCTCTTTCGCTCAATATTTATTCAATTAAAACTCAAAGCAATAAGAGAATGACCTTCAGAATAACACTATGCACCCCTCACTTGTCCTCAAGCCAAGACATTTCATACCACTTTCTCAGGCCTGTTGCCACTTCCTAGCCATGCAATACTTTGTCCTTGCACTGTGCCACATGGCAGTGAGAACTGTCCAAACTCTGGCCATGCCTGGCTCTTTTTGCATCGGAAACCTGGCCGAACGGCGACTCTGCCACCGATAGTGCAGAATCACAGCATTGGCTACTTATGGCAAGTCTCCCAGGAGGGTTGTACATCCACTTCTGCAAGACTGAAGCTGTAGATTTCTGGTTGTTTGTGTCGTTGTCAGAAGATACACTTTGGCGGACAAGGCAAACCAAAATACTTTAGGAGGTGTTAAAGGATTACCTAGCACACCCACCCCCTCACCCCCTATGCTTTGAGGCTGGGAGAAGAAGAATATTGCCCAAGCAAACAAAATATCTGGCAACCCCATGGCGTTTTAAACCTGTTTTCCTATCCTCTCTTCATGGGCCTGGTGGTAGAAAAGCTAGTGTGGCATGCCTAGTTTGGGTCCAAGATGGACATCATCGACGTAAGTGTGTCGGGATGGCTGAGGGAGAAGTAGGGGAACGCCCCTTTTTATGACCTTCCTCCCCCCCCCCCTGTCTGTGGAAGGTTAATCTAGACCTGAAGGGAGTCACCGGATAGTCTGGAATTAAAGCAAATTAACTCTGAGTTGCTGACAATCCTCCTCCTCTCTGGATTACTTCTCGCCAGGGAGAAAGCTGGTGGCTGGCCCTTAGTTACTAACAAGCTTGATTCTGCTCTCCCTCACCCTGGTGGAAATCTGGAGTAACGTCACAGAAGCAACTGGAGTCACCCCAATGGAAGAAGAGAACCAGGGCCATTGTGCTGGTTACACTGATGTAAATCCAGCGTAACTCCTTGGAGGCCATTGGTACTATTCTGGATTTGCACCAGGGTAACAGAAAACCCCCTTTCTCCATATGGCACGAGACCATTGCTTGTTGTTGCCTGCCTGAGGCTGTGGTAAATTCTGGCACCTTTGTCGGCAGTGAAACCTCCCCGCATCCTCACACCTGAGCACAGCTGGCTTATTTTGCTGTGGGGTGTGTGTGTGTGATTCCTTCCTAACTTGCATTTAATTGGTGCCATACAGTGTGGGATCTTTTTATCCCTGTCTTAGTATGCAGGACTACAAATGTTGTTCTTGGGGTGTTGAGTTAATTAGCTAATGTTTGGACAGCACTTAGCAATTATGGTAGGTAGCACTTTGCATTTATCAAGTGGTGACTTTGGTGGAGGGTGTTGCTAGCAAGGAGAGATGATCAGTCCATGAACACCAGCCTGGGGACACCAGTCAGCTCCTTCTGTTTGACCCCATCAGGTTGGCACCAGCGACAGGTCGGGGGCAGGCCTCTGAATCTCAAACAAGGGGTGAGTCTGTTGAACCAGAATCCCCTAAGAAGGAGGTTCGAGCGGGGCGAATTAGACTTGCTAATCAGGAGGCGTCGCGGTGGGGGCAGAACAGCAGCTCCAGCAATGAATTATGCATGTGTTTGGGTCAATGGACTATCTGGGGACGATTAGCGAGGAGCAAGCTAGTGCAGATGGAGAGAGCATCGGTTCCAGTACGTGAGCTGCTCCTACCCTGCAGCTCTTCTTGGTCCCCCAAAAACCCTCTCTGTCTCCTGGCTGATGTTGATCCTCTCTCCCAACTTGGACTGTCTCTCTCTTCCGCCCTTCCCTTCCCCCTTTGCTTCTCTCACGTGGCTCCAGTTTTTCTGTCATTCAGATGCCGTTGAGCCTTCTTGCTGGGTGTGATGCACCCACAGAGGCAGGGAGGGTGGGTAGTGCAGGATTTTCATGTCCAAACTAGCTCCCCTTGAAATCCACGGCAAAACTCGTGCTGTGGGAAGCTTTAGATGAGCCAGCCCTGTGTTCTTCAGCTGTCCTGGGTGTGCGGGTTGTAGTGCCTTCTGTTGGCCCCCCTCTCTCAGGACCCCACGAAAGGGGTTCCTGAAGACCAACAGCAGTTGGGCCAAGGTCTCGCTGAGACCTGACAATGGACCTAGAATAGCTGCACATGCTGAGGGTTTCCTAGGACTGAGGAACAGAGGGGGGAAGCAGAGGAGCGGAGAGGGGAAGAGAAGGCCCATAGATCGTGTGTGGGGGACAGAGCAGATTGCAGAAAGATACAAAGTCCAGCCCGGACTGGTGAGGTGGAGGAGAAACTCTGGGAGAGGAACGAATCTGGTGGTTGCCACACTAGCCTAGGACATGGGCCATCTCACTCCAAGTACCTGCTCTGCTACCGATTTCTTGTGTGACCGTGAGCAAGTTGCTTGCACCTAGATCCTCAACCTTGATTTCAGTGGAAGTTGGGAGTCTACATGTGTTTGAAAATCTGGGCCTTGGCCCCGTGTTCCTTCTCCTTACCACGTGGGTACCAGGAAGTCCTACCTCACAAGGGTGCTTAGGATAAATGCACTAGAGAATGCCCCGGACACGGTGGTAATGGAGGTCAGTTAGGTATCTTAGAGACCGGGATTGTACACAGGGAGTTGATTGTCTGCTCTTCTTTCTTCAATGACTGACTTAGAAGAAGAATGCTGCAATGGCCCTGAAAACCTGCTCACCGCCAGCTCTTTAGCAGCTCGCCCATTGCTGGCTGACACCAATCTAACGGGTCTCCAGTACTGCAACAATGCCTCCAATTAAATCAAAATGCCCTTTTCTCTTTACCCTGCACACGACACCTTTATAATCAAGTGTCGGGCAGCACCTGGCGGGTTGCATGCTTCTCACGGCAATACCCCGGCCACTGCAGAGCGGTTTATTCCTCCCTTTGTCAGATAAAGTTCATATTCAACCATAACACAAAGCAGGTTTGGGGGAAGGTTTTTCTCTCCCTGTGTTTCCCCGAAGGCTCTTCTAGGGGGCAGTCTTGTCATGCAAAGGGCTGGTGAAAAGCAAACAAGGCTCTAGCAACATTTAACAGAAGCAAGAGAAATGAACATGCTGGAAAATGAAGTTCTTTTCTATAGCGCTTCATTTTTCTTCCCTCCCCCTTCTTTGCTTTTTTACTTATTTTTTTCCCCCTACTCAGCAAGGCTTATTAATGAGGTAGGGGGACGGAGGGACGGGCTGGCCCAAGATAGATGCTCCAGTGAAGAAGAGCATGGGAAAAAAAAAAAAGGATATTTTGTGATGCCTGAGTGGCTTGAAAAAATGTATGGTTTCTAAACACGATAGTTAATGCTTAATCTGACAAATTGCCTCTGATCACCGGGCTGCGTGATTCCCTGTTACGTGATAATAGAATTCTACAAGGAAACCGTACAAGCCCGGCTCCATTACATTAATATACAAAACTGCAGACCTCCAAAATGTTTTTCTCTCTCTCTCTCTCTCCTCCTCCATCCCCCTTTATTTTTCTAGCCAGAGAAAATGAGTCTGGATATTTCTATTTGTTTTGCACAGGATTAGCACCGACTAATAGGATTAATATCCTGAATTGTGTGGCAAATGGAACATTAAGTGGGTGATTATTAGAAAATTATATGTAGGGGGAAAAATATTAAAGCAGCTGAGAGAGAAACTTGCTGGTGTTGGAGAGGCCACCCAGGTACTGAAGTATCCCAGCCTACTGGCTTCTCTGCTCGGACTCCTCGCCCAGTTAGGGTTACCCTTGGCTTTTCAATACCCCCTGCAGAAGTCCCGTGTGGCCAAGTGGACCTCCTGGGATAGGAAGTGTTCGAAAGGCTATAACCTACTCTTAAATCCTGGGCTGGGTATGTCTGTGTCCCTTGTAATCCTGCTGTCTGTGTCCCTTGTAACCGTAATCACCGTGGCCCAGATTCTCAAAGGTATTTAGGCACCTAATCCCCATGGGTTCCAATGGGAGTTAGACACCTACCTATTTTTTGAGGATCTCAACCCAGGAGACTATATGTATATAGGACTTACTTGTAACAGCCCCACTATGCCTGTATTCCTGTTCATCGTGGGCTGGCACCAGATGGGACGTGCAGGCTCCTGCCCTATCCATCAGCCATCTCCTCTCCCTCACTAGCTGAGTGGCCACCCAGCTTTCCATTTTGTTGCCAATCCCTCCCTGATGTGATGCCCTCCGGCCACTGGCCTTCTCTTCTCCCTGCTGTGAGACCAGACACTGCCGCTTTTCCTCATAGTACCTTACTTTGTGAGTCGTTGCAATGGAATTGTGTGGGGTACAGGACAATACAGCAGGAGCGAGGGGCAGCAGAATCTGGCTTTTAATAAAATCCAGGGGGCCACCTCACTGCTGATCTCCTGTGTCCTGTATTCAACAGCAGGTGCTCTCATGCCCGATGGAGGACAAATCCCGGGCGCATCTGTCTGCGGGCATCCGCACATCCATCCAAACACCCTGGCCAAAGCTTGCAGCACTAGTGCATAATGAATGCAAAGCCTAGGATGCAACTTCTGGCAGCTTGTGACTGTTTGCTGGGGTGGCTTCAATTCCACCCCTTCCCCGAATGCCTGAGAAGAAGAACCCCCCCCCCTTGCTGCTATTTATGTAGTTGTTGATCTATCCCACGGGTGGCTATTTCTGGCTACCTCCTTCGGACTCTGCTGGAACGTAGTGCATTATTTTATTGCACTGCCAATTAAAAATGTTTATGGGGCTTTTATTTTTGTCTTGGATTCTTCTGTCAGCGGCTATTGATATGCCTGAGTTGACCGCCCAGGCCTGTCTCTGATCCTACTGCTGGAGTTGGGACATCACCCTTCTGCTTGAAGCATGAAAACATCCCACCTGCTCAAGGAGATTCAATGACTTCTGGGCTGGGGATGGAGATGGCCTTGTAGCAGGAGAAATTTACGCCGGTGGAATTGTGACCGAAGGCGGTCTCTTCACCGTCTCTATAGGCACAGGCAGATCTAAATGATTTGCTTGAGGTCACAGGGCGTCCGTGACCGAGCTGGGCATCAAATCCAGATTTCTTGAGGTAGCCACAAGACCCTGCTTTGTTCTCATCTTTCCTTCCCTTTGCTGTCCTACGTGGCTACTGACCCTACTTCCGAGGCCTGTGTTTTCCCTGCTCCTCTCTCAGCCATGGCGTTAAGCAGTCAGTGAAACGAAAACCAACCGTCATTAGATCAAAAACCAGAACTCAAAGATTGGGCACCTCTTCCCTTGCCTGTAACCAAGAGGAGACCCCTGTGTTGCCCAGAGACCGAATGACTCGCCCTCCAGGCCAGCAGGGGTGCGGGCTGAAAAAAATGGGTCTTAGTGAAGGGGGGGGGGAATGTGTGCCCGGGTGGAGTGGGCACATCAGGGGCATATGAACTTATTTGGGCAGAAGGGGCATCTCTTACCCAGTTGTTGAGACTTACTCCCAAACGGGTGCCCGTCCGCTGTAGCAGAAAACAGGAGATATTTGCAAATAGGTCAAACACTTGGCATGGGGCTTACAGGAGCCAGGTACCCTGTGCTAGACAGGGAAGCCTGAATTATGTTGGAAGTGAATTGGACTCTTGCTCCATTCTAAGCTTCCTGTACGCCTCCCAGAAAACGCTGTCCTAAGCCCACCCACAGGTGCGTGCTGGACAGATGGGGCCAGCCCCCCCCCCCTCAGCTAGCATTAGAGGGTTCCACCTTCACCATCATCTGTGAGCACCCATCTTCACGCCGCTGGCCTCTGGGATTTTCCTTCTGCAGAGAGATGCCTGTGCAAACAAGCTCACTGCCTAGCCACTCCAGTAACAGGGACCCGTGGGAATAGAGAGAGAGGAAAAAAGGTACAAATCCGTTTAAAGATCTGCTCTCATGCTCTGGGCTATGAAAAAGACTTCAGAACGCCCCCAAGGTTCCCATTTAACTACCAATTGCGGTGGATTTCACAGAGCAATTTCTGAGCCTCCAGCAAGGCCTTGTGGCAGCGTTTTCATCTCTCGCTGCCTGATTGGGGAAATCTGTACGAAATGCCCTCGCTCCTGCCTCGGCTGCGCTACCGTGGGATCACCTGCTGACTTTATAGGTGCACGCGTCCGGGCCCGGGAGCTTTTTAAACCACAGCGGTTGGGTAGAACGTGACCCCTGTCTGGTTGAAAGGATCCTGTGAACGAGGTATGAATGCAAAGCTAGCTGATGGCCGGCCGGCCAACCAGTGATACTGTAGAACCCCTCTAGAAGTTCCGTCCTGCATTGATAAGCTGTTGAACAATGCCCAACGGTGACTTCTCCCATGCTTTCTGAGGGCATGTTTGGGGGATTCTTTCTGTCCCCCGGTAAGTGCACATGTTTGAAGGGTCACTGCCTGGGAGGAGAGGTGTTTGCCTGATCTATGCTTGAACTTTTCGGCTTGTTGTTTGAATAAGGCCTCGGGGGTCCCAAGCAAAATCAGAGCCCCAGTGCACTAGGTGCTGTACATGCAGAGACGGGGGAAATGATTTGCCTAAGAGGTCTCAAAATAGATCAGTGGGAGAGCCAGGACTTCCATGCCCTAGTCACTAGACTCTGCCTCATGCTACTTCTCTGAGAACCTGACCCTGTTAGGAAAGCCAGGAGGATGATTATCATTCATTTATTTGTTTTAGGGTAGCCCCAAGAGGCTCCAGCCAGGGATTAGGGCCTTGTTGTCCTAACCGCTGGACATACCTAAGAAAAGCAGGGCTGTTTCAGAGCGGGTCCAAGATCTTCCCTCCCAAAGGCCAGCAGGATCTTTCTTCATGCGTGTTTTCACGTGGGAGGAGCCCAGAATGCTTCAGACTATTTACCAGGAAGGGAAAAAAATAACTTTATCTGCCATGGAAATGCAGCTGCTTCTGGGGTGGAACCCTGCTACTGTTTAACAGCACCCAGGAACACCACCTAGCGTTAATTCTAAAGTGCCCTGAGGATCCACAGCTTGGAGGGCGCCGGGTTTCCAAACATGCTTGAATTTGCAGCTTCCGCCGTTTGTGCGCGCACATTTGGGACGGTAAGTGGCATTGAGGATGCTAGATCGTCCGCTTTAAAAAGCAGGCCCTTTAAACCAAAAGGCACAGCAGTCTCCCAGAAAGGAGCATAAAGCCAGGGATGAGAGCTTTGAGTTCTAAGCAGCCAGGCTTAAATAACTAGACACAGCTGGAAAGGCAGGTTCAAGTCCCCGAAGGGTCAGCTGGGCCCTTTGTTCTGCGGGGATCAATACACTGAGTAGTCTGCGGCTTTACGTGGGGGTCACGCAGGCGGGACCTTGTAAATGGAGCCCCTGTCTGTGCTGTGTGGACATTTAGGTTCCCAAGAAGCTGTTTTGTAAACACAGGAGACCGTTATAGATCTTGCTCCTGCCTCTTTTTCTGAAGTGTGAGAAACATAGAATATCAGGATTGGGAGATCACCTAGTCCAACCCCCTGCTCCAAGCAGGACCATCCCCAACTAAATCACCCAACAGATTTTTGCCCTCATCCCTAAATGGCCCCTTCAAGGATTGAACTCACAACCCTGGGTTTAGCAGGCCAACACTCAAACCACTGGTGGCTGCTGCTGCGTCCCCCTCTCCACCTTTGAGGCGGGGGCCAGGGGTGACTGTGGAAATGCTTCAGGGCCCTTCAGGAGAAGAGTTTCTGTAAACCTGGCCCAGGCAGGTGGACCTGAGAACCGCTGTCTGAAAAACTCACCCTGTACGTCTTCAGCTACCTTTGAATGAGACGCTTTTCCTGAGTCCCTTGGGGAATCCAAGGGTCACAAATTGTTTGCTATACAGTAGGGGCACCGTAATTGGAATGGGAAGGGAATGCAAGCAAAGCAAACCAAGGCCAGAAGTCTTGGCTGGAGGATACGGCACTGGAAGGTCTGCCCGACCAGTGGGCCAGCCCTAGCTTAGGCCAGTGGTTCTCAACTCTTCAGTCCACGGACCACCAGGTCAGTCAAAACATTTTCATGGACCACCTCCTTTTTTATTTATCTTTAAAAAGTCACCATGGACCATCAGTTGAGAACCACTGGCCTTAGGCTGATGCATTTTTAGGATTTTAACTGGATGATGTGCATTAAGACATAATTGCACTCTGGGCATCTTTACCCAGGCCCTGCTAGAGTGGGTTCGATTTATTTTGACGGAACATTTTTTTCCACCCAAAAAATGTAGTTTCATCTAATTTGAAAAGTTTAGCAGGAATGAGCCTATTCCAGCAAAACCGTCACCAGAAAAGGGCCCATGAATCACGCAGACTTTCTCATTTTATTTATTTTTTTGCTGCTGCTGAAACCTTTTCCTTTTGACTTTCCTTTAGTTTCCAATTGTCTCGCCTCTGCTATTCATATTCGTAGCTTATGCCTTGACCTTACCCCAAGGAAATGTTTTTTTTTGATGTTTCCAAATGAAAAACGTTTGGGAGAACGTTTGAAATGCTGGCTTTTTGTGCCGCTGCCGAATGAAACCAAACCGTTGGAAAATCCAGGGAGAGAGAAATTCTGGTTTCCGACTACCTCGAATACCTGCCAATGTGACCTCTTCCCCAGGAGCAAGATAGAACTCAGGGCTTGTCTATACGATCATTTAATGGGCCACATGCTGGGGGTAAATTTCCAGCGATCTGACGGGACGTGCATTAGCTGGCCATGTGGACATGCCCTTAGTCTTTGGTCTCAAGCGGAGCGGCCTAGTGTTTGGTCATTGGCCCAAAGGGGGTGGGGTGGAGCAGCAGGAGCAGGGTGGGTCATTGCAGACCGAGGAGGCAATGGGACCAGAGCTTGGTGGGGGTGGGGGGTGGAAAGAGAAGCCCACAGGAGGACTCCTTCCGAGGTGATTTTATTATCCTCACTGTCTTTGTGGGAGGACATAGTTGATTAGATTTGTCTCTGCAGCGCCAGCTGGCAATGCCAGCCTGCAGCGAAGCAGGAGAGGAAAGTCAGGTTTTTATGGGGGGGGAGGGCGGGGCAGGGGGAGCTTGGAACGAAGAAGGCCTCTGCTCTGACGCATGGCTAGAGCTCCTTTCTCTTCCTCCCCCCCCCCCCCCCCGACGAGGCTTAACGCCCCCAGTGTAGGCCGACATCTTGACGTGGCAGATTTATCCTCCCTCAGTGACTGCCCCTGCCGGTTTGTTGCCTTCCTCATGTCAGAAGCAACGTTTATCTGTCTGCCAGCCCTGCAGAATCTCAAGCTGGTCGGCGACAGCCAAACGACGTGAGATCCGCTTTGCCTAGCACCGCTGATCGTGAAGACAACGTCTCAGGAGCCTTCCATCCCAGAAGCTGGACTTCCATGCAGGCCCCAATGGGCTGAGCTCCAAAACCGCATGGTTCAGCGGATGCAGGAGAGCTGGGTTCTCTTGCTGGCTCTGTCGCCGGGTGACCATGGGCATGTCACTTCCCGGCTCCGTGCCTCAGTTTCTCCTCCCACCTTCGTCAGGTTGGGCTATTTTGGCCGTGAGCTCTTCAGGTCTCGTGCTGTGCCTATGTACATTGCCCTGCACAAAGGGCCCCCCGAAGTTGACTGAGTCCCCCAAAGCTCTTTTTATCCTTCCGAGAGGGCGTAGTGGCCTGTCCCTTACAGACCATGCCCCTATGCCGGAGGCTTCAGGGCTCTGGTGCCCTTCAGCTAGATCTTTTCTGACCCTGGTCAGCGAAGGAGCCTCCTTCCCAGTGGTCGTGATGGACACGGCTCCCGATCTTACAGCCCATTGCCTGGGTTGGTGTGTTTCGTTTCCCAGAACTTCCTGTCTGTGGAAATAAAGACCTGTCCTGCTGTCTAAGCTCCCGTTCAAATGTTCCTGGGCCTTGAACCGAGCTGATGGTTATCCTAACAGGTGAGGCAGAATGGAAATCCCATTGTCACTCCTGAGACAGCACAAACTCATTGGAGACGGTGAACTGGGCAGAACTGTCTTGGAGGGGGACACCACAAGCAAACAGGGACCATCCCACCCAGGGGACATCACTACCATGTCAGCTTTCTCCTGACCATAACCGTGTTACAACAACGATAGCTGCTCTAGCTGTGACCTGCTGCTGCAGTTTCGGAAGCAGCAATTTCTTCTTCTCATCTGGCTTTCTGTTGACCACTGGCTAAGAACAGATTGTGCCCCCGCCTTCCCCGAGATAACAAAGCAATTTCTCTCTCCTTCTCTTGCTAGTTGGCAATTGTGCCATGAACCGTGCAAAGTTGTATACGTGCCCCCCATGTCTAGTAAATTGCACGATGAACTAAATCGCTTTCCCAAGTGCCTTTTTAATTAAAGATGAACAGAGCATTTTCCATTTGCAAAGTGTTCTCTTCACGAGTGCATCACCTCTGAGGGTCATGAAAAATTTGTTTCGTTCCATAGTGACCCCGGGCACATGTTGCACCTGAAACATCCTGTCAAATGATCGGATAGTGGTTGACCTGAAGGGACACCAGTTGTGTGTTGCTTGGGGATTTCACTTAGTTTTTGATTGGTAGGTTGAATACAAGGAACTCAGGACACCTTCCTGCAGGATTTTGGGTTTCCACCTCCAGGTCCAGAACTTTTTAGGACTCCCAAACTCAACTGTGACTCCGAGCCCCATGTGTGGTTCACCCTTAACGCTCCATTGTCATGATATATACCCAAAAGGTGGCATGTAATGTATTATTGGAAAACGAATACCTCACTGATCATTAATATTGTGTGATGTGTTATGGGGTGTGTACAAAGAGTTATGCATATGTGCTAGAATAAAGTTCTTAAAATGTGTTTGGCAAGGAAAACATAAGTCCAGTCTGCGTTGGAGGAAGGAATGTGTATTTGTCTGTTTGACCAACCTGGTTGTTAGGCGGAGACCATGAAGATACATCTACATAAAAGGTAAACAGAGCCATCAACCTAGCGAGTGGGGGAGATGGTCTCTTGCGCGGGTCCGAGCCTCAAATGATAAGCAATTGAAGCAACTGATTGTATGCAACATCACTGTATTATAAAAGTATATCAGGTAAGGTCTTTTATGAAAGCTAATGAGACACTGGTGATTGATAGTGCAGGCATTTTACAATACTAAGACTACATGAGGAAACATGGATACTCCCAGATTGGATGCTTTAAAGTCTCTGACCAGATACAGGAACAAACTGGTTTTCCCCCAGACAGGAGGGAAGGCAGCTATCTACCTGTCTCTAATGTAAATTCAGCACAGTGTCACCAAAAGCAGTGGGAGATCCAGTTACATATGAATCAGAAGGGCAAAGAGAAGTCCACAGGTGGGGAAGAACAGCATGAAGTCACCCTGAGTCTGGGGACAAAAGAGTGAGTTTAGGAAGATATAAGGAGAGAGGCGAAACCTGGTGGAGGGCCCATGTCCTGTCTCTTGACATGAAATATACACCTGTATCTATTCTGTTACTCCAACATAAAAGACATGGTGAGCCTGTACCACTCCACAGGACTGTTTTAGGATCAACCAAATTGCCTCTTAACAATATTTCAGATCTGACCCAAAGAGGACAGATAAGAAATCTCACAACGGGAGTCTCAGAAAATTTCTAAGGTTCAAGAGAACTGACCCCCAAACTGTTGCCAAAGCAGTGTTCCATCAGAAAATGCTGTTTTGACTAAACTGAATATTTAATCGAAATTGATACGATTTTGCCAATTTCATTTATGGAAAAAAATTGGCAAAAATAATTGTCCCATGCTGAGATTTTTGAAATGGGAAAGTTTTGAGTTTTCGTTTTGAAATGACTTTTCAGATAGAAATTGACTTTTTGCATATAGGGAGAAAAAAAGGAAAAATAGTCCAAACTGAAAAGTAGCATTTTGAATTTATCAAAATGTAATGCTTTGATTGAACCCAAATTAATGGTATTCTTTGATTTAATTTTGTTGTGGAACGATTTTGAAATTTTGGCTTTCCTGCCCAATTGGGGATGATTTTTTCCCCCCTCTGAAATCTAATTTTTCTCCACTTTCCAACAAACTCCAGTCTGGATACATGCAGATATGCTTTTAAATTGAATCTGTGAATATTTGAACTGTGCTACTTTTATGTTGGTGAGTCGGCTGGTTTCCTGGCAGCAGTAATCTGTCCGATGGGCAAACCTTAATCCATTAACCATGCTGAGCGATTGAGGGAAATAGTCCAACTCTCCTGATTCTGAGAATGAGCATGTGTAGGACCTGCCACGGCATGAATTATTCAGGAGCAATGGTGGAAACACAGTACCCATTACATTTACAAATGTTCCTCATAGAGTTCAAGGCTGAACTGAAATAGATCAGACAGCGTTTAACGCAAAACTTAGCGGAGTCTTCATTGTAAATGTAATTTCCCGTAGTAATTAACACAGGATCTGAAATGCAACTTTGAAAAGGAGACGGAACCTTTCCCCACAACTGTAAGAATTGGCTGCTTTATTACATGGTATAGGGGGCTTGGGGCATGGAACCTTTGGCTAAAATTAGTCCTCAGTGTGGTAGATGATTAGAGAGAGATTATTCCTTGAGGCTAGTTGGGACTGATGTTTTCTATTAAAAAGTGCATTGGTAAGGTTTTGTGAAAGAGCTGCTTTGGTTGTGCGTGGCGTATTATGCAGATGTGCTTAAGCTATCAGATAAATGATAGATGATTTCCATAAACTGGATGGGTAGCATGAGCCAAGGATAGATCCCCCCCCCCCCCAAGACTCAGATACCTATTTATCAAGTCCACAAAGTGAGATGCCCAGAGATGGTATGTCAAAAAGCGTTTTCTGTGTGGAGTGGTCACGGCGGAGGAAATGAATCATGCTGACTCTCTTCAGATTCTCTCATTCCTACTCAGATTTCCCTACCCTTTCCCTGTTTTACTGCAGTTTCTTCTGACTTCTGCTCCTACTGCTCCCTGAAAGCAATGCCCACTGGGGCGCCCACCTGTGCCTGGTGAAAATGTGTAAATGCACTGTGACGGGGCTGTTCCTGGTGGGATCCAACTGTGAGTGTCAGATCAGGACAGATCGCTTCCAAAGGGGCAACTACAGCCCAAAGCTGGGGTTTTTCCACACTAAGGTAAACCAAACCAGCCCAACAGAAAAGACTTTGGTTTCGCCCCACTGGCTAACCACAAGTCACACAAGCAATTCCCTTAGACACTCCAGATTCCCAGTATCACCACCACCAGCCACCTGTCCTAGGCACCAATGGTTATGAAAACCAATACCCCAAATAAAGAAAACGGTTCTCCCCAATTCCAAAGAATCAGGCCCCAGACCCAGGTCAATATACAAATCAGATCTTCCCACAAATCACGCTGTTGCCAATCCGTTAGAATCTAAAATCTAAAGGTTTATTATACAAGGAAAAAGGTCTAGGTGAGGGTTAGGAATGGTTAAAAGAAATCAATTACATGCAGTGATGGCAAATCTCTTGGTTCAGGCTTACAGCAAAGGTAGAATAACTGCAGGTTCAAATCAGTCTCTGGAAAGCTTCCCCTGCAGGGATGGGTCAGCACCCTTTGGCCAGAGTTCCCCTGTGTAACAGAGTTCCATCCAGAGCTGGAAACAAGGCCGGCTGAAGACTGGAGGTAGAAGATAAAATGGAGGAAGTTTCTCCCAGGTTTTATAGACTTCCCCTTGTGGGCGAAGACCCCCCTCCTCCTTTTTGCAAAATGGAGGTTCATAGCCACATGGTCCAATTACCAGACTCTCCAAGATTCAGTTTCTGGCCAGGCAGGCGACATTCCTGGAGAAGCGCGGGTGTGGACAGGCATTTACAAAGTTCATTGTGTAGTTGATGGTCCTTAACGGCCCATCAGCCAGCCCAGCCAAGTTAACAACAGCTTGTCTGAGATTTCACCCAGAAGCCAAGCATAAGTTTGAAGTACAGACACCATATAGCCAATATTCATAACTTTAGTTATACAAAAGATACACACATACCAATGGCATATTCATAATCAGCCCTCCATAACCTGGTCATAGACACCTGTTATGACCCCCTTCACATAAGACCTGGTGCCACCACAGGACCTTGGCCGCACCAATGATCTATATGATCCCAAATAATTCCAGCAACGTGACATGCACCCCTTCAGTTCATCCAATAACCTTAACTCTGCCCTGCTAATGTCACCCTGAAAACAGCCAGGAAATAGGAGACAATCTCATCCATTCATCTCACAGTAGCCGCAAAAATGGCAATATTCCACTCATACAGACTCCGGCCTTCTTTACAGCCATACACAGTCTTCAGAATCAGAGTGAGGAATGACTGCTCTTGGGATACTTTTTGTTCAAGAACTGTCCATTTATTTTTATGTATGTACTGGCATTTCTGCCACTGTGCAACACAGCTAGCATATTGACATCTGCAAACCTCCTAGACTGGCTATGAAACCAGTCCTACACGTTTTCAATTCTTCATGCACCAAGGGTATGATCACTGTTTCTTTGCATTTTGGAAACAGGTGGGAGGTGACGGTGCTGGGGCACAGAGTTAAGGTTATTTGTGTTCCGTTAACCCCGCATTTGCTTGTTTTCAAATGTTTGGATTTTTTTGGAAAGTGGGTCCTTAACGTGGTATTTCCAAGCTTTTTAAAATTTGAGACTTCTGTTTTTAGAAAACTTTCTCATTGATTCTGTTTTCATTGAAATAAATCATAAACTAATAGAGGATAAAAACCCAAGTATTACTAATTATTTCCATTACGGCAACACCTTGAGACCCCGTTTTGCTAGGAGCTGCATAAACATGTAGTAGGAGACAGTCCCTGCTCTGAAGATCCTATTGCCTAAATAGACAAGATAAAGGGTGGAAGAAAGAATTAGTAGAGCAGGTTCCAATTCTGAAATTGATGAGATTTTTCATAAAAATCTGAATGAAAAAAGGGGAAAAAAATAAATTTTTTTGGGGGGGAAAATATTGTCCATGTTTTACAACCAGCTTTAATAATGACCCCCATTTTACAGATGGGGAACGGAGGCACAGAAAGATCGAGTGACTTCCTGTGTGACCTTGGGTTTCATAGTGGGGAGAATAATACATCCTTTCCTCCCACCCTTTGTCTATTCTGTCTGGTCTGGAATTTCCCCTCAGAGCATCATTCTGAAGGAAATGCGGTTTTCACAAAATTCCCATTTTTTTACATGGGAAAATGTTGATTTTCTTTTGCGAACTTTTCATTTCCTATTGGGAGGATTGAAATGAAATATTTCATTTCAGGTCAATGGACTAATTTGATTTTTGAACTGCCCCAAAATATTCTGTTGCAAATCAGTTCAACAAGCATTAAACTGCATTAAGCTCTCACTAAGACCCAGACTTTGTGCCGTTGCTGTGGATCAAAGGCATACCATCTCCAGAAGTCCACTTATGGGAGTTGTCGTTCCAGCCCCGATTCTTTCGGATGGGCCAGGCTGCCTGAAGGACTACATTTCCCATAAGGCAATGTGCTGGATAGAGCTGTATGGTGCATCAAGGGAGCATCAGCAGGATGGTAATCCTGACTTCTGTTCAGCTCTGCCATTTAGACTGTAAACTCTTTAGAAAAGTGCCTGTCTCTTACTATGTGTTTGTAGAGTGCCTAACACAACAGGGCTCTGATCTCAGACGCTGCTCTAAAATCCTTTGTTTATATGATTACCAGGGATTTAGAGTTAAAATAGTTTCGCTTTGCCTGAGAATATTTTTTTCCTCTAGCCCTGTAATGCAAATAGTTCCGGATGCAATAAGACGAGAGCTGGGGATCTGAACAAATTATGCTGGGTTCAGGCCGGAGGAGACGATAATCCCGTCCACGGACAAATCCACCTTTCATCCTGACACATTACTTCTGCAGACAGGGAATAACTTCACTCGAGGCTGAATTGAGCGTGCCAGCGGTGCTGTGCATTGTTACCTACTCCAGTGAAAAGTGCCATGGGATTTTTAATTACTGTAATCCTCTGCATGCGATATCAGCATGGTATGGAGATGGCTGATTCTGAAGGATTAACTTCAGGTGAGGAATAAGCAACAGGTGCAGATAAATTCAGAAGCCGTTAAGCTCCTTTCCTCCCTCAAAGGCCAGTGTATTTAGAATCAATTCTGATCTTCTCTCTCAGGCACTTGCCTCCATACTAAGTTTTACAGGGGCACCAGGCCCAATCCTCTAATTTGTCTAGGTCCCTCTGTGTCCTATCCCTACCCTCCAGCGGATCTACCGCTCCTCCCAGTTTAGTGTCCTCTGCGAACTTGCTATTGTTGGTCTGTTTGCAGATAGCACAGCACTAGGATGCTTTGCCATTATAGATGGAACCCCATGAGCCTTGGGCTCTGGGAGTGCCCCCAAAATATCCCACAATCCTCTGGTTGACTTTTTGTCCTCTAGATAGTCAAGCTTGGTGGACAATCACATTTTCCCACACTGCACCGTGAACAAAGAACTAGAGTGGCTACATTTCAGGAGGGCACTAGGGATCAGGGCTCTGATCTCAGACTCTGCTCTAAAATCCTTCGTTTATATGATTACCAGGGATTTAGAGTTAAAATAGTTTGGTGGCTGGGAGATAGGTGGCTGGAGGTGGACCCCCCATAATGCAGTGTAGACACTGGAACCCCAGGCTAGGACCCAGGGTTTGACAGTTCCTAATCTGGGGTCACAAATGAGTGTAGATGCTCCAGCCCTGGGTTAACAAACCCAGGGGCTGCTCCCTTGAGTTCTACTAACCCTGGCCTTACACAGCAGTGTAGACAGACACACCGAGGGTAATTAAACAACTCTTTGGTGGGAACAGGACACAACTAGAATCTATTTCATTTGAGTTGAAGAGGTATCTTCGGTCCCAGCACATCCTTTAAGCCATAGCTCCTTGATTTGGCATAGATGAAAATGCACCTGTTTGGTTCTCCAGATCATCTGGAGACGATCCTCTTGTGGAATTCTAATGAGGGTTAGAACTCAACACCCGTCCTGACTACCTCATGGCACTGATTACCAACCAGACCTGTTCTTCCATGCAGGGGTCCAACCGGGAGGGTGGAGAGAAGTAACGATAGTGAAACTCTGCCCTCTCTCCCAAAGTAGCTGGCTATTCCTGATTCAATAATCAGCTGGGAAATAATCAGCCATTTTGATATTTAGATAACTCTGAAGCCTAATAACTAACATCCGTGCGTGATTGTTGAGGGCAGGTCAAACCTTGCTGCTGTTGGCCTATCTTCAGATAGCACTGGGATGTGTTTCAAGACTTTGAGATGCAACTCAAAGGGCCAGTAACTTTCAGTGAAAGCTAAAATTCCGCAGTGCTTGTAGCTGGCCACGGTACATGCCGCGGGTATTGTGTAGGGTCCCAGCTCTGACACCCATCTAGCGTTGGCACTAAATCACTGGATGCCTCTCTAGGAAAACACAACACCGGGGAGACACGTGAAGATGTGTCAGGAAATAACTGGGGTGGTGACCCCAGGAAAACAAGGAATAGAAAGCTTCTCCTTCCTTTTATACTCTGCTCTTGAGGTGCCATGTGACCAGCAGGGACTCGTTAACTCTTTACATGCTGCAGCACCTTTACCCTGTGTAGTGTGTGTACTGTAGAATCTCAGTTCTTATGTTTAAAAAAAAAGCTTCTAGCCTTTGACGAGGTTACTGGCCCCGCAGGTAGGTGGAACTAGTAGATGCGATAGATCCTGATTTTAGCAAGGCTTTTGACACGGTCCCACATGAGATTCTCCTAGGCAAACAAGGGAAATGCAGTCTAGGTGATATTACTATAAAAGGGGGTGCAGAGCTAGCTGAAAGGCTGTACCCAGGATGGAAAAATCAAATGCACAACTCCGAAATGGGGAATAATTGGCTAGGGGGTAGCACTTCTGGAAAGAATCGGAGGGGGATAGTAGCTCACAATTTGAATATGTGTCAACAATGTGATGCCGTTGCAAAAAAGGCTGATATCACTCTGGGATGTATTAACAGGCATGTTGGATGTAAGGCATGGGAGGTAACCATCCCACTCTGTTCGGGTCTGGTGAGGCCTCAGCCGGAGTCCTGTGTCCAATTCTGGGTGCTGCAATTTAAGAAAGATGTGGACAAATTGGAGACAGTCCAGAGGAGAGCAACACAAATGATAAGAGGTCAAATTTTCTATGAGGAGAGGCTAAACAATTGGGCACGTTTGATCTTGAGAAAGGAAGATTGAGAGGGGATCTGATAAGTCTTCGAATATTTGAAGGGCTGTTATAAAAAGGATGGCGATCAATCGTTCTCCGTGTCCACTGAACATCAAAGAAGATGCAATGGGCTTAAATGCGGCAAGGGAGATTGAGGTTTGATAGCAGGAAAAGCTTTCTAACTCTATTCTAGAGTTAAGCTTTGGAATACGTTTCAAGGGAGGTTGTGGAATCCCCATCATTGGGGGTTTGAAGAACAGGTTGGAGAAACACCTGTCAGGGCTGGTCTCAGTTTACTTGGCCATACCTCAGTATGGGGAGATAGAATAATAGAATATCAGAGTTGGAAGGGACCTCAGGAGGTATCTAGTCCAACCCCCTGCTTATAGCAGGACTAACTCCAACTAAATCATCCCAGAGATGGACCTCTTGGCTGCCCTACGTTTCTGTGAGTGTATGGTTGCGGAGAAAAGAGTGAAAATGGGACCCAAGTTCACCTTAAAGGCTCAGAAACCAAACAGAAAATGTCCCATCCTGCAACTTTATTAGTTTAAAAAAACCCGTCATGGTTTTTAAGCCAAATCTCCTAATTTGAGGGGTGTGTGTGTGTGTGTGTGTGTGTGGTGTGTGTAGCACTACTTGTCACAGTTACCTAGAGGATCATGGAGGTTTGGACCTCATTCATTGCTGACTGGGCACCCACACTGTTACCACCCTCACCCAAGAGGTGATACCTGCCTGTCAGCGTGGAGTGACCTGCTCTCCCTTCAACGACTGTTGCCAACGTCTAGCACGTGTGCCTAATATAATCTCACTAGCCAAGTGGCCTGTCTGTTTTAGGGACTGTGGGGATGGGGCCCCCGTAAGCGACTCTCTCCCATTCCTGTGTTAATTCTCGCAACACTCTTGTAAGGTTGAACAGGGCTAATGTCTTCAATTTATAGTGGGGGGAAACTGAGGCACAGAGAGGCTAGGGCCCGGCTCCTCCTCTTCTATTGATTTAAATGGAAGTACAGAGCCTTGATATCTTTGAGGATTAGGCCTAAGTGACCAACCATAAGCTAGCTGTTTTGCCTGGGCTAGCCCTAACGAGCACATGGAGTTTGCCTATTGCAGAAGTTTCTATTATGGTTTGGAATCTAAGACTGTACCTTGTGTGTGTGTTTACCTGATTTAACCTGTAAATAACACTCTTATTTCCTTTTCCTCATTCATCAACCTTTAGTTTATAACAGGATTGACTACAAGCGCTCTCTCTCATGGGTATCTAGCGTACAATTGACCTAGGGTAAGTGACTGGTACTTTTGGACTCTGAGTAACCTGAATATTGTTATGATTTTTGGCATAAGGGGCCAACTATTACAGAGGCAGTTGCCTAGGGTGGTAAGATAGACCAGAGGGCTGTCTGTGACTCTTAGGAAAGGCTATTCTAGTGCTTTCGGAGTTCACACTTGTTATTTGGTTGATGAAGTTTAATTATAAAACAGACAGCCAGTTTGGGGTTTGTGCTCTGTTCCCGGACAGTCTGCCGTGAAGTTGGCGTTCGCTGTTGTGAGCCAGTCCAGACAGTGCGACAGAGCTAAATCAAAGAGGATGGTTGTACATGGGCGCTCGGAGACAAGAGCTATCAAAAACCTAAGGAAAGGAGAAAAGCCTTCACATTTCGGGGCTATCCTGTGGTTGAAGGCATGATTGCTTTAAATCTCTGTCCAGAAAGAGATTGTCATAAGAAAACCACCTCTTATGGCTCCGGGAAAGAGACTAGGGTGTCAGAATTTGTTAGCGGTGCTTTGAACATATTGGCTTTTCCTTAATCCCCCTCCCCCCTTTTCCTCTGTGATACCAAAAAGACACCCATCTGCACAAAATGACTAGGGATCTGCAACCATTTGTTTGTTTCTTTTTAAACAAAGCTGCTTTTGGTGTTTTTTTTTAAGCAGGTAGCATGTGTCAGGAGGAGGACCCGTGTCTGAAATGGGAAAGAAAATACATTTTTTGGATGTCTTAAATTAACCTTCTAATATAAAATTCCAAGTGATATTTCATCTGTCCCCCTGCAAAAAACGAAAACATCTGGGGCTTCATCTTATCTGCCAAGTTTCAACAGCTGCTACATGTAGCCTGGCAGGATACCCAAGCACGGGAGGTGATGGCGCTTACGTGCAGATTAAACAAACAAACAAACCACATGTGGTTTAAATGCAATTCCTGGACCAAATTTAGCCCTAGTGTAAACACAAACTGTACGCTGGTTCAGATTCTGATATGGGTTTCACTAGAAGAGTTACTCCAAATTTACAGCGGAGTTACACCAGTGGCGTCAGACTGTTGCTCAGTGACTTGACAATGAATTATCCCCATCTACTCCAAGGTTGAATGTCTCTCTTGTAGCTTGATCGCAGCTCCCACTGGCTGCGGTTCACCGTTCCAGGCCAATGGGGGCTGCGGGATGTGCTGGCTGCCAGCGGATTTCCCTGGCAGGCCATGGGCCAAAGGTCGCTGATCCCTGCTCTCTAGAGATACACCCATGTAGCAGGGTGGCGACTCACCCCTGCGCTGCCTCCTGCTAGTCCGTCCGGGAATTAGCTCACCAGCGTCCAGAGCACCCTCTGCAGGCCGATGTCCTGCTTGCTGCTCTGGCCCCCTGTCCCTCCCGGACCCCAATGCCCTCTTACCGAGGGTGCTGCACCCCTGCAGTACCCCCACAGTCTATCCCCACCTTGCCTCAGTCTAGGCAACTGCCAGTCACCACTTGCCCCCGTTCTCTGAGGCAGACTGCAGTATAATTGCCACCCGTCACTGGCAAGGAGGGGTGGCCTGCTGCTCTGCCTCTGTAGCCCTAGGCTGCCCCCTGCAACCCCAGTACCCTTTGTAGGGCCTTCTCCTAGGCCCTGCAGCCTGGGGGTTTCCAGGCCGGAGCTTCCCCAGCTCCTCCTGCCTTACCCCAGCCCTGCTTCCCTCTAGGTACCTTAAGCTTCCAGCAGCCAGGCCTGTCTGACTCTGGAAACAGAGGAGACTATTCTCTCTCAGGCCCCTGCCTCTCAGCCCTTTTATACGGGCCTGGTCTGTTTGGGGCGTGGCCACCCAGCTGAGCCTGCTTCCCAATCAGCCCAGCTTTACCCTTTTCCATGGGAGTGGGGCAGCTGCCCCACTACAACTCAATATACAAATAGATGCGCACGCAAGCTCTGAATTGCCTACGCGTCTGAACGTACTGATGAATCTTCATCCACTACGTACACATTTCAAGGTGTTAGCAAATAATGATTTAAAGATCTGACCTGCTAAAATGGGAAGAAAATTAAAATCTGGTATCAGAATATGGTTCAGAACATAAGGAAGTATTGGAAGTTTATGGAAACAAAACCAGGAGAAGAGGATGAAGTTGAAAGTACAGACTGCAAAGGATGTACCCCACTTATGAAATGTTAATATTTACAGTAGACTCTCGATTATCCAGGATGATAGGGAAAAAATTAATTCTGGTTAATAAAATCCTGGATAATCACCATCCATAGGAAATATGGGGAGGGCGGTTGGTTCACCAGCCACCCTGTGCCGGGGGGAGGGGGTGTTGGTTCTCTGGCTGCCCTGCTCCCTGGTGGGTTTTTTTGTGTGTGCGCTTGGGGTGGCAGCAAAGCCAGAGCCGGCCCTACGAGTTGTGCGGATCTTTTTTTTACATCCTGGTTAATCCAATCCTGGATAATCGAGAGTCTACTGTATAGGCTAATACTTCTAAGTCAACAGCAGTAAACTGTGCATTCAAATGAAAAGTTTTATTTGGGGATTAGAGATTCATTGTTTTCCTAAACTCAGAGGTGGCAGGTCTCTCCTGTTCTCTGCCTATGGCACACAACCGATAGTGTTTTGACTCCTGTTTTAGTTTTGCAGCAAACCACATTGATACACAGAACTCAAAGCATTAATCTACAGAATAGTTTCCCCATTTTCTTTCCAGTCACCAAAATAAACCTTGATATTTACTCAGAAAAATTATTAATAGCTTTTTTGCACTGATTATCAGTGTTTATTACCACCGCAATGAAAAGAGGTGATAAAATCCTGGGAAAATTTAAATAAAATAGTGGTACAGTTTTCAATGCATATCTTGGGGTGTCCAATGATGGATGAAAGCAGCATGTTTGCCTGGATAGATTAGACAGATGTCCTGATATTTGTGAAGATACATCAGAAGATCTACTTGGATTTCAAAATAATGGACTTGCACTAAAAAATAAAATGAAATACGATTTGCCATCCACAGAAGAAATCCAGGAATGAAACAAACGTGTCCTCCACAAAAAGGAAAATGGGTTTTTCCATTTGCCTGCGAGTGCTGTGCTGATATATTGGGTGCCTGCTTATTTCAGGGAAATTGTAAAGCCTCCTTGTGCTTGTGAGCACTCAACAGTGCGGCTAGCTAATAGAACTCCACTTCTTGAAATTTGCTATTGCTTCTTGTCAATCATTTCTGTACCAGCTGGCGAGCGAATGTTTGGCAGACAAATTGTCCCAAGTGGATATCAGCACACGCACAGTGCAATCATTCTGCTGAGCCTGTTGGACTTGAACTTGCATTTCAGTTGTATAATGTGAATACGCTGTTGTAGGGGGAGTGTTTTGGGATCATGCTTTAGAAATGCAGCTGTCTCTGGAGTGAAGGATGGCAGCCCACTAGGGCGCAACCTGTTATTCATAGCCAATGTGGGTCTTGGTCCAAAATGCCCCCTATACCCACAGGCCAGCACTTGTGAAAAAGGCCACGAACTCCTTAATGTCAATGCACGTGACACAGGACTTTTCCATGCTGTAAGACTCCCCTGCAGTGTGCATACCAAAGTCAGCATTATTCATTCATCTTGAAAGGCTGAAGGGCTGAGTTGACTATGTTGGGATCTCATTCTCTGAGGCAGAAATGTAGCAGCCTGCCTGCCTAGTAACATTGTGAATGTTCCTATTGTTAGTGAACTGTTCCCGTTCTCAGTCAATTCCCCCAGGAGCATAAAATCTGTAAAAGTTTTAAGGCCCCTACATTGCCAGAGTGTTGTAAAGCCTTCTAAATCACAGTAAGGGAATCAGCTAGGACAAGCGATGTGCTTTCTCCCTTTTTTCGGGTGTCAAAATGTCACATTGGCGTTAGATTACAGGTCAGGTTTTATTTTACTTACCCATTTTGAAAAAAAAAAAGACTTTGAGGCAACAAAAATGATTAGGGATATAGGACAGCTTCAGTATGAGGAGAGATTAATAACACACGGACTTTTCATCTTGCACCACAGTTGTCCCAGTCACGTCTGAGCAGCTACCTCTAGTCTTTTCTGCTAACGTTCTCATTTTGCTCGCTGGCTGGTAAATTACTCACCTGGAACACCCTGGGTTGACAGGAGGGTCTGGGCCAAATGCAGCGGTGATGTAAAATGGGAGTGCAAGTTACATGCCGGGTGGAAATAGCACCGTCGCGTACTTTGCATCAGAATGGCGAATACGTTGCAAAGTACTCGACGGTGCTATTTCCACCCGGCATGTAACTTACACTCCCATTTTACATCACTGCTGCATTTGGCCTACAGCCTCCGGTTGAACTTTTAAAAGGTTGCTCATTCCTCATTGCCGGGCGTCAGCCTTACGCTTTCTGCATTTATCATTTCAGATGTTTGGGGACAAATGCCGTCTCCCAAGCGAAAGGCTACAAAAATCCACCGCTCACATGCCCAGTGACCCTCCCAGGAGTGACTTCCACCAGCAGGATGGGGGGCGGGGGGGCTTCAGGAATACCCCTGTCGTGTGGGATCAACAGCCATCTTTCCTTTTCCTTTCCCTACTTTCCCTATGTCTTATATAAAGCTGATAAAGTTCCTAGTAGCTTTCAAGTAATGAAGTGGCAGCTCATATTGTCAATTAATATCAGGTGCAGCGGTGGTTTTTGTGGTGTTTGTTGAAAACCAAATGCAATTCCTTTTAGCCATTGGACAGAAAAGATCTCTCATGGTTGCCCTAGGCTGGATTTGAACTGGGAAGCTTAGGTGAGAGGCTCTGTAGCCAGGTCCCCTATCTCCAATTTTCTTTCCTTTTTTTAAAAACGCCCTTATTCCAAAGGAACTGTTATTGGGATTATGTAGCATGTAGAGGCCCCAACCAAGGTGCTAGGTGCTGTACAAAAACATAGTAAGAGCCAGTCCTTTGCTCAAAGAGGGGACAGTCTCTAAATAGACAAGACAGACACAGGGTGAGGAGGACAACACAGATGGCACACGACTTGTCTAAGGTTAGCAGGAGAGCTGGGAGTGAAACCGAGGTCTCCTGACAGTCAGCCCAGTGGCCTAGCCACTAGGCCCTGTTGCCTAATATCACTAATTACTAATATCGAGTCTGAATTTGGCCCTTTCTACTTGCAGTCCCGGGGTGATGGAGGCGGGTGAGGGTTTCAGTCTCTCCCTCACTGGGCTCCTGCCACTGGAATCCTGTCAGAGTTATGGTGTGAAATAAATCCCTACCGTGCCTCGCTTTATAAATAACTAACGCCCTCATAAAATTTCCTGGACAGATTCATATTCAATCGGTGTCACTACCACAATTGTAGGATGAATAAATAATACATCGCACATGAATCTATTGTAGCAGGGACTTAAAAGAAAACCAAAATTATTTGTAGTGCACTATAGAAATATCTAACGAGCTCTCTGCTCTTTCCTTGTGAAACCCAACTTTAACTTTGCATTCTCTGTCACAGCAAATTCCCGGTTCATTAGTGGGATGATTTAGTTGGGGATTGGTCCTGCTTTGAGCAGGGGGTTGTACTAGATACCTTCTGAGGTTCCTTCCAACCCTGATATTCTATGATTACCATACAATGGATTCCAAAGCTATTTAAATGGAATTCAAGAAGCCCTTGCAAAGATACTACGGGAAATTGCCAAGTTTATATGTTAGCGTGGGCTTGGGTGTAACTTCTCTTCGTCCTCGTCTCCAGCCTTTTAGCCGATGTCGGCAACCTGAAGGGCACCGCTTTGTGGAGACTTCAATCTGTGTTGACTCTCTTCAGACCTCTGATGCTTAGAAGGCGTCTGACGTAGGGTTCGTCAACCCTGCAGCTGGAGGCAAAATTCCTAGCTCGGGTGGACATAGGTGCGCTAGCTCTGCTCGAGCGAGTGTCCTAGAAATAGCAATGCCGCCAGAGCAGTGTGGCTGGTGGGATGGGCTCGCCACCTAAATACAATCCTGTCGGAGACCCTAGGTACTCACCCCTTCTGCAGACTGGGCCGCTGCAGCTACAATAAGAACATAAGAATGGCTGTACTCAGTCAGACCAAAGGTCCATCCAGCCCAGTATCCTGTCTACCGACAGTGAGCAGTGCTAGGTGCGCCGGAGTGAGTGAACCTAACAGGTAATGATCAAGTGAGATCTCTCCTGCCGTCCATCACCACCCTCTCACAAACAGAGGCTAGGGACACCATTCCTTACCCATCCTGGCTAATAGCCATTAATGGACTCCATGAATTTATCAAGTTCGCTTTTAAACCCTGTTATATTCCTAGCCTTCACAACCTCCTCAGGCAAGGAGTTCCAAAGGTTGTGAAGGGGAACTTCCATTTATTTGTTTTAAACCTGCTGCCCATTAATTTCCTTTGGTGGCCCCTAGTTCTTATATTATGGGAACAAGTACATAACTTTTCCTTATTCACTTCCTCCACACCACTCACGATTTTAAGGGGGGATACAATAGATGTCTATAGTCTCCTCTTTTCCAAGCTGAAAAGTCCTAGCCTCTTTAATCTCTCCTCAGATGGGACCTGTTCCAAACTCCTTATCATTTTAGTTGCCCTTCTCTGAACCTTTTCTAATGCCAGTATATCTTTTTTGAGATGAGGAGACCACACCAGTACACAGTATTCAAGATGTGGGTGCACCATGGATTTATATAAGGGCGATAAGATATTCTCTGTCTTATTCTCTATCCCTTTTTTAATGATTCCTAACATCCAGTTTGCTTTTTTGACTGCCCACTGTTGTGTTTTGCGTTCTGGCTCAGTCAGTGTTGGTGTGAGTATGTCTATCTGAGCTGAAAGTAACAACTCCAACTTCTGAGTGGCTGTCTGCTAAAGAAAGCATCATTCGTGAAACCAGAGGACAGTTAGAATCCCTCTAAAAGAGGAGATCAGGTTATGGGAAAGTCTTACTGTTGATGGAGATATTTGGGCATTGGCTATTGCTACATTTCACGATGACACCCTGTGAAATTTGCCATTTTGCTCTCTGAAAAATGGCACTCTTTTCTGTGGGGTAAAAACACACAAACCATCCGACAGGCTTAATGATCGTAATCCCGAATGTACCTTGAAAGCATGTGGAGCAACGATGCCTTGGTTGTGAGAGGTGGCGAACCCAGTGGAATACTATGAAGAGTTTAAAACAAATTTATTAATGGTGATTTTATTTGTGGATGTTGTGGCTTTAGATGCCATTTTAGCACATTGCGTTCCATTAGTTAATCTTTCATCCAAATTCGTTAGTGAGTTGTTCCCTTGCTAATGTTCATATCAGATTTCCATCGGGTTATTGGTGCTGAAAGCGAAACCTGTTTCGTAGAAAAAGGAAAATCCCGCCGGAAACCTTCCTGTGTTTGTAATTATTCCGACTGTTTCCACTCTGCACCTGGTGACGCATTTGGATTTAATTAGTTCAAAAGAGAATGAGAGAAGTTCCTGGAGGATAGGTCCATCGATGGCTATTGCCCAAGATGATCAGGGATACAATCCCCCTTGCTCGCTCTCTCTCCCCCGTGCTCTGGGCAGACTTAAATCTCTGACTGCCAGAAGCTGAGAGTGAAGACAGGGTGGAGCCAGCCACCCCTGTTGTGTACAGGTTTCCAGAGCTCTGGTACTGGGCACTGCTGGAGACAGGATACGGGGGCTAGATTGGTCTGGCCCAGTATGGCAGTTCTTCTACAGTCTGTTCCTGAGGTGCAAGAAATTCAAGGACCATCTTGCAGTGACTTTGTTATGGTTATGACTGAATACTTTTTAAATGAAAGCTAATGTTTAAAATCAAATTTACCCAAGTTAAGGACGACGGTGTGGAACATCTGGGGTCAGGCTGAAGTGATGAGCAATTACAAGCATTGGTTACGAGGTTCACAAGGTACATACATAGCACATAACCAGCATAGACCCAGATTGGGGTGTGGGAGTTTTTAAAGGGTCAGTGGATAAGTGGTCTTGGGTACGCCACCCACAGAATGTTTTTTAGCGTCCAAGTCAGTAGTGGTGTAGTGAATAGGTTCATGGTTTGGGTGCTTGATTCATCAGGGAAGTGGGTTATTTCCCTGGCCGGTGTTCTCGATTACTCGACCAGGTACTGACGGTGTCCTGTGATGGGCTCCATGTAGACATCTGTGCACCGCCTGATGGTGTAGGACACCATGAGCTGTCTCCTGAGCCGGGCGTAACACTGACCGACTCCGCACGCTCTCAGTACTGGCTCGTTGTGGGGGTCTCACACGCCCAGGGCTCCCATGACCAGGGTGAATCCAGATCCCATAGCCTTGGCCTATTCGTGTCTATTCGTTGAACTTGGCGAAGAGCTTTGGTGTGCATAGCAAGGGTGGAGCTCCTTTAGGTCTGTGGATGGAAGTCCTGATGCAGATCAGTCACTGAGATCACCAGAGGATCTTAGCACCTTTGGGCACCTCCTTCCCATTTGCAAAGCATCATCATGGTGTCTCCAGGCTAACAATCAGGGCAATCTTCCCCCTAACCCACCCACAGCTCAATATCATCCGTAGAGGCTTCTATCCCTCTTTCTAATGCCACATCTAGGAGTATGTCTGCACTACTCGCTGGATCGGCAGGTAGTGATCAATCTATTGGGGGTTGATTTATCGTGTCTAGTCTAGATGCAATAAATCGATCCCTGATCGCTCTGCCTTCGACTCCTGTAATCCACCAAGACGAGAGGTGGAAGTGGCGTCGACGGGAGAGCGGCGGCAGTCGACCCCGCGCCACGAGCACGTGAGGTAAGTCGACCTAAGATACGTTGACTTCAGCTACACTATTCTCGTAGCTGAAGCTGCGTATCTTAGATCGATCCCGCCCCCCAGTGTAGACCAGGGCTAAGTGTCCTAGTTTGCTGCCCCAAATCTATCATTAGTTGGACACATTGGGAGCATTATATGTTACGGCAAAACAAACTCAGGGGAGGGGGTTTAACAAGCAATTTCAATCTCCCCCTTTGTGATCAGGACGAACAAGCTTCGCTAGGTCTGCTCTGAGCCTCCGCTGAGATTTCCAGTATTTTAATGTGCTCAGAAGTTCCTGAAAATGAGATTTCCAAACTCAGCAATGTTCTGGCTTTAAGTTCTGGGCAAAAGTTTGGGTCAGTTCTTACTTTACCCATAACATTTTGTCTAGCTCCTTTTATAAAGCACCCCGGGCCAGATTTCCAAAGCAGCTCCGCACACAATACGCTTGTGAAATCTGCTCTCGTTACAGGAGTAATTGGCTAAAACTCCAAGACCTGGATTCTGCTGGAGGTCACACTTAGATTATCTAATGGTTCCCTCTGGCTTTAAACACTCTGACTTGGAAGCCTACGTGGCGATTTTAGAAAACACCAATCCCCTACGTTTTACTGTAAATATCAAGAAGTTGAAGCAAACTCAGTGGATGCGTTCAGCCAAGGTGGTAGAGCAATAGAAAACCTTTGGCATGCAGGCAAAACATCCTTGCAAAGAACAAGATCTGGGCTGATTAGAAGAGAAAGCCAAAGCAATTTTAGGGGGGGGGGAGGAACCCAGTAAGTTTAAAAAAGAAAAAAGCAATTACAGGCTTAAAAGGAATAATAAGCACCAATTAGTGGAGAGTAGCTCCGTCAACAAAGAGAGGATTTTCGAGTACACACGCAGCCGAACGGGGGAGAGAAAATGAAGATCCGTCCATGAATTACAGCAGGGACTCCAAGATAAAGGGGAGCGGAAGCAATGAAGATATTAAACAATTACTTAGCGTCAGTGTTGAGAAATGAAAAAGGAGGAGGTTATCCGTAGTCGAGGAGATTCCCAGAGGGAGGAGATAAGAATGAGGAAACAGATAATACCAAACGCTTGGTTTTCTTCTTGCAAGCGCTCCCAAGTTGGCCAGACACCAGCTTCAGACGAGGCATGGAAGCTGGGTCGCTAATGGCAACAGGGTGTGTTAGAGGAGCTTAGCAGGGCTTCCACTCTGTAGGAGGATGGTACCAGGCCCGTCTGCCCCATGAAGGACCAGAGGCCTGGGACCAGCCAGGGTCTGCTGAGGAAAGGACAGGGGTTCCCTGGGCAGCCATAGTGGGGTAGGGGGGGCTACATCCCTGGAAGAGGGTACTCAGCGGAAGGAGCAAGGATGAATCCTGCCATAAGCCCTGAAGTAGGAGGGACTGAGGGAGGCAAAGGGGAAAAGCTGTAGCCCTCCACTTGGGCTGAGGCGCTGTTCCGTGCGCGGCCTGTCTATGCCCAGCAAGACTCTGGTGTTGGCGACAAACAGTCCTTTGCAGGGATCATCCCAGAGCATGGTGCCCTTCACAGGGCACATGGCTGGTGGGAGCTCCATCTCTAGAAGGTGGGCAGAAGGGAGAGGGGTAATCCCAGCTGACTTTAGATGGGGAAACTGAGGCAAAGAGAGGGGAACGTGACTTGCCTGAGGTCACCCTGCAGGCCTGAGGCAGAGCCAAGTACAGAACACAGGTCTTCTGAGGACCAGTTCCATACTGTAGCAGCCGCTAGGCCACACTGCCTCTCCCCCCCCATCACACAGAGATCCAAGTGGCTAATCACACTGAAGGGTCCAAGCTCAGGGGCTGTAATAACAGGGAGCATTGCTAGGTTCGGTTACCATGTCGGCCTCACTTGGTCAGCTGCAAAGTTGCAGCAGTATCCCTGCTGTGGGCCCTATTGGATCCCGTTGGTTCAGCCGAGTGCACAAGTGGGATATGTCTACACCACAGCGACGGCGGGTGTCGGGCTGTAGAGGAGACACCTTGGGGGTGTTTCTGTCCATGTAGATAATCCACCTCTCCACGGGACAGTAGCGAGGCGGATGGAAGAATTCCTCTGTCGAGCTAGATGCATCTACAGTGGGGGTTAGGCTGACCTAATTATGCCTTATAGGGTGCAAATTTCCCCCCAGCCCTGAGCGATGTGCTTGATATAATTTTTAGGGGTAGATCTGGCCTTAGTCTCTCGGGCCCCCATGACTCCTAGTCTTTGCCGAAATCCATGTCACTTGTCCCCTTGCCGAGCAGGTGAAGGAATGGAGAGCAGGAACTGGATGAATGTATTATTTAATATACTCCGCTTTGCAGATATCCGTAGTTCCCCCAGAGCTCTGAGCAGCGGGGGGAGTCAGAAACAGAAGCTGCACAATCCAGCGTAGCAGAAGAAGCTATTCCTAGCCCAGTCGGTTTTGGTTTGGGTCTTCTAGGCAGCAGCAGAAAAAGCAAGAGGGTCACATTCTGGTGTGATTCACTCTGGAGTAAACCTGAAGCAACTTAATCAATAGGGTTACTCCAGGTTTGCACCGGGATGGGAATCTGGCCCTCCCATGTGGTTTGTTCTGTATCTCACGGGGGTCTCTGCTGTGTTCATTTGCTGTCTCTCTCCTGCAGATCTTCCCAGGGCTGGCCTCTGGGCCTTGCCAGGTGAGGTGGGAAATTAGACCTGTCATAAGTATAAAGTAGCTTAGAATTACTGTTTTACCTGTGAAGGGTTAACCTGAAGTGAGAGGGAGATGACCTAACAAAGAGAGTGTTTTAGTTTCACTTTCTCCTTGTCTCGCTCTGGCTCTGGTGCATTCGCCGGGTGTGGTGAACCAACCTTCTATCTCTATTCTACATTCCTATAAGTTTCTAAGAAGTCAGTCCAGCAGTAAGTGAACTGTATGCTTAAAAATCAGAGAGGTAGCCGTGTTAGTCTGGAATAGTTAGTCCAATACTTTAGTTAGTCTTTAAGGTGCCACGGGACTCTTTGTTACCTGTATGCTTAAACTGTATCACTTGATAATTGATCCATGGTTTTTCTTTGCTGTTAGCTTTAGTAGTGGAAGAATTCCCAGGGGAGGGGTCAGTTAGGCTATGTAATGTAAGTGAGGTGTTTTTCTATTAATTTCTGTACAAGGGGTTTATGCTCCTTCTTTTCCTTTTATTAAAATCTTCCCTTAGAATTCTTCCTTCTTGTTTCTAGTGACTAGATCCTGGTTTGGATTGGGCACGTCTCATGGAAAGTGAGGGTTTTAGACTTTGTTCTCAAATCGCTCCCAGGTAAAGGGAGGAGATTTGAGGGGTGTTACAGTAGGGGTTCCAATTTACCCTAACGCATGGTTTGGGGGGCTCAAATTGGTGGTGGCAGCATTATTCCAAGTCCCAACTGGAGAAGTTTGGGGTTTGGGGGGAAAAGTTTTAACCTAAGCTGTAAAATAAGCTTGGGGGGTTATTTCTTCTTTCATGCGGGGTCCCCACATCTTTACCCTAGAGTTCAGAGTGGGGAGACACACCTTGACAAGACCTCTTTAGGATCTGCTCAAATCTGAGCCTTCCTGGGGTTCCTGGTTGTCCAGTCCCTTGCAACTTCCATGGAAATAATTTGAATGGAGGAGTTCGCTTTTTGCAGGGGAGAAGAGATGGGAGGTAAAAATCAAAGCAGGCTGCCAGACTGGGTCACTGGTAAGAGGCTGAATCTTAACAGGGTAATTTTTTTCACCCTCCAACAACTCAGAAAGGATGATGGGGATTTGGCTGAAATGCTCAAGAATCACAGCAGAGCCTCTGGAGACCAATCGGAGGAAGTTTCTCCCTCAAGGGAGACTTCCTCAGGAAGCCGTGAAAACCGGGGGCTTGTCACGAAAAGCCTCATGCAATGTAATAGCTTTGCAATAGCTCAACAATTCGAGCTGGATTCTGCTTCTAAATCCCCAATTAGTGCTAGGGTCCAAGGTCTCCTGCAAATCAACCTGAAGGCAACAGGGCTCCATGTGTATGCAGGGTCTGCTTGTGGCCAGTGGGTGGGATTTTGTTTGCAGATGTTTGATAATCCTGTTCACTTGCTAGAGTAGCCTGGGGCAGCTCTAGCGAAATCAGTGGACTACACCAGTTTGCATCCACTGCAGACTGATCATGGATCCGGTACTGGGCAGTAGCCAAACAACAAATCAGACGCCAGGTGAAATCCTCACCCCATTGAAATCAGTTGGGAGTTTTCCCATTAGCTTCAGTGGCCCCAGGATTTCAATTCCCCAGGGAAGCTGAGAACTGATTTCCAATTCTCCGGCCTTCCAGTTAAGGAGAGTTTGCTCACGGCTGGGCTTTGGACACATTATGAAGATACAAAAATTACGATCCAGGGTTTGGTTTGGGCCCATTTCTCATAATGTCAGAGCAGAGGAAAAGGTAGGGGAAATTGACCAGAATAGCTACTGTGGAATAAATATCCTGCTTTGGCTATTGCGGAATAAAACGGGGAGTTATTCCAGAATCACGCTAGCACTTTCCATTCCTATCCGGTCTTGTTCTGCAATAGCCTTTCGTTACAAGCGCTTGCTAAGAGTGTCACACCTCTTTGCAGTGGGAGGGTTGAATTCAGGAACTCCAGCAAGGAGTCAAATGAAGAATGGACGCCCTTCTTTCCTGATGCAAAGCTCAGAAAAAACATAAAGGTCTGGAGGGATTCAATGTCGGGTGAGGTTCTCTTGCGGGGGGGAGGGGGGGGAGGAATGTTTTACAGTGACCTAATTCAGGGCTGCTTTTTAATTAAAAAAAACTCGAGAGATAAAACTCAAAGACAAGGAAAATGTGCTTGAGGCTGGGCAGCGCTATCACGCAAAGAAAGGATTTAAGTGGAAAATTAAAGAAATTAGCAGCCAAAAGGCGAGGAGTGAAAAAGTAGCCAGTGCAGAAAACTAAATCACCACGTCAGCGCAATAATGAGTTCCAGAGAGTTTTCTTGCATTCTGGCAAAAAAAGGAGACTTCTTATAAATTATAAATGAAATAAGAACCCAACCCCATCAAAATCCTCTTCTGAGATTCCTCAAAGTGGCTGAGTTATTAAAAGCAATTTCCCCAAAATATTTGCAAAGGGTCTTTGAAACGGCAGGATCCAAATCCACTTGATGGCCACGCGTATACACCGGCATGTGTTGCAGCCACCTCTGGGATGGAGGGTGCCAAATAGCACACAGGGAGCCGGCATCTTTGGTATGGTGTGCTCTTACAAGTGACGCTGCTGGAATTTTAAGATGGGGTTTTCAAAAGCACTCATTGTTGGCCTGACTGCTATATCATGTCTATACGGAGTAATGCAATAATAACTAGAATCCTAGAATCTCAGGGTTGGAAGGGACCTCAGGAGTCATCTAGTCCAACCCCCTGCTCAAAGCAGGACCAATCCCCAGCTAATAATTAATCCCTGCCCCTAAGATTGTCCTGTCTAAGTAATCTGTCTTTTTGTTCTGTGTTTGTCCAGCGTTTAGCACAATGGGACCTTGGCCCAACACTTGTTCCCCTGCAGGGCACGTTACAGAGATCCACATGCTTCTCAGAGAGCATCCTGCCACCAGCCCTTCTCTTTTAAAACGGGGGGGCTTGTTTGCATGACTGCATCCTCTGATCACAGCCTCGGGGGAGGCGGGGGTGATAGGGATGCAGTGTCGAATGTCGTTGCTTGTTGCTCGCTGCTCTGTTACTGGAGCTAGTGGCAGGATTGCTCCAAGCTGCTCTGATCAATATATCGGGGGAACACAACAGGAAACAGCTCAGGCCAATTCCTCCCTTCCCCCTTTGAAGTTTCCAATAGACTCCCTGAAAGCAAGGCTGGCCCCTTCCTTTGTCAAACCGTCGCAATACGTCTATTGGGGGCGAGAAATATGGACCCTGCCGTAATCCTTCAAGAATCAGCATTAATAGCCGTCCTCACCCAGCAGATGAAAGTGTCTGGGAGCAGCCTCACGTCCCCGCAGCTCGCCGTGCCAGCATTGGCCCTGCAGCGACCAGCCCCGCCATCCTCCAGACCCTGCCTCTCCGAACGGCCTGCATATCACCTCCTTGTGTGATGGCCGCCGTACCGGGGATCGAACCGGTGATCTCCAGAGCTAAACAAAGAACCACATGGTGAGGAATTTCACTAGCTGGGAGCTGTAATGGCCTCTGATCCTCTGTGGCTGGGATGCAGAAGGGGATCTGTGGTACACCCTGGCCACTGGGTTTTGCTTGCAGGAGTGTTTGCTGCCTTCTGAGTGCTTGATTTTGCAAAGCGTTGAGGGACCCATGAAAGTTCAGCCCTGAGCGAATGGGAATCAAAAGCACCCGGCACTTCACAGGTCAGGGCCTCGGTGTTGCCAGAGCAACCCCGGGGTGGCATGCGGCTGTTGCAATGGCAAGCCAACGGATGCTCACTACTTAAGGGAAAAAACTGGGAGAAGAGGGAGAACACCCTGGGGGTAGTAGAGTCCAGTGGTAAGAGCAGCCACCTCCGATATTGGGTATTTATGCGTCCTTACCTTAATGGTGTCAGTGCTTGAATTGCTTGACACGGCAAGTGAGGCAAGACGGAAACATTAACTTTGCAGAGGTAGAAAGAATTCCCCCGCATAGGCACAAAGGAGAGCTCCGGGCTGGGTCAGGGGCCAGAAGGGGTAGGGAAGGATGAGGGATGTCCAGCTAATTTGTCCCCACCAGGGCCATGGCAGATAAGGTGCCACTTAGGGTGCCCTGCCGCGCACTTGAGAGGTTTGAGTCTCAGCCGAGGTGAAAGGCAATTTTGGGTTTCTCTGACGGGAAAAAAATTAAGCCAACACCCCGCTCCCGATAAATATTGGTTTGCAATGAAAGACCCTAAAGTTTTCCAATGAAATGACAGTTTTCCTGTGAAAACGGCTTTTTGGACCAAAAAAAGGCACCTTCCATCAAAAAAAAAAAATTGAAAATTTTCCATCACTTAAGTATGAGTCTCACAGCAGAGCCTTCGGATGGGTCATGTCCCACCACGGCTTCTCCCTCCCTTACCCCCTACCTTGGTTTAGCTTCATGTTCTGAGTGTCTCTCCCATAGGCCCCGTTCCTGCAGTTGGATCGGTGCAGAATCCTAGAATCTCAGGGTTGGAAGAGACCTCAGGAGGTTCTAGTCCAACCCCCTGCTCAAAGCAGGACCAACCTCAACTAAATCTTGTGATGGTTTGGCGGTGAGGGCTTTAGCTCGGGGAGTGGGAGACCTGGGCCCCGTTTCCAGCTCTATCCCAGACTGTGTGATCCTGGGCAGGTCACAGAGTGTCTCTGGGTATGTCTAATTTACAATTAAGCGCCCGGGGCTGACCCGTGTCAACGGGCTGCAGGGTTGGAGAATTGCAGCTTTGGCTCTGGGACCCCGCATGGGGGAGGGTCAGTTGACTCGGCCCAGCCCCGGGTGTTTCGTTGCAGTGTAGACGTACCCTCCGGGGAGTTATCTGTTACATGTGGATAGTAGCTCTACCTACCTCACAGGGCATCGTGAGGGTGAATATATGAAAGATTGTTAGGCACTATGGTAATAAAGGCCAGATAAGTACCTTAGCCAGATCAGATTTCAAGACTGGAGCGATACATTGTAAATTCAAGGCAGAGAGCCCAATGAAATCTTGTACCTGGTGAAGACAGTGAAAAATTTTTCAGTCACCTTGTGAGGCCAAGACTTTACCCCCCCCATGTCTTAAAAATCTCTATAAACTACCCCATCACCACTGGCACTTTATATATATTTACTACCAAGAGTAATAGAAAGCTATTGTTTTTATTTCCATGGAATTGCAAACGTAACACATATAAGAACAGGCGTTCCCCTTTGCAGACACTATAAAAAAGGTGTCAGACCACCAGCCTAATATCAAATGGCTTTACAGTTATTAGACTGTTTGGTTTTAGTGGTGTTAACATCAGCGTTGGAGGATCTGCTTGGAGGAAACCCTGGGTGTTGGTTTGAGTAGAACGTTCCAAGCCAAGGAGCAAAGACCAAGTACAGCAAAGCGAGAGGCAGGCATTGTGAAACATAATGAAGTGAGCCGCAGTGAGAGAGAAAAGTATGTCAGGTCAGACACCCTGAAGGGAGAGACTGTGACGTTCCCTGTGGAGAATCAGCCAGCGAAGTCCAAGACCGGAGAATTCAGTAATTGAGAGAGTGAACTTCAGAGCGTCAGGGGATCCAGCCGTGAATTCAGGACTACAAATGACCCCCCTTTACCCCACACACAGACCTGACTTATGGAAATTTGCGCTTACGGGAAAAGCTCCGTAAGCTAAAAATAGGCTTTTTTGGGGGTGTAATGGTCGGAGATACAAAATTCGACTTGTGCAAGAATGGAACGCTTGCATAAGTCCGGCAGCGTCTGTACAGATAAAAAAGCCTGCTTGCACCAATGTTTGTGCAAAGCCGACAAAAAGAGTACAATGCTAGACAACCCAGCCAGGCACTCGTGATGTGAAGGAATGTTCACAAACCCTCTTCGCCCAGCTCTGGATGGGGGCTGTGCTATGATTCAGGGGTGATGGTGACCCCCCAAGGTGCAAAACCAGGTCTCTAAATTCGTAGCTATCAGTAACAAAAAGAACACATTGGCCTGAAGCCTGGGACGATAAGACTTTCTATTTTGTAGAGAACTCAGCACAGTTGTGGTGCTCTATACAGAATTAAAACCAGGGTCCCCTGTGAATCATGATTTCATCTATACCCACGTGAAAGCCCCTGTATGCTCCCAGAGTGGTGTAAATGAGAAGCAGAACGGAAAAGTACAATGTCAGTGCTACGTATGATGCGTTGGATCCAGTAGGGGTCACTGTTTGTATTGTCATTTTGTTACCTATCCGAAGAGGAATGCTTTGACTCCCAGGTGGGGGGTTTAGCAGAAGAGCTGAAAGAGGAACTGATTTTCAAATACCTTCTTGAAAAGAAGTAAATGTATTAGTAATGTGGGAGTCTAGGCATGTACCGTGGGACGGATTTGGGATCTTAAATAGTATTCTTGCTTTTATTAAAAGCTTTGTAGTACATCTTTAAAGAACTACCCAAACCCCATTGAAAGGCTAAACGGGGACACAGGGTGAAAAAGAAGAATAGAAGCGGAAAGATTATTTTATAATGGATTCCTCCGCCCCATTTTCTCTCCATTACTTGTTGTTAAGGCGATTTGCATAAAAACACTTATGTATTTTTTAAAACTAATCTGCTCATACTGCATACTAGTCCCTAAAGACCGACTAAACCTTGAGAGGACCCAATCTGTCTGGGGTTTGGAGAAAGGCCCAAAAGGTTTCTACAGTTTGGATGCATAAAGGGTCGCAACTCACCATGAGCTATATTGTCTTCAGGACTAAGTGGAAGGTCTACAGTTGCTGTAAATTGCGGGTAGCTCCATGGGACACACGCACTTGACGAAGGAGCCATTTGAATTTATAGCGTGGGTCAGAAGATTTTTGACAAAATGGAGTTTGTCTGAAGCAGGCGGTTTATCAAAACGGAAATGCTTTGTGGAGACGTATTGATTTCAGGGACGTTTTCAACGGGATGGTTTCTGAGGGCCAGGGTGCCCCTCTGGACGATTCTGATGAGAGACACTTGACTCAGAAACCTGACCTTTCTGATCTGCAAATGGATGCTTGGGTGGAATTCTGTTTCACGAAAACGTCCAGCATTTTCCAACCAAAAATATTCTGGTGGAAAATTTTAGACCAGCTGTGATGGAGACCTGGAACTGGACTCTATCAACTGGGCAGCCAGTGAGGGATTGACTTCTATTTGGCAAAGGTTTGGGTTGGTTCTTGCTTTATCCTCACTAGTTTGCCATCCCGTCTTGTGTCCTCCTCGTAATTCACTGGATGGAATTCCCATCCCTTGAGTGATTTCCTGGGGGTCAGACAACGTGCTGGAGAATAGACTGAAGGGAACAATCCCACATGGTGGGCTGGAGTAGGGTGACCAGATGTCCCGATTTTATCGGGACAGTCCCGATTTTAAGGGACTTGTCCCGAGTCCCGATGAAGGCATGGTCGGGACGCCCATTGTCCCGATATTCAGCACCACGCGCCGGCAGCCACTGCTTCCTGCCGGCAGATTCACTCAGCCTGCCGGAAGAGCGGCTGATTCACTCAGCCTGCCCGCAGGAGCACACAGCTGACTGCGGGGGGAGGGGAGCTCTGCTTGCAAGTGCTGGCAGAGAGCTCCTGGCCTCCCGCAGCCCCTCATCAGCGATCATCAGCCCCACCTACAGCCACTGCCCCAGGCAGAGTCAGGACAGGTCCCTCTCTGCGGTGGGGGGAGGGGGAAGGGGAGCTGCTTGCCCAGGCGCCAGCAGAGAGAGATCTGTGCTGACTCTCTGCCTGGGGCTGTGGCTGTAGGTGGGGCTGATGATCGCTGATGAGGGGCTAGGGAAGGGGGGGGGTGGCTGGGGGCTCTGTGCCTCCCCCCCTCCCTCTGCCAGTGCATGCAAGCAGCACAACCCCCCCCCCCATACCTGGCTGTGGCTCCTCTCACCTCTTCCAGCCCCACTGCCCCAGGCAGCTTTTAAACGGCCAGGTCCCTCCCCTCCGGAGAGGTCTCTGCCATGGAGCACACAGCTGCATGCTGCAGGGACTGGGCTGCTTGCAGAGGGGGCAGCCTCCCCATCCCCCGCAACCCAGCTCCTGCCCCAATCTTGACGACCCCAAGAGCCAGAGGGACCTGCCTGCTGGATACTTCCTGGGACAGGAGAACAGAGCTGCCCCAGGTAAGCATCGCTGGAACTTCCTAACTCAGCCCCTGGCAGGTCCCTCTGGCTCTTGGGGGAGGGGGCTTTGCATGCTTACCTGGCTGCAAGCCCCGCTCCAGGCTCCGGCAGCTCCCACTGGCACTTTTCCCAGCCACTGAGAGCCACAGAGCTAGTCCTTTTGGCTGAAGAGTCTGGAGACCCCTTGTTGCTCTCACCCTAGGAGCCAAAGACCTCCCAGTAGGGCTGGTGAATGTGGCCAGAGAAGGGAGCAGGGTGTGATGGGATGAGTGTCTGGGAGGTGGGAGGGGGGGGGGCTGGGCAATGAGGAAGGTTTATATGTTTTTGGGTGCTAGCCAGTGGGGGCCCATTGGGGGGGTGCTGGTGGAGGAGAGCCCTTAAAACTGCCTGCCAACAAAGCCAGCACCTCCCCTATCTTCCACTCTGTGCCACAGAAAACCTCCCGCAGTTTAAAACCATGCAGGGCACAGGTACACAAAAGCACAATTGGAAAACAGGGGGGCATGGTTATATGGTAAGCACGCGGTGTGGCCGGGACCAAAGGTCGAAGCCGGGTGCAGGAACAGGCAGTTTGGCACTGCTGTTCCCCGCACACAAGGAAAAAAAGCCACCCTCTCCCCCCAAAGTTCGAGTCACTCATAGGGTGCCACCCACCACCCTTCATAGACCAAGTCCTGCAGGGCCGTCAGGTCTTCCCTGCGTGTCTGGGGGGAGGGGGGGGGAGGGCGCAAAATAAAAACAATAACAATACAGCACTATCCAATTATTCATTTATTTTCATTAAATATATAAACTAAATAATAGTATATTTAACCCCTGGCCCCATGGTTTCTACAACCCCTTTTCCAGCTTCCTAGGGCTGTGTGCCCTCTCATGGCTCTGATCAGGGCTGTGCATCTGTGCCTGTTGTATCCTGCCCCTCCATGCCCCGCCCCCTCATGTCCCCGCCCCCTGCCCCCCCACTCACACCCCTCCCCTTGCACACCCCCCCCCCCATGTGTCCTGATATTTCACTCTTCCGATCTGGTCACCCTAGGCTGGAGAGATGGGCAGAGTGGCTTTTGAAATGGGCCCTTCCCATCTCTAGCTCCTTATATTCCATCCGCTAGCACCAACCACACTGTCCTACTCAGAGCCTCCTGCCTTCAGGTGTGGAATAAGCAACAGGAACAGATGGATTCCTAAGCAACAAAGCGCCTGTTTCCATGCAAATGTCTGCCGGTGACAAAGAACAGGGAGGCAAGAGAGGCGGAGCGGTTTCTCAACGTTTCCCCGAGGCGCCATTGAGCCTGTAACAGGCGGCAGCAGCACGGGGCCGTTGTTAATCCAACGGGATGTTTTTATACACCGCAGAAGTCGCCATGGACGAAGAGAAGTTTATAATGGTTGCTGCTGAAATGCAAACGCGCTGCCGTTATCGGCCACATTTTAACCAGGTTGCCCTCCCTCACGGGAGAGCAAGACAGCACCAATATTTGCATATAGATAAGGTCTGCTCACACTCCTTAATGGGAATTAGGACGGGTTTATTATCCGTGTTTGTTCTCCAAGGAGATGGTCACCCCCTCACCTCACCCTGACAAGCTCACACCAGGCCATTTGCACTTTCTGTCCTTGATTTGCACAAACTTTAAGCACTGGAAATCTGCCTGACTTTAACCTATGTCCTCCATGGCCCTTGGGAGGGATGAAGAACCCCCCCCTGAGGTTCTGGCTGTGATTTGGAGTGCTCATTACTAGAAGGGCTGAGTATTATTTCTTTTCTGGTTCATTATTGTCATTTTACAGATGGGAAAACTGAGGCACCGAGAGGGGTCATGCCCAAGGTTGCCAGCAGAGCTGGAGTTAGAACGGAGGTCTCCTATGCTCAGCCCAGGGCGCCATTCACTGGACCATATCACGTCCCTGGAATAATGTTATTGGTATTAAACACTAGTGTTGAGCTCAGTGCTATACAGGCCATAGTTTCTACGTCTTGTGGAGGAGATCCCATATTTGGTTCTGATTCTGAGCAACAGCAACCCCAAATGACGATGATGTATCTCATTACACAGTTATACAGCAGGCCTAGCTTTATTGCCTTAGAAGGGGTGGGGGGTGAAGAGTTATAAATAGCCAGCTCTTCAGCGGGGAAGCTAATAGAGCGTCAGGTGAGAGTTGGCTGAACCAATGTATTTTCTCAGGGTGTCTGGGAATCCAGAATAAAGTATGATCCTGATCCTTGTTAGATGTTCCAGAAATTAAGACAATGCGCCACTGCCGGGTCCTAATTACACTATATGTCGGGGACTTCCCAGAGCTCTATGCAGCCCAGACTTGGACCAGATAGTCGGCTGTCTAAATGGAATCTGCGCACCTTTGGACAAGGTTCTAGATTTCGACAAGCGCTCCGCTCATTCAGCGCCGGGCCCTTTGGAAGTCACAGCTGTTCCATTGGGAGCTAAACCTTGTTTCAAACCTGGCCTCTATTCCGTTGCCTAAACGGGAGCTGGGATCTTGGAAGGATTTGGCCCTATTCCTGTAGTGAAGTAAATCGGTGTGAAAACCTGGGGGTGGGAGAAAATGGAAGCGGAGAACGGAAGGTAGCGTTGAACCCTTTGTGTTGTAGGGGAGATGAGTGTGAGGCTCCCCTAGAGAGGGAAAGCGTTTTCATAGCTCATACACCCAAACCAACTTGTCTGACCCCCTCTATAACACTCGCCATAGGACTGACCCATTTGCATTAGAGCACATCTTGTAGAAAACCAGCCAATTCTGAGTTTAAAAGTACCCGCGTTGTGGTGGATTCTCCATCACTGGGAGGCTGTTCCAATGGATAACTAACCTCGCTCTTAAGAGATTTGCACCTTATTTCTGCTCTGAATATGTCTACCTTAAAGAAGCCCTTCATGAGGGCTAACCAGGGTGAAGCTTAGAGGGTGAGAGAGACCAGCTCAACGCAGTTCCTAGTGGTTGGGCCGAGTCGCTACCCTGTGGCCGTCTTCCTAAAGCTACTTTGTATGGCTCAGGAGCAGCTCTCTTCAGGCCTCATCTTCAGGAACACGCTAAGGGCAGCCGGTCCATCTAGCGGCTGGCGATTCTGCTCAGCGGTTGCAAATGCTCGGTAGTGTTTGGGCACCAGTTGATGGGTCTGAAACAGCCGTTCTCAGGGCAAGCAGCAATACAGGTGCCAACAGATGGCCTCCGCGCGAGTCCCACCGCAGACCTGAACTCATGGTTAAGCAGCGGGTCTGCCATGACTGTGGCTTTTTCCACTGGTTGCTGGTGTCTCCCTGCGGCTTTTGCACGCTTCCCATCTCTGTCTTGTAGGCGCCGATCGTCTTCCCTAGGCTGTAAGCTCTTTGAGGGCAGGGATCATCTGGGGGGTTGTGTGTGTGACGGGTTGGGATCACAGAAACCCCTTAAGAGCTGCCACCAGATGTGCCAAGCCTACTCCTGCCTCAGATTTCCTGCCCCAACAGCTTAGGACCCCAGTACCTTGCCAGGTCTGAGCCACGTCCCCTAACAGCTGTGGGCCTTCCTGGAAACAGGCAGGAGGTATCCTTACCTCTGGCACTCAGATGCTCAACTCCCAATGGGGTCAAACCCTGAATAAAATTTGTTTTGCCCTGTATAATTTGTTTTGCCTGCAGCTCTGGGTGGAGAGCCCCTCCCTCCTTCTTATCCAGAGTCCACATGGGCTCTCAGAGCACATGGACAAAGTAGCAGGTTTGAACCAGACTCCTCTCACCACCAGTCAGGCTGCATTCCTGAGGAGGCTCGGGTGTGGACGGGCTTCTACAAAGTTCATTGTTTGCTTGATTGGTTCTCAATTGGGCTTAACTGAGAATAGTTTTTTCCTCAGAGAGCTGTTCAGCTGTTTTCCAAAGTCCACATACAACCAACCAAGCACATAGTCAATATTCATAACTCTGCATACAACACAGACACATACATACAAATAGGATGAACAGATCCAGTGGATCGTTACCTTCACAGAGATATAACTTTTTAGCAAAACCATATTCCCGAAACATCATACATATAGTCACAGGCACATACCCCCATAAAGCCTTATGGGGTACACCGTCACAGTGTGTATGGCCCGGAGGGAGCCAAATTTCTGAGTGTGGTCTGCAGTAAATAACAGCAATAGGGTAGGAAACAAAATCTTGTGGCACCTTAAAGACTAACTATAAAGTTTTGAAGCATGAGCTTTCGTGGGCTAATACCCACTTCGTCGGATGCAAGCAGTGGAAATGTTTAGAGGCAGGTCTGGGAAAGTAGGTAAGAACCAGGTGGGAGGTGAAAAGGTTAGTCCAAATAAGCTGAACCAGTTTGTTATCTCCGATCAGGGAGTGTGGATTATTCTTCTAGCATTTGAATAGGGTGTGTGAACATGGAGAGAGGAGAAACAATGTCTGTAATGAGCCAGCCATTCTAGATCTTTGTTCAGTCCTAGAAGGTGTGTGCTGAATTTGCAAATGAATTGAAGTTCTGCAGTTTCCCTTTGTAGTCTGGTCTTGAAGTGTTTTTGCTGCAGGATGGTGACTTTTAAATCTGCTAATGTGTGTCCAGGCAGGTTGAAGTGTTCCCCTACAGGTTTGTGTATATTGCCATTCCTAATATCTGATTTGTGTGCATTTATCCTTTTTCGTAGGGACTGTCCAGTTTGGCCGATGTACATAGCAGAGGGACACTGGTGGCATATAATGGCATATATGACATTGGTTGATGTGCAGGTGAATGAACCAGTGATGGTATGATTGATCTGGTTAGGTCCTGTGATGTTGTTGCTGGTGTAGATATGTGGGCAGAGTTGGCATCGAGGTTTGTTGCATGGATTGGTTCCTGAGTTGGAGTTATTGTGGTGCAGTGTGCTGTTGCTGGTGAGAATTTGTTTAAGGTTGGCAGGTTGTCTGTGTGCCAGGACTGGCCTTCCTCCCAAGGCCTGTGAAAGTGAGGGATTATTGTCCAGGATGGGTTGTAGGTCGCTGATGATGCGTTGCAGAGGTTTTAACTGAGGACTGTAGGTGATGGCCAGTGGTGTTCTGTTGTTTTCTTTCTTGGGCTTGTCTTGCAGCAGTAGGCTTCTGGGTACACGTCTGGCTCTGTTGATCTGTGTCCTTATTTCCTTGTGTGGGTATTGTAGTTTTGAGAAAGCTTGGTGAAGATCTCGTAGGTGTTGGTCTCTGTCTGAGGGGTTGGAGCAAATCCGATTGTACCTCAGTGCTTGGCTGTAGGACACAGATCAACAGAGCCAGACGTGTACCCAGAAGCCTACTGCTGCAAGACAAGCCCAAGAAAGAAAACAACAGAACACCACTGGCCATCACCTACAGTCCTCAGTTAAAACCTCTGCAACGCATCATCAGCGACCTACAACCCATCCTGGACAATAATCCCTCACTTTCACAGGCCTTGGGAGGAAGGCCAGTCCTGGCACACAGACAACCTGCCAACCTTAAACAAATTCTCACCAGCAACAGCACACTGCACCACAATAACTCCAACTCAGGAACCAATCCATGCAACAAACCTCGATGCCAACTCTGCCCACATATCTACACCAGCAACAACATCACAGGACCTAACCAGATCAATCATACCATCACTGGTTCATTCACCTGCACATCAACCAATGTCATATATGCCATTATATGCCACCAGTGTCCCTCTGCTATGTACATCGGCCAAACTGGACAGTCCCTACGAAAAAGGATAAATGCACACAAATCAGATATTAGGAATGGCAATATACACAAACCTGTAGGGGAACACTTCAACCTGCCTGGACACACATTAGCAGATTTAAAAGTCACCATCCTGCAGCAAAAACACTTCAAGACCAGACTACAAAGGGAAACTGCAGAACTTCAATTCATTTGCAAATTCAGCACACACCTTCTAGGACTGAACAAAGATCTAGAATGGCTGGCTCATTACAGACATTGTTTCTCCTCTCTCCATGTTCACACACCCCATTCAAATGCTAGAAGAATAATCCACACTCCCTGATCGGAGATAACAAACTGGTTCAGCTTATTTGGACTAACCTTTTCACCTCCCACCTGGTTCTTACCTACTTTCCCAGACCTGCCTCTAAACATTTCCACTGCTTGCATCCGACGAAGTGGGTATTAGCCCACGAAAGCTCATGCTTCAAAACTTTATAGTTAGTCTTTAAGGTGCCACAAGATTTTGTTTCCTCTGCTATTCCAGACTAACACGGCTACCTCTCTGATTCTTAGCAATAGGGTAGATTGTCAAAGAGACAAAGAGGAGTGGAGCAGCTAACTGGCCCTTTGCACCTTTGAAAATCCCCCCCTGTAACTGTTGCGAAGAGAGTTTAGGATGGTCGTTCTCCAGCAGTCGGAAAGTGATAATGTTGGCAGATGCAATGAAATGCTGGGAGGTGAATACCCAACAATAGCTTGGCATCCAGGGGTCAGGGATACTCCCCCGGGGTGGGGTCTGGTGAACATGCCCGATTCACCACCAACGTGGCAAGTGTGCATCAGAGCCACAGACTTGGTGACTAGAGCGGCAGCAAAGTGGTTAACACAGCACACGAGCAGCGAAATGTGGATAATTCTCACCCTAGTGTCAATGTAAAACCACCAGCGCATATTTCAGTGACTAGCAGGTTCATAAATAACCCGCGGCCCTGCGGGGCATCCTCCAGCAGTGACACATGTTACAGCTTCACGGAGCAGGGCGGAATAGCGAGGGGGGCGGGCAGAAGGAGGGGTGCATTGCATAGCATTTACATTTCACGGGGCCCACGAACATGGAAAAAGAATTAATCGTGCATTAGACAAGCACCTGCTGTTAAAAAGAAGCAAAAGCATAAATACATCCCAGCAGTTACCTCTGTCCTGTCTTCCAAACACAGGGCTTAAAACATTTTCTTACTGTCACATGGGGGGAGGAAAAAAGCCCCAGTCAGCTGACTCCAGTTAACCATTCCGCTCGGAGACTGCTGGGAGGGGAGGGGGCTGCTCCAACTTCTATATAAGCCAGGCCCAGCTCATTCCATGAGAGTGGCGGAGAGGCAATATCTAAGGAAACTGGGATTTTGGAGAAGGGGGGCAATGGGAGGAAAATAGCTGTAGGAAGACAAACGGCAACATGGCAGTCACCTTGGGGGTGGGGAGGGAATATACGGTGTCTGGGCACCAAATGGGGCTTGCCGTTTAAAGGGGGACAGAGAAACTGTATTTAAAATGAGAACTTTATTAAAACATCAACCCCGAAGGATCCCTGATATTTCATGGGCTGCAAAGGGGGACTTACCCTGACAAAAATCCACCCCTCTGTTATCCCCACAAGCCCCGGCACTCAGGAACCCTGGTGCATTGGAAATTCGAGACATGGCTTTCATGCACTAACCGGCAGAATCAGTTGATCCTTTCGCTTCCACGTCCCGCGTCTCATTCCGAGACAAGGATCCCCTCCTCTGATAACATCCCAGGCCCTGCCAGCCTGGGTCAGACTCTCTAGTCTCATAACTTGTCTCGGACAGTGGCCAGATGCAAGCATCCCGCATTACCAGATGTGGGATGATCTGATTCCATATCAGGTCTCTAATCGTTTGAGATCACTTTGGAGCAGATATTAAACCCTGCTCTGAGGGAATCATTAAGAAAGGGATAGATAATAGGACAGAAAACATCATGTTGCCTCTATGTAAATCCATGGTATGCCCACGTCTTGAATACTGCGTGCAGATGGGTCCGCCCCAGCTCAGAAAAGATGTATTGTAATTGGAAAAGGTTCAGAAAAGAGCAACAAAATTGATTAGGGGTTTGGAGTGGCTTCTGTATGAGGAGAGATTAATAAGACTGGGACTTTTCAGCTTGGAAAAGAGATGGCTAAGGGGAGATGTGATTGAGGTCTATAAAATCATGACTAGTGTAGAGAAAGTAGATAAGAAAGTGTAGTTTTCTACTTCTCATAACACAAGAACCAGGGGTCACCACATGAAATTAATAGGCAGAAGGTTTAGAACAAATAAAAGGAAGTATTTTTTCACACTGCACAGTCAACCTGTGGAACTCTTTGCCAAAGGATGTTGTCAAAACCATAACAGGGATAGCTCAGTGGTTTGAGCATTGGCCTGCTAAATGCAGGGTTGTGAGTTCAGTCCTGGAGGGGGCCATTTAGGGATATGGGGTGAAAATCTGTTGGATTGTTGAATAGGGGGTTGGACTAGATGGACTTCCAGCCCTGATATTCTCTGATTCATTGTCAGGCCTCCAGCATCGGCTACAGCCGCCTCTGTGACCTGCTTTTTCGGTTGAGTCTTAAGAAGGCAATTACCAGACGGCACCAATGTTCTCAGCCACACGTGCTGAGCCGTCACCTGTTGTACTTCAGATCCCTGGATCATTTCCAGGCCCTGGAACACCGTTGCTGGGGCTCCTAATTAAAATGTTCAAAGAACCAGAGAAGATATATGGGGAGTTTCGAACAGCACAATGCTCTGTGGTTGCCTGTTTCTCTGTTCTTCGATTGATGGGGCCTGGGGCGTTTGCATTCTGATCTCATGAAGACCATTGTGTGCCACAACTGCGGTAAGCGATAATGATGATTAATGATACAATATTGAATCCTTATTATATGTTTTTCTATAGGGCCTTTCATCTCACAGTGATTAACAGACTAGTGAACACAGAAATCATTTTTCACCCACCAGGGAAACGCGGCCAGCACTGAGGTAGGATGAGGATAGCTTTAACAGTACAGGCGAGTTCAGTGCCGGGAGCAAAACCACTGGAGCCATCTGAAATTGTCGGGGAAATTTAGGGAGCGGAATGTAATTTTGCAATGGGGAATTGAGTCGCAATCCTGGGGCTAACAGTTCTCCTTGAGCCTCGGGCGGCTTTTAATGACCACGGGTGGGATTCGCAAAGAAGCTCAAGGGAGCTTTGTGCCTGTAAGCGGGCCCCTGACCGCCCTCTTCAAAATATCAGCCAGAGACTGCTCTGTGGCTTCACCAGTGTCTTTTATTTCTATCTACACAGTGCACAAACCCCACCACCTATATACAGCTTCCTGCCCAGTGCAGGTTGAGGCTCAGCCTTTTGTCTCTGGCTGGCCTCAGGGTTAACTAGCCCCTTCAGGCTTGCTGCCTCTGCTAGTTGACCACCCTGCACCTTCTCTTTCCTTCACTCTTTCTTCCTACCTCCTTCCTTCCTACCTCTATCTCCCAGCTCCACAACCCACACTGGCTTCCCCCCTAGCAGGGCTTATATACCTCTGGAGGCTTCCAGGTGGAGCCCATCAAGCCCTCTGCAGCGCAGAGCTACAGCCAGCTGGCCAATTAGCCTTCCTCAGCAGGCTGCTTGCAGAGGCTTGTGGCTTTTACAGGGGTAAGGAGGGAGCAGGGGCTGACTCAGCAAGTACTTAGTCAGCTGCCTGCTACACACCTCCCCCCTTAAGCCCCAGCCCCATCGGGCTGGCTAGGGGCCTTTTCCCCCGCTCTTTGGGTCGCCATATCACGAGGGGGTTTGCAGGTACGGGGTCCTTAACCTCCACCACAGAGGGTCCGGTCATTCCCCTCCCACAGGCAGAGCACTGCGGTGGCAGTGGCTGGCCAAACAACTTCTCCTCCGTCCTCAGGTCATCGCACCAGTCACACTGTGGCAGCGCCCCCAACTCCTGCCCAGACTGTGCCCTAAGGCCAGGGCTCCCCGCGACCTGCTCCTTAGGGGTCACTTTCCCTGCCTTAGTTTCCCCGGCACCCTGGCGCTTATGGCCAGGATTGGGCGAGGGTTGCTCCGGAGGCGGAGTACACCAGGCCTCAGTTTCCCCTACACCCTTTCTTGGGTTCGGGACCTCTTCCGTGGGTCCTGTCTCCACGGGGTCCTTAGGGGGATCTGTCCCTTCAGTCACGGGGTCCTCACCCCGGACTTCCCCCACATAGGCCCCCTGGGGGTCTACCCACTCTTCTCTTTGTTGTCTAGGAGTACTTTTCTCTTTGTTTTTCGTCTCGGGCGCGAGCCCGCCCCTCTGCTCGGGGGAGCCCCTCTCCCGAGCACTCACCCCCAGCCTTGGGGTACCCCAGGGCCTCGGCCCTCCCACCGGGCCCCAGTCCCTTCCAACTAGCACCGGGCAAGATAACCGGTCGGGTACCCCCACCCTTTGCCAGCGGAAGCGGCCTTTGATCGCCAGGGGTACTTGGGCCACCCTGCAGGGCTTCCTGTCCCCATGGACACATCCCAGGCTCATCGTAGCCCCTGGGACCAACCATTCCGGGCGGACCAATGCCCGTTTCACTAGGGTGCAGGGGGAGGCTGTGTCCAGGAATCCCTGGTGGGTTCTTCCCCCCACCCTTACTGACAGGGTGGGCACCCCTTTTTGCCGTCCCTGCCCCCACACCTCGGTCCACCCACACATATCCGCCCAGCCACACTCCATGACGGGGCAGTCCCGCTTCAGGTGACCCGCTTTCCCGCATTGCCAGCAGGAAAGCCGGGCCATTCTCTCCGGAGCCCCCCGGGCTTCCCCCTTTTTCTCCTTCCCCTGGGTTTGGAAAGAGTCCACGGGCCGGCGCCCCAAGTCCCGGTCTCTTCGGGGCCGGTCCTCTCCCCGGGGCCCCTCAGCCTCCACATACTCTTCGGTCCGGCGCACCGCAGCCTCCACAGTCTCTGGCTGGTGCCGCCGGACCCAAGTCCGAACGGTCTCTGGGAGGCTTTGTAGAAACTGTTCTAGGAGTATGGAGTCCATTATCTCCTCCCTGGACCGGGCCTCAGCCAACAGGTTGCCCAGTCCCTCAGTCTTTGGCTGAATGCCCGGGGCCGCACCGCCGGTGTCCAGCGCGCCGCCCGCAGCTTCTGGCGGTATTTTTCTGCCGATAGGCCTACCCGGTCCAGAATAGCTGCCCTCACAGCATCATAGTCCTGGGCCTCTACAGTCCCCAGGGCCATATAGGCTGCCTGGGCCTCACCCACAAGATAGGGAGCCAGGCGGAGGGCCCAGGTGGTCCGGTCCCACCCGGTCGCTGTGGCCACCCTCTCAAAAGTACCCAGAAAGGCGTCAGGGTCATCCGCCGGGCTCATTTTACAGAGTCCCCAGCCCGGCGGTCTGATGCCTTCTCCTGCCCCTCGACTCATCAGCCCCTGCAGGAGGGTTGCCTGGGTACTTGCCTGCTCTTTGATGAACTCCTGCAAGGTCCGTTGCTGTTCAGCCTGGGCCTGCTGCATGGCCTGCTGGGTTTGTTTCTGCTGCTCAGCCTGGGCCTGCTGCATCGCCAGGTGGGTTTGTTGCATGGCCTCCATGGCCTGCTGTGCCTGCTTATTCTGGTCCACGAGCCACTGCAGAGTCCCCTCCATCGCCGGGCCACCAACCACGTCGCTGGTGTTGTCAGATCCCGGACAAGCCCCCACGTGTATGCGGGCCCCTGACCGCCCTCTTCAAAATATCAGCCAGAGACTGCTCTGTGGCTTCACCAGTGTCTTTTATTTCTATCTACACAGTGCACAAACCCCACCACCTATATACAGCTTCCTGACCAGTGCAGGTTGAGGCTCAGCCTTTTGTCTCTGGCTGGCCTCAGGGTTAACTAGCCCCTTCAGGCTTGCTGCCTCTGCTAGTTGACCACCCTGCACCTTCTCTTTCCTTCACTCTTTCTTCCTTCCTCCTTCCTTCCTACCTCTATCTCCCAGCTCCACAACCCACCCTGGCTTCCCCCCTAGCAGGGCTTATATACCTCTGGAGGCTTCCAGGTGGAGCCCATCAAGCCCTCTGCAGCGCAGAGCTACAGCCAGCTGGCCAATTAGCCTTCCTCAGCAGGCTGCTTGCAGAGGCTTGTGGCTTTTACAGGGGTAAGGAGGGAGCAGGGGCTGACTCAGCAAGTACTTAGTCAGCTGCCTGCTACAGTGCCCCACTCACCTCGGATACTGGCGCCCAACTCCCTTAGACAACTTTGATGTTTTGGCCTCTCTTAGGCTGGCATTTCCGGTTTTATATCCATTGTGAATGTAAGATGGGAAACTGAGTCACGAGCTCACCCAGTTTAGACTTGAAGGTGAAAACCGATTATTTATACATTTTTAGACAGAATTATTGTGAATATGATCAGAAGCTAACAGATAAGGGAGAACAGGTTATCGAATTTGAGGGTACCAGGAATCTCTCTTGTACTTTGTGTTGGTCATTTCAGTCTCTGGCCTCTACTCTGGTCCTCCAGTCTCATCCCTTCAGTTTCTGATCCAGTATTTTTCCACCTTGGGCCTTGTTCATTTGGGGTCTGTCTACAGTGCAATTAAAAACCTGTGGCGGGCCCATGCCAGCTCTCCTGGGTTTCGGGTAAGGGGCTGTTTAATTGTGGGGCAGGTCCCAGGTTTCTAGGACCCTGCGAGGTAGGAGAGTCCCAGAGCTTGGGAATCACCCCAAGCCCAAAGGTTTACACCTTAGCCCAAGCCCTAGAAGCCTGAGTCAGCTGGTATGGGGCAGCCACTGGTTTTTAAATGCACTGTAGACATACCCTTGGCTTTTTAATACCTTTCCACATAATATATTCATTAGCTTTCCTCCCATCAATGTTATTTATGTATCAGATCTTGCGTAACCAGTACAATCCGCATGTGCAAGCTTCAATTTCCACAGCTTTTGCTGTTTACACTATTGTCATATTTTCCTGTCACCTTGCTCTTGGTTTTCCCAGCACAAGGACTTCTAGCATTACATGTGTTGTCTATTTATTATATTAATTAACTTCCTTTTATTGACGTCCTCCAATACAAGAACAAAACATCACCTTTGCCCTGTCAGCAGTAAGCATTATCTAACCAATCAAAAGAAAGGAATTGGCAAGACAACACAGGCCAGCGCCTTGCAATAAGTGTTATCTTCACCAGCCTCATTCCCTATCAATTATAAATGATTAAAGGAAGCTAATAAAACTCTTTATCATCCGACAATTCAGCATTTTTATATTTCAATGTATTTTATATCTATGTACATAGCATAACATTTACTTTTTGTTTGATTGAGGAAGTTATGGGGAACACCATGACCATGTCAACATCTATCTTCCCCAAGCATTGGTTTTCAGGAGAGTTTTTACCGAAGTCTAGTATCATGTTTGTAAATCATTAATAAGCCATGCCAGTAATCTGATCTGTTGCATTTTTGAAGCGTTTGTGGGAGAGAAATTATCCTATTCTGCAAATATTTTCAAGGGTTTGAACATTTTTCCCCTTCCCGAATTGTCATGAAAAGTCAAAATCTCAAAAACATTTACAAATGGAAAAAATAGCATGATTTGCATTTTGGGTCATTTCCTTTTGATCATTTCAAAACGTTTCGGGTTTGTTTCTCTCTCTTTTTTTCCCCCCTTAAACCTTCAGTCTAATTCGCTTGAACCAGGAAATGAGAATGTATCATTTTGAAAATGTCAAAAAGAAACATTTGGATCATTTCAAACTTTTTTTTCTTGAAGTCAGGAAGTTGATCAAACCTGACCATGCTCCGCAAACAGCGTCAACAAAAACAGCATTTTTCTCAGCCGTGTGGATTTTCCCATCTAAGCGCTGACCACAGCATGACCCTGCTTAGCTTGTAAAAGCTGATGAGATTACAACCCAAGGTGGAATATTTCCTGGACACATTTGTCTTTTGGAAAAACTAAAGACACCAGATGCCTCGTGCTTATTAAATGGCCCCATTGCTGTTTATAGAAGCAGATTGAATAGCGCTGGCACTCCCTGTTTGTGCACATTCCCCAGTGATATATGAGGTTAATAATATTTGCAGTACAAGCGTTATGCAAAGCAGGACATCAGTTCCGCTGGCTGGCAACCAAAGAGCAGAAAGCAAAGACAGCAGGGTGATCAATCTCCCGCAACTCAGCACATCCCCGTCTACCAGGATGGACTTGGGCATTCCCAGAGCATTTGCCACGTTAGGATCACAGAGTATCAGGGTTGGACGGGACCTCAGGAGGTTCTAGTCCAAACCCTGGCTCAAAGCAGGACCAACCCCAGCTAAATCATCCCAGCCAGGGCTTTGTCAATCCTCACCTTAAAAATGTCTAAGGAAGGAGATTCCAACCCCCCCACCTACGTAACCCATTCCAGATCCTGGGAGTGAGGCACCTCTATACCTTTGAGGATCAAAGCTTTGGTGTCCAACATGCTGGAGCTCTCTTGAAAACCTGGCCCCAAATGGTTGGCTCCTGTATTTGCTTTATTTATTACAGTGCGGGCAAAATGGAACCACTTACAGGAGTGCCCATTCCAAACAGCTGAGATGGCAGATGGTGTTTACATTTAAAAGCAAGCAGGAACTACTGCGCGAGGGAGTCAGACTAGATGATGGTAATGGTCCCTTCTGGCTCCCTGAGTCTTAAACAACAACAAAAGATGGTCCACTTGGGTCTAGCAATCCGCCAGTTGGTTCAGAATATCGGGCCAAACGGATGAAGGGAAAGAGAAGCAAGAGTTGCTGACAAAGTCACGGCTCAAGTCTAGGGTCTGAGCTGAAGGAGTCTTGAAGACACTGGCTGTTCGCAGAGGGTGAACATCCGCATTTCAGACATGAGGACTTCTATGGGAAGTGCCCGCTTGGCCAGTCAGGCACCAGAAATGATCCAACGTGACTTATCTGACCAAAGGCACCTGAAGTAGGGAACTCCTCTACTGCATGGTGACAGAGGACAGCTCATAATCAACAGAGAGAATTTGAAATTATTCACCACGTTGGGTTTGGGAGGGAGGGTTGTTTTAAGCAACAGATACATTTGGGTAAACTGCCACCTGCTGTCAGACTATGAACTTCTGACTCATCCTGGTGGGCAGTGACTCACAGGTATAGCCCCACTGACTTCAGTGGGGAGAGGCAGTGTGGCCTAGTAGGTAGGGAACTGCCTCTAGAGATGTAGGTTCTGTTCTTGGCTCTGCTACTGGCCTGCTGGGTGACCCTGGATAAGTCACTTCCCTTCTCTGTGACTCAGTTTCCGAGATTGACCTCCTTCGTAAAGCACTTTTGAGCTCTACTGCTGAACAATGCTATTTAATATCTAGGTATTATTAAGTATTTGTATCACAGGAGCACTAGACATCCCAAGTGAGTACAAACAGACCCTGTCTCCAAGAGCGTAAATAGCCAAGGCTGTGTGGGGAAACTGAGGCAGAGAGCATGCCTTGGCCAAGGTCCCCCAGCAGGCCAATGGCAGACAACTCAAGCAAGCAATTTCACACTGTTGTGAGTAAAGGATTTGCAAAACAGCTTCTGAATATTCAAAAGAAGCTAAATTAAACGAATGGGGTAAATGACGTGTGGTGAATTATTCGCCTGCCTCCACTTTACGCTAACTAGGTGAACAACTTGCCCAATCTGAAAATAAATGTTTATTTTAACCTAAGCATGCTGTGAAAAACCGCCAACCCCCAGAACAGCTATCTGGCTAAATGTATTTTCTCGGTGTGTATACAAGGCTCTAATTAAGGATTTGTCAGCAGTTCCATTACACACTTCTCCTCTCAGGCGCTTACATATTTATCACCCGTTTCACACCGTTCCAGCCTGACACCAAGGAATCACTCACCCCTCGCACAATACTCCCCCCCCACCTTCCGAACTGTTTTAACCCACCAAAGTTTTAGCGCATCAGCGAAAGTCATTGTCCCTTTGCTTTAAAATGGCGTCCCATCATGGCATCCAATAGCAGGGGTCACAATAGACTGGGCTTGGATTTTGCACCACAGTTCCGTCGTGCGAGCTCACTCACCACAGTCGTGCCCAGGAAGGGGTCCCTCTAGACTGGCCTTGATGTGGCTTTCCCATCGCAACCCTGGCTCTCATGGCCCCTGCGGATGGGCATGGGTGGCCTTGCTCTGTTCCGTCTCCATGGCCTGATGTGGATGGTTTCTCCATTGGGAGCCCCAAAATGGCTGCCCAGTTGTAACCCCGACTCTCAGATGGGCTGCCAGTATAGCTTTCCAGCCATGACACCACAGACCGGCGCAGCTGTGGCCTTCTTTCTGTGACCTTCAAGGTGGGTGCCGGCCTGGGGTTGCCATTATAGGGTAGTCTTCTGAGGAGCTGCAGACTGGAGGCCATTTTGGCTTCCCTGCTCCATCCCTAGCTCATGGGCTGACTGCACCCTGGAGCCAGCATGGCTGTCCCTCCATTTTCCTGTCTTGCGGCAAATAGAGTATAGAGTAGCCCCGTGCTTCACGGGGTCCCTGCAGCCTGAGGAAAGCATGTTCGTTGTGGCCTGACCCTGCTTCTTTGGGTCCAGGCACACGGTACCCACCCGGCTGCCACTCCTTGGCACTGTCTCACAAGGTTGTTGCGGAGGGGTGCTACCATGACCTACACTTGTGGGTGCTATAAACAGGCACTTTTGGAGGGGCAGTGCTGCTCAGTGGACAGGGCACCAGATTGGTAGTCAGGAGACCTAGGTTCTTCCCCCCCCCCCAGCTGTGTGACTTTAGGGGAGTTGCCTCCCTTCATGAGTCTAGCTAGACTGTAATCTCTTTGGGGCAGGGCCTGCCTCTCCCTGTGTGTTTGCACCTCGCTTCATCTCCCTTGTGGCTCCTAGGGGCTACGCTTGCAGTAATCATCCGCATGCTCCTTCTCCGCACCTGCTTCATGCTGCTGATGCCTGCAGACAAGCCTGGCTCGCTGCATAAAGGATTGAGTTATGACTTTCTGAGGGCGGGCGGGAGGGGAAAGGGGGCCTCCGCCGTAGTGCAAACAGCAGAGTAATCTATGGTCATCAGTATGTAAGCCTGGTGTATCTACCATGCTAATTCATTTTGGCTGAATGAGAAGCATTTATTATATGTCAAGGGAGCGTGATGAATGGGAAGGCAGGTTTCCCCCTGTATTATTCCTGTTCCTTGGTCTAGGGGTGATTTATGCAGCAGCATTTATGGTGCTACTCGGCTAAAAACTGAAAGGAAAGTTATTCAACTCCTTTTCTTTCTTTCTTCTATTTCGCCGGTTTGAATTTCAGCCCTCTGTGTATTTGCAAGGAGTGGTTCCCAACCCGGGGTCACAGGGCCAGCTTCTAAGTGCCCATAACCGGGGCCGGATTTGCAAGAGACCTCAGGGCAGTGGGTCATGGGAGTGAGAGTGGAGCTGAGCCCGAAGGAAAAGGATGTCGGTGTCCGAATGGGAACTGAGCTCTCTGGGAAAGCTGGCCCGGAAGGCGTGTGCTTGGACCTTGAAAATGTGGCCCTGTGCTCTTTGTTGGAAAAAATCCAGCCTTTCCCTTCCACTTAGAGGATAAAGTTTGGGATAAGGCCCCACTCCAGGAAAAAGGGTTAAAACAACCCTGGGGAAGGCTGAGTGGGGCCACACCCCAACCAGGACCCAGGTGGTCCTTATAAGAGGGTAGTGGGCCAGGAGCAGGCAGTCTCCCTCTACCTGAGGAGGGGGTTAGACCTCACTGCCTGGGAAGTCTACGGGTACTGGGTTTGAAGCCGGGCTGGGGAAAGGCCAGAGGAGCCGGGGAGCTCCTGGCTGGCAACTCCCCAGGCTGCAGGACCTTGTACATGGCCCCTGGGTTGCAGGGAAAGGCAGCAGGTCAAAAACCTCCCCTGCCTATTATGACTGGCTTATCCAGACTGCAGTCGGCCCCAGTGAAAGTGGGCTAGATGGTGACTGGCAGTAGCTCATAGGCTGAGGCAAGGAGGGGATGGAGGCTGAGGGTTCCCCGGGGAGGGGAGACCCATAGAGACTGGGGGGGGGGGGTTACCAGAGGGGCAGCACCTGAGGTAAAAGGGCCCTGGGTCTGGGAGGGACACAGGGCCAGTGATAAGTGGGACATGGGCCTCCAGCCGCTACAGGGTCACCTATCCGCTCCTTTGGGACTCCTGCCAGGCAGCATGGCCAGCACATGGCTAGCAGTGCCGCTGGTTCCCTCGCTTTCAAGTCAACGCACATAGGAAGGACGTTGTCTGCTGCTAATTGGTTGGTTCTCAGTGGCACATAAACCCGCCGACTCTTTATTGAGGCTGTCGGGCTGCCAGGACATGGCAAATGATGGCTGAGCGTCTGCGGGATGGCTGACGCCCCACTGGGGAGACCCCATTTCTTTATCTAAAGGAGCAGGTTGGCAGAGGTGTCTGGGAGGAGGGTTTCCAGCAGAGGTTAACAATGGCCGGCGGGGTTGGGGGGTCTCTGCCAGCGTCCACCCCTTCCGATGACCTTGCATCCCTGCCGAGCTCTCAAGCCGTAAAGAAAGCCCGGAGGAGATCTGGGGGTGGCTGGCAAGCCAAGCACCGGCATATTGGGAACGGGCTTCTTTGCAAAGACCGCTGGCCTGATTTTGCTGAGTGGCGCGTTTTTCCCTGTGTACAAACTGTGCCTTTCGCTGAGGAATGAAATGTTTAATGACAGTCGGCTCTTCCCAGTCTCGGAACGGTAACAGTGAGGGAGGCTGGCAGGAGAGACAGTAAAAAATCCGTTTCTATCTGGCTTTCGCAATAGAACCAGCAGCCAAGTCCTCCCAGTCGGGCTGGTTTCCTTCCCCGCGTCTGTCCTGGGCTTACGCGGGGTGTCGGTGCGCAGAATTAAACAGCTGCTAAGTTCCACCTCAGAGGCAGCTGCATTTCAGGGTAGAGTGGGATGCCTGGGGGAGTGTGTGGTACCATAACTTGCGAAGGAGTGAAGACCCATTGAGGTGTTACAACACGGGCACAAGTAGGGCAGAGTCCAAAAATGTCACCCGCTTTCAGGGGTTTGCAATTAATATTCACTTTATTAGCCAACCTCACAGCAGGACTACTTACAAAAGCAACCCCCCGCCCGGCTGGCAGTTCTTATACTTCCTCCCACAGGAACAGCCAGACTGGGTCAGACCAAAGTTCCTCCTAGCCCAGTTTCCCGTCTCCTGACAGCGGCCAGTGCCAGATGCTTCAGAGGGAATGAACAGAACAGGACAATTATCCTGTGATCCATCCCCTATCGTCCAGTCCCAGGCTTCTGTCATTCAGAGGTTTAGGGACACACCGAGCATGGGGTTGCATCCCTGACCATCTTGGCTAACATCCATCTATGGACCTGTCCTCCATGAACTTAACTAATTCTTGTTTTGAACTCAGTTACACTCTTGGCCTTCACAATGTCCCCTGGCAATGAGTTCCACAGATGTGTGGACAGGTTCCATGGGTTGACTGTGCGTTGTGAGAGGAAGTACTTCCTCATGTTAAACTTGCTGCCTATTCGTTTCATTGGGTGACAACCCTCCCTCCTATATCTTGAAAGCGAATAGGGCCGTGTTATTTACCTCTTCACATAATACTTCTCACCGTTCATGCTCCATTGTGCGTGAACATGGGAAGAGACAGCCCCCTGCCCCAAAGATCTTAGGGCCAGGTTTACAAAGGGATTTGGGCACTTGAGGTTGCAGAGAGGTGCCTAGTGGGATTGACAAGAGATCCTAACTCCCTTAGGCACCTTTGTAGATCCCACTTAGAATCTTAGGCACCAAAATGCCATCGTCAATCTGGCCCTGAGAGGATGTCTACACTGCAACAAACCACCTGTCCCTGGCCTGTGTCGGCTGACTTTGGCTCAGGGTCTGGGGCTCTAAAATTGCAATGTAGACGTTCTGGTTCAGGCTGGAGCCCCGAGCTCTGGGACCCTGGGAGGGTCCAAGAGCTCCAGCCAAAGCTCAAATGTCTACAAAGCAATTTTATAGTCCTGCCGTGTGAACCCAAGTGGGCAGACACAGGCCAGCCGGGGGTATTTGAGTGCAGTGTAGACATGCCATTAGTGACTTAGGAGCCTCGCTGCTTAGGAGCTCGGGTAAACCCCACTAGGTGCCTATGTAGAACCAGAGACACCTAAATACTTCTGAAAATCTGCCCCTTCCAGACAATAATCCTTCCTTTGTCTGTCTCATTCTCTCCATTCTACTGATGGGGAACAGCGAGAGATTAGACATCTAACTACCTTTTAGGGTCTACATGTCTCAGGGACTCAGTAGCAGAACCAGGATTTGGGTCCAGGTCTACCACGTTCCATTGCCTTAACCCACAAACCCACCCTGCAATCTTCACAGTAGATTGGCACGGACTGGCCAGGCAGCAGGAGAACATATTTGTTAGGGGGAGGGATAGCTCAGTGGTTTGAGCATTGGCCTGCTAAACCCAGGGTTGTGAGTTCAATCCTTGAGGGGACCATTTAGGGATCTGGGGCAAAAAAAAAAATCTGTCAGGGGACAGTACTTGGTCCTGCTAGTGTAGGCAGGGGACTGGACTCGATGACCTGAAAGGTCTTTCCAGTTCTAGGAGATTGGTATATCTCCATTTATATTATATATCTCCTGCCAACGTGAGTACAACAGAAGAGTTGTCTGCTCCTTTCTGACCCACAACATGGTGCTGCTGGGGGTAGGTTTGTTATTTTCTCCGGCTCTTCTTCCCCATCCCTTTTTGTTCCCACTTTGTTGTGTGCTATTTCCCCTTGATTTGCGGTTTTTCCAAGCGCTGGTTGGAGGCAGCGTGTGACGGCTCCTCATGAAGCCTTCCCCACCGAGAACCTGATAAGCGAAGACAGTGCTCTGCGAATGTACAATTTAAGCCATGCGGGAGGCCGGTCCAACATCTTGCACGCCAATTAAATGAGTCAATATTGTGCACGGCCTAATGCTTGTTTTGTCTTTGTTGCTAAAACTCTTCCTCCCAGTCAATACCGCAACAACCAGTGGGGGTCCCTCAAGGCTCAGTTTGGGGGGAAATCAGACTTTCCCTCTTCCCAGACCTGCCTCCTATGCTCTGTTGCATGCCCTGAATTTCTCAGCTCCATCTAGCTCTCTAGCTAACTTGCCCTCGACTATTTTCATTCAGCTGGCTTTTCTAGGCCTTTTCCAGACCCGTGGACCGGCAAGGCTGAAACACCTACCGGTTCCCTAGTTACTCTATATTCTCCATCACTCTGTATGCCTCTCTGTAGACGATTCACAGATACTAAGGGACTGTTGTGATCATTTGTGATTGTCTGACCTCCAGTATAACTCAGGCCAGGAAATGTCCCCAGAATGACTTCTGTTTGCACGGCAGCAGATCTTTTAGACAAACATCCCATCTTGATTTAAAAATTGTCAGTGATGGAGAAGCCACCAAGGCAAATTGCTCCAATGATTAATTACCCTCCCTGTTACAAATGTATCCCTTGTTTCCAGCCCACATTTGTCTAGCTTCACCTTCCAATCATTGGGGCTTGTTCTACTTTTGTCTGCTAGATGGAAGAGCCCATTATCTAATATTTGTTCCCCACGATGCGTCACTCGTCCTCTGACGTGCCTTCCCAGGGTTCCTTGCCATGACAGCCTCTTATTCCCATCAGTCCTGGGACTACAACTCCCAGAAGCCCTCTTTGCTGGGAAGAAACCAGGTTGTCTTAGGGTTTGTCTACACAGCGGCTGGGAAATGTAAGCCCCAGTGTGGGCAGAGGTATCCATATTGGCACTGTGGCAACAGGGCTGCCCCCAGGGGGAGAAAAGCAAGGTTGTCTCACGGAAAGAAATCCTCACCCCGTCCTTGTGTGAGACACAATAAAGTGCCACAGCATGATGATATCGGAGTGACGGGCAGGCATGTGTAGCCGGCACTTCTTTGGGATGGATCCCTTCCTGGCCTGAAGCCGGCTGTAGACTTCCGACGCGGTTGGATCTCCATTGCTTTAGATCCCGTGGTAAACCGTGCTCGGATACCCAGCACTGTCATGGAGACTAGCCTCTGTGACTATTTTCACTCGTCGCTCCGGGCTAAACGAACCCTGCAGAGCAAACTCCAAGTGGCCATTTGCCGTGAGCCTGACTCAGAGCGACTGGCCTTTGGCAATCCTGAAGCACGTGAGCGTTACTGAACTCCTGAGTTTCACCCCAGACGCAGCTGCAGTCTCAGAAGGGCTGAACTGCAGTGCTGGGGCATCTCCTGTAGGGGATTTCTCACCTTGGTGGGTAAATGCCATTCGCTGACAGAGCGTTCCTGGGGCATTTTTGACCTCCAAAGGCTCTAGTCTCCCCTCCAGTGCTCCGTGGGGATTACGTGTCATCTACGGGGGAGAACAGCTCTTAGTGCCAGGAAAGCTGGGCAAGGACGAGGGAAATCCAGTGCAGTTTTTGATTATGGTCTCAAGTTGCAGAGGGGGAGGGTTAGGTTGGATATTAGGGAAAAAAAATTTCACTCGGAGGGTGGTGAAGCACTGGAATGGGTTCCCAAGGGAGGTGGTGGAATCTCTTTCCTTAGAGGTTTGACAAAGCCCTGGCTGGGATGATTTAGTTGGGGTTGGTCCTGCTTTGAGCAGGGGGTTGGACTAGATATCTCCTGAGGTCCCTTCCAACCCTGATAGTCTATGCCTCTATGATGTGCCCACAGATTTCCCTGGGACCGTGGGCAAATCATCTAATCTCTCTCTGTCTCAGTACCACCTCTGTAAAATGGGGTGATCGTTGACTATCTCACAGTGGCCTGGGGGAGATGGTTGTGAGGCCCTTACATGCTGTAGTGACGGTGGCTGTAGAGGTACTTAGGCAGCTAGGCCTGTATGGATGCAGTAGCCAATAAGGGCCTGGTTTTCCTCTGAGGTATCACTCAACTCCACAGACGTCAGTGGTGGTACATGGGGGGAGTGGGAGGAGAATACAGCTCTAGGACTCTGTTGGATCTCTCTTCTCTCTGTACGCATCATCATGTCTTTACTGCACATGGGGTGCTTTGTCCTGAATCATCGTTATTGCCATTACAGTAGCTCCTAGTGCTCCCAGCTGAGATGATGGCCCCGTGTGCTAGGACAGGGAAGACACTTAGCAAGAGACAGTTCCTACCCGGACGAGACAAAGGAAGGATCCTAAACCCTACTTTTCCAATGTGCAATTGGGAGGACTTGACCAAGGTCACTCAGGGAGTCTGTGGCGGAGCTGGGAGTTGGACCTACAGCTCCGTCTAGCACCTTGATTACAAGGTCACGGAAAGTTTTATTTCTCTTGATCTAACAAAGCATTCCAGTTAAAACGTGCCTCACTGGCTGATGCTGTCCAGTCAGGATAGCCTCAGCTCCCTGCTTTCCAGCCAGTTTCTCTCGCTCCTAACCCCCCTCCCAATACCACACATACTGTGTTGAACTGAAAGCACTTGGTTACTACAAGCATGTCTTATCTCCCTCCCTCTTCCACCCCACCCCCGCCTCTTTTTCCTGGGTTTTACCAAGAAATATTTATTAGGTGTCAGCATGATAAATGAAAAGTCATATTTTGTGGTGAATTAGTCCAGCCCTGCAGTGGAGTCCAGATCTATAGCCGCAGAGAGATATTAACTGCTTCCCACAGAGAGCTATAAAAACCTCATCATTTTCCCTGGTCCCCGCTCTGTCAGGGGGGAGGAAAGTGATCCGGGAAGTTCACTCAAGACAGTAGGGAAGTAGCGTCCAAAATCTTCCTTCATCTCTGATTGGAATCCAGCAATGCTTTTGACTTGAATGATTTCATTTGGGCATGGCGGGTTTTTGCCTGGAGGGGCTGAGGGATGCATGCTGTGGACGTGGCTTTGTTGGAATTGGTGGCCCTCATCTAATTCCCATCCTCTATGGCCGTGTCTTTCCAAGCCCTATGATCCCAGCACCCTGGCCTATTTCTCTCGGCGTGCTGGTATTTGTTTAATGAATGAATGCATTTGCATCATGAATTATTAGAATATTTTCCAAGCTAGATTTCTTAATGTTTTTTAATCAGAGACATGGGGAGTGAAAATATCACCGGCTAATTTACATTTCTAAGGCACGGACCACAGCAAAATGTACGCCAACCTCAGACATCCCAGCTCTCCTAAGATCCACATTTGCATCCTTGTGTCATCTCCCGCTCCTGACAGCTGGGGCTTGTATTGGCAGCATGGGCAGTGGGCATCCAGACATCAAAGATCTGTGTCCCGGTGCCATCTCTCTTGGCATGGCTTCAAACATCTGAGTGGGAGCTGGAGGTCTGATTGCGCCGGGGAAGCTGGGAATCAGAGCGTTTGCTCTCAGAGTTTTATGCTCCATAAACAATCGCGGCTTCTGATTTCCATTAACCCCGTCAAAACCAAGACCCTGCTGAGAGCCACGACTCACTCGCTTCTGAGTGACTGAGACCCTTTAATGACTTCTAGCTCCAGAGAGATAGAGGTCATTAAAGGGTCTCTGTCACTCAAAAGCATTGCACTTGATGCGAACTGGGCCTTTCATTAGCGAGACTGTGGACTGAATGGGTCACGCAGGCTGCAGATGGTCTCCCTAGAACCATCCCACCACTGCAGGGCTAAGATGTTGGCGGAGCAACATAGAGGAAGCAGGCACTGTCAGTGATCCTGCTTGTCCTCAGCGTGAAACGTCCTGACTTTTCCTGTTGGGGATTTTGCTGCAATGATTCATCAGTGGCTAAGAGTTGTCAGTTGATGGCCTGACAAAATGAACTTGAGGCCACACTGGGAAGTGTAGGGTTACATTAGACCAACAAATAAAGGCTGAGATTTTCACAGGCCTTAGGGTTCTTGTAACTTTGATCATCTGGTTCACTTAGACAGCTTTGAAGCTTTCAGCGGCATCATGCAAGGTTTGATCCGTCACTTTCATTGGGTGCATCTCCCCTCTGTGCAATGGACAAATACAACGCAAACATCCCTCCGAACAAGCAGTGCACAGAAATCGGGGACAAGAGCGGAAAAGTCACCTCTTCTATCCCACTGTCCAGTAGAAGACCACACCCTACTACCACCTTCGCTGGTGCATCAGAGTAGTTGTCTGGGTTCCCAACTGACAGGCTGCGACTCCTGTGCCCTTCCCATGTTTGGGGGGACGGCCTATTGAGATGAGGAGGCTGTAGTGTGGGAAAGTTGGGGAACCACTGGTCAATTTCTAGTGCTTTGGCTGGCGAGGCCTCATACTCCCGGTAGATCCCATCAGGTCCATCGCTAAACCAAAAGCATTTGCAGTGATTAAGCGCAGTGCTCCGCCAGGAGACAACAGCCGCTGAGTCGAGGTCATCCCCAGTGCAACAGGCATTCGGCAACAAGTCTGCGTCTGCTTTCGAGCACTCCCCTAGAGCAGCAGGGGGGGGGCGAGAGCTGGGAAGATTCATAGCCTGCAGCTCAGTGGCCTCTTGGGGTTCTTGACACGTTGCTTCCTCCGTTAAATGAAAGTCCACTTCTAATTATATCCCATAATTATAGCCTCCAACCGGCGTGATTTGTGAAGAGAGGGGTCACGGCGATCAAGATCGCTCTGAAATTGACTGTGCCGCGGAGATCAGTAAACAGCTTCGCCTGGCTACCGGAGCCTGACAGCAACGTAAGGGACTAATGCAAAAAGGCAAGGAACGCAGCTGGATTGATGGAAGCACTGGGTTGGCCTCTGGCCCTGAAAGATATTACGTGCCAAGTCAGTGAAAGCGGCAAGCACCCGGCCGAGCCGTATATTCGGTGCGACAGTTGTAGACAGAGGTTAAGAATCTTGTGGACTGCTATCAACATCAATGCTCACGCGCCTGTGGCGGTCTGCGTTAACTCACGGAGGACCGGGCTCTTTCTCGCTCGTGCCCCCGACGCTCAAAATGGACCTGTTATCTGGAGCCAATTGCTAGGGCTAACAGCCTGTGTTCTGGGCTTGAAGGAGTTTTGCTTCCCTGGGGACACGGTCCGAGGGACATCCGAGGCCCCACCGGTCTAGAACCCATGCCCAGAGAGCTACCCACTCCCACACAAGAGCAGCTGCAACCTATCTGTGCTCCACTTCCTATGACTTGCTGTGGACACCCACCATGGGAAGTTCTGCCTTAAGGGTTTGATGGGCAGCAGCCCCTGGATCTCCTGATGGCCCCCCTGCTCTATATAAAGCCATGGTTTATTCCAGAAGTATCCAGAGGGCCATGCAGATCTTCTGTAGCTGCCAGGACTAAGTCCTCTGGACAATGCTCTGTTCAGGTTCAAGGCGCTTTGGAGTGGGTGTGGATTACAGCTACATCCACTCGAAGGTCCTGTTACCCTGCCAGAGTAAAGGGGCCTTGGTGTAAACAACTATCAGGCCTATAGATTCTAAGCCCAGAAGGGACCATTGTGATCATCTAGTCTGACCTCCTGTGTAGTACAGGCCCTAAGATCACCCAGAGATTCCTGCATCCAGCCCTACAGGCCGTGGGTCGGTTAGTATATTCTTTACAAAGACATCTTGTCTGGATATAAAGTCGCCAGGTGACGGAGAATCCACCCGATCCCTTTGGTATTCTGATCCAAGGGTTGATCGCCCTCGCTGTTAAATATTGGTGTCTCATTCCCAGTTTGAACGTTTCCATGTTCAGCTTTCAGCCAATGGGTCCTCACTGCCTGAAATTAACGATGAGTATGGAGATTGGATGAAAATAGTGATTGTCTTCTAATTTGCAGCTCTCCCGGAGACTTAAAAATCAAGCCAAGAGCAGCAGAACAAACTCCTCCAACTGACAGCTGGAGATGAAAATTTGGAACATTCCCACTCCCCCTTTTTGATTTACAATAGCCCCAAACGGGCCCATTGTGCCGGACGCTGTACAAATACTTTGTAAGAGACAACCTCTGACTGAAAGAGCTTAGAGTTTAAACAGATGGGGAACTATGACACACAGGAGCTAAGTGACCTTCCCAAGAACTAGAAATTGACCTCTGATCTCCATCCAGTAGCCTAGCTACAAGGCCATTTTTTCTTTCTTGTATTTGCTTTGTTGTTTGCTCAGCTGGATGTGCTCTATTATCCCTAAAGCAGATACCACGATTCATCCCCGCCCTTCCTTGTGCTCTTCGGGAGCCTTGTATGGATTTTAGTGGATCTATGTTCTGCCATGACGGTGTAATCCATTGTTCTTCGCCACAGTCTAGTGCTGGAATATGGATCTGGATTGACACCTACATGGAGACTCCTCCTATTTCAGTGATGCTGAGGAAATGCTACACTGCTGCTTAATTTTCTTCTGGGCTTTGCAGTGAGAGTGTGACTTGTTAACAAGGTCTGAAAAATAAGTGTGTGCATGCACCCGGCTTGGCGGGTAATGATCGATTTATCGCATCTAGAGCAGACGTGATAAATTGTTCCCTGAGCGCTCTACCCAACAACTCCGGAACTCCACCGTCGCGAGAGGCGGAAGCGGAGTCTACAGGTTAGCGGCAGCTGTCGACTCGCTGTAAGGACGCCCAGATAAGTTGACCTAAGATCCATCGACTTCAGCTATGCTATTCGTGTAGCTGAAGTTGCAAATCTTAGGTCGACCCCACTCCGCCAGTATAGATCTGGCCTTAGTAAGCAGCACTACTTCTGCTCTCCAGATCATCAGAAGGTTCAATCAAAGCTCCCTGTTCATATGATGGTGTGTATTATGCAGCGCTCAGGCAGAACTCCTGACCTCTGCCAGCCTGCAAACCTAGGGAGTTGTGACAAGCACCCTGTTCCCTTCCCAGAGATCACGTGACATTCTGAGCAATGTTGCTGAGACATCTAGCACTGGGAAGATTCCTCTGCGCTGCTCCTATCCATCGTGGCTGAGTAGGGTACATTTTGACACTGCTAAACTTTGAGGGCTTGATAAGGAATTGGAAGATCTCACTTTTTCCAATCCAAAGTCATTTCCCTCCATCACTCAGAGCCCCGAAGGGGAAAGCATTTCTGTGACATGCATTTTTTCCATGTTTTGGAAAGATCAGCACAAAACCCCCAATACTGCTTAGATCTTTCTATCCGTAAGAGCAGGGTTTACCAAGAATGTCTTTTATTGATTTACAGGGTTCACCTTTATGAACATCCATACTATTTCTATTTTGACAGAACAAAGCAATATTAACCAGCAGGACAATAAATCCAGGGCTGGCTTGGAGAAAGCACCCTTCCCTCACTGGGGTATAAGGTTATACAAAATGCATGCTCCTAGAGTTATCATTTATAAACAGGACTAGTTCAATTCCTTTGTTTGGCAGGCTTGATTGTGTTCGGTGTGATATATTGCATGTTATCAAAGGGCACTTTGGCTTTATCTTGGAAGTACCAACCATGCAAAAATTGTATTTGTCCTCTGAACATAATCTCTACCCACTAGGATGACTTCGGGACAATCGATATTCTCTCCTATCCGGTGGCTAGTCCATCACAGAGACAATCCAGTTAAGTCTTTGTTACCATCCCTAGTAACAAACTACCAGTGGTCAGGAGAAAAGAGACAACTGAAAATGGACCCAAATCATTCTAGCTGAAGATTCTTTTTAATCTGTGAATGAGGACTCATGGTTGGCACTAGGTGTTACTTGACTGGAGGGACTTTCAGTGCAATATTCTACAGTGCTGGACCCAATGACGCTCGCCAAGGATGTTATGACATTGTTTGTTGCTGTCGATATAGGTTACTATAGATTTACTTTCTATAAGGATTGAACAACCATTCAGCCTACACATTTGGATTTTTTTTATGGAAACAGGATGCAATGTTTGAAGATGCAGGGAAACCTTCAGCCCAATAAACAACCTGAATAAAAAAGGCAAGCAAGATACTGGGTTGTTTTATCCAGGTGTCCTGAATGCCAAATAAGAAATGTTGCCATATAAGGCATTTGTGAGACATCCTTTAACACCATTAGGATTAGATGGGTCCGATTCACTTCTGGGGTAAATTGGTACAAATCTGTAGATTTCCCTGGAGTTGTAACAACTGGGGACTGGATGTTGCTTCCTGTCTGTAGTACTGGCCATTGTCCTATGGCAATGATACAGGATGCAGCGGTGAATACTAAAGATGACAGAAAAGAATTTATATGAGCAGGACCTGATAAGTGGCTTGGTTTTGCTTTAGGTGGGGAAGAGACTTGCGGTACTTGACCCAAGATTGTCAAAGAGAACGTTGACGTGGCTACAGGTATCCAATTGTCATATTGACAAGAAGAACCAGATCTACAGGATGGCAACAACTTTTGGTTCCCAACTTTCTTTTAACTTTCTTTTGAAAACATTGAAAATGGTCAACATGGAAATGAAACGTTTTGAATTGGCAAAACAAAACATTTTGTGCCGTCTGCTGTGAAAATGTTTTCAACTTCAGTTTGACACAAATTTCATTCTTTTTTTCGTTTTCGGCCTGCTCTGAAAATTGCCAGTGAACCAAAAAATCTGTAATTTGTCCAGCACTGCTCAGAAACCTGATTTTAGGTCATGATAGGTTAGAAGGCACTAATTTTGCAAATCCCTGTTTGTAAGAAAGCAATATATTTGTAATATCTGGAGTCTGTGCATATATTTTGCATCTGTGTTGGGATCTCGACCAATGCTTTTGAAACGTAGTGCTCATAGATCCATAGAATATCAGGATTGGAAGAGATCTCAGGAAGTTCTAGTCCAACCCCTTGCTCAAAGCAGGACCAACACCAACTAAATCACCACCATAGCTGTGATGTTTGCCCTTGTCTAGTAGATTATGGTAATTTACAACATTGCACTGTGGGTGAAATTAATTACACAGTTTTGTTGCATTTGAATGCCTCAGTGTGAAAGATGGAAGGTGCAATTAGAAATATTTTCATGAGGAACCCAGTCTCCTTCCCCACTTCAATTCCCCGCCAAATACCAAAACTCCATACATCTTCGGGGGGGACACAGGCTGCTGAGAGCTGCACAAGGAAGTCCTGCCTCAGTGCAAGGGGCTGGGTTTGATAAGTTCTCAAGGTCCATTCCAGCCCAACGTTTCTAGGTTTCTATCATCCTGTAAGGAGGAGGGAGGCCCATGGTCTCTCCCTGCGCAAAAGGTGCTTCCTTGGGAGGTAGTTTCTCACCAGCCACAACACTCTGGCACAGGCAGGCTGGGGAACGTGTTGGTTTTAAACCTGCTGCCCTCGTCATTTCATCAGGTGACCCCTAGTTCTTGGGTTATGTGAAGGGGTAAATAACACTGCCCTATTCATTTTTTCCACACCAGTCATGGTTTTAAAGACCTCTGTCATATCCCTCCTCCCCCTTTTGTTGTCTCTTTGCTAAGATGAACAGTGCAAATCTTTTGAATCGTTTGCATTATCAACTTTTGCTGGGATGATTTAGTTGGGGATTGGTCCTGCTTTGAGCAGGGGGTTGGATTAGGTATCTCCTGAGGTCCCTTCCAACCCTGATAGTCTATGACTCTATGATTATGGAAGCTATTCCATACCCCTAATAATTTTCATTGCCCTGCTCAGAATTTCTAATATATCCAACCTTTTCCATTTCTACTAGATACTTTCTGAGATGAGGGGACCAGAACTGCATGCCGTATTCGAGATGTGGGTGTACCATGGATTCATGTAGTGGCATTACAATGTTTTCCATTTTATTAGCTAGTCCTTTCCTAATGCTCTGTTCACTTTTTTGACTGCCACTGCACATTGTGGATAATTCTCCAAACACATCCGTTCAATGACTCCAGTATCTCTTTCTTGAGCAGTAAGAACTAGTTTAGACCCCATCGTTTTGTGTGTAGAGTTGGAATTATTTTTTCCAATGTGCATTAACTTTTCACCCATGAACATTGAATTTCATCTGCCATTTTTGTCACCCCGGCATCCAATTTAGTGAGATCCCTTCGCGGTCAGCCTCGGATACAACGATCTTGAGTAATTTTGTATCTGACAATTTTGCCACCTCGCTGTTCACCCCTTTTTACCAGGTCATTTATGACTATCCCTTTGGTGCATCTGAGAATCAATCCCCTGCTATAACCTAGGAAGCAGTTATAAGGATTTGCAAGCAATCTAGAGTGAAAATGTCCAGTATATGATGCCATTTAGCTTCTGGGGGCGTTGATTTAGCTGGAATATTCAATTTCCCAAGAATGGAACGATTACCTTTATTATGAATCTATGACATGCAGTGCTATTAAATGTTTTACTGTTGGCATTAAGAAGCTCTTTTTCACACTGCATTGTTTCAGCCATCCCTTTTACTGTGTGTTCTGCCCCTCGTTAAAATCCCAAACTTCAGATAATTAAGTGCCCCTCCCTCCCATATATTTTTTTAATTGGCTCAAATTTGTACATATCAATGGCCGTTGCTTCCCAGCCGTTCGTCTGAAGGTGAACTCTTGTTCCGGGTGGCACATTAAATTGCACAGCGACATAAATTTGCCTAGCTCCCTTTCCCAGAACCTCGCCGATTCATTCATTTTCTACACACACAGCGAAATCCACTCGCCTTGTAAATTGTCTGTGTGCTGCCGTTGGTCTGTGAATTCATGATCAGGCGCTGCAGCAAGCAGATCTGAGAGCCCGGTAAAGAAAGACTCGGAACCAGTTAATTCTCTGACACTGATGTGTGGGAAAGAGACAAGTGTATTGATTGCTTGGTACGCTTTATCCAGCGTATGGTATTTAGGTCAGGACTAATGCACTGCTTGGGAGAGAAGGTTTGCTGGGTTCCCATAGCACCCTAGGGCCATTATCTCAACAACTCCACTCCCTTGGAGTGTCTAATTCCACTTCAAAAGTGGCACCATTGATTTTGTGGAAAATATTTTTCGGCTCACTCAAAGACAGACCTGAAGCCTTTTGCTCCATCCATCTCTCACGGGAGTTGGGTTAGCTATGATGAGAGCTGTTTGGAAAATATTTGGGTTTTTTTTTTTCCAGCAGAAAGTTTCAACAACAAGGGGGCGGGATAATTTTTTATTGAAAATTTACGTAGAAAGGATCAATTTTTCACCCCGAAACTGAAAAATTTTAGCCACATTCAAAACATTTGACTTTGGAAATGCCACCATGGTGCCTCATGGGAGTTGTGGTTCAGCTGCTGCCTTCCTCCATTCTCATCTTTGGGACGGGATCCTTGGCTGGACTACATATCCCATGATGCATCACGGTCTTCTGGTAGTCCATGGCCAGAACTATCGCAGATCCCACATTGCTCATCTGAACTTCCAGGCTGGGAACTAGGCTAGAAATCTCACAGGATCAGAGCTTCATTGTCTCTAGCTTCTGAGCAGATAAACTTTTCTTTAGTCTTTTCATAGGCTTGCTGTCCCATGAGATTGGAAACAATGAAGGACTCCATTTCTTATCAGGTACCAGTTCAAATCCAGCCCTGAAAGTCATCAATGCCTGATGACTATTCTGTGGTCTCAGTCCAACCGCTGAACTTGTCCACTGTACATGTTAGGCTTGTTGGCCACTTTGCTAAGACTGCCAAGAAGACCAAAATATGCTCTTACTTTCATAGATGGTGTCTCTAAGTCTGAGCTGAAGTATGTAATGGCGGTGATTGAGGGATCTTCTAGCACCTGTGTAGGAGGAACATGAACTGGTGACATCTTCCCTTGACTTAAAAATAAACAATTTTTCAAAATGGAAGGAAGGGAATAATAATAATTCCTTGAATCAATCATCATCATCATAGTCTCCTCCATTCAAGGAACAGGGCCCCATAGTACAAGGCATTGGATGCCCCATGACATTTCATTCCAAAAGCTCCCAGAGGACTTTACCTGCTACACCAGGAAGACTCACTTTATTCCCAACTGAAATGCAGCCACCTATGGGGTTGAACACCACAGCTCTCAAACACCAACCAGCGATTAAGCTAGGGGAACGAAAAGAAAATCATCCCCCTTGGAAGTTGCAGATGGAAATCAGAGAGGCAGGATGTAATTCGGCCTCACCGGCATCTGGCCAGGACATCCCTACTCTTCCAAGAAGGGCACTAGTCTTGCATGAGCACAAGTGGCCTAGACCTAGTTTTTTATACATATAATCCTCTAAACGGCAGCATCTCCAATAACACACGGCCCCCTCTCATTATCCTGGGGTATTAATTCATGGTGGACTGAAAGAAAAGAGAGAATCCCTCCGTAAAAGGATAAATGGACACATCAGATATTAGGAATGGCAATATACAAAAGCCTGCAGGAGAACATTTCAATCTATTGTAGCAGATTTAAAGACAGCCTTCCTGCAGCAAAAAAAACTTCAAGACCAGACTTCAAAGAGGAACTGCTGAGCTCCAGTTCATCTGCAAATTCGACATCATCAGGTCTTGACTTAACATCGACTGTGAATGGCTCGCTGTAAGCAGGCCTCTTGCTTGCCTTCTGCAAAAATCAGGCAGGAGCCCTTTGGTGCTAGCAACCGTATCCTTTATTTCCCTTCAGTGCAAACCCCACCACCTATTTTACAACAGTCCAAAGCAAGTCTCTGGGTTTGGCTGCCCTGGGGGAACAGCTAGCTAGGCACAGCCACCTTCTCCAACTCTATTTCCTGTCCCCCCCCCCCCCCCCGACTTCCTTCCTGCCTGCCTGCCAGGCTTTATACCTTGCCTGGGAGGCTGCCAGGTGGTTTTCATTAAGGCCTCTTCAGCCCAGGGCCACACCCTGCTAGCTAATTACCTTCCCTGCTAGGGAAGGTGCTAGCAGAGACTTTTTCCTGCTGTGTTTGGAGGGAGCAGGGGCTGGCTCAGCAGTTTCTGGCCAGCACCCTGCTACACTCGCCAATTACAAAAGCAGTTTCTCCTCTCTGGGCATTCACACCTCCAGATCAGCTGCTGGAAGTGCCCCCCCCCCCCCCGCGATTGAATTTACCTTGCTTTCTTGCCTGCATATTTATCCCTGCCTCTGGAGATTTCCACAACATTCAGCTGATGAAGTGGGTCTTAGCCCACGAAAGCTCCTGATCCCTAAAATCTGTTAATCTATAAGGTGCTACAAGTCTTTGTCGCTTTTGGAAAAAAAGAGTGACAATAATAGCCCCACGCTTCACATGTCAGATCTGACCTGCCCAAGGGGGCATGGCTTGAAGCATGAATAACCGCCCTATTCATAGGTGTGATGAAAAACACGCTGGGCCATGTCTGAAGGAGAGTGGCAGCTCTCATGAGCACTGACAGCGCTGTTTGTCCAGAGTCCAGCCCTGCACTCCTGCTCTGAATGAAAGCCCCGATCCAAAGCCCATTAAAGTTGCCCATTGTCTCCAGTGGAGTTTGGATCCCATCCTGAGCACAGTGCTTGGCTGGTGTCAACCTAAGGCAGGGTTTGGGGGTTTTTTTTTTTGCAGTCATCAGATGTAATTTTCATGCACTGCCTTGCGGATCACCGCTTCGTTCATTACCAACATGATGGGCCAATTAGTCTTATCTCACTAGTAAGTGGCGCTAACAGCTACTTTGAATGCAGGCAGTGAATCAATCTAGTGGGCGCTGGGATGGAGAGCAATTATAATTAGTGCCTTAAAACAGAGGATAGAGAAAGAGATATTAATAATAATAATTAATAATAACTTAAGTTAGTAAACAACACCCCATGCCCTTACATTTGGGGATGTGGGGGGGTTGCCTCTGGTCTTGGTACCTGCCAGCTCTCTGGAAGCTCATTTGGGGTTTATGACACTAATGCCTTCCCCTCCTCACTGTTGTCATCTCCTAAACGCAACTAGGAGCAAACTTTTTGCTTTAAACATCTTTGCATTCTAAGAGACAATGGGGCCAGGGAACAGAAGTGGACTAAACAATAGAATTGGTAGCCAATTTTCCAGTTAAAAAGGAGACATAGAAAATGGCATTTAGACTGAAACAGGGTTGTTGTTGTTGTGAAAATTATGATCATTTTTCAATGAAAAAAGCCTGCAATGAAGCATTTATTTCAGTTCAGTGTGTGTGTGTGTGTGTAGGACACCCACATTTTTCTCTCGTGCCCTTGGTTCCTGTGGAATAAAACCGGGTGGAGCGATAGTGGGTGAAAGTGTTTTCCCTCCCATCTGAAACCGAACAAGCTTTGGATTTTTTTTTAAATAAAAATTGAACAAAAATCAAAAATGAAATATTTAATTGAAAAGCACAAACTGTTTATGGAAGACTTCCGGAGTCATGAGATAAATGTATATATGAGAAAGAAATGGATTTTGTCTTACTTTACTAAACAGACTGGTTCGCCCCTTACGCTTCTTTGAGGAGTCACACTCTTTCTCCTTCTGCCTTGAAAGACATAGCACTTGTCTTGCCTATTCATCATTGGGTTATTGTGAAAATTCTTGATCCAACTTTTAATCTACCCTCCTCCTTGATAACAAGCCATTTGTGGCAATGGTTGCCTCTCTTTTGGTGAAACTGGAGTATTTCTTCCATTGTAAACTCCTGCCATGGTATTCTCCCACAGAAAAGAATCAGGAAGTTTACAGACAGGTTTCCCTTCCGCCCTACATCAGGAAGGAGGGACCCAGAAGCCTGCGCCCCATGGCCTGCTTAGCGCCCGTGTGCTATCATATGGGAGTGACGAATCTCACCATCCAGGAAATTGTCCATGGTGCTGAAACCCAATAATGCTTCTACCATATAAACGGCACAATGAGACCACACACATGGTGGAACATTCTCAGTTTGCCTCTGTCATACCCCGTTGGGCATTTTGGCTCATGACTCAACCTCTTCTGGATCCCACGCTTTGAGATACGGAAACATGTCCATTTGAGAGAGAGAGAACAGAATCACTAATGGGTAGGGCATTCCCCGTTGGAAGGAGCTGATGACCCAAGGTAGAGAAGAAGGTGCTTTGGATGGTCATTACAACCTAGGAAGTATCCTGCAGCAAGATAATTACTGCTGTTATGCAATGCAAATGAGACAAAAGGCCCACCTATATGCTTGGTGTAAATTGGCCCATCTGCTGTGACTTCAGTGGCACTTTACACCAGCTAGGGCTCTTGTCCCACTGACTTCAATGGAGTGAGGCTGCTTTCCCCTAACCTGGGATCTGGCTCCAATGACGTCAATGGAGTTATGTTGATTGATACCCACTAAGGATTTGGCCTGTGAACCTCAACGGAGCGATGCTGATTTGCCCTAGCTGGGAAAGTTGACTCCACTCACATCAGCTGAGCTTGTTCAGTGTGCGCCAAATGGAGATATGGCCTCCTTGGCTTCATGGTAGCAAGTCTAATGTGCATCAGTTGACCCAGATTGCTTTTCAAGTGATATAGTTTCAACCTACCTAGGGAACCAGGCCTACTAGCCAAGCCAAATGCAGTACCATCTCTTCATGTTCCATTCCTCTTAGCCTGCGTATCTATTAAGCAAGATAATTCCTTCTTCTCAGCAATGTGGGGGAAACGAAAGGCATGCAATAAACAGTAATGAGAGTTACACACGCGTATTCCCCTATTGCCCGTAACCTGCTGCTGTATTTTATTTTATATTGATTAGCGAAGGGGCGAAGGCAGTTTCACTGCAAACCTGAAACGTTGCAAGGACCCGTGTGTGTGTTTTTGTTTTACAAATCCGCAGAATCTCGCTGGAACGTTTTTACTGTAGTGTTGAAATGGGGGGTAGGGGTGTGTGTGTACAGGCGGGGGGTGGGGGGTGGGGGTGGGATGTTCAAAAAAGCAGCAGGCCCGGTTGCCAACAGTTAGACATCTACATCTGGAGTTAAATTTTTGGAAGAACTCAGCACTCACATAAGCATCTACATAAGGGACAGATTTTCAGCCTTGCTCACCACCTCGCCACTCCCATTACAGCATGTCTTTTGGCCCCAGGGTCATCCTGGGAGCTCATGTCCAGCTGATTATCCACCACACCTGTTTCAGAGTCAATGTTTCGTAGGATACAGTCCCTCATCTTTTGTTCCTAGATGTCTTCATTTACATTTATCCTTATTAAAATACATTGGTTCCTAGTGCCCAGCTTCCCAAGCAATTCAGATCGCCCGGTCTCACAGACCTGTCCTCTTCATTATTTACCACTCCCAGTTTTTTAACAAAGGTTAGCAGTGATGATTTTATGTTGATGTCCAGTTTAGTAATAAAAATGGTTAATAGCGTAGGGCGAAGAACCAATCAATGATGATTCCCCATTTACAATTATATTTTTAGCCCTATCCATTAGTGAGCTTTTAGTCCATTTACTGTGTGCCATGTAAATTTTATATCTTTCGAGTTTTTTAATCAAAATGTCATGCAGTATCAAGACAAACACCTTCCAGAAGTCTAAGTAGATTACATCAATAATGTTAGTGTAGCAACCAAACTTGTAATCTCATCAACAAATATAGCAGGGTAGTTTGACAGGACCCATTTTCCATAAATGCATGTTGATTGACATTAATTATATTAGCCTCTAATTCGTCACTAATCGAGTCCCATATCAGCCACTCCATTATCTTGCCCAAGACTGAAGTCAGGCTGACAGGACTATAATTATCCAGATCATCACATTTAGCCTTTTTTAATATTGGCACAACATTAGCATTCTTCCAGTCTTCTGGAACTTCCTCAGTACTCCAAAACTTACTGAAAATCACCGTTAATTCTCCAGCAGGCTCCTCAGACAGCTTTTTAAAACAATCCTGTATGCAAGTTAGCTGGACCTGTTGATTTAAAAAATGTCTGACTTGAGTTGCTTGTTTAACTGCCTCCAGAGATACTAGTGGAATGGTAAGCGTTTGTTATCATATGATATGACTACATGTACTGTTTTCCTCTAAATATAGAACATAAATATTTATCGTCAGGATTCTTTTTATTCCTAATATACTTTAAAGACTCTTTATTGCTCATAACTCTGCTGGCTCTAGATTTCTCTGTGTGTCCCTTTGCTTCCCTTATCAGTTTTCTACACATCCTTGCTTCTGATTCATATTAATTACTATCAACAGACCCTTTCTTCCATTTGTTATATTTTTGTAGCTGTTTTCTCTTCTCTAAACCAAACTTTTTAACCTTCTTCCTTGATTGTAGGATTGTGGCTTTGGGGGCATCTAGTAAAGGATTCATAATTCCCAATTATCAGTCACATTTTTCTGATTAAATTCTTCTTCCCAGCTGAACTGGCTCATAATTGTTTTTGGCTTTGTGAAATTGGCCCTTTTAAAGCACCAAGCATATGATGTAAATCACTGGTCTGGACTTTATTGAATTTGCACATAATAGATGGGATCAAGTCATGATCATATATATCTGAGTTCCCATAAATGTTTAATTCTGTGATCAGTTCCCCATTATCTGTGAAGACAAGGTCTGCTATAGAATTCCCACATGTTGGTCACAACACCTTTTGAGTTACCAAATTGTCCTCTGTAATATTTAGAAATTCCATGGATGTTTTGTTGGATCAGAGCGTTAGTCCTGGGTCTGTCCATTCCCTTGCTGTTGACTCTTAATACAATTGGAAGTTCTTGCCAGACATCATGCGATTGCCTCCTCTGAAGAACTGAACTGAGACCCTCCACTCCTGAGACATAGACCAGTGGTTATTGGCATGACCATAAGTCATTGCCAAGATGGGTAGCAGTGACCTAGAAGTGATATAGAATCTAAGTTGGAAGGGACCTCAGGAGATCATCTAGTCCAACCCCCTGTTCAAAGCAGAACCAATCCCTATTTTTGCCCCATATCCCTAAATGCCCCCCTTAAGAACCAAACTCACAACCCTGGGTTTAGCAGCCCAATGCTCAAACTACTGAGCTATCCATCCCCCACCACCTCATGTGCTCTATCTCATCATCAAAACTTCTTGAACCATCTGATCCTCCCCCCATCCCTGCCTGTCACTTACCCTCTCACTCTGTCTCTCACCTGGGACGGTGAAGTAACATATTCTGCTGTCCTGTCTGCATAGACTTGCCAGTTCCAGCCCCCCAATGTCAACGTGTCTCAGACTTGCCCATTTTGGGTTGTTTGGGGCCTAGCTTTCATTCTAATCTCTTTTCATTTGCTTTTGCCTTTTCATAAATACATATCACCTTTATCTCTCCTCTCTCTCTTATGCTGTTGCGTGTTCTTCCTTTTATTCCTCTTCTCCATTCCCTGTCTGTTTGCCGCCTCCTCCCCAGCTTCTTTTATACGTACCCTGCAGAGCCGGTTTATCATAGCTTTCCAGTTTAGTGGATTAACTTTATTAGTTTCTTTTATATGTGTCTAATTGCCAAGCAGGCTCCAAATCTATTTCATTTCAGCAGAACTGGCCGTTATTCCTTCCCAGGCAAAGATTTTCATCTGCAGACACATTTATGACACTGCTGAAACGCACAGGAAGGTTTCTGTTCTGTTTTCTCAGAAGGTGAGAGAGATCATAGGACAGGGGCAGGAATCATGAAGCCATAGGACCAGGGAATAGATCTGAGCTTTCAGCTACAAATAGTGATCAATAAGTGGGTTTGGGATTTTTAAATTTAATTTCTAATCCATTTTTTCACTCAGTTGAAAATAACATCGCTATAATGGGGACAAAGCAATGAAAATAGGAGCACAGGAAAATCTCCAGATCAGATCGACTGGTGGCCCATCTATTCCAGTGTCTTGTATCCTACTGTGGTCAGCACAAGATGCATCAGAAAAAGGTGCAAAGCCCCCACAGTCGATGGTTATGGAATATGTCCTTAGGAGATTTACTTTGACACCCATCAGTTAGAGATGAGTTCATGTCCTGACCTATCAGATGCCTTCTGGACACAAGAACAAACGGATATAAACCAGCCATAAGGAAGTTTAGACTTGAAATGAGATGAAGGTTTCTAACCATCAGAAGAGTGAAGTTCTGGAACAGCCTTCCAAGGGGAGGAGTGGGGGTAAAAGACCTATCTGGCTTCAAGACTAAGCTTGATACGTTTATGTAGGGAATGGTATGATGGAGTAGCCTAATTTTGGCAATGAATTGATCTTTGACTATTAGCGGTAAATATGCCCAATGGCCTGTGATGGGATGTTAAATGGGGTGGGATCTGAGTTACTACAGAGGATTCTTTCCTGGGTGTCTGGCTGGTGAGTCTTGCCCACCTGCTCAGGGTTCAGCTGATCACCATATTTGGGGTCGGGAAGGAATTTTCCTCCAGGGCAGATTGGGGTTTTTTTCGCCTTCCTCTGCAGCGTGAGACATGGGTCACTTGCTGGAGGATTCTCTGCACCTTGAAGTCTTTGAACCATGATTTGAGGACTTCAGTAGCTCAGACATAGGTTAACAGTTTATTACAGGAGTGGGTGGGTGAGATTGTGTGGCCTGCATTGTGCAGGAGGTCAGACTAGATGATCATAACGGTCCTTTAGGACCTTAAAGTCTATGAGTCTGTTATGGCCCCCACCCCCCGCCCATGTCCCAAGCTTTCACACTTTGCAGCTGACTTGTGCTTCACGTAGGGTGACCAGATAGACAGACGTGACTTTGCCTAGCTGCCGCAGATCAGACGTTCCATACCCAGCCGACGCACGTGCTCTGTGATGGTGGGACTTGGACCCAGCCGCTCCCGCACAATGTCACTTTTTCATACTCCCTCGTTCTGCGTCTCTCTCTCGCGGCAACTGCCGACCTCCGGCCGAGAGCAAAAGCAATTCGGAGAGGAAATTTATTGCGGCGTTGCAGGAGCGAGTGAGATTAATGCTTTCCTTTCATCCCGCGCCCCTTCATCTCTGTGTTTCGAATTAGATATGGTTTGAAATATAGCCCCTGGCCTGTTACCTGTGTGTGTGGGAAAGATCAAAGAAAATAACCTGCTTGCAAGGAAAGGGCCTGTGTGTTCTGTAGACTTTGGGAGAGTTCTTTATTTATTTCCCCTCCCTTGCAGCTGCCGGGCTGGTCATGCCTGGATAGCACAGAGATACATGAATGGAACAGCACCGTTCAGAGTAAGGATGCGTCACAGCTACTGGGAACACACTGCCGACTAAGTTGGGGGGAGGGAGGATAAAAGAGAGAGAAAGATTCAGAGATTCCAAAGCCAGAAGGGACCATTGTGACCACACGCCTGGGAACTGCGCCAAGGTCATTCCCAGAGCAGATCTTTGAGCGAAACCTCCAATCCTGATTTAAAAATGGTTGGCGATGAAGAATCCACCATAACCCTTGGTAAATTGGCCTGATGGTTAATTCCCCTCACCGTTAAAAATGGACGCCTTCTTTCCAGTCTGAATTTGTCTAACTTCAACTGTCAGCCAAAACTAGAAGGAAGGAATGAAAGGGGGAAGGCAGGAATATTACTGGTATTATAGTAGGCCCTACCAAAATCAGGGCCTTGCTGTGCAAAGCCCTGTAAATACTCATAAACTTTAAGGTCAGAAGGGACCATTATGATCATCTAGTCTGACCTCCTGCAATGCAGGCCCCAGAATTTTACCCACCCACTCCTGCAATATACCTCACCTATATCTGAACTATTGAAGTCCTCAAATCTTGGTTTAAGGACTTCAAAGTACAGAGAATCCTCCAGCAAGTGACCCGTGTCCCATGCTGCAGAGGAAGGCGAAAAACCTCCAGGGCCTCTGCCAATTTGCCCTGGAGGAAAATTCCTTCCCGACCCCAAATATGACGATCAGCTGAACCCTGAGCATGTGGGCAAGACTCACCAGCCAGACACCCAGGAAAGAATTCTCTGTAGCATCTTAGATCCCATCCCCCTCCAACTTTCCATCATACACCACCAGGCCCCTCTATTACCATAGTCAAAGATCAATTGCCAAAGTTATGTTTTCCCATCACACCATCTCCTCTATAAACTTATCAAGTTTCATCTTGAAGCCACCTAGGTCTTTTGCCCCCACTGCTTCCCTGGGAAGGATGTTCCAGAATTTCACTCCTCTAATGGTTACAAACCTTCGTCTAATTTCGAGTCTAAACTTCCTGTTCACCAGTTTATATCCATTTGTTCTTGTGGCCACATTAGTACTGAACTTAAATAATTCCTCTCCCTCCCTGGTATTTGTCCCTCTGATATATTTATAGAGAGTAATCATATCTCCCCTCAGCCTTCTTTTGGATAGGTTATACAAGCCCAGCTCCCTGAGTCTCCCCTCATAAGACAGGTTTTCCATTCTTCGGATCATCCTAATAGCCCTTAGTATACTTAGTAACAGACTGTCCCTGGCTTGAAGAGCTTATGAGCCATTGATTTCAACCAGCTTTTGACCAGCCCCACGTGGTGGTTTTATGTATACAGTCTAATGTGCCCTGCAAAAGACGTTAAAATGCCATTATCCTCATTTTACAGATGGGGAAACTGAGGCACAGGGCAGGCAATGACTTCCTCTTGGTCGTCCAGCAGCAAAGACAGATGCCTCGTTTCCTGATGCCTCATTAAGTGGCCTCGTTAAGTGGCTATTTATGTACAGGCGTGACTACCTGTCCTTTCTTGGTTACTTTAAGCGGCCAGTCCGCCATCCAATCCGATAAGCTAAAAATAATTTAAGAACGGGATAAATCCATAAAATAACTATTTATTATTAAATTTAAAACCAAGGGACAGATAGTAATAAATAACCAAGGATTCTGGGTACTAAAACAACCCAATCCAAAGTTAAAATATGGAGACAAAAAAAGCTAAAATTTAGTTTTAGTGAGATACTCGGAATGGGATATCCGGGATCTTCACTTGTCACTGAATATAGCCATCATGTCTATAGTGGAATAAAATGCAAGTCTACAGATATTTTCTTTACAATTTTTAGCCTTCTCAATTCCTAAAATCTGTAAAAGTCCATTATTAGTTTCACTCCACTTGCCACGGGCCCCAATTACAAGTCCAGAGAAGTGGATATTATTAACTCCCGTTAGTTTCTTAATCTCCTCCTCCAATTCACTATAATAGGCCACCTTTTCCTCGTGGGCTACCTCCAACCTTCCAGCATTGTCACCTCACTGTCACATCGACCACCACCGCCATATCGTTCTTAACACATATCAAATCAGGGTTTCTCAATTCTCCCCTCCTATTCCTTAGATGTGGCTCCACTATAAATTTCCATCCCATTTTTCCAACTTTGTCTACAACCCCTTGCACCACTCTGTTATGCCTTCTAATTCTCATCTCTTTGGTCTTGTAGCACTGTCTGCGGCATAGTTTCTTTCACCTTACCGCACCATCTACATTGGGCATTGACTCCTACCCTCCCTCTAGCTAACATCTCCCTTGTCGGATACAGGTTGGTTCTCAGTTGAAGGGCCACAATAAAAGATCCTGACTTCATTTGGTTAAATTTTTTAAAAAATGAATTACTAATTGGATCATTTCTAAAATAGTGAATTCCCACCCCCTGACATCTAAGATTTCCCCATTTTAAAAATTCTTCCTCCCTCCATTTGTTTGGCAACGGTACAGACGCACTGACTGCTAAAATCTTCTTGACTAAATTTTCTCCAACATAAATATAAGATAAATCTATCCAATCATCCCTGGAATTTATATGCCTTCTCCATTTTCAAAACATCATATTAGGGATCTGGACTGCAAATTTTGTTAATGCCAATCCCCCATCCCTACTTCTAGAATAAAACACTCCATCAGTTGTGCATTGGGGCAAATGTAAAATTTCTTTAACAATCTTTCTCATTAAAATATCTAATTCGTTTAAAATATACATAGGGGGTTCTATTAACAGTAAATTATAAAATAATCTTGGTAAAATATATGTTCTTAAAATTAATAATTTTTGGGCAGGCTTTAATGGGGCTTTTTCCAAATGCTCACTCCATTCAGCCAATTTCTCTTTCAATGTTAATCCTCCTATTCCAATCCAGGGATCAATCTTTGCACCTAAATATTTTTCAAAATTCCCTGGCTCTACATATTCTAATTTTTCTTGGCTAATACTCCAATTATCTTTTGGGTTTACCACATATGTTTTCCCTTTTGCTAAAATATGAAATCCCTTCGTTTTCTTCACATTGATTCTAAGATTCGTCGATCTGCAGAACTCTTCTAAAATACCCAAATTCTCCTTCATTCCATTATAGGACTTACTTAAAATTGCCATGTCGTCGGCAAAAGCCAATGACGTGACACTCCTTCCTTGGACATAAAAACCTTTCCCCTCAATTTCCAATTTCGATAAAAGAGGGTCCATTGTGATATTAAATAAAATAGGTGATAAAGGGTCCCTTTGCTTGACTCCACTTCTAAGTAAAATAGACTCTGTTCTCTCTTCACCCACCCACACCCTAGTGAAACAATTTGTATACAAATCCCGAATGGTATTTATAAAATGATCACTTACCCCATATCTTTTTAACCCAGCCATAATATGGCCGTGTCCTATTGAATCGAATGCTTTTGCAATATCCACAAATACTATGGCGATCTCATCCTTGTTCCTTTTGGCTCCCTTAATTAAATTATTTTAAATTGTTATATTTTCCTCACATCCCGGGGCAGAAATAAATCCTTTTTGCGTACTACAAATACTAATAGCAGAAGACAATCTCTTGGCCAATATTTTAGTGTATAACCAGTTGTCACGGAGCGCCCGGGCGAGGGTCTGGAACCGCTCCCTAGGAAGCCAGACCGGACTCCGGGTGGAGGGCCCCTTCTCCGTACACAGCCTGTTTCCCAGGCCAGGAGCTTCAGGGGTACCCACTTCCACCTTCCTGGGTCTGTCCTCGGAGCATTCAGCACCTTCTGCCCCTCCGTGTGCTTCCCCCAGCAAGCCCGCCTGGGCGGGGTCCTGGGGGAGCCCATGGGTTCTGCACCCCAAATCCACAGTCAAACGTGACTCTCAGCCAGCCAGCAGAATAGACGGTTTATTTGAGATGTCAGGAACCATCCAACTCACAGCTTCTCAGTCCAAACAGGGTCCCTCAGTCAGGCCTTTCTGGGGTGCCAGGAGGTGAGACCCAGATTCTGGGCTCCTGCTTCTCCCCCAGGTTTATTCGATGACTTTCGTCTGGTCCAACACAGACCATGCAGCGAAAGAGCGTGAGCCCTCCGCTGGATCCATCTCGGGCCCGAGAGGGAGAAGATGGCTTCTCTCCCTCTCCCAGCCAGACCCAGACCCAGACTGACCACTCCCTCTAGCCACTTCCTGCTCCTTTGTTCCTTTCCCGGGCTTCAGGTGTTACCTGACCTCCCTCCCCCACCTGGGGTCACGTTACAGCTTCCAGGGATGCACAGAGGGGAGGGCGTTGCCTCCTTGCTTCCAGCATTAGCCCCTATCCCTTCACATAGACTGTCAAGAAATGCATAGGGGAAACCGAGGCACACACACACAGTACTCCCACTTCGTCACACATCTCCCCTCTTCGAGAACGAACTGAGCAATGGTCACTTTAGCCAGTGACCTGGGGAAGTTCGACCTCACCAATGCTCCATGGGTGCCCCATTATCTTTCCCACTCCTTGGTAGGAGTTACACCAGGCCCTGGATTAGTGCCTCCCTCAGGGCACAGAGAGCCCTCTGTCACCCTTGTTCCCAGACCACCTTGTCTGGGTCACTTTCCTTCCCAAGCTCTGAAATTGGGGCATATCTAACCCACATCGATCCTATTGTTAACAGCCTCCATGAAGTTATCTCTTTAAGTTCTTCTTCATCACTAACTTCGGGGATTAAAATCGTTCTGTTCTCCTTAAAATCATCCGGAATTTGTCCAGTTAAAAACCATATGTTAAAAATCCTAGTGATTATAAGAGAGTCTAGGTTAAAAATATCCCATAAATCATTAACTTTTACTCTGTCAGGACATGGGGCACTATCCTTCCTTATTTCCCTTAACGCCTCCCTCGTTTCGTCTACAGAAATCAAACTAGTCAGTAAATCATTATTTGCTTTCTGCGCGGGAGGAAGCCATCCTACAGTATTCCCATTTGTTAAAATACTCCTATAATGCTCCTCTATTTCCCTGATTGATATTCCACATTTTGCTTTATCTGGTTCTCCGATCACCAACCGGGCTAGTCGTCTTCTATCTTTTTCAAAAAGCTGTTGATAAAATTTGTACTTGGCTTTTTTAGTCGCATACTTTCTGATAGAATTCGACCGATTCTTCCTTTCTCTACTAACAATCTTTCTCTTCTCCCCTTTCTTTTTCCCTACTTGTACTTCCTCATTTCCCCCCTCATTTAGAGTTTTACAGATCTCAACTAACTTCGCCCAGCCCAATGACTTAGTGAAGATAGAGGAGATGAATTCTTCAAACTCATCTAAACTCCTCACTATCTCTTTACCTTTCTTATTCTGTTTACCCCTCCTACAGATTTCACCCACTTGCACTACTTCAGGAAGCTCCTTCAACAGCAATATTCTTTCCCTCGGGGGTGGATCTACTAAAAATATTTATTTCAATTTCTTCTCTCTGTTCTTTCTCCCTATAATTACTTGATTCGTTCTTTTTCTTTGCCAATTCTCTTCTTTTATCCGAAATTTGTTTATTCGTTTTTGTATTCAGTTCACTCTCAATACATCTATTAATGTTTCTCTTCCCTACATATTTAATCTCCAATTGTTTTTAGCTGTTCCACCTCTTCGTCTGTCCAAATCTTCCCGCGAGAGGAGGTCTCCTTACCCTTCTTCTTTTCTAGCAACTCTTCCTTTCTTTGCTCGTTACGTCTGGTGGGGTGTCGATGTCTACAATGTTGGCTGAGTCCAGATCTGGTGTGGAATTTTAGCCCACAAGCCGAACAAGTGTGGCCTATTTCCGGGGTATCCACCGCTCTGGGCCTGCACTTGGGGTAGTGACAAGCTATATTATGGCATTGTGAAGTCTTTCCACACTTTCTACATAAAACCCTTATGGCTTTGCTTTTATGTAGTCTATTAATATGTTTAGCCCATTTGCCAAATGTAGCTAAAATTTGAGGGCAAATGGGACAATTAAAACTTTCTATGGGATATTCCAAATAAAATACTCCATCCTTACAAACACTACTTTCCTGTATGCTATTTGCCTTATTTCCATTATCCCTGTTAAAATCTCTATTAAAATCATTACTAGAATTAAAAGAATCTAACCTCCCATTATTAAAATTATTTAAATTTGATAAAATAGTATTAGAAAATAATGACTCTTTAATGTAAGGATCTTCAAATAAATTTAAATACTTAAAATCTGGATTCACTATCTCCGTCGTTAAACTACTAAAAGCGTCATTGATAAAAACCATAGGTAAAATTGATAAAATATCACTACCTCGATTTTCACGATCACTCTGTTCTTCCACCATTGTCTTGTCTTCTATCCTTGGGAGATCATAGTTCTCTCTCCAAGGTGTTAGATCGCTATATCCAGTCTTAATCATCGGGCCATTGACCCTAATTACTCCCCTAACACATTTAACACTGCCAGCCGGGGCATCAAAACCGGCAGCGGGGGCGTTGTTTACCTGGGCCAGCGCCAATCCGGTATATAAATTCAAATTTCTTTGCTCCATAATTAAAAGATTTACCCTTTACAGGGGGATCTAACCCGTACTTGGGGGAGGCTACCCTTACCAGGGGGATCTAACCCATACCTGGGAGGCAGATTTATGAGGCTGCCCACCTCACCCCCCCAACCTCACCTCACCAATAACCCATCTACTCATCACTCTCCGGTGATGGCACCACCCGGGATCGACAACTGGAAGGGTCCAGAGACGCATGGACAGTCATTAAGAGACTCGTTAAGTGGCATGCCGCTTCCTCTCTTGGCTTCCGGCCCCAGGACATTCATGGCTCTCTTCATGAGCACATGGGCAGAGAGACGCCTCCCCGAGGCCGTTGGTGTCTCTAATTCCCATGGGCAGCCTGACGTTCCAGACATTGGGCCAGATTCCGCGTTCAGCTCCATGATTACCGTCGGAGCCAGCCATGTAACTGAGCACAGGTAGGCGCTGGAGGCTTTGAGTCAGGGTATGTTTACACTGCAGTCGGGGTGTGTGGTTGACGTACAGGTTGACATACCTGACTCAGCTTTGATCTGGCTGGCACGGCTAAAAATAGCAGTGTGGATGTAGCCGCATGGGCCAGCAGCCTGAGAAATTACCCAGAGGTCCAGGCAGGGTTGTGTAGCCTTCACCGCTGTGTCTTCACTGGTGAAAGCTAGCATGGGGATAGCAGCCAGTGCTGCAAACACTCCTCTGACTGCAGTGTAGACAGAACCTTCCTGGAAGCAAACACCTCAGTTCCATAGAATATCAGGGTTGGAAGGGACCTCAGGAGGTATCTAGTCCAACCCCCTGCTCAACGCAGGACCAATCCCCAACTAAAATCATCCAACCGATTTTGCCCCATATCCCTAAATGGCCCCCTCCAGGATTGAACTCACAACCCTGTGTTTAGCAGGCCAATGTTGCTGGCATTGAACACGTTTTCCAGGCACCCCTCTGAGGAGGCAGAGGAGTAGACGAGCTGGCAGAAAGCTCGGGGCTTTTCATCAGAACTTGGTTTCCGTGGACGTTTTGTCAGAGGTCAATCTTTCAGCTTTGGTGAATCAGCATTTTCCAACGGGGAGGAAAACAATCCCCTTCCATTAGAACATTTCTGACCAGATCCACTAATATTGATGGAGTCTGAGTCAAGCTTTCAAGCCCTTGATCTGCCAGTGGGCTGCTGGTTTGGGGGGCCTGGCAGGAGGACTCTGGGTAGGCTGGCCCCACAGGGCCTCTTGTGTAGCCTTGCCACCGGAACACGGCTCCCGTAACAGATGCTCGCTGCTTGGGATCTAGTGAGGTTATTTTCATGGGCACGTTACCCTCCTTCAACCGAAGTCGCCGGCACCGTCTGCGCTGCTCTCTCATGACGGAGGCCCGTGGGGGTAAGAGAGATCCCGTCACTCCTTCAGCAAGAAGGGGATTCTTAGTGCTTTAAATGCATGGGCCAGCTCTGCTCAGAGAGCTCTGCCACGGCCGGCCTCTTCTCGCCATCTTTCCCACGCGAACTGAGGTTTTTAAGGTCAGGCTTGACAAAGCCCTGGCTGGGATGATTTAGTTGGGGATTGGTCCTGCGTTGAGCAGGGGGTTGGACTAGAACAGGGGTGGGGAACCTCCGGCCCGCCGGCCTTATATGGCCCGCCAAGTCATTCCATCCGGCCCGCGGCGGGTCACGGCTGAGTCAGGCACTGGGCGTGGGGAGAAGACGTGCGCGGGCCACCAGGCGGGGGCGGCCCCACGCTGAAGTGTCTGGGGCCGCCGCCCGCCAGGGACACGCGTGGGCCGCCAGGCGGGGCCGGCCCCCCGCTGAAGCGCCTGGTGGTGGGGGCAGAAGACACGCGCGGGCCGCCAGGCGGGGGTGGCTCCGCGCTGAAGGTAGGGGCCGGGAAGCGCCTGGGGGAGCCGCAGGGAGCCGACGGTCAAGGGGGGGGAGGCTGGTCTGGGGGGCAGGCAAGGGGCCGGTGGGGGGGGGGGGGGAGGCTGGGCTGGAGGCAGGCAAGGGGCCGGTGGGGGGGGGGAGGCTGGGCTGGAGGCAGGCAAGGGGGCGGTGGGGGGGGGAGGCTGGGCTGGAGGCAGGCAAGGGGGCGGTGGGGGGGGAGGCAAGGGGGCAGGAGACTAGGCTGGATGGGGTGGGCGAGGCATGGGTGCGGAAGGGAAGGAGGTTTGGGTGGGGGGGAGGCTGGGCTAGGCGGGTCAGGCATGGGGGCAGGAGGCTGAGTTGGGAGTGGGAGGAGGGGAGGAGGTTAGGTTCGGTGGGATGGGCCAGGCAGGGGTGGGGGAGGGAAGGCGGTTAGATGGGGGGGGGGGCTGGGCAGGGGTAAAGGAAGATCACCCCCTGGCCTACACCCAGGCTGACAGCGGGAGCTGACTGGGGCAGGTGGCAGGACCCCGGCTGGCAAGGGGCCAGCGGGGGAAACCCCAAAGCAGTGCAGGGCTAAGCACTCCGCCTGCCACTGCTTTGGGGTTTCCCCCACTGCCCCCTTGCCAGCTGGGGGTCTCAGCTCCCGTTGCCAGCCTGGGCTTCCTCGGGGGGGGGGGGGAAGCGGCCCGCGAATGACATCATAAATGTGCAAATGGCCCTCGGCAGAAAAAAGGTTCCCCACCCCTGGACTAGAACCTCCTGAGGTCCCTTCCAACCCTGATCTTCTATGATTCTATGTCTCCAGCCATCAAGGCTGCTCTGCACGTCGGCTACCTTCATTTTTTTCCAGGGCTCGGGGTTGGTTTCCTTTGCTCCTTAGTTTATTTGCAGGAGTGGGAGCCCTGGTGTTCTCATTAGAATGCAAATATCCGAGCAGAGAGGCCAAGCCAGCCCAGCGGCACCAGGGGAACAAGGCCCTTCGCCTAATTAAAGCTGCCGTGTCCAAATGGAATGCCAAGCGGGTGATTTCCATCCGATTTGAATAACAGTAAATAGCGAGGGCTTCTTTGCAATACATAAGGAACAGGCGAGAGCGAGGGAATGCATGCAAGCAAAAAGTGAGCTAGTGGAAGAGAGAGGGTGGGTGAAAGTGAAAGCCCTAGTGAAAGAATGTGAGAAGGAAAGAAAGTGACAGCATGTGAGGGAAACTGGAGCAGCAGAATGAAGGAGTCGGAGAGTAAGTGAAAGACACACACATGCGCAGGGAGACTAGAGTTCAGCAAAGCACTTAAGCCTGCGCTTAAAGTTAAGCATGTGCTTAAAGCCAGAGACGGTTTTAAGCACCCGCTCAAATTGTTTGCTGGGCAGGGGCGTGGGTGGGAGAGAAAGAGAGAGAGATTGTTGAGAGACGTGAATCACAATGACTTGCATTCATCTGATGAAGGGAGTCTTCGCCCACGAAAGTTTATGCTCCTAAACATCTGTTAGTCTATGAGGTGCTACGAGACTGTGTTGCTTTTACAGATGCAGGTTAACACATCTACCTCACCGCTTGTATTGTGTCAGAATACACCCCTGTGTTTAAGCAAATCAGAGAGGGAAGGAATTCGCTTCCAATTACTGCGGAAAACACAAAAAGGAATGCCGGGAAACGCCAAAATGTGGTGTTTGTATTTTGTCACCAGCCAAAAGCTCCTCGACATCCCATGAAAAAGGGCCGAGGAATTCATGAAGCCACAAAATAAAGCCCCTCCCTTCTGTTTTCCCTGCTGAGGATTTAGCAGGTGAGATTATGACAAGGACAGGTATTGTACTCAGGCTTAAATCAATTTTGCTGGCACTTAGGGTATGAAAAGCTAAAACCAGCCCAGCAAAACTTACGAGCATACATTTGGAGGACTTGTCAAGCATTTGGAGGACCTGTCAAGGGATAAATGCCAGTGTAATGGCTTCTAGTCCCCTTTCTGTGTGCACACAGCCTCCCCTCACGTGGGCTCTCTCACCCTGAGCGAGAACATGAGCCGATTTTGAGTCACATAAAAATAATCAGAAACACTACGAGGAAATGATTCCCACAGAACTTCGCGCTAAGCCAGGGCTGGCTTGAGCCTGCTGGACCTTGTGGTCCTGAGAGCGGCGGCTGCGGAGGCGATTGGGAAGGAGAAGGGGCCATGAACGGATCTCGGAAAATCCGTGGGATTTGATGGCCTGTCTCACTGAAGCCCCTTTGAAAGGCCCAGCCTCTGTGACTCACCATGCCATGCCAGTCAGAGGCCTGATTCCACGTCACTTTCTCTAACACTGGAACTCACTCTCCCCCTCCCCAGGAATGCCATGGGGGGGGGTCTGACTCTTCTCTCGTTTACACTGGCTTGATTCTGATCTAACTCCAGTGGAGTCACTCCACACTGCGAGCCCAAGTCTCTGCCTGTCATCAGCATACTTAGCTGGCAATCTCAGCAGAGAGGCCAAGGACTGACTGGGTTGTGTTGAGCCTTTTGTTCCAAAATCGGTCCCTCCACTTTAGGGTGGGGTGAGGTGGAACAATTCTGGATGCGGATTTAGTCTCCTTTTCGGGCAGCTCTGCTCTTGATGGTCACCGAATGTCTTTGTTAGTCCGAGGGGTTTGCCGAGCCGTTCAAATGAACGGTACAGCGAGAGTCGATTGTCTGAATTCCAGCACTTCAATGACATTTCAAAATACAGGTCAACATTAGGAAAAATTCTGTGAAATTGTGATTTAAAGGGGAAAATTCCCCCAAATCGTTGATGAAACGGCCCCTTTTCCCTAGCAGGTCTATTACACACTTTTCATCCTGCGCGATATTCGTGACCTTGTCCAACTGTCTATTTGCTAATCGTTGTTCACGTGCAGTTGGTCACGTGGTATCACGTCTGCTTCTTGATTGGACGACACTAAAATGTTTTAAATAGGAGACTGGTGAAGACACAGTGTGCTTTTTCCACTCGTAATGAAACCAGATTCAAATCACAGCAATCCATTTCCAAAATACAAGTCTTCCACCAAGCGGTTAGCATCTCCAATGAGGCCACTCAAATTCAGTCGGCATAAACTCCAAAATAAGTGTATTTTCTACCTTAAACTAATACTTGGCAGCAGCTTTTCAACTGGCTCATTTAATTAAATCGGAGTGCAGCTCCTGTTTTCGTGTATTTAATGCTGCTTAAACGGCCAGCATACTGATCGGGGGATTTTATTTTATTATTTTTTAAGTGTATACTGACTAAGATACAGGATAGAAATCACATTGCATACTGATGCAGGTGTTTGAATTCTCCATGTTAGTAGCTGCTGGAGGCAAAGTCAATGTCGGATGATACAAGGGAACAGAAGTTGGAGCGATGGAATGGAATTAACATAAGGAAAAATTAGGCTGAATATATTTCATATCACCCTTAACCCTTTGGTTTCCAACCTTTTTCCTACTGGGAGGGACGTGTCTCTTGTATAGCAGGGCCTACCTGGCAAAACAGGGAGGACAAGTTGGTTTCAAACTCCTGATGAGAAGTATGTAAATTTTGGTAAAGTTATAAAACACTTGAAAACAGAATCAGAGAGGTAGCCGTGTTAGTCTGGAATAGCAGAGGTAACAAAGTCCTGCTTGCATCCGACGAAGTGGGTATTAGCCCACCAAAGCTTATGCTTCAAAACTTTATAGTTAGTCTTTAAGGTGCCACAGGACTTTGTTACTTGAAAACAGGGGCTTGAAATGGAAACTTTTGGGCAACCTTAACTATATGCGATACTGCCTAAAATAAAAGGCATACGCAGGCGGCAAATGCAGAGGAAAATAACTTGATACATTCTTGAGAAATTATATATATTGTACAAAAATAGGGCTTATTTGCCAAAAAGTTTCTGAGCATTTTGCTGCTGATTGTTTTTCCTCTTACTGGCTTCATGTCAGAACTTCTTTGGATTTACTATGATTACCTGGAATGATTTGATGTTATTTCCCCCCCCACACACACACACCTTTTCGTACTTGCTTCAATTCTTCTGTCCTTACATTTCTCTCCTCTTGCTTTACCTCTTATAGTTAATTCATCCTTCTCCGTGGGGATCAATGTGTGTTACCATTCCATCTTGTCTGAAGAACACCACTTTAGAGGTGTCTTTAACACAAAGCTATCATCCAGATGCTCCATTTTCGTTTTAATCTCAAATGCTGGAGATGGCAGCAAATAGCCGAGTGGCTAATGTGGTTTCTCAGAATTCTTGTCTTAGATCATCCTCAGTTGTTCTACTGAAGCTTCACAATGCGTGGCTCTCCCTGGAAAAATGGGATCACACTTCACACTAAGGTTCCCTTTGTAAATGGCTTGTAGAAGGTTAATAAATGATTCACAGGTGCGGTACGCATGTTTCAGACAATTGCAGCAATAAGGCGCAGGTGAGGAGAAGCAAATCACTAGAAGAGGCTACAGAAGATTACAAGCAATTTAACGAGCGGTTGGACTCGTTACGGTTGTAACAATGTTTAGTCATTTATTAAACCATCCATTCATTATTTATTAATCCCTTAGAAACTATTTATAAATGGAAACTTACTATAAAGTTTGACCACAATGGGGACTGTATTAAAAATAGCCGATCTTCCTGGTGCTAGCTGTATTTAGAGCCATATCAGCCGCCTTTGCTGATTGTATGTACACCGGACCCTCGCTATAGCCTAAGGTTCGGGATCCATGTGCGGTCCCATGGTTCCCAATTTAAATATTAATTAATTAATGCTAATGAATTAATGTTAATTACCTCACTGCATTTTTTTTAAGCAAGCACATTTATTCTTAAGGTAGGTCCCAACCAGGCCCACCTGTAGAAGGTGCTATAAACACAGATCACAAAAAGACCTCCTGCCTCAAAGAACTTACCGTCCAGGACAAGACAACAAGGGGATCCAACCAACACATGGGGGTAGCAGAGCTAGCAATGCGATGATTAGCCGACACCAGGATGCACCAGCTGCTGAGCCATTGTCAAATGCTTTCCCAACATCACCGCGGACGTGGGGTTTTTAAAGAGGCTTTTTGAAGGATAATAGGGAAGCTTTATGGATTGGCCCAGGGAGCTTGGGAAAAACATCTCTCGCTAGGTCCTCTCCTAGGCCTTGATTGAGGAAAGCACCTAAGTACCGTAAGCATTTGTTACGAGAGCTTTCCTGAATCAGTGCCGGCTTTGTCCAATTACCAGCTCTGTCTCTCTCTGGTACTCCGTCCCTTTATGTTCCTTGCCTAACTGATCAGACAAAATCTCCTTGAAAATCCCGTTCCTTTTCTTTTCCCCTAATGCAACCTAAGCGAGTGCCTTTGACATTCCTCCCTTAGGCCTTTCCATAGCCTGTTATCGTGTTTGCATTGCAGGATCCCTTGCCGTGCACTGGCTTATTAATGATGCATAAAGCAGCATAAATCATCTCATGGTATGTTTTCCCTCCTAATGTTTATGCCGATCATGCTAAACTGGCTCTTTCTGTTTCTGCTAACGCTGATTACATTCCGGCTCATGTGTCTTGTTCGTCGGCTGTTTTCCCTTGGATGAGTGCTAATTGCCTAAAATTAAGTATAGAGCAAACTGAAAGATGGCTCTCACCCGGCGCTCACGCCCCCTTTCCAGTTTTTCATCTGCTAGTTCTTCAATTATTCCTGCTCAACACACGAGAAGTTTCTGAGTCACTTCTGACCTCTCGGCAATGTTTCAGCTCATGGTGCTTCTCTAGCTAAAGCCTGCAATTTCATTTACTTAATATTCACCGGATGCTTTCACTTCTTCCCACTCCTGATGTGAAGCCGTTCGTGTTAGTTGGTTTCTGCTGGACTCCCTCTCTCGCTGCTTTTCAGACGTTCTTTAAAATATAGCAGCCACACTAAGGCCCACTTTGCTGTTCCACTTTTCCCAAGACGTCACCGATCCCCCGGTACGGCGCATGTAAAAGTGCGCGGACCAGATCGGGTGTAATTCTGGAGTCACTCCGCTGACTTCACTGCATGGCTTCAAATCCGAGTCTCGTCTCAGTTACCCGTTTGTCCAGTCAGACTCGCTCCACTGACTTCGATGGCATTGCTCCAGATCCGATCCTGATCTACTGAGACCAGTCTAAATCCGAAGTCATGCCAGTGACTTCCCGGCATTCATAGAATCATAGAACCAGAGAGTTAGAAGGGACCGCAAGGGTCAGCTAGTCTAACTCCCTGCCCTGATCCAGGGCTTGTATCTAAACCATCCAAGACAGGTAGCTATCCCACCTCCTTTTGAAAACCTCCAGGGATGGAGATTCCCCGACTTCCCTAAGCAGACGTCCCTGCATGGCTGCAGGTTTACAGCAGTGCAATGGAGCTCAGAATCTAGCCCACTCCTGTCTTTATTTTTCAAGTTTCTGGGTTCAATTCCCTGCTGTGCTACAGACTTCCTCTGTGTGACCTTGGGCAAGTCACTTAGCCTCTCAGTGCTCCGGTTCTCCATCTGCCAAATGAGGATGCTAACTTGACCCTATGAGGATATACCTACTAAGGACTGTGGGGTGTTTAGCCACTGCGGTGATGGGGGACAGAGAAGCACCTACTATTAGAACAAGAGCACTAAAAATGACCTTTAAGGTACAATCCTGCATTGACAAGGAGGAGCAAGGGACAGTCCAGGGAGACACTCTTTGAGCATAGGGGGCCAGATTTGTTGCCTGAATGAGGTGTGCCCTGTGCTAAGTCAGTGTGTCGGGAGGAGGGCGACTTCTTTCCCGGCATAATATGCTCCAGGCTTAGCTCAAAGCAGATCTTGTCTCTTTTATATTTCCTGTGTGAAGCTTATCAGATACCGAGGAACGTTCCTCACGCAGGTGTCAGGTCTGTCTGAGTCATGCCGTGATGTGCCGCTCTCTAGCTTGTAGTTTGTGTATCTTGTTTAGCCACGTTGGGTTTGCACTATAAGCTACAGTGCTGGGAAGCTATTTCTCACCACCACGGTACTTTTCGTAATCTACTGAAATCCAGGCTGTAAATTCACCTGCTTCCATATAATTCCTTTTTTACTGATTCTATCTATCTATCTATCTATCTATCTATCTATCTATCTATCTATCTATCTATCTATCTATCTATCTATCCATCCCTATACACCCCCTCTATCTATCTATCTGTCCATCCATCCATCCATCCCTATACACCCCCTCTATCTATCTACCTATCTTCCCACTCTCACTTTTGTATCTGAGTGCTGCACAAATATATACAGACTAGTTTCCTGGCTTGTCCTAATGCTATACCTATTGTTGTCTGTCTGTTGTCTGGTTAGTATGGAGAGAGAAAAAGAGAGGAAGGAAGAGAGAGAATATTAGAGAGACGGGGGAGTGGGGATCAGAGAGTGATAGAGGGAGGTGAGCTCGGAAACAGAAGAGGATGAAAGAGACACCGGAAGCAGGGTGACCAGATGTCCCGATCTTATAGAGACAGTACCGATTTTGGGGGTCTTTTTCTTATATAGGCTCCTATTGCCCCCTCTGCCCCCTGTCCCGATTTTTCACACTTGCTATCTGGTCACCCTAAGGAGTGAGAGAGACAAACACAGAGATTTGTTACTAATATCATGGCCGCCCCAAAATGCCGCGATGCGCCAGGTGTTGCAGACACCCGCAGGCAGAGGTGTCCCCTACCCTGACGCGCTTATAGTCCGATGTGGAGCAAACCCAGGAGCGTCCCATCCAGCAGGAGGGTGAATGAGGGGGGCGCTAATGAGCTCACCCGGGGTCAGAGCAAGCGAGCGGGATTTCAGGCCGACACCGGGAAGTGATTTCATCAAGCACATGGTTTCTTCTGGGGAGTCAATGAAGCAAAGTGAAAACGGCTGCATTCTTATGCAAATCCCCCCAGAGCCCGCTGGGAGAAGACAGGCCTAAGAAAACAGAGGCTGGAGCAGCCGCTGTGCTAATTGACAAGTGGAAAAAGCCCACCCTATCATTACCTCATTCTCCTGCACAGCTGAGACAAAGGGGCTCCTGCCACCTTATCTCATTTAGCTTCTCCCAGCAAAACATCCACTTTGTTACATGCCCCCCTCCCCATTCCACCTGCCTTCCCCGTCTGGCGCACCCCGCCCCTTCCAGAAAAGACAATACGCTGGCTGTTCTCACGCCACAATGATTTGCCAGCCAGGAACTTCCTAATTGCACCGAACCGAACAGCCCCACCCCTGCCCCTTCTCCAAGGCCCTGTCTCGCGCGCTCCAGTCTCCCTCCCTCCGTCGTTCACTCTCCCCCACTCACTTTCTCTAGGCTGGAGTCAGGGATTGAGGTGTGGGCTCTGGGGTGAGGATGATGGGTTTGGGGGTGCAGGAGAGGGCTGTAGTATGGGGCAGAGGGGGTGTGAGGCCTCTAGCTGGAGGTACAAGCTCTGGGGTGGGGCTGGGATGAGGGGTTTGGGATGAAGAAGGGGACTGGGGCACGAGGTTGGGGTGCAGGCTCTAGGAGGGAGTGATTGCTAGTTTTGGGGCGTGTCTAAGGTGGAGTTTGCCCCCAGGTCACGTTGACCGGGATTTTGCAAGAGTTCCCAGGTTTCACTTGCTGGTTTCCAGGTTCTTTAAGGTCTGTGATCATAGGGATGCTCTTGTAGTTTGGTGTCAAAGACAACATTGTCTGCAAGATGAGGGATAGAAGGAAGACAGGAGAACATCAAGTTTGCACAAAATAGCTAGTCTCCTCTCATGGCATCTGTCTGGTGGATCTCCAAGAATTAATCTCCACAAAGCAATAATGATAAAAGAGGTGTGTTTGTGTGTGTGTGTGTGTGTGAGAGAGAGAGATGTTAGGCATCACATCATTCTTTTATTGATGCTGTACCACATTATTAACTTTTTGCCTATGTGCCTACAACCTCAAACCACATCATGGAACAGGGACTGCTGCTGGAACATTGCATTCAATGTTCTGCACTCCTCATTACCGGAGCCATATCAGCAAATTGGGGAACACTCTGATAAGGGTTTAAAAAATGATTAGGTGCTCAAAAGCTCTCACTAATGAGAAAAGATTAAAAAATCGAATTATGAGCAGCATGGCTAAGGTACAACTAAGTGACATGATAGGAGTCCATACATATTTAAATAGAATAAACACCGAGCATGGAGAGGAATTATGTAGAAGGGTCCAAGGCAAAGATGAAGAAAGGGGAAATTTAGGTTGAATATCAGGAAAACATTTTGCTTTACGGAACGGTGGAATACTCCCAAGGGAAGCAGTGAAAGTCCAGGCCTTGGGAAATTTAAATCTAGACAGGGACTACACAATGTACTGTGGGGAACCTTTCTGTATTGGTCATGGGGTGAACTAGCTGACCTACAAGTTCTCTTCCATCTGCACTTTCTAGGATCCTGTGATTTGCTTGTCGTCCTGTTTCAATTCTGATAACCTTCGCAACTCTTGTAGATCTTGTCAGGCAGATAAAGTTTTCATGCCAGATTCTCAACTAGTGTAAGCCAACACAGCTCATTTACACCAGATGGGAATTGGGCCGTCTCTCCCAAGCTTTCTCACCTATCACATCTTTCAACATGGGAAACGGTTCTCTAAACTTAGAGGATTCTACGTTCTAGCATGCCAGGGAATTCTAAATATCTCCATGGTCTAATGCATAGGGTTTCAAACTTTTGTACCAGTGACCCCTTTCAAATAGAAAGCCTCTGAGTGTGCCCCCCCTTATCAATTAAAATACTTTTAAATATATTTAACACCATTATAAAGGCTGGATGCAAAGCAGGTTTGGGTGGAGGCTGACATCTTGTGACCCCCACCACGTAATAACTTCCCGATCCCCTGAGAGGTCCTGACCCCTCAGTTTGAGAACCCCTGGTCTAATGCAACAAGGCGGCCAAAGTGCTAGAAATCTACAAAGCTCTTAGAAGTTCAAGGTTCTAGAATGCCACCTGGATCTAGAACCGGGCTTCTCCAGCATTGTCACCGTGGAGTCACATTTATATAGTGAGATCATCTCTTAGACACCTTGTTGTCCATTTGCAACCCCGGTGATTGCCATATGGACGCGATTCAAAGACAGCCGTTGTTTAGGTGACCCGCTGGGGTGTGTTACATGTCCAGGCCCATCCACAGAAGAGGTGGATGGGCCTGGACTGTAACAGCTCTTGCGCTTCACACGGTAGCCGCTTGTGTTTTTTAGCTCTGGAGGTGTCAGGAATCAGGGCCTTCGGCAGAGCCAATCCCCGGGCCACCTAGCCAGTCAGCTGGCCTCCGGGTGGCTGCCTGATAGCTCGCCCCGCCTGCTAGCTTGCAATACTCGGCACACCAGCTCTGCAGCAATTCGCTGTCTCCTCAAAGCATTTCCCCATAGCGGGGATAGATCCTGTCCCTGCTTGTTCCCAGTCCCACGCCTGGCTGGATCTCACCCTTACCCTTGTCTTGCCTTGCTCCAGGAAATCCATTCCTGACCCTCCCCCTCTGATTCTGGACTTCCGCTCTGATCCTTGGCTCTGGCACCTGGCCTTACTCCATCTCTAACCCTGGGCTCCTTTTCCTGGCTGCCGATCCCTGCTCTAACCACTGGGCATGACTCCTGCTCTGGCCAGTGGCATGACTGCCCAGGTCCTGGTCACTGACAGGTAGTCCCTGGGGCAATCCTCTTTGTGCCAGCAGCTTGGTTGTCCCACTTATAGGGGAAAGTAATGGTAAGGAATGATTGAATGTATTTGTAGCGTGTTTTAATGAGGCTTAGCAGCTGGGCATGAGGAGGAGAGTCACGTGACCAAGAAACTACATGGACTACCATTGGCTACAGGCCACTGCTTGATACCATCTGGTCTAGAGGTTCTAAGCTCCGAGCTTTCGTTCTACATGACACAGAACTTGGCAGCAGTGCGCTTGAATTTCTAGCCCCCAGCCACAGAGCGAGGACAACTGTATCCATATATTAAAACTATTAGGGGGGAAAAATCAGGCTTTTATAATGATGAAAGAACTTGGAATAAAAAGCAAAATTAAACACCCAGGCTAAGGGCCTGATTCGAATTCATCAAATATCCCCACTGCTCGCAGTCCCTAATGAAAACATGTGTAACAAGCCTGCAGGGTTAATTTTACAAGAAAAAAAAATATTCCAGTAAAGCTACGTGAGATTTTCACGTTAAATTAATGTAGCGGATGCTTAAAAGCCTTGCTAATTAGGGACTGTTATTAACCAGAATGTCAGGTGAATGAAATCAGCCCCCCGAGCTGACATTTCACTCATGTGAACTCCAATGTTCGAGTTTAATTTCTAGCACGTTGCAGCTACGGCGTAATGTGGTCACAGCTATGCCGCCGTTACTGCTGCAAAACGCTGGTGTCTCTGTCGAGGTGTGCGCCCCTCCTAGCCCTCCCCATTTGGAAACATCTGTGATGCTGTCATCCCTTGAAAAGAATTCTTTAAATAAAAAGCAAGCAGAGACGCTGGTAACTTCGCTAACTGAGATGAGCAATCACAGAATGTTTTTTCCGGAGTCTGGTCTCCCAGGTTAGCTGTACTGTGTCGTGAAAGACGGCATCACAGTCTTAAACAGAAGGTGTTTATTAAAGCAACCAATTATGTCCTATAAACACAAATTAACATGCTTCCACACAGTCTGAGTTCCAGCTTTGTCTCTTTTGTTGACCAGGACTACACTTTGACACAGCTCATGGAGATATCTAGTCACTGAATAATATATTGCAGGGAAACCTGTCATACCTGGCCGCACGACAGAGTGTCCCTTGGGGGTACTGTGCTACACCAGTCCCCTCTGATGTCTGGGGCAGGAGGAAGTGAGCATCACCTCCAGGCCATGTAGCCATCCATTGTTACTACTGGTGCCTTGAGGCTCAAGCTTCCATGCAGTTAGGTAGTGGGGCTGGGTCGGAGGGGACCTACAGAGCAGCAGATCTTCCACTGCAATTGGTTTTAATACAAGCTTTACTGGCCCTCTCCTCCTGCAGGAGTGCTACATGTCTATGGGGCACAGAGGCCCTATGGGACTTCCCCTTAGGAATGGGGGCTGGTTCCTGCACCACTAGAAATGATGAGCATCACACGCTAAGGGATAGCCGAGCGAAATTCAGAATTTCGGGCCCATTAGAAATTCCAACATTGCTGCATTTATTTGCCTGCCCAATTTGGGCGAAAAGCTGAAATGTCATACAGCAGCTGGCCTCTTCCTCTGCCGTTGGCCCGTGCCCACCGCAGAACGCGCTGGCCAACTACCAGTCTCGCGTGGCACTGCTCAGGTTACCATGCATTTCTCCGGTGCATAGCGCCTGCAAGTCCATGCCTCTGCCACGCTTACTTCTACCAGCCCCGCTCCGCCTTGCACACACGCCGGATGAAGAGCAAAAGGGGGCTGGAAGGCCGCTGACTTCAGCTGCTGCTATTATGGGGTGATCATTCATTGTCGTGAATTACTGTTTGGCTCCACGGCGGAGCTAGTGCATGTTGCCAGGGAGAGAGAGCGCGCCGCGGAAACGCCTAATGACTTTTCCAGAGAAGGAGGGCGATAAATCTACCCTCACCGAGGAGTCTGACACGGCAGCTTCACACCAGCACCTCCCTTGGAGGGGATATCGATTGCTTACTCAAATGCACAACCCTCTCTCTCATTGTCTTTTGTCTCCTGTCTCTCTCCCTCCCACTACACACTCTCTCTCTCGCTCACAGGCACTGACTTCCTGATTTCCCGGGGGGGTGCTCGACACTCCCACTCCAGCCCAGGCTCCTCCCACAAGGCCCCACCCTTGCCCCGCCTCTTCTCCAGCCCCCCATCCGCCTCTTCCCACCCCATTCTGTCCCCTCCCCCTAGCACACCCGGCCCTTGCTCTGCCTCTTCCTGCCCCCACTCCTACCCTCTGCCCCCCAGTGCCTCCTGCCTGCCGCTGAACAACTGATCAGCGGCACGTGGGAGGTACTGAAGGTGGGGGGAAGAAGCTGACTGGTGGGCCCTGCCGTTGGGTGCTGATGGGGCATACAGAGGACACTATAGTAAATAATAACAGCACAATCAAATCAGGTATTGTTATTAGTGTCGACTGCATGTACAGTAGTGCATTTTCCACCTGCAGTTTTGCATGCGTCAGTTAGAAGCTGCTTGACAATCAGACTAGCTTAGAAATGTCTCAAGCAACAGAGCTCGCAGCACCTTCTGGGGAGAGCATTCTGCTGGCTAATCAACATACCCACTAGGACAATCTCTCTGCCACTCAGCTCTGAGTCTCTCTTGCTCCCTGAGCCACATTCCCACAAGGTCTCGCGTTACCGGCTGGCTTTTCAAATGGCTCCAAACATTTCTCTTCCCCGCCAAATAACCTGGAATTTAATAACCCAGCGAAACCCTTGAAGAAAGCGGAATGACGCCTTGGAAGGAAAATCATTATTCCCCATCTGCTCTGACAACAACTTCCCCTGCCTTGTCCGCCGAAATGCCTGCTTCCCCTGCTTAACAGAACGAGTAATTAACAATGTTAATTTTAATCTCATTTGCTAACGAAGGGGCCCTAATTACACAATAATTGGCAACGGCAGAAAACAAACCCCGCGTATGGAATTCGCTTCAACTTCTTTCGAATTGCCTCTCCGAAAACAGGCGCCGGCCCTGCATCATCAGTGGTGTCTTAAGGGGCTTTTAGTCATGAGGAGGGGCTCTGTGGAGGAGGAGACCGCTCCACAAATCGGGGAGTTGGGGGTTGAAGGCTATACATGGCTCCTTTCCCCTCTGACCTACGCCGGGGTGGTGCCAATTTGAGGGATTCTTTGTTAACTTTGAGAGAACCGGTGTCACTGAAGAGCTTAAAGATGTTCCTACTAGGGGCCATGACCTCACGCAGTGCCCTCAGGGTGGTACCCACAACGACCTCTTCCAAAAGGCCCTTCGCCCTGAGGAATTCCCTGTCCCAGCAGATTCCGACTGACTTATCAGGATGAAAACAAATCCGTTAATTGCTCCGATCCCTGGGTATGAACAGCACTAGCCGAAAAGCCAGGGTGCTTCTTGCATGTGTGTGTGTGTGGTGTGTGTGTGTGTGTGTGTGCAGATGGTTAAATTACCAATCGAGTTGCAATTTCCCCTGCTTCCAGACCCCTCCTAAAGGTTCCCATGTCTCACATCACACCAGGCTTGCTGGGGCTTTGTCTTCATTTGGCCTAGTTAGCCGAGTTCATTATAACCATCCCCAGAAGCTGCCGAAGATCCAGAAGGTGGGCCGACCCCTGAGCTCCTTAATCAAGGCCCAGCTCTCATGAAAGTCAATGGGCTTTTACCTCAGAGCTGGGCCTGGGATGGTCAAAAGGTTCTGAGGGAATTCGGTGCTCAGCTTCAACTGGAGTTCAGTCCCTCCAGGCCCCTTCCATCATCCCACCTCTGGTTCTGGTCTCAGTTACACCAAGAGTGACTCCATCAATCTTCAACCGGAAGGAGGAGGGCAGCGTTAAACCTGGGTCGGGCCTTCAGGGTTGGCCTTGTGGCGACAGAGGGAGGGATCGTCCATCCACCGTTGAAACGCAGCCCCCTCCAGGACGGGGTACGGAGGCAGGAAGTGAGGGGCAACTGGGGGAATGGGCCCTGCGGTCCGAGAGGCATCTTCTCTCTCCGTAGCACAAGTCAGTGAGTTTCCTTGTAGGACTGACCCCAGCGATCCTTGCACCTGGGATCGTGAAACCTCAGAATCTTCTAGAACGCAGTGACCTTTGGGGCCACCCGCCCTCTGCCCCTCTGGGTTCCCTGGGTATACGAGAGGGCCTTGGCTCTACCCACTCTCCAGTTCTTCCTGGCTCTTGAAGGTGCATCTAGGGGCATGTTAGGCACCCTCAGTGGGTTTGTTCTGCCTGCCTAGGAGCTGTTTTGGGTAGATTGTTCAGTTTAAAAACCAGTGTTTTGGTGCCCAAGCTGGTCTAGGCCCAGGTGCTGCATCCTCTTCTCCAGACTCCGGTCTGCTAGGCCTGTTTTCTCTCACAGCCGTTTTCCCTGGCTCTCCTCCTTTGGCTAGGAAAGGCAGCTTCAAGCCCTGTGTTCATGCTATGATGACCATTACAAGGCCCCTCTGCCACTCAGACAGGTATTTGATCTGTGAAGATGAGGATGGGATCCCTGAAACTCCTGAGGGTCCCCAAAAGCGGCCCGGAAGTCCCCAGCCCTGCCCGAGCCAATGAGGAATGGGAAAGACAGCGTCAGGAGCGCCTCAGCGAGGGGCCTGGCTAAGTAGGTGCTTTGTTAGCCTCACCAACAGGTCCCGAAGGCCCACCAGGAATGTAGACGTCTCTTAGCCATGAAGCCGTTCTTCCCTTGACGTGCGGGCGATGTTCATGCAGCATTCCTGGGCCTGAGACAAGAGCGCGAAGGGCGGGAGAGGGTACAGAAACGAGACAGGAAAACATCCCCGGCTCGCTGTTTGGGCAGCTTGCGGATACGCTGGCCTGAGGGGATGCTTTGTCATCCGAGGAACGGGGTCAGCGCTGACAGATGTCCACATGGCTTTTAGAGCCGCCAAAGCCGCTAAACGCTAATTTTTTAAGTGAAGTTGTCAACCGCGCTGTGATTTGATTGTGCAGTTGCAGCGCTCAGGATCAGTCATGCGGAAAATAATCCAATTAAACCAATAAAGAGTCAAAGGCCGGCAACTGTCTAGGATTGTTGACGTGGTCAAAGGAAGAAGAGAGAAGAGGCCCTTTCGGACAATTGTTTTCTGAAGAGCGGTCTGTGCTCAGAGATGAACCCAAAAAGTAAATTCGCGAGGGCCTTCCGGCAGCTTTGCCGGCCTTCGAGGATCTGTGGATGCTAGGAGCAGTGCACCTGATCCACAGAGCTTTGGGGAAACACAGCTTCCTCTAATCACTGTGGACTGGGCATCTTACAGAGAGAGGACAGCAGATGGATCCTCGAATAATAAACACAGTGCCCTCTGCTAGCTCTAAGGATCTCAAAGCTCTTTGCATACATTTACAGCACTTTGTTTGGTCAAGTTATCATTGTTACCCCCATTATACCAGAGGGGAAACTGAGGCACGTGGCTGCCCTCTGTCATGACCAAATCTGCTGCCATAGACAGCTGCTTAAAAGTCAGGGGGAGGGAACCAAGGTTTGGGGAAGGCAACTGCTTCCCCGGCCCCATACAAATGACAACCTAGACCTAAGAACTTCAGCTAACCTTGGTCGATGGGGTCTGTAGTAAGTGAAGGCAATGTAAGTAAAGGCTAAAGGCCTACTAAGGGCCCAGCCTGAGGCCTGAATTAAAGTAATGGTCAAGTCTTTGCTAATATGAAGCAAATTGCAGCCGTGAGCAATTAAGGCTGGTCCGACTCACAGAACTTGGCAAGAAGAGGGTTGATATCGTAAGAATTTATACTCATTATAATTTCAGTATAAATACAGTAACGAGGTACATTATAAACCAAGGACACTCCTCAGATAACGGGTAACCTCATGAGCCATCCCAATGACAGGGGCAAAAGGGTAAAATGATGGATAGAGTTGTTTTGATCAAAACAACAGGTGCAAGGGGTGAGGCGGCACCTAACGATGTAAATGGGCTGCACCTTACTACGTAGGAGGGTTGTACCTTGCTACGTGGAGGGGTTCCACCTGAATACGTCAGGAGTGATGTGTAACTTGTTCTGTATCTGTATATAAGCATGTGTCACCGGAATGTCTTTGTCCGGCTCGAGGGGGAGTGACAATGTCCCGTCACTGAGCTGTGTCCATTGCCAAGCGTCACTCTCTAGCCTAGCCTGTATGTCTGGTGGACTGAGAAATCCGCTGGAAACAGAAAGGGTGTCAGGGTAGCAATAAACCCTGGCCGAGGTGCCTTTGTACCTTACTAAGACTCTGTGGTTATTGGGGGTTCTCGTCGGGTCTGCTGCATCAGCTATCTGCGCAGAGCTGGGGCAGCACACAGAGGGAACACACGCACGCAGCCGAGTGATATCAACAGGAGAAAGCAGAAACACCGTACAACAACACTACACCACTACAACAGGGTCATAGAATAATAGAATCTCAGTGTTGGAAGGGACCCCAGGAGGTTCTAGTCCAACCCCTTTGCTCAAAGCAGGACCAATCCCCAACTAAATCATCCCAGCCAGGGCTTTGTCAAGCCTGACCTTAAAAACCTCTAAGGAAGGAGATTCCACCACCTCCCTAGGTGCTTGTCCCAGATGTGAATTCCGTGTCAGAAACCTCCCCAGCCTAACAGGTTCAGCGGAGGATGCTAAGAAGCGTGACAGCAAGAGGAGAATTAACACCAGCTTCCTGCTTGGAGGGGTTGAGAGCTGTTAACACACAGTAACACGTTAGAGTGTTATCGATTTTCAAAGTGACTTGCTTTTGACAGGATAATTTTGTCATTCCGGCAGTCATTTGACTTTCTAATAGAGAAGAGAGGAAGAAGATCAAAATAAAACACCGTTCAGTGAGAAGAGACCCTTAACTACCTTGTTTGTTTCACTGCGTCAGAACAAGACTGATTTCATTAGTAGTGGAGCTGCTTGGACATTACAGATGAGGGTGGCTTTGTGCTAGGCACTATATGGACCAGAGCTAGGCAGAATATGTGGGTGGTTTCCATGGAAAATTCAGCTTTAAGCCCCCAAACCCAAAATTTTTCAAGCCCAAACCGGAAACGTTTTCAGCCGAAAACTGCCAAGAATGGAAAATTTGTCGGTTTTCAGCCAACATGTTTCAGTTTTCTGTTGAAAATCTGTGCTGCCCTGCCCTGATACGGGCACATTTTGAGAGATGTGCCCTGCCCTGAAAAGCTTACGGGGTAAACTGAGGCACAGATCTGACAGCTACATTGCAGACGGGGACTGTGGTTAAATTACCAATCGGGTTGCAATTTCCCCTGCTGGGCAAACATACCCACGCTGGCTCAGGCACCAATAACAGTGAAGACCCAGAAGTATGGAGGTCAGTGTAAGCTGTACAAGCCCACTCGGGACCGGGGGACGTACCCGGACAGCTGGTCTCCACTAAAGTCCGGCCTCCGGCAGCATTGTTGGGACTTGCCAAGCTATCGTTCTCTGTGACACCCCCTCCCCCCCCCCCCCGGATTTCAGTGTAGACATTTCTAGAGAGAGGGAAGCGACTTAACCAAAGTCACACAGCAAAAATAGGACCTAGATCTGTGGGATCCCAGGTCAGGACTCTATCCACTGGACCACAAAGTGATCTCATTTAGTTCTTTTTCAAACAGCTGCTTGGTTCTGGCAAACAGAGGCTGGGGACACCATCCCTGCCAACCCTGGCTAATAGCCATTGATGGACCTGTCCTCTATGAACCTATCCAGTTCTTTTTTGAACCCAGTTATGATTTTGGCCTTCACAACATCCTCTGGCAAGGAGTTCCACAGGTTGACTGCGCGGTGTGTGAGGAAATACTTCCTTGTGTGTGTTTTAAACCTGCTGCCTGTTCATTTCATTGGGTGACCCCTTGTTCTTGTGTTAGGTGAAGTTCTACTACCTGTCATGCCCCTAAATCCCAGTGATTTATCCTGCCTTGAGGTGAAAGTTGTGATTTAGCACAGGGCTGAGTTCAATGGGCCTTCTGGGGCCACAGGCCTCAGAGCCATTGGCACCTGTTGAGGTGACTTTGCTGTCTTTCAGTGACTACAGCTCACTGGAGCATCTTAATGCTGCTCTTAGCCTGCGCTCGACCAAGTGGCGTTTCCAGCCATTTACTATCTTTAAGCCTGCAAGAGACAGCAATGCATCACAGCCAGATGGTGTACCCTTCAAGTCCCTCGCTCCGGCTTCCATCGCCAGGAGCTTATGTGAAATATCTTCCACCTTGCACTTGATCGCCGGCAATGAGACCTGAGCTGTGTCTAATCTCTTGTGAGGCAAATCCAGTTCTCCCGTTACTGATGCCTTCAGCGCGGCGATAATAAACCTCTCCGGAGCCTCTCCGGCTAGGGCGGGCAGCCACCCTTGGCGTGGAATCAGGGGGTCAACTACTCATCTTCCTAAAACCAAACCCCACACCCCCTCCCTCTGGTCGCCAGGTAGGAGAATGACCTTCGGAGTGGCCCAGGTGGGAAGAGAAAAGATAAACACAGGCTCCGGAGAGGGAAGTGGGATCGTTTTTAGCTTTGAGGTAGGCACACAGGGTTAGCCTGGCTTCCAGATTGACTCTGTGAACGATAAGACCTCATGAGACTTGCAGGATTCAGCTTAATTTAGTGCCATCTCATTGCGCATCTCTTCTGCTTAACCCCAGTTCCAAACCTGGGCTATCAGTGGCCCCATGGTACGAAGCAGGTTAAAGGTCTCTCGCAAGCGGGGCATATGCCTTCCACTTTGAACAGTGTACCGTTAAGATAAGGCTTAGGGTCAGATCTAATGCTGCACTGGAGGGAGGGATCTAGGGTCAGATCTAATGCTATGCTGGAGGGAGCCCACCCCGCGGCCCCATGGCCTTCCCCACGCCTCCATCTGAAACAGCAGGTATTGGCCCTTGTCTACCAGAAGTCTCTGAATTACATGGGCCAATGAGCTGGTGCAGTTTCAGGGCTTCAAGACTAGATGGACCAATGGGGCGATCCAGCGAGGCAGGAGGAAGGACACCAGACGATCTGGATCATGGATCCGTTATGGAACCAGCTGGAGGATCTCCCCATGGGGCGCTGGGCTGTATTTCTATCTGTACATTTAGGAGGTGATCCAGAGACCACCGGCCCTGGAGCAGGTCCTCATGGCTACCCTGACCCATCACTCTAGACTGAAAAGGGGATGTGTCATGTTTAGGGCGACTGTTCTTTGTTGGGAGGCAGATTGGGCAGGGCAGGTGTTGTGTGAATGCAGGCTCGGTCCTACAGGCATAATTACCCTCCAGTGAGGTCATCTAAATGGAGCCCTGCCCCCATCTAGCCACAACAGATGAGAAGATGGTTGCAACCCTTTCGAACCTGATGAGGGGGACACCTCTCAGTGGAGGACCCATGGACTGCACCAGCAGTTCCCACCGTCTCAAAGGATTTAACAGCATCCCTGTCCCTTTAAGGATTGAAAATGTTGCTCTAAAATGTATCAAACTCCTGTGGGAACAGGTATGGCTGGGGATACGCCTTTATCAGTTCAGTTTCCAGAAGCTCATTATCGGCGAGGGAGATTTCAATGCCTATGAAATATGAAGCCGCTAATTTGTAGTTTAATATTCCTCCTGTGTCTCATCCTCCATCTAAATGAAGTCAATTCAATCAAAGGCCATCTCTTATCTATTACATGTGCATGTTTTACCAGGGTGTGTCAGGGGGTTGGATCAGTTACAAAGCAACAGACGAAGAGATCAGACAAGGGAGATCTCTCCTGATCTAGCAAAGTCAGATGGAGGGAGAGCATTGATCGCAAGGAACTAGAGAAACAGGAGTGTGAGCAGTAAAAAAAAAAAAAAAGAAAGAAAGAAAGAAAAGGAAAAAGAAAGAGAGAAAGAGAGAGAGAGAGAAGTCGGAATGCTTCCCTTTGCTCTTTCCTTTCAGCATTCTGATCATTGCATTGCAAATGAGCGAGAACGGGCGTCCTCCATCTTCGAGGCAAAAAACACACGCCAGGAAGGCGGCTCGTGGAGAGTTACGGCTCCCTCAGCGATCGTAACGTGGCCCCTTGGCAGGCATGTAGTATTTTGTGCTACCGTTTATGGGGCTAACTTCAATGTCTTACTCGATCTGGGAAGATGCCCGATGGGGGAATCGTAACTTTGAACGTCCTGACTTCTCTGCGGGTAACAGCTCAGCCACAATGTTCATTTACTGGAGGTTTGTTTGGGGGTTGGTTGGTTTCTATACCCACGAAAGAGGAGAAAGGTACGGCCAGGTGCATTTGTCGGACAGGGTAGAGCTTCCACTCACAATCCGTATGCACCGTGATTGCACCTGGCAGCCTCTGGAGAGGGAGGAACGTGACAGTACCACACTGGAGCTCCACAGAAAGGCCCGCGGAACTTATGCCATGTTACAGGGCGCAAGGGGAGTCACGGGAGGAAGGGTGGCTTGCCAGGGAGTGGAAAGGTCCTAAGGGCGTGTCAGGATTGCCTCCCCACTCTGAACTCTAGGGGACAGATATGGGGGCCCGCAGCTTTGCCGGGTAAGCCAGATGAGTAGTGGGGAGAAGGTAGAGCAAGGCAGCTTCCCCCGGCCCTCTGCTCTCTGTTAGCTTGTGAAGGGTAATGCCGTTATGAGACTGACAGCCTCAGGGACAGGCATTCGGTAACTTCAGCAGGGATGAGAGTCGAAGTGAATACATCACGTAGATTTACAGGGCTGCCTGAACTCAAGAGAGCTCCCAAGGCATGCATTTCCCTGGGAGCCGACATGCAGATTTACCGGTCAGACAGCCGCATTACGGAAATGGATAGCAGATCCCAGAGACACCGGAGCTCTGTTTACACCTGTCTTGCTGCTTTGGCAGATGAGTCATCAGCTGGTGCAATCATCATAATAAACACTTTGCTTTCCTAGGGCCCAAAGTCCCTTGGGCCCGTTGTATGGATGCTGAAACCAAGCACATAAGGGGATTGGAGCAGCAACGCAATGGCAGGAGAAGGACCAAGGTTTTTGTGGCTCCAGATTTAGTTACCTACGGGATGACCCTGGTTGTGCTGCTTTGCACTAGGTTTCACAAGGGGCGGATCAATGGCACGTCAGGTCAGTGGGTCGCTCTCTCCGTGCGGAGGTCTCCACCGCCACTGTGGGGGGGTGGTTCCCAGCTCAGGTAAAGACATCCACAGGCTAACTCTGGTTGAACTAGTTCCTAAAAGCAGTGGTGTGGCTGGTATGTGGGAGGGACTACCACCCCACAGAAGAGCCCGTCACAGATCCTAGACACATACCCAGGGCCGCCCGCCCAGGCTACTGCAGGCTACATCCTGCTGCTATTTTTAACCACTCAGATTGATCGGAGCTAGCGCGTGTATGTCGACCCCAGGTCAAACCTCCAGGCTGTGAGGTAGACGTAGCCCACATCACTCGAGAACCGTGGCTGGCGGCTTGAGAAAGCTTTGGAAGTCTAATGTTCATGGCCTCCCCCTGAAGGATCTCCCTTCCTCCTGCAAACGCTCCCCCGGTTTGCACACCCACCCCAGCTCCTCCAGGCTCCGAGTCATGATACAGGTTCCTGTTCCGAGCGCCGTGTCACAGAGGGCAGGGTTAATCCCACCTTGGTTTTCACCCCGCACTCCCCAGGGGACCCCTGAGCTGCCACCGTCCCAAAGAGCCATAAAGGCCTGTCCCTGCACTTGGTTAGGGTTGGATTGGGCTGGCTCAGTAACACACGACCCATAAGGTACGTCTCTGTCCTCTGTGGCTGGGAAGGAAACCACCGAACGTGACCCGAGCGTCACTAATGCAGTGGCGTCTGCCTGAGTTTGAAGGAAGGCTGAACCAATAGCCCCGAGAAGTGCAGACTGCCTGATTCATTTGAACAGGGTGTTATCTCTTTCGGCGCTCAAAGCACTGGAGAGAGACTGTTTTCAGGAAGGAAGACAGGTCTTGTGATGGAGATACTGGAGATCTAGTATTCCTCAGAGACTCTGCATGACCCTGGGCAAATCGCTAAATCTCTCCGGATCTCATGGAGATATTAAAACATCCCTTCTTACCTGGGGTGCTGTGAGGCCTTTTTCTTCACTTCAACCTTTGGCCCCTGCGTCCCTTTGAAGCCACCTAAGTCCCCATCAGAAGGACTCTAGAAAGGCGAGGCGCTAAAGGGAATGGTAGCTAAATGGAAAGGAGGAGGCACAGCCTTCTTGGCTTCTCCAAGTGACTTTAAAAGACTGTCCCTTTCGTGACCCAACCCGCCAGGCCCTAGCAGGGGAAATGCCTGGGTCACAGCTTCAAAGGAGGACGACATCTTTCCCGTCTCCCATCGCAGGGGCTTTCAGAGGCTATAGTTTGCTCTTCCTGTAGGATAAGAGACAAATCGCCGGAGCGCGGACAATAGTAAATGGAGCCTCTCTGACCTGGAAGAGTTAAGAGAACGACGGATAAAAAGGCATCAGCGACTACAGAAAGAGCGATTTTGTCCTCCCAATTTCAAAAGCTTTATCATAAAGTCCCCAAGAAGAGGCTATTAAGGAGATGTGTTGACCAGGGGGTGGAAGTTAAAGCCCTGTGATAGATTAATAGTGGGGGAGAGACTAGGAACGAATGGCTGATTCTCAGGAAGAAAGAAAATGACCGGAGGGGGGTTCTCCTGGGTCAATGCTAGTTGGGTTATTGTTCAGCCGACATGCTAATGAGGATGACCTGGGGCGACAAGAGAGGTCGCAAAGTTTGCTGCACGCTTGTTTTCATTTTGCTTGTAAGGAGCCCCAGGAAACGTTAACCCAACCGGGACCCACATGGCTGGATGGAAATTGGCCTCGTCACACCATGGAGTTTTGCTGATTTCCACATGCTGAGGATCCTGCTGCATTGTAAGCAGACAGCACGGACAGGATGCAGGTCTGATCCCATCTGCCTGATGAGCCGCACTGCTTCCTCCGGCTTTTTCGGCTCCGAGCTAAAAAGGGTGGGTCCGGGCAGCCAAGCAAGGCCAGCTGCTGGGGTGGGGGTGGGTCGAATGAGTCCGCAGCCCTGCCAGAACATGCTGAGGAGGATGTTAATGGGCAGAACCTAATTAGGAGAGTGTCAGAGAAGCCAGACTTGGTGCTTCACCCCAATCTATCTATCCTCCCCATACACACCCATCACTTGTCTATCCATCCCCATAGACATCTGTCTATCTATCTATCCCCAGACACCCCCTCTATCTATCTATCTATCTATCTATCTATCTATCTATCTATCTATCTATCTATCTATCTATCTATCTATCTATCTATCTATCTATCTATCCCCAGACACACCCAGCATCTATCTACCTACCTACCTACTTACCTCCCTCCCTATCCCTTCTGGAAGGTTCTGCAGTCAATGGCAGAGATCCGAATGAGAAATTACATTGTCCCTCCCACTGTCCGACCCATTTCCCAGTCCCCAGCTCCTCATGGTGTTCCGTCCTTTGCAGTAAAGCAGGCCTGAGCAAACCCCCGCTGTAGGTTTGCCCTTAAGAGCCACCCAGGCCCCCAGGATAATTCGCGTCGTCTGAAAAAGTCTCGCCCCGACGGTGCCCCTTCCTCCGCTCTCCGACCCCCATTTCCCCACCCAGGAATTAGAGCTAAATGGAACGAGAGTCATTAGCCAGAGTTTGCTGAAACCAGCGCCCCCTTTCATCTTAATTGTCCCTCTCTTTTTCTTTTCCGACGCTGAATTAAAAGGGTGACTGAAAGTTCATTTGTACGGGGGAGGTGGCAGCTGGGGATGGATCGAGATGAAGAAAGGGGTGTGTGTGTGTGTGTGTGTGTGTGTGTGTGTGTGTGTGTGTGTGTGTGTGTGTGTGTGTGTGTGTGTGTGTGTGTCGGGGGGAAGTATGGCTGGGCTACGGTAGCAGGCTCTCAAGAAAGGACAACTTAATCCAGGCTGGTTCCTCAGTAAATGAGTTTAGAGATCTCCAGCTAAACCCTGCATGTTTGTCCTCCCCCCGGCTCATTTTCTGTCCCCAGGATGTAGCACTGAGGGAGGTTCCTTCTAGGATGTATCCCTCCACTGATCTTCCTATGGGAGATAAGACGGTGGATACATCCACACTGGAGCGTGAGGTGGATTTTCCTGCTCAGGTAGCCAGATATGCGCTAGCTGTGATTGAGCTAGAAGGCTAAAAATAGCACTGTTGCCTCAGTGCCCCATGCAGCAGGATGGGCAAGTCCTTCAACTACCTACCTAAGGTCTGGGATGGGACTGTACTCAGGGGACTTCTCTGTGTACCCACGTCTGCTTGGTCCCTTTCTAGTGGCACCTAGAGATTGATGAGTTTGCCACAGCCTTGGTTAAGAGCTTTTAGCTCATGCAGTTGAGGCTAAGGTCTGGTCTACGCTGGGGACGGCGTCAACCTAAGATACGCAACTTCAGCTACATGACTAGCGTTGCTGAAATCGGTGTATCTTAGGTCAACTTACCTGGGCGTCCTCACTGCAGTGAGTCGACCACTGCCGCTCCCCCATCGACTCCGCTTCCACCTCTCGCGGCGGTGGAGTTTCACAGTCGACAGAGAGCACGCTCGGGGATCGATTTATCGCATTTACACTAGATGCGATAAATTTATCCACAATAGATGGATCCATACCCACCAATCCAGCGGATAATATAGACGTTCCCTAAGCTTCAGAAGTCCCAGGTTCGATCCCGCCTGCCGACGCCCCGGGGTCTGTTGGCATTACATCGCACCACCGCTACGCTGCTATATTTGCCCACCCCCTGATGCCCCTTCCTCTAATGGAGATCAATCCTTCTATTCACAAGTGTGTATTTATAAGCTGTAGTCATTGTAACGGGACATGTTGTCCCAAGTTTATTGGCTCCAGACCCGGGGAAGCCCAGCCCATGGGAGCTGCCCTGCCTTTAGCAGCTTTTTCAGAGCCGTCCCCCCTCGCCTGTAAACAAAGACATTCTTCTGTCTCTGTAGTGGCTGGGAGACCTTCTGACATTTCAATCTGCACCCAGATTTATAGGAGGGAAGATGGTGGCTCATCTGTTAAATGAAGTGTCTGAAACAGTGACTCCCATTTCGATTTATTAAGACAGTTATTATATAATAATTAAGCCCCGATTCATGATGGAAAACATATTTATGGAGGTTTAACAGCTGCAGCCTGCAAGAGATAAATATATGCCATCTAATTGATTGGGGTTTCACATACTGTAACCATCCTACTAAATCTCGGGGGAAGGCAGAGCTTAGTGTGTTCAGATTTAGGACTCAGGGGTCAGTATTAGAGATTAGAACCTGCTTTGTTGAGACCTGGCTCCATTGTCAACCGCCTGAAGTCAAGAACATTGCTGTCGATTTAAATGGACTCAAGACCTAGACCATAGCGAGGCCACTCCTCTGCTACTCTTGAAAAGTTTGAGGATCCATGAGATGCAGGCCGTTGGGTTTATGACTTGATGCTTCTGTGATGGATACAGCATGTTCTGCAATATTACTGGAAAAACCTGCTGTATGACAGCTTTTTCCAGTAATACAGGGAGGGGTAGCTCCGTGGTTTGAGCATTGGCCTGCTAAACCCAATCCTTGAGGGGGCCATTTAGGGATCTGGGGCAGAAAGCTGTTGGATGATTTAATTGGGGATTGGTCCTGCTTTGAGCAGCGGGTTGGACTAGATACCTCCTGAGGTCCCTTCCAACCCGGATCTTCTATGATTCTATGTATTATTATGATTTGGGACTGCATGTAACCTCTCTGGGGGGCAGATGGGATGTGAAGCCCTGGGAGATCAAAAGACTGCACTGAAATTGTGCCGGACAGGAATGGACTCTTTGGGACAATCTGTGTGAAGTACGAAATACCGAGCAAGAGGTTAATGCAAATTCCCCATCTCTGGCTAGACAAAAACCCAGCTTTTTAAAGCTATCCCCTGAGGAGAGGATAATTGACCTCCAAACCTTGAGAGCAGGTGATCAGCAGACAAATTGTATAAAGAAGCAGGCTGATCTGCCCACTCTGGGTACTGGTTCTGAATGGGAAGAAATTCTGAATTTGTAACAATGGGGAAAACCCAGCCGCGGGTTTTGAAGAACTGATGCTTACCAGAGCTTGAGTTTGGAATGTACCTTTGGCATGTACGTAGGGTCTTCTCTGGTTTTGAATGTTTTCTCTGTAATGCTTTCACCGTAAGGATGCTAAATTAAGCGGCTGCAAACACAGTCACAAACACGCATATACACACACCTACACACACACAAAGGCAGACACACCCACCCATCTACACATATTTGCATTCACTCCCATGAATGACACCCCCCCTAGCAGGGTACCTTTTCTCCTTTTCTGGGCACTTCACTGTGTCTCTTCCCCCCACCTTTTCTTTTCTTTTCTTCCTAGAACAGCGTTAAACCAATAAAATAATCATTATTAGTGCAATTATTTCCAAACAGATTAAATATCTGCCAGGCTCACAGTTACTGTATTAAAAAAAAAAAAGGAGAACTCATAAAGCATCCTAGTGCATAAAAATAGAGGGAAAAAAAAAAGAAGATGACATTTCAGGCCAATCCCTCATGGGGCTGTGTAGTTACTGGGAACATTTGCATATTTTTAATGCACTACCTCTTTAATAAATTCCCCCCTCCAGACACATAAAAAATGGTGGATGTGCCAAAGTGTCGCTGAAGAATGGGGAGTATTATTGAACTGAGATTCGTTGTTAAGCACCAGAATTCACAAGACGGGGTTGGGGGGATGCACGGGGAGAGAGGACAGGTCATTTCTATATACACCAGCAGGATTAGCTGTCTGCTCAATTTTGGACTCTTTCTCTGGGGCTGACCTCCTTTGAACTTGACCGAAATTCCCAAGGCAACTGCTGAATTACTCGCTATTAAATTGGAATCCACGGAAGAAAGAGACTTAAATGCTTAAGCTGCTCGAGAGTCAAAAAATCTCCTGTAATTCCAGCTTGTTTTTTGTTTTGGCTAGTGTGCAGCCCAGCCCCAAACTTACACGTTAAGCCTCTTACGGTGGATTTCTGCCTTGTGGAGACTGGACCTTCCATTAAGTTCCCATGTCAATTTCAGTGCAGAGGCGCCATGGCTTAGCGTCAATTTCACCGATGGCATTGCAGGCTCATTGGTTAAGGTTCCATAATAACTATTAAGGGGCAGGGTCTTTGGAAGCACCTGGCGCTGGCTTAACTCTCCCGGCAGTGTCGGCCATGGAAACACAACTGGGCTTGGAAAAATCTCCTCCTAGCAGGACCCACCCATGTGGCAGTTCTTGTGCTTTCTCAGCCCGGCTTTGCACCCTTCCCATTGGTCCCCTGGAACAAGCCACCCCAGGGAGAGAGCTCCTCTGACGGGCCGTATAGGGAATCAAACACCAGACACTGCGAAGGGGTGGCACAACAGAAGCAAGACGCACTAGCTCAGGGCATGGGACTATTTCTCCCACTAGTGGATGGCTCACCCCAAGGGCAGGAGCCCTGTGATGACTGAAGGCCGGTGGAGTTTCTCCTTTGGCTCAAGTGGCTGAGGCTTGGGTGTTGAAGATCTAACCTTCTATCCCCCCCACAAAAAAACACCAGGGAAAGAGGAAAGGTGGCCAGTAGCAGTAGACTGTTGCTCAGGAGCACTGGATTCATTTCTGTTGTCCTGCCCCAGGCTTCTTCTGTGACATTAGGGAAATCCCTCAATCTCTCTCGCTCCATCTTTACAATGGCCTTCATAGTGCTTCTGTTTTCCTAGCCATGTCTACGTAGGCTCATTCCTTGATGACGTTGCTTGAGGAGTAAGGTGCAAGTCAACACGAACCTGGCCCTTAGATATCAGCATAGTATAAGGAGGCCTCGGTCTCACGTGTCTTCCTTCCAAGGGACATTTTGATTTTTTGTCAGAAGACTTGATACCCCCAAAACACTTGGTTTTCAAACAAGACCTTTCCGTCAAAACCAACCATTTTGATTGAGAAGCACTGCCAGGGTGCCTCATGGGACTTGTAGTTTGGAGACCTCATGCTCCTACTCGCCTCTCTGGGATGGGCACTTAGCCAGAATTCGTCTCCCACAATGCATTGCAGCCAGGATGTGCCACCTCCTTTCAACCAGAGGGGAGACCATGGTGCCTGGCAGATTCATTCCAGGGTATAGAGGAGAATGAGAGCGTGGGGCACCTGCATTGAAACCCACATTTATTTATTTCATTGGTTTTTCTTAATTTTGGGGGGGCTAAAAACGTGCAGTGTTCTATGAAAAAACTCCCCCATTTTCTGACGCATCCTAGACCTTCTGTAATACAGAGAATGAGCAAAGTGAGTGCTGTCATCCAATGCCTTCTTTCCACCACGCAAGGCTGAGCCCATCTGCCCTCGCTGTCCGAAGACACAGAGAATGAGCATCGAATCAGTCAATAAACAACAAGAGTTTTAGTTAACGCACTGCAGAGAATTGCCTTCCAAACACAAGTTGCCTTTTGACAGCAGGACGGAGCGAGGGCGAAATTGTAGGTGAAACAAACACAGAAGCTACATTAAGAGGGTAAGTAATGAGATCGGGGCGAAATTGCACCTGATGCAAAAGCAATCTGGAGCTTAACACGTGAGGAGGAGGAATTGCATGAACTAGAGGGACTCTCCGAGAAGGAATGACGGAGAACATTACAAAGCGGCAAAGACAGGCAGGCGTGTGGCGCAGACTGGGGAAGTCGTTCAATTCGGAAGTAATGGAAGAGGTGATTTGATTGTTCTCTTTTCTGGCTATCGGGCTCAGGGTTGTCTTGGTTATGGACAGCGGGAAGTTGGGGAAGGACGTGTTTATAAAATGAGCAAAGAAGCTGCCCTGTGGGGAAGTTTTTTCATGATTGAGGCTTGATCAGGGATCTTGTCTTGCATAGTGCTAGGTTCTGTACGCACATACAACAAAAGGACAGATTCTGCCCTCTTTGGGGCAGGGATTAAGTAACCCTATATCCAAACCCTCAACCTGAACTCAGTATTTTCATCATTTGTCATTTTCTTGCTGTTTTTTTGTTTTTTGTTTTTGCTGAAACGGTCTGAAAAGGTCCATCTGTGTTGTAGGAAGCAGAAGAAACTTTGCATGGAAGGCTGGCGTCTTCAAGCCAAACACAAGTGAGGGTGATCGGTAACTAGATGAACTAGTAACTAGATGAAATGTCTTGTGATATACAGGTCAGACTAGATGATCTAATGGTCCCTTCTGGCCTTGAATTCTATGAACTAAAGACCTGTCCTCGAAAGATTCCTTTCCAGATTCTACTGACCGAAGCGTTCTGGTTAGATTGGATAATATGATTATTTCAACCATGTCACTAAGGGCAATTCTATGACAGTTCAATTTCCTGTATCTAGGGACCAGATCCTGCCCTTATTGGAGTGAATGGGGTGAGGATTTGGCCCAAAGACATCAAATGGATGGGGTATCCTGAGCAACCAAATGACTGTCATTTGCTTATTAATAATCCAGATCCTCTCCAATATGTTCACGCACCTGAATTTGAGGACCAGATTTTAGCTAGCTTCAGTGCTCATCCAACCCCCCATTATCAGAGTATCAAAGCACCTTACAGTCTTGAATATATTTATCCTCACAGTACCCCTGCAAGGTAGGGCAGCACTTTTATTCCCATTATACAGATGGGAAACCGAGGCAGGGAAGCTAAGTGACTTACCGAAGGTCACACCAGAAGTTTGTGCCGAGCAGGGACTTGATGGCAGTTCTCACGAGTCCTCAGCTGGTGTCCTCAGCACTGAACCATCCTTCTGCTTAACGTCCTCTTCCTTCTTAATTCACTCACGTCCCCTATAACCCAGGTGAAGTCACTGGCATTACCCCAGTTCATAAGTGGGGTAAGCGCAATCCAGAGCAGGCCCTCTCTGTACAGCTTTGTGCCCAAGAAGTGGAAGGCCCTTCAGGAAACCCCATTGCCAACACTACTTCTCCTCCTGTGTCATGTGCCCCTCAGAATGCCCAGGCCAGCTGACTCCTGACAACCCTCCCCCATCCCAGCCTTTAGCAGATCGCCTGCATTCCCACCTCTGCATTCACGCCGCTTGGTGACATTTCACATACCCTGGGCCTCATTAGCATCTCCCCGAGACAACCATCATTAATGCAGTGGACTTCATCAGACAGCACGTTGGGGTTGTGTTGACTTACCAAGGTCAGCCTGACGTATCTGTGGAGTGTTTCTTTTTGTTTATTTCCCCTGTTGGCTTGGGGGACGCTGAAAATGCTAATAAGTGGTCTGGGATGCCGGGTGCCAGATAAGAGGAACCAGCTACGTTTCTTTTTAACACTTGGAGGAGCTGAGCTGAAGACCGAGTTGAGCTCCCCCATCCAGAAGGTGCATGCAATCCACAGCACTCTGTCCTCTGTTGGTGGTGGCTGGACCATGGAAAGAGGTGGACGAGCCTGCTATGGATTTGGCTACCAGAGCTGAGGTATTTAGCTCAGGTAGGAGAGGCTCCTTCTTTCAGAACTAGAGGTCCTAGTTGGATCCCTGCACCCCAAACAGGATGCCACTGGGGGGGTCTTCAGAACCCAAGACCTCTGGCTCTAGCCATCACGCCGAGTGGGTTGCCGTGACATTGTCCTGTCCCTAGCTTCCACCGTGCTGGTGTGTGAATGAGGGTTAACACCTAGGGGAAGGAAATGAGCCGACAGAGAGAGCAGTTTCCAGGGAATGGAGGATGAACGGCTGACTAGGTAACTCTGCGAGAAGCAGCTGCTTTCAGAGGTGGCAACAATGGTAGGATATAAATGGAAGGTCTGAATAGTCCCACAAGCCGGCGCTGTCTATATCCCCTCAGCCGCTGATTAATGGTGCCTCCTCTTTATTCCAAAATGGCTCCCACCTCCTGGAGTTTGTGCTGAGACAGGCTGAGTTGCTGGGTCCTGTTATGTCCTCGGGGGGAGCAACTCCAGAGGTCTGGAGTGGGTAAAAGGTGACTAGGGCCCCACTCCTTGAGGTTTTTTGGCACCCAACTCCCATGGGCTTCATGGGAGAGAAGACCTAGTGGCTTTGAGGATCTAGGCCGAGGTGAGCCTGACACAAGCCCACTGGGAGAGTGTGTAGCGTTGCCGAGTGAGGGTCAGCTCTGAGAACGTGAGGTGGGGTTCGCATCATTGCCCTGAGGTGTCCAAATTCCTTCGTGTCTCAAAGGGCCAGATCTTGGCAAAGAGCCGAATGCCTGTTGAAATCAAGAGGGTGTTCCGACTCATACAGGGTCTGGGCCCGTGGGACGCTGAGCGTCGTGAGGACAGAGGGAACTCGACGCTTTGCCCCAAACCCTGGATGGAGAACATCTAGCAGCAAGGCAGACACAGAGCGAGCAGGCGGGCGGGGGAGGAACGTCTTTCCAGCTCCACCTCGGCCTAAACGCCTTCAAGGAGCCCCATGGACATCCTCTTTGGTTTTAACCCTTTCCGCCCTGCGGGGGAGCACAGACTTTGGATCGCCGAATTAGTGCGGCCCGTCCACCGTCTCGCTTGTCTCTGAGCTGGGGCCGGCGGTGTTTCACTCCAGCCCTGCGGGGGGGAGGGTTTTGCCTATCAGTCCCTTCTGGCAACTTCTCTTTGAACACTTCAGTCTCCGACCCTGCCTCATCTTTATTACCCGAATCGAGCTGATCGTTCGCCGACCTCCTCTGTGGGAAAAGCCAGCTCAAAAGAGGCTGGATTAAAAACTCTCCGCTCCTGACTAAAAGCCTGTCACACAAGGCAGCTGTCTCCCTCTCTTAGGGAGAAAGAAAAAGCCATTTCCTTAACTGGCGAATGCCGGAGAAATGGTACAATTTAATTAACTCAGTAATCTAGACCAAAGACGCACAGCCAAGATACAGCACCTGTACTTGGTTTTAGGTTTGCTTAATGTATCCAGAGACATCCAGCCACCCACGCATAAGCAGATCCTTCCTCCCTCTCCCCCCAAGCTGCGGAACTGAGACCCCCCACCTCCCTGAAACCTTCAAGGATTGGATGGACGGGACCCACGCTGGTTGAGGCATCTATTGTCGTCATCATGAGACAAAGCCAAAACTCAGTCTTCTTGATCTCATCGGTTAAGTCTCCTTCCGACTAAGCAGAGGACCTCCACTTTCCTTTGTCTTTGTCTTGCTTCTAAGGTATTTGAGGAACCTCTTTCTATTATGTCCCGTGCTAGGTGTAAATCATTTTGGGCCTAAACCTTTTGGGTTTTGTTCCTGCATGCTTGTGCTATCCTTTTGTCCTCCTCCTTAAAAAGTGGAAACGTGGCTGAATTGCTGTTTTTCGGGTCATGAATGAGCTCTGGATGGAGCCATTCTTCCTGTCTTTCCTTTGCATCGGTTCAGTTGGCAGTTGTGCATTTAGTGTTGTCTCCTTGAGAAAATGCCAGATCTCCTGCTTTATCCCTTAGATTTTCTTGCCATGGGACTTCCAAAAAAGTAGACTTGACCTACTGGTTCTCTGAGTTGGTTAAAGTTCATTGTTCTGTTGCTCTCACGCCTCCCTTTTGCTTTTATCATTTCATGATCCCTTTCACCCAAATCGCCTTCCCCCTTCAGATTCACAACCGATTTCCTCCCTGTTGGACAGAATCCAGCCTCTAATTGTCAATAATAACCACTCCAAACCCCCACAAAGCCTCGGAGCACCTCATGATTCCAGCTCTGTGCACCCTATCTCACCTCCTGGCCGGACGATAGTCCCGTTGTAATCAGTGCGGGGGTATCTGCAATTGGTGTGGGATCAGACGTTGCTGGATCAATTGGTGTTGGATCAGATGTTACAGGATGGGAGGCTGTGGCTATGAGGGAGAAAAGCCTGGTGCGGGCAAAGAAAAGGAGCTTTGATAACAAAAGAAGAAAAGTGCCCGGGGAAATTATTTTTAAAACCCATTCCCATGAAACGTCCGCGCATTTGCAGCGAGGCGCGAGGCCTGGGGCTGTGTTTGGCAGAGCGAAAAGCTCGGTGTGAGGAAACGAAGACCGAAAGCGAACGACTGAATCTTCCAAACCAGCCCCTCTCGGGAGACTGAGCAATAATGGGAAATAAATCGGTATCTCATTTATAGCAGACGAGCGATGGAAAATAGCTGGGCATTAGATATTGTTAGCGGCGCCGCACTGAAATGCGCTGGGGAGCTTGGCCTCCGGTGCGGAGTGGCCGAGCTGGCTGGTGGGGATGCCAGGGGACGCTACAGCTCGCTAGCAGAGCTGGGGTGGGGAGCCAAACTTGAAAACCAGAGGAGCTGCAGAACAGGAACGAGGGGCCTTGGAAGCCCTAGCTTCTTAAAATGAAATTTCAGCAGTGCTCAAAGCACTTGACAAAGGAGGTCAGGAATAGTCATTGTTGCCATTTTACAGGTGGGAAAACTGAGTCACGCAGCAGCCCAAAGCTGGGGAGAAAACCCAGATGTCCCAAGTCCCTGTCCCGTGTGCCATCCACTTGGCCACACTGCCTGTGATAGTGTTCCCCCCTTGGAGCATCAGGGATGCAGGCCATGAGATTTCAGGGGCATTAGCAGAGTTTTCAGGAGCACAAGGGAAGGGGGGCTGTTACAAAGGCAGGCTGAGACTACCAATGAGTGCCATGACTCAGGATGCAGGTGCCATTGCAGAGCTAGACGGGAGGGGTTACGCCCTGAATCGCAGTGGGTAGGAGGTTGGGAGGGAGGGGAGGTCCGGAGGCCAGCGCTGGAATAACAAGGGGGTGGTGCATGCATTAGCTGCGCTTGTGGGAAGCAGGCTCCGGGCCGGCCTGCGTTCTCGCCGGCTCCCTCCCGCCTGCTATTAGTCCCTGACATTCCTGAGCACCCAAAATGAAATGTTTTTTTAAGACATCCCTTGCCATGAATTCTTCCGTCTGGAAGTCTGCCGCCCCTCGCTGGGCTGTCACATCGCAGACTTATTGACACCGGGCGGCGGGTCATAAACACGCTGCCTCGTCCATCATCCGGATGAGACAATTGTGAGCTGGGGCGGGAGAGAGACGGTGATGGAGCTGCTATATCGATCTCAGGCGGGCGGATTGTACAGGCCAGGGCAGGCACTGTTGTGGCATTTCTATTAAGGCAGCACTTCACACCTAAAGGGGGTTAATATAGCAGCCAGGCCTGTATATTTGCCCAAGACAGAATTTGGGGGTTTGTTTGCCCCATGATAGTCTTTTATCTTTACTAACACGGGGGAACAAAAGAACAAAGACACCGTGCGTTGCATCTGCCCACAACCCGACGGAGTGTCTAGCACAGTGAGCAAAGATAAGGAAGAGAGTTCAAGTGTCGCTGGTTGTGGTGAGAGTTTAATGTTTCAAGACAAGGCCAAGCAACCAGTGGGGAGGGGGAGGCATAAGAAACCCTAAAAAGTCATCAGAACAAAAAACACAACTGCCCTCCCTAGTGGGACAACCTCCCTCCCTCCCTGAAGCCTCACGACCCTCCGAAAGGGACGTGCTATGAACGAGGAGAGGGGACAGGAAACGGCTCTACTGGGGTGCGCAGCTACCGACAGGCTCGCTTGATGAACCAATAAACGTCGCCTTGCCGGCACTTCGGACTCTGCCCTTCCGCTTTCTGTCCCCCGTACCTCCAACCAAAGCAGGGCGAGGGGAAGACGCCACAGGGCACGTCCTGGGGAACCACAGCAGGGAGGCAGGTTCCTAGAACCCCGGGGCCATGTTGCCCGGGGCCCACGGGGCGGCTGTGTGACTCAGGTGTTAATGTACCACAAGGTGGTTGTTACGTGCCCAGGTCTCCGGAAAAGGTTACTAGCGAAGGGGCCGGTGGAGGGCACTCAGGGGTCCTCTCCCAGCAGGTATCCAGAACCTTTCTCTCCTCCTTGCTGTGTGCAGCAAATCGGCAACTGTGTGGAGCCCTCTCCAGGGGTCTCTGTTTGGCCCAGGCACTTGGTCAATGGCTTCCGGCCACTTTACCCGCTAAGTCACTGCTCTGAACGCAACCCCTAACAATAGTGCCCAGCAACGGAGCATGCTTGAAAGGCCTGTGCAGTTCTGCGTGGGACTAAAGAGATGTGGGATTTGTTCCCAGCTCTGCCACTGGCCTACTGGGTGACCTTGGGCAAGTTACTTTGCTGCTCGGTGCCTCGGTTTCCCCATCGGTGCAATGGGGATAATGCTCTCGTTCTGCCCATGAGAAGTGCGGCAGGAGAGCTAGGTGGCGGTGTTATTACTCTGTGGAAGGCTGGGGGCCGCAGAGCTCATGAGGTTTCTTGGTGGTGTTTAGCCGCTGGTCTGCAGTGAGGGCAGCAATGCTGCGGCGTGGGACCACTGGAGTCCTAATGCAAGAAGTGCTGGAAGGCAGGGAAGTGGGAGGCTCCGGGAGGGAGCAGGGGTCAGTGGGGGCGGCTGGGAGGAAGATAGGGGCAGGGGGGAGGCCCAGGGGAAGATGGGGTGAGTGCCCACAGAACCCCTCCTGTCCCTACTTATCCTTGACCTGTGCCCGGCTCCTGCTGCCTGCTGCCTGCTGGCGGGCCTGTTACCTGGCTCTCGACATCCCCACGCCTCAGACTACCGGCAGCCGTCGCCCTCACACCCTCCTCTCCGGCTCCCTCTGCCCTCACCCACCCCCAAGTGCCCCCGGCCCAGCCCCAGCCGGCTCAGAGGAGGGAAAGGACCAGCAGAAATACTGAGGGGCTGTCGAGCCGTCGTGCCCCCGGACTGTCCTGTCCCTCGTGACGCTCCGGGGGCCTTTACAGTCTCCACCCCCACTAAGGAGAAGGTGGCGTGTTTCCCGCTTCTCAGCTGGCTGCTCTGTGTGTGTTGGGGGGGAGTCATGACTCTGCCTCTTCCTCCTCCAGCCCAGTCCCCTATGGGGGGGCTAACGCCCCTTAACCAGGTACGAGCCCGGAGTGCAGAGAGTGCAAATGGGCCTGCCGCTTGCACAAAAGAGAGGGGGTGCTCTCCTCCACCCGTTGCACCAACCCCTGCCGATGCCACGGCCCGACCTCCGCGCCCTCCCTTGGGGTACACCCACCCTGCCCTCGGGGGCGTGACGGCTGCACACACCCAAGCTAGCGTTCCCCTAGCTCGCTCGGGGCCTGGTAGCCGGCTCAGCACAGACTTCCGCCTGGGCTAGCTGCCCCCGTGCGTACCCAGGGCTCGGGCAGGCTGCCGGATCCTCCCTGTGACTCGATCAAAGCCAACTCAGATGTGTCTAGGTGTGCTGCAGCAACAGCCATCGGACCCCGAGCCTCGGGGTGGTGCTGGATTGAGTGGGATTAATTACCCTCTTACCAGTTCCCACGTCGATGACCGGGCTTCGGCAGGGCACAGCAGCTCCTGGCCTCGCTCATTAAAGGTGCCTGATGACTCTGAGACACCTTAAAAGGGGCCAGGTCCCTGTTCGGGAAGACACTCAAACTCCCCGTCACTCCCAAACCTCCTCCTTTCCCCTAGACCCGCTCTCCTCCTAATCCTTCCGGCCGACCCCCACTCCTAGGCGCTTGGTACACGCCACCAAATCCGTGAGAGCTGAAGGGGGGGGGATGGGACCCAGACGTAGTGCCCACGCAGGCAGAGAACAGTTTATTATTTATAACGCTCAGCTGTAAGCAATATACACGGGCGCCAACTGTAAATACTGGCACTTCCCCTCCCCTCTCCATATAATTCCCCCGTACATTTACATTGCTCACTGTCTGACTTAATGTGCTTCTGTTTGTCTGATCTACAGATTTCTCCCCGTGTTTTCATGATAAAATAAGATGTCTAGGGACAGTCTCTCTCCTCCCCGCCCCCAGGCAAGTAAATTAAATTCATTTAGAGTTTGAAGGGATAATCTTCTATTATAATGATTCACTGCATCATTGCAGGTCAGAGCACCGGGTTGCAGTCTACCCGGCTGTGCTCGCGTGTGATTTATAAGGCTTTGTCCGGCCAGAATCTAGCAATAGGATTTGTGGAGCCATAGGAGAAGATGGGAAGGTGTGATGCCTGCTTCCAATGCCTGCTCAGGTCAGCCTAGCAGATCCGTGTGTCTGGAGAGCTCAATGGATAGACCATCGGCCTTTTAATCCAAGGGCTCCAGAATTGAAGATTTAATTGGAAAAACAAAATTAAGACTCAGTCATTTACACTGAAGTACTGGCAAAACAACAATGTTTACATCATTAGGCTTCAGAGCTTTCATTCCACAGAAATGAATGGAAAGAGCAATTGTTTCAGGCTCTTTGCAAACTCAGGCAGCTATCACTGCATCAACTGATGCCCAGTTCAGGTTAGGTGTGAGGAAGGATGAACTTGCCGTTAAGGTTATATTGCTGGACGCCAGAGATGTGGGGTTCAATTTCTGCCTTTGCCACAGACCTCCTATATAACCTTGGGCACATCAATTAATCTGTGTGCTTCAATTTGTCATCTTCAAAAGAAGGTGATAATAATGTTTTCTTTCACTTACACTTTGCCTATCATGCCTACTTAAATTGTAAGCTATTTGGGGCAGGGGCTGTATCTTTGTACATCACCTCCCACCTTGGGTTGCTGATTGCTGTTGGGACTTCTGTTACTGTAGTAAAAATGATTGGAGCTGGTGAGAACATGAAATTTCCATCCTGTGGCAAATTCTTACATGTTAAAAAAAACCCTGTTCCAAATTGGGGTGAAAAGTCACAGACTAGAATTTTCAAAATATTTTGATTTGGAAACATAAAAGCAACCGTAGCAAACTATTTCATATTGACAATGTCAAAACATTATCATATAATACCAAATATGAAGTATGCTATTACATACATGCTATAAAATACCAAATGCAACATTAAATATAAGCTATATGGCCTGATAAAATATTCATTTTGCGATTGGATTTTATAATATCAAAGTGGAAACAAAACAAGCTGCAAAAGTCCAACCAAACGACTTCGTTTTGATTTCCAGGGGCTTTGAACATTTCCCGTCCAAAACATACTCAACATCAGCATGCTCCCGCGAAACATTTCAATTTTACCAAGGCAACATTTTCCAGTGGGAAACGGCGCCGATGAAAAATGGCCCACCCGCTCTACAAATAATGAATGATTAAACAGCTCGTCAAAGACCGGAATGGCTCTTTGTGAAAAATGCAGTCCGGGTTTTCGGTGAAATATTTGGAAACCTTCCCATCAGCCCTATTAATAATAAGTATTATAAAGATCACTGCTAGCTGCCGGGAGCAAGAGCTCATTCTGATGTTGCAAATGCTTGCAGCTCAGAGGTAGAGTGCATTTTGGGATAGTGCTGTGACTTCCCTGGACCAATTCCTGTTTCAGGCTGGGGAAGTTTGCACCAACAGAACACATGCTGTAGAGAGCTTATCTCGAATGGTGTCTGTCTGATGCTGCATTCATTTCAGAATACCAGACCGCTGCATTGCTGGATGAAAAGAAACAAACCAGGCTTCCGGGGCCTGTTTGTCACTCACAGGGAGCGTAGCCGGGCAGCTCATTCCGGATGCGGCATGGCCGACTCGAAGGTTCTTCCGCAGCAGCGGCAAACCCGTAATGGCTTCCACATAACGAAGACTGCTCGGTCTCGCTGATCCTACATCATATTTGCAAGGATTCCTTCGGTGTGTTTGGAGAGTCAATGGGAGTTTCGTAATTTATGACACTCTTCCTGGCTTAATTAGGCCGTCAACACCATCTGTCACTTAACTGATCTAAGGAACGATGGGTTGTCATTAGCTGGCTAATAGTCGCTGCAAAGTGTATTGTTTTACACCACTAAATCGCAAGAGGAAAAGCAGGTTTTGCTCCCAGATATTCGCGCTTAAGGCTGTTTAAAAGGCTGACCCCTTGACATCGGCGCTTATGCTCGAAAGTTTACTCCAGGAAATTAAAAAAACAACCAACCCCCACCAAAGCCAGCAACCCTAATTAGATTTGCTGTCGACCCTAATTAGATTTGCTGTCGATGGGGTGTCTAGATTTTCACCCTCAGGCTCTTCCATTTGTGGAACTTTGAAAAACCGAGAGAAGGCCCCAAGATGCAACTATTTTCCCATGTGCTGGAGGCAAAAACCAGATGGTTTATCTACCTTAGGTTCTTATCTAGCCCTAATTTCCCATATTATTGGTGTCACAGATAAAGGAATTGAACACGGAACCCTTGCTAGCCCCCTAACCAGTGCGCCCCCTTCCTCAGCCAAGCCCCCGGTCGGCACCTTCCTGAATCTCCACCCACCTTTGAAAAGCGTCTGGCCTACGACACGTTATTTGCACTGTGGGAGCATTGTCCTGGGTGCTGTACATACACACAGCGAGAAAGAGTCTCTGCTCCGTAAGGAACGTACTGTCAAAATAGAGAAGATGGAGATTGGGTGGGGAAACTGAGGCACGGAGGCGTGTGTCCTTTTCCCCATGCAACTGTGCTAAGGTGCCTCCAGTCTCCTCCATAAATAACATACTGTCAAAATAGAGAAAACCGAGATTGGGTGGGGAAACTGAGGCACGGAGGCATGTGTCCCGTTCCCCATGCCGCTCTGCTAAGGCGCCTCCAGTCTGAGCTTTGACACACCAAGGTGTCTCGATCCTGCCCACCGACTGAGCAGTTGAGCTTCACCCCGACTGTCCAGCACCTTCTGATATTAGTTCTTATTCCTTCTCTGCTCTGCCAACACACCTTGATCCTGACAGACAATATCCACTTGCTACTCCGGTCCCAGGAACTCCACACAGCTCAGTCAGTGCACCCAACGTCCAAGGTCTATGTGATGGACACAGCTAAGCATCATTGGCCAAATCAAGTCCTCTTCTTGGTGGTCTCATCTTGACACCAGTCCTCTTATTCCCCGTTCCCAGAAGGCAGCAGGCTCTCCATAAAGGCACCAGTATCCCGAGTGGCTCCCAGAGTTCTGTTAAACTGGCTGCGACCTACATCCTAGTACAAGAGGTGTTAATTCCCTTGCCTGCCGTTGGCCGCCGGTCAGTTTCCTGCGCAGATAAAGAGCCATCCGTCAGCTGGCTATCTGCAGTAGTCAAACGGTAATAAAAGGGGAGAGAGTATTTGCTCCGGTGCCATTCATAATAAATGTAACCCAACGTGCTTCACAGAATTAATTAGTAGCCGAAGGAGAGAGAAATTAAGAGCTGGAGGCCAGGAATAAAAGACACGTTTTGAACTGGGATGTGAAGGGACGTGTTGGAATCAGGGAGGCGCGTGGGAACAGGCAGGGAGTTTCAGGGGTGGGGGGCGCAGCGGAGAAGAGTCTTTCCCCAGTAGATGGCAGGCTAGATAAGAAAGGCAGCCGGTCAGAGCCTCGACTGGTAGAAATCAGTATCAGGCCGTTGACTCCAGCTGGGCTCCGGGTATTTCACAGCTGGGGAAGTGGCCCAGGGACCTCAACGGAGCGACTGTGAATTATGGGTATGGTTCAATGCGACGAGCAGAGAAATGGGGTCAGGACCTCTGGGTTCTTTTCCCAGCTCTGCCCCTGACCCACTGTGTGACCTTAGGCCGCCCCCGCTCTGTGCCTCAGTTTCCCCATCCGGACCATGCATGCACTATTTTTGTTGGGGTGTTGGGAAGCTTCATTAATCAATGGTTAGAAAATACATTGGGTGAAAGGTGCATCGTAAATTCCAGCCATCCGAGTGTGTCACTGATCTGATATAGCCACACCTGGAGGCCCCAGGTCAAACCAGCCCCATTACTCGAGGATCTATACAACCATTTAGTGACCGACCACCCTTACCCCAAGGAGCTCAGGCTCCAAACAGACAAGACCAACAGAGCCTCTGCTTTATACTGGTTGCAGCTCACTCCAGTGCAAAGGAGTCAGTCCGAGGTTAAGGCGCCAATGAAATCCTGTGAAAAAAGGTTGATTCCTAGATTCCATGGGCAGACGGGACCCCTGGGATCACCCAGTCTCACTCCACCCAGTCCAGGCCAGGGAAGGATCATGAAATAATTCTAGAGTCGACCGTTTGGCAACACACCCACGGCCCTCGGTGAGTCTTTCCAGTGGTTAATTACTCGCACTGCTGAAAACCGACGCCTTGTTTCCACCCTGACTTTGTCAAGCTTCAACTTCCCGCCGTTAGATTGGGTGATGCCGTTCTCTGCTGGAGAAGAGCCCATTATTAGAGAGACAAGGTGGGTGAGGTAATTATCATTGTAATGGCCTCACCCACCTTGTCTCGCTAATATCCTAGGTCTGGCCTGGTTACAACTTACATGAGCCCATTGTGAGATAGTTGTTCCCCGTATAGGGCTTAATCCTGGGTGAAATTCACCTGAAGATGGAGGTCTTGGTCTGGCCTCCTGGTCAGGGATGACCTTCACCCCAGGTGTCTGCTTGATTTCCCAACATCCCCTGAGCATGGTCCCGAGGAGGGGCCAGAGAACACCGCCAAGAGAGACAGAAGCCGCCGGGGAGCCAACCGCCAGGCACCGCTACTTTACGCTCATTCCCATTCGTTAAACTGATGCGCAATAAAGCAAAATGCCAATTTTCTTTTGAAATGTCTGTTACGGCCGAGGTGATCCGGCTTGAGGGATTGACGGCCCTGGAGACTGACAGCCCCTCCATTTATTCTCCTGAAGCAGAGGCAGAGCCGGGAAGGCTTCCCCGGGCTCTCGCAGCCCCGATCTGGATGGACCACCTTTGGGGATCGTCTCCCTGCTCAGTCCATCTCCGCGCTCTTTCCATTGAGATGGCTCTGCGGTGGGATCTGCTCGCTGTTGGACTGAGGTCACCAACTGGCCATCAGAAGGTTCTACCCTGGAGTTTTGTTTCAACGCCAACCACTGTGATAGCAAAGACCTCCACTCTCACAAACAGGGCCTGGGATTCTGAAACACTCAGCTCATGGTTCTCCTAAACCTTCTCCTTTCAGTGGTTTTCCTCAATCTTCTCCCTTTAAATATATATATTTAAAAACAATTTCTGTGCAAGCCTTTCCTGAACAGTTAGAAAGAGTCCTGTGTATTCCGCTGACCCAGCACGTCTGCTCCCATCAGAGGAATCCACCATTAGACGGAGGGGGGAGGCGGGGAAGGGATATTAACATAACAAAGGCAGTATTTTTCAGAACTGGGTGAATATGCGGAGAGGTGTGAAAATGGCAAAAGCAGACAACAAATAAGTGGACTTTCTTTCTCTCTGGCTTTCTTGTCTCCGTGGCATGGCACCTCAAATATACTCTGGCAGTTCTTAAATAATCCACGATAAATCGATCCCCGCCCACGCTCCCCGTCGACTCCGGAACTCCAGCTCCGCAAGAGGAGTCAACAGGGGAGCAGCCACAGTTGACTCGCCGCCGTGTGGACGGCCAGGTAAGATGACCTAAGATACTTTGATGAAGTTGGGTATCTTAGGTCGACCACCCCCGCCAGTGTAGACCAGACCTAAGTTTGCTCTGTTGCGCCTTCAGCTCAAGAGGAATGGAGCAGCAATCTTCTGCTGGGGTCAATTTCATCTTGAAGCCTGCGATGCCCCAAACACAGTGGAGGACACCGCTGGAGTAAGGAGCTGGGAGCTGGGACAGATGAGCTGGGGAGTTAAGTGGGAAGAGAAGAAAGAAAGAAAGAAAGAGGAAGTAAGTTGGATGGAAGAAGCAAAGGTGGGAAGTGGAAGGGAGAAGACACAGTCGGTGGAATGGGACAGACAGAAGGAAAGGGAACAGATCAACCGGGGCCTAGGGACGATGTGGGCCAGGAGGAAAAGGCAACAGAAAGAAATGGAGACCAACTGCCGTGCAGTGATGGCCACTATACAAAGAGTTTGTGGCCCCATTAGAGTCTACATGGCCCCACACAGGCTCCATACATTTTGGACAGCCTGATCACAGGCAGCTCGGCGAGGCGCTAGATGGAGGAAGTTAAGTCCAGAGAAGACACATGCGGGGCAAGAGGACTAGCAGGGGAATGGAAGGAGTAAAATTTGCTTGATTTTTACTAAGAACAAGCAGTCCAGTGGCATGAGCATTCAGTGTAATGAACGGTGTTTGGGGGAAGGAGAAAAGTCAGCGGAGTGTAGATCCTCGCAAAGCTGAGCCTTTGCTCTTCCTTAACCTTGCTTGCTGGGTGGTTCATCACCAACTCTTTCGGATACTAAGTTGTTCGGGGAGGTGGGGGGAGGAAAAAAAACCCACACTGAGAAATATGCACATGCCATGACTGTCATAACTAGACCAAACAGAACATTTCCCGTTGGCTTTTTGTCAAAGGGAAATTGTTTTTGCTTTTCAGCGTTTCCCTGAAAAAAAAAATCAATAACAATGATTTTTCCTTTTCCTTTTTGTTGACATGTTTCAACGGGAAAAACATAAATTTCCTGACCCTCTCTAGTCAGGGGTTTGCCAAACTGACACATCTTAAAACATGTATTTTTGCGGGACTCTCATTTGTCTCATTGTTTCCTTTTAACCCCCTCCCACTCCCCCCCGTCTGTTTGTACCCATCTGTTTGCTCTTGTCTTATAGGCAGATGGCCAGTTCTGTGGGACTGGGACTGGGACTACCTTTTTGTGCTGGGTTTGTACAGCCCCTAGCGCAACGGGGTTCGGGCCCATGACTAGAACTCCTACAGAATATGGTGGCGATAAATAAACAAACAAACAAACAACAATAATAATAAATAAATAATAGCAAGAAATAGAATGAGAAATAATAAAAATAAATAAATAATAACAACAAATAAATAATAATAATAATTAATCATCAATAATCATAAATAAATAGCCATTTCCTTATTGTGATGGGGTGTGGACCCCACAATAATCCTGAAAGGCCACACAAGAGGGGAATCGGCTAGAGAAACACCCCTGACTGGGAGATGAAGTACAAGTGAGACCGGCCTATAAAGCCAGGCAGCTGGCAATAGCAATGGGTACACAAGGAAGTCTGCTGTCATGTGCTGTGCACTGGAGAGGGAAGGGTTCTGCGTAGTGGAAGGCAGAATGTGACCCGTAGCCTTCTGTCTGCTCAAACTGAACTTCAGATTAATAATTTGGGGTGATGTTCCCCCGGTCTCCTTAGGAATAATAAACACAGAGCTCCGTCACGTCCTGCAACGGAACGAAGGGCAGGTTGTCAGGTGAGCAAAGCGCCCAAACATGCTATTCCTTGACGCGTCTTTAATGAGGCACTTACAAGATCAAACAGAAAGAGGTGTCTCTCAGGTTGCCCCTTTCAAGCTGTAATTAATTGCAAAGTAACTAGCATACACTTGCTTTCATCACGCCCCAGAGAGCAGGGCGATACCGCGACAAAGGTGCAAGTGCAAAGGAAGGTTAATTGACGTTAAAAACGAAGTGGCTAATTACATCTTTCTGACAGCTCAGCTCGCAAAGATGTTTTTCCACCCCAGCCGGGCCCCCGGGGTTATTTCCGAGGCTGACCTCAGAGATTCGGAGACCGGAAGGCCCGAAGGGACCCTCGTGATCATGTCGTCTGACCTGCACGCCGCAGGCCACGGAACCTCACCCAATTTCAATGGAAATTGGGAGTCAAAATGGCTTTCCGAAGGTCACATAGGAAGTCTGTGGCAGGGCAGGAAATGCAACCCTCAAGGCCTGTCAGGCGGGCCCCTTTCATTCTCCCGCCCAATGAAGACAGCACCCCGGTGGCCTGGGCTTGATCCCACCCTGGTCCCACAGCCTGCTGGGCATCTCATTGGAAACTGGCTGCCGCTGCCTGGAGTGATGGCCAGGTGGACAGGTGCACTTGGCTTGTCATGGGTCACAGAGACCCCCTGATGCCTGCCCCTCCCGCAGCAAGGGGGAAACCCCGGCACGTTCGCCCGCTGGGTGCCATGTTGCGGCCCCTCCTCTGGGACCTCCAGCTGTGGTTCTAGCAGCATTCGCCCTTCACACTCCCTCCCCCCATCCCTTTTCATGTACACACTCCCCATCCACGGCACCACAAAGTTACAGGGCCTCCTGGTGCCGGCCAAGATGGCCACCCAGCAATGCTGGAGGAGGAAGAGATGGAGGGTAACATTGTTCTCTGGTGGTCTGACAGATTCACCCAGAGTTCCTGTGACTGGCTGGATGGAGCAGTGGGCTCCATAGAGGCCTCTGCTTGGTGTCCCCCTCTGGGTCCCTTTATTTAAACTCCTGTTCCTGTTTTATCATGGGTTGTCCACCACACGGAACTGTCTCCAAGCTCTTCTGGGTGGGAAGTTTAGTTCTGTGCTGTTCTGGGGGCAAAATTCCTCCCAGGCCTCCCTCGGCGGTGCAGGGAAGGCTTCCAAGCCACCTGACGCTAAGCGGTGAAAGCTCCCCGCCAGTCCTGTCAGAAGCAGCCGTCATGTCATCATGTCTTCGCCTTCTGGAAAGCTCCAGCTGGCGGGAGGATTGCGAGTCGTCAGCCTGTTGCACGCCTCTTCGCTCCAGCCTTCAATCTCCCCTAACGAGAGCGAAACGTTTAGCGAGCCCAGAGGAGGAACCAGCCGCCACAAAGCATGTTAGCATCTAACAGATTCGAGCGGGAGACGTGACAGCGCTGAAATATTTGCCTTGGACAATGCGTCTTAGTCTGACAAGCTACATACGGGTGCTCCTCAGGGCAGGCATCCATCCAGGTGAGGCACTGACGAGAGATGGATTATCCTACCGATATTAGCTCTTTCCAATCCCATAGGAGGCCAGAAGGTTCCTCTTTCCAGCCACGCGCATTAAGAGGCAAAACTGCATCTTCTTCACGTTAGACTAGTGCCTAGAGGCTCCAACCAAGATCAAGAGCTAGAGGGACCTTTGGCCTGACCCAATATGGCTGTTCTGATCAAAGCCCCATTGTGCTAGGCGCTGTCCGCACAGGTAGCAAGACAGCCCATGCCCAACGAGACAGCGGTGGGAAGAGAAGCAGGGTTGAAGGGACTTGCTTGAGAACGTCCACCTGGTCTCCTGGGGTGAAGCCCTTTGCCTTACCCACTAGACTGCACTTCCACATGCAGTAGTAGAGACCCCTCCCTCATCCAGGTTACAGCCGACATTGCCCTTTACCCAGGAGAAGCTGCCCTGTCTGGTCCCAGGCAGTTTGGGAAGCATGAGGATTTGCAACAAACTGGTTTCTTAGCTGGCTGATCTTGCTTGACTTGTCCCAGCTTCTCCCAGTGGCTCCTCTCCCCCTGCTATTTTGTCATTAATTCTGGGGATATTTCTCCAGTCTGACAGTGAAAATACCGCAGCGCAGGTAATAAACAGAGCATTTGCCGCGCCGGGTCAGGATGAATGACGCTTCCCAGAAGAGGCGTCCCAGGGGCCCAGTTAATCTCCTTTGCTGGAAGAGATGATTCTGATGAGCACAATGAAGATGGGGCTCGGGAGAGTGTCACCTCCGCACTGCTGGAATCAAGGAGGGGCTGGACCGTTTCCGTCTGCTGGATTGAGGAGGTGGGGAGAACATCTCAGCTGTGGAGGTGCCTGGGAAATGTTTTTCCCTGTCATGCAAAATTTTTTGAGATTTGGCCTTTTTGTCCCATCCCAAACCGGAAAGAAAAGTCAGAATCTCAAAACCGGTGAGCCAAAAATTGGAAGAAGAAAATAAAAATCTGTTTGGGCCCATCCAAATGTTTCTTTTCAGTAGGTTTTATTTGGCCCCGCTTCTTAGTTCTTAATATTTTTACTGTTCCTTTTTTTCATTTGAAAACAACGTTTTCTTTCGCTTTTTAAAACTTTTTCGTCTTCTATAAGATGGCTGCATTTTTAAAAGGGGTGACATCAAAATGAACGATTTGGATCGACCCCTCCCCCACACACAACTAATTGTGAGGTGAATTTTTTCAAAAGAGTTTTGAATTTTTCCAGTTTCATTCCTAACAGAAAGAAAGAAAATCCCCAATTCCTTTGTGAAACAGAATTTCCATCCTCTGCACCGCTCTGAAGGTGGTTCCCACAGCAACGGGGTCGCCGACCGCAAAATGGACTCCGGGTAGGGTCCTTGAAAGGTGTCTGCTTCTGTCCCTCCCCCGCCACTATATTTTTCTGACTGTGCTCCAGAAAGCACTGGGACTCTGAGCTGGGACTTGTTGCTTGTTTCTAGACCTCCACAGCACAGTCAGAGGGGCTTAAAAAATAACGCCAAGATTTATTTTAAATGAGTAAGTTCAAGGAAAATCCTCCACGGACAACTCCCCTAGACGCGGGTTCCTCCAGGGGATCCTTCCTCCTGTAGCTCCAACTCCCAACTGGAAGCCAGGGGCTCTTATGAAATACTTCTCCTATCCAGATTCGTTGACAGGGAAGAGAAATCCCGCCCTTGTCTTTGGGGGCGATTGACATCCCATCTAACCCATCAGCAATCTCCCCCTCACTGCTGGCTCTACAAGACCTTCACACACCCCTTGCTCACCAGAGAAGGCTGCGGACCCAACCCCAGGGAGGGCCTTCTCCAAGCCTCAGTTTCCCCGTCTAAAATAAGTGGATAATCATGCTCCCCCTCTCCATGTCACATTGCTCTGAGAGCTAGGGGTGGAAAAAGCCTGTATACATCATTTTAAAGCCACCTATGGGGGTTAAGAATCAGAGAGGTAGCCGTGTTAGTCTGGAATAGCAGAGGTAACAAAGTCCTGTGGCACCTTAAAGACTAACTATAAAGTTTTGAAGCATAAGCTTTCGTGGACTAATACCCACTTCGTCGGATGCAAGCAGTGGAAGTAGGCACTCAACCACCATGGATATCCAATGGGCGTCTTATTTCCCATTTGAAAATCTCACATCATCATGACCATCGTCATCCTAATTAAGACAGATTCACACTGAAAAGGACCAGCAATAGTACCAATAGCACCGGCAATAGCAGTACCAATAGTACCAGCCATAATACCAATAGCACTGCAGCTGAATGACAGGGCTACTCAAGAGCCGCAAGGTAGTTAAACTCCTAGCCTGGGGCTCTGTAGACGTCGGTTTAAATCCCTGTCTTGCCCCAAGTTTTCTGTGGGACTTGAAGTTACTCAGCTAGTTGAGAAAGAACAGCTCTGATCCTGGGGTCCCTCATGTAGATAAACTATTAGTCCCTTGGGGTGATCTACACCATAATAAAAGACTTGCAGTTGCGGGACCCTAAAATAGCAATGTAGATGATCAGGGTTTGGAGCTCTTGCAAGGTGGGGCGGGTCCCTGGGCCTGGATAGCTCCATTGCAATGTTGCAGCCCAAACCAGCTGATTCAGGCTCCGAGGTTTTGTATCACAGTCTAGACACACCTTTAGTTCTTTATCTGAAATATAGGAATGATAGTTCATGGCTACCTCATGTGCCTATTGCGCCACATAAGTACCAACCAGAGATAGGGGTCTGAGAATTTGGCTTACTATTCTCCGCCCAAACCACACCATGTAATTGTCCTGCTACCCTGGAGATCCAGCCGACTGCTTCCAGGCCAAAATGAATTCACCAGTCCCCCCGCTTTTCCTCTCCGACTCCTTGTTGCATGCCTCCTAGGCATTTCTCTCCACCCCCCCCCCCCCAGCAAATTAATGACAGAAACAATCATAATCGAGCTCTTCAGGTGGAGAAGAGGGAGCGGGGCCTGCAATTTCCTTGCGCTTTGTTTGTGTTTGCGCGCATGTGACACATCTCCTAATAGGAGCCTAATGTGCTAGAACATTGGAAATGCTTCCAGGCTGCTAGGTAGTCGCCCTCGCTGGCGTTACGCCGCTGGCTAATTAGACCGGGGCTCGTCCCCAAGTGATGAGTTTCCAGGGAGGCCGCCGCGCCGACGGAGATTGATGTTGCCAGGCGTATCAATTTTCAATCTCAACGCAGCGAGATATTTATCAGGCTGCCGCCAACCACATGTTAATGGCCTCCTTCGCCAATTACCAGTTGCTGCTGCCTCATTTGGATTTTTTCGGGTTTGTTTTTTTTCTCTCGTGCCCGACGGAGGATGGGAAAAGGGGGAGAAACCCCCCCCAAAACAACCACCTCAGGTGGCTGATCTCCTTTCCTCACTTCCCCATCCCCTTCCCTACCAAAAAGCTCGTGCCTTTCATGTTTAAAACTGAAGCCTTGAACGACGAGGCTGATGGGAACGCCGCAGAGCAAGAGATGACACTGGGAGGAAACTTGGGCCGAGACCAAAAAATTTGCAGCCGAAGAATCGGCTCATTTTTCCTCCAAAGAAGTGACCGAGGGACAAGAAATAACATTATTGGGCCAAAGCCCTCCCTGGTGTAAACCAGTGCACTCCAATCAACTATGCAGATTGGTGCTACTTACGTGCATCGTTTACACATTTGTCAGTTACGCTTTGGAGGAAAAGGCTATTAATAAACCGTTCATTAATAAACAGAGAGATGTTTTAATCAATGGTTAGAGAGTCCAACAGGTCAAACTGTTGCTTCTAACCATTTTGAACACGGACGTGTCGCTAACCAGCAGCCTGCTCATGGCCGAAACGTGCATTAATCACGAGTGAAGTGTTTGTAAACAGAAGGTTGATTTGAACTGAGACCCATTTATCTCCGTATGGAGACACAAAGGCTTCACCTCCGCTCAGAGAGAGGGGGAAAGTGTGTGTGTGTGTGTGTGTGTGTGTGCATGTGTGTGTGTGTGTGTGTGTGTGTGTGCAGGGGGGGTTGTCTCCATCCTGTGTAATAGGGCACCATGGCGGGACACATATGATTACAATGGGGTTGATTTTCAAAGCACTCAGGTACCTAACTCCCTTTGTAATTCCGTGGGTGTTAGGAACCTCACTGCCATTTGGGCCTTTGAAAAACCGACCCCATTGTGATGTCAGGCTCAGCCACTCAAAGGGGCCGAGGGGTTTTTGATACCACTGGGCCATTTTTCTCAGAACTGGCTTTCCAAATCTCATAGGTAATTTCAAAAGCCTCACCCGATAGCTCCATGGGAGGTGTTTTCTAGGTGCGAGGTAAGGAAAAGGGATATCCTGGTATGGAAAACGATGAGAATCTCTCACTTAGAGGACCATGATCCTATTTCACGGGGCCATAGAGAATCTTTAGGGCAACCTCACATGTTCTTCCATTTATGTAGGACTCTGACTTCATAGAATCATAGAATATCGGGGTTGGAAGGGACCTCAGGAGGTCATCTATGCCTGGTCTCCACTACGGGGAGGGGGGTCGACTGCAGATATGCAACTTCTGCTACGTGAATCACATAGCTGAAGTTTGCGTATCTGCAGTCGACTTATCTGCCATCCTCACGGCGGCAGCAGTCGGTGGAGTGCTCCCCCATCGACTCCAGCTTGCGTCTCCCGGCAAGCTGGAGTTCCAGAGTCGACAGGGGTGCCGCGGGCGATCGATTTCTCATGTCTTCACAAGACGCGAGAAATCGATCGCCAAAAGATTGATCGCTACCCGCCGATCCGGGAACATAGTCCAACCCCCTGCTCAAAGCAGAACCAACCCCAACTAAATCATCCCAGCCAGGGCTTTGTCAAGCCTGACCTTAAAAACCTCTACATTTAAAAAACCCTGTGGAACATCTGCTAGGTCTGGCATTTGGCTCTGCACGTTGTTTCTTTTTCGGATACTTGTATTTGCAGCGGCGGTCATGTGAAGAGGTTTTGGAAAGGGGAGCGGAGCTGGTTGGAGGTCAGAGGGGAGTGAAAGATCATGCGAAATGGAGGAATGAGGACGAGTCAGCCCGGAGCAGGAGCGGAGCTAGAGGAACTTGAGGGCTGGAGGAATTCTGCCTTCTGAAGGATATAATCAGAACCGAGAGGGGCTTGCTTTTTAATTCCTTTCATCCGAGAACAAGGAGTCGGTCAATGGAATCAGTGGCGGATATAGATCAGGCTGACAAAAGGCCGGGTACTTTACAAAGAGGAGCACGCTCAGCTTTCAGCCATCGCCTTACAATTCCCAGCACCCCCCGACACATACAGATGACGGGACACATCCACCCATACCGTCACACGCGAACACCCCTACCTGGGATCGTGATTGTATTGAGGAATACAGAGCCAACCGTGGGCTGATTTCCAGAAACGCAGGCAGGCACACTTGTATGTTCACAGCCCACACTTCTACAGACATGTGTACCCACCTGTACACTCCCATATATACGGGAGGTGGGTACCTGTATCTCCCATATATACGGGAGGTGGGTACCTGTATCTCCCATATATACGGGAGGTGGGTACCTGTATCTCCCATATATACGGGAGGTGGGTACCTCTACGCTCCCATATATACGGGAGGTGGGTACCTGTATCTCCCAGATATACGGGAGGTGGGTACTTGTATCTCCCATATATACGGGAGATGGGTACCTGTTTCTCCCATATATATGGGCTGTGGGTACCTGTACACTCCCATATATACGGTATTCAAGGGTATGCACCCAGAGCTAAACATACACAGTCTGCAGTGTGCACCCATTCAATATAATCCATGGATATTGCACACATTATTAGCTGGGTTACTCCCCGGCATGGGGGAGTCTGGTGCCCCCTTATGCTCTCATGTGAGCTACCTGCACTGGGGGAGAGTGCCGTTGCTATCAAGCCACTGCTTCCAATCCTGCCGCAGGGCAGTGGGTGGGCAGGATGGGCAGAGCACCCATCCCGCCCTGGAGCAACGGGGAGAGAGGAGATTGCACGATGACTCTTCAATGCCCGCTCAGTGCCAGGGCAACACAGCTGGGCACCATCCTCTATTGGGGTTGGGTTACTGCATGCAACCCCCCCGGCCATGGGCACTCTCCCACGCACTCACACCTGCATGTTTACCCTGCACGCCCATTTCCGAATGGGGTGTGTGCGGCATTCCCCAGCCTAGGTAGGAGGTACCCTATGGATATGGGACATAGATCAATGGAGGGCCACATCCCCAGCTGCTAGAGATGGTCCTGGCTCCATTCCCAGGAGATTCACGGGGCCTGCTACGCTCATCCATAACACAGGTATCACCCATGGTTCTACTTGTGTACACCCCGCCCCCCACGCACCCACCCATAAGTCTGTCAAGCCCACCCTGCACTAATCTACCAGGCCGCGGTACTTAGAAGCCAAATAAATAAATAAAGAACCATCCGCCATCTTTCAGCAAGCACAGCTGGTGGCTTGAAAGCGGTTCAGTGGTAATTCCACCTCGGCACTGAAGACTTTCAGTGACTGTTAATAAATTTAAGTGCCGGGGATTTTCTGATGATGCTTCATTGCCTATGCGCCGTGCATTAAGATGCCAATTAAGAACGCATCAGCCCAATCCTGGCGCGACGCGGGCACTGAATGGAAGGGATGGAGACGGTGTCTACGGGGCCGGCTGGCGGTGTTTTTGTTTTTATTGGAGCTTGATAAATGATATACTGGAGGAGGTTAACTAGACTCATTCCCCGGTGTAATTTAAGACTCGTGGCAGGATACCCATGTTGGAATCTAATTGACTGTTTGATTTCTGGACAATCAGCTTAAGAATCCTTTTAAAATAGATTCAGGGCCGTCTCTAGACCCCCCCAGCCTCTCATACACCCAGCCAGCCTTGATTGCTTATAGGAACAGGAGAAAGAATCTGATCTAGGAAACAGTTTAATTCACAGTGTCCGAATCTGGGATTTGCAAGACAGCAGACTTTTCCACTCCATTGTCCACAATACCAGGAAGTACAGGAAATAGATTTCCTCAAACTATGAGGAATCATAGAAAAACTTCACAGCAAAAAGCAAGGCGGAAAGGAAATATTTTTGGGAACTTCTCTGGCCTCTGCTATACAGGTCAGACTAGATGAACACAATTACTCTCACTGTTAAAAAATTACCCCTTATTGCCAGCCTGAGTATGTCTAGATTCAAATTCCATTTATTATTTTCACTGGTAGATTGAAGAACCCATTATTAAATACTAGCTGAAATACCCGGCGTTGCTTGGAATATTTGTAATTGGAAACTGGGATGTTGCTCGGGTATTTTCCTTTAATCTTCTTTGGCGTTGTTCGGCTGTTTCTGTGGCCCTGGATTGATAATTTCGTTTTCTATTATTATGTAGCCATTGTAGCCATTGTAATATTGTAGCCATGGAGTATTATTATGTAGCCATTTCTCACATTGTTCAGAAGTCTCATTTTGTCAACACTAAGCTCTCTGGTTATCTGTATTATTACATCATAACTATGTCACAGACAACAGCATGTGTTAACCTGCTGCCCAGATGATGTTATGTAAGCTGTGTAGTTGATAATGAGCTTTAAAGAATTTCACCCCTAGGGGGCGACGGAGGTGAGATTTTAAAAATTTTCGATTCTTACCCTGATTAGGACCCTAAAGCCTATAACTGTACCAAATTTCAAGTATCTAGCTGAAACGGTGAGGAAGTAGTAAGGGAACATACATACATACATACACCATTTGACTTTTATATAGATAGATAGATAGATTTGTTCCCTATCTAAATACTTATAAATGGTGCTCTAACCTAACCCTAACCCTAACCTTCTCTTTGCTGTACTAAATAGATTGATCTTTTGGAGTCTAGCACCATAGGGCATGTTTTCTAATCCTTTAATCAGTCTCATGGCTCTTCTTTGAACCCGTTCCAATTTTAATCATCGTCCTTTTTGGATTGTAGGCACCAGAGCTGGACACCAGATTCCACACTACTGCCGAAGATAGAGGTGAAATAACCTCTCTGCTTCTATCCAAGATTTGCCTATTTATGTATCCCATACCAGTCACTTCATTATCATGCCCAGGATCAATATCATGCTGACTGGCCTATAGTTACCTGGGTTATCCCATTTACCCCATTTAAAAATTATCACAACATTCACTTTCTTCCAGTCTTCTGGAACTCCCCCAGTCTTTCAAGTCTTTCTTATTGAAAATCAACATTAATGGTCCAGTGAGCTCCTTGGCCAGCTCTTTTAAAGCTCTTGGATGCAAGTTATTTGGACCTTCTGGTTTTAAAATGTCTAATTTACATAGTTGCTGTTTACCATCTTCCAGAGATACTAGTGGAATAGAATGAGTATTATAACTATCATATCACCTGTGTTTTCTTCAAATACAGAACAAAAATATTTATTGAACATTTCTGACTTTTCTGCATTATTACCATTTGTTGAATATTTCTGGCTTTTCTGCATTATTACCATTTCCAACTAGTAATCAACCAATACCATTGTCAGAATTCTTTTTGTTCCTAATTTATTGAAAAAAAATCTTATTGTTCTTAACTCTGCTAGCTCTAGATGTCTCCTTGTGTCCCTTGGCTTCCCTTATCAATTTTCTACAATTCTGAACTTCTGCTTTATATTCATTACCATCTTCTTCCCCTTTCTTTCATTTGTTATGCTTTTATGATGATGATGATTATGATTATGATTATTTATTTTATAGCTGCCTTCACTTTCCATCTAACCAGATCCTTTTTTTAACCCATGCAACCTTCTGCCTCAATTGTGACTTTTAAGGGCATCTAGTAAGATGTCCTTAAATGATTCCCAATTATCATTCACATTTTTCTGGTTATATTTGTGTCTGTGTGTGTTCTTTGATCAATGTAGTCATTGGGATGTAGACTGCATTCAGGAAACCACTACCAGATGAGAAACAAGCCCCTTGATTTGCAAGGAGGGCTTTGGTGGACAGGACTTCTTGGCTTTCTGAGTGGTAAATCTCCTCCTCTAATGTAAAAATAACCTGCCAGGAAATCTCAGCTACAAAGCTTTGATTGAGAAATCATTAGTTTTAAACCTCTGAGCCGAAGCAGTCAGTCACTTTATAAAGCCCAGGCAAGGTTTGCATATCATGAAACCTATGAATCTAATCCTAAAATAAATTTACAAATTCAAAAATGGATTTGCAGAGCCGAAGGGGGGGGGAAACATGGATTCTGCAAATTCTGACAATTATGCCTTCGTAAAAGAGCTTTTTGCTTTCCAGAGCCTGAGAGTGGCTTTGTTTCGGGAATGCTTAGCGAGCACAATCCTTCCATTAGGACGTCTGTGGCATCTGATTGTTATTGGGATCGCAAATGCTAATTTTCACACTTCACCTCTGCGCTCAGACCTCCTAGAGAATTCTTCCCACTTAAACACTTAGCCACTGTGCTGAGGATAGAGAGAAGGTAGGTATTATTACAAATCATTTTTCTCACGGTAGTACCTAGGGGGCCCCAAAATGAGAGCAGGCACGCAGCATTGTGTACACACAGTAAGAGATTGCAATCTAAATAGACAAAGAAAACAGAGGTTGACCCCTGTGGCGAAATGTTTAAGTGGAAAGAAATTTTCACAGGAAGTCTGAGAGCCGAGCAATCTTCCCTCGTTTTTTTACCACCCCTGTGCAGAATAAATTTTGTGCACCAAGGTACTGTGTGGATGTATGGCACCAGTAGAAACAAAAAACCTAGATAGAATATGTATTTTTTAAAAGTTACCATAGGGATAATTACTCCAGCCAGGACAGGTTAGGCATTTTAGAACTCACTGATCGAATAATTAAATATAAGTGTAGAAGAGACATAAAAATTATGAAATTTATAGACCAGGCCAAAAAAACGTAAATAGCACACTTTGAAAGAATAAAATTACAGAGAATACGTGCACATTTCAGGAAGCAGCAACAACACAACAGTGTTGGGAGGTGTGTGATACAGACTCTGTGTGTGTGCGCGTGTGAGAGACACACACACACAGAGTGTGTGAGAGACACATGGAGATTCTCTGTGTGTGTGTGAGAGAGAGACTGATACAGACTGTGTGAGACACACAGAGCCAGTGTCTAGCTCTGTTAATCAACTGCGTGGCACTTGAATCTCTCCTGGGCCAAGCACACGGCTTCCAGGGAACACAGGTGTCGGGTTGCATTTGAGATAACACAGCCGGAGGGTAGGACAGAGGTGTATGCAATCATGGATGGTGTGGAGAACGTGAATAGGGAAGTGTTATTTACCCCTTCCTGAAACCATAGCCTGAAGCGCACACCCATCCTACCTCTCCCAAATAGATCATTTCATTGCCAGGCTCAAGGCTGGCCACCTCTTGGGTTACCAGCCTAGAGAAGAGGCATCTGGTATGTCGGGAAGACCTTCTTCCCCTCCTGTGTCACCCTCACACCCATCCGCCCCCATTAGCATGTCTTGCCCCATATATCACACCAACAGGTCAGTGACTATGGGAAGGCTAACGGCATTTTGGGCTGTATACGTAGCGGCATTGCCAGCAGATCGAGGGACGTGATCGTTCCCTCTATTCAACATTGGTGAGGCGCCATCTGGAGTACTGTGTCCTATTTTGGGGCCCACACTACAAGAAGGATGTGGAAAAATTGGAAAGAGTCCAGAGAAGGGCAACAAAAATGATTAGTGGACTGGAGCACATGAGTTACGAGGAGAGGCTGAGAGAACTGGGATTGTTTAGGCTGCAGAAGAGAAAAATGAGGGGAGATTTGACAGCAGCCTTCAACTACCTGAAAGAGGGTTCCAAAGAGGATGGATCTAGACTGTTCTCAGTGACACCAGATGACAGAACAAGGAGCAATGGTCTCAAGTTGCAGTGGGGGAGGTTTAAGTTGGATTTTAGGAAACGCTTTTTCCCTAGGAGGGTGGTGAAGCACTGGAATGGGTTACCTAGGGAGGTGGTGAAATCTCCATAAGGCCCACCTTGACAAAGCCCTGGCTGGGATGATTTAGTTGAGGTTGGTCCTGCTTTGAGCAGCGGGTTGGACTAGAACCTCCTGAGGTCCCTTCCCACCCTGATAGTCTCTGATTCTACGATTCTATGCCGCTCCACAGCCCTTTGTGAAGGTCCGATAAGGAAGCCAACAACTCATTTCCTCCTCACTGGCCCCGCACGTCCCATATCACAGGCTCTCTTGCCGTGTGATCTGCTTTTCACACCATCCGGTTCATCTCCGAAGCAGCTCAGCTGAGGCAAAGGGCTTGGAACGATGGCCTGGATAAACCCTCCGCCATGCGGCAAAATGTTCCCTCCGTGATGGGCTGAGAAACATGCAGTGGCTCTTTTCCCCACCCGCATCCGCCTCCAAAACAAATGCGACCGAAATCCAAAGGCTTTAATGCAGTGGACGGCTAGTCCATAGCAGCCAGGCTGTGGAGGCGAAACAAGAAAAGGAGCAAAGCTGGGAGAGGGAGAAAGCCAGAGGCACCGGTGTTTATTAATGATCTGAGCTGAGGTGCCCCAGACCAACTAGGGCATCTGGAAACTCGGTTCCCATTAAAATGAACAGGCACTCGGCATTTAAATCCTGTAGGCAGTCGGTGTTTTAGGGCCAGCATGAGGTTTTTGTTGAGAGGTCCCCTACGTTGCAAGCAGCCTGAGCTGTGATGTCACCCAAGCAATGATGTGGACACCCAAGCAATGATGCCATCTCAAGCTTTTGGGGTCACGAGGAGGAGCCTCCCCGGCTGGGCCACTTTGTTTCGATCTCGCTAGGTCAGTGAAACTCCACAAGTGGCCCAGCGGAGCAGTGCCCCATGGCCAGGGGGCGAGGGAAGAAGGAGGGACGGAGGAAACTGACGCTCTGTTGTGATTGATTGAGTAGAAATTGCTACGCTCTCTCTGCTCCTATTTATTATACTAGAGTTGAGGCCGGGGGGGGGGGGGGGACTGGTTTGTTTCCTGACCTGGAGGCATACGTGTGCCCACATGTGGGCAGGAATGGGTGTGCCCCTGTGTGTGTGTGTGCATGCACAAGGCTCATTCTGATCAAGAAATTAGCAATGCAAATGATGCATTAAGTCATCTGCTGCAATCTCTACCCCCTTCTGGCCATACCAGCTGTAGTCCCCATAGTCAAAGCCCCACAGATCATGAGACAAGGGTTTGCATGGTAAAGCGACGTGCCAGGTGACAGGCCGCGGCTCTGGGAGTCAGGACACCTGGAGGCTCTTTCCAGGTGTGCCATAGAGCGGCCGTGTGACCTTGGCTAAGCCGCTGCCCCTACTCACCCTTGCCTGTTTAGATGATAAACTCTCCAGGGTAAGGTAGCAGCTGCCTCCTGCTATGTGCCTAGCACACTGGAGTGGAGGCCTCAAGCTTCGACTGGAATAGAAAGAAACAAAAATGTTTAACCTCTCCTTTGAGGACGTGTAGGCGCTTTCCCTAGTTAACCTGAGCTTGTCTGCACGGGAGCATGATTCCAGAATAAATTAAGGCGTGCATTTAAAACCCAACAGCTGTTGTGGAATAGGAGTGTCCGCCGCCTAGGGAGATGTCCACCAGAAGATCCCTGATGTCTCTCCTGGGCACCATTTGTGATCTGCAGGCGACTGTGGCCATCTGGGGACATCTTGGGAGCAACCGGGGGGATGGAATAAACACAGCACAGAGGTTTTCTGACGACTTGAGGGGTTTCGGCGGCACAAAAGAGGCTTCTGGGAGAAATGATACGGCCTTCTGGCTGTAAAATCACATCGTACATGGACCTTCCCCTCGGGTTTCGTTGCCAGGCCAGGTTTGAATGACTCAGGCTATGGAGATCCCACCTCTTTGCTATGGAGTCGATCCCCAGAACATCCGGTCAGTGATTCCCCGTCTCCTAGAAGCCGAGCGGTTGGAGATGTGGGGACTTGGCACGTTTAGCTCTGCTTTCCGGGCCAGAGAATGAACTTGGGAGCCTTCGCTCGGCAGAATTCAGAAGGCCACTGGGTGTCACTAGCAACCCGCATCCAAGCCGCCTGCTTCATGCCTGTGGAAGTGAACCTGCTTAGCTAGCCCTGAAAATCAGGAAGAGCAGTGATTTCCAAAACACCCACACCCTTTCCTTTATCAGGGCACACCGGAGAACCAGCTCTGCTGGGAATACATGCTCGCTGGGCGTGATGCCTTATGGCGCAGTGGAGTTTAGTATATAGCCATAGCCACGTTGACAGGTAGTCCGTGAGGTGCAGGGTTTCCCCAAGAGATGCAGAAGTAACGAGGGATGATACAGCATTGGGATCTGCACCAATGATTCCGGTATTATACATAGTAGTCCAGCCAGGACTCCTAGGTTTCTGCCTGCCATAGCTGCTGCCTGTATCCACAAAGAACCCAGCCTCTTCTCCCCTGTCCCTTGGGCTGCCTGTATCCACAGAGTCCCTGGTATCCCAGAGTCCTGGACTGCCTGGCTAGCTGTCTCTTGGATCCACACAGAACTCCAGGCACCATCTGGATCCAGAATCTCTGGTGTGGGACCTCCCTGTCTCCATACAGAGTCCGTCTCATGGTCACTCCTTTTCCATGCTGGCCTCCTCAGATTCTCTTTTCATGAATGCCTGTGCCCACAGGGAGTTCTGCTGTGGGTACAGGAGTTGGGACCAGGCAGTCTGGGTAGGTGTCATGCCTGACCAACTTGATTGCCATCTATGATGAGATAACTGGCTCTGTGGATGAGGGGAAAGCAGTGGATGTGATATACCTTGACTTTAGCAAAGTTTTTGATACGGTCTCCCACAGTATTCTTACCATCAAGTTAAAAAAGTATGGGCTGGATGATGGACTATAAGGTGGATAGAAAGCTGGCTGGATCATTGGGCTCAATGGGTAGTGATCAATGGCTCCATGTCTAGCTGGCAGCCGGTATCAAGTGGAGTGCCCCAAGGGTCGGTCCTGGGGATGGTTTTGTTCAATACCTTCATTAATGATCTGGATGATGGGATGGGTTGGACCCTCAGCAAGTTTGTGGATGACACTAAAATGGGGGGAGAGGTAGATATGCTGAAGGGTAGGGATAGGCTCCAGAGTGACCTAGACAAATTAGAGGATTGGACCAAAAGAAATTAGCTGAGGTTCAGCAAGGATATGTGCACTTAGGACAGAAGAATCCCATGCACTGCTACAGTCTGGGGACCGACTGGCTAAGCAACAGTTCTGTGCAAAAAGACCTGGGGATTACAGTGGATGAGAAGCTGGATATGAGTCAACAGTGTGCCCTTGTTGCCAAGAAGGCCAGCGGCATATTGGGCTGTATTAATAGGGGCATTGTCAGCAGATCGAGGGACGTGATCGTTCCCCTCTATTCGACATTGGTGAGGTCTCATCTGGAGAACTGTGTCCAGTTTTGGGGCCCACACTACAAGAAAGGATGTGGAAAAATTGGAGAGAGTCCAGTGGAGGGCAACAAAAGTGATTAGGGGCCTGGAGCACATGACTTATGAGGAGAGGCTGAGGGAGGTCAAGCATTGGAACGGGTTACTTAGGGAGGTGGTAGAATCACCTTCCTTAGAGGTTTTTAAGGTCAGGCTTGACAAAGCCCTGGCTGGGATGATTTAGTTGGGGATTGGTCCTGCTTTGAGCAGGGGGTTGGACTAGAACCTCCTGGGGTCCCTTCCATCCCTGATATTCTATGATTCTATGAACTGGGTTTGTTTAGTCTGCAGAAGGGAAGACTGAGGGGGGATTTGATAGCTGCTTTCAACTACCTGAAGGGGGGTTCCAAAGAGGATGGAGCTCGGCTGTTCTCAGTGGTACCAGATGACAGAACAAGGAGTAATGGTCTCAAGTTGCAGTGGGGGAGGTCTAGGTTGGATATTAGGAAACACTATTTCCCTAGGAGGATGCTGAAGCACTGGAATGGGTTCCCTAGGGAGGTGGTGGAATCTCCTTCCTTAGAGGTTTTTCCAGCCACGGCTTTGTCAAGCCAGGCTTTGATGATTTAGTTGGGATTGGCCCTGCTTTGAGCAGGGGGTTTGACTAGAACCTCCTGAGGTCCCTTCCAACCCTAAACTTCCATGGTTCCATGAAGTCCCTCCTGCAACATCTATCTCTAGATATGCCTTGCAGAACTCGTCTCTTGACTGTTGCCTGTAAAGCACGTGGGACCAGATTTGCACAAGAGCTCAGCTACCATTTGACAATTTACAGATGGGGAAACCGAGGCACCGAGAGACTAAGCAACACATCCAAAGTCACACAGGAAGTTGGCGATGGAGCAGGGACTTGAACGCTGGTCTGCCAAGCCCTAGGCTAGATTTCCCTGACCGTTGGGCCGTCCTTCCTCACAACCGATCAGCTCTTGTAGCAGACAATTCCTAAGCTCCTCTCCGGTGGCCCGGTTCTTGTTCTTGCTGAGCGATACTTTGAACCACTTGTTCGTTGGACTCTAGAGATCAGCCCCTGGCCCGCAGCTCGGGGAATTAGGATGACAGCACAAGGCCAGGTGGGAGACAAGTTCCATCAATCCTTTTGCCATGTACACAGGCCTTTGATTAAAGGTCACAGGGCTAAGTCGCTCCCGTTCCTTGTTCCACGTCCCCGGTGGGTGGAGGGGGAGGGAGAGAGGAATAAAAGTCCTGTTATTAGAGGAAGACCGGGCTCGCTCGCCTGAGGCGGCTGCTATCAGAAACCTGCCCCTTCACCCCCACGAGCGACGAGTCTGGGAGTAAATGAGTTTTGAAAGGGGAAGTCAGGCGGGTTAATGACAGCGCGGGAGGAGAGAGGGGAAAATTTCAGACTGAATTTCCTCCACGTTGCTCTCCGTGGGGCCCATTCCACTGCTCAGCTACCCCCTCGGCCTGCCGTTCGCCTCCCTCCTCGCTGCTTTCTGGGAAGTTGTTCCCTGTTACGAGAAGTGATTGCCCCCGGATGCCGTAACCCTATTACGAAAGCCGAGCATCCCTGTGGGGCAGGAAAGGCCCAGGGGGCAAGGAGCGGGCTAGGAGACATGGGTAGGGATGTCAGTGGCTGTCTGGGGCCAGAGAGTGGGAGGGAGTGGTTGGATCAGGGGTGTGGCAGGGGTCAGTGGCATGGCCTGGGAAGCCCGTGGTCTTGGAATGATTTGATTTTGATCAGTAAATGGCGATCAACGTCAATTTCACCGAACCCGCAGAAACCCCGGGGGAAAATACTTCCAGCGACAACAATCGAAATGTACAGAGAGGCAGAGTGAGAAAAATGCTGCTTGAGATCGTATTTTGAGTATGGTCGAAGGCTCTTTACTCTGTATAGAGAGAGATGATGTTGGCCATCTGTGTTTTAATGGATTCAAAGCCTGAATTTTTTTGAATCTCAGCACCCGCTGGCCTTAAGTAAATAAACACCAGGACACAGGTGATCAGTGGATAGAGTGGTCTTGGACTTTCAGAAAGCCTTTGACAAGGTCCCTCACCAAGATCTCTTAGGCAAACTCAGTAGTCGTGAGATAAGAGGGAAGGTCTTCTCACAGATCTGTAACCAGTTAAAAGACAGGAAACAAGGGTTAGGAATAAATGGTCAGTTTTCACAAAGGAGATAGATAAATAGTGCTCCTGGAACCAGTGAAGTTTAACATATTCACAAATGATCTGGAAAATCAGATAAACAGTGAGGCGGCAAACTTGGCAGATGCTATAAAATTACTCCATAATTAAGTCCAAAGCAGACGGCAAAGAGTTAAGGAGGATCTCACCAGACTGGGTGACTGGGCAACAACATGGCAGATGAAATTCAGCGTTGATAAATGCAAAGTACTGCACTCTGGGAAACAGAATCCCAACTTTACATACAAATGATGGGGTCTAAATTAGCTGTTACCACTCAAGAGAGAGATCTTGGCGTCATTGTGGCTAGTTCTCTGAAACAGCAGTCGGAAAAGCAAACAGAATGTTAAAAACCGTTAGGAAAGGGACAGATAGTAAGATAGAAAATATCATAGTGCCATTATTTAACTCTACGGTATGCCCACATCTTAAATACTGCATGCAATTCTGGTCACCCCATCTCAAAAAAGATATATTAGACATGGAAAAGGTATAGAGAAGGGCAACACAATGTTTAAGGATATGGAACATCTTCGGTATGAGGAGAGATTAAAAATACTGGGATAACTCGGCTTGGAAAAGAGACGACTAAGGGGGGATATGATAGAGGTCTCTAAAATTTTGACTGACGTGGAGAAAGTGAACAGGGAAGTGTTGTTTCCCCCTTCCCATAACACGAGAACCAGGGCTCACCTAAGAAAATGAATAGGCAGCAGGTTTAAAACAAACATAAGGAAGTGTTTCTTCGCACAATGCACAGCCAACCTGTGGAACTCCTTGCCAGAGGATGTTGTGAAGGCCAAAACTCAAACAGGATTAAAAAAAGAATTAGCCATTGACGGACCTGTCCTCCAGGAACTTATCTATTAGCCAATCATGCCAACCCCTTGCTCTGGCTGTCCCTCAGCCTCTGACTTCCAAAAGCTGGGACTAGATGATAGGAGCTGGATCACTCAGTAATTGCCCTGTTCTGTTCCCATTGAAGCACCTGGAATTGGCCACTGTCAGAAGACAGGACACTGGGCGAGATGGACAATCGGTCTGACCCAGTATGGCCGCTCTTACTGTCTGACACCCCTCCTCCCTGTATGTTCCTGCAACTGTGAAACTAAAATAGATTTTAAAAATGCTTCAAACCCCATACTTTTACACAACTGCAGACATTTAAATTGATAATTCAAATAAGTACATAAAAAGGTTTACAATAACCATCGCTTTTTTTCATGGCAATGCTAAAACCATCAAACTTGAATTCTGCCAAGCCTAGATATAGGAGATTTGTGGGAGGTGTAGCCAGGGCTGGGAGCAAGGTATGGGCAGGAGGGAGCCGGTCAGGGGTTGTTGCTAGGATAGGAAAAAGGGGGAAGACCCGGGCATGTTAGCAGTAGAAAGGCACATTGTATTCCAGCTAGTCTCTGCTTCCCGGGTGGCACAGGAAGAGAGGGTAATTTAAAGCAGCCCTGAGGCTGCTCTAGGTGATGCTAGGATCCATGCAGGCCCCAAAGGGTCCCAGAAACCACGGAGCATAAAAGTGGCTTGAAGTTGCCTTCCCCCACAAGGCTAAGAACTGGAAAGGGGCAAGTGAGAAGGGGGGGTCCGTGGGTCAGACTTGGAGCATAGGTCATCAGCACTGGGTCACCAGTTCAAATCATGCTGAGCCAAGGTGGGGTTGAGTCCAGACACCGTCAGGACATGGACACCTGCCAGGAAAGCATCCTTCCTAGGGACATATGCTTCTTCCCGGCAGAACGAAAGAGGTTTGCACTGCCCGGATCACCTCCATTTAAGCGTGATTTGCAATCGATTCCTGAATTTCTCCGTGATGAGGCCTGTCACTCCCTGCCCAACGGATGGGGCTTTTATAGCCGGGGAGGCTATTCATGGCCGGAGGGCTGGTTTATGATTGATCTGCTCAGCCGCAGCTGGCTGGATGCAGGGCTAACCAGTGTCTTGCTTGACAATCACAGCGGGGCTCCACCCAGAACTTTGTCCCCGCTCAGGGCGAGTGTCTCAAACCTCAACAGCTGGGAATTTTTTTTTGCCCCTTCCCATAACACGAGAACCAGGGCTCACCTAATAAAATGAATAGGCAGCAGGATTAAAACAAACATAAGGACGTGTTTCTTCACACAATGCACAGCCAACCTGTGGAACTCATTGCCAGAGGATGTTGTGAAGGCCAAAACTAAAACAGGATTAAAAAAAGAATTAGATTCTTTCTGTCCTTTCAATGTTTCACATTCATGTACACCCGGCATAAAGAACGGTGCCTGTGACTATCTGACTGTCCCCTCCCTGTACCCCCCAAAGGGCCACCTCTGTCCCCTCCCTCAACACACTTCCCTCCCTCTAGTCTACCTATGTGTTGCTTTTGTGCCCTTCACCTTAATGCATGACTTAACGCAAAGGTTTGTAAGCCAGAGATGAGCTCGGAGGCAGCGCGCTCTGTGACACAACCCTGCCTCAGTTTCCCTTCTCACCCTTCCTCTGTCTCGTCAATTTCAGCCGGGAGCTCTTCGGGACAGGGACTGGGTGTGCATACGTACCGTGCCTGGCGCTATGAAGGCCTCTGGATACCACTGACATATCAGTAACGGAGAGAGAGGATCGGGAATCCAGATTCCAAACACCGTGAGAGTATATGTGTCGTCTAGGTCTGGTGCAGGTGAATTTCCCAGGCCCAGCTCAGCTCATGTATCCAAGGGGAGAATCCGGCCCCTGATTATTTGAGCTCTTCAGCATTCACGAGGCTTCGGTTATTTTTTGTGTGCTGGGCGTGGAGCGGTGTGAGTGAATAGGTGTACGCGTGGGAGTCACTTATCTCCGAGCCCCGTCGGGCTAACTTCGATGCACAGCAGAATATCCAGGTCAGCCCATTTTCTCCTGAGATGGCAACCGCCATGTAGACAGACTCTCTGGGTGCCCATGGGTCACGACAGGTCAGCTCTTCCTTCCCTTCCGCGTGGTCCCTCCCCAGCCCAGACTGATCAACAGTGAACCAGATCCAGAAGGGAATCCAGATCTAGATCCAGAAGGGGGGTCCGTAGCCTCACTTAGACCCCCCTGCACAACCTATTCGACCTGCTCTCAGCCCTGGGACTCCTGGTACCTGAGAAGGTGGAAAGAGGGGGTAAGATACAGGAGTGGGGGGTCTCCCTGGACCCCAAATATCCTTGTGCTGCACTCACCTCTTGATCAGGGATTTCTTTGGGGGGGGATCTTTTATTTTTTATGAATCCCTCTTCAGTGTTTGAATTTTTTCCCTTCGATTTGATTTGGCCCGCCTCCTTCCAGCGATTAATCCCGGGGCCATCGCGTCTCCTGAGAAAGATGCCCCGACTTCATTAAGAGTTAATGGAAGCTGTCGGCGGGGTGACGGATTGCGCTGGCGACGGCGCGGTGGGGGGAGAGGGCTGGAGGAGGAGAAAGATATTCGCGGCAAAGTTACATTTTCATGTAAATTGTTTAACGATCTAAATGGTTTCTATTAGGAAGGGGTCACGGGGGCCGTTCGCGGGGCTAAATTAGTCCTTTTGCAGAGAAGCGGAATATGGTCCGTAAAGGAAAAGGTATAAAGTGGGCTATTAATTCCTTTGTCTCTTTCTTACTCCATCTCAACCTCCCTCTCTGCCCCCTTGATCCCTCCTCTCTCCAGTCCTCTGGGATCTCTTCTCTGTCTGTCCTCTTTCCTCTCCCTTTGTGGGATTGATCTTTCTCTCTGTCTGCCTATCTATCTTCTTTCTTCATCCTCCTTTCTTCCTGGAATTGATCATCCATGGATCGATCTATCTACTGAATATTCTCAGATAGGTATAACATAGAAAGAAAGGTACAGAAAGATAGGTACATAAAGATAGGTACAGAAAGGTACAGAAAAGGTACAGAAAGGTACATAAAGATAGGTACAGAAAGATACAGAAAGATACAGAAAGCCACAGAAAGATAGGTATAACACAGAAAGAAAGAAAGAAAGAAAGAAAGAAAGAAAGAAAGAAAGAAAGAAAGAAAGAAAGAAAGAAAGAAAGAAAGAAAGAAAGAAAAACTTTCTTTCTTTCTTCCTTCCTTCCTTCTCATGGGACCCAGGTTTGGCTCTAATCTCACCTAATCCTGGCCCGGGCCCAACCAACCTCAGACCGCAGCCTTGAGTTTGCAGTTCTCAGCCCCATGATACCAGGTGGGCACCTGGTACTCCTGGGTTGCTGGTGATTCAAAAGGCCCCCAGGGTATGAATAAAAATGCAGGCTGGGAGAGCCGTTAATTGGTTAATGAAGGGCATGTGAAGATTTGCAGCCTTTCCGTCGCATTTAAAGCCGCAGCAGTGAGTGGGTGAAGAAATTGCCCCTTTTCTGTACTGTGTGCAGGGTAGGAGCCAGCGGGCGGTGCATGTGGATTGGGGAAAGGCGTCTGGGTACCTCACCGCCTGGGCAACCTTCCCAGAGGCCTCCTCATCGGCGCGCCCGGCCCGGGGGTGGGAAATGAGTTCTCTCTCCCTCGCCCCTTCAAAGCATCTTCACTTTGCCACGCCGGCCTCCTCTGTGTTGGTGCTGCTCCCTGCAAATACTGCTTCTCACAGCCCGCCACGTTTCATGTTCGGAGAAGGAATCCCATGTAAACGTGTACCGGGGAGGCTGGGCCTGGTTCGTACTGAAACAGAGGGTGTGTCTATAGCACAATTAAACACCCCGGTGCCGGCCCATGTCTGCTGACGCAGGCTTGTGGGGTTTGGGCTACTGGCAGGGACATCAAAACGGGGGAGGGGCAGCGTGGGGTAGCGGGACTTTTAGGGGTCGTCTGCTGCTCCTGACTCCAGGTATGTTTAATTGCATTGTAGACATTTGGGTCAAGGCTGCGTGTAGGTAGAAGTACGCTCCTGCAAATGTATATATACACCGGCATCTGCACACAACTATATATTTGCATGACTGGTCACGTGCAAATGATTGTTTGCACGAGTGTGCACCATTGGCCTCCGTGCGTTTGGCTTTTTGCCAGGGCCTTGGTGCAAAAAAAGCACACTCATTGGACGGCTCGCGAGTGCACACGAGAGGCCCTCACTTCCAGCGCCACGAATCGGAGGATTCGCCAGGCTCTGGTCATGAATCATTTGGCGGGGACGCCCCAGAGGTCAAACACTCAAGCTGCTTTGCCGGGAACAAGCTGCAGAAACCTCCTCCCCTCATAGAGCCTAGCTGGCAACAATTCACTGATGGCGCGGGTGAGGGGTAGGGAGCGACACACATTGGTTTCAAAAAAAGACCGCACAAATAAGAGCATTTCACTTGGCACACAGCACTTTTCACTGACAAAGAGCTAGACAAACATAACCGCTCAAGCTTCCCATTGGCCCAGCGGTAGGGAAGCATTGTCTCCATTGTACAGATGGAGAAACTAAGGCACGAAGGTGTTTGATTGGTTGGTTGGGTTTTGTCCACTCATTTTAAGTACCAGTGGGTTTACCCGGCATGGGCTGCTTGTCAGAACTGCAGAAATGGATCCGTTTTGATGACACTTTCTCGGGCCCAGGGTAAAATTGCTGGTCAAAACCAGAGAGAAGCCCGCCCCAGAACAATCAACAGCCCACGGCTTGATTCAGAGCAGGGACTAGACCCCCGGGGCACACTAACTCACCACTAGTCACTAGTGGTGATTCCACGTTTACCTTTCTCTCTGTTTTTTTTTCCAGGAAAATGTTGAACATTTGTGTAGGTTTGTCCCAACGGCGGCATTTTAAAAATCTCGGAAACTTTTCCTGGCCCTGGGAAACCTCTTTGCAGTGCCATTTGTAAAAGGCAGGGAGGTCCTTGGGTGGAAGGGGCTGTAGAAATGCAAAGATGGTGCTGGCGGGTTTTCATTTGGATGGGGAGCGGCGGGAGAGCAAAGGAGAAAAGGAAGGGTTAAGACATGAGAAGGAATAAAGCGGGAGAAGGGTGATGAAAGCAATAGCTCCAGAGTGCGGCTCCGTGAGGGGGGGGGGGAAGGGGTGTCCAGCTGCCAAATGATCACAAGAAGGATGGCGCTTGAGAGGAAAAGGTCAGGGGCTGCGTTAGGGGATGAGAAACGGCAGAATGTGGAGTGAGTCTGATTCCGTCCAAGGGGTGCGTGTGAACAGAGGCACAGGGATGCTCCGGTCTGGTTCTGCCCACCGGAGAACAGAGGGGCAGACACATGCCCACACAGACATCAAAGTCACCAGCTGAACTGCGCGCACACACACACACACACACACACACACACACACACACACACACACACACACACACACACACACACACACACACACACACACACACGCTGCTGGTCTGGTCACCCAATGTGGCCCCTGTCCCGCTTTGACCAGCCAAGCTCCCTCTGGGTCATGGCCCGGGGCGGGGGGGGGGGGGGGGGGGGGAGGGCTCAGGGCTGGGGAAGGACCCTGCCGCTGGGCCGGCCAGGCTGGAAGGTCGGGGGCGGAGCGGACTTGGCGGGTGAGACGCTGGGGCCGGCGCCTGCAGTGGGGAGGGGGCTCCCCCGGGGTTGACAGTGACCCATTGTGTGTGTTCCCCCCCCACCTCACGTATAGGTTTGGTGCCACGCAAAAGTGCACGCAGGGGGCGCCAGCTAAACTTCATGCCCGTAGAAATGTGGTGCTGCTTTTCCCACTTGAGCTCCTGGAGGATCTCTGCAAACTCGAACCGGTCTGGGGCCTAGCGAGGAATCACCCAGGCAGGTGTTTGGGCCTGTCTGACCGTCCAGCCGGTAGCGGCAGGGGCTCACAGGTGTGCTTAGGCAGTCGTAGCCACTCACAAGGCCCTGTCTTGGTTCGGGTCTCGGGTATTCGAGAGGCCGCCTCATGACTCAGGTGGTACCGCAGGGTGGGTGACTGGAGACCCCGGCTTTCCCAGGCTTTCCCGGGGAAGGGATGGTTTGGCAGTGATTGGGGTGCAGCCCTGCAGGCCGGGGTATGTCGGGATGGGAGCCGGGATGTCTCGCGGGACGTCGCCTCTGTCTATGATACGCTGTGGGGTTTCGGGGGCTGGGTTTTAGCTCTGCAAGCTGGACCATTTGAAACAGGGCCCAGAGCCCTGGGTCCGTTAGATCCTCCCTCCCACGGATGTGACGCCAGCCCTCAGCTTTCACCAAGGCCACGTGGCGCAGCCGGGCCCCAGGCAGCTACGTTGGCTTTACGCATCCACCGACAACCTTCCCAGACACCCGGGGGGACGCTGGCGACATCACGGCTTCCACTGTTTATTCTAAAGCTTCTCCCAGCTCGGCGTCCGCCTCAGTGGGAGGGTGCCACCAGGCCGCCATCATCATCTCCCCGCCTTCCTTCTCCCATCCCCGGCGCCTCGGGGTCAGCTGGCGTACGGGACTCCCCCTCCGCGTCGGTGAGGCATCCGGCTCTCTCGCTGCCCCTGGCCTGCACCGCTTCCCCGCACAGCTGCCGGAAAACCGGCAGCCGTTCCCGAGATAGGAGGGGGCCTCCGCCGGCCGCAGCTTGTTTCTCCTGAGCCTTGGCGAGCGTGACGAAGATGGGGAGACGCTGGAGGGGCAGGGGCCAGGAGGAGCTGGCGGCCCGCCAATCCGGGGGAGCGGCGGCCTGGGAAGAGATGTTCGTTGACTCCTGATAGGGGGCGTGGGGTTCAAAGCCGGACGGAGCAGGAGCGGGGACGATGTTCTGGCTGCTGTCCAGGAAGATGTACCTGATGACCCTGGACGTGCGGAACAGGGTGTGTTCGGGCAAGGGGGCGAGGTAGCCGGATGGACAGGAACACAGATCCTGCCTCACCCGCTGAGGAGCCGGCATGGACATCACCTGGGAAGAGACCACATGACCTACTGAGACGAGGACAGTGGAGAAGACGCATCTACAACCCCTGCCCTGCCTTGTGCTAATTCAGCGGCAACAGTGGGACGCGATCATCCCCGTTAGCGGCTAGGACACATAGTGGTTGACGAATCTGCTATAGCAACTGAGCTGGGAGTAGCTGTTTTTACAGCCAGTGTTGGGGTCAGTCCTTGCTCCACGCTGCCCAGCCCGGGGGTACCGCACAGTGTGGTGAACAGTGTACAGCAAACACCACGACGTTACCTGGGACTGACCGTGGTTTCCCATTAAAACTGGGGTTTATAGGGGACACTGACAATCTAGGCTGAGATTCCCAAACCTACAGTGATAGAGTCATAGAAGATCAGGGTTGGAAGGGACCTCAGGAGGTTCTAGTCCAACCCCCTGCTCAAAGCAGGACCAACCTCAACTAAATCATCCCAGCCAGGGCTTTGTCAAGCCAGGCCGTAAAACCTCTAAGGAAGGAGATTCCCCCACCTCCCTAGGGAACCCATTCCAGTGCCTCACCATCCTCCTAGGGAAATAGTGTTTCCTAATATCCAGCCTAGACCTCCCCCACTGCAACATGAGACCATTGTGACTTGAGACACTGGAGAAGGGTGGCTGGTCATTTTTCACCATGTGAGTTGCTGGCAAACTGTTCACCCCGGCCTTGATCCAAAGCACACGGAAGACAATGGGAAAACTCTCAGCAACTTCAGTAGAGTTTGGGTTGGGCACCCCGGCCCTTTTGCTATACGTTATTTGTGGTATGCACTTGGTGGCCTAAATCACATGATATGGTTTCTGCTCTTTGTCTCCATCTTAATATGCATAGTCATCCATGGACTACACCCTAGTAGAAGATACCCGGAGAGTCGTATAAGCAGTAGATCCGTTTACGGATTATTGTTGCAGCTGATCTGGAATTTGTTGGTAAAATGGTGTTTCATCGGAGAACACCTATTCATTGAAACCAACCTTTCTGTGGGAAAGGGTCCGTTTTGATGAATCTTTCCTCAAATCCTGGGTGGAATTTCCAGTCAAACATACAGCTCATGCAGCATGTGAGAGACCTACATACGGGTCCCTGGTCGGAATCAGGCAAAGTTGGGATTTGAACTAGGGATGTAAGCACCCCACGTTCAAGTCCTACCTGTACCCAAGTAAGGTTTTCAACCTCAGTCTCCCACATGCCACTTGAGGGGCCCTGGCCACTGGGTTATTGGCTGGTACAGAGAATCTCTCTCTGTTTTGTCTTGATGTGGAACAGAAAAGAAAATGAATCTCATAAATTTTCCCAGGAAAAACGTTTCCCACCCCGCTTTTGTGATGATCTGAACCGATGTTTTTGGTGGTGTGACCCTTTACTAGTGACTGCTATCGACCTGGGACAGGTCTTATACTGGTGTAAAACATCACTCCAAGGAAATCCTAGCTGGAAATCAGCCATAGTTGCAATTCTAGAGTTAAAGTGGGGATGAACGAGACTTCATGGTCTACAGGCCTCGCACAGGGAGGACTGAATTTCTCCCTTTGAGCAGTGGGTTTTGACCTTTCTCCATTTGAAGACCCCTAAAAAATTTCAAATGGCGGTGCAGACACTTTGGGGAATCTTAGCTGTAGTTTGTGGACTCCCAGGGGTCGGTGGACCACAGGTTGAAAACCACTGCCTTAGAACATTGCTCCATACTCGGTTCTCGCCATGGGATTTCCACAGATTCATTAAGGTCTGGTGTTGGGATTTCAGAATCCCTGGCTGGTCCCTCCATTCATTAGGAGTCCTGTGTATTCAATGGTTCTGGACATTCTGTTCCCAGAATTGGGGCCGGACCGTGTGTAGCAACGTGTCTAAATCATGGACGTAGATCACAGATGGCAGCCAATCGGAGCACAGGTCCTGAGGTCTGCCCTGATCCTAAAGAGAAACTCACAGACATCAAACATTTAAACAACCCAGACGGAGGCTGAATTATTAAAATACCACGACGTGAACTGTTTCTCTGCGAGGAGACGAGCTCTCTGCTTCCCTATCTCATTGTGTCTCCGCGGGGCGCCAGAAACACTAAGACTCACTCCGCCTCTCCCATCCCCCCGGAGATGCTCAGAATGATTGAAGAGCCTCCCCGCTGCTAAGGAAATATGGAATATTTATGGCCTCCCTCGATCAGAGACACAGAGACCACTGAACCGGCCTGTGCTGGCATCTTTCACGGCTTCCTTTTACAAAGGACTAGAACTTGCTCACAGAAAATTGCCATCCTGGAGCAAATCAATGGTCCATCAAGTCGGGCCTGCTGCTTCCAGCAGTGGCTAAAGCTAAGTGCGTCAGAGAAATCATGCCTTCAACTCCACTTAATGCCCCTAATTATGTAATAAACCCACCTGAACTTCATTTAGAGGCAGTTACATTTGCACACCTCACTAGCTCCAAACCTCAGACGCAGAGAAACAACAAATGAAGAGAAAAGTCTTCTCCATTCCTTGCCTCTTTCTCATGGCCTATCACCCTGTTAACACTCCTAATGTTCCCCGCCGAGGCTGCATAAGGCTTTTGCTTCCACCTCCAATAGATGAGGAAAAACAATACTGAGGCAAACAGCTGAAAGTGACTTTTTCCCTCTCATTTTCTTTCTCTTTCCACCCCTTTTTCCCCCAGCTTCTCCCAGTGAGAAAAGGGGGAAAGAGGAATTTAATATTGAGGAAAATGGGAAGGGTGAAGGGGATGTCCCACCAACATGAAATCAGATTGGAGCTAGAAGATTTTTCTAAACACAACTGTTCAAAATGATTTCATCCACACACATCCTAACAGATTTGAAATTAAATGAAAAATCTTTGGTTTAATTTGAAATGTTTCTGTGAAACACACCTACCTTTTTACACCATATGTCTTTGAATCATCCCAACACATCTTAGACAAGGTTTAAGACTACACTACACTGCTTAACAAGGTCACACTTGTGACGGGTTCGGTCACAGAGATCCCCTTGGGACAGTCACTTGTTAGCCAGACATGCCAGCCTGCTACAAACACAAACCCAGGGGCTGGATCACACTCCCAAAGCTGCAGACTTAACTGAAAACATCTCAGCAGGTTACCGCTCTCCTGCACCCAGACACTCAGTTTCCAATGGGATCCAAACCCCAAATAAATCCATTTTACTCTGTATAAAGATTAAACAGGGTAAATTGGTAAGTTATTTGCCCTCTATAACACTGACAGAGGGATATGCACGGCTGTTTGCTCCCCCAGGTATTAATCACTTGCTCTGGAATTATTAACAGACAAAAGTGATTTTATTAAGTATAAAAAGTAGGATTTAAGTGGTTTCAAGTAATAACAGACAGAACAAAGTAAGTCACCAAGCAAAATAAAGCAAAAACCCGCAAGTTTAAGTCTAATACATTAAGAAACTGATCACAGGTAAAATCTTATCCTCAAAGATGTTCCAATAAGCTTCTTTCACAGACTAGATTCCTTCCTAGTCTGGGCCCAGTCCTTTCCCCGGTACAGTCCTTGTTAGATCCAGCAGACATCTCAAGTGGTGAGCAGGGTTTTTACATGATGGTACCCCCTTTGTCCTGATCCACCCCCCTTTATAGCTTTAGCACAAGGCAGGAAACTTTTGTCTCTCTGGTTCCCCACCCCTCTAAATGGAAAAGTACCAGATTCAGATGGATTCCAGTATCATGTGACATGGTCACATGTCATTGTAAGACCCCTAGTCTCCATTCTTCCTGGGTTGGCCCACATGTACACAGGAAGGCTTGCAGGTAAATAAACCATTTACACCCAGTTGTCCTAGTCAACGGGAACCATCAAGATTTTAAACCACCATTAATGACCCCCACCGTACATAATTACAATAGGACCACAGAGTTATACTTTGTATACATGTATCATTCTTGTATCTGAAGCTAGAAATATAAATAGGAGGAATATATTCAGTAGGCTATAACCTTTGTTATGATATCTTACAAGAGACTTTTGCATAAAGCACATTCCAGTTACATCATAGTCACGCTCATAAGCATATTTCCGTAAATATGGGGGGAGGGATAGCTCCGTAGTTTGCACATTGGCCTACTAAACCCAGGGTTGTGAGTTCAATCCTTGAGGGAGACATTTAGGAATATGGGGTAAAAATCTGTTGGATGATTTAATTGGGGGGATTAGTCCCACTTTGAGTAGGAGATTGGACTAGATGATCTCCTGAGGCCCCTTCCAACCCTGATATTCTATAACACCTTTGGAGGGCAACATCACAATGTTCCTGTTGTGACATTACTTATCAAGGACACACTCCTGTTATCACTGCAAAGGCCAAACTAACTAGGGGACAGTCAGTTGGATTCTGTTCTGCTTCATGCATTTTGAATAGGCCTTCCTGAAGAACACCTGTTGCAACCTTATTTCAACAGAAAATTGGGTTTTCGACCAAAACATCGGCAAGAAGTGTCTGCTTTTCTCAAAAGAAGAAAAAAAAGTTTTCTTCTTTTAAGCTGAAAGCAGAAAACTTTTTGGTTTCAAGCCAAGCATCTTTGGGGATTCAGCCCATCCACCCCAAAATGAAAGATCTGGAGGAGACAGGAGTGTTTGGTTTTTCAGTGAAAAGTCAACACATTTTCCGCAGAAGAGTTTGCCGAAAGTGAATTTTGTTTTGTTTTTGGCAAAAATTTCCAATGGAAAATAAAACTCTGACCTGTCCTAATTAGGAATGAGATTGTCAGGTTGGCTGGCAGGACTTTGCCATGGGAGTTAAGACAGGAAGAGGGTAGCCAGGCAGAGTTTGCCACCCTGGCAAGTAGAGGACAGCTAGAGCTTGTAGCAGGGTGTGCTGTCAGGAGGTTCACTGTCACTGAGGGAACTCCATGCACTTCTGTAAAGTTATTTCTGATTATCACTAGCTGGAGGCCAGAGTCAAGTCCTCTGTGCTTGAAAACCAAGACAACCTGCAAAATCTCAGAAGACAAATCCATTGACAGGAGATGTTGAGATTGGGTGAACATGCAGACTTCTGGATCTGCCCCCAATAATGACATCAGTTCTGCCCACTGATCAGGGGTGGGAAAATCTGCTTCTAAACCAGGATGGCCTTGTGGTCAACAGGGACGGAAGAGCAAGTCGAGCGTTCCTGGAGGGTTTGGAGGACTTACTGCGCTGTGGAGAGGAGTCTTCTGACTGCTTCTGCACAGGGCTGGGTGAAATCTGCCCTGGCTTTGGGAACTATTGTCAAGAGGTCACATGATCCCATTGTGACATCATGCCGCCATGTTGGGCAATGTTCTGGGCCTCATATCATATTAAGGGCCAGAACCTGACCTCTGTGATGTCCGTTTCAATGGGGGGCAGCAGGTTGAAATTGGTCCGGTCAATAGGGCATAAAGATCTGGCTTCTCTGCCTCTGATCTGCTCTGACCTCGGTCAAGGGGCTTTCTCACCCCTTTCCCCTTCCACCCTTTGTTTGTCAGGCCAGGCACTGTCTTCTACTATGGGTATATCCAGCATCTAACACAATGGGACTCTGTTCTCACTTGAGGCCTTTATAATATTATCAGGGAGACCAGGAAGATCCAAGTCTTGCATCTGAGCTATGAGTTTCACAAGGCCCTCACTGTAGATGTTAGTAATAATAGGACTGTTGGCAGTCGGCCTGTCCTAGAGCGTTCTGCGTGACTGTTAAAGAGCTGCTGCACTCCACACTAGAGGTAGATGACGTGATTCCCTTATTAACCTTGTTCTTAAACCACTTTGGGATGATTTGGGCACAACAGTGCTTTGTAAACGAGCGTCACAATTGTTTATTACTATCTCTGTGTTACAAAGCACGTGTCTTTGTGGATCTTTCGGCGATGTTCTGTCTGGCAAGCAATTCTCACGTAGGTGAAGCTGGCCCGTTTTGAGCTGCAAGTGGGTCTTGAACACCAAGTGTTCCCTGAATTGGACTCTCATCCTTCTGGGGTCCCAGCGTGCTCCCCACCAACCACGGGCTTTCCGAATGTTACTGATTATTACAATGAGGGATGGACCGACACCAAAGCCCTGGATCCAGGCATCTCCAAGCTTTGGGAAAGACCTGACCCAGATGCAAGTTGGCTCCTATTTCTCTAATAGACTGAACCAAAACCCTGGATCCAGATACTCCTGGGGAATTATGAATCTGGATCTGTAGTTGCCCATTTACCAGTTTCAACCCCCGGTGGCATGTAAGCATAAGGTTAGATTGTGCACTCTCTGATTGATGCACTGTGTGGTTGGACAGTGACAAACACAAGATTCCCTTGTCCCAGAAGAAGGGAAGGTGTCTTATTTAATTAATTAATTTTACTGGAGCTGGGTCAGGTCTACCTTTACTTGTAAACACTTAAGTGCTATTGTATAAGGATCACTCGTGAAATGCAACCACTTCTGGGGAAGTCCCCAGAGGGAGTTTAACAGCCCCGGCAACACTACAAGATGTTTGACCTCGAGAGACCCAGGCTGAAATCTGCTCAAGGGGAGATGAAAAATCCCAAGCGTAATTGAAACGTGACAAAAACGTTCTCTGTTTGTTAATTTCATGGGACTGCTCGAAGGAAGCACAGAACAAGGCCGGTGATTTCAACGGACACCACTTCACTCGGTGGTTTTATTTCTCCCCGTTCTTTCTCCTTGTTTGGTTCTGCCGTGCATTGATACGACAGATCAGACATTTGGAGGAGCGTGGCAGACACATCTTGTCATAGGAACAAGATCATCAGGAGGCAAACAGAAGAGATAATAAATCAGGAGGCAAGCCGAAGGGTGAGACACAAAAGGAGAACAGAGGAGAAGTGACAACGTTATCTTTGTTTAACGTTCTTCTGAGTCACCATTAATTATTGAAGCTATTCATCTGCCGGCACCCAGAACCTGTCAAAAGGAGTGATCCAGGCTTTTCTAGTGCTAGACAAACTTTCCTGGACTTAGGGAAGGGGAGGTTGTATGGGATGTCCCTTTTATTCCAGCTTGCTTTCGAAGGAGGAAAAATGCCGCTTGCTATATTTTGTAGGCCATGGGCTCCCAAGTGTCAGCCCCGGGGGGGCAGCCACGAGGGACGCACATTCACAGGCCAGCAGAAGATGCTAGAAACCCCCTAGTAGAGAATCCAGCCCAAAGCGGAGTCACACTCCTGTAGCTGAGCTGGTTCTAACCCTTTGTCAGAGGAAGTTATGATCTCTGGGGGGGAGGGGGTGTGTGTGTGGCTAGACCAGGGATCTCAAACTTCAATCACCAGGAGGGCCACATGAGGACTAGTACATTGGCCCCAGGGCCGCATCACTGAAACACGCACCCCGGCTGCCCCCGGTCCATCCCTCCCCTGAGGCCCCGCCCCTTCCCCACTGCTTCCTACACCTTCCCCGCCCCCATTCCATCCCCTTCCCCAAATCCCCGCCCTTACCTGGCCTCTTCTCCGCCTCCTCCCCTGAGTCCGTGGCTCCCCACTCCTCCCCCTTCCCTCCTGGAAAGTGCTATGCGCCGCCAAACAACTGTTTGGTGGCAGGAAGTGCCTGGAAGTAAGCAGAGGAGCGGGGACGTGGCACACTGGGGGAAGGTGGAGTTTAGGGAGGGTAGCTTGGCGGGCCGCAGGAACTAACCCGCGTGTTTGAGATCCCTGGCCTGGACTGTAATCGCGGGGTAACCACCCCCTTTCCCTTTCTCAGCTTTGATCCGGCTTTTCCTCTGGCAAAGCTCTCAATAGCTCCAGCCGGAGTTTCGCTTAGGGGGAAACCGAGTCAGGACAGCCAACTCTGACCTTTAGCCATCATCCCACTTCAAAACAGGGGCCTTGAAAAATGGTGGCGTGGACCGTTGCCCACACCATTACTGCAGCCCCCGTGCTTGGCGCTAGAGCTGGTCAGAAAATTGTCACCGACACGGTTTTCCATGTAGCCGATATTTTTTGCAAAAATATGCAGAATTTGGTGACATTTCGTTTAAAGCAAATATTTGATTTTTTTGAAAAAACTCATGCAAATGTCGTCCTTCAGCATTTTTGAATGGAAAGTTTCGACTTGTCATTTCCAAATAACCTGGAAGTAGGGCTGGCAAGCGATTAAAAAAATTAATTGCGATTAATCGCACTGTTAAACATTAATAAAAGACCATTTATTTAAATATTTTTGGATGTTTTCTTCATTTTCAAATACTTGATTTCAGTTACAACGCAGAATACAAAGTGTACAGTGCGCATTGTATATTTATTTTTATTGCAAATATTTGCAGGGGAAAAAACAATCATAATTTTCAATTCACCTAGTACAGTAGACTCTCGATCACCCAGGTCTGGGTTAACCAGAATGTGGATTAACCAGGAGGTCAAAAAAAAATGCATAACTCACAGGACCGGCTCTGGCTTTGTTGCCGCTCCAAGAACAAACAAAAAAATAAACCCCACCAGGGAGCAGGGCAGCCAGTGAACCAACCCCCCTTCCCCCCAGCGCAGGATGTTTTGTGAACCAACCTCCCCTCCCCATATTTCCTATGGATAGTGATTATCCAGGATTTTATTAACCAGGATTAATTTTTTCCCCATCATCCTGGATAATCGAGAGTCTACTGTACAAGTATTGTTGTTTGGGCCTTTAGTTTGATTTCAGAAGAGCTGAGCTTTAACTTGTTCCTAAGCTATTGAAACAACACCTAGCTCTCAGACAGCACTTTTTATCAGCAGAGCTCATAGGCCTTTTACAGATGGGGAAACTGAGGCATGTAGTGGTAAAGTGACTCACCCCAGGCCACCCAAAATTTCAGTAGCAGAGTCCAGACAGCCCCTCAGCGTTCCTGAGTCCCAGGCTTGGGCTCCCTCCCATCTTGCACCACTTTAAACCAGAATAAGCATGTCCACACAGCCCTTTGCACTGATTTAAGTACATTGGTTTAAAATCACACCTGAAGTTAAACTACCACAACTCCGCATCTCTAGGAGCTCCTTTGAAAGATGTTGTATGCTCAAGAGTTGATCCCTTGCTTAAATGTTTTGCCTGGCCAGCCTGAAAGCAAAGGAGAAGAGGAATTCTCCGAGCGGGTGCGTGGTCACTTCATCCCTCCTCCCCGCTACTCTCTATCCTGGTGTTGCAATGGAAATGAAGTCACATGAGTGTGTAATTAACCCTTCTTCACACTGAAAGTGCGGTTTGGGGAGTTTGATTCCCAACCTCCATTTCTGGCTATTGATTTCCGCACTTCTTATTACCGAGGTAAGTGACCTGTAAACAGAGAGGCGGCGGGTGGGTTAATCAATCTCTCTCAGATAATTAGTAACTTAGAAAGTCGAGGGAGGAAATAAACGGTGTGGCATTCAGAAAAATTTGCTTACCTTGCAATTGCCTGCGATCCATTCCGGCTAAAGACTGCTTCCAGCCCAGGATTTGTCCAGCACTAGTCCAGGGATCAAGTTTGCATTGAAGAAACCTGCTTTAGAGGGAATTATTTTAGCCCCTTAATGGACTTGCAAATCAGGGGAGAAGACCATGAACTGGAGTTCAGAACCCTCCTGGAATGGACTCAGGCTGCAGCCCGTAGACAGTACCCCACACCAGCCAATGAATCATTTTGAGGTCACCATCTAGCCCTAGTGAAAATCTTGGGGCTGATTTTGCTTCCACTGAAATTAGCAAGATTATGCTAGTGGTTTTACTAGTGGGAGCAGGAAACCGGACCTCTGGTTCTCACTCTTCGTTTTAGGGTTTGTAATGCTGCCCGGCATTGGAGTGTCCAAGCACCTTCTATCTATACCAGATGGATAGATGCAAGGGCCCAGATCTTCAAAGACAGGGGTACCCAGCCCACGGGCAGTACCCGGCCCGCCAAAGCATTTCATAAGACCCGTGGCCGGCCTCTACACAATATACTAACGGCTGATCCATTAGCATTTTGTTGCCATGTTTACATCATTTTTGTTTATACAAGTGTGTAATCAGCCAATCCTGTACCGAGAAACAACCCGGCTAACTACACAGGGAACAAACTGAACTTGAAATAGAAATCAACACCGGTGACTTTAAACCTTATTAAAATATGTATCAGTTGTTTGGCCCACACTAGCCTGGGCTTAGTTTATGGTGGCTCTCCTGTGTAATAAAGACAGGGAACCCCTGCCCAAAGGTATTTGGATACCTATGGGAGTTAGGGGTTTGGATACTTTACTGAGGATCTTGGTCTAAACCCTTAGTAGACTTCATGGAGTCTCCAGCAAAATAAATATGGGCTCCAAACTGACCAACCCCTCCTCCCCCCTGAAACCCCCCTGAAAACCCCCCTGAAAACCCCACCTCTGCCTTCTGGAGTGACCCCAGCCAGGGGCTGCATCTTTGTGGCCTCTCCATGGTGCTGAGGGGACAGATTTTCTGATGCCGCCTGCCTTGGCTCACTGGGGTTGGGGAAAAGTCCGTGGCCATGGCAGGATCTTTCAACAAGAACAGGAAAGAGCTGCTTAAAGGCTGAGTTGTGGAGGTGAAAGACAAGCTGGTCCAGATGCTACCATGTCACCCCTAACTTAGGAGAACATCAGCCCGATGAGACATAGGCAGAAACCAGAGCCCCGTATGGTTGATAAACCGGCTGGACGCCAAGGCGACATGGTCTGATTTGGGGAGAATAACATCCCAGAGCAACCTGGTGAGCTTGAGAATGGATCATCCCCTGGACCCGAAGAGAGGTCCAAGGCACCCAAGCTGAAATTCCACCTGAGTGGTACCAGTAACAGCTGCAATCGATAGATCCTGGGTTTCTATATTTCTCCTCCATTTCACCCCAAGGTCAGAGTCCTGCTGGTATTTCCATTGTCCTGTGGGGCGCATTGTCAATGGCCGGCGTAACGGAGACACCGCCTTGCCCAGCGGATGGTGCACTGGGCTGGGACTCAGGAGATCTGGGGTGAGATCCGCGTCCTTTACACCCGGTGGCAGGGTCAGGCTGGGATGAGAGGATCTTAAAAGCACCAGTTTGGGCTGGGCACTGCAGAAAGCTGCTTTCCGAGGATCCCGGGCACAAGGCCTGCCATGGGCCAGGCTGGGGGGGATGCGTGAGTCAGAGAAGGGTGGCAGAATCCAGCATTGTCAGCAGGGATGTGGCCCAGATGACAACCTGGCATCCTGACCCCCGTCTGTCTTGTGTATTTAGGTGGTTTGAGGCAAGGGCTGTTTCCGTCTGTGCAGCACCTGGAACAACGGGGCTGTGGTCTCAGCTGGAGCCTCTTGGAACCAGTCGGGATGAAGCCTTCCCCAAAGTGGGGGGGTCATGGCCCGGGCCCCCCTGCCCACTCTGTGCCCCCGCCCCTTCTGCCAGAGGCCCCAGCCCCAGCCAAGCTGGAAGCCGGAGCGGGCCGGGAGCTGCAGACACTCCACCTGCCCGGGGTGGCAGCCCCCAACCAGCCCCTGTCCCTTCCCGGGGGCCCCCCTGCCCAGAGCAGGTGGAAGGTTTGTGGCTTCCCACAGATGCCCAGAGTGGGCCTCGGAGCCACAGCCTGGCCATGGTAAGTGCTGCATGGCCAGGAAGTTGTGGGGAGCCGTGGCGTGGACCCTCCGCCTGCCCTAGATGGGGGGTCCACAGGGTGGGGACATGGGATGGGGGCTGCTTTTGTCCCCCCCAGCCCAGGGCAGCTGGGGGGTCCATGGTGCGGCACCCCCGGCTGCTACAGCTGCCAGGCTGGCAGGGCATGGCCAGGGAGGTCCCTGTTGAAAAGTGGGAGGGTCTGGCGCCCTTGCCCGGCACTACAGCAATAATAATGCTCCGTATCCTCCTCTCTAGGTTCGAGACAAGAGGCCCCAGACATGACCGAGAGTCGGCAGCCGAACCTCTCGGTTTATTGAACTGAGCAAAGAAGAAAAGGAAATGTGATTCATAAACCATTAATAAACCAGTAACGTTCACTTCTTGTTCGCGTCTGTTTCCCTGCCCGCTGTGATACGGCAAAGCTGTAGAGGAGAATTCCGAGAACGTCCTCGTTGTAAATGAGGTGCGGGTTTGTTTCGATCACCGGACCAGCCTTTCTGATGCCCGTTAGAAAGATCTCAAGTCCGTTCTGTGGATTTTTCCCAGTCAGCTGCTAAAGGTCATTCTAAAGTCCCCTGCGTTTAACCTGCAGCGATTTGATCACCTGTAGCAGCTGCTCATTCATTTAAATGCTAACCGCCTGCCTCCCCTAAATCCCAAGACCCGAATGAAAGCCATAAAGCCTGTAATGTCGTCACGCTGGGGAACTTCTGGCGGGGTTTTATCATTGGTAGAGCTGGTCGGATTTTTCATCCCCAATACATGAGGCAGCAAATTCCGCTCTTGTTTTCCCACTCACAAGATGCTTCCAAAGCAGCCCTGATTTCTGCAGCTGGAAGGGGGGAGGGATACCAGTGGTTGGTTGGAGCATTGGCCTGCTAAACCAAGGGTTGTGAGTTCAATCCTTGAGGGGGCCATTTACGGATCTGGGGAAAAAATCTGTTGGATGCTTTAGTTGGGGATTGGTCCTGCTTTGAGCAGCGGGTTGGACAAGATACCTCCTGAGGTCCCTTCCAACCCTGATATTCTATAACATCTTGCCCATTACCCCGATGTAAGTTTGGTCGAGGATCACCGTGAACTGTCACTTTCCTCACAGACTAACCACACTGCAGGTAAATTTACCTGTGCTTGGAGGACTGCAGCAGGCTGCTTAGCCCATGAGTGGGTTCCCTGCCCAGGAGTCAGACCTGATGTGCCAGCTAGACTCCTCAGACCCTCTCGCAGTGCCCAGCTGTGCCAGAGTCAATGCGTAAAGCAGCGGCTACTGAGGGCGTGTCCACATTACAATAAGCGGTCCATGGCTGGCCTGGGTCAGCTGATTTGGGCATGCAGTACTTGGGCTGCGGGGATATAAAATGGCAGTGTAGACAGTCAGGCTCAGACGGGAGTCCTGCCTCCAAGACCCGCCGCTAACCTGGTCTCTGGGAGTTGGTGCCGCCGGTGATTTATTGACATATCCTTAGTGTCTATACAGCATAGTCCATCAGCAGAGCTTAGAGCACTGTACAGAGCTAGGAAAGCGGCATTCTCCCATTATCGCCCATTGGTCACTGGGGAAAATGAGGCGCAGAAGGGTGAAACTGATCACACAGTGGCAAATCAGGAACAGAGAGATCTCCTGAATCCCAGCCCTGTGCAACCTGGACAAAGCACAGCTGACAGTTAGGGGGACTGTGCATTCACACACTTTTCCAAGTGGGGCCGACACAGCACGATTACAGGTGTGTGTTAAGGAATCATATTCCAACCTGGGTCAGGTGCTAACCAGTGTCGGGCTAGCCCTGTAGGGTAGATGGGCTCACAGCTCACGCACCCAGTGGGTTTAGTACTGTGCCAAATACCTGATCCAACCCTGCCCTTAACCCCTCTTTACGATGGCAGTTTTAGGTTCTTCTCGTTCCAGGCGAGCCTAGGAGATGCTGATGAGAACATCAGATTTGCAGCACCGAACAAGCTGATCAGGAGAGTACAAGGGCCTAGATTTGCAAGGCCCGGGAGTTGCAGCGGGCGACTTCGAACACGCACTGTGAAAAGGTCCTGCTTGTCATTTAAAAAGCATGTTCTTTCCCCATAATCATCTGCTCCAGGCCGGAAAGTAAAACCTATTTGTTGCTGCTGGGGCTGAACCTGCTGGGAGGTACAGCGTAATGTCAACCGGGCCGGATCCCCAGCCGGCGCAACTCGGCATTGATCCCCTTTGGCGTCAACGGGGCAAGGTGCCCAAGTGGTGCAAATCAGTGTCACTCCATTGCAGCTCCCTGGTGCAGAGCCATTTCATACCTGCAGGATATCCGGTTGACTTCGAGAGCACTGGGGCCTGATTCCCCACCTGACTCCAGATTTGCACCACTGAGGTCAATGGAGTTGGAGTTATGACAGCATGCGGTGAAACGGGGCCTTCTGCTTTTCTTTCCCCCTTGCTCTGGCACACACAGTGCTCTGGGTCGCACACGAGGGGCAATCGACGGGGACAACGGCCGCATCCCAGGGTCACGGAGAAGGGTCACGGAGACCCCCTTTATGAATTGCTTGCTGCAGTTTATAATCCTGGAGAGCACACCAGGTGCTTGATTGTGATGTATTAAGGGCCTTGTCATGCAAACGGGCTGAAGCGAGCGGAGTTTAATCTCCCAGCTGATGCAGAGCGTTTCCCATGGCCACCAGCCTGCACGACAAGAGCCCAGAAAGGATGGAATTGAATTACAACGCCGAGGCTCTGAAGGAGACCTTGATAGAGATGTGGATCCTTCTCTATCAGTGTCTAAATGGCGCAGAGAAGCAAGGAAGGAGAGCGAAAGGGAACCAAATGATGTCAGAGAGCACTGAGAATGGTAGTGAGAACTTCCGGTTCTCAGTGCTGGAGGGGAAGGGTGTCAGTTTCCCCGGACAGATCAGATTTTCGGGGCAGATTTAATGCATCCCCCTAGGAGAAGAAGTATTTGAGCTGGATTCTGAACCTGTGTGGTATGGACTCCAAAGACCGCCACTGGGAGTGGAAGATGAACCTTGTTTCCACAGTTATTTGGAGCAGCCGACTTCAGAACATGTAAAGGATGCTCTTCTGGTGAAGAAATGGGATTCAGAAGACCAAGCCTCTGTCCCTGGCTCTGCCACAGGCTTTCCATGTGACCCTGGCCACGTCACTTAATCCCTCTGTGCTTCAATTCGTCATCTGTGGAAGGGTGATAACGACCCTTCCCTACCTTCCAGGGATGTTGTGAAGATAAATTCACTAATGCGTGTCATTTAATCGGATGAGGAGGATCATAGAAAATCCGGTACACCAACAAAAACAGTGTTTAGCAGGCCTGTCTGTAAACAGCGTGCCAAAGAGGCTCAGATTACAGTCAGCGATTCCTGGGAGGGAAGCTTAAAAGGAAAACTGTCAAGACAAAATCACAGATAGAAAAAGTTGTTTGTAACCTCCTAGACTATTAACCCCCAAATCATTTCAATAACTGGACGCATTTTTTCATTGCCGATGCTGTCTGTTTGCTTTCTGCGCTTCACTCGTCTTGGAAGATGAAACCTGATGGGCCAATTTCATTTTGCTTAGAAGCAGATAAGAACCTGACTCAGATCCTCAGATATGAAATTCCCCTACATCTGGGGATGCTTGAATCTATCTCTCAGTCACTAGATGTTCCCTGTGGTTCTACCGCAACAGAGTTTCTAATCAGTTTCCCATTCCAGTGCTCCTATACTACCACAGCGCTGTGCCACGTGAGTTGTATATCCCTGCCCATCCTGGCTAATAGCCATTGGTGGCCCTTTAGTGGAGTGATGGCTCCACTAGTTCTTTTTTGTGAAGTCTTGGCCTTCACAACATCCTCTGGCAAGGAGTTCCACAGGTTTCCTGTGCGTTACGCGCAGAAATACTTCCTTGTGTTTGCTTTAAACCTGCTGCCTGTTCATTTCATTTGATGACCCCTAGTTCTTGCATTATGAGAAGGAGTAAACAACACTTCCTTGTTTACTTTCTTCACACCAGTCATGATGTTATAGACCTCAACGATATCCCCCCCTTAGTCTTCCCAGTCTTATTAATTTTGTCTCATTCCATACCTCTAATCATTAGGTTCTTGAATGGGAGCGGATCTCTTTGGAAAAACTGGGCATGGGTGTGCCGAACCCTGGGAAATCCAGCCCTATGTATAAAAATCAAGCAAAACACTGATTTTGTGGAAATGAAAGAATTCATGCTTTTTGAAAAAAGGAGTTTACTAATTTCTGCAAATCTCACAATTTAAGCATTTAAGAAGATTTTAACGCTACCTCTTTTTAAAAAAATCATGTTGAAATGTCAGCTGAGATGGAACGGGCTTCACTAAGGCAAGCTGAAAGAGACCGGATTGAATAATGAATAAAGAGAAATGAATTTTCCCTAATGTAAATCATTACACGGTAATTGCTTTAATAGTATAAAATTATTTTCTGCTATCCACTGTGATTAATAGCACCAAGTGAGCCTTGGAATTGTATTTATTGGTTTTGGTAACTTCGGCGATTAAATAACAGATTGGATCATTTACAATTAAGTTTGCGATAGGCCATGATCGTGTGTTAATTGACTGAAAACAGGTTGAATAGCTCTAGTTTATACTCCAACATTCATTCCTATTGCCGGATAGTCAAAGAAATGGGCTATTATTTCTTGACAGGGGCATTTATAAAGTTAGACCCTGGCTCTGTGTTCACAGAGCTTTAGATGGAATGGTCAAGTTGTTCACACTTTTCCAGTGGCACCCAGCATACGCCTGGTTACCCCTGACTTTCTCCTTCGCTCAAGAGACGCAAACCACATCTCTTTAGTTACCAATGGCACTTGTTACTGTAGCATCTGATGACATCATCATCTTTGATGTGTTTAGTCTCATAGTCTCTGCAACATAGGGAAGCGCTACTAACCCCCCTTCCCAGGAAGGGAATTGAGGCACGGAGACATTAAGCGACTTGCTGAGGTCACAGTGGTCCAGGGATGTGCTATGCTATCACCACTAGGCCGTCCTTCCTCATCACCATTGTTATCCAGCTGTCAGCCGGGGCCTTTTCCGCATCAGCTTCCAGCCTTGCAATGGGATTTTCCTTTGGGATCTGCCACATTGACACCTGGTCAAATTGTGTGTGTGTGTGTGTGTGTGTGTGTATGTGGGAGAGAGCGCGAATATACACATCCATGAGCGAGCGTGAGAAAGCGACAGCGAAGGGGCAGATGAATCGCTTTCTTTAACCCCCCCTCCTCCCTTCGGTATCCTTTCCAGGTCAAAGATGCCGACCACGGACAGTTTCACAATCAATACGCGTAAATAGACGCCCTAGTGTGAGATCTCGCTGCGCACAGACGGCGTTTGATTAGAGCCAGGGACCGGCTGGCCTGGCACAGCGCCGCCTCCAAACTTGCTCCGCGTTCTGGCACGCCGGCTCGGGTCAGCTCCCAGGTCCATCCGGGCCTGTCTCCCCTTTGACTTTTGAGCGCACAGCAAGTTGCCGCAGACAGAGAGGCTCTGGGTGTAGGGCTGGAAAAGGGGACGCCCAACTGATTGTCAGAGTTGCAAATGCAACGGAAATCTGGGAGAACGTATCAAGGATGGGAAATGTGGGAATCACGAGAAAAATACCGGCTGGTTACACAGCGTGTCTAATAAACGTAACATAGGAACATAAGAACGGCCAGACTGGGTCAGAACAAAGGTCCATCTAGCCCAGTATCCTGTCTACCGACAAGAATCAGAGAGGTAGCCGTGTTAGTCTGGAATAGCAGAGGTAACAAAGTCCTGTGACACCTTAAAGACTAACTATAAAGTTTTGAAGCATAAGCTTTCGTGGGCTAATACCCACTTCGTCGGATGGCCAATGCCAGGTGCCACAGAGGGAATGAACAGAACAGGTGATCATCAGCTGATCCATCCCCTCGCCCATTCTCAGCTTCTCTACTGCCAACCCCAGACAAAGTAGGTCAACAATACCAAGGTCAAAGGTCAAGTTTTGATAACAGTGCCTGCAGGTGCTATTATAAATACATCCAATAATCCCCTGCCTAGCAACGCTGCTACGTTCGTTCAGTCGGAAAAATAAACTTTTTGAGCTCTCTTCCTTTCGCATTCACTCTGTCCCCGCGCCGTTTGTTACCTAAATGATTTCGGCCCCTCTGAACTGTTTGTCTCCATGGCGACAGAGATAAATAATCGGGGGGGCACTCGTCCTGCCCCCCCTTCGTGGGATGTTAATGAAGTGTTTAATCACTCGTTTTCGGCAGGAATCAGAGAAACACTCAAGCGCAGAGAAAGGAGGCTAGCGAACGACTGTATTTGTTATTTGCCCCGGTGATGCGGAATTAATTGCCTTTTGATTAATGAGGCCCTTCAGAACAATGCCGGAGCTGGAGAAAGAAAGAGAGCGAAGGGAAATAATAAAGGTGTTGGCTCTAACCTTTGAGCCCTTTAAAATGGCCAGGGAGGGGTTAAAGTGACCAGAAGACCCTGGAGTGCAGGGAGGGGAGGGTCCCGGGACAAAGCAGGGGCTGTCTTCACCGGGCAGCAGGAAAGAGACAAACCCCAATTGGAGTTTATTCTAGGAGAGATTTAGCGCCCCTCGAATGGAGAAGGGGGAAAAAATGATGTAATTAAAAACGTATTTACTTTGAAGGCGACCATCAATTTTTCGGCTGGTGTGGGTTTGTGCACGTGTGAAGAGCAAGTCAACTCGCTGGCCTTGATCACCTCCCCCTTCTGAATCCTTCCCACCGCCTCCGCCTGCCCTTCCACGGAGAGGACTCGAGGATTCGGCAACCGGAAGAGTGGATCTGCCAGACTGCATTGAACTGGGGGGGGGGGGGGGGGGGAGAACACCACCCGCAAAAGCCAGCACCATCTGCTTCAGAGGGAGGTGTATATAGCTGGTTATAGAGTAGGGCAGCCCCAGGGAGGACGTCCGAGTGGTTGTGGAGCCGGCCTAGGACTGCGCTCAACTCGTCTCTTTGCTGCAAGTCTTTTGCTGTTTAATTCCCCATCTGTAAAATGGGGATAATAGCATTTTCCCTTCCACCCAGTGGGGTTATGAGGATAAATACACAGAAGATTGTGAGGTGCTGTAATGAGGATGCTCTGTCCACACTCTCTGATGCCCAGGAACCTCCCAGACTCTCTAAGGAGTGGCCCCTCCGCGCTATTTCTTGATATTCCCACCGCCCATGCTACCGGAGTCTTGTCAGCCAAGCATCTACAGTGATTTCACGCCCTTTTCCACAGTGTCAAAGCACGGGCAAGCTAGATCCCTCAGGGGTTACATAGCCTCTCCTGTACCTCCTGCCTGGGTCTCTTTTGATAGCCCTTAGCTGATGGCTAATCGCTTCACCTGCTCCCAGCCGATCAGCTAACCAGCTGCACATTCTCCACGCAGTCTTCTCCAGGGGAACTAATTGTCACCTAAGTGCTGTCTCGCTCGTTAGCCTCCAGCCCTCTGTCACAGGGGTGTGGAGACTATGGTCCTGGAGGCCATATAAGTGCCATTGGTAGGTAGAAAGGGGTGGTTTGTAATTCCAAAGGTGATACCCCCCCACACCCCTCCCCTCCCCAGCTCAGTATATAGGATCTCACAACTCAGCTGGTTCTCTCTTCAAGAAGACACTGCAGGCTAGCAGATCCTCCCTGAAACCACTCACTGCCTGGTGTAGGCTGGACCAATCTAAATCCCTATGATGATGCAAACAAGAGTCGACCTCACTGGTAGATTGGTCCTGGGAAATAACTTATTCAAAGGGAATCACCACAGTAGACTCCTCCAGAAACCAAAGCAAACCTTTTCCGAGGTTCAAAGATAAAATCAAATCTAATCACACAGAGTTTAAGACCAGAAGGGAATAATATGATCACCGAATCTGACCTCCGGTAGAACACAGACTGGAGAACATCCTTCAGCAATCCCTGCATCCAGCTATCACTCCTGCCTGAGCTAAAGCACACCACTAAGAAAGACAGCTGCTCCCAGTTTAAAGGCTCCAATAAAGATCTCTCTTTAAAGGCTGGATACAGAAGCCTCCCCTCTCCCCCTCCCCGGAAGGTTGTTCTAATGGTTAATTAACCCCACTGTTAAAAATGTGCACCTTATTTCCTGTCTCAGTTTGTCTAGCTTCAACTTCCAGCCATTCGATCTCATTCTGCCTTTGCTAGCGGGATTAAAGGGGCCTGTGCTATCCATAATCTGCTCTCCTTGTAGGTTCTTAGAGACCATGATGATTTGCTTTAATCTGCTAAATTTTTTCTGGTTCAGCAAAGCATCCCTCTTCAGCACACGATCAAGTCCCATTGAAATCAAAGAGACTGAACCCTGGCTTAAAGTTAATCACGTGCTTAAGTTCTTTGCTGAGGCAGGGTCAGTAAGAGCTGCCAGTTACTTTCTACGTCTGTGGGGTTTTTTTACTTTTGAGTAAGGGAAACAACAAAATAAGAAAGAACAAAAGTAAAGTCTCCCAAATGAGAGCATGGTGTGTGTGTCCTTTGTAACATGCTGCATCAGCTCTGCCTCACAAAATGCCAGCTGCCCTTCATGCCCTTGTTTGTAGTTTAGTGCCCTAGTTGCCCTTGTGCTCTAATAAGTACAAGGTTAATCTTGTCTGCTGAATGGCACACATTAGTTTGTTATTGTAGGGCCACTCTGAAAGTAGTATTTAAAGTAGGATTGGTTTTCTCTTCTCACCAAAAGTTTATTTCCCCCCCATTCTACATCAGGATAAATCGGTTCCTTTGTACCTTATGTTCTGAAAAAACAGAGCAAGTGAGACACCCATCCCAGACAGCCTGGGAATTAGGGAAATTATCTGAGATGTTGGAGACTTGCATTCAAATTCCTGCTCTGAATCTACTTCACTCTGCCCTGGCAGGGTGATTTGTTCATTTGTTGGAGCAAGGACTTGAACCGGGTTCACTTGCAACCCCAGGGAGTACTCTAATCACCAGGGTGTTGGCTACTCTGGGCAGAGTCTTGGCCTCTCTCGCTCTGATTTCGACCTGAAATTCCATCCTGGACTTGAGCCCATTTCCCGACAAAAGTTTAGTCAAAACTGACCCATTCCCATGAAAAGTTTCCATTTTGGGGATGGCAAAATGAGCATTTTCTAATGAGAAAAACCTTCCATCAAAGAGCTCCCAACCAGCTCTAAGTCTAAGGGCAGGTGTCGGCAGGTAGCGATTGATCTTTCGGGGGTCGATTTATCACCTCTAGTCTAGATGCGATCAATCGACCCCCGAGCGCTCTTCCACGAACTCTGGAACTCCAGAGACATATAGACACCGGGGCTATGGAAGAGACTCTTTAACCATTCCTCCAAGCAATGACTCCTAAAATCAGGAGTCATCCTATTTATGTCGCTTGCACCCTTTCTGGGGCAATAAAGCTGACCTGTCTGCTATTCGACACCTAAGCAAGGATTGTCTGTTAAAGTTCCAATATCCCTTCTCATTTGTATTCCTTCCCGACATCAAACACATCCCAGATACCCATCCGCCTTGCTCGTTGCTACACCATGCTGCTAGCTTTAAAGGATTTCTCCACAACAGCCCTTAAATCTTCATCACGGTTCCTTGCTGAGTGGCCGTACGGTGTAATGTATCTCCTCTCTCTGGGTTTATTGCTACATCATTTTGCATTTGGCCATATCGAGCTGAGTTTGGTGCTCTGGGCATTGTCAAGGGCTTCTGGGAATCATGGGGAGAAGTAAAGTGCAATTTGCCCCCCCAAAAAATGTTCATCAGAAAGAAATGTCCCCATTTTGTTCCGGAAATCAGGGTTGATGAAAATGGTCTGACCTGCTCTGTTACTGATTCTATCACCTAGAAGACCTCACGTTCCTGGACGCGGAGTAGCATCACTCCTTATTTCCAGAGCTGGTCAAAAGGTTATCATGCAAATGATCGTCCCTTCCAAGGCAGTCCTGTTTTCTGTTTGCAAAGCCTTTAGGGGAACCTAATGCATGTGTAAGGAGTCAGTCTTTCAAATGTTTCCTGCATGGTTTGGAACCACAATTTCCAGCCTCAGCTTTCTGCTGTGGAAGGATGTTTCCTGGGGTCTAGATATTTGGGGCTTTGTCTTATAGAGACACCTATTACCCTCCACCCCATCCCAATTTTTCACATTTGCTGTCTGGTCACCCTAATAAGGTAGACAGTGGGGTTACCACATGCCTTGCAAAATGGGTAGGGTATAGCGGCCGTAATTATTAAAGAAAGGCACCATTACCTCCCCACTCCCTTTTGCTCCAGGGGTGAGTATTAAATTACTACTGGTAGCAGAGCGGGCAAAAAAAGTTTTGATTAATAGTAAATGTGCCAAATAATCCATTTTGGGGGCACCAAAGTAGTTTTCAAATTCAAGCTGAATTCAGCAAATAGTTTCAGCCACCAAAGAACAGGAGAAACTTCTTTGAAAAAACAGCTCAGCTCTCATGGGTAGCAAAGGGCTTTCTCCTCCATGCCATCTCCTGTGCTGGCCGGTGTGTTTTGGGGCTATGGCCAAGGTGAATCCCACTCCCTGCTCACCTGCTGGGGGAAGCGGTAGTGGGTGTGCAGGGTCTGTTTGTCTACAATCTAAGTAGGCCACAAAGGAGCATAAGCTAGTGTCTTACAGCCCCTTACACCCATCACAGCTCTTCTGTCTCAGGATCTAGCCCACCTACGTAAGCTCCAGTTTCAGTGACTGAACCCTCTTATATCCCATTTTACAAAGATAGGGGCCCAGGTTGGCTTGGATTCCTCTCTAGGGTGGTGATGGGAATCCTGCCGATTCCCCAGCTATGGGGTGGGAGGGGTGTGCCGATAGCACTGAGCTCTTGGGAGGAGTCTGAGCTACTGCACAGATTATAGGCAGTCATGGGGAGGCTGCGGTAAACTACAGCAGCCCTTGAGCTGCTCTAACTTACACTTGGGTTGTTTTGGCTTGGACAGCAGCCCTGACTCTGGAAGGTGCAAAAGTGGGATAAAATGACCCCTTGCCCCACTCCCCCAGGCTATGTTTTCTAAGATGCATGCCTTTGGGGGCGTAATATAGAATTTAACTCATGGCCTGGTTGTTCCTCCCTGATTGGATGACTGTAACAAATATGGCTACTCCCATTCCTCTCTCTCCAAAACAAGTTCTGCTTAACCTGTTTTAACTTCCTATGAAGCAGCTAGCACTCTGCCTTAAGTAGCCACAAAACTAACTAGAACCAGCCAATACCTTGCACAATCAGTGCCTGTAGCAGGGATTATATCTTGAATCCAACACTGCGAGTGAGTGGGAATATGGCTAAATTTTATATTTGCCAATAACAACAGCGGTCCAATGTATGCATCAAATAGAAAGGAACAAACCCATCCCTCATTATTAATGTGAAGCAATATTTCATTTGAAACTCTCCAATTTCAAGTAGAAAATTTTGGGAAACCAAAAGAGAACATTTTTAATGCCGTAACAATAAGCAGCACATTCAATTAATGACAGCCAGTCTCCGGGCATAGGTTTACAGCAGGTTTTCTAAAAGATAAGAGTTATCATTTGGACCCGGAGGATAATTTCTCTTTTCTTTTTCTTGTTCTTTCTTTGATTATAAAATGGATTCCACTTGTGGCCAAATCCAGACAGTCGCAATGCACCCTGGGATCCTTGTCAGGCCAACCATCTTTCCGAAGAGCACCTGACAGGAGCTCTGATTTACAAACGAGGCAAAACCCACAATTTGCCAGTTTCTGGAGCCAGTGTAAACCAATGAACACGCCTGTAAAATAGACCTCGGCTCTCACTGGAAGGATCACGGTGCCCCTATCCATTGCTTTCATTGGTCACAGGGCAGGATCCCGGCACTGAACAAAATTAATAGAATCGGCTGGAAATTTTCCACTGTTAGCAAATTTATACTACAAGAAATAGCTTTAAAAAAGGGTCTTCAAAGGGCAAAAGCTAAATTAATGGTTTGAAAATTATCAAAATGAAGCATTGTCATTAGCCCATCCTAATGATTTATTTATTTATTTATGTATTATCAGAGCGTAAAAATGGTCAAGATCTTGACTGTTTGCCCTGATTTGGGATGGAACAGTTCTCAAAAATTCGCCTGGGATGAGAAAGGCAAAAATTTCCCACCCAAGGCAAAAAATTAAGCCCCAGGGTAAGCAGGGAAAACTCTATTGCATTTGCCTTGTGGAAATAACATTGACTGATGAGACTTTTTGCAATGTGAGGTCACAGCATTGGCAGAATACAGGGAACGCACCGATCATATCTCACTAAATTCCACATGCACAGGGGTGATTGATACAGCATGGTAAGCAGCAGACCGACCCAGCAACATGAAGGAAAATGGGAGAGGTAGGAGCAGAAATGTCACTTGTCTAAGAAACAGAAAACGGAGTAAGAATTGTCTTTTAGAAAAACCTGATAAGGAGGCAGGAGATATCATGTCTCTGCTAAGCTCTGGCCAGCCTTTCCAGACCATGTTTCAGCACCTAAGTAAGTGGCTTGATTTACAATAGTACATCTCCAACCGAACTCAGTGGAGTCACTCAAGTGACCGGATGACAGGGAGGCAGATTGGATCAGAAGTATAGACGGATGGGGATTAATAGTCATAAGTAATCTTAGTGGAAGGATATTCAGACTATTGAACTGTTAGGTTTCTTTAATTGCAGCAAATTTATAATCTATGGACCAAGGGTCATTCTCTGATGATGCAAGATTAACAGCTGGTCATGAGTGTTTACCACTAGCAGGAGTAAGATCATAGCTGTCTCCAACAGCTGTTGGTACCAGTGAGAGAAGAATCGTCGCTGTTCCCATGACAAATCAAACATCAAGAGCAGAGCTGGTTGAAAAAGGCCAATTATTTTTTCACTGAAAGCGTAGGGAGAAAATGGGGGAAAAAAAACAACCGTCGTTTTTCAAAGAAAAAGCAAAACATGTTTCATTGTTTGTAAATTGTTTTCACTAAAGATGACTGGATTTTCGTAACAATCTTCCATTTTCTTAAATTAGCAGCCAGACCTTTTTTTTGCTGATAATGGAAAGGTTTTACTGAATTTGGTTTTGGTTTTTCATTGTGGGGGTGGAAGGAAAATTTTGCCCAGAATGAAAGTTTTCCCCCCAAAATGCGGTCAAAATGTTGGGGGAAATGTTTCAGTGACAAACATTTACGAGTTGCGCTTAAGAGGCAAGAGGAGGATCTTAGAAGATGCTGCCACAAGATGCGTGTTCATGGGAGAAGCATGATTCTGTTTAGATCAGCTGGGCAGTGAGATGAGAGCAGAGAACACAGGAGTAAAGGGGGAACCAATTTTTGATCTGGATCCTCTGCTAATGCAAATTGAAGTCAATAAAACTATGTGGAGTCACACTAGCGCTGGATCTGGTGTCCCATCAGTTGTGTTAATTTTTTCTTAAAGATGGTGTGCTATGTTGATCAGTAGAAGAGTTGGCCGGGAGAGCTTCTTTGTTTCCGGGAGTGGACTATGGGATTAAAAAGTGTGACAAATCCCAATTTACCACTGTCCTTTCCAGCTGCTTTTGTGGATGGGAAAATAACTTGAAAAGTCAATGAGATCTGTGTGTGCTCGATCCCTGTAAAACTAGTACTCATACAGTTCACGGCAATAAAATACAGTAGGTAGTTCCTTCCCATAGCAGCCATTTGAGCGAAATAGCTGTGCTATGGTAATGTCAAATGTGGACTATTACTAATACAGCTGATTGGAAAATGTGACACCTTTTTTGCAAAGATGTTCACAAAACTGTTGTCTCTGTTTTCATCACATTCACAATTTTGAGAAGAGATTTTTGTCGAAATCTCAAATTTTGTAACTTTTCCACCAGCTCCCTAGCTGGTTCAAAAACAGGACACATTTTTGGGTGAGAATTTTAGCCTTAGTTTTGTTTCTTAGTTGCCAAATTTGCAATTTCAATGACAGATGTAGCTGAAATGGTGAATTTCAAAATGTTTCAACTAGTCCTATATCTGTCTAATCTATCTATGGCATGAAGACATAAAGGAGTAATTACATTACAATAATGAGTAAGAAATACATGTTATTGAGATAAGTAGGTGCAACATATTGGTACCCCGGAGTTAACAGAATTGTATGGGAAGTACATGCACTGCATAAACTACAGTGTAACTACTGCCAAGTTAATTTCTGTACTCACTGTAACCTCAATGGAACTAATATATGAAGTTTTGTGGAAGCACTTGAGTCAAAATATATACTGCAGTGTAATTATAGTGGTGCAACTGATCCCTTATGTTTGCAAAGGGAAATTCATTTTGCAGGTCTTTTCAAACACGGAAATATAGTGGGAGCGTCTTGTAAAATGCCAGACTCCACCGGCTTCAGCCGTTCCTACTCCTCAGATGCTTCGCTTGCATCATTATATCAAAGGGCTTAGCGACACTTAGGAGCCCTGCGGGGGGCTGAATTCTAATGCACACCGACATGTTGCGTATTAACTGGCCCAGGTAGGCCCTGCTGATGGGATTTCAAAGTTTCCTAGTGAGCATTAATGAAGTGCTGTGCTCACTGACTCTTGGCATAGACCAGCCCTGAGTGTATCCTCTCAGGAGGTCATTTCAACCACAGGATAGCGCCCAGATCTTCAGCTGGGAGAAATTTGGGCAGCTTCCTTCAAATGAATGGAGCCATGCAAATTGCCACCAGCTGACAGTACCAGCGGGACTGTATCCTCAGTGTCCTCTCCCAACTGGGAACCAAAGTAAGGCCAGTCCGGGCCCAGTTGTGGGTTGAGAGCTCTTCGGAAAATTCTACTGTCTGTCCCATATGGCTAGGGTGAGCAGATGTCCTGATTTTATAGGGACGGTCTCGATATTTGGGGCTTTGTCTTAAGTAGATGGCTATTACCCTCCAATCCATCCCAATTTTTCACACTTGCCATCTGGTCACCCTACCTATGGGCAAGGGCTGAACAGACACTCGGTGACTTAGCGGCCTAAATCCCACTGAAATCCCAGGGCTCCCAAGCTCCTAGCTGACTTAGGCACTTTCGGACATTTTACCCAATCTCGCTCGCCTAGCAACAGAGACTGCAACAGCACCATGCCCCGGTGGGCGCTGGGACCTGGCGTGACAGCTGCCATCCCGGCCAACACTGGGAATTTGGCCTCCCCCGCCAAAACCGTGATTCTCTGCAGCTTAAGCGAAGGAGTTTGCAAAGGGGAGCAGCAGCAGACTTCCGGCTTTGGATTCAGGAGGGGACATGGGACATGACACGCATTGACCAGTGGCGGGCGCTGACATGAGGGCGCCGCATGAGGGCGCGAGGGGCGGGCACTGGTGAACGGGGTGTTTTTCTCTCATCCCATTGCTCCTGCCTTTTCGTTTGTCCAGTCGAGCTGGGATTCACTTCCTTATCCTTACATGCACCCTCCTAATACCCCTGCTATAAATTCATATAGTATTGATCGGAGGGATTGCCGGTCGTTCACGTCTACAGTCCCCGTCCATTTCTCCAGCACAGCTAGGCTCAGAGAAGTTTTGCTGCTTGCAGGGAATAAGCCCTGTCTGGTTGCTATGGCTACCAGGAGTTTTATCACCGAGAGGCAGAAGGAAAATACAGACTCCAGACCGAAAGCCATGTCAGGAAAACTTCTCCTGCCTCTGAAAGTCCGTGGGAAGCGCTGAATTCTTTCAGTCCGAATTCTTCTCGGACCCAGCCCTCTGAACTGACGTATGCTGACTACATCCCCAAGGATATTTGGGTTTTGCAAAACACAGCTCCCTCGGCTCTTCGTTTCCAGGGTTCTGTTCCTGGCTCTGTCATGGCTGGATGACCTCGATCAAGTCTCATCGTAGCTTTGGGCCTCAGTTTCCTCATCTGTAAAACAGGGATAATGTCACTGACCTCCTTCGTGAAACGCTTTGAGCTCTACTGAGAAAAGCACTCGTTAAGAACCATTGGGGCACCTGAAAATTGCGCGGGGGGGAGGAATCCACACACGGCAGGAGTCAAGTTTTGATCAGCAGCCAAGCTCTGGAAAAGGCTTCAGCACACAACGAATAACTAAATCAATAGATAGTGAGTGGGGGGAAATGTGTGAGATGGCCTTGCTGTGTTGAGATAACCGAGGCTTGTCCCTCTGCTTGGCAAACTCTGTAGTGTCGATTTATTAGTTTTAATTAACGGGGGAAGCAAAAAAAATAAAAATCAAGCTGGGAATAAATCCAAGTTCAAACTCATGGAAACTCTGCTCCTCGCTCGAGATGAAGAGAGAAAGGAAGGAAATGACCAGAACAATAATGAGAGAGATTTGGGTGCCAAGAAAACCATATTTCCTCCTAGACTGCACGTCTGCTTTTAGCATCCAAAGTGATATGTACTAGCTGGTCAGGGAGTACTGCTGGGTTTTAATTATTTTGCATGAAATTTAAGAGTGGTTATAAGTTTTATCCATTGAAACTTGATGGAAAATTGTGTTTTCAATTAAAGAATTTTCATGAAGAGTATCTGTGGTCCAGGAAAAATTTGGTTCTTCACTGAAAGATCAAATGCCCCCAAAACTCTTTTTTTTTTCAGCTGTAAACCAAAATATTTTCCTTCGGCGCTGCTACTACAGTGCCTCATGGGAGTTGTAGTTCAGCTGCCCCATGCTCCCATTCTCCTCTACGGATCAAACTCCCTAGCTGGGCTACATCTCCCAGATGTATTGCGACCATGAGACTACCCCCAATGCATTACATCCCCCATCACTACAGTGCACCATGGGAGATGTAATCTGACAAGAGGACCTACTATGGAGAGATTGGGAGCGCGAGGGACCCGAATTATAACTCCCATGAGGCACCACATTGCAAAGTAAAAATATTTAAATATTCTTGATTTTTTTGCTAAAAACTTGACATTTTCAGGGTGTAGAAGAGGAAATTTCCCAGACGTCTCTAATGAAATTAGAGGAGAGCAAATAGTGGATCGATCCTTTCAATACAGTTAGCAAGCATGCTTTTCCTTTCATAGATTCCTCCCAGGAGAGCGTTGGGTAGTGACTGGTGAACCTCAAAGGATCTTGATGATCATTTTGGGCAACAACAGCCCAAGGTCAAGGTTTTGGGAATTGATGGGGCCTATATCCTATTAGTGTCACAGACAGCAGGTGAAGACCAAGGCCTTTCAACCTTGGGGATGCTGAGACATTGCCACAGATAGAATCATAGAAATGTAGGGCTGGAAGAGAACTCAAGAAGGCATCAAGTCCGGCCCCCTACGCTGAGGCAGGAACAAGTAAACGCAGACCATCCCCAAAAGGTGTTTGTCTAACTTCTTAAGAGCCTGCAATGATGAGGATTCCACAACTTCCTATTCCAGAACTTAACAATCCTTATGAAGTTTTTCCTAATACTGTAGTGAACATGAATCTCCCATGCTGCCGATTAAGTCCATTACTTCTTATCCCACCTCCAGTGGACATGGAAAACAACTAATCACTGTCCTCTTCATAACAGGCCTTAACATATTTGATAACTGTTATCAGGGCCCGCCTCGGTCTTCTTTTCTCAAGACTAAACATGCCCAGTTTTTTAAACCTTCCCACATAGGCCAGGTTTTCTAAAGCTTTGCTCATATTTGTTGCTTACCTTTGGACTCGCTCCAATTTGTCCACATCTTTGCTGAAGTGCGACACCCAGACCTGTTCATGGTACTCCTGAGTGCTGAGAAGAGAGGGACAATTCCCTCCTCTGTCTTACGCACAACACTCCTGTTAATACACTGCAGAATGATATTAGCCTTTTTTTTGCAACTGTGTCACATGGTTGACTCTTATTCAATTTGTGCTCCACTATCACCCCCAGATCCTTTTTAGCAGTGCTACCACCTAGCCGGTTATTCCCTGCTTTGTGGCTGTATATTTGATTTGCCTTTCCTCAGGGGAGTACTTTGTGCTTGTCTTTCCTGAATGTCATCTTCTTGATTTCAGGCCGATTCTCCAATTTGTCAAGGTCATTTTGAATTCCAATCCTGTCTTCCAACGTGCTTGCAATTCCACCCAGATTGGTGTCATCTGCAATTTCATGAGCCTACCCCGCACTCCATCATTCAAGTCACTAATGAAAACGGGTCCCAGGACTCACTCCTGTGGGACACCCTCTCCGTCTGACAGCAAACCAGTGATAACTATGCTTCGAGTAATCTTTCAGCTAGTTGTTCACTCCCCTTATAGTAATTTAATCTAGACCACATTTCTCTAGTTTGCTGATGAGAATGTATTGTGGGACATTGTCAAAAGCCTTACTAAAATCAAGATATAGAACATCTACTGCTTCCTCTTACCCACTGGGCCAGTAACCCAGTCACAGGAGGAAATTAGGTTGGTTTGGCATGATTTCTTTTTCATAAATCCATGCTGGCTACTCCTTATAACCCTATTATCCTCTTGGTACTTACAAATTGTCTAATAATGTGTTCTAGTATCTTTCCAGGTATCAAAGATAGGCTACAATTCCCCGGGTCCTTTTTGTTCCCCTTTCTAAAGATAGTTACTATGCATGTCCTTTTTCAGTCCTCTGAGAGCTCCCCCGTCTTCCGTGAGCCCGCAAAGATAATTGCTAACCGTTCCAAGATTGCTTCAGTTAGTTCCTTAAGTACCCTAGGATGAATTTCATCAGACCCTGCTGACTTGAATACATCTCACTTAGCTAAATATTCTTTAACCTGTCCTTTCACTATTTCGGATGGACTTGATCCAAAAAGTAAATGAATGATTCTCTGCAGCATGTAAGTGCTTTTGGCTTGACTGCAAATGGAAAGTGTCTAAAATCCTTGGAGAAAGCCTGTCTTCCAGACCTCATTTGCAAATGTGAGAGTTCTGGAGGTTTTCAGAGAACAACCTGATGAGAGTCTAGACTTTGGGTTCCTTATTTCAGCCTGAGTCTCCAAACATTGTCAGGTTCCCCCAGCACTAACTGGGAGGAAAGTTCCCGGGCATCACTGTTGCGGTTTGGCATTATGGCATTATATATCAAACTGAGCGACTAATGGATTTTTCAGTTCAGGTGTGAACTGGAACATCTGGGGAAAAAATCCAGTTCGATTCCAACCCAAGCCAAAAAAGTCACTTTAAATCAGTTGAAACATTTCAATTGACTTGAAACTATTTTTTTTCTTTGTTTGACCTGGCTAATTTGGGGTGTTTTTACCCTTTTGTTGTTGTTGTTTATTTAAAATTGGCCAAATTTGAAAATGAAATGCCATTTTGAAATGAAAAAACCCCCAACATTAAATATTTGGAAATGGTTGAAATGAAAAATTTTGGGGGAAAAATGAGGGGTTTGGTGGTTTTTTGGTCCAAATTACTTCTCAACTTTGACCTAAATTTGCGAGTATTTCTGGAGGCCTGAAAAATGTGTTTTTCAAGGAAATTTCTCCTTGAGAAAAATAAACACACAGCTCTAATTTCATGTTCCTGCGCGACGTCCTATGGTGTGAGTCCGTATCTACATGCAGGTTTTACACTGGTTTAATTTAGGGCTGTGATTTTTCTACCAAAAAAGTTAACTCAGTTACAATCTATAATATGGTTTCAAGAATAGCAGCCGTGTTAGTCTGTATCTGTAAAGAAAGCGAGGAATACTTGTAGCACCTATGCATCCGATGAAGTGGGCTATAGTCCACGAAAGCTTATGCTGAAATAAACTGGTTAGTCTCTAAGGTGCTACAAGTATTCCTCGCTTTCTTTATAATGTGGGTGCAATTATATTGGGATAATGAAGCCTTATATTGGTATAGTATACTCTCCTTCCTTAACAGGACTGGCTGTAGGATAAGTCACCTTTGTAGTGATAAAAATGCATCCATACTAGTAGTGATTGTAGCTCTTTAACTATTCTGGGATGGCTGCTCAGAACCTGGCTTTGGTTCAAGCCAATGTTGAGTTAGAGGACAGCCACAAAATATGGATTGGACCCTCTAGCGATGTCGGTCACTCACCCGGCGGCGCCCCCGTCTGGTCGTCTGGGGAATCAGCTCTTTCGACCCCGGAGCGCCCTCTGCCGGCCGACGTTCGCTTCCTCTCACTGGCCCCGTGCCCCTCCCGGACCCCGGCGCCCTTTAGCTGAGGGTGCTGCACCCCTGCAGTACCCCCCTGGTCTTAGGGTGTCCCCTCCCTGGGGAACCCTCCACCCACTATCCCCAACTCGCCTCAGACCTGGCCACTGCCAGTCACCACTTGCCTCGGTTCACTGAGGCCGACTGCAGTCTCATGGCCGCTCATCACAGGCAAGAAGGGTTGGGCCTGCTGCTCCTACCCAGCCCAGGGCTGCCCCCTTGCAACCCCAGTACCCCGTGGGTCGGGCCTACGCTAGGCTCAGCAGCCTGGGGCCCTCTCTCTAGAACTTTGCAGCTCCCTGGCTCCCAGTTGCCTCGCCCTTGCCCTGTCCCAGTCCGGGTACCCTGTTTATGGCTCCCTGCAGCCAAGCCCCGCCTCCCTCTCTGCTTGCAGAGGGAGACTGACTAGTACCCCTGGGTCAGGCCCTCTGTCGGGTCTTGCAGCCTGGGGCTCTCAGGCTAGAGCTCCCTAGCTCCCAGTGCCTAGCCCCAACCCTGCCCCAGTCCTGGTACCTTGCTCAAGGCCTCCCCGCAGCTAGGCCTGTCTTCCTCTGCTTACAGAGGAGACCTCTTTCTCTCAGGCCCCCTGCCTCTCAGGCTTTATGCAGGCCTGAGTGTTTGGGGCGTGGCCACCCAGCTGAGCCTGCTTCCCAATCAGCCTGGGAATTAGCAGGCTCCCTGCCACAACTCCTTCCCTGGGCTGCTTCAAACCCCTCCCCGGGGCTACCCCAGCCCTCTTTTTAGGGGGGGTCGGGTTGCACCCTGCTACAGATCCAGAAATGGATTTGAACTTCTTCAAGGAGAGAGACATTCATATCCTGATTTTGTTCCAAACCAGCATGGAGCCAGAGGACGCCTGTAAAGTACAGACTTGGCTCTGGGTTTGAATGTCGGCTACATTCAAGGGGTTTGGCCCCGAAGTTATGCCTTACTCTCGTCTCTATCCCTTTACAGCTGTTCATTAAATGAGTTTCATAGAACGCGCACAGTGCTTCTCTCCAGGAACAGCAGCAAGTACATTTTATCGTTAACTTCGGCAACTTCAACAAGTCCCCGGGGGAAGAGCACAAGCAGGTTTTATTAAAAATAAAAAACCCTCATGGACAGAGCCAACAATTTGTTTTCTGGATATAACAGGAGCTGCCAAGAGTCACCGAAGCCGCTTCGGAAAGGGGCTCAGGGCAGAGTGGGGAGCAAATGGATGGCTCTAATAAGACAAGAGCAATCCGGCATAGGGCTAGATCTACAGGAGCTATAGAGTCACTTTCATATAAAACCCATCTTGGGGCCCAAATGCTAGGACAAAGGGAAATGTCGAGAGTCAGCAAAGGAGACTAGTGAAACTATGAACCTCGGGCTAGGCGGGGGCCACAGAGCATGCAAGTAAATAAGAACAAAAATTCAGAGGAAATCCCAACCCCATGTTTAGGTTTGAAAATGGCGAGCATGTCCTCTCCTCATTGCCATGAGCATTCCGGGTTCACCAGCACTGGACATGGACATGTCAAAATATCCCAAGAAATACCATCATTGTGGTAGCTCCCGTGAATCAGTTAGCAAGACATAGTGGACATTCCAGAAGAAAGCAGTTACTCCTGCCATTTTCAACCTGATTTTGAAGATGCAAGAGGTCCAGAGGAAACTCCAGAGGCGGATGGGTACGTACGGGACCCAGTTCTCCAGACGAGAGTCAAGCACAAGTTGCAACATTTGGATCTGGTTTTGGAGAACACTGCTGGAGGTCCTTTGGTGTGGACATGCCTAAAGATAACGAGCTGCCAAAGTCAAGTCCTGGAGCTGATGTGAACTGTTCAGGAGTGGCCGGAGTAGGGCGAGTCAAAAATTTCCATCAAAACCTTGGCACAATTTTGAAGCCCAGAGTGGCGCTCAGGCCAAAAGGTTTGACAACCCAGACTAGATTCTAGTCTGACCTCCTGCAGAACACAGGCTGGAGAATGTCAACCAGGGATTCCTGCATTGAGCTCCATAACTTCCAGTTCAACCAGAGCCCGTTTAATGGCAAGACACCACTCCGCACCTACACACACACACACACACACACTTGCCTATTCCTGCACTAATGAATCTGACTTGTGAAGTGCCATGCAACTAGTACATTTAATTATTTCCCATCCCCCCGGCCCCAAAATTTCATTAGCTTTGGTGCTCTCTCCTTTCTAACCAGCCACCCCTCTCTGGTTATTCCTGCCCCAACCTAGTGTCCGTGGCAAAAGCTGACTTTTGATGAGTGAATTGATCAGGTAAGAAAGAACTGCCAAGAACGCTTTTGGACTGTCATGTGGTCAAGAATTGACTGCCCGTCTCCTCTGTATAAGAGCAGATTCCTGGGAACAGGATCTTTGTGAGAATTCCGGGCGTGCCTCCTACCACCCCAGTGTTCCTTACAGCGTTCCAATATTTCCGCGTCCAACCCCGGTGCGTGAAAAGCAAAACAAAGAAGCCAATTAAGCTGACTCCTTGGAGCGGCGTCTGGTTCAGGCCGGGGCAAAGGACCAAGGTGGTTTTGATTCTCTCCCCACCTTCCATGGCCCAGCCAGCACAAAGAAGCTGTCTGGAGCCAGTAAAGCTGTTTACGCAGAAACAACAGGGCAATAAGCCGCCGCCTCTGCAGAGCTACCAAGGAAGAACATGAAAATTTAATAGGGGCTTAGAATATTACATGCTTCAGGGTTTCCCAGATTGTGGCCTTGGGTCTTTAATCAATCGCGTTTCAGCTGGCCTAATTAATTTCAAAAATACTTCTTTGCTGACTGGAGACTTTAATTGTACATTTGATTGGCTCCCGTTGGCGGCAATTGCCGAGACGTGATCCGGAGGCTGCTCTGTTTCCAGGCAGGCGGCTGCACTGAGGTCAGTGATGTGGGAGAGAGCAGGGAGCCGGCCCACCTGGCTGTGTGAGTGATTTACACACAGCCTTGTGCGGCTCCGAAGGAAGGATTCTCTCCCCGCCCTCCTCTCCCCACCACCGTGTGGCTTGGAAATTAATCAGCATTAATACGCAGGCTAGGACTTTGAAAGGGGCCTGTAGCGGCGTGGCGACTCACCCCTGCGGCGCCTCCTGCTGATCGTCTGGGAATTAGCAGCTGGAGCGCCCTTTGCAGGCCAGTGTCTCGCTATCTGCTGCCCCCCCGTGTCCTTCCTGGACCCTTTACCTGGGGTGCTGACCCCCTGGCAGTTCCCCCTCACTCTGCCTGGATCTCCCCTTCCTGGGGAACCCCCAACCCACTATCCCCACATTGCCTCAGTCTGTGGTTACGGACAGTCAGCAATGAGCCCCCGCTCCCTGGGGCAGACTATAGTGTAAGAGCCACTCATCATAGGCAAGCGGGTTTTGGCCTGCTGCCTTTCCTTGTCACCCAGTACCTCAGTGGGCCTTGGACCAGGCCCTGCAGCCTGGGGAGTTGCTGGCCTGGAGCTCCCCTGCTCCACTGGCCTTTCCCCAGCCCTGCTTCACTCCCAGTACCCTTTCTGGAGGGAGCCAGGCCCTGCTCTAGACACTTTGTATTCTGTGCTGTAATTGAAATCAACATATTTGAAAAGGTAGAAAAACGGCCAAAATATTTGACAAATTTCAATTGGTATGCGATGGTTTAACAGTGCGATCCAAACGGCGATGAATCACGATGAATTTTTTCAGATTGCGATCCATTTTTGGAGCGAATCATCATTTAAAATTGAATCACAATGATGATGAATTGTGTGAGTTAACTGCAATGGATCGACGGCCCTAATAATAAGGAGTAGCTGACGGCCCAGGTGCTGTGTTGTAATGAGACGTGTTGCTGGGTGCACCTGTTCCCCAAAGTCTGTGCACGGCGCTGGAGGCCCAACCCCTTCATGTCACCCCATGAAGCTGTAACCCCCGTTTCCCTGATCAGCTGTTGGGTTCCAATTGCACAGAACCTCCGGGCTCCGGCATCCCGCCGTGTTCTCCAGGGATGAGCGAACCTGTGAGATTTGAAGCTGAAACACAACTCTCCGGTGTGCTCATAGCCGTCTGTGTTGCTTCTCGCTGACTCAACAGGTATTCTAGGCTTCTCCTCGAATCTTATGATAGAGGTGTGTGTGGGGGGGTCACTTTTTCAGACCCCCACCCCCCCCGAACGGCTGGCCCTAGCCCTGAGTGAACCCTCCCATGTCCTCATATGCTGGGGATGGAGCTCATTGGATGATCACTCCCGGCCTTTGTCTACTCTACATAACATCCCTCCCTCCCCTGGCGTGCTTCTTCCCTCGGCCTGGTCTCATCGCCGTGGCCCACACGGAAAGTCCCAGGGCTAATTGGAGCCCTTTATTCTGCCTAATGAGGCTATTCACGGATCTGTCTGGAGGGCAACCTCCTCGACCGTGTATCGTCTTTCGCTTTTATGGCGCAGCAGGAGGAGGGTAGGGAACGGCGCACTGTGTTTTTAGAGAAAGACAAAAGGCCTTAATAATGGCTCTGGCTGCCTCACTGGGAACTCGGGGATCCGGCAGCAGCCCATAATAATCACCATAAATAGAAGGGAAAACAGCTAACGTGCGGCGTGGGCCGTCAAAACAAACCCTAGGGTGGAACGGAGGTCTTTAAAGCAAGCTTTACAGAGCGTCTGTCTCTCCCTCACCCTTTCCCTCTTCTTTTCTTATTAGAAATATCTGATGCCCCTTGCCCGTGTGGGGAGATATAAATCCCTGGAGGTTTCTGAGTGAGGCCCCTCGCCTCCTTACCTTTTTCATTAGCAATCAATCCTCTTTTCATGTGGATTTAGTGCCTGGTGGAAGATGTCAGTTTGGTGCCCCCTTTCACCCCCGGCAGACAGCGGGCGGCCTATAGATTGTCTCATCTGTCAGGCCTCGACCCTGACCTCAAGGGACCACCTCCAAGGAAAGAGGGGAGTTTAGTCTTCATCCTGTGCGTGGCCTTGCGACTGAACAACTCCTCCAGGGGGCCAGTTGAGGAGGTGGGTTTTGGGATGCAGATGCCCCTTTTCTAGGAACTCGATTCAACGTAGGGTCTCATCTGTCCCTCACCGCCATAGTACCTAAGAGCCTTCCAGTCAGGCATGGCACGGTGGGACAGCCAGCCACCAGGGGGGTGGGATAGCTCAGTAGTTTGAGCGTTGACCTGCTAAACCCAGGGCTGGGAGCTCAATCCTTGAGGGGACCATTTAGGGATCTGGGGCAAAAAATCTGTCAGGGGACAGTACTTGGTCCTGCTAGTGTAGGCAGGGGACTGGACTCAATGCCCTTTCCAGCTCTATGAGATTGGTATATCTCCATATCTATCTATATATATATAAAAGTCAAATGGTGTGTGTGTATGTATGCTGCCTTACTCCTTCCACACCATTTGAGCTAGAGACTTGAAATTTGGTACAGTTATAGGCTTTAGTGTCCTAATCAGGATAAGAGTTGAAAAATTTTCAAATCTCACCTCTGACGCCCCCCAGGGGTGAAATTCTTTAAAGCCCATTCACATCAGCTGGGCAGCAGGTTAACACCTGCTGTTCTCTGTGACATAGTTATGATGTCATAATATCCCCCTCCAACAGACCCCACACTCGCTCAGCTCTCTGCCCCCTCCCCACCTCCGACGGACCCGAGCAACGCCGGGTATTTTTGCTAGTATATATAAAATAGACATTCATTGTCTTCTCCTCCCCTCAGGGAAGTGTCTCCATTCGGTGGGATATTCTTCACCCCCCCCCCCCCACACACACACATGTTGCTGTATGTTTGTGTTAGAGAAGGTGCTTGGAGTAGAGGATGGGGGAGATTTGGGATGGGCTGGCACAGTTCATTGACCTCAAAGTGGCAGGGACAGGCCCCTTCATCAGTGCATTATACATTCTGGTTCTAAATGCCCCACATGATGGTGATTCAAACTCTGCTTTTGGGATCCTCGCTGCCAGGCAGATTTTCCTTTGGTTATTATTTTCTTAATGTCACGGATACAAACGGTCTGGCTGTCTGCCGTCGCTCAACCAACCTCAGGGCAGACTGTTATAAACCAGGCCACAAACCCCAAATTGGCTGTGAGTTTAATACTTAGATTTCACCAGCCAATTATCAAGGCACTAAAAAAGTCTAACTATGGAGTCACAGACAGTACCCCAGGGGTACGCCAATCTATCGCTCCACCCAGGTGAGCTACCCCTGTGATAGATGGTCCCTTACACCAAGGCTCACAGCAATATTCAGAATCAGAGAGGTAGCCGTGTTAGTCTGGAATAGCAGAGGTAACAAAGTCCTGTGGCACCTTAAAGACTAACTATAAAGTTTTGAAGCATAAGCTTTCGTGGGCTAATACCCACTTCGTCGGATGCAAGATTCAGGTTACTCCCAGTCCCCAGGCCAATAGATCTCACACCAAAGACAATGTTTGTAGCCAATCCTATCATCAACTACATAGGGATTTATTAAACAGGAAAAGGAAACGAGAGAGTTATTTACAAGATTAAAGGAGGTAAACATATACACAAATGAGTTAAAAGAAGGAGGAGTACTTGTGGCACCTTAGTGACTAACAAATTTATTTCAGCATAAGCTTTCATAGCCTAAAACCCACTTCATCAGATGCATAGAATGGGTTCCCTGTGGGAGTCTGTTCCAATAGTTCATTAAAATTTGAGATTTCAACAATTTTTCCCATCCTGTGTAGGGACAAAAAGTTAAAATCTTGAAAATTGTTGTGCACCAGAACAAAACAAAACAAAACAAAAAACCAGTTTGGGTCAATCAAATTGTTTTGTTTTGATAATTTTGAAACATTCTGATTCAATTTGGACCATTTTTAATTTTAAAAAGGTAAAATATAAGAAGCTTATGTTTAGAAACAGAAAGTTCCTTGGAAGGAAAAAAAATATGATTTTTTAAAATTTTGCAAATGTCCCATCTTGACGATTTTGAAAATTTCCTTTTTCAAAAAAATGTGTGGAGGTAAGAAATTTGCAAAACTGACCCTTTTCCATGACAAATTTCAGTTTTGACAAATTGGCATTTTTGTTGTCCAAACATTTGATTTTCCAAAGGCCCACGTTTTAACTGAAAAAAAACAAAAATTGTATCCACAATTTTTCAATTTTTGGGTTTTTGTTTTGTTTTGTTGAAAAATAAAACAGAAAATTTTGAACACAATGAGAATATATGGGGGGGGGGATTAATTTTCATTAAAAGTATTTTTAATTAAGAAGTGTTCAATGATTTTTTTTACTGTATTTACTCCCTAAATCCTTCCTTCTTTCCTTTCCATTCATACTGTTGCCACTTTCCATAGCCCATTTTAAAGAACACTATCACCGAGCATATCTCTGATTGTTATTTTTCTATAAGTAGGAAAGCTCTGTCTTAGTTTTTTTGTTCCAAATATAGAAGTCTGATAATTATTGCTGCTGCTATTTGGAAAATAGAAAAGTAATGATCAGGAGAGTTATGGCTCGCTGAACTCTAAAAAACAATCTCCTTCATTTCTCCTTGTGGCATTAGCCTGTTATTTCAAAGAAAGGTATTTTTAACAGGCTCCATGGTGTCAAGTCAGTGAAGGAAATTCAAATGAGATCAAGTTTTAGAATGGCTTGACTGCAGTTCTAGTCTGAGGAACTCGGCCTTTTCTCGGGCAATTTGCCACTGAAGTTGAGGAATAAAGAGTGCATTAGCTAGCTCTAGTTTTCACACCGGTCCTGGAATCTAGTGCTCCAAGAATCCATTACTGGTCACACTGTCACGGTTTTACTTATTCACGGATTTACTTATTCAGATATCACAATACAGAAACCTAGCTCGATAGATCGTCCAGTTGAGGCACAGAAAGTGAATTCCTTCCAGTATGGTCATTTTCAGTTTCAGCTGGCATTTTAAAAATGGGCGGCGGCTGCATATACAAAATAGAGAGGAAGGATGGGCCTGTGGTTAGGGTGCTAGCCTGGGACGTGGGGCCAATTCTCTGCTCCGCCACAGATGTCCTGTGTGACCTTGGGCAAGTCACTTAGTTTGTGACTCAGTTTCTCCATGTGTAAAATCGGGATAGTAGCACTGCCCTGTTATGACTATAAATACAATTACCAAAGGTGAGGTGCTCGGCTGCTATAGGGGAGGGGATAGCTCAGTGGTTGGAGCAGGGGCTTGCTAAACCTAGGGTTGTGAGTTCAATCCTTGAGGGGGCCATTTAGAGATAGGGGGCAAAAATCTGTTGGATGATTTAATGGGGGATTGGTCCTGCTTTGAGCAGAAGGCTGGACTAGATGATCTCCTATAGTCCCTTCTCACCCTGATATTCTATGATTCTAGTGTGGGCCTTATCATTAATGAAGGTAAATAGAGATGATGGCAGTTCTAAGAGCAGGAGTTAGCTCAGGTAGCCTCAAGTTCTCCACAATGGCTGCTTTCCAAGCAACGCTGTGTGCAGAGAGTTTGCAAAGCAATTAGGATCCTGTGTGACATAAGTGTCTAAAAAACCCCCAGTCTCCTTCCCTGTTAACATCTCTTCCTCCCTTACAAGACATAGCAGAGCTTTTTGGTTCTGACTTCTTCAGAGGATGTTAAGCAGTGGTTGAAGGCTGATATAACCCAATTCCATCACAGCATTAAGCAGGGAGATGTCATGTCTAACGAGCAGATTGGGAACCAGTACAAACCCGGCGATCTCCCCGCTTCATCAATATTTCAGGTTTAGACAATGCATTATGGAGAGGACGAAAACCGCTTCCCTCCCCCTGTAAATGATCATTCTCGTCAATTACAACAATCCAGCGGAGCCTGGTTTTGCCACCCTGTCACTCCGGATTTACACACTGAAATCAATGAGGTTACGCTACTGTTGAGCTGGGGCAAGGCCGAAAGGGTCTCCATCCTTCCTTTTGAAGGGTCTCCATTAAAGTAAATCATCTCTGAGATGGGGGGGAGCTCTCCAGCAGAGGAGAACGATCCGGAGGGGTGTGGAATGTATTGTACTTTTTCCAAATTCTGGTGTAGTTTCAGCGCCTACCCAAAAGGGGCAAAGTCTGTGATTGGCACTGCTAGGCATTGCTGTAATACACTTCATAAATAATAGCCCTGATGAGACGTCTACCCATAAAGCATCCACTAACAGATCGTATTTAACGTCTGCAGCTGCACAACACTTAAGCCTTGGAGTGACTCTGTTTTTCGGACTATTCCCGTCACCTGCTATGGAGCTGCTCCTGCTTGTGACCAGACCCTGCGTCCCTCAAGGTGCGTCCCACCTGCACCTTTCCCGACCATCCCCCGTTGACGTTGGTGAAACGGCCCCTGTGATGCACCAGAGCTTGCCGCACCATTGAGAAGTACCCGCTTCGGTTTCTGGACTCTTTGGCAAGGTGGTGTGGGGGCCAAGATAGGGATAAGTGTTCCGCCTATCCCCTCCTCCGGCCCCGCAGTTAGGGAACCCCATCACGGCAAAACCATCCACTAAGTCATATACGTTGCCCAGAGTCACTACCCTCCTTAGCAGAAGTCTATTAATGGCCTAGACGCCGACTCCGTGGGTGCTCCGTGGCTGGAGCACCCACAGTGAAAAAATTAGTAGGTGCTATGCACCAGCAGGCAAGCTCCCTGCCTCCCCCGCACCTCCTCTTCTGGCTCCCTGCCCCCCAAGCGTGCTGCGTACCTGTCGCGCACGCTCCGGGAGGGAGGGTGAAGGAGAGGGACCATGGCGCGCTCCGGAGAGGAGGCAGGGAATAGGCCAGGCCGGGGATTTGGGGAAGGAGTCGGAATAGGGGCAGGGAGGGGAAGGAGTGGGAGTGGGGACTTTGAGGAAGGGGTTGGAATGGGGGCCGGGGCATAAGTGGGAGGGCTGGGGCAGGGGTGGAGTCAGAGCGGGACCGGGGGGTAGAAGAGGGTCGAGCACCCACTGTCCCTAGCAGAAGTCAGCGCCTATGATGAATGGCCCTGCAAACTTGGATCCCACCAGCTCCCATGGTGGATTTACCGGCTCCAAATTGGGGCCCCGCTGACCGGGAGCAGCCTGGCATTGCAAGCTTCCACCGAGTGAGCCGTGTATCAGGGTTGGGGAACGCTCTGCCCAAAGTCCCTGGCATGTGGCCCTCTGCAGCCACTGCTCGTCATCCCCTAGCCGCCTAACGATCTGGCAGTGCTTGTTTCCCTGGGCCCAGAAGCAGCGCTCCACCGCGTTCAGCTGACGCACGACTTCCACCAGGCACTGGGGATGGCTTGCGGCAGGGCTGTTTGCGTGACGTCACCATGTTCCGCCTGGCGGCTCCGGGCTCAGCTCTGGAAGTACTGCAGGAGAAGGCACGCGGCGTTTGTAATGCTCACCACCAGCGTGCACAGCCGAGCGGGATCCGTACTTATCGGGGGCTGTGGCATCGCCACGGCTAACCCAAGGTTGCGGAGAAAGGCGTGAAAAAGCCTCTGTTTGCCGTTGATATCAGGGAGGGAGGTAAGTGCTTCATGAGAGACAGAAGCCGTGTTCCCATTGCCCCCTGCAACCAGATTTTGGTCCCATGAGGCATTGCAAGCCCAACCCAAAATCCTGTTGGAGGGTTACCCACAGTGCAGTGCTCCGTGCAACGATACAAGTGCTGCTAGTGAGGACACACTCTGCCGACACAACAAGTGTAGCATGGACATGCAAGATCATAGAATCATAGAATCTCAGGGTTGGAAGGGACCTCAGGAGGTATCTAGTCCAACCCCCTGCTCAAAGCAGGACCAACCCCAACTAAAGATCGACTTGCTTAAATCGGAGGCTCCATGTCGACTTATATAAAGTCGACTTAACTTTGTAGTGTAGACACGGCCTGTACAGACGTTAAGGCCAGAAAAGGCCCTCGTGATCATCTGGTGTGACCTCCTGCGCTTCTCAGGTCACAGATCCTCCCCCTCCTGGAATAGACTCGTGAGCTCTGGCTGAGTTACTGACGTCCTCAGAGCGTGGTTCTTCTCTTCTGCGGGTGTGAATGAGGAGTTATTCCACTGAAATCCGTGCACTTAAACCAAGGGAACGGACACCGATGCAAGCGAAGTCAGGATCAGTCCGTACCCCATGTGTAAATCAAAGTCGAATGGCAGAAATCTTTTTGCTGTAAGAATCAGGAGAGAAAATATTTCACAGTGGAACAGAATCATAGGGCGAAATTCCCAGCCGCCCCGATTTAAGCGCACACATTCTAATTCCATATTGCGTCCCTCACATACCCTGGACGCACTTTTCACCAGCAGAGTCCACATGAGGCTTTGGGTGGGGATCTCCTGTGGGCAGCCCCTCTTAGCATGCCGGCAACTGAGCGCTCCCCCTTAGCAGTCAAGCGGGGTAGGAATCAGCCACACCTGCTGCTAGCCTTGGCTAATTCCTGTTTGCGGTGAGCGCTCGCAGAAGTCAAGAAGAGCTGTGAGGACTCAGCATCTCTTGGGAGCTCATTCATCCACTGCTGGGCATGCTCTTTGGTGGCCCTGGGTCCCCTCTTTGCTGCACGGTCATCTTGGAGCGCCCCTCTCCCCGCTCTTCATCACCATTACCAGTCCCTGTTACTTCCCCCGCAGGACTGACCGGGCTGCAGAGCTGGGTTGAGATGTCTTTTGTTTGCCCATTTGCCTCCGCCTCTGGAGCAATGTCCCCCCCCCCCTTTCCCGGAAGATTTGACTTTATTAGCTGGCCAAGATTTAGGATCCTGCCGCCAATGCCAAAATCCTCCCCTCCTCGCCCGAGGGGCTGAGTCTGATTAATCTCCCCCTCACCTCTCGCTTAGTAAGAACACGGCTATAAATGTAATCAGACCGTTTATGAGCTGTACAGTCTGCCGGTCTCGGCTAAATCAATACAGGACATTGGTGGTCCCTCGCCTTCCTGCAGGAAATCTTGGCCGTCCCTCCCCAGAGTACACTCCTCTATAAGATACACTGGGGCTTAACCAATGGCTGAAAAATGTACTGCAAGTTATTAGAGAGGCTTCACCCCTGTCTAATTCCTCTTTGCAAGTGTATCGCTTCAACCATGTTGCCATTTAGCGGCTGGTCCATATGTCTAGCGTTGAAAGGCACTTCTATAACACAGGGCTTTCTCTGCATCTAGAGCTAATCTGATAAATTCCTGCCCTGTATACCAGGCTGAGTGTAAACAATTTGCGGTTAGCTGATAATTATCTCCTGGAAACGAGCCTGCCTGATCTTCAGTCATTAGGTGAAATTCACCCCTCTGCGGAGTACCACTGCAAAACCTAGATGCCTCTTAAGTCCCACTTTACCCTACTTAGAGGAATTAAAAAAGTAATTCATTAATTAACGAATTTAGAAATAAGCTGCTCAAGCCCCTTACAAAACTCTTAATATTTGCAGTAAGGCATGAGACAAGCGGAGGGGAGGGTGCTGTCTTGTAATAGGCGACCTTCAAGGGGCCCTTGGCATACCAGAATGTGATTTTTTAAAAGACCAAAAGACGCTACTCATTTTTAAAGGACTTGAGAAGACAGGTGGAATAGCCATCGCGGACTGGCTGTGTTCTGAGGTTCAGATTCAGAGGAGTGAAAAAAGCGGATGTTTCATTTCACTGGAATTCCAGAACAGTGGGGAAGAAATGATTTAGGGCTTGTCTACCTCAACAATTAGTGTGTGGCAAGCTAGGTTGTACATGCACCTCACACTAGCTTCCTGTGCACTATCCATGCGGACCCTGCTGACTCACACTAAAGGTTCACTAGCGCCCTTTGAAGTGCTCCTGTTTCAAAGTGGGATAGTTTTATAACAGGATGTGGTGCACTTAGTGTAGACAAGCCCTGAGATGGGGTTGGCCTTACCAGGAGGCAAACTGAGGCAGCCACCTCAGGTGCCAGACTGGGAGGGTGGGAGTGGGGTGTATATGGATTCTCTCTGCTCTAGATGCACAGAGATAGTAGAGTACTGCTGGAGGAAGGAGGTCAGTTCTTTATAGGTCCAGTCCAACTCCATTTGGAGTCACTGGAGATCTTTCCAGCGACTTCCCTGGTCCTTAGACTAAGTCCCTGTGACGGTCCTGTCCCTGGTGGGATCCAACTGTGAGTGTCAGACCAGGACAGATTGCTTCCAAAGGGGCAACTACAGCCCAAAGCTGGGGTTTTTCCACACTAAGGTAAACCAAACCAGCCAAACAGAAAAGACTTTGGTTTCGCCCCACTGGCTAACCACAAGTCACACAAGCAATTCCCTTAGACACTCCAGGTTCCCAGTATCACCACCAGAAGCCCCCTGTCCTGGAGACCAATGGTTATGAAAACCAATACCCCAAATAAAGAAAACAGTTCTCCCCAATTCCAAAGAATCAGGCCCCAGACCCAGGTCAATATACAAATCAGATCTTCCCACAAATCACGCTGTTGCCAATCCTTTAGAATCTAAAATCTAAAGGTTTATTATATAAGGAAAAAGGTCTAGGTGAGGGTTAGGAATGGTTAAAAGAAATCAATTACATGCAGTAATGGCACATCTCTTGGTTCAGGCTTACAGCATAGGTAGAATAAACTGCAGGTTTAAATCAAAGTCTCTGGAAAGCATCCCCTCCAGTGATGGGTCAGCACCTTAGTCCAGAGTTCCCCTGTGTAGCAAAGTTCCATCCAGAGCTGGAAACAAGGCAGGCTGAAGGCTGGAGGTAGAAGACAAAGATGGGGTTGGGGAGGGCTGTAGCAGCTTCATTTATAGTTTTTTTTCAGGTGCAAGCACCTCCTTTTTCCTGCTGTGAAAAGTCCAGCCCCATGGAGTCCTGGAGTCACAAGGGCAGATCACATGACCATGCATGACTCATTATTTGCAGGCAGCATCCATTATGCACAGGCTGCCTTGCAGGTTCTCTGTAGACTCCTTGTCTGGGTTGGGGCATTCCAAGCTCCCAGAGTCCATTGTGTCGCTGATTGCTCTCAATGGCCCATCAAGCCCTGAGCAGAGCTGATGCCCAGTATTCTGGAATGTCCCCCTGGCAGCACAATATTTGGAAAGACAGACAGTCCAGAGCCAATATTCATAACTTCAACTACAAAACTGATACACACATACCAATGCCATATTCATAATCCGCAATCCATAACCTGGTCGTAGACACCCATTATGACCCCCTGTACTTAAGATTCGGTGCCACTATAGGACTCTGGTTGCACCAATGATCTATAGCAGTGGTCCCCAACCCCCGGTCCGCGGACCGGTACCGGTCCGTGGAGCCTTTGCTACCAGGCCGCGGCCGCGTTCCCCCCGGGCCGCGGCTGCGTTCCCCTCCGGGCCGCGGCCACGTCCCCCTCTGGTTCCCCTCCGGGCGCGTTCCCTCCGCGTTTCCCTCCGGGCGCGTTCTCCTCCGGTTCCCCATCCGGTTGCTTCCTGCCTTCCGTTCCGGTCCTGATTCCGGCGGCTTTTCGGCGGACATACAACAGTCCGCCGCGCCGAGGTAAAAATTCCACGCTGATCAATTGAATTCTGCGGTTTTTCGGCGGACATACAATGGTCCGCCGCACACAGTAAAAAGTTAAATTCCGACCGGGCCGCAAGCATAGAGTCGGCCGCGTTGACCGGGCCGCGGCGAACGAAAGGTTGGGGACCACTGATCTATAGGATCCCAAATTATTTCAGTAACGTGACAGTCCCTTATTATGATCTGGAAAGTGTCTGTCAGGACAGATATTAACAAGCCAAACAGTCGAAAGGGAAAAGGAGACTAGCACACAGACCTGCAGAACCACGGAAGCAATTCCACTTCAGATTCCGTTCCAATGACGTCATCCCAAAGTGGTGTTGCCGGACAGAAGTAATCAGGGGACATCTGCAAATTAAAAACAAACAGAGCAAAGCCAACATCAATTTATTTGGAGACCATTTTGCAATTTGAGGGAGGGGCTCCATTTTTAGCTTGGCACTTGTTGATTATTATTTTGTGCTGGAAATCAGATAAATGTGAAACCTGTTCCATTTAATCATTTTTCATTACTTTTTCTTTTCTTTTTTTTAAGGATTTAGTAATGAAGAATGAAGGGAGAGTTGTTAAGTCATGTCTCTGATTAACGGTTTGCTGAGGGGGGGGAATCATTGAATCACAATATAAAGCATTTTTGATGGAAAAGAACTTTAAATTGCATCTTTTGAGCCAGGAGCAAAAACTGAAATAATAAACTAACTAAAGCTCTTGTCCATTCAGATTACCGCTGTTGGCCTTGATGGAGCCTCATACGGTGGACTTTTTTATTTCTTTATTGTTTCAATAGAAACATTCTTTGTCATTTTCATATGCAAGAGGAGGCAGAGAGGTGAATGAGTGTGGACAACACAAAGCAGAGGAATCAAGGGGTGAAAGAATGACACTTTGTATAGAAATATGCCAAGTGTTCGAACTGTAGACCATTTTGACCACAATTTGCACTAAGTTACCATTTATAAATAGTTTCTAAAGGTTAATGCACAGATGGATGTTCTAAGAAATGGGTAATTAATGATGTTCTCAGTGGTAGCAGATGACCGAACAAGGAGTAATGGTCTCAACTTGGGAAGGTTTAGATTGGATATTAGGAAAAACTGTTTCCCTAGGAGGGTGGTGAAGCACTGGAATGGGTTCCCTAGGAAGGTGGTAGAATCACCTTCCTTAGAGGTTTTTAAGGTCAGGCTTGACAAAGCCCTGGCTGGGATGATTTAGTTGGGGATTGGTCCTGCTTTGAGCAGGGGGTTGGACTAGAACCTCCAGAGGTCCCTTCCAACCCTGATCTTCTATGATTCTATGATCACGCCTAGTTATTATGACTTTGCGGGGCACAATCCGGACCAACAAGGGGTGATGTCACCCCTACCCTGCAACTTGGGGTGCCTCACAATGGTTTGCTGCTTTAGCTCTCAACCTGGGCCTCTCACAAACTGCCAGACAACATATAGGTCCCTTCCTGAGTGTCTGGAGCATCACAGCCCTGGTCCAGCAACTCTGACCACAGCAGCAAACCCCATCCACCACTCAAGCATCCACCAGCCTTGGTTACCACTTGCAGGGAGACCCCAACACAGTCCAGTCCCCAGTTTCCCCCTCCCCTCCCACACCAAAAGTGTGTTCTGCCCGGTCCAGCCCTCTCCTGGACAGTCCAAATATATTAGGCCCGTTAATCCCCCTAAGGGGTTCTATATACATCAGTTTGCTACTTTTAAATGGACTTACCCACACAATTCACTGTAGGGACCACACTGGAATAGTTCTAGTTAAAGAATAAAACAAGTGGATTTAGCTGCAAAGAGAGAGATTTTATCTGGTCACTGGGTTACATCCAGGGAAGAAGAAGAAAGTGAGCTGGATCCTTGCTAGTGTGTGGTCCCAGACCAAGAACCTAGTGTTTGGTTTGTATATGCAATAAGGGCTGGATCCAAAACCCAAGGAGGTCAATAGAAAGACTCCCGTTTACTTCAATGTGCTTTGGATTGAGGTCTGACACCTTTTTGGACTATAGTGTTTTTTGCATCTACCTACCAAGCTGCTGTCCCTTCTATTTCTGATGCACCTACAATTAGAGCTGCTTGGGAATTTTCCACTGAAGTGATTTTGGGGGGGAGGGGGGGGGAAGGAGGGAGACAGAAAATGCAGCTCACACCAAACTGAACTTTTTTGTCAGAAAATTTAGCTTTTGTGGATTTTTGCTTTTCCTGCTACTCAAATGTAAACAAAATATTTTGTTTCTGATTGGTTCAGCCCAAATCAAAACATTACAGTTTGTTGAACTGAAATATTTTGTTTCACTGTCTGCTTGACATTAGATCACGTCTGCCAAAGATGCTGCATTGCCTCATGGGAGTTGAAGTTCAAGTGCTTAATGCCCTCATTCTCTCCTATGGGCCAGACGCCTTGGCTGGACTACATCTCCCATGGTGCATCATAGTCTCCCTTCCAACTGAGCTGCCTGGTGCATCATGGGAGATATAGTCCAGCCAGGGAACCTGGCCCATGAGGCCTATTTCAGAACTTTTCACTGTGTGAAAAACGACATTTCAGGCTTTCGTCCTGACATAGGATGAAAACAAATGTCAAAATCAAATTTAGATCAATCGATCAAAAGGATAGAATTTCAGTTGACTCCACCAATAGTGAGGAACCCAACAGGTGGGCTACAGCTGCCTTCCCTTCCAGATTCTCCTCTCCCCTTCAACACTCCCGAAAGGTGTTCACAGCTGACAAACTACCCATCCAGCTGGAGAACAACCTGGAATAAGCCTTTTGCCTGAGAACAAGGTGGAATGGCTCTGATACTCAGCAGTAGCAGGGCTGCCCAGACCTCTGTTTTCACCCAGTCAGTGATTGTCAATTATTTATTATGTTCGTTCACTTGTTCTTTTTTTTTTTATTAATTCTTTTGTAGATTATTTTTCTGCTTCACGACCAGAAGTTGCCGGCTGGCCTTTTCATTTCCAATAAAGCAAATCAGCCATTTACAATCTCCCCCGCCAAAGCATAAAGAGAACGAGGGAGAGAGAAAGAAGAAAACCTTGTCACCATTGTGTTACTTCTGTCAAGAGGGTTCTAATGAGCTATTGCCCTGTTCAGTGAATTGTGGTTTTGGGGGGGGTTCCCCCCTCCCGCCCTTAATTCCTTGACACCAAGGGCTTGGAGTGTATCAGAACGAAGAGAAATGAAAGCAAAATCGCAATGGTGCGCTTGGAATAAGCTGTTTGCTTTCCTCTGATTGTTGCCATTAATAAAACATCACATTAAATCAAGGCTGGAAAAATATAATTGGAACGATCCATCAAATTTCTAGAAGGAGAGGACCCCTGTTCATCAGGCAAATGGAGCAGTCACTACTGCTCGAGCGGCGAGTGTAAATGGAGGAAAATGTGAGCTGCGATTGGCTGGTGAACTTTCGGTCCGTGCTATCGTCTCTCAATAAACCACACTAGTCTCGGAACTTTCTTACGATGGGACAGGGAAATGCAGCAGCTATATGCAAATCAGGTTCACGTCAACTGGGCATTAAGACAGGGGAGGGAGCGTGGACACCTGTTTAGAGCAGGTGACGAGGGAGTTGGGATATTAATGACACGAGGCGCAGTGTGATCTCGTGACTGGAGCAAGTAGATGACGAGTTTGGACTTATGTATGCTAATTAGATAAGAGGAAGTGTGGAGTAATGGTTAGAGCTGGTGACCAGGACTCCTGGGGTCTCTTCCTGGCTCTGATTCCTCAGGTGATCTTGGGAAAGCCATGTCCCCTCTCTGAACCTTGGTATTCCCATCTGTAAAAGGGAGCTACTAATGCTACTTCCCTAGGTTATGGTGAGGCTCAGTTAATGCCTGCACAGGGTCTTAAGATCTTCAGCTGCAAAGCACTACCAATGAAAATGACTTTACATGGGCAGGACTGGGTCACATCCAGCCTGCCCTGTGCAGTGGATGGCATCTTAGGGGCAAGGCAACCCGGGGAGGAGATCAGCAGCTCCACAGGCCACCCTCAGCCTCCCAGAGGCTGCACTGCTGAGGTTGCTGTGGCTGGGGAGTATCATTAGAGGTGTTTAGTATCACCCTGGCTTCTCTGAGCGGGTTCAGTGCAAAGATCATTGGGAGCTGGGTTACCTTTCAGGCACATTTACCCTCACAGGGTAAGTGTGTGTGTGTCCTGCCCTCCCAGTCATACCCCCTTCTGGTCCTGCTTAGAGCAGGGGGTTGGACTAGATGACCTCCTGAGGTCCCTTCCAACCCTGAGATTCTATGACCCTCCAGTCCCGCTGTGACACTACGCTTCATATTCTTCCGAGAAATATTATAATGTGATGATAACATAACCATGGAATGTTTACTACAAGGCTTGGAGGAGGGGTTTTGGAGGAGGAGTTTTGGAGGAGGAGTTTACTACAAGGCTTGGAGGAGGAGTCATGGAAAGGAAGAATTACAAAGGGCTGCAGGCTGGCCAACTCTCATTGAACCTCATTAAGACTTGGGCACCTATCCCGTAATCATATGCCCTCTCATTCTTCTTTTTGATCAGCTCAACAGACTAAGTTCCTTCAGTCTCTCACTGCAAAGGCATTTTCTCCAGACCTTTTACCATTTTCTATATTCAGTGTTGCAACATCCTTTTGAAAACACGGACGCCAGGACCGGAAGCAGAATTCCCATGTCAGCCTCACCAGGACTATTAGTTGTAAGCCGCTCTGTTAATAGAAAACAAAGACCTACTGATCAGTTTGATTTCCACATTTTTAATATTTTATTTTCCATGTTGGCATAAACCAAGAACCAGGACATATAAAAAATGCATGCTACTTATAACAAGCCATAATCATTCTGCAATAACTAAATGTTGGTAACTAATAATAGGGTTTTGTTTCTTTTTAAAAAAGGTAAATATATATCTATGATACCACCATCATCATTTATCATTTTAAAAACACACATCTGTTGGCATCAAATTATTTAGCCCAGATTGGGGCTGAAAAATAAAAATATAATCCGCTAGCAACATCTTGTCATCCAGAAGAGTCTGTGAAACCTTTTAAAGGATAAAGACGAGAAAGAAGGCTGAGCTTCTTAAAATATTAATACCTAACTAAGCAATCTAAGAAGAGGATATTGCATTAATAGCATCAATGGATCATAATAAAAGACTATTTTTGACATGTCAGTGGTTTTACCCAGTTGCATTACGGAAATCAGAAATGGCAAAAGCTTTTTAATAGCGGATGGATTCTGCCTCCCTTATACAGATAAAATTCTCCCTGGAGCCAGGAGTCTCTGGTTGGAAAAGTCCATCGTTTTGCTTCCATAGGGTATTGGCCGGGTGGTTAAGTGATCAAAGCACCGGGCTTGGGTTTAGGAGACTTGGCATCAATTTCTGGGCCAACCAAGGGTTTCCCGTGCAACTTGGGGCAAATATTTGAGATCTACTCTGCAACGGATGGTGTGACCGAAGCTCGGATAGCTTGCATCTGGCTAGCATGGCTACCATGTGACGACACAGCAGTGTGAGCTAGGAATGCATGTACGTAGTCAAGGATCCAGGCGGACTTGTACACTCCACATTGCTGCGTCTTCTTGGCTGTTTTTAGCCATGCGTTCTAGGTTAAAGCGAGTCCAGGTATGTCTAGTCGAGTCGCCAGCACACCGCTGATTGTAGGGTAGATCTATCTGGTATCTCGGCTTCCCACTATAAAAGGGGGAGGGGAGGCTTTTACAATTCTTGATGTCTGTCTGCCTCCACCTGTTCTCTCCGGTCTTACACCTTGGGGTAGCGACCATCTCTTTGTTGTGCGCTTTGCTCCAGCCATCGCGACCTTCCACGAGATGGCACAAGGCCGGGGGCAGCTGATGAAGCCAGATTGCTGGCCCTTTACTGCCAACAGATTGGCACAAAGAGGCAGTGGCCTAAGGGAGAATCTGGGCCCGGCTAGGTAGGTGGATGTCTTCTAATCGAGGAATTCTAAATCACCCACTTCTCCTTTGCAGAAGACTCTGGGTTGAGAATCCAGCCCGTCATTTGACCTCAGAAGAGATTTCTACCATGTTTGCGGTGTCAGTGACAGTTCAGTGGGGCTCTGGTTTTACCCAGCTCTGCACTCTTTGCCTGCTCCTTCACCCTGGTCAGACAAACCGTACCGGAATCCCTTGGCCTTCTCCAACACACATGCTGTTCAACCCCAACAAATCACCAGCTTGTGCCACTTGAGTAATTGGCTATCCAACCACCTAAGATGAATTGCCGGCACTTAATCTCCTCGGAGTGCACTTAGCAACGTCCGCACGTCAGCCAGGTTTCCGCCGGGAGGATAATTAACAAAAACCATTTGCTCCCCCCCACACAAGGTGATCACTTTGCCACCCGGCTTTTTGTGTTTTTGCAGGCCGCTCTGGGGAGCCCAGGGTGTCGCGGTGGGAGACAGGCGCCGGGAGACAAAGGGGCAACGTCGGCAGCCGTATCAAACGAGGCTGGAGCACGGCAAAGGGGCTGGGCAGAAAAGTTAGACCGCGCCAAACCTACAAGGTTACTTTGCCTTTCTGGCCCTGCCAAAAAACTGCTGCTTTCTGGCCAGAGTTGCAAACGGTCTGTACTGTCTGTTATCACAACCCTGAAGGCTCACAGCCTCAGCCAGACACATACACACAAATGCACAATATTGCACATCCCTGGACACACACAGGGGACATGAACTCATAGGTCTACACACTCACAATACACACGAATGCGCGCACACATGTTGCATACAAATACACACATTCGCAGGCATTATGCACACTGACCCACAAGCCCCCACATTATACACACTAATACACACACACAGCACACAGTCATGCACACGCAGCATACGCAGCATACGCACTAGACTGGGTTTAAGTCCCTGCTTTGACACAGACTTTCTGTGTGACCTTGGGCAAGTTATTTAACCCCTCTGTGGCTCGGTTCCCAGTACCTTCCAACCTTACAGAGGGTGTTGTAGAGATTAGAGATTACATAAGAATACAAGAAAGGCTGCACTGGGTCAGACCAAAGGTCCATCTAGCCCAGTATCCTGTCTACTGACAGTGGCCAATGCCAGGTGCCCCAGAGGAGTGAACCTAACAGGTAATGATCAAGTGATCTCTTTCCTTCCGTCCATCACCCCCCTCTGACAAACAGAGGCTAGGGACACCATTCCGTACCCATCCTGGCTAATAGCCATTAATGGACTTAACCTCCATGAATTTATCCAGTTCTCTTTTAAACCCTGTTATATTCCTAGCCTTCACAGCCTCCTTAGGCAAGGAGTTCCACAGGTTGACTGTGCGCTGTGTGAAGAAGAACTTCCTTTTATTTGTTTTAAACCTGCTGCCCTTTAATTTCATTTGGTGACCTCTAGTTCTTATATTATGGGAACAAGGACATAACATTTTCTTATTCACTTTCTCCACACCACTCATGATTTTATATACCTCTATCGTATCCCCCATTTGTCTCCTCTCTTCCGAGCTGAAAGATTCCTAGCCTCTTTAATCTCTCCTCATATAGGACCTGTTCCAAACCCACAATCATTTTAGTTGCCCTTCTCTGAACCTTTTCTAATGCCAGTATATATTTTTTGCGATGAGGAGACCACATCTGTACACAGTATTCAAGATGTGGGCACATCATGGATTTATATAAGGGCGATAAGATATTCTCCGTCTTATTCTCTATCCCTTTATTAATGATTCCTAACATCCTGTTTGCTTTTTTGACTGTCACTGCACCCGGCATGGATGTCTTCAGAGAACATTGCCCGATGACTCCAAGATCTTTTTCCTGATTAGTTATAGGACCCTGGGCCATCCGCTCCTATACTGCTGGCTGGACGGATACGTGAATGTGTGTGTGAAACTGTCTGACACTCCCCCAGAAATTAGGAAAGTGGCACATGCCAGGGTAGTCACCACTTCCCCTGGGATTTAAAAGAGGGTCTTGGCTAAGCAGATCTCCCCAGCTCTGACCACTTTGGGCCAAACCCATCCCTGCCGCAGCCCCACCGGCTTCAGTGGAGTTACACCCAGGATCATGTTGGCCCCCGCAGCCGAGAGAGTTGGGAAATGGAGCGTGCTGAGCGGCTGGTGGGCCGGCAATGATTAAAAATGGCATTAATGTGCGTCTGGGTGCTGTAACGCGGTCGCACGCTGGTTATAATGGATGGCTCCGTCTTTTAACGGAGAGATCGCGTCTGCACCTCTCGAAAGCCAATGTCACAAACTGTTAGCAGCCCATGCGGTGAGATCTGAGGTCCCACGGGCAAGCGACGTGCAGGGCCGGGGGCCACTCTGTGCACACGTGACATGGCTCCCGGAAGCAGTGGCATGTCCTCCCTCCAGCTCCTATGTTTAAGGGCAGCCAAGAGGCTCCGCATGCTGTCCCCATCCCAAGCGCCGCCCCTGCAGCTCCTGTTGGCCGGGAACTGCAGCCAATGGGAGCTGGGGGGATGGCGCCTGTGGACGGGGCAGCATGCAGAGCCACCTGGCCGTGCCTCCGCGTAGGAGCCGGAGGAGGGACATGCCACTCCTTCCGGGAGCTGTTTGAGATAAGCCCCGCCTGGATCCTGCACCCCTGAGCCCCTCCCGCACCCCAATTCCCTGCCCCAGCCCTGATCCCCCTCCAGCCCTCTGAATCCCTCCATCCCAGCCCTGAGCATCCTCCTTCACCCCAAACCCCTCATCCCCATTCCCACCCCCAGAGCCTACACCCCCAGCCAGCACTGGAACCCCCCCTCAGCACCTCAACCCCCTGGCCCAGCCTGGAGCCCCCTCTCACACCTGAACTCCTCATTTCTGGCCCCACACCAGAGCCTGCACCCCCCGGTCACAGCCCTCACCCCCTCGTGCATCCCAACCCCAGTTTTGTGAACATTCATGGCCTGCCATACAATTTTCATACCCGGATGTGGACCTGAGGCCAAGATGTTTGCCCACCCATGGTGTAGAGTGTCAGTTGTGCCTGTGTGTGTAGCAACAATGACCCAGACACAACTCATTCCTACCCGCACACGCAGTAGATATGTTAGAGATATTTCCCTATTAGCACCTAGGTTACACAAGCAAGGACTCTAATGACCAATACTTTGCAGCTGGATGGAAGCTTCCAACCAACGGGATTGAGTGCTTTGCAGAGATGGGCCAGCCTTGACCACAGACTTTGGGAGCCCAAGTTGAGACAATGTCAAGGGGCCCGATTTTCAGAACTTTGGAGGAAAAATGTAGATGAAAATAAAGACGGTTTCATTTTTGTCAACATTTTTCGTGGGAAGAAGAAATACTTCCCGGTCACCTCCACCCAGATTTGCTTGTCAAGTCTGAGAAGCTCAGCTGTGTCACGCTGGGAAGGCGAGTGCACCTCCTTGTGGCCGCGCATTGCGTAGCAGCTCTCTCCCCATCTGGTATCCACGGCACATGATCACTGCCGTGGTCTCTCTTCCCAAAACTCAGCACTTCAGCTAGGGCACACATTAGTCCTCCCCTTCCAGGATAACAAGTTCAACAACCCAAAGGTCTTGGGCTCCAACTCTGGTCCCTGTGGGTCTCACGCCCTTCTCTCAGGATTCTCCATTGGTCCTTATTCTCTTCTCCGGGGCTTCACACCACCTTCTCCAGAGGCTGGTGGCAGAACCTGGGCCATCCCGCTACAGCAGGTTCCAACCCAGGGGGCCGCTAACTGGCAGTCTAGGTCTGCTCAGACCCACTCCTAGCTACTGTTTTCCTGGGCATCTTCTTACCCGGTCTTTCTCAGACCTTTCCCCCTGCAACCTATCAAGGTTCCTCCTTGTTTCAGACCCCCCCCCTGCAAAAAAAATTCCCAAAGTCAAAATGTTTTGTTTTGACATTTTTTAAATGAAACATTTATATATATATTTTTGGGGGGTTCTTTTGAAATATCCTTCAATAATTTTTTTAATGCGAAAGCATACAAAACTTGCAAAATGTTTTGTTCTGCCCCAAATGAATTCATTTTTGTCTTTTTGATTCGCTGCTCATTTCGACAAAACATGTCATTTTTGAGTTGACCCCAAACGGGTTTTGGGGGAACCGCCAGTCAAATGAAAAACCTGAGAGCATCAGGAAGTCCTTCCCTCCCCATCTCCCCCTGCCCTATGGCTCACTACACACAGGGGGCCCAGGAGTGGGTTTCTGCCTCCTTGTGTGCTCATCTCACGGTAGACTGGGAATGGGACTTGGTAGTAGTGAATAGAAAGGGGATTCTTTACTGTCATTGCTGGACACAGGCAAATCCTATAGTTCTCTCTGGATTTTTAGCCCCCTGATATGCCCAGGCTGTGCTGCCTAGTGCCACCTACAAGGGTCCTAATTCTTTCCTGCCTTCTTCCCGCTGTGATCAGCTACACCTGTGCAAGGTAGGTGAAACACGCTGCCACTCGTGCGAGGGAGTGGCAAGCTCAGATTCGGCAGTGCTTTGCACGCCTGTCAATGATACACAAGGAGGGAGAGTGAGCCGAGGTGGGCCAGGTAATATCTTTCATCAGATTAACTTTTGGCGGCAAGAGAGACCAGCTCGGGAGCTCCCCAGAGCCCTTCTTCAGATCTGGGCGAGCGGCCAGGAAGGAGAGGCCTGGTTGCCGTAGTCATGGAAGCGATTGTAGACGACTCTGCGAGGCGATGCGGTGGGGGGACATGTCAGAGTGACACACCACACAGCCCGTGGGAGCAAAGCCAGCAGCCCAGAAGATCATGAACAAACACTTAAGCGCCTGGGTGATGTGAGAGACGCGGACGCCGAGTTCTCACTCCCCGCGCGCTGTCAGACTGGGGTGTGGGTTGACTGACAGCCCTTCTCCCTTTGGGAGTGAGAGGAGCCAGGGAAGGGGCCCCCGGCCCCTCTCACGGTCCCTCCACCAACCCCCTGAGATTGCTGGGCACCGTGGTGCATTAGGCCGGGTGACCTTGCAGGGCAAGCCGGCTTCTCTTCTGTTTCGCCGGAGAAACTCCTCTGATGCTTTTAACTCCCTCAAGCTCCCCTCACGCACTGGCTCTGCACCCCCCCAGCACCCACTTACACACACAGCCCCGCTGTCTTCGCCTTTGATACATGACTCCCTGGAATCCAGTCAAACCCAATATCCGCCGCTTTCCTCAGCCGCCAGATCCTCACGGCCATCTTCCCTTCCTGGCTGCTGGCACCGGGCTCTCCTGCCAGCGAAGGAAGGGGAGGGGAAGGCCGAGGTGATGAGATGGGACTGACAGGCCTGTCACCCCCAAGCTGCAAGGGGTCACTTGAGTGTGAGCTGCTGCCTTCTGACTCCTCGCGGGGCTGGACGCATCAGCGCCGGCTCTGGACGCGGGCAGAGGACAGTGCAGAGGGAGGCCCAGTGCCCTGGCTGCAGCTCTCCTCCTTATCACCCTCTGTCTCCTGGGCACCCTCTTGTAGGCCTAGCCCTGTACCCCCCCCTTGTGTTCCCTGCTCACTGCAGGGAGCAGGGGATGATATCTTGAAAACTGCACACGGTTTACTTTACGGCATGTGTGGCTCCCCATGGGAAGGTCTGTCCATCACTAAGGGTAACTAGAAGGACTTGCACAGTCATCTCGAGGGGCTCAGACACCATGGCGACGGACGCCAGCCACAAGCGCAACTAGCTCGGGATAGAGGAATACGTTCTGTTTTGCTGGATGGGGAAACTGACTCATGCAGTCATAGAGTTTAAGGCCAGACAAGACCACTCGATCAACTATACTGACCTCCTGTGCATCACAGGCCAGCAACACAGCCTGGCACCTGGTCACCAAGCCCAACAACCAGAATAGGGCCAAAGTACAACCGGCTTCAGGCTTCAAAGTACAGCCAGAGAAGAATGCAAAGGGACGCAAGAGCTGCTGCAATGGGAGGACATTGATTAGGTGAGATACACCCAGATGCCCGCCACAGGTGAACCATGCCCCAGGCTGCAAAGGGAGGCAAAAAAAACCACCCCACATCACTGGGAGAAATTTCCTTCCTAACCCCAAATATGGTGACTGATTAGTCTCTGAGCATGTGGGGCAGAACCAGCCAGCCCAGCACCTGCGAAAGAGTCACAGAGAAGCTAACAGCCCCATTGTCAAGCGGTCATTGATTGTTGGTGCCTGGTTTGAGACACTTAGTTTCAGCCTGGGCACCCAAAATCAGTGACCTGTCTGGAAATCCTTGGCTCGTCTGCGGCGCCTGACATCACACAACGGCTCCACGACAATGGATTTCACCGTCTGGCTCTTCTGATGGTCAGGACTGAGGAGAACGAAGGTGGTCGAAAAATGTCCGTCCAAACTGCTGTGATGGAGAGTTGCGTTTTCAAGTAAACAATTTTTTTTTCAGAGAAAATGTTGATATTTTGTGGAAAACCAGGAATTTTTTCCAGAGAAAATGTTGATATTCTGTGGAAAACCAGGATTTTTTTTCCAGAGAAAATGTTTTCCAGAGAAAATGTTGATATTTTGTGGAAAAACAGTAATTTTTTTTTTGTATTTTTGGCTGAAATATTTTGCCGGAAAGTCAATTTTTTTCTGCAGAAACATTGGCTAGATATCTTTCCCATGAATAAAAAAACATACTTCTGACCGCCTCCAGTGTTTTTTACCCCAGAGACTACGTCTCCCAAAGGAAGCCCCAGCAGACCTACAGTACCGGGCATTGTACGCTTTGACATTCCCTGCAATGGTCGTGGAAGAGAATCCAGGTGACCTCGCTTCCTCACCCTTGGGGGACTGGAGCTTGTTTGTGGAATGAAAATACCAGAGAAGTCAGAGCGGAGGGGAGCAGTTCCTGCCATGCTCGAGGTGGTTCTCAGAAGCAGCCCCGACACATCCCATCATCAGCTGTTCAGATCAGTCAATGGCCTTTTGAAAGTTCAGCGGAGCGCATACGTTTTCTGTTCTCTTTCTGTCCATCTTCATTCCTGGCAGCCCAGGGCTTAGCCTCACCTGGAGTCTGCCTCCGCCATTCCACCCCCTGAGCTCCCATCTGACCCAGGCAAAGGGGAAGGTGCCTGACAAGTGACAGACAGCGTCCGTCCCCAAGAACTGACGGCCACTGGCAGGATCTGCCTCCTTGAGATTCTTCCTCTTTTCTGACGCTTTTATGAATGTCGGCCTGGGGAGAGGCCAGGGGAACTGCTCTGCCTTGTGCTGAGAGAGGAAGTTCAAAATCAAAGGAAGATGTCTTCACAGCTCCTGAGAGGGAGGGAGGGAGAAGTGGCGGCACGGAGGGGGGACTGACAACAAGGGAAACCCTTCTTCATAGCCCGTGATTCCCCCCCAACCTGAACCATTCCATGAGTCAGGGGTGTATATTTCTTCCCGAGGCCCCGGAGGAAAAGGAAAGTCTTTTGGTCTGTTTCCTCTACTCTCTGTTCTCTCAGCATCACAGACTGAACTGCTTTGCTGGGGCTTTGTTGATCTTCACCCCGGCCTGGAGGCGATATTTATACAAACAGAGTGATTGCCTGGAGGGGGATCGTATTTGGCTTCCTTTCCCGGCCCCATCGATGCTCCCCCGGGGGTTGCCCCTCAGCGGTTAGGCTAGGAGGGGAGGAGTTTGCAAATCAGTCCAGTTCCGCAGCGCGCCCACATCCCAGGCGATAGGATCTTGGAAGCCGCTCTTCCGGCTCTCCAGCACGACCTCTCCCCGAGGGAGGCCTCCGTGTCCAGCCAGCCAAGCAAGATCTTCCTTCCAGGCATGGAGAAGAAAATAAAACATCTCGTGTTCTTTCTAAGAGCCAACGCCAGGGTCCAGCCGCCTCTCAGCTGCTTCTGATGTATCGTGCTCAGGCCCATGAATAAAACATCTTCCCAAGAATCTCAATTTTCCACTGGCTGAGCCAATCCTCGATAGCTATCTGGAGTTCCCCTCGGGTGCACTCACAAACTCCCCTGGAATGGAATTGGAAACATTAAACAGGTTCGGGCTGAGGACACCAGCAGGCCAAAAGAGCATAAGTCTAAAAGCCCACGTTTTCTCTCTGTCCCTTTATTTGGTTTCATATCCCTGCCGGGGAGTTTGCTGTCAGACAGCCAGGATCTAAAAGCCCATCCCCGTAGTTCCCTATTGCTGTGTAAAAAATAAAAAATAAATTGCTTTTGAAGTCGGGGAAAGTTTTGCAGCCTGGTCTCTCTGTTTGCACATAGAATCCTAGAATCTTGGGGTTGGGAGGGACCTCGGGAGGTTCTAGTCCAACTCCCTGCTCAAAGCAGGACCAACCCCAACTAAATCATCCCAGCTTTGAAGCAACCTGCTGGGAATGGGAGAAGTGGGGATGAGAGCCAAGCGGCGGGATTAAACAAGAACTGGATGCCTGGGGAGGATCTGGGGGGTGTAATGCACGGGTAGTGATGGGCGCGTCTGCACCACCCTGCGCTGTGTTAGCATTGCTAACGGGCAGGGCGGAGACCCCATGCAAGAGGAACCGCGGCCTGGATGATCCGTACCATGGTTTGTACTGTGGTACTGTCTCCGGGCTCCTCCTGAAATGTGGGCCACATTGTGCTAGGTGCCGCACAGTTAGGGACAGTCCCTGTGCCAAGGAGATTACAGACTAAATAGAACAAGAGAGAGAAAGGGTGGGAGGGGAAACTGAGGCACGGAGCGGGGAAGTGACTCGACCAAGGGCACCCGGGTGGTCGGTGGCAGAGCTGGGAGTGGGGTGGTTGCAGTCAGGTCTCCTGCCTCCCACTCAACTGTTCTACCCACTAGAGAACACAGCCTTCCATACTGGCGCAGAGAGCCACAATTCCTTCCCTGGCCACCTTGTTGCTCCAGAAGGAAAATGGTCTGCTAGTACACACAGGACATCCACCCTCCACGCCAGCTCAGCTGGTCCAACCAAAACACAGGAGGCCAGAGCCAAGGCCCCACCCATTCCCCACCCCTTTCCATCAACTCCTCTCCTACCAACGCGGGGTCAGGTAGCAGCGACCCCCTAGATTCGCAGCAACGGGGCCGGGGAAAAAAGTCCCCACTTCGGCCACTGCCTGGCTGCATCACTTGGGCAAGTCACTCCTCCCTGTGCCTCTGAGTCCCCTCCTTGATTTTCCCTCTCTTGTACACTGTAAGCCCTTTGGTGCAAGGATTGTCTCTCAGTGCGGAGTCGGGGCTCGCCACTGCGCGCCGTGCTGTGAGCCCCGACCCCGACAGGGACACGTGGCTGTGAGCGCCAACCCCTGCGCTTGGCTGGGAGCCCCAACCCTGACAGGGATGCGTGGCTGCGAGACCCAACCTCGATGCCGGGCTGTGAGCCCCCACCCCAACCCTGGCCAGGAGCAGGGCTGCGAGGCGCGGGGCAGTGAACTCTGGGCAGGTGCAGGGCTGCGATCCCGGAGTCCGATTGCCACACGGGGTTTGAGTCCTGACCCCAACCAGGAGAGGGACTGTGAACCCTGAGCTGGTTCATCCAGGACACTGTGAGCCCTGACCCCTGTACTGGGGTTGTCGGGCGGAGCCCGGCCATATTGAGGGTTATCAGTCGGGAGCACACACAGGGCTGTCAGCCCCGAGCTGTTAAGTATTAAAATAAAATTCTACTTAAAAATAGCATTTCCACTTATATTTAATTCAATCAAAACATGTTTTAGTCTTAATTTGAAAGCCATGAAAAAAAAAGTTCATTAATTTTAAGCAATAGGGTTTAAATTAGTATTTAACATAGTGTTAAATGTGATTTTAATTTCTAAGGGGGGCAGGGGTCGCGCTCAGAGACTTGGTGTTCAGAAGGGGGTCACCAATACAAAAAGTTTGAGAGCGCCTGTTGATGATGATGGTGGTAATCGGTGAGATCTTCATTAGAGAAGGCAGCGTCAAAGGAATGCAACTTGCTCTTGGAGCAGAAGACTGTGAGGTTTGGGACGGTCCTTCATTCTTGGTGGTTTTCATTCCACAGTGACTCTGGGCACTACCATACTACACAGAAATAGATAAATACCGTGTCATGCTCCCCTGCTCTTCTGTTCACTCGCTGGCTAGTTGGCGTTGTGCCGTCGGAGTGGTAGCTGTTTGCTTGGGAGGAGTGGCTGGTGTGGGTTCTGGTTGGTATGTAGGGGGGGTTGCTGGCATCCCGTGGTGTCAGAGCAGAGCAGAGACCAGGATGTGAGCATGCCAGGCCGTGCCATCGAAAGAGTGGTGGCTTGTTGCGACTGTGTCTGGGGAGTAGTGACTGTGATGTGGGAGCAGTGAGTTGCCGGTCTCTCTGGAACTACATCTGGCCATGAAGCTGGGACCAGGCTGTGGGAGCTGGAGCTGGGAACTTGGCTTGGCAGATGATTGCACTTGGAGGCTACATTTGGGCGAGAGGCAAACAAAGTAAAGAGAATAAACCAAGTTCGCTCCATCCCCTCTCACCGCCCACTCGAAGAAGCCATTAAAGGCGGGACATTATTCCTTTCTACTTTGTTTTTATTTATTGCTCTGCAGTTATTGCAATTATCCATCTATAACATGCACTTAATATGCTGCCTAACTAATCACAAAAGGCTGTGGTCTGCTTTAACATAAATTAAGCAGTTCAATAAATTATCCCCCTTTTTGTTCTGCCTCCCAGAGACTTCCAGACGCGATCTCGTCAGCAAACATTTTCTTTTCTTGGACCAACTGTGCCGCAAAGAGGCTGGAGTAATCAGGGCTGGAGCAGGGAACATGGCTGATGTCCTCTATCCTTCCACCCTCATATCAAACAGGTGCCAATCAGAAGTAACTACCTTGATGTCAATGTGTCAGAAAAGCCTGGGGGCCAAATCCTCATCTGGTGGAAGCCATCAGAGCTCCATCGAATCCAATTTAGGCTGGCTGAGATCTTCCCCTGAGTATCGATAGCTCGTGTTCTTAACCATTGGAGCAATGCTCTCCACCCCATTACTCTTCAGTTCAGAGTCGTTCTTTTTGCTTCATCATGTTGGCTTGGGAATGGCTTTTGATTGCCATTATGAGCAGCCAGGCCCCATTGCTATTTCTGGGCAGGAGGAAGTTCCGTGAGACTGCATAAGAGGCACTATATACTCAGGCATTGAGATGTTTCCTGCTGATGAAGATGTTCTGTTTCCATTCTCCAGGACCCGAGATGACACTCCACAGAAGAAGGCCCAGAACTGATTCTAGGGTGTTTTAAAACACTGAAGGGCCAGATGCGTAGCTCTGAAGAATAAAGTCTCAGAGACTCATAGACTTTAAGATCAAAAGGGACCATTATGATCATCTGGTCTCACCTCCTGCACAATGCAAGCCACAGAATCTCACCCATCCTGTTGTAAAACCCTAACCTATGTCTGAGCTATCGAAGTTCTCAAATCCTGGTTAAAGATTTCAAGGTGCAGAGAATCCTCCAGCAAGTTACCCATGGCCCATGCTGCAGAGGAAGGCAAAAAACCTCCAAGGCCTCTGCCAATCTGCCCTGGAGGAAAATTCCTTCCCAACCCCAAATATGGTGATCAGCTGAACCCTGAGCATGTGGGCAAGACTCACCAGCCAGACACCCAGGAAAGAATCCTCTGTAGTAACTCAGATCCCATCCTCTCCAACATCCCGTCACAGGCCACTGGGCATATTTACTGCTAATAGTCAAAGACCTTTAATTGCCGAAATTAGTCCTCTTTCCTCTGAATGGGAATGCGTCCACATATGATCTGATGGGACCAGCAAGTTGGGGGGCCGAGCGGATCATTTGGTCTCTATGGCCCATTTACCCCTTGGCTTCTCTGCAGATACCCTCTCTTCAGCCAGGACTTTCAGCAAGGCTCATGACTGGGGGCAAATCCCAAAGGAGCTCGGCATACGGCAGGGGCATGTTGGGTGCAGAGGTCATTGGCAAACCTGTGCTCAGAGGGTGAAGGGCAGTGGGGACTTCAGTGATGTGGACGCTGAGTCCTGGGGAACTACCCAGCCAGCCCCCTCACCCCCCATCATATTGAACATAAGCCACAGAATGGTGTCAACATACAGTGACTGCTTAGTTGGAACTGGCGTCAGTAGGGAGAACAGGCAGATTGGGGTTCAAAGGTCCAGAAGAGTCGAGGTTCCCAACTTGTGCAGTGAAATACGTTGACACTGTACAGTATTCCAATGGAAAGAGCACCAAGCATGAGGGATATAGGTCTGACTGAAGCCCATCATTCCCACACCATGCTTGACAGGTGTGCAACCACCTCTTAAGGAAACAGACCCCACATACAGGAAAACTACAGGTGCTGCCACACAGGAGAATGCACCGTAGGAACGAGAGGGGTTTCAAGGTTCAGTAACGCAGATGTCACACAGGGACATAACAAAGCTGGGCGCAATTGGCTCAGCTTTGGGCCTCGTTGCAAACCTTGTTGCTCAGCCCTTTTATTTTTACAGTTCATATATTTATAATAAAAATAATTATAAACTGAGCACTGTATAAAGTGGGCCTCACCCCCCGTGATTGAATTTACCTTGTTATCTTGCCGGTATATTTACACCTGCCTCTGGAGATTTCCACAACATTCATCTGATGAAGTTGTGGAAGCTCACGGAAGCTTATGATCCCTAAGATCTGTTAGTTTATAAGGTGCTACAAGACGCTTTGTCGCTTTTGCAGACCCAGACTAACACGGCTACCCCTCTGATATTGTGCAGTTTGTATTCTGCGTTGTAATTGAAATCAATCTATTTGAAAATGTGGAAAACATCAAAAATATTTCTATAAATAGTAATATGCTATTAACAGCACAATTAATTGCAAATCATTTTCTAATCGCTTGACAGCCCTAGTTATTATTAATTGGTCCTTCTCAGTGTGGCTGCAGACCCAGTGCTTGCTCACTCCTGGTTCTCGCCACAGACCGCGTGGTTGTTCCACTGAAAATCACCGCTTGTGAACCCAAGTGAAGTAGCTAAGGGCCCTGGGAATGGAAACTGAGGACAGCTATGATAAACCTGGAGGTCAGGCAGCAACGAACAGGAAACCTCCAGTCTCCAATGCACCTGACTCCTGCACACCCAAAGGCAACTAGAGAGTAACACCCAAGGCTCTTTGCAGATTTTGGATTTCAACGCAGGGGCAACTTTCGGTGGAGGTCTCTCGAGTCTGCCCCCTGGGAGGTGGGTCCGGTGTGTGCAGAAAGGAGCGGGGCTGCAGGCACAGCTGGTCACTGGGGGAGAACCCTAGAAGGGATGGTTGGTTCCATGGGTGGGCCTGGGCTACCCGACCCCCTGCCCGGGAATTGGGCCATGGCAGGAGGAGGGAGCAGCTCTGCCAGACTGAGGAGTGGATCCATGGAGGCGTGTGTGGTAACACCTGGTATAAAGCATGGTGGGGACAACTGTCCCCCCCCTCACCTAAATGGTTCCCCTGCCCTTTGAAGGTTTAAAGATGCTAGAAATGGAAATCGGCAGCACGTGTGCTGTTGAGGCTGAGGTGCCACTGGGTGAGTGGACAGCTCTTCAATTTCTTCTCTGTCCTCTTTCTGCACAATCAAAGCAACTAAAGCAACTGTAGATCATAGCTGCATTATGCAAACCTTCATCTGCATAATTGTTATGCAAATCAGGATGCATAACTAGCTTTAGCCAGACTCAAAATGCTTTCAGTTGTCTTTCTCCCAGCCAGGGTGGGTTCAAACAGTTCAGTTGTTTTAAAAAAAACAAAACTTCCCTCTTCCTAAAATTTGGTACATGGTGGAAGGAGCAGGAATAGTCAAAAAACCTGTTCATGCTGCTGTACCTCAGTTGACCACCGGGGACACTAACGATGTATGCATCCACACTGAGCCAGAGAGCAACTTTCCTCCCACTTTGGGATGAGTCCCCTGCACTGGGGAAGCCCCATGAATCAATAGTGAGAAAATATTGACACCAGCCACCTTGAGTCAAAACTGATGAGAGAAGAATGGGCCGCTGGTTAGGGCACTCACGTAGGACTTGAGAGACCTGGGTCTACATCCCTGCTCTGCCACAGACTTCCTGTGTAACCTTGGGTGGGTCAGTTAGCTTCTCCGCGCTCCACTTCCCATCTGTAAAATGGGGATAGCAGCACTGCCCTGCTTCACAGGGAGGCTAAATCCTTTCAAGATTGTGAGGCGCTCTTCTGTCTGGTAATTGGGGCCAGTAAGTACCTAAGACAGACCTTGATTTTAGCTGGGCGTCTGTGAGGCCCCAGATAACATTCACAGCAGGGCCCAGGCTGCTTTCCATCTGCACAAGCAGTGAGAGAAGACTCTTCTCTCCTCTGCTCAATTTGCAAAGCCGTGCCCGGCTCCCCAGCTGCAGCATCACACAGACACTCCCTCGCTGAGTATCAAACAAATTTCTGCTGAGGGAAAGAGTCACCAAGAGCAGTCAAGGCCACTTGGCTTCAGGTCACCTTTATGTCTCTGCTCCCTAAAGTCAAGGAGGAGGAGGGGGGAAATCTGATGCTTCAGTTTCAGGACCGAGGGAAGGGAGTTAGAAGGAGCCATTTTCTTCCTCATCTCCCTCTCCAGTGGAGATATCACCTGTTCTGACACAAGAGGAACTGGTGAAGAATACACTCAGTAAAGTGAAGCTAAGCACTAGGGTGACTTGGAGTGAGGGGTGACATGCAGAGTTGGGGAGCGGGAACAGCAGGAATGGATGGCACAGGATGGACTGAAGGTGAAGTGGAGAGGATGGGAGGATAAGAGAGGAGAGGGCCGCTTGGTGTCTACTTCAGTTCTGGAGTTGGTAGAAATTTTTTTGACAAAGCAGTTTTCCATCAGCAAATGCAGATTTCATTGCAACATTTTTAAGAATCAGTCGGCTCTCATTAAACCTCCAGCAAGAATGTGTCACAGCCAGTTGTTTCACCTTTTTAATTTCGATTAGATCGAAATGTTTCATTTCAACGTTATCGCTTTGACTTTTATGTTATATGAATGCTGGTATTATGTTTTCCATATCTACTATTTTCACATATTTCACACTTTGTCGTGGAATGTTTTGACATTACTGATATGAAATCCGTTGATGTTGATGAATCAAAACTTTTTGAAATTTCTGTTCCATGCGAAATTTAGAAATATTGACGTTTCCTTCCCATTTGTACCCATTCCGCTGGGACTCTTCCAGGCACTCCACAGTGGCTAGTCCCTCCAGTGTTACGTTAGTCCTGATGGACTGATATGGGTGGCACAGTACCAGGGACTGAACAATATCGGGTCATTCTTTGCTTTGGCACCAATCCGCCAGTTAATCCGGCCTGTTTTCATAGACTGGCAGGGACCTCGACAGGTCTTCGACTCCAGTCTCCTGCACTCACGGCAGGACAAGTATTATTTAGACCATCCCAAGTACCAGATTACCCTCTGTCCTGTTTGAGGATTGTCAGACAATCCCCTCCCCATCTGGGAGTTCCAGTCCCTTGGCATCCCAGCCCCATTGCTGTGCTGCCGGATGGGTGCTCCAGATCTCCAGGAGGCACGGAAGCTGCATTGAGCGGTTCTGCTCCAGGGTGTCACCTGAACCTGGGTTCCCCAGCAGGCACAGCAGAAATGGTGGGAGAAAGGCGGCTTTACCCATTTGAACTCCGATTTCTGTCCAATGATTTAAGCGCCGTCATGGTTCAGCTGACGGCGCGGAGAGCAGCTTCCTTGGGAGCTCTGCTTGTTCAACGCAGCCCCGTGTGGCAGGAGCAGTGACTCAGTGCGACTCTGACAGTGTGTTACTGCTCTCGCCTCCCTCCATTTCCTCCCCTTTCCGTTCTTTTCCTCCTTCCCCTCACTTTCTCTCCTCTCTTCTCTTCTCCTCCCTTCCTCTCCGCCTCATCTTCTCTCTTTCACTCTCCTGCCTTGCTCTGTCCGTGTTTTCTATCTGTTCATCTCAGACACATCCCTGCCAGAAGAGGCCTTAGTAGAAGGGCCGCTTTCCAGCCTGTCTGATGTAGGACTTGATGGTCAGTCACTGATATCCATTAGACTCCTTGGACCCAGTTCAGCCCTCGCCCAAGGGAGCTGTGCACACTTATACCAGGGCTTGCCATGTCCCGTATGCTTCAGGTCCCTTTTAGGACAGACAAGTAGGTAATCAGGCAGTGATTGACACGGTACAGGAATCCCAGAGCAGATGGTGGCTGGTGCTGTTGCCAAAAGCTTCACTCCACAGGCGGGATCTCCGAAGCACTGCCTGACAGAACGTCCTCTTCATGTGCCTCCCTCTCGCCCCAGAGATGTTATGTATGGAAACCTGCCCCCTGTATCCCTCCGCAGGGAGTGCACCATGGTAACCACCCTCCCCTTGTATCCCTCTGCAGGGAGTGCACTATGGTAACCATCCTCCCCCTGTATCCCTCCGCAGGGAGTGCACCGTGGTAACCACCCTCCCCTTGTATCCCTCTGCAGGGAGTGCACCGTGGTAACCGCCCTCCCCTTGTATCCCTCCGCAGGGAGTGCACTATGGTAACTGCCCTCCCCCTGTATTCCTCCGCAGGGAGTGCACTATGTTAACCGCCCTCACCCTGTATCCCTCCGCAGGGAGTGCACTATGGCAACCACACTCCCCCTGTATCCCTCCGCAGGGAGTGCACCGTGGTAACCGCCCCCCCCTTGTATCCCTCCGCAGGGAGTGCACTATGTTAACCGCCCTCACCCTGTATCCCTCCGCAGGGAGTGCACTATGGCAACCACCCTCCCCCTGTATCCCTCCGCAGGGAGTGCACCGTGGTAACCGCCCTCCCCTTGTATCCCTCTGCAGGGAGTGCACTATGGTAACCACCCTCCCCCTGTATCCCTCCGCAGGGAGTGCACTGTGGTAACCGCCCTCCCCTTGTATCCCTCCGCAGGGAGTGCACTATGGTAACCGCCCTCACCCTGTATCCCTCCACAGGGAATGCACTATGGTAACCGCCCTCCCTCTTGTATCCCTCCGCAGGGAGTGCACTGTGGTAACCGTCCTTTCCCCTGTATCCCTCCGCAGGGAGTGCACTATGGTAACTGCCCTCCCCCTGTATCCCTCCGCAGGGAGTGCACTATGGTAACTGCCCTCCCCCTGTATCCCTCCGCAGGGAGTGCACCGTGGTAACCGCCCTCCCCCTGTATCCCTCCGCAGGGAGTGCACTATGGTAACCGCCCTCCCCCTGTATCCCTCCGCAGGGAGTGCACTATGATAACTGCCCTCCCTCCTGTATCCCTCCACAAGCATTCACCCTCCCCAGCCCATTCCCAGTCCACATGGCAAACCCCTACCACCATGTGTGCTACAAGTTTTCCATTACCAGAGCTGTCGCCCAATAGGCACAGGACATGCTGAACTCTCCTGAACACGTGGCTCCCCCGGCCCCTGGTCGGTGTTCTCCGAAGGTCCCCTGGGGACCGAATGCCCCCCCGAGAACAGGGCTGGACGCACGGTGATGGCACAGGGTCAGGGGAGTGAGTCGGTGATGTAGCAGGCCTAGGGATAAACTGGGACTTCAGCCTCAAGGGATGTCAGTCCACCTCTAGAGCCCTGTGAGAAAATGCACGAGGAGACAATCACGTGGAACTGTGGATTTTGACAGCGCCGAGTTAGCAGCTCCGATACTAAAGCCCTACAAATAGTAAGTATAACTGATTGCATTCTTCTAGCTCTTTTCCTGGCTACACTGGGCTATAGACACAGCGACAAAGAACGACTCGTTTTTCTATAGGAGCTGCCTTTCCCCTGTGACACCCAGTGCGAGGATAAGGTGATGGAGATGTAATAAATCCACGACCGCATGGGACTTGGAGATTGTCCTGTGCTGCCATTTGGATCTTCAGAGCAGCAGTGGAGAGGGGCTGCAGCTACATTCTTTCTGTGTGCCACACCTTTCAATCTGTCACCTTGTGGGTGTATGGAGCAGCGGTTGCTGTTTTTGATGGGGGGAGGGGTGTGACTGAGGAGGCCAAAGGGTCCTGGTGGACAAAGCTCTAGAGGGGGACTCAGGCTACCCATGTTCTGTTCCTGGGTGACCTTGAGCCTCAGTTTTACCATCTGTAAAATGGAGATAATGATCCTATCACTGTAGAGTGCTTTGAAATATACTAATGAAAAGGGCTAAATAACAGCGAGAGGTTGTTATCAAAGGGTCACCCTTCATATAAGGATACAGGGCTGTGAAGGATGCTTAGTGGCTGTAAAAAGAAGATCCTTTGAGATCCGGGGCCAAATGAAGTCAACGGAGGGATAGCTCAGTGATTTGAGCATTGGCCTGCTAAACCCGGGGTTGTGAGCTCAATCCTTGAGGGGACTGTTTAGGGATATGGGGCAAAAATCTGTTGGATGATTCAACTGGGGATCAGTCTTGCGTTGAGCAGGGGATTGGACTAGATGATCTCCTGAGGTCCCTTCCAACCCTGATATTCTATGAAACACCCTGTCCTGCTATTGACTGCAAACGATGTAGACTGGGGTCATTCCAGGACAGGGATGGTCTGTCTCCCTGCACAGTGGCACCCAGGTCGGGGCTATTGGATGTTATCATAATGTACCTCTTCATTAATAACAATGCTTATGGTGATTTGAATAAATATTGTTCTGCTGATGATTGCTCTGGCTCATTATCTGATGTGCTGCTAGATCGAGGGGATTGTTCCTATGCGCTGCACTGCCGAACCTGGCAACGCACATGAAAAGAAGCAGAGAGAGGGGTTAGAACAACAGTGGCAGGATAAAAATATCTGCCTTTCCTGCCTCCCAGACAAGCTGAACTCCAGCAGCAGCCCAAAGGAAAAACGACCATCAGCCAACATTCCCTGACAAATGCAGAAGAGCTCCAGGAAGAAGAGAGCAGGAGATGGGAAGGGGATTTCTAGCATTCTTATGTATCATGATGACAGGCTGGCAAAAGTCTCCATTCGATAAGGGGCTCTTACCTGCACGTTGTTGCTCATGATGTCAACCAGATCGCTCCGCGTTGCATTGTGGGGTTTATGCAAATCAGGGTGGTGTAAATAAATAGCCTTTGGGGAGGCTGTACTCTCTGCAAGCTCCGCAGAGCAGTGGCTGTCACTTACTAAGTATATGTACAGCTCCGAGCGCACAGAGGAGGCTGCTGAGTGTACCTCCTGCAAGGAGAAGGGACTTGGCTGGGGAAAAAAGTTGAACTGGCTTTTGTACTAGCTGGACTCTGGGAAAGCAGGAAACAGGAGTGGACTGTGTAATCTTTCCTGTGGGTCTTAGCTCTCATATCCTCTTCTCCATGAGAGGACTCTGCTAAATGGCACATTGCTAGAGTTGCCCCATACCACTGATGAGGGGATAAGGTTGGAAAAATTCCATCAAAACTGCAAAAACCAGGAAAAGAATGGAGAAGTTTCATTCTTGTTTGGTTTTGTTTGTTTGGTTGGTTTTGTAACCACTCCTCCATTCACTTCCCTGACTCTTTAATCTAGCAGACAAGGCCCTAACAACATCCAGGGGCTGGAAGCAGAAGTTAGATTCATTCAAGCTAGAAATAAGGTATGAATTTTTAGCAGTGAGGATAATTAAGCACTGGAACAACTTATCGAGGGACGATGAGTCTTTAAATCCAGACCGGATCGTCTCATAAAAGATATTGCATTCAGCCAGAACTTATGGAGCTCGATACAGGAATAACTATGAGAAATTCTCTGGCCTGTGATATACAGGTCAGCCTAGATGATCTAATGGTCCCATTTGGCTTTAAAATCTATGCATCTATGAGTATCCCCTAAATAAATACAGGAACTGCTGGAAGCTGAGGCCAGACAACTTCAAATGAGAAATCGGGCACACATTTTTAACAATGAAGGTGATTCATCAATGGAACAAACTACCAAAGGACGTGATAGATTCTTCATCACTTGAGGTCTTCAGATCACACCAAGAGGCCTTTCTGGAGGAGACGCTTTAGTCACGCACAAGCTATAGGCTCAACACTGGGGTAAATGGACGACATTCGCTGGCCTGTGATAGACAGGAGGTCAGACTAGATGATCTACCGTTCTCTTGTGGCCGGAAAATCTATGGCTCTGTGGAGACAACGGTGATCGGGGAGGGGAAAAGGATATTTGCAGTGGGAATGGCATGTATTATGCTATTTAAGATTCAAATAAATAAAACGTTTCCCTGCTCCCCCCATCAGAATCACAACCAGCTATGAATTATTCACTCCGAGGTAATTAATTATTCAGCGCAGTTCTTCATTAGCTGAAGCACCCAGAAATCAATCGGTAATTTGCATCCCTCAAAGGCATCTGAAAAAAATGAAGTTATCATCGGAATCCGGGGGAGAGCCCCGGGTCTGCGTTCCCCGGGGGATTCGTCTCCAGACCAGTAGCCCTCACTGGTGTGGCATTTCCATGTTAAAGCACCTAGAGGTGCCAGTCTCTACCAGGGCCCCATCTTGCTAGGTGCTACACAAACACACAGTGATAAGCAGTCTCTGTCCTAGAGAGATGAGATCTTGCCCATTGACTCCAGTGGGGATCTGGCCCATTGACTCCAAAGGAGCTGAGCCAATGTATACTAGTGGGGATCCATCTATTCAACCTGTGGCTATATCCACTGAAGTTAAAATGCCATTGAAACACACTTGCAGAATGAGGGTCTTCTCCCCCTCTACGACTGATTCACATGGTGGATTACAGCTTACTACTGCTGCCAGCTAATGTGTCTGCTCCTTTTGATCACATGGCAATAGTCTGAGCTGTGGTGCTCAACGCTGTTGGTTCAAAACTGCTGAGGACCCGGGATGGACAGGACCTACCCCGTCCATCAGCAGGGCTCCTATATAACCCACACTGATGTTGTTTCCATTCAGAAATAACTGGCACTAGGCCGTGAACTGACAGTAGTGGAAGGGGATTGATTGCTTGTGTAGAAAAGGACCGGGCCCTCAGCAAAGTGTCTGGCACGTACCGATTGTAGCTGATTGAAATTGGTTTGTCTAAACGTTTTTTTCAGCAAAAAGCAGCTTTTGGACAAAAGCCAACCGTTTTCATGGTCTCTTTTCATTGTGGTTGACATCCTGTTTTGTTTTTTTTCCCCTAGCAAATATTCTGAGGAAAAGAAAAAAATGTTGGCTTTTGAAAACTTGATTTTAAAAAAACTTTCCCGATTTCAATTTGAAAGGTTTCAGGTTTAAAAAAGAGAAAGAAACCAAAAAAATCAAAAACCTGAACAAATTTAACTGAAAACTGGTTTTTAATCCAAAATTATTCTTGAAAAATGACATTTTCCCATGGGAAATCTAAAAAAAATATTCAAAATTGCCTGTGAAGATTAATTGTAGTTGATTAACTGGTTCTATAGGTCAAGCTCACCTGTCGCTCTTTTCTACTGACATTTTATTCTTCAAACTCAGTCGTTTTTCCTTTAAATAGCTTCCTTGCAGCAGCCACGCTCTATTCACTTTTCTTCCCACAATGCTTTTCTTCTGACTCACCAGGCACTGCTCCCAGGCGTGGGGAAGGAAGCAGAGGGATTGTCCTGCTCCTGGGTAAAATGGACCATCAGTCAATGACTCCAGTGGCCAGTTGTTCCAGAGCCACAGAGGGAGTCAGGCCTACTAGTCAGAGCACTCCCATCTAGCATGGCAAGCGGCTCTCCCTTGATCATCTCTCCTCCCTGCCCCGCTGACTCGTTGCAATGAGGAGCATCGCCCCCCCCCCCGCCGTGTTGATTCAAGCACCTGGGGTCAGCTCCGCCGTCCACAGCACTGCGTTCCTTGGCAACTCCTCTCCCGCCTCCCCTGGGCTGGTGTGTTGCCATAGCGATGCCTGCTGGAACAGGTGCACTGAAGGGAGATTGCCATGCAGCAGCTGCTGCTTCTAATTGGTCTGCAATGGTTTAAAATGTGTGCACCTGCAGGGTGTGTGTGTGTGTGTGTGTGTGTGTGTGTGTGTGTGTGTGCGCACGCTCTCACGTTCTAGGCACAATCCAGACCAGTGAGGGGTTGGGTCATCAGCCCTAGGTGCCTCTGCTGCAGTAGCCCCCTTGTCCAGTGCTCCCTGCCAGCAGACAGACATGCCCCGAGTGCCTGTATGATAAGCTACCCAGGAACTACAGCTCTGACTCCAGTCCACCAGCCTCGGTTACACTTGGCAAATGCCCCCAATGCCCCCCCAGTCCCGAATCCTCCCAAAGCCATGTGCTCTGCCATCTCCGGACCGTTTTGAGGCATAATAAGGTTCATTTCGTCCTCCAAAGTGCATAGCTTATCACTTTAACTGGAGTCAGCAATCATTTCAGCTCAAACAGAGCATGGGGTTGGCTTAGATGCGGGGGTGAAAGTAACAGAAACTTCTTACCGGTATGGGGGCTGGCCCAGTTCTAGCCCCTGGAAGGGGCGGAGCCTCTGCTGGAAGGGGCGGAGCCTCTTCCAGAAGAGCCATCCCGCCCCCATATCGGTAAGGGGCCTCCCCCCCTCCTCAGCCCAACCCTCTCCCTTCCAGACCCCTCCCCACCCCTCCTCAGCCCAACCGTTCTCCCCCCCCCACCCCCCCCCCGGTTCTGGCGGAATTTTAAAGGGCCCTGAGCAGTAGCGGTGTCCCAGCCCCGGGCTCTTTAAGTAGCTAAAGGAGCCCCGCCGCAGCCTCCCCAGGGCTCCATCAGTAGGGCTCCCGGCCCCGCGGGGCCCTGGGGAGGCTGCGGCAGTGCTCCGGTAGCTATTTAAAGAGCCTGGGGCTGGGACACTGCTACCGCCCCAGGCCCTGCTGCCGGAGCCACGCTGAAGCCTCCCCCGGGCTCCCACAGCAATTGAAAGGGCCTGGTGCTGGGGAAGCCGATCCGCTGCTGGGGAAGCCGATCCGCCCCGGCACGGCGCACCGACTCTTGCCGGTATGCTGTACCAGGGCGTACCAGCTTACTTTCACCTCTGCTTAGATGCAAAGTAAAACAAGTATGTTTAAAAAAAGAAAGAGAATTTTCAGTGAGTTCAAGTACAAAGGGCAGCATTAGAAAGGGTTACACTTTCTGGTGGCTAAGACTTAACACAAGAAGACTCTAGGCCTTTGTTCAAGGTAGGTTTCCCTATCAACCTACCTTCCAGCACCACAGCTGATCACCCATCTGTTCAGGATTTCCCACAAAGTCCCAAGCGCTCAGTTCCCAGTGATCTCAGGTGAACAATATCTTGGGATTCTTTGCCCCTTCTGTTACTGTTCCGGTGAGCCTTTGCAATAGATTCGTCTGCAAGCGACCCCCAAAGCAAAGTTCATTCAAGGTGCGAGGATGGAGAGATGGAGTTTGCTGGTGAAGGAAATTTCCTGCTGGTTTCTTCCCCTGCTGGTGTTTTCTGAAATGCAAATTAATCTGTCCTGGCCCTCTCTGATGCAAATGAATGGCCACTTGACATGTGATTGTTAATTGACACTGTTGGTTTGTTCTTTGGCTGGGAGAAACTTGTCTGTTAAACATGCTTTATTTCCACATTTCCTTCAAATTTGTATGACCCCTTGAGCATTTTCTGTATACACACCACACCAATGATCAGCAAGTTATTAGTTTTCTGATGACAGCGTACAGGACACATCTCGGATACAGTTTATGACATTAATGAATTGGGGTACACTGAATGGGTAAGTCCAGCTGTGCTCACTACCAGATAACAGCAAACCTCTTACCCTCTTGCACTGGGATGCTGTTAGGGTCACATGTGCATATTCATGTGGAGTGAGGTGTGCCCAAGTGTGTACACCTGCCTGAGTGATTGTGACTATGTGCCTGTATTTGAGTAGGTGTGTGTCTGCACAAGTGTGTGTGTGTTTGGGACAGCATGAGTGCAAAGGAGAGTGTTCACCTGCATATGCATGTGTTAGGTAAAAGGCAAGTCCCTACTCACCTCTCCAGCACCCGAGATTCGTGCGGAGTTGGTTTGGGCCCACAAACTGTCAGAGACCACTTACACAGACATTAATTCATTGATCAACGGGCTCACACTATCCTTAGCTCAAAGAAAGCTTCAGAGTGAGTGTGGCAAATTTACTAGGGGTGAGCATCAATATTTATACACAGAAGTAAACAAAGTGATTTACAGATCATAATGGTCATGCACAATCAATCAAGATTCTACAGGATAAAACAGGTTAAAATGTAAATTCCAGAAGACGAAAGGGAGATGGATACTTAAGGGGAGGGGGGGGGGTGTCATGAGTAGTTTGCAGGTCAGAGCTTTGATTAAAAGTTCAGACATAGACATCAAGTCTGGGATAAGATTAAGCTTAATCAATAGTTCAGACTCAACACATGCATGGATGTGTGTGTCTATGTCTTCAAACCTCTTTCTCTATATGGGGGCGGGAACTCTGCCTGCCTTTGTTTTGTACAGCACCGTGCACATAAACGGAAATGGATTGCTGCCCCTTTTCAACCTGAGCAGCTAGTCAAAGGTTGGGGCCTTAGAGATGTTCCAGATGAGGCAGAAATTAGTGACAGGTATTTTGATTGTTTTGATTTACAAAGAATGTACAAAGTCCCGTGTCTCTGAACAGAGAAAGATCAAACAGAAACCAGCTTGTTTTGCTCACAACACTTTACTTCCTCTCCGACCTCCTTTTCTGTCTCTCCATCTTGCCCAGTTTTTGTCCATTCTGCCTCCACTCACCCCCCCACCCAAAACAATTCTCCCCAAATCTCCTGGGTGGGTTCACAGACTCCTTTTGTCTTGGGTGGTGGCTTGGCCTCCCCATTATGGTAACTTAATTACTTTTAGCTCCGCAGGTCCCTGGCTAGCTTCCTATAAGCGTCCCTCACCCTGATGCATGCAGAGGGGATTCCAGATTGGGGCCGAAGCAGGGCAGGCCCAAGGAAGGAGGGGGCATGGCCAGGGCAGACCTCCAGTCCTCCAGAGTAACCCCAGGGCTGCTCTAACTTGTACCAGGAACTAAGCTGGCTCCTGGCTGCTCCTGAGCAAGGGAGTAGGAAACTGCTTCCTCCCACCCCACCCCCAGCCCCAGCCTTAGAGCCACAAATTCCCTTCCGTGAGCGCCTCACATTCAGAGCGCCAGCTGCTCTGAAGCCTCCCCCTCCACTCCCCACGTGGCAGCTGTGCTGGGGGGTGGCCTCTTAGGATTAATTGTGGAGGCGGGGGAGGAAGGGGACATCACTAATGCTCCTGAAGGGAATGCATTGGATGAGATCGGACAGACAGTGTGGCCTGATGGGTGGGGCAGTGACTGGCCTTCAGGAGACCTGAGTTCTAGTTCCTAACTACTTCTAGTCTCTGCTACTGATTTGCTGGCTAGCCTTGGGCAAGTCACTTTCCCCTCCTGCCCTTTGCCTGCCTCTTCTCTGGAGGCTGCGAGCTCTCTAGGACAGAGACTGTCTCTCACTGGCTGGCAGGTGGGGGTGGGGGGCAGCAATTGCCTGTGCAAATAAAGTGAAATGGGAGGGGGGAACCCCAAAAAACAAGATGTTCTGGGGCCCCAGATTCCTCTGGATGGGCCTGCACCTAGCATCACAGGACCCCGCTCTTGCCCGGCACCCCTTGGTGTTACTCTATCGCATTTGCCTTGGCCGGGGCTTCCCCGGCATGAGCACTAGCTCCGGTGGGGCTGCGCGCGGCGGTAGCTGCTCGCTGGCACGCCGCTGGGCCAGGCCGGCTTTACCCCTCGTTCTGCACGCCACAGAGCACTTTGGAGGCCATAAAGCGGTAATTTATCGAACAAGTCTTTGGAGAAGGAAAGGAATGAAACCTGCCATATAAATTACGAGGCTGTTGGTGTTTTACGGCTGGCACTAACACGGCGGCTGCGAAGCTGCTAATCCAGCGGGGCCTGGCTCCGAGCTCTGTGTCGGCCCCAGGGATATTCAGGGCCGGCCCCTGGGCCGGTGTTAATTGGCCCTGCTCCATTGGCATCAGTGCTGGTTTACCCCTGCCAGGGATAGGACCTGCTGTCCCTAGGGCAGCTGGTATCAAGCGGAGTGCCCCAAGGGTCGGTCCTAGGGTCGGTTTTATTCAATATCTTTATCAATGATCTGGAGGATGGTGTGAACTGCACCCTCAGCAAGTTTGCAGATGACACTAAACTGGGAGGAGTGGTAAATACACTGGAGGGTCGTGATAAGATACAGAGGGACCTGGACAAATTGGAGGACTGGGCCAAAATAAATCTGATGAGGTTCAACAAGGAGAAGTGCAGAGTCCTGCACTTAGGATGGAAGAATCCCATGCACTGCTACAGACTAGGGACCGAATGGCTAGGCAGCAGTTCTGCAGAAAAGGACCTAGGGGTTACTGTGGACGAGAAGCTGGATATGAGCCAACAGTGTGCCCTTGTTGCCAAGAAGGCCTTGACCAGCAGACCAGTGGCAGAGCCGAGACTAGGCCACGGGACCTGGGGACGTCACTAGCCAAAGCCCAAAACCCAGCCACTTGAGTTAACAGAACAAGTCCCTTTGTCTGTGAGAAACTTCTCTAGCTCACTTGCTAGAAGCTTATTGTAGTCAGTCTTCTCTGTTTAGATCGCCAGCTTTTCTGGGCGAGGACTGTCTCTATGCGCAGCACCCAGCGCTATGGGTCCTGATCTCAGCTGAGGTTGTTATGGGAAACTACATCACAACAATAAGCTTCTAGCAAGTGAGCTAGAGAAGTTTCTCACAGACAAAGGGACTTGTTCTGTTAACTCAAGTGGCTGGGTTTTGGGCTTTGGCTAGTGACGTCCCCAGGTCCCGTGGCCTAGTCTCGGCTCTGCCACTGGTCTGCTGGGTGGTCAACTCATGTCGCCTCCATGCCTCAGTTTCCCTAGCTGAGTATCATTATCATTACCAGCAGTCTCTGTAGTGACTTTGCCCTCACTACCCCGACACTGGTAGGACCCGTTAACCCTTTAGGGTGAAACTATGGCACAGCCCAGAGACGCCATACTCCCGAGACTGGAGACCTCTTTGCAATCAGCATACTTGTGAGCTGTAGGACCCTTCTCCGTGCGCTGGGGTCTATTCTCAAAGCAATGACCAGACGTGTGATTCTGGGGCGGGTGGGGAGGGGTTAAACTCTCGCTACACTGCACCCCCCTTCCAGGCCAGAAAAGCTGCGTCTAGGAGACGGCAGCTGCAGGTGTAATAAAGATGCGGGGAAGGTAGAAACCGCTCAGCAATAACCCCGGTTGAAGTTCTGCATCCGTTGTGGGATTACATCCCTCAAACAATAAGGCTGCTTCCCCCGGCAAAATGAAAAGTCTTAATAAACGGCACTATCTAGTCAGGTGCGGCGTGGAAGGCATCGGATTGAAATTGGATGGATCAATATTGAAAGTCTCTAATTACTTCCAGCCACCGCGCTCCAAAAGATACCAGCCAGGGCCCTCTTTCCCCTCCCAGTTATTGCAGGGCATAAATCTGCCCGGGGGGGCTGCGCGACACCCCTTAGTAATAGCGAGATTCCAGCTTGGGAGGGACTGAGGCTGCCCTTGGTATGAGCTTTCATAGTTTGGGGGGAGGCGAGGAAATGAAAAGGGACCGTTTGGGGAGTGGGGTGCAGGCAGTCCCCCACCCCCATCTCATCACACAGGCCGGGGGGGGGGGGGGCGTAGCAGACGCAGGAAGGGGATGAAATACTGCAAGCCGCAGTACTTTCCATTTTCCCAGCCTGTATCTGTTAATCAAGGTAATGGGCCATTTACCTTTCCGCTGTTGGCTCCTGGCCAATGCTTTGTCTTCTCAGGCCCGGCGGGGAGCAGGGCTGCGGTGGGTAAAGAGGGGGAAAGGGGGCAGCTATGCCAGGGCAGGAAGGGAATGGGTGGGCACAGAAGCGGGTGGGCTCTGTGTCTGACCTGGGCCACCATCTTCCAGGGTCCGTTCTAGGTGGGTCACAGGCGGAGCTAGAATGAAGCTTCCGAGATTGTCCATTTCCTCCAGTTGGCCAACTCTCCTTAAGCGGGGGAACAGCCCCCTGTGCTGAGGGACCTGCAGGGACCGTGTTGTCCACAGCCTGGAGTCAGTAACTTTGTTCTCATTAGCATGATTCACTCTTTTGTATTACAGCAGGTTCTAGGAGCCCAAGTCATGGACCGAGACCCATGGTGCTGTACAAACACAGGACAAAGAGACACGCTCTGCCCCAAGCAGCATGCAATCCAAGGCCTGGCCTATACCTAAAAGTCAGATCGACGTAGCTACGTCGCACAGAGCTGGGAAAAATTCTGCACCCTAGGCAACATAATTAGGCTGACCTAAACTCCGTCGTAGATGCAGCTAGGCCAATAGAAAAATTCGTCCGTCCATCTGTGCTGCTGTAGTGTAGACATACCCTAAGTATAGACAAGTGACAGCAGGTGGATACAGACAGACAGACAAGGAGCACAATGAGACAATGATGCAACGAGACAATAACACTAGTCTAGTTGTGTCCAGTTTCAGAGTGATTCTTCTTGAGCTACTGGTGACGAGCAGAGCAGGTGAAACGAGCTTAGTTCATTGCTGCGAAAATGTTTCAAACGAAGCCATTTCATTTAAGATTCTGGGTGGGAAATTTCCTTTTCTTGATAAAAAAATGCAAACAAAGATTTTATTTTCATTTCAATACGTGGGGTGGGAGGTAACATTGTGGGGGTCAGTCAAACTCTTCCCACAAAACATTTTTGATGTTCACCTAGCTGGATTTTTCTATTAAAAAAAATCCCAGTCAGCTCAAAAGAGGAACAATCATTTAATAATTAAGCAATAATCATTAATAATAATTCCTGAGTAGAGGTGGTCACATTTTTCATATTACATAATACTAATACATTACAAATAATTAATTAATCAATAATTGCTAATGATGGCAGCATATGAATTATTCTTTAGCCATACTTAATATAAATTGCGAATGATTATTCATTTTGATTAATGAATGGCTCATGCTTAATATTAATTGTGGCTTGTTGTTGATTAGTTATGGATTATTAATGACTATTACTTAATTATGGAGTATTAATCACCATTTATTAGTATTATTTGTTAATATTTTATTATTCGATGCACAGTAGCATCGCGGTCCCCAGTCAGGGCCCACTGTGCCGGACACTGGGTGTACATAGATAGCAAGACAGGGCCCGACCCACAATGGTAGTTCACTCTAAGAGATCACTCTAGTCGCATGGGTAGGTCTGTGTTTCTAGTTATTGCCCACTGCTAGTGTAATCCACACACCTCCTGGGTGTGGTGTTGTGTCCCAGCTAGTGGCACCAAGACCAAAGAGAATTAAATAAGTTTCCTTTATAGCCTTAGCTAAGAGGGAGTTGGCTTTTAGCTCATGCAGTAGAGCTAAACACCAGAGATCCCAGGTTTGAGTCTGCCCGCCGGCAACCGGGGTCTGTCGGTGTTACAAGTGAGGGACCGTCTAGGATTTCCACGGGGAAGACTCTGAAGCATGTCCCAGACTCATTTAATCTCTGTATCAGAGGGATAGCCGTGTTACTATCCCCAAATACAATGAGGAGGCCGGTGGCACCTTAAAAACTAACACATTTATTTGGGCATAAGCTTTATTTCTCTCTCTCATTTTTTCTTTCTCTCTCTCTAAGTGGTCTCGATGCCACTAAATGGGACGCAACACCACACCCAGGAGGTGTGTGGGTTATACTAGCACAGGCTGGGCATGGCAAGGAGGAAGGGGATAAGGCAATGCCCCAATGTTAAGCTTTAATGTCTGAGTACTCTCGGGTCATTCCGCCCAGGAGATAGGAGCAAACTTTGTAAAGGCAGAGATGAGGCTAAGCAGAGATTTGCCCCGTGGGGGACAGAACCGATCTCATCACCCGTGAAAATCGGAAGCAGCTCATCCCCGTGCGGGGTGATGATCCGGTCCGGGCGCCGGTCCACACACACTCCTGGCCACTCAGCGTGGGCCACACCTGCAATTCCAGCAAAGGATTAGGACCTGAGTCGCATAAATAAACGAGTTAATGGAAGAATTAAATGCAAATTGTAACAGCTTTAAAATGAAAGGCATGTTTCCCCAAAGTGCTTCCAACCCTGGTACTTATTTCTGCAGTAATATAACTGCCAGCAAGAGCCTGAGTCATTATCATCAGAACAAAAAGGAAGATCCTGTACATTTGAAAGTCCAATTTAATTTCCTCCTTGGAAAGAGCCTTTTATTTCTCTCTCACACACCCTAGGGCCTAGCAGGAAGGAGCATTTTCATGGCTTGAGGCAGCTCCATCCCTACTGCAAGCTGCAGAAGTAATCTATCAGCATTCCACCTGGACGCCAGGAGCTCACTTAGTAGTAGAAATGTGGTAACACCAAGAGGCCCCAGCTGAGATCAAGTCCCCATGGTGCTAGGTGCTGTACAGAAATATTGTAAGAGAAGCTCCCTGCCCCCAAAGAGGTTACAGTCTAAATAGACAAAGGGTAGGAGGGGAAACTGAGGCACGGAGAGGGGAAATGACTGGTCCAGCATCATGCAGTAGAGCGAGGAATAGAACCCAAGTCTTCCAACTCACGGTTTACATCCCTACCATCAAGCGATGCTGCCTCTTCATAATTTCCTGTGGGGTCCCTGTTGGCCTGGCTCTCCTGGATGGTCTCATATCACTTTGCAGGATTGCGGGCACAGTCTGGGAATATGGCAGTCAGCTCTGGGCACCGCTGTGAAGATAGAGGTGTCACGGTACTGAAATAGTTTGGTACCGTGTAGATCAATGGGTGCACGAAATATTATGTGAAGGGGGTCATAACAGGTGTCTTATGTATGTATCTATTCCATATGTGTGTATCTATTCTGTAACTAAAGTTAAAGGTGCCTGTAATGCAAGCTTAGGCTTGGCTCCTGTGAAGGCTCAGACAGGCTGGGGCTGCCTGATGGCCCATTAAGGGACATCAACCACACAATGGATTTTGTATATGCCTGTCCACACCCGAGCTGCTCTAGGAATGTCACTGCCTGGTCAGAAACTGAATCCTGGAGAAGTCTGGTGATTGGACCTTGTGACCATGAGCCTCCATTTTGCAACCGGACTCTGCAGAAGAAGGAGGAGGGCCCAAAAGAAAATGTCTATAAAGCCTGGAAGACCATTCCCCATTTGGTCTTTCACCTCCAGTCTTCAGCCTGCCTTGTTCCAGCTTTGGATGGAACTTTGTTACTCTGGGAACTCTGGACAATGGTACTGACCCATCTCAGCAGAGATGTTTTCCAAAGACTTTGATTTGAACCTGCAGTTTATTCTACCTTTGCTGCAAGCCTGTAATAAGAGATGTGCCATTACTGCATGTAATTGATTTCTTTTAACCATTCATAACCCTCACCTATACCTTTTTCCTTTTGTAATAAACCTTTAGATTTTAGATTCTAAAGGATTGGCAACAGCGTGATTTGTGGTAAGATCTGATTGGTATATTCACCTGGGTCTGGGGCCTGATTCTTTGGAATTGGGGAGAACCGTTTTCTTTATTTGGGGTATTGGTTTTCATAACCATTGATCCCCAGGACAGGTGGCTGCTGGTGGTGATACTGGGAATCTGGAGTGTCTTAAGGAGATTGCTTGTGTGACTTGTGGTTAGCCAGTGGGGTGAGACCAAAGTCTTTTCTGTTTAGCTGGTTTGGTTTGCCTTAGTGTGGAAAAACCCCAGCTTTGGGCTGTAGTTGCCCTTTTGGAAGCAATCTGTCCTGATCTGACACTCACAGTTGGATCCCACCAGGAACAGCACTGTCACAAGAGGCAAAACAGAAGGTGTTTGCAGGGAGAACAACAAATGGAATCGGGAGAGTGGCCGGAGTGACGGGCACTCTGGACATCCAAAGGGCTTGCTTCACTGTCAACTAGATTCAACCTCCGTAGGGGAAAGGGCAGGGAATGAGACATGGCATTGCCAGAGGCAGATGGTTAATGCAGTCTGGGGGCTGTGCATGCAGACACGTTGGGCAGGGGAACAGGGAAGCCGTTGTCTCTCGGCATGGAGAGTGCACCTGGAACAGCCCTTTCAGGGACCATGATGACACAAAAGTAGGGGACTCATAGACATCTAGGGCTGGAAGGGACCTTGTGAGGTCACCTAGAGACCAACCCCCTGCCCTAAGGCAGGACCAGGTAAATCTAGATCATCCCTGCCAGTTGTCTGTCCAACCTGTTCTTAAAAACCTCCAGTGACAGGGATTCTCGAGAGAGACAGCGAAGTGGTCGTGGGGATGGAAGAGCTGACTTGGGAGGAAAGGGGAAACAGAGCTTGTCCAAAATTTTTCATTAAACTTTTTTTTTTTAATTAAAAATGCCCTTTGGGTGAAATGAAAGTTTTTGCAAGAAAACGTCTCTTTTTTTGTCAGAATGTTTCAGATTTTTAGGGAAAAAAACAAGCTCCCAAAACTGAAATATTTTTCAGTTTTTTTGGTTGTCAGCTATGTTTGGCTGCTTTTCTATAAGTTCTGTTTTATGAATCATTTTTGGGCACTTCTTTGGCCTGTGTTACACAGGAGATCAGCCTCGGTGATCACAGTGCTTCCTTCTAGCTTAAGATTCTGTGAGTCAATGACTATCTCAGAAATCATTCTGCTTTTATCAAAAACAAACATGTTTTCATTTTTCAGGGCTTTGGGTTTATCGACAAAAACCTGAATTTTTTTTTCAAAATGAATGTGATGAAAACGAAACGTTTTTGTAGTCTCCAAAATTTTGGAAGGAAAATAAAATACTTTTCCTGATGAGCGCCACTTACAACAGCTAAATCTGTCTAACCTGGCTCACTCGTGTCTAAGTTGGAATTTGAGAATGACCTCGGAAAGGGCTAAACACCAGAGTTGGTTGAAATTTTGAGGATTTTGAAATGTTGACTTTTGAAACAAATCAGGAGAAACTTGCATGCAATTTCCTCCCCTTTATTTTGCCACCAGCTGTAACTACCCTGTTTCCCCAAAAGTAAGACATCCCCCGAAAATAAGACGTACTTCCAGTTTTGCCTCTCGCTGTAATATAATGTAATGTAATTTTGGGAGCAAAAATTAATATAAGACACTGTCTTATTTTCGGGGAAACACGGTACTTTACTGTAGTTAACTCAATTAGTTACATATGGCCCTCATTTCCATAGTAACCAAGAATTTCCCAATTTAGTGCTATTATCCTCATTTTATGGATGAGGATCTGAGGTACAGAGACACCAGCTCCCCACACTGACCTGACACCATATGGGAGCCAATATAGATACCAGGACATAGAAAATAAATAAACAAGCAGTTAGCATGAACTTTTTACTAGAAACACTAGCTTCCATGAGCTCGAAATTCCCTCTCATTTATAACACAGGAGGGCTCTTGTGTTTCATTTCCTGCTGTATCTTTGGATTTTGATTGATAGTTTTTCTTCGGGGCATAGTCTTATTTCTGTGCCTGGGCACAGTGAGCAGTGGGTTTTGCACAAACCAGCCAAATAGCCACTGGGATGGTTGGATTTTTAACTCCTATTTAAGAACAACATTTGTGATTTTCATGTTGTAACGGTGCTGTTCCTGGTGGGATCCAACTGAGAGTGTCAGATCAGTACAGATTGCTTTCAAAGGGGCAACTACAGCCCAAAGCTGGGGTTTTTCCACTCTAATGTGAACCAAACCAGCCAAAAAGAAAAGACTTTGGTTTCGCCCCACTGGCTAACCACAAGTCACACAAGCAATTCCCTTCGACACTCCAGGTTTCCAGTATCACCACCAGCAGCCACCTGTCCTGGGGACCAATGGTTATGAAAACCAATCCCCCAAAATAAAGAAAATGGTTCTCCCCAATTCCAAAGAATCAGGCCCCAGACCCAGGTCAATATACAAATCAGATCTTCCCACAAATCACGCTATTGCCAATCCTTTAGAATCTAAAATCTAAAAGTTTATTGTACAAGGAAAAAGGTATGGGTGAGGGTTAGGAAAGGTTAAAATAAATCAATTACATGCAGTAATGGCAAATCTCTTGGTTCAGGCTTACAGCAAAGGTAGAATAAATTGCAGGTTTAGATAAAAGTCTCTGGAATGCATCCCCTCCAGGGATGGGTCATCAGTCCATTGGTCAGAGCTTCCACATGTAGCAAAATCCCATCCAGAGGTAGGTGCTAGCTGAAGATTGCAGATTGAAGACAAAGATGGGGGGGGGGGGGGAGGGCTGTAGCAGCTTTATTTATAGTTTTTTCCAGGGGCAAGAACCTCTTTGTTCCTGCTGTGAAAAGTCCAGCCCCATGGAGTTCTGGAGTCACATGGGCAGATCACATGACCATGCATTGCTCATTATTTGCAGGCAGCGGCCATTATGCACAGGCTGCCTTGCATGTTTTCTGGTAGACTTCTTGTCTGGATTGGAGCATTCCAAGCTCCCAGAGTCCATTGTGTTGTTGATAGTCCTTTAATGGGCCATCAGGCAGCCCAAGCAAAGCTGACGCCCAGTATTCAGGAATGTCCTCCCCCAGCAAAGCACAATATTTGGAAAGACAGACAGTCAAGAGCCAATATTCATAACTTCAACTACAAAATTGATACACACATACCAATGGCATATTTATAATCAGCAATTCATAACCTGGTCGTAGACACCCATTATGACCCCCTGTACATAAGATTTGGTGCCACTATAGGACCCTGGTTGCACCCATGATCTATAGGGTTCCAAATTATTTCAGTAACGTGACACACGTCCGCATCAGGAATTAAAGAAAACCACTAACAGCAATTCTGCCCTGACACAGACTGCATACCAGGGTGTGGAGAGTTATAGTTAGCCCTTAGTCTCCATGGTTTCCTTGTTTATGCTATTTCATTTTTCAGGGAATATATTTAGCATTTAGGAAATAGAGGAAGTAATTGCACTACTAAATCAAGGGCTGATGGTGTAAAACATCTCACACAGCAGTCCCTGGTAATGCCCCTCAATCCTGACCCACAGTCCTCCTTCTATTCCAATGCTCACCTTCCTCCCCATTGCCCTGCCAAGTTGTGGCAATGCCCCTCAAAGCAGATCTGCTGCTCCCCTACTTGCCTAGTCCCCAAGTTCCCCCAGCCAGAGCTCTGCTGATGCACTTTAGTCCATGTGCAGAAACTAGGATGAGATTCCACCCACCCCATTTCAGGAGCAATCCTGTAGAACTTGAACTCAAAACTCCCGAGAATTTCCTCTGAGCTGAGAATTGAGCCTCCTAAAGACCTATGGCAGGGTGGAGAATGCACAGAGGCCCCCTGCTGGAGGCCTCTGGATCCTGCCACACCAGGAAAGAAGTAGTGGAGACGTGCCCCAAACAGCCTAGAGTGGCTGCAGGGGAAGCAGCCAATCAGAGAAGCTACAGGGGAAGCAGCCTATCAGAGAAGCTTCAGGGATCAGCCAATCAGGCCCTGGAGGGGGGCATATAAAAGGAGCTGCAGCAGACAGCCTTGAGCCAGAGGAGTGTACCTGGTGCTCTTCCCTGTCCAAAGGATGCTGCAGCACCATGGACAGCTCAGTGCTAGCAGATACAGGGGGAGCGAGAAAGAGCTCCTGGCTGGCTGTTGGCCCTGAACGTAAAAGAGCCCTACGGTTAGTGTGAAGCATCAGAAAAGGCTAGAGCCATGGGCACTGAATGCAGTAAGTTAAAGGGACACAGGGCATGTGGCTGAAATTCTGAGAGTCTCCTGGCTGGGTGGTGAAGTAGGCGGACCTGGATCCTTCCCCCTCATAGGCCACTGGGGAAGTGACCTACTCTCAAACAGAGATAAAGCCCCGGAGGGGAACAGACCTGTTAAGAGCCCTAGCTGGAGAGCTGGAGCCCACACAAACCAAAGGGGGTGAAACCATTGCCCCCAGGGAGGAAGCCATGGGGGTACAGCCCAAAACCAGGGCCTGGACTTTTTAAAGACCTCAGACACACCCAACCAGAAGGGGTGCTTGTAAGAGGTTGGTGATGTGCCGTTACAAGGCCCTTCTGGATTTTTAGCACCTATTTGGAGGCTGGATCTTCTCTGCAGTTCTAGTAAAGAGCAGATATGGTAACCAAACACAGGCTATTTCAATTTACAAACTGCCTCACTATGAAAGCAAAGCCATTAAAAACCACTACCTGTCCAACAAATAGCTCTCATATCCTAATTGAGAAAAACGTTTCTTTGCTGCATTCCTAAAGGGTGCCTGGGAGATCTCAGGGAAACACTGTGCTAGGGCAGAAAAATTTAGTTCTTCTCACCTAGTGTTGGACCGAGAGTCTCTTTTAAAAATATGGCTCCAACTTATAACCATAGTAGACAAGGGATATACTTCAAGCATTAAAGTTTGCTGTCTTGTCCTCTTGTTAGACTATCCATAGTGCATTTCATTATACGTGTTACACTTTCCCTAACTGAGAATTACTCACAGCATACTTTAGAGTTGATTTAAAAAATAAAACAACCAGCGTGGCTTTCATAGAAATAGGCATCGTGACCTCTGGGTAATTAACTTCTTCTTCGTGTGGCTGATCGAGATATAGAGCAACAAGTAGGATAATTAACTAGATATTGTTCAGCCAGCAGTCTAAACAGAATTAGTCATCAAAGTTAGAACGTTCTCTGCAGAGCACATCTTGCAGAGGACGGGGTTCTACTGTTGTTCTGCCGGTAGCCCCTTCATCGTGGCTGGGTTGTTCATGGAGTGAGGAGCTCCTCACCACCAGTAAGGGAGTGGCAGAATCTGACCCTACGTGGATGGGGTTACAAAGAAAACAGCATCAGGACTGATGGGACTGGTAATTTTAGCCAAATTGGTGTCAGTTTTGTGATGGGGGTAGTTGGTAAGTGGTAGATTGGATCAGTCTATGGCTTCAGCTGGAAGAGGATCTGTAAGAGGTGAAGGGAGATGATGTCATCAAAGAAGGGGCTTCTGATGATCAGGGCATCATCTGCATCCCAACATCCAGTCAACGTCATCCCCTGCAGAGAGGAGAATCAAAGGGCGGAGCCAGAATCAAGCCGTTCACAAGTGGAAGGTGGGTGGGGCAGGAAATGGGCGGGACCCACACGGGCAGCGTTCTGCATCCCTGGATTGGCCGTGCACTCCACATCCCTGAACTCACTGCTCAGACAGTCTGGGAGGATGATTAGCCTGAGTCCCCTTTTGTGTCACACGTGCAGGGAGACCCAGAGCATTGGTGAAATCTACCGCCCCCAACACTTGTTCCTGGCATGACGTAGTCTCATCGATGTGTCGTCAGTCATCATGGTGCCATCTACAGCCCCATATGCCAGCACCAAAGAGCGTCAGCAAACCAGTTCACCGCAAAACACGCATGGGAAGTGGAGCCAAACCATGAATGAGATTTAGAGCTGAGTGAATACAGTACCTCTGGACATCACACAGATGACTTCACTAGGAAAAAAGGTGTGTTTTTAACTCACATCGGCTAGCTCGTATTCAAAGCTGGTTGGAAAACGGAATCTCCATCCTTGAGAAATGGATGTGAGTTTCAGAAACTCGTTTTCCTTCTGAATTGGAATGAAAAGTCGGAATGTCGAAACGTTCTGTGAAACGGAAATTCCAACCACGTTTTCTTTGTTTTGATGATGCAGAAGCATTATGATCGAAAATATTAGATGCTGTACATAGTGAAAGGAAGGCAGAAGCAGCGGCTAGTGATATTCCAGAGGAGAGCAACACAAATGATAAAAGGTTTAGAAATCCTGCTCTATGAGGAAAAGGTTAACTCTGGGCATGTCTAGTCTCGAGAAAAGAAGACTGAACAAGGGGGAACTGGTAACAGTCTTCAAATATGTTAAAGGGTGTTATAAAGAAGAGAGTGATTACTTGTTCTCCATATACAGCCAAGGTAGGACAAGAAGTAATGATCTTCGCCTGCAGCAAGGAAGATTTGTGTTAGATATTAGGAAAAACTTTCTAACTACAAGGGTAGTTAAGCTCTGCAGAAAGCATAGGGAGGTTGTGAATCCCCATCGCTGGAGGTTTTGAAGGACCGGTTGGAAAACAGACTGTGGGGGTGCTTAGTCTTTAACTCAACTTGCAAAGCCATGTGAAAACTACACACTAAGATTTGTTTTCACTAGGATTTTACCCAGGGCTGGTGCAAGGATATTTTGCGCTCTAGGCGAAACGTCCACCCTTCCCCTTCCCCTGGAGCTTATTATAAACTTTTGAAATATTTTAAAAAATACACCCTTTTTAGTCATGTATACTTCCTTCCTTCCTTCTTTCATATCAAAATCGATTACATTTTATTCTACCTTTAGACCATCCAATTATTGTTACTGATAAAATTAGAATGGTGGATACTCTGTCATACAACAACATGACAAATTTCAACAACATACACATGCAGATTTTCATAGACATTAAGGTCAGAAGGGACTGTTATGATCATCTGGTCTGACCTCCTGCACAACATAGGCTGCAATCTCATACACAGATCCCTAAATGGCCCTCTTAGGGATTGAACTCACAACTCTGGTTTTAGCAAACCAATGGTCAAACCACTGAGCTATCCCTCCTCCTATCAGGTTAGGGTGATTTGCAGATAGTCACTCTCCTAGTCGGCTCAGAATCCAAGTCATTGCACTTGGTCCAGTGTAGTGGGGAGGGAAGGGTTATGCTGGAGCCAGAAGGATGGTGCAGTCTTGGGCTTTCTCCAGGGTTGGTGCTAGGACAATTAGCACTTACATGCCTCCCAGGAGAGGTTGTACACCATAACGAATTGCCTGAGTTTCTGGGCTGAAGGGTGCTACAGGAAGGCAAAGCATTACACCGTCATGAGAATCATTAATCCTTTGAAGGCCCGCCTGGAGGAATGGCGAGACCTTAGCTATCAATAACATCACTGCCGAGGAACATTGAAGAGATATCTTCCCAATTAAAGAACCTACAGGGCCGTAATGGAGAAGCAACGTGGTGTGACTGATGAGGTGTGGACTGCAGACACTGAACACCTAATCCACTGAAGCTTCTGCTTTAATAAAGGAAGAGATGGAAAACTGTCTCCTATCACTTGGGCTTTCTGGCCAGTTGGGGAGCAGGTCTGGAAATGGTTTCTGTTGGAACATGGCATGACAGTGCAGAAAAGATGGAGAATCACTGGCCTATTCAAGAGAAGGACAGCACGAGGTGAAGGGAAGAATGGACTGCGGGTCAGGACTTCTTGGTTGTGTTAGGTACTCAGGTGCATTATGATGAGGGATAGATAGATCTGTGAGGACACTATTAGAGGAGGGATCGTGACTCTGAAACTCACTATCCTCTTAGTCTGATAGACCCCCATTTTGTTGGTCTCCAGGACATGTGGCAAGGTATATGTATGTCCCCAAATTCACCTTTGGGGCAGCATGATGGAGCAGGGAACTTTGGACTGGGAACTTTCTTGCTTCTCGTGGCTAACACTGACCAGCTGGTATATAGCCTCCAAGACTTATCAGTTATATTAGATGGTCATGTATACCATGGCTGTCAGGGACATATAGGTAGATATCCTTGGAGACCAGTTAGATGTTGCATTAGTTTGAGGACTGAGGACAAAAAAGGGAGCAATGACAACTGAATTTCTGTGTAGGTTTATTTCGGACATTTTAGACCCAGGTCAGTTATAAAAACAGAGGTGGTCAAAACGTTCTTTAACCAAACGCTTTTGTTCATTCGGTTTTGTTAAGACATTTGAGTGGCAAAAATGTTTTCCACAAAAATATTGGGGGGGTTTTTTCAAAAAAACCCAGAAAACTGAAAATGTTGTGGTTTAAAAATAGGAAATTTCCAGTTTAAAATGGACGCCCTCCATGAGAGCCTCTCCCCAACCCACCCGGAATCCAGAGCCTGCTTCCCATGTCATTCCTTCTCTGGACACAGACACAAAATTCACCCCATGCAGGGCCAGTTACTAGACAGCTGTTTGGCATGAGGACCAGGGGGAGGTGGGAGGTTAATTTGTTTTTTTTTCAATGAAATCCCAAAATGTATTTCAGGAGGGGAAAAAAAACCCATCCTGCCCAGCTCTAGAAACATCCAAGCAAAACATCTGAGCTAAGGACGGCATAGGGCCAGACTTTTAGGCTATTCTATATAGGTTCTCATACCACCTACTGCATGCAAGTGTCAGAGCACTTTCCAGTCATGTCTTAACTGACATGACCCACCTATGTCATGTCTGGCTTGTTCTCTCCCTAGGGCGAGAATGGAGGCTCAAGCTGCCGTCCCTCCATCTCAGAAAGTTTATCTGCAATATCAGTGTCCATTAGGTGAATGGAGGGCTGTCAATCTAGCACCTTCCAGGAGTGTGCCCTCCTCAAAACAGCTGTAAAGCGATATTGGGAGGAGGCTGCATACCATACCAGTAACCAAACGGAGCTGTGTAGTGATGCCTACAGGTTAGAGCACTGGTCTAGGAGTCGGGAGTCCTGGGTTCTGCTACTGGTCTGACAGATACTGTTGGATAATGATGGATCACTCCCCCCCGTGCCTCAGTTTCCCCATTTGTAAAATAACAGTAATTATGCTGCCCTCCTTTGTAACGCACTTTGAAATCTTAGCTATTATTATCTGTTCTGAGCTAAGTCTTGGCTTTTAACTCTTTGCTCAGCCTAAGGTTCCACTCAGGAGGAATGGAAAATGGAAGCGCTTCCCCTTTAAGGTTTTTTTAAGGAGAAATTAATTTAGCCTTTGCCTAAGTGCCTGTCACTTTAAATTAATGTCTGTGATAGTGAAAATGACGAAGAAGCTGGGTCTATGGCAAATTTTAATTAGAGATTCAGATGTCCTTTACTAATAAGATGCTACATATATTTCATTCTGTTCTCACTCGCCCTCCATGAGAGCCTCTCCCCAGCCCACCCGGAATCCAGAGCCTGCTTCCCATGTCATTCCTTCTCTGGACACAGACACAAAATTCACCCCATGCAGGGCCAGTTACTAGACAGCTGTTTGGCATGAGGACCAGGTATTTCCTCCTCTGTACAGCCCGGATAGCACCAAGAGCACTTGGTCACTAATCAGGAGAGCGAGGGAAGGTTCAGGCCTGGGGACAAATGCTCCGAAGCATGGAAAAGTGTGGATCCAATCCAGATCAGGATCCAAACTTTGCAGTTAAGGTCTATCTACCTTAGATAGATAGATAGATAGATAGATAGATAGATAGATAGATAGATAGATAGATAGATAGATAGATAGATAGATAGAGGGGGTGTCTGGGGCTGGATAGATAATTATTGGGGGTGGATGAGGATAGATAGATAGAGGGGGTGGAACGGAATAGATAGGTAGATAGAGGGGGTGTATGGGGATAGATAGATAGATAGATATTGGGGTGTATGAGGATAGATAGACAAGATTAATCTATCCCCCCACCTATTGTGATGTTGCACTCCATCTGTTTGTGGAAATATGAAGTATGAATATAATATAACAGGAATATGCTTTGTACTAAAGATCTCTTGTAAAGTATCATTACAAAGCCTATAATCTACTGAGTATGTTCATCCTATTTGTATGAATGTATTTTTGTATCTGAAACTAGGAATATGAAGGAATAACTCTGGGACCCAGAGAACTGTACCGGGGAAAGGACGGGGCCCAGACTAAGAAGGGTCTAGTCTGTGAAAGAAGCTTATTCAACCATTTCTGAGGGTGGGATTTACTTGTTTCTTAATGCATTAGGCTTAGACTTGTGTGTTTTTGCTTTATTTTGCTTGGTGACTTACTTTGTTCTGTGTTACTTGGAACCACTTTAATCCAGTTTTTATTCTTAATAAAATCACTTTTGTTTATTATTGAATCCAGTGTACGTGATTAATACCTTGGGGAGCAAACAGCTGTGCATATCAGTGTTATAGAGGGCAGTGAGTTTGCCCTGTATAAGCTTAATCAGAGTAAAACAGATTTATTTGGGGTTTGAATCCCATTGGGAGCTGGGTGCTGGGGACAGAAATACCAGCGGAGTGGTTTTCAGTTAAAGCCTGCAGCTTTGGGGGTGTGGCCCAGACCCCGGGTCTGTGTTGCAGCAGGTTTGTGTGTCTGGTTCAACAAGGCAGGGTTCTGGAGTCCCAAGCGGACAGGGAAAACAGGCCCAGAGGTAGTTTCAGCTTTTCAGGTGACAATCCCAAGAGGTAGTTTCAGCACATCAGGTGACAGTGCCAAGGGGGTCACTGTGACCGAAGCCATCACACCTATCTATCTGTCTGTAGCAGCGTGCTGCTGCAAAAGCATCAAATTAGCCCCTGCTCAGCCAGCTCCAATCAGGGGAAATCGATTGGGGCTGGGGAGAGCCCAATGCCTGGCCTAAGGATTGGCTGCACCTGCTGGCCTGAGAGCTATAAAGGCTGGGAGGGAGCCATAAGGCAGGGGGGAATGGCCAGGATAAGGTCAGTTTCCCGGCTGAGGGCTGCCTGTGTTTGCAAAAGGAGCCAAGCAAGCAAGCCAATAAGATTGTATATAGCTTAACACTGGTGGTGGGCAATGCTTTTGTAAATAAAGACATGGGTGTTGCCCAGTTGAAGCCTCTCGGAGCTTAATTTGGGGCAGCCAGCGGGCCCCAGGAAAGAGGGGCAGACAGCAGACCTTGTTACACTGTCATACTCTCTAGTGTCTATTAGTTTATAATGCCCCATCAGCTTGGTGTCAAGGCACCAAACACAAGGAGGTTCAGTGTTGTCCTAATCAGACTAACTTCTCCGGTGCAGTCTTGGTGAGGTTGAATTCAGTAGGTTGCCTTCCTGCTGGGAGCGATGGGGTTCCCAATGGGAGCGGGGTGAAGGTTCACTGAACATCCGGGGGCTAGCACCTCTGTTGAGAAGACATCTCCAGTGGAGAGAGCGTATCACAGAATCAGGGGCTGGTTAAGAATGATGGGTGATCGGTCCGCAATGAAAGCCCTAGAGATCGACGACATTGAGTTAAGCGGGTTCAGCCTGGGTACGGACAGGGCCAACACCCCTGTCACGGCTCCCCGAGTTAGTGGTTTCAGGAAATGCCCCTGGGTGCGGGCTGGAGGGAAAAGACGTCACCACTGAGCCTGCGTTCTCCCTCCCTTCGCGCTCTCTGGCAGCGGCTGTGTGTGTGTCACCTCCCAGTGCACGCACGAGCATCGTGGCTTCCACCGCACGCTCGTTCCTTTCCCCATTCCCCCGCTTCAGGCACAGAGATAGGGGTCAGAGTTCCTGCCCTCCATCAGGAGACGGGAAATTGGGAGAATCAGAGCTCATTAAACCCAAACGAGCAGTCAGACACCAGCGCGGGGCCGGATGCGGGCAGCATTTCCTTACACAGCAGAAATCAGCATGGAGAGCCCTCCAACAGCTCATGAAAGGCCTCTGGGAGGATCCATGTTTTTATTCCAGACTAGAGGGTTTTCTTAATGCTCTGCTCTAGGAATAATTTTGGGGAAGTTCTCCGGCCTGTGCTATCCAGGAGGTCAGTCTAGATGATCACAGAGGTCCCTTCTGGCCTTGGAATCTACAAATCTTTAAATCAAACTGCTTTACCAAAGAGGTCAGTGCAATTCTTGTTTTACAGATGGGGAAACTGAGGCACAAAGACACTTTGCCCAGCAGGCCAGCTAGGAACAAAACATGGCTCTCCTGTATCCCAGGTCAGTCTATTAAACTGCTTCCTTTCACTAATAAGCTGTCTGGAGCCAAAGGGATCCATGTGCTGGCCTTTCAGCTGGCATAGAAGTCAAGTGGTCTTGGAAGGCACAAACAGCCCTAAAGCCCTCGGTGGGGCTGATTGGCTACAGTGCTGTAGATTTGCTGATGGACGGATTGTTTTTGGTTTTGTTTGATCGTTTATTTCAACGATCTCATTTGAATTTCCCTGTGTTGCCGTCAGAGCCTTTGCTGGAGTGGGTGAGGGGGTGGAAGAGGGATTTACAAGTGAGCTGTATTATTAATGATTATTTACTGAAACCTTCTCCGGGCGGCGGGGTTCAAAAACCCCAAACCAGATTGCTTCCTTTCTAATGATGGAGAGAAAGAAGGGAAATAAATAAATAAGCCCCAAACAACCGCAGCATTAAACTGCAAATAACATCCCTGAGCCGGCTGCAAACCTGCACACCAGCCCAGCATAATAAAAGGCCCGGAAGAGTCAATCCATTCCCTGGGCGAGCTGCTGCCTCATATTTATGCACGCCAGGGCCGGAGTGGAGCGGTGTGTCTAGAATACAGACAGAGCGCTCCCCTCCCAGCCCATCCTGGACAGAGAGAGGACAGCTCTGACCTGCCCCAGCCCCGTTCTCCGTGGCAAATCAATCTGCCCTCCTCCGGGGGAACGCACCTCCACCGCCCTGACTCCCATTAACCCGCCTGCTGGAGTCCCTCCGCTCCGCCCCGGCAATTTACAGATTTGGCTTTGACCTAGTTCTGGGGCAGGGCAGTGTGGATGGAGGCTGGAATTAGGTGGGGGGGGGGGCAGGGAGGTGGGTCATACTAGGAGGATTCCACCCCCCAAGGTGGGTGGGGCCACCCGGCATTCACAGATAGGGTGGGCGGCTTCCTATACAGCGGATACCTCCCCCCTCCCCCTCCCCCCCCCGCCTGCAAAACTGCAGCAGGCCGGGGATGGGAAGAGTTTCAGTGGGATCGGGGCAGAGGCTGACCTGGCTCTGAAAGGATCAGAAAGGAGCTGCCAAAACCTGCCCTGCCTTGGACTAGAATGAGGAAGTTTGGGATTTCCTTCTCGGATAGGACAGGACTCTCAGATTTCCCTCCTCGGTCCAAAGCGCTAGGATAGGAAGTGAACTCCCTCCGCGCAGGGAGCGAATTTCCGAGCAAACATTTGGGTGCTCGGTTCCCACTGGAAAACGAAGGGGAACGGGCCGTCCCAATCCCTTCGCCCGCTCTGAGCATCCCAGGCTTCGAAGGGAACCAGGATCTCAGCTCTGTGGCAAGGTCCTTTGCAAAGGCGCACGTCACCCCCTCTAGCCTGAGCCGCCCCCGTAGGAGAACAAGAGGGGCTTGGGAACCCCGGGGGGATAGAAGAGGTTTTAACCAACACACACACACCCTGCCCGGGGCCACAAGGGAGACCCCGCCAATTAAAGCACAGACGGGGCAGCAAACTCACCTACCTGAAGCCACTCCGAGAAGGGACCCGATCAAAGAACAGCCCCTCGTTTTTCAGGGGGGAACCCTGCAGTGGAGTAAAAGCTACGCTGCCAAGACACCCAAAGACAAGCCAGGACCACAACAACCGACTGGGCGGCTCCTCCCCTAAGCCCCCCTGCGGCTGCCCCACTGCAAGGTAAAAGGGATTATGAGCAGCTGAGGGAGGCTGGCAAGGTACTTGACCCCAGGGGTGGCTGGTTTAATCAGGCGATAAAAGAGCTATGGGGCCAGGAGACAGAGGAGTCTCACTCCAGCCCGAGAATGGGAAGGGCTAGCTGCCTGGCAGTGAGGTCCCTGAAGCAGAGCGGAGCTGGGGAAGGGCACAGGGAACTGGGGAGCTCCGGCCTGGTGAAACCCCCAGGGTGAGGACTTGGCGAAGGCCTACGAAGGCACTGGGGCTACAGAGGTGCTGCCTGGGGTTAGGTGGAGGCAGCTGGTCCACCGTCCTTGCCGATGAGGAGTGACCATTCCAGACTGCAGTCTGCCCCAGGGAGCGGGGGCTAGATGCTGACTGGAAGACACTGAGGCGAGGTGGGCTTAGAAGGTTGCGGGTTCCCCTAGGATGGGAGACCCAGAGCGTGGGGACACTATGGTGGGGCAGCATCCCAAAGTAAAGGGCAACGGGGTCCAGGAGGGACAGGGAGCCCTGAGGCAGGCGAGACACTGGACAGCAGAGGGCGCTCCGAGGCTGGAAAGGAGCTAATTCCCATATGGCCAGCAGGAGGCGCCGCGCAGGTGAGTCTTCGCTCTGCTACATGGGCCCAGAACCCCATTCCGGGTTTTTCTCGTGCCAGAGAACGCAGGGCTGGAGTCTAGAGTCTTCATCTCCTTCTGCGTCCAACAGGTGAATGGCCCCGCGGTTGGATTTGTCTCTCTGACAAGCATTCCAAGTCCACACCACGACCAATGCTCTGGTCTGCCATGCAGCCAACTTCTCCATCCCCCCCAAGGAGCGGCTGTCCGTAGCTCTTGGCTGGAAAATCTGACCGCAGACTAGCAGGCTGTTAGGGACTGGGGCATGCGCAGTCAGGTCTAGTGGTCAGAGCAGGAGCCAGGAAATGGGTTAGAACCAAAGTCAGAGGCGGGACGCCAGAACCAAGGGTCAGGCCAGAGTTGGAGCCAGGAATCGGAGCGGAAGGTCGGAAATGGAGTCAAAGACTGAATGTTTGGGCCGAGGGTCAGAGCTGGAGTCAGAGAACAGCAGCAGGGATCAGGAACAAGGCAGAGAAGCATGGCTGATTCAGGCAAGAAAGCAGGGTCCAAAGTACCAGCTAGCCAGGAACTCACCCTTTTGCACAGACAACTTCAGGTGTCTCTTTCTGGCTTAAATAGCACAGACAGACCGTGGGGCCGGGCACTCCTCCACTCAGGACTCCTCTGGTGGGGTGGAGGGTGGTCGAAGATTTGCCATTTTTCAAAGCCAAAACTTCCAGCAGGAACATGTTGATTTGGAGGAATTTCATTCTGGGGGATTTGTGTGTGGGGGGAAATTGAAAGATGGAACATTTCCATTCTTTATTGAAATGAATTTGCCTGGACAAATAGATTTTATACCACAGAAACGAAACCCAAAAAGTCCCCGTCAAAATCAAAATCAAACATCTTGATTTTATTGAAACAAAACAGTTGGATTTTAGCACTGCAAAATGGTTTGATTGGCTCACACTGATTTCTTCGGCGAAATTTCATTGCTCGGGAAATTTTTGAAATTCTTTGCTGCTCATTCTGATGGGGAACGAAACAAATTTTGAAATAAAAGCATTTCACATGACACAGAGAGTCCGGTTCTTGCCTTGCTCTGGCAGGCATCTCTCCACTACAACCAACTCTTTATCACCTCTTTGCTGAAATCAAGAGGGGGAACCCATGGGACCAAACAAACCTTTTTCGGCTCACGCCAGGGCCACCCAATGTGTCTGAGTGAAAACAGGATGAGAAAATGTGAATGGTACTGGCTACAAAAAAGGGCGAAATAAAAGATTGATAAAGATGATTATGCAATAATACTACCAGTCCTCCTCTACCTTCCCCCACCTCCTCATCTTGTGCAAATTGCCCTGTTATTCTGTTCCCTTAGGATGCCTGATTGTCCTTATTTCTTCTTTTGAGCTAAAGTCATCCATGCATTAAATTAGTTCTCTGCCTAGAAATAGCTTGATTGTGTTCTTCAAGCTGCAGTTTCCAGGGAGTTTCAAAAAATAAAATTGGGAGAAAAGGGGCAGGGGGTGAAGGGGAAAGACCCCGGGCGGAACCTGGGTTTCTTCATCCTGCAAAACACGCCCCCCGAGAAAGATGCTTTTGAGAGCAGGGTTCGGCTTCGGAGCAGCTGGGTTGCTGTGGATTTTGGCAAAGCCCAGACGGCATTCTAGCTATGGTACAGACTGATCAGATGGGGGCTGGCTGAAACGAGTACGCTTCCCCCGCCTCCCGATCTCTCCGTGGCACCGGATGTCTCAGCAGTGCTACTGACCAGTATGATCGTAGGCAAGGTACTTCCCTGCCCTCTTTCTCCTTCCACTCCTTGGGTCTGGTGAGATCAGGAGTTCTTTGGGGTAGGAGCCGTCTCTCCTGTGTATTCACAACACCTATGGGGCCCCACGCTCAAGGCATTACTGTAATTCCCGTGCTGGCCATTTGGGAACATCTGCCTTCGACGGGCAACTTAGCTCAAAGCCCCAGCGTAACAATTCCCCACGTCCCACCCATTTTGACCCCGTATCCCCAAGACTCACCTCTCCCGCTCCTTCCCTGCCAGCTTGAGTTCCGCCCACGTCGCAGCGATATTGATCCTAGCGCAGCGCGCTATCTGTACCAGACAAGCCATCGATCCGCTCAGGCCTATGGAGGCCGGGGCAGGACGGACGGGCTGGGAGCTAGCACCATGCACTGAGGGTCAAGAGCCGAGCGTTTGATTCCCGGTTCTGCTACAGAATTCCCCTCGGACATTGCGAAGCCACCGTGTCTCCGTTCCCCGTCAGTGAAATGAGGGTAATACTTCTCCATCCCCGAGGGGTAGCGTGAGCATAAAATCCATTAATGATTGTGGGGTACGCTGCCGACGAGCACCCTAGAAGTACTTTGACAGCACCCTGCTCCAGCTGTGGCCTAGATAATATTGAATGGTTCAGAGAAAACACCGGCTTATGCTAGGGAGTGGGGGAAGTCCCCAAGCCCCAACCCTGCTCCCCGGCAGGAGTGCGAGGCAGGTGGGCGGGCAGAGCAGGGCAGGGTGCCCAGTTTTCTGCGAGCCCCACAATTGACCAGGGCCCCGGACACAGGTCCCTTTGGCCCAGTGGCTACTGCACCACTGATCCTACCTACCAGAAGGTGCCACTGGCATTACCCTCCTTATTCCTATGGGTCTAATCCTGTTTTAAATCTTGCCAAAACTTTTGCCTCGCTAGCGTCCAGAGGCAGTGAGTTTCACAGGTTAACATCCATGCTGTCCCCCCCTCCCCCCTTGTTATTAGATTCTCAGGCAGGGCGATTGGAATCTCTGACTTGCTACAGTACAACCTTCATTATGGTAAATGGTGACCTCCATCATATCTCCTCTTGTTCCTTTCTAAACTCGACCGCCTGAAAGCATTATCAGCTGGAACTTCCCTCCCTGAGCAATTTACAGATTACTCAGGTAAATCAAGTTTGTCTTGTCAATCCCTCCTCTCCTGGAACCTCTCAAAGCCGCCTCTGATCATTTCCATTTTCCTTTGCCGGTTTGCTTCCGTTGCATGGATTTTTCGGAGGCAAGGTGATCAGAGCCGAACCCTGTATTGAAGATGAACCATCACTTTCATATAATGGCCTTACAAAATGCCCTGTGGTATTTTCTATCCACTCCTCTCAAGCCTCCCAATGTCGGCGTGGTTGTCGGGATTTTTTAAACCCCTCTGACCCCTGAGCAGGTGTCTGCACTGAGTGGCTCACGATGACGAGCAAGCTTTTTTCCAACGCATCTGCAGCTAATTCAGAACCCATCCGAGTCATTGAAATTATTCCTCCCAGCCTGCATTACCTCGCACTGTTCTGTACCAAATTGCATCTGCCCTCCCGTCCCCAATCACTCCCGACGGGCAGCTTCCTCCCAAGGGCCGCGCGCTCCTCCATAGTGTTCACGAACGCGTTCGAAATAATTGTGTCCTCAGCAAGTGGCTGTCCATTGCCTCTTCCACGCCATTACTCGGGCCAAACAGGTTAAAGCCCTTTCTCCCAGCTCGCCTTCACCTTCTCATCAGAGGAGACTGTAGGAACATGACAGAACCTCACCCCATGGCTGCATTTGACCATCCCAGGTGACGTGTTCGCAGGGCAACCTTCACTCTCTTTGCATATTCTGTGAGTCCCCTGAAAGAACTGGTCCTGGACACAGCAGCGTTGGAGGAAACTGGAGAGCAGATTATACCCATATGAATGGCCCCGGATAGGCTAGCCTGGGGCCCAACGCCCCCAGAGAAGGATAAAGGGCATGCCCTTTGCTTGGGAGTTTGTGTACCCTGGGGCAGGGAGATTGGGATCCCGGAGGGTGCCTCTCCGATGGACAGCGAGCGAGATCAAAACCAGGACCTCATCTGCAATCAGCGAGAGCCAATGCCAGCCACCCAGCCCGGCCGGCCTCTGAGCAATCCATCCCCATTCAACGCCACGTCCTCCGCTCCGGCCATCGCAAACAATGACAGATGGAGCGCTGCCTTGGCGGGCGTGGAGGGACGCCCGCCCACTGGAGGAATAATCGCCCATTTGCCGGAGGAGATTGTTCATGCTCCTGCGCGAACCTCTTATCCAGGAGACAGTCACGGCTCACGGAGCCTGAAATGAGATGTCGCTCCTTCGGGGGCGGCCTAATTGGCCAAGTCCGACGCTGCGAGGGGAAGCGTCCAGCGGCGCTGACAGCGGAGGGGCTTTTTGAAGCCATTTCCTCCCCACCAGGTGGCATTTCTACAAACAATGCGTCTCCATAGCGAGCTCCCCACATGGATCACCCTCTGCAAGAGGGAAGTGGGGTGCAGCTAGATACCTGGCCATGATACACCCAAAGCTCCAAGTACTGGCTTCGGGGTGGGCTCCTCCCCAGAGGTCACCAGATGGTTGGGGAAAATTTGGTCTTCTGGAAAATCTAACTGGGCAGCTCCACATGTAACCTGCCCCTAGAGGGTAACGGACCTGGAAAACTGGCCTCCAAACTGGTCTTCTAAATGTAACACCCTCACTTAGTCCACATGTTCACGTCACTGCTAGTGACGGGTTCCACCAACGACAATGGCCGGCTACTTGCAAGCAAAGGGCTGCAGACAACACGAGAAGAGGTTTGGAAACCCACGTCTCTAGAGGAGAAACTCCGGTGCGCTGAAGTCCCTGCTCCCTTAAAGCGCTGCCCCCCCCCTCCCCCCCCCCCCGCTAACTTCAGTGGGTCCCACTGAAGTGAATGCCCTTAAAGCTAAGCATGTGTTTAAGGGCTCGGCTGAGTTTCGGCCTGGATCATTCGCGGGCTCCGTGATAGCAGGAGTCCCCTCAAGATGAATCTACTCCCACAGCAGCCTCCCTCTTCCTAGGACGCCTCTGCCCAGCCGCTGTGCATGACAGGTGCCCGCCCGTTATCCCTGGCCACGGCGAGGTAGGTAGAGCGGCCTGTAAGAGAAGCTGTCTGCCCGGCAGCCTGCGATGGCTCCTTCATGCTGCTGCCCCTAGGAGACGTTCTCGCCTGGGGTGGGAGTTCAGGGCCCACCACTGCTCCTCTCTATCTCTATTCTGTGAGGGACTCCACACACCTGGGGCAGGTTGGGCTCTTGTCACGTGTCCCCCTCTGAGCCGCAGGCAGGAGATTAGGAGTCTCTGGCTGGGCCCAGTGTCGTGAGCCCGAGCTGCAGAGATTTCAGCTGTTCGTTGTGGTGGTCCCCGGACGTGGTGACCATCACACCTTGTCTCCTGCTCTGATTCCTACCAAGGCTCTGTCTCGGCCAGGCCTCCACCCTTGGCTCCTCCAACTGCCCTTGCAGCAGGGCAGAGGCGTCTGCCTTACGGCTTTAATGAGCGTCTGCGGCTGTGACCCAGGAAAAACCCCTCCGCCGGCACCTTGTTCCATGATCCAGCCCCCCCGGGGGGCGGGGGTGACGCCCTCACTCTTAAGCAAGAGCCTTTGGCAGTGGGGGTGCCCGGCCCCACGTGTCTGGCCTGGTGCCAGCTGGAGAAATGGAGTCCTTTTCTTCCTGCCACGGCCAGGGTCAGGACCCAGCGCTGCCGGGAGCAATGATGCACCTCAGCGTCTCCAAGCCCTTCGCACCCCCCTGCTGCGTGAAGCTGTAACCCACACCCCGAAAGTCTCCCTCTAGTGGCTGGTCCGCAGGAGAGGATAAGAGTCTACTACTGCTGCTCCCCAGTAATGATGTTTGTCCTTTAGGTTGAGAGGTAAAGACTGAGGGTCCATCCTCAGGGACAACTCTTGGTGAAGGGTCATTAAGAAGGGCCCTTCATTGCCGTACGCTGTCGCCATCCTGTGACAGGGAACAACCCCACATTCCCAGCATGGTTTGAATGAGACTGTCCTAGGCCTCTCTCCCGTGAGAGCGGAAGGTACCGGGGGAGGCCCTGTGCTGCTCAGGAGGGGTGGATGCTGTGTGGAATAAATACAAGCTCTCCGTGCCATGAGAAGAATGACGCAGACTCCCCCGCCTGAACCCCCGCCCCCGCTCCCCCCACGAGGAGGCGGTATCTGTGACCGGCAGCATGGCGGCCCCCATAAAATACAGCGTGGCGTAAAGGCCACAAGATGGATGGCTTTCCCTTTTCTTCTTTTAATTAAAAAGAAAACGTCTCCGCTGGAAGTCATTAATTACTAACGACACAATTAGAACCCAGGGAAGGGGGGAGGGGAAGGGGAGAAAACACCCTCCAGCCAATTCAGCGCACTCGGCGTTTGAAGAGGAATTAAGGAAATAATTGCGTGATTTAAACTTTCGTCGCCTTCAGGCTCGTTCTGGCAATTCTTTATGAGCTCGGAACGGGGGGCGGCGGGGTTTGGAGGGAGCCATATTTCGAGGGCGTCTCGGCTTTTCTCTTTCATCAAAGGGAGGAGATAAGAGGCAGAAGATCTCTGGTCGCTTATGATTTCTCCTCCCCGCAGTAGGAGGTTGTGGAGTGTCGGGAGCTGTGAGGGCGCCAGGGATTTGGGGGGCCGGACATGGCGGCAGGGGCCTGACTCGAAACCTTCTCCTCTCAGCGGGCGATCTTTAGCCAGGACCCTTAGAGGGGAAGGATGCAGCGTGCGGGAGGCCCGGTGCCAGGCAGGCTAAGGCGTTCAGCTCTGGTTCCGGCCTACAAAGTAGCCTGTTGGTGGCTGTCGCCATGGGCTGGGCGGGGCGTGGTGACAGATCTAAGCCAAGTCGATTGGCATGGGGCTGCCTTTGTCCTAGGAGTTGGAGCCCAGTCGCTGAGGACTGACAGCGAAAGGGAAGGGTTAGGGGGCTGGCACGGAAACAGGTACCTAGGACCTTCTCAGAGAGTGGTCTCTGTCTGGGTAGGAGTAGGTTATCTCAAAAAGGGATTTCATGTGGACCCATCTACTTGGAGAGAAACCCCATGGCCAAGATCCGTCCTTTCAGAGGGGGCCTGTGGCAGGATCCATCGTTTACATTATCTATCTATCTATCTATCTATCTATCTATCTATCTATCTATCTATCTATCTATCTATCTATCTATCTATCTATCTATCCCCATACACACCTATCTATCTATCTATCTATCTATCTATCTATCTATCTATCTATCTATCTATCTATCTATCTATCTATCCCCATACACACCTATCTATCTATCTATCCCCATACACACCTATCTATCTATCTATCTATCTATCTATCTATCTATCTATCTATCTATCTATCTATCTATCTATCTATCTATCTATCTATCTATCCCCATACACACCTATCTATCTATCTATCTATCTATCTATCTATCTATCTATCTATCTATCTATCTATCTATCTATCTATCTATCTATCTATCTATCTATCTATCCCCATACACATCTATCTATCTATCTATCTATCTATCTATCTATCTATCTATCTATCTATCTATCTATCTATCTATCTATCTATCTATCTATCTATCTATCTATCTATCTATCCCCATACACACCTATCTATCTATCTATCTATCTATCTATCTATCTATCTATCTATCTATCTATCCCCAGACACCCCCTCTATCTATCTATCTATCTATCTATCTATCTATCTATCTATCTATCTATCTATCTATCTATCTATCTATCTATCTATCTATCTATCTATCTATCCCCATACACACCCATCTATCTATCTATCTATCTATCTATCTATCTATCTATCTATCTATCTATCTATCTATCTATCTATCCCCAGACACCCCCTCTATCTTTCTAGCTATCTAGCTAGCTAGCTAGCTATCTCAGTCTCCTCTCTCTTTCTCTCTCTCTTGCTTTCCCCTCATTCTTACGACCCCCCTCAGCAAATTATCCTGCAGGTTTGATATTCCAGAGGCACAAGCAGATGGCTGGGAATGGAAAGATCCCATTGAAAACAAGACGAGTGGGGAAGGGGAAAGCAAGCAAGCAAGCAGGTTCTGGTGCCCAAGTCTAAAGCTCCTCGGCCGTGCAAAGGTTTAAATTGCTTGAGGAGTCTCCATAAAAAATAGATTAAGGGCACAGGGAGCGGAAAGCCCAGAGGAGGCCCCGGCTGTGGTTATTATCTCTGCCAGTGGAGTGTTTTCCCTCGGTACTCTCTGACTGAAACGGGTTGTTGGATGGGGGAGGGGCAAGGAAGCTCTCTGTCCTGCTGGCAGGGCTGGCGTAACCACTAGGAAAACCAGGCCGCCGCCTAGGGCGCCAAGATTTGGGGGCTCCAAAAAGCGGTGCCCAATTATTATTATTTTTACATTACTGCCGGAAAACGAATGAATAAAGAAAAGAGAAACGTCGTTGAAGGTGCATTTTAACTTGGCGTTCTCTCGCGCATTACAGCTCTAGCCTACGTCAGCTCTGCGTTGCGGGCACAACTCCTTCACTACGGTACAAAGTGGCAGTGACGTCGTTTTTCTCGTCACGCGCAGCCATTCCCCGTTCTGTTTATAATGCTACGTTCACTAGTTTTCAGAGGTTGTCGACTGAGGCGAACTATTTTTGTTGAGTTGTTTCAGATCTAAGACTCGGGCGAGTGCCGCTGCATCATTTCGCTAATACCTTGTGTCAATTGTGTGTGTGTGTGTTAAGTCTTTGAGTATACGTTTATGTGCAAATCGGGGTGTGTAGGTTGTTGACATTTGTCGTATTGATATGTCAACATATCAATGTTTGTCGTATTGATATGCCGGTTGTTGTTGTGTGACGGAGTATCCGCCATTCGAATTTTATCAATTTTATTCATAACAATATTTGGATATTCTAAGGTAGAATAAATTGGAGTAGATTTTGATATGAAAGAAGGAAGGACGTATACGTGACTAAAAAGGGGGTATTTTTGAAAGTATTTGGAAAGTTTATAAAAAGCGATACGCCAGGGAAGGAGAGGAGAAAGGAGGGGCACAAGGTGGAACTTTTGCCTAGGGCCTGCCAGTGGGGTTCAGCTTAGGCAAAGGGTTAGACTGAAGTCTGCGTGAGCTTTGTTTCAACAACCAATCTAGCTAAGGCTGACTGGGCTGGGAAGGGGGCCAGGGAAGCGTAAGAGGGTGGGATTTATAGAATATGGGGTGATGAGGGTCAGACTCGTCTGACAGCTGGATTCAGATGGCACCACTCCCGTTTATAACGTATCCCCGGAGAGAATAAGAGCTAGATAGCGTTATTCCTCAGGAGATCTCAAATCGCTGCACAGTCTGTACCGTGCTGTAAATCAATAATCAGGAATCAATCAGAGATAGCCAATCATTAATTAATAATGATCAGGTTCAAAGGATCATCATTCCAAAAAAAGTAATGTTTCCTTGAGTTTAAGTCAGCTGCATTATTCGAAGACCTCGAAGAAGTCAGTTTTGACTTGACTAATCAGCGAGTTAGACAGCGCATAACAGAAAGAGGTGTTCTACCAGCAATCTGGAGAAGCAAATCCATGCATTGGTCTGCCAGTTTGCACTCAGCCCACTATGGTGCTGGTTAACTGCTCATAGGCTGAGTGAGTAGCCCAGTTGTTTGTCCTTTTGTCCTGGTCAGTGTCTCTTTCATGTAAAGACGTATCCTTATTTTTAGCTGGCTTCCAAAACTTCCCATCATAGTTCATAAAATTGTAACTGTCTGGACATCATCTGGCACTGATCGATTGTTTACATAGTTTTGATAGATAGATAGATAGATAGATAGATAGATAGATAGATAGATAGATAGATAGATAGATAGATAGATAGATAGATAGGTGTTCCAGTCAGAAACCCTACTCCTGGCCACCCTAGAACCCAAGGCAATGGCGCAACAGCCGGCGTACGAGGCTGGCGGGAGCCGGGTTTCTCTGTATTTATGGGAGAAGCGGCCGAACGGCGCCTGCAGCTCTCCTCTGGAATCGGCCTTCGGCATCAGTGTCCGGGGAAGAGGCAGGAGTTTCCAGAAGCGAGGCTACGTGTAAAGTCGGATGATAGTGTCTCTGCTTTGTGACTTGCAGTGTTATGGGGAGAGCCCAGGGCCACCGGCTCAGGGTTTCTGGAGGCCCTACAGTCTGTTACCCAGCCATCTAGTCTAGCCCCTGGCAACCACGTTTGATGTCTCAACAACCTGGGGCAGAGCAGTGCCACTCTGCCCATTGCACAGACGGAGAGCTGAGGTTTAGAGAAACCCAGTGTTTTGCTCGAGGTCACGCAGCCAGCCTGGGCCGGAACAGGGAATCAAAGCCATGACTCCCAAGTCCTTAACCACTAGGCCATCCTCCCTCTGCGCCTGTACGGCGAAAGTGACTGATATGTGCAAGGTGCAGTCTCAGAACCTCCCAAGGGCAGGACTTCAATCCACAGGGCATGCCTGTTACTTGGATATCCTCCTTCCTCTCCTCTCGAAAGGAACAAGTAAGAACGGTCTGATCTTTCGGGATGTTTTTCTATGAGACCCACACCAGGAATTAGTTCGGGGCCAGGTCTCTGCCCTGTATGATACAGGAGGTCAGACTAGAAGATCACAATGGTCCCTTCTGGCCTTGGACTCTATCCAGCTAGAAGGAAATTCTCAGCTCCTTCAAGAAGTGGCACGGCTCCTCCAGTAGGTGGCGCTCTGAACTTTGAGTCAGCCCCCCCTCTTCCCCCAAGCCAAAGCCACAGCTGGGTACTAAGGGGGTGTTTTGTCCCGGGAAGCGTTGGCTTTCAGATGCAATGGCAGACTCAGCACTTGGCTACTGGTGGCAATTAAGCTCCCATGTTGCTTTTCACCACTGTGCCCTGGCCAAAGTCCAAGCCAGATAATTGTTACATTCCGCCAGCCCGAATCCTCCCTGCAGCTCCTGTTTTTATTTATGAGTTTATATTTAGATCTGTAATGAGCCTGACATACGGTGCATAATGGGGAGAATGTGAAAACAAGCAAAAGAAGGGGGGGAAGGAAGGAAAATGCAACTCTTCGCCTTCTTGTGCTTCCCTCCGGAGACTGTGCCAGCCTTGGCGGCGACGGGGCCGGAGCAAAAAAATCAGATGCACTGTTTGAAAGCAATTTAGCGAAAATGAGCTAAAATCCCAAGGTCAGAAAAGCCCAGGTCGTTAATTAATTCTCAGTGTGCTGCGGAAAGATGAATTTCTCACAATAAACAAACATATGTAACAGCGTCTATGGCGAAGAGTCAAGTTAACACGAAATTATTATAGCAAGAGCTGGCAAAAGTGCAGTTGTGCTTAAGGTTGCTAACGATTTCCCCAACGATTTCTGTTTCTGGTTGCTTAGAACTTTGCCAAACTTTAACCGTTCCGGATGAATTTTGCCAGGCCGGGCGGGAATCTCTGCCTGGTGCTGGATTTTGCGGGAAAGTTTCGGTGAAAACGGCTCCCCAGAAGGTGGTAAAGGGGAAGCGAGTCGTTTTGCCAATGTTGGAATGTTTCCAACGGTATCTTTTAAAGAGTTCTGGCATCTAAGAGCAGGAATTTGACATTGGTAGGCGAATAGTTCTGTCCCTGTGAAAATACATCTAGATTTGGCTGAGGTATAAACCTCTTATAATCACCCTGTGCACATGCTCTGTGGGGTTTTTTGGTGGGTAGCCGCTAAAATCTGTCAGCGTTCCCTGCACAATGAGCATGTTTCGGTTCCTCTGGTGCCAACTAAACTGAACTCCAGACCCACTCACAGGGTAAGCACAGAGCTGGCCTTGCAGACAAAACACAATGCAGACCCTGCGGGCCTAGGGGAAGGAGTGCTGGATTGGGAGCCGGAGGAAACATCTGCTGAATTGGGTTAATAATTCAGTGGACTTCACAGTCATTATTATAAAGGGATAGATGGATAGAGGTGCGTGAGATAGACAGAAGCAATCATAGTTACACCTTGCTGTGAAATATGGTCATTTTGCTGCCTAATCTGCTTTTGTGTGCGTATTTTTCCTCTTTATTGAAAAAAAAATCCCCTTGATTCTCACATGGGGATTTATATAGATCCCTATATACTCCAATAGAGATCTATGGAAACAACGGTAAAGCCTACAAAGGATTATGTGTCTGTGATCCAATTCTACAGGGAGATTTAAACGTTGCCTAGAAAAGTTTTGCCAGCCCAGGAAATTCTTTCAGACATTCCCCTTGTTTTTTTGCTTTAAATAATCGTGTGGGTTGGTTTGGTTGGTTTTTTGAAAGATGGCGAAAAGCCCTGTGGAAATCCACCCAGCAATACGGAGTTTCTCTACACCCATTTAACTAAAGGCATGATTTCAAATCCATATGTTTTTAACTTGTGCAAACGGCTGTGCACCGCGCTCTTAAATCAATTTCAGCCTGGCTTACATTGATTTAGCTAAATCGAGGAGGAACAAATTTAAGAGAAACGGAAATAATCGGAATCTTTCTTGTGGCATCAGACATGATTCTGGGCACACGCCAGGCTCTGTCATCTCTGCCTACCATGGCCTCTATGTTGTTAATTCCATGAAGTTTCCCCTCTCTGAGCAGTGTCTGATGGAAGTATCCTTTTGCTCAGCTCCTTTGCTTGTTCCTCCAGCTGTGACTAACACGCCCGCTATGGCAGATGTTCTAGCTTCATTAGTAGCACATGTTCCAGAGATTTCCATCGTTTTTGGAGAACGATAGAGATAAGGGGTTGTTGAATTCTCTGCTGAATCTCAAACTTTATTAGAAATTCATTCCATTTCGTACTGAAATGAGCCACTCTTAATCAACGTCCCAACGGGAGTTTGCACCAGTGGAACTGAATTTAATTAACTATAAGTCATTGATTATTGTTAATTTAACCGCATTCAGCTAAAAGTTAAGCCACTTTAACTTCTGTGTTTAGACACAGGCTAACTAACACTAAAGGGGCATATGATTTGAACTCTGCAGCGACATTCATATTCACAGCCCAGAAATTAATTCCAGACACCAACAGACAAAAGATAACAGAACCCATTACAGAGCCCATCAAGCATTTTGCTCAATCAGACATTTTCAAGAAGCAGGGACCGTTTTGCCGGCAATTTCTCATCTCTTCTCATTTATTTGATAACTGACCTTTTCTGAATTTGCCAAATCTCCCAGGCCCCGGGACTACTCTGCAGTATTTATTCTTTTTAGCCAACTTCCAGCTTCTAATGATCCATCTCATGGCAGTTACGCTAACCTTTGGCAGGAACACGTCATAGGCCTTGTTAACTGCCGGTAAGTTATACAAATGCCCCAGTAAGTAAATTCAAGGATCAGGAGGAGAAAGCTCCAAGTGTAATTCGACAAGGGGACCTAGCTACCATGCTCCGGCACCAATACTAGAAAGTTCACATGGAAGAAACAAAGCTGAATCTGCAGGTCAGAAAAGCTGTTCCCGTCTGCCCAGACTCATGAAATGAAGAGGTGGCCCTCGGGCCAGATTTGATCATATCATAAGCCAATCATTACAGTTAATGCTAACAATCCCCCTTGTTAGCTGTTCACAGAGCGACCAAGGAACAGTTGGGCTTAAGAGAAATGAACTGCTGTCTCATTACTCAAGGCCAAGGGTGAGATACTTTGGCAGGACAGGGTAGAGGATGTTTTCTTTGTTGCTATCCTGTGCTGGGCAGAGGACTTTGATCTCCAGGATTATGCCTCTGAGTAGCAGGGAAATTGACCTGCCCAATGGTCAGATGTCCCAGGAGGGGCTGAAAGTTGATCCAGCAAAGAGATAGATAGACAGACAGACAGAGAGAACATGAAAAGACAGGGGTTGCCATGCCAACTCTAAGAGACTAATCAATTAAGGGGAGCTGTTATCAGCAGGAGAAAAAAACCTTTTGTAGTGATAATCAGGATGACCCATTTCAAACAGTTCACAAGAAGGTGTGAGTAACAGCAGGGGAAAACTTTGCCTGGAAATAGACTAACACGGCTGACAATTTTAAAGGCTAGTTTATGATTCCCTCCTTGCTCCTATGATATACCCATTAACTCACACACACAAAAACACACACGCCATCTCACACACTCGTTCATCCATTAACGCAGACGCACACACAAGAGTTCAAACACACTGATCCGTGTAGACATTCGTTCAAGTCTCAGAGCTATGTATCCATTCATTCACACACAGGCATGCACATTCCCAAATACACATCTGTCCTCACACACACGTGCTGGATTTTCCCTGGTTTGTAAATAAAACCAGATGACGGGATTTCCATGTTAAAAAATTCCCAAAAGACATGGCCCTTTACCCATTTTTCTATGCAAACAGCATCTTTGTTGAAAAAGGGCTCATTTTGACTCAAAGTATTGGCTACATTTTCTGCAAACCAGCAGGTTTTTTTTCTTTTTATAATGAAAAACCTGTGTGTTTCGCGTAGGTTTGAAATGTGCAGATATACTGTACACCCTTACTGACAATCTGAATCAGTGCCAGTTTACCCCAGTTGAGACTCTTCCCCCTACAAGAATCAGGGTGGTAGCCGTGTTAGTCTGGAATAGCAGAGTTAACAAAGTCCTGTGGCACCTTAAAGACTAACTATAAAGTTTTGAAGCATGAGCTTTCGTGGGCTAATACCCACTTCGTCGGATGCAGGCAGTAGAAGTGTTCACAAACAGGCAGTTATAGAAAAGTAGGTAAGAGCCAGGTGGGAGGTGAAAAGGTTAGTCCAATTAAGCTGAGCCAGCTTGTTATCTCCGATCAGGGAGTGTGGATTATTCGTCTAGCATTTGAATGGGGTGTGTGAACATGGAGAGACGAGAAACAATGTCTGTAATGAGCCAACCATTGTAGATCTCGGTTCAATCCCAAAGTGTGTGTGCTGAATTTGCAAATGAATTGAAGCTCTGCAGTCTCTCTTTGCAGTCTGGATCTGAAGTTCCCTTTCTGCAGAATGGTGACTTTTAAATCTGTAATAGTGTGTCCAGGCAGGTTGAAGTGTTCCCCTACAGGTTTTTGTATATTGCCATTCCTAATATCTGATTTGTGTGCATTTATCCTTTTTCGTAGGGACTGTCCAGTTTGGCCGATGTACATAGCAGAGGGACACTGGTGGCATATAATGGCATATATGACATTGGTTGATGTACAGGTGAATGAGCCAGTGATGGTATGGTTGATCTGGTTAGGTCCTGTGATGGTGTTGCTGGTGTAGATATGTGGGCAGAGTTGGCATCGAGGTTTGTTGCATGGATTGGTTCCTGAGTTGGAGTTATTGTGGTGCAGTGTGCTGTTGCTGTTGAGAATTTGTTTAAGGTTGGCAGGTTGTCTGTGTGCCAGGACTGGCCTTCCTCCCAAGGCTTTTGAAAGTGAGGGATTATTGTCCAGGATGGGTTGTAGGTCACTGATGATGCGTTGCAAAGGTTTTAACTGAGGACTGTAGGTGATGGCCAGTGGTGTTCTGTTGTTTTCTTTCTTGGGCTTGTCTTGTAGCAGCAGGCTTCTGGGTACACGTCTGGCTCTGTTGATCTGTGTCCTTATTTCCTTGTGTGGGTATTGTAGTTTTGAGAAAGCCTGGTGAAGATCTCGTAGGTGTTGGTCTCTGTCTGAGGGGTTGGAGCAAATCCGATTGTACCTCAGTGCTTGGCTGTAGACAATGGATCGTGTGGTATGTCCGGGATGGAAGCTGGTGGCATGAAGGTAGGCATAGCTGTCGGTAGGTTTTCGGTATAGGGTGGTGTCGATGTGGCCGTCATTAATTTGCACTGTGGTGTCTAGGAAGTGGATTTCCTGTGTGGACTGGTCCAGACTGAGGTGGATGTTGGGGTGGAAGCTGTTGAAGTCATGGTGGAATTCTTCCAGAGTTTCTTTCCCATGGGTCCAGATGATGAAGATGTCATCAATGTAGCGTAGATAGAGAAGGGGTGTGAGTGGACGAGAGTTGAGGAAGCGTTGTTCCAGGTCTGCCATAAAGATGTTGGCATACTGTGGGGCCATGCGGGTGCCCATAGCAGTCCCGCTGGTCTGGAGGTATATATTGTCACCAAATTTGAAATAGTTGTGTGTGAGGATAAAGTCACAGAGCTCAGCAACCACCTGTGCTGTGGCATCATCAGGGATACTATTCCGGACAGCTTGTATTCCATCTTTGTGTGGGATGTTTGTGTAGAGAGCCTCTACATCCATGGTGGCTAGGATGGTGTTTTCTGGAAGGTCACCAATGCATTGTAGTTTCCTCAGGAAGTCAGTGGTATCACGGAGATAGCTGGGAGTGCTGGTGGCATAGGGTCTGAGTAGAGAGTCTACATATCCAGACAGTCCTTCAGTGAGAGTGCCAATGCCCGAGATGATGGGGCGTCCAGGGTTCCCAGGTTTGTGGATCTTGGGTAGTAGATAGAATAACCCCGGTCGGGGCTCTAAGGGTATATTAATTTGTTCCTGTGTTAGTGCAGGGAGAGTCCTGAGTAGGTGGTGCAGTTTCTTAGTATATTCCTCAGTGGGATCGCAGGGAAGTGGCCTGTAGAAATTGGTATTGGAGAGTTGTCTGGTAGCCTCCTTTTGGTAGTCTGACCTGTCCATAATGACAACAGCACCTCCTTTATCAGCCTCTTTGATAATGATGTCAGGGTTGTTTCTGAGGCTGTGGGTAGCATTGCGTTCTGCACGATTTAGGTTGTGAGGCAGGCGATGTTGTTTTCCCCCTACAACTGAGGCATGTCTACACTTCCAACTTCAGTTGACCTATCTGCAGTGTTCATGGGTTTGAAAAACCCACCCAACCTAACCCCACCATATAGATCTGGCTGGGTCATTGTCAGAAGGAGGTGGTGGCATTACTACACCAAAGGAAAAACCCCTTCCAATGTTGTAGTCTCATCTAAACTATGAGGTTTTAGTGCACAGTAGCTAGACCGTTCTAACCCCCATAGTGTAGACAAACCTTTAGATTCTACAGTGATCAGTGTCCTACAAATATGATGTATTTACATTTATCGATCCATTGCCAGAGAATGTGGGATAATACTAACGAAGTTAGAATTGGGCAAAGATTTTTGACCGAAACATTTTTCAGTGACAAAATGCAGATTTGGGTCGACCAAAATATTTCAATTCATGTCAATTTCCCCGAACTGGTTCAGTCGCCAAAAAACCCTTAAAACAAATTTTTAAAACTCGATGTTGATACCTTCTAAATGAAATGTTTCAGGCTGTCGATTCACAATGACATTTTGTTTGAAAATGGCCTTTCATTTTAGTTTTTATTTTAAATTTTGTTAAAGAAATACTCAAAATCAAAAGAAAAGGTTCTGTTGAAAGGGCAAATGAACCAAAAATATTAATTATTCACACGGTTGTAAATGAATTACAGATCTATGACACCCTTTCTCCCGAAAGACCTCAAAGTCCTTTACAAGCCCTAGTTCCTAGGCAGAGGCAGCAGGCAGAGAAGACGCTGTCATGGGGAATTGGTTTGGGAGGTGGTGGAAAAGTAACTGAGACTGGAGGTGGAAAAAACGGGGAGGGACCCATGTCATCAAACTGGGCTCTAGATCCAAATCCAGATTTGAAAGCCAATATGGCTTGGAATTGGTCAGATCCGGAGTTCTGTCTAACCCATTATAATAGCTATAAAGAATGGATCAATTTGCAACATTCACATCCAGGTGCAGGCGTTGCAACCTCCTGATAGTTAGTGGAAGGGTTGAGATTCTGGCTGGGTTTGACCCCCTTTTCCCTGTGTTCATGATGGATCACCACCCAGAAGCAGAGTGATGGAGGAAAGACCATTTTCACAGGACCACTCCCGGGACCAGGGCAGGATCCCTCAGTTCGCCTGGCACTTGACTTTTTAGACCAAGTTTTTCCAGCCTAGCTCGGCTCCTCCCATCGCCCCGGGGAGGCGATTAACCAGGGAGAGACTCTGAACAGCTGGGCTGACCCCAGGGCACCAGCTCCCAGCCTTTAGCAAGGCCCGGCTCACAGCTGCCAGGCCTGCTCAGGGGCCCTGCTCCTCCTGGACCCAGAGAACAAACCATCAAACAACCGGCACGCAGACCCACCCAGCGCCTCATTCACCGCATCCCGCTGCCTCCAGGCACTTTTTAAATGGTGCGGTTGTCGCTTGCGCGGTCCCGGTGACGGCAGGCGCACAGTTGTTCAACTGGCCATTCGCACACACGATCCCTGGAGCTGTGCGCACCACCCAGCAGCTGCTTGTGCAAGGCACAGGTTTAGTGCATGTGATCGCGCCCCTCCTTCCCAGCGGCTGGTTGTAGGAACGGTAGCGGCCTGCCACTGGGCAGATCCAGCCGATCGAGGGACGCGATCGTTCCCCTCTATTCGGCGTTGGTGAGGCCTCATCTGGAGTCCTGTGTCCAGTTTGGGGGTCCACACTACAAGAAGGATGTTTAAAAATTGGAAAGAGTCCAGAGGAGGGCAACAAAAAATGATTACGGGGCTGGAGCAGACCCGGCCCCAACTGCTACCGAGTGGGAGATCTCGCCTTGGTGGGCAGATTACACCGGACAACAAGCGGGAGCTGGGAATGGGTGGAGGTGACGCCAGGCAGCGGACGGGGGAAGGGGCAGAGGGCTGAGCAGACAGCAGGCCGGCCCCGGACTTCCCTCCAGACAGCTGAAGGCACCGAGTGTCTGGTCCGCTAGTGGCGAAAGGGTCCCCGTGTCTCCTTACCGTCTGCTGGGATTGTCGACCACTGGGGGCCCGGGGACACAAGACCGCTGGGTTCGGCGCTCGATCGTGGCAGCCCTCGGAGATCTCGCCGGTCTCCGTGGGAATTCAGTGAGAACACAAGGGCCGGCTGGCAGAAGACGTTATACAGGAGTGGCCAAGCTGGGGCTCCGGCGCCGGGACTGGATCTAGAGGCGCCAGCTTTCCAAGGTGCCGGGGGGTGCTCACAGCTCAACCCCTGGCTCTGCCACAGGCCCTGTCCCCACTCCACCCCTTCCCTCCCCTGAGCCTGCCCTGCCCTCACTCCGCCCCCTTCCCCCCAGAGCCTCCTGCACGCCACAAAACAGCTGAGCAGGAGATGCAGGGAGGGAGGGGGAGGCGCTGATCAGCAGGGCTGCCAGTGGGTAGGAGGCGCTGGGAGCTGGGGAAAAATTGATGCAGGGCTGCTGACGTATTACTGCGACTCTTTGGCAATGAGCACGGGAAAATTCTGTCTCGGCTTCTTTCAAGCGACTGGGCTTTGCTGCGGCCAGACCCGGTATGGCTTTGATAGCGCGGCTGGATTATAATTCCCTGGTGGTAGATAGGGGAACCATCCATCTCACTACACAGGGCCGGCGAGATGGGTTTGCAATGCGGGTTCTGATCTGTGGCTAAACTCCTAGATGCTACAGTAATAAAATGTGACCGTTCCATGTAGGTTGGGTTGCTTTTCCATGGGATCTAAACCTTCTGAGGAGCGGAACCTCCCCGCCACATGTAACAAATGAACCGCGAGGAGGCCGGTGTAACAATTCTCGCTCTGCCCAGGATGGTGGGAAAATCTAATGAGCGCCGCTGTCAGCAATTAGCGCATGCCAAGGCCCATTCCCCTGTCAGACATGGCGTGTCGAACAGCAGAGAGAGCAGGGAACAGTGTGCGAGGAAACGAGGACGTGGCCGGGAACAAGGAGCGGGGCAGACTGGAAATGAGCCTCATTAGTTAATTGTCAGCAGAACCCGCAGCAGTGGGTTGGCACAGAAGGGGAGCAGGGTGTAAAATCTCGAAGAGGGGGGCATGCCCGACAGCCAGCTCCCAAGGCGGAACGGGTGCACGATCAGTAACAAGGACCACTGCCCCCCATCACCTGAAATGGTCAGAGCCGCCCGGGGGCGAGGGGGCAAATGGGGCAATTTGCCCCAGGCCCCACAGGGACCCCCATGAGAATACAGGTTACTATAGTACTGCAACTTTCTTTTATGGAAGGGCCCCCCGAAATTGCTTTTCCCCAGGGCCCCTGAATCCTCTGGGCGGCACTGGCCGCGGTGCTTCAACCCAGAGCAAAAGGCAGAGATCAGAGTCATTCTTCATGGCCCACGGATCCACTGTGTCTCGGCAGATGCAGACAGCAAGAAGGTCCGCACTGCCATATGCAGTGATAGTTTGGGTGACGGGGCCACTGTGCCTTTGGGGAGTTGACCGGAACCCCAATACATTTCTCAGAGGGCATCAGACAGCCATGGGAGAGTAATTACCCTCGCTGTTAATTGTTTGCATAACATTAGCCTATCGTGTTAATCATTATGTCGGGGGCAGCACAGCCCGTGAGAACCCAGCCCCCCCTCCACCCCAAGATTTCGCCTTCTCAACAGACAAGCCGGATGGGGTGGGAGGACGGATGGAGCATTAGTCCCATTTTACAGATTGGAAAACTGAGTAGCCCAAAGTCATGGCAGTGAGTCTGTGGCAGAGCTCAACCCAGGCATCCTGAGTCCCAGGGAAATTCCTTATTAATACTATGAATTAGCCGTGTTATGGTAGCACGAGGTACCCTGGGCACAGCCCACGAAGCCAAACCCGACGCCTGTCTCTCTGAAGCAATGACTCTCGGTCCTCACCAAGCTGGTCCCAGTTTGACGCCCCTGCTCTTGTTTCAGCAGCCCCCGGAGGAGGTTTGGAGGTGAGGCGAAGAACCAGCGGCCTGCCCCCCGTGAAGGCAGCCCAGAGACTTGCCGGAGATGCAGCCAAGCGCCCTCACAACGGCGCTGCTTTGATCTCCTCTCAGGCAAGAAGCTGATTAAAGAGGCAGCGTCTCCTCTGGCCCATCCTCGGCCTTGACAAGAGGAATGATGGCGCCGGGCAAAGTCAGCGCGGGTAATTGACTTGGGGAGCGATACGGGTGATAAATCCAGTCCCCTCCCCTGACATTTAACAGCTCTGTGCGCAAGGTCCCAGGTCGCGCCGCTGGTGTAATGGATGGGTCGCTTGCTGTTTATCTGTCTGGGTGCAGAACGAAGGACCCAGTTCTGCTCTCGGTGGAAACTCGCCCGCCTCCAGTGGCCGGATTTATCCCACTGTCCATCGGGGCCGAAATGGGGCTGGAAATGGAGAGGGGTAGAGGTGGCACATGGTGGGCAACATGGAGGGTCAGGTGCCCCCCCCAAAAAATGCGTTGCTTGGCTTGTAGTAACACTGCTGAAGCCTGCCCCCCTGCCTCTGCCCCCCCCCCACTATAGGCAGGCAGGGGGTGTCTCTGGAGAGGGGCTAAATTAAGCCGGAGCGAAGCTGTGTGATTGATTTCACGGGAGCAAATCCCACTTACCCCCTGCTACGATTGATTTTATTGTGCTACGTGTGGCAGTGCAGAGAACCGGGCTGAGATCATAGCCCCACTGCGCTGGGGGCTGCACGTCCACGGATAAAGAGACCAGCCAAAGAACTCACAAGCTCTATAAACAAGGCAGACGTAAGAGGGGGGAAGGAGGTATCATTAAAGCATCATTTGATGCTTGGAGCTAAACCTGTCGCTGGGTCACTTAGACGCTGGCTCTGTCCTGATAAGAGTCGCCCGGCTCCTCGGTGGGAGGAAATCAGCAGATATGTGCCTGTCATTTAGGGGTGTCGTTGTGTGAAGGTGTACAGATATGTGCCTGTCGTTTAGGGGTGTCGTTGTGTGAAGGTGTACAGATATGTGCCTGTTGTTTAGGGGTATCATTATGTGAAGGTGTACACACATGTGCCTGTCGTTTAGGGGTGTCGTTGTGTGAAGGTGTACAGATATGTACCTGTCGTTTAGGGGTATCATTATGTGAAGGTGTACACACATGTGCCTGTCGTTTAGGGGTGTCGTTGTGTGAAGGTGTACAGATATGTGCCTGTCGTTTAGGGGTGTCGTTGTGTGAAGGTGTACAGATATGTGCCTGTCGTTTAGGGGTGTCGTTGTGTGAAGGTGTACAGATGTGTGCCTGTCGTTTAGGGGTGTCGTTGTGTGAAGGTGTACAGATATGTGCCTGTAGTTTAGGGGTGTTGTTGTGTAAAGGTGTAGATATATGTGCCTGTAGTTTAGGGGTGTTGTTGTGTAAAGGTGTAGATATATGTGCCTGTCGTTTATGGGTGTCGTTGTGTGAAGGTGTAGATATATGTGCCTGTCATTTACGGGTGTCGTTGTGTGAAGGTGTAGATATATGTGCCTGTCGTTTAGGGGTGTTGTTGTGTAAAGGTGTAGATATATGTGCCTGTAGTTTAGGGGTGTTGTTGTGTAAAGGTGTAGATATATGTGCCTGTAGTTTAGGGGTGTCGTTGTGTAAAGGTGTAGATATATGTGCCTGTAGTTTAGGGGTGTCGTTGTGTAAAGGTGTAGCTATATGTGCCTGTAGTTTAGGGGTGTCGTTGTGTAAAGGTGTAGATATATGTGCCTGTCGTTTAGGGGTGTTGTCGTGTAAAGGTGTAGATATATGTGCCTGTAGTTTAGGGTTGTAGTTGTGTGAAGGTGTAGGAGTATGTGCTTGAAATGTAAATGAGTAGGTGGGTGGGTGGGTGCTTGTCACGCTCGGGGTGTAGTGTCCCTGGACTGTATGGGCACCATCCCCCATTCTCAGGCCCCGGTACAATCCCCCACACAACACGGCAGCAATCGCTGAGCCCCCGTCAGCGGCCATCACACACACGCCTCGCTGGTGGCAATTCAGCCGCTGGTTTCACACAATCCGGCCACTTCATTTACTGCGGGCCCCCCAGGCCCGAGACATGCTGAGCGCGGGTGTCAGCCCTGCATTGCCACCGTGCTCGCATGCAACAACCAGCCCTTCCCAAACCTCGCTACAGCCTCCCTCGGACCATCACCCTCCCCGGGGGGCAGGTGGGGGCGCCACAGATACCAGCCTGAGGAACCCGGGGGCGACAGACTCCCACACTCAGTGCCCGGGCCTGGCTGCAGCCAGCAGGCTAGCTGCCCACCGGCATCAGGGGCTAATGCTTGCCCATTACTAATTAGCCCCTCTGCTTAATTATATATGGCTATTTAATCGCTAAAGGCCACAGGAATGGAGGCCCCAGACGCTGACCTTTCCCAGCAAAGCTCCCTTCCCTCTGCCTTACTTCACCTCCCTGCCCCCCCCGATCTCTGTGACCCAGTGCTAGCAACTGCACCCGCCCCCTCGGTGCCCGCCGCAGGCAGGAGAAAACATGTAGGCTGGTTCTGGCTGCTCTGGTTTCCACTAAGGAGAGCTATCGCACCTCCCCGAAATCCTGTGCAAAAGCTGCCACCCTGGTGGTGCCCTGCCCCCAGCCTGGCAGTGCCAAACCCGTGCCCCCTGGCCTGGCAGTGCTCTCCCCCCCACTCCTGCATCCAGTTCTCTTTGGAATCCTGCCAAGCGTTTGGCCTCTGATACCTTGTGGCAATGAGTTCCACAGGCTAACCGTTCATTATGTGTAAAACAAAATGTTGAAGTCAACGGGCTGGAGTCTCACCAGCCTTGCACACCGTGAACTCACTGGTGCTTGGTCAAAGGGAGTGCAAAGAGTGGGCCAAATGCTACTGTGTGAGTGAGTGAGTCCCAGATTCCAATTCAGTGTTTGTAGGGCCACTTTGCACAGGCAGAAATGGCCACAGCGATTTGTCTCCAGGGGCATTACAAGCCTCACCCGGTGTAAACTGGCAATCCTCCATCAAGGTCAATGGAGTTTACATCACCTGAAAATATGGCCTACACAATGAAAAGCAGCTGTGAAATCAGTACCCGGCTCCTTACAATTAAACGTGACTTCTCTACTCTTGTACATTTCTCACAGAAATTGAAGCACACAGAGAAAATAAGTGACTAGCCTAAGGATAGACCATGAGTTAGTTGCGGAGTTGGCAATAGAAGCTACATCTCTGGACTCCCTTACCTGGTGTCTTAGCAATTAGACCATACAGCCTCCCCAAGTTGTTTAAAAACATTGTCTATTTATTTGTTTGGTTGTTTTAAATATATTTTAGTTTGAAAACGAAAAGCAAACTGACCGCCTAGCGGATCGAAAAATGTTGTTTCATTTTCTGGGAGGAGGTTTTGTTTGTTTTGTTTTGGTCCCTGTTTCCTGGTGGAACAACATGAGGGGGACGGGGAGGGAGGAAAGAGAGAAAGGGATTGTGCGCATGGTGATAACAAGGGAAACAAAAGCCATTTCAACGGAAACTAACATTGTTGCTAATTTTGGAAAAACCGAAACGAAACGGGTTGATCCTGAATATTTTTGGTCCGACACCTGGAACCAAAGGCTGGAGGGAAGGTACGTTTCTCAGAAACATGTGTATTTTGTTGGAAAAGCCTTTTCTGTCTGGAAATCGTCGGGAGGGAAATGTTGAGCAGCTCTGCTATGGACCCTGCTCTTTGCAGTGTGTTTGGATCCACGGTGGTCCCAGGAGAGTAGAGAGACAAGGTGGGTGAGGTAATAGCGGTGTAGCTCAGAAGCGCGTCTCTTTCGCCAACAGAAGCTGGTCCAATCAAAGATGTCACCTCATTTACAATTTGATGCCAAAGTCGAGACCCGCTAACGGGCAATTCTATGTTATCCTCCTTCAAAACCCTCCTCTTCCATAAGGGTTACAGAAATCTTGACAGCAGATGGTCTGCTATCATATTGGCCAGTGTCGTCTCATTGTTTCCCTGTATTTCCCATCTGTCTGTGTCCATCTGTTGGCTCTTAGACGGTGAACTCCTGGGAGCAGAGACTATCAACTGTGTTTGTTTATTCTGGTTTTGTGCAGTACCTTGCACAAGAGGGACCTGGTTTCTGATGGGGTTCCTAGATGCTGTGACCATCCACACAACGAACAATATTAATGACTATCTGAAAGAACCAGCAGCTTGGTTTGTGTCATGACCTGGTTTGTGATGGCAGATGTGTGCGTCTTTGTGTGTGTGTGGATGTACGCAGGCGTGTGTGTGTGCATATGTGTCATTACCTTACAGTATTTTCCACCCCAAGCTTTCAACAACCACAAGTCAGACCTCAAAAAGACAGACCCCCATGAGACTGGTTTAAAAATATTTTGGCCTCTGTGCCTTTAGGGTGCCCATGGATCCATTGTTAATTGGACACTCCAAAGACAAGAAACTCACTTTGGGGTTTTTCATGGAAGCCAAAGAATCTTCCCTGCTCACATGAATCCAGGAGCTAGGGCCTTAATTAAATCACCAGACATCATGAGACTGGTTCAGAGATCTGCAATAAAGTTGTGAGAACAGGCAAGGCTACAGCCTTCTGTTGGAAATTCTTCCCTGTGGTGTCCCTTTAGCTAAAGTCAGTGGTTTCCACACCGTTGCAATCTGCTCCGCTAGGTGCCATCCCAGGCTCCCTGAGGGCTGAACTGGTGCGGTTGGAAGGGGACCTCGTTAAAGACACTTAGCAGGTGATCAGCTGGTCAGTGATTCCTGGGGCCAGGCCAGTGGCGGGAATCCTGCTGCCCAGAAAGTGCTGGGAGGAATTCACTGTGACTTCTCCTTAGGAGGAGCTCCCTGCTGCTCCAATCCCAGCCTTCCCCCACCAGGAGGCGATGTAGAGCAATGGTTTTCAATCAGTGGTCCGCGGACCCTTGGCGGTCCTCAGACTACGTCTCATTTTCCAACGGGGTCCGCGCCACCATTGTTAGGGGTCCGCCAATGAATAGAAGGTTGTGGAGACAGAGCGCAGCTGCCACCCTGAGTTCAGCTTCTTCCAGCAGGAGGCGCTGTAGGGGCTAGTGTAAGGGCACTGGCCAAGGAGATGTGGCTGTGGGAGGAGCTCACAGCTAGCCCTGGCCTGGGCTCCTCCAAGTCTTGCACGCTGGAACTCCTCTAGGTGTCGATAGTTGGAGTGAGCTCTTCGCCACGCGGACAGCCGGCCGCTGTCGGTTCTGGCCCTGATTAATTGGGATATTGATGTCCGTGCCCTAATTGCCTGGGATTAGCACTGGCACAGGGCCCTCTGATGACACTTAAATGTCAGCAATTTGGCACCTCGCCACAGAGCGCGTGTCAGTGGCGAGCGGGAATTTAGCCCCGACGGTTGCCAACTGGGTCATCTTATTGTCCATAAAAGAGAAGGCCCTAAAACAATCCCGCTAATGAAAGACTCGTCTTCGAACGGCCGTCGCCGGTGCCCTTCCCGCGTCCCGCTATTAATAGGGAGCCATTATGAGAGCAGCTGCTGGTAACAGACTGCTGAGAGCCAGCGTTGTCAAAGCCAGATGGCAGGGGAGCTGTCAGGGAAACAAGAGAGGCCACAGCCAATCAGCGCCAGCCACAGCTAGGCATTCTGGGAGGTTTCTCCCTGCCACACGCCATGTGATAAATAGTGATGGGAGAAATGTTGACAACTCCGTCTTTCTCTCTCCTCCGTCGTCTCACTCTCTGTGTTCTTTGTAATGCATTTGTTTAGTTCATATTGTCTCTGCTGCGTCTCTATTTTTATTGTTATTATCTAGAGCAGGCAGGAAAACATTTTCCAGGAAGATCAGAGGGAGAGAGTGTCAATTAAATTGTTCCCTCAATTATTTTCCACATTTGTGAACCAGCTCTCTTATTTTTAGAGCTGACTGAAAAACAGAATTTCTATCTGGCAAGAAATGCTCGGAATTGACTGTTTTCATCCTGAATCAGGACAAAAAGTTACAAATGTCACAACTTTTCATGGAACGAAAGGCTCCAAAAATGTGTGATTTGGAAACGACAAAACATTTCATTTCCAGGTGGGTGGATGTTAAATTATGCTTGAGCTACTGGGTATCTCGTGTTTCCATTCACCTCTATCAGCCAGAAACCCTGTTCAGACTACATCTCCCATGGTGCACCTCAGTCTCTCCACCAGGCATCAGGCGAGTCCCATCCAAACTACAACTCCCATGAGGTGGCTAAGGTGAAGCTAGATGTCGGCACAACTTGAAATGAAATATTTTGTTGCAATTTCCCCTATCAAAATACGGAAACAGTTCTGCAAATCCAGCATTCTCCCGTGGAACAGTTGGGAGAAACCATGTTGTCCATCCAAAAACATTTCAGTGGAAATTTCTGGAGTGGCTCTAGTTATTTCTTTCAAAGCTAGCAGAGGGGACATGGGCATAGATTAGCAGCAAGAAGATTAGCAATAGATTAGCAGATAGGCATAGATAGCAGCAAGAGGCGCTCTGTAGCATAGCCCCAGGACTGCATCCAGCGTAGACAGCTGGGAAGGAGGACACAGAACCACGGCAGGACAGCAAGTATCTGAGATACGTCCATCCTAGTTTAAAGGATGATTTCAATGGGGGTTAATTGAGGTTCTGAGTCTAAACAACTTGTCTATGGTCCCACCGACAGCCTATGGCAGAGCAGGGAATCAAACCTGGGCCTCAAGACCAAGGATAGCACCCTAACAGCATCCCTCTTTGAGGGCAACAAAGAGCCACTAATGCTCAGAAAGTTGCCACGGGCAGGACTTGAACTCATAAAGCACGTGTGCTCTTAAGGTCGAGCACCACAGCATGTCGTCACCTTTAGCCACCCTCTTACAGGGCTGTATTGTAACTCACTCAATTTTTTCCACAGGCCACCAAACAGCCAGTAGATGGTTGGTCATCACCACCACTGGACTAGACTGGAAGTGCTGGCACAGAAATTAAAGCCCCCTCCCCCCCGCCCCCCATCACCAGATTCCTCTGCTGCCCATCCCCCCCAACACCCCCAATTTTATTCTCATTTAATTCCGGCAGCCACAGCCGGCCAGGTCCCCTTGAAAACCATGAGCAGCTGCCTCTCTGCCCTTCCGCACGGTGAAAGCAGCTCTCTTCTCTAGCACGTCTTTCCACGCAAGAGCAGATGAACTCACTTAGCAAAATCATTGAGACAGGAGAGCCTCCCAGACCCTTCCGAAATAACCTTTCCCCAGTTACTCTATTACACCGAAGCGAATTAAAAAGCAATTTGTCAACATGTCATTCACAAGCATCCGACACAGGGAACCATGCAAGGCTTGATTTAAGATTAAATCGTTCCTGATCAGCCGTAAAGAGTGTTCTTTTTTGTTACTTTCTTCAGCCACTATTTACTGTATATGTATAAAGCGCTGGGCCCAATGTCTCCTTGGTGCAATGCCATCAGAGATAATAGAGCAATAATAGATAACAGAGGCTAGCAGATAATTGGGCGCCTTGCTTAATGGGAAATGTTCCAGGACTATTGACAGAGAGACTACAAAAATTGCCTGAGGACCTCGGACCCTTTCAAAGGGCCCGATCGCACTTCGCCAACACCAAGCATTCAAAACTCAGGAGCCAGGCTCTGAAAAATCAAGACATGGCCTTTTTGTGATGAGAAATTGGGGTGTTGACGACACCAAAATTATGGTGAAAACTGTCGGCTCGATTCGTAAAGATTCCATCATTTGTTGGAAAAACAGACACCCTGAAACGTTTTGGCCGAGAACAACATCTTTTGGTTTCCAAAATTGTTCGGTTTTCAGCGTGGGCGGTGGGGCCATGAAAAAGTTGAAATTTGGAACTGAAAATTTTGCAGGAAGCGTTCTTTTCCTCGTTCTCCCACGTTTCAATTCCTCTCCACCCCCGACCAACACTAGTTAATCTAAACCTCACCATTTCCTGGCATAGAAAAGTATGTAACATTGCTCATATCAGATTCAGGAGAGGTGTTCTTATTACACACTGCAAATGGCGTTTTCTTATCAGGGTGTCCAAAATGAAACTGTCTTCATAGAATATCAGGGTTGAAAGGGACCTTAGGAGATCATCTAGTCCAACCCTCTGCTCAAAGCAGGACCACTCCCCAATTAAATCATCCAACAAATTTTTGCCCCCATCTCTAAATGGCCCCCTCAAGGATTGAACTCACAATGCTGGGTTTAGGGCACCAATGCTCAAACCACTGAACTATCTCTTGCTGCAAAATATTGAGTGCTTTCATTCTTGACTGTGACTTCCTAGTGCCCACAGTGTGCTGAGAGAAAGACCAGGTGTTGGGGAAATGAGGGCTGGAGATTTATTTGGGGCTGACAAAACGTTGGTGTATCTGGAGCCGAGGTTGGTCTAATATATCTTGGGAGGAGTGGTAGATATGCTGGAGGGTAGGGATAGGATTCAGAAGGACCTAGACAAATTAGAGGATTGGGCCAAAAGAAATTTGATGAGGTTCAACAAGGACAAGGGCAGAATCCCGCACTTAGGATGGAAGAATCCCATGCACTGCTACAGACTAGGGACCGAGCGACTAAGCAGCAGTTCTACAGAAAAGGACCTAGAGCTTACAGTGGATGAGAAGCTGGATATGAGTCAACAGTTCGCCCTTGTTGCCAAGAAGGCAAATGGCATTTTGGGCTGTATAAGTAGGGGCATTGCCAGCAGATCGAGGGACGTGATCGTTCCCCTCTATTTGACATTGGTGAGGTCTCATCTAGAGTACTGTGTCCTGTTTTGGGGCCCACACTACAAGAAGGATGTGGATAAATTTGAAAGAGTCCAGAGAAGGGGAAACAAAAATGATTAGGGGGCTGGAGCACCTGATTGATGAGGAGAGGCTGAGAGAACTGGGATTGTTTAGCCTGAGGAAGAGAAGAAGGAGAGGTAGCTGCATACAAATTCCCGAAGGGGCTGCCCATAGCAGATCTAGTTCTGGATGTTAATCAGGAAATAAGGTTCATTTACTGCTGATTGCCTTTGTAATTCCATCCATTCACATCTCTTTTAAAGTGGTGTTGATCTCTGTCTTCTCTAAGATTTTAGCCAATCCTGTGATGGGGTGTGTCCTCCACACCTGCCTTGATAGGGCTAAGGAAGGCTGGGGAGGGTGATTAGGTCACCTGGCAGGGTTCATTGGAGTGATGCCCAGCTGGGAGGGCCTGGGACAGCAGAAAGGAGGCTGCAAGGGGGAGGAGGCTGTAGATTCTCTGAGCTGAGGGTGACTGACTGACTGACTGTCTGACTGTCAGGGACGAGGAGGGAATCCCAGGGGAGACGAAGCCCCAAGATCCTACCCTGGATAAGGAGTCTGACGAGGCCAGGAAAGAGTGAAGGAGTCACAGAGAGCAGACTAGGCTCCCGTGGACAGAAACAGGCAAGGGGAGAGAGAGAGGCTGGGTAGGAAGGAGCCCAGGGAAACAGTAACAGGGACGGGACTGAGCAGAGCTGGATTGCTGGTTACAGGATCCCTGGTCCGGAACCCGACGTAGGGGACAGGCCCTCGGTCCCCTCCCAGGCACTAGTCCTGGGGCACAGATCACTGTCTGGAGCAGGCGTCTGGAGAGTCGTCCTGGGGGACTTTGGTCCCGGCAGGGGGGGCGAGTTACCGGAAGAGACGGTCGCAGAGAGCAGAAGGGGGCACCTACTTTCCCAGATCTAGACCCGAGGAGGCACGCTAGGAGCCAGTGGGCACCCCCTGACAAACTCACATGGTCAGAGCGGCGCCTCCGCATAGACGGATTTGTCCTCACGGCTCCCCAACAAGGGAAAGATCATTATCTGCAAGATGGGGACCTGAAGCACAGCGAGACTAAGGCCCAGGGGAATTAGGAGCCAAATGACTTCAGCGAATCGGAGCCAAAGTGGCTGGCTCGGTGTCACACAGGGAGTCCGGGGAGACTTGAAGCTGCATATTCTGTGTCTTAACCAGGCTCCTTTGGCGGTTTGGTTTTGGCGAACACCATGGTCAGTTTCAGCAGGGGCAGTCGCTGCAAAACACCAGAGGGGACAATTTCAGGGGGTGACCCTTTCCTCCAGATTATTCCCCGGGACCAGTCCGGCTCGGTTTGCCAGCACCCCTTCCTCTTAAACCCTTCTATGAGAATCCATGGCCCTGGGTGGCTAATAGGCCTGTCATGGCCATCAGGGGGACAGTCGTGGGAAAAGGGGCCCAGTCATGGAGGACTCACTGTCTTGGACTAGCTCCTCCATCCCCATGTCAGGAACTAAGCCAATCAAGGCCATTAGATACCACTCCAATTGGCTAGATTCGATGCCCTCTGTTCTATCTGGCTGCAGTGGTGTCGTGCCAGGCCGTTGGCACATACCTGGCATATGCTTGGCAGATATGGCCTGGGTACAAAGCTCCTCTATGAGCGCAGGGGCACAGTTGCAGCTCCTGAGCCATGTTACCTCCTGATTTCTGGCAGCGGGGACGTGGCCGGGGAAAAGGGGCACGTCCCCGGACTCCCGCCATCCCCAATTGCTGTAAGAGTCCTGGGAGGCTGTTGGCAGCCAGCATAACGCAGGGCACCCCCCAGGCTGGTAGGGACTGGCGCCGCAGCCTGACCGCTCCAGGATCAGGAAGGCCTAAGGGTGTCCGAAAGCCGCCTTTGTGTGCCCACCTTTCTTTGAGCTCGGGCCCCAGATCTGGCCCTAAGCCCAGTGCAAGTCCTCTGAAATCCTAGCAACCAGCACCCGGCAGGAATGTTAGAACAAAAATCACCAGCCCATCGATCGCCAGCGGGTTTAACACGGGAGCTAGAAGAGAAGGGAAACAGACGATGTTTCGGCCAGTCCCAGCTGTCCTTGGGTTGCACTTCCCGTGGGCCGGGAACTCGGTCCTTTAACCCCTCTTTTCCTGCCTGTGATGTACCTGTTTGAGCCGCGATCCAGTTTCCTTTTCACTCTGAGCTATGCCGTCAGAGGAGTTGATTGCGATTGCCGGGATCTCTGCTCACGTCTTCAGCCCCCTCTCGGGCACCGACGGGCAGCCCACCATGGGAACGGGAGCTTGGAATTCGGGGATCTTTGCGGCAGGACAATGGGGCAGAGACTGGCCTAACTCTGCTCTCGCTGAGGTCAGCGGGAGTGTGACCAGCAACGTCAATGGGAGCAGATTCAGGCCAGGGCTGAGTTCTCGGTGACACAGACCAGTGCCAGCTGTGCCGGGGCCTGGCAACGGGTGGTGGAGGGGGAGCCTCACCAAGCCATCCCCAGAGAGGAGCTCGAAGGAAAGGCTTTGGAAAGCCTGTGAGACTGGGGCCAGAGTCACCTCCCCTTTGCACAATCACCTTGAGCCTTCCCCTAACCCGGGTAAGGGTGCAATCCTGGCTGGCAGAACTGGAACTGGGGAGCTACTGTCCATTGGGGCAAGTTAGAGCAGCCCCGAGGCTGCTCCAAATTGTGCCACGGGCTGGCTTGCCCAAGATCAGAAGGGAGCACAAAGAAGCCCCCCGCCCATGCCCTCTGCAGAACAAGCTCATAGTCTCCCTCAGTTGATTAGCGTTTGCAGCAGTGTGAACGGCACGGAGCGCCTGTCTGCCCCTCCTAGCGAGAGTAGTCACGCTCCCTTCCCAGAGTGACAAGTCGGGAACGGCGCGAGGGCTGAGCACAGTGAAATCACGGCCTGGAGAGGGCTCGGCTCCAAGCTGAAAGGGACCCGGGTCCTGCCGCCTGCCACCTTTGCTGCTGCTGGCAGCTAATAACCAAAGGTGCCGGGAGCTGGTCAGAGAGCAGGATGGGTGCGGCCCTGTGAACCAGCCCAAGATGCCCACGCTCATCCTCTCAGACGCAGGGGTGCTCCTCCATGCCAGTTATTGCACTGAACTGGCTCCTGTGCTTTGCTGCCCCCTACTGATGGAATCCTAGCTGCTCATCCAAGTGTCATAGGGCTTGTGCTGCTAATGGCGAGTGGTGATCCTCCTGGGGCACCACTGTCCTTCCTGGATGGATTCAGAACTGGGAGCCCCAGGTGCTACCATGGGCGATTCTTCTGTAGCCCAAGTGGGCGACACCGGGACTTTGAGACTAGGAGGATCCCGGCTCTGTGCCGGCTCGCGGGGTGACGGTCGCTGGCTGATGGTGTGCACTGTTGCTACGGGTTGTGGGGGATTGTGACAGACGTGACGTGTGTCAAACAGCGCACGTTGTAGTAGAGTGTCAGTATGCTTTGCAACTATGAATTCACTCCTACAACACCTCGGCAAGGCAGGCAGGAATTATTTCCCCCAGGGTACAGGGAGGGGAAACTGAGTGGCTGCGGGTCTTGTGGCAAGTTGTGGCGAGTGGTGACTACAAGCCAGGAGCCCAAATTCACAGTATCCTGCACTAAACAGACAGCCGCGTTCACCCCCGTGCCAGGAATAGAACCCAGGAGTCCTGACTCCCGGGCTCTAAACACTAGGTCCCAGTCATTCATAATCAGCGCTTCATTGTTTGGCTGTTTTTTTCCCCAGCCAAGGCCTCTGATGATTTCTAAAGCTGTTTGCTCCCGTGCAATGACGCACTCAATTTGCTGGAGGCTGGAACACAGTTTGCCAACCCAGGCGCCATCCAGGCCCAGGGTATGAGCTGCTATCTTGAGGGACATTGATGCTTTCAATCAGTTCGCAAGGTCAGCGACCTGGGCTCCTGCCTTTTTCTCCTCCACTGCAGGAGAAGAGAGATCAGGAGATGGGACAGGAAGCAGCAAGGCAGAAGGTCTGGAAGCTGATGGTACCGACCCATTGGATTCCGATCAAAGCCTCCACTTCTGATAGGACGCACCCGGTCGTGGAGGACAGAGACTTCCCTGCGTTTCAACATCAGGGGGTCAAGTTTGGACCTTGTCAGAAATTCTTCCACAAAATGACTTTTCGCTGAACAGAGCCAATTCGCCAAAGTTGAAAGTGGTTGTGGGAAAGGGTCAATTTGGATGAATTTTCTGAGGTAAAAAAAGTTTTAAAATTGGGAAAATGAGCTCTTCATTCCTCATGGTCCCCTTCCCTCTTGCTCTTCCCCCAGTGCACTCTAGTGCTTTGTCTGCCAACATTCCTGTCGCCTGTGGGGATTGAACCCTCGACTTCTGCATCTAAAACATGAGTTGCAAACTCAAAAACTGCTACAGGGGTCTTAGCCACTAGAGGCAAACAAGGAGACACATGGGGGCAGCATGGGTTATGTGCTATTATTTGACATTATTTGCTATTATTTGACATTCGACATTAGCTGGGTGGAAGGATGGCCTAGTGGTTAGGGTACACGCCAAGGACTAGGGAAACCTGGGTCCAATTCCTTGCTGTGTCACAGACTTCCAGTGTGGCAAGTCATCTGGGCCTTCCTAGGCCTCAGTTCTCCATCTGTAAAATGGAGACAATAGCACGTCTCCTCCCCTTCATAGGGGTTTTGTGAAAGGAAAAATACATCAGAGATTATGAAGTGCTTTGAGATCGACAGATGAAAAGCACTGTCACTGTGCGACTCATTGCCAGGATCGCTCAGCTCTCCTTGTCTGAAGAGCCGTACTACAATTCCGATCCTGCCTGGGCTAGGAGTGCAGAATTGGCTCCTATATCTATCTTATCTTCCAGTCCTCCCCCCAGTCTCCATCACTTTCCACGCCATCAGTCAGTGATTCCGTCCATTTATTAGATAATCCCCTAATGACCTCTTGATCAACTAGTTCACCGATGCCCCGTTTTCTCAGAGTTCCCTTCCCCAGAGCCATTTTTACAAGACCTTCACTACTTCCAATTGTCCAAAGCACTTTTCCCCATTTCTCTTGATAAAGGCAGATTTTAAAAAGCTGTTCAGCATCTCTCTCATTTTCAAGCCATCGTGTGTTTCAGCTCTCTTCTTGGTTAGTAAATGGCCTACTTTCTAGCACTTCCTTTCCCCTGAGACGGCCGTAAAAACCTTCCTTATCCTGTTAACTAATTTCTCTAGCATTCCCTTGTTCTGTCTGTCTTTATTTATTGAATTCATGCCCATATCTTTTCCTTGCCTGCTTTGCATGTCTTCCTATTTGGATTCCTTTGAATGTTGACCTCCTCTGAACGTGCATTTCATTGAAGCAGGCAAGGCAGCGATTCCCAGTGGTTAAGGCAGTCAACTTGGAACCAGAGATGGTGGATCTACCTCCAGCAATGGCCATGCCTTTTTGAGTCACTTTCAGGATGGCACGTTCCCCAGGGCTGAGAGGATTCCCCAGGGTTCAACACCCACAATCAGGGACAGATTTCCCACTGAACTCATGATGGTTGAGATGTTTCTGGCTCTTCCATAGGTCTCAGAGAGGGAGACGTTGATGGGCACCTCCTTCCCAGCACCCATGGTTGGCCCTTGGCTCTCCCTACCCTGCTCTCCACTGGGCCTTCCCAGCTATCTATGGGGCCGGGGCCATAACTCCATTAAGAAGGGGGATTTCCACAAGAGGGGAACATATGAATTTCGGGCCACACTTGTTGACCTGTCAGAAAGGGGGATGTCAATGACGGACCTATAGTCTTTGCCTTCACAACATCCTCTGGCAAGGAGTTCCACAGGTTTCCTGTAAGTTATGTGAAGAAATAATTACTTTTGTTTGTTTTAAACCTGCTGCCAATTAATTTTATTTGGTGACCCCTGGTTCTTGTATTATGAGAAGGAGTAAATAACACTTCCTTATTTCCTTTCTCCACGCCAGTCATGATTTTATAGACCTCTAGCATATCCTGTCTTCGTCGTCTCTTTTCCAAGCTGAGAAGTCACAATCTCATTAATCGCTCCTCATATGGCATCCATTCCCTACTCCTAATCATTTTTGTTGCCCTTTTCTGAACCCTTTCCAATTGCAATATCTCTTTTTTGAGATGGGGTGACCACATCTGCACACAGTATTCAAGCTGGGGGCGTACAGGGATTTATAGAGAGGCAATATGACATTTTCTCCGCTCCTCTATCTCTTTCCTAATGATGACCGACCTTCTGTTCGCTTTTTTGATGGCCGCTGCACATTGAGGGGAGACGGAGGGCGCGTTTGCTTTTAATGTACCGGCTCCCGGCTTTGGCCCGTCACTGCAGGGCCAAGAGGGGCAGCTGGGGAAAGTTACAGGCCAGCATCCGGCCCGGCCCCATTCTCGCTCCCATCGACTGCCCCTCGGGAAGCTAGCCAGAGAAGTACTGTCCTGAATTTCTCTGATGTGGAGCCCGGATCTCTGCTAAGCTGAGGGATCAGGGCATTTTTCATGCCATTATCATTTAGTTCTAGTGCTTTTTTTTTTAACATCAATTTACTCTTAAAATATCACGTCTCGAGCTCCGACGTTCCTCGTAAGGCTGCGTGCTTAGTTTACCCCCGCGGATGGGAATCCTTCAGAGACATTTTGAGAGGGCTTATTTCAGGCCTAAACTTTAATCTCCCTGAGGACATTTTGCCTATTAAAAAAAGGGGGGGGGTTGTCTTAACTAGGAAGCGCAGGGGCTCCTCTTGCTAGTGCTTTGGGCTAATGCCATAGAGAGCAAGGGAAGGGCTGGCTAGTGGCTAGAGTGTTCCTCTGAGCTATGAAAGACTCTGGTTTAATGCCCTGTTTTGCCACCGACTTCCCGTGGGATCCGGGGCAAGACACTTAGTTCCCCCATGTGATGTGGGGGTGACATTTAGTTGGGGATTGGTCCTACTTTGAGCAGGGGGTTGGACTAGATACCTCCTGAGGTCCCTTCCCACCCTGACATTCTATGATTCTATGATGGCGTTGCCCTATAGATACGTTAAAGATTGAGGCCCTCAGACACGAATGAGTAGTGGGGGCCACATAAACACTGCCAGTCTGGCCTCCACGGGCCCCACTCTCTCTGTGATAAGCACAACCAACCTCCTGAGCCCTCCAAACATGCCTGTGGTGCACCCTGGTCTACTGAACACTCACAGAAGGCCTCTTAAATCTATCCTTCGCAAAGGACCAAAATACACCAGCTTGTAAGCGGCGAGGCAGGACCAGCACTTTGCTGAACAACACAGCACTGAGATATATTTAGAGTGAAAACAAGAGCAAGTTTGTTGTCAAAGAACAGCGATTCCCATGACAGTGACTAGAAATGTTAGTAACAAATGGTTCAGTAGAAACCAAACTCATCACACGCTTTCTAGAGACTAAACGTAACAACCAAGGCATGCTCCCATCTCCTACAAGATCGTGCACCCGAGTTCTTGCCCTAGCAGTTTCACCCCGTTTGGCTGAGAGCCCTTTTCAATTACATCAAACTCGCTGGCAGGTTGTCCTCGCTGACTGAATGTCAGGACCCTCAACAAAGGGAGACAGAATCAGAGGCAGGCGTTTGGGAGCCAGGAACCAAAGCCAGGGGTCTGAGCTTGTGTCGGAATCAAGCTGAAGGTCAAAGACAGAGTCACAGGCAGCTGACAAGCCAAGAGTCAGAGACGGAGTCAGGAATTGGCCGAGGGTCAATACCAGATATCGGGGACAGGGCTGGGTTCCAGGGGACGAGTGGGACTCAGGATCCAATTCAGAGCCAAGGTTAATACCAGGAGTTCAGAGACGGAAAAGCGTAGCAGTGTTAGCCAGCCCCTCCCCCCCCCTTGCCTGGGTACTTCCTGGTACATCCCAGGAGCGTATACAGGGATCAAGTAGCCAATCAAGGATCGCTCAGGCAGGAAGGGTCACACGACACCTGGTGCGCGCCCTTTGCAGATCATGGATTCGCACAAGGCAGCCAGGTTACCGCTGTTGCTGGGTGGCCGAGTGGGGAGGCTGGTTACCCTATAGCCCCTGGTTCAAGTCCTGACACTGAAGAAATAAGTCCGAGTTCATCCATACCCCAGATATAGCTCCCAAACCATGCCAAGTCACCGCGCAGTGGCTGCTCCAGCCTCCGACTCAAAACCTACAACACAGTGAGCGCCGCTAGAGGACTCGCGGCCTAGTTAAAGAGAGACTCCCCCATTCCTCCAAAGTGCAATTGGTCGGGCTGCTTCGAGTCACACCCGGCCCCTCCCCGCCTCTGTCTCTGAGGCCAAACACGGAGAATTTCAGCTTCGAGAGTGGGAGAGAGACACACCCTCCGGAGTGGGGATAGAAAGTGTTTTCTAACCCCTGCCCACGCTGCCAGAGAGACAGGCGGATGGGCACCCACACTTGGCACATTATAAAGCCTGAGCTGCACCCACCTGCCCCTTCCTGCCTCCCAGATGCACCCATCATCTGCCTCCCCCTTTCTAAAGGAGCATTGAAGAAAGATGTGGGGTCCCTTTCTGGGGGGCAGGTCCCCTCTCTGTTAGCCATGGCCCTTCTCTGGTGGTAGGGGCCCCGCTGGTGAGCATGGCTAGCGGCTTCAGGAGGTGGGATTCTAAGCAGATGGGTCCATCTCAGCTCTGCAGCTATCTGCAATATAGGATTAAATGTTTTCTCTCCCTTTTAGCATGCCTTATGCCTTATTTATGACACCTACCGAGGAGAGGGAGCCAGCCTAAGGCAGAGGGACGTGGGGAGAATAATGCGGCAACTAAGTTGGGAGCAGAAGAATTATGCAAGACAATAACTCGCCGACGCAAAGCAGAAAGGGACGGGAGCGGGGCCGGAAATGGGGAGATTGGGGTTGTCAAGGTTCCCTCCCCACTCTGAACTCTGGGGTGCAGATGTGGGGACCCGCAGAAAAGATTCCCCCCTCCCCCCTTAGCTTATTTCTACCAGCTTAGGTTAAAACTTCCCCAAGGCACAAATTCCTTTCCTTGTCCTTGGACAGTATTGCTGCCACCACCAAGTGATTTAAACAAACATTCAGGGAGGGGCCACTTGGTGCCCTATCTTCCCCAAAATATCCCCCCAAGACCCTTCACCCCCTTTCCTGGGCAGGCTTGAGAAGAATATACTAACCAATTGGTTACAAAGTGATCAAAACCCTGGGGCTTTAGGACACTGAAAATCAATCAAGGTCTTAAAAGAAGAATTTTTTGTTTAAAGTGAAAGAATCACACCTGTAAAATCAAGATAGAAAGTAACTTTACAGGGCAAATGCAAAGATTTAAAACACAGAGGATTCCCCTCTAGGCTTAGTTTTGAAGTTACAAAAAACAGGACTAAGACTCTCCGTTAGCATAGGGAAAATTCACAAGCTAAAACAAAAGATAATCTAACGCCTTTCCTTGTTTTACTTACAATTTTTGTAATCCTGGATGTTTAATTTCAGGTAGGGTTTGGGGAGTTTTTCCTGCCCTGGTCCCCCTCTGTCCTAGAGAGAACAGCAACAAAGAGCACAAACAAAACCTTCCCCCGCCCCAGATTTAAGTAACTTCTTTCCCCATTGCTCCTTCTGATCAGGAGCCAACTAGGTTATTTGAGCTTCTTAATCCCTTACAGGCAAAGGAGGGATTTTAGGCTCCTCTTAGCTGGATGTTTATGACAAGGGTAGAGCACAGGAGCCACGGCGGAGCTGAGAGTCCGAACAGACGCCAGGCGGCAGAAGGCTCCCGCACTCCTCACACAGAGAGGCAGCCCCAGCCTGGCCATTCCCGTGTGACAATAATGTAGCAATAAGTAGATGCCGGCATCTGCATATTAAAAGTCAAGCAAATTTCGGTGCCCTAAGCATACGCGTGTGAATAATGAATGTGCACTGGGAACATAAACTATGATATTGCGGTAAAGGTGAGTCTATTAATGTTAAGTGATCGCTGCGTAGACAGCACGGGGGTTGTTGACAATATAGCGTTGACTCCTCTCCCAGATCAGCTATGCCCACAGGTCCCTCAGCCAACCAGGAACTCACAGGACCCCTCCCAGCCAGGCACGGCCCCCCCAGAACCCAGCCATCCGCTCGGCAATTCCCTCAGCTCACCCGTCTAATCGAGAGCCGGTTAAAGTCGCTCTGCACGGGGCAACGTGCCGTGGGGGCCAACCAAGACTCTGTGGGCTGCTGGTGTGAACTTCTTTGGCTCCAATACTGATATGCGCCAACAGAGGACCTAGCAACTGGTGAGTTGGCCCTGGAGAGACCAGCTCCCAAACTCCCAGCTGTGGGAAGGGACCATGGGTCACCTAAATGCAAAATCTAGACCCATTTTGGACATCTGGGTAAGAGGGGCTCATATAATGGATAACACCCCCTCACCCTGCCTTTTCACGCACGCCCCAGAAGGCCTTGGCCAGCTAGTGGGAGGATTTCATGGAGGGCGGGGCTCCCGGCTGAAGCGCCATGAACTTGAATCCCCCTAAACGTCCCTGGTGCGATGCTTTCCCTCAGCGAGTCGAGCCCATTAGCGCAGGGAGCGGCATGATGGATCGTACCCCTCCGCCAAGGGCGGCCCGGACGCAATCCCTAATGGAGCTTTGGCAGGAGCTTGGCTCTGCCTCTCAAAAGCGGTTTAATCCCCTAGAAACCTCCTCCCGCCCTCTCACGCTGCGTCCGGAAACACAACCGGGGCGAAGGTTTCACCGCTTTTCCCGTGCTGCCTTTTGACACCGTCTATTTTAGCTTGCCAAGTCCAGACAGTTCATGCTTCCATTAACACCCCTGATCTATCTGTCCATCCCTCCCCACACGCCCCGTTCTATCTCTCCATCCCTCCTCCCCTCAAACCCCTCTATTCATCCCTGTGGTATCTGAATGCCTGGCAACCGTATCCCCTGGGCCACTCAACAGCCTCTGTTTCTCCTTCTCCAGCCCCACGTCGGCGGCCAGGTTGGTTGCAGTGGGAGGGGCTTGGGAAAGCGGGCCGGGGGCCGGCTGGTTGGAGAAGCGGGCTCTGCGGATCCGGCTCTTCCGGGAGTGAGTCCCGAGTTTGGGGGATCAACGGATCCAGGATTTGACTCTGAAGAGGGAGGGGCCCAAGCAACGGAAGATGTGAGGCTCCATCCTTTTCCATTCCCCACCAATCACCATCCCCCCATCCCCCCAAATTTCCCCCACCCCCAGAGCTCCAATGTCAAAGTTCCTCCATTGCCTAGTTTGTAGATCGGGCCTGGCGATGCCTCTCTCCTTGGAAACAGGGCGAGAGGTGGCAGATGGACCATTATTCAGGGCTTTGGATCCACCCCAGAAGTGGCTGCCTGGGAGAATCCACCCAGCTTTTATACCGTGCCTGGGACAGGCTGCTGGGGAGCAGGCTTTGGGTGGGCCATGAGTGCGGGGGGCAAAGCCGCACTCCCAGAGTCACAGTGCTTTGGCGTCCGGGTCTCCCACTAACCTAGGAGACCACAGTGGGCATGTGCTGACCCTGAGCTGCTAAATCCACTGCTAACGGACACATGCCCCAGCAACAGGGGGTGCAACAGGAAAGAAACGCTCAACACAGCTGATGGGGTGTGTGTGTGTGTGTGCGCGCGCGCGAAGAAGCCATTCACTGACACATAGGTCTGGTGCCGGGGGGGAGGAGGGGGTGTTTCAACGGCTGCTCTGCACTGGCCCAATCCTCTATGTAGTTTAGAGCAGCCCCAAGAGTGCTCTAAATTGCACTCAGGGGTGGAAGCAGCAGCTGGAGATCATCAGAGGAAGAGGGCGTTCCAGCCCTGTCCCCTATGCCAGGGGTGACTGTCCGGGAGCATCCCAACTGCCTGATTAAGCCAACTTCAAACCCTCTTTGCCCTGCCACGACGGGACAGAGCACTCTTATCAGGCTGGAGAACCTGGGCCCTGAGATATACTTTCCTGCAGCCAAAGGATTACAGGCAGGATCGCCTTGGGAGGGGAGGGGTGTCCCTTTGGCCACTCGGTTACCAATTCAGTAGCAGCCCAAGTTACCAAAACGTGGGACTCACTCCCCCCCGGCTCCAGCTGAGTGGTCTGTGGGGCTTAGCCTGGCCTCTACTGGCATGTGCCTAGATCACACACACACACACACACACACACACACACACACACACACACACACACTCTCACTTCTGAGGGGCCCGATTCCGCTCCCACCAACAAAACTCCACTGGCTTCCGCGTTGCTTCTCCTGCTCTGCGTTAGTTTCAGCAAGAGGAGAATGGGACCCCAGGGCCGTCGCTCCGGCACAAACTCCTCCACAACCTGGCCTGTGTGAGGGACAACCCCGAGAGCACGGCTGGGCCAGGGGCCCAATGCCCCGCGGCCCGGCTGCATGCCACGCGTGTCAAAGCCGCCCAGCCAGAATGGCGGTGCCGTGCCCCCCCCCCCCCCCGCGGGTATCAATGCACCATCCTGCCAGGACAGCGGTGAATCGACACCAGGCGCGGGGCCTCAGTCACCCGTGCGTGCTGCAGGCAGGTCGCGGGGCACATTTGTGCCCCTTTCCCAGCCGGCCCCTGGCAGGGCATGGCATCACGCAGACCCGTGTTGGGGCCTCCATCCTGCAGAGCGGCCCTGGGGCAGCCCTCCGGAAGGCAAGCGCATCGGATCGCCCGTCACCGTGTACCCCGTCGTGGAGGAGAGTCAGCGGGGTGTGTGTGTGTGTGTGTGTGATGTCTCCCCTCCCACCCGCGCTGCTGCGTGTGCACGGGAACGCAGAACAGCTGCTGCCTCCCGTGGCCCGGGCATGCCGCAGACCCCGCTGGCGAGGCGGAAAGAACAACGGAGCCCCGCAGAATCAACGGAGACAATTAGGAGAGAGCAACATGCAATTTGTCTCAATCTGGCCTTGGACTCCATCCAAGTAGCTCGGGAAAGAGGCAGAGGAGCAGACGGGGGGAGGGGAATCCTGCTTGGGCAGAATGGGGCTGGGGGGGGGGGGGGAGGACCCCCTCCTCTGCAGCAGAAGCTGGGGAAATGATGTGGAAAGGCTAGACACGCAGGGCCCAGTTCGGATCTCATTCCCGTCAGGCACAAAACAGGAGGCACTCCAAAGAAATCAGTGCAGCTACTTCAGGGGAGGAGCGATGGGAGTGAGATCGGTATCAAAGCCCAGGCCACGGACCCCTCCCCCAACATGCTCATAGGACACGCCTCACTCCTTATCCATCACTCCCTCCCCAGTGACGTCTTAGCCCTTCCCGCAGCTCTGCTGCTGCCCCTCAATCCTGCCCCACCGCTCCCCCTTGCTAGTCCACCCCTCCAGCGCTTTGCCAACGTCCCACAGTCCTGCTGCCTTCCTGCCAGCCGCCCACAATCTCCTCTTGGCTTTCGGCTTCCAGGCGGCTATTGATTGAAGGAAAAACATGACAGCTCCTTCCCGTGTTATGAGGAAAGCTGTCGGCAGCGGCTAGTGAGTCCAAGGGAAGATGGGGCAGTATCGGCACTTGATATTCCACGTTAGTATTTTTTGAGGTGCCGGCTGGGGTCATGGCCACATTGGGCCAGGTGTTGCAAATGGGGAAGCGAGGCCCAGAGAGACTAAGTGACTTGACCAAGGTCACCCAGGGAATCTGGGGCAGAGGAAGGGAGAATCCTAGGCCGGCTCTACTGCTAAAACTTAGGATACTAGGGGTATGTCCACACTCCAAATGTGTCACAGTCCTGGTATCTATTGTACGTAGCCCGTGTGACTCTTTGTCCCTCTCTAGTGGCTAGTCAATGCATAGAGGTTTATGCCGCTGCTAAAACCAGCTAGGAAGACAGCTGAATGCTTGAGCTCAGGTAGGGGCAACGTGTGCGCTTTAGATCCAGAGGCGCCAGGTTTGAGGCCCCACTTTTGATGGGCTTCCACATCTCCTAGAGTCTCCTGTCCATCCTCTCTGACAAGGTGGCGGGAACATCAGACGCTTTAAAGCCAGGGGCCTGATTCTCCGCTACCCTTCAGAGGCTGGTCACGCCCGGGCAAAACTGACTCCAGACTCAGCTCTTCTCACCCCTGCGGCGTGTCGGTGCAAGACGGTGGCCAGCAAGGCACGATGCCAGGGCATAGGAGCAGGGCACGCAAGGCACACAAGGGGGTGACCCCTTGTCAAGAGGAGGGCGGGACGGCACTAGCGCAATGGAGCTGGCCTCAAATGAGCTATTCATTCCCCGTGCAGAGGCGTTAGAACAGCAAAGGAGCAAACCGATCACGCTTCAGCACCAAGGTGAGCCCAGCGCAGGGAAAGGGGCCAGGAGACTGGCACACTCGGGGCTGGGATTCAGCTGGATTTCCTGCCCCTCCTTGCTCTTTATCATCACTTTCAGCCCCCTCTGCATGTCTAGTTTAAAGTCGTGAAGTCAGTTCAACACGCCCCCCCTCCCCCTCCGGCGGGACAATCAAATGAGGAGGGGGTACCCAAATCATCTCTTAGCATAGGTCTTAAAATCCTCCATTCCCCAACCCCCAAGGCTGCAATAGATCACTGGAGCTGCATTTAACCAGCCATCGCGGGTACGAACCGCGCTTTGGGTCACGCTAGATCCTGGGGGCCCAGTCAGGATTGGGCCCACGCTGACTTGCACCCTGGGGAAGCCCAGGTTTCCTCTCTATAAACCCGTGGTACGCCCACACTGTGAATACTGCACGCAGATCTGGTTGCCCCATCTCCAAAAAGATCTAGTGGAACTGGAAACGGTTCCAACAAGGGCAACCAAAATGCTTAGGGGTCTAGAACAGCTTCCATATGAGGAAAGATTGAAAAGACAGGGACTTCTCAGCTTGGAAAAGACCAAAGGGAAAATATGATAGAGGTCTACAAACTCATGAGTGGTTTGGAGAAAGTGAAGAAGGAAGTGTCATTGTCTTCTTCGTATAACTCGGGCACTAGGGGTCACCCAATGAAATTAATAGGTAGCAGATTTCAAATCAACAAAAGGAAGTCTTTTTTCACACAACGCACAGACAACCTGTGGAACTCTTTGCCGGAGGATGTTGTGAAGGCCAAAACTATGACGGGGTTTAAAAAGAACTAGCTAAGTTCCTGGAGGACAGGTCCATCAACGGCTAGAAGCCAGGATGGGCAGGGATGGTCCCTAGCCTCTGTTTGCCAGAACCTGGGAATGGGTGACAGGGGATGGATCACTTGATGATCACCCGTTCTGTTCATTCCCTCTGGGGCACCTGGCACTGGCCACTGTCGGCAGACAGGATACTGGGCTTCATGGATATTTGGTCTGACCCAGCCTGGCCATTCTTGTGTTCCTGGTAGATCCTGGGATTTTCCCACCATGTGTGAAGTACCTCTGTCTCAGCCTCACTGGGGTGTTGCCGGAGCAATGCATTAGAGGTGTCAAGCGCTCTGCTAATACAGTGGGCCACAGACAGACATTGCAAGGAGTTTCCTTCCCAGCCTTTCAGCAGTGTGCCGCCTGGTTACCCAGCATTAATTAAACAGAGATTAACGATGAACCAAGGAACGAAGAACCCTGCCCTGCGGTTGCCTTGCAGCTTGCCAGCTCTTTGTAACGCCGATCCAGCTCTCCGCAGCCCTCCCTTGAAGGCGGCGGGAGTGGAGATGATTCAAGTGTCATGCTTCAAGCCCAAAGCCTCTAATAACAGCCTGTTTCCAATTGCTTTCAGCTTACAGCCGCTGTGGGGGTTTTGCAACCGCTCCGGGGTAACCAAAATTTCCTCCTCTTCTGCCTGTGAGAGTGAGCGACCCCGAGCCTGGCGGTGGAGGGAACCAGGAGCTAGGTTTTTTCAGGGATTACTTAAAAAAAAGAAACCAACCCCCCTCCTCCCAAGCAAGTACATGTTTTTCCCGCTGAAAACTCTGTGGGAGAAATGTGAGAAGAGGCAGGATTTAACTGTGGGAAGATCAAAGGGTTCCTTTTCTGAAACACTTTTGAAAGTAAAAACGACGACTTGCAAGAGAGTAGAAGTTTGGCTTTTATTTCATTTTGTTGTAGCAATACATTTTTCCTCCCCTACAATACCGTGTTTGTGGTAGAGAATTCCTTATTCCGAGAATGCTGCAGATTTGTGTGTTAATCTCCTAGAAAAGTAGAGGTTATCCCCGGATGTATACTCAGATTTGGGATGTCAGATTACACAGAAGGTGATGTTTCCATATCTGCCTATGTGATTTAGGAGCCTAGCACATTTTCAAGGAGGTCATCTAGTCTAACCCCCTGCTCAAAGCAGGACCAATCCCCAACTAAATCATCCCAGCCAGGGCTTTGTCAAGGCTGACCTTAAAAACCTCTAAGGAAGGAGATTCCTCCCCCTCCCTAAGGAACCCATTCCAATGCTTCACCACCCTCCTAGGGAAATAGTGTTTCCTAATATCCAACCTAAACCTCTCCCATTGCAACTTGAGACCATTACTCCTTGTTCTGTCACCTCTAGCGCCATTGGCTCCCAGCTCGTGAAGTCAATGCAGAGAGGGACCATTTTAGATCTGGCTCTAGGCCTTTTGCCTCCAGCGTGGCTGATCCAGCCCCTTTCCCCAGGACTGATCTCGCGCTGAGGTCTGTGCCGATGCCAGACAAATCCCTGAATTCTGCTCTGTGCGGGGACCAGAGACAGACGCCAGAGACCTGATTGTGGCACCTTAGTTAACCTCCCGCTCCACAGATCCAGGGAAGCGGCCCCCCCGGGGCCCTTTTCTCCACATTTCAGTCTGCAGCCATGACAGCTCAGGATATTGCCAGGCGTTTACCACTGGGAACGGGGCGGCCAGGAGTGAGGTGTCTGGCTGGCTTATCGGCTCGGGGCCAGGCCCCGGCCTTCTATTAGAGCCAGCAGAACGAGCCTCGTTCCCCCCGCTGCGGGGCGCTGGCAAAGCACAACTCCAGCAAGGGGGGAATAAGGTCACAGCTCAACCCCGTCTTTCCGAAAACCAATATGCGTGCAGGTGCGGGTTGGTAAGGAAGTCCCGGCGGCAGCTTGCTGCGGCTGGTTCCGCCTCTCCATTCGCGCCCGTGGGAGGGCTGTCGTCTTAAAGCAGGGCCGCCGTTTGATGGTGCGAAGTAGGGCTGGAGAAATCCCCCCTGCAACCAGGAGACTTTGGAAACCGGAGACTTTCAAGTCTACCAATCCATCCCCATGCACACCCGTCTCTGAGTAACCCTTCTACCAGGGCCTGGCTGCACCTACCAGGGCTCTGTTCAGTATCTAGGGGGCTCCCGGAATACTGCAAAACAACAGTTTAATCCTCCACCCCGAAAACTAAACACCTCCTCCGGGCGCCTCTCCGGGGATCTCAGAGAGCCAGGTCGGCTGACTCCCGCTCGTCGCCAGCTATGTCTAGACACCCGCGGCTAGCCGGGCCCCGATTCATTTTTGGCCACAGCATCACCCTGCGAGCTCTTTATCCACCACGCCCCGCCCCTATTCCTTTTCAGAGTCCCTGCTTCCTTGGATAGAGACCCCCTCCAGCCCTTAAGCATGCGTTGTTCCTAGATGTATCCATTTGTATTTAAAACCCATATGGTTGGCTTGCGCCGGGCTTCCCAAGCGACCCAGATCGCGTTGTATCCCTGCCCTGTCCTCTTCATTGTTTACCATCCCCCCAATTTTTGTGTCACCTGCAAACTTTATCAAGGAGGATTTTCTGTTTTCTCCCAAGTCATTAATAACGATGCTAAATAGTGTAGGGCCAAGAGCCCATCCCGGTGGGGACCCCCGCCTTTTGATGATTCCCTTCTGACCATTGCATTTGGTGATCTACCATTTTAATCCATCTAACGTGCGCCGCGCTCGTTTGCTACCTCGAAACACGTCCTTAGCATGAAGTGCTGGCTTCAATCCCATTCAATGCCACTTAAGCACGTGTTTTAGCGCTTAGCTAAATCAGGGACCCCCACGGCGCGACTCCCTCCGGCTGGCCTCCCAGGGGAGCGATGAGGAACCTGATTAAAAACCAGCCGAGAACAGTTTCAAGAGGCCCCAGTCTGCGACAAGATTGCTGGATGTGGCACTCAGATACTTTTAATGCTGAATAAATATGACAAAGGAGATAATGAGGGGCTATTTTACTGCCGCGCCAGTGTAGACCGAGGTATGAAATTCCTTTCAGAGCGCTACGTTCCCCACATATAATTGCAACCTCATAGGCTGTTAGCAATTCACCGACGGGAGATATTCTTCCTAATTTATCCTGATCAAATCCGGTTATTCCACCCATGTGCCGGCACATTGCAGCCTGTCTTTGGCACACGGACCCTTATTCTCTTTATTTCAGAGACTTGGGGATTTTTGGTTTGAATTTGCTGGGGCCGGGGAGTGGCCACATTCTCTTCCCTAGGAGTTGCCCTGTGTCCTCCACCTTTTCTACATAGCTGTTATCTTCCAGCGCAGTGGCATGGGATGGGCAGGGATCTGGATGGCTCTGGCACTGCCTCCCTTAAAGGGGAAGATCCCCAGGAAAAGGGCTGTCTCCTAAATGAATGGCACTGAACGGCCGTGTCTTTCAGACTCGTGGCTCACGCTGCTAGAAGACGGGGCTGCGTTTTGGCCACACTCACTTAAAGGTGTTTAGCATCCCCGGGCTCACAGCTTGGCATTGAGGCTGATTAGGGACGAGCTAATCCACGCTTATAATTGTTCAGGGTCATGAACAAACTGAAGCGAAGGGAGAGAAGTTCCTCCTTTTTTCTTGGGCCCGGCTGACCGTAGAATCGATGTGACAGCAGCGCATTGGTTTGCAATCGGGAGGCTTCTCCTCCAAGCCACGGGAAAGCTCTTGGTTTCCAATGACAGCCCTGGAGAATGTAGTCAAAGACAGACCCAAGGGAGAAACAAAATCCAGTCCCTCAGCCAGAGGGCAGGATACCCCTGGGATCAACCCGACTGGCTTTGGGAAACACAGAGCATGGGTGTCTATCTCCATGGAGGGACCCGGGTGAGTCTAACCAGACCCAGGACTAGAGCTTTCCCTGGTGTAAGTTAGCCAAGGCCCATGGGTGGCTTGGTTCCAGCCGAGAGCTGCATGAGATTCCAATGTTGCCAAGTCTCACCATTTTATCCTGCAATATTTGGTGGGGGTTCGTGAAGCCCCAGCTGCTGGAGTCAGGTGACTGCATCAGAATCACAGCTTTCGTTGCAAAGAAAAAAGCCAGTGTCTAGCCCTCATGGGAAAGCTTGAAAAGATGCCCACTTTACAAAGGGGGTCAGGATCAGTCTCCTGATTTTAAAGGTGGGGAAACTGAGGCACAGAGCAGCCCTCCCCACCACCTCTCCTGAGTGCCACACTGCCTCTGTAAGATGTCTGTACATTTCAGGGACACTAGCCCATGTAGTGAAACAAGAACCCAATCCACACGAGTTCCCCCTCCACTCTGAGCCCTTCCCCGGCATCCCCTAGCTCCTGTTCTCAGTAGCATTTTGGCTGCCTGATTTTTCCACTGGGCACTCGCACTGCTTGGTACAGCTTCAAAGTGAACAGGAAAGAGCCGCGAAGGAGCTCAAGTGGGTTTTATTCCAACCATTTTCCTGCAGCCATTCATCAGCACCCAGTATAAAGCCTCTTAAATGCTGCCTACTTCTGTCCTTGTGAAGGACTAGGGAGAATGATTTGCCATTAAAGGGAAGAGAACCGCAGCAGGCTTTGGGCTGGGGATATGGATTTGAGGCTCACGCGCCCAGAGGTTTGATGTGTTACTTTATTTCACACACGCCCCACCTCGTTTGCAGGATAAGGTGGAGTTTGATCCTTTTGTCGGCTGGATTTCTGCAGCGAGGAAATCCAAGAGGATTTCGAAGCTGTAGACACAAATCACTCGAGGCTTTGCCAGCCACGTGTTTAGAAACCCCCCAGCCCTGGGATGTTGGAAGAAACCATTTGGGAGAGGAGGTCCTCGGTCCGTTATTAGCGACAGACTGATCAAGGCCTTGGGAATGAAACAGCTCGTTCAAAGCATGATTCGCCGCGTAAATTTCCTCTCAACCACCGGTTTCCTTCCAGCCTGCCCAGCAGGGGTCTCTAAGTAGACTCCACCCACACCAAAGAAATAACAGTAATTAATTCATCATCTTTTATTGTGATGATTATTTTCGTTTACTTATTTGTAGTGTGCTAATAATGCCGGGCTCGTCAGCTGATCTCAATGTATTTTCATAGTGCTCATGGGCCACAAAAGTAGGCTAAGCGCCGCACGAACACATGGTGAAGGAAAGTCTAGGCACCTACCGGTATCTATTACAATGTAATGTCTTGGATACATTGGACAATGGATACATTGTCGCTGTATCCAGGAATAAATCATCAGGTAGGTGGCTAAGACACTTTCAGGCTCTATAAATTATTATCTCTAATTATTATTTTATCAATTGTTGTTATTCATTGGACTAGATGATCTCCCGAGGTCCTTTCCAACCCTGATATTCTAGGATTCTATGCTAATTCATTACCAAACAAAGGATCATGTGTGTTGAGTTTTCAGCCATTGCGGACACGGTTACAGCCGTCGTCCAGGCGTGCACTAATAGTGACTGATACGGCCCCATGATATCTGCGCCTCACTTTTCCTGGTGAACATATTCCTGAATAAGGGCATTGTGGTCTTTACTCTTTAATCAGTGCAAAGCATGAATTATAGAAAGATAGGACTGGAAGTGACCTCAAGAGATCATCTGATACCCTGACAATCATAGAGTCATAGAATATCAGGGTTGGAAGGGACCTCAGGAGTCATCTAATCCAACCCTCTGCTCAAAGCAGGACCAATCCCCAACTAAATCATCCCAGCCAGGGCTTTGTCAAGCCTGACCTTAAAAACCTCTAAGGAAGGTGATTCTACCACCTCCCTAGGGAACCCATTCAAGTGCTTCACCACCCTCCTAGTGAAATGATGTTTCCTAATATCCAACCTAAACCTTCCCCACTGCAACTTGAGACTGTTACTCCTTGTTCTGTCATCTGCTACCACTGAGAACAGTCTAAATCCATGCTCTTTGGAACCCCCTTTCAGGTAGTTGAAAGCAGTTATCAAATCTCCCCTCAGTCTTCTCTTCTGTAGACTAAACAATCCCAGTTCTCTCAGCCTCTCCTCATCAGTCATGTGCTCCAGCCTCCTAATCATTTTTGTTGCCCTCCGCTGGACTCTTTCCAATTTTTCCACATCCTTCTTATAGTGTGGGCCCCAAAACCGGACACAGTACTCCAGATGAGACCTCACCAACGCCGAATAGAGGGGAACAAGCACGTCCCTCGATCTGCTGGCATGGGTGTTTGTCCAACCTGTTCTTAAAAACCTCCAACGACAGAGATTCCACAGCTCCCTGGAGGCTAGATCCCGCGTACTTGACTACTTCCTATGCGGAAAGGCAGAGGCTCTGTTCTGGGCCTAGGGGAACAAATCTCTCTGCTGCTCCCACTGTTCATCTCCTTGGCGAGGCTCATACCAGACCACGCTCACTGGAGTGTCACCAACGCTATGATTTTCTCACCCGATCTTTGGAGGGTGACCAGATGTCCTGATTTTATAGGGACAGTCCCGATTTTTGGACTCAGTAAGATCGAGCGCAATAAACCCACCGGTGGCTTCCCTGAGCGGGGCCCTTCTGAAGGCTCGGCTTTAGGAGGTGGTGTTGCTTAGTGGACAGAGCACAGGCGTGGCGCTTAGGAAACCGGCATTCTAGTCTCGGCTCTGCAGCTGTCCTACTGGGCGATCTTGAGCAAGCCAACGCCCCCCTCTCCGTGCCTCAGTTTCCCCTGGGTAAAATGGCAGTCATGATACTGATCTCACTTGTAAAGCGCTTTGAGATGCGCTGGTGAAAAGAGCAAGGTATGATTGTGACAACGGCCACTACCCCTGAAAAACATGCGGACCCTTTGGGGTCTTCTCTTACCTTTGACACTTGGGTCCTGAGTCTCACTTGGTGCAGGCATTTTACACCAGTGTAGAGGAAAATAACAGCCCCTTGTGAGAATCTCATAGGAGACTCCCTCCTACGATCTTGCTCTGTTTCTTCCCAGGCCTTTTTACTGACATTTGCAGAGAAGGTAAGCTGTGGTGTGCCGGGCTATGCACATACGTGGGACTGACCTCACTCCAGAAGGGACAGGTGGATTTTTCCAGGTGTGCATTGAATGAGACAGGACTTCAAAAGAGATGCTCTTAACTAGGTCACTACAACTCAGTTCTGTAATTTAATAAGCTGGTGTTCATCTATCCAGTGTATTGAAACATTTAAAACTAGTGACTTCATCTGCTTGGACTTTCTGTCTCTTTCTGTCTCTCTCTCTCTCTCACACACACAAGCCTGCACACACACAACGTACACAAACGCACACGCACACACAAGCACACAAACAAAAACACATGCGCACACACCCAAAACATGCACACAGAAAAACCAAACGAAACCACAAAACCACACAAAAACAAAACAAACTGGGAAATTCCAAACCCAACCAAATAAAAAACCTCACTTTTGAAGGGATTTAAGGGACAACAGCTAAAACCCCGCTGTTCCCTGAGACACGAAATCGGCTGGCCCCGTTTCCCTCCGCGTTTCATTTGGGTGTTTTCTTATGCTGCGGTTGTTAGAGCGGCGCTTCTGTGATCCCATTTCAAATCATCGATTTACCACAGAGTCCTCAATAAGCAATTTAGAGCGATTTCAGTTGTTATCTTGCAACAAATCGCCTGGCGCTGGGTGGGAGGGAAGGGAAAGAGAGGAAAAGCAATCAGAGGCCTGGGCCAAGCTGCAATCACATCCTGGCTGAATCCGTATGCTGTAGGCTGTTGCCTCACCTCTCCCTTAGCAGTGGAGGGCTCCACTTTCTAGCTGATGGGAGAAGCCACTTTGTCCTTATCAAGGTTGGACGGGACCTCAGAAGATCATCTAGCCCAACCCCCTGCTCAAAGCAGGACCCATCCCCAATTACATCATCCCACAGATTTTTGCCTCATAGCCTGAAATGGCCCCCCATAGCGGGGGGGGGACCACCCGCTCCTGTTCAGAAGGGCTTACAACAGCCCTGGGAGAAGGCTGGAGCAGGGAGAGGGATTAAGGACAGCTGGGGCCTATGCAGCTAGGGCCCAGCTGGCCCCTACAGAGGGCTAGAAGCAAACGGTCTCTCTCTAGACTTTGGAGAGGGAGGACCTGGCTGCTGGAGTAGGGCAGGGCTGGGGGAAGGATAGCGGAGCTCTGGCCTGGAAACCCCCCAGGCTGCGGGGCCTAGTCTATGGCCAAATATGTACTGGTGGGTGGGGGGGTGCAGGGGCCAAGGATAAGCAGAGGGTCCAACCCTCCTTGCTGGGGATGACTGGCAATGATCCTGCAGTTTGCCTCAGTAAGTGGTGACTGGTAGTTGCCTAGACTGAGGCAAGGTGGGGATAGGGGGTGGGGGTTCCCTAGGGAGGGGAGACCCTGAGATCTGTGGGGGTACTGCAGGAAGTGCAGCACCCCAGTGGAAGAGGGCACCAGGGGAGGGACACGGGGCCAGCACCACCTGGGACACCAGCCTGCAGAGGGCACTCTGGAGGCTGGTGAGCTAGTTCCCCCGACAACCAGCAGGAGGTGCCACAGGGGTGAGTCGCCGCGCCGCTACAGGCCCCTTTAAGGATTAAACTCTCAACCCTGGGTTTAGCAAGCCAATGCTCAAACCACTGGGCTATCTTTCACCCCAATCAAACCCTCCTCGACTTGTCTGGAATGAATCCAGACGTCGAGCAGGGGGGAGCAGTTTTGCAGGCCTTGGAGATGATCTCGGAGCCAAGATTTAGCAGTGACTAGTGAGCTGGGGGGGGGGGGGGGGCTTCAGATGTCCCCCCACCACCACTGAGCTCCCAGGAAACGCCTTTAATGTGTCTCAGTTGGGGCAACCCAAACCGGATAATTCCCACATCCCCGGCCGCGTTGGCATCCAGCAGCAGTGCGCACGGCTCTCCCCTGCCGACCACGTGCCAGCCCCTTATACACCGGCCCTGGCTGCGTTCCATCTGAGGCCGAAGGACGGTGTCCAGGCAGGCCCCTAAGCGCGGGCCGTCACGAGGCACAGTGGTCCCTATGGGGAGGACCTCGGCAGGGGATTCGGGAGACTTGGGTTCATGGACTTCGTGCGTGACCCGGGGAAAGCAACTTAGGCCAGGTCAGCGGCCGGCCTGGGGTATTAGGTCTTAGTCTCTCTGGGTCTCAGCTTTTGTTCTCACCTGTCCCTGCTCTAGCTGCCCTGTCCGGGAGGCCACAGAAGGGAAGCAGAACGCTGAAGACAAGCCTGGTACGTCACAACCCAAAGCCCGGCGCTCTTCCCCCGGCCACGCGTCCTGTCCCCACCGTCCAGGCAGGGAATTGGCAGCGAGCTGGCCTGGCCTGGCAGTCCCCGTGTCCCTGTCTTCCTAGGATTGCGCTGTTCGTTCCCAAGGCAGCGGCGACACTCCGGCGCCGGAAGGGTTACATTTGAAACAGCTTCCCACGTCTGCAAACGAACCCTGGGCTCATTAAGGTCCCTCGTTTGCCCAACTCTTCTACGATCCGGATTTCAGCGGCACGCCTGGCTGGTTCCTCCCAGGCACCGAACCCGCCTGGATGCAGCCCACGCGGCAGTAAATTGGCCTAGTCTCAGAAAGGCCGGATGGGAATTAATAAGCGCTTTGAGATCTACCCACGAAAACGTGCCAGAGCAGAGCCACAAGGGAGCGGTCGTAACCACTAGGACACGCTACCTCCCAGCCCCCCCCCCTTCCGCCCAGCTTGTGTTTATCCACAGTCTCCCCCCTCCCCCCAGCCTCTCCTTGCACACCAGGCAGCCTGCGAAGCACCGAGCTTGTCTCTGAAAGGCATTTCCCGCCCCCGCTGCGGATCCATTAGGCCCAGACAACATCGCCTGCTTGCTGAGTGTCAATCCGTCTGCATTCTCCCGCCCGCGCTAATGGCTAATCCCAGCTCCTGCCGCCGTAATGACGGGCGCGCCGGTTCCTTTCCTAATTGCCCCTTGCCAGCCGGGGTTTCCCGCACGGCCTTTCTTGTCACCGCCGAAGGCGCTGCCCGGGCAGAGTGGCGCGGATAACTAGCAAACGAGGGTTCCTCTGAGCTCCGGCAACGCGTTCCCTTCACAGCCTCGTCAGCTGGATGCAAACGCAGCGCCCGGATCGCAAACCCCAGCTGGGAAATCAACCCGCAGGCCGGCAAGCGGCCCAGAAAGTGGAGGGGAAGGGGGCGCGAAACGCAGCATTTGTCTCTCGCCTGCTGCTCGGCCCACATGGTTTTTCCGGGGGGTGGGTTCATGGGCCGGGTGAGGAATGGCCGTCCAGGCGTTCGAAGGCACGCCTTGTACGTGATGTCCTGCCGGCTTCCTGTGGGACTTGACGGCATCATTAGACAAGAGGCCAATGGTGTTTCCATCATTTTACAGAAGGGGAAACTGAGGCCTACGGAGCGGCGGGGACGTGCCCAGAGTCACCAAGCAGGCCAAAGGCAAAGCCAGGTCTCCTAGGTTGTAGCCCGGTGCTCTTGCCACCGGGCGACCTGTTTAGTTTGTGCCCGTCCCGTTCCAACCCGGCACCAGGATGCGGTTAATCCCTATGCCACTGGTGCCAGCAATGCCTTTCCCTGAGGCGCCCGGCAGCCATCTTGTGACCACCCCGGATGATCCCAGCCTGAGGCCTGGGCTACGCTGAAAATGCCACCTCGCTCGGGGGGGGTGGGGTGGTGGAGAAGCCGCCTCCCCATAACACCAAGTGTGGACGCAGCGCCGCGGATGGAATAACGCTCCCGTTGACTGGGCCTCAATTGACTGCACATGAGACCGGCCTTACTGGGTCAGCCAATGGTCCATCTAGCCCAGTCTCCTGTCTTCCGACTGTGGCCACGGCCAGGTGCCCCAGAGGGAATGGACAGAACAGGGAACCATGGAGTGATCCATCTCCTGTCGTTATTCCCAGCTTTTGGCAAACAGAGGTAAGGGACACCCAGACCGTGCTGGCTCAGAGCCCTCGGTGGACCTGTCCTCCATGAATTGATCTGTTCCTTCTTTGAACCCCGTTATCGTTTTGGCCTTGGGTGGATGAAGTCCAGGAGCGTGTGGGGTGCAAAGGCCAGACTGGGATGGACGCAAGTATCGGGATGGCCAGGATGGAGCTCAGGGGCAGAGCAAGATGTCACCGGTGCCAGGCAACGCCCGGAGCGGGGGCAACCGTCCTGGCCATGGAATGGGTGGGGTGAACTTTGGCTAAGACAGGGCAGCCCGGAAGACCCTGCCTTGCCCGTCATTGAGTGATTGATTCTGGGAGTGGGGAGAGAAGGCCGGGTTTGCCCTAAGTGGCATTGGCTGGATCCCGAATAGCTTAGCAGAGATAGAGCTAGCTGGGTTTTTTGGTACCCATTGAATCACTGTCACGTCTGGGGGAAGGAGCTGCCGCCTCCTCCTTTGCGCTGCTGTCTCCATCATGTGGGTGTCGGTCTTGGACGTGACCCCGGAGCTGGGATCCCATCCAACTCCCGGGACATTCAATGGGTGTGTCACTTCCATCCGTCACTTACAACGCGTTCAAATCCCGAGCGGTTCGAGTCCACCTCAGACCTACCTTGTCCTTCCTCTCCGCCCCTTCCCCAGGCGAAATCTCCCATCAAGATGTGGCATTTAGCAAAGTCTAAAACAATGAACTGGGAACGGTCCTGTCGAGAGCAGAAACGTGCCACCGTAAAACGGTACAGCCGCGGCAAGCCCTTAGAAAGGCGGAGCAGGTCAGGAGAGAGGATGTTAGCAGAGTAATACAAGGGAAACCGATTAAAACCCATCACTCGCTCCTGGGGCATCGACCGCGTGCGAAGGGCCTGATCCGATGTCCCAGGGATTCATGGATCCCAAGGCCAGCCTTGATCATCCCGCCGGACCTCCTCCATGACAGGCCGTAGGAGTTCTCTGAATAAATTCTTGTTTGAACCTGAGCCGCTCTTAGAAAAAACCCATCCTGCCTTGATTCCAAAGGGGCTAGTGCGGTGCCGAAGCCAGCACAACCCCGGGTGAATCGTTCCAGTAGTTAACGATCCCCACGGTTCGAAATTTCTAGTCTTCTGTAACAACATCCCACCTTTGCATCTTGAGTTGGAGCATGTCCGTAAGTGCTGTGCTGAATCAGAGCCTCGAGGTGGCCAGTTCCCCAATCCGGGAAAACATTAGGGCACTTGCTGATCTTTCAGTGCCTTCGAGTTTCAGTGGATGGTTTCCTGCTTTTCTGCGGAGCAGCCAGGTGGCCGATTGCCTCCTCAGAGGGGTTGCGTGTCCTTGTCCCCGACTGCGCTGAGGGCATTCGGCCCCGGGTACGACCAAATCTTCTGGGCTCAGCTTCATTTCTGGCATAACGGGGCAGCTCTCATCCAGCGCCAGGCTCTAGAAATATCATCAACCCGCAGTCCCGAACACTGAGTTAAAAATACAGGTGTCTCCTGTCTACAGAGTGGCTTTAAGGGGAGCTCTTGGTAGAAAGAGTGTTGAATAGATCGCCTACAGCCATGGGTTTCAGAAGGCCTGACTTCAAAGCCCTGTTCTGCCACACACATCCTGTGTGATCTGGGGCAGTCTTTTAGCCGCTCTGTGCCTCAGTTTCCCCTTTTACAGTTGGGGGATAATAGGTCTGTCATGCCTCACAGGGGAGTTGTGAAATACGTACATTAAAGATTGTGTTTTGAAGCATAAGCTTTCGTGGGCTAATACCCACTTCGTCGGATGCAAGCATCCGACGAAGTGGGTATTAGCCCACGAAAGCTTATGCTTCAAAACTTTATAATTAGTCTTTAAGGTGCCACAGGACTTTGTTACCTCTGCTATTCCAGACTAACACGGCTACCTCTCTGATTCTAAAGATTGTGTGATGCTCAGATACTGTGGTGATGGAGCCCTGTAAATACCCTTGATAGATCTTCCTCAAGTGGCCTTTTTTGGATGGGAAATGGCTTTTCGGTGAAACAGAATTTCTGGCCGAAAACTTTCTATCCTTGTCAAAGAAAAAAATGGTTGGGTCTTTCACTGATACATCAAAGCGGTCTGGGCTTTTGGCAACCGAAAAGGGACAGATTTCCCGTTTTCAGCAAAACCCCAACAAATTCCAAAGCAATGTCGCAACAGGAATGCATTTGCGAGGCAAAAAGCTCATTTCCTGCCTGGCTTTAGTTTTCAATGTTAATGATATTATTCTTCATGGTAGAATGGCCCCATCCACTCAGTGGTCTGATTTATTGTTTCTGGTGGGAATGTACAAAAATGTGCAATCCGTTAGCAAACTGGCAGCAATTGCTCTGGTTATATTTTTTCTAAAAATGGTTAAATCACGAGTAAAGATTGGGGGTTTCTTTATAATCCTTCGGTTCCCCCTCCCCGCTACATAAAGTCAGCCGCTTACCACGACTCTGGGGTCTTGTATATTGTTCTAGCTGGGTGGAGATATTGATGATGCTGTCGGGTGTTTCCTTCATGCAATTTGGTTTATTTACAAAGAATGTGAAACCCTGTTTCCCTGGACACAGGAGGAGGGGAAGAAGAGAAGATAGTTTTGCAGCTCTTGGCCCCCGGCATCTTCTAGCCACTTTGCTCAGGCTGTGTGTGACTCCTCCCCCTTCTCCGTCTCTCACTCCCCCCCGGCGGACACAAACACGCCCTTAACTAAGAACATAAGAGCGTCCACACTGGATCAGAGGAAGGTCCATCTAGCCCAGTCTTCTGCCAGTGGTTAGTATCGGGTGCTCCGGGGGAATGAACAGAACAGGGAATCATCAAGTGATCCATCCCCTGTCGACCATTCCCAGCTTCCGGCACCCTTCTCCAAAGACAATAATGCCTAGTGGTGCCTTCTGTTCACATAGTCCAATTCCTGGCCTTCCCCCTTTGCTTACAGGGGTGAAAATAAGCCAGTACAGTCCGGGACGGCCTACCCGGTACACAGCCGACTGTACAGGCAGCGGGCAACTTCCCCAGGCCGACAATTTAAAAGGGCCCTGGACTCCCGGTAGTGGCCCTTTAAATCGCCACCAGAGCCCCGCTGCCCCAGGGCTCCGGCAGCAATTTAAAGGGCCCTCACTGGGCTGGTTCCATCCCTTCCCCGTCTCTTGGAGCCCCGCCGTCCGAGGCGGCTCCGTTCAGTCCAAGCCGCGACCGCCGAGCATCTGACGGAGGCCAGCTGGAGTCCCTTGGGCCAGGCGTGAGCGCCTGGGCCAGGCGGCGGGGGATAAACGCTGACCTCAGAGTCCCTCCCTGGCTTTTCTGTCCTCCCGCCATCATCTGCAGAGGCCCGCGGCAGACGCACACGCCCGGGGCCTTGTTCTTATTTGGAGACGGAGGAGTTAGGGGTCTGCTGAGGCGCTCCCCCTCCCTGTGCCTCAGTTTCCCCCCAAGCAGTGGAGAGAGCATACCCTTGGAGATATGCCGGTGCTGAGTATTGTAACTACAGCCCCAATAGTCTGGCCTCACAGAGCTGTTCTTCCTCCCGCCTCCTGTAGCCCGTCGTTCCCCTTCCTCTGCTAGCGTTGAGCTGCTCGCCGGCTCCCCGGCCGACTCCCGAACTCATCCCAGGAGGAGGTGGCCAGGCTCCGGGCTCCCCAGCCCTCGTGTGCCTGCCAAGGGGAATCGATTGGGAAGCGGAAAGCGAAATCAATGGCGACATTATTGCTCGATGAGCCAGCGACCGAGTCCCGCGCTGCCCGGGGAAGCAGGTGGGTTAACCAGCGCTGCCTTGCGTAAGGAGTTCCTCAGCTTTACAAGGCGTCACGTCCTGCCCGGCAGCCCCAAGCTTTCCGAGCCAGCCTTTGTGAGAAGTCTTCCGATCCCAGCAATCCGGGGCCGGAAGGGACCTGGAGGGGACATCCGGTCCAGCCCCCTGCACTAGTCCAGGGCCAAGGGGATCCAGACCATCCCTGACAGGTGTTTGTCCAGCCTGCTCTGAAAATCCTTCAATGACGGAGATTCCACCACCTCCCTAGGTAACCTGTCCCAGTGCTTAACTAAACCCAGCATTCAACGGTTTTAATTCACCGGGGTAAAATCGCTCACCGGTCTCTTTCTGACCATTTGCAGGTTTGAAGATGGTTTTCAAGTCCCCCTGCAGCCTCCTTTTTCTGCAGCCCAAACATTCCCAGTCCTTTCAGCGTCTCCTTATCGTCCCTGCTTTCTAAACCTCTTAACATGGTCCTTGCTCTTCTCCGGACTCGCTCCGGTTTGTCCGCAGCTTCCTTCAAAGGTGGGGCCCCAAACTGGACTCTTTGTGAAAGGCTCAGGGGAAATTAAACTAAGGAAATGAAAGGCCCCAAAACTTCGTTAACGTCGCCCCGTGGCCCCTCGTGCCCGTCCCGAAGGTGGATTCGCCTTAAACCTCTGAAGAGCGGATTGCAAAGTTAGGGCAGAAGCTGCCGCCAGAAAGGGGCAGAGTTAAGGTTGAACAGCTGTGCACTTCAATTCGGTATTTCCTCGCTTTGAGACATTTACCTTTAAATATCCTGGGTTCATTATTTCCTGGTTTCCGGAGGTTTGAATCTGGCTGATTCCTTGATCGAGCGGCTGAGCCCTGTGACTATAGGGGAGCAGCGAAACTGTCTTCTGTTCTTCCCCTCCTCCTGGGTTTAGGGAAACAGGGAACTTTACATTATTTGTAAATAAACCAAATTGCATGAAGGAAACATCCGACTGCATCACCAATTTCTCCTGCAAGCTAGACCAATATACAAGACCCCAGCGTCTTGGTAACAGGCTGACTTTATGTAGCGGAGGAGAACCCAAGGGTTATAAAGAACCCCACAGCATGTTGCAGGGAGCCCGACACGCCAGCTACCGCTGGAGTCTCTCGTTCCTTGGCCTCAATCCCCGTGGCACACGCTCCGAGCGGCTCTGCTGGTGTCTCTAGTGATGCGAGGTGTGTCCTATTAAGCCGAAATGAAACGCCCATCTAGGCGCTGTAACGACGAGCCCCACGGCGGCCGTTTGGGATTAACGCTCACTTAGGCAGGGAGGAGGTGGGTTGCCAGCTTCCAGGGTGGGCCCGACGGGGCCCAGGGCTGCCCTTGGCAGAGGCCCGGGCCCTGCGTGGAATTGTCTGCAGATTATTTAATGAGCTCCTTTGTATCCCTGTAACTAGTGAGTGTAGGATCAGACTTCAGGGAGCCGCACGACTCCCATGTGTTCTCTCGGTTTGGGCTGACCCTAGTGAATCGGGGCAGGCACCATTCAGGAGGGAGGGCAGGCTGCTGTGGCTTGCACTGGGCTTGCTCATGGGCTTTCCTGGCCACCATCCATGACCCCGGACTCAGCCTCCGGCTGTGATGATCTGGGCCCAATCCTGCCCCGCCTGACGTCAATAACACAACTCCCCTTGTCTGCGAGGAAAGCAGGACCCGCCTGGTAATGAGCTGCCCGGTGTGTGTCCACATTTGTGTGTGCACGAGGGTGTGTTCGCGTGCAGCTGTGTGTGCATGAGTGTGTGTTCACGTGCAAATGTGTGTGCACGAGTGTGTGTGTGCACGTGTGTCTGTGTGTAAGTGCGTGGGCTCACCACTGCCCTCTGTTGGATAGGACTAGAGCTGCTCTGATGCACGTCCCGGACTTCACACCATTAGCTACTGCCTGGAGAGACGCTTTGCTCTGGTGTTGTTCACACCATGGGTTTATTACAAGGAGAACGTGTTGACATTTTTCAGACAAACATGTTTCTTGGTCCAAAAATGGCCTAGGTGTGAAAGTACAATTTTTGCTGGCACATTGTCATTTTTCCACACCAAAAAACATTTTTTTCTTTTCTGTTTTAAGGGGTTTTGTTGGGGTTTTTTTTGCTTTTTTTTAACCACTTTCTCACTGTTTCGCCCCTTTTTTATTGAAATATGCTGGGTGGGGGAGAGAAGTGAAAGGTGGAAACCACGGAAAAATTAAAAAATGTAAAATTTCTAAACCGGTTTTTGTTTTGGTGGAAAAAATACATATTTTTTTTAAAAAATCAGTTGTTTTCTAGAACTTTGAAATGTGTTCAACATTTTCCAAAATCTTCCCTTTTTTCCCCCAGCCCGTTCTCGTAACTTTCTATCTGTCTGGTCTGTAAACTCTTACTGCCAATTCTTTGGGTTGGGGACGCGCCTAGCACAATGCCCCGGGGCTGCCAGGGACTACGGTAATACAGCTAATGAATAACCAGGTTTTGATTATCACAACCCTACAGCCCCTCTTGCATCACTCAGAGACTGTGAAGGTCCCTTAGAGTCCATCTGTTTGCAATCACAGGATGTGATTATGGTTCACGTCGCTGTGCCTGATCTAGCTAGTTCAGGTACAGGAGCTGGGAAGCTGTAGCAGCAGGGACCAGTCATGTGAGTAATTAGCCAGGGCTCCAGGTGGGCTTGTACAACCCACATGTTGCTGCGACTTTCGTGCTCCTGTGTCTGAGCGAGCTAGAGGGAAGCTAGCTCAGGGCTGTCTCCTGAGCGGTAGTCACACCCCGTGATTGCCCTGGAAGAATATAATTTACGCCTTGCTGCGGATGACAATCCGGGCCCACAGCCTTTGCCACTAGCAACGGTCACACCTGCGCGAGGTTACGAAATGCATTTTCTTCCCCCTGCCTCTGGTTCCGCCAGGCCCTGCCAGGGCTGCTGACGGCTCTTCAAATCCGTCCTGTTCTTCGAAGCATTTACCCTTTCGAATGTGAATGTCACCAGCGTGGAATGCATCCAGTGATCAATACCGAGCAGGGAGGAAACCTTGCAAAGCTGCGGAAGGGCTTTCAGAGCAGCTGTGAACAAGATGTCTGGCGGGGGGGGGAGGGGGGGACAGGACACGGTTCCCCCTCTGCGCGGGTTTTTATTTATTTAGCCGGCAGTATTTGTTGATTGAAAGGATGAGTCAGGAGCGATGGCTTTTTAGCTCATCCTTGGGGCAGGGTGGGCGATTGCATGCCATCTACCAATAGGGGAGGGTTATTTGGTGTCAAAGTTGTTACTCCCAAGAACACTGTTCCATCCCTCCCTCTGCCATAAACGCCTTGCGTGACCTTGACCGCGTCCTTAAGGGTGCGTCTGCTCTGCAAGTGAAGGTCTGATGGTAGCATGGTCTAGCTAGCACAGGGACATATGTGGGGGCTTCGGCTAGCAAGCCAAAAATGCACCAGGGTCCCAGAGCCGGTTTGAATTCAGGCAGTCTGTACCATCACGGCTTTGTTAGCTCCATTAAGAACACAAGAAAGGCCGCACTGGGTCAGACCAACGGTCCATCCAGCCCAGTATCCTGTCTACTGACAGTGGCCAATACCAGGTGCCCCGGAGTGAGTGAACCTAACAGGTAATGATCAAGTGATCTCTCTCCTGCCGTCCATCACCCCCCTCTGACAAACAGAGGCTAGGGACACCATTCCTCACCCAGCCTGGGTAATAGTTATTAATAGACTTAACCTCCATGAATTTATCCACTTCTCTTTTAAACCCTTCGCAGCCTCCTCAGGTAAGGAGTTCCACAGGTTGGCTGTGCCCCGTGTGAAGAAGAACTTCCTTTTATTTGTTTCAAACCTGCTTTTAAAGCCCTATCCTGCTACAATCACACCTTCACCTGCAGTGTGGACGTATCCTTACCTTCATTTTCCCCAGAGATCAAAAGCAGTTAGTCCTTTGCTACTCACAGGGTTGTGGTGAGAGGAAATCCATCGATGCTGGTCAGGCAGTGCTTAATTTGTGCCAATGCTGAGTCCCGGACCCTCTTTCATTACAAAACTAAGCCTGTTGTCAGGGACTCAGATACTATACTGATAAAGAGGATGGAAAGGCTTGACAAAGCCCTGGCTGGGATGATTTAGTTGGGGTTGATCCTGCTTTGAGCAGGGGGTTGGACTAGAACCTTCTGAGGTCCCTTCCAACCCTGATCTTCTATGATTCTACGAAAAGCCTGTCAATCACCTCCCACCATTGGGAATTTATTCCTGAGAACATCTTCCTCACATCCAACCTAAACTCTTCTGTTCCAGCCCTCCGCGCCCTTGATCCTTGTCCTACGATCTTCCAAAGCTGTGACTAATTCCCTCCTGAGCCCTCCCTTGAAGGCATCAAATTGGAGGATAGGGCCAAATGAAATCTGATGAGGTTCAACAAGGACAAGGGCAGAGTCCTGCACTTAGGACGGAAGAATCCCATGCACTGCTACAGACTAGGGACCGAATGGCTAGGCAGCAGTTCTGTAGAAAAGGACCTACAGGTTACAGTGGATGAGAAGCTGGATATGAGTCAAGTGTGCCCTTGTTGCCAAGAAGGCTAGCAGTATTTTGGGTTGTATAAATAGGGTCATTGCCAGCAGACCAAGGGACATGATCATTCCCCTCTATTTGACATTGGTGAGGCCTCATCTGGAGTATTGCGTCCAGTTTTGGGGGGGGGGGGGCACTACAGAAAGGATGAGGACAATTTGAGAGAGTCCAGAGAAAGGCAACGAAAATGATCAGGGGGCTGGAACACATGACTTATGAGGAGAGGCTGAGGGAACTGGGATTGTTCAGTCTACAGAAGAGAAGACTGAGGGGGGATTTGATAGCTGCTTTCAGCTACCTGAAAGGGGGTTCTAAGGAGGATGGATCTAGACTGTTCTCAGTGGTACCGATGACCGAACAAGGAGTAATGGTCTCAAGTTGCAGTGGGGGAGGTCTAGGTTGGATCTTTTGTGCATTTTGAACATTCGTGAGCCTCAAACCACATACATAAATAAGAACTTCAGTGGTGCTTTGAACCGGATTTTCAACGGTCAGGAACTTTTGGGAGGGGGTCAACTTGAGAGATTTGAAAATCCGCCCTCTGAAAATCAGCTTTTGAAAAATCTCATCGGCTTAACTTTAACCCCCGAAGTTCCCTCACTGTCGTCCGTGGGCCGGATTCTGAGCTGGGTTAAATCTGAGATGCGCCATTGGATTGACACCATCCTCTCTGGTCCTCCCCCCCTTCTCCAGGGTGTCATCTGCCCTTGGGGGTGCTACTTTTTGATGCCTTCTTCCTCGTTTCTCTTGGAATTTGCTACCTCCTGCCTATGAACGGCCGACTGCACTACTCCAGCGGCGCCTCTCCCAAAGCCACAAAACCCATAAACCACATCCTCCGCTGGCGTAAATCAGCGAGCTTGCAATTAAAGCGACACGGATTTGCATCTGCAGAAGATCTGGCCCCGTTCCCTTTCCTTAGTCTTGCATGGGATCCTCAGATAGTCTCCACTTGGGTAGCTCAGGTTTCCTAGCCCCCTCTGTGGTGTAGTCGGGAGAGAGCTCACTGGATAATTTTACACAGATTTCAGCTCAGTCTAGCAGTCAGGGACATCAGATGAGTCCGTGATGCTCCCTGGAGGACTTTGGGTCTATAAACCAATGATTGGATTACAGGGATCTAGAGGTGTCGTTCTTTTCATCGGTGACAGATACAATATAGGTAATATCCCTCATTCGCTAAGTAATCCCCGGCTCATTCCATCCCGGTTACAAGCACAATGCTCTTTCTGGATTTAACTGTTTCAGGAGGGAGACCGGGCTTGCGGGCGGTGCAGACCAGTTTGCTTTCCCTGCTCCCAGATGTATTTCGGAGAGAAACCGGCTGTCAATACAGGATCATATTATTTACATTGTGTTTCTCGGTTATAAGCTGGCTCAGTGGTTTGATCCCTTCATTTTCAGCTGCAGAGGGCTTAACCCTTCAGTAGGTGGATTTGTGGTGATTAGTGCGCTGGGATTAATGTTTACCTAGTGCCACAGGTGCACAGGTAGGAAGGTGGAGGTCCTGATTATCTGCTTTCTTGCACCTTGTGTAGTGATTTATATCTGCAAAGGAGTGGGTGAAATGGTACCCTTCTGACCAGGTAACATTCTACATCCATGACCCATGCTTGTGTTATAATGATGCATTTACTTGTAGCACGTTATTCAGCCACTAGATGGCGATATATGCAGCATGGAGTTCCAAAGAGGGTTTGGTCCCTGGTAAACAAAGGAGACAAAGTCAGCACTCAAGCTGTGCAGAAGTGTATTAGTAAACCACTGAAGATGGGCTGTCCCTGAGCGCTAAGGAAAAGTCCATCTGCACAGTCCCCATAGCAGAAAGAAAGATCTGGAAATCCCTGCTGACAAACAGAGCTCCGTTCACAGATCCCAGCCAGGAGGAATCTCTGCTCTCCACATGAAGCAGTGCCAATGTTTTCCTTTCATGTATTTTTCCTCTAAAGGGTAGAATATCACCGTAGCTATTTGACAGGTGCATTAAATCCCCCTAGCCAGGTAGAGAACAAAAGTCCTGTCTCCTGCTTAGGATGTGTCAGGGGATCTTATTGCTAAACTGGGTCATTTTAAAGTGTGAGCTCCCAAAATAACCCTTGTAGCATTTTATTGTTTATTTTACAATAGTATCTCCAGCACCAGATCAAGGGTCTGTTTTGTTAGCCACTGGACATGGGCTCATAAAAATATAGGCCGGTCATCTAGTTCAATCCCCCCTTCCCCTGCAGTGAGGCAAGATCAAATGCACCAAAACCATCCCTGAGAGACGTATGTCTAACCCCTTCTTTTGTAATGATGACGGGGCTTCCACAACCTCCTTAGGTAACCTATCTACCTACATTAAGACACAGTCTCTGCCCCCAAAAGCTCACAATCTAAACAGGCTCAGGAAACTGAGGCACAGAAAGATTAAGTGAGTTGCCCAAGGTCGCCCAGAGAGTCCATAGCAGAATGAGGACTTGAACCTTGGTATCTTGAGTCTTAGTATAAGCTTAGCCTTATTGGCCAGCTTCAGCAATGAATAGTGCAATGGCCAAAGGCCCAAAGACCAGTCGCGCAGTGACTCTTTAACCGTCTTTGCCTATTATAGCTTTGCTGTCAGAATGAAGGCTGCATTATAATTCTCAAGGACTTCCAAAAGCCTGAAACGCTGAAGGTTTCGCATTCAATATTGATTCCACCAACTAAGGCCGATCCCAGCTATTTCCCTTGAAAACAGCCCGTTTTCCCTTGAGCAAGCCCTGCCTTTGAGCTTAAAAAAAATAACCCCCATGTTCTAGACCTGTTCAATTTGCTTTGCTCCAAAGTCAGGTTTTGCATCCAAATGGGCATGTGTCGGGAAACCTCCAGGATTTTGGCCCCCACGTCACGAAACTCTGGGGCTGCGAACGCCCTTGGAAGGAACATTTTGGGGCACACACATCTAACGCTGAGGGCGATTCCCCACAGGAACAAACTCCCCCGGCACGGAGAGGTTCTTCTTCTCTGGATGGCTCCAAATCCAGACTGGACACCTTTCCGGAAGAGATGCCAAACACAAGCGATTGGACTCAACACTGGGGAGACTGTGTTATACAGGAGGTCAGAGACGAGGATCAAATGGTCCCATCAGGCTTTGGGATCTATAAAATCGGGGATCATTTTTTTCTGGAAATGTCAGGAATAGGAGAACGTGACCAGCAAGGAAGCCACAGATGGGAGGGGAAGGGTCTGAAATGGGACCCTCCATGCATCTCGCAGCAATCCCCATCCTTTACTCCTAGACGAGGAGGTGCAACCGATATCATTAGGGGCTTCCCTTTGTGCCTGCACCCCGATATGTGCTCCCCCCGGCTGACTCCTCCACCAGCACAGCCTCTCGGCTTCCTTCATCACCCTCTCTAGAGGCTGCTGCTTTCTTTGGTGTCTGGGGGCTGCAGCCCGGAGCTTTCCCGGGGGAAGGGGCTTGGCTTTTTACCCACTGGGGGTCCCAGAATCAGATTTTCCCCTCCGACACAGGGAAGTCGAGCGGCCCGGACACATGCCACAGTGGGCTTGCCGTGGATTAGGGGCGCTCTTTCTCCCCACATAAGGACAATCAATTGTCTAAGGCCTTCTACTGCCCCCTCGGTATTATGACCCCCGCCCCGCATCCTCCCAAGTCCCAGTTTAGTGCCTTCCCCCAGGACCCCCTAATCAGTGCTTTGCTAAGGCATGTAAGAATGGCCCTTCTATCCGGCCTGCCTCAAAGCCCCTTTCTTCTCTTCCAAATTCATCATCGACCAAAGCCACAAGTTGCGGGAGGCAACATCTTTCCTGGGGCCAGCTTCTGTTGGTGTTTTCGAGCCAGCACACCGCTCATCTGCCCTGACGTTTCGTCCATTACCGGACATGACTCCGGAGAGCGAGACACGGCGCACGGTTGGGGTGTTTTTTGTAACGGGTGATTTATATGAGCCGCGCGTCCACACGGAAAGCCCCTCCGGACCCCTGGTCTTTAGCATCTGGGGCTGCCGTGTTTCACGATACAGCGTGCAGCGGGTAAAAAGTCAAGAGAATGACTGAAAGAACCTGTGGTATCAGTAATGTGGATCTCCACATATATAGCTTGTGCCTGGCTTTTATGACTGTATTCATTATCCATCAGTATTCACCCAATGCCTTCTAACAATGAACATAAGAACAGCCATAAGGGTAAGGCTAAAGGTCATCTAGCCAGTATCCTGTCTTCCGACAGCAGTCAATGCCAGGTGCCCCAGAGGGAATGAACAGAACGGGCAAACACCAAGTTGTCCATCCCTTACCCTCTGGCAAACATAAGCTAGGAACACCATCTTGGCTAATAGCCATTTTGGCTAGTAGCCATTGACGGACCTAGCCTCCGTGAACTTATCTAGTTCTGTTTTGAACCCAGTTATAGTCTTGACCTTCACAACATCCTCTGGCAAGGAGTTCCACAGGTTGACTGTGTGTTGTGTGAAGATGAAAATTAGTCTAAGCTTCACCGTGAGAGAAATTCACACCCTTTGCCTAGAGCTAGCATAACACCTCTAAGTCTCCAAAAATCGAGCGCCAGTGAAACTTACGTGATTTATAGGCTCCGCGAATTTCTCTTTCTAGTGTTTCTTTTGGCGGCCTGTGATTGGTCACTGAAGTCACGTGGCAATGTTCTGGCTCCCTCGCTGGCTGATTGAATGACGAGCAGGGAGCATTCTTCCGCCCTCCAACAGGGATAGTTTCAGGATTCGTGAATACACTGGAGAACATGGGACCTCTCACCTGCGATAAAAAAAAGCGAACCCGGGGATGGCCGGAGAGCGAAGTCACCGTGTTTGCTTGCAAAACTTTGTCCCAAATCCCCTTTTGTGTTATCCCTCCCGACCTCAGTGAAATGCCGTGTAGCATTTGCTGGAGCACACAGGGACAGCGATGTAGGAAATAAGTGCTTAGGGAGCATGGGACCCAACTGCTCACTGCTCACTGCTCCAATTACTCCAGAGAGGTGGAGGAGCGGTTTAAAGGCCTGAAGCTGTGCCCTGCTTTGTGCCATCAGCAAGAGCTAGAGCATTCGCAGCTACCACCAAAGAGGCAGATTGGCAGAGGCCCTGAGAGGGGGGTTCACCTTCCTCTGCAGTGTGGGGCACAGGTCACTTGCTGGAGTACCTTGCAGTCCTTAAACCATGACTGGAGGACTTCAATAGCTCAGACATAGGTGAGAGGTTTATTGCAGGAGTGGGTGGGTGGGATTCTGTGGGCTGTGTTGTGCAGGAGGTCAGACTAGATGATCATTCTGGTCCCTTCTGACCTTAAAGTCTATGAGTCTGTGAGCTCAGAGCAGCCTGTTTCACATGGGTAAGCTGCATCCAGAAGAGTACCCCATGACATGCTCTATTTTGGAGACAGTAGCCTTAGCCATCTGCAAGCTGAGAGCTTCAAACAGCGTCTCTGAGGGCGCTCAGCTCGGCACAGACTCCATAGAATCATAGAAGATCAGGGTTGGAAGGGACCTCAGGAGGGTCTAGTCCAACCCCCTGCTCAAAGCAGGACCAATCCCCAACTAAATCATCCCAGCCAGGGCTTTGTCAAGCCTGACCTTAAAAACCTCTAAGGAAGGAGATTCCACCACCTCCCTAGGGAACCCATTCCAGTGCTTCACCAGCCTTTGCAATCAGAGACTGATCTGCAAGCCTGGTGGGATTTGGCTCTGCCAAGTGTCAGGAAGCCGCAGAGCCAGGCTCCAGGCAACCTAACAAGCGCAGGGGGTTGGACTAGATGCCTCCTGAGGTCCCTTCCAACCCTGATATTCTATGATTCTGTGGGCTTGATTACGCTTGCAGGATATACCGCAACAAAGACACCCAGCACCTCCACCTCACACCCGTCCACACTGGCAAGGCCCGTAGAGCGCTGTAACTCCGCGGCTGGAGTGCTCCTGGTACTCCACCTCTGTGAGAGAATTAATGTCTGATGCGCCCTCGCTGGAGCCCTGCAGTGCCAGTGTGAATGAGGACTTGCGTTGCTGCGTTCTGATTGACCTCCGGAAACATCTCATAATCCCCTTAAGTCAAGTGGCCCTGGAGGTTTTTCGCCTTCCCCTGCAGTGTGGGGCGCAGGTCACTTGCTGGAGGATTCTCTGCACCTTGAAGTCAAGTGGTCTCTCTTCTTATTGTGGTGCAGTCGGCTGCAGGAATGCGGAAGTGCCTTTTCAAAGCTCTGTTTCTGACAGCGGGCTGCTTATCCACTCCAAGACAAAGCAAACAGTAAATGTTTGCTTTCGGTGAGTGAGAGAGAGGCGGGGAGGGGGGGGGGGCTAAACTTACAAGACATCATCCTGACACACTCTCAGGACCCCAAAAAAAACACTCTCCCTCCCCCCACATACACACAGCACACTCCTTGTCACCCTCCACCCCACCCCCCGCATTTGAAAAGCACGTTGCGGCCCCTTGAACGCTGGGATAGCTACCCATAATGCACCGCTCCCAATGCAGCTGCAAGTGCCGCGAATGTGGCCATGCCAAAGTGCTTGCAGCTGTCAGTGTGGACAGACTGGAGCGCTTTCCCTACTGCGCTCCCCGAAGGCCGGTTTAACCCAAAGCGCTCTACAGCCGCGAGTGTAAGCCCTCCGATTCTAAATTTGGAAGTCAGTGATATAAAGATGGCTTATAAATGAAAAAAGAATCTTTCAGGTCTTTTTTTATTCAGGTAAAGAGCTAAAAAGGGGACTTGTTTTAAACAAACCCTTTGCAGTTCACCTTTAAGGAGGAGAAAAGTTCTTGAAGAAAGCTGGCTTGGCGTGTTTTCCAGAGGGGCTAATCCGGTCCCACGGGAAGCGTGATGGAAGGGAGCTATTCACTCAGATACCTGTCATGTGAAGCATTCTTCAGGCTAGTCATTTTTTTTTCCCATGGCTAATCCTGTCCACATTTTCATAAACCATCTGTCTGGTGCAGCAACTTTTGCTTTAGTTCCACGTGGCAGCAACAGTTGAGTGCCAGAAGCTAATGGAACACATTTGAAGCAAGGCGGTGGGAGGAATTGCCAACACTTACCAAAACAACAGTGCGGGATGACACAATAGAAGCACTTGAAACTAAATTACGGGCTGAAATGATCAAAGCCACCCGGGATTTGGATGTGCATTTCCCATTAGATGTATGGGCAATCAAGTGTCTAAATCATAGATTATAAAACCAGACAGGTCCGCTGTGCTCAGCTAGTCTGAATTCCTGTGCGTCCCCCAAATAATTCCTGTTTGACCTAGAATAACCAGCCAATCTTGACTTAACAATTGCTAGTGATGGAGACTCCACCACGACCCTTGGTAAATTGTTCCAGTAGTTATGTGCCCTCCTTGTTAAACATTTGCTCTGTATTTCGACTGTAAATGTGGCCAACTTCAACTTCCCCATGGAAGTTTTGGAGCCTCAGCCATGAGCTTTCCCCCCCAAACAACAGCCATCCAAGGGGGGAATCAGCATCATTTCAAAAAGAACTGGAGGACATGTTCATCAATGGTTATTAGCCAGGATGGGCAGGGATGGTGTCCCTGGCCTCTGTTTGCTAGAAACTGGGAATGGGCGACAGGGGATGGATCACTTAATGGTGACCTGTTCTATTCATTCCCTCCAGAGCACCCAATGTCGGCCACTGTCTGAAGACAGGACACTTGGCTAGATGGACCTTTGGTCTGACCCAGTCTGGACTTTCTTATGTTTAATGCCCAGTTTATATGGGAAGAGAATCTGGTGCACTATTTTCCGTGCTGGGGTCTCCATCCCTGGCCTTGTTCTGGGGGGTCTTGAAGGCTCTGGTGAGATCACTGGGAGTGGAAGATGCTCAAGGCCTTGTCGGATCCATCCCCAAAATCATCATCAAGGCAAGTTCAGAAGGGACACAGTATCCTTGGAGATGAAGCCCAGGAATGGGTTCCCTAGGGAGGTGGTGGAATCTCCTTCCTTAGAGGTTTTTAAGGTCAGGCTTAACAAAGGCCTGGCTGGGATGATTTAGTTGGGGTTGGTCCTGCTTTGAGCAGGGGGTTGGACTAGAACCTCCTGAGGTCCCTTCCAACCCTGACAGTCTACGTTCATTGACCTCTGGTTAGGTCCTGATGGCTGGCTGGATGTTCAGGTTACATCCATGGCTGGCGATCTTATCCCGCCAAAGACATCCAGGTTCTCGCCGGCTACGCGGCAGCATTCCTTGGGAAACGGGCTTCGGAATTCATCCGACTTCCATCCTCAGACCGTGCCCGGACCAAGGAAGCCTCCCAAACCAAACCAGTGCGGCTGGAGGCGGTTGCTGGGTTCGTCTTCGAAGAACTTCATCAACCCCACCACGCCAATGGAAATCGTGACTGGGAAATACTATTCCAACAGCACTTACCTGGAGCGAGGGAGGGAGGGCAGAGGTTTGAGCTCCGATTCGTTAACACTGTGATTCATGCAAAAGTCAGTTATTTTTGCTCGTGCCTGGGAACCGTAGGCTGGACCAAACCAGATCTCTGCCAGGGGGGCACAGATGTTAGGGTTTGGTTTAGCCCTTATGAAAGGGGACATTTCAGCTAGCCGGCCCTTAGCATCGCTCACCGACAGAGCAAAGGGTCGGAAGGCTAAAGGTCGGTCGGTCGGCTTTTCAAATGTCAGGCAGTGATCTTGGACACCACGCGGTGCAGATAACAAGGGCCCCAGGCCCCTTCAAGGACACGGTGAGCGTGCACGCAACACATGCTGGTGTGACGCTAGGCCACTGTGTGTTACAAGTGTGCAATGGAGTCACACGACCTCCAAGCTAACCCGGACAGAGGCCCTCCAGAGGCAAAGCCTGCCGCATCGCCTCTAAGCCAGCCCCTGCAACACATGTTCCTTCAGCAGCACCTGCGAGCACGCCAGGCCCACTCGTCACGGACGCTGGCAGACACAGCGTTCGGCCGCTCGGTGCACCTCCCGAAAACCCAGCTATTTCCCCTGCCTAAATGAAGCCTTTAATGCCGTCCCGGCTAGCCGGCGCCTCCTGCCGCGCCGCGGTGTTTCCAAACACTGATTAGCTCTATTGATTTGCTGCAGTCGCTGTTCAGTGTTGGCGCTCGAGTACTGGAAACATACACCCCCCCACACACACACACACCCCGCACAGCGGGGGTTGACTTCAAAGGGGAGCTCCGGGCACAGGGGCTGGTCGCCTGTCGCTCAGTGCGGGGGATTCGTTCCCAGACATATGTCGACGCGGTTGTTGGCGGGTTCGTTTGTTTGCTTCTTGTCCTTGCTGCTTGTCACGGATCATTTCTTGAGCTGTCAAGTCAGTCACTGCGGGAGACAGCGACAGCGGAGAGGCAAAGAACGCACGCCGGTTTAGATCACAGCCCGGCCGACCAACGACAAGGGGATTGGAGGGGTGGGAGGCAGGAGAGGAGATGGACAGTGAGGCAGGACACCGGGATCAGGGTCTATCTGAAACCCTTCACAAATGGGGAATGGGGGCCTGAAATCTGGGGCTACGGGCAGCCCAGTTTGACCTTCCCAGTGAGTGCCAAGGGCTTCCAGGCAGTACCAAGGATCTATGAGGATGTGGAATAATCTTCCAAGGGAAGGGGTGGGATTCCCATCACTTGGGATTGTTAACACTAGGCTTGCTAAAAGCACTAGAAAATGTCTGTGCAGATAATTGACAGGTGGAGGAAATCTATCTATCTATCTATCTATCTATCTATCTATCTATCTATCTATCTATCTATCTATCTATCTATCTATCTATCTATCTATCTATCTATCCCCATACACACCCATCTATCTATCTATCTATCTATCTATCTATCTATCTATCTATCTATCTATCTATCTATCTATCTATCTATCTATCCCCATACACACCCATCTATCTATCTATCTATCTATCTATCTATCTATCTATCTATCTATCTATCTATCTATCTATCTATCTATCTATCTATCTATCCCCATACACACCCATCTATCTATCTATCTATCTATCTATCTATCTATCTATCTATCTATCTATCTATCTATCTATCTATCTATCCCCATACACACCCATCTATCTATCTATCTATCTATCTATCTATCTATCTATCTATCTATCTATCTATCTATCTATCTATCTATCTATCCCCATACACACCCATCTATCTATCTATCTATCTATCTATCTATCTATCTATCTATCTATCTATCTATCTATCTATCTATCTATCTACATACACACCCATCTATCTATCTATCTATCTATCTATCTATCTATCTATCTATCTATCTATCTATCTATCTATCTATCTATCTATCCCATACACACCTATCTATCTATCTATCTATCTATCTATCTATCTATCTATCTATCTATCTATCTATCCCCATACACACCCATCTATCTATCTATCTATCTATCTATCTATCTATCTATCTATCTATCTATCTATCTATCTATCTATCTATCTATCTATCCCATACACACCCATCTATCTATCTATCTATCTATCTATCTATCTATCTATCTATCTATCTATCTATCTATCTATCTATCTATCCCCATACACACCTATCTATCTATCTATCTATCTATCTATCTATCTATCTATCTATCTATCCCCATACACATCTATCTATCTATCTATCTATCTATCTATCTATCTATCTATCTATCTATCTATCTATCTATCCCCATACACATCTATCTATCTATCTATCTATCTATCTATCTATCTATCTATCTATCCCCATACACATCTATCTATCTATCTATCTATCTATCTATCTATCTATCTATCTATCTATCTATCTATCTATCTATCTATCTATCTATCTATCTATCTATCTATCTATCTATCTATCTATCCCCATACACACCCATCTATCTATCTATTCCCAGACTCTCTCTCTCTCTCTCTCTCTCTCTCTGCCCATACACACCCATCTAATCTGTCTCTCTATCTCTCCCAGGCACTGCCAGAAGAGCATGCACTGTAGATCTGGCCCTCGCAGAGTGAGTGACAGGCAGCAGTGATTTTTGGAAGTGCAGAGGTTTCTTGCTGCGGGAATGTCAGGGTTCGTTTGGAGAGCAGCTCCCAGCTCTTATTCCTGCTGTCGGATTACGCTGATCCCCCTTAGCCCAGGAGCAGAGCCTCTGAGTTGCCTTTGAAGTGGAAAGTCTCCTCCCGGAGCCACGGTGCTTTCCCCTGCTGAACGCGGCTGAAAGTGGAGCAAGAAGTCGGCCTGGGAGTTTTCGCCCCCCGAGCAAAGCCCAGCATATCCGCTTAGTGGCTTTGGAGAGTGCTCCGGCGGCGTTCACGGGGGTTTGATCAGGGCTTGGGTTTTAGTGGAGATGGCCCTAAATCCCGTCCGCGGGGCCAGCATCCCATTAGCAAACAGGACTGGGAAGGAGGCCAGCTGCGGACCCGTGGGAATCGGGTCGACTGATGAGAAAGCCAAGCTGCCATACAGTAAAACCCCGATTTAACGGACTTCGGATGCAATGGACAAAATTTCCGATGCATCCAAAATTCGTTTTTCGCGGGCTGGCTGCTGACTCCCGGCTGCTGCCTGGGTCCCACCTGCGGGCGGGCTGGCTGCCGGCTCCCGGCTCCTGCCTGCGGGTGGGCTGCTGGCTCCCGGCTCCCACCTGCGGGCGGGCTGGCAGCTCCCGGATCCCGCCTGCAGGCGGGCTGCCGGCTCCCAGATCCCACCTGCGGGCGGGCTGGCAGCTCCCGGGTCCCGCCTGCGGGCTCGCTGCTGGCTCCAGCCTGCGGGCGGGCTGCTGGCTCCCACCCGAGTCCCAGCCTGCGGGCGGGCTGATGAAGGCTCCCGGCTGCCAGCTGCCGCCCGGGTCCCAGCAGCCGGGACCCAGGCGGGCTGACTCCCGGCTCCCGGCTGCCGTGATACAGTAAAACCTCGATATAACGGACTAATTCAGGCGGGCTACTGCTCCGACAGCTCTTTTATTATTATTATTATTATTAAATAACGGACTTTCCTCTTTAACGGACACCCCCTCGCCCGAATTAGTCCGTTATATCGAGGTTTTACTGTATTTGAGGATTTCTCAATGTGTTCCACAGATTCAATTGGCTTTAACTGGGCCTGAAACAGGTAGAAACTGGCTGACTGGAGGTTCTGGGGATGAGGGAGGTTCCAGTAATGGGGACGGAGCTGGCTTGGGCAGCGATATCTAGGGAAGAAGGCTGGGCCAGGGGTTAGCATGCTAGTCTGGGATGTGCATGACCTAGATTCAATTTTTTGCCCTGCCACCAATTCCCTGTGTGATGGGCAGGTCACTTAGTTGCTCTGTGCCTCAATTTCCCCATATGCTAAATGGGTATAATTATCATGGGGGGGATTGTGAGGTACCCAGGTACTAACAAGGGTCATAGAAATCCCAAAGATGGATGGATCTGGAATGATACCCAATCCACTCTATTGCAAAAGGTTCTCACACCCCGCAGTGTCATGTACCCACCATCTTCTGCTATTATTTATATTCCAATAGAGCCTAGAGACTCCAAACCAAGAGTAGGGCCGCGTTGCACTGGGCACTGTCCACACACACGGCAAGAGACAATCTCTTCCCCCAATGAGCTTAGAACCTGACGAAACCAAAGGAGGAATTGAGGATGATTACCTCCATTGCACAGATGGGAAAACTGAGGTCTGGAAAAATCAAATGATTTCCACAAGGTGACCCAGGGCTTGGCTACACATTGAGGTAGTAAGCCAGGGAGTCAAGCTCCGGTGCACTGACCCGCAGGACATAACGGGCCGTGTGGGCTTTGCGACAGCTCGCTCAAGTTCCACGTCCACACCATGGTTGCTGACCCATCGCCACACCGTTAAGGGACAAGCCGCTCAGCAAGTGCGAGGCTGAGTGAAGCCAGGCGCAGGAGAGAGAGAGGCAGCCAGCTGGGCCGGGACAGGCCTGCCAGTCTCAGCTCCTGCCATCGCGTCAGCACCATGGACAGCACCAAGAAAGCCACCAGGTACCAGCCACATCTTCCTCTCTTGGCCCAGTTTCCCTGGGTAAGGTCCAAAGCACGTGCCTCTCCCCAGCAGACCTGGGGCCAATCAAAGCTCTCGCCTCCCCCGCCTCGGCTCTCTAATAGCCTCAGGCCGGCGCGGCTACTACACCCCCGCCCAGCGCCACGGGGGTCGCTCTGAATTACGCCGGCTCTCTCGGGGTTATTGATCACACGGGAAACTAGTTGAAACGAAGAAAGCCTCACGCATTCCTCGGTCACAGCGGGCACCCGGCCGGCAGAGTTTCATTAGAGGTAAGAGGAGGAGGAAATAAATGACCCTTAAAACAACACGTGGGTGAGACAGAACCGCTGAGTGCCGAGAAGGGAGCAAAGCGCTCCCTCCCCGCTATAGACGCCTGGCTAATACGAGCTCCCAGGCAGTCAGTCTCAAAGCAGGGTATTCGGGGGGGGGGGGGACGGGCTCATTTTTGCTGGTGGGGGCTCTGTTTGCTGAGTGTTTCCTTCCTGTCGCTGCGACTTGTCTGCCCGTTGAATAGCAAGATCTCTGGGGAGCTAGCGAGGCAGGGGCCAGCCGGCCAAAAGCCGGCGATTCACAGTTTGATGATGAGCATGTATTTGGCCCCGAAAGGCCCCAATTGAGATCGGGGCGCCATTGTGCCAGGGGCTGTACAGACAGAGTGAGAGACAGTCCCTGCCCCCCACAACTTACAAGACACGGTCCCAGCTCAGGAAAACCTCCCTACTCCGAATAGGCCTTAATAAAGCCTGTCTTAAGGGCTTTCCTGGACAGGACCAAGCCAGACAATAGGCTGGTGGGTCCCATTGCCCAGATTCGGGGCCGCAGGCCCTGGGAGATTGAGGTGAGGCCTTTGAAGAGGCTGGAGCAGCTGAGGAAGGCCAGGTCTAGGGCCCACCGTTGGCCCCGTGCTCCCTGCTCGCTCACGCCATCAGCAGGCCCCAGTGATTCTCCCTCCCATGCCCAGGGCAGGAGCGTCAAGGCCCCAGGGCCTTTCCAAGGTAAGGACGGTGGCTGGATTACCCTGCCCCAGCCGCTGGTTTTCCCCTCCCCGAGTCCGCTAGCAGGCACCGTCGATGGCATCCCAGCTGGGTTTCTCAGGGCCGGCGACAGGGGGGTACTACGGGTAGAGCTGTACCGGGCCCCCCGACTTTAGGGGGGCCCTGGTACACAGCTGTACCCGTTGTCGTCCCCCCTTGTCGCCGGGCCTGGAGAGCGGGGAAGGGGCGGGGAGGCGGCGCGGCTCCCTCCGGACAAGCGCGCCTGGCCCCGGCAGGAGCGGTGAGCCCGGCCGGCAGCAGCAGTGATGGGGGGGGGGAGGGGGGGAGAAAGGGCGGCTCACGCCGCTCTCGCTCCCGCTGCCACCAGCTGTCAGCTGGCGGGGGGGGGGGGGAAGCACCGGCTGGGCTGGGGGGGGGGCCAGCCGCTGTCGGCTGAGCTGGGGGGGGGGGCGGCTGGGCTGGGGGGGCCCCAGCCACTGTCAGCTGGGCTGGGGGGGGGGCGGCTGGGCTGGGGGGCCCCCATCCGCTGTCGGCTGGGCTGGGGGGGGCGGCTAGGCTGGGGGGGCCCCCAAACTATCAGAGTAGGGGGCCCCCAAATTTCTGTCGCCAGCCCTGGGGTTTCTCAATTGGTTTGAGCCAGAAAGCCGCCTCCCGCCTGGCCTCATTGGTATTTCCCCAGCCGCTTGACACAAGGCAGCAATTTAATAATGCGCCGGGCTTGGCGGTTTATGATATTTTTAGGAGTTGTGTGTTTTAGCGAGGAGGGACATTTAACAGCGGGGCGGAAATGTCTTCCCAGAGCTCCCGCCGGGCGCTCGGCAAGACTGTACATAACCTATTACCCTCCCGCCGCCGGCGCTCTGACGCGCACACAACTACACGGGCACACACACACACACGCACAACTGTGCGCGCACAAGCACACACAAATGCATGCGTGCACGCACCCACGCACCCACCGGCAAGTGTGCACACACCCCCAGACACGCTCACGCTTCAACACACAGAGACATGCATATGGGTCGGTGCACACCCAGACACACGCTCGCAGAGATGCACAGATAAACCCCCAGACACACTCACACGTCCACTCACACAGGCCTGCATAGGCACAAATGCACACACACACACGCAGGCCCAAACATGCAGGAACGTAGTGAGACTGGTGCCTACACCCCCCCACACAAACACACACAGAGTTACCCCAAGGACCCTAATACTTGTGGACTGCATTGCACTGTGGAGTATGTGTCCCGTGAGGGACACTGTGGGTGTCAGAACTCCATTATGCTCCACGTTCCTAGACCAGGGGCGTGGGCACACAGGGAGAAGCAGGCTCCATGTGCCCGCTGCTCTTCCTTGGAGCAGGTGGGCATGAAGTGGGGGTGAAAGGGGAGATGCATGGAGACTCAGCTCCTTCCTGCACAGCTACCGGCGAGCACAGCCGAGCCGGCAACGGGGCAGGTGGAAATTTGCAGTGGAATAGTCACAGTACAGCCCCTGGAAAAGCCCCGTCTCCCACCCGGAGGAGTTTTCCCTGCAGCAGGAAGTTCCACAGCGCCAGAGGACTGGAATTTTGGACCCTAGTCTTCCTCCTGGAGCTTTTAGGTGTGCCGGGCCCAGGGCATTGGGGGCCTTGAGGATAAGGATCAAGACCAGGCACTTGGCCGGTGGATCCACCATAGAAGAGGTGAGATGTCCCCTGTGGCTGGGGAAATGCAGTGCGGTGTTCTCCACCAGCTGGGGTCCCCTGAGGGCTCCTGGCTTCGTGCCCAGGTTCCTCACCATGGTTTGAAACATGGGATCTGGTTCCACTGCCGCGGGGCCGTCTGCCCCTTGAGCGGGAGGAGAAGCTCCTCTCAGTCGCAGCAGTAGTGGGCTGTTATCCCCTCACACAGGCCAGCCGCGCGGGGGGGGGGGGAGGGGGGCAGGCGACACACGCTTTGCCGGTGGGTTCAATGCACGGACTTGTGGAGGGCGCCAGGTATGCCAGGCAGGCAGAGACCCGGAGTGAGGCGTGCCACACGCCTTTTCTGGAGTCTCTTGTGCTTCATTCCCAACTGGAAGAAGCAGTTTCTGGGGGGCACTGGGAGTGAAAGGTCAGCTCTGCTGGGGGGCAGGGAAGGACAGCAAGAGAGACGGATGAGGAGAAAGTCACGGAGAAGCCAGATCAGCCCTGACGAGGTTCCAGGCTCAGCGACAAACGAAAGCACAATGCAGCCGATTTCAGCTCCTGGGGCACAGGGCAGGGCTTCGTGTGTGCCTGCAAGCTGTGGGGCAGCGATTCTGTGCTCTGCCAGTGCTGCTTTGGGACGGGGAAGTGGGACAGAGTGGACTTAAAGCAGCCAGAGATGGTCAGGGGAGAAGTGTAGTGTAATAAAAGCTGGGGCTACTATGCACTTAGTTACAAGACAGAACATACAGAGCCTGTTTTTACAAGACATCTCAGGGATAGATTGTCAAGGGGGCTGAATTTCAAAAGAGTTCAGCTCCCCAAGTCCCAAGTTCTTCTCAAATCCAGCCACATTTTTCGGTGCTTAAGTGGGCGCTGGATTCTTTTGAACATTCAGCCACCACCTTCAAATCTGGCTTGATTCTGAAGATCTAGAAAACAAGCCAGGTTTGAAGGAACTCTGATCTCCATCCCCGCTTGTGCTGTAGTAAGAGAGCACAGTGGTTTGTGCTGGGGTCACTGCACAGCTGCCAGCATGGAGATGTCTTTCCCAAGGGCAAGTTCTAACATAAGCCAAGCGTAGTCTGGATCCCATACGGTTTAAAAAGTGGGATTCAAGTGATGTCCAGATCTGGTCCTGGCCCACTACACAAGGGTAAATTTCACCCAACGAATCACTTGGCAGGGGCTGGACTCAATGACCCAGAAGGCCTCATCCAGTCGTTCGTTTCTCTGTAGCAGCCCTGCTAGAAGGAAGTAGAATTGCTGCTAAAAGGACCATAGGAGCCCAGTTTGAGTCTCATCTGCGGTGATTTCCAGTCAGTGGGTCCATTCCCTTCTCACGTCAGTTTCACACGGGTATCACCCTGTTGATTTCTGTGTATTTACCCCAATGTGGGGGGCAAAACGATTTGTATTGGGGGTGGTCTGAGAGCCATTGAACCAAACTGCAAACCCTGGATGTGATGAAAACCACGTCAAACCAGGGGATACAGCAGCACCCCAACTTCCAGCCCCTAGGCCCTGATGAGAAGAGAGCCAGACCCCGGGAGACCTTCGGGAGACCTCGCCTGAAACAACCTCCAATTCTACCCGCCAGGGACCCACCAAGACACCTTCAACTGAGGGCTCGCCACGCTGCACTCTCGGGGGACCCCATAGCGGTCCAATCCCCCCGCTCTTCCTTTATTATCCGGCATCCAAGGGAAGGAGTTAAACGGCCCTGCCAAGCCCGCTGCCCGGCGCCGTGGTTGTTGCTTGATCTCGGACGCTGAACCTCAGCGCGTCTCCTCTCTAATCGAGTTGCGGATGTTTCTTCCCCGGCTAATCCTGTTTGTTCTGTATCACATCACTCCCAGCTCCATGTAAATCGGTGTTTCTCAGATCAGGCAGGCTCGGCGTTCTCTCCCCCTGGGGAAGGCTGGCTGGTTTCTCTGCCGCGGGGAGCGGGGGGGAGATGACAGCCCACGTGCCGGCGTAGGCTCGGGGGCAGGTGGCAGCAGAAGTCACGCGCGTGTCCAGCCCCCTCAAAGATCCCGTCTGATCGCCGATAACGGGTGTCACTGCCGTGGCATAGAGCCATGTTCCGTAGTTATCATTTCCTAAGGAACGTGCACGGTCACAAGTCAGCGACCGAGCCTATCTCTAGAGCTAGGTAGACTTAGACTCACCATGGTGAGTTGGACCAGGTGACCTCTTGAGGTCTCTTCCAGCCCTGCCTTTCTGGGAGTCTAGCTGTTTAGACCCAAACCACTGGTTGCTTGAAGCATTGCATCCCTCGGCTGTACACACTCAGGCTGCCATGGGACTTGTGGGCTTTTCGCTCTCTGAAAACCAGGCCCTTTATTGAGCGCCCTGGGTGTGGATTTAGCGGCTGAACGTTAGGGCTGCGGTAGCGCTTGGTCCAAAAGGCAGCGTGGCCCAATGGGTAGGACGCTGGGCTGGCAGACTGGAGCCTTGTGCTTTGCGCCTGCTTCCGCCACTGGCCTGCTGGGTGACCTTGGGCAAGTCCCGGCTCTGTGCCTCAGTTTCCCCCTCTGTAGCATGGGGCTAATGAGCTTGTCAGCCCTTTCTACAGCACTGGGGGGAACGGAAAGAGCTGGGTCTTCCTAGGGAAAAACAAATCCTGGCTTAAACCCCAGATCTCCTAGCGTGTTCTAGCCACTAGGCCCCACTGCCTGGGATGGCTACTGAGCCCAGCCCTGTGCGTCCCCAGTCCATGGCAACACTGTCTCCTGAGGGCCACTTGGCTTGGGGGGATCTAACCTCGGGGAGGAGCTGTTTTGATTCCTGCTGGGGAGAGGAGTTGACCTGCAATGTCACAGGGATGAGCGTCAGCTGGAGGGATGGGTGGACAGGAGAGAAGCGAGCGGAGCCCTGAACGACCATCTGCTTCCATGTCCCTGGCTTGTACTGGCTTGTACTGGCTTGTACTGGCTTCTGTCCCAGTGGAGTCAGTGGGGAACGTCCAGCTGACTACGATAAGGCCCTGCCGGGCGCATCGCCGATAAGCTATGGAAGGCAGCGAGCACAAGAGACCGGATCAAAGCATCCACCCACTGGGAGTGGCCCAGCCACTAAGGGGCTCTGCAGGTTCTTCTGGGGGCAGGCGTGGGACTCGAACTCAGCCAGTCTTCAGCACACGCGGCCAGCTCTCCGGTGGCTGCCGTGCTGGGCTGCCCAGGGAGGTGTTTCTGGAAATCGGGTTCCCCGGAATGAAAAAATGGCTTCCGCTCTCCTCACCTGGCAAATCCCGACTCCAGGGAGCCCCACGGCCGCCGTTACAGCCCCCAGCACGACCCGGGCTGGCTTGAGAACGCTACGGAGAGCGTCGGGGCCGTTCTCTGCCGCTCTGCACCTGGGGGAGGAAACGCCCTCGCGCCAGGGCGGTGTGGAGCTCAGCCCTTTGACCTGGTCCCTAGCCCTGACCCGCTCTAACCACCAGACTGCACTGCCTTCCAGAACCCAGCCATCCTGACTGCACCAGCCACCCGTGAAACGCACGTTCACAGGGACGCCAGATTGTGTGTGTGTGTGTGTGTGTGTGTGTGTGTGTGTGTGTGTTGGGAAATAAGAAAACAGGTCAACAAATCTATATGTAACTAGTGAAAATACCCGGCGTTGCTCGGGTCCGTCGGAGGTGGAGAGGGGGCAGAGAGCTGAGCGAGTGCGGGGTCCGTTGGAGGGGGGAGGGGGCAGAGAGCAAACCTGACACCCCCACTTCACCCCCCCGACCAAACCCAACACCCCCACCTCACTTACCCCTCGACCAACCCCGACTCACATTTTCACCCCCCCACCCAAACCCAACACCCCCACACCAACCCCAACACCTCCTGACCAACACCCACACCTCACCCCCCGTAGACCAAACCTGACACACCCACCTCACTTCCCCCCCAACCAAACCCGACACCCCTACCTACCACCACAAACAAACCCGACACCCACACCTCACTTACCCCTCGACCAACCCCGACCCCCCTCCTCACCCCCCAACCAAACCCAACACCCCCTGACCAACCCCAACACCCACAGCTCACCCCTCACCCACCCCGACACCTTCCCACCCCCCCAGACCAAACCCAACACCCCCAGCTCACTTACCCCCGACCAAACCTGACACCCCCACCTCACGCCCCCGACCAAACCCGACACCCCACTGCACCTCCCGACCCAACCCGACACCCCTACCTCACTTACCCTCCGACCAAACCCAACTCGGGTCCGTCGGAGGTGAGGAGGGGGCAGAGAGCTTAGCGAGTGCGGGGTCCGTTGGAGGGGGTATTATAACATCATAACTATGTCACAGAGAACAGCAGCTGCCCAGCTGATGTGAATGGGCTTTAAAGAATTTCACCCCTGGGGGGCGTCAGAGGTGAGATTTGAAAAATTTTCGACCCTTACCCTGATTAGGACCCTAAGACCTCTAACTGTACCAAATTTCAAGTCTCTAGTTCAAACGGTGTGGAAGGAGTACGTGCACATACATACACCATTTGACTTTTATATATATAGATGAAGAGAAAATATGGGAATGAGATCAGATAGATAGATAGATAGATAGATAGATAGATAGATAGATAGATAGATAGATAGATAGATAGATACAGGGGGTGTGGGGATAGCTAGATAGATAGATGGGGTGTGTGGGGATAGATAGATAGATAGATAGATAGATAGATAGATAGATAGATAGATAGATAGATAGATAGATAGATAGATAGAGGGGGGTGTGGGGATAGCTAGCTAGCTAGATAGATGGGGTGTCTGGGGATAGATAGATAGATAGATAGATAGATAGATAGATAGATAGATAGATAGAGGGGTGTGTCTGGGGATAGATAGATAGATAGATAGATAGATAGATAGATAGATAGATAGATAGATAGATAGATAGATAGATAGATAGAGGGGTGTGTCTGGGGATAGAGAGATAGATAGAGGGGTGTGTCTGGGGATAGAGAGATAGATAGAGGGGTGTGTCTGGGGATAGATAGCTGGATAGCTAGATGTGTGTGTATGGGGATAGATGATAATTATTGTCTCTTATTGTTGTATTTTACTATTAACACAAGGCTGTCTGGCTGCACACGTCAAGGCTGCTTTCAGCTCCCGGCTTTCCTATCCGCTGTACATTCCCTCGTCGCAACAGACACAGTTTGCAAACAACATCAACCGATCCGGGAGGCGATCAATCCCGCAGCACATTAGCATCCTCCGCTCCCCGCCGGAGCGGCGCCCGTCCTGAGGGTGGTGGATCTCAGCCCCACAGCCCCATGCAGGTACCGTTCGCTCTCTGGAGAGAGGCCTGCGAATTTGAGACGGATCCAAGTGACAGATAACACCAGACAGGGATGTAAGAACTCCTCTCTCCCGGGGATGTCAGACTAAAGCAGCCTGCCAGCCTAGACGTACGGTTTTATCACGCCCAGTAGCCCCTTGCCACCTTCCGCATGCCGATATCTATAGGCAGGGAGCTGAGCGGCCTCATGGTTTCATCCAGAAATTTTTTTTGGGGGGGTGGGACCTGGCTCTTCTCTTCACAGCGGGTTCGAAGGATTTTTGATTGAAATAGAAATCAAAAGAAGGAGAGGGGGTGGATCAGGTTCGGGGGGGGGGGGGAGAAAAGGACCATCAACTTAAAAGGCAAGCAGCTGGGTTGATAAGTCGCAGAGGGCAGGAGCGTCCCTGGGCAGAGGGTACTTTGTGTTGCGCTATAACACCGCATTAAAATGCAAATGTCTCCCTGCCTGCTGGGAGCAGATAATAAAACTCGAAGCAGGGAAGAGGCTATATCAGGGGAGCCAGGGAGAGGGAAGCTGAAACAGAGGCTTCTTTTTAATTATTTTCTCTCTTTGGAGTGGGGGATGGGGGGGTGGGAAAGGAGATTTGCCATGTTTTCTTCCAGCCTCAGCTGCCCTAAAGGAAGGAGACAGGCAGGGGGAGATTCTCAGGCCGGCTCTATCAAGTCTGTCTCTCAGTGCTTCAGAACAAGGAGGAATGATCTCCACTAAGGAGATGGATTCACCTGCCCCAGGGTTCAGCACCGGGAATCGGGGCCGGGTCTTCTCCCAAGCCCTCACCTAAGGTGTTAAACTCCATGGAGAGACTGGCCCTGTCACGTTACAGGAATTATTTGGGATCATATAGATCACTGGAGCAACCAAGGTCCTATGGTGACACCAAATCTTATATGAAGGGGGTCATAACAGGTGTCTATGACCAGGTTATGGAGGGCTAATTATGAATATGCCATTAATATGTCTGTATCTTTTTTGAAATGAAAGTTATGAATATTGGATATCTCAGACAAGCTGTTGTTAACTTGGCTGGCCTGTCTGATGGGCCATTAAGGGACATCAACCACACAATGGACTTTGTAGATGCCTGTCCACACCCGAGCTGCTCTAGGAATGTCAACTGCCTGGTCAGAAACTAAATCCTGGAGAGCCTGGTGATTGGACCTTGTGGCTATGAACCCCCATTTTGCAACCGGACTCTGCAAAAGAAGGAGGAGGGTCTTGGACCAGAAGAGAGAGTCTATAAAAGCTGGAAGAAGCATCCTCCATTTTGGTCTTCTACCTTCAGCCTGTCTTGCTTCCAGCTCTGAATGGACTTTGCTACACAGGTGAACTCTGGCCAAGGGTGCTGACCCATCCCTGAAGGGGATGCTTTCTAAAGACTTTAATTTAAACCTGCAGTTTATGCTACCTTTGCTGTAAGCCTGAACCAAGAGATGTGCCATTACTGCATGTAATTGATTTCTTTTAACCATTCCTAACCCTCACCTCTACCTTTTTCCTTGTATAATAAACCTTTAGATTTTAGATTCTAAAGGATTGGCAACAGCGTGATTTGTGGGTAAGATCTGATTTGTATATTGACCTGGGTCTGGGGCCTGATTCTTTGGAATTGGGGAGAACCGTTTTCTTTATTTGGGGTATTGGTTTACATAACCATTGATCCCCAGGACAGGTGGCTGCTGGTGGTGATACTGGGAAGCTGGAGTGTCTAAGGGAATTGCTTGTGTGACTTGTGGTTAGCCAGTGGGCAAAACCAAAGTCTTTTCTGTTTGGCTGGTTTGGTTTGCCTTAGTGTGGAAAAACCCCAGCTCTGGGCTGTAGTTGCCCCTTTGGAAGCAATCTGTCCTGATGTGACACTCACAGTTGGATCCCACCAGGAATAGCACCGTCACAGGCCCGCAGGTCTAGATTCACTGAAGCGAAGGGTAGGCCGCCCGTTGACGTCGAGGGACTTTAGTTCAGTCACTTAGGCCTGGGCTACACTGGTGGGGAGGGGGTTCGAACTAAGAAACTTCAGCTATGCTATTTGCTGGGGGCGGGGGGTGCTTGGGGAGAGGTGGGATGGGGCATGTGGGGGGAAGGGCAGTGGAGGGGAGAAGCAGGGAACTGCATGTGGGGAGAGGGGTCTGGGGGAGAGCCAGGGAGAGGCACTGGGGGAGGAGAGGGGTGGTGGGGAGAGCGGTGGGGAGGGGCACGTGAGGGGAGGGAGAGGCGGGGGAGGGACTCATGGGGGCAGTGGGTGACGCTGTTCATTTCCCCCAAACCAGCAGGTCTTTTGATCCCCTCCCACCCTGCGGTGCTGGCCCCCTCTGGCTGCTGGTCCCATGGGGGGGGGGGGGAGGCTGGGGTGAGCTCTGCCGGCAGAGCCCCGCGCCCCAGACCTGCCCTCTGCCCGTCAGTGGGGACTTGCAGGGGAAGTGGGGCAGATCCAGGTCGTGGCTCCCCCCCCGCCCAAGGAGATCAGCTCCCCCCACCCCCGGGGGTCACCAGGTTCAGTAGCTAGCCCAGTGTGCAGGCCCCTGCCAGCCTGGTCCAGCCAGGGAAGTAGCCCTTTGGCATCACTGTCTTGCCACGCTGGCTCCGAACGCTGGGCCAGCTGCTCTGTCAGACCAGCCCCCCAGCCCTCTGCCCCCCCAAAGGCAGGTCTCAGACCACGGTCAGGAACATGGGCGGGGAGACCTGCTCGCCAGAGGCCCCGCCCACACAGCTGCTGATTGGAGGAGGCCCCTGGCCTCTCTGATTGGCTCAGGCTTGCTATTTAAGCCAGAAGGAGGGCCGGGTGGCTGGCAGAGCAGCTAAGGGGTAGTCCTGGGCTGGCTGCTCCCTCAGGCCCTGCCCCCCTGCCTTGTTTCTGTGCCAGCCCCCCACCCCTGGGGATGGTGCCTGACCCAGTTCTGACTCCTGTCTCTGATCCCGGCTCCAAGGGCTGACCCTGCTCTGACCACTAGGCCTGAGTGGCCCCATTCTGGTCTCACGCCCGTCACACCTGGAGACGGTATTTGCCTTCCTTTCCTATGCTAAACTGCAATGTTGCTATGTGCCGTTAAACCGCGGCCCCTGCTCCGCCCCAGAGGTGGCCGCATTCCGGCCATCGGCGAAGCACTCCCCGGGCAGGGTCTGTGGGCTAGCTGGTTAACTCCCCGGCACCAGGGCACGAGGGATCGTTGGACGTTATTGTCTCATTAAAGTGGCAGGGTCACCCCTGGCGGCTTTCCACTTATGACTGTAGAAAGTCTATGCCGTGGCCGCAATGAGGCACCTTCGGCTGTGCAATTAGTGCCCGTCTCCAGGGTAAACAGGTTTGCTCGGCTGCCACTCCTTGACGTGGAACATCACAACCCTGGCCCCTTAGCTGCTGGCTGGCAAACGCAAGGCTTGCTCTACACACAAAGGGACAGGTCTCCTTTTTGAACTCTTTAAGCGCCTGGGTGAGGGAGAGCAAACCCTCCCCCCCCCAGCATCCCTTGAAAAGGCAGCGTGAGTGGCCTGCCTCCAGTCCAGTGGGGACATGCTGGGAAGAACGAGGGGCACTGCCCCACGCCGCACCACCGCTGAAATGCAGCCACCTCTGAGGCGGAGCGGAGGCCGCTGTTAACAGCACACAGCCACATCCTGGGTTGGCACAGGAACGGACGGCGAACCCTTTTGCCGATTGGCACCGAAGCAGGAGTTTTGGGGCGTGACGAACCTTCCCCTGCTCCCATGGCACAGAAGGGGGTGAGGCTCAGAGGAGACGAGCCTAGGAGGGTTGGCGCAAATGGCCAGTCAGACCAGGGCAAACCTGTAGAAAAGTTTCCCCCAGGTCCTGCTTTGGTTGCTTCTGCCCTGACCAGCTCGGCCCTTGCGGCCTTCTCCCAAGCCTACGGGGTGGGGAGCACCCTGAGCCCTAGAGCACCCAGAATGTGGGATTGTCTCCCCTGCACAGTTCCGTGTCCAGGTGGCATGGGGGGGAGGGGGCATATTTCCCCCTTCCCTCCCCAGGACAGCAGTGCAATGGATTTTCCACCCCTCACTCTGGCCATTAAGTGTTCACTCAGCTCCCACAATGTAACTAATGCTAGTTAATTTCACCCTTTGCTTCTAGTCAGTTTCCCTAGCTGCTATCCAGTTTCTAGTGCTGTCAGGGGAAATACCTTAAATCTGTTGCCTCCCACCCCCTGGCCTTCCTCCCGCCTTCTCTCTGCCAAAACCCTCTCAATGCAATGAAAACACGGTAACAGCAATGAAAACATGCCGGTTGGGGGTGGGGGGTTGTGTCTGAAAGCGAATCTGGGGGCGTACCCCGCTTAGCAGTGATGGGGGATTTATTTCTGCCGCATCAATTACGTGCCCATGAACCTCAGGTTTGGGGCAGCTCATTTCTAGGGTAAATAATTTGCCAAAATAAGAGTGAGTCGAATAGCAGGGGATGGACCAAGTATGGGATTCAACCAGAGCGGGCTGAATGATTTATTATGAAGGTGTCATTGTGAATTTCTAGTCATTTGTCATTGCATAATTAGCCCGTCTGCCATGATTCGGTCAGACGGGAGCACAAAGGAAGTTAGGGACTCAAATCCTTGGCTAGACTCTCCTCTCCGGCACCTAACTCCCTTAGGTTTCTTTGGAAAGCCAAGCCCTCGTCTGCAACAAGGGCTGCCCCAATGAGTCAGACAGAACAGAGTGGGATGAGTTGCGGGTTCTCTGAGGCTGGAGGGGAGAAATGTATTTGTATAATGCCGAAGTAATTTCTCTGCTAGCGTCAACTCAGCTTCCTAAATGTCCCCAAGTAACTATGTAAATACAGTTAAAATATTGGAACAAATTGGTGGTCGTGATACACAGAACACCGCTATTGTCAGTATACTGTGGCCACTAATCATGCAGCCATATGTGGTAGAACACACATTCTCCTCATTCAAAAACAAAGGCCATTTGAACTCAATGAGAATCCCCGTTAGATGCTGCCAGTATAGGGCTTAGGACACACAGACAGAGTTCTGAGTCCAAGTGGTAGAGGGCAGTAGCACACTTACACTGGCCAGTTGATTACCATATTCCACACATAATACTTCTAAAAGGCAATGGCTATGTTCTGATAATGAAATCCTCATCCTGCAGATAGTGTGTTAGTCAGTCTGCAGGCCTTGAGCTGGCTACCATGACTAGAGGGAGATACGGACACAGTCTCGCAGTGGGATCTTAACGCTTTAATACCCGAATCCTCCACGTCTGAAATGCTGGTCGTGGACAGTGGGACATCAGCCAAGCTGGGCGGATGCTCGGGGGGGGGGGGGGGGAGGGGGCAAAGAAAGCAGGGTGCCTTGATGTGGAATTGCTTCAGAATGGAACTGTTTTAATTTTCCTGCAACGTTTCCACCACCGCTGTGCATCATGGGAGTTATGTGGCCAGAGTGCCTCATGGGAGATGCAGTCCAGCTGAGGAGCTGAGCCCAGCGAGGAGAACGGGGGCAGGAGGCACCCAAACTACAACTCACAGAAGACACCCCATCACCACGCCTAAGAGGCAGGGCAGCAGGTCAGGTGGCCACAGATTAATGTGGACCCAAGCAGAGATGAACCGTTTCGACATTTCCAAGCCAGCATTTTTTTGGACCGTTCTGGTCTGTGGAAAGTTTCGATAGTTCATTGTTTTGTCCCAATTTAGCACAACAACAAAAGTTGAAATGTGGGAATTTCCTGCTGGATGTAAATGTCAATTTGTCCTGCTCATTTATTAGCTAGTCCTTGGACCACGGGGTGGTCTCTACCAGGCACGTCAGCACAGCCACAATTAGCTGTGGCACCCAGCGCAGGGGCCGGGGCTTAGGCCTCAAGGCAGGACAGGGTGTGAATTGTGGGCTACTAATTCACAAAGAGTGTGTTATACTCCCATTCAGCTTCATGCCTTAACAGCCCACCTGGGGCAAGTTTATTTCCCATAATCCACACGCCGGCGTTTCTTATTGCAATTATAAATTTTTATTAGCTCCTCTCTTTTTTTTTTTTTAAACACATATTCATATATGTTAATTTAATGGTGAGGCTTATGAGTTCCAAGCAGGGAATTAGGTTGTGTTAATTTTACTGCTGAGAATTTTTATTAGGTCATCAGCTTGTTCAATCACGCCTGCCCCCTTTTTATAATGAGGAGCAGTAAAAATGTAGCATGTGTGTTTCCCCCGTCTCCTGAGGCGGCAAAAATTTATACAGGCCCTTGCAAGAAAGTTTGAGGGGCGAGATCAGCTAAGAGGCTGAATATCGCAAAGACCTTGTAGGAAATCAGAGAAACTCCGACTGTCCCAGTGATGTAGCTGGTCGGGTGTATATAGGTAAACGGAGGCACGCAGAGTTAAGCGACTGTTCACAGAGGTGAGGATAGACACTAGTTGTTGCTTCCTTATGGCATCTTTAATGGGACGGATCGCTCCACAGGCGATAGCCTGCCCTAGGTAGTTGTGCGGCGTGATAAGGACGTTCAAGGGAGATGTTGGACAGAGAAGAGGTGGGAGGAAGCCATCAAAGGGACCCTTAAAAGGGAAAATATTGAGGGTGCAATTCTATGCTAAGCCTGTAAGAGGCACAACACAGGCGGTTGTGGGGAGCAAGCAGACGGCTTTAAGCCACCATCAAACCTTCCCAATTCTGGGCAGCTCATGAGGCTGGAGGGACCCCAGGGATAACTTCACCTGGAGGGCTTACGTTACAGCAGGGCGACAGTGCTGGCAAAATCTCTGTACTGCGGCCTCTACCCCTCTCCAGCCTCACCCCCATCCTGGCACATCCCAAGAGGTACCCCAAGCACTGGTAGACTCCTCTCCCAGTCAGATACAGGGCAGGTAGGGTCTGTTTGGCGGGGGAACCAGCCATGTGAAGGGGGCAGAGGTTCTCATCCTGGATTTCTCAGTGCCTGACAGGTCTGGGCTTTGTGGGGGGTCAGAGAGTTTGTTCACTGGGTTGTGGGGGTGGGTGGGTGTTAAATTGGTTGGAGTTTTTCCTACTCCGTTTTTTACCTTAGAAATCCCAGAAATGGCATCTTTGTACGTGGAAAACAAGACAGAGAAGAGAAAAGCAAGATCAGGAAGGCCCAGTTTGATTCTCCAGAGCCGGCGGGAGGTCTCCTTGGAGGACTCGGTGACCTCACTCAAAGGGCTTTAACCCAGCAAGATTTCCTCCCAGCTGTGTGTCAGCCATTTGAGTTACAGAAGTGATAGCAGAAGCAAGTAGCAAAGAGCGTTACCCAGGTATAGACCCTCTCAGTTCAACAGGGTTGGGTTGCTTTGTACCTGTGATATTGCAGCCCTGCTCATTGTCCAGAGGGTCTTCCCTGGAAAACAGGATAGACAAGACGTGACTGTCTAATGTACCCGCCTTCCCTCCCCTCTCAAAAACAGAAAGTCTTTCCAGTTTCTTTTTACCATCATAAAAAGGGGCCCAAATCCACTATTTTCCCCTTGGGGACTCAAAGGGGTTTTCCATTCACCCTTTATGCACCAAAACCTGCAGGTGCCCCTTGCCTTAGAGTTCTAGACTGGGATTGTCAAAGCAGCCAAAGAGAGTTGGTCACCCACTTGGTTTTGGCAATGCACCTAACTCCCTTAGGCTGTGATACCCCCAGCCCTAGCTACCTGCCAGGCAGGGGCAGCTGGCTACATTATGTCCAAATGACATTAACGGCATCTACAGGTAATTAGGCACTTGGAAAGGAGGGAGTAGGATAGAGCCCAGCTGTAGGCCCTTTGCCCTGATGATACTTTTTCACACACCATATAATTAGACGGCGGAACTCACTGCCACCAGAAATGGCTGTGGCCCAGAACTTTGCAAGGTTCAAAAGGGGATGGGACATTTATAGGGAGAGCAAGAGTCACCAGTGTGGTTATGGTTAACGCTAAGAGACGCTGCAGAAGGGAAATTAAAGCTCATACTTCAAAGCTCCAGCCAGGTCTATTAGCGATTAGGATGAGACCCTGGGGGGCAGATTATCCCATTGCTGTGTCCCTCTGAAGCCTCTGGTGCTGGCTGCTGGACCACAGGGGTGACCCAATCTGACAATTTGTACGTTCCAGTGATCAGGCAGCTAAGGATTCCCCTGGTGATGGCACAGGGGCTGGGCTGGAGATGGGGCGTGACCAGAATGCACTTTGCTCTCATGGGCCGCAACTGGCCAATGGTCCTTTGGGGCGGTTAGAGCAGCCCCTAGACTGCTCTCGGTGCACCAGGTCTGGGGACTGAAAAGGGGCATGGTAGCTCCCTGCCCCGTTGGCTTTACAGAGAACCTGGCTCGTTGTGTTCTGGGGACCTTCTCGGGTCAGTTCTTAACTCCGAGCAGGCCGGCTGGGCTACCCGCCCCAGGACGCTCAGTGCGGCGCTGGGGCCGTGCGGCGCGGGAGGCCTGCAGTACGTCCGCGCAGACACTACCGATGGCGTGGGACGGAGGTAACCCACCCTGCCGAGAGCCGGACCTACATCAACAAAAGCGCTGCCTACACAGGGACACAGGCCAGCTTAGGGGAAACCAGCCAATGACAATGCAGCTAGCCCAGCACCCGGCGCCCCATCTTCTACCCTGAGCTGTGCCCTAGGACACACTGCAAGCCCCAGGAGCCAGCCAAGGCTTGATCTGCCCATAGACATCAGCCTGGTTTAACCATAGGTGTGGCGATAACTGGTTTGGGGGGCAGTTTTGTGTGTGGCCAGTCTTAGAATCAGAGACTATCAGGGTGGGAAGGGACCTCTGGAGGTTCTAGTCCAACCCCCTGCTCAAAGCAGGACCAACCCCAACTAAATCATCCCAGCCAGGGCTTTGTCAAGCCTGACCTTAAAAACCTCTAAGGAAGGAGATTCCACCACCTCCCTAGGGAACCCATTCCAGTGCTTCACCATCCTCCCATCACTTAGCTCTTTTTATGGGTGTCAGCGAAATCGATACAAACCTGGTTTAAACCCATTGTCCACCCGCCAGTTTGGTAAAAGGGGGGGCTGCTCCACGGGGTGGCGCAGGCCGATTTCAGGGAGCTCCCCCCACTCAGATCCGTTTTGTGGGAGCTGTGTTCAGCCTGAAGGCTCCTGCTGGTTGCCCCCGAGCGGAAGACCCGGTCCTTTGGAGCCTCCAGTTGAACAGAGCTGTGGGGACCAGTGCTGGAGGGGTGGCCAGGTTCATCTTCCGGGAGAAAGGCAGAAGGGGGGGCTGGGTTTTCAGCCAACTGTGAACAATATTTGCTGCTAGCTGGGCCCTTTTGCAGATGCAACGGCGGTTTCTGCCGAAGACAATGAGGCCAAGAGACGCTTTAAATTCACGTGGAAAACAAACACGCCCGAAAGCTCGCAGGGGATCTAGACCCTCAAGCATCCGCCTGGCTCATGCCCAGATTGGACGCGGGCGTTGACGTGGCCTGGAGGCTGTTTGGGGCAGGGCCCTGCTCTGTTGTTTGTGGGGGACTGGCATCCCTAGGCCCTACACATACTTCACTGTGCAGCACACCTTCGCTCCCGCGGTGGGCAGGGCCTGCCCGGGTGTTTCCACAGGTCACCCCAAGCTCAGCCCCACTTCCATCTGCACACGAGCGCTCGGGAACGGGGCCCCCAGGCTCACGGCTCAGCACCTGAGTCCCACCGTGACGCGGGCCCATGCCCGGGCAGTTTGCAGTGCGGACACAGCTCACGCCCCAGCCCCGCGGCAGAAGGCCTGGCAGGGCAGTGGGACCGCATTAGCGGCTCTGGGGCTGGATCCAGCAATCCCAGGTCTGGACGCTCAAGCGGAGGGGTGGAAACACCAAGCCCGAGGCTCCCCGACCCGGGCTTAGCCGTGTGGACGGAGCGGCCCTGACCTCAGCTAGCTCCCGATACCGTTCTCAGGGGGACGGATCTTCTTGCAGGTGGGGCTGACCTTAGAGGATGCTGGTGCACGCTCTGCTCTTACCTTGTTCATTCCTCCCAGGGTACGGCTGCACGGCAATGGTGCCTCACTAGCCATCGTGAGTACAATCCCGGCCCGGCCCCCGGCCCCATGCAAAGCCAGCTAGCCAGGGCGCTTTCTAGTGCTCTAGCACAAGGCAAGGTCGCTCCGGTACACCGCCCCATGCTGCCCCCCAGAGACGGACCCCCAGTCGCAGGGGTGGAAATCCAGGAGTCCAGCTGGGGAAGGGCAGTGTCCGGCTGGCGGGGGGGGGGAGCTGGGGGGTCTTAGCACGAGGGCTGCATCCAAAGCCAAGTTTAAAATAAGTGAGATGGTTTGCTTTGAGGAAAGCCTCTTACAGAGCGTGACCTGGGCCCTGCCCTGTGCCTCAGTTTCCCCTTGTGCAAGAGGGGCACTGATCCTGCCGGCCTTTGCGTGGTGTCCGGAGACCTACTGGGGCTTAGGATGGAATGTAACAGCGCCCTTGCTCCAGGCAGTGCAAGCCCTGACCCCAGGAGTTACTGAACCAGCGTGCCCGGTACGGTGCGTGTGCCCCGGCCATCTCCCCCGTGACAGACGCCGTGCGTGGCAGGGATGCCGTGCGTGGCAGGGATGCCGTGCGTGGCAGGGATGCTGCGTGTGCCCCGGGGGAGGGGGGGGTGTTCGCATTCTTGGAGAACTACCTTCACGCTTGGCAGCCCGGTCCTAATGAGCAGCCGTTGGCAGATCATGCCCATACCCTAGAAGGGCACAAAGCCCATGCCAGGGGGGGCCACAAGCATTCCACATGGGAAGCCCCCTCCCAGCCGTGATGTGGGAAGGGCAGGGAGCCCGGAGCTGCCCGACACCCCTTTGTGACCAGCCAGGTTGAAAAACATTGTCCCGGCTGCTCAGGTGAGCCAGCTTGGACCCAAGCCCCAACTTTTAAAGAAAGGAGCAATTAAGTTCCTTTATGGAGTAAAGAGAGCTGCAACTGTGGAGAGACCGCCCAAGGCTCATGGCAGTGCAGAGCTGAGCCGGGTAGGCGGAGTGGGATTCCTTGCCTGCAAACACAGGGGCTAGGACCCCAAGACCAGCCAGTGTGCGTTGATGGTGAGTGTGAGCCTGAGAGGCAGAAGAGACACGGGGCTTTTTGGGCACAGAGCTGGCGGGAGGAGCAGACGTGGGAAATTCTTGAGACAGGAAATCGCCGGCTGCTGTTTGCGGCTCCTGAGTCCAGGGAAGAGGACGGTGCGGGGACGTTCTTTGTGACTAAACACGCAGCCGCCACGAGTTCGAGTCTCACCAATATTTCCTCCGAATAGACAACCCCCCCCCCAACCCTGGTCAATGGCTTGACCCCTCGAGCTAAAGGGGTAACACCACACAAACCCAACAGAAATACTGTCCATGCTCCCGCCTTTCCGGTGCCTTTCCCCCTCCCCATTCTCTTTTATTTATTGAATACAAATTAGACACAGTGCTGGGTAAAGCCCAGTCGAGAGAGGTCAGGACACCCCCGTCCCTTGGCATGAGCGGCTCTGCTCTCCGGCCCCGCTGGTAGTTAGAGCCAGAGTGTCTACCCCCGGGTATGTCGGGGAGAGGGGTGGGGGGGATGCCCCCGACACAGATGCGCGCCCTGTGATGGGGAGAGACCCTGTGACCACAGGGTAGCCCAGGTCTGGCTCCAGGAGGCCCCACTGGGCTGTTACTGGGGGGATGGGACCAGGCCGGGCGCTATGGGCACAGCAGCAGGGTCGACCTTCTCACTCAGACCCGCTCCCTGGCGCCGTCTCCCCTCGCCAGGGGGAGCTGCCCCGTCCCAGAGGATGGGAGGGAGCGGGCCCCGTCTCGATCCGTCGCTCAGCCTTTGGGCTTGCCCTGGGCAGCAGACGCCGGAGACACGAGCAATTCCCTCCCTCGATGGCCTCTGTGGGAGCCAAAGACGAGCCACAGCCCTATGCTGGACAGAGGGGAAACTGAGGCACGGCGTGGGCAGCGCAGGGAGGGTGACTCGCTCGAGCTTGCTGAGTCATCTGCAGGCCCACGAACGGGGCCGCCGCCGCCCAGGCCCGTGCGCTGGGAGCCGGGAAGCGAGCAGTTTGGGCAAGAGCGCCCACGCCTGGGGCGCGCCGGCGGAGGGGACCCGTGACGCCGGTAGGGGGCCTTTCCCGCCTGTGCTTCCACTTGAGTAAGGCACACGCGCCGAGGAGGAGCCGGGAGAAGAGGTCGGCCCCGGGGTTTTCGATTCCCAAGCAGCTCCGGCGCTTTGTGGGGGTGTTCGCTCCCTCCCCCGCTTCCCGCCGGCCCTGGCTTTTCAGGAGCAAAGCTCTGTGTGGAGGGAACAGGCAGGCGCAAGGAGCCCGGGGCTGGCACGGCCTGCAGGGACAGACCTGGGCGCTGGCGTCTGGGTCTGAATAGCAAAGGGAGTGGCCGCGGCCTCTCCACGGATTCCCCAGCTGGGCCAAAGCCGCCCGGCTTAGCTCTGGCGTTCCAGGCCACAAGTCCCCATGGGCCTTAGCTCGGGGCCCTGCCCCCCGCCCCTCCCCCCCTTCCCGTCCCCCGGCGCTCGGAGCTGCACGTCCCGCGACGCCAGTGGCAGGACCGGGCCGGTCGGGGGGACTCCCTGAAGGTATCTTTATTCGACATTGTTGTGCAACAGAGTAAAGCAGAGAAATCCGGTTCGTCTTTTGGGGCCGCGGGGCCCAGTCGGTGGTTCACGGGGCGGGCCAAGGCCGCGGCGGGGCTCGTGGAGCGCGGGCCCCTCCGAGTGGAGCCCTCCACGTGGGCCGGTAAGCCCCCCACCCCATCCCCCGCTTCTTGCTCCATCTCCTCCACCCCCACCGGTGTCTCTCCCGTAACGCGGGGCTCCGCGCGCCGGCTCCCTTCTGCGGCGCCACCGAGCCCCCCGGCGGGAGCGGGGGAGGAGGGGGGACGCGCTTGTGCAAGCGGCGTGCAGGCACCTCGGCACTTTGGCGGTGAGCGGGCGGAAGGCAGAGGCGGCCCCCGGCCCCCTCGGGACGCCGGGGTTCTCCCCGCTCGCTCGCCGCGCGTTCCCTTTCAAAGCCAAAGCCAAACCGGGGCGGAAGGGGGAGCCCCGGGCGCGGAAGAGAGAGCGAGAGGGGAAAGGGAGGGGAGCGTCGGAAAGCAGCCCCCCGGGGTCAGGGTCCGGGGTACCCGCCCAGGCCCCGGCCGGGGGGGCAGCGGCTGGCACGGCCGGGCGGGGGCCGCCGGCTAAGCGATCTCCTTGATCCTGCAGATGTAGTCATGCAGGGCCTCGGGATCCTGGAGTCCCATGTCCTGGCACACCCACTCCAGATCCTCCTCGTCGGCGATGGGGATGGAGTTGTAGGCCAGCTCCTCGGCGGGCAGGGTGGCGAAGGTGGTGAACTTCACCCGCTTCCGCTTGGAGGTGGGCGAGTTGAGGGGGTCCTCGCCCTGGTCCCCCCGGGTGGAGCCCCCCGAGGAGCCATCCCCCCGCCCGTGCACTTGGCTCTGCACGCTGGTCTGCGAGCTGCCACTGCTGTGGTGGTCCCCGTGGCAGCAGGCCGGGACGCTCTCCAGCGGGTTGCCGGGGCTCTCGGGGGGAGGGGAGAGGTCGTTCTGGGCCCGCAGGGGCTGCCCGTTGCCCAAGAAGACCCAGTGGTGGGAGTGGTCCATGTTGGTCTGGCCCTCGGGCGGGATGCGCTTGTGCCTGTATTTCAGCACGAAGACGATGCAGTTGATAAGGAAGACCAGGATGGCCAAGCAGAAGACGCCCAGCAGGGCGTACATGCCAATCTCCAGGTCCGTCAGCCCCCGCGGCACCTGCATGAAGCCCGTGGGCATGGTGGGGAAGTCCTCAGTGGTATGGGGGACGCTGGGAGCTCCGCTGTCCCGGCTGGGCTCTGGGTTCCTCTCCACGTCCGCCCGCAGGGTGGTGCTGCCCGCGCTCTCCTCCCTCCCCGAGGTCCCCGGCTTACTCGGCGGGTGGCCGGCGTCCCCGTAGTCATAGGTGGGGTCCTCCTCGGAGCTGAAGCGCACCCGCACGCTGGCCAGCGCCGTGACGAGCACGCTCTTGCGCTTGGTCTTCTGGCAGCTCTCGCAGATGACCAGCTCGGCCCGCAGGAGGTCGCCAGCCCCCTCGCCTTCCGCCACCACCAATGGGAAGGCCCGGTCCTGGGTCACCGACACCACCTTCTCGTCCAGGCTGGTCACCACCAGGTTGTAGTCTTTGGGGTCGTAGAGGGACAGGGGGGCAGTGGTGCCATCGCTGTAGGAGACCCACATGCTCAGGAGGGCTTCCTGCAAAACAAAACGGGGAATGGGAATCTACCTATCCATCCATCTGTTCCCCATGCTCCCCAACCAACCATCCATCCATCCATCCATCCATCCATCCATTCCCAATCCATCCGTCCATCCCCAATCCATCCGTCCATCCCCTAGGCTTCCCAACCATCTATCCCCCAGGCTCCCCAACCAACCAACCATCCATCCATCCATCCATCCATCCATCCATCCATCCATCCATCCATCCATCCATCCATCCATCCGTCCATCCATCCATCCATCCATCCATCCATCCATCCATCCATCCATCCATCCATCCATCCATCCCCTAGGCTTCCCAACCATCCATCCCCCAGGCTCCCCAACCATCCATCCATCCATCCATCCATCCATCCATCCATCCATCCATCCATCCATCCATCCATCCATCCATCCATCCATCCCCTAGGCTTCCCAACCATCCATTCCCCAGGCTCCCCAACCATCCATCCATCCATCCATCCATCCATTCCCAATCCATCCGTCCATCCCCTAGGCTTCCCAACCATCCATCCCCCAGGCTCTCCAACCACCCATCCGTCTCTCCATCTCCCAGGCTCTCCAACCATCCGTCCGTCCCTCCATCTCCCAGGCTTTCCAACCACCCATCCATCCCTTCATCCCCCAGGCTCTCCAACCATCCGTCCCTCCATCTCCCAGGCTTTCCAACCACCCATCCATCCCTCCATCCCCCATTCTGCCCATCTATCCATCCATCCATTCATCTCTCCATCCCCCATGCTCCCCAACCATCCACCCACCCATCCATCCATCCCTCATTCTGTTCATCCATTCATCTCTCATCCATCCGTCCCTCCATCCCCCATGGTCTCTATCCATTCTCTCCCTCCCTCCCCCCCACACTCCATCCCCCATGCTGTTCATCCATCCCCCAGGCTCTCCAGGCCTCCATCTGACAATCTTTTCAACCATCCGTCCATCCATTCCCCGTTCTCTGTCTCTCTCCCCGGGGGGCCAGTATGGGTTTGAAAGGACTAAGCTGTTCAGTAGACTTACAAAAATCCCACCCAGAGAGTAAGAATTTGTTTCAAATGACCTCCCCCCGCCTCCGGGGCCAACAGGTTCCATTCCTTGGGCCCATCTCTCTTCTTTCAGCGGAAGTCCCATGACACCCGCCTGTCACCTTCACTGACCCTGACTTCACTCAGTCGGCCTCTCTTGTGCCACACAGCGCCCCCAGGAGACCCCGTAGGGGCGCTGCAGCTACCCGGCGCCCTACAGCCCGCGAGGAGCCCCGGGATATCGCACCCTGCAGCCAGCGCTAAGCCCAGGCACCGTTGCAAACTATCCCCGGGGCCACTCCTCACCGGGGGGCTCCGAGGCACAGCCAGCTAGGTTGGGACAGTTGCAAAGTGGCGTATGCAAGTTAGTTCATGAGCTAGTTTGCATGTTCATCACAAATTTGCATACAACCGACACACCCGGACCCAAGCAGTGGCCGGGGCAGGACGCAGAGCTGCCGGACGCTTGGGAAGGGGGTGGGTTTCGGGCGGAGCTGGATGGGACCTAGGGGTGTCTGGGGTAGGCAGGTGAGTGCGTGCTGAGGGTATCTGAGGTGGGTGGTTTAGGGGGCCAGTACTGAACCCCCTCACCTTCTTCTCCTACCATTGGTTGCCCGGGCCCTGCTTGGATCCATCCAGGGATCAGTGAGGGGGGAGCTAGGGAGACCCCTGGCTTATTGGCCCCACGGTGCCGGTCTCCAGGAGGGGCTGGGGGTCACATGGAATGAGAGCAATGGGGCTAGCAGACTGGGGATCCCGCCCCCAGACGGAGCCAGGGCCTCTCCCAGACAGACATGAGCAGTCCTGCCGCATCACATGGGATGAGGGTGAATTTCCGCCGGGCTGACGAGATGAGCCCCAACAAAATCATTGCACCCAACAGCCCGCACTGCATGCCCCGTCCCTCCTCTGATGGGGTTATTTGAAGGGTGCCCCAGTAAGAGCCCCTCTCGGGGCAGGACCGCATCCAAATGGTGGAGCAGTGACCACAGGTGCCCGTGTGTGGGTGTGGCACTGGGAGACTACAGGCCCCAGCATGCAGTGCTCCACGGAGAGCCAAAGTGCATGCTGGGAGGTGTAGTCCCGCCCTCTGAGAGCCAAGCGTGTTACCTGCTTGGAGAAGTTCAGGGTCTGCTGGGCGGCTGTCTTAGCGACGATGGTGTGGCTGTTGCCGGGGCTGGGATGGAGGGAGAGCGACAGGCTGGACACCACCTGGGCCTTGAGATGGGTGATGCTGACCTTCTCGTCCGCCACCGTCACCACCGTCTCCCCCAGCACGGCCTCCGTGAGCGGGGACACCACCTGCAAGAGAGAGCGGTTGGCCCGGGCAGCGCCCCACTGCCTCCTGGCACCGTCCTGCCAAAGCCAAGGAAGGACCCCCAATGCTGCGAGCTCCCTCACAGCAGTGCCCTGCCAATGCCAAAGAGGGACCACCCCTAGTGCTGCGAGCTTCCTCACAGCAGTGCCCTGCCAATGCCAAGGAGGGACCACCCCCAGTGCTGCGAGCTTCCTCACAGCAGTGCCCGGCCACATCAATGAGGGACCACCCCCAGTGCTGCGAGCTTCCTCACAGCAGTGCCCGGCCACATCAAGGAGGGACCACCCCCAGTGCTGCGAACTTCCTCACAGCAGTGCCCGGCCACATCAAGGAGGGACCAACCCCAGTGCTGTGAGGGGCCCGTACCTTGAAGAGCGTGGTGCCCGGCTCCCGCCCGGCCAGCGTGCTGCTGTCCACCAGCTGGGCCACGCGGGGGTCGTCCACCTTCATGAAGTCGCTGACCAGGTCGGTGACCTCCACCAGCCAGTCGGGGCCCAGCATGGTGATGACCTGGCCGGTGCCCTCGGCGGAGGTGGTGTGGAACTGGGTGAAGACCTGCAGGGTGGCGTGCTGGTACTGCAGGGCGCAGCCCCGGCTCTGCTTCCGCTCGTCCTCATCCTCGTCGTCCTCGCTCTCCCGCACCGACCTGGGGGGCACGAGACAGATCAACCCGCCGGCCCTGCCTCTAGCGGGTACCACGGGTATAGAGGCCGGGATGGGGTACTGGCGAGGGGGCAGTACCGCTGGAAAGGACCCGGGGGCTCTTGGGCATCACACACTGAGCAGGAGCAAAGAGGGCTGGATGAACAGGACTCGGGAGGTCGCTATCCCGCTCCGCTCCGCACGGGGGGAGGCCTCAGCTGGGTCCAATTCCGGGCGCTGTGCTGCCAGGAAGGTGTGAGCCCCGAAACTGAGCAAAGAAAAACCTGACCTGGGAGGAGAGGTTGACAGGACCGAGTGTTCAGATTCTAGAGAAAAGATTTGGGGGGCACCTGATAACAGTCATCAAATATGGGTTCCCTAGGGAGGGGGTGGAATCTCCTTCCTTAGAGGTTTTTAAGGCCCGGCTTGACAGAGCCCTGGCTGGGATGATTTAATGGGGGGGTTGGTCCTGCTTGGAGCAGGGGTTGGACTAGAACCTGGGTCCCTTCCAACCCTGAGATTCTAGGTCCTATGCAAAGAGCTGTTAAAAAGAGGGTGAGGATCGATCGCTCCCCGTCCCCACTGAGGTCGGGACAAGCAATCAGCTTAGACTGCAGCAAGGGAAATTCAGGTTAGACGTTAGGAAACACTTCCTAGCTCTAAGCATAGTCAAGCCCTGGACCAGGTGACCCAGGTGGGACCCCCGTCCAGGTGGGGCAAACCCCTGTCAGGGATGGCCTCGCCGGTTTACTTGCTCCTGCTTCAGCGCAGAGGGTTTGGAGGAAACGACTTCTTGGCTTCCCTTCCTGCCCTACCGATCGATGGTTCTATCGCAGGTGGCTGGATATATATACGCCACGCTCCACTATTTCCAGCCCGGTTACTGTGCAGTTCAGCCGCCTCCATGCTCCACCCCAGAAGTAGCTGCAATTCAGCAGTGAGGCCTGTAGCTAACTCAAGCTGTGCGAGGGGGCAGAAGGCCACGGCGGGCAGCTGGACGAAGGGGAGCCGAAAGGGCGTGTAGGGCAGGTAGGTGAATTACGGTAGTTCCCAGGCACCTCAGTCCTGACCCAGGACCCCGGTGTGCTAGGCGCTGTACATTATTTATTAGGGGCTTTACGGCAGGGTTCGGGAACCCATCCTGGAGCACTGGCAAAGGACCCCTCCCTGGACACCCCCTCCCCGCCCCCGGCCGTCCCTGTCCCTCTCTGGCTCTCTCCACAACAAAGGAGTTGCTGGAATTACTGGTGCTAATGTCCCTGCAGTTCTGAGGGGAAAGTCGTGTGTGCGTGTGTGTGTAGTGCGTGAACGCGGTACACACCCGTGCCTGGGTGTAGGCCCCTCTGCCGATGTGCAGGTGAGTGTGAGCGCACGTGTTTGTGTGCCCCTGAGTGTGTACGGGCTGGTGTGGATCTGTGCACACATGCAGCTGTGTTGCGTGGCCTCCGCCCCCGGCCCTCTCTCCCCTCAGAGCCTGGCTGAGTTGTGAGCTGCCTGCCCCGAGCCAGTGTGCCTCGCAAACACCCCGGCCAGGGCAGCTCTTCCAGCCCCTCGGCGCTGGGGGGCGGCATGAGGGGCCCTGGTGATTCAGGCCGCAGGGGCTGGGGTGTCATGCGCCCCTTGGGAAGAGGGGGGGGCTTTGTCTCGCTCAGCGGCGCCCTCCAGTGGCCAAGCAGGGAGCCGCCATTGGGCAGCTAGTCCAGGGCCTACGCCTGCCCGGAGGAGCCTCCAGCGGCGGTAAGCCACGCGCCCCTGGCCGCACGCGCCCCTCTGCCCCCCCGCCGCAGGGCGCACCTCCTGTCCGGCAGGATGGGCACCCTCCAGCCCTTCACTTGGCTCAGCCTGGCGTCCGACAGCTCGATGCGCAGCGGCAGCTTGGGCACCCAGACCGTCATCTCCAGCGGGGCGCTCAGGTGCTCGTAGCTGAAGGTCACCCGGGCGTTCATGGAGCCGCGCGTCTCCTTCCCGCTCACGAACACGTAGTCACAGCTGCTGGACACCTGGGGAGGACAGGGAGGGAGGCACCGGGGCTTAGCCGCGGGGCCGGCGGCCCCTCCCGGCGCCGGTGGTTGGATCCAGCCGTGCAGCAGGGGGCGCCGCGACGCCTCCCTGTTCCCCACTGCAGGGGTTGTGCTGGTAGCTTGGCTGGAGCCCGGGGGGGCAGACCCCCAATGGTGCCTGGAGAGACTATGGCTTCCAGCATGCAATGCAGTGGGGCACTGAAACAGCGCCCCCGATGGTTAGCAAGGGTATTGTACGAAAAGGGGAGGTGTCCGGAAAGGGGATAGGGCCCTGCAGGGCATTGGATCCTCAGGATTGGGAATCAGGGTGGTGACCCTGCTAGGTAGTGAGCGTCCCCCCCTTGAAGGCCTTTGCCCCAGCAGTTACCCGATTGTAGCAAATGGTCTGGGGGACCACAGGCAAATGCTTGCACCTCGCTGTGCCTCAGTTTACCCACCGGTAAAATAAAGCTGATGCTACTGACTTTCCTTTGTAAAGTGCTTTGAGATCTATGGAGCTAGACAATCAGCCTCTGTGATGCTCCGTAGAGCACCCAAAACTGGTCAAAACAACCCCCCCCTTCAATTGAATATTGTCATTCAAAAATTTCTGTTTAAAATGTTTCCAGTTGCGACAAAGCCTTTATTTCACTGGGCTTTGGCTCACAACCGTCGTTCTGTCTTGGCTCTGTCAAACCCAGAAAATGGCCTGAAATGCCAATGGCCCTCCTTCCCCCCCACCCCCTTTTCTGACGCCGGACGCCACAGGAGGAGGTGTTTCTAGATTCTGCTTTGCCTTGCGCCGTTCTGCAGCGTTTCAAAACTCCTCCAGCGGTGTCAAAGCGGTGGAGCGTTTCCACGACTTGTCCCGGGGCTTCCGGGGAGCGCTAAGAATGGAGCCGTCAGCTCCTAAATCCTTAAACACAAGCCCACCCTTGCGCCGGACCCAGCCCCAAAGGAAATGTCAGAACCAGCTCTATAAAGACAGCTAACCCTCCACGCCTCTAGGACGCCGCGCCGAGTGCCTAAGTCAATTGCATTAGACGCGCCTCTTCCGTGAGCCGGCGGCGCGTCTCAGAACAATGTATTTAACAGAAGCCGCGCATTGTTGCTAATGTATTTACATGGGATCTGCCTTTGAGGTGAGCCCCCGTCGCACTGTCATTAACGGTAATCCCGGGAGAGGTTTCTGCACCGAATCCATTTTAATCCTGTTGTCGGGCCTCCCCCATTCTTCGAATTTCCATTTATGCAAATAACATTAGCTAAACGGGCTATAAAACAAATCTATCCTGAGGGGGCCGCTTATTACAGACCAATCCGAGCCAATTAAGGCGCAAAGGGAGGAAATTACTAATGGATTGCTCGTGTTTTTGCCTAGGGCTGTAAGTCAAGACTGCAACCCTGCCTGCCCATAGGGTGGAAGGAGGCTCTCCAGCCAGCGACACCGATACGGTTCCAGGGCCTGTCTCTCTCCCAGTGCAATTCCACACCTGCAAATCATCCGGCCTGATTTCTGCACCCCAGAGATTGGCCGCTGACCCAGCTGCCTCCGCAGATCAGCTCAGCCGGATGCACTGAGCTGGGTTTGTGGTTTCAGAAAAATATGTGAGCTCGGTGATTGACAGGTGCGAAACGCTCGCCACTGCTGAAAATCGGGGGGGGGGCTGCAAATCGGGTCTGCCGGGAGAGGTTTGCAGAAGGGCTCAGGGCCCCGCATGGGGCCTGGATTTCTCAAGGACGTGGTGGGGTGGATGCAGGTTGAGCACGGAGTGCTTTGGAGGATGTGGCCCGGTCACAAGGGGATTGTTGGGAAAATCTGGCCCTTGTTTAGGTGCCTAAATGGGAGTGGAACCTATGGAATCCAGCCCCCATTGTGGGCGCTGGGCCCTGGGGAATCCGGTCCTGATCGCGGGCGCTGAGCCCTGGGGAATCTGGCCCCGATCGCGGGCGCTGAGCCCTGGGGAATCTGGCCACGATCGCGAGCGCTGAGCCCTGGGGAATCTGGCCACGATCGCGAGCGCTGAGCCCTGGGGAATCCAGTTCTGATCGCGGGCGCTGAGCCCTGGGGAATCTGGCCACGATCACGGGCGCTGAGCCCTGGGGAATCCAGTTCTGATCGCGGGAGCTGAGCCCTGGGGAATCCAGTTCTGATCGCGGGAGCTGAGCCCTGGGGAATCTGGCCACGATCGCGGGTGCTGAGCCCTGGGGAATCTGGCCACGATCGCGGGTGCTGAGCCCTGGGGAATCTGGTCACAATCGCGGGCGCTGAGCCCTGGGGAATCTGGCCCCGATCGCGGGCGCTGAGCCCTGGGGAATCTGGCCCCGATCGCAGGCGCTGAGCCCTGGGGAATCTGGCCCCGATCGCAGGCGCTGAGCCCTGGGGAATCTGGCCCCGATCGCAGGCGCTGAGCCCTGGGGAATCTGGCCCCGATCGCGGGCGCTGGGCCCTGGGGGATCCAGTTCTGATCACAGGCGCTGAGCCTTGGGGAATCTGGCCCCGATCGCGGGCACTGAGCCTTGGGGAATCTGGCCCCGATCGCGGGCACTGAGCCTTGGGGAATCTGGCGCCGATCGCGGGCACTGAGCCTTGGGGAATCTGGCCCCGATCGCGGGCACTGAGCCTTGGGGAATCTGGCCCCGATCGCGGGCACTGAGCCTTGGGGAATCTGGCGCCGATCGCGGGCACTGAGCCTTGGGGAATCTGGCCCCGATCGCGGGCACTGAGCCTTGGGGAATCTGGCGCCGATCGCGGGCACTGAGCCCTGGGGAATCTGGCCCCGATCGCGGGCACTGAGCCCTGGGGAATCTGGCGCCGATCGCGGGCACTGAGCCCTGGGGAATCTGGCCCCGATCGCGGGCGCTGGGCCCTGGGGGATCCAGTTCTGATCACAGGCGCTGAGCCCTGGGGAATCTGGCCCCGATCGCAGGCGCTGAGCCCTGGGGAATCTGGCCCCGATCGCGGGCACTGAGCCCTGGGGAATCTGGCCCCGATCGCGGGCACTGAGCCTTGGGGAATCTGGCCCCGATCGCGGGCACTGAGCCCTGGGGAATCTGGCGCCGATCGCGGGCACTGAGCCTTGGGGAATCTGGCCCCGATCGCGGGCACTGAGCCTTGGGGAATCTGGCGCCGATCGCGGGCACTGAGCCTTGGGGAATCTGGCGCCGATCGCGGGCACTGAGCCCAGGGGAATCCGGCCCTGATTGCGGGCCCTGGGGATCTGGCCATGAGCTCTTTCACTAATCAGCCCCTCTTCCCCGAGCAAGCCGCTGTCTTGTGGGGGTGGGGGAAGGTGCGAGAAGGGGGATTTCATTTCCCGAGCACTCCTTGGCCCCGGCGTTGACACCAGATAGACACCGGCTCCGCATGTCTGGGGCTGCGTCTGAATAAAGATGAGCCCGGCAACGAATCCCCCGGGGAAGGAGCACTCTGGATATTGCGCCGTTGATCACCGTAATATGATGACCCGCTGCTCGCGGTACCTCCGGTAATAAATCCACCCGCTCAGCCCGTCTGGGGCCACCGGCTTTTCAATTCACTGAGAGCCGCCCGCCCTGTCCTGATGATGGAGCGACCCGGTTATAAAGCTACCGTCTATGAGCTCTTCAACGCACTGCACTCTATTAGGGCCGCGCTTGGCATCACCAGAGCTGGACGAGGCGAAGCGTCGAGTGAGGAGAGCGGGGCCTGTTGGGACCAGGAGCCGACAGCTCCAGCCCTGTTGAGAGCGGCACGGGATCCCGGTCCCCCTCTGGAACCCCTTTGCAGCTGTCATAGAATCAGAGATGATCAGGGTTGGAAGGGACCTGAGGACGTTCTAGTCCAACCCCCTGCTCAAAGCAGGACCAACCTCAACTAAATCATCCCAGCCAGGGCCTGTCAGACCTGACCTTAAAAACCTCTAAGGAAGGAGATTCCACCACCTCCCTCGGGAACCCATTCCAGTGCTTCACCACCCTCCTGGTGAAAACATTTTTCCTAATATCCAACCTCCCCCGCTGCTACTTGAGACCATTATTCCTTGTTCTGTCATCTGGTACCACTGAGAACAGTCTAGATCCATCCTCTTTGGAACCCCCTTTCAGGTAGTTGAAAGCAGCTATCAAATCTCCCCTCAGTCTTCTCTTCTGTAGACTGAACAATCCCAGTTCTCTCAGCCTCTCCTCATAAGTCTTGTGCTCCAGCCCCCTGATCATTTTTGTTGCCCTTCTCTGGACTCTTTCCAATTTTTCCACATCCTTCTTGTAGTGTGGGCCCCCAAACTGGACACAGTTCTCCAGATGAGGCCTCACCAATGCCGAATAGAGGGGAACGATCACGTCCCTCCTCCAAGAGCAGCTCCAGAGGCCCCGGTTTTGATGCTACCAAGAGATCCTCTGTGTGTATGCGGCTCCCAGGGCGCAGAGGGGTACCCAGAATGGCCTCTGCTCCTCTCTCACAGCTCAGAGCAATAGGCCCTTCTCCACCGAGCACTGCCCCTCTGGGGGACGGCGGCAGGCTTGGGAGGAGGGAAGTGTTTTCTGACTCAGCTCAGCCAGGTGGGATGTAAGTTTTGGGCACCTGTTTCTTGGCCTTGTGCAGGATCTGGCCGAAAAGAAGCTGAGCTGAGCCTCCGCATGACCGAGTTACCAGGACCATCCCAGGTGGTGATCTGACATGGTGAGGGAGACCATCAGTTGCCCCTTTTGGCCCACAAGGTCCTTCCTCTGCTCTCAACCCTCCAGCAAAGTGCTTGTCTCCAACCCGCCTCCAGCGGCAGGGCCATACGGAAGATAACAGCCTACCACTGCTACCAGTTCTCCGTTAGCTGAGCTGGTAGAGGACTGTGCTGGGGATCTAAAAACCCCAGCCAGTGGTCGCTGTTTCCATTTTTAAGCTTTAAAACCCCCTGGCTATTCCTGGGATGTACACGGCCGCGTTCTTCATAGAAATACTGTGATGTGAATCTGGCGTCACTGAGATATGCCTCATGCAAGGCATCGTTGGAAAGGTTACGATGGACGGAATGTGATGATACAGTTTGTAAGCATGGGTCATTTCTGAATCACAGGTTAGGAATACTGACGACGTAACAATTACAGCTGTGTGATTGGGGGAACGCCCACCAGTAAGCAGTCAGTCTCCACAGGCCATAAGAAGAACAATAAGATTTGGAAGATACTAATCTCCCGCCTTCCTGAGAAGTTGCTGCTTTGATACTACAGGGTCACCTGGTATTAGACCCTCATCTTGGGCTTCCAGTGATTTTCCATTAAGTGGGGGTGGGGGGGTCAGACTGGGAAACCAATGATTCCTGCCTTTGATCCATTCTATTTAACGCTGGGAAGTAAGGCAATCAGGACTCTTCTCCATCGCCTCCCCACCCAAGAAGGAAGATTGCTAAAAACACCTGAAGGGAAAGGCAGGGGCTGAGTCCAGGGTGAGGAAGGGGTCCAGTCGGCAAAGAGAAATAACTGGAATTCTAAGCCACAGAAACGCCGCCTAAAACAACATTTAGGGTGAAAAATTACATTGTGTAACCTGTTTTTTGAGTGCATAAAGGGTCGTTGGCGTATTTGTTTCATTTGCTCCGTAATCTGCTTTGTTCTGTTTGCTGTCCCTTCTAATCAGGTACGTTACCTTTTGTTGTTAATGCACTTATTTCTTGTTTATTTCAAAACCCAGTTTGTGCAATTCCTGGTTGGGGGGGGGGGGCGCTGTGCATCTCTCTCTCTCTCCACATTGAGGGAGAGGGTGAATTTTTACGAGCTTGCGCTGTACAAATCTTCCTAAAAGAGCTAATTGCAGTCTGTCTGCAGCTAGGTGTGGCGTTACCTGAGCGTGTGCTGGAGAAGGCTTGAGAGCAGGCAAGAACAGGATGAGGAACCCCAGGCTGGTGGAAAGGGTGGACTCAGGGAGACCCCCTGGGTCACCCGGTCACAGCTACATTCAGAAAAATGACGTTAAAAGAACATTAAGATTGCACAGGCGCCCTGCGTCTTTCAGCACGCAGGATGGACGGTGCTCTGCGAAGGAGGAGCTATAGCCTGTCCGTCCTCATCGTCCCTTACCGTTCAAACCTGGCCGATTGCAGAACGGTTCATTTGCCCCCAGTTTTCTCTGTGCTGCTCTCGATGTAGTCCCTGAATCCTTCCCCAATATTAATGCATTTATCTTCCGGGTACCCCAGTCGGGCTAGCTGTTCTCATTGTCTCTGGGGAATGGCGGCACAGAGACGAAGGCCAAAACTGCCAACCGTGGCCACTCCTTTTAGGTGCCCCATCTGTGAGAAGTTTGCTTTAGGCGCTCCGTGGCAGAAGCAAGGCTAGAATCCAGTTCGCCGGGGCAGCACTCAGATGCCTCCACCAGGAGAGCCTCCTTTCTCTCCCTGCAGCCCCTGCCTCGTTCACTGCCTCCAGCTTCTGCAACGAACGAGGCAGGGCTCCTCCAGATAACAGCCTCCTTGCTGCACAGCCGGGATTCATTCCCAAGAGCCGGTTCTGTGCACTGAAAGAGCCAGGGGGCTCGTGGAAAGAAGGAGGCTATAATCATGGCGTTAAATCCTCGATCAAAAAGCATATGCCCAAGCGGGCTAAATTAAGGTCGCCCGGGCAACATTACTTGTGGCCTTTCCTAACTTTGGAGGGCTTGAATTTGCAGCCTTAATGTTCTTGTAACGTCCTCTTTTTGCGTGCAACCTCCCCGCGGACACAGCCGCGGCCGCCACGCTCAGCTCCCCGGCTCGTCTGAACGTTCAATTATTTCCAGTGACCAATAGCAGATCCCGCTCCGTAAGCCGTGATGTCTGGCCCAGGTTTACAGCCCTGACACCGGATCCGTCCTCCCCAAGTAACGGGAAAAGCTCCCGCGGAACAAATCTCCGCCACACCCGAAAAATAACTCAGGCAGCGATTGCGAGGAGATGCCTCCTGGAAAGCAGAAGGCAAAGTCTGTGGGGCCGGAGGATTGCGCGATCCATTATTCATCGCAGTGCGTGTGCATGTCTGCTCCTCCCGGGCGCAGGGACAGTGGGAAAAGAGATTTATGAGCAGGGAGGCACCAGCATTAACCGGTTTAAGTGTCTTGGAGTCCATCCGGAGGGTGTTATTGCGAGAGTGTTTTATCACGCTGCAGAAACCGGGTCTCCATAAATCAGAGAGGGGGGCGGTAAATCGCCCAGACGAGAGCTTTAGTCCAGGACTCGGGGAAACGTTCTCTGGGCGCGTCTGTCACAGCCCGTTTCCCAGGCTCTCTTGGTGGGAGCCGAGGCGACAGCCCGGGGCCGGAGCACACGGACTGCAGAGTCCGGCCTCTCTGGAGGTCCAGGGAACAAGGGAGGCTCCGAGCCGGCCTCTGTCACGACTCCCTGCGAAACCCTGAGGGACTCACCTAGCGTCCCTGCCGGGAAACCGGGTAACGGTTCTACCGCGAGTCTCTACTGGGGTAAATCAGCACAGTCCCTGGGCCAAATCCCCACTGGGGTAAATCACCACAGTCCCTGGGCCAGATATCCTCCAGGGGTAAATCAGCACAGTCCCTGGGCCAGATCCCCTCCGGGGGTAAATCACCACAGTCCCTGGGCCAGATCCCCACCGGGGGTAAATCACCACAGTCCCCTGGGCCAGATCCCCTCCGGGGGTAAATCACCACAGTCCCTGGGCCAGATCCCCTCTGGGGGTAAATCACCACAGCCCCCTGGGCCAGATCCCCTCCGGGGGTAAATCACCACAGTCCCTGGGCCAGATCCCCACCGGGGGTAAATCACCACAGCCCCCTGGGCCAGATCCCCACCGGGGGTAAATCAGCACAGTCCCTGGGCCAGATCCCCTCCGGGGGTAAATCACCACAGCCCCTGGGCCAGATCCCTTCCGGGGGTAAATCACCACAGTCCCTGGGCCAGATCCCCACCGGGGGTAAATCACCACAGCCCCCTGGGCCAGATCCCCTCCGGGGGTAAATCACCACAGCCCCTGGGCCAGATCCCCACGGGGGGTAAATCACCACAGTCCCTGGGCCAGATCCCTTCCGGGGGTAAATCACCACAGCCCCTGGGCCAGATCCCCACTGGGGTAAATCACCACAGCCCCTGGGCCAGATCCCCACCGGGGGTAAATCATCACAGCCCCTGGGCCAGATCCCCACCGGGGGTAAATCACCACAGCCCCTGGGCCAGATCCCCTCCGGGGGTAAATCACCACAATCCCTGGGCCAGATCCCCACCGGGGGTAAATCACCACGCCCCCTGGGCCAGATCCCCACCGGGGGTAAATCACCACAGCCCCTGGGCCAGATCCACACGGGGGGTAAATCACCACAGCCCCTGGGCCAGATCCCCACTGGGGGTAAATCATCACAGACCCTGGGCCAGATCCCCACTGGGGTAAATCACCACAGCCCCTGGGCCAGATCCCCACCGGGGGTAAATCACCACAGTCCCTGGGCCAGATCCTCACTGGGGTAAATCACCACAGTCCCTGGGCCAGATCCCCACCGGGGGTAAATCACCACAGTCCCTGGGCCAGATCACCACTGGGGTAAATCACCACAGCCCCTGGGCCAGATCCCCACCGGGGGTAAATCACCACAGCCCCTGGGCCAGATCACCACTGGGGTAAATCACCACAGTCCCTGGGCCAGATCCACACCGGGGGTAAATCACCACAGCCCCTGGGCCAGATCCCCTCCGGGGGTAAATCACCACAGTCCCTGGGCCAGATTCCTTCCGGGGGTAAATCACCACAGCCCCTGGGCCAGATCCCATCCGGGGGTAAATCACCACAGTCCCTGGGCCAGATCACCACTGGGGTAAATCACCACAGCCCCTGGGCCAGATCCCCACCGGGGGTAAATCACCACAGTCCCTGGGCCAGATCACCACTGGGGTAAATCACCACAGTCCCTGGGCCAGATCCCCACCGGGGGTAAATGAGCACAGCCCCTGGGCCAAATCCCCACCGGGGGTAAATCACCACAGCCCCTGGGCCAGATCCCATCCGGGGGTAAATCACCACAGCCCCTGGGCCAGATCCACACCGGGGGTAAATCACCACAGCCCCTGGGCCAGATCCCCACTGGGGTAAATCACCACAGTCCCTGGGCCAGATCCCCACTGGGGTAAATCACCACAATCCCTGGGCCAGATCCCCACTGGGGTAAATCACCACAGTCCCTGGGCCAGATCCCCACCGGGGGTAAATCACCACAGTCCCTGGGCCAGATCACCACTGGGGTAAATCACCAAGGCCCCTGGGCCAGATCCCCTCCGGGGGTAAATCACCACAGCCCCTGGGCCAGATCCCCACGGGGGGTAAATCACCACAGTCCCTGGGCCAGATCCCCACCGGGGGTAAATAACCACAGCCCCTGGGCCAGATCCACACCAGGGGTAAATCACCACAGCCCCTGGGCCAGATCCCCACTGGGGTAAATCACCACAGTCCCTGGGCCAGATCCCCACTGGGGTAAATCACCACAGTCCCTGGGCCAGATCCCCACTGGGGTAAATCACCATAGTCCCTGGGCCAGATCCCCACCGGGGGTAAATCACCACAGCCCCTGGGCCAGATCCCCACTGGGGTAAATCACCACAATCCCTGGGCCAGATCCCCACTGGGGTAAATCACCACAATCCCTGGGCCAGATCCCCACTGGGGTAAATCACCACAGTCCCTGGGCCAGATCCCCACTGGGGGTAAATCATCACAGACCCTGGGCCAGATCCCCACTGGGGTAAATCACCACAGCCCCTGGGCCAGATCCCCACCGGGGGTAAATCACCACAGTCCCTGGGCCAGATCCTCACTGGGGTAAATCACCACAGCCCCTGGGCCAGATCCCCACTGGGGGTAAATCATCACAGACCCTGGGCCAGATCCCCACTGGGGTAAATCACCACAGCCCCTGGGCCAGATCCCCACCGGGGGTAAATCACCACAGTCCCTGGGCCAGATCCTCACTGGGGTAAATCACCACAGTCCCTGGGCCAGATCCCCACCGGGGGTAAATCACCACAGTCCCTGGGCCAGATCACCACTGGGGTAAATCACCACAGCCCCTGGGCCAGATCCCCACCGGGGGTAAATCACCACAGCCCCTGGGCCAGATCACCACTGGGGTAAATCACCACAGTCCCTGGGCCAGATCCACACCGGGGGTAAATCACCACAGCCCCTGGGCCAGATCCCCTCCGGGGGTAAATCACCACAGTCCCTGGGCCAGATTCCTTCCGGGGGTAAATCACCACAGCCCCTGGGCCAGATCCCATCTGGGGGTAAATCACCACAGTCCCTGGGCCAGATCACCACTGGGGTAAATCACCACAGCCCCTGGGCCAGATCCCCACCGGGGGTAAATCACCACAGTCCCTGGGCCAGATCACCACTGGGGTAAATCACCACAGTCCCTGGGCCAGATCCCCACCGGGGGTAAATGAGCACAGCCCCTGGGCCAAATCCCCACCGGGGGTAAATCACCACAGCCCCTGGGCCAGATCCCCTCCGGGGGTAAATCACCACAGTCCCTGGGCCAGATTCCTTCCGGGGGTAAATCACCACAGCCCCTGGGCCAGATCCCATCCGGGGGTAAATCACCACAGTCCCTGGGCCAGATCACCACTGGGGTAAATCACCACAGCCCCTGGGCCAGATCCCCACCGGGGGTAAATCACCACAGTCCCTGGGCCAGATCACCACTGGGGTAAATCACCACAGTCCCTGGGCCAGATCCCCACCGGGGGTAAATGAGCACAGCCCCTGGGCCAAATCCCCACCGGGGGTAAATCACCACAGCCCCTGGGCCAGATCCCATCCGGGGGTAAATCACCACAGCCCCTGGGCCAGATCCACACCGGGGGTAAATCACCACAGCCCCTGGGCCAGATCCCCACTGGGGTAAATCACCACAGTCCCTGGGCCAGATCCCCACTGGGGTAAATCACCACAATCCCTGGGCCAGATCCCCACTGGGGTAAATCACCACAGTCCCTGGGCCAGATCCCCACCGGGGGTAAATCACCACAGTCCCTGGGCCAGATCACCACTGGGGTAAATCACCAAGGCCCCTGGGCCAGATCCCCTCCGGGGGTAAATCACCACAGCCCCTGGGCCAGATCCCCACGGGGGGTAAATCACCACAGTCCCTGGGCCAGATCCCCACCGGGGGTAAATAACCACAGCCCCTGGGCCAGATCCACACCAGGGGTAAATCACCACAGCCCCTGGGCCAGATCCCCACTGGGGTAAATCACCACAGTCCCTGGGCCAGATCCCCACTGGGGTAAATCACCACAGTCCCTGGGCCAGATCCCCACTGGGGTAAATCACCATAGTCCCTGGGCCAGATCCCCACCGGGGGTAAATCACCACAGCCCCTGGGCCAGATCCCCACTGGGGTAAATCACCACAATCCCTGGGCCAGATCCCCACTGGGGTAAATCACCACAATCCCTGGGCCAGATCCCCACTGGGGTAAATCACCACAGTCCCTGGGCCAGATCCCCACTGGGGGTAAATCATCACAGACCCTGGGCCAGATCCCCACTGGGGTAAATCACCACAGCCCCTGGGCCAGATCCCCACCGGGGGTAAATCACCACAGTCCCTGGGCCAGATCCTCACTGGGGTAAATCACCACAGCCCCTGGGCCAGATCCCCACTGGGGGTAAATCATCACAGACCCTGGGCCAGATCCCCACTGGGGTAAATCACCACAGCCCCTGGGCCAGATCCCCACCGGGGGTAAATCACCACAGTCCCTGGGCCAGATCCTCACTGGGGTAAATCACCACAGTCCCTGGGCCAGATCCCCACCGGGGGTAAATCACCACAGTCCCTGGGCCAGATCACCACTGGGGTAAATCACCACAGCCCCTGGGCCAGATCCCCACCGGGGGTAAATCACCACAGCCCCTGGGCCAGATCACCACTGGGGTAAATCACCACAGTCCCTGGGCCAGATCCACACCGGGGGTAAATCACCACAGCCCCTGGGCCAGATCCCCTCCGGGGGTAAATCACCACAGTCCCTGGGCCAGATTCCTTCCGGGGGTAAATCACCACAGCCCCTGGGCCAGATCCCATCTGGGGGTAAATCACCACAGTCCCTGGGCCAGATCACCACTGGGGTAAATCACCACAGCCCCTGGGCCAGATCCCCACCGGGGGTAAATCACCACAGTCCCTGGGCCAGATCACCACTGGGGTAAATCACCACAGTCCCTGGGCCAGATCCCCACCGGGGGTAAATGAGCACAGCCCCTGGGCCAAATCCCCACCGGGGGTAAATCACCACAGCCCCTGGGCCAGATCCCATCCGGGGGTAAATCACCACAGCCCCTGGGCCAGATCCACACCGGGGGTAAATCACCACAGCCCCTGGGCCAGATCCCCACTGGGGTAAATCACCACAATCCCTGGGCCAGATCCCCTCCGGGGGTAAATCACCACAGCCCCTGGGCCAGATCCCCACGGGGGGTAAATCACCACAGTCCCTGGGCCAGATCCCCACCGGGGGTAAATAACCACAGCCCCTGGGCCAGATCCACACCAGGGGTAAATCACCACAGCCCCTGGGCCAGATCCCCACTGGGGTAAATCACCACAGTCCCTGGGCCAGATCCCCACTGGGGTAAATCACCACAGTCCCTGGGCCAGATCCCCACTGGGGTAAATCACCATAGTCCCTGGGCCAGATCCCCACCGGGGGTAAATCACCACAGCCCCTGGGCCAGATCCCCACTGGGGTAAATCACCACAATCCCTGGGCCAGATCCCCACTGGGGTAAATCACCACAATCCCTGGGCCAGATCCCCACTGGGGTAAATCACCACAGTCCCTGGGCCAGATCCCCACTGGGGTAAATCACCACAGTCCCCTGGGCCAGATCCCCACCAGGGGTAAATCACCACAATTCCTGGGCCAGATCACCACTGGGGTAAATCACCACAGTCCCTGGGCCAGATCCCCACCAGGGGTAAATCACCACAGCCCCCTGGGCCAGATCCCCACCGGGGGTAAATCCCCACAGCCCATCCTGTGGCTCTCATCTCCTGCCTCTCAAGCAACGTCCGTCTCTCTCCAACACACCACGATGGCGAGGATGCTGCATGGTGCTGGGATAATGCCAAGACCTAGAAAGAGGGAGCAGGGGATAGACAGATCGATAGATCGATAGATAGGGGTCTCTGGGGATAGATAGGTAAACAGCTAGATAAAGGGGGTGGGTAGGGATAGATAGATAGATAGATAGATAGATAGATAGATAGATAGATAGATAGATAGATAGAGGGGGTGGGTAGGGATAGATAGATAGATAGATGTGTATGGGGATAGGATAGATAGATAGATAGATAGATAGATAGATAGATAGATAGATAGATAGATAGATAGATAGATAGATAGATAGATAGATAGATAGATAGATAGAGGGGGTGTCTGGGGATAGATGGATGCATAGACAGACAGACGGACAGACAGATGGCATTTAGATAGCAGCTTTGTCATCTATTGCCCCTTATTCCTTCTATCTGCTCTCTACCCTCCCTTCCTTCTACCTCTCCCCGGGCCCCATTCATCATGCCTCAAAAGCGCTGTGCAGCCTCTTGTGCTCGCCCCAGCTTAGCGGGTGCAAAGCCAGGCAGTCTCCAGCACCCCTTGCCCCCCCCCCCCCGCCCCCTCTCCCTTCCGTGCCCGGGAGCCTGCCGGCTTTGCGAGCCCCGAGACACACAAGGAAAGGCTGACACAAGGCACAAGGGTGGGGAAGTTGTGCAATTTGGAGCGTCAGCGGGGGGCTGGCTCGCTCCAGCCTCTGATCCCGACTGGAAAGACACGAGGCTCTGAGGCGGAAGCGAGGCCGCTAATGAGAACTTGACGTTTACATTTCAAAGCGACAGTATTTCGCCTGATCGGTAATAACTGGCTTGATAATGCATAGTCACGGCTGCTCCCGACCGCCAGTCCATCAGACGCTGGAGAACTCCTGCGGCCTCCCCTGGGAGGGCGACGCTCGCTCCCCCGCGAGCCCTGAAATCAACTGCATGGGAGAGGAAGGCGGGTCAGGTCAGGGCCCTGGCATGAAATGAGTTTGGGGGGCCTCAGCCCAGCCCTCGGGGCAGGCGGGACCCTGCGGCACCAGCAGCGACCGCACTGAGCGCTGGGGTCGTCGGGAGAACGTGCCGTGCGCAGCGGGCACCGTTTGCCCTGCCCGCCAACCTTGCTGGCAATCTCAGGGGCCGGATGAGACTCAGTCTGGCCCGGATCTGGCTTTCGGCTTCGGGACCAGGGGCTGGGAGGCCGGAGGGGGAACAGCGAGGTGGAAGAGCCCCGGTGGAAGGCCGTCTTTCGAGTGGGTTTTGTATCAGAGCCCAAGGGAGTTAGGTGCCTGACTTCCCTTTGCCAGGCCTCTCCATGCTCAGGACAGAGACTGGGGTCTGGACTCCCCAGCATGGGAGCGCAAGTCAGTCCTGCCTGTCGACCCCCCTGATCAACGGGGCCGGGGAGCAGAGGCAAGGCCCTGTGGCTCTGTAGCTGGCTTCCCCTGCCCCGGTGGCCCCTCTGGCTATGTCCAAGCAGGGACGCTTCTTGCCGGGTCAGCCTACTCGACGGCCCCGTAAGCAACTGGTCTCAAAGTAGAAAGCCCCCTTCTGTGGTATCCCCGGGGCACCCCGATCAAAGCTGCCGGGGGACCAACACTGGAAGGGGAGCAAATACACGGGAACCCCGCTAGGCAGGGCTTAGCGCAACCAGTGCGGCAGGGAATCCTGGGAGACTGGGTCCTAATCAATTTGCCGGCAGAAGGACCAGAGAGGACAGTCCCAGGAGAAGCCCCAGGCTCCAGCCTCTCTTCCCTGGGGTGGCCCCCATCAAACTGTGAAGCCCAGAAAGGTGCCAAGGAGACTGCTGGAGAGCAACCGCTCCCCCCTTAGCTCAGTACAGCCCCGCAGTGAGAAATCTGTCCGCAGGACGGGTCGGTTGGAATAAACGGCCCCAGGGTGGTCATAACCCACCTGCCCGGCCTTCCGGCTCCCCCCCCCCCGCCCGGCGGGTCTGCGCCGGCATTCAGAGGTGACGCTACCATCGCGTGAAACCGTCTTCACTCTGAGCACTGCTTCTGGGCTGTCTGCAGACTCAGGCAGACGTCCCCGCGCTGGCTACGCCCGGGTCGCACGCTGTAGGTTACCTTCGTGCCCGGCCAAGCTAAGGGCTGGTTGATCAGGACAGTCAACAGCGCTTCGCTGATTGACGCCAGCAGAGAATCGGGCCCGGACAACCCTTCTCCTGACAGCGGAGATCCCGGAGCTCCCTAAATGCAGCAAACTCACAGGGCGGAGCAATGAGGAGGCGACCCACACATGGGCTCTCTCCCTGCATCACATGGGGTGCGGCCATTGTCGGGGGAGCCCTTCGCCTCCTTCCTGCCTGGCCCCACGCTCCTGCCTTGAGGAGGGGCTGGGAGACCCACAGCTGGAGGGCCCCGCCAGTCCGAGCCAACGCTCCAGGCACCTTGGCCCCCCGCCCCGCCCCGCCGGGCCCACCTTGATGATATCCTCGTTGTTGGACTTGCACTCCACCGTGGCCGAGACGTCGGTGACGCCGCCGGTCATCTCTATGGCGATGACCTTCACCGGGATGGCCACCGTCCGGCCCGTCAGGATGGCCGTGTTGATGATCTCCGTGTCCTGGAAGGCAAAGGGGACATTGCGTTCGCGCCCAGCCCCCCGTTTTCCTCCCCCCTGCCCGGAGCCCCCGCACCGGAGGGGCAGCCGGCGCGGTGCGCGGAACGGACCCCACGTGTATGTGTGTGTGTGCCGGTGACTCAGTAGGGGGCGCTCTCCCCTCGGTGTCCGCACAACACCCAGTACCTGGCGCCATGCTGAGGGCGGGGGGCCACCGCCCCCCCCCTTTTATTTTATAAGGCCACATCCTTTGATCCTCCGTCCCGGGGCCTGGCAAGCGCTTAGAAACTTCAAAGCCCACGGGAGCGGCCTGGATGGAGGGCGCGTCTAATTGCAAGGCAGTTAATTATGCAAACGTGGAAAGCCGACGCAGAAATGAAATTGGCTGCCGCGGAGCCGGACCTGGCCGGCGGAGGCGAGCCAGGAAAGATAACCTTTCAAGTAAATGAAATGGCAGGGAATCTAATCTGCCTTCCTGGCCGCCCGTCATGTCTTTGATGGCGGGCTAGCTGGCTCTCATCCCGTGGAGCGGGAGGGTTTCCGGGCACCGGCTCAGCCCCCCTTCCCTCCGCACAGACCCTCTTCCACCCGTGGATGAAGCACGTCTACACTACAGGACAGATCCTGATCTCGGTGTGAATCTGGAGTCACTCCCGGAGGATCGCTGGTGTAAATGGGATCCGAACCAGCTGGAACCTGCCCTCCTTGTTTTTATCCCTGGGAGGGAGAGTGGTCCAGTGGGTTAGAGCAAAGGCCTGGGAGTCAGGACTCCTGGGTTCCACAATTGGCTCCGTGCGCGAATGTAATAGAGGGGTGATAGCAGGGAACTGGGAATAACGACCCCTGGTTCTGCTCCCAGCCCTGCCGCTGGCTCCTCGTCTGTGCGATCTTGGGAGAAACACGTCACTGCCCCGTGCCTCAGTTTACCCATCAAGTAATGGGGCCATCGTCCGAAACCAAGATGGGGCCCAACCCCTGGAGCTCATGTGTGTTTGCTGACGGGGGTGGCTAAGAGCTGGCTCCGCGTGCCCGCTCCATCCACATGGCCCCAGCACGGGCCCCAGCCCCCATGGGGGGAGGGGACTGATCGGGGCCCTGGGGGGCTGTGTCCGGTGTCTCTGAGCAGGGATTCGGGGGCTGCTGGTGGCTGGACACGCCTCTCCCCCCACGCCCCGCACCACAAGGAAACAGACATCGCGGCCCCGGGGGCAGGCGCTCACGCCAGGCAAGTCCAGCTTCTGAGGCAGCCCCCCGTGCGGGCGTGAGGGTGTGTTACAGGGGCACGCACCTGTGTGGTTAGCTTTGTGTGTGTGTGTGTGTGTGTGTGTGTGTGTGTGTTCCCTGGGCTACTGGACAGGGGGTGCGTGTGTGAAGTGTGTTACCCGTGAGTGTGTACGCATGAAAACAATGGTGGGGGAGGTGTAAAGTGAGCAGGTGCCGTGGGTGTAGAGTGCGTGTGTGCCATTGTGCGTGTGCCATTGTGTGTGTGTGTGCAGTTGTGCGAGGCGTGTGCCCACGCACTGGGTGCCCACCCGCCCAGCCCTGCCCGTCCCAGCTCACTCACCATGGCCAGGGGTACGATGGCGCGGATGTCCCTCTGGATTACTGTCAGCTCCGTCACCGCCTTCTCCAGGTCGGGCGGCGGGTTGCGGCCCCGGTAGTCCACATGCCACATGATGCGCCGGGTCACGGACTGGCTGGTGAAATTCTCCATCTCGAAGTCCAGCTGCATGATCTCGGAGGAGTCCCCGTCCCTGCGAGGAGACAGAGGGCAGACGCGCTCAGCCGGGGGGCCAGGCCTTGCTGGAAGGCAGGCCCGGTGGCAAGACCCCCGGATGGGAGGCTTTGCCCCGATCCTTCTGGCAAAATCCCACAGTACTAGAGAGGAAACCAATCCGGCCTTCTAGAAACTGAATGAACGACCCGAAAATCCTGAAGATCTTCTTTGGAATGACCCCATAGAACTCATCAGCAGGGAGAGAGTTCCCTAGGACCCTATAACGCCATTCTCGTTCCCTATGGAATTCTCTACGGAGTCCCCAGCCATGGGGTTTCGCTCCATATACTTTAGCTCCGTAGAAGGGAGTTGACAAAGGAATGAACTGCGCAGGCAGCCGATCTGTGAGAACGAATGACCCCCTGGCCAAGGGGTGACCCAGGTGCTGTTCTGTGCTTGGGGCGCCGTCTGGCCCGGGACGGGGCTGGATTTACCTCTCTGATCTGCTCCTGGGATTTCATTTGATCTCCTGAAAGTCAAGCCAAAGGGCCAAAGAGGTAAGGAGAGAGAAGGCACCAGAGCGGCCTAGCTTCGTACGGCAGGGATGGCTTCGTGGCCAGACTTGCAGTGTGCTTAATAACAGTGAGCGTTTTTCATCAGTGGACCCCCAATACCCCCTGGAGAAACTGAGGCACAGAAAGAGAGGGAGTCGCCCAAGATCACCCGGTGGAGCTGGGAATAGAATCCAGGTCTTGTGCATCCCAATCTGGCACCATGCCCACTAGGCAACACTGCCCCCTCCCCAGCCTACTGAAGGTCAGAGGAATCTCATAGTAGCAGAGAGTCCATCCAGCGGCCAGGGCCTGCAAAGGAAGGTGCCTCCCCCTAGTGGACAGTTATGGAATGACCTGCCCCACTGGTAAGTGGGCCTTTCGCTTGACTCCTGCCTCTCCTGTGGGCACGTTGCAGATCCAACCGCACTTTTGGTGGAAGAATGGGGATTTCCACCCCCCGAGGACCCTGGCCCTTTCCCCTCTGCAGTTCGGCATTCCACTTGGCTGCTGCCCGCCACCCCAGAGGTGGCTGCATTCCCCTGGACCCCCCACGTGGGCAAAGCACTAGATGGAATTCCAGGGCTGGGGGGGGGCAGAGCTCTGCAGACAGGACTCTGTGGTGTCCAGACAGTGCATGGATGGACAGCAAAGGGGCTGTTTCGCCGGTCACGTCCCTTGCTGTAACTGCGCCTGAATGGCATTTGTTTTAACCTCTTCAAAAGCGACAAAGAGTCTTGTAGCACCTTATAGATTAACAGATTTTAGGGATCAGGAGCTTTCGTGGGTTAAGACCCACTTCATCAGCTGAATGTTGTGGAAATCTCCAGAGGCAGGGATAAACATGCAGGCAAGAAAGCAAGGTAAATTCAATCTGGGGGTGAGGGTGGGGTGAAGCCCACTTCCAGCAGGTGATCTGGAGGTGTGAGAGAGGAGAAACTGCTTTTATAATTGGTGAGTCATTCACAGCTAATATTAAGTCCAAACCTAATGGTGTCCAATTTGCAGATGAACTGGAGCTCAGCAGTTTCTCTTTGAAGTCTGGTTTTGAAGTTTTTTTGCCGCAGGATGGCTGTCTTGAGGTTTGCAATTGTGTGTCCAGGCAGGTTGAAGTGTTCTCCTGCATGCTTTTGTATGTTGCCATTCCTGATATCTGATTTGTGTCCATTTATCCTTTTTTGTAGGGATTGTCCAGTTTGGCCGATGTACATAGCAGAGGGGCATTGCTGGCACATGATGGCGTATATTACATTGGTGAATGAATCAGTGATGGTATGGCTGATCTGGTTAGGTCCTGTGATGGTGTTGCCGGTGTAGATATGTGGGCAGAGTTGGCATCGAGGTTTGTTGCATGGATTGGTTCCTGAGTTGGAGTTATTGTGGTGCAGTGTGCTGTTGCTGGTGAGAATCTGCTTCAGGTTGGCAGGTTGGCTGTGGGCAAGGACTGGCCTTCCTCCCAAGGAAGTGAGGGATCATCGTCCAGGATGGGTTGTAGATCACTGATGATGCATTGGAGAGGTTTTAACTGAGGACTGTAGGTGATGGCCGGTGGTGTTCTGTTGGTTTCTTTCTTGGGTTTGTCTTGCAGCAGAAGGCCTCTGGGTACACGTCTGGCTCTGTTTATCTGTGTCCTTACGTCCTCATGTGGGTATTGCAGTTTTAAGAATGCTTGGTGAAGATCTCGTAGGTGTTGGTCTCTGTCTGAGGGGTTGGAGCAAATCCGGCTGTCCCTCAGTGCTTGGCTGTAGACAATGGAGTGTGTAGTGTGTCCCCCTCTTCAATTTCCTCGGATGGCAGCGCAGTTCCGCCCACCCCGCGGCCGCCTCCTGCGCTTCGCTCCCAAGGTGCGCCACGACCAAGCTAGCCTCCCGTTGCTAGACCAGACTTCTTGCGGCCAAGGGGCGGCTGCTCCCAGAGATCCGAGCCCCATGCTGGGATCAGGCCTTGGTGCCCAGGGCCCTGGTAGCAGGATGCCAGCCTGCAACACCCCCCCTGGCAGCTTTCACACGCCCAGCCCTGCTGCGCCAGGCCCGGCGCACACTATCCCCCGGCACCAGCGTCTCCAGCGCCGGCCGGGTCCCTGCCCCGTCGAAACAAGCGACTTCCCGTCACGTTGTCCCGCCCAGCCCCCTCCCTGACAGGAGAGGCCACGTCACCCCCCGAGGGCGCCCTCGGACGCCCGGTTCCCCAGCCCGACCAGAGCAATCCGGAAGGAACCGGGCGGGTTGCTGGCTGTCAGCACCCATCAGCTTCGCCTTACAAACCTCTCTGCCCCTGGGCTCCCGGCCGCGCAGCTCTAGAGCTCCCCTAGCCACGGGAAGGGCCTGTTTGCCACGCAGACACGTCTCACCTAGTCAGTTCCCAGGGGCTCGGGCATTGGTGCCCCTGGTCCTGCCTACTCTCCGCCTGGGGCACACCACAGCTCAGTCTCCTGAGGCCTGAAATGCCACAATCATTTTATTTGGCCATGGGGGGGGGGGGGTTGCAAAGGGCACCTGAGACCACCAGGGAGATGTGGATCAAGCATTTGTGGCCTCCACTTTTGCAAGGGGGGGGGGGGGGCGTTGTCCCTAGAAGCAGGAAGTGAAACTGACCCGGCTCAAACTCCACTCTCACTGCCCATGGAGAGAAATGGAAACCAGATTCAAAGCGCTGACCTGGGGGGGGAAAAGTCGTTAGCGTTAACGATCCAAGGGATCGTTTATAAGCCAAGCCAGGCTCCTCTGTATTTTTATACATCCATATGATTTTTGACCTGGCATTGTCCCTTTCGCAGAGAAATAATAAATACCGAAGGTCTGCGCGGGCTGCAGCTGGAAAGGAATTGATTTCTCCTCGGGTAACGTTCATTGAGAAGGCCCCATTGATCTGGGGATGTTTTACATGGCCAGTTTCACTCCTATAAATATAGAATGAACAAAAGGAGAAAACTATGGGATTAAGCCGCCTGCTCTCAGCTCCCCGAGACGCCCGGCATCTTGCAATCCATGACTCATTGGCACCCGGGCTCTCGCCCGGCCTGGCGTGGTCTTTTCGGTACACGCCAGGCAGAGTTTAACCCTCCTGTGCCCAGGTTTGCTAGGAGACGGAAGGCACATCTTCTCGCAGAGTTCCTGGCCCATTGCCCGCGGAGAGAGGCTGGGACGGGAATACCTGGGAGCGATCCCACAAGGTTGTGTCCCATCCCCTACAGCGCCTCCTTCTGGGACAGCTTGGGACTGGAGTAACCGGGTGCTCCCTGCAACAGCCAGCATGACTCCCCCCACTCCCCACAGCACCCCCTGCTGGGAGAAGTTGGGACTGGAGCAACTGCTCCTCCTCTGCTCCTATGCTGGCTTCAAATGCCAAGAACCATCAAATCCTTTGATGCTGAAATCCCCGAGGGGGAACCGGGCTGAAGTCATTTAGACTTTCCATTACATCCATCTTTGATCAAGTTGTTTTCCTAAAAGGTGATTGTAATCGCTTTAAATTCATCTTCCGTCGCTACCCTTCCAAGGCTCCTTTTAATCTGAACGCGGGGGTGGGAGCCCGTCGTCCTCTCTCCTTCCCTCTGCCAGCCCTTCATCCCATTAAAGGAAAATATTACAGCCATCAAACCTCCCTAGCACCCAGATAAAGAGCCATTTGCCCTCTGGCATCAGGGGATTTCGATGCAAGTCCCCACTGCTCCAGCTGCTAACATCTGTATGCAGGGAAACACCAGGAAGGCAGCTCCGTGCCCTGGGATCCCAGCCCCTAGCGGCGGGGAGAGGAAGATGATCGGGGTTTAGAGTGGTGAATGCCCCCCCCCTTGGCAGGTAAGGGTGAGAACGGGGTCTTCTTCCTTAGGGATCTGATCCTTTCCGGCCAGCGCCCGGAATAGCCCTGGATACCTGAGTGCCATCTGGAAGCATTTCACAGCCGCAGCCGGGGATCCCGCCTCTGGAGGGGGGTCCGTGCTATGCAAGCAAGATCTTCTGGTGGCATCCTAATGTCCTGGCATCTTCTATAACCCGCTGACCTGCATGTCCTGGGAAACTAGGGCTCAGCTCCCCAGCTGGTGGGAATTGGCGACGCTTTCTTACAATCAGGGGGACTAAGCCAAGTCACACCTTACTGCCAGCGCCTGGGCTCTTTTGAGTAGCTGGCTTGTGCGTGAGCTGGAGGTGTGAAACGTGGGCTAAAGACCCAGGCTAGGGGGGGAGGGATAGCTCAGTGGTTTGAGCATTGGCCTGCTAAACCCAGGGTTGTGAGTTCAATCCTTGAGGAGGCCATTTAGGGATATGGGGCAAAAATAGGGATTGGCCCTGCTTTGAGCAGAGGGTTGGACTAGATGATCTTCTGAGGTCCCCTCCAACTCTGAGATTCTAGGATTCCTGGGATCTGTCCCACACCAGCCCCCGGGGCTGCTGGCGGAGCAGAGGACGTGGGGCTAAGTAGGGAGCTCACAGTCTTGTCCAGTTAGGCTGTGAGCTTCCTGGGCCAGCGATTGGCTTTCAGCGGGGGTAAGGGCAGAGCTTGGTACATACAACGGGCTGCTCTAGGAATAGACAGCAGAGCCGGTCAACGAATTTCCAGCTCAGTGTTCTCCTGCTGGGAAATGGGGTTTCGCTGAAATCAAAAGGAAACATCTAATTTCAGATACATAATAAACCTGTGTCTGTCTCAGCTTCTGCGATGCCTCGTGGGCGCTGTAGTTCCAGGCCGCTCCATCCTCAGTGTCCTCTATGGGCTCTGCTCCCCAAACGGACTACACGTCCCATGATGCACCATGATCCTGCTTTGTGACTGAGCTGTCACAGTGCCTCACTGGAGTTGTAGTTCTAGGTCCTTGATGACCCCAGCATGCCCTAGACTGCATCTCCCATGATGCAATGTGATCTCTCCCTGTGGCTGAGCTCCCGCAGTGCATCATGGGAGTCCCATTTCATGTACCCATTGCCCATAGACATTTTTCAGCCGTTCCCATTCCGCAAGACATTTCGATATTTCCATGCTTTGTCCCAGTGTCAGAAAACAGGAGTTTCCCACAGGATGAAAATTCTATTTTTTGATCTATTCCAGTAAAGTGTCCAGGCCTGAACCTGCAAGATGCTGAGCGGCCCTGCACAGTGCTCCAAACGAGAGGAACCTTCATTCCCCATGAACCACAATCCAAACCTCTCACCCGGTAGATCCACTGGTAGTGCAACACAAGGGGGGTGGAACCTGGGATGCAGGGGCAGGGAATTAGTCCCCCTCAATTGAAGTATTTTAGGAGCTCTGCCCCTCTGGAGCAGCTGTGGTCATGCTCAGGAAGAGGAGAACGGCAGCCAGCTGGGTTGGAATGGGCCTGGGAACAGGTCGGAACCCCTTGGCTCATCTGGCTGTCCCCCTGCCCTCGCTGCAGTGAGGACCTCCCCTCACTCCCTGTTCTGTCCCAGGGATCTCTGCCTACCCCCCCACCCACTCACAATGGAAGGCAAGCAGGACATTTGTCAATCATAGAATCTCAGGGTTGGAAGGGACCTCAGGAGATCATCTAGTCCAACCCCCTGTCACAACAGGTCCAATCCCTATTTTTGCCCCATATCCCTAAATGGCCCCGTCAAGGATTGAACTCACAAGCCTGGCTTTAGCAGGCCAGTGCTCAAACCACTGAGCGATCCCTCCCCCCAATGAAGCTATGTTACACACACGTGAACACCCTGAGGTTCAGGAACCAAATTCAGGACCTAATCGCCTTTCCCGAGCACTAGCCGGCCTACCGGACAAGCGCGGGCTAGCTGTTGATCACTGTGCTCCTGGTTAGGTTCCAGATCGGGGGAGACTAGGGGGAAAAAATAGGATGATTTGCCAACAGCACAGTTGAAAAAATGCCCGGAACGGTGTATGTTTGCAAACAGCCTTGAGCGACTCACCCAGCGTACACAGCTGGGAAAATAATGAAACAACCCCACTGCCCTGGGTTGTCAGCAGGGTTTGAATCAGAGCTCTGCAGATCCCCAAGCACAGACCTCTCTCACGTGAGCGGAAGGAATACAGAAACTCTTTTAGCCGTAGTGGGCCGTATTCCTTTATGTAGGCTGGCCACCGAAAGAGGACGCATTTTAGCAGCACGTTACAAATCCACCATATCGTAGCTGTAGCTGAAGAATGAATGAGGAGAGTAATGTGAAATTGATCATGTAAACGGTTCCACCAGCTATGGCTGCTGCAGTCAATGGGCGTGACTCTGGATTCGCTCCCAAATAAACAAGAACGGAACAGGAGTCGCCACACCGGATCAGACCGGGGGTCTACCTTGCCCAGCGCCCGATCTCTGACAACGCCCGGCATTGGCTGTTTCGGAGGAGGGCGTGTTCGTTTAGGATGCTCCCCTGTTGAAAAGGTTCACACCCACGCACGGGCAGTTGTCCACCCACATGGGTCTCGGACGCTGGTGTGTCTGTTGAATCATCTAATGCTCCAACCTCAAAGAGTCGCCCGTTCCCGCTCCATTTCTTTGTTCACGTCTGCTGCATTTCCCTGTGTCCCAGCCCATCCCGCTCCACGGGCTTAGAGGTTAACTGCTGAAGTGGGCATTCAATACAGCAATCAGTTTTGGTCAATTTTCCTTTACTAGATTTTAAGCTCTCCAGGGACGGGACTGTCTCCTTTTATGTTTGTGCAGCCCCCAATACAATGAGACCTTTGATTGGGGCCCCCAGTGGCTACCACTGCACACATTAATTGATTAATTAATCAATCATGACAATTAATAATTCTTTATTTCTGAACATAAATCATAACTCGTTTAACTGTCGCTAAGTTAGCTGGGTCAGTAATTTCCTAGAGGCCAGACTCTTATGTTAACTGATGTCTGAAAGGAGCTGGGTGAATGTGCCCTGCTATATTAATGATATATAATAAATAAGTAATGGTAACAATGTTCTTTCTTTCCCACCCTGTGAAATCCTCCATCGCTTCCTGGAAATCTCAGAGCGCTTACCTATCATGTGATGGAGGGACACAGATCTTCCTAAGCAGGAGGCATTTACTAAAGAAATCAACAGCAGCCATAGGTGCAAATAAACACATTTCCACACAACTTGAGTTCCAGCGTGGTTGCCTTTGTTTACCAGGGACCAGATCCTGGACCTCTACACCACAGAGCCATCTAGTGGTTGATCAATATACTGCAAGTAAACCTCGTCGTCAGAACTGCACATTCTAGGGCTTCTTTTAGCAAACTGTGAAGTGCCATTGGATTATTAACGACGGTGGATTAAAACCAACAATGATGGTCAATAGCTCCCCTAGACTAGGCATTAGGGGTGTCCAGTGCCTACATCTAAGCTTGCCTCTAGTTCCAGCTTAGCTCTCAGTCCACCGTAAAGACTGAGACTCTCTCCTGACCATCTGGACTTGTCTTTCCTCAAGGAATTCACAAGCTGTCCTTTCAATTCAAAACTCCCTCACACCAAACACTTATCAGGCATTCCCAGGGAGCGCACACTCTTTGATGGCCAGCTTTGGCTTCTTGCGGCTGGCAGGGGTGTTGTCAAAGTGTGCCCTTGGATCAAGGTTCTAGGCCTGGCTCCCTGGAATGAATTCAGAACAGCCAACAAGGACACGCGCAGCTAAACGCTCCAGGGTCTGTGCTGAGTATTGGCAGATCCCCCTTCACTCCTAACGGGGTTCAGGCTTCACCCTCCACAACTGTGACCCCAGCTAAACTGGCTCTGAAGAGACAGGTGGCGAAGGAAGCCATGGATCAGTCTAGCCCAGCTGCACAGGTGAATCCCGGACCAGGCTCTGATTAGCGGCATGTGTCTTGGCTTCCCTGCGTCGGGACAGAAGAAACCCCACTGGTCGCATGGAGGAAAGTGCCTGTGGAACTCCAGGAGACATGGATCCCAGAATTCCCACCACCCTGAGATACCTTTAAGGGCAGCCCCAAGATCCCCGCCGCCACGCACATGGGTTCCGGCTCCATGCCTGGGATACACCCAAAGGCCATTCTCTTCTCCATGAGGCCCCCGCCCCGGCACCCTGCAATGAGCCAATGAGCCTGCAATTTCTCAGTACGAGACCCCGCTTCCCCTCCCGCCCTGCAATGGAGCCACAAACCCTGCCCCGGCCCCGGCCATGCTCCCGGCCGCAGAACGGGCCTCGCCAGCCAGGCCCGGCGGCGCCACGGGCCGCGTTGCAGCGGGAGGGTGCAGACCGCCATGGCCACGCCCCTCAAACGGGCGCCGGAGGACAGGACCCCTCCCCCCCCCGGCGAGTGAGTCATGGAGTCTAAGGTCAGGATCTCTTGTAAACCCGCACCGAGCCCAACTGTAGCCCCCTGGTGTGCCACAGGCAGCGGGCGCGGGGTGCACCAGTGCCGCGGCAGGGAGCTGAGTAGGTCAGACGCGTCCGGAGGATCCCAGCAGACGACCCCGAGCCGCTGAGGAGGGCAAAGGCCTTGCCGACCCGAGCGGGGGGAACTTCCCTCCCAACGCTGGGGCTCGGTCGGCCCCGAGAAAAAGACGGGGGGAGGGGGGGGGGAGCGCGGCGCTTACCTGGGCAGCGCGCCCTCGACCCTGGCCACGTCGACGGTGGCGGTGGAGTGCTTCCCGCCCGTCAGCAGCTCCGAGTTCACCAGCCACTGGAGGCTCCTGGACTTGGTGTTGACGAGGTTGACGCCCTTCTTGGCCTTCACCCTGCAGAGCCGGAGAGAGCGAGGCTCATGTCCGCGCGGTCGTCGGCCCGCGGCCACCCCTGGGGGGGGGGGCCTCCCAACGCCGCGGGAACAGTCCTGGGGGAAGGGCCTTCGGGTCCCAGAGCACTTTGTCCCCCCACCCTCCCAGGGAGTGCGGTGGCCAGTATTCAGCTAGTAGCCATTAGGGTTAAAGGTAGGGCACTAGATGTTCTGTGCCTCAGTTTCCCCACGCAGTGATTCCTGCATCCAGCCCATATCTTGGCGTCGAGCTAGAGAATGTCTGCGCTGGCCCGGCTTGGCGTGGGCGACTGGCCCACACAGCAGATAAAAGCCTTACTGCCGCTACCAGCTAGGGAGGATCTCCTTTCATTCCCCCGGGCGAGCTGTGCTTGTGTGGAAGCCACGGGCCCAGGGTCCGAGCCTGTCTCCCTCGGGGGCGGGGGATGGACGCAGCCGGGGCGTCGGCGCCATTCGGCCGGGAGGACGCGGCACCACGGGCTACCCAGGCTTCCGGGAGCGGCTGCTGCTTCGGGACCCGAGCGAGCCGGGTTGAAAGTGCGGCTGCTCCAAGTGCAATCATAGCCTAGGGGAGTCGGGGACAGGACAGGGTCTCTTAGCTGCGGGACACTCCTTCCAAGAGAGCGCGTCCTTTGTTACCGTAGGGCTGCCGGGCAGACGGGGCCGCGGGCACCAAGGTTTATTTCCAGGCCAGCCCGGGGGAACGGCTCCCTCCTTGGGGCGCACCGCACAGACTCCCTGCCCTCCCCCAGCCTGCGTCCGGGGCGGAGAGGCGCGGGGGTCCTCGACCTAGCGTAGTGACCGCCAATGACAGCCCGGAGCCATCAGTCCTGGGGCCCGCTGGGACCTGGATCGAGCCCCTCCCGCCCCCCAGCCCGGGGGGACGCCGGAGAGACTTTCGCCGGCGCAGGCCTGGGAGAGAGGGGCCCTGTCCCGCTACTGATGGGAGGAGAAGGCAGCTCCATCCCCCGCTCCCTGCCCTGCTTCCAGGGGGATTCCCACAGTCTGTGCCCCTCGCCGGCCCTGCCCTCCAGCGAACCGAGCGAACGAACCCCAGATCTGTGAACTCCTAGCGAGAGACTGGCGGGGCCGATGGGCCCTGGGAAGCCCGCAGCAGCTTGGTGGCTTGGGGTGGCAAGGAGAGGGGAAGGGGGGGATAGCGGGGGGGGGGGGGCTGCAGGCCAGGGCTAAGGGGCGTCCGCTGTGCGGTGTCGGGATCCAGGCCTGGGCTAGCAGGGCCCGGCTCTCCAGGTCCATGAGGCCACAAATCCTTCTCTCTCCCAAGCGCTGAGCCCTGACCGAGAGGCTTGGTCCTGTTCCGAGTCTACCCTAAACGGATCTCCACCCTCCACCTCCCCAGCTCCTGCCAGCAGCTGGTCCCAGCCCTGCCCTGTACACAGCCACCCTGCTCGCCCATCACCCTGCCCACCTGGCCACCCGCCCCGCCCCAGTGCCAGCTCCCGCTCCTGGCCACCCCATGGGCTGTATGCCCTGCGCAGCCGTCTGGGTATGCAGGGCACCCAGACCTCCCTGCCAGCGCCCTAAAGCCCTGCCCACCCCTCCCTTCCAGCACCCTACTGCTCTGCCACCCCGACCCCTCCAGTACCCTGAACTCTCTGGCCACGCCCACTCTGGACCTCACCCCCTCCCATCCCCCAACACTCACTCGGGGTCCCTGGCATGGGGATGGCTGTGTGCCAGGGCTGGGGAGATGAGCAGAGCTGTGAGGAACCCCCCCCCCCTCCGGCCTCCCCTTGTCCCCCCCAAAAAAAACGTCCCCCCTCCCTGCACCACACTGCGCCCCATCTCTAACATGCACCCCAAGGTTACTGGCATCGGGATAATGAGGCCAACTGCACCAGGGTGTTTGCCAGGTGCAGGGGACGCGGATTAACGAACGTCCCCCTGCCCCGGGGGGCGGCTGTTATTAACGAGGCAGGCTCCCCACTCGCTTGCCCTTCGTCCCGGGAGCGGCAACATGATCGAAAAAGGCCCGTTTCGCCTCTAAACGGCACACACAGCCCAGCCCACCCCCTTCCCCGCCCCCGGGGGGGACAGACTCCCCGCCGGAGTTCCCAAAGCGCCCAGCCAACTCCCGCCCCAGGCAACCCAGGGGAGTTAGGCACCCCAAACGCCTTCCCGAACTGGGGAGAGGCCGCTGCTGAAATGCAGCCCGCTCCGGGGTGGGCCAGGGCAGCAGTTCCCCAGCGCGCGGCCACCCAGCCCCCCCCCCGCGCCAGCCCAGCGCCTCCGGGCGGCAGGGTGGCGCCCCGCGGAGGTACCTGAGCGTGAAGTGCTCCACGCTGGAGTTGCCCGTCAGGTAGAGGAAGATGCTCAGCACCTCGCCCGGCTTGAGCGGCTTGTCCGGCAGGCGGAGGAAGATGTTCCCGTCCAGCCGGTGCTCCTGCATCCGCTGGGCGGGCGGGGGCTGGAGGAGGCTGATGCTGCCGATGCGCAGCAGGGGGTGCTGGGTGGGGCCCTCGGCCCGGGCGGCGCCGCCCCCCCCCCGGCGCGGGGGCGTCTCCCCGGGGCACTGCCCGGCCCCGTCGGGCGCGTGCAGGGTGTAGTACAGCTCGGCCCGCTGGCTCTCGCCGCCCACCTCCAGGGCCTCCGGCGCCTTCCGCCGGCCCAGGGGCGCGGCCGAGGGGCCGAACCAGGCCGGGGGCAGTTCGGCCTGCGCCAGGCAGGTGGCCAGGCTGCCCCGCAGGCGGCAGGAGCTCTTGACCTCCCGGGCCTCGCGGAAGGCGTGGAGCCGGACGCAGGGCAGCCGGTCGGTCACGTCGAAGTCGTCCCAGTCCCGGCCCGCCACGTAGAAGAGAACCTGGACCGCGGGCTGGCTGGCCAGCACCCGCGGCTGGACGATGAAGGCCCGCACCTTCCAGTTGACGGTGAGGCGGTCGGGGATCGCCAGGGTGCTGGAGGGCTGGAGCTGCTCCTTGGGGAGGACCAGCCCGGTGCTGAAGGGCCCCAGGGAGACGTTGAGGACGGGCAGGTCCTTGGTCTGGAAGACGACGAAGGGCTCGGAGCGCTGAAGCGGGGTGCTGGCGTTCCCCCCCGCCCCCGTCTCCTTCAGGAAGAAGGCCAGGCGGGTGTTGGAGAGGCGGTAGCTCACCGGCAGGGTCACGGCCGCCGCTTGGGGCCAGGGCTCCGGGGGCTCCGCGCTGGGCGCCGGCTCCTTGCCCTGGGCTGGAAACGGGACAGAGAACAGGGCGGGTTAGGGATGGGGGCAGGGTGCTGAGCATTGCCACCCCCCCAGGCAGCCAACGGGCCCAGCTGCCCCCGCTGCCAGCCTCTGCCACTGCCATGTACCCCCCTCGCCCCCTCCACGCTTTCAGCAGCACCACGACCGTGCCTCTCGCCCACCAATCGCAAAGCGGTTTACAAAGGAGGGCCGTATCATTGCCCCCATTGTACAGGTGGGAAAACCGAGGCACAGACGGACACCTGCTCAGGAGCCGGCCTGACGTCGCTGCTGGATTCTGGGCTGGGTTTATACCCACCCCCCGCAGTCCGTGTGGCGAAGGAGGCGCTGCCGTGGGGCACCCCCAGCACTAGCATCCAAAATTGCAGCTGGGTCACAGAGGTCAGGGGGCCAGCTGGGCACCCGTTTTATTATGCCAGCTGGACCCTTGGCAACCAGCACCCTGCACAATGGGCCCCTGGCCCCTGACTCAGGCTGCTAGCCACTCCCATAATACACCAAATAAATAATGTACAGCGCCCTGCACAAGGGGGCCCTGGTCCGTGACTCAGGCTTCTAAGTGCTCCTGCAGCGGTTCCCAAACTTTAACAGCCTGTGAACCCCTATCGCTAAAATGTCAAGTCTCCCGAACCCCCTCCTAAAAATGATTATTTCCAGGGATTTTCTCCTGAGTAGAAATGATAAAAGCCGTGATCTTGGAAATATAAAATTTGCTTTGATGCCATGCTCATGACATGCAGTGCGACAGAGAGCAATATGGTCCTTGAACTTGACATCAGTAGGTTTCAGGGGTAACACCCCATCGAGATTCTATTTCTAATTCATTATTATTGATCGTTAATGTATTTTTATACCATTATGACAATGACAGCGCTCTTCCCAGATCTCACTTTCCTAGCTTGTATCGCTCTGACTAAACCCGTTACAAGCCAAGGCTCCTAGGTTTCATCGAGGAGCATCCGATGTGAAGCAGCAGGAAGGGATTGAAGAAGCCAACTCAATCCGGTCCTCCTGCACAAGCGTTCGGGTCAAACAACGCACATTACATAAACTGGCTCTTCATAATCATTTTAAAAACCACACTAGCTGCCTGTTTAATTTGAAAAGCAGCAAAAAATATCCACCTCCCTCTCCAGGTCTTATAAGGAGCCTTGAAGTTGAAATCTTCTCCGTGGGATAGATATTGCTTGCTTTGATCTGCTTCGCTCTTGGACGTCCAGGGGCTCCAGATTGCCTGGGGTCCCTAGGGACAACTCTGTTAGGGAATTTCCCCCCCCCCCCCCCCCGAGAATCCCGTGTAACATTTCACGAACCCCTTGGAACCACTGTGCTACCGTAATACCCCTACTAAATAACGTACAGCTCCGAGCACAATGGCATTGCAGTCCATGGCCAGGGCTGCAAAGTGCCGCTGCAAGCCGGAGAACAAGAAGGCCCCGTCAAGTCTGTGGAGAGCTGGATCTAAATTCTGCAGCAGGCCCCTGGATCCTGCCGCCTCGGGCGGACTGGGGATTCTGGGGACGGTTGGCTAAAATTAGGAGTTTTTAATGAAGCAACGATGTAAATAAGCAGCACGCTCCGGGAGTGCTCCTTTGATCTGCGAGGCAATGTGCTTTGCACTGATCTTCCCTTTCCCGCTGTGATGGGGCAGGGGGTGGGGCAGGCAGCTCCAAGCTGCAGCATGGGAGTTGTGAGAGAGCAGCTGGGGGAGGGGGGGTTGGGCAGCTGGGGAGGGGGCAGTGTGGGGGTTGGGCACCAGAGGAGAGGGGCTGAGGCCATTTGGATTTGGGGGGAGAAGCGCAGGAACTGCCAAACGGGGCAGCAGTGCGACAAAGAGCAATGTGGCCCTTGAACTGGACATCGGTAGGTTTCAGGGGTAACGCCCCATCGAGACGAGAGGAGCGGTTCCAATGGCAGATGGGCGGAGAAAGGCGGCGCTGTTTGGCAGGAGGATTTGGATGTTGCAAAATGTGGTTTCCTTCCGATTTGGAAGAGCCCTGCGGTGCCACAACACCAACTAACGAACCCCACAAGCCGTGTGGTGCCACGGCACCGACTAACGAACCCCCCGAGCCCTGTGGTGCCACAGCGCCGACTAACGAACCCCCCAAGCCGTGTGGTGCCACGGCGCCAACTAATGAACCCCCCGAGCCCTGTGGTGCCACGGCACCGACTAACGAACCCCCCGAGCCCTGCGGTGCCACGGTGCCAACTAACGAACCCCCCGAGCCCTGTGGTGCCACAGCACTGAGTAACGAACCCCCCGAGCCCTGCGGGGCCACGGCACCGACTAACGAGCCCCCGGAGCCCTGCGGTGCCATGGTGCCAACTAACAAACCCCCCAAGCCCTGCGGTGCCACGGTGCTGACTAACGAATCCACCAAGCCCTGCAGGGCCATGGTGCCAACTAATGAACCGCCAGAGCCCTGTGGGGGCACGGCGCCAACTAACGAACCCCCCGAGTCTTGTGGTGCCACGGCGCCGAGCTAACGAACCCCCCAAGCCCTGTGGTGCCACGGCACCAAGCTAACGAACCCTCAGGACTCTGAGGTGCCACGGCGCCGAGCTAACGAACCCCTAGCCCAGTTGGAGGAGGGAAACAGGACCAGTTTCAATCATCGGCCCGGTAGGCCAGTTCTTAGGGCTCCAGCTTCCGGAGTCCCGTGATCACACCAGACTTTCAGCTTCCAATTAAAAAAAAAACCAAGGTCAATTCCTAGCCTGGGAAGAGGGGGTAAAAACCTCAAACGCGTGACTCAACGCAGCGACTTCTGCCTGAGTCTGCAGAGAGCCTGAGACAATTGCTCTGGGTGGGGAGGAGGGAACTGCCCCAAGCATCCCAACAGGGCCCCTCCAAGCCCACCTCAGCAGAGGACTCTGTGTGCGACAGAAGGCGAAGGGTGGAGCAGGCCCAGCCCAGCTGATACCGGGGTAAATCCGGAGGGTTTGGGGGGGTGGCTTTGCTGCCCCTCCTGAGGGGACCTGTTTGACAACACCCTCGGCCGAGGTGGGAATCAGCACAACTCGGCCAGCCCGGCCGTCGTTAGTGAAACCCAGGGGCCAAGCTAACGAGAGGCGTCGGCAGATCGGGGTCACCATTCGGGAGACCGCGCTCCTGAGGTCGGAGGGGTTTGAACGAAGGACGCAAAGACAGGCCCTTACCAGTCTGTCCGGGGGAGAAATGGACCCGTTAATGAACACACCAGGGAATGGCACCAGGAATGAGTCTAAATCCACTCAGCTTCCTTCCTTCCCTGGGTCTCGAACCGGGGAACGAAAGAACAAGCCTTGGACAAGGAGCGGGTCATGAAGATCTCCTCACTATCGCTGCCTGTTGATCAAAATAAGGAAACACAGTGATCCCAGGAACTCCCCGCTGCAGGAAGGAGGATCCGGCAATCAAAGACGCTGTAATATTCAGCCTCCATCTGTGGGTCCATGGACAGGCCTGGGGCTCTACGGCTTGGGGGGGGCTGGCTCTGAGCTCCCGGTTGGTGTTGGGGGGGGCGTTATCTCCATGGGGGAGACAGGACACCAGGCAGGGCGGGCCGGGGGCCGGAGCTGCCCCAGCCAATCCTCTCTGAGCTGCCTGGCTGGCGAGCCTCGCTCGCACGCTAACTGATCACCAGATTGGGGGCCGAGAAGGATTTCCCCCCCAGCTCAGATCAGCAGGGACCTTGCGGGGGTGTGACGAACGCCGTTGACGTGCTGTGTAACAGAGAGCGCTCCTCTGAGTTTCGGGGGCGATTGTCTCTCCCCGGATGCTGGACAGAGCACAAGCTACAAAACCTGGCTGTAGCTCTGAGCTCTGGCACCTCTCCACTCCACAGGGCACACAGCGGGGGCGGGGGGCAGAGGGAGAGGGGGCTGGCGCGGCCGGTAGCTTCCCCCACATCGGGAGGTGAATGAAGCTGGCGGTTTCAGCGTCACAAATTGAAACCGAAATGTCACTGGGAAAATCCAGGGAAGCAGCTGCAGCCACTGTGACGAGCCTGGGTAACGGGAGGGCCGGACCGGTGTTTACCAACAGGCAGACCGCGCCAGAACAGAACGGGGAGCCTGGAGGGACCGGCGCCATCTTCAGAGACTTTAAGGCCAGAAGGGACCATTGGGATCAGCTGGTCTAACTGCCTGCATGCCGCAGAACCTGTGACAGACCCCCCCACCCCTGGCCGGGTTACTGACGTCCTCACACCTGGATGTAAAGACAGACTCTACAACTTCCTTTAATTCAACCCTACAAGTGCCCCAGGCGGCACTGCCCGGATCTCTGCCAGTCTGGGCTGGGGGGGAACATTGCTTCCTGACCCCAAATCTGGCGATCAGTTAGACCAGCGGCGCCTGATAGAAATTCAATGCTAGCCACCCTGCTAGCCACCCGCGTGGTTTTGAATCTTTCTTATAAGCCACATTCTATAAAAGCCACATTCTACAAAAGCCGCGCGCACTAGCCACAATTCAATAGCCTATTAGCCACATGTGGCTAGTGGCGAACGTCTTGGAGATTGCAGGCAGCCCCATCGTACAGTGCCCTCCATAAACGTAGCAAGCCCAGTCTTAAGACAAGTTAGTCCCCCCGCAGACCCCCACTGTTCCCCTGGGAAGGTTGTTCCAGAACTTCACTCTGATGGTTTATACCGTCATCTCATTTCCAGCTGGAATTCATTGACGGCCAGTTCGTATCCCTTTGGTTTTGTGCCAACGTTGGCTCTTGCCTTAACTATCTCCTTTTGCTCCCTGGTGTTTATCCCTCGGAGGTATTTACCGAGAGCAATCACATCTCCCCCCAGCCTTCGCTTTGCTCAGCGAAACAAGCCAAGCTCCGTGGGAGCTTCTCCATGCCTCCGCCCATCCGCGTAGCCCTTCTCTGCACCTGGTCCCATCTGAAGTCATCTTTCTTCTGATGAGCTGCATGTGAGTGCGGAGCACTGACCGGGCGCGGAAGCGCGGCCTCTGTATGGGCGTTGGATTCACACGCTTCTCCGCACGGCGACCGGCTTACCACTGTGCACGTTGGAGCCCTGATTTCTAACCAGCCTGGGCAACGACTTGTGTGAACAGGGGCAGATCTGAACTAGACCATTTTGCCAGGAGAGAAGTGGGGATTCCCCCAGGAACCCTGTCCGTCCGTCCGTCCGTCCGTCCGTCCGTCCGTCCGTCCGTCCGTCCATCCATCCATCCATCCATCCATCCATCCATCCATCCATCCATCCATCCATCCATCCATCCATCCATCCATCCATCCATCCATCCCCTTCTCACCACCTCCCAGCTGGCCACTTGGGAGTTTTATAGAGGGCTTCTCTACCCAGAACCCTTTGCAGGGAAGGGAAGTCCCACCCCCGTCCCGTTGGGGGATTGACAGCCCAACAAGCCAATCGGCTCTCTTTCTCTCACTCCCCGCTCTATAAGAGACTTCGCCCCCCTTGGTGTGGGTGTCACTTACACAGCCGGCTGTGATGGACTGATGTGTGGTGGTTAATGACGGCCAAGCATTGTATACATGCTAATCCTGGCCCAAGTGGGAGCTCTGGGATTGAGCCTGGTACTGCTCTCACTTGCGCTTGGATGAGATGGGGCTCCCAGAGCAGGATGTGGGGGGTCCCAAGTCAGCACCTTGGTTTGAGAGCTGCTCTCTTCCCAACCCAGCCTGTCGCCGTAGATACCCAGCCTAACCGGCCATTAAAAATCCAAACCGTTGGGGAGGGCGTCTTCAATTCCTGCCTCATGAAACCCCTCTGGTGCAGAGCCACGGGCATGGAACAGCCGCTGAGTATAACCCCAGAGGTGGCTGCACATCAGTGGCGGAGTCAGGGGGCGAGTGGGGAAATCCAGTTCAGACAAAGATCAGGGAATTGGCAGCCGAGGAGCTGAGAAGATCGGGAGGGGTTTTGCAGCTCGGGATGTGAGCGGCATAGATAGGGAGAGGGGTGCAGAAGGGGATGGATGAATGGTTTCCGGGGGGGGGGGTGGAAAAATACCAATTTGCTGTATGGCACCAAGAAAGCCGGGCCCATCGGGCTGCCAGCACCCCCCTTCCCCTCCCCCTCTCCTCCCCCCACATCCCCTCCCCCGGTCCAGCTCGGCCTACAGCCAAAAGGATGGTCTACGGAGGTCCATCCCCACCGGCTCTGCCTGGGCTCCGAGGGGGCGTTCATAGGGGATGAGTCTGCTTGCTGAGAATCCCCTCGGGCAGGGGTCTTCCCTTTGGAGCTAGAGTAGGGCCAGCTCCCAGCCCTGCCGGGTGGGGGAGTGAGTGGCGGGCGCATTCCCTCTCCGGCTGGAAGGTCACAGCCCTGCCGAGGATCCACAGCAAGGGACAGAATCGCTCTCCCTTGCCCCTCACTGAGCCGGCTGGATGGGGCATGAATCCGTCTCCTTCTCCTGTCGCTGGGCCGGCCGGGCAGGGCTAATGGGGGGTGAATCTGGCTCCCTTCCCCTCCCCCCCCCCGCCCCGGGAACCCGCAAGCGTCAGAACAACAGAAGCGCCGGCTTTGTTCCCTTCCCCGCCCCCCCCCCCCCCCCCGGGCGCTTGTCCAACTCCAAAGCAGAGCCGTGGATTCTCTTCCCGCTTGGGGAAAACAAAGAAGGACCAAATCGCTTGGGAACCGGGACAAAGCGAGTTTCAGAGTCGGAGGGAAACCCCGGGAACGTTCCGAGGGCCAGAGCCCCGCGGGTGTAAATCGGCGTAAAGCCCTTGGAGTCAACAGAGCCTGGGGATCAGGCCTCTCCAGAGAGCCTCGAAGGCATTTAGCTCTGGGGCCTGCTACAGCACGAGGGGGGGCAGCTCTCCTGGACGCGAGTCTCGCTTTACGTTGCGCGCGCCCGTCTGAGGGCTTCCGGCCGGTCGACAGCACGTTCGCAAGTCCCGGTCGCTTCTCCGGTTTGACAGTGGCAAATCCAGGGACAGGTGTCCTGACTCCCAGCCCGCCCCTGCTCTAACCACTAGACATGCTGCCTTCGACAGGAACACCTGAGTGTGATTGTTGCTGGGGCGGGCAGTGTCACGGTGGGACACGGCGAGATGCTACGGAGCTGGGGAGGGCGGCTTGGACAGGTCTCTCTGTGCCGGACAGCCCCCACAGAATCCGTATGGCTAGCGACAGGGTCGGCAGCCCCCCAGCCTGAGTCTTCTACCTGGGAGTAGCCCCTAGGGACTGCGCCTAGATCCGGGCCCCCGGCGCCCGGTGCTGTACATACGCATGGCGAGAGACTGTCCCGTCCAGAAGCGTTTACCATCTAAATCAACAAGAGCGAAGGAAGGGAAGATTTAGCCTCCCCAGTTCACAGAGGGGGAGCGTCCGTCCATGGGAGTTAGGCACTTAGATTCCCTTGAGGAGCGGTGCCCGCGGGACTCGGTAGGGTCACGCAGGGACTCACAGCAGAGCCCGGGTCTCCCCAGCCCCGAGCGCTGGCCCGCTGCATTCGAGGGGCAGCAGTGGGGGAGTGGGGAAAGAGGGAGCAGCTGAGAGGGCCCCGCCGGCACCCCCCAGTGGCAGCCTCTCCTTCCCTGCCATCCCCGGCTCCCTCCTGCCACCCCACCGGCACTTACCCCTCGGGCCGGCCTCCTGAACCCAGACGCGGGGATGTCGGCGGCCGTGGCTGCCCTCCGGCCACGGAGCCTGCCGTGGGAGGTGGGGACCCCCAGCCTGGCAAGAGAGTCAGAGCCTAATGAAAATCTCCCAGCCTCTCCGTTTCCCTGTGTCACCAGGGCCGGCAGCCGCCCGGCTCTGCCCTCACGCCTCTGCCAACAGCGCGCCGGGCACCCTCACCCCCATCCCACGCCCCCATAGACACCCCCTGGAGAGGGGGAGCAGCAAACTGAGCACATCCCACGGGGATGGGGCCCGAAATAGATGGATTTGAAGATAACTAGATGGCTCCTGAGAGTCCTGACACCCCCCCCCAGCCATGGGGAAGGTGGGGATCGGGGTGCCGTCCACAGACCATTGTTCCCTGTGCACTTGAAGCAGACGACAGGTGCCCGCCGGGCTGCCCGCGACCCGGACCCAGCCCTGGGGTGGATTCGCTCCCTGGCCCGGAGAGCCGTCTCCTGTCTCTCTGATGCATAGGTGCCCTGAAGAAATGAACAGAGCTCTGGAGTCCGGCCCCTCCAAAGCCAAAACCGTCCTGGGGCAGCCCTGACCAGACAGCCCCCGGCCCCCCATGTGGTAAGGAGCTGGGCACTGCCAGGGGGAAGCTCGCAGCACTCCACCCCGGAGGCTGGTTGCAAGCACTCATTAGGGGCGGCCATCTGTCTCCGCTTATGGGGTCGAGGTCCCCGCCGACGGGCTAACTGGGGCGACTCTGACCCGCCCGGGTGGCCCGGTGAAATCATTGGCCCAGTCGAGAGCGAGCGGGAGCCAAACTTCTCCGGGCGGCCGGAGCCATAAATCAGCATCTCGTCGCCAGCAATTAGCACAGGCAGCTCCAAGCACGCCGCAGGGCCGGACGACGCTTCATTTATCTTCCCGGCAAACAGGCTCACCTAGAAAACCCCTCGCGTGTGACCGACATCTTGGGGGAAGGAGGGGCCGAGGCAGGGAGCTAGATGGCCGGGCCCCCAGCGGGTTCAGGGACTAACGCCCCGAACCCGCAAATCACAGCAGGATTGTGGGGATTCTGTGGGTGAAACACCCCCCCCCATCAGAGCTGAATTCTGGGGGCCCTAAAGGTTAAGGGTGCAAAAGACCCAAACCCCACACTGAACTGGGGGGCTCAGGATCTGAAAATGATTCAGCTAGCTCTGGGGTGGAACACATCAGCTGTTTAACAGCCACACAACACGCCGCTCTAGGAGAAATACTGTCGCTAAGTTAGATCCCGTCCGCATTTTAGGCCCGGAGAGAGGCACGAGCTAGAATGGGGTCAGGACACCAGAGCTCAGGCTCCTACTTCTCCGCAACATCATCTGGTGTAGCCACCTGCCTTGATCCAATCCCACCGGGGGGGGGGGGGTGTCGTGATATTCCGTCGCCCTGGGTTTCCCCCGAGTTTTTAGTGCGTCTGGGCCTTGCTTCACTTCCTGTCCTAAACCGTTGCTCAGCGTCGCAATTTCTGTGAGGTCCAGCCGGGCTGCGACCCAAACAGCCTTTCCCCATGATTTAGTCCCGGGTATTTGTAATAGAAGTCAGGGACAGGTCATGGGCAATAAATATAAATTCACACCTGTGACCTTATACTATAAATACACCTGACTGAATCTGTGGGGGGGGCCCCACCACTGAGTGGGGTTCCCGGGGGGGGGCGCGGCTGGGAGGGGAGCCAGGGCCGGCGACCACTGTTTGGGCGGCCCCTGGGGTCAGCCACTCCGGCCGCGGCTGAGGTCGTGGAGGTCACAGGAAGTCCCGGAAACCGCGACAGACTTGGCGCCCTGCCCATTATAAATGCTCCTGATTCTATACAAGGGCGTCATCGTTAATAATTAGGCGGCACTCATCAGCCTCTTAATGGCATGCAGATTTATTCCTTTAATCAGCTGCTCTTTGCCTTTCCCAGCACGGAGGCAGTCTCTAGGGATTTAGGGCACAGACAGAAGTGTCTGTCACCAGGTGTCAGCTGGAGCTGGGGGCTTGTAAAGAAAGTGCCCAACTCCCATTGCGGTGCCTAAATCTCCTGGGCTCCTTTGAACAGCCCAGCCCGGGGGGACTATGGACTAGAGCTTCCAAAGGGCGTCTGATGATCGTAGGTGTCCCTTGTTCTCAGACCAGACAATGAGACCAGCCCCAGGCCCTTCGCGAGGATTCTCCATGCTTGGCTCTCCAAGCGCTTTACAAACGAGGTCGGTGTCGTAAGCCCCATTTTACAGATGGGGAAACTGAGGCGCAAGATGGCGGGGAAGCGATTTGCCAATGGCCACCCAGTAGGTCACTAGCAGAGCCAGGCCTGGTACCCGCCCCTCCTGGCTTGCACTGGCACCATGCCAATGTCCGTGCACCCCCCGCCCCCAGCATCACGAGCTGGGCCTTTAATTATAGCACCTCCCCCCACCCTGTGCAATCAGGGGGTGATGCCGGACATCAGCACAGGTGGGCTGCGTGAGCGGCACTTACACTGACCGCAACACACCCTCTAGCATGCCCAGGACACTGCAGGACCCGACTGAATTCCCTACAGCAAGCAGACCTGGAGAGGAGGGGGCCGCCTGGTTTCCTTTGCCAGAGCGCCTCCGGGATTGCCCTTGCTGAGTGCCAGGACGGGGGGCAAAGGCGGATCGCATCAAGAGAGGGATCAGGGAAGAGCGCGCATTGAACTACCCTGGTTATGACTGAGTGCCCACCGGGCTGTTTGAGATCGGTGTTCCCACACCTGAGTCGGAGGGTGTGTGTGCCCGCTGGTGCCCGCATGTGTGCGCGCCCAGGCATGTGTACACGCACTACTCGACCCCGCCTCCAATTCCCCCGACAGCAGGGGGAAGGATCCTTCCCTTCCGCCCGGGACCGCCCCGACTTCACGGCCCTTAGATCTAGAGTGGGGCCTCTCGGGGCTGCCTTTCTACAAGGGAATACCACTAACCTGCCCCTGCTGGGGCTGGTTTCTTCCCTTGTACGTCCCATGCCCCCTTCGCCCCCGTCTGCGTCCTGTCCTTCTCAGCTGCTAGCTCCCCAGGGCGGGCACGGCCTCTCCCGCTGCACCTGGAGCGGGCCCAGCGTATTTTGGGAGCTGATCACGGACCACCCTCGACCGATCCATTCCCCGCTCATCCGAGATCGCATCGCCCGCAAGTCTGTCTCTGGCCAGTAGGGGGCACCCACCGACACCTGGCTGCAGGCCCTGTACCTGTCTGTGCAGGGAGTCTAGGTGATACATGAAGTCCCCGGGGCGGATCTCGCAGGGGGGATGACACAGACATCCGTGTCCCGGTGGAGGGTGTGAGCCCCCCCCCAGGGAGCCCGGCACTGCACTGGCGTAGCTAGGCGGGTGCGGGGGGTGCGGACCGCACCGGGTGACACCCTCTCAGAGGGGTGACACCCGGCTCGGGCTGTCGGCGCCGGGCGCCCCCGGGCCCACCCCGCGCTGCCTCTGGCCCCGGGCCGGCCGCGGGGGGCTGCAGGGTCCCGGCCGGAGCCGTGCGGGGAGCCCGGGGGGGGGGGGGCGCCCCGGCTGCTGCCTCCGCACTGGGTGACACCAACCCTAGCGACGCCACTGCGGCACTGACAACTGTGCTGGAGGAGGTGGGGGCTCCGTTCAGTGGCCCCTGCCTCAGGCGGGAACAATCGCAGGGGCACTGGGCTTGGCTGTGCTTAGCTGCAGGTCCCTGCACCGGCAGAGCAGCAAATCCGCCCCCGGCGTGTAGCGGTGATGCTCCGGGTGAGAGACCCCAACAGAGGGCCGGGGAGGCAGGTACAGTCTGATCCGCATGCGGAAAACCCCAGCAGCAAATCCGTGTAAATATCTCCACGGGGGGAACACGCGGGTGGGAAAAATACATGACAGGCTCCGGTCGGTTTCAGGATTATGTTTCCCCTTTCCCAGGGACGCCAGAGCCTGAGAGATCCGAAATCCCTTCTGCCTGTTTCTAACCAGATCATTTATGAGTTTTTCCCACCTGCGCTACTAGATAATGAACGCAGGGACTCAGTTTCCCTACAGCCTCCGCTCGCTTTCACCCTCCAGCTCCCGTACCCTAAAAGGGGTAGGCAACCTATGGCACACATGCCAAAGTCGGCACACGAGCTGATTTTCAGTGGCACTCACACTGCCTGGGTCCAGGCCGCCGGTCCGGGGGGCTCTGCATTTTAATTTTAAATTAAGCTTTTAAAAGATTTTTAAAACCTTATTTTCTTTACGTACAACACTGCTTTAGTTCTATCTTATAGACTTATAGAAAGAGACCTTCTAAAAACGTTAACGTGTATGACTGGCACGCGGAAGCTTAAATGAGAGTGAATAAATGAAGACTTGGCACACCCCTTCTGCAAGGTCGCCAACCCCTGCTCTAACACAATGCTGCCCGATTCTGGTTGCAAATGCAGCAGGGGAACGTTTGGACTCAATGATTTCAAAGAAGAAACTGTGAAAACATTTCTATTAAAGCCCGTGGCTCGTGGTACCCATGGGATACGGTCCACGAAACACAGTGAGCGCCGACCGAGGGCTCACCAACTATTTAAAGGGACAGCGGCACATTTCTATGCTCTGCGCGTACACGGGGGTCGCCGATTGCAGAATCCGGCTCGATGCGCATTACAGCAGCCGTCGCTCCCGCGTTGGCCCCGGTTTCCATTCAAAGGCTCCGTCTTGCATGCTGATAAATAACAGCCGCATTCATTCATCTCGGAGGCGGAAACGTTCCAGGTTTGCTTTCTGCCACAGGTTATTTCTTTACCCCCAAATAATAAATACATGATGGAATGGGCACATTTGTCATGTAGAAAATGTTTCGCAGAAATGCGGCCGTTCTGAGGAGTCTGGCTGAGATGCAAGGATACCTCGCCTTCCTCTTTAGACTGTGAACTCTTCAGGTAGACTCCCATGAGACACTGCAGCGGGTCAGATGGACACACAGATTCATAGGACATCACGGTGATTTCCCTGCCACGGACCTTTGTGATTTGGACTAAACCCCTTTTGCCACCAGGAAGAGGTTTTGAACAGAATTCTCCAGCCAGCCCTGCTGCTCCGTTTGGAAAGGAAGAGAGTGAGAGGTGAAGATGGTAGAAGCAGTTGCTTACAGCCCCTCTAGCCCAGCCACAGGGAGAGACATGATCCAGCTCCCAATACTTTGTAAATTGCAGAAGAGAATTATCTTTTGACACAGCCCACAGTTAACCAGTGGAACTCCGCGCTGCAGGATATCACGGAGACAAGCAGCTTAGCAAGGCTCACAAAAGGATTAGAGGTTTACAGCAATCAGAATAGCATCTGCAGTTATACTAGAGAGGATAAAAATTACCAGGGCTTTGTCTAGTCTCATGTTTCAGGCCATAAACCGATCAACGGTGGGGGCTGAGTCAGAATTCCCCTCTTGTCCTGGGACAGCAAAGGGTGATTAGGTGCATTAAGAACACATGAGGTTTATTCCTTCCTCGGAGGCAGTCGGGCTTTGCAATGCCAGCAATGGGATACAGGGCGAGATTCAGACAGGCTGACACTGAGGAGGAGAAAGCTCCGGGGAAATGCCTGGAGATGAGCAGGGAGAAGTGGTGATGTTGGTAACAACGATCCAGCTGATGTTTATTAAATTTCCCTATCCATCCAGCCATCCATCCCTCCCTCCCTCCTTCCCACTCACCCTTATCTATCTATCCATCCAGCCATCCCTCCTTCCCACTACCTATCTATCCATCCATCCATCCCTCCTTCCCACTCACCCTTATCTATCTATCCATCCAACCATCCCTCCTTCCCACTACCTATCTATCCATCCATCCATCCCTCCTTCCCACTCACCCTTATCTATCTATCCATCCATCCAACCATCCCTCCTTCCCACTACCTATCTATCCATCCAGCCATCCCTCCTTCCCACTCACTCTTATCTATCTATCCATCCAGCCATCCCTCCTTCCCACTACCTATCTATCCATCCATCCATCCATCCCTCCTTCCCACTCACCCTTATCTATCTATCCATCCAACCATCCCTCCTTCCCACTACCTATCTATCCATCCATCCATCCCTCCTTCCCACTCACCCTTATCTCTCTATCCATCCAGCCATCCCTTCTTGCCACTCTCTATCTAGGGTTATCTCTCTATCCATCCATCCATCCCTTGTTCCCACTCACCCTTATCTATCTATCCGTCTAGCCAGCAACCTCCCTTATCTAACTAGCTATCTATCCCCATACACATCCACCATCCATCCATCCCTCCCTCCCTCCCGCCTTCCCGCTCACCCTTATCTACCTACCTATCCCCATAAACACCCACCATCCATCCATCCCCTTGGTATACTCAGCCAACTGCTAGCAAGCAGCGAGCCGCTCAGTGAAGAGAACTGGTGTCGTGTCCCCCTGCCCCCCACCCACTGGGGAAGTGGGACTTAGCGTGGGATTTGTTCTCTCGCTCTCTCCTCTGGGCTGCCACTGGTGGGAGAAGAGAAACGATTCTCTCCAGGATGCTCTCCCCGGCTGCACCCCGCGCGGTCCCTCTCCCCAGCCAGCCGGTCATCACAGCACAGAGCAGGTGGGTTCGTCCCTGCCTGGGATGAAGGGAATGGGCTAAGGATGCCCTGTCCTGTCCCCCCAGCTCTGCTGGTTACCCGGGGGGAGCATGGAGCTACCCAGGGCCTGAGGAAGAAACACTTGGTGGGATCTCTGTTCTGGGCTTGGTGCAATCTCTGTTCTGTCTACACTGCAATCCGACCCCCACGGCTGGCCCCGGCCTGCTGACCCCAGCTCGGGCTAAGGGGCTGTTTAATTGTGGTGTTGACACTCGAGCTTAGACCAGAGTCCCGGCTCTAAGCCCCTGCAAGTGGGGAGAGTCCCAGAGCCCCAGCTGCAGCCCATCGACCCCACCTGTCACCGTGATCGCGGACGGAGCGCCTCTCCGTCCATTGCTCGGGTGGACAAAACACCCCCTCCCCCGGGGCATGCTGCCCCTCCCCGGCTTCTCCGCCAGCCCCTCTCCGATCCCGGCTGCGGCTCCACGTCCGAACCCTCCCCAGCCTCGCCCGCATTAACCCCCCGGCGCCTTTAGATGCGAGTCACTCCGCCTGTCCCTACATGACCTGTCTCTCCGCCTGCCCCATGCTCCTCTGAGCCGTTTCATTTCATCAGCCGGAGCCTTTTCATTCCAAGCCGACCGGGGGACAATTAGCAGCCTCCGGCTTTAATGCAGGACCCTCGGTCACCATCTGCTCTCCGGTTCCATTGCCTAACCGCCAACCCCCGCCGCCCGGCAGCTCCGCACCCCGCTCGGAGGGGGGCTCGGCGCATCGGGGAGGGCAGCCGGGGCAGCATAATGGCAGATTTGCCGGCTCCGGAGCAGAGGGGCCACCTCCCCCGAGTTGTTTCCTCCCCCACGGCTCAGGGACGAGGAGGCGGTGGGTGTCCTGCTGGGCACCCAGGCCGGTGGGAGCCGGCCGAGCCCCCCGCCCCCTCCTGCTGCACCTTACCGGGCATGATCCCTGGGTCTCTCCATCTGTGGATGCAGGGGCAGCGGGGAACTGCCCCCAGGCCCAGGGACGGAGGGACGGGGATGCAGAGGGGTCTTAAAGCCCCAGTATGAAGCAGCCAGGACTGGGACCCCAGGGACCTCATCCCGGCCGGCCTCATGGAAGGATTCCCCCCTCCCCTCAGCCATGAGGGTGTAACACACGTGGTGGCGGGCTCCTGGGAAAGGATAAGAGCTCGCTATTGCTACCCGCTAACGGAGCTGCTCCTTTAGCCCAGGCAGCGGAGCTCTGTGCTTTCAGTGCTGACGGTCCCGCGTTCAAATCGTGCCAATGGCTCATCACACCCGCGCTGCCCTTCCCTGACCCACGTCAAGCCACCTTCGCTCACGTGGACTTTCCTGCGGCCCGTCCCCAAGCCCTTGGGGGAGGAGCTTGCCGGTGACCAGGGCTCCTCCCCTTTTTCTGGCCACGCCCACTCCGGGGCTGAGGGGCCATCCTGGGGGAAAGAGATGGGAGCAGCAGGGGCGGCTGCTTTTTCCCACACAACACGACACAGGGAGGGTTTCAGAATCAGGCCTGATCGGGGTGGAGGAGCCAGTCTCCCCCTGCGTGTGGGGTGGCTTTGGCTCTAGTCTACCCCAGGCAAAGAAGAGGAAGGTTGCTATGAAAAACACAGCTGGACACTCCCCAGTCACATCAGGGGGGTGATTCGCATTTTCCCATGGTTATCTATAGCCGTAGATCTCGACCAGGGGTCCGTATTCCACTGGGGATACACAGAGGTCTTCTAGGGGGTACATCAACTCATCTAGGTCATTGCCTAGTTGTTTTACAACTAAAAAGCCAAACTAAAATTTCATACCGACAATGACTTGCTTAGACTGCTCTCTAGACTATCCACTGAAATGTAAGCACACCATTTATATTCCAGTTGGTTTCTCTTATAAGTCTATGGTAAATATGAGGAAATCAGCAATTTGGCAGTAATAGTGTGGCTGTGACGTGTTTGTATGTTTATGTCTGGCTTTGTAAGCAAGTCGTTTTTAAGTGAGGTGGAACAAGACAAATCAGACTCCTGAAAGGGCTACAATACTCTGGAAAGTTTGAGAGCCACGGATATATACTAATTTCCTTTAAGTCTTTTTCTCTTAGTTCCTTTAGCCATACTTGTCCTCTTGCCACCAGGCATTTTGGTTTTCTCCTCCTCATGTTGATCCCTGAATCGCCAACATTCTTCATCTAGCCGTTGAGTGTTTCCGCCTTCCCGATTTCCGACGCCTGCCGCCCAAAAGGTGAAGTCCGATGATTTCTTTCTTCCCGCTTGCACCGACCGCTATCTGCGTCACACACCGCTTGCCATGCATAACGCCTGGGCTGGGATCGAATCGAGCGTCCTGAGGCTCGTTTCGGATGCTGAACTAAATGCTTCGCATCCGTACTCAGCGACTAGTCTCATTAATGCTCTATGCAGCATTCTCCTTGTTTTCTCAGCCACCCTCCAGGTGGCTCCGGCGATACTTTTAAGGAGATTGATTTCGCCTTCACGTTTATCTACAACAGTTCGACGTGCTCCTTGCACGTTGGCTTGCTAGCAAATGTCACACCTGGGAATGTGGAACTTTTAACTACACTCGCTCGCTGTAAATACAGCGACAGCTTGCAAGCTTGTTGAATTTTCCTGGTAGTGAATAGCATTCCTTGACTGTCAATTCTCAAACGTAAAGCCCCCCTTCACTTCTCAAATATTTCCTGGTTCTTGTTTTCAGCCCATGGGGCATGGTCCCCTGCCAACGTCATTATGCTGAGTAAGGTACGGCTGATAATACCCCCTGCCGAGGGCCATTTGTAATTGTATATATACTAGAGTGGGTTTCCTTTACTTAAGAAATCCTTTATCCACCTATATATTCCTCCTTTCATCCACAGCAATGCTATTTTATGTAATAAGTCCTCTCTCCATAACATCTAGGAAATCTAACATATTTTCTTCATTCTCAGACTGTATGATCAGTTGTCCTCCTCCTCCTCCTGAATCCACTTTGCACTACATCGTTAATCTTTCACCATTCTCTCCATGTTTTTACCCAGACTGGCCTGTACGCATCAGGTCTTCTTTGCGGCTTCCCCGGTTTCCACACTGGGATGACAAGGCATGTTTCCACTCCATCGGCAGCTCACCTGTTCCCCGGATACTGTGGGACGGTTCGAGCCAGATCTTCAGGGCTGGTCTTCACTGGGGGGTGGGGGTATCGACTGAAGATACACAACTTCAGCTATGTGAATAACGTAGCTGACGTCGGCGGATCTTCAGCCGACTTACCTGCCGTCCTCACGGCAGCGGCGGTCGGCGGCGCGCTCCCCCGTCGACTCCAGCTTGTGCCTTGCGGCAAGCTGGAGTTACAGAGCCGACGGGGACGCCACGGGCGATCGAGTTCTCGCGTCTTAGCGAGACACGAGAAATCGATCGCTAAAAGATCGCTTGCTACCCGCCGATCTAAGACTCGCTTCAAGCCAGCGTTTTCGCATTTCACCCCCTATCCCTTGCCTGGTGCAGGGTTTTTGCTATTAGCTGTAGCTTTTGGAAGTTCCCTCATACAGGGGGCTCCTGTTTAATCTCATATCCTCCTCTTCCTCCCACCTCTTCCAGTTGTCTTTAATGATTTTTCCCCATCCCATGGACTCTGACTTTCACATTCACCAATATTAAGGAATGTTTCTACAAGCTTTGCCTTCGTTAGAACTTTTTATCCCGTGGCCTTCGGCCACGAGGCCTGGTACAGACCTGCTCTTACTTGGTGTCGCAAACACTGTCCTGATCTGCCTGTGTACTGCTGATGTTTTCGTATGTACAGGAAAAGTTGTGTTATCCGGCATGCTGGGGAATGGGGATGCCGGTTAGTCAAAAATGGTGGTTAACTAAGAGTTATACTTCCAATGGAGGGAGGGAGTTTGGGTGCAGGAGGGGGCTCGGGGCAGGGGATTGGGGCACAGGAAGGGTTTGGGGTGCTGGAACCGGGCGGCGTTCACCTTGGGCGGCTCTCCACAAGCGGCGACATGTCTGTGCTGCTCCTAGGCAGAGGCGCAGCCAGGCAGCTCTGCGCGCTGCCTCCGCCCACAGGCGCAGCCCCCGCAGCTCCCATTGGCCACGATTCCCAGCCAACGAGAGCTGCGGAGCCAGCACTTGGGGCGAGGTAGGGGAAGCACAGGGATCCCCCCGTGGCCATTCCTCCACCTAGGAGCAGCAGGGACAGGTCACCGCTTCTGGGGAGCCACGCAGAGCCATGTAGGGAGCCTGCCGACTCCGCGCCAACTGGACTTTTAATGGATATCAGAAATGCTGGTTTCTAGAGCTTTCCGGCTGGTAGAGTGCTGGATAACACAGCTCTGACTGTATTTATTTCCCCTTTGTACTACCTCCAGCTTTCTTTTCTGTCCTTTTTAATAGCCCTTCATGTAACTGCCTTGTTCCTTTTCTATTTCATTAACTCCTCACTATTCGTTGTATTTTTCACCTTCTCTCATGCCTTGGTCCTGTCCTTAATTGCTTTTTCACACTTCCCCGTTCCGCTGCGGCACACGGCTTCCACCTTTAGGGCAACCGGATCGCTTCGGTACAGCTAACTTTGCTGCCACAACAATCCCTTTAGTATTATCGCTACGAAACTCCTCAGTCTCATCATTATAGCTTGTTCACAAATGGGCTCAATACATTGGCATCTGTCTAGTTCCCAGCTCGGTTTTATATATATCCCTTCCTCCATCCTCAACACTGACCTTGATGTACTCAAAGTCCAGGGAAGTGATCGCTTCCCATTCTCGCCTCTTTATCTACTTTCCAGCTGCATTTGCTTGCTCTACTACTTGACACAATTGCAGGGGTCGACCAGAACTCTTTCCATTGGCTCTGCATTAAACCTACTCGCTGTCCCGTCATTCACTATGACAAACTTAGTTTCGTCAATGGATCGCTCTAGACATTTGCCATTCTTATAATTTTCTCCACTTCCCCCCAATCCACTATGGCTGTTCGGGTCTTCACATGTATTATCTCTGTTAAATTTTTAATCTCCCGTTTTCCACAGGGGCTCGATACATTATATAGGCTCAAAGATGCACCTTTATTTTGGATTGGACTCTTGGCAGGGTTATATTCTATCTTTCGTTTCTTCCCTCAATTTCAAGGTAATGTAGGAGCGACAAAGAGTCCTGTAGCACCTATAGACTAACAGATGTTTGGGATCAGAAGCTTTCGTGGGCGAAGAAGTGGTTCTTCGCCCATGAAAGCTTCTGATCCCAAACATCTGTTAGTAAGGTGCTACAAGACTCTTTGGCACTTTTGCAGATCCATACTAACACGGCTACCCCTCTGATACACGGGAATGTAGGTTTTCCTTAATAGGCTGGTTTTCACTGCAGGGGAGGGATCGACTGAAGATACGCAACTGAAGCTTCGTGAATCACGTAGCTGAAGTCGGCGTATCTTCAGACGACTTACCTGCCGTCCTCGTGGTGGCGGCAGGCAGCGGCGCGCTCCCCCGTCGACTCCAGCTTGCGCCTCGCGGCAAGCTGGAGTTCCGGAGTCGACGGGGGCGCCGCGGGCGATCGATTTCTCGTGTCTTAACGAGACGTGATAAATCAATCGCTAAAAGATCGCTTGCTACCCGCCAATCCGGTGGGTAGTGAAGACGTACCCAGTGAGTGTACAAACTTCCCCTCCTCTTCCTATGTCCCTGTTTGGCCAATAGATATCCTATGCTGGGATTTGGGCATCTAGATTTCGGATGAACCATATTTCTTGTATGCCAACCAGCTTTGGCTTAGCCGCCTTCTCAAAGCTGTTGTCTGTCATTCCCGTCCATGTGCCATTAGTCTCCGTGCATTGCAGGAGGAAATAGCGCCTTTCTCTTTACCCTTCCCTGGAAAAAATAAACCCAGGGAGTCGTTCTACCGATATACTGTTAACATCTATGCACTTTTCTGCAGCTTTAACTATGATTTTCATTTTCGCTGGTTTCTTCCCCGGCTGTGAGACACCGTTTATTACTTCAATCACAAACGCCATAAACCTCCCTTTGTCAGCACACCATCCATCTCCAATTTTCCCCGGATCGTTCATTAACGCCTTAGATTTATTCGCTTGCGTGCTTATCTTTCTCCTTAATGAGCTTCCTTCCTTCTTCGGTTTGGGCTCCGGTGCCGCCGCGCCACTCGGGCGCACAATGCGCTATTTGCAGCGTTTGGGGGTTGGATCTCTCTGGCTTGCCCTACTGCTGGGTAACCTCTGCAGCAGCTGCTCCTTCACTCGGTCCCTTCCACGCAACCGTGATCGGCGTCTCCCCCCGCCCCCCCTTTTATTGCAGCTCATTTGCCCTTTACATAAATTCGCCATATGTCCTCGGCGGGGGTGGAATCTGGTACCCCCCCCGTTACGCTCCGTGGAAGGACTTCTCTGGAACGGCAACAGCGGTTGGTGACTTTTCCTCCCGCCTCTCTGGCTAATTCGCCGCTTACCTACAGGACCCAGTGCCCCGCTTTACCTTAGCTTCAGTCGTTCCGATCAGCACCCCGGCTACAACGCCTCCTGTTTCGGTCAGACAGCTGGTGGTTTGCTGTCAGTTTTCCTAGCCTTCAAAACGTGTTCCTTGCTCTTACGTTCGACTCAGAGATCCCCTCCTTGCGGATTTCGAGCTCTCTGCCTCCGGCACTCTTTTAAACCCACCCGCTGCTCTCGGAGGGTCTGGAGCCCCTGCCTTCGCATCCTTCACTGGCGATTTCATTATTAGAGCCATTCGATTTTTCTCCCGACTCTTCCCTGGCTGTCTGCTGCCTCTGCTTCTAGCTCCGGCACGTCCGCCCTTGTTCCTCAGCTTCCCCTCAGCTGGTTTCTAGACTGGTTTCGGTCTTCTCCATCATAGACAGCCCTGCCAGAAGAGCAGCTACCCATCCTCCAACACAGCCACACTGATGCCCAGACTGGAGCACTCACAACCCAGCCAACCTCAACCTCTTTAGAGAGATCAGCTGCAACCCACCAGGCCCAATCGAGAGGCGGTTAATGAGGCAAAAGGCCCATTCTCCTCTGGGAATGCTGTGGGTTTGCTTGATAGTAGAGCCTAGTGGTTCCATTTGTGCTGGGCGTTGCATGTGCCTAGAGTGACACAGTCCCTGTCCTGAGGAGCTTATAGACAGACAAGACTAGTGCAGGTAGGAGGGGAAACTGAGGCACGGGAGGGCATGTGATTTGTCGAAGGTTACCCAGCCCACCGCTGGCAGAGCTGGGAATAGCACCCTGAGTCCCAACCCAATGGCCTGTCCACGGTCCTCTGCCTTGCTTTTGTACAGTGCTTTGAGATCCCCGGATAAACGATGTTACGTAAGGACAAAGGATTATTATTAAATACACCGGGCCAAGATCCTGGCTGGTGTAATGGCACTGAAAACCACAGGCTTACACTTGGGATTCACAGATCCTCTCACCTATTTGATGCGTGCATACACAAGAGTACACTCAGACACACCCACGTGCAATCACACACATAGGTGCAAAGATCAAAATCGCACGTGCACGCACCCACGCACAAATACATACACCCCAAATCCGTGCACACACTCATACGTGTGCGTACCCGCACACTACACAAGACGGAGTGATAGGCACTACGTGGATTGAGCGAAGAGACACCGATAGCTAGCGGGGAAAAGCCCCCAGACATCCCTCCCCTCCCACTCGGAAGCCTTCGACTGTGGGTATTTTTTGGCTCTTTGTCGTGAAGCCGGTTGTAATCGGCCTCTTCACTGCCCCCTTCATCTAGATTCCCCAGGGATCTCCCGGCAGCTTGCTGGCTGTGTGTGTAGGGGGAAGAAGAACAGCATACTTGTCGTCAGGTTACCTGTCCCGGCAGGCAGGTGGCTGGTTGGCATTTGTAGGGGCCTTCACTGGTGTCTAGGGGCAACCCTGAGGGACAGGGGGCTTCGAACACCAAGTGGCCCCAGGGCATTTCTGCTCCTTGTTTGTTTCATAGCAAGTGGCAAAGTGGTCCCAGCTGGCTTCTAGACCGTGTGGTGATGGACACATTTGGATAACCAGAGAGAGGAGAACAGAGACACAGATTCCCAGTAGAGCTTTTCCACCTCTAATTGAGAGGGAGTCTGTCACGGAGTCCCTGGGGCGATGGTCTGGAACTGCTCCCTACGAAGCCAGTCGGGACTCGGGGGGAAGCTTCCTCTCCGTACACAGCCTGTCTCCGAGGCTAGGAGCTTCACAGGTTACAGCTTCCACCTTCCTGGGTCTGACCTCGGAGCATTCAGCACCTTCTGCCCCTCCGTGCGCTTTCCCCAGCGAGCCCGGCCGGGTGGGATCCTGGGGGAGCCCGTGGATTCTGCACCCCAACTCCACAGTCAGACGTGACTCTCAACCAGCCAGTAAAAGACAGGTTTATTCGATGACAGGAACATGATTGAGGTAGAGTGAATGCAACGCCTCCGCTGGGTCCATTTTGGGGGCCAGAGAGCCAGGCAGAACCTGCCTGTAGCTCTCTGCCTCTTCCCAGCCAGATCCAGACTGAAACTCCCTCTCCAGCCCCTCCCCTGCTTTCCTTTGTCTCTTTCCCGGGTCAGGAGATCAGCTGACCTTCTTGTTCTCAGCTTTACCCAACACCTTGCAGAGAGGGGGAAGGGCCAGGCCCAAGACAGGGCGTCAGCCACTTACTTACACTGTCTCTCTGCTCTGCACCAACTACCCACGCTTATCCCTCCACATAGACACTCAAGAAATGCACAGGGGAAACTGAGGCACCCACACAGTATTTCCACTCCGCCACAGAGTCCAGTGACTAAAACCTACGCACAGGGCCCGTTAGGAGAAGAGCCAATTGACACCCAGCTCTCTGCTGGGACCTGTTGTGCACAGCTTCCATCGGTCCCCTTCTCCCGGCCAAAGGACAGCGTCTGTTGGCTACGGACCATTGGGCAAGGCATCTCTCCGGTGGGGAGACACACACACCTCACAAACCCCACGGGAGGCACTGCCCAAAGCCGGCACTGGTGCGGCTGGGATCCTGTCACTGACCCCAGGCAATGGGGCAGGCGTGCCAACGTAGCGATTTCTCTTCCTCCCAGCCCAGCCCTCATCATCCTCAATGGATCTTAGTTCCCAGCACCCCGGAGAGCAGGGTTCTGAGTCCCTCTCATGCCCTAGCGCCGGCTTCCCCTCCCCTTCCGCCCTCCAGGATTGAGCCGATGATACTGAGTGCCCACTGGGTACTTCGGGAGAGGAGAGGAGCAGGGACGGATGGGAACTACTCCGGCGTTTCTAAGCTCCCGGCGACTGCGGCAAAGGCCAGGGAGCTGGATGGAAGGTTCCCGACCAGCACATCCAAGGGAAAACCGCGCTCGGTTTCCCGCTCTCGGCTCTGCACGCCCGGAGGGGTTATGCCAGGCGGTATTAAAGGCACCGACCTGAAGGATTCAAGCTCCCAGCCAAATGTTTTGCCACTCCCAGACCAGAAACACTTGGCGGTCAGCGCGGGTGGCACGGCCCATGGATCCAGACGTTGCACCGAGAGGCAGGACGATCCCACGGGGACGTGGCCCTGGGCACCAAGAGACCCGGGTTCTAGCCCTGGTTTCCATTCCTGGCTCTCCGAGCCCCGCCGGGAATTCTGTACTAACCATTCTAGCAAGCGAGACAAGGAACCGCGCAGGGCCGGCGTAGCGGGAGCCAGAGATCCGTCACCTTTATAAGTAGCTAGAGTATTAAACTGCTTTATGGAGAATTCCCAAAGTCTCCAAGTGATCTAAACAGGTAGCCCCGCGGGTCGTTTTACTTTTCAGGCTTTTAATTGAATCACAAGGGGGCTCCTGGGAATGATGAAATGCAGCTATGCTGCGACGGGTTTCAAAGGCGGGGTTTAAAATGCGCATGGCTCACAAGGAACCGCCCCTCGCTCGCTCCCTCTGCGCCCGCGTCACGACCTTTCCGGGGTCCCGGCACCTTCCTAACCCCTCACTAGCCGATGTGGGATAATCTGCCCCCGTGAAGTTCTCTTAGGATGGTTAATAACCACCCGGTCAGGGAGCAACAGAAGCACAGCGCCCCCCGGGGGCATCAGCCAGCACCGATCTGGATCCGCACCGTGTCTCGCAGCCCCGGAGCGTCCCGGGGGTTTCTGGGGGGGGGGGGGGGGAGGCAGTGGGCCTGGCCGAGAGTGACCGCTGGGTCCTGCCCCGCTACGCTCTGCCCCCTATAAATCAGCGCGGGCTTGCGAGGTATTACCGGCACCCATCAGCCCGGGCATCACATCCGGCTGGGGCAGATAGGCCTTTCTCCCTGCCCCCGGCTCGCTCACCCCACAACCCGCCCCCCTATCGCTGCAGCTCCGGCCAAGATTAGTTTAGAGAGACCTGGATCCCGGCCCCGAGCCATTCAATTTCCTTTCAAGAACCAAATGCATTTAAATGACCCTATCATCTGTCGCCGCAGGGGGCTGGAAACGAATCCTGACGGAAAGCCGTAGGACCTGCCCGCTTCCAGCCCCGGCTGAGGGAGACTTCTCCGCCCCGCCCCCGTGCCAGGCCCCTAAACCCAGGCCTGAGCAAGCCGGCGACACTCCAGTCTGACCAGTAAACTGGGGGATTGGCAGGGTGCCTGGCATCCCGTCACGCCTCGTCTCCGTGGGGCCGTGACTGGCGCCTCGCTGGCCAAAGCCTGGGTGCCCGGCGCTAGGGACTGAAATGGCGTTTCCTGGGCCCCACACAGAGCGGCTACAAGCCCCCCTGCCACGGCTGCCCTGGGACCACAGGGCAGCCCAGCGCCCCTCAGAGGATGGGGCAGCCAGGGGGAAGGCCGGGCCAGTTGTTAGGGCAGCCCCTGGGACTAGCCGGACCTCGGCTGACGTCCCGGCTCTGCCACAGTCTCCCGCTGTGACCTTGGGCGAGTCCCTTAGCCGCTGGGCGTTGGTCCTGACCCTAAAGTGGGGGTGACAGCCCTGGCCGACCAGGCGGGCGGGAGGGGAAACCCACTGAAGGGTGGGAGCTGCTCAGATACTACACAGCGGAAAACTGCTCCACAGAGCCTCTGCCCCCAGGAGAAAATGAGGGGGGGTCAGTCTAAGCGTCCCCCTGCAGCTACCCGGGCTGTGAAGCAGGGCAGCCGGGCAGGGGAGAGGCTTCCTTCAGTGCGGTCTCCCCCCTCCTAACGAGGATCAGGCGCTGCCCATCTCCCCAGTCGCTGCCGATCCCTCGTTAGCACGGGAGACGCTCCAAGCGACCGGCTACGCAGGCGTCTGCTAGAGCCGCCGGACGCTGGCACCGCCCGCCTCTGGGCAGTGTGACCCCCTGGCCCTGAGACAGGGCATGACAGGACGCCACACTGGGAACGAGACCCGCTGAGCCCAGCGTCTGTCCTGGCTGATTGGTGCGCCTGGGCTTCCCCTGCCAGGCTGGCCGTACCCAGCCGCTGTCTCTTGTCTTACGCCCAGGGCGTCAGCTGGTGGGACGGAGCCCCGGGGCCTGGCACGGGCACGGGACTCCCGCAGCCTCCAAGCTCTGGTCAGCCAATCCCCCTTGCCTCCCCATCAGCCCTGTGTTCCCGGGACGGGCACGTCTAGAAAGCTACAGACCGGGCCCAGCTGGGGAGCCCCGCACAGGGAAACGGGCGAAGACGTGCCACTCCGGATCCCCCCGTGGGGAACCCTGGCTCCCCCCGTTTGTGGGGGAAGGGACGAGGAGAGGGGAAGGGAGCCGTGGGATGAAGGGGCACGGGGCACCCCCACCGTGCACCATCCGACGCTCTCCCGCTGCGGATCCTAGAGGGAAGCGCTGTTCTCTAATCACCCATCTGGATGGGAGGAGGGCGCAGGGTTAATTCCAACTGCAGGGGCACTGGATGGGGGGAGGGGTTACGAGCTTTGCCTGCCTCTGATCTGCATGGGGGGCAGGGGTTTACTAGGGCAGAGCCGAGTGGACCATATGGTCTCTCCAGGATTCGTGCCAGGGCGTCAGCTGGTGGAACAGGGCCACGGGGCTGGGTGCGGGCAGGGGAATCCCGCAGCCTGCAAGCTCTGGTCGGCCAATCCCCCTTCCCTCCCCTCCAGGACTCAGGCTGGCATCCCTTCCTCTCCACCCTCCCACGGTGCGCTCCCCCCGGACCCTTTCCTCACCCACACTGCCCCGTCCCGAAGCGACGGATAACTCCCCTCTTCCAGAAACACCCCCCGCCCCCCGGTGTATCGTAAACGAATCAATAAACGGGCACTCAGGGGGACGGAGACCTGGAGAGATGAGGTGATTTGACCAAGGTCGCCCACGGAGTCTGTGGCAAAGAAGGGAATTGAAACTGGGCGTCCCAAATCACAAGTGCCAGGAAGCAGGGCCGGCAGATGGGCCGGTCTCAGGCGACCCAATGGGCCCAGCTGACCTGCAGCAGGCCACCTGATTGGCTACCGGCCTGATTCCTGGGAAAGTTGGGCCAATGTTCCTTTGTTCCCGGCCTCGCCTCCCTCCCGGAAACCCAGCCCTGACCCACAACTCCAAGGCCTGACCACGGACTGCTGCTCTAACCACTAGGCCCTACCTCCCACCACTGCCACTAGGTGAACGAGCTAGCCACTGGACCACCCTTCTGCTTTCAGTGGCAGCTTGGTGCCTAAATCTCTTTGACAAGCTGGGCCTCCGGTCACAGCAGTGATGGGCGGAGGACCACAAGATCACTCGGCGCACACCGGTGCCACCCAGCGGCATGTGGCTTCCTTACTTGCGCCGTGGGCAACGTAAACCCCACCTTCTCCAAACGGCGGGTCTGGAAAACCCACTTCAGAGACGACGAGCCGTGGCCCCCGCCTCCAGAGCGCGAAGCAAAACAACCTAGCGGGCGCCGCAAATCTCCGACCCAGCTTGGCGGCCCCGCGGCCGGGGGAGTTTGTCACTGATGCCGGCTTGGCTAATTATATCCCTTTGCGCCCCTTGCCCAATGCCCTGCGATGGGCCGCGGAGCGTGGCCCCATCCTCCCGCCTTTATCTTTCCGCCCCATCCCCTTGCCCTTTGGGAGCGTTTGGCTATTTCTCCGGGCCTCTCACCCCGAGGCAGAGGGGAAACACCTCGCGCAGACAAAGGCTCTGGATCATTTGCCTTCAAACAGCCGCCGTTCAGAATCATCCCTGACTGGATGCGTAAATCTCTGATATCACTGAGCGGCCCCAGCATATGGCGGCTTTCTTCTCTCCATAGTCCTAGATCCTCTCGTTTTTCCACACCCAGCTTCCGCTCAGCATCAGAAGCTGCTTGCTCGGTCCCAGAACAAGTCGCAAACCGCCCGTTTAGAAGGGAAAACACGCCCACGCCAGACGAGGCCAACCCCAGGTGTTCCAACATTACAATTCACAAACCCCCAAATCAAGACAATGACTGGGGAAAAAACCAAAAACATGAGATTTTATAAAGACCTACTTGGCTTCTTTGCCTTCTGGATTTTGAACATTTGAAGCACGCTTTAAATCACGTTTCCAAACAGTTTTTCAGTCACGAGAGCTAGAAACTTGCTTCTTTTTCAGATGAAAGCTCCGGTCTTACCTAATCACGTGACTCCAGGAGCTGGGTCTTTAAGGCAATTAACAACTATCGCACGACGCACGAAAGATGGCAACACTGCCTTGGCCTAGGTGGAATCCACATGCTGGCCACATCTCAGACCCATTGCTAAAGGTGCTGTGGCTATTACCGGGCTCTGTTTGATCTGAATTATTGGCAGCCATCTTAGACCAGAAAGCAGGGCTCTGATTGGCTGATGGACACTACCAGGCTAAGATTGGTCTCCAAGGCTACGTAAACCAGAACCCAGCAATGAGCACATGGCCAGCAGGGCCTTTATACCTGATTTATGAACCCATTTAGGGCTTTGGCCACGTGCCGGAAAGATACGGCAACGGTTGCAGCTGCCCCAGTGCCTGGCGTCCTAGAAATGACTAGAGAGCTGGAGGAGGGAGGGGTGTGGGGAGACAGAAGGGCGCGTATGGGGACGGACAGACACATTCTGCAGCCGCCTCGCTAAATCTCACTGCAGTCAGGACGCGGAGACGCCAGCCGCAGCGTGGGCGGGAGCCGCGTTCTCCTGCCTCCGGGCTCTCCTGCGTCCCCCAGCCTCTTCGCCAGGGCAGGGCCGGCGTCTCAGCGGCAGTGAGGGAACAGGAGTGCCGAGAGGAGGAGGGTATTGCTGGGAAAACCCACCGGGCTGAGGCACCAGGCCAGGGAACCGCACTGCCGTCCCGCTCCACGGCAGCTCCCGAAATCCAGGAGCCACGGGAATGGGCCTCATGAAGCAGCGAGGGCCCTGAAACCGGCCCTCCCCCCTGCCCGGCCCACGGCTTGTTTCCCGCGTTACTGATTTCACGCTTCGCTCTGCCCGGCAATGAGGGTTTGTTAACCTCCAGATCCAATTTCTCGAGGCGGCGCTTTGATCGTGGCCGTGCGGCAGGAACCACAATCATCGTAATCGAGGGGCCGGTCGGCGCCGCATAACCTCCCTCCCCACAGCCGGGGTTATGTGGAGTTTACCGGGAGCTATTTAAACCTCTGTTTCCCATAAGCCGGGGAGGCACTCTGCAGAACGGGGGAGCTAGATGGGGCCGGCTTCCCAGAGCCGGGCATGGGACAGCCTGGGGTGAGGCTAGACGGCAGGGCAGGGCAGATCCTTCACCGCCGCCGGGTCCTTCCAGGCATGGGGCTTCGGAGGGGCTCAAGGATGGGGCCGGACCTGCCCCGTCCCAACTTCCACGGGCACCATTATCCAGTGGATTTCCTCCATGCAACCAGACCTTCTGGAGTGGGGCGCAGAGGGGCTGGGAGTCCATTCCCCGTGGAGGGCAATGGGCTGCGTGTCCTACCAAGGGCAGTCAGGAGCAAGGGTTGGAGCAGGGTCAAGCCTGAGACCGGGAGTAGCAGAGATTCAAAGTCAGGGTCCCCACGTCAGAGTCCGGGGTGAGGGTCAAATCAAGCTGAGGTCAAATCGAAGAGCAGGACTAGTCGCGGCAGCTCCAGAAGATCCACACTGTGGCCTGGACACGCCCTAGAAGGGCCCTGGGTTTATATAGGGTGGGGAGCCAATCAGGAGCCACGAGGCTGCTGCCTGTCAGACCCCTTGAGGCGGGACTTCCTGTGGGCGGTGTCCACAGTTGGATTCGGCTGCTGCTGGGTGGCAGCGCGGAGATGCCACGGGGCCTGGCATTGGGGGACGGGCACCAGACCAGCTCAGAGAGGGATCTTTCAAAGGGACAGGGAAACTCAGAGAAATCACTGCCAGCCCCTATAGCCCCCATGGGGTCTCCGTGCCCTGCCCCCAGCATTCCCTGCTGCCCCCAGACAATCTCCTGCCCTGCACCCGGCATTCCCTGCAGCCCCAGACAATCTCCCTCAAACAGCCCATCCTGGCCGGCCCGTGGAGTGGGCTGCCCAGCTCTGGGGAGGAGCTCCGTCCTGCTTCCTTTGGCCACCGTGGGCTGGCGCTGGAGAAGCCCCGTCCAAAATGCCCCCAGAGTGAGCAGGAGAGATACCCCCAGAGCCGCCGGAAATGGCCACCGTCCGTGCTCTGTGGGTGCCCTGCCCACGGCTAGAGCCCCCCACCCCCTCCATAACCACAGTGCCCACACAGAGCCCCAAAGGCAGGGACCTGTGTCTGGAGCGCCGGCTGATTATCCGAGATCCCAGTTCCCTAAGCGACCTGCTTAAGCCAGTGAAAGGCCTGAGCGGGTTAAACTCTCCCCAGGGAGTGAAAGCTTTATCCCAGAGCCCAGCGTTATCCCCACTCCGAGGGGATTTCCCTCCTTTTATCCCTACTGATCCCACTGGGCGCAGCAGGGGCTCTTGGGTTATATCCCCACTTACCCCTCCAGGGGGGGGGTGGTCACGGGATGTCTCTCCACTGACATATGTGGGTCTGACACCACCCAGGATCACCACCGGCTCGGGGGCAGCACTGAGGGGGCTGGGGCTGAGTCACCAGCCCCCCAAAGGATCAGGGACAGCACAAAGAAGGGAGGAGTGCGAGGGTCTGTGGAGACAGTGCAACCTAGTGGTTAGAGCCCCCAGCCAGAGGGGGGATGAAAAGGGGCTCTCGTTGGCTTATTAGCTGGCCTCCCTCTGCTGCAGCAACCCAGGGAGAGTCACAGGAGTTTCCCGGGAGGGGAGGAGCGGGAACCGAGTGTCTTAGAAGATGAAGGACCCAGGAGGGGGAGGGGGATTCAAACAAAGGAAGAGCAGTGGGGCTGAGTTAGGGGTCGCAGAGATTTCAAAGAGGCCACACAACAAGTCAGTTTTGTCTCGGGGGTCCCCGTGTCTCCAAGGCCCCTTAGTATCTCATGTCCCTGACCAGTCCAATCGGAGACCTGCATTTGGTGGCTATTGCAAATGTCTATAACGTGGTAAGGAGCGGCTGGCTTCCTCCGGGCGCCTTTCCAACCTGTAGGAGCCAGCTACGGACTTTGATACCCCGATGGAGACGACGGCGCCAGTTGTTACGATCACTTGCCAAGACTTCCCATTGGTCAGGATCAATTCCGAATGCCTTCATCTCTCGCTTGTATCTGACTTTAGAGCAAAGCTTGGGACGTCCTGTTCTTCTTCCCTCTGATAGCTCCCTGCCTTGGGTAGGCATCCATCTTCCAACCTACTCAGATGGCCCAACCAGAGCAGTCGTCTTTGCTTGAGCAGGGCTCTCACGGTTGGTAAATTTCCCCTTTGAAGAACCTCTGCCTTGGTGACTTTCTCCTGCCGCTTGGTGTGGAGTACGTGGCGTAAACAACGTAGGTGGAAACTGTTTAAACCTTTTCTCCCGAAGAGTGTAAGTTGTCCGGGTTTCCCCACCATACATGCGGGCGCTGAGGACGCAAGCTTGGTACACTAGCATTTTGGTCTTCGGGGTCAGTTTTGAGTTGTCCCGTGCTCTTTTAATTCATAGAATCGGAGAAGATCAGGGTTGGAAGGGACCTCAGGAGGTATCTAGTCCAACCCCCTTCTCAACGCAGGACCAACCCCAACTAAATCATCCCAGCCAGGGCTTTGTCAAGCCTGACCTTAAAAACCTCTAAGGAAGGAGATTCCCACCACCTCCCTAGGGAACCCATTCCAGTGCTTCACCACCCTCCTGTCTGGAGATCTGGGGATCCAGCCGCACCCAAGAGAGGGGAAGGGAGGGACTGAGACTCCTGGGGAGACCAGGCAGGGCAGGAATGCGACAGGTCAGTGGGACGGGGGGAGGGACTCTATGCCATGGCCATGGGGGAGGGGCAGAGTGGGGCCCACAATCAGCCCCAAGGATGCCGTCACTGGAGTCCTCAGCACTGTAGCCTCCAAGCTACCCTGCCGGAGGCTAGGCCCAGCCGCTCCGGGCAGTGGAAGTGTGTGTGTGTGGGGGGAAGGGAGATGAGGGGGCAGGAACGGGAGAGAGGACGAGCCCCGGCAGCTGGGGATGAATCGCTGCTAATCCTCTAAGACCCCTTCCCCACCCGCGCCCCCCGGGGCAGCTGCCATGGATCATACGGTGCCCCTGACCCGAGGGGGGAGGGGGCAAGGGGGAAGCAGATTTGGGCCGGCATAATGGAGAGGAGAGGCTGGTGCTTAGAGGCCTAAACCGGCTTGCCGGGGGTGCGGGCTGCAGGCAATCTGCCGGCACTTTCCCCCTTTAATCCCTGGAGGGGGGGTGCGCTGGGACTGACCCACAGCTCTGGTCTGGGGGGGAGCTCCCCCCCTCCCCCAGCCGCAGCCTGGCCAGCAGTGTCGGGGCTGCAGACGTGGCCCCTGTGAGTCCCCCAGGGGATCAATAAACCGGGCCCAGCTGAGGAGCGGACCCCCCCCCGGGGCTCTGTACACAGCCCCTCTCAGTAGCTGTGTTTGGCGCACGTATCTTCGAGTCTGGACTTGGAGACTCCACCCCGTCCCTGGGCAGTTTCCTCCTAGGTGCTTTAGACACCCCGGTGCGAGACTCTGGGCTGAAATGAGCCGCCCCGGCTCAAACAGGGAACCCAGCTCGCCAGCCCTCTAACCAAACAGCCGCCCGTGCTCGCTGTCCGTGGGTCTCCAGGTGGGAGCTGGGAGCAACACAACCTATCCGCTTGGTGTTGCCAGCTTCCTGCCCTACTTTTGTTCGAGCGCTGCCCAGAGCAAGAGAGGAGCAATTGGCGCATCCTACGCAGAGATCTGCTCATGTAGAGCCCTCCGCTCTCCCAGCCCAGGCACCAAACACGTTGCCAAAGCCCGTTAGTCCTGAGATGAAATCCTAGAGCTCCCGGCTCTGCCACAGCTGGAGACCAACCTGCTAGTCCAGGCCTGGGATCCACGCCCCTGGCGGTCCCGTAATCCTGACCCCCAATCTCTCCTTGCTGTCCCAGTCCTGGCTCTGACGACGCCCCTCAATCCCGCATCACCGCCCACAGGAAAACCACACGTCCTCGTCCGCCAGACTCTCCTCTTCTTGCTCTCCATCCCGTCAGCAGCCTTGCAGAGGCCTGGAGCAGGGTTCTGCTTTGCCGATCCCCTTCTATCCAGATGGGCTTTCGTCTTACCTGGCCTGCTAGGATCCGGGGCTGTCAAACTTCATTTCCAGTTGCTCCGAGCGCTGTTCTGAAGGTCACGCCACCGCTAATACATGTATTTCCACATGCCTCCGCGACATCAACGCCTTGACATTCACTACAAATAACCCCTGACATCCACCGCGCTGCCGGGAACAGGGAATCAGACGAAGGGGGCGGAAAAACAGAAAGACCTGAATCCAGGCACTAAGGCTCCATCGTTCAACAAGACCCACGGTGAAAAGCAAGCCTCGGCAACCCAGCCAGCGCGTGGGACGCCTGGGAGTGCCGGGGAGCGGAAATCGGACCCAAGGCAGATAGACACAGCAGGGACTGGGGAGTGGGTGGGGACAGAGAGGCAGATCAGGTCAGTACCAGGTGGGCTCTGTTTGTGTATCCTACGGGGAAGGACACATTCACGGCCTGGCTAGCACATCTAAGACTCTCCGGCTCATGACAGACCTTCCCCAATCGGCAGCGAGACCAGGCTGGCCGTGGGTGTCGCCCACCCCGGCTCCGGGGTTTGGTCATTCTTCCATCTCCTGCGCTGGGCTCGGCGCCAACCTGCCCGGTCGGCAGGAGGGTAATGAAGAGTCTGCCGCAGCTCCCTGGATACCACGGACACGCTGCTGGCATTGAGCTGCCAGCCACGCTGCTCCCTGACCCTGCTCCCAAGCACGTAGGCGCTTTCATTCCTAATTAGGCTTTTAATCAAGTGCAGAGAAATAGCCGGGGGAGGAGGGACCCCGCAGGCACTGTCTCCAGACTCAGCTCTGCCACCGGGAGGGCCCGGCTCCCCAGTCCATATCACCCTCTCCGCCCTGCAGGAAGGGAGACGCCCCCAGTATTAGCCACCGGCATGTGCCCTGCAGGGAAGATGGCACCCTGGGCACCAGCCGAGCACCCAGCTCTCCCCCGGGCACCATAAACACATGGCTGGATTTTCGAGCGGTGGCATTTTATAGCCACTTAGCCCCGGGTGTGAGGGCAGAAGGGAATCAGGCCAAAACCCACCCTCATTACCATGTGGGCAAAGAAGGGGGTAGACGGGTACGGAGCCAAGGAAGATGGGGACGAGAACAGAGCCCATTCCAGGGGAAGGTGGGGCCAGAGCGGTCTCAGCAGATCTGGGTGGGTGGGTGGCAGGGAGACTCAGAGCTAGGAGAATGGGGGGCGGTGGGTGGACACTCGCAGGGAAGCTTGCCCAGTATGTGCCCGTACCCAGCAGGCGCCCTCCGCCTCTGGCTTTCCTGAGTCACCCATCCAGCTTTTAACTCAACAACCAAATAAAAACCCGCTGCTCCCACAGAAAGCGACCCAGCCGCTGGGCTGGGAATGAGATCTTGAAGCGTGTGCCAGGGACGCCATTGGCAGGAATCCCCGCACGAGCCTGCAGCCAGCCCTGAACCCAGCACCCGGGTAAAGTGCCCAAGTGCACCCTTGGGCCCCCATCGCCCTGGCTGGGCCAATGCCCAAGTGCTGCTTCGCCCCAGCGTCTCTCCATCCTGAGCCATGGCTCTGGTTTGCAAAAGGACCCTGGCATCCGGGCCCCAGAACCCATCACACACGACCGGTCTTAGCTGGCATGGCGAACTCCCCATCACGGCCTTGCTCCTCTTGGGATTAGCAAGCGATGCCATTGAGTGATTCCTCTCCTGTCCACCATGCTGCGGGAGGCCCTGGGGAGTCTTAGCCCAAAGGGAGGGGGAATTATCCCGCTAGCCTAGCGTAGCAGGGAGCTTTACTCCCTTCCCCCGTTCCCATAGCCCCCCTCAATCTCCTCATGTCCACACTAAACATGTCCAGGCCCTTCAGCCTTCTGTGGCTTCCATTCCATCCCTCTGATCATCTTGGTGGCTCACCTCTGGGTCCCTTCCAGTCTCTCCACCTCCTTTCTATACATTGGTGACCAAAACTGGACACAGGACTCTAGCTGAGGCCTAACCAGGGCCGAGTGGAGCGGTACCATCACCGCCCGGGACTTGCACGTTGTGCCTCTCTTCGTGCGACCTGAAACTGCGTTTGCTTTTTGCAGTAGCAGCATTGCCTTGCTGACTCATGTCGAGTGGTGATCCACCATAACCCCCAGATCCTCCTCAGCAGTACTGCTGCCAAGCCAGCTTCCCCCCAGTCTGTATTTGTGCATTTTTCCTCCCCAAGTATAGCACCTGACATTTGTCCTTTGTTGAATTTCATTGCGCTGTCGGCAGCCCAGTTCTCCAACGTATCGCCCTCCCTCTGCATTTCAGCCGTACCCTCCAAAGTGTTAGCAGCCCCCACTAACGATGGGTCATCGGCAGATCTGATCAGTGTGCTCTTGACTCCCAAATCCAGGTCATTCATAAAGACGTTAAATAACACTGGACCCAGGACAGATCCCTGTGGAACCCCCCTGGAGACCTCCCTCCAATCTGGCATCACCCCATTAACAGGTGACTCTGTGGTTGTTTAACCAATTATGTCCACTTAATGAGTTCCACCAAGGCCGCATTTTTCCAGGTTATTTATCATAATGCCATGGCTTCGCCCTGGCCCCCCTCAGGCGAAAACCAGCCAACAGGCCACCCAGAGCCATGACAGTGAGATGTTTTAGGTTAGACTGATAGATTGACCTGAGTTAAGATGCTCTATCTACATGTCAACTATGTATCTAATAAAGACAGTTGTTAGGTTACTAGCCATTAATTATTATTACGACCGTGGAATACATGAAAATAAAACAATAGGTACCAGGAGTGAAGGAAAGGATAAAAAGAATGGAAAGAATTAAAAACAAAAACCTGAGGTGAAAGTTATTCAGCAGTGAAAACATGTCCGAATGAAATAAGATGGATGAATGAAGAGCTTCCCCATTTTCAAAAATGTCCAAAACCACTGCAGGACGCTGGCAAAGGTTTAAACAAGACTTTGATTTATTTCTGAGGGCGTCGGGATCTGCTCAGAAGGAAGATGAACAAAAGCTTGCCAACTTTTTGAATATTCAGGCACTGAAGTAATTTCATTTTGTAATTCATTTCAGCTTACAGGTAAAGAAGGGGCTGTCTATGAGTTTGTCTGAATAAAAATTGAGGAATACAATTTACCAAAAGGAAATGAAACATTTGAAAGATAAGATGGGCGAGGTAATATTTTGTATTGGCCCAACTTCTGTTGGTGAGAGAGACAAGCTTTCCAGCTTACATCCGAAGAAGGACGCTGCGTAAGCCCGGAAACTTGTCTCTGTCACCAACCAAAGTTGGTTCAATAAAAGATATTACCTCAACTATCTTGTCTCGCCAACATCCTGGGACCAATATGGCAGCAGCTTGAAAGATTTCAGCTTCACTCAAGAAATCAAATGGAGGAAGAGATGTCATTCTTTATCTGATTTAAAGTTAAGAAGTCAGATGGGTAATTTCCAGATGCTATCTAAGTCAATGATAAGAGATCAAATTGTGATGGGTATAAAAGATATCAGTGTAAGAATCACACCATTAAAAGAGCCGGATCTAACTGGAAAGAGCAGGGAGACGTCGCCAAATTGCTGAATGGAATCAACACGTTTTAGAAAGAAAACAAACTGACGTGAACATAGACTTAATGAGGAAAAGCAAAAAACGAGTCTATGGAGGAAACCAGAGGGAAAGTATTAAGGTTAAAACACATGAGCACATAAAAAGAATGTTCTAGATGTGGAAGGAGCCCCAACCTAGAAACTGTCCAGCACATGGTCAGACCTGTCGTGTCTGCAAGAAGCAGCATCATTTTGCAAAAGTCTATAACCAGAGAAGTCTGGGGAAACTTAGCAATACACGTTTAGTTCCAAATTCAAAAGTCTGTATGGAAGAACTTCGAGGTGGAGCTGGACTGAGGGACCTGGGCCACTGTAATCTCTCTAATGTAGCCGATCTAAGCCGACAGCAGATCCCCCCTCCCCCTCAAGTGGTATCTGGGGGACCAGCACTAGCGCCCACTGATACCACGGGCTCATGTGCCGGTATAAGGGGCCCAGCCGGGCCTGCATCCTCTCAGGCCCTTCTTGCCGACTCACTCCGACAGAGGGGCAGGAGGGTGGGTTGTAAGCATGGACGTGAGCAACACATCTCGAAGAACAACCGTTGCGGAAAGGTTCGTAATCATTTTGGCTTCTCCGGGCACTTCCTCGTGTGCATTCCACATTAGGCGACTCCCAAGCGGTCCCCAAGGCCATGGGCTCGGAGTTCAAGGACGTGAGGATTGCAGCACTGCCCAACAAACCTGGCATCGTCTCTAGACTGCTGGGTGAGGGCGTAGTGGGAGGAGAAGATATGTCCCAATGACCAGGTGGCTGCTCTGTAGATATCTTGGATATTCTGGGCCAGAAACGCCCTTGACGAAGCCTGATCGCTCCTCAAATGGGTGATCAAGATGGCAGGAGGCTGGCGAATGTACGAATGGCAGGAAGTGATCCCAGATGACATTCCCTGGGCCTGCCGTGGCAAGAGAAGTTATTCCAGCAACTGTCATGGGCAGTAAGAAGGAACTGAGGATACAGGACCAGCCAGGCCCCTTAGACCAGTGAACGAGCGTGGGGCATCAGAGGGCGGTAGAGTCCACCTGACGGATACCACCGAGGGAAAAATTCTACAGCAGCTGCATCTGTGGGATGCGCACACCCAACATGGAACGGACATGAGCAAGCATTCAAAGAAGAACATTTGTTTCTGGGTATTTTGAATCATGCTGTGAGCTAAAAAGAGGGCTGGACAGTTACACTATCTACTAATGGCACATTTATTTCACATGTAATGGATGCAGGTCCAGAAGCTAATGTCACTTCAGAAGAAATTATAACACTTCTCTGCAGTGAGGGAACAAATACCAATTAATTTACAATCTTATAGTGGTGGGAAAATTCCTGTGATGGGTATTTATGAATTGCAGGGCAAAGTTAAAGATAATTTAGAAAGCATAAGATTTCTAGTAGGCAAAGGATTTCCATCTGAGGCTTAAAAGCATGTTTAGCACTAAATCTAATTGGTAGAATTCAGAGTCTTCACCCTGGAAATAGAACATCACTTTACAGAGTTATTCCCTGGCATTAGTAAATTGGATCCAATGCATAAAATAAAATAAAAACTTCAGTTACATATGAAAAATACCCCTAGCTTCAAGAACGAGGGTACAAAAGGAATGGGAAGGGTTGGTTCATTTAGATAGAATTAAAAGAACAGAAGAGTCAACTGAGTGGATGAATTCGTGAGTAATAGTAGAAAAGAATGATGGATTATACTTAGCCGCAAAAGACTTAAATAAGTATGCTAAAAGGGGGCATTTAAAAATACCTACCTGGAAAGAAATATTTGGACAAATGTCAAGAGCAAAATACTTTTACATGCTTCAAATGGATTTTGGCAAATAGCGTTGGAGCAAGGAAGTCAATTGCTAGACTTTTAACATTTAACATACCTTTTGGATGTTAGTGGTTTAAGAGATTACCTTATGGATTATGTTGAGCTCCATAAGCATTTCACAGCGCAATACAAAAGAGTTTTGAAAACAGAGATAGCACGCTAAAGTGTACATAGATGATATAAAAATACGGAGAAGAACTTTAGAAGAGCATAAGAGAAGCTTAGCTGAAGCTTTATCTAGAGCAAAAGAAGCAGGAATTGAAATGTAACAAAGATAAATATAGATTCAGAGTGCAAGAATTAACATTTCTAGGAGAAAAACTCACCAGCCATGGATTACAGGTTGATTCGCGGCGAATACCACCCATTGATAATATTGCTTTCGCACAAGATTAGGAGTCATTACAGGAAGTTTTGAGTACAGCTAAATTTGTAGGAAAATGAATACCTACCCTAGCAGTAAAAACAACCCATTTAAGGGCTTTGTTTTGTAAAAATAATCCGTGGGAATGGAACTGGTAATAACAACAGAATTAAAGCAGCTTAAGGAACTAATAAAAACAGCTCCGATAGTAAAACGATTTGGTAGTAACAGACTTACAAAATTGTCTTCAGATGCAACCTAACAAGGCCCAGGAGAAGTTCCATTACTGAAATAGGGTGATCTATAGAAACCAACTGCTTATGCGTGTACAGTCATGTCGAAAACAGAACACCAGTATGCTCAAATACAGGAGGAGGTTTGAGCATTGGTTTTTGCATGCAAAAGGTTTCCCATACTTCTATATGGGAGATCAACTGGCAGAAACAGATCATAAACCAGCAGTGAATATTTCAGAAAGGAACATGCCCGACATATCACCCCAGTTACAAAGATGGGTTTTTTCAATTGCATTGATATGATTTGAAATTAGAACATCAGCCAGGCAAATCAGTGATTGTTGCCGATACTCTTTCTAGCACTAAACAATTACCACTGTGTGTGTACTTGGGGAAATGCCCACCAGACAGTAAGCAATCAAACTTGGTGAGCTATTAGACAAAGACGAGTCTTTGAAGATGTGGCTCTCCCATCTGCCTGGAGTTCCTTCCTGGGGACATTGCAAATAAACCTGGTTTCATAGTTGCTTTGACACTGCAAGGTCAGGTGATAAGATCACCTGGTACAAAATACCACCTTGGGCACTGCTGGTACTTTTCCTCTGTAGGAGGATGGGGATCAAACCAACGTTTTCCGTCTTTGAAGAATCCTTTTTAAGGCCGGGGAAGGGGTTAACCTGGTCTCTCTCTCATTGCCTACCCAAGAAGACTGTTGGAAGTGCCTGGAAGAACAAAGAAACTAACCCGAGGGGAAAGGCCAGGGTGAGTCCAGACTGAGACAGGGGTCCAGTCTGTAAGCTATAGAAACTCTGCAACTTGCCTAAAATAACATTTAGAGTGAGAAATTACTTCTTGAAACCAGTCTCTTTAAGATCTTAAACTCAGTATGCGTGTTATATTTTATTTGCTCGGTAATCTGCTTTGTTCTGTTTGCTATCCCTTTTCATCACTTAAAATCTGCTTTGTGTAGTTAATACATTTGTTTGGTTTATTATTAAACCGTGTTTGTGCAAGGTCCAATGGAGAGGGGGCAAGAAGTGGTGCATCTCTCGCTTCACATCGAGGGAGCGGGTGAATTTTTATGAGCTTGCGCTGTGCAGATCTTTGCAAGACAGTATTCAGTTGGGTTTATTTCCCAAAAGGGGTGGGCACATGAGTGCTGGGTGACTCCTCCCACACAGAGCTGACAGGTGTGGCCCTACCTGTGTGTGTAATGAGGCCGGAGAGCCTAATTTGGCAAAACAGGGAGAGGGAATCCAGGCTGGCGGATCAGGAAGGGCTCAGTGAAAACCCAGTACATCCCAGAAGAGGGGGGTCTAACCTGTGGCATCCCAGAAGGGGGGGGGGGTGTCTAACCTGTCATAGTGGTACATATAGATGTACTTTAAAATGTTTCCTATATCGTAAACTGTATAGAAGTAACTTCTTCAAGCAACTAGAAAGGATGAGAATTTTCAATGGCTACTCAAAGAGGATGTAATACAAAAATGATACTGAAGCCACATAATCAATCGTTTCAAGACTAATCAGTAATGGAAGGAATTCTGTATAAAGGTAAAGAGTGTAGTAGTAATTCGTTCGTGGTTAATAACAGAGGTGTTGGAATGCATATATGAGGGACATTTGGTATAGAACAATGTAAATGTAGAGCAAGAGAAGTTCGGTATTGGCCACAAATTAATCAAAACACAGAGGATTATACAAAAGAATGACAAAAATCTAAATAACCTATGACATTTATTCAAGATAAATAACCTATGACATTTATTCAAGAAAAATTTATTCAAAAAAATAAAGAAAAAAATATTCAAAAAAATTTATTCAAGAAAAAGAAAAGATAAAGAAAAAATTATTCAATTAAAATTTATTCAAGATAAATAACCTATGACATTTATTCAAGAAAACCTGAGACGCTGGTCTACAGTAGGTGTAGATCTAGTTGAATATACAAAGGGCACGCATATGTTATACTTCTTGATTATGTTTCACATTTTCCTGAAATATCCATACAAGAAAACACGTGCCAAACAAGTCACTAATAAAATTAATCAATTTTTGCATGTCATGGCACTCCGAATATGGTAATGACGGCAAACGGGTCTCAATTTCACAGCCAAAAGTTTTGCCAAAGCATATGATTTCAAACCTACTGCTTCAAGTCCGGGTTAGCTACTATCTAATAAGCTAGTTGCAAATGGCATTAAAATAGTAAAGCGAATACCAACAAAAGCTTAAGAAACAAACACTGATTTCTATGTGGCATTATTAAATTATAGACCTTCGCCATTACTACAGGATTCACCAACAGAAAGCTTAGAAACAGATTACAGATGTTTATTTGGGAAGGATATAAAGAAAGGACTATGTATAAATAGCAGTTGAGTTTGTATCAAAAGACTTATTCTGATAGAGGATCATATAGATGCCCTTATTTGAAACCTAAAGATAAATATATGTATCTATAATGGGCTCAGAAAACCACAGTAACAAAAAACATAGCACAGGAATTTACAAGAGACATAAGAAGAGCCATGCTGGGTTAGACCAATGACCCATTTAGCCCAGTATCCCATCTCCCGACAGGAATTTCAGAGGGAATGAACAGAATAGGACAATTATCAAGCGATCCATCCCCTATTGTCTAGTCCCAGCTTCTGGCAAGTCAGAGGCTTAGGGACACCCCTGACCACCTTGGCTAATAGCCACTGACAGACTTATTCTCCTGGGACTGTATTCTTGCAAGGAAGGTCCTGTAGTGGCACCCAATTTTAGATATGAAATATGGAGATATACTTATCTCATAGAACTGGAAGGACCTTGAAAGGGCATTGAATCCAGTCCCCTGCCTTCACTAGCAGGACCAAGTACTGTCCCCTGACAGATTTTTTGCCCCAGATAACAGCCCCCTCAAGGATTGAACTCACAACCCTGAGTTTATCAGACCAATGCTCAAACCACTGAGGTATCCCTCCCCCTTTCTACAAATGGGGAGGGCAAATAAGCCATCTATGGAAGGAGCTTGGGCCTTTGAGATTTTCTTTTACTGGGATATTAGTTTTTATAACCATTTGTCCCCATAACGAGTGGCTGCTGGTGGTGAAACTGGGGTGTCTAAAGGAATTGTTTGTGTGACTTATGGTTAGCCAGTGGGGTAAAACCAATGTCCTCTCTCTGGGGTTGGGCTGGTGTCCCTCAGAAGTGGAGAAACCCCAGCCTTGGGGTGTAACTGCCCTGCATTAAGCAATTTGTCCTGAATTGATACTCTCAGAAGTGTCGCATCGTTACACCTCCACGAACATATCCAATTCTTTATTCAACCCAGGTATCTTCAGGCCTTTTGTGACGGAGTAGGAATACCGTGTGTGTGCCTCAGTTTCCCCTATGCAGTTCTTAAGTGTCTATGTGACGGAATAGGGGCTGATAATGTTGCAAAGCAAAAAGACAGTGTAAGCAAGCAGGCAATGCCATGTCCCTTCCCCCCACCTCTCCACCTCTGAACCTGTTGGAGAGAGGTCAGCTGACCTGCCTGGGGAAGGAAAGACACAGAGAAAGGAATGCAGAGGAGGGGGGATGAGGAAGTGGGAGTCTGGTTCTGGCGGGGGGCTGGCAAGGAGCTGCAAGCAAGCTCTGCCTGGCTCTTGGGCCCCCAAAATGGACCCAGCGGAGGGGTCACGTTCGCTCTACCTAGATTATGTTCCTGTCATCAAATAAACCTCTGTTTTACTGCCTGAGAGTCACATTTGACTGTGGATTTGGGGTGCAGGACCCTCTGACTCCCCCAGGAGCCTCCCCCAGGCGGGCTTGCTGGGGGAAGCGCACGGAGGGGCAGAAGGTGCTGAATGCTCCGAGGTCAGACCCAGGAAGGTGGAAGCTGGAAGACGTGAAGCTCCGAGCCTTGGAGACAGGCTGTGTATGGAGAGAAACCCCCCCCTCCACCCCCCCCGAGTCCTGAGTGGCTTCATAGGGAGCAAGTTCCAGACCATCGCCCTGGGCACTCCGTGACACCTTCACAATCCCTTATGACGCCATGACTAATAAAGGCCAAGCATATAAACAAAATCAGCGACATCTGCAACTGTTACCCACAAGACCAGGCTTAGCTGGGGGGGAAAATGATCTAGTCCAGAATGCCAGCAATGAGAAATGACCCCAGAGCTCTGTGCAAGCTCAAAAACATGTCCCTTTCGCCAACAGATGCTGGTCCAATAAAATATATTCCAGCCCCCCGCACCATTGTGTTGCTCATGTCCTCAGACTGACCCGGCCTCTAAGTAAAAAGAACAACTTCAGTAATACAGCAGATCTAGGAGTTAGATGCTCAGAGCGTCACAGACGACCTGTTAAAAGACGTACGGAAAACCGGTCTGATCACTCTGATACAGACAGATGAATAAACTGGTTCTAAAATAAACCTGACGGAAAAGAGATGCGGTGTCACTGTGGCTGCGAGCCAATCACTCGCCCCTCCGGGGCGTGGGAGCAGACAGTGGGAGGAGCCAGCTGGTTTCAGGTTATACGGAAAGATGGGGATTAAGATGCTGTGTCTGTATGTTAACTATGGGTCTAATAAAAACTGTTCTTAAGTTGCTAGCAATGAACTATTATTCACTCTGGTGATTCCTCGGATGTAAAACAAGCCAGCGCTTTTCTGGCTGGGGAGAGGAATAGAATCGTAGGACTGGAAGAGACCTCGCGAGGTCATCTAGCCCCGTCCCCAGCACGCAAGGCAGGACTAAGGATTATCTAGCCAGCGGTGTCCAATAGAAATTCAATGCTAGCCCCACTGCTAGCCCCACTGCTAGCCACACTTGTGTTTTTGAATTTTTTCTTATTAGCCACATTAGAAAAAAGCCACATTATAAAAAGGGCACATTAGAAAAAAGCACACGCAGTAGCCACAATTCAATAGCCTATTAGCCACAGGTGGCTAGTGGCAAACATATTGGACTCCGCTGACCTAGACCATCCTTGACAGGTGTTGGTCCAACCTGCTCTTAAAAATCTCCCATGATGGAGATTCCACACCCTCCCTGGGCAATTTATTCCAGTGCTGAACCACCCTGACTGCTTGGAAGCTTTTCCTAATGTCCAAACTAAACCACCTTTGCTGCAATTCAAGCCCATTGCTTCTTGTCCTGTTCTCAGAGGTTAACGAGAACAATTTTTCTCCCTCCTCTTTGTAACAACCTTTTATGTTCTTGAAAACTGTTCTCATGTCCCCTCTCAGGCTTCTCTTCTCCCGACTAAGCAAACCCCATTTTTTTCAATCTTCCCTCTGTCCCTAGATCCCCTTATCTCTCTAGCTCCATAGGTGTCCGCCTATCTGTCCGTACAGCGTGGGTTGACCCGTGATCTGCACACGGAGGGCTGGAATGGAGCCCAGCCCTAAACGAGCCTACGGTGGGGTAAGACAGACAGACAGGCAGCATCTCCGGTGGGGAGGGGGGAGCAGGTGTAGTAAGATGAGGCCTGAGGCCTAGTCTGAGGCCTGAAGCCTGAACCAAAGTACTTCCAGGTATTACCAAGCAAAAAGCTAGGCCGTGAGCCAAAGGCAGGCCCTAATTGTAGAACTTGGCAAGAAAAGGGCTGCTAGAAAGTACACGCTAATGATACAAGTAAGTTGTGCCAAGATAGCACCTGGACATCCCAATATGGAGACACTACACAGAGATAACAAGGAACAACCAAGTGCACCTCAGCGACAGTGAAAAGGACAGCATGATGGATAGATCTGTGTGTTTGAACCAGCTTGATCAAAGGGGGAGACAGCACCCTAATGAGTCAAGACAGCACCCTAATGAGTCGAGACAGCACCCTAATGAGACAGCACCCTACAGTCAAGGGACTGTACCTCACTGTGATAGGAGAGATCTGGCTTTCACTGTATAAAAGTAGGAGCTGGGGGACACATCGTTGTCCAGCCTAGGGAGTAGTGGAGGGTCCTGCCACTAACTGAGCTGTGTCCATTGTCTGGGGAGCACATAGGGACTAGCAGACCTGTTGATCTCTAATCCGGCAAAGCTAGAGACTGTTTCGTTTGACAATAAACCTGGTCCGGGTGCCTTCATACCTTACTAGAGCCTGTGGTCTTTGGGGATTCTCTCGGGGTCTGCTGTGCCAGGGATCTGCAGAGCTGAGACAGCACACAGCGGGAACACGCACACAGCCGACTGATATCATCATCGAACAAGCGCAGAGCACCACAACCGGTACCTACTGACAACAGCAGGTGTCATTGCCCGGGCGATGGTCTGGAACCGCTCCCTAGGAAGCCAGACCGGACTCCGGGTGAAGGGCCCCTTCTCCGTACACAGCCTGTTTCCCAGGCCAGGAGCTTCACGGGTACCCACTTCAGCCTTCCTGGGTCTGACCTCGGAGCATTCAGCACCTTCTGCTCCTCCGTGTGCTTCCCCCAGCAAGCCCGCCTGGGCGGGGTCCTGGGGGAGCCCATGGGTTCTGCACCCCAAATCCACAGTCAAATGTGACGCTCAGCCAGCCAGCAGAATAGACGGTTTATTTGAGATGTCAGGAACACCATCCAACTCAGAGCTACTCAGTCTCAACAGGGCCCATCCAGTCAGGCCCTTCTGGGGTGCTAGGAGGTGAGGACCAGATTTTGGGCTCCTGCTTCTCCCCCAGGTTTATTTGATGACTTCTATCTGGTCTAAAACAGACTATGCAGCGAGCGAGGGTGAGCCCTCAGCTGGATCCATCTTGGGGCCAGAGAGCCAGATAGCTCCTCTCCCCTTCCCAGCTAGACTCAGACTGACTATCCTCTCCCCAGCCCATCCGTGCTTTCCTTTGTCCCTTTCCCGGGCTAGGAGGCATCACCTGACCTTTCTCCAACAGGTTCAGCTGACCTCCCTCCCCCACTTGGGGTCAGGTTACAGCTTCACCTTGGCTTTGCTTTGCATCAGCTACACATTCCTTTCCCTCCACATAGAGGCCCAAGAAATGCATAGGGGAAACTGAGGCACACACACACAGTATTCCTACTTCGTCACAGTCATGCAGCCAGCACTGCATGGGCCGCATGCAGTGCGCAGTGCTGGGGGCGGAGCCTGGAGGCAGACTTGGCATGGGCGAGTGCAGTAGATGCAGTACAGAGGAGAGTGTGGTCGCCACGAGCGGGCAGGACAGGCGGCTGCTGAGTTGCAGTGGGGCAAGAAGGGTTAAGGAGGCTCCTGCCCTGTCTCTGTGCCCCCCGCGCTGCCCCCCACAGAGACTCGCTTGGTGTTTAACAGCCTGGCTTCCTAGGTGCGCTAAAACCACTCACTGCCTCAGACTGTCTGGAAAATCACAGTTCCTCATGGACGGCCCCGCGCTTGGCCTAGGGCCCAAATTTCACTGAGCAAGGAGTTCCCAAGATACAACATCCCCCTGAAAATGTCACCTGACATCGTTTTCCGGTTCAGCCATCTTGTTTTGCACACACCTGCGGCTCAAGCTACGGCTCTGATCCCCCCGCAACGGACGAGCCCTTATGGAGCCAAGGGGTCCAGTCTGGATCCCGGTTAGATGCTCCCCAGTTGCAGCCTATTTTGTTTCTCCGATGGAGCACTGTTGGAGCCGTGCTGGACCCAGGATATGAGAGAGACAAGGTGGGAGAGGTTATATTGTTTATTGGATCAACGTCTGTTGGGGAGAGAGACACGCTTTCGGGCTTACCCAGACCCCTTCTTCGGGGCCGGGAAAGGCGTAGGGAACTTCCCAACTAAATACAAGGTGGAGCAGACTGTTTAGCATAAGTAGTTGGGCATATTTCAAAGTGGCCTCTTAACCCCCTCCAGTCACAGTGGGGAAAGGAAAGGGGGGGGCGGTCGCTGGGAGGGGAGAGTCGCTAGGGGGTTATGGATTGCTGCAATAAGCCATAAATCCGGGGGGGGGGGGTCTCCATTCAGTCCGTGATTTTTAGTGCCTAGTAGAGTTATGAATTGAATCTCCCTGGCTCGTATTTGAGGACGAGGACTCAGAGGTTCAAGGATCGCTTGTCTCTCTCACCCGGTAAAAGATATGACCTCCCCCCACCTCCTCTTTCTGTTTTCTTTCTCATCCGTTAAAGCGAGAGCTAGACAGTGTGGCTCACAGGAACTCCAAAGTGCAACAGAACACGGCTAATACACCACCAGGGAATGTGCTTTCATTCAGCTCTTCTCACATGCGAGGTCTCACCAGGCTGTTAGTTAGACAAAGACACAGTGGAGAAAAGCTACAGCCAGGCGGTATTGAGTGGCTCCCAAGCACCCTGCTAGAAAACCTGCTTTATTGACAGAGACAGGACGACAGCTGATTGAGGCTGGACTCTTTTGAGGGCCTGTGATGTTATTGACATGATCTGGGACTGTATAGATCATTGTTGCAACCAAGGCCCTGTAGTGGCACCAAATCTTATGAAAAGGGGGTCATATAAGGTGTCTAAGACTAGGCTATGGTTTGCTGATTGTGATGATGCTGTCTGCATGCATATAGCATTTGTGCGTTCCAGGTTATGAAGACTGGCTGTACGCTTGCTTGGTTTCTAAGCAGCCTTAATAAGAACATTTGGTCAGCTTCTTGGGAAAGGAATGTGCAAGTTAAGTGCCTAATCAGAAAGCACTTAACAGGCAAAGGAGCTTGGAAGGCTCCACAGATAGACTTCTTATGAGGATGTTCAAGGTAGCATGTGGGCAACGGCTACTACCTGCAAGACCTGAGTCACGCATGGACATGTGACGTGCCCATGTGACTCCAAAACACTAGTTTGCTGTCATTTTCCACAGTAAGAACGGGCCCGATCCAGGAAAGTACTTAGACACGTTGTCAAGGCTGACTCCCCACTCTGGCACTTCAAGTGCAGAAGATGGGGGCCCGCAAGAATTCTAAAAATTAATACAGGCCATCCCAGGCTTGTATTAAACTCCCAGGGTTATAGCTTTGCTCTGACCTTGGCTTGGTAAATGCTGCCACCACCCAAATGCAGAAAAAACCCTTGGATCCAGGAAGGAGCACTTAGAATCATAGAATCTCCAAGGCAGGGCAGGAGAATTTGCATCTCCAAGCGGGGGGCAAGCCACTTCCAGTGTTGAGATCCTTCCAACATTACAAGGAGCTACCTACATGCTGGGGGCCCGATAGATTGCATGAGAGATGGAGAAAGGGCGGAGAGAGAGATTGATGTGTAGACCGTAAAGAACGAAAACCAGGTGACGGGGGTGGACAGACCAAAAGGCAGCCCGGCCGACCTGTGAAAGAGACAGACAGAAGGAACGAGTGGGGCGGACAGATGGACGGATAGATAGATGAGTTTCCCGGCACACTATTCTCGCAAGCTGCTGTGACTGTCAGACGGGAATCAATTCCACGCCTTTAAAGGTTGCGCCCGGCATTTTATAGGTGAACCCTGTTCTAATCCCGCCACAGTGACCACAGACAATTCCTCTTTCTCGTGTGAGGGTTTGAATCAGCGCCTGATCTTCATGCTGTACAATGTCCCATCTGACAGCGGCACCCTAAGGTGAACCTTTTTGCGGGCCCAACACCTGGGCCGAGCAGGGACCTGGGGAACATTTGGAGCCGTCTCCCTGCACGTGGTGAATTTCACTCGTCGGGAGTAGAAGGGGGAGAATGATCTGCCACGAAAACATCACTTCAGCCCCCCCTGCATTCTCCCCCTCCTTGCAGAATAGCCCCCCCCCCACCCCCCCAGTCGATGACATCATCCGCCAAATTCTTCGGGCTGATCAGGGAATATTTAAAACTCAGGTCAGGTTGATCAGCTGTGATTGGGCAGAGTCACCTGGAACTGATTCTTCTTCCCTGATTGGTCACATAAGCTGTGGGTCCTTTCTCTGATTGGACACATGGTATTGGGGGGTAGCTCAGTGGTTTGAGCATTGGCCTGCTAAGCCCAGGGTTGTGAGTTCAATCCTTGAGGGGACCATTTAGGGATATGGGGCAAAAATGGGATTGGTCCTGCTTTGAGCAGGGGTTGGACTAGATGATCTCCTGAGGTCCTGTCCAACTCTGAGATTCTATGATTGCCTCTTGGTCCCTGATTGGTCACATGTGCTACGTGACACTGTTTGCTGTTCCTTGATTGGCTGCATGGACCACATGGTACCGTTTCTCCTCCCTGATTGGATGAGTATGCATCTGAACTCCCTCCCTGGAAAGACCAGAGCAAGGTCCCAGGGCAGCTTGCTGCCTCTCCTCCCGCCAAACTTGGCATCCACTGCCATTGACATCAGATCTCAGGGCCAGATCCCTAAGCGGATGCAGACAAAGGAGCTTGCAGATTTGCACCAGCCAGGGCCCTGGCCCAGTCTTTGGCTAGAAAGATCTCTGCAGCAGGTGTCTGTGACGCCCCCCCAACCCCCGTTTGGGTGCCATAAGGTAACCCGGGATAATACTCCCAGCTCTGAAAATGGGCTCATTGATGGCAAAGAACTAAGTCAAAATCCCGCTCATCTACACACAGGATCTGGGTTTGGTCGGGCCGGGCCTAGGGGCACTCTGGTTTTGGCCAGAGACCCAGCAAACTGGAAACGCCATCTGACTTTGGCGCAGAAGATTTTTCCACCCTATCATTCTCGGGGCTGCGAAGGATAAATTGAACCGGCCGGAGCTGATGGATGGCAACAGCTCTGCTCTCCTTCCAAAGTAAATGGGATCGATCTTTCCCGGCTGCAGCCAAACCTCTCCACATGATTTCCTTTTCTCGGCTGTCCTGAACCCCCGCCAAGTGAGACTTTATCTGGCTGTCCGGGCTGGGGAGATGCACCCAGAGCTTTGCTATCTCCCCCCCAAAATCTTGGGGGCCGAGACTGGTCAGTCTGCCTCTCTCCAAAAAATAACCCAATCATTTCTCCCTTGGAGGTGGATTTCATTTCGGTTAGTAGAGCCTTCCCCCCCCCCCCAAGTCTCGGAGCGTCCTGCCCATCACCTGGTTGGCGGGAGATAAAGGTGAAAGGAGGTGGGTTGTTCTCAAAGATGCAGCATGCCGTGAAGCCGGGCCCCCTCGTACCAGTCTGACAGCTCCGTCTGGCTTCAAAGACCAGACGCTTGGCTTTTCTGAATGCCAAGGAGACGTTATTTCGTGTAACTCCAAAGATCAGAGCGTGATGAAAGGCAGGGGAGAGTGACAGCGGCGCGGCAGCAATGCCATGGTCACTTCCAGCATCGGAGCGCTTCCCCGGCACAGGGAAAGGGCTACAGCCCCTATTTTACAGAGAGGGAAACTGAGGCACGGTGCAGGGAAGTGACTTGCCCAAGGTGACAGAGCAGGCCAGTGGCAGAGTGAGGAATAGACCCCCAGAGGTCCTGCTTTGGGGAACCCTTTCTGGACCCAGGTGCAAATGCAGGATTTGCCAAGATGTGGGCAAAGGAGCCAGAGGTCAGATCAAAGCTGGGGGTGTCAAGCCATCGTACCGTCTGCTGGCTCCAAAAGGGCCCATTGGGAACCCTCTCTAGGCATGACCGCACTGCACCAATACGGGATGTGCAAACTGCCTGCAGGGGGCGCTCCTGGCCACGCCAGTCCCAGCCTCTCCCAGCAGGGGGCACTGTTGGGACCAGGGCAGGAATACTGGCTGGGGGGGGGGGGCGGGGAGGCTCCCAGATATTCCAGCCTCAACACAGAAGATGCAGAGAAAAAAGTTCTGAATCGCGCTCTCTGCAAGGATCCGTTCACACACATCTGAAATGCAGCCACCTCTGGGGTGGAATACGGCCGCCGATTAACAGCCACCCGCTCGTTTTGGTTCTGAGGCAGAGAAGGCCAGTGCCTATAATGGAAACCGCAGAGGGAACAGAGCCAGACAGAACACAATGGCCTGAGCTGGCCTTCGGCCAGGGGCCAAAACGAAGCAGATCGTTAACGTGGAGTCAAGGTCAAGTCTGATACGCTTCCCCCCGGACGCAGGTTTGCAGGCATATGGCGAATTAGAGGGGCTAGCGACACGGCCAAGTTGTGAGCTACCCAGACAGGTGGAGGATACAGAGAAGCAGTTCAAAGAGTCAGAGCGGGGAGCCATGCGGAACTGGAAACAGATGGGTTCGTTTAGTAATTAGGCTCAGGCGCGGAGCAGTAAAGGCGCTTTGTCGCCCGTAAAGCAATTTTCCTCCTTTCTCCTCCCTCCCCTAATCCCGATCAAAATTCGGAGCCGCTTTTCTGTCTTTAGCACGTGCTAAGGCGCGGGATCATTGTCATGAGCAGCCCTCCCCGCACAATGACATCTGCTTCAAGCAAAAGGAGGAGGCGAGATTCAGATCTGACATCGGACCTTCCCCGACGGCGGGATTGTTCCCAAGTGGGGATCCAGGCTGGGCGTGTTACGGAGACAGCCCTGGGCAGGGGAGTGGAGCTCTTGATCCAGACCCCGCTCAGCTTCCGGGGTGTTGGCAAGGATCCCGGCGAGGGTGAACAGAGTTCAGAGTAGGACCGTCCCAAATTAATAATCGTTTGTGGGGCCAGATTTACAACAGAGCACGAGGCCAGATTCCCCAGGGTGCAGTGCCGACAAGAGGGGTCAGATCCCCCAGGGCTCAGCGCCCACGAACGGGGCCAGATCCCCCAGGGCTCAGCGCCCGCGATCGGGGCCAGATTCCCCAGGGCTCAGCACCCGCGATCGGGGCTGGATCCCCCAGGGCTCAGCGCCCACGATCGGGGCCAGATTCCCCAGGGTGCAGTGCCGACAAGTGGGGCCGGATCCCCCAGGGCTCAGTGCCCACGATCGGGGCCAGATTCCCCAGGGCTCAGCACCCGCGATCGGGGCTGGATCCCCCAGGGCTCAGTGCCACGATCGGGGCCAGATTCCCCAGGGCTCAGCGCCCACGATTGGGGAGAGATTCCCCAGGGCTCAGCGCCCGCGATTGGGGCCAGATCCCCCAGGGCTCAGCGCCCACGATTGGGGCCAGATTCCCCAGGGCACAGTGCCGACAAGTGGGGCCGGAGCCCCCAGGGCTCAGCACCCGCGATGGGGGCCAGATTCCCCAGGGCTCAGCGCCCGCGATCGGGGCTGGATCCCCCAGGGCTCAGCGCCCACGATCAGGGCCGGATCCCCCCAGGCTCGGCGCCCGCGATCGGGGCCAGATCCCCCAGGGCTTGGCGCCCGTGATCGGGGCCGGATCCCCCTGGGCTCGGCACCTGCGATTGGGGCCAGATCCCCCTGGGCTCATCGCCCACGATTGGGGCCTTTGGATTAGGACAGGCTAGATGGCTTTCCACCTACTGGGCTGTGCATGCTGGATCCCAGTGGTGCCGTCACGATGCCTTTCCCCCGTGCGAGCGAGAGGGATAGAAGAGGGCAGGCGCATCAGTGCTTGAAAGCAGAAACAGCCCTGCGCGCTCCCGAAAAACAGGCGGGAACCCTCCAAACAGCCCCCCAAACCTCTGCTGACGCTGCTGCAACCCTGCCAGGCCCCCAACGCTGAGCTGCCCGGATTCCCTGCCCGCGGGACCGTGGGGCGGTGCCAGAAGTGGATTGGTCCTGTGCAGCCCGCTCCCGTAAACCAAACGTCCCAAATCAAACGTCAACCCCCAATCAAATGTCAGTTTCAACCTGCCCTGCGCCCGCAGGAAACGCCAGGACAGAAATCGCAGCTGACCTGCAACGGGATGAGATGACGCGGGGACAGTCCCAAAGGCCAAGTCGGGGCACAGGGGCTAAGGGCTTGGAAGGAACCAGATCTACCACCAAAGTTAGAAATGCCTTTGTATCAGTGCAAGGAGCAGCAATGAACGAACGAGGACGTCTGGCAACGGGCTGTGAGCGGAGAATTAAAGCGCTTCAGGGAAATGGGGTGGAATGACCAGTAAGCAAAGGGCTAACTCTAATATCGGAGTCTAAATCATCCCCGAAGGACAGGGCGGGCTGTAGAGACGGGGCATTGTGCTACACGGAAGAGACTCCAGAGAGGCAACGGAGAGGCCCTTTCTGAGCAAAAGTTGGATTAGAGGGTTTTCCCTTCGCCCCCTCCCCTGGGTCTCGGACGCAGAGAGAGAGAACAGAAGAGCAGAAGTCCGAAGTGTGGACAACGCGACGTTTATAGGGGTTAGTTCCCAGCAAGCAGATCCAGAGTTCTACACGCCGGCAGAGTCTGTTCCCCAGTGCTCCGTTCCCAGCTCCGACACCGCCGAGCGTCTATCCCGCGACCCCTTCCTGGCTCCGACACCGCCGAAAGTCTACCCCACACCCCCTTCCCCGGCTCCGACGCCGTCGAGCGTCTACCCCACGCCCCCTTCCCTGGCTCGGATGCCGCCGAGCGTCTACCCCGCGCCCCCTTCCCCGGCTCCGACGCCGCCGAGCGTCTACCCCGCGCCCCCTTCCCCGGCTCCGACACCGCCGAGCGTTTACCCCGCGTCCCCTTCCCGGCTCCGACACCGCCAAGCGTCTACCCCGCGTCCCCTTCCCGGCTCCGACACCGCCGAGCGTCTACCCCGCGTCCCCTTCCCCGGGCTCCGACACCGCCGAGCGTCTACCCCGCGCCCCCTTCCCCGGCTCCGACGCCGCCGAGCGTCTACCCCGCGCCCCCTTCCCCGGCTCCGACGCCGCCGAGCGTCTACCCCGCGCCCCCTTCCCCGGCTCCGCCACCGCCGAGCGTCTACCCCGCGCCCCCTTCCCCGGCTCTGACACCGCCGAGCGTCTACCCCGCGCCCCCTTCCCCGGCTCCGACGCTGCCGAGCGTCTACCCCGCGTCCCCTTCCCCGGCTCCAACGCCGCCGAGCGTCTACCCCGCGTCCCCTTCCCCGGGCTCCGACACTGCCGAGCGTCTACCCCGCGTCCCCTTCCCGGCTCCGCCGCCGCCGAGCGTTTACCCCGCGTTCCCTTCCCCGGCTCCGACGCCGCCGAGCGTCTACCCCGCGTCCCCTTCCCGGCTCTGATGCCACAAAGCTTTGCCTGTGTGCACGGGTGGCGGATCTCCAGAGGTGAATTCCTCCCGGACTATCGCCATGAACATGTGTGTGGAGTTTTTTCACTCGACACGCGTTCACGTCAGGTCCTTTCTGTGACCGGAGGAGTCTTTCCTACATTCCTGCCGTGTTCCCGGTGACAGACGCTGTTTGTTTGACTTCAGGGTATTTTTCGGTTATTGCCCTTTGATTTTAATCCTGCTGGTTTTATTTTTACCGCTCGGTACCGGTTCGCAAACCGAGCTGCGGGACGACTTGCAAACGTTATTTGAGGTCAAGAAAAGTTGCCCATTTTAAAAAGTAGCCAGTGTAAATTATTGGGTACTGCGGTTGCCGATGGTCTTTGTTTAGATTTTTAGTGGCTTTCTGCCTTGCCTTGGAGTTTAGATATGATGCTCTTTTGAGCGATTTGGAGCCAGGTATTCAGGGGAGGGCTACTGGAAATGCACTTTGTACTATCAGGGATGGACACCTGGGGTGGAATTTGTAATTCTCATTTTTTGCTGCTATTTAAAACCTCAGAAGTCCCCCTCACTCACACTTCCACGCCCTCCCCAGCAGAGACAGGGCCAAGCTGAGCGCTGACTGCAAATAAGCCCAAGGAAGTCGAAACTTGTCCAAGGCCTCGTCCCGACTGGGTGTCTTTAACACCCCCACAGCTGCGCAATACGTCCCAGTATCTACCCCAGTCACTAAGACCCCAGCGTGGACAAGGCCTCGTCCCGACTGGGTGTCTTTAACACCCCCACAGCTGCGCAATACGTCCCAGTATCTACCCCAGTCACTAAGACCCCAGTGTAGACAAGGCCTCGTCTCGACTGGGTGTCTTTAACACCCCCACAGCTGCGCAATACGTCCCAGTATCTACCCCAGTCACTAAGACCCCAGCGTAGACAAGGCCTCGTCTCGACTGGGTGTCTTTAACACCCCCACAGCTGCGCAATGCACCCCAGTATCTACCCCAGTCACTAAGACCCCAGCGTGGACAAGGCCTCGTCCCGACTGGGTGTCTTTAACACCCCCACTCCATCTGACCCGAACCGGGAGCCGAGGGAGCCCCAGCGAGGATGCATTTGGCCCACCCGCTCCCCATGGGAGAGGACCCGGGACTGGCCACACCGGGACCTCACCCATCTCGGGCTGTGGGCGACAGAAGAAGCTGTGATCAAAGCACACGGCGGTGACTGACTCCCCTCTCGATTGCTTTGTCTACCGATTAATCCCGCCTAATTCTCCAGCAAACCCAGCGGCGGCCTTCGGAGAGCGTTTAACACGCACGGTAAACATCTCCTGGAGCCGGCGGCTGTTCTGCTCTCCGGCGGCAAGTGCCGCGGCACTGTTTGTTTTAAAAATCCCCCCTTCGCCCTCGACGAGCCGACGCTGGCCGAGGGTTGCTTTGCTAAAGCTCTCGACGGCGGGGTATTGATTGGAGCGGCTGAGTCTGAAAGAGGCTGGTGCGTGTTGCTGCCTTCAGGCAAGGTGCCGAAGGGATTTAGGAGCCTATGTCCTATTTGCAAAAGCAGCCCGGGCACCGAGCGGCCTGCGTCTCCCGGGGAGTCGACGGGTGGCTTTGGAGAAGTCTAGTCTTTGTCGCAAAGCAAGAAAGTCCAAGACCCCAAGGGCCTGGCTGCCCAGGGGAATCCTCAGCCCCGGGGGTGCCCTTTAAATTGGGAGGGGGCATAGATTCCCCCCACCCCCGCCTGACTCCTCTTTCCCTGCAACAGCACGCTGGGCCACGGGTCCCTAACCCGCCCCCTCCAAATCGGAGTCAGGTGGCAGCGTCACTCCAGTTTGGCCCAGCCGAAAAAGGACCATTATTTTTCCGTGGGAGAGAACCTGGGAGTGGAGAGATTTCTGGGTGTAAATGAGAGTCTCCCTGACACACCAGGCCAGTCTGGACCTTCGGCCAGTCACTTAATAACTCTCCGGGCCTTGGTGCCCCAACCGTACGATGGGAATTACACCACTTTCCTTCTGCTAGCCTTCACCTGCCTTTGCTATTTGTTGCAGCCCAGCCTGTCTCGTGCAATGGGGCCCCCAGATCCCTACTGAAACAGAACTCATGGGGCCACATCCTGATCTGTTCCACTGGTGGAAATCTGGAGTCACTCTGGATTTACAAGGTTGCAAAGGAGAGCCGGATCTGGATTCCCCAAACATCCGCCACACGTTATTTAAACTGATCTGCTCCATCCAGATTCTACCTAGAGAATGAAACTAATTAGTGGCTCCTTTGGTTCAGCAAATTCACATGCCAGAAGCGCCTGGTTTTCTGCAACAGCTACAGCCTGACACCAGATTTCACAGCCTGTGTCCTCAGCAGGCACAAATCAGCAAATATTTGCACCAGCTAAGGGTCATCGAATCTCAGAGTTGGAAGGGACCTCCGGAGATTATCTAGTCTAACCCCCTGCTCAAAGCAGGACCAATCCCTATTTTTGCCCCATATCCCTAAATGGGCCCCTCAAGGATTGAACTCACAACCCTGGGTTTAGCAGGCCAAGGCTCAAACCACTGAGCTATCTCCCGCCCCGCCTCCCATAGATCTGGCCCCATAAGCGGGTGTTTCACACCCATGGCTTGCAGCCACCCACCCCGAGGGCTCATAACCTCCAGCCGTCTCTGAAGGGCGAGAACATCTATTCCCCCGGAGAAGAGCGGCGCCCCGTTTGGAGTGAGTTGTAAAAGTCGTCCGCGAAGCAATTACTTGAGCTGACACCATGATAAACCCCGACGATAAATTCATCAGAAGGGCTGTGGGGAGAGGAAGATACGGTGTGGGAGGGGAGGGAGTTACTTTATTATCAATCTCGTCCTAGCAGCTGCTTCGGATTGATTTAAAGCCCTGGCTGGGACTCCTTTTCTCCTTTCTGTTTTCCATTACGCTGCAGAGGAGAATTTGGACGCGGGACAAAATCCAGACTGGGCTAAATGAACTGGCAAAGGAAGGCGCAGGCTCCCCGGGTCGTCAGCCAAATGGCCATAAGAGCTACCCAGATCACAGCCGGCGTTTCCTCCCCTGCCGGGTTATTTAACTCACCGCACATGGTGAACTGCCGGCTTTCCCATGCTTCGTGTCATGCTGTGACGTAGCCGGGTACAGTCCAGACCAGTGAGTAGCCGTGTTACCCGTGACGGAGTGGGAATACTGTGGGGGTGCCTCAGTTTCCCCTCTGCGTTTCTTCAGTATCTATGTGGAGGCCTAAGGGGCAGTGTAAGTAAGTGGCCGACCTGTCTTGGCAATTGAGGGCCTGGCCCTTCCCCCACTCTCAAGGTGTTGGCTGGAAAGGTTGAATAACAAAGGGGTCAGGTGATACCTCCTGGTCTGGGAAAGCGACAAAGGAAAGCAGAGGAGGAGTTGGAGAGTAAGTTTCAGTCTGGGTCTGGCTGGGAAGAGGAGAGGACTACAGGCAGGCTGGCCTGGCTCCCTGCCCCCCAATGGATCCAGCTGAGGGCTCACGTTCACTGTATGGTCTGTGTTAGACCCTGTACGTGTCATCTAATAAACCTCTGTTTTACTGGCTGGCTGTCATGTCTGACTGTGGAGTTCGGGTGCAGACCCGCAGGCTTCCCCAGGACCCCGCCTGGGCAGGCTCGCTGGGGGAAGCGCACGGAGGGGCAGAAGGTGCTGAATGCTCCAAGGTCAGACCCAGTAAGGTGGAAGCTGTAACCTGTGAAGCTCCTAGCTCTGGAGACAGGCTGTGTACGGAGAGGAAGCTTCCCCCTGGAGTCCTGACTGGCTTCATAGGGAGCAGTGCCAGAGCATTGCCCCGAGCATGCCGTGACACCCCTGCCCTCTAACTTGGGGTGCCCTTACCGGCTACGTCCGGGTGTGCAGCACCCAGCTGCCTGCCTCTTGGCCACACACTCTCAGTCCCCGACTTAGGGGACCAGACAGCAAGTGTGAAAAATCGGGAGAGAGGGTGCGGGGTAACAGGACCCCATATAAGGAAAAGCCCCAAATATCAGGACTGTCCCTATAAAATCGGGACATCTGGTCATGCTACGCCCATAAACGTACGTCCTGTACCACCCAGCCCTCTCCTGGACAGTGCTAATAGATTAAGTCTGGTATTCCTTTAAGGGAATGATACGCACACAACTTGTTCCCCCAAATGGAGTTACCCGGCCACCTCCACTTAAACATGTGGGATTAGATCAAACAATAAAATAGGTTTATTAACTACAAAGAGAGAGAGCAAGGAATGAGGCATCAGCGTCAGAAACGGTTACGAGAAACATAAAGATAAACCGCTCACTGAAGTCTCCAGCTGATGTGTTCTCAAACCTAGATCCTGATCGCATGCGCTCAAAGCCAGGATAAAGCAATCTGAGGCCCTAGGACATATCAATATATGTCCGTTCATGGCTCTGCCCCTAGGCCCCTCCCCCAGTTCCTCTCTCAAAGATGTGTGGTGCCGGTCACACCTTGCACAGCTACTGGCTCAGGCTCTCTGCAAACTCAGGCAATGTCACTGCACCAGTGACATTCAAGTCACGTCTTCAAGATTTTCTTTGCAACCACGAAGATTAGGAACTTGCTTTTTTTTTTTTAAAGTGAAAGTTGAGAGTTCATCACATGACTCCCAGCGCTGGTGCCTGGGGATGAATCTCTAGTGCTTACACTTTAATCTGGCCTCGCATGTAGTCAATAGAGATCTCAGGGCATTTTCCACCTGCTGAGCCCCATATGCTGGCCGAACGCCACGGAGGGGAATGATGTTCTCCCCGAAGAAGCCTTGCCCTTGGGGACCAGGAAAATGACAAGGTTGCTGTGACACACTGAAAATATATCACCATGGCAGCCCCATAACATCCAGACCCATTCCCGTCGGGCCCCACGGCATTTTGCAGGTTCTGAGAGGGCTGGAGTCCCTGCCCGCTGGTCTCATCACGATCTCCCCGCGCCCGCGCTGCCCTGCCAGCCTGAACGGCTTTATTAGTTCTCCGGTCGCGGCCGCTCTTCCTCCCGGCCTGCGTGCCAGTGTTTTATGGCGCATCTTTCGTGCTTTATAGAATAGATTCTCTTTATGTTGGCAAATGGATTTGATGTGGCAGAGCCGGACAGCAAATAAAACACGGCCTGATGGATTGAAATCATCAGCGTCCCGCCGGTGACTGGAGCAGCTAGGCAGCAGCCGGCTTTGGAGAGGGAAAAAAACCCTTAGATGTAGCACAGTGTTACCACAGACCTGTGCCCCTCTGCTACGCAGGGAACCCCCAAATATAACCTCCCCTTAGATGGAGCACAGTGCTACCACAGACCTGTGCCCCTCTGCTACGCAGGGAACCCCCAAATATAACCCCCCTTAGATGCAGCACAGTGCTACCACAGACCTGTGCCCCTCTGCTACGCAGGGAACCCCCAAATATAACCCCCCTTAGATGCAGCACAGTGCTACCACAGACCTGTGTCCCTCTGCTACGCAGGGAACCCCCAAATATAACCCCCCTTAGACGCAGCACAGTGCTACCACAGACCTGTGCCCCTCTGCTACGCAGGGAACCCCCAAATATAACCCCCCTTAGATGCAGCACAGCGCTACCACAGACCTGTGTCCCTCTGCTACGCAGGGAACCCCCAAATATAACCCCCCTTAGATGCAGCACAGCGCTACCACAGACCTGTGTCCCTCTGCTACGCAGGGAACCCCCAAATATAACCCTCCTTAGATGCAGCACAGTGCTACCACAGACCTGTGTCCCTCTGCTATGCAGGGAACCCCCAGGCTGCAGGCAAGGTGGGCTTGCAGGGTTGGGGGTTCCCCTGGGAGCAGGGAAGCAGACTTAAGGGGTACTGCTGGGGCAGAACATCCCAAGGAAAAAGGCACAGGGGTCCAGGAGGGACATGGGTGCCAGTGGCAGGTGGCCACTGGCCAGCAGAGAGCGCTATGAACTGAAACAAGCTAATTCCCAAGATGACCAGCCGGAGGCACCATGCCGGTGAGTCCTCCCCTTGCTACACCCGTCCCTTCAAGTAGTTGAAGACTGCTATCAACCCCCCCCCTCACTCTTCTGCAGACTAAACCATCCCAGTTCCCTCAGCCACTCCTCATAAGTCATGTGCCCCTATCCCTACCCTCTGTCCGTATCTACCTCTCCCCCGAAATTAGTGTCATCTGCAAACTTGCTGAGGGTGCAGTCCATCCCATCCTCCAGATCATTGATAAAGACATGGAACAAAACCGGCTGTAACTTTTGCAATAGACGGTAAAAAAAAGTTATATCCAGAGGAACAGAACGCTCCCTCCTCTCCTGTAATAGATGAGGCCTGGTCTGACCTGAGTAATTAACACCTGGCGGGAAGCCTCGTTTCTTGGAGGTTAGAATTAGGGAGGTAAACAGATCATTAGGCAGAACACAGAACACGTGTTCTAAGGGAGATAAGTAAATAGGTCCGGAGGCTAAAAAGATCGAGTGTCTGAGCCAGCTAAGATAAGAGGGAGAACACCCAGGAAAGGACAAGAGAAGTCTGAAATATAAAGATCAGGTTCTACCCCAACAGCCTATGGACAGAGCCCGCTGTACAGGCATTGGGTGCTGAAAAGCAACCACGCCCATCCCAAATTGTGTGATGCCATGCACAGTAAATGGAACACGATGTTTAAACGTGTATAAAGGAAGAGGTTTTCTGTGTCACTTTGGATGCGCGATACGCCCTGTACCTACCTCCAGTCTGGTCAACTCAGCATAGCCTTGCTGTGTGCCAAATAAAGGAGTGATGAAATCCGGAGTCAAATTGAGCTTTTCTAGAGCCCAGAGAACTGTGTGAAGTTTCCTCCCTGCACTGGCCACCGATCCTCTATTGCCTCCGGGCAGATGGATTAGATGTCTGGCTGGCTTTTCCCTTCTCTATCCTCTCTGACTCTGGGCATTCCCCGCACTGCCCCAGTGCAACCGGACCAGAGCCCTTTCCTGAAAGTTTGCAGCCTCCTCCCAGGTGCAAGGGAGTGTTCCCTCCAGCCCGTCCCACCGGCGTTCCCCAGGGGGACCGCAACGGGATGGCGTGCCACAAAAAAACCACACAGGGTGCAGGCGAAGGGGTGAGTGCGACATGAGCGGATGCACTAGTACAAGTACCCTTCATGGCGACGCAGCGAAGCAGGGGCTGTATACCTAGATACACTCGCGAGCTGGATCAAAGCTAGCACAGGTCTGGTGACATATCTTGCAACACACATCCCAGCCTTGAATCGCAGAAGATCAGGGTTGGGAGGGACCTCAGGAGGTCATCTAGGCCAACCCCCGAGAGCAGACATACCCTGCGTCCCGCCGGCAGACCAAACAGAGGAGATGGCACGTAATGCGGTCCCCGCCCTCCCGTCTCATCGGAGACAGCTGATTGGCACCCCCTGGACATCAGAGCCCGTTCACCCGCCTGGGAGACGCCGACGGCGCCTTTTCAGAGCTCTTGGGCATGGAAAACGCAACGTTATTCCTTGATTATCGACCACAAGGAAAAAAAAACTCGAGGGGCAGATGAGCCGTGAAACATACTGCGAAAAATATGATGTACCAGGCCCAGAGCTGGCTCAACGCTCCTCCTGCCCCGGCAGATTTTAACATTCCGACCAAGCAATATTTTATTTCCTAGAACGTGGCCGCACTTGAGGGGTAGACAGCACCGCACGGACTACGTGCGAGAGGAGCGGCTCCTTCTCTCTCCCACTTTCCCCGTCGAGGGGTTAATACGCCTTCCAGCCGGACTCTCTTCCGATTGCCATCTGCTCTCGGTGGGACGCCTTCTGAGCTGGTGAGGAGGAACGGAGCCACGGCCGGCCACCCGCTTAGGACGCGGGGCTCTCTCTTTGGGGTCTGGGTTAGACAACTCCCATGATCTCGCGATGAAGGGGGAAGTCAAAGCCTGCGAAGATCAGCTCTCCCGTGCCACGATCTTTACTAATGGATTGGGGAGGTGGGAGAGGGGCTACCTAGCCATCCATCACCCGTCTCCAGTACACGGGGGCTAGGGGGCTGTAGCCGCATCCAACGTGGCAGAGAGCAGAGAGGGGCTGTCTATGCAGAGCGGGAGAGGAAAACAAGGCAGCAGAGGGGGCTGAAAGGGAAGGGACAGGGCAGTTAACACAAAGGAGAGACGCTGGGTGTGTGGACAGAAATGGTGCCATGACAGGGGGAACTCAAGGAAAACTGAGACACGTCGGGCCCGATTCTGATCAGACGCTGATGCAAATCAGGAGACCCCCCCCCCCCCGTTCGGCTCTCGGGCGTGCCAGTGTAAGCCAGGAGTAACTTCGCCGATGGCGGGGGAACACCGGGAGCCAAAGGGGGTCGGGCACCGGTCCCAGCGTAAACAGGGACCAAATCAACAGAGGGAGAAGCAAACGCTGGCCCGGATCCGACGAACGTCCGCACAAGCTGAACCCCCGGCCACCTGCAAACTGTCTTGTGCCCGTCAACGGCCCTACAAAGGGATACGAACTGGCCATCGTTAAGTTTAGGCCTGTAATCAGGGGAGGGAAGTTCTAGAACAGCCTTCGAAGGGGAGCAGTGGGGGGCAAAAACCTCCCTTCAAGACTGAGCTTGGTAAGTTTATGGAGAGGATCGGGGTCATCCCGAGGGGGGGCGGGCCCAGGACATAGGCGCTGAGTTTCTAATCTACCGGGAGGTGCTTCCCCTGGCTCCGCCCAGGACCTGTCCCCACTCCACCCCATCCCGCTTCTTCCCACCCCTGTTCTGCCTCTTCCCCACCCAGTCCCACCCCTCCCCGGAGCATGCTGCGTCCTCGCTCCTTCCCCTTCCCCCTCAGCTCCCCTGATGCCATGAAACAGCTGACCCATGGTAGGCGCTGATCGGCGAGGCCTGCCAGCGGCCGGGGGGGGGGGGGCGGAGGTTCTGGTAACGGGGCTCCTCCTCGCCTCCCCATTTGCCTCCTCACCCTGCTCGCCCACCCACCTCCCACAGGGCCCCCCAAAGTGCAGGGCTGAGGCAGTCACCCCAATTCCCCATACGCTAGGGACAGCTCTGGAGGGGAGGGGATGATGAGACTCCCTACAATGGCATGTAGCAAATCCGTACCTGCTACCAGGAAATATCTCCAACGGGCGGTGACGGGACACTAGGTGGGGAGGGCTCTGAGTTACTCCAGAGGATTCTTTCCCGGGGGTCTGGCCGACGTGCTCAGGGTTAACTGATCACCGGATTTGGGGTCAGGAAGGAATTGGCCCCCGGCAGAGACCCTTGGAGTTTTTCACCTTCCCCTGCTGCCTGGGGAATGGGCCACTTGCTGGTTTCAATTAGTGTCAATGGTGAGTTATCTGTCTTTCAACCATGATTTGAGAACATCAGCGGTTCGGGGTCTGTCGCGGAAGTGGGTGGAGGGAGGTTCTGTGGCCTGCGAGGTCAGACGAGATAATCCCGAGGGTCCCTTCTGGCCCTAAAGTCTAGGAGTTCACGTACGCCGGTCAGCAGAAGATGCTAGAGGTGGTTTTAAGCGCTATATAAGAAAGGGGAATCATTAACATGGCTAGAAGCCCGGGTTATCAGCAACCAATTGGCTCTATAACCACTGATCAGCCCTTTGGGAACACAATCAATCATTCACGAACCCTTTATGTGCTGAACTGCAACTCAATTTCTGACATCCGCCCACTTGTTCCCATGCCATTCACCGGCCCGCCCTGCCCCCTTTGCGAACAACCCGGCTAATTACCAAGACTGCGGATGCCCGGGGCCGGCCGCCAGCGCAGGGCTCAGCTCCCAGTGCACACGGACTCCCGCTTCCCCACAGCCGTGTGCCCAAATCTCCCCGCAGCACAAAGATCTCGGCGCACCTGCCTGCTGGAGGACTCCGGGTGGGGTGAAGACAAGACACAGGGGAGGGGGCAGCTTTGTAGGGAAGAAGCATCTCCTGTTGGAGAGATGGCAGTGGGGAACACCCTAAAATTCACACCAAACCCCGGTGTAGTGTTTCACCTTCCAGCCAATAAATACCTCTACATAGGAAAATACCAATAAATACCTCTACATAGGAAACAGGACAAACGTATTCCGCCTCCCCAAGTAGAGCCGGGAAGGCCTTGTCTTCACAGAGTCTCAGGGCTGGAAGGGACCCCATATCCCTAAATGGCCCCCTCGAGGATTGAACTCACAACCCTAGACTTAGCAGGCCAATGCTCAAACCACTGAGCTATCCCTCCCCGTAGACGAGGAGGGTGGGTTTTTAACAGGTGAGAGCTAACACGGGCTGAACTCCCAGGGTGGACACGGCCGTTGTAGTTTCTGCCTGTGACCCTCCTGCCCGCGAGCCTCGTCTACTGAACCTCTGCAGAGGTGGCTGCATTTCAAATGGCCGAGTGGGTCTGGACAGACAGACAGATGGACCCTTCAAATGAGATCCACAGACAGCTCCCTCTGTCCGTCCGTCAGGGCAGACAGGCAGAGTTCAGGAGCTCAGGCACTCCGAGCAGAAGGTCCATTGCCAGCAGCCGCTCTGGGAATCCAGCCCTGGCTGGAACCTGTTCCTGCCCCGTCCCCACGTAACGGCTCTTTCCTGGGCTCCCTCCTAGAGAGGCAAACCACCAATGTGGATACAATTAACTCTCTCTACTCCTAAAGCGGAGCAGTTCAATCACTGAATTTCTTTATTGCTGAAGATCGATCCTGCAGGATTAATATTACAACACGCAGCTTTCACAGAGCACTTTTCATGGGGAAATCCCACAGCACTTTACAAAGGAAGTCAGGAGCATTCCCCCCATTTTACAGATGGGGAAACTGAGGCACAGAGCAGGCACGTGACCCCAGCCGGCCCAGTCCAGGAATCTACCCGCTAGGCAACACTTTTGCCGTTGTCGCTGCCCGCACGCTGGGGTCTGCGATACTGCAGCATTCCAGGTCGGCCCCACCTGGCGCTCTGGGGTCACGCTCGGCCCCACTGGCAGCAGCAGCAGGGGACGGACACTGCTCAGCACAGAGACACTGGGGCCCTTAAGTGGGGCTGGTAGTCCGATGTCGGGACCAGCCCACGGAGGCTGGCGGCTGAAACTGGCCCAGCCCTAGTGCTTTTAATGAGATCTGGGCCTCCCTCAGGCAGCTCTGAAAACCGTCGCCTGAAAGGAATGGAAAACGCGCCTCCAAATCCCCACGGCGGCTTTGCAAATATCAGCTTTAAATCCCTGTGTAAGCACTTAAAGAGCCGCACTTGAAACAACCCATCTAATGTGCTCCCAAGGAGCCGACACTCGCCCGTCACGCTGAGTTTGTCAGCTCTTTGGAACTGGGTTCGTCAACCGGTCCGGGACTGGAGTCCCGGACGCTAGCACCCGCCAAATAAATAAGACTCAATAACTGGCCTGATTTGCAAAGCACCTAAAACTCAACTCCCGACCTGCCTGCAATGTAGCAGGTGCCCCAAACTTGCACTGGGCCCCCCAAAACGGTCAAAATGCATCCCCCGAACGTGAAGCCACGCACGGGGATCCCAAGTGAGGTGGGGGTGATCCGACAAACGGGGGGTAAATGGCCCTGCTCCCAGGTAACTGGCTGTTTTCTAAACTCACTCAATGACCATCATGCAAAATATAAGGCCCAGCCTGATTGGACTTTGCTCCAGGAGCTGTGATCCCAGATGCCTCTTGATTTATTATTCCTATTCAGACAACGCGCCCGGCTCGCTCCGTTGTAACTAACCCGGACCCAGAGTGGATTCAGCCAGCAGCAATCACCCAGATACTGGAGATTTAAGAGCTCGGGGATTGATGCCCTGTGATGATTCACATCTGCCCTTAACCAAGAGTCCCCCACCAGCCCATGGGGGTGGGTTGGGAGATGCACCGTAGCACCGCTGGCAACACGATTGCCCAGGTAGTAGTGGAATTTCCCGAGGACCAGAAGGGACGGGCAGGGCAGGGCAGGGCATCACCTCCCAGTTCCGGTGGACGGCCTCGCGGTTCGGGTAGATGCAGAAGGGGCGTCCGCTGATTCCCAGTGCCGGGGTGGGAACACTGACAAACCTGAGCAGAAATAAACCGCAAGGCTTTGAAGGGGCTGGCTCCCAAAAATGAACGCGTCGGCAAACAAACGGGCTTTTAGTTGCGGCGATAAAGGACTCCTTGTTCCTCCAAAGGGAGCTCGCGGGAATGTACACACGGCGCTGATACAACCAGGCCCGTTTGCGACACTGAAAACACAACACACACACCCCTGCCCCCCTACACCTCTGTCAGTTGCACACCTGTTGCTCCGCTCCATCAGAGCCAGCGCATTTACTACTGATCTACCCCCAGGGCAGACAGAGGAGAGACTCTGGCCCATGCATCTGATTACTCGCCGAGTACTGTGCCCAAATCCCACCCCTCTGTGCCCCCTGCCCACAGCCCCCAGGGTGGCTTCTCTGGCATGCGCTGGCTGGAGTTTCCCCCCCCCCCCCCTCCCGGCTGGGGTAGAAGTGGCAGCAGCTGCCGTCTGTGTCAGCACGGCAGGGTGTTTATCAGAATCCCTGCTTCCCTTTGCCAGCTCTTGTAGGATGGAGAGATGCTTTAATATCACACGGCATGTGGCGAAAACCCGCCGGGAGCGTTAAATATAGACGTGGCTGCTGTGTGTCTCTTTCAGTCCTACCAGCTATTTCTTCCCTCCCCCGATCCTATTTATAACCTCCCTCCCCGGTCCTCGCACACGCACAGATTCGGGGTTCCGGGACTCGGAGAAAACCCTCCGCTTCTCACTCGCTGGCTTCAGCTAGGGCTGGGGACAAACGGCCCAGCATTCTCCCGGATCTGTCCGAACACGAATCCAAGCCCTCTTTGTTTCTGCTCGGAGAGCAAACCGCCTCCAATCAAACCCCGCGGCTAAGGAGCCCCGGAGAAGAAACAGTTTTCAGACCCTTCCTTCCCAAAAGACGGAGTCCCGCCTGGCTGGAGTTTCTGGGATGAGTATCCTTCTTAATAAGGATTTCATTGAGAGCCAGGCACCTGAATCCCTTAGTATCTGAGCCTCCCCTAACACGCGCAACATCGTGGGTGGGGTGGGGTGTCAAACCACACTCAGCAGCTGTGACCTTTATGGACGGTGAGCAGACAGCAAGAGTGAAAAATCATGGGGGCAGGAGGTAATAGGAGCCTATATAAGAAAAAGACCCCAAAACAGGGACTGTCCCTATAAAATCGGTCTTTATGCCAGCTGGCAAAGAAGACACGGTTCTGTAACAGCAGATCCCGGCAGGCCTGACAAACTCAAGACACCCAATACACCGCTGTCAGACTAGCTCTCCAGACAGTATCGTGTAAGGTCTCACGTTAAAATATTACGTTAGCAGCTGCCAAACAAGCCTGCCCTGGACAAGGGGATGTGGATTTACCTGTCCGTACAGACTACGCTACCAGGCGGATGAGAAGACAGCAGGGTTGGATCAAAAGCAAAGGTCCATAACAGCACATTTGTGCCTAAGGTGAACAAAGTGATCAAGCCAAGCAGAAAAGGGGGGAGGGATAGCTCAGAGGTTCGAGCATCGGCCGGCTAAACCCAGCCTTGAGAGTTCAACCCTTGAGGGGGCCATTTAGGGATCTGGGGCTAAAATGGGGGTTGGACTAGATCCCTCCTGAGGTCCCTTCCAACCCTGATCTTCTATGAACTGATTGTAGATGAGCAATTGCCTGAGACAAGCAGCATTATCTGTTCCGTTTCCGACACTAAAAAGCAAGTTGTTTAATGACTGGTAACCACTTTCTGCTGCCACCGGCTCCGCTTAGCGTCACTTCAATCTCCCGGCGTTATTAACAAATTGAATTTCACTTTCACCATAAAGTCGTCTCGGCGCCGGTACATTAAAGTAGGGTGGGTACCCTCGGTGAGATGTGCACGGGGGCGGAGGGAATCCCCCCAGCATGGAAGCTGACTGGGATCACACTGGTGGGATGAGGGGGTGTAATGCTGGAGCATTCTGGACTCAGGCAGGCTGCAAACGTCAGGCGGGGGGGGGTTGAACTCCTCTAGGCAGGCTGGGGGGTTGGATCGGGCCTGTTGCTCTTCATTAAAATAGTCCAAAGAATTAATCATTCCCAACCCCCTCCCCCCCCAAAAAAAGGGGGCGGGCACAGCTTTAGAGCGGGTCAGTGCCGTTCAGTGGGCGGAGCAGCCAGGGGGTTGTTTCTTAGCCCAGCGAGGCTGCCTGGCGGTGACGGGGATGAAGAATACACAGCTACCTTGCAGGGCTGGAGACCTACCGCCTGTACTGAGCGCCCAGGCCCTGGGGTGGAAGGCAGGCGAGGTTCCCGCTGGCTATTTCGGGACCACAGCCCGAGCTGGACGAAGAGGAGAATGTCAGAACGGGGCCTGCAAATGGAGCCGGTTTGTAGGATGGCAAACCACACAGGGCCTGTCTGAGCCAGGCACTGCAGAGACAGGTTCCGTCCCTTGCTCCGTGCCTCAGTTTCCCCTTGTCTGTTTAGGCCCTGAGGTCCAGGGCCTGCCTCTCACAACGTAGCTGTGCCAGGCCCTGTCTGTGCTACTGCACTCCTTCAAAGCCAGGGAGCGGGAGGGGACAGCGGGGAGGGGAGGGCTGTCCCTTAGACACGGGCTAACGTCCCCTCTGTTGCAGAGCGCGCCTGGTTTGCAATGCAGAGTCCACTGTGTCTGTGGCGCTGGGAAGCCTATTTGCCAGCCGCCGTGTCAAAGAGACGGACAAAACCCGGCGCTTCCTTTCCATAACCACACGTCTCCTTTCAGCCTCGCCGTGCCTAACCCGCGGCGGCTCCGAGCACAGGCAGGTAGAACACCCCCGCTGTGCTATTTATACCCCAGCCTAGCAAACACCTGCCGTGCTACTGCCTGTCCCTGGCACGCCCCGTGCTGCGGAGTGTGTCTCACGCCTGCTGGGCTACCGAATGCTTTCAGTCCCTCCTGCCACGACGCATCTGCTGGGCTGCCGGAGCGGATCAAGCCCCTGCAGGTAGAATGCACCTGCGGGGCTACAGAGCAGGAGAGAGGCTCTCAGCTACCATGGCATCCGCCAGATGTCCCTGGTACCTGCCCTTCCGACGCACCCGCTGTGCTGCTAATCACCGGCGGGCCCTGCAGCATCGGGGTTAATGAAATCTGCATGCCTGCATCCTCGTTAGGCACCAAGTATGATGGAGGCACCGGTGTGGGCCTGCCCCCCTCCGCGTGGGGCTTCTCCAAAGGATTTCATGGGGGTCCCCTGTTGAGCTGTTCGCACCCCGGGCCCGAGGCAGATCAAAGTCCCTCCCTCGTAGGTTACAAGGGCTGACGGTGCCTTTGGAACGGGGTCTCTCATCCCGGCTCCCCTGCTTGGCAAAGCAGGGACACAAGGGAACTCCCTGCTCTCCCAGCGACACCCTGTGTGACTTGGCACCAGCCCTCTGCGCCGGGATTTGTCCGAAGAGCAAGGGGGACGACGATGTGAGTGCCCCTCTGTGACGGAGTAGGACTACTGGGTGTGTGCCTCAGTTTCCCCTATGCATTTCTTGTTGCAAAGCAGAGACTACATATGCTGTCTTGGGGCCTGCCCTTCCCCCTTCTCTGAAAGGTGTTGGCTGGAAGTGTTGAATAACAAAGAGGCCCACTGAACCTGTTGGAGGGAGGCCAGGTGACCTGACCTGGCTGAGCTGGGGGGAGGAGGGGCTGGAGACAGTGAGTTTCAATTTGGAGTCTGGAGCTAGCTGGAGAGAGGCAGGGAGCTCCAGGCAAGCTGGCCTAGCTCTCTGGCCCCAAAATGGACCCAGCGGAGGGATCACGTTCGCTCTATCTAGATTACGTTCCTGTCATCGAATAAACCTCTGTTTTACTGGCTGGCTGAGAGTCACGTCTGACTGTGGAGTTGGGGTGCAGAATCCATGGGTTCTCCCAGGATCCCGCCCGGGCGGGCTCACTGGGGGAAGCGCACGGAGGGGCAGAAGGTGCTGAATGCTCCGAGGTCAGACCCAGGAAGGTGGAAGTGGGTACGCATGAAGCTCCTAGCCTTGGAAACAGGCTGTGTATGGAGAGGGGACACTTCCCCCGAAGTCCTGACTGGCTTCCTAGGGAGCGGTTCCAGACCATCGCCCGGGCACTCCGTGACACCCTCCCCCATTGCGATTCCTACCTTCCTGCTCTGAGAACCTCAGCTGTCATTTCTCTGGGCCTCAGTTTACCTCCCTTCCTCATTGTGATGGAGTAGGAATGTTCTTGCTGTTTCCTCTGACTGTTGTGTGAAGGTGGCCATACCTGAAGCTGTAACTTGATGCCCGGGGGGGGGGGGGGGAGAGAGGGGGGAAAGGGAGGTCACCTGACCTGCCTGGGGAAGGGGAGACAAAGGGAAGCCGGGGTGTGGCTGGAGAGAGGAGTTTCAGTCGGCAGCTGGCTGGGGAAAGGCCAAAATGGATACAGCTGATGGGTCCAGGTACCTACAAGCTCGGTTTTAGACCATGTACCTGTCGACTAATAAACCTGTTTTACTGGCTGGCTGAGAGTCACGTCTGACTGTGGAGTTGGGGCGCAGACCCACGGGCTTCCCCAGGACCCCGCCTGGGCGGGCTCGCTGAGGGGAAGCGCACGAGGGGCAGAAGGTGCTGAATGCTCCGAAGTCAGACCCAGGAAGGTGGGAGCTGTACCTGTGAAGCTCCTAGCCTTGGAGACAAGCTGTTTACGGAGAAGGGATGCTTCCCCCAGAGTCCTGACTGGCTTCATAGGGAACAAGTTCCAGACCATCGCCCAGGGCACTCTGTGACACTCACGGAGGAGCTAACAGGACAAACACACGGACGCCTGAGAGGGTCTGTCTGCACTGCAACGTGGGCTCACTGGCCTGCCATTAGGAGCACAGAAAGAAAAATGATCTGGAACTTTGGTGGTGAGGCTTTAAAATTGCAGCATAAACATTTGGACTTAGGCTGGGCCCGGATTCTTGGACTCTTAGTGTCCCCTCGCCCATCTCTCGTACGCCTGCACAGCATACTTAGAGGCCTAGGTGCTATGGTGATGGGAGCCGGCGGAGTACCTCAGCACATAGGCCTAAATCCAGAGGGCCTTCCTGAGGTTAGTCACAGAGTTACAACTGAGTCCTCAGTTTCTGGCCTGTAGCGATACATTTATAACACTGCTTCTAGGGCCTATGGGAAATTCCCCACTGATCCCAATGGGATCAGGGTTTGGCCTTGGAAATAGAATTTCCCCGGAAGAGGGAAAGTCTCTAACCTAGCAAAATATCCCATCGCCTTTCGCTCACCAGTCCACATCCAGGAGGTCCGTGTTTGCTGCTAAAATTTTAAAAAGGCAAACCACTGAACTGGTGGAAGTCACTGGCTGAAACACTAACCCGACTTATCACAACAGTAGCCTCTTCTGCGGGGGCAGAGCAAATATTGTCTTCATTTCAATCTATTCAGCTAGTTCAACGACTAGTTCGTTCAAAGTTGAGAAACCCATGGAGAGCTGACAAAGCAGGAACGCTTGTTTTCCCCTTCCAACCGATGAACAAAAACAAGGTGTGAGAGGATGAGATCTACTAGCTCTAAAATCTTGAAGGACACAATGACCAGAAACAAGCTGATCAATTCACTAGTAGCTGCTGATAATACTGCCTTTGGTTATTAAATCGGTTAGTTTTAAAGGCAAAACTTGTTTTGATACAGTTATTTTTTTTTCTTATGAATCCACCATATTGACGGCAGTTTTATTTAGCTAATAACTTTTTTAAAATGCTGCTTTCGTGCCTTTTTAATTGAATTCTGATTTCCATCCAAATGCAGCTAGACACAAATCGTGAGGAAAAGATTAATCATTGTCTAGTAAACAAGGAATGTATCATTCACACTTTCTAACCAAAAAAAAAAAAAGGAAGAATCTGAATAAATGTATTCTAAGCTATATGACTACTAATATAAATGGGCCCATATAGTGCCTCTTCCTTGTTCACAAAAAGCTGTACCACGTTCAACGTAAAGGCTCCATTTAGCTGCAAATCAAAATGCTTTAATGGTCACCAGCCTATGAAAATCAACCTTTCTTTAGGAAAACAATTAAAAAGCCCAGACTGAGAAGGCTGTCTGATCACCGGATCTACTGCTGGTGAAGAGCTCCCCAAGGGAAGACCCACAGGCACCAGCACCCAGGCTGAGTTGATCCTGAGAGAGGGGAAGGTGGAGGGGTGCACTCAAAGACGCCACTTCCGATCTATATTATTTGAGTTCCAGCAGCCCCCAACAGAGCTCCATTGTGCCGGGCGCACAGTGAGTCACTAGGCAAAGGAAGGTGGATTTATGCTCATTTTACAGAGGGGAAAACAAAAGCCCAGAGAGAAAGTGACTTGCCCAAGGCCGCTCAGTGAACCTGTGGCAGAGCCAAGAACTTAACCCATGTCACTGGGTCCTAGAGCAGGTTGACCCTCGAGCTCGTCCCTCCTTTTGCCAAGGAAACGGCTGGCACGTACAGGGCCCGGCCCCGGGAGCTCAAGCCTGGATTCTGAGAGGCAGCGAAAAATCTCCTTTTAAGCAAATGCCACTGATAATTAGCCGCCGCATCTAGGGACTCATGACAAACAAATATTGCGTGGCACTAGGTTTTAAGGCACAGTTCTCGTTAAGGGCTCCCCAGCAGAAGAGACTATTCCTTGCCACAGATTTGCACACAACACACTTGCAAAGCATTTCTCTTCTCCGCGGGCACGAGGGTACCTCCCTTCTTGGCTTTATTTCCTGGGAACCTTAGAGTACAACATCCTGCTACAATGCACTTTGCTCCAGCCCTTGTATTATTGATAGACAGCCTCATTCCCATCCCACCCACCCACACCCCTCACTGAAAATTGGTGGAATGACTCAACACCCCCCCCTCCCCCCTCCCCCCCTCAGGACCAGATCCTCACCTAGTCTGTCACCTGACCCTGATTTCAATGAAGCCCCGTTGCTATCAATGAAGCTACACAGATTGACACCCGCTGGAGATCTGGCCCATTGACACTAGTGGAGCGATGCTGCTTGACACCCGTCGACGATCTGGCCCACCACTGTGCAGAACAAGGAAGCAACATGTGCCAACGTCAGCCGAAAAGTCCCCGACCCAGGACTTGCCTGGGAGCAAGAGGAGCTAAAATCAGGGTGGCCACCGGTATTGGAGTGATCCCACCCCCATCCCCATCGTCACCCCTCCCCGGCTGCCTCCTGGGGTGACGGAATGGAAATGCTCTTACTGTTTCCTCTGGCCACCGAGTGTGTGGGTGCCTCAGTTTCCCCCGTGCATTTCTTGAGTGTCTATGTGGCGGGATAAGGGTGTGTAGTTGGTGCAGAGCAGAGAGACAGTGTAAGCAAGTAGTCGACGCCCTGTCCCTTCCCCCCCTCTCTACAAGGTGTCGGCTAAACCTGTTGAAGGGAGGTCAGCTGACGTGGCTCGGGAAGAGACAAATGAAAAGGGGAGGAGGGGCTGGAGAGTAAGTTTCAGTCTGGGTTTGGCTGGGAAGAGGAGAGAGCTCCAGGCAAGCTGGCCTAGCTCTCTGGCCTCCAAAATGGATCCAGCGGAGGGGTCGCGTTCACTGTTCAGTCTGTGTTAGACCAGGTACCTGTCGTCAAATAAACCTCTGTTTTACTCGCTGACTACGGAGTTGGGGTGCAGACCCACGAGCTTCCCCAGGACCCCGCCTGGGCGGGCTCGCTGGGGGAAGCGCACGGAGGGGCAGAAGGTGCCGAATGCTCCGAGGTCAGACCCAGGAAGGTGGAAGCTGTAACCTGTGAAGCTCCTAGCCCTGGAGACAGGCTGTGTACGGAGAGGAAGCTTCCCCCCGGAGTCCTGACTGGCTTCATAGGGAGCAGTGCCAGAGCATCACCCCGGGGACTCCATGACACCTGGCCCTGGCAGCTGACGGATGCTTTAAACCATAACTTGCCACGAGGCCTTTCGAGACTCATGATCCCAGCCGGTGGGAAAACCGTGAGAACAGCGCTGCTTCCAAAGCAGCTTTATTTCTGTGCCCACTAAGGCAGGCCGGGGGGCGGCGAGGGGGAACGTACAGTATATAAAGCGTGAAAGAGCCGTGATTCAAAACACCATGAAATGGTTCACACCTCCTCAAGCGCACGGACCGAACGACGAGACGCTTAGTGACACCAGGCTCTAGCAATGCACGTCTCCTCAACCCCCCTCTGTGCGCCGTACGCCCGAAGAGCGCCGGATTGCAAGCCGAGACTCAAAGAGGAGCGCCGCCGTTTGCCGCTCTCTTTTAACTGCCGGGGAAAGGAAACTAAGTGCTTCCACCGAAGGCCAGGCACGTCTGCTGTTATTTATAGAGCACAGGCTCTGCACAAGCAAAACCCAGCTCTTCCCGGCTAACTAGGCAAGAGAGAGCCATTCTCCTCAGGTGCCCAATGGGGAATTGGTGCTCAGGAGTGAAGGCCTAGCCACTTTAACATGCCTTGAAACCCTCCCAGCCCCAGGGACTGAAAGGATCCCCCCGGAGCATCCCCCGGGGCTCCAGCAATGCCCAGCCTGGTTCCTCTGGACTACCCGGCACATCCCTGGCGGCCCAATGCAGGCCTTAAGCAGGGGAACTCTCCCCTGGCCCCTCTGGGAGACCAGTGGCATTTAGGGGCCTAGAGTTAATACAATCCCAGCCCCTCCAGCTCCACTCCCCCAGCGACACTGGGACAGTGCCGGGCTGGCTTCCCGACCCCACCCCCAATGGAGAACAGGATCCAATTCTTAAGCTTAACTAGAAAAAAAACCCGTTTAAACCAACATCAGAGCTTCCAAATGGGGGGTTGCACCACCTTGATGGACTAGAAACTGAATTCTTGGGGAAAAACCAGCCTCGTTTGCGGGCGCAGGCCCCGGGGAATCCGGCCCCAAGCGCCTCTGAAAACGTAACCCCAGAATCGCTAGCAGTATGGTACCAAAACCAGCAGGCTGTGTTGACTTTCTGAATTCCTCTTCCCAGGCCGAGGAGAGATCGTTAAATAAACCCATGGGGGAAAAAACCCAAACCCGTAGACAAGAGCGAAAAAATAAGCCAGGGACCTTGTGGGAAACTCGAAAATGCTTCTTCACAACCGGGAGTAAAATGATTTTAAATGAGACAAAAGACAACACGGTGTACTGTTCCCTTTGATGTGCCTGAAAAACCCTCCATCTCCGCTCCGCTTTAATTGGAACTCAATTAAGTGAATAATTGGGACAAATGTAAAATTACCTTCCACTACCGTGTGGGAATGAATCGCCGGGGCGGCATTCAGAACGAGGCAGCAAACAGAGAACAAACCCCGGCGCTATTCCCCAGCCGGGGCCGGCAGGGCAGGCAACGCTGACGGATGAGCCGGGGATCCCGGCTGGGAGGAGGTTGTCACGGAGCACCCGAGCGATGGTCTGGAACCGCTCCCTAGGAAGCCAGACCGGAGTCCGGGTGAAGGGCCCCTTCTCCGTACACAGCCTGTCTCCCAGGCCAGGAGCTTCAGGGGTCCCCACTTCCACCTTCCTGGGTCTGACCTCGGAGCACTCAACACCTTCTGCCCCTCCGTGCGCTTCCCCCAGCAAGCCCGCCCAGGTGGGGTCCTGGGGAAGCCCGTGGGTCTGCACCCCAAATCCACAGTCAGACGTGACTCTCAGCCAGCCAGCAGAATAGACGGTTTATTTGAGATGTCAGGAACATCATCCAACTCACAGCTTCTCAGTCTCAACAGGGTCCCTCAGTCAGGCCTTTCTGGGGTGTGCCAGGAGGTGAGACCCAGATTCTGGGCTCCTGCTTCTTCCCCAGGTTTATTCGATGACTTCCATCTGGTCCAACACAGACCATGCAGCGAGCGAGCGTGAGCCCTCCGCTGGATCCATCTTGGGGCTAGAGAGCGAGAAGATGGCTTCTCTCCCCTTCCCAGCTAGACCCAGACCCAGACTGTCCACTCCCTCTAGCCACTTCCTGCTCTCCTTAGTTCCTTTGCCTGGTTTCCCGGGCTTCAGGTATCACCTGACCTCCCTCCAACAGATTCAGCTGACCTCCCTCCCCCACTTGGGGTCAGGTTACAGCTTCACCTTTGAATACCTGCAGTGGCTCTGCTTTGCATCACCTTCACATGCCTTGCCTTCCACATAGAGGCTCAAGAAATGCATAGGGGAAACTGAGGCACACACACACAGTACTCCCACTTCGTCACATAGACACTCAAGAAATTCACTAGGTAAACTGAGGCACCCACACAGTATTCCCACTCCATCACAGCTAGTCTCTAGCTATCAGAGATCAGGATGAGATCTAGTGCGGGGGGGGGAGGGGAGCGACATAGGGGAATTATCCCCCCTTGTTTCTGGGTGGGAGTGAGCCACAGGGAAGGAAAGCGTTGGTTTGCAGCAGCTCAACTTAACACCCGGCTTGGAACCAGCTTCACTTCAGCAGTCCCAGGCACGACTCTCCTCGTCCAACACTAGTCCTTAGCTGAACCTGTAATAGCCCCATTACACAGAGGGGAAACTGAGGCACCGAGAACAAAGTGACTTGCCCAAGTCATGCAGAGTGCGTGTGAGTGTGAAGGAGCGGGGAGTTGAACTCAGTCTCCTGCATCCGAGGCTGCAGCCCTAACCACTGCACCCTCCTTCCTTCCAGCCTCACGCTCGGCGGCTCATTCCTAGCGCAGACAAGGCCTCGGGCCCTTTGCTGTAAGGCAATAAACACAAGGGACACATTACAGCGCTCCCAAAAGCGGGCAGCGTGATGCATTAGACCGGGTCGCCGGACTCCTGGGTTCTATCCCTGGCTCCCCCCCGATCCACTCCCCTTCAGTGAGTCACTTCCCCTCCTCCCCTGCGTCTGACGGTGAGAGTTCCCTAGGGCAGGGACCATCCCTCCCTGCCTGTCCGTGCAGCGCCCGGCGCAACGGGACCCCAATGTCAGCCGGGGGGACTCAGCGCGGCTGGAATATAAACAACAGCGACGCGGTGTCCCGGTCCGGGACCAGGGGGCTGGGTTCTCTCACGCAGATGCCTCAGAGTAACCAACGGCAGCACAGAGCTTCAGAGGAAGGCAGGCGGACACAAAGATGCCCCGGGCCACCCGTCTAATGCCATATATCAGGCAGTGGGGGGGGCGGGATCCTCTCCCCACACCCCCACAAGGCTGATGCCCACATTCCGGATGATTGCTCGTCTTTCCTCCCTTCAGGAACCTGGCACAGCTGGTGCCCTGCCACCTGGGGGCAGTATTCCCTAGTGCCACTCAGCCTTACACAGGGGAGACAGGATCTGGACTCCGTGGTCTGGGAATTCAGCTCAGGGGGTCTCTCCACACCACCCCACCTGGGCCAGGCCACGGACCTCCCATCACACACTGTGCCGGGGCAGGTTTCCCCCGCTGGGGTATTCCCCAGCCCTATGGAAACACCCCAGGGCCCACCAAATGCTCCGGACTCCAGCAGTCCCAGAGGCGACAAAGCAACCTCCTGGGGCAGACACCTGCAGCCCAGCCGGACCCCTGGCATGGCACCGCCTCACCCTGGCACCTCTCCGAATGGCCGCGCCGACCGCGCCCCCCGAGTCCAGAGCGGAGCCTCCGATTTCAAGGTGCCTCTGGCGTCCAGCAATAAGACCTCATGAGGGAGATGGGAAACTGCCCGGAGAGTTTCCGGCCCTGGGAGTTACGGTTGCTCAGCCCCGGGTGACTGTCGGCCGCAGCCCCCGCGGGTTTCCACGTGCCCAGTCTAGGTCGAACGGGGAACCCGGTGGCTCTGCATTTTCAGCCCTTTCCGCGTTGAGCGCCGCGGTGTTTCCCAGCCGCGTGAATAATTGAGCGGCTGCTCGGGTGACAGCGAGTCCCAGTGGGGGAAAGCGCGTCGGGAGCAGACCGAGTCGGCGGCTCAGACCGCCGGCGGGCGATCAGGGAGAGAACGCGGGGGGGGTCTCCTGGGAGAAAGGGGGAAACTGAGGCCCGGAGTGGGGACGGGACTTGCCCAAGTTCACCCAGCCCCCCCCCCCCCCCCCCCCCCGTGGTAGAGTCAGGCCTAGAACTCGTATCGCCGGAGCCTTGGTCCAGGCCGGACTGCCCCCCCATTCTCCGCTACCTGATTAGCGTCTGTAACCCCCACCCCCCCCGAGAGGCCAAGAGCCCCCTTTGACAGCAGAGCTCCAAGCCGCACAGAGCAGGCTCTGTCACCGTCACCCCCATTTTACAGAAGGCTGGGTCTCCTCTCATCTGCACTGGTTTAAAGCAGCGGGTGCCCTACCGAAATCCCTTCCTGTCCGACAGGTCTAGGGTTCGAAACCCGGGACAGCGGGACGCTGTCGGCAATGCCCCGCCCCTCGCCCCGCCCCTTTCGAAGGGTGATGGGTAATGGGTGTATCCTCACCACACCCCCGCAGGCAGGGATCTGTGGTTGGACCCACGGCGCGGATCCCGCCCCTTGGGGGCAGTCCCCCTTCCCCAATCACCCCCCCGCACCCACTGACGGGGGCACAGCCACCCTGCCCAGGCCTGCATTAGCCCGTTCTGGGCCGGGGAACGTCTTTAAAGAGGGGTCACGGGGGGGCAGACGCCAGCTGGGGAACTCCAGATCACATCCCAGCACCGGACAGAGGGAGAGGCGGGGTGTGGAACCCAAAGGGGAGCACACGACAGGCCGAGCGGGTGACATCCCCTGGCGCGAGTGAGGCAGCAGTTTTCAGAAGGGCCGGAAGATCTCTGCCTGCCACGTGGCCGGGGCGATCGGACGCACTAAGTGCTCCCAGCTGCTGACGGCTCCCGCTGTCTGATTCTGTCCTGTGAGACAGGCTAACGCCACGTGGGTACGAGGCAGCGCGTGGGACGATCCGGGGCCCGGAATACAGGCCTCCCGCCGCTTCTCCCATTAGCGTCCCTCGTTTGGCACTAGATCGCTCGCTTGCAGAGCGACAGGGCCTGTAATTACCTTTGACAGCCCCGCCTCGGTTCGTTCCTTCCAGGAGAACTGGGACCCGGCGGAACCTGCAGCGACAGAGCTCGGGATTCAAGAGGCTTATGGGTTAGTAAAGGGTCTCTCCGGTTTGGCCAACCCCCTGGGCTGGCTTCTGTTCTCTCATCGGTGGAGTCACTCCAGGGTGAGTGAATCCAAGCCTCAGATCTTACACTGCTTCAGGGCATTATTGTGGTAGTATTCGGGAAACACTCACCAGGGCCCCGCTGTGCCAGGGGCTGCATAGACACCCAGTCAGATCCAGGAGGAGACGGGACATGCCCAAGGACACACACCACAGCAGTGGCAGAGTGAAGGCTAGACCCCCCAGGGCTGAGACCTAGCCATTACACCGCACTGCCTCCTCCTAGCCCCTGCCACGCCCCGAGACAGACCTGGCTCCTCCACAAAGCTTCGCAGAGTTCCTTCACACCGACACCAGCGCGGGTAAGCGCAGAATTCGCCCCAATCTATTGAACTCTGGGACGACCTCTCCTCTCACTTCTGGGGGTCAGTGAGGAGTGACCCTGAAGTCCATGGAGCTGGGCTGGGGGGGTAAAACCAGCGCAGGGGAGAGGAGAATCAGGCCCATGCATTGATACTGCCCCCACCCCATCTGCTCTGTGACACATGGGGGCTCTTTGTCTCCCTTTCACACCCCACCGTCCCATTGGGCTGTGGGCAGACGATGGCCTATCACCCCGCAGACCTAGGCCCTTCGTCAGCAGAACAGGGACAGCGTTACCTGGGACCAAGGATTTCCCTGAGTGTCTCGGCTGGGATTTCCCAAAGGGCGTAAGGGAGCAGAGTGCCCGAATCAATGGGATCCGAGTGCCCAACTCCCATAGGACCCTTAGCAAACCCCAGTGTCCTTGCCGGGCTGCAGACACGCCTCCCTGACCCAGCTCATCCGACCCACGTCCGGGCGTCACGCCGCTCTCAAGCGCAGCTCGATCCAGGCCAAACGCCCCTCCATCATCCCGGCCTGGGGTCTGGGGAGCGGGGGTGGGGGGGAAAGGGGGAGTAGAAAGCGGCGGCTCCCACCCTCCGGGCTGACTTCTGAGACTGAGCAGCAGTTCAGGAGGCCAGCTGGAGCCGGACAGGAGGCGGGAAGGGCTCTGTGTTTACTATGGAGATTTCTTTCCCAGCCCCCTGGCTGGTGGGTCTGGCCCACATCTTTGGGGTCTAACTGATGGCCAGATTTGGGATCTGAGGAGGAGTTTCCCCCAGGGTCAGATTGGCAGAGACTCTGCCAGAGGTTCGGGGACTATCACAGGAGCGGGGGGGGGGGGGGGGGGGAGGTTCCGTGGCCTGCGATCTGCAGGTCAGACGAGATGATCTGTGAGGGTCCCTCCTAGCACAGACACCTCTGACTCTGCCCTACGGAAGCTGTTCCGTTAGCTGTAGAAACGCCTGCTTTGAGCCCTAGCGGTCCCGTGGGTTCAATCCCCGCAGACGGCCCCGACAGGCTGCCCTTACGGGTTAAAGAACGGGGCAGGAACAAAATTGGCAACAGGGCAAATCAAGTCTCTAGCCCTCAGCGTGGGCTGGTTTGGAGCAGCCGTCACCATCTAGCTCTGGTATCGAACCAGCGTCCACACTGTCAGTACGAACGAGAACCAAGATGTGATCACCCACGAAGCCACAAGACTTCCCTCAGCACGACAGGCTCTGCCCATGGCCGTACGCGCAGCAGTCTCGGGCTCTGGAGAGGAGGGGGATGGCGGGAGCCTTTGGGGCGTGAGAAGAACCGGTTGGGGACCGGTGCCCAGATTCAAATCAGCGTCCTGTTAATCCGAGTGCCCAAGGGGATCAGGACACTCAAAGGCATCATAGGGGTTTGGCTGCCCTTGGAACCCAGCGGTATTTGGACACCCAACTCCCTTAGGAGCGTGGAAAATCCCGACCTTACACTGTGCCCAGCGGAGGCTCTGATCCAGCGATCGGACCTGCCTGGAGTTCTGCGAAATCAACGAGGCTTTGCCCTGCGGATCGCACTGCCACCTGGGGGGCCCAAGAGTGACAAGAAGATTGTCCCAAAGGAGCTACGCGCACAAACACGCACACACGCATGTAGGCACGCACGCTGCCCTCCAAGCACGGGATGTGTCCAGCCCACAAGTGACCCCGCTCCTCCTCCTGGGACCGGAACGTGCGCGGGGACGGGGACGAGCGAATGGCCCCTTTGTGCTTTGGCAAGAAAGGGGATCTTGCAGCTCCGGAGAAGCCCCGGGAAGCAGGGATCAGCTGGACTGTGGCTACCGGCCCTGAACTGGGCACACCCACCCGGCTCCAGCCGCTCCACCTCCTCTGCGCCGTCAGCGCGGGGCGGAGACATTGTGGACGCGGGTGGCCAGGCTGCCTCTGCCCCAGACAGCGGAGACCAGACCTCTGATTCGGTTACGCAGGGCTAATGCAATCACGTCCGCGGAGCGATTCCCTGCTGCTTTTCCAAGGAGCGGCTGAAGCTGGGGAACGCAGCCCTGGGGAGATAGCTAGAGACCCAGCGCGACGGATTACAGTTAAGGCAACGAACGGCTGTCCCCCCGGCCCGCGCCCGCCCGGAGCCTCCAGGGTCGCCCGCCCGCGTCTGGCCTCGTTATCGGCCTCCCGTACCCCGGAGCTCACGGGCTGTGAAAGGCTGGAGAGAGGCACCCTCTTGGTACATTTCAAGCCCGATTCCGTGGGCTAAAAGGGGCCTCCAGGCGCCATGAGAATGTAGCCCCGGGCAGGGCGGCCTGGGGGTGAACAGAACGTTCCAGGAAACGCGTTGACAGGAGCGGTTCTGCAGAGAAAACTGGAAACACAACTTATGCTGCACTCGGCCAACCAACGGACCAGACGCCCGGCCCGTCAGCCTCTAACCCCAGCTCTGATCCTGACGCCCACCGTAGGGCCTTGGGCAAAGCCCCCTCTTGCCTCAGTCTCCCCACCTGTCAAATGGGTTTCCTAAGGCCTGCGCGGCCGGAGGGTTGCTAGGGTTATTTAGGAAAGCGATATGATGGTCGTATATGATGTGTAAGCCTTGTTGTTACCAAGGGGGCAGGTTGTTACCAGGCGGGAAAGAGGGTCGGGGGAAGCTGCGGCCTTCGGCGGCTTACGGCGAACTCTCTCTGGAAGCCAGGGAGACCAGATGTTCTGATTTTATAGGGACAGTCCCGCTATTTGGGGGGGTTTCTTATATAAGCACCTATATAAGAGCTGAGTGGGGAAGGGTGGGGCTCCTTCCCTGCTCCCCATGGGATCTGGCCCGGGAGCTGCCGTGCCCCTCTCTCCCCCGAATGTTCCTCCAGCGGGCCCCACAGTTTGGAGACCGCTGAGCTATGGGTTTTAAGCCCATCACTGGCCCAGCTGGGCACATTCCACAGGCCCCGGTGGGCACGCAGCCCCGCTGGCTCCCGAGGACGGGGGTAAGGGAGAGGGATTTTTACCAGCCCCGTTCCAGCGCCCAGCGGGCACAGTCTGATCAACAGACTCGCCGTTTGCTCTGAGTCACACCTGCCTGCGGGGGACCCAACCAGCCGGCTTGAAAAGGCTCCGGGTAAAACTCATCACACGTGGCTTTCGCTCAGCCGCTCGGCAAAGGAAACAGACCAGCTCGTTTGCAGGGCACGGCCCAGTCCGGGCTCAGGCGAAGGGCTGACAAGTCCGTAAGTGACCCGCCTTGATCCTATACGTAAACCCGACCCTGGGCCGGTGGAAATCAGTGCCAGCCCTTCACCGGCCGGGAAGCTCCCCGGATTCACAGCAGTCCTGGCAGACTTCTCATTTCAAGAGGCTCCCGCTCTTCCTTTCCCGGCAAACGTGACTTCTTCAGCATCCACCCCGCACGGGACAGCACCCCCCAGCCAGAGCCCAGCGCTGGGATCTGCCACGGTGCCACCCGCTCAGATCTGGGCCCCCCGGGCAAGACGCCGCCGAGAGCATCCGCTCGCACCCTGCTGGGAAGGTGCTGACTCAGAGCGGCATGTGCCGGTTGCTGAGTCACCCGCGCCAGCTCTCCCATCACGCCCGGCGCTCCCCGGAGGCCTCTCACCCGGCACAGAGCCAGCGTGACAGACGGGATTAGTGGGGGGGGGGGAGAGAGGGGAGGCGTGCCAAACTGCAGAGCTCCCTCCCCGTCTGATTAATTTCAGCTCCCACACTGACCCGGCTGTCTGGTGCCCGGCGGCGAGAGGAGCCAGCCTCACCAGAGAGCCAAGCCCAGAGTCTAGGGGTGGGGAATTCCCTTGGCTGCAGGACGTCCTAGTGCCAACAGTGGGGACCTGGTGCCAACACCCCCGCCGCTCAGATCTTAGCAAATCCCCAGAGCCCACGGGACACTCCTGGGCGCACCCGAGGAGTCATAAGAACCCAGGACACTGGGCTGGAAGGGGCTTTAAGGGTCAGCCAGTCCGGCCCCTGCCGTCGCGGGCCACCCGCCGGAAAACCTGACTCCCCACCCGGTGGGCTGGCACTAGCCGACCTAGCACGGCAGCTCATGCCGAGGGAGCCCCTGGCTTTACTCCAGCGTGTGCAGAATGAAATACAGACGCCGGCGGCTCCAAAGGGGCCATCCCAGCAGCCCCCTTCCCACTGCTCCGCACCGCTCCCTGCTCCGGGGCTTCACGCAGCAGGCAAGGGGCTGCAGAGCCCTGGGGGGCAAACCTTGGGCCAAATCCTCAGAGACTCGGTGCTAGCAACTCCCGGTGACTGATGGGAGAGGCAGGGGTCAGCATCGTTCCGGATTAGGCCCATGGGGGCTCCCTAAGGAGCATGGTCCATAGACAGACATCCAGGACACGCTCTTGTACGGACCTTGGGGTCCCAGCTAGCCCCATGCCACACTAATCCCAGCCCTGCCCACTCACAGTGCCCCCAGTCCCCAGCGAGGCGACCTTCCGCTCCTCCCTGTCCCGCTGCGGAGCCGGCCAGCAGCAGGCAAATCACGGGCAGTGCCAGGCGCTAACAAACCCAGACTCCCGGTGGGGAGAGAGGCTCCATGGGAAAATAGCCAAGAGGGGCCGGTCCTCTTTCCCCGGGAGCAAGACCCCGCTGCCTGCTGGGTGGGGAAGAGCTCGGGAGGAGGTCCAGGGAGACGTCAGCACACGGACCCATGATTTAATTCTCAGCGGACGTAGGGCTCACCCCGCCCGGGTTAGCTCAGCAGAGGCGAGAGGCTGTTTGCAGATCAGCGAAGGTAGCTAGCGCTGGCCTGGCAAGCAGGGAACCAGGGCCAGCCGAAAAAAATCCCACCCACCAGCCCTTGGCACCAGTGCCCACCCAAACACAGACACACGCTCCCCCCTGGCGTGCACACACCAAGAGATAACATTCAAACTCCCAACCACACGCAGGCAGAGAGAGAACACAATCTTCAAAGACACCCACCCACCCCGGAATAAAACACCCTCCTCCACCCCAGAGAGACGCCCGCAGGTCTGCGTGCCCACGGCTGCGCCCTGGGAGCGGCGTCTCCTGCGGGTTAAGTGGTTCTCACGCTTACCCGAGAGCCTTAGAAAAGAAAGGAGGGAACAACCGGGACAGCCACAGCCCCGGGACTCAGGATCAGCCAGGGGGACGACGTCTCCCGGAGCCAACTGACCGCGTCCGGCTGTGGATCCTTCCCCACCTCCGGCTGACCTGCCCGGGCACAGAGGGGCGTTCTCAGGCACTGGGAACAGCGGTCTCAAGCAGAGGAGAAAGTTCCTCCCACTGTCGCTGTTACAGTGAAGACGATCCGGGTTACCTCGCGGCCCCACTGAGATTAAGGGCCTATTGCGCTGGGGGGCTTACGGCCTCACCCGACCAAACGGGGGAGGAGAAAGAGCCCCGGAGACGGACAGCAACCGGCACTGTGGTCTCCTGACTCCCAGCCGAGTGCTCCGACCGCTAGGCTATGCTGCCTGAGAATTTCAGATGCTGGCATCTGTGCTGCTGCCGCTGCCCGGCAGGTCAAGCCGGCTCCCCTCCTTGATGGCTAGTCGATTTAAAATGGAGCCTGTCACTGTGAGGAGCTCTGCACCAGTGCAACTCTCTTGTGAACAGGCACGATGCTGGTGTCAAACACGATTGACACCAGCGCCCCAATGCCGGATCTGTGCTGAGATGAAACGCACCAGAACGCGGGTGCCTCGCGCCCTGATGCACGGCCGGCAGAGGCCGAGGGGTTAGGATTCCCTGACTCCTTCCCCCTTGGGCGACACCTGGGACCCGTGACACAAGAGCTGAGGATCCGGCCCCTGGCGAGCGGCGTGGCGTCGCCCCACTGGGCACATCGTGGCTGGCATCAGTCTGATGCGCCCAACCTTCCCCCCGCTGAATCCGTAGCACCAACTGCAGCTTAGAAAAATGAGACAGGAGAGGTGGGGTCCCACCAGGGTAGGGGCAGAGCACCATGGGGCGCGGGAGGGGAACGTGACCCACTACCCGGCTCAGAGGGTGGAGTTTGTGCCCATGTCTCCTCCGCACAAGAGGCTGGGCATAGCTCACGAGGAGCCGCCATTCCCGCCGGAGCACAATCGCCGTGTGCACCATGCGCCTGCACCCGTGAAACACGTAGAACAATCGCCGTGTGCACCATGCGCCTGCACCCGTGAAACACGTAGAACAATCGCCGTGTGCACCATGCGCCTGCACCCGTGAAACACGTAGAACAATCGCCGTGTGCACCATGCGCCTGCACCCGTGAAACACGTAGAACAATCGCCGTGTGCACCATGCGCCTGCACCCGTGAAACACGTAGAACAATCGCCGTGTGCCCCACAGGCCTGCACCCGTGAAACACGTAGAACAATCGCCGTGTGCCCCACAGGCCTGCACCCGTGAAGCACGGAGCACCCTCGGCTCCCATGGATCTCCACAATCCTGCCTCAGGGAGCAGGGAACCGGGGGTCAGCAGGGACAACCAACCGAACACGAGCTAATGAGATGCTGATGGGCCAGGACTGTCCCTCGGTACAGGGCACTGGTAGACCAACACTGGCGCCCGGATCGTATACAAAGGAGGTTCAAAACTTAGGATGGAGACAGAGCACGACTCAAGAGCTGGAAAATTTAAACAAGCCTTCCAGGGAGAGCCGGAGCGCCCTGGATCTGATCAGCGGCTCAACCCGGAGTTCAAGAGGTAACCTGATTACAGGGGATCGGTATCTTCGGGGGAGAAAATACTGGGTCCTAAAGGGCTCTTCAAGGGAGACTAGGAGAACAAGAGACCACGGACCAGACGCCCTCCCTTTGAAATCAGGGTGATTCACAAACTCCCCCGGGAAGCGGTGGATTGTCCCCCGGTGGAGGCCGTTCCGGAAGAGGTGATCCAGCCACACACACGTTGTCGGGCCTAGTGCAGAGGGAAGTGGGCGTAGGGGATGCTCTGGGCTGTACAGGAGGTCGGACTAGATGACCCGATGGTCCAATCTGACCTTAAACACAATCAACCAGCAGTGGCGGGTGCGGGGGTCACTCAGCCTCCCGCAGGATGGAGCCCTGGGTGGGTCCTTCAAGGATCAAGGCTGAATTCATGTTAGGACAGGCTGACCAGAGGCGCGGTCCCTCCAGGGTCCCCCCAGATCTTCCCCCAGTGCTCTGAGACAGCTCCGGCCTGCAGACCTGGGCGCACCGGGTGGGAATCTCTAGACTCCAACTTGCTGTGGTCTTCCGGACGGTCGCTAGAAAGCCAGCGCCCGGAGGCTGGAGGATAAAGGTAGCGGGAGCCAGGATCTGATTCTAGACCCCTCTGGGCAGCGCCAGAGACGAGAGGGAATGTCCTGCCACCTGCGGTGCCCAGCCCAGCTCCCCCTCGCTCCACCCAGGCGTCCCGAGTTCCTCCCCCGGGCAGGGAACATTCGTCTTTGCCGGCAGCGTCTGAAGGAGAAAAGAATCCAAGTCAATGAGTGAACGGCCGCGTGGCGGCCGGCCAGGGCTTTGTGTCAATCTTTAATTACCCGCAGCGTGCAGGCAGCCAAATCTCCGTCGCGCTCACAGTAGCCCAGCCGGCCACCCCCTTCGGCGGGTTAAAGAAAGGGCCCGGGAGCGCGGCCCCCGGGAGCATTCGTTTGGGGGGAGCGGGCGCCCGGACCAGGCCTGCCAATCGCAAGCTGCTGCAAACTTGGCTCCTTCGCCGCTGGCAGCTCCGGGGCCGGGGGGGGAGGTGGGGGGGGGGGGAGGTGGGAGCGCGGCCTTTATTTGGCGGGTTTGTTTCCCAACCGGTATCCGAGGCAACGCGGTGGGTCAGCCAGTCAGCGCAAGGCTGGGGATTCTGCCCTTCCCAGGGATTTCACGCACACCCGGCGGCTTCACCCATTTCATTGGCGGTCCCCGGCGCGACCTAAGCAGCTCCCAGGCCCAGAACATTAGGCGCCTAAACACCTTGGAGGATCTGGCCCTGGGAGCTTGGCAGGATCCGGCCCATACTCGGCCGCCATTTTCGCCAGTAGATTTCGCCCTCGCCAGGGCTAGCCGGGAAGGCGAAGAGAAGGTTTAAACTCCTAGCACAAGCAACTGCTGCTGCCTTCCTGAACAGCTGGTTAGTCAGTTGCAGGGGAGAGGCAGGACCCCAGGAGCCAGGGATAGCTGCAGGCTCAGAGAGGACCGTCAAACCCCCCTCCCCCCCCCGTGATTCCCTCCCCCCGGAGTCCTCCAGCCTCTCCAGCCACCTCTGCGCCGGTGCCAGTCCCACAGACCACACACACCAGCCAGGGGTCTGCTCTCCACTCCCCGGGAGCGACTCAGGGCAGAATCCGGGACGGGAAGGTTTCTTATCGAAGCCCCGAGCTAGAAATCCCAGGACTGGGGGGGGGGGGGGGAAGTTGGGTTCCTTTGGGTGCCGGCGATGTGCGCCGGGGCTGCAGGTGAGTGCCAGCGAGTCTTCTTCTCACGGCTGGTCCACAGAGAGGGGATAGCTGTTCACCAGGCTGGTGTCTTGGGGTCAAGCCTGCTTACAGCCCCCGGGACGGGAGGCCGGTCCCAACAGCCACACGATGGAACAGATCTTCCTCCTTTTCTTCTTCAAACGCTCACTGTCACGCTGACAGCCACCTCTCCCGCGCTGCCACAGGGCGGCCCTGCAAGCGGCCCGCTGCCTCGGTTTCCCCTCCTGGTTCCTCAACAACTCCAAACAGGGGAGTGTCCGATTCTACTCCTGCCTTCCTGGGGTCTGGTTTATTAGCATAAAATGCACCTCAATTAAAGTCTCTTCCTCCCCAGGCTCACACTGGGCACAGACCCTCCACCCTCAGGGTCTGGCTTCCTATTCTCTTCACACTTCTCTCCCCTGGTGTCTACTCCCCAGTCCCAGCTTTCCCCATGATCATCGTCCCTCTCTGCAGCTTCCTGCTGCTCTTCAGAGGGAGGATCAGCTGATCGCCAGAAGGGGGATCCTCCTCCCCCCAAGCAGCCGCCTTTTGGGGCCCGTAGTCATTAGCTAGCCGAGATTGGGGTTCTAACAGGAAGAGGTTCCGATTACATTCGAGAGAGAGACTTTTTCCAGACTGACTGGATGCGTTCGCCGCACAGGGAGCCAGCCCGGGTGGGAGCGAGGGGGGGCAGGGGCCAGTCTCGAATAGCGTCCACATCTCCCCAATTTCATGCCGCGTCGCTGATGCGATTACGGGACATGAAAACAGGCCACCCCATGTAAACAGTCAACATTTGATCTTCCCCGCCTGTTCGTCTCTTGGGGTTTACTCGTGTTGCATGCGGAATCGGCGAAGCCCTTCCGTCCACCAGCCCTTTAATCCTCTTGCTGATGTCAACGCCGTCATGCTAGACCCTGAAAGAGAAGACCCCGAGAGGGCTACTTGTATGGACAGCAGCCTCCACGCTAGCTGTGCGACATGCTACGGATTCCCTAACTAGGATCCCAGCGGGGCAGGGGCGGATCCTTCAGCGGACCGCGGCGCGTTGGTGTGCCAACCGAAAGCATCGCCCCGACGGAGCCCAGATCCAGAGCCGTTCCCGGCGCTGGTAGCTGGCAGCGAAGGCAGGGGGAGACTGGCGCGTCCCGCTGCATTTATCTGGAGACCGGTGGAAATTCAAGAGGCTCAGAGCAGCGGCAGGAGGCAACCTTAGCCCAGATCGGCGCCCAGGGCTGTGCGAGGCCCGGCTGACCCAGGGAGCTCTGCTTCCAAGTCACCCCCAGCGTCTCCTTTGTCCCCTGCCCCCTGGGAGAACACGGCGAACGGGAGCAGGCAGGTGCCCAGCACGGCAAAGAGACACCGACGGGGCAGGAGGAGCGACCGGGCCAGGGCGTCCCTCGGGATTATCGGGGCCGAAATGCACCGCGCTCCTGCAGCGGCAGCACGGTGCCACCAGGAATCCGGCAAGAAGCGACTTGCCGAAAACAAATGGGCGGCGAAGCTCTTTTGGGTACCGATCCGACCCCTGTGCCCGAGCCCCTCACCACCTATACGGAGCGGAACCAAACACGGACCACGTTCCTTTTGGCTTCTTTCGGATCAATAACGGGTACCTGGTGTTAAAACCCGGCGGTTTGATTGGCTGTTCCCTTGGAAATGCACATCTTGTCCGCCCTTCTGTTTTCGAGGACGGTGATAGGGGAACCAGCCAGCAAGTGTAAAAAAAACAGGACGGGGTGGGGGGGGTAATAGGCGCCCATATAAGAAAAAGCCCCCAAAATGGGGACTGTCCCTATAAAATCGGGACAGCTGGTCACCCTAATACAGAAGTACCGGGTTGATGAGGTTGTTTTATTATTATTTAGCATCGCTCATGGTAGGGATGTGTCACGGAGTGCCCGGGCGATGGTCTGGAACTTGCTCCCTAGGAAGCCAGTCAGGACTTTGGGGGAAGTGTCCTCTCTCCATACACAGCCTGTTTCCAAGGCTAGGAGCTTCACGGGTACCCGCTTCAACCTTCCTGGGTCTGACCTCGGAGCATTCAGCACCTTCTGCCCCTCCGTGCGCTTCCCCCAGTGAGCCCGCCCGGGCGGGATCCTGGGGGAGCCCGTGGATTCTGCACCCCAAATCCACAGTCAGACGTGACTCTCAGCCAGCCAGTAAAACAGAGGTTTATTCGATGATCTCCATCTGGTCTGACCCAGACCATACAGCGAGCGTGAGCCCTCAGCTGGATCCATTTTGGGGGCCAGAGCTAGGCCAGCTCCCTGCCTCTTCTCTCCCTGATTCACACTGCCGCTTCCTCCTCTGTCCCTCCCCTGCATTCCTTTCCTTGTGTCCTTCCCGGCAGGTCAGCTGACCTCTCTCCAACAGGTTCAGAGGTAGAGAGGTGGGGGGGGGGGGAAGGGTCAGGGTGTTGCCTGCTTGCTTATACTCTCTCTGCTTTGCATCAAGAAATGCATTGGGGAAACTGAGGCACCCACCCAGTATTCCTACTCCATCACAGGGTGAAAGACCATAATCAGCTGAGCCCTAATTTTGCTGGGGCTGTACAGCCATATATAAAGGGTCCCCCCCTTGCTATTCTGTTCTGCACAGGTTGTTCTACCACGTGCACCATCATAGCATCGGAGCACCTTCCAGCAGTGCATTAAGATACATGACTAAGGGCTTGATTACGCTGGCCCTTAATAACACTATAAAGCCTCCAGGAGTGCTATAACTCTCTACCCGTCCACACTGGTGAGGGACGTAGACCGCTATAAACCCACAGTGATACCGGTCCTGGTAATCCTCCCTTCCCCGAGGATTAACAGCTATTGCGTATTGACTGCTCCGTACTATCTCCAGTGTGAATGGGTATTAACACTTCAAGCGCTTTAAGTGATCTCTAGAGACACCCTGAGCCATTTAAGGCAATTGACGTCTCTTCCCTTTGTTCTGAACTTGGCTGGAGGAATGCGGAAGTACCTTTTCAGAGTTTCTCTCTTAACTGGGCAGATAAGCACTGCAAATGTTTATGGAGGGAGCCTGTGTGACAGAGAAGACTAGCGGGCTTTGTATTTCAAAGGAAAATTGCTGACAGGCTCTCCGAAGGATGAAAAACCACTCGCTCTCCTCCCGCCGCATACGTTCCCCCTCACCCCCCTCGCTTGAAAAGCACGTTGCACCCAGCTGAATGCTGGGATAGCTGCCCATAATGCACCACTCCCCGCGCCGCTGCAAGTGCCGCAAATGTGGCCACGCTATACCGCTGGCGGGTCTCAGTGTGGACACGCTATAGCGCTATCCCTATAGCTGTATACAAGGGCCGGTATAACCAAAACCGCTGTAAGTGTAACCAAGCCCTAACACCTTGTTCCCTTGTCCTCTCCCCGGAGCGAGAAGTGAGCGCGCTCACATGGGTTTTTAATAACACACACGCACGTTGCACTGTGTGTATGTCAGAGAAGGCGGCGACAAAGAAATGCTTCGAATTTGGAGCGGAGAGTGGGGCGGTTTGGGATGGTCCTGGAGGAATTCATTCCTGTCTGGGACCAGCCCTTCAGAAAGCTCCACCTCCTGCCTACATGTGGACTCTCTTGTTAGAGAGAGTCTGACTGTGCCAGAGAAGCAAAGCTATTACCCACAGTACGTGCCCCAGAGAGCTTACCGTCCAAACAGGGCAACAGAGAAAACGTGCACAATACGCTCCGTGTGATCACAGATTTGCACAGCTTTCTCACAACTACCAAGGATATGAAACCTGAGTGATCAAGGGAAGAAGTAAGGGGTTTTGGCCAGGCTGTTTGAAACAGATGGACAGGGAGGAGGGCGGTTGTTTTGGTTGCCGTTCATTTCACTCAAATGCCAAACATACAGTAGGGAGAAAAGCTCTCTTTGCTAAATATTCAGCGCCCCTGCTCCTTTGGTTTCAGGGCTTAGAAAACTCCTCTGGAGACCCCCAGCAGAAACAGGGAAGCTAAGACTGGGTATGTGTAAAGTGAAAACCAAGAAAGAATTTTTAAAAGAAGCCTTTTCATGCTTTCTTGATCCTCCGTAAAGGAGAGAAAAAAATAAGAGCTCAATCCCAATTGTTTCGCATGTCACTGTTAATTAGTGGAGGTGAACGTTGTTGAGCTCCTAGGAACAGAGGGATGATTATAGATGTGTCACGGTGCGTGCGGGCGCTTACTCACCTCGATCCACGCACGTTTCACACGAGAGGGATGGGGAAGGCAAAGCCGCCGCAGAATGGCGAGTGGCATCTGGGTGAGCAGTTTGGGTAGCCAGCGCTCTCATCCTTTCCGGCAGCATTTGCTAAATGAACACAGAGTCTGTGCCGTGAATCACCGCGCAGCCTGGTGCCAGCACCTGCCTGGCCGGCTTTGAACATTACTACCGCTCCATTCACAGGAGTTTTACCGTCTCATACATCAGGGCTCAATAGAGAGAGGAGAACATTACTGTGCTGAGAACTCGGCCGTGGACAGATCCGCTTTGCACGCTTGTCAGGGAGGGGAATGCTCGCACGCTCATAGGAACCTCGTTCCTGCGGTGGAAATCAAGGAGCCGAATGCGGCTTTAAATTCATAGGGAACAAACCCACTGCTCTGATGTGCACTTTATCTTTAAAAGGGCCGACTTGTTGCTAGGATGCAAAAATGAACGCCGCGGCAAGCCTAGAGTTTAAACCTGCATTAGGATTCCAGGCTCTCGGGACAAAATCACTGCCCGGCATATTTCGAACATGCCGCTTATCATGCCTGTGAACTTCTCCTTCCCTTAAATGCGTCCCCGTCCGGCCTCCTCGCGGCTGGCAGAGCAGAGAGAGGCAGGGTTTTCCTGCGCTCAGGAGAACGACCCGGGCAAATTAAAAGGAGCGTGGGGGTGGGGGAGGTAAGAGACGAAAGGCCCGTCCTTATTGGTACCCCAAGGGGGATCCTTGCCGCAGAGCACTCCGGCCCAGTCCCATTCCCCGCGCCTGGCTGATCATTATTCTGCAGTGTGCGGCACCGGGATGGGCAGCGGCCGGGACCGGCGCCAGTCAGGAAGCTCTGCCACTCTCCCACAATGCGAAGGGTCAGAGACGGAAGCCCAAGGAGGCCTCTCCTTGGCACTGCCAAGCAGCGGGCGGAGGCCAATGGGTAAACAGAAGCGGTGGGGGCGGGCGCTAAACCTGACGGACAGGAGGTGGGGGAGGGAGGTGGGGGAGACTCCGGGGTGCCCCAGCTGGACCAGGGAGGGAAAACGCTCCCACGGGCAGCGGAGGCCGCTCCGTTGCGGGCTAAGTCTGCACAGCAGAGATCTGCCCACCTTTGCCCCCACCCGCTGGGCTGGCACTGGCCCCCCCGGCCCCAGGAAACAAGGGGGGGCTCCTGTCCCGCTCCCAAGGCCACGTTTCCGAAAAGGGTCCCGTATGCACCGTGGCAGGGGCGGCACCAGCTCGGCGCCAGCATCCTGAGGCCTGAACTGAGCAAAGTCTCCATTGCCCCGGGCCCCCGGCCCCCACCCGGGCTCTCTGGGCCCGAACGGTGCATGCGCGGGGCTGCGCCCGGAAGTGCCAGGAAAACCAACACGGCCCTGGCAGACCCAGTGAAAGCAGGGGGTTGAGGGGGAGGGGGAGCTGCTCTCTGCCTCGCTGGCCACGCCATCTCCCTCCCTCCCCCGCCGATGCCCGCTAAGGCTCGGGCCTTCGTCCCCTCCTCTGCATCTTCTCCCTCTCTGCCGCCTCGCCGGCTTCCGGGGGCCGTGACCCCAGGGCGCATAAACCGCCGGGCCTAAATGGGGTCGCTCGGCTGGGATCCGAGGTTTCCCTCGGCTGGGATCCGTCTCCCTGCTTCCAAAGACGCCCCCCCGGGGGAGCAGCGGACCACACCGTGGGAGCTAACGGAGCCGGCCCCGCAGCTAGAGGCCGTACCAGCCCCGTTTCCTCTAAGCCACGTGGCCCATGGGATTGTCCCAAGCGTGGCTCCTGCCACGGAGACCGCGCGTTCCTGGCTGCGGGGGGCCCTGCGACAGCGTGATAAGAGAGGAAGGTGGGGAGACCCCAGGAGCCGGGACATGGGGGGACACCAATTTCAGAGGTTTTAATGGAGGGGGAGCTCGGCGGCTAGTGGGTTTTCTCTCCTCCCGCCGACCCCAACGCCACCCCGCACGGCCGAGCCCCCCGGACCCAGTCCGGTTTCCCGTGGCTGACCACGGATGTAGAACGTTAGGCGAAAAGGTCCAGGTTTGGGTCTATCTGCACCTCCCCAAGGCTGGGTCAGGTGTGCGCCTGTTGGATCCCTAGACCAATGCAAGTGCACTGAGACGGGAATCGGCGCCCCCCAGGGGGGGCCCTGAATGCACTCTCCATGCATGGAGCTAGGAAGTAGCCGGCCGGCGCAGCCTATGGGGAACATGTGCCTCCAGGCCTCAGCGGGGTTCAAACGGGGTGGAACGGAGGAACTCCACGCTGCAGGGAGCGAGGAGGACCGAGCTTCCCTCTGCGAGGCTCTGAGTGCGAAATCCGCCTCGGCTTGAGCCTAATTCCTGTGTACTAGAGAGGCCTATAACAGGCTGCCGCAGGCCAGGGCGGGACAGGAGCACGTCATAGTCTGACTGCCCCCCCCCCCTCGGCCCACTCCTCCGCTGGACTTGTACAAGCACCGTCACAGTGAACATGGGAAAGAAGCGGGAGGCCCCGGCACCCCAAAAGTCACCGCGATCCCCAGGCCGAACGACAGGCTGGGAGATGCGCTGCGGCTCCCACCAGCATCCCCCGCTGCTCCCGACATTTTTCACCGCGGGGCTGGCTGTGCCGCCCAGCCAAAAATAAACCGGGCACTGGGTCTGCCCAAGGAGCCATGGGCTGGCAAGCAGGGAGCTCTGCTGCTATAGGGGAGCCCCCTCCCCGACTCCTCCATCCTGGAGAGCTCTTCCCCACCCCTGTAGGAAGTGGGTTCCTACAGGCTGGCAGGGGGCCATGTTCCATAAGAACAGCCAGGCTGGGTCCATCCAGCCCAGTGTCCATCCCTGACTAATAGCCATTGATGGACCTGTCCTCCAGGAACTTATCTAGTTTGTTTTTTAACCCCATTATAGTCTTGGCCTTCATAACACCCTCTGGCAAGGAGTTCCACGGGTTAACCGCGTGTTGTGTGAAGAAATACTTCCTTGGGTTTGTTTTAAACCGTCTGCCTATTAATTTCATTGAGTGACTCCTAGTTCTTGTTATGTGAAGCGGGTTAATAACACTTCCTTATTTAACTTTCTCCACACCAGTCATGGTTTTATATCCCTCTGCCATATCCCCTCTCAACTGTCTCTTTTCCAAGCAGAACAGTCACGGCCTTTTTAGTCTCTCCTCATACAGAAGCTGTTCCAGACCCTTCCTCATTTCTGTTGCCCTTCTCTGTACCTTTTCCGATTTATAATTAATCTTTTTTGAGATGGGGCAACCAGAACTACGCACAATATTGAAGGTGTAGGTGTACCATGGATTTATAGAGCAGCATTATATTTTCTGGCCTATTCGCTATTCCATGCCTAATGTTAGCCAGTAACATTCGCTTTTTTGACTAACGCTGCACATTGAGCGGATGTTTTCAGAGAATGGATGACTCCAAGATGTTTCTCGAGTGGTAACATTTAGACCCCAGCACTTTATATGTATAGTTGGGATTATGTTTTCCAGTGTGCATTACTTTGTATTTATCAACACTGAATTTCATTTGCCATTTTGTCGCCCAATTGGACGAGTGTAACTCTTCACAGTCAGCTTTGGGCTTAACTATCTTGAGTCATTTTTGGGGCTGTCAAATGGACAAAAAAAATAACCGCAATTAAATTTTTTAAATAGTCACGATTAATCACATGGCTAAACAATAACAGAATACCAATTTAAATTCAGCATGGAGGCACATCTTGTGGTATGGTGGTGGAAGCACAAAGAAGTATACGAATGTTTAGCATACCTAGCACGTAAATACCTCACAATGCCAGCTACCGCAGTGCCTGTTCTCACTTTCAGGTGACTTTATAAATAAGGGGACAGCATTATCTCCCGTAACTGTAAACAAACTTGTTTGTCTGAACAATCAGCTGAACAAGAAGTAGGACTGAGTGGACTTGCAGATTCTAAAGTTTTATGTCTCTTTGTATTTGAGTGCAGTTCTGTAAAAAATAATAATTCTACCTCTGTAAGTTGCACTTGCACGATAAAGAGATTGCATCTGGATCTCCCTCTCTCCCCATCGGCTATTGTATGGATCTCCTCCCGACCCACTCATCCCACATGCATCCCTTTTTCCCTCCCCTCCACAGGGTACGTACCGGCACAGAGCCAGCCCAATGATGTCCAACCAAATGAAACCAACAGTCACATTCCCAGTCTCTGCAAATATACAACTAAAGGGAGGAGCTGCAGAAGCAGTACGGTCCTGCATACCGGGCCGACGGGTTGAGACTCTGAACGTCTATTCCCTGCTCTGCTACTGACCTGCTGGACGACTGCGGGCAAATCACTCAACCCCTCTGTGCCTCAGTTTCCCCATCTGTAACACGAGAAGAAGAACACCCGCTGGATTCGGGAAAGCACCGAATGAACGAATCCTAGGACTTCACACCTGTGTCACCTCTTTCGTTCCAAGGTCTCCGCACGCTTTGCATGTATCCATCGCCACTCCTCCTCTCTCACTGGCTGCAGGGCTTATCCCGTGTGTGGGGTAACTGAGATGCAGGACTGAGGAAGCCCAAACTCTCCCAGTCCCTCGCCGAGCAGCTTCGTTACCGTTATTAATTAGCAGCCTGGGGAGGAGCGGCGCCCTGGGTTTGTTGTTTCAATGTGATCATTAAGAAGGTAATACCGCCGCGCTTGGGATGGGATCATTAATCTCCTATTAAAACCCTCCGCTTGCTCGAAACGCCGGGACTGGGAAGCACGTCTCTTTCACAGGCCGTTTCCTCGGCTAATGAAACCATTCCGCCGCCAGGGCTATCCGCGGCGAGTGGCTCCGGGCGCCGGCAGGCGGGAACCGCTCCGCTCGACGCAGCGCCCCCTCCCCCCCCAGGGCAATGGGGGGGGGGGTCCGTCCCTCGCCCTGCGAACCGGCGCAAAGCAGAAGTGGCTTCATCAGGGCCGATGGCGGCGTTCGGAGAAGAGTCGGGCTCAGTGGGGAAGGGGGAGGGGGCTGGACGGTCTCTGGGGCAGGGCTGCTTTGTCGTGCGTTTGTACAGCACCTTGCAGAATGGTGTGCTGGCCCGCAACTGCAGCTGTTTGGTGTTACCGTAATACACCTAATAAAGTACAGCCCCTAGCATAAAGTCGCACTGGTCCATCATTAGTGATGTTACGGCTACCGTAATACACCTAATAAATAAAGTACAGCGCCTAGCACAATGTTGTGCTGGTCTTCTCAAGCCCCGTCCACTGAACCTAGCCCCCGCCCCACGTCCAGCGAACCCGCCCGGCCCCTGGCACTGGCCAGCGCTAGGTCTCAGGGGTTTGCTCACCAGCTGGGACCTGAGAACCACTCCCGTCTCCCCCTCTTTCCAGCACTGATCAGGGAGAGGGGGGCAGGGGCTGTTTAGCTCCCCGGGGATGGATCCGCCCTCCGGGGTCAATGGGAACCGGCACACAGCCGGAGGCGCCCAAAGGTGTTCGTCACTCAGACGTGCTGTTGATGGCTCTGACCTCGCACCTCCTGCAGCCACCAAAAAGTCAATCAGACTGGCCCTGCGTAAGCCGCACGGGCCCAGTCTTTGTCCCTGCCCAGTGACTGGTCCACATGAGAGGATAAAAGCCTACTACTGCTACCAGAGTAACCCTAGCAGCTGAGGCACTGAGGGTGCAGGGTTCCCACCCTGCTTTCTGAAACATGACTGCAAATCCCTGCTAGCTGGTGCCAAGGGATGGATGCTTCGTTTGCACAGGTCCCCATACCGCTCGGTGCTGCACACGAAAATGGCTTTACTGGAAAGAGGCGGTAACCGCTGTCGGGGTAGGCAGGGCAGCAGCTACCAAACCCTGAACCGTCTGGCTTTCTGGAGTTGGAAACTTTCAGCGGAGCCGGGGCTGGCTGTGCGCAGGGGAGGGAATGTCTGCCTTGCGCTGTAACTAATGCTAAACCGTCCCTCCTAAAGATGATCTGCCTGAAATAATAATAAAAATAATCAAGCTGATTTCGGCAGCCACCAAGTTTAGAGCATATCTCCATCTACTGGCCTTAAATATTCACAGGGCTGCACCGTCAGCTCTTAGCATCAGGGAGAGGAAAAGGGGCATTTTCCCAGCGGGTGACTCCTGCAAACGACCTCCTTTTGGGGCCGGGATCTAAATCGACTCCCCTGCTCCGCGGTGCTCTCGGGAGGCTGGATAGCGAAGTGGGGAGGAGGGATGGGTAAGGTTTTAAAGACAAGCTGCAGGGAGGTTGAAATATCGGGGCCGTGTTTCCGTCCAAGGAGAGAACGGGGCACTGACGGCCCCTGCTGTCAATGCTCCCGCTAGTTCAAACCACCATGCCACCCCCCTGGCTAAGTCAGCGCCAGGACCGGAGCGACGCCGCAGCCCCGGGGCCGCACCGAAGCCCAGCGGCACAGCCGGGCTGGGGTTGCAAATAGGGAATTAAGCCCAACCCCTCCCCACACACCCAGCCCCGGAGCGGCCCAGGCCTGGGCGTCTGCGGATAAGTGAGGACGAGCAGAGCTGGTCTACGAGGCCCCCGGAACTGGAAGCCCAGGGGGACTCCCCGGTTTGTGGCGTGGTCTGAACCCTGCCCCAGGACGGTCTGCCAGGCCAGCTGCTGACCGTGTGCCTACACTGGCACTGCAGCCCAATTCGCGCCAGGCCCATGGATCTAGGCCCCGGTTAAGCACAGGAGTGAATTCGGTCCAACAGCCCGGGGGGAGGGGTCACAGACAGGTGTCGAGGGGTCACAACCACCCTCCCCATCCCCCATTCCTGGAGGAGAGTCCCACCTGCTCTCTGCCAGGCTGACGTCCCACCCTTGGATCGCCTCTGCCCGCCAAGCTAACAGACAACCAGGGGCGTCTTTAATGCACCCCAGCCGGACCCTCTCCCCTTTGCCCACCCCCTGCCCCAGCGAAGGAGGAGGAGACTGCTGGGGATGTCGCGTGCCCCCCACAGCAGACCCCGCCCCCTTCGGTCTGGCTCCATCGATTGACACTGATCAATACGGAGTCTATGAAACACCAATAAAACCTCCACCAGAGGGCCCCAGACACGGTGGAGCTGCGGTGCAAAGCCAGGCAGGAGCCAAACACGGCCAGCGGACGTATCATGCTGGAATCACTTTGCTCTAATTAGTTACCGTTCATATTACTGCAGCAAGCTTAAATGTTTTATCATTTATTTGCTCTCAGGCGGGCAGGCGAGTGGCAGTAGCGGAAGCTGAAATACCGGGCTAGGAATACTTCATCTGCGTCCCGCGCCTTTCATCTCGGGCATTCTCCGGAGGTGGGGCGATTTTAAAAGGGGGAAACTGAGGCACGTGGCCATCCAAGTGACCGGCCACACAGCGAGTCAGTGGCAGGCAGAACGAGTCCTCACTCCCCGCCGAACACGCCCTCCCCCCACTTGTCAGTGCAAAGGATTTGTCAACGGCGAGGCCAGGCATTGCCCCATAGCGGTCAGGTACCCCCCACTTCACCAATGACCTCACCTCACGTCCAAAGGGTCCCGCCCCCCTTTTAAGACACCTCATCTCTGTGCCCTTTGGAGCTCCATGTTCTCCTTGAGTCAGACCACAGTCCTGCCAAGCCAACGACACCTTCCAGGATCCCCACAGCTCCCCATTGAACAAGACTTTCCAGCGTCCCCCGCGCCCCCGGGGTTCCCAGCCCCGGGGCCTTGCTCCAAACCCTTGCTCTGGAAGGAGACAAGGCGCAGGCCTTTCCCCCGGGATCCCCGGGGCTCTGTGGTAAACCATTTGCGAAAGCCCTGCTCCAAACAGCCATTCGCTTATCAAAGCCAAATTGTTCAGAGGCTGCAGCATAGGAAGGAGGGGGGGGGGGGGGGGAGTGTCAAGTTGTTACTAAGGCATTAAATTAAAAAAGGAACCGAGGAGAAGGGTCCTGATTAGTGGCAAACTGACCTTGGCAGCCAGGGCGAGGAATTGGCGAGAAAGGGCTTCTAAACGACGGGCTTTCGGCGCCCGCATTCCCCGCCCGCCGGAAGCCAAAAGCTAGTGCAGGGGCGGAGAACTTCATTTGTCCATCAGAGGACCCACCAGGCAGCACCCTAGACAGCAGAAGGCCCGATCCTGCGGCAGGCACACCTCCCCCCGGCGCGGGATCCGACCCCGGCAGCCACCGTCACGGAAGGCCTGATGCAAAGTCCGGGGAAGTGGATGGGGGGTCTCTGCAGACCCCAGAGGGGCCTCCGGAGCAGGCTCTAGGAGCGAGGCAGTGCTGGAGAAAGACGGTTGTTCAGTGCCCCTGTTTGTCTGGTTACCTCTGCAAAGGAGCAGGGATCCGATCTAGGGCTGCCTCCACCCCGTCTAGACGGATTTCTCCAGGGATGCCAGAGGGTGACCAGCTGTCCTGATTTTGGGGGCCTTTTTCCTATATAGGCCCCTATTACCCCCCCCCCAGGGTGACAAAAAGACTTCACCCTCCATACAGAGCAACCCTGAGCCCTGATCACTGCAGGGCAGGGGCACCACGTTCCCATGTCCCTCCCGGCTTTGCATCCCATCTCATATCCTCGGCCCCTACACGTGGGACCCGCGACGAGCGCGTCGGGGTTTCATTGTAGTGCCTGGTTCTAATGTTCCCAACTTCCACCTTTTACTGTGTCACATTTTAGGGGGCGAGGCGGTTGGCTGAGAGCCCCACGTTTTGCACGTCGAGAGGCTCAGATACCGCAGTGTCGGGTGCGGATGGATACACAGATGGATCAGATCAAAGTTTATTATTTAGTATTGCACTGCTCCGATAGGAAGAGAGGCTGAATGTAACCAGACGGGCCCCTCAAATTCCTGACCTCGGTGACAAAGAACCCCTGGGGAGCTTAAACCCCTGAAGTTGTTTTTCACCTTTTATGCTGTTTGTTTACTTTGCATTTCACAGGGTTTGGCCTGAGTTTCACACTTTGTTTCTAATCAGTTTGACTTTCTGGGTCTCCAGCGCTTGCACCAGGGACTTGGGGAAAACCTGGGGGGCGGGGGGGGGGGGGGCATTTCCATTGGCATTAACTTTTGTCATTAACTGCTGTGTCCTGATCCGTGCTCCACCGAGTGTCTGACTCCAAAGACAACTGATTTCCGATTTCCCCACGCCTCCTCAGCTCCTGGACCCATGCTCACATACCAGGACACAGTACATCCTTGAACGGGATGGGGAAGAAGTCCTTTTCCCCCGCACGTCCCCCTCCCTTCTCCTGCCTGTCAAGTAGATTAATATCTAATGACTGCCTGCTAGCCGCCTGCTACTCAGAGCTACAGACAGGAGGCCAAATTCTCTGCTGCCGTAAATTGGCCCGGCTCACTGACTTCAATGGAACTGCACCGATCCACACCAAGAGAGGATTTGGCTTGGGGATTTCAAGCTCTCTCTATCTGCAATAATAACAAAAAAAAAACCAACCACCACAGCTTATTCTACAAGACACACAGGAAACCTGCCCACAATTCCTTTAAATTTCAAGGTAGATTAATTACCCAGCCCCACTTTCCCCATCTTCACAATCACCTTCATTAGCATCGCCAATCTGTGTTGGTTCCGCGTTCCTTATCACCTGCCCACCGGTTTTTGCCTGGGTTTTCGGGTCACCGGTTCTCACTCGCCATCTGCTCGCAATCAAGGGGAAGAGACGGCGTGCCGCCTGGAAACGTGGTAAGGAGCAGGGAATATGTCGGAGCCTTTGAATCCTACATCATAATTTATTATGCGTCGCTTTTATAACGAGTTTCCCTGTATGGCGACCGTCCAACCACCACCAAATGTGATACTTGATTGTCTTCACCACCTTTTTGGAAAAATGATTATCCAGACACCCAAATCTGATAAAGCAGTGGGGAGGAGGGGGGAACAGACCAGATCTTCCCCATCACACAAGCCTGACAGCTGTCAATTCCGTGGACTGCAAACACTGATACCTGTTGTTCCTAAAGATCAAGACTCAGCCAAGCAAAACACAGCCGGGGAAATAAAACTTACAAGCAACTTGTCTGGAAGACAATGGGGAAAGCATTCACGGCAGCTAGGGGATGCTAAATAAAGTCGCTGCTGCTCATACCCCTTGTTCTGCACATGAAGGATTTGTACAGCTCTGTAGGGAAAAGACGGGGAGAACCCGCAGCATCCAGCCCCTTTGTTTATTTCTACTAATTGACTTGGTTCAAAGAAGTTGTTTAAAAATCTGCTTAGCTATATCAGCAGCGCCCCTGCCTTCCAGTGGAGGAGAGAATTGGGGGGAGTTCCACTAAAGCATCACGCGCTGGGGGGGGGGGTTAAGTCCCTTTTCCATCCGTCAACAACTCCAAGAGCCTCCTGGCTCACGGTACGTGCACCCCAACGGCCCCTCTGAACCCCAGTTCGTCAGAACCGGCTTGCCATGCCCAGCGCAGAGCCCAGTTACACCGTCCATAAACAGCCCAAATTCATTTCATTCCACAAGTCAGGGGGCGATTATGGCCACAGAGGGGCCAAGGTGAGCACGCCGTGAAGGTCTAGGGTACTCCGGCAGTGTGGGCCCGGAGCCCGCCTCCCCCAGATGGTGCTGCCTGGGGACCCCCTATTAGCCCGGCTAATAACAACAGCGCTCATAAATCTATCCAGCCCTTCCACCTCGGCCTAGGAGCCAGAGGGTGGGGTGGGGTGGGGTAGGGGGAATAAATAACCCACCCCAAACCACAGCAAGGAGAACACCAAAAGCTGCCCTTGTCCCGGGAGCGGGCAGCGCCCACAGTGTACCCAGAGGGAATGGGGGGTGGAGGGGGGCAGCAGCTTGCAATAGTGCAGCCAGCCACTCCTCTGTTACCTTGCTCAGCAAAAGGGCACCGCACCAGCAGGTACCGCAAACGATTTCCCAGCATGTCATGCCCCCAGCTCCCATAAATTATGGGGTTCGGGGAGGGATTTCGGTGCAACTCAGGGAAAGTGAACAACGGAGCGGGGTGGGTTTTTTTTCCAGAAGACTGCAGAAAGGGGGGGGGGGAGGGAAGACAACTCCAGACAGGGTGTATTAAAACAAACAAACAAAAAAGCCAACCCTCAGACACAGACACACACACACACCACGAACAGGGAGCAACAACATCAGCTACCAGCCCTGACTGCTGCAAAATGTGCCTTGCAATTGCGTTGGGCTGCTGGAGACAGCGGAGATAACAGCAGATAAAGACTTTGATCTTCCTCCTAAATCCATCGCCCCATGAAGAAAGCAGGAGACAGGGGCACTGTAGGGATATTTTGTCGTCCCCCCTCCCCCCCCCCTCCGTGCAGCCCCCGGGAGCCCCACATTAGAAGCGCAATAGTCATTGTATTAAATCCGGGTTTCCACTCTAATCCGTGCCCTCCGCCTGGGGGGCAGGAGGAGATGGGACGAGGCGCAGGGAAGGGGGGCAACAGGCTGGGGGTGGCCCTTAGGCCAAGCAAAGCTGGGGGGAGGGGAAGGAAAGCAGCTCCTTGCCCTGATCAGGAGGGGGCAGTGGGGTTCGGGGTGCAGGAAGGCTGGGGGGGTGCAGAGGAGCGGGAGGGGAGGGAGCTGGGGGGTGCAGAGGAGCGGGAGGGGAGGGAGCTGGGGGGTGCAGAGGAGCGGGAGGGGAGAGGGGTGCAGGGGAGGGGGCTGGGAGGGGTGGAGGGGAGGGGGTTGGAGGGTGGGGAAGCCCCTTTCCCTGGCACTGGGCGAGCCGGGGGCACGGAGAGACCCCCCACCCCTCCGGCCCCGCGCGGGCGAGCTCTTACCGTGGGCCAGCAGCGCGCCGAGGCAGCAGAACACGGCGGCGGGTCCCGGGGCCATGGCGGGCCGTGGGGGGCGCGATCCACCCCCGCGGAGGGGGAACAAACCAATCCAGCCACGTGCGACCCAGCCCGTGGGGTGGGGGGAGGAAAAGGGGGGCGCCACTGGCGGCTACTGCCCGGGGCTCCTCCCCCCACCCCCGCCGGGCACCCAAGGGTGCTGCGCGGGGCGCGCAGGAGGGGGCAGGAGCGCGGACCGGTCTCCCCCCTTCCCCGGCGGCAGCAGCGGGATCTCCCGGGGGTTATTCCAGCGCCGGGGCGCGAACTCCTCCCGGCCGCCCCGGCGGGCTCCGAGCCCGGCGATCCGAGCCCGCGGCCGGTCGCCGCCCCGCCGCGGGCAGCAGGCGGAGGAAGAAGCGGCAACCGCGGCTCATGGCCCCCCCCCCCCCCCCCCCCGGCCCGGCGAAGTGCCGGGACGAAGTTGCGGGGCCGGGAGCCCCCCCGGCGAGCTCCGCTCGGTCCTGCGGCGCCTCCCCCGGGTGCGGGGGGGGGGGCGCTTAGCTGTCCGCGGCGCCCCAACTTTCCCGGCTATGCAAAAAATCCAGCTCCGGCCGCGGAGCTCTCGGGGGGCCGGGCCGGTGCGGAGCGGGCGGCAGCCGGCGAGTGCGCTCGGGGCGGGCGAGGCGATGCGGGCGCACGCCGGCCAAGGGGAGGGGGGGGGCGATGCCCCCAATGCAAAGGGGGGGGCGGGGTGGGGGGCTCAGGGAGGGGCCAGGCCAAACCCCCCCACCCCAGCCGCGGCAACCTCCGGCTCCTCTCCGCGGCAGCGACCAGCCGCTCTCCGGAGCCCGGCGAGGCGAGTCAGCGGCAAAGCAACCCCCCCCCCCCCCCCCAGGTTTCCCCGATCACGTGGTTTCCCCGGAGACGCCTCACCCCCCCCCCCCCCGGTCTCCGCGCTGCGATTCCAGCCCCGCCGGGCTCGGTTTGCAAAGCCCCGGGCGCGAGGCGAGCTCCCCGGGGCCGGGCACTGGGGTCCTGTCCGTGCCAAGGATGCACCGGGCGCTGCAGGGTATTTACCCCCCTCCCCATACACACATTCCGGGGGGGGGGGTGCAGATGGAAGGGAGCCCCTGTCGTGTGCACGGGTCCCGAAGCACTGCGGGCCATGCCCCTCCCCCCCCGCTGCCCCTCCAGCAGCACCGCCCGGAGGGGCACCGGGGGGCGGGGGACGTGCCCGGTGCAGGACGCGAACCCGCGATCCTCCGCGCCGGGCGCTCGCCCGCGCCCTCTAGGGGTGAAATAGAACCGCTGCGATTCGCCTTCCCCTGGCGGCCTCATTGATTCTCCCCTGGGCCTGTTGCTGCTTCCCCTGGGATGGGCCTGTTTGCAGCCCACCCACCCGCTACATGGGCAGCTAGGCCCCTATGCTAGCTGCAAAGGGCCCGGGGGCTGCTGGGGCTGGCTTTATGCCCCTGGTTGCTAGTGTAGATGTGGGAGCCTGGGGGGCTCTGCCCGGTGACCCCAGGATCATGGAGCCGCGGAAGGATCCCCAGGGACCATGAGCAGCTGTCTGAAGGTAGAGCTGCCCTGAGACTCTCCTAGCTTGGGCCCCCCGCAGGGGTCAGGGGTTGGTAAGGGGCATCATCTCTGCCTCCCCGCTCGGGTCCTGTGCCAAGTGCAGCTTGGCCAAGCCCAAGGATCCGGCGTTGTGTATCGACACACCTGGGCCGCAGCGACACAAGGCCTTGGCACGCCCGGTGGGGGGGGGGGGGTACCTCATCACGCAGTCGGGGAGGATAGAAGCCGCCATTGAGTTCCTCAGCTCCTTGCGCCCGTGTGAAGCTCTCTGCCCCACGTGGGCGCAACTGGCAGAGTGGTAGAGTCACTAACAAGCATTTCTCCAGGCTGGAAGCTGTGTGTGTGTGTGTGTGTGTGCACATGTGTTTGTGTATGTGTGTGCTCACGTGAGCATCTATGGGTGGGGTGCGCACATGTGTTAAGGGTTTCTTTCCCCACTCTGAACTCCAGGGTAAAGATGTGGGGACCCCGCATGAAAGAAGAAATAACCCCCCAAGCTTATTTTACCGGCTTAGGTTAAAACTTTTCCCCCAAAACCCAAACTTTTTCAGTTGGGGCTTGGAAAACACTGCCACCACCAATCTGAGCCCCCAAAACCATGGGTTAGGGTAAACAGGAACCCCAACTTTAACACCCCCCAAATCTCTTCCCTTTACCTGGGAGAGATTTGAGAACAAAGACCACAAACCCTCACTTGCTGTGAGACAAGCCTGATTCAAACCAGGACCAATTGAATGAAAATAAATAGTTTCTTTAAAAAAAGATTTTAATAAAAGAAACAAAAGTACAAATTCCCTGTACAAAAATCAATAGAGAATAAACTTTTTGCATTACATAGCCCTCTATTAACCCCCACCCTTAAAAAATTTTCCACTGCTAAAGCAAACAGCAAAGTACACCAAAACCCAATGATTCAATAAGACAATTTAAAGTTTTCAATCACTTACTGCTAAACTTGGTTTCCTTAAACAATTACAAGAATGTAAAATAAAAACATAAGTGTAATTTCTCCCTAGTCAGGGGAACCCCAGGTCAACTCCTCACAGCCAAAAAAAATAATAAAAAAAAAGCCGGGAAGCAAAGTAAAAGTAAAACCCTTTTTTTTTGTTCCCCCGTTAATTACATTAGCTCCCTCTCTGGGTTGCTTCAGGTTAACCCTTCACAGGTAAACCCCTTCACAGGTAAAATAGTAATTCTAAGCTACTTCATACTTATAACAACATGCCTGGCGGGGGTGCCCACGGCTCCCCTTCCCACCCCCTGGTGCAGGGCCGGCGACAGGGGGGTACTGCGGGTACCAGGCCCCGGACTTAAGGGGGCCCCCGGTCCACAGCTGTACCCGTAGTCGTCCCCCCTTGTCGCACACTGGCCGCTCTTTCCCGGGCTGTGTCCGCGTGTCAGTGGCCGGCTGCCTCCCGAGCCCTTCAGCCGGCGGCTCGTCCCGCGCCCCAGGAGCTGCCCTGAGGCACCCCCGGCTGCAGCGCTTCCCCCGACCCACCTGCAGCAAGAGCCGGGCCAGCCCTTGGCGGGGGGTGAGCCCCCCCCGGCGGCACCACAGGATGCCGGCTCCATCGCCTCCCCCGCCCCGGCGGCTGCAGAGGACTGGCCGGGCGCGCCGCTCCGCGGGGGCCCAGCAAGCGGGGCAGGGGAGACCCGGGGCCGGGAGCCCAGCGGGGGGAGGCGGGGAAGCCGCGGAGGGCCTAGCCCACCGGAGCCGGCAGCCGGGAGCGACGCTGCGGCTGCCGCTGGGTCGCACCCCCACCCCAGGTATGTCTGGTAGCCGGCGGGGAGGCCAGGCTGGGCGGGCGGGGAGGGGGGCAGGAGACTAGGCTGGATGGGGTGGGTGAGGCGTGGGTGCGGGAGGGAAGGAGGTTTGGGTGGGGGGGAGGCTGAGCTGGGCGGGTCAGGCATGGGGGGCAGGAGGCTGGGTTGGGAGTGGGAGGGGGGAGGAGGTTAGGTTCGGTGGGATGGGCCGGGCCAGGCAGGGGTGGGGGAGGGAAGGTGGTTAGAGATGGGGGGAGGCTGGGCGGGGGTAAAGGAAGATCACCCCCAACAGCGGGGTGGGCCAGGCAGGGATGGGTGGGGAGGGAAGGAGGTTAGGCTGGGGGAGGAGATTAGATTGGGTGGGCCGGGTCAGGCGGGGGGGGGGAGGAGAATAGGCTGGGGGAGGGGCCCAAATGATCAGAGTAGGGGGCCCCAAAATGTCTGTCGCCGGCCCTGCCCTGGTGCACTGAGGGGTGTGTATAAATACACCTGCACGGCCTGGGGTGTCTGCTCCACAGACTCCTCAAAGGAGAGAAGCATTTTAGTGGTGACCTGCCAGAAGAAATGCTGGATAAAGAAGTCGTGAAAACTTGGGCTCCATTCCCCTCCTATAAGGAATGTTGTGGGAGGAGGTTTCCCTGCTTTGTTTCTTTGATGGAGTGGGGGATCTGGCCCCGATCGCTGGCGCTGAGCCCTGGGGGATCTGGCCCCGATCGCTGGCGCTGAGCCCTGGGGGATCCGGCCCCCATCGCGGGCGCTGAGCCCAGGGGGATCTGGCCCCCATCGCGGGCGCTGAGCCCTGGGGGATCCAGCCCCCATCGCTGGCGCTGAGCCCAGGGGGATCCGGCCCCCATCGCGGGCGCTGAGCCCAGGGGGATCCGGCCCCGATCGCGGGTGCTGAGCCCAGGGGGATCTGGTCCCAAGCTGCAGGTGCTGGCCCCTTGGCAAGCGACCCCGGGCTGCAGTGATGGTCCATCCCCATGGATGCCGAGTTCTTTTCACAATGGGGCCTTGGCTTCTCTGGGGCCTGTGAGAGCTCCTGGGACACCCCAAAGAAACACTCCCAGCTCCCAAACCTCTGTGCAAACCCCCCTACACCCCCCACACAAACATCCCCCGACCCCTGTGCACCGATACCTTGCCATGGCACCTAATCCAAATGCCACCCCCCACTCTCCCGGCACACGGCCTCCTCCGCGCCCAGGCGTGGCCTCGGTTGTTCCGCTTGTAGGGTGACTGTCTGGTCACCCTATCTTGCCAACGTGACCAGCCCACCCCCCGGGCTCCGGGGAGAACGGTGCATCTGCAAAGAGGCCTTGTGCTCGGAGATCTTAGACACCAGAGGCTCCTTTGCCGGTCCCGGGTGAGGCGACATATATTTCCAAGGCCCAGCTGGAGCCAGAACGGAAAAGCCGGAGTGATCCTTGCAGCGAACTGGCAATAAATTCATGGCACTGTTATTACTTCCTGGACACAGCCCTTGCTAGCCAACTTGGCCCATGGATTAAGGTGCGAGGAGGGACCAGCGTGGAGCGATGGAACAAAGGATTCTGGGCCGAGCTTCCTCCTGGTGCCTGGTGATGCTACCAAGTTGGACGCGCCCCCTGAAATGAGTGACCGGGCTGAGGGGAGGGGCACGCAGGTCAAAGGGAAACGTGGCCACCTTGGCTTTTCCCCAGTAGGCCACGGGCCACGCCTCACTGGCCGAAATCAGTATCGCTGCAACTTGCTCAGCCTGGATGGAGATGGCAGGTCCCAGCATGGGATGGAGATGGCACGCTGGGATCTGGGGGCTGCAGGTATGGAAGGTGAGGCCAGGCATTTGGCCAGTGGCGGGTCACATCTCTGGCTGCCTTCGGGCTCACAGAGGGGAATCTTGCCCTGTGGAGGGACCCTTTCCCGTTCTGGGTGGAAATATTAATAATAAAAGGGGCAGTAGCACAGCGTGGGGTTAGCTGAGATCGGGCCACACTGCGACAGGTGATACACAGACCCACTGAGATCGGGGGCCCCGCTGCGCTGGGGGGGTGCACATATAAATAGGCTGAGACCGTGTCTGCCCTGTAGAGCTTCCAGTCTAAATAGGCCAGGCACACAAAGGGCTAGGAGGGAAACTGAGGCACAGAGTGGTGAAGTGATTCGCCCAAGCTCACCCAGCGGGCGGAGCCAGGGACAGAACCCAGCCCAGGGCTCTGTCCATTGGTCCGTGCTGGCTCTCCAAGTGGTGCATGCAAAAGCAGAAAGAAAACAGCTGTTGGCCCCTCAAATTCAAGCAAAATGATTCCCCCAGTGAATAAGAAATAATCATTATGCATGAGGAAAAAGAGGTAAAACATGGTTTTCAATATGGCCTGTCTCTGAAGCAGGTGCTTTGGGGTCTGGTTGCTGGCCCCACTACCCACATGTACCCTGTTCACGTTGGAATGAAGTCTGGGTTATTTCTCTGGGCTTGTTTTTACGGTTTGCTCAGGCACCCCAATCAGACTGGGTTGGGTGGTGCCAACTCTCACGATTTGGTCACAGTTTCTCATGCTCTTGGCTGGTTTCCTTAAAGCCCCAGCTCCAGGAGTCCTGGGAATCTCAGCTTTCTCTGAAAAGACCAAGTAAGTTTCTAGCCTTCGGAGTCGCAGAGAAACCCTTGAAAATCACAGTGAATCCTAAGGGATCCAAAGCAAAACGCAATAACAGCCGCCCAGTGGGGTCATGTTTATAAAGTCTCATGGTTTCTAAGCCGATCTCATGATTGTTTGGGGGTTGGACTCATGATTTTGGAAGCCTTGGCGTTGGCCGTGCTGGACGTGAGAGACAGACATGCCCTGCTGGTTCTCAGCTGGTACCTTCCCCTGGGAAGAACCTCTTTCTATCCCTTACTCTGCCACTGACTGGCTGGGAGACCTTGGGAACATCACCTCACTGCTCCGTGCCTCTGTTTCCCCATCCGTAAACTGTGGCTCATGCTCTCAAAGAGCTCTGTGGGTTAACGGCTCGGTGTTTGCAGGGTGCTTTGGATGGGTGACACGCAGTGAGCTTTGCTTGCATTCCCTGCCCGCTGTTTCCCAGCGCAGGGAATAGTCTAGCTTTGATTGATTAGGGCTTTGTGTCTCTCTCCTTTAAGCATTTTGGCAGCTTCTTGGCATGGCCGCCCGGTTTTTTCACCCCTTAGAGAAATTAGGATATTTGCCCTATTTGGATTTTATTTACGCCTTCTGCTTTGGCCGGCGGAGGGGTCCCGGGTGAGAGAAAGCAGACATCTGTGATCCCTGTTCTCCCAGGAATGACTGGCCCCCATCCCTGGATATGTACAGGGCCTTACATGCCTGTTGGGTGCGTTTTCACTTATGCCACCAGGGTGGCACGGCACCGGAGATAAATGATGGGTATTTTAGCAGAAGATGATGTAAGCAAGGTCAAAAGAAGACACTTCATTTAAATGTCAACCGCATCCTCCATGCTTGGCGATAGGTGATTTATGTGAAAGGCTGGGACTTGTCAAAGTCACATCCAGCCAGCAGAGAAGGAAGGGGGAGACGAGAACGCAAATTCAAGTTGCCGGACAAACGCGAGCAAGCTGTCAGGTTTAAATGAAGGTGGGCTAGGCCAGGAGGTTCCCAAATATCTTACTGCTAGGACCCCAGTTCAAACCCCACCCTGACTGGAAGTGCCTGGCACTCACCAAGCCTGGGCTGTCCTAGAGGAGTTAGGTGCGCCCATCCCACTGCTGGCCCGTGAGAACTGGAAGGCGCTCTTAGAAGCCCTCCTTGGGAAACCTGGCCAGTGGTGATCCCGTGGAATGAGTTTGTTGGTCTCTGCTGAACTGTCCGCGTAGCCCTGAATTCTTTGAACCAGCAGCAAGCACAGAAGGGGAATGCACACACATGTGTGTGAATTGCATCTATCACACATCTGTGGTCACCTCCCCTGCATGCCGCACATGTGGTCATCTTGCGCAGTTAGGATCCATCCCCAAACGATTCTGTGTGTTTGCAGAAGAAACATATTACCGTGCACTGCCACCTGCAGGACAGAGACAGCGCTCTCCAGCTGTGTGTCATTGGCCCTATACCGGCTGTGGCGATTCTGCGTCTTAGTTCAAGTGTTAGACGCCTGCTCTCCTGGGACAGGAGGATCAAAGGCTGACCCCAGAAGCAGCCATCTGGTTAGAGCACTGGACTCAGGACAGCTGTACTCCAGTACGTATTTATTACCATGTCCCCACCTTGTGCCTCAGTTTCCCCAGGCTAACACTACTTCCCTGTCTTCCAGGGTGTCGTGATTGAATCTCTTTTTTTCTCAGAGGAGCGGAGGGAGGACATTTGTTGCTGAAGATCATTCACGCCCGCGGTGTATTAAAAAGCCCCCGTGCGTTACCAGAGGCGGGGCAGAGGTGGCGTGCGGAAGGGCTCTGTTATAAGAGAACCGTCTGAGCCTAGATCCCCTTTGTTACCAGATGAAATGTAAACACTGATGCGGCGACAGGGGACGGCGACTCGCGATGCAGGGCGATTGTTATGGTCCGTTGCCGTAACACCTAGGAGCCCTTGTCACAGTCCCGGGCCCCAGCGTGCTGGGCGCTGCGCAGATACGGCACGAGACACTCTCTGCCCCAAGCAGCCGCCAGCCTAAGTGAGCTGGGCAGGCGCTGTGTCCTTGGGAGCGTATTACAGAGACCACCCTCATCCCCAGCTGGATCGTGGGGCTGCCCGGAGAAGCCTAGGACATGAGCATCCTGCCTCCCCCGTGCTCTGATCCTGCAGCCCCCTTGAGCTCCGGCAGTGTGGTCTAACGTTTAGGGTCCGCGCCGCGGAGCGTTTACCCCGTGTCCCCCTTCCTAGCTCCTTATTCCCATTTCCCCCGCTTAGCAAACATGATTCCAATTCCCCCCCCCCCCCTTCCTGTTTTACTTCAGTTTATCCAGTAACCGTCTCGGCTCTACTTTAACCGTTCACTGAAATTTAACGAACCAATCCTAACATATGACAACACAATTCTCCAACCAATTATCTCCCAGCCCCTAATGAACTCACACCTAGCCCAGTGAATTCCACAGCAGACAGAAACAATTTGCGGACGGGACAGATTGACAATAGAAAAGCGGGGGCTATAGAGATGGAACACACCAGACACGTGTGATCTCTTGCCAGACGGGCTGCTATCAAGCTAAGTTTTCTTTTCACCATTTTTATCCAGTGGTGACGGGCCCTCTCAGGACAGGGTGATCCATGTCCCTGGTCTGGGATGGGAGGATGTGACCGTTCGCCTCCCCGTTTATGGCCGGCCCTGCTTTTTAGCCAACGGACAAGAACAAGGCCTCAGATTATCCTCGTCAGAGAAGGCTCAGACCCAGGCAGCCTCGTGATTTTGATTCTTTGCTTTATACCTCTATAACTAACTGGTGGCTGGGCACAATAATGCCACTGCCTCAGTTTCCCCACTCGGACCTTTATAAAACTCCACCACGGCTTTTCCTGTCCAATGTTAGCCCAACCCGGGGGCGGGTTATCACCTCCCACCTACACGGGGCAAACAGTCTGCAAAAGCCCCCCCACGTCGCTCATAAAACACCCCAGTGCCAGCCCTTGACAGGATCCCGGCGCTGGCACAGGAAGGGGAGCCAGCTGGTCCCGACAATTCTTCCCTATTCCCAGCCAGGGCTGACAGAGTCCCCCCCTCTGCAGCCTCTCCCCATGACTCAGTTTCCCCCTTCCTCGGAGCCAGCCTCCTGCCCCCTCCCCCCCCCCAGAGCCCACTGCCCCTTCTCAGCTCCCCAGGCTGAGCGTCCCCAGATTCCAGGTGGCCGCCTGGTGCAGCTCGTTAGCCACGGGACGGAGGTTCTGCTGGGACAAGACCCCGGATCCGGGGACGGCCAACACCTCCGCGCCGCTACAAGCCGCTGTGATAGGGCCGTGGGGAGGTACCATTTGATCCTTCCGGGCCCCGGATTGACCCACGTGCCCTATTTCAGCGCAGGAGGCGGTCCAGAAGGGGTCTGCCTGACCAGGCAGAGCTCACCGCTGGTTTCATAAAGTGCCGGCGCCCTGCCCCCCCCTATTTAGCAGCTTTCTTGGCTGTCCCCCGCCCGCTGCCCTGGCCTTTTGTTTCCACTCTCTTGCGTTCTCGGATTCTCACCTCCCTTCCCAGGCCTGTTCTCACCCGGCCGCGTGTGTCCCCGGCTCCCACGGGGGGAAGGGAGGAGAGACCTTGCTGTGGACTGGGATGTGCTAAGTTCTTTCAGCCTCACTGGAGGCGTCATAATTGCCCTCCTCTCCCCCACGTCCGGCCAGGAGAACAAGCCCGGATAATTGATCGTCAAGGAGAGACGCGTCAAAGTCGCTGCTTCTGCCCTTGGTGTGCGGGATGAAAGGACGGTGGGGACGGGGCGCGGGGGGGACACATGCCCTCTCCCCGATGAAGGTCCCACAGGCTCTACGGACTCCTTTCATCCCCACCTGTGAGCGAGGAATGAAGGTGAAGGCCAGGCGTAGCTGAGGTCCATGAACTTCCATGCCTAGCGCCCTGGAACGCAACCACCGCTCCCCACACCAGGAGCGAGACCCAAGCACCTGGGTTTGTAGAGGACCCAGCCCTTATCCAGGGAACTCCAGTGAGATAAGAGCACCAGCGAGGCAGTAGGGTCTAATGAGTAGGGCACTGGGCTGGGAGCCAGGAGGGCTGGTGCCCGTTCATAGAAGATCAGGGTTGGGAGGGACCTCAGGAGGTATCTAGTCCAACCCCCTGCTCAAAGCAGGACCAACCCCAACTAAATCATCCCAGCCAGGGCTTTGTCAAGCCTGACCTTAAAAACCTCTAAGGAAGGAGATTCCACCACCTCCCTAGGGAACCCATTCCAGTGCTTCACCACCCTCCGAGTGAAATAGTGTTTCCTAATATCCAACCTAAACCTCCCCCACTGCAACTTGAGACCGTGGCTCTTTCCTGCCTCTGGGATTGTCTACACTTGAAATGGGACAGGAGCACCACACTTCGGCACAGACACCACCTACCCCGAGAGGAGGGGTTCTCCGGCTGGCATAATTAACCCACCTCCCTGTAAGGTGGTACCTAGGTTGATGGAAGAATTTTTCCACTGGCTACCTGGGGACTTAGGTCGGCTTCACTACGCTGCTCGGAGCGGGGGAAGAGGGGGGTTTCCACCTCCCTGAGCAACGTCATTAAACCGACCGAATTTTCAGGTGTGGATGAGACCAAAGCCCACATGACGAATAACGAATGTGACAAGGTGGCTCCTCGGGCTCCCCTGACTCAATGCCTTTGGGGCTCTGGCGCGGCACTGGCACTCTGACTAGGCTGCACCAGACCCGGTTTTTCGCTGCCCCTTAGTAGCTCTCTCTCTCTCAGGGTCAGGGTTCTGCTGGCTAGGAAAGCTAACTTCCCCCTGGGAGGGACCCCTTGTTCTCCTCCCCTGCCTGCGAGCAGCCTCTCTGTCCCTGCTTCCTCCAAAACTCACCTCCCCCCTCTCTGGGGAGGAGTGTCTTTAAAGGGCTCTGACAGCCTCCTTAATTGGGCTCAGCTGAGCCTGCTTCTGCCAGAGGGAGCCTTGCTCAGCTGGACCCAATTACCCTGTAGTAACCCTTCTCATTACAGGCCTCTCTGGCAGTTGCCTGCCCTGGGTTTACCACACGAATAACGGTGGATCTGGAGAGCATGCAGCAAGGCCATCGCTAGAAGACGGCAAAGAGGCCAGGGCGTGTCCTCACGGACACCGAAGAGACCTGCGGAGCTCTCCAGACTTGCAGCAGGGGGATAAACGCCAGGGAAGAGAAGAGTGATTTAAGGGAAAGGACAACGGCTGGGTGTCACGGAGTCCCCGGGGCGATGCTCTGGCACAGACGGAGCCGGACGGCCACTTCCCAGCCACATCTCTCCGGCAGCCAGGCCTCAGCCAGGTCGCCTCAGCGCTCGCCAGCCTGCCAGCAGACACAGGGGGCCGGATTCTCCTCTCCCTGGGGTGGAAATCAGGGGTAGCACCACTGACCGCGGCTTCGCCCCCACGGTACCACCACGCAGGCTAGTCCGAGCCACCCCTGACCTTTCGTACCCATCCGGCAGCACAGAGGGGATGGAAACCGGCCAGACCTTGAGAGCCCAGAGGCCCTGGCGTGTACCCGCTGCCCGGGATGTGCTGGGGCAGCCAGCGGGCTCTGGCCACCCCCCAGCCGGCGGGTAGCCCTTCAAGGGCTGTTGCCAGTGGGTGGACGGTGGAGGAGCCCCTGGGCCGCTCTAAGCCACGTCAGGGCAGTGAGCACAGGCAGCTGTAACTGGAGACTGGGCTTTGTAGAGGCTAGCGACAGGGCCATGGCCACAGCGGAGAGGCAGTTGCGGGGCTTCCAGGGGCGTTCTCGGGGCCGGCGACCTTCGGGGGAGGCGGCTGCGCGGCCCACTGAGGCATATGCCCCTGGGGAGGCGGTGAAGAGGAGACATTAGCTTGACACCCAATAACCAAGCCCCCGCCCTCCAGCCGAAGGCCCTTTAGCAAGTACACAGGAAAGGACTTAAAGCCGCGAAATCCACCTCATTTCACACTTCCCTGCCTCGCCCGTGTTTCACAGCCCCGCGCTCCTCTCCTCGAGCCGTCCCCCTGGGGCCGATCAGACCAGCTTCCTCCTCTGTGGGCAGCCGGCTGGGAAGGACAGCGCCTCGGACGAGTCCTCCTTCCTCCCCTCGCCCGGTTCGTAGCCGAAGAGACGCCGGGCGGCAACGGGGTGTGAGAGGCAGAACATCACAGGCACTGGCTCTGGTGGGGAGCGGATCAGCGGAGCCCCGAGGCCCTCCCCAGCTAGCTGGGGTCACCGCAATACAGTCCCAGACCTCCGCTCTCCGGGGAGTTTGTGCGGAGCTTTGCTGCCTTTGTTTACCCGACGCGGAGCCCGTGTGCCAAGCCCCCTTTGAGACGGACATGCCACTCACCCGCCATCATCTCGCCAGGGGATCCGTGCCTGCTATTTGCGGTGCCTGGGCCCCAGTCACAGGACTGTGTGATACCCCCCCCCCCCCCGGGGTCCCATTCTCTGGGGGATGAAGGCGGCGCGGCTGGTATCCCATCCTCCCGCCCAGAGCGGCCTCCAAACCATCCGCATGCTGCAGGGGGGTTGCTCTCAGCGGTGTCCCGTGACAGTGACCTCCCCTGAGGTGGCCGCATCTAGGCCCTGGGAGGTGCAGAGCGGCACACGGCCCGATTCAATTCACCCTTCCCGCCCAAACCGGCTACTTCAAATGCACAAGCGGGTAAATATTTGGCCAGGTTCTTGTCAAGAAGAGAGAGAAATGTATTCTTGGGTGAGTCGTCTTTGCCAGGGCCTGGCGCCGAACGCTGGGAAGGGTCCCAGCCCGTCCAATCTGATTATATACACGTGCCCACGCCGGTGCAGAGATAGAGACATACATACACACTTACAGTCGCCCCCACATGCCGACCCGGTCACCATTCGCCTCCCACACCTGGAACCAATCCCCTCCCCCAGCCATCAACCCGCCTACATACAATCATCCCCCATCTAAATCAACCCCCCCCACATACGTCAACCCCACACCTACAATCAACCCCCCACATCCGCAATCAACCTTCCCCCCCACACCTACAATCGACCCCTACACCTACAATCGACCCCACACATCCGCAATCAACCTTCCCCCCACACCTACAATCGACCCCTACACCTACAATCAACCCCCACATCCGCAATCAACCTTCCCCCCACACCTACAATCGACCCCTACACCTACAATCAACCCCACACATCCGCAATCAACCTTCCCCCCGCACCTACAATCGACCCCTATACCTACACCTACAGCGAACCGTGAGAATCTACTAGCAACCTTCACACAGGTACAACTAGCCCCTGTGCACACCTACAATCGACAACCACCTACAACAAACTCCCCCAGCTCTATAATAGCTCCCCAGACCTACAGCCCTCCCCACACACAACATACCGCCACTACAATTATTCTCCCTCACAGTCCTACAATCAACTCCTCCTACAATCGCCCCCCTCCACAAACTCACAGACCTCCCCTCCCCCAAGACACCCTGCGATGACCCTTGCACACAGATTCACACCGGTCCGTTTTCACACACTCCCATGCCCCCCACAGTCGCCCACGCCTGCTCCACAATCGGGCTGCTGTCTCACCCCTTTGCTGAATGGGGCCCCGGGGGTCCCGGTCCTGGGGTACCCGGCCCAGCTACAGCCTCACACACCATGCCAGGGGGCTCCATGGCTTTCCAGGGGGCAGCTCCTTGCTGTTTGGAGCAACCGATTGTTTATAGGGCTCCTTGCCATCCATCTCCGATCCCTGTACCCGGGCGGCATCCCAGTCGCCACTGTCCCAGCTTCCCCGGCTGCTGGACCTTGTCCAAGTGCCTCAGGAATTCACCCTGCTAACGGCAAGGGGACCGGCCCAGCTGCACAGACTCTCCAGTGCTTGCGGCAAAGCCTCATTCAGCCTCCTCCGTACACTGTGGGTCAGGATCTCGGGGGGACGCAGGAGGTCTGGGTTAGACCCTGGGCTTAGGCCTGCCTCCGGGGGCCTAATGACCGGGTGTCACTGTGTCCCCGGTGCGATAGTCTGGCACTGCTCCCTATGAAGCCAGTCAGGACTCTGGGGGGAAGCTTCCTCTCTGTGAACAGCCTGTCTCCAGGGCTAGGAGCTTCACAGGCTACAGCTTCCACCTTCCTGGGTCTGACCTCGGAGCATTCAGCACCTTCTGCCCCTCCGTGCGCTTCCCCCAGCAAGCCCGCCCAGGCGGGGTCCTGGGTAAGCCCGTGGGTCTGCACCCCAACTCCACAGTCAGACGTGACTCTCAGCCAGCCAGTAAAACAGAGGTTTATTAGGTGACAGGTACATGATCTAACACAGACCATACAGCGAACGTGAGCCCTCCACTGGACCCATTTTGGGGGGCAGGGAGCCAGATAGCTCCTCTGCCTTCCCTGCCTGACTCCAGCTAGCTTCAGACTGAAACTCCCACTCCAGCCTCTCCCTTGCTTTTCCTTTGTCTCTTTCCCGGGCCAGGTCAGGTGACCTCCCTCCAACAGGTTCAGCTGACACCGTGCACAGAGGGGGATGGGACAGGGCGTCAGCTACTCACTTACACTGTCTCTGCTCTGCACCACTATCAGCCCCTATCCCACCACCTAGAGACCCTATAAATGAACAGGGGAAACTGAGGCACACACAGTATTCCCACTCCGTCACATCAGGCAACGCTATTCAGATGGAACTTAGCTATCTCGGCAGTGCCGGACATTCGGTTTGGGAAGCGTTACCCCGCTCCGAGAGCTTTGACTCTGGAATCGTGTCCACACGGGAAACCGTGGGGCCATTGCTTAGTCCACACTAGCTGTGGCGGTCCATGTCCCCACGCAGACAAGGGCTCCAGGCTCTGGGACCCGGTCTGGAACACGGGCCCGATACGCCCGCTGCTCTTCCCCGCTCTGAGTGGTCAGACTGTGAGCTCTTCTGGACGTGTTCCCGCTGCGTTTCTGGGTAGCGCCCGGCCCCACAAGGCCTGAGGTGCTACCCCAATAAACCCACTACTGTGGAGCGGGACCTTTGTGCGCTGGGTCTGCATGATTCAGAGCAGGCTGGGAAGTGATGCCTGGCGCTTCGTAGGGCTGGGACCCCGGCTCCCCCTCCACCCTCCCGGCTGGCTGAACTGTCCTGCGCGATTCCAGGCCTGCTCAGCATTAAGATCATCTGTCCTCCCGGCTTCTAAATCCCCAAAGCCGGGAAATTCTCCCCTTTCGGCCCCGGCAGCTCTTCTACTTCTGTCTCCTGTGACAGTGATGTGATTGTTACACTCCGGCCCCATCTACTCCCTGCCGCGTCCCAGGGCGGCCTGTCCTTTCGGATAATCCCACCCCTGCAAGGTCAGAGGTCGCAGCTGGGGAGGCGAAGGCTGGATGGGTATTTAACGAGGAGACGGGCCGGGAGGGGTTATTCAAACCAGGACACAAGATTTGTCCAGAAACCAGCGTTTCACGGCTGGAGTCCAGGCGCTGGGGCCGAAATGCACCTGAGCTTTGCCTGGTCCAACGGCGTGGCTCCCCTTTAAGCTCTGGCCTGCCGTTCACCTGCCTCTAATCTCCAGGCGGCGCTAACCACGAGAATAATAGCCAGTCGGACGACGCTAATCCCAGCGCGCCGGGGCCATAAGCCGGGTGGGAAACACACCGGAGGTGTCGTTCACTCCAGGATCGGCCAGCTTCGTGCCGCAAGATGGGACACTAATTCATCCGCAGACCCGCAGTCTCCAATGTGGCCCTCGGGCCAAAAAGTTTGCCCACCCCTGAGCTAATGGCTTCTGGTCCCACCAGGTCACTAGGGCCCGGGCTCTTGGTGGCGGTGGCAGAGAGCCCGTTGGTGTTAAAGAGGAGACCTGCGATGTGGCTTGTAAAGCGAAGCCCGTCTCTGCCACACCTTTGGGGCTGTTTGCAATGAGTTTAAAAGGCACAGCTGGGATGTCGGGGCGGGGGGGAGACCCCAGGCCCCGCTGCGCAGACTGTCCCCTATGTGGAGTCATGTCGGAGTCGGCGGTGCCGACGACCCCGCGGTGACACCTGACGCCGAGACGGCGCCGCCAGAACGGCTCCCCGGTGCATGTGGCGCGCGTCCGCTGATGTTCTGATCGGCCCCACGGGCTTCTGTTCTTCGGCTCGGACGCGACACCGGCGCCGAGCAAACGTGGGGCTGGGAAATTCAGGCCTGAGGGTTCCTTGCCATGCGCTCCGCGGGGCAGCGTTCAGGAACAAAAAGGCACGGAAAAGCAGAGGTCAAAACACCTTCCTGGAGCTCGACTGGTATCTTGCGGGCACTCGGCGCTAGCAGGGACCTGGCCTAGCTGGAATGTATAAAGTAAGTGCTTTCTCAAGAGCCACTTGAGAGCCTGCCACCTGCTCCTGGCATGCCCCCTGCAGATTTTTTCAACGCCGGAGTCACTTTGCTGGTCCGTGCCAAGCTGGCAGGGTGTCCCAGCTCTTCATTAAGGTGACGGCACCGACCGCCGGGGATAATGCGCTAGGCCCCACAGGAGAGCCGGACCGCGGCCCCATGACCCTTTGCCAGCCTCGGTGGGATCCCCCGCCCACCCTGCACCACCGCCGGCTGGATGCCAGCTCCCGCCACCGGGCAAGGAAACTCTCTGAGCGGACGACAGGCCGGAGCTTCCCTGGCAGATTCTGGCCGGTTCCTTTACAGGTTCCTTCGCCCGCGCTGTGGGACCGTCTCAGAACACGTCCCAGTCCCGGCATGAGACTGAAGAGGCAGATGAAGGATTGAATGGGGTTGTGTTGCTGTGCCCACTAGGCTGTGCTACCACGCCAATGCACTGCACGGCCTGGTCTCCCAGTCCTTTCCAGCGCTGGCACTACACAGCACTGGTATTCCCTCTGGGCTTTGCCATCCCGGGGAATGCCACGGGGTGGGCGAGGTCCTTTAAGAGGGAACTGGTGCCATCCAATGTGCCACATTAACAGCCTTGCTGGGGCCTGACAGAGAGCAGCTGGGGAAGAGGAAACAACTAGAGGAAGCCAGGGACCAAGGGACTCCACCAGGTAGAGTTGGGGTACAGGGCTGCTGAAAGCTGGAAAGAACCAGGGTGAAACAAGAAGCTGTTTCTCCTCCTGGGGAAAGGGGACAAGGCCAGGACCGTGCTGTGACGTGTGGATAAATAAACTAGACCCAGAAGGGACAGACCCTACACCGTGGGAGTTTCTTTAAGGAGCCCTGGAGAGGGTAAACTGAGGCAGGGTCTCTGCCGAGCGACCTCTGGCAGCAGGAGGGTATGAGGGTGGGGACAGCCCTGTTGCAGGGTGATTCAATTCAGGGCCCTGGTGGGGAAAAGCCAATTGCACGATGGGAAAGGGCCATCCCGCCCTCTGTGTTTGGTGCACCGTGCGAAGCTCCATTCAGGTCTGAGAGAGACTCAGGAGCCCGGGACAGCGCTGACCCAGGAAGCCCACCGCAGGGGCTTTCTCCACCGCACTCCTTCAGGTCAGCGAGTTAAACATCTTCTTGCCGCGACCCAGGATTGTTCTATTGATCCGGTGCTCCCACACGGTTTAGGTTAAGCCTCCCTGCTGGGGGTTTAATTTCGATGTATTGCCGGCCGTGACGGCCCGTTCAATCAATTCCAGATGATTATTGAAACCGTCATTGGTGAGGTTCACCATCTCCGATTAGCCACCTCTACGGCTGTTACGGGATAGCCGTGCCGAACCTGGCAGGGAATCTAAAGGGGCCCCCCTGGGAGACCGTCACTTTAGATCCATCCTTCCACTAAACCTAATGAAGCCTCCAGTAAATTAGTATCGACTGCAAACTAGGTGGCACAGCCCCATCTAGTAGCTGGGCCACAGGTAGAGAACAGCCTCCTACTGCTGCCAGCTGACGGAGCTGCTCCTTCGGCTCTGGATGTAGAGATCTATGCATTGTTCTTAGGCTCCAATGCCGCTTGTTGGAAGTAGGGTGACCAGACAGCAAATGTGAAAAATAAGGCTGGGGATGAGGGATATTAGGAGCCTATATAAGAAAGAGATCCCAAAATCGGGACTGTCCTTATGAAATCACAACATCTGGTCACCCTAGTTGGAAGGGTTGTTACACTTGCTCTCAGGGACCTGGGCCCTGACTCTTAAAGGCCTCTCAAGCCAAACTAACCTCAGGAGGGATGTTGAACCTTTATAATCGGTGTCAGACAACACAGCAGTTCACTCCCTGGGTGCCAAGTCCATGCTAGGACTTAGATCCTGTGTGTAGAGACCGGGCAGTACAGACTGGAGCTAGGGAGAACCACGGGGTCTATCAGTGACCAGCTGCCTCCGTCAAGAATCGACCTAATGTTTATTTCTTTTCCCCCTGCAGAGACAGGCTAGATGGTACTGGGAGTTAGTGGCATTTGAAGGCCTACGCAAGTTTGGGACAGGAAGTGAATTGGACCGTACAGGTTTAGTAGCTGAGTCTGGTAGCCAGAGGGAGGATTTGTCAGGTAGGAATTGTACCGTTGTTGGAAGCCACCAGAAAGCACGATTATAGGGAGCCTTACTGTTCTGCTTAACTGAATATATGGGCAGCGAGATCTTGGCGAAGTGCTCGTGGTTAGCTGCGGTGCAGTTCTCTTTAGAAGCTGAATACACCTGCAGGAAAGCAGGCTCACTCTGCCTCGGTCCTAGCTGGCTGGCTCATTTCTTACGCGCGGTGCTGCTTCCCACAGGTTATACCCACCTGAGCAGAATGAAAAGTATCATAGAATATCATGGTTGGAAGGGACCTCAGGAGGTTCTAGTCCAACCCCCTGCTCAAAGCAGGACCAATCCCAACTAAATCATCCCAGCCAGGGCTTTGTCAAGCCTGATCTTAAAAACCTCTAAGGAAGGAGATTCCACCACTTCCCTAGGGAACCCATTCCAGTGCTTCACCACCCTCCTAGGGAAAAAGTTTTTCCTAATATCCAACCTAAACCTCCCCCACTGCAACTTGAGACCATTACTCCTTGTTCGGTCATCTGGTGCCACTGAGAACAGTCTAGATCCATCCTCTTTACAACCCCCTTTCAGGTACTTGAAAGCAGCTATCAAATCTCCCCTCAGTCTTCTCTTCTGTAGACTAAACAATCCCAGTTCTCTCAGCCTCTCCTCATCAGTCACGTGCTCCAAGCCCCTAATCATTTTTGTTGCCCTTCTCTGGACTCTTTCCAATTTTTCCACATTTTTCTTGTAGTGCGGGCCCCATGTCTTACATACCACAACCTGATTTTTCACATTTGCTGTCTGTTCACCCTACTTCCAACAAGCTGAGTTGGAACCTAGGAACAATGCATAGATCTCCTTCCTTAGGGTTTTTTAAGGTCAGGCTTGACAAAAGCTCTGGCTGGGATGATTTACTTGGGGATTGGTCCTGCTTTGAGCAGGGGGTCATTAGATAACCTCCTGAGGTCCCTTCCAACCCTGATATTCTATGAAGGGGTCACCTCTTTCCATGGGTTATTTAGAGATCTCTTAGCTCAGTCTAGTTCACCAGACCTGCTAAGTCCCATCTCCGCCATCTCTGGTTGTTCCCTACAGTACAAAAATGGGCATAAGACGCTTTTGGAACGAGGGAACAAACAGGTTCCAGGTAACATCTGGGAACATTCCCCAGCCTGTGGGCTATTCTCCCAAGGGAAGCGGTAGAAGCCCCAGTTGCTCAAGTCATTAAAAAGCAGAATGCAAAAACCCAGGAGATTAGAGCACAAGAGAATGACCCTGTGCCGGGCTAATGACCCTGTGTCCGTCGGTTTCTAGTTCCTCTGCTTCTCACCCCGTTCTTCCCTGGGCGATTCGAGGGGCACCACGGGAAGATCCTCTCCCGGGGCGCGGTTCCGAGCCACGCTCGTCGCAAGCGGGCTCGTTAGTCTGGAGACCCGGGCGGCAGCCCCCACTCGGCGCCTTGTTCGAATGAGCTAAGCAACTTGGCACATCTCCCACAAACCCAGAGCACTGCAGCAAAGAACGCCAGCCTCACTAACGCACTATAAATAACATCGCGGGGCAGGGGGGCGGGAATTGGAAACGGCTTCTATCAGTCCTGCGGCTCCACCCTGGACTGTCCAGGGTCGGAGCGGAGAATCCGAATGGGAATTTTGCACCCCGGCGTGCGCAATCGATCGAATCTGCCTGTCTGGGTGTCCGTACAGGCCTTGCAAAGAGCCAGCAACAATAAATGGGCAATTCAACCCTCGGAGAGACCAGATACACAGAGATCAAACTGGGCTCCGTGAGAGGGCTCTCAATAGGGAAGGTGTAGATATAGGCACCCGTGTAAACGCACCCACCGAATTGGGAAGAGATCGGTTCGCCCTCTTCCGGGCGGATCAGAAATCCACAGCGGTGTTGCCTCGTTGCTCGACTGCCGGGACAAACTCCCCGCGCTAGGCTTGCCGGGTGGTGGCTAGGCCCAGCCCTGCCTACCGGAGATTTACAGCCCTTGGAGTGAATCTGGGTTCAAGCCGGATCAGACTTGGGGTGGGTTAGGGAGGTTTCCATATGACGCCAACGGAGGGGGGGTGGTTCCGCTGGTGGGTCCCCATCACCCACCCGTGAGCACAGCTGGCTGCGGCGGGGCAGCGGGTGAGAATGCCAATGGGTATATAATGTCCCCTACAGCCCCTGGGCATAGAGGTTAATTAATGGGTCCATCAGGTGCCCATGTGGCATAGACCCCGTTGCTAAGACTCAGTTACGTGGCCTGGAGTAAGGTGCAGCCCGACAGTCGTCACTGATGCCAATGCTCCGAGCTTGTGCTCTGATGCCAGCATACGGGGGAAAGGCACCCTTGAGCCAGCTACTCCAGCCTGGGATGCCCGCTCCCCCCAGCGTGCCAGCCGCCAGAGGGAACCGCTGCAAACCCCTCTGCCGTCACCAGCGCGTGCCCAGGAAAGCCTCCCACCTGTGATTTCAGCCGCACATTGGGCAAGGCTACCCCGGAGGCTTCCGGGAGGGAGCAGACGGCGGCTCCCCGGGGCTTGGTGCCCCCAGCACAAAGTCAAAGGGGGACCCCCTTCTCCCCGGTTCAATTCCGATGCTCATTTCTCCCTGCCGCTTACCTGGCCAAAACGTTCCCGAGTCCAGCCGGCCGATGCTCTCCTTCGCCAATGCAGACAGTTTGAATGACCCATTTTTAACCCCGGCTTGATCAAATTTGGAGCGCCTGTCCCTTAAGGGCTAGGAGGCCTTGGGCCAGTCAGTCCTGTTCAACTAGCCCCACCTGGGGCTGGCTGGGGAGGAGGAGTCAACAGGTGGTGGCTGAAGATTTAAGCTTCCCTGGTTCTCCTCCAGAGTCGGGGGGAGCATTTGTAAGGGCTGGCTCGGTTTGTATTGTAGCCAGCGGCACAAAAGCTTGGTTTGTGATTTATCTTCCCCCCGGGGGCTTTTCTTTCTTGGCTTGAGGCTGTCGGCTCCGCGCCGGCTCCCTTCCCCCTGCCTGAGCCTTCCTTGAGTGGGGAGACCCTGGGGGACGGAGTGGGTGTGGGAGAGAGATTTCAGGGCTCTTATTAGTTCAGGACTGGCCCTCGTCAGGCGGAATGGGGACAGTAAAAGTGCCCGTAGCCAGGTAGGCAGGGCGTTAATGGGGTTGCTCGCTTCGCCAGGGACGCAGGACTCACTGGGGATATTAGGATGGGAACCCAAGGGGTCCCGTCTCCACTCATCCCGGGGCCAACTGAGCAGTGACGCCAGGTGTCCGGAGAATGCTGGAGGGACGGGGTCGGATCTGGGGTGTTTGGCCCGTCAGCGGGAGAGCTGTTTGTGGGGCCGTCCGGGCCGGTGTGTGCTCGCCGTCAGTCTGATTGGGCTCCCGGTGGCGGATGAAGAACCAGGCCAGACAAGGATTGGGGAGTTCAAACCTGTAGCCTCTGTGGCGCTGGGTTGGAGATCTCACCGGAGCAGGACTCTGAAGGCCGCCTACATGACAGGTGTTAGTCCTTCAGCCAGCCCGGAGCCATCAACCAGAGGGAGGGGCAGCGGTCGAGCGGTTAAAGTCCCGGGGCGGTGGTGCCGGGGATGCACTAGAAGCTAGAACACCCCGATGTCTGGGGAGGGGGGAATCTGGACCGAACGCTGCAGTCCGAGTTTCTCGTTCAGCGGGGAGCTGAAAAACCCAGAGGCCCCAGGAATGAAGGGGGGAGGGTGAAAGCAAACTCAGGGTGCCTTAGAAAGGTCCCCTTTAAAAGGGGGTGAAGATCTGGAGCAGGGGGGAATCGGGCCAGGGAGGGGTGGGGGAGATTGTTTCATAACTGGGTCTGCGGGGCCGGCCTGTGCCCAGCTCCCACGGCCCGGCGGAGGGGCGACCGTAGGTAGCACTTCGGCAGCGTGCGGCAGATGTGCCGTTGTAACTCCTGGGAGCCTCCCTGCCGTGCCCGCTTAGTGCCCCTGCATCTAGGGGCAGGCCCAGCCTAGATGGCAAAGCTCGATTCCATGCGGGCTTCTCAGCCACTTTTCTCCTGCCACCTCAACGCCACCAATTTTTCCTTCTATAACCCTAAAGCCAGCAGCTGTTTCCCCCTCTAGCCCAGAATCCTTTGCACGCTGTCTCTCCCTTCCCCCGCAACCCTGTACTCAGATTACAAAAGTGGGAGTGAGGAGAGTTTGCTGGCACTGGCTTTGCTGGGGGACCATGAGCCTTTCCCGTGCCTCAGTTTCCCCACCTGTAAAACAGAACCAGTAAGGCTTATCCAGCTGTGTCATACTCTGTGGCTGAGAGGGTCTAAGTACCATTCTGTAGACTGATCGGCCCCTTCAAACGGCTGCATCCCGCATTTACATTCAGGGCAGAGACATGCAATCATCTCCCCATTAATTAAATCATATTAAAAAGGATCCGTCCTGCAGCCCCCGATGAAAACGTCACGGGCCATGCTCCCGCAGCACTGTGTGTCCAATGAACCTAAATACAGCAGCTATTTATAGCAGAGAGGTGGCTACCGGAAGGGCTAGGCCGGGCATTAAAATCAATCCATCAAAGCTTAGATGCTGTAGAAAATGTAGCCGCCTTCGGCAAAGAGTCTGGAATGATCTCGCCTCTGGGGCAGGAGAGGATCAGTGGCATTGTGACACACTTGCATTGGATTAGGGTAGCACCGGCGAGCAAGTCCGCCCTGCGCGCGGTGCTGTACAAAGGCAGAACAAAACGCCAGCCCCAGGAGCTGAGGATCCAAGTATAAGCCACCAGGGGTGTCCAGGCTGAGGGAGGGGTCCCAGAACCAACGAGGCGATGCCTGGCCCCCGGGGACATGCCGTCTCTGTCTGCAAAGGTTGGGACCCACTGGGCTGTCATTACCCCAATACCCTGACTCGATTTCCCCTCTCCCCCAATGTGCCTTCCCAGGGACTGAGATCATAGGGTGGGGTCCCTGCAGAGCCGAGAGGGGTCCCTCCGGTGAGCAGGCCCCTGACAACAGAGGGACAGCTGGAGCAGAAGGCCCAGCTCTCTCCCCGCTGGACTCGTCCGGCGAGCGCCGGTCCCTGGCAGGGTGGGGACACGGCCAGGTTCCTGGCGGAGTGTGCGGGCAAAGGCAGCTCTCTGCCACCTGGATTCTGGAGCCTCCCCGAGGTCCCTGAGCCCGGAGGTCTGGCAATACCCCGCTGAGGCCCCATACTGACTAGATCAACTCCTGGCCCTCTCCATGCTGAGGGCCCGGAGCCCCTGGGGAAGGCACCCGCAACCCCTCAGGAACAGGAATCGATATCTACATTGGGGGCATAGGAAGGGGGAACCACTTGCTCACAGTCCCTGTGCCAGCTAGGAATAGAACCCAGGAGTCCCGGCGTCCTGCTCTAACCACTAGAAGCTGCGAGGCTGGATTGCCAAGGGGGGGCAGGGAACACCGTACCGGGCCCCTCCCTGGACTCAGGGGGATCTCGCTCTGTGCCCTGTGGTCTGCTCTATCGCTCTCATCCACCCTGGCCTCCCTCTTCCCCCGACAGTCCTTCGCCCTTCCCCAGCATTCCCCCTCCCTCTCGTCCCCTCCGAGAGCCAAGCCCAAAACTCCTGTAGAGGATCCAGCCCCAGAGGGGCGTCTGGGGGAGACAGGAGTGACTGACCCCTGCATCCCAGCCCTGGAAGGGTGTATGGGGGAGACAGGAGTGACCCTTTAAGCCTCTCCACAGTCTCAGTGTTGTACCCCTTGGCCCTTTAGTTTTCAGGAGCGCTTAGCTCCCAAAAGGTGCCCGCTGTGCACAGATCAGTTAGCATCATTCCTCCCATTTCATACACAGGGAAACTGAGGCACGGCAGGGGGACGTGATTTCGCAGCAGAGCCAGGACTAGAACTCGGCACGCCTCGTTCCTGGGCCCAGGCCCGACCCGCCTGACCCCTTGCATCTGTCTCTGGGGGCAAGCCTTTATTAAGACAATAGCCACCCGTCACCCACGGCGAGGAGGGGCTGGCGGGAGACCGGCCCAGGCCCCCCTCGCTTTGGCTGACATCCTGGCCGCGGTGGAAGCCAGCAGAGTCGCCCGTTTCCTCCCTCGCTGGCAGGGCAGGGCTGGGGCGGCGGGGGCCCCCCGGGCGATGCCCGGAGCCCCAAGCTCCCCTCCCTCCCACTGCGGCTGCTGCTAACGGAGCCAGGGCCCCGGCGGCCTGGACCCGAGAGAGGGAGCCGATGCTCGTGGCCCGGGCCCGGAGACCTGGCCCCCACGCTGGGCTGGGGGTGGCTCTGAGACCTCCTTCCCCGGGGGCTGCCCCTGCCCTCGCTCCGTCGGGCCCCCACGAACGGCTCCTGCAGGCCAAGGGGGTGAGGGAGGGTCGCTCTCCGCCCCGCCGTGTGCCAGCAGGGCAGCTGAGAGGGGCCGCCAGCGGGGATGGGCAGGGGGGGCGGCGAGCAGGGTCATGCCCTCGCCCCTCTGCCTCCACGTCCCAGGGGAAAGGGGGTGGGGGGCAGGCCAGAGCTCTGTTGGGGAGGGGGGGCCTGGCTGTTAATCACAAGGCCACAGTCCCCCAGAACTGTGTGTGTGGGGGGGGCTGCTGCTGTTATCACCACTGTGCTGTGGGGAGAGGTGACCTTCTAAGGCCCTGGGGGCCTTCCCCGGCATCCCAGCCCCGGAGGGGCGTATGGGGGAGACAGGAGTGACTGACCCCAACATCCCAGCCCTGGAGGGGCGTATGGGGGAGACAGGAGTGACTGACCCCAACATCCCAGCCCCGGAGGGGCGTATGGGGGAGACAGGAGTGACTGACCCCAACATCCCAGCCCCGGAGGGGCGTATGGGGGAGACAGGCGTGACTGATCCCAGCCCCAGACGGGCCATTTTGGGAGAAAGGCGCTAAGGGGGTGACCCAGACCTTGTGGGGGAGGGGAAGAAGGGTGGGCGAAGTGGGCCAAGGATGGGGAAACAGGAGCTGGGGGAGAGAGACAGGGCGGACAGCAGGGGAAGGAGGAGAGACGATGGCTCGAGATCTGTAACCCGCTCGGGCCTTTGGCTCTCTCTAGCCGTCAGATCCCCCTCCCCCAGACCCGACCTCCCCTCCGCCTGGCACTACGAATCTCCCGCTCTGCCGCTCGCCGCTCGGGGTGGGCTCCGGACGATTGCTCCCCTGTTCTCTCAAGGCTCGATTTGCTAGCAGTGGGAACGCGAGGATTCCTGGCTGCTCTCCGCACGCGAGAGGCGTGTGCGATTCGCACGGCAATGAGAGGTGTGAGAAATGGTTATTAGCGGCCTATTGATCCCTGGGGCTCGAGCGAACCGTTGATCAGCCCTTTATGAAAACAGCCCTTCATGGTTTATTAACCCTTTATCAACGGCTTACCAATGTTACCTGCACATCAGATGGGACCAAATCATTAAGAACCCGACTGTGAAAAACCTCGCCGCGGGAAGCCATTGCCGGGGGCTTACTCACGTGAGGAACTGCTCAGCCGTGCGAGGAAGGAGGGAACGATCTGGTCTGCTTGAGGACTAGGTCCAGTTACTTCACTGGGCCCGATTCGGGACCCTCTTCGTATATGGATGAATACCTTCTTCCGCCAGGAGTTGCCGTTGAATCAATGGCAAACCCTGTCAAATTCACAGCCGTGAAAAACGTGTCACGGGCCGTGAAATCGGGTCTCCCCCGTGCAATCGGGGAAAAGTACACAAAAGACCATATCCTATAAAAGTGTCGAGGGTAAAAGGAGACAGAAGTATGCAATGTTTCTCACATGGGGGCCCTGACCCAAAAGGGATCTCCGGGTAACTATGGAGGGGGTCGGTCACAATATTGCTTCCCTCACGTCTGCCGGGAACCCAGCTCTGAAGGCAGCACAGAAGCTCGGGTGGAAATATTACAACCCCCCCCCTCCGCCCCCCCACAATATCTTGTTTGGGCCCCCCAGTCTGAGAAATGCTCGACCTGCGTCTGTTTTACTCTTTTGAAACACATATTTGTGCTTTGCTGCAACACTGTGAAATTGACAGTTTCGATCTCCGAAACCATGACGCTGAGGATTGTTACATGGCTGTGACCATGAAATACACAAAAATGGGTTGTGATTTTGGTGGGGCCCAATCCTGGAGGAAGGGACTCGCTATGCTGTGGAGTAAAGCGATCGCGGTCTGGCCCAGGGGAAGTCACTGCAACTGCTCAGCAGTATGACTCGCGTGTTCCAATCTGACCCTAAGTAGCTACAGCGCCCAAAGGACGGGAAGCATAGACTAGTGGTTGGAGCACCACCCAGCCACATGGGAGCTGCATAGAATCATAGAATATCAGGGTTGGGAGGTGTCATGGAGTGTGGGGGGAGTCAGGGCCCTGCCCCCCTATTCCTGCGATTCACCGTAACTAGCGGTCAGCCCGTAGACCAGAAGGTTTAGTTGAGATGCCAGGAACACAATCCAAACCAGAGCTTGTCAGTACAAACAGGACCCCTCCGTCAGGTCCTTCTTGGGGGCAGGGAGAATAGACCCCAGACTTGGGGCTCCCTCCTCTTCCCCAGCCAACTCCTAACTCCAAATCCCTGCGGCCATTCCCCCCCCCCCCCCCTTCTGCCTTTGTCCAGGTTCCCAGCAGAAGGTGTCACCTCTCCCCATCCTGGCTCAGGTTACAGCCTCAGGGATCTTCCTTCAAGGGAAGTCTCCCATCCCCAATGCCGACAGCCCCAGTGAAACTCCCAGGTCAAATCCGCCCCATTCCCTGCTGCATCACAGAAGGGACCTCAGGAGGTTGTGGGGTTTTAGATGCTGCTTGTAACTCTTAGGACTGGGGGGACTGTAGGACAGGAAACAGGAAGGAGGGGGGAGGAGTTGAGCCAAGCCTGAGTTAGAGCTACAGAGGGGGCAGCAGCAGCTCTGTAAAGAAGTTTCAGTGTTGTTAAATACAGTCTGTTAAAGTTTGCTAGTACCTTGCCTACTTGATACAACAGAGGTGCTAGTCCAACCCCCTGCTCCAAGCAGAACCAACCCCAACTAAATCATCCCAGCCAGGGCTTGATCAAGCCTGACCTTAAAAACCTCTAAGGAAGGAGATTTCCACCACCTCCCTAGATAACCCATTCCAGTGCTTCACCACCCTCCTAGGGAAAAAGTTTTTCCTAATATCCAACCTAAACCTCCCCCACTGCAACTTGAGACCATTACTCCTTGTTCTGTCATCTGGTACCACTGAGAACAGTCTAGATCCATCCTCTTTGGAACCCCCTTTCAGGTAGTTGAAAGCAGCTATCAAATCTCCCTTCAGTCTTCTCTTCTGCAGACTGAACAATCCCAGTTCTCTCAGCCTCTCCTCATAAGTCAGGCGCTCCAGGCCCCTAATCATTTTTGTTGTCCTCTTCCGAACCCTTTCCAATTTTTCCACATCCTTCTTGTAGTGTGGGCCCCAAAACTGGTCACAGTACTCCAGATGAGGCCTCATCAATGTCGAATAGAGGGGAATGATCACGTCAATGTACTACTTATATAGCCCAAAATGCCATTCGATTCCCTGCTCTACCACAGCCTTCCTATGTGACCTTAGGCAAGTCACATAAGCCCAGAGATTTGAAGATAGTTGGATTATCGCGTGGATTCACCTATAGCGCTGTTGTGGAGACCGATCCCAAATTTAATTATTTAAATTGGGATCCATGTGTGATGGAGAAGGAATGCTCTGTTCCTCTGGCTATCATGTGAAGGGGCCATTCCTGAAGCTGTAACTTGACCCCAGGGGGGGGGGGGAGGGAGGTCACCTGACCTGCCTGGGGAAGGAAAGACAAAAGGGAAGCAGGGGTGTGGCTGGAGAGAGGAGTTGGGAGTCTGAAGCTAGCTGGAGTCCGGCAGAGAAGAGGCAGGGAGCTCCAGGCAAGCTGGCCTAGCTCTCTGGCCCCCAAAATGGATCCAGCTGAGGGGTCACGCTTGCTGTCTGGTCTGTGTTAGACCAGATAGAGGTCATCGAATAAACCTCTGTTTTACAGGCTGGCTGAGAGTCACGTCTGACTGTGGAGTTGGGGTGCAGAATCCACGGACTCCCCCAGGACACCGCCCGGGCTGGCTCGCTGGGGGAAGTGCACGGAGGGGCAGAAGGTGCTGAGTGCTCCGAGGTCAGACCCAGGAAGGTTGAAGCGGGTACCCGTGAAGCTCCTAGCCTTGGAAACAGGCTATGTACGGAGAGGGGACACTTCCCCCGGAATCCTAACTGGGTTCATAGGGAGCAAGTTCCAGAGCATCGCCCGGGCACTCCGTGACACCATGGCAATGCAGTACTGCGCATAGATCTGAACCCCACATTCTAGCGAGAGGCCGGTGCATTTAGGGTCCTCGCATCCACTGATTTCAATGGCGGTGAGCTGCCGAACTACCATAGCACCTCTGTGCCTCAGTTTCCCCTGTGCACAGTGGACGCAATAACAACAGGGACCATGTAGGTCTGAGATAGCCAGGGGCCGTGCGTCACCAGCATCTGAACAGTCTCAGGGAGGGTCGGCCGGAGGTTTAATTTGGGATGAAAAAGATTTCTGCAACATCAGAATCAAACAAAGTTTTTAATGAAGCTGAGCTGAGCTGGAAATAAACAGACTCTGAGAAATCAAAGGCACCACATTCTGCTTCGAGCAAAAGCGAATTTTACATCTGGAACGAGTGATTTCTGGCTGCATCTGGAGATATAGATATATAGCATTAGCCATTAATATCGCCCTTTTATCCCTTGCAAAGCGAGTGTTTGACTCTGGCAGAAGCGCGAGAAAAGCAGGTGAATTCAGATGCTTCCGCAAGCCCAAGCCAGCGGGGACGGTCCAGTCGTTGGTTTAATTGCAGTGTAGATGTACCCCCGGAGCCTGGATCGGAGGGAGCAGCGGGAAGCAGGCTGCTGATCTTTGAACCTGCGGAGCTCTGCAGAGAATTCAGCCCTGTCGTTTTATTCCCCGCACCCCCTCCGTGAATGACCCGCTGCGTGTTTGGCGAGGGGCCTGGGGCCGGCCATGGGCATTAGAGGAAACACCTCCCGCCTTCTTGCAGTCAGCCCCGTGCGCGCCTCACCCCTTAAGAAATTCTTCAGACTTCTTTTTTTTGGGCACCTAAAGATCATAGAAAACCAGGGCCGCCTTTCAAACCTCCCACAAAACAGCCCCTCAGGAGGGAGCATTGCTTTGCAGGATGTGATGGAAACTAGCGCGGAAAGAAATGATCAAAGAGTTTATGGTGCACGTGGGATTGGTATTTTCCCTTAACACGCTGTCACAGCCCCGGGAGTGCCGAGATGGGCCAGGCCGGCCTCTTGCGCTAGGCGCTCCACACGCATTGCAAGAGAGAGGCCCTGCCCCAAGGAGCTCACGGGGTTAAGAGACAAGACAGAGCAGAAGGCAAAACAGACAGGACTCAAGGTCACCCAACAGGGCCCAAACCTGTCTTCTGATCTCCAGCCCTGTGCTCTGTCCACTGGATTCGGAACGTGCTGCCTCTCTAATCAAATTCATGCACACGACCGAACTGGGAATCGCTTCATTAAGTAAAGCAAAGTGTGGTTCTATTCTTAACTGTGGGACTGGCGAGGTGGGATTCCACGTTCATCATCTCCCCAATGGGTCTGGTTCGTCTTTGACTCGGGGCTTGTCTCCGGGGTCAGTTATTCAGCAATCAAGTAGGGTGTGAATTCAAAGCTCAGTCGCTCTAGAGCTATTCCAGAACAGGCCCCTGTGTGGACGCTCTGAATCTGCAAGACCTGTGGTCAATTTCCCCCTGCAGATGAGACCTCACTCCACTCTCAGGGAGGTGTCATTGCACTGACCTCATGAGCGTTACGCCCAGGACCTGCGGGTGTAGCTGACAGCGAGCCCCGGCCTTGGTACTCCAGATCACCTGTACTCGGTTTACAGGAAAAACGTTTGTTGCCGGCTGCCAATTCAGGAAACTCCCCGGGGATCTGAGAGTCAAGCTGGGGGCTCACCCCTTCTTGGGCATTGGTGCCAGTAACTCTGACCCAATGGAGGACTACGATCATTGCACAGCTACCTGTTCACACTCCTAGCTGTTCCCCCTAGATCTCGCGCTCGGTGCTGCACACATACATAGCGAGAGGGGGGGGAGGGCTCCGGGCTCAGCAGAGGTTTGATTGGTCAGGCTGGGGAGGCGGCGCACTGCAGGGTATGATCAGAGGCAAGAAGTTGGCATTAATGCAGAGCCAATGAAGGTGGCACGGTGCCCAGAGGACAGCTGAAGAAGCCAGCCAGGGCAGCTGAGGGAGCTCAAGGCTTTGGAGAGGCAGAGCTTGGGGTCAGGCGGGTGAACAAGAAAGCCAGAGTTAAAGCTGGGTCTGGGACACGCATCTGCAGGGGGATCGGCCCCAGCACTTATCTGCAGCCAGATGGTAAACAGGGCCACGATCCCAGCCTTGGCTTCCCCCCTGGCCGGAGTGCCTGGGGCCTGTATCCTGCCTGGCCGTCCCTCCGGTCCCACACCTGGGAAGGGGAGCTCAAAGGGGGGAATTAGCTGCACGTAGTATTCAGGCCTGGCAGAGCAGTACAGCAGTCTAGGAGCCCCGGGCCCTCGGGCAGGGCGGGGCAGCAAACGGTTGGTAAACTCTGGCCCGCAGTCAGGGCAGAGCAGGGACAAGTGCCCCCACGCTCTAGGGGCTCAGGTTGGGGTGAGCCCCCAAAGCAGTCTAGCCTCCTAGCTCAGCGGACAGCAGGCCAACCCAGGCTACCCAGCTGGGGAGGCTGCCACTCCAGGGGTGGGATCGCCGGGGGTAGGGGCCCGGCCAGCTCCACCTCGTCCCAACGGGGAATCCAGCCGCAACACACTGGCCTAAGATCAGGCCAGCCCTTCACCAGACAGTCGTCTAGTCCTCCTAGGCTACTTCCTACCTCCCCGGGGTTGGAACCTCTGTCACCCCAGGGAGCTCGGGCCAGTGCTCAGCAGGGCAGGGCTCCTCTGCAGGTTCCAGCAGTCGGTTGGATGTGTCTGTCTCCCTGGGCGGCTCCAGCCCAGCCGACCTGCGGGGCCTGCCTTTTATAGTCCTGCCTCCTGCTTCCAGTGTGGTGGGCGTGGCTTTCCTGGTCCCGCCCACCAGTGGGGTGTGCCATAGCCCCGCCCCATCAACCTCTGAGGGAGGCCACGCCTCCTCGCTACAGGCCATTGTGCCAGAAGCTGGTGCAACAGAATCAGCCTGGGGGAGGGAGGGGAGTATTTACACAGTTACACCTCTAGGGGGCGATGCGACCCTCCCCAGCAGCCTGACCCTGCCACGTCCCAAGGCCCCTAGTCCCTATGCAGCAACTCTCCACGGAAGGGGGAAGTTCTCCCCATGTTCCAGATGGGGAAACTGAGGCTTTGGGAGGTTCCCCTGGAATGTCCACAAGGGCTCAGCTCCTGTTTAGCGGCTGGATGTGCTGAGCTGTTTAGAAAACCTCCAGGGGAAGAGGGGCCCACTGGAAAACCTGGTCAATATTCCCACCCCCAAATGTACAAGCCTCATGAGCCAGGCCCTGCCCAGGTCATGAGATTGGCTGAAAAGTCTCATGCTTTTAAAAAAAAGAATCGGTGCTGGGGGCCGTTTATTCGAGATCTAGTTTCTGAGCTTCTCTGATTCCCATTTTTAAGCTTTCTTCCACAAGCACCAGAGACGCACTTGGTTCAAATACCGAAAGCTGAGAGTCTCAGGCAATCCCAGGACTCCGGGAGGTGGGGATTTAAGAAAAACCAGCGAGGCTCACAAGCCAGTCGGCCGCGCGGCTAAACAGGAGCGGGGCTCTTCGGAGCAAGTCGCCGCCTGATCTGGGAAGCAGCTGCTCAAACCACCCTGTTACTTCTCCCGCCCAGAGCTGCGGCGCAACCGCCAATCCCACGGCACTCCCGCCGCTCTCTCCGATCCACCGCGGATCTTCCTGGCTCGTTTTTCTCGCCAGTGATAATTTTTCCTCCTGCCTGGCCCGGAAAGAAAGACTGAAAATGAAAAGCACTTTAAGAGGGGAAGAAAAAGCCCATTTGCTTTGGCTTCAGGAAAGCTCCCTCTCTCAACTCGGTTAGGTCGGTTTAATTTGCAGAGGCTTTTAGGCCTCCCTGGGCCACTAATCAGATAAGGATCTGGGTGTGGGAGGGGGGCACGGCTCCCGGAAAGCCTTAATGGTGTTCAAACAGTCATCGACGGGGAGGGGAGAAAACAGGGAGCGTCCCCCACACCTGAGCCCCCCTCTTTGGGTAGGTTTGTTTCCCCTACCAAGCTGGCCCCCAGATCTTCGGGGTGCGGGGGTGTTGACTGACGGGAGGAAGGGCTGTAACTGGCGAAGGGGTTATTTGAGCAGATGCAGAGGGAATGCAAATAAACCCCCCGGCAGATTCGGGTGCTGGGGAATAAAGGAGCTTGGATGGGGAGCAGGTACCTCCGTGTGGGGTGTGATTGGGTCTCCCACACACTCCATTGCGTTCCCACACACACCAAGCCTGCCTGGATAAACAGACACACTCACCCACTCCTCGCCCCCAAACCTTACACGGATCCTAAGGGCCGATCAGTGCCAACTTCCATCCCGTCTGGCACACCGAACACATGGCTGCCCTGGTCTTCGTCTCTAAGGGGAGTCGTGCGTGGCACCAAAGGAATGCAGGCGACACACCGGTTGTCACTACCATGCTGCAATGTGTGCACGGAAAGTGTATAAAGGGTGAAATCGCCCCCAATGGCTTGTGCACCCAAGGGAGCCACATACATGACAGAGGGAATCCAAGGCCTCCATGTTCCCACGGCGAGCGAGCTCCCCTCCCCCTCTCCCTGGCCCATGCACCCCGTCAGGGAGAGGGTTTCCCCAGACACCATCACAAGAGCGGACGTGCAAATGCCCTCTCTGCATCGACACACGCTGCGCTGATCCACACGCCGCACGGCTGGCCTCGCCCAAGGGAGTTGGGCGCCCCGATTCCATCCATGCCCTTCAACGCCTTGGAACATCCCCGCCCAAAGACCCCCAGGGCCGGATCCTCGGCCGAGGCGATTCCTGGAGCGACGCTGCTTTACCCCAGTGGGGGATCGGGCCCTCCCGAGGCACCCCTCCCCCCCGCCTCTCTCCCCACTTTGCTCTTCCCTGGAACTCAAATCCAAGCATCAGGCAGGGCTTGCGGTGGGACCCGGCGTCCCCGATGCTCTCAGACAGCTGCCCCCTTCCCAGCGGGGCACTGAAGACGTCCTGTCCCGGGCGCCACCCGGGCTGGCTTGAAATCCCATTTCTACTCAAGGACAAAGGGAAGGGAAGGAGCAGCTGCAAAAGGGAAGCAAAGGGGGAGTGGGCTGGCACCCCCCCCTCAAATCTCTCCCCCCCCCCCCCCCCCGTTTCCAGGTGGGAGAGAAGAGAGGCCCGGGAAGTAATAGCTGCACTCAGGCCTATTAGCACAGCGGGTAATCCGGTTTCTCGCCGGCTGGCTTTATTTCCACTGCGGGGGAGGGATGTGAGTGCCCCCCCCCCACCGGCTCTTAGGGGAGGCAGGGAGGACGGGGCGGGGGGGTCTGCCGGGGGCATGGGCTGCCCAGCTCAGAGCGAACCTGCAGAAATCCAGCTGGCGCCGCTTGAGCCCCAAGACCCGTCGTGCGCCCCACGTCCAGTCGAACGGCCGGGGACGGGCTCCCCGGATTGCGGATTTGGGGACAAATCTGCACCCGGCTGGCAACAGAGGCGCTTCCTGGCTCCGTCCCCCACACCCCCGCCCCGGACCTGGAAGCCGGGCCCTGCACCCCCAACGCATCAGCTCCCGGGCCCCGGGGTGGTCACCTCCGGATACACCCCCAGGGCACAAAGCTTCAGGACTTGACCTCCCCAGCACGGCGGGCAGGCCAGCTGTCTCCGTGCGCCCCTCAGCCCCTAGCCGGGGAGCAGCTAGTCCATCCCCTCCTGGGGCAAGCCAAGTCTCTGAGGCCGCTGCCCTCCGGCCGGCTCTTCCCCGGAGCCCCTCTGCTCGGGGTGGTTCCTCCCTTCGGGCCGGGCGCTCCCCTGTTATGGGGCCAGGCGCCCATTCAGTCTCACCCGCTGCCTCCCAGCCCGGCCCCCCTGGCTCAGAACCGGCGACGAGGGTGCACCCCCGCCGCAGTGAATTGGCTAGTGACCCTCCTAATCACCATCACCCTGCCCCCTCCTCCTCCTAATCACCATCACCCTGCCCCCTCCTCCTCCTATTCACCATCACCCGGCCCCCTCCACCTCCTAATCAACATCACCCTGCCCCCTCCTCCTCCTAATCACCATCACCCGGCCCCCTCCACCTCCTAATCACCATCACCCGGCCCCCTCCTCCTCCTATTCACCATCACCCGGCCCCCTCCACCTCCTAATCACCATCACCCAGCCCCCTCCTCCTCCTATTCACCATCACCCGGCCCCCTCCACCTCCTAATCAACATCACCCTGCCCCCTCCTCCTCCTATTCACCATCACCCGGCCCCCTCCACCTCCTAATCAACATCACCCTGCCCCCTCCACCTCCTATTCACCATCACCCGGCCCCCTCCTCCTCCTAATCACCATCACCCTGCCCCCTCCTCCTCCTATTCACCATCACCCGGCCCCCTCCACCTCCTAATCAACATCACCCTGCCCCCTACTCCTCCTATTCACCATCACCCGGCCCCCTCCACCTCCTAATCAACATCACCCTGCCCCCTCCTCCTCCTATTCACCATCACCCGGCCCCCTCCACCTCCTAATCAACATCACCCTGCCCCCTCCTCCTCCTATTCACCATCACCCGGCCCCCTCCACCTCCTAATCACCATCACCCTGCCCCCTCCTCCTCCTATTCACCATCACCCGACCCCCTCCTCCTCCTAATCACCATCACCCTGCCCCCTCCTCCTCCTAATCACCATCACCCGGCCCCCTCCACCTCCTAATCACCATCACCCGGCCCCCTCCTCCTCCTATTCACCATCACCCGGCCCCCTCCTCCTCCTATTCACCATCACCCGGCCCCCTCCTCCTCCTATTCACCATCACCCGGCCCCCTCCACCTCCTAATCAACATCACCCTGCCCCCTCCTCCTCCTATTCACCATCACCCTGCCCCCTCCTCCTCCTATTCACCATCACCCGGCCCCCTCCACCTCCTAATCACCATCACCCTGCCCCCTCCTCCTCCTATTCACCATCACCCGGCCCCCTCCACCTCCTAATCAACATCACCCTGCCCCCTCCTCCTCCTACTCACCATCACCCGGCCCCCTCCACCTCCTAATCAACATCACCCTGCCCCCTCCTCCTCCTATTCACCATCACCCGGCCCCCTCCACCTCCTAATCAACATCACCCTGCCCCCTCCTCCTCCTATTCACCATCACCCCGCCCCCTCCACCTCCTAATCAACATCACCCTGCCCCCTCCTCCTCCTATTCACCATCACCCGGCCCCTTCCTCCTCCTATTCACCATCACCCGGCCCCCTCCACCTCCTAATCAACATCACCCTGCCCCTTCCTCCTCCTACTCACCATCACCAGGCCCCCTCCTCCTCCTCCTCACCATCACCCTGCCCCCTCCTCCTCCTATTCACCATCACCCGACCCCCTCCTCCTCCTATTCACCATCACCCGGCCCCCTCCTCCTCCTATTCACCATCACCCGGTCCCCTCCTCCTCCTCCTCACCATCACCCTGCCCCCTCCTCCTCCTATTCACCATCACCCGACCCCCTCCTCGTCCTATTCACCATCACCCGGCCCCCTCCTCCTCCTATTCACCATCACCCGGCCCCCTCCTCCTCCTATTCACCATCACCCGGTCCCCTCCTCCTCCTCCTCACCATCACCCTGCCCCCTCCTCCTCCTACTCACCATCACCCGGCCCCCTCCCCCTCCTAATCACCATCACCCTGCCCCCTCCTCCTCCTACTCACCATCACCCGGCCCCCTCCCCCTCCTAATCACCATCACCCTGCCCCCTCCTTCTCCTAATCACCATCACCCGGCCCCCTCCCCCTCCTAATCACCATCATGTGACCCCCTCCCCCTCCTAATCACCATCACCTGGACCCCTCTCCCTCCTATTCACCATCACCCGGCCCCCTCCACCTCCTAATCAACATCACCCTGCCCCTTCCTCCTCCTACTCACCATCACCCGGCCCCCTCCTCCTCCTATTCACCATCACCCGGTCCCCTCCTCCTCCTAATCAACATCACCCTGCCCCCTCCTCCTCCTACTCACCATCACCCTGCCCCCTCCTCCTCCTATTCACCATCACCCGGCCCCCTCCACCTCCTAATCAACATCACCCTGCCCCCTCCTCCTCCTATTCACCATCACCCGGCCCCCTCCACCTCCTAATCAACATCACCCTGCCCCTTCCTCCTCCTACTCACCATCACCCGGCCCCCTCCTCCTCCTATTCACCATCACCCGGTCCCCTCCTCCTCCTAATCACCATCACCCTGCCCCCTCCTCCTCCTCCTATTCACCATCACCCGGTCCCCTCCTCCTCCTATTCACCATCACCCGGTCCCCTCCTCCTCCTAATCACCATCAACCGGCCCCCTCCACCTCCTAATCAACATCACCCTGCCCCCTCCTCCTCCTATTCACCATCACCCGGCCCCCTCCACCTCCTAATCAACATCACCCTGCCCCCTCCTCCTCCTATTCACCATCACCCGGCCCCCTCCACCTCCTAATCAACATCACCCTGCCCCTTCCTCCTCCTACTCACCATCACCCGGCCCCCTCCTCCTCCTATTCACCATCACCCGGTCCCCTCCTCCTCCTAATCAACATCACCCTGCCCCCTCCTCCTCCTACTCACCATCACCCTGCCCCCTCCTCCTCCTATTCACCATCACCCGGCCCCCTCCACCTCCTAATCAACATCACCCTGCCCCCTCCTCCTCCTATTCACCATCACCCGGCCCCCTCCACCTCCTAATCAACATCACCCTGCCCCTTCCTCCTCCTATTCACCATCACCCGGCCCCCTCCACCTCCTAATCAACATCACCCTGCCCCTTCCTCCTCCTACTCACCATCACCCGGCCCCCTCCTCCTCCTATTCACCATCACCCTGCCCCTTCCTCCTCCTCCTCACCATCACCCGGCCCCCTCCTCCTCCTATTCACCATCACCCGGCCCCCTCCTCCTCCTATTCACCATCACCCGGTCCCCTCCTCCTCCTAATCACCATCACCCTGCCCCCTCCTCCTCCTATTCACCATCACCCGGTCCCCTCCTCCTCCTATTCACCATCACCCGGTCCCCTCCTCCTCCTAATCACCATGACCCGGCCCCCTCCACCTCCTAATCAACATCACCCTGCCCCTTCCTCCTCCTCCTCACCATCACCCGGCCCCCTCCTCCTCCTCCTCACCATCACCCTGCCCCCTCCTCCTCCTATTCACCATCACCCGACCCCCTCCTCCTCCTATTCACCATCACCCGGCCCCCTCCTCCTCCTATTCACCATCACCCGGCCCCCTCCTCCTCCTATTCACCATCACCCGGTCCCCTCCTCCTCCTCCTCACCATCACCCTGCCCCCTCCTCCTCCTATTCACCATCACCCGACCCCCTCCTCGTCCTATTCACCATCACCCGGCCCCCTCCTCCTCCTATTCACCATCACCCGGCCCCCTCCTCCTCCTATTCACCATCACCCGGTCCCCTCCTCCTCCTCCTCACCATCACCCTGCCCCCTCCTCCTCCTACTCACCATCACCCGGCCCCCTCCCCCTCCTAATCACCATCACCCTGCCCCCTCCTCCTCCTACTCACCATCACCCGGCCCCCTCCCCCTCCTAATCACCATCACCCTGCCCCCTCCTTCTCCTAATCACCATCACCCGGCCCCCTCCCCCTCCTAATCACCATCATGTGACCCCCTCCCCCTCCTAATCACCATCACCTGGACCCCTCTCCCTCCTATTCACCATCACCCGGCCCCCTCCACCTCCTAATCAACATCACCCTGCCCCTTCCTCCTCCTACTCACCATCACCCGGCCCCCTCCTCCTCCTATTCACCATCACCCGGTCCCCTCCTCCTCCTAATCAACATCACCCTGCCCCCTCCTCCTCCTACTCACCATCACCCTGCCCCCTCCTCCTCCTATTCACCATCACCCGGCCCCCTCCACCTCCTAATCAACATCACCCTGCCCCCTCCTCCTCCTATTCACCATCACCCGGCCCCCTCCACCTCCTAATCAACATCACCCTGCCCCTTCCTCCTCCTACTCACCATCACCCGGCCCCCTCCTCCTCCTATTCACCATCACCCGGTCCCCTCCTCCTCCTAATCACCATCACCCTGCCCCCTCCTCCTCCTCCTATTCACCATCACCCGGTCCCCTCCTCCTCCTATTCACCATCACCCGGTCCCCTCCTCCTCCTAATCACCATCAACCGGCCCCCTCCACCTCCTAATCAACATCACCCTGCCCCCTCCTCCTCCTATTCACCATCACCCGGCCCCCTCCACCTCCTAATCAACATCACCCTGCCCCCTCCTCCTCCTATTCACCATCACCCGGCCCCCTCCACCTCCTAATCAACATCACCCTGCCCCTTCCTCCTCCTACTCACCATCACCCGGCCCCCTCCTCCTCCTATTCACCATCACCCGGTCCCCTCCTCCTCCTAATCAACATCACCCTGCCCCCTCCTCCTCCTACTCACCATCACCCTGCCCCCTCCTCCTCCTATTCACCATCACCCGGCCCCCTCCACCTCCTAATCAACATCACCCTGCCCCCTCCTCCTCCTATTCACCATCACCCGGCCCCCTCCACCTCCTAATCAACATCACCCTGCCCCTTCCTCCTCCTATTCACCATCACCCGGCCCCCTCCACCTCCTAATCAACATCACCCTGCCCCTTCCTCCTCCTACTCACCATCACCCGGCCCCCTCCTCCTCCTATTCACCATCACCCTGCCCCTTCCTCCTCCTCCTCACCATCACCCGGCCCCCTCCTCCTCCTATTCACCATCACCCGGCCCCCTCCTCCTCCTATTCACCATCACCCGGTCCCCTCCTCCTCCTAATCACCATCACCCTGCCCCCTCCTCCTCCTATTCACCATCACCCGGTCCCCTCCTCCTCCTATTCACCATCACCCGGTCCCCTCCTCCTCCTAATCACCATGACCCGGCCCCCTCCACCTCCTAATCAACATCACCCTGCCCCTTCCTCCTCCTCCTCACCATCACCCGGCCCCCTCCTCCTCCTCCTCACCATCACCCTGCCCCCTCCTCCTCCTATTCACCATCACCCGACCCCCTCCTCCTCCTATTCACCATCACCCGGCCCCCTCCTCCTCCTATTCACCATCACCTGGCCCCCTCCACCTCCTAATCAACATCACCCTGCCCCCTCCTCCTCCTACTCACCATCACCCTGCCCCCTCCTCCTCCTATTCACCATCACCCGGCCCCCTCCACCTCCTAATCAACATCACCCTGCCCCCTCCTCCTCCTATTCACCATCACCCGGCCCCCTCCACCTCCTAATCAACATCACCCTGCCCCTTCCTCCTCCTACTCACCATCACCCGGCCCCCTCCTCCTCCTATTCACCATCACCCGGTCCCCTCCTCCTCCTAATCACCATCACCCTGCCCCCTCCTCCTCCTATTCACCATCACCCGGTCCCCTCCTCCTCCTATTCACCATCACCCGGTCCCCTCCTCCTCCTAATCACCATCAACCGGCCCCCTCCACCTCCTAATCAACATCACCCTGCCCCCTCCTCCTCCTATTCACCATCACCCGGCCCCCTCCACCTCCTAATCAACATCACCCTGCCCCCTCCTCCTCCTATTCACCATCACCCGGCCCCCTCCACCTCCTAATCAACATCACCCTGCCCCTTCCTCCTCCTACTCACCATCACCCGGCCCCCTCCTCCTCCTATTCACCATCACCCGGTCCCCTCCTCCTCCTAATCACCATCACCCTGCCCCCTCCTCCTCCTATTCACCATCACCCGGTCCCCTCCTCCTCCTATTCACCATCACCCGGTCCCCTCCTCCTCCTAATCACCATCACCCGGCCCCCTCCACCTCCTAATCAACATCACCCTGCCCCCTCCTCCTCCTATTCACCATCACCCGGCCCCCTCCACCTCCTAATCAACATCACCCTGCCCCTTCCTCCTCCTACTCACCATCACCCGGCCCCCTCCTCCTCCTATTCACCATCACCCGGTCCCCTCCTCCTCCTAATCACCATCACCCTGCCCCCTCCTCCTCCTATTCACCATCACCCGGTCCCCTCCTCCTCCTAATCACCATCACCCTGCCCCCTCCCCCTCCTAATCACCATCACCCGGCCCTCTCCTCCTCCTATTCACCATCACCCAACCCCCTCCCCCTCCTATTCACCATCACCCTGCCCCTTCCTCCTCCTACTCACCATCACCCGGCCCCCTCCCCCTCCTAATCACCATCACCCTGCCCCTTCCTCCTCCTACTCACCATCACCCGGCCCCCTCCTCCTCCTACTCACCATCACCCTGCCCCCTCCTCCTCCTACTCACCATCACCCAGCCCCCTCCTCCTCCTATTCACCATCACCCGGCCCCCTCCACCTCCTCTTCACCATCACCCTGCCCCCTCCTCCTCCTATTCACCATCACCCGACCCCCTCCTCCTCCTAATCACCATCACCCTGCCCCCTCCTCCTCCTAATCACCATCACCCTGCCCCCTCCTCCTCCTATTCACCATCACCCGGTCCCCTCCTCCTCCTATTCACCATCACCCGGTCCCCTCCTCCTCCTAATCACCATCAACCGGCCCCCTCCACCTCCTAATCAACATCACCCTGCCCCCTCCTCCTCCTATTCACCATCACCCGGCCCCCTCCACCTCCTAATCAACATCACCCTGCCCCCTCCTCCTCCTATTCACCATCACCCGGCCCCCTCCACCTCCTAATCAACATCACCCTGCCCCTTCCTCCTCCTACTCACCATCACCCGGCCCCCTCCTCCTCCTATTCACCATCACCCGGTCCCCTCCTCCTCCTAATCACCATCACCCTGCCCCCTCCTCCTCCTATTCACCATCACCCGGTCCCCTCCTCCTCCTAATCACCATCACCCTGCCCCCTCCCCCTCCTAATCACCATCACCCGGCCCTCTCCTCCTCCTATTCACCATCACCCAACCCCCTCCCCCTCCTATTCACCATCACCCTGCCCCTTCCTCCTCCTACTCACCATCACCCGGCCCCCTCCCCCTCCTAATCACCATCACCCTGCCCCTTCCTCCTCCTACTCACCATCACCCGGCCCCCTCCTCCTCCTACTCACCATCACCCTGCCCCCTCCTCCTCCTAATCACCATCACCCTGCCCCCTCCTCCTCCTAATCACCATCACCCTGCCCCCTCCTCCTCCTAATCACCATCACCCTGCCCCCTCCTCCTCCTAATCACCATCACCCGACCCCCTCCTCCTCCTAATCACCATCACCCTGCCCACTCCTCCTCCTACTCACCATCACCCTGCCCCCTCCTCCTCCTACTCACCATCACCCGGCCCCCTCCCCCTCCTAATCACCATCACCCTGCCCCCTCCTTCTCCTAATCACCATCACCCGGCCCCCTCCCCCTCCTAATCACCATCATGTGACCCCCTCCCCTCCTAATCACCATCACCTGGCCCCCTCTCCCTCCTAATCACCATCACCCGACCCCCTCCTCCTCCTAATCATCACCCGGTTCCCTGTCCCCACCAGGCACCCCCCCCTTACCCCTCCTATTCACCATCACGTCCTGCCTCTCTCCTGCCCCTGCCAGTAGCACCACCCAGCCCCCTCCTCGACCTTCTCAGTCACTATCCCTCTTCCCCTCTCCCCGCCCGGTCCCCTGCTTCCCTGTCTCTGGTCCCCTTCCCCCTGGGTGTGCTGCCCCTCCCCTCGGCCCTCTCCTCCCCCTGACCCCCCCCCCATTCCTATCCTGCTAATGATTGGCAGCTGCAGTCCCAGGGGTCCTCAGGCAGCTCCCAGCCCCTCTCCTCGCATGGGGCTCTGGCTCCTCCTGGGGTCTGTGTGCCCCCCCCCCACTCCTTAGCCCCCCGGGGCTTTGGGTTGGAGTTGCGTGAAGAGCCTAGTCAGGCCTCTGGAGTTGTCCCTGCTCTCCCGGGGGGAAGGCGGCCTCTCCCCACATGGCCCGGGATGGTCTGATACCCCGGAACGGATGGGCCCCCGGCAGCAGCCCCAGAAAGCGTCTGGAGCCCCGATCTCTGACCCCTTGATTCTGCCGGCCCCAGCCCCGGCCACTAGCCCTAAGAAACGTGATTTTCCCCAGGGCAGCCCCCAGCTCCCTGGGATCTCCCCAGAGGGGCGTCTGTCTTGGCTAATGTTTCCCGAGCCTCCCGGCACACAGGCAATTCAATCTGCCCCTCTTAGTCCGGGAGCGGCTGCCAGGCTCAGAGACAATTGAAGCCCGCGGCCGGAGTTAATGCAGCGGTGACATTTACCCGGCACGACTGCGGCCTCCCCGATTGGCACCTGGTGCCGCGGGCCGCTGCCAGCAACCTCACCAGGCACCGGGCAGCGCCCACTAGTCCCAGCAGCTGGCCAGGCTCCCGATTCCCCTCAAAGCAAGGCCACGGGCTTTTGGCGCGACAGCCACCCCCGGGGAATGAGCCAGACTCCTCCGGGGGCTGAAAGGGGAAACGGGACAGAAACGGCCCCAGGAAGCAGCTTTGAGTCTCCCAGTTCTCATTCCCTGAAGCGCCCCGGAAAGCCAAAGTCAGGCGTGTCGCGCCCTGGGACAGGAGGCATTGGGGGGTGGGCCAGGACAGATCGGGATCATGGGGGGGGGCAGAAGAGGGTGTGGTTCTCCGTGGATGCGTGTCTCAGGGATTCTGCAGCCGGGCAAAGCACCAGAGGAGCACAAGTCCGGGCAGCCAGGGGTCCTGCCCCTGAATCGGTGAGGGACCAACCTGGCCCTTCACCGATGCTCCTGGCCCCGTGGTGCTCCAGGCCATGAAGCCCCCCGCCCCTCCCCAGATGAAGGAGGAAAGCACCATCGACAGCAGGTGCCGGGGTCTTTCCCCTCCACTGGGCCTGTCACAATAATGCGTGTTCGGGCGAGGTTGATACGTGGGGCCGGCGTCCCTTCCCAGGCGGGGCCGTCAACCCCTGCAGCCCTGCATGGCCAAGCCGCACAGCCGGCTAATTTCATTAACGAGGGGGGACGCAGGGAGGGCCGGGGGAGCAGGTGCACCGGCCTCTCAGAAACATCTGCCTCCATTTGGAGCTAATTACAGAAGCCATCTCCCTCCCGACGAGCGGAGCACCTGGCCGGGGTCTTCCCTGTCTCTCTAGTTCCACCGCAGTCTCCGGACAGGACGCGCGCGGGGGTAAACGACAGGCGGGGACTGGGACTGGCTGCCTGTCCCCCCATGTGCCCCCTGGCCCTGACAGGATAGCAGGGGGTGAGGTGGGGGGCATGGCGCAAATCCGCTGGGTTATTGGGCCGCCTGCGCTTTCCATCATAGGCCGAATCCTCCTTCTCTGTGCCCGAGCCGCAGTTGCCAGGAAACCTGCCCCCTCCACGGCCGTTGGGTCCTTATGGCCTGTCCCCAGTTTCTTATCCTCAGACCGTTCTGAAGTAACTGTCCTACCCTGACCCAAAGCTTTGCCTCTGTGCAAAATGCTGCCCTCCCCGCCCCTCCCCAGCCCCCAACCTTCCCCCCTGCAAAGGTGACTTGACTAAGGAACAGGCCTCGGACTGGCTGTAGGTTGCAAAATACTTTGTGGGTCCCCCCACGCGACAGGTCCCTGTGACCGTTAGACCTGTCACCCCAAACTGCACCTCCCGGCCCTGGTTGTATCTGTGCCCCCCACTGCCTCCCCGGTGCAGATCTTCCTCGACTAAGGGACTGGGAGCGGCGGTGAATGATAAAAGTCTCCTTGTCTCACCTCAGCCGACACATCCGCACAACCTGAAGCTGCGTTGTTGCCCACAGGCCTGTCCTGTCTCCCCGGGACCCCCTTCTGTTGGGCCGTGGATTGGTGAGTAAACAATCCGGGTTGAACACACAATCTCTCAGGTCACGGCCCTGTCGCTCGTCCGATAGGAAGAAACAAGGAGACGTCACTCCCCGGCCCAGAGCTTTTGGGCAAACCTCACCAGAAGCCCCTACCCGCCCCCGGGTGCTGTGAGGATAAACCCATGAACGACTGGGCAGTGCTTTGAGTTCGACGGATGAAATAAGCTGTCTTGGGCTAGGCCTGATGACTGCACCCCCACCTCGTCCGTTTTCTTTCGTGAACACACAAGGAATGTGTACCAGGCAACCAGACTCCCACCCTGCCTGCCCTGACCCTTATACACCCCCCACGCCCCTGGATAGACCCCCGGGACTCCTACGCCGCTCCAACCGCTCCCTACCCCCTGCCTGCCCCAACCCCTCTCCACACCCCAGCCCCCTGACAGGCCGCCCCTGGTGCAAACCCAGCTGCACTTCTATGGACCCAAAGGAAGATGGTGCTAGGAAGTCTGGTTTGGTCTTAGACAATTTCAGACCAGGGGCAATGGCGACATTTGATCCCATTTGGTTACAAATATTCAAATTTTGATTATGATCCGCTCGACCGGTCAGTCCCGGGCAGCCGAAATGTGACCCCGAGGCACTTTCCTAAGGCAGAAATGTGGAGCCGTATCTTCTGGGACTGATCTACCAGCGCGTCTCTTCCTTGTGGATGCCGACACCCCCCAAGCAGGCTGAGTGGTTGCCGGGATCATCCCCTGACTTTGGACCCGTGATGACGAGGCGCTTTGCTTATTTTTATGCAAATTATTTCAATGTCTTCTCCTGAACTAATGAATAGTAATGAAATATGCCCCCCACATTCACCCCCTTTCCCTCCTCTTCACCCCCTAACCTCCACTGCATACACCCCTATCCTCCTCCACCCCTCACTGAGTACCTGAGGGGTGAGCCGGGGTCAGAGTGCCTGGGCCATGGGCAGGCTGGAGCACGGTGCTGACCATAGCACATTTCATTAGGGGGTGCACCCAGGGAGCCCCTCCCCTGCCCTGCTCCCATCCACTCCCCACCCCCTGACTACTCCCCTCAAAACCCCCAACCCACCAGCTCCTTGTCCCCTGACTGCCCCCTCCTGAGATCCCCCCACCCTAACTGCCCCCCTAGGATCCTACCCCCTACCTGTCTCCTGACTGCCCTGACCCTAATCCACACCCCCGCCTCCAGAAAGACCCCTGGGACTCTCATGACCATCCAACCACTCCCTGTCCCTTGACTGCCCCCGCAGAACTCCTGACCTATCTAATCCCCTCACTCCCTGCCCCTGACTGCCCCGACCCCTCTCCCTGTTCCAAGACAGACCCCCAGGACTCCCAACCCCCCCTTCTCCCTGCCTGCCCCGACCCCTCTCCACACCCCGCCAGAACTCCACACACCCCAGAACTCCTGACCCATGCAACCCCCCCTGACCTTGTCCCCTGACTGCCCCTTCCTCACCCCTCCGGATCCCACCCCCTTCCCAACTCCCCTGCTCCCTGTCTCCTGACTACCCCAACCCCTATCCACCTCCCCACCCTCTGACAGACCTCCGGGTCTCCCACGCCCCATCCAACCTCCCTGATCCCTGACTGCCCCCTCCAGAGACCCCCCCCCCGCCCCTAACCACCACCCCGGATCCCACCCCCTATCGAACCCACCCTGCTCTCTGTCTCCTGACTTCCCCCGCCCCTTATCCAACCCCTGACCCCCTAACCATGAGGCTCCTAGCAGCGTTTGGCTCAGCATGGAGCCAGACATGCTGCCCTGCGAGAGAACGTAACCTCTGCCTACCCAGACACCGCTGCAGGACCTGAGGGGCACGGGCGAGGCTGAGGCTCTGGGCCCGGAGGCGAATAGGTCCCTTGAGTCAAGGGGGACATTAGAGGTGGACGGAGGGACTCCCCTTGCTTGCCCATCGACGCCTGATCCCACTGATGTCAAGGGGGCTTTGCATGTTGACTGCAATGGACCCCCCACATTTAGGCCTCTGTGCCCCGAGAGAGACACCATGGCCCGGCCAGCCCACCAGGGGGCGCCCCGCAGTCTCATCCCCAGAGCAGGGGCGCCAGCCCTGGCGCGGAGGGGACGGCCTCCCACCCCCGGCGGGCTCCCCCATGGCCCCCACAACCGGCCTGCAGCAGACTCCCCTCCTCCCCCACCATCAGCATCCAGAATCGATCCCCCCCCCTCCGCCACCCCTTCTTCTGGGCTATGGCGGGGGCCGAGCTAATGGCTTCTTTATTGTGTTTGATATGAAATGTCTCAGCTGTGGGCGCGCTCCCCCCACCCCTCCACCCCCCCCTCCCCGTAGCCATGGGCCCTGTCTCCCTCAGCACCGGCCTGATTGGTCAGCGGTGACATCAGGGGCCTCGCGAAGCCCCCTCCCTCCCCCCCTCCAACATCAGCAGATGCCAGGAGTGAATAATTTATTGACCGACTAGCTTTTAGTGCCTCTTAATACCCCCGCCCCCCCCCCCGCCCCCCTCCCCGCAACCCGGCTCCCGGACTCCGCACCGGCTCTTAACACCACGCTGCCCATCAATTATGCAGGGGCCTCTTAGCCTTGGGCCGGAGGGCCGTGTTCATCTCCAGCAGGAACACCAGAGCATCAGGTTAACAGCCCTGGCCTCCCCCCGGTCCCGTTATTAGTAACGGCTCCGGCGGAGGCAGGGCTGGGCCGGGCGGTGGAGATGTCCGTTCACTACAGGCTCGGGTGGAACCGGGGCTTTGCTTTAGGGACGGATGCACCGCGGCAACATCCCTTGCTCGGGGCAGAAACTTGTGGCTCCAGCCCACCTCCTGCAAATCACCTGCCCTTAAAGGACCCTGGTAAAGGCTCCCCGGCGCTGAGCGAGCCAGAAGGACGGATTTGGGATTGAGTTGGGGCCCAAGGCCCATGGACACCAATGCCCAGCGCGGCTGATACTTGTGATGTCAAGCGAGCCTTGTCACACAGCAGAACCTCAGCGTGAGGAACATCTCGGAACGGAGGGGGTTGCTCCCGCTGAAATGTTCGTGATGCACAAAATATTGTGGGTGTTCTTTCCAAAGTGTACAGCCGACCGGCGACTTCGTTCAGCTTTGACACCTTACTGTGAAGATGCAAAATCCTGCTTTTCACCCTCTTGATTTCAATGAAACAAGCCCAGAAACCGTTTCCTTCCCCGGTCAAATCTTGGTTTTCGAACGTTCCCTTTTTTGGAGTAGGAGTTGGTGTGTCGCACAGTACTGTCCCGCATTGGCATTGTTTGGTCTCCGCTGCTGCCAGTTGTGTACATCCGTTTCCAAATGAGGTGTGTGATTAACTGCTCAGGTCATAACTCTGTGTTCGTAACTCTGAGGTTCTACTGAGGAATCAGAGAATCTCAGGGTTGAAGGGACCTCAGGAGGTTCTAGTCCAACCACCTGCTCAAAGCAGGACCAGTCCCCAACTAAATCATCCCAGCCAGGGCTTTGTCAAGCCTGACCTTAAAAACCTCTAAGGAAGGAGATTCCACCACCTCCCTAGGGAACCCATTCCAGTGCCTCACCACCCTCCTAGGGGAAATGTTTTTCCTAATATCCAACCTAAACCTCCCACACTGCAACTTGAGGCCATTACTCCTTGTTCTGTCATCTGCTACCACTGAGAACAGTCTAGATCCATCCTCCTTGGAATCCCCTTTCAGGTAGTTGAAAGCAGCCATCAAATCCCCCCTCAGTCTTCTCTTCTGTAGACTAAACAATCCCAGTTCTCTCAGCCTCTCCTCATGAGTCATGCGCTCCAGCCCCCTAATCATTTTTGTTGCCCTCCACTGGACTCACTCCATTTTATCCACGTCCCTTCTGTAGTGGGGGGACCAAAACTGGATGCAATGCTCCAGGTGTGGCCTCCCCAGTGCCGAATAGAGGGGAATAATCACTTCCCTCCATTTGCTGGCAACGCTCCTACTAATGCTCCTACTAATAACTCATACGGATTTGTGTACAGTGCGTGCCAGCTGGTTGGCACAATATTCATTATCGGAGTAGCTGAAATGGGAAATTCACAGAGGAAATGGCTCCCTCCCGGAGGGCGGCCAGGCGCCCCTGTTCTTTGCAGGGGAGCTGTGCCAGAGATTGCAGCGTCTTTGGGGATCAGATGGCATGATGTGTAGGAATGGTCTGTGGATCACTGTGGGCCCGGGACTGGATGCAACCAGCGGGCAGGGTTCCTCCAGCTCCGCCGGGAAGTAAGAACTATGGGTGTGATAAAGGTGAAACACTCAGGTTATAACCCCCCCACGCCCTGGGGAGAACGGATATACTGAGTCCGGCTGGGTTTTCCCGAGCCCAGCCGACAATGAAGGCTCAGGCTGAGTTTAAACCCACTCAGAGCCTTCTCTTTGGTTGGGCAAACAGACAGGATCGTCTGTCAGCGGGGGTCCCAGTCCTCGTGGAAGGGTTGGGAAGACTTTGGCCCTGGTCAGACCAGCTGGGAGATCGCCGTGAGGTGCGGAGGGACTGCAGGCCTGGGAGGAGAGAGACGTGTCTCCACCCAAGAGCGGGGACGGCTGGGAGCCTGCAAAGTGGGTGCCCCCCGGAAAGACCAGGCGGGGGATCAAAGGTGCAGTTAACCCCGGAGGAGGGCTTGGCCCTGGGGTGTGACAGCTGCTCCCTTGGCCAGCACCCCGGAGCGGGGCGTGGTCTCCGCGGGCGGCGGAGCCAGGAGGCAAGGCCCGATGCGGCCATGCTATTTAATTCCCCCCCCTACCCAATCTAGGCTGGTTCATTTCCGCTCAGCTCCGGGAGGAGGGTCCCACCCCGGAGGATTTTCTTCCAGGCCTCATTCCTTGTGTATCTAATTGCTAGTAATGAGTCATAAAACACTGGCCTGATTGCCCTCAATGGCTCTCAAGCTGCTGTCTCCGCTCAGAGGAGACAGGGGGGCCGACCGCCACTGGCGGGGAAGACCCCGAATGATCTTGATTCATCTCTTTGGAACCGGCAGCATCTCCCTGGGCGGGGACTCGAGACAGCTCCCTGTGAGGTCCTTGTACGTCTCTCCCTGCCCCGGCAGGACTCGGCCCCAGCAATCCACATCCATCCACACCCAGTGACTCTCCGTGCCAGCCTGGCAGGGCCCTGTTCCCTGCGGTTTCCATGTCTCCTTTGGTGATGGCGGGAAGGAAACCCCCTTCCCCAAGGGGACGAGGGGTCAGGGCCACGGGTTGTCTCACACAGAAGCGTGGAGCTGACCAGCGCGCGCCGACACTGCCGGGTGTCCCTAGTGCAATGCACGTGTGGTGAGCCGGGGGGTTAAGGAGGCACTAGATGGTGATTAGAAGGTAGCTCGTACCGTCTCCCGTAGGCTTTGCTTCTAACGAGACGGCGCCTCTTCAAGCAGCCGCCCCCCTCCCATCCAGTCCAAACGTCGGGGTGAATTATTCATTCTCTAGCGGGAATAAGGAGCGGGCTTTGGCGAGCTAGTCCTACGGGGTGACCTTTGCCCAGCACTCCAGCCGGATCTCTGAGTCTGCGTTTCCTTTGCTGTGTGCCGGAGGGAGAGAGACCAGTGTGTGCATTTCAAAGCGTCTTAGAGCCGCAAAATGCGCCGTATTCCAGAACTTTAAAATGATATCGAACTTCATGTACGTCCAAACTCAGGAACAGCTTGCGCTTAAGACCACGGACTTTAAATAGGTTTAGCCCTGCCCGAAAACTGGCGCACAGAAGCGAAATTTTGGGTTCCCTGAGATGTTGGCGCAAATACAAGATTTTATTTTCCCGGTTTACACCGGATTATTCTTTTCAAAGTTTGACAACAGCCGCATAATGTTTGAAATGGAGTGACGGCTGTTTGGAAGGACAGGCAGTGTGGCCTAGTAGGTAAAGCAGTGAGGCCGGGGTTCTATTCCTGTCTCTGTCATCGACCTTCTTGAGCAAGTCTGGGAGATCTTCAGCAAGTCACTTCGCTGCTTGGTGCCTCGGTTTCCCCACTGGTAAAGTGGGGGTAATGCTACTGATTAGGACGGGTTGAAAAATGGTAATTAATTTCCATAAAAACAATTGAAAAGAAATTATATAATTTTCATTTATTTCCCAACATTTTCCATGGAACCCTTGAGTTTTTCATCCGGATGAAATGAAAAATGTAATTCCAATCAGACAGATCCTTTGTTCTTTTTCCCCCCCTTCTTCCTCCACCCCACGCCTTGTCTTTCCATGAGAAAAAGGGGAGCAAAATAGGTAGAAAACCCTAAAAAAAACCCCAAACAAACCACAAAATGTGACAGACCTACCCCCAAATTTGGAACAATCCGGCTATTTCTGAAAAGCCGCTAAAAGCTTTTCAATTAAAACTTTCAACCAACTCTAATACTGACCCGATTTTGTAACATGCTTGGAGATCTACTGTTGCAAAGTACTGACCCAGCTACGTGAGCGGATTATGACTAGGTCTAAACCTTACCCAATGGGGGAAGAGGGTTCCTTGACCGTACAATCGGTACCATTCTATTGGGTACATTTTGCAACCCCTGTGCGGCTTGGGGCACCTTCTGCCCCCTCCCAGCCGGGAAGGTACATCGGGGTCAGACCGCATCCCTTCTGGGGCAAAGACGAGTGTTTTCCATCTACCTTACACTGCTCAGAGTCACCCACTGCTCAGCTCAAATATTGAGGCTCCGTGGCAGGGTGAGGGCTTCACCAAGTTGTTTGCCTGGAATTTCCTCACTTGACTTCACCCAGATCGGATTCCCCCCCAGTGCCATTTCTGGGGATTTGTTTTCTCGCCAATGCCCTTTCGGAAAAGAGCAGATGGGAAGTTTTTCCCCTGGCACACCCGCACCTGCTCTATGGCTAACATTTCAAGCTAAATTTTGCACCTCTCTCGAACCAAGTCAGGTTGGCCTGAAAATTGGGAGGTTGGATCAGGGGCCGGGGTGGACATTGTAGGGGAAACATGAAGTTGTTTCATCAAGGGGTTCCTGAGATAGGCCCCCTGGGAACGGAGATGCTTTCCAGGTTGCAAACGGAGGCTGAATGCACAGGGAGCAGGTCTTCCCAGGTTCCCCACACTGCAATTTCACACCTGGGACCAAAGCGAATTGGAAGGGGACGGTGTTTTTAGCCCTCCTTTTTGGCAGCATGGCCTGGAATGGACAAGACCTGACACCCACGCCTGGGGCCTGGCTTCTGGCCCCCTGCTGCGGGGAGATATGTCAGTCTTAGGCCTGGCTGGAAAATAATGCCATTCGGCAAAGCGATTTGGCTTTGCTCCCCTTTTGATCCAAGGCCTTTTGTGATATTGAATGACAAAACCGAGAGTTCCCCTCCAGGCTATCCGGCGGGTCTCCTGCAAGGTGGAGGAGACCCAAATTCGAGCCTCTGTTTCAGGCTGATTTGGATCAAGCCTCTCCCACGCGCTGGGGGAAGCGCCCCGCAGGATGGAATCGGTCCGTCTCTCACACTCTCCTGCTGCGGCTGCTTTGAGCGGAGAATGAGATGCTCCTCGGGGCAGAGAGAGACACACAGACTGCCTCTGTGGCCCAGGTTCCTCTCCCTGGTCTCGAACCCCCATCTCGCCGGGGCTAGACAAGGCTCGGTTGCAATCTACCGGTGTTTTCCAATGGGGTGCTGTGTGCGCCCGCCGGGAGCATCAATACATCCTGGGTCTCTGATTGCAATGCCCATGTCAGGCTGACAGATCTCTTGGCGGCCCCATGGCCTCGGGGCCCCCACTGACATTCATTCCCCCCGCCCCCCCGCCCCGTAATGGGATTTAGAGCCCGCCCTAGGACAGGCCCTGATGGGCTTTGATGGGCATTGATCTCATGGGGACCAGCTGGAGCCTGCTGGACGGCCGGGGAAATCACATTTCAGCAGCACGGGCCGGCTGCTCAGCGCCAGGGCCCCCGGGTCACGCAGGCAGCCAGACGGCAGCCCCAGCTGCCCTGACCTAGCGCCCTGGCTCACGCAGCCATGGGGGGGGGGGGAGGGGGGGTGTCCTGGAGGGAGGAGGCAGTGGGGCAGATCCCTGGAGTTAGGCGTGGGGAGGTTATGGGGGAGGGGAACTGGGGCAGATCCCTAGAGTTAGGCGTGGGGAGGTTATGGGGGAGGGGAACTGGGGCAGATCCCTGGAGTTAGGCGTGGGGAGGTTATGGGGGAGGGGAACTGGGGCAGATCCCTGGAGTTAGGCGTGGGGAGGTTATGGGGGAGGGGAACTGGGGCAGATCCCTGGAGTTAGGCGTGGGGAGGTTATGGGGGCGGGGAACTGGGGCAGATCCCTGGAGTTAGGCGTGGGGAGGTTATGGGGGAGGGGAACTGGGGCAGATCCCTGGAGTTAGGCGTGGGGAGGTTATGGGGGCGGGGAACTGGGGCAGATTCCTAGAGTTAGGCGTGGGGAGGTTATGGGGGAGGGGAACTGGGGCAGATCCCTAGAGTTAGGCGTGGGGAGGTTATGGGGGAGGGGAACTGGGGCAGATCCCTGGAGTTAGGCGTGGGGAGGTTATGGGGGCGGGGAACTGGGGCAGATCCCTGGAGTTAGGCGTGGGGAGGTTATGGGGGAGGGGAACCGGGGCAGATCCCTAGAGTTAGGCGTGGGGAGGTTATGGGGGAGGGGAACTGGGGCAGATCCCTGGAGTTAGGCGTGGGGAGGTTATGGGGGAGGGGAACCGGGGCAGATCCCTGGAGTTAGGCGTGGGGAGGTTATGGGGGAGGGGAACCGGGGCAGATCCCTAGAGTTAGGCGTGGGGAGGTTATGGGGGAGGGGAATCGGGGCAGATCCCTGGAGTTAGGCGTGGGGAGGTTATGGGGGAGGGGAACCGGGGCAGATCCCTGGAGTTAGGCGTGGGGAGGTTATGGGGGAGGGGAACCGGGGCAGATCCCTGGAGTTAGGCGTGGGGAGGTTATGGGGGAGGGGAACCGGGGCAGATCCCTAGAGTTAGGCGTGGGGAGGCTATGGGGGAAGGGGAACCAGGGCAGATCCCTGGAGTTAGGCATGGGGAGGTTATGGGGGAGGGGAACTGGGGCAGATCCCTGGAGTTAGGGGTGGGGGTCTGTGCAAGGAGGGGTATAGTGGGGCAGCTGCCCCACTCCAGGAAGAAGGGCTTAAAACAGCCCTGCAAAGGGTTGTATCTAGCTAAAGGCAGCCCGGCAGAGGGCTGCAAGGGAAAGCAGCTGGGGCAGAGCAGGCACAGCTGTGGCTGGGTCAATTCGGGCCCAGCTGGCCCTGATAAAAAGGCCCAGAGTTCGGAGCACAGAGACAGTCTCCTCTGGCTGGAGAGACAGACAGGACTGGTTGCTGGGAAGCTTGACAAGGTACCCAGAGTGGAGCAGGGCTGGGGCCAGGCAGGAGGAGCTGGGGAAGCTCCGGCCTGGAAACCCCCAGGCTGCAGGGCCTAGGGGACAGTCCAACAAAGGGTACTGGGGTTGCAGGGGGCAGCCCACGGCTCTAGAGGCAGCAGGCCAATCCCCCCCCCCCCCCTTGTTGGTGATGAGTGGCAATTACACTGCAGTCTGCCCCAGAGAATGGGGGCAAGTGGTGACTGGCAGTTGTCTAGACTGAGGCAAGGTGGGGAGTGGGGGTGGGGATTCCCTGGGGAGGGGAGACCCTGAGACTGGGGGGGTACTGCAGGGGTGCAGCACCCCAGGGCACTGGGGTCCAGGAGGGACATGGGGCTGAATGCAAGTGGGACATCGGCCTGCAGAGGGCGCTCCAGAGGCTGGACAGAGCTAATTCCCTGGACGACCAGCGGGAGGCGCTGCAGGGGTGAGTCGCTGCTTTGTTACTGGTGCAATGGGCCCCTTTTGGGAAATCCTTGCCCGTTCCATCATGGTTGAGGCAGGGCCAAGCCTTGGACCACTCAACCCCCTGCTCAAAGCAGGACCAGTCCCCATATAACGTACTCGGCACCCTGTCTGGGAGCAGCTCTCAGCGTTCTCCGCTGTATTCCTTCTTCAGAACCATTCCTCCAATAACTCCTGCTAACGCTGCCCTGTCTGGTCTCCGGCGGTTTACTGCCCACGTTCAATATTCAGAGTCCAAGCTGTTTCCTATGTTGTGTTGCAGGCCCCGAGTGGGTCGGACGAGGCCCCGTTCATAGGCGAGGCGGGAACGCTGGACCCCCGAGGTTCCCCGGGGGTTGAATGTGTCTCTGGGACTTGGACAACTGGGAAAAGATGGGCCCAATGTGCCAGGGGCTGTACAAATCCTTTGGACCTGTCTACACTGCAGAGTGAACCTCACCTGGGTGATGCCCCACTCCCATCCAGACACACAAACCTGTCCCCTCAGTTCAGGGGTGCTTCCGAGTAGCCCGGCTCGGGGCTAGGTTCTGCTTTCACTCGGGCTGGTGACTTACCCGCCTTGCAGTGAGGACACGGCCTAAACCCCCGACGTGCCGCCAGGCCTCCACTGCCTTCCCACAGCTGGCCCCGGGGGCTCAGAAGGGCCGGCAAGGTCTCCCGCAATTCCCCGGGAAAGAATCGTAGCGTGGCTCTGCTTAGTGCAATCCAGCGACCCACGGGATGTGCCCCCCGAAGTCCCCAGGGGAGAGCAGCACAGTGAGGACAGGGTAACGCGAGTCGGGCTTTGTGGGTCGCTCCCACGCTCCACCTGGAAGCTCAGACCCCAGTGCCGATCCCCCCGCGTTCCCTCTCGGTGAAGACATACCAACAGCAAGACAGTCCCTGCCCCGGACAGGTTACAACCCAAAGAAACCAGCCACACACAGGGAGGGAGAAAGGACCTTTCGCTTTCCCAATGCCACAGGGCTGCTGCTTCGAAGACCTCCCAGTCGAAGGATTGAGATGTGTCCGATTGCATCCCTGTAACTCACGGTGGAGCGGGCTGACCGGTCTTGCGTGGCCGAGGGCCAGAATCTCGCTCACTCCAGACGCAGCTGTAGTCGGAGATTAAAATGCCAAGTGGGGGATCTTGTAAATAAGGTTTCGCTCTCTAGCTTGACTCCGCTTGGCTCCTCTTTTGCTGCTGTTATTCCCCGGCCAGAAAAGGAAAGGCAGCTCCGTTTCAAAGGCATGATTGGGCTATGCCTCAGTTTCCCCACTGCAGCTGGAGGCCTAAGGAGAAACCCCCGAGAGCCGTGAACGGGAAAGGTCAAGGCGATGGGCGAAGGAAGGGGTTCAAATAAAGGGTTTCAAAAGGCCGCCTGGCCGGGCGGGGGTTCTGCCGTTTATGTCCAGGGTCGGCGGCTGTGTTTTTAGGCAGGCAGTGTCGGGGAGAGGCTCAAAATAAATAAATGCACAGAAATCCATTTTTCTAACCAGGGCTGGGAAAAGAGACCGTCGCAGTCCCGAGATTTGTTTCCCCGTGTCACGTTACAGGAATTATTTGGGATCATATAGATCATTGGAGCAACCGAGGTCCTATGGTGACACTGTTAGGGCAGACTCAGTTTCCCTTGCTCCTTCTCCCCATGTATTCTTCCTCACCAGCCATCACATAGTTAAACCCCCAAGAGTGGCAAAGCATTTCAGTAATAGTGCTGAACAACAAGTTGTTTCTGTATTGTTATCTATACCAAGAATGTGACCTTGCCTAGACAATCACCCACTCCCCATCCCCTTTGAATATACTCTATAAAAGGCTGCTTGGTACTGATAATAAACGGAGCTGCTGCCAACCCCCTTTCTGGACCGAGAGGAGGGTGCCTCAGTTTCCCCTTTGATCAAAGTTAACTTGTGTGTTTCTTCAATGGTCTCTGACAGCTTGTGAGCTCCTTGCCGCCACTACTATCCGGAGTGTACGGTAAGGGGGAGAGACGTGCCATTAATTTTCCCCTGACAACACCAAATCTTATGTGAAGGGGGTCATAACAGGTGTCTATGACCAGGTTATGGAGGGCTGATTATGAGTAGGCCATTGATGTGTGTGTATCTTTTTTAAAACTAAAGTTATGAATACTGGATATAAGGTGCATGTACTTCAAAGTGATGCTTGGCTGCTGGGTGAAATCTCAGACAAGCTGTTAACTTGGCTGGCCTGGCTGATGGGCCATTAAGGGACATCAACCACACAATGGACTTTGTAGATGCCTGTCCATACCCGAGCTTCTCCAGGAATGTGACATGCCTGGTCAGAAACTGAATCCTGGAGAGTCTGGTGATTGGACCTTGTAGCTATGAACCTCCATTTTGCAACCGGACTCTGCAAAAGAAGGAGGAGGGTCTTGGCCCAGGAGAGAGAGTCTATAAAAGCTGGAAGAAGCGTCCTCCATTTTGTCTTCAATCTGCAACCTTCAGCTAGCACCTACCTCTGGATGGGATTTTGCTACACGTGGAAGCTCTGACCAACGGATGGATGACCCACCCCTAGAAGGGGGTGAATTCCAGAGACTTTTATCTGAGCCTGCAGTTTATTCTACAGCTGCAAGACTGAACCAAGAGACCTGCCATCACTGCATGTAATTGATTTCTTTTAATCTTTCCTAACCCTCACCTAGACCTTTTTCCTTGTATAATAAACCTTTCGATTTTAGATTCTAAAGGATTGGCAACAGCGTGATTTGTGGGAAGATCTGATTTGTATAGTGACCTGGGTCTGGGGCCTGATTCTTTGGAATTGGGGAGAACCGTTTTCTTTATTTGGGGGATTGGTTTTCATAACCATTGGTCCCCAGGACAGGTGGCTGCTGGTGGTGATACTGGGTATCTGGAGTGTCTTAAGGGGATTGCTTGTGTGACTTGTGGTTAGCCAGTGGGGTGAAACCAGAGTCTTTTCTGTTTGGCTGGTTTGGTTTGCCTTAGTGTGGAAAAACCCCAGCTTTGGGCTGTAGTTGCCCCTTCGGAAGCAATCTGTCCTGATCTGACACTCCCAGTTGGATCCCACCAGGAACAGCAACGTCACACCCTGCTAGAAGCGAGTGAGATTGGCCGTGAGGGGTTGATGGCAGGGCCCCCACAACAAACTTCCGAGCGGGGAGAGGAATTTCCCAGAAGACGCCAAAGGCCTCGCTGATTTCCTCGCTCCTTTCAGAAAGCGTAGCGAGTTACCCCGTTGTTGGGGTCACAGTCTCCAAGGAGCCCAGCGGGATTGGGTTAGTGTGGGGAATCAGAAATCCAGGCGGCGAAGGACAGACCTGCCCTGACAGGAGCTGTGAATCCCATGCTGGTGTCAGGGCGGAGAAGCCGACTACCATGGGTTTAGTGTGTGTTCATTCCCAGCTCCACCTCTGCGCCGCTGGGTGACTTTGGCAAGTCACGTGCTGTGCCTCAGTTTCCCCACCTGTACACTGGGGATAATGATCCTGCTCTCCTTAGCAAAGCGCTTTGAGATCGTCTAAAGGAAAATGCTAGCTAAGCGCTGGGTGGTATTATTATCAATCCAACAATTCAATACAAATAGCTACATGCACCACTCAACGATATATAGCCAGAGCTGGAAGTGCTATCTGTAGTTAAGGTTCCCCAACACTTCCCATTATAAGCCCCTGTTGTGACTTCGGGGTGGTCTTTTTGTTCTGTGTTTGTACAGTGCACTGGGGTTCATGGCAGGACTCCTAGGCACTGGGGCAAAGCCACAGGTCTCCAAACCCCAGCTCTGGGTTCCCCGGCCGCCTTCACATCCCAGCTTCCATCCCTACCCCCATCAGACCCAGTGCACACAGGAGGGATCAGGCAATACTGATTCATTGACTCTCTAAAATCATGAATGGTGGGAGGGAAAGTGAGTAAGGGAATGTTTGGGGTTTTTTTACCCCCTCCCATCACAGGCGAACCAGGGCTCACCCAATGTCATGAATAGGCAGCAGGTTTAAAACAAACACAAGGAAGTACTTGGTCACACAATGTTAACCTGTGGAACTCATTGCCAAAGGATGTTGCAAAGGCCAAAACTGTAACTGGGCTCAAAAAAGAATTAGAGAAGTTCATGGAGGCTAAGCCCATGAATGGTTTGGCACTGGGAGTCCCTAAACCTCTGACTGCTAGAAGCTAGGACTCGATGTTAGGGGGTGGATCACTTGAATGTTCTGTTCATTCCCTCTGAAGCCGCTGGCACTGGGTACTGTCAGAAGATCATGTGGGGAAGACCCAGCAGCCAGACACCTGGGAAAGACTCCTCTGCCATAACTCAGAGCCCTCCCCACCTACTGCCTTGTCTGGCCACTGGAGAGATATGCTACTAGCCGTGGCAGATTGGCCATCCATCTTTGTAGGCATCACACCATAAACTCTCCAAGCTCAGTCTTGAAGGTTCCCCCCCCCCACTGCTCCCCTGGGAAAGGCTGTTCCAGGACTTCACGCCACTGACGGTCAGAAACCTTTGTCTCATCCCAAACCTAAACTTACCGGTGGCCAGTTGATATCTCTTTGTTCTTGTGGCCACAGTGGCACTTAACGTAAATAACTCCTCTCCCTCCCCGGGTGTCTATCCCTCGGATGTATTGATGGAGGGCAATCCCATCCCCCCTCAGCCTGCGTTACCAGCCACGCTCTCCGAGTCTCTCCTTGGAAGGTGTGGGTCACCAGCTCCCCCCGTGCCTGAGTCTCCCGGGGAGGGCAGAAGGCACAGCGGGTGTCCGGACAGATGACTGGGGGCATTATGTTCGCCGTGGCAGCAAGCTAGAGGGAACCACAAACCCAGGCAGTCTCCAGGCCATACGGCAGGCGTGCTGACCTCCCTTCCCAGCATGCACGGGGACACAGCTTCCACGTGCCCTCCCCGCTGGAAAGCCGGCTCCCTGCCCTCTGGGAACGATGAGCATCTTACCTTTGATGCTTTGAGCAGGGGGGTGGACTAGGGGACCTCCTGAGATCCCTTCCAACCCTAAGATTCTCTGAGTCTATCGCCCCCTCCTGCCCCCCACAGTGGGTTTAATCCTAGAGCTGAGCAAATGGGGCCCCTTGTAGTGCTGAGTTCGGGCCCTGCTGGTGCTGAACTCTGGCTGTGGGGAGAGACATAAGTCAGGGTACAGAAGGGTCAGGGTCCGGTCCTGTGGCAGGCTCAGCGTGCATTGACCATGTGGAGGAGGGGGTTCCCCTGTGGGGTGCATCAGGCCGGCCAGATCATCACGGGCTACAGCCCCAGGCTGGGCAGTGAGTCACGGGGGCACACTGGGATAGGGCAGTGGCTGGGGACTCAATAGACCTGGCTTCTAGTCCAGACTCTGCTGCTAGGTGAGCCGTCCCCATCTCTGCCTCAGTTTCCCCATCTGTAAAATGCGGGGAAGGAGCCTGCCCGCGTCTGTGTAAAGTCCCCTGAGGTTGCTGTGGAGGAGCCGAGTGTTTTCCTGAGTGGTCCAGACTATGAAGCCGGGGGTGCGGTCTCTGGTTAGACATAGGGGAGGAGGCAGGGAAGGAGCCGCGCCCTCCCGAAGCGCAGCGAGAGACAGGCCAGAGGGAGAGGCGTGGAATAACAAAGGGGTTGCCCAATGCCGCCTGGTTCTCCTCGGGCGCTTTCCGTGGAGAAGGCCCGGAGGTTTGGCCTCCGTTGGCTTTTGCTTCCGGCGAAGGAGGGGGAGCAGAAGCCCCCAGAGAGAGCGCAGTGTGTGCCGCTCCTCAGAGAGACACGCGGCAGCTCGGAGCACCCAGGCGGCTGCTCCTCTTGGCCCACAGCGCCCAGGCTTGGGGGGGGCTAAAGGTGCCCCTGGCAGAGACACAAAGGCCTGGTCGCTTCGTGGCTCCAGATGCCGGCCCGTCTCCTTCCCTCCCTGGCCTCCCCCCTTCCCCCCCCCCCCCCCGCACCACTCACTTGCTGCCCCTCCCCCACTGCTCCCTAGCTCAGTGGTGAATCGGTCCCCCTCCCCCCGCAGCCCTCCATGCCTCGTGCCAGGGCCGGGCGCCCTTGTGGGCAGCCTCTCCTTTAGCCAGCAGCTGTGGGCACCGCTGTGGCCTGGCCCTGGGCGGCGGCACTGGGTGTGCCCGTATTGGGGGCGTGGGGGCCTGTCTCTTCAGTTCTCCGGGGCCGAGACCGCCAAAGAACTGGCATTGCAGGGAGTAAGCAGCTTGGAGAGAATCTGTCGCTGGCAGGCAGAGAGGCACCGTGATGCCATTGGCATCGACAGTGGCAGGCCAGGAGCAGAGATGACCCCCCGGGGGCAAGGAGGGGGGGACTTTTCAAGGATCGCAAGGAGCAGCTACGCCCTGCAGGCTCTGGGGAGGAGTGGGGGGTGTACGGGGGGGGGGACACCTGCAGCGCCCTCCCCTGGCCCAAGAGGGGTACGGCTCCTACTGGGGAGTGGGGCTGCAGTGCCACCTGTGCCAGCCACACCCCACAGCACGGGGGTTTGGCGGCTGGCTGCAGGATGCAGCTGTTTCACCCATGCTGGTGCGGCTACTGGAGGGGGCATCCCCTAGTGCACCCCCCCCCCCAGTCACCCCCATCCGGCAGGATTTCTCGCCTGCTTTCCGCTGCTGGGAATGACTGACGCAGGGTGGAGTGCGATGGAGACTCCGGACCTGGAGATTCTCAAGCTAGAAGGGACAACTAGGATGATCTAGTCTGAGCTCCTCTGTAATGCAGGCCAGAGAACCGCACCCAGGGCTTCCCGCACCGGAGAGAAGTATCCTTCCCTGTCAGGGGAAAGACAGACAAACGAAGCATCATTGTCCCCAATTCTTGGATGGGAAACTGAGGCACGGAGTCCGGGTCAGAGCGGGATCGTGCTGATCTCCTGAGTCCTAGCTAGTGGCTCGCCACATGCCCGCTATACCATCGTCTCTTGACCTGGCTGTGTGGGGTTTTAACAGAAATGCAAACTAGGATCGCCCAAGGCGGTGCCGACTAGAGTTGGACTTGGCATAAGCATTTGCCAGGGCACCTAACACCACATTGCCCATTAAGCTGAGTGCATTCGGCTGGGATACAGAACCATGGTGATGTGGCTGGAAATGTGGCGGAAGGACGGGAAGCAAAGGCCGTGCATCACGCCGGGGGAGGGAACGAAGACCCGCGTGGGAGGGTCAGTGTTATTTAAAATCTTCGTTAACAATCTGGAAGACAGGTAAACAGGGCAATAATTAGCCACAGGGGGCAATATTTTGTGCTGCGTAAGCAGAGGCATCCAACACAGAGCGGGGAGGGGACAGTCCGTCTTTTTGTGACTCCGGCGTCACCTCGTCGAGCGTCCTGCATTTGTTCCGGAGCAACTCGGTCTGCTGGTGCCCCTCGATCCTGACCCATGGCCCCCAGCTACTCCAGTGCTGCTCCCTCCAGGCGTGTCTACACTGTGGTGCAAGTCCAGGGTTAGGAGAACTGAAGGTAGCAGCCCCTGGGTTTGTTATCCCGAGGCTGGATGCTCATTGGTGACCCCAGGTTAGGAATAGACAAACCCTGGGTCCCAACATCTACACTGCATTATGGGGGCCCGAGTCCAGCGACCCATCTCCCAGACTCCCTAGCACCCTCCGGAATGTGGCCGCTCGAACCCTTTGTTCATGGTGCAGTCTGGGAAAACTCGCCTGGCCCGAGGACAAAGAAAGTCAGCCCATGGGATTCTGGGGCTGCGTCTACACTGCAAAGCAATAGGGTCCCGGCTAGACTCAGACACTGACCCTCCCCCCTGCAGGATTCAGGGACCCTGGGTCTGAGCCCTGGGTTAGCGTGATTTATGTGTGGACGGAATGGGGGGGGGGGTTAGGCTTGAGCCTGAGTTTGAATCCTGGGCTTACATTGCAGTGTAGACAAAGCGTCTCTCCTATACAGAGCTCTGCTGATGCCCCCCAGTCCCGACCTGCAGCCCCCTCTGCAATTCCCACCGGGTCTCCTTTAAAACTCGGTCCGCGGCCCTAAACCTCCCAGCCAAGCATCCCCTCTCTTCTGGCCGGGGGTGTGCTTTAGCCTCAAAGACGCTGGGAGCATCTTCTGCCACATGGCAGCTCCGTGGTGTCGTTCACATAGCTGCAAGTCACTCGGTCACAGTTGACTCCACGAACCTGCCGGCAGCTTTTCATCCAGGCCTTGCCACTGTGTACGGAGGAAGATGCTTCCAAACAGCGTCACGTCACGAGACGGCTCAGGGAAAAGCCAGTCGGCTGCTGGGGCCTGGAGCCTCCGAGGTTGTATCCTCGGGAAACAGAGACCGTAAAGAGCTGAAACTGAATGAGTGTCTGGAACAAATACTTCAGGGCTGCCGGGAAGGCCGAGATGAAATGCAAAGCAGTCACTGCGGCAGCTAATCTCTGACCCGCCATAGTTAGCCAGCTCCTGGGAGTTGCCACCAGGGCCGGATGGGGGGCTGCGAGCTCAGAGCTTCAGGGACAGAGTCAGGCTTCGTTTGGGGGGGGTGTGCCCAAAGGGCAGTGAAGATACTGGGGAGCTGTCCCGGAGTGCCCGGGACGATGGTCTGGAACCGCTGCCTATGAAGCCAGTCAGGACTCCGGGGGGGAAGCTTCCTCTCCGTACACAGCCTGTCTCCAGGGCTAGGAGCTTCACAGGTTACAGCTTCCACCTTCCTGGGTCTGACCTCGGAGCATTCAGCACCTTCTGCCCCTCCGTGCGCTTCCCCCAGCGAACCCGCCCAGGCGGGGTCCTGGGGAAGCCTGTGGATTCTGCACCCCAACTCCGCAGTCAGACGTGACTCTCAGCCAGCCAGTAAAACAGGTTTTTTCGATGACAGGAACATGATCTAGGTAGAGCGAACGTGACCCCTCCGCTCGGTCCATTTTGGGGGCCGAAGAGCCAGGCAGAGCCTGCCTGTAGCTCTTCACTTGCCACCAGCCAGGTCCAGACTGAAACTCCCTCTACAGCCCCTCCCCTGCTTTTCCTTTGTCTCCTTCCCGGGGTGAAGATCCCCTGACCTCCCTCCAACCGGTCCAGCTGACCTCTTGGTTATTCAACACGTCCAGCCTTGAAGGGGGGAGGGGCCAGGCCCTCAATTTCCAAGGCAGGTCGGCCACTTGCTTACACTGTCTCTCTGCTCTGTATCAACTACACACCCTTATCCCTCCACATAGACATGCATAGGGGAAACTGAGGCACCCCCACACTATCCAGAGGAAACATTAAGAGCATTCCTACTAGGTCACAAGAGCCCTGGCCCTCTTCTGGGCACTTTTCATCCGCAGATCTCAAAGGCTCACCCTAGGATCAGCGGCTTCATTGTACAGTGCAGGAAGTGCGTAGCCCGGGGCCAGGCCTGGGTTAGAACCCGGGTGTCCTGGCTCCCAGTCCAGCGGAAGCTGAGAATTGAATTCAGGGCTCCTCGCTCATATAGCAGGGGAGTCGACCCCAGGTGTCCTGGTTCCCAGTCCGGTGCTCCAGCCACCAGCCTCTGCTCCCTAATAAGAGCAGGGCTCTAGCATCCACACAAACCGGAGTCTGCCAAGCAGAGTCACCGGAGGCCCCGAATCACCCTGGGCGACAGTCCCGCTGAACTCAGCCCCGCCGGCTCTCTCCACGAGCAGGCCGCGGCCGGCAGCAGCGATGGCCAGTAACTGACCCGGGCTTTGGAAATCACAAAGAACGGAGAGACTTGTATCGACACACATGTCCTCTCGGAGCAAAAGAGCGCGAACGGCGGGGGTCGGGGGGGAAGCCCGGCGCGGCCAGCTGCGTTTGTTCCAGGGAACGGCGTTCAGCTGCCGGCTGGAACACGACAGGTAAACAATCTCCAGCCACCTCTTGCATGGGCACTTTGAAAGGCCTGGTAATTTTCATTGATTTTCTATTTCCTTTCCCTTGCCGATGCAATCAGTCACGGCGTAAGTAGCGGCTGCTGGGGCTTTTTGCTCCTTCTGCCTGTCTAGTGTTTCGCTAAAACGTCTCAGCCCAATCACTCACTCTGGCACCGATTGATAACAGAGTTCTGTTGAGGGAAAACCAGCAGCCACTCTGATTCCAGGCGCGGTCTCACCCCGCAGATCAGGGGAAAGATGCATGCGGCACATCTCCTCATGTTCACAGCCCCTAGGGCACCCGGGTGCCCCCAGGAACCGAGCAGGCTGTCACCCGCAGAGCAGGGGAGGAAACGGTTTCCCTGTCCAGCCAATATTTTGGAGAATTTGGATAGTTTGCCCCCGCCTGAATCAGGATGAAAAGTCGATGGTTTGGACATTCGCACAAACCGCAAAATTGAATTTACCTTGCTTTCTTGCCTGCATATTTATCCCTGCCTCTGGCGATTTCCACAACATTCATCTCATGAAGCGGGTCTTCGCCCACAAAAGCTCCTGATCCCTAAGATCTGTTAGTCTATAAGGTGCTACAAGACTCCTTGCCACTTTGGAAAATCAAACAAGTTCTCCGGTCGGGTCCATCAACAAGTTTCCCGTCAGTCGTTTCAGGACACGTCGATTTTGATCGTTTTTAACACTTCCGCGTCAGTTGTGTCGTTTTGAGCGGGAATCTTTTGTTTCCCGCCCACCGGCCAACGTGGGTCGACAATTTCAAAACTTTGTTTGCAGAAAGTTTTTCTTGGGGAAGGGGATCGCTCAGTCCCACAAAAATAACTGGCCCGCAGGCTGGGAGCTGGTCACCTGCCTCACAACCACCTGAGTGGAAGGGAAAACTCCCACTGAGAAGCGGAACCACTGGTAACCTTGTTAACCCTATGATGATACTTCCACCCACTAGTAAACAGAGAGCTCTTCATCGCCCACTGTGCGCAATTCACAGAGCATGTGAGTCTGTTATGGCCTTCTCGGCTAACGCTCACACCGCAGGTCCTCATGATGCTACCTTCGGAAGCTCGCTTTTTCAATATCCGGTGCTGGCAAAGATGGTGGCCGTTTCACTAGTACTTATGTGCTCCCGTGTGTCCTGGAGGGAAGTCACTGCCTCATGCCTCAGTTTCCCTGGCAGATATAGGAGTAACAATAGGGCTGCTAGGCTGAGAACTGAGTGCGGGTGAGGTACACTTGGAGTTGCAGCTAGCGAGGGATGTTAAGGGTAACAAGAAGGGTTTCTTTAGGTATGTTAGCAACAAGAAGGAAGTCAAGGAAAGTGTGGGCCCCTTACTGAATGAGGGAGGCAATCTAGTGACAGAGGATGTGGAGAAAGCAAATGTACTCAATGCTTTTTTTGCTTCTGTCTTCATGAACAAGGTCAGCTCCCAGACTCCTGCACTGGGCAGCACAGCATGGGGAGGAGGTGACCAGCCCTCTGTGGAGAAAGAAGTGGTTTTTAGAAAAGCTGGACGAGCACAAGTCCATGGGGCCGGATGTGCTGCATCCGAGGGTGCTCAGGGAGTTGGCTGATGTGATTGCAGAGCCATTGGCCATTATCTTTGAAAACTCATGGTGATCGGGGGAGGTCCCGGAGGACTGGAAAAAGGCTAATGTAGTGCCCATCTTTAAAGAAGGGAAGAAGGAGGATCCAGGGAACTACAGGCCAGTCAGCCTCACCTCAGTCCTTGGAAAAATCATGGAGCAGGTCCCCAAGGAATCAATTCTGAAGCACTTAGAGGAGAGGAAAGTGATCAGGAACAGTCAGCATGGATTCACCAAGGGCAAGTCATGCCTGACTAACCTAATTGCCTTCGCTGATGAGATAACTGGCTCTGTGGATGAGGGGAAAGCAGTGGATGTGCTATTCCTTGACTTTAGCAAAGCTTTTGATATGGTCTCTCACAGTATTCTTGCCAGCAAGTTAAAGAAGTATGGGCTGGATGAATGGACCATAAGGTGGACAGAAAGCTGGCTGGATCGTCGGGCTCAACGGGTAGTGATCAATGGCTCCATGTCTAGTTGGCAGTGCCCCAAGGGTCGGTCCTGGGGGTGGTTTTATTCAATATCTTTATCAATGATCTGGAGGATGGTGTGGACTGCACCCTCAGCAAGTTTGCAGATGACACTAAACTGGGAGGAGTGGTAGATACACTGGAGGGTAGGGATAGGATACAGAGGGACCTAGACAAATTGGAGGATTGGGCCAAAAGAAATTTGATGAGGTTCAACAAGGACAAATGCAGAGTCCTGCACTTAGGACAGAAGAATCCCATGCACGGCTACAGACTAGGGACCAAATGGCTAGGAAGCAGTTCTGCAGAAAAGGGCCTAGAGGTTACAGTGGACGAGAAGCTGGACATGAGTCAACAGTGTGCCCTTGTTGCCAAGAAGGCCAACGGCATTTTGGGCTGTATAAGATGGGGCATTGCCAGCAGATCAAGGGAAGTGATTATTCTCTATTTGGCACTGGTGAGGCCTCATCTGGAGTACTGTGTCCAGTTTTGGGGCCCACACTACAAGAAGGATGTGGAAAGAGTCCAGCAGAGGGCAACAAAAATGATTAGGGGCCTGGAGCACATGACTTATGAGGAGAGGCTGAGAGAACTGGGATTGTTTAGTCTACAGAAGAGAAGAATGAGGGGGGATTTGACAGCAGCCTGCAACCACCTGCAAGGGGGTTCCAAAGAGGATGGATCTAGACTGTTCTCAGTGGTACCAGATGACAGGACAAGGAGTAATGGTCTCAAGTTGCAGCGGGTGAGGTGTAGGTTGGATATTAGGAAAAACCTTTTCACTTGGGGGGTGGTGAAGCACTGGAATGGGTTACCTAGGGAGGTGGTGGAATCCATCTTGACAAAGCCCTGGCTGGGATGATTTAGTTGGGGTTGGTCCTGCTTTGAGCAGGGGGTTGGACTAGAACCTCCCGAGGTCCCTTCCAACCCTGCGATTCTCTGATTCTACCTCTGATTTGCGGGGGTTCTCCAGACCTCGTGATGCCGGGGAGAGTCATGGCTGCCGCTCCCCTTCTGTTTTGTCCTTTCCCCTCGCTGCGTTTTCTCATGAGCTAATTGCCTGTGGCAGCCAGCTTGGCAGAGGCGAGTTCATTCGAACACAGGCAGCGTCTGTACAGCCGCCAGCCTTCCCCTGCAAGGTGCCTGACTGATCGACACGGCTGGGGGCTGCTCTGAAAAGCAAGAGGCCGCCCCAGAGCCATGAGAAGGCTCAGCCTGAAATGGCATGGAGCGCGGCATCTTATTCACCCTAATTCATTCATGGGGCAGAGCTCGTCCTCCTCCACATTACCTAGCTAGGGGGGCAGCTCCCCCCAATGTAGCACAGGCTGGACCGAGGCATTATGTGGGGAAGCTGTGTTGTTTTCCCTAGAGGTGCATTCCACCCATCCCACCAGACCCCCTGGGACGCTCCAGCAGTCCCTCCATCCTCCCCGGCCTCCCTGCTACCCAGCCCCGCGGAGTCCTTGTGGCCTCTCCGTCACCGCAGCTCTTAGTCCTGATGGGACATCGCAGGCTGCTAAATTCAACCCCGCCTCCCCCCTCTCCTTTCTCCTTCGCGGAACACCTGGCGTCTCCGCGCACAAGACAGATTCAGGCGCCGGAGCTGACGGCCCAGCCCCCCTCAGGCAGATCTTCAAGCCTTCGCGCCGTCCCGGGAGTTAGAGATCTATTTTGAATCCCTCGAAAAAGCAGACAGTTTTGCACCGAAGCCCGCTGCCTTCATTGCAGACGTCACGTTTGCACAGATTGGAAAGGCCCCGCCAGCCAGCGGGCCTCGAAGCTTGGCAGCGCTCCAGCACTTCGGTTCCTACGGCCACGTAGGCAGCCGCATATTCCAACACGCAAGGGAATATTTCTCACTTGGGCTGTGCCGGGGCGTGAGCGGGTCGACCACCCCGAAAAGGGCTCGGCGGGTCCTTGGTGAATTGCCTATCTCCCTTCACGCCGTCTGCCTCTGGAAAGTTGCCGGCTCGACGGGGCTGTTTCCGCCTGGCCTTCTCCCAGCCGCTGCTTTTATGTGGGGAGATGGACGTGTATGTTTATTTATAGGAACTTGAAAAAGAAATGTTAAAAAAGGCAGGTGGCTCCCTCTCCAGCCACCGAGCGCGAAGGAGCCTGGATTAGCATAAGAAAGCGAGGCGCTAGCGGAGGCAAATCTTGGGGGAGCTGAACCGCTGAAACTTTCCTCCCTTCGTGGCAGCGGGGGGGCTGGGAAGAATGAGACTTTGCTAGCGAGGCCCCTGCAAGGTTTTGGCGGAGTCACCCGGCTTGGGGGCAAGTCGGGAGATGGAAATCCAGCAGGACGGGAGAGGAGGTGCCGGAGCAGCTTGTAGGTGAGCTGAGGAGCAGGATCAAGGCCAGATCCTGCTGCCGATGTCAATCAGTGTAATTCTTCTGGAGTTAATGGGCCTGATCGCCAGCTAGAGCAAATCAGGGGGGCACCATTGGAGTCAATGGGGCCAGACCCCAGTTGATGGAAATCGGCTTTGCTGGTCAGAGAGGCCTGGCTCTTTTCAGATAGTGCGAGCGTCAACCCTGTGAAAATCCAGTCCCTTCGTGGTGGCTCAGTTTGGGCAGCTCTAGTGACCAAGTGTAACACGGACAGACCCCAGTCATGGGTGGGAGGGATCGAACCTGGGACCTCTGGAGCTGAGTGCATGAGCCGCTACCGCGTGAGCTAAAAGCCAGCAACCTCTTAGCTAAGGCTTCAGAGCAGATTCCCTCCAAATGGTCTCGGTGCCACTAGATGGGACAGATCATCACACCCAGGAGGTGTGTGGGTTCCACAAGCGCTGATGGAGATCCTGACCGAGGGGGGCCTCCATCCTGGTCCCCCAACCTCATGTAATTAACGAGCACGGCACCCCTGTAGAGACAACATAGAAAGGAACCAGGAGCCGGCGCGAACTGTACGCCTCCAGACCCTGGCCCTGCATCTTCTGCAGAACCCACCTGAGCTCGGAAGGCAGAGAAAAAAATCCAGGCCCTGTGCTGAGAGTTTGGGGATCCTGAGGACCCTAGGCAAATCTAGGCCCCTTACCTGGATATCACAAGGATTTGCTTCCATTGACTGACATTGCCAGGGGAAACCTGGCCATCCTTCGGGCAGCGCCAGCGTGCGTCCATCCCTGCACCGGGGAGGGGAAGGGGGGTATCTGTCAGAGCTTGGGAACCTCACGGAGTTCAAGGCCACTAGATCATCCAGTCTGACCTCCTGTCTCTCACAGGCCCCCTCCATCATGGGTTGAGCCCAACTGCCAGGATTAGACCAAAGCGTTACAACCCTCTGGAGACTGAACTATCCTGTGCTACAGGCAGCGAATGGGCAGGACTGAGGGGCCTCCAATCCAACGGCAGGGAATTGATTAGGTGTGATCGGCCCCAGTGAGCCGAGCAGGTGAACCTGCCCCCAGCTGCAGAGGAAGGTGAAAACCCCCGGTGGCCCTGCCCATCAGAGCCAGGGGAAATTCCTTCCCAACCCCACACAGGGCGATCAGCTAGACCCTGAGTCTGGGGGCAGGACCCCACCAGCCAAGCTCCCGAGAGAGGATTCTTTGTACCGACCCCAAGCCCTACTGTGCTCTCACCGGGGCGTTCCTGGGGAGACCCCCCCCCCGGGTGGGACTCTGGAGCTGGGTGTAGGTAAGGTGGCTGTGAGCATAGGAGAGCCAGCCTGTGTCATGTTGAGTCGGAACTTACTGTGCACGAAGGCCCTTTGATTCCAGTGCAGTAGAGAATTACTCACCGGCAGGAAGGACGGCACAATCTGCCCCCTTGCAGAGTGTGGTCTCAGCTGAGGCATAGAAATCTAGGGCTGAGAGGGACCTTGAGAGGTCTCCCAGCCCCCCACATTGCGGCAGGACCCAGACCAGTCCTGACAGCTGTGTCCAACCTGTTCTTCCAAAGCTCCAGTGACGCCAGCTCCCTGGGTAAGCTAGTCCAGGGCTTAATTAACTTGGAGTTAGACCCCTTTCCCAAACTGCTAGTGTGAATCTCCCATGTTGCAGATTAAACCCACCACTTCTGGTCCTACTCCTGGTGGCCATGGAGAACAATCAATCACCATCTACTTTATACCATGTATCTGAAGACGTATGCCCTTCCCTGCCATCTCTTCTCTAGACTAAACCGGTCCGTTCCTTTGAACCTTTCCTCACCGGTCAGAGTTTCTAAACCTCGTATCCTTGTGTCGCTCTCCTGGGGACTCTCTCCTGGTCATTCAGATCCTTCCTCAAGAGTGATGCTCAGATCTGGACACACAATACGCCACCTAAAGCGTAACCAGGCCGAACAGAGCAGAACAGCTACCTCCCGTCTTCCATGCAACACTCCCGTTAATTCATCCCACCAGGAGATTTACCGTTTTTGCAAAAGCAGCACATTGTTGACTCATATGTAAATTGAGATGCACTCTAACCCCCAGATCCGTTGCAGCAGCACCGCCGCCTAGCCAGGTATCCCCCCTTTTGTAGTTCTCCCTTGGATTTTTCCTTCTTAAAAGTAGTACTTTACGCTTGTCTTTATTGAATTGCATCTTGTTGGTTTCCAATCAATTCTCCAATTTGTCGTTTTTAACTCTAATCCTGACCTGCTTCTAACCCTCCCAGCTTGGTGTCAGCTGCAAATGTTATAAGGGTACTTTCCATTCCATCATCTGGGCCATGAAAGGACTGACCAGCGCCGGACCCAGGACTGACCCTTGTGGGACCACTCTAGGTGTGTCCTCCCAGTTTGACAGTGGGCCACCAAGAACTCGTCTTTCACCTGCAGATCGACTGACTCTCTAGTCTTCCTTTTGGCTCCTTTTCCTGACCAAACTACTGCTCATTGCAGTGCTCAGCTCAGAGTTCAGTGCCTAAAATCGGAGAGCCGTCTGTGTGTGGTGATTCCCCTACAACCCCAAGGATTTAAACCTCGTATCTCAGGAGATCTTTCCAAGTGTTCCTGGGGTAGTTTTTAATGGTCCCCTTTTCTCAGCTTCTCCCTTTCAGTCCATTCAAGTTTGTTACCCTCCCCCTGTGACGGGTCCGGTTCTTCTCAGGAGTCAAAGAGCTGGAAAACTGGGGTGTACAGTTCTTGGATGCGCTACGGTGCAGCCTGAGGATGTCCGTAGCAACCTGAGGATGTCCGTAGCAACCTGAAGATGACCTTAGCAACTGAACACGTCTTTAACGGTTCTTCCCAGCCTCCCAGGACCGAGGTGGACACTTCATCCTTCCCTCCCGACGTGGCCAGGGTGCTGTGATCATTACGGGAGGGGCGGTGATGATATTTGGGCTCTGATCCTCCAGCCTCAGGAAGGGATTAGGAATCAGAGAGGGGGATACGGTATACGGGAAAGTACTGCCTGGGGTATTCTTATCGTATAACTTTAAAGGGAGAAAGGGGACAGCTCAGCCAGGCCTCCTTGTACGAAAGGTTTCTGGGGGGGAAAGGAGTGGGTGGGACAGGGGTCTGTCCAGCCCCCCTCTCTCCGCCCCGGGAGGGGGATGCTGGGGGATCGCTTCTCTCCCAGTGGCCAGGGCGCAGCGGTTAACGGGGTAAAAAGCTTTTGTTCTGACAGTCATAAAAGCAAAGCCTCCTTCCTGGCAATGCATCAGCCCTGATCAAATTATGGGGCCTCTTTGGGGAGGGCCGCAGAGAGCGGGAGGCAGAGAGAGCATTAAAAGGAAAAATATCAAGTGCATTAATATGTCACCGGCTGGCGCTGAGTCCCCATTGAGATTCCAGGCAGGCCCGCCAGCCTGCGGGCTTCGGAGATTTCCATAGCCTGGATTAAATACAGTTGTGAGGGTTTTTTTTTTCCCCGACCCCGAAAATGAAGGATTTGAAATATGTTACCTGACGGGCCCTGCGCGCGAGCTTGGAGCCCCCTCGCCAGCCTGGCGCACGCCACTGCATCCTGCCGCGGGAGGCCGGAGCGCCAGCCAGGGTGGGAGCGCCACCCTCCCCCCACCCCTGGGCAAAGACGGGCTGCTCGCACCCCCCCCCCTGCATCCCATGGGGTATTCCCCCTCCCCCACTGCACCCCATGGGATATTCCCCCTCCCCCTCCCACTGGGCAAAGACAGGCTGCTCCCATCCTCCCCCCGCTGCGCCCCATGGGCTGTTCCCCTCCCCCCCACCCCTGGGCAAAGACAGGCTGCTCCCCCCCCCCCACTGCACCCCATGGGCTATTCCCCTCCCCCCGCCCCTGGGCAAAGATGGGCTGCTCCTATCCTCCCCCCCCCCTCCCACTGCACCCCATGGGCTATTCCCCTCCCGCTCCCACTTGGAAAAGACGGGCCATTACCCCTCCCCCCCCCATGCTGTCTTGCTGGTCCCGGTCCCACCACCTTGCCCCCTGCAGGCTGAGTTAAGCCCATGGCCTGGCCTGGCTGGAGCTAATGGCTCTCCATAAACCTGGCAGCGGTGCCACGTGAAAGGAGCCTGGCGTTTGCAGCACAGCGTGTAGTCGAGAGAAATCCCGGTCCCGAGCAAAGCCGCCTGAACCGGCCCAGTTTGGCTCGATTGGCAGTAGCCGGGCTAAATGGAGCAATCAGGAGAGGTGCTTAAACATTGTGAGATTTTTTAAACACTATAATCCATTTGGGGGTCACTCAGGGGCTGCGTTGTCTTTCCTTTGAGGGCCACAGCCTTCCGCCAGTGTTAAATAGAAGCTGCAATTCTCATGTGCTCACAGGACTCCAGGAGCTGGGGGCTTTGGCACGAACCTCAAACCTCACGAGACTTGTGATCGGCCTGGTGGCACTCTCTGTTCCAAGTGGCCCAGGAGGGAGAGACCAGGGGCCTTCAGATCAGGGCTGGGGGGCTCTTGACGGCTGAAGGTCGGGGTTAGAGGGCACTGGAAAGGCGGGAGTAGCAGGAAGGCTGCCTGTCATTGCAAATTCCTAGCAGCGCTGCGGCCTCCCCACAGCGTATTAGTCTACAGTTCGTTTTATTACCACCACCACCCCCCGCCACTCTCATGAGCACCAGAATTGATAACACTTGCCCGTCAATATTTCTTTGCCTGTTTGATCCACAGCTGCAAGCTGCCTCCCTCACGCTAACGGCTGTTGTTTATTAAAGGCCTTTCTTTGTCTCCTGCTCTGGTGAACGCCGGAAGCCAGCCAGGTTTGGAGATCACCGGGGGGCTAGCAAAGCCATGGTACCACTGCATCCGTTCGCCATTTTAAACCAGGCCTTGTCGGTCTAGTGCTAAGCCAGGGCACATATGTACAAACACCCTAGTCGGGATTGAACCTGGGACCTCAGACACTAAAGGCAGAAGCCTTTCGTGTGTGCTAAAGAAGAGCTCCTTTGGCCAACCACTCATAGCAAGCTGTGTTGATCAGTGATGGGCAGCGCAAGGTACAAGATCCTTCACGCTTCAGTCCCTTCAACCCCAGGCTTCTACCTCTGTGCTTCACCTGTCCTCAGGTCGGTTAGCTATCTGTGTGCATGTATCCATCACCCTTTGCTTTCCTGGCGGCAGCACCAACTGCTCAACGATCAGGAATCGGGCCCAAACTGGCAGATTGGCTTAAATCTCATAATTTTGGGGTCCTTTTATGACAGGGTTCGATCCTGTTCCCAAGCTCGTCTCCGCAAAGGCAAAAAATGTACGCTGCGAAACGCAAATAAAAGTTGCAAGTCTCGCAGAATCACGGGACTCCAGGAGCTAAGTCCTCAAGAAAAACACAAAATTGCATGAGACTGGCAATCAGATCACAAGAGCATGACCTTGACACACAAGGTCAGCTCCCAGACTGCTGCACTGGGCAACACAGCATGGGGAGGAGGTGAGCAGCCCTCAGTGGTGAAAGAACAGGTGAAGGACTATTTAGAAAAGCTGGACGAGCACAGCTCCATGAGGCCAGATGCCCTGCATCCAAGGGTGCTGAGGGAATTGGCTGATGTGATTGCAGAGCCATTGGCCGTTATCTTTGAAAACTCATGGCGATGGGAGGAGGTCCCAGGCGATTGGAAAAGGGCAAATCTAGTGCCCATCTTTAAAAAAGGGAAGAAGGAGCATCCGGGGAACTACAGGCCAGTCAGCCTCACCTCAGTCCCTGGAAAAATCATGGAGCGGGTCCTCAAGGAATCAATCCTGAAGCACTTGGAGAAGAGGAAAGTGATCAGGAACAATCAACATGGATTCACCAAGGGCAAGTCATGCCTGACTAACCTAATTGCTGTCTATAGTGAGATAACTGGCTCTGTGGATAAAGGGAAAGCAGTGGATGTGCTATTCCTTGACTTTAGCAAAGCTTTTGACACGGTCTCCCACATTATTCTTGCCAGCAGGTTTAAAAGGTATGGATTGGATGAATGGACCATACAGGGCTTGGCAACTTTCAGAAGTGATGTGTCAAGTCGTCATTTATTCACTCTAATTGACGGTTTCGCATGCCAGTGATACATTTTAGCAGTTTTAGGAGGTCTCTTGCTATAAGTTCATAATATAGAACTACACTAGTGCTGTATGTAAAGTAAATAAGATTTTTAAAATGTTTAAGAAGCTTCATTTAAAATTAAATGAAAGTGCACTGAAAATCAGCTCATGTGCCACCTTTGGCATGTGCGTAATAGGTTGCCTACCCCTGGACTATAAGGTGGATAGAAAGCTGGCTAGATCATCAGGCTCAACGGTTCGTGATCAATGACTTGAAGTCTAGTTGGCAGTTGGTATCAAGCAGAGTGCCCAGGGATCGGTCCTGGGGCCGGTTTTGTTCAACACCTTTATTAATCATCTGGAGGATGGGATGAATTGCACCCTTGGCAAATTTGCAGATGACACTAAGCTGAGGAGAGAGGTAGATACGCTGAAGGGCAGGGATAAGGTTTAGAGTGACCTACACAAATTGGAGGACTGGGCCAAAAGAAATCTGATGAGGTTCAACAAGGACAAGTGCAGAGTCCTGCACTTAGGACAGAAGAATCCCATGCACTGCTACAGACTAGGGACCGAATGGCTAGGCAGCAGTTCTGCAGAAAAGGACCTGGGGATTACAGTGGATAAGAAGCTGGATATGAGTCAACAGTGTGTCCTTGTTGCCAAGAAGGCCAATGGCATTTTGGGTTGTATAAGTCGGGGCATTGCCAGCAGATCAAGGGACGTGATCATACCCCTCTATTCAGCACTGGAGAGGCCTCATCTGGAGTACTGTGTCCAGTTTTGATCCCTCCACTGCAGAAGGGATGTGGACAAACTGGAATGAGTCCAGCAGAGGGCAACAAAAATTATTAGGGGCCTGGAGCACATGACTTATGAGCAGAGGCTGAGAGAACTGGGATTGTTTAGTCTACAGAAGAGAAGACTGAGGGGGGATTTGATAGCTGCTTTCAACTACCTGAAAGGGGATTCCAAAGAGGATGGATCTAGACTGTTCTCAGTGGTGGCAGATGACAGAACAAGGAGTAATGGTCTCAAGTTGCAGTTGGGAAGGTTTAGGTTGGATATTAGGAAACACTATTTCACTAGGAGGGTGGTGAAGCACCGGAATGTGTTCCCTAGGGAGGTGGTGGAATCTCCTTCCTTAGAGGTTTTTAAGGTCAGGCTTGACAAAGCCCTGGCTGGGTCGATTTAGTTGGGGTTAGTCCTGCTTTGAGCAGGGGGTTGGACTAGAACCTCCTGAGGTCCCTTCCAACCCTGATATTCTAGGTTTCTAAGAATGGCCACAAGCAGAACTTCATGTAAATGTCCTCTCCAAATGTATTTTTTTAAAAAAAGCTTCCAAGCCAGCCCCAAATGTCCCCTCACTCCCAGCCACCTCCCGCCGTGGTCCAGGAGGAAATAACACATGGACAGCCCGCCACCGCCGCTCAGCTGAGCGTGAAGTACTCCATGAGACACAGAACATCCCCCCAGGCCTCTTAGCAATGAAATGGAGTGTGTGAGGAATGACTATATATATATAAGAGCAGCCCGAGCTGGAAGGGGAGTCTGCACTTGCTAATGTATTTAATTTATAATTTAGGTGCAATTTATAATTGATATGATTTATAATCCCCAATCTATAGAGCGGCACATTAGCTGCGCACACGGCCGTCCTGTCGCTGGCTGTTCCCGGCACGAGGTCTCCTCTTTGATGGCTAAGCAGAACGATTGCAGCTTAATAACAATGGTCAAAGGATGCTGTCCCCCGCAGCCGCACTCACCTTGCTCTGGGCTGCTAATTTCTACAGGGCTGTGGGGATGAGCGGGGTGGGCGTGGGGCGAGCTGAAGTTCAGGGCTGGGCGCTCACCACTGACTCTGGCGACCCAGGGAGCGGCAGGGAATCAGCCCGTCCGTGTGGCTGGGCTGTGACTGCCCAGTGCTAGCTGGAGACCGGGGCACCTGGCGCACCAGACCCAGACTCTTTCTTCTCCACTCTGGTCTGGGCTACTCCCAGGGTGTGTGACTCAGGTAACTGGGCACCCGGTAGCCACCCCATGTGCAGGGCTCTTGGAAAACTGGCCCCCCGGTTCAGAGCGGCCATGAGAATGACGGACTTTATTGAATACCTCCTGTCTGCCTCGGACAATTACTCCAGGGTCCCAGCCCAGCAGGCGTTAGGGGGTCTTCTACAACCTGGGATGGACCCTTGGGGGGGCTTTCTCTGGCTCAGTTGTTCCTTGTTCCCTGGGCATGACATGAAGGAACTCGGCGTTCTGTGGAGGGGAAGCAGTGAGGTCTAGTGGGAAGAGCCCTGAACAGGAACTGATTACGGCGAGGGGACCTTGGATAAGTCGCGTTTCCTTTCTGTGGCGCAGTTTCCAGGCCTGTAAAATGCGGGTAGTGATATTGTCCTCTTTCTGAAAGTGCTTTGAGATCTGTGGATGGAAATCCCGCTATAGGAGCTGTGCTGATTTGGGGGATCTGTCTGCATGGCTTGTGAATTCTGGTCGCCATTAGGACGTTGGTGCTATGAAAATCGCTTTACCCTAAATGCCCCTTGATATGTGTATCCACCGGGAGCTGCAGGGTGGTGGCGCGTCTCTGCTAGACCAGGATCGGTGGAACTCGAGGACCGTCTCATCAAGGGAAAGTACCGGGGATCATGGGTTTGCTGGAGCTGGGAGAAGATACTTCCTGCTTCTGTCTGAAGGGAAGGGGGGAATGGAAAGTTACCGAAGCAGGAGAAAGAACCAGATGACCAAAGCAAAAGGACTCCCCGGGGGAAACCCAGGGAAAACCCCAGGATATTTGGGTAGAGGAGTGTGCAGGGACAGACTGGCCAAGGTCAGAGGAAAAAGGCTGACCTAGGGCAAGCAGTTCGGTGTTTCCAAAAAGAAGTCATACAGCTGCAAGAAAAGGTGCCTGGTTCCCCCAGAAGACCCTGGCCCTTGTGAGTGCTCTGGAGTGGCGAGGAAGCCGAGGCAGGGGAATGTGTGTAGGATTTATCGTTCTTCTATAGGTGTGCGTATTTCTCATGTGGTGACGTATCCTGTGTTCGAATCCTGTGTGTCATGTGCTACGTCGGCCTTGAAGAGAGAAACTACGAGGTTCCCACCCGTGGGGTGGAGTTCTGGTACAGGACGCATTGACATGACTGGGGGGTCCCGGGCAGGTGAGCCGAGGGACACTGTTTCCATAAAGGGGGAGCAGACTGCGACTCGGTGCCTAGGAACTGTGCCGGAGAGGTGAAGGCAAAAGCCCATGCGGCCCCTCACAGCCATCGGGCGAGTCGTCGGCCCTGGGAGGGCCACCAGACCTGCAACGTGAGTATTATTTCTCTCGGCGGGACATGCAAGTCACATGGGCCAGATAATGAGATGCGGAGAGTTTAACGCCAGAACGGACCCTTCGGTCACCTAGTCAGAGCTCCCCTGCAGCACAGTCTCGAAAATCTCCCTCCCCAGGTGCCCCCGTCTTGAGCCCAAGAACTTGCGTTTGGCTAAAGCATCTTCCGGAAAGCTCTCCGGCCCGGCTCTGAAGCCATCAAGAGACGGAGAACCCGCCCCTTCCCTGGGGAGTTTGGGACTCACCCTCCACATGAACAATGTGGGCCTGTAAATTGCTCTGGCTTCACCCTCCAGCCATTAGTTCGTGTGATACTTTTCCGTGCCAGATTAAAGAGCCCTGGAACTCAACATCTCCTTAGAAACCATCGATGCCATAGGCTGGATCTCCTCGGGGCAGGGCTTCTATCCACCGTGCCCAGCCAGCGGGGCCCTGCCCCATGCCTAGCTGCCAGGGCAAGCCGGTGATAATCGTCCGTCCTGCAGCAGGCAGGTCTTGCCTCCCCGTGCGGATGCTGCGGGGACCACAGGGTCAAACCTTCACTCGGCACGAGAGGTCCTTGGGAAGGCAGCCGTTGCACCGGTGTCAGCGGGGCGGGTCCTAGCCCACACGCCATAGCGAGCCTAACAGTGGACACACCCCGTGTTCCCCTGCTCATCCAGAGAGCTCAAAGCAGGTCTCAACGCTGGACCCTCCTCGTGAAGACTGGTTTCTAGCTGGGGCCAACTGAGGCAGATCATCAGCGGTGGACCCCAGGAGTCCTGTCGCCTCATCGGGGGCCAGTTTAGCAGGGTTAATTCCTTCCTAGCTCATACCTGTATGGGCCTTGCCAAACCTTCCCAGGCACCTACAGAGGTCGCGGCCTAATTCGCTCTGTTCGATGGGATGCAGGGCTCTCTGAAGTCTGCTCCGGTTTGCAGAACCCTCGCCGGGACGCTGCAGAGCGCCGGGAGCGTTCGTCTCGTTTTCCCGGTGGATAATTTGGCTCTTAATGAAGTCTTGGTGTTTAATGACCGATATCCGTCTCTCTGCCTCCCCATCTCGCCCACACAGCAAAGCGGCTCTGAATATCACAAGAGATGGAAGTGGAAGAGGAAACAGAGAAAGGAAACTGCTTCATGATGGAATCAAATCTCCGAAGAATCTTTCACTTACTCAACCGCAAATGCCTGCCATTGTTAACGGCAGACACGTGCTTCTGTGTAAGTGCTTCTGTTCTAGTAAACAGGGCGCCAGGACCCCGGGGTTCTAGTCCTGGCTCTGGGGGAGGAGTGGGGTCTACTGGTTAGAGCAGTGGGTGGCTGGGAGTCAGGACTCCTGGGTTCTAGTCCTGGCTCTGGGGGAGGAGTGGGGTCTACTGGTTAGAGCAGTGGGTGGCTGGGAGTCAGGACTCCTGGGTTCTAGTCCTGGCTCTGGGGAAGGAGTGGGGTCTACTGGTTAGAGCAGTGGGCGGTGGGAGTCAGGACTCCTGGGTTCTAGTCCTGGCTTTGGGGGAGGAGTGGAGTCTACTGGCTAGAGCAGTGGGTGGCTGGGAGTCAGGACTCCTGGGTTCTAGTCCTGGCTCTGGGGGAGGAGTGGGGTCTACTGGTTAGAGCAGTGGGTGGCTGGGAGTCAGGACTCCTGGGTTCTAGTCCTGGCTCTGGGGGAGGAGTGGGGTCTACTGGTTAGAGCAGTGGGTGGCTGGGAGTCAGGACTCCTGGGTTCTAGTCCTGGCTCTGGGGGAGGAGTGGGGTCTACTGGTTAGAGCAGTGGGTGGCTGGGAGTCAGGACTCCTGGGTTCTAGTCCTGGCTCTGCGGGAGGAGTGGGGTCTACTGGTTAGAGCAGTGGGTGGCTGGGAGTCAGGACTCCTGGGTTCTAGTCCTGGCTCTGGGGGAGGAGTGGGGTCTACTGGTTAGAGCAGTGGGCGGTGGGAGTCAGGACTCCTGGGTTCTAGTCCTGGCTTTGTGGGAGGAGTGGGGTCTACTGGCTAGAGCAGTGGGTGGCTGGGAGTCAGGACTCCTGGGTTCTAGTCCTGGCTCTGGGGGAGGAGTGGGGTCTACTGGTTAGAGCAGTGGGTGGCTGGGAGTCAGGACTCCTGGGTTCTAGTCCTGGCTCTGGGGGAGGAGTGGGGTCTACTGGTTAGAGCAGTGGGCGGTGGGAGTCAGGACTCCTGGGTTCTAGTCCTGGCTCTGGGGGAGGAGTGGGGTCTACTGGTTAGAGCAGTGGGTGGTGGGAGTCAAGACTCCTGGGTTCTAGTCCTGGCTCTGGGGGAGGAGTGGGGTCTACTGGTTAGAGCAGTGGGCGGTGGGAGTCAGGACTCCTGGGTTCTAGTCCTGGCTCTGGGGGAGGAGTGGGGGTCTACTGGCTAGAGCAGTGGGTGTCTGGGAGTCAGGACTCCTGGGTCTTAAGCCTAATTTTACCACTGACCTGCTAAGTGACCTTGGACAAGTCTCTTCCCTTCTCTGAGCCTCAGTTTCCCCCATGTCTCTCTTATCTCTTTAGACTGGAAGCTCTTTGGGGCAGGGAGTGTCTCTCGCTCTGTGTCTGTACTTCCCCGCTGCGGGTGGCCACAAGTATCACATGGACTGCCCCCTCCTCTTCCCCTTTGTGGGGTGAGCCACCCAACGAGGGGCCATGGTCCTGCCCTCCCTCCGGGCCGGCTGGCTGGGTGCAGAGAGGAGCCCTTGCTGCCCCATGCTAAGGGATGATGCTTTGGGCATCCCACCCCACCCCCCCGCAGCACGCCTGTGAGCTCTAGGAGGGGGGGTTGGCTCAGGGTCTCTGGTGGCCTTCAGCTGTTTCCACAGCAGTAGTGTTCAACAGTCCCTGGGTCCCTCCGTGGTGGAATGCCATTATTCCACTCCCCCACCTCAGCCCGGGGCCAGTGGAGACAACCAACCCACTAGCCATGAGCCTGGCATCTGCACCTCTCCCCAATGTGCCCTCTAGGGGTCTCCAAACTACGGCCTGGGGGCCGGTTCCGGCCCACGGCTTCGATTTGTCCGGCCCTCCAGCTGAACAGGCAGACCAAGCAGGCACGTGGGGAAGCCCCATGTGGGGAGGGGTGAGTGCCCCCGTGGCAGCGGCCAGAGGAGCAAAGGGTTGGGGGGGGGGTGTCACAGCAGCAGCTGAAAGCGCAAAGAGGGGGACTTTTGCAAATATTAAATGTTTTCAGTCACTTTGGCCCCCGAAGCCCCTAAAAACTCGAATATGGCCATCAACATATTTCCCTGTGAGACGGAGCGAGGATGGTGAACATGGGGTGCGTCCGGGCCCGACTCTCCGGCCCCACGGCAGGGACCCACCGGGGTGAGGGAGAGGGGAAGGGATGCCGAGAATGTCTGACATCCCTTGGGATGTTAGACATTCTGAGCATCTCTTCCCCTGTCACTAGGGGCCGGGACTTTCCTTGTCACTAGGGGGCGGGACTTCCTCCTTTGCCATCCCGAGGTGGGCAGGTGACCAAGGTGTCGGTTTGCTGACAGTACAGAACAATCAGTTTGGGCCACACCTCATCTATGTCTTTTTTTAAATAAAAAATAATGGACGAGATGGGAATTATGCGGCCCAGGTTTGAGGCGGGACCCCCTTCTAGCCCCCCCTTTTTTACGTGCGAGGGCTTTGGATGCTTTTCCCTTCGTTAGCTGTGAGAGCCATAGACTCAGGCTTGCGTTTAGCTGATTCTCGGGGAGATTCAGAGCCTCTTAAGGCCACTTCTCTAGAAGAAAATACTTTCAAAGAAAGAAACCTGGGGGATTTCAGAAGAAAGAAACAATGCTAATGAATGATAAACGCAATCTGAGCCCTTCCAGGTGGGCTGATCAGAGATACCACCCAACCCGCAGAAAAAGAGGCCTGTGAGAAGAATATTAAACTTCCCAGCAGGAGGATCTGGGGTGTATCGGAGTATTTTGGTGGTAATAGCTCTTCATAATAACCGTCCTTTATTACTGGAAACAATATGCGAACATGAGGTGTCTTTGCAGATTGTCAAAGCAGTTCCCATCCCCTTTAAATTCCCACTCTGAGAGCTCCGCTCGCTTCAATAATGGATAACGCTGGGTTATGAGGAGTTACGGGGAAGCGAAGGGAACTTGGCAGAGCTAAGTAAAAAACATGACATTTTCCCAGCCCCATGCAGACAGTCAGCGGGGAGGGGGGAAAAAAAACCCACACCTGCTGCTGCTTAAATCGAGTTTACATATATTGGCTTGTGTGCTTTTGTCCGGGGAAACCCAGCTTGTTTGCAGAAGGGACGGGGATTGGGTTTGCTTGCTGTGGTGATGATACAAAAGCCATCTGGGTAGCGAGGAGGAGTGGCCAGGCAGACCTGGGGGTAGCCTTGTGGCGGGATCAAGTCTTCCTGGCTCAGCGGAGCTCATTGCCACATGCTGTGGAGTTCTGGTTGATGCTCACGGGAGAGCCTTGTAGAGCCAGTCTGCACGGGATTGGCTTTGTGTTGCCCGTCCATGTAGGTGGAGGGGTTTGGAATCGTTGGCTACCAGGAGTTTTGGTTTTAAGGATGAGGACTCAAGCCAGATAAATTCTCTCTCTTTGTGAATCATTTCTTCCTGCTTGTTGTCAGCGCCGCTGAGAAATTCTGGAGGGTTGAACGAGGAGCACTGGAAATAAAGGGGCCCATTCGCCCCTTTGTTACTCCAGAACTGTCAGAACGGGGTGATGGACGGCAGGAGAGAGATCACTGGATCATTACCTGTTAGGTTCACTCACTCCGGGGCACCTGGCATTGGCCACTGTCGGGAGACAGGATACTGGACTAGAGGGACCTTTGGTCTGACCCAGTACGGCCGTTCTTCTGTTCTTAGACCTGCTGCTGCTATTAATTATATTATAACGTAGAGGCCGCACTGCGCTAGGCGCTGCACGTTCACACAGCAAGAAGCAGCCCCTGCCCCACAGAGCTCACAGTCGACACAAACCCCAGTGGGGAGGAGAAATGGAGCTTCAGGGAGGGTAAGGCGTGAGCCAAAGCAGGTCAGTGGCACAGCTGGAATTAGACCACATGTCTCCTGAGTTCCAGCCCACAAGATGGGGCTGGGAATCTCTGCCGCACACTTCCCCTGTTCAGTGCCCTTCCTTCTCCACCGTCCATTTGTAGAGCTCGCTCCGCCAGCCAGCCGGCTCTCTCCAGGACTCAAGCGGGGAAGTAGGAGCATTTGTCTCCTCCGGTGTCTTCTCCAGCCCCCAGCCCCCGGCACTGGCTAAACCAGGTCAGTTTCATCCAGGATTTCCGGGGGACTCCTGCTCAGGCAGTGTGACTCTGTCCCCCTCTAGAGGCCAGGCCGTGCATGGAGGCTTATGAGTCCCAGCGACTCCCTGAGAGCTGGGTCTGGTGCTTTTATCATGAGTCTGATATTTACTACAGGGCCCAGCTCCTGTGATCAGACGAGAACCTCAGCGTCCATTTCAAAGTAAAGTACGTCCTACGTTTGCGGGAAAAGCCCTGAACAGGAGACCCCTGGTGGCTCAGAGAACTCAGCCTCGATCATTTCCCCCCCAAAGTTCAGGATTTTTAAGCCAATCACAGGATTGTGAGGGTGGGGGGGGGGTGTGTGATGGGTTTTCGAACAGCTGGCCTCATCCATGCTGTGTCTGCTCTTGTTCCTCTGGTTCTGTGCCTCTGGGCCATCCCGCCTGCCTGACCCAGCCGCCATCCTTGGCCCAAGAACCCGACTTGTCTGGCTCACGCCGGGAGGCGGCGACGCTTTTCCTCATTTCTCACGGCCTCGGAGATGAAAGAAACTGTTGCACGCCAGGGTGCCGAGACGACCATTTACCAGCCCAATGCCTTTAGCTCTTTCCTCTCCTCCCCCCTCCTGGGGCTGCTGTTATTTAAAACCGCAGCATAGTCCGGAGACAGGCCACAGATCATCAACCCAGGGCTCGGCCATGCGGCTGGAGGATAAACACGGCCGGGGGGAGAATGCAACTCCACTACCCAGCCCTGTGTGCAGTCAGGAGACTGGGCTCTGCACGGAAGGGGATAGACGGTTCCTCTTCTGACTTAGAGCACCTCTGCATAGCAAAAGCGGTGCAGGAACGAACCGCTAGTATAGGCACAGAACGGCCCCAGGGCACCAACCCGAGTGTCCATACCAGCAGCTCTTCTGCTCCGTTTCTCCATGTAGGAAATCCCTTACTTCAGCTCCACCCAGAACAATGATTCCTTGATGAGACAATGATTCCTATGAGTCAACAGTGTGCCCTTCTTGCCAAGAAGGCTAACCGCACTTTGGGCTGTATAAGTAGGGGCACTGCCAGCAGATCGAGGGACGTGATTGTTCCCCTCTATTCGACATTGGTGAGGCCTCATCTGGAGTACTGTGTCCAGTTTTGGGCCCACACTACAAGAAGGATGTGGATAAATTGGAAAGAGTCCAGGGAAGGGCAACAAAAATGATTAGGGGCCTCAAGCACGTGACTGATGAGGAGAGGCTGAGAGAACTGGGATTGTTTAGTTCACAGAAGAGAAGACTGAGGGGGGATTTGATAGCTGCTTTCAACTACCTGAAAGGGGGTTCCAAAGAGGATGGATCTAGACTGTTCTCAGTGGTAGCAGATGACAGAACAAGGAGTAATGGTCTCAAGTTGCAGTGGGGGAGGTTTAGGTTGCATATTAGGAAAACCTTTTTCACTAATAGGGTAGTGAAGCACTGGAATGGGTCCCTAGGGAGGTGGTGGAATCTCCTTCCTTAGAGGTTTTTAAGGTCAGGCTTGACAAAGCCCTGGCTGGGTCGATTTAGTTGGGGTTGGTCCTGCTTGGAGCAGGAGGTTGGACTAGAACCTCCAGAGGTCCCTTCCTACCCTAATATTCTATGATTCTATGATTCCCAGAAATCTCTATTCCATTGGCACCCATTGTATCAACCATCGTCTTCCACATTTGGAGGGCTCTGTAATATACTCCCCAGGGCTCTGCGGCACATCTGGAAGACCCCGTCCCCTACCGGGAAGGCTCTTAAACAAGCGTCCTATGAGAGTAAAAGCCCCATTCCGGTATCTACAGAGACCCGGTGGGGCAGGTCAGATCCGTCATTGGCCCAGCCTCTGCTGCTGACAGAGACAAGCCTTCTGGGAAAGGTACTCCGAGTGTCACAGCTAAATACAAGGTGGAACAGCTTGTTTAGCATAAGTCGTTAGCGTGGATTTCAAGGAACTATTCAAGGCGAAGTGGCCCGTCGGAAGCTCTCCAGTCTTAAGGGGAAAAGGAAAATAAAGCCAGAGGGGCAGAGGGGGGGTTGTTAGTGGGTTATAGATTGTTGCAATAAGCCATAAGTCCAGTGTGTCTGTTCCATCGACAATCCTGAGTGGTGACAACAACGCCGCATAGTCCAAAAGCTGTGCTTTCCCTTATGGAAAAGGCCTGTAAGAAATGAATAGGCATGAAGCTAACAGGGTTCTCATAGAAATGACTGGCAATGCCAATAGAATGGAACAGGGAATGATATTCTTCCGATAGCTTTTTGGGCCTGCGATGGGGTGGAAATGCTCTTAATGTTTCCTCTGGATAGTGTGGGGGTGCCTCGGTTTCCCCTGTGCATTCCTTGAGTGCCTATGTGGAGGGATGGGGGTGGTGTAGTTGGTGCAGAGCAGAGAGACAGTGTAAGCGAGTAGCTGATACCCTGTCCCTTCCCCCTATCAAGGTGTTAGTTGGCTGGAAGGTGAAAACAAAGAGGTCACCTGACCTCCTGGCACAGGAAAGAGACAAAGGAAAGCAGTGGAGGGGCTGGAGAGGGGAGTTTCAGTCTGGGTCTGGCTGGGAAGAGGCAGAGAGCTAAAGGCAGGCTGCCTGGCACAGCGGGGCAGAAGGTGCCAAATGCTCCGAGGTCAGACCCAGGAAGGTGGATGCTGTAACCTGTGAAGCTCCAAGCCCTGGAGACAGGCTGTTCACGGAGAGGAAGCTTCCCCCGGGGTCCTGACTGGCTTCGTAGGGATCAGTTCCAGACCATTGTCCCGGGCACTCCATGACAGGGCCCTAGCCAGTAGAATTCTCTAGCCTACCCCGAGGGGTATAGTCCACTATATGGGATGCTTTTTAAAACAGAAAATTCCTGTCAAATGGGTGCCAGTCTCTCTGAAGTTCTATAGAGTAGGGGATTCATAAGGGGTCTTAGAGTTCTGCATGGGTCTGCGGATAACGGTGCCAGGGAATGGCTCCCCCCGCTATCACGGATATCACTGGCTGGCGTAATACCAACTTGCACACACACACCACCACGGAGCTCTAAGCGCTCCACAGTTGCTAATGAAATCTCCCAAGGGAAATGTCTGAACATCCGTCACCGGAGACATTTACAGCCAATGCCCGGAGACTTTGGGCCATTCGGAAAGTTTCCATCAAAACATTTTTCCGATGCAAAATTGGGTCTTAGATGAAACGATCATTTTCACAGAAACATTTTCCTCAGAAAGGTTTGACTTTCCAGCGAAAGAAAGAAAGAAAGAAAGAAAGAAAGAAAGAAAGAAAGAAAGAAAGAAAGAAAGAAAGAAAGAAAGAAAGAAAAACAAACAAACACACAAACTATATTTTAGGGGGTGGGGTTGTGACTTTCAGCAGTTAACGGGGGAACATTTTTTAGTTTTTTGGCAGATTTCAGCTGAAAAAATGTTGGTTTTTTGACAGTCACAATTTCCCAGTGCAAATTGTGATGAAAATGAAAGAATCATCCTTCCACAGAACTGCCCCCACTCTGTTCCACCGTTTTCTGAGCGTGCGGCTCTGTCCCGCATGACGCAGAGAGGCTGGGAATCTGGTGGTGTCTTTGCCACCTCCACCCTGTGTGCGAAGTTGGCAGTGAGGGTTGCGGGTGGATTGAGTCCCAGCAACTCAGGACAGACCCGCTCAGTGCCCGTGGAATGAGATGGTTCTTCTACCTGCCAGCCCTGCTTAGGCAGCCGGCATGTGCCAAGGAATCATCCCGGCCGTAGCCATGTTGCGTGCAAATTAGTAGGGAAGGGTGTTACTTGGGGCCCTGCATTGGGAGCCATAACCCCATGGACACCACCCGAGTGCCCCCCAAGGTCACGCTGCAGAACCCTGCCTTTGTACATCAAGTCCCCAACTTTTGGTGGAGGTCGGGCCCATCTCTTAAAAAGACATTGTCTTGAGTTAACGACTCTGAGCAGTGTAACCTGGGTAAGTTGTTCCAGTGGTTAATTACTGCCGCACTTAAAAACGTCCACGGTATTGCTAGTCTGAATGAGTGTAGCTTCACCTTCCAGCCATTGGATCCTGCTAGGCCAAAGCCATGGGGGGACCATTTGAATTACATGAAGAATGTTGGTTGAAATTTCCACTCTCCTATAATAAAGTATTTATTGCGTGTTAATAAATGATAACCTGGCTGATTAAAGAGCACTCGCAGAGAAGGAATTATCCACCGAGCAGCCTGCGTCCGGAGTTCCAGGCGCCGTCATTATGTATCTGGTAAAAGTTTATTAAGATCTTAAGTGCTTATTAAATGGAGTGGGATGGGGGAAGCGTAATGGACCGTTCTGTTCACAAGCAGTCCCTGCTCTGCGTCATCGGCTCCGAGACACGCCCGGGAAGCATCAAGGGGAACGGCAGAGATGAGAGGGACCTGTGGATACAGCGGGTGGCGTGGGACAGCGGGCACCACAAAGGGAGAGCAGGATCCTGCCCCTGTTGGCTGGTCGGGGTTGAGGGGGACCGACTGGATGTCCAGTAGGCACAGGCAGAAAAGCCGGGGGGGGTCCGGGGTCCCCGCTCTGGGGCTGATCGCAAGTCTTAACCAGATTGTTTCTCAAATGCTACCGCCTGGAGATGGGTGGTGCTACCTGGGAGGCGGGGCTGTTTTGGGACCACCCCAGGAAGTAGCCCTGCATGCAACCGTCATCAGTAAGACACTTCCCACATCTCCCTACATCAGCGCCCTGCCTGGTTCAGAGAGAAACTCAGATTTGCCCCGAACACGCGCCATACCCGGCCAGGGGCAGGTGTCGTGTCTCCCTCTAGTGGCGGGCCCCAGTAATCACTGCACAAGAGCCGGCAGCTCACGGCCAGGGACTCGCGCTCACGAGGGAAGGCCTGGTGCTGTCGGTGACGGGCTCAATCCTGGCTGATGACCCCGGGGATCTGTGTGTTTTAATCTGGGCTCCTAGCCCCTGTTCTCCAGGAGATGGACAAATAACAGCCTGCACTCGGCGGGTCCCTTCATTCCAGGGTCTCCATGTGCTTCACACGCACTAGTTCCTGTGGTCGGTGTGGGTGCCCCTCAATCCCGACCTGCAGCCCCACTGCTGTTCCCGTCCCAGGGTTCCCACACAAACACCCCTACCCGTGCCGCTCAGCCCAGCCGCTAGGCTCCCCATTAGTCTGAAGGGGGTGGAGCGGGGGGGATCCCTTCCCCCAGGGGAATGGCCAGAGTCCGAGGGCCTCAGGACATGGCCGCGTGAAGGCTATTTCCCTCTCGCCTGGAGCGTTCCCCATAGCGAGCTGTCTGCACACGGCTCTGGGCAGCCCCGGCGAATGCCCGCCACTCGTGGGAAGATGGCCTCCTAAATTCCCTTCTTCAGGGCGCCAGCTCCGCTCGGGTGGCCTCCCGGCCCTTTTGTTCTCCCCGCTTGCCTTCCACAGCTGTTGCTGGGCGGGGGGAGAGGGCCAGCCGGCCCCCTTAATATGAAAGAGGAGCCGAGCCCTGGGAGCGACACACGGCCCTCCTGCCGGTGGGGGGGGGGGGGAGGTCACCGGGAGGGGGCAGTGAGCTCATCTGGCACTGGGAGACCTTTGGGGGGTTCTCTCCCTCACTCAGGTTCACACAGGCATCGGCATCTCTACACCAGGGCAGGCAGCAAAAGGGGGGCAGAACCAGAGCTGTGGGGAATTGAAGCCCCAGCAAACCGCACGGCCCCAGAGGAAGCGCCGGCGGTGAATCCAGGGCTCTGCCCAGGGCCACTCGAGCGTCAGGGCCTGGGGGCAGCGGTGGAATCTCTCCTCCCACGCCATGCGGTGAGGTGGCTGGTGTTCTGGAGACGGGGGTGGCGTCCATGGGGCGAGATGCGCGGTACGCAGCCAAGCGGGGCCTGGTTCGCTCAGGGGAGATGGTCAGTGAGCAGTAGCAGCGGAGGGGCCCCAACAGACAGACGTGGGTGCGAGACGGGCCCTGCTCAGCCAGCGTGCAGTCCAAACGGAGAGAGGCAAGGGGATGGATATTATCGTCCCAGCTGGGAATGGGGGATCAGGCCTTGTACCCCAGGTGAGAAGGGACAATGATTTCACCTAGTCTGACCTGCATTGCACAGGCCAGTTATCGCAGTAGGGAGCCCCGCGGCTCCAGTCAGATCGAAGCACGTGAGAGAACAGGAGAGAGCAACGGGTCAGCTGAACCCGGATCTCCCGGGTCCCCCTCGAGTGCCTCGCCCACAGAACCGGTTTCACATGCCCAGGGTGCTCACGCTGCTTCAGCCACACTGCGTTTGAACGGGCTCGTGGACCTCGTCGACTCCCCTGCCACGGACATGGCCACAGTCTCTACAATGAACCAGTCACACTATGGCGTCAGGTCTCCCCCAAAAGACACATCTCTGCACGTGGGCACCCGTGAGCCTGCCAAGAATGACCCTGAGTGGGTCACTTCGCTCCCCAGAACGAACCAGACCCTGCTTGGCTGCGTACCCTGCATCCCCCCAGGACACCAACCCCTGTCTCCAGGGCAGCAGCCACGTCTCCATACGGGCCAGGGTGGTGTGGGAGGAGAGATTCCACCGTCGCCTGCAGCCCCTGACGGCTGAGAGGCCCTGGGCAGACGACATGGCTCTGGGAAGGAGGATGAAGGCGTTTGAGGCACAAGGCAGGTTCTCGTCCATCCTCCCTGTGGAAGGAAAAGGTCCGGGTGAGGATCATCGAGTTGTGGAGGCGAAGGAGTGGTTCCGCAGGTGGTGTCGGAGAGAGCGCTTTGGATTTTTCAACCAGGGGACGGTGTTCCAGGAAGAAGGATTAGGAAGAGATGGGATCCACCCAATGAAGACAGGAAATAGCATCGTCGCAGGCAGGTTTGCCATCCTAGTGACACTCGGTTCGCCGGGGGATGGAGACCTAAGCCCTGAGGTAAGTGGGGAAGTGGGATACCAGGAGGAAACACAAAGGTTTCCAAAAGGCCGCTCTCCGTTGGCCCACCACTCTGCCACGTCCCACGTCCTCTCGGACTGCAGCCCCGGGCACCCGATGGCTGGGTCTGTGTTTCAGGGCTGGGTTCCCAGGTGCAACGTGGAGCCGAGGGAGAACTGCTCCTTCTCACTCTACCAAGCTAGAACAACCGGTGCTTAATAGGGCCCATTATTTATTCATCTAATGAGCAGCACTAGATAGCAGCAGCTGCATCTGTTCCGTTAAGACAGCATTATGGCTTGTTGTCAAGAGCCTTGCGGGCTATCGACGGCCTCCCTCGACTTCCATCGCCTGTGCTGGAGACAGCTGGGGGCAGTGCGGTGAACGCCTCCACCTTAATGGCTGCATTAGATCCTGAGTGTAGCCCTCCTGGGGAGTCGGCAGCCAGACACTTCCCCCTTTGATTAACCCAAAGGCCGGTTGAGTTTGGCTAGTGTCCATCTCAGCTTTAAGACTCTGAGCCTTCCCTAGCCGGCTCCCTCCACTATGTACAGACCAGACACCTCCCTTACTGGGGCTCGAGTCTCTCTTGACAAAGAGCTCGCCAATCAGATGACAAGGCTCATCTCAGATGTTCACCATGGGCATAGCTGCTTCCAGGGCTCCTCCTTTAGCACTGCTCAGCCCGCACCCTAGATCCTCTGGCTGCTAAGAGCCACTCCCTGCATCTCGGTTTCCCCATCTGTAAAATGGGGATCATGATGTTGACTTTAGTTTGAGATCTCTGGATGATAAGAGCATAGTATAGTATTTCCCAGCAGGTTCCACACCTGCTGCTACCCGAACCAAGCCCTGCCGGACCAGCCCCGAGGGGACCCCCTTCCTTTGCGGTAGGGAAGAGAGTCCCACCTCAGAGCTCAATCAATGGTTACTACCCCTGTCCTGCCCCAGCCAATGCAACCTGCCCTGCAGGGGTGATACAGGAATTCACCCCCCTCCCCCCTTTGCTCACTCATGGCTGGCTTCCCACCCACACGGCTGCTCCCCTGCCCCCCTGACACTCCGCGTTTCGTGATGGGTACTTGGGGGCATGCCCACCTCCCATGCTCTAGCCTGCTACAGACCTCGGACGGCGCTCTTGCTTGTTAGATAGAGAACGGGCCCATCTCAGGCTCCGCGGTAGGCTAGGGCACTGGCAGTGGTGAGTATGGCTGGGGCCGGAGCCCAGGAAGTGGGCGCTGATGTCCCAGGAGAAGGAGGCCGGCAGCTGCAGAGAGCAAGGGGACAGGCGAAGGAACCGGCTCTTTTCCCAGCACCCCGCCCTGCCCGCTGGCCCCACCCTGTGTCCGTCGTGGTGGGCAGAGAGAACCGCTCTAGACCGCTCGTCCTGCCAAGGGAAATCGCCTGCCTCTCGGGGACTTTCCTCCCTAACGCCAGACCCAGAGGCAGGCGCGTCTCATTCGCGGCGCCTTTGGTGCCGAATCAGCCCAGCCGTCTCCGCAGCAGGACACGAACCCCGCCCCCCAGCCCAGCCGCCTGCATATCCGGACAGAATCGCTGCCGCTGCCCGCCTGGAACGTCGCCCGTCGCGACATCCTCGCCTGGGTACGGGATCCCGGTGCGGGGGACGTTTGGCTAACTCGGCGCGGGAGCTCTAACCGGCTGGCTGCCGGCTCACTCTTCAGGGAGGGCAGAGTGCAGCCGACGGCTCAGTTGCTTGTGTTTCCCAGCATGCCCTGCTCCTCCCTCACATCTCCCCCACCCCGCGCTTCCTTGAGCCCCGAGGCCCTCGACCCAGTCAGGCCTCATTGTGGTGCAGGCAGGAGCCTGGCCTGAGTGGGACCCCAGGGCTAGGCCTGTTGACTTCAATTGCCCCATGGCAGGATTTAGCCCTATGGGGACCGCCTCAGGGTCTGGAGCCCATGGAGCTCTGCATTCCCTGGATTCAGCCCCCAGGCTGCAAACCCTCTGAAGTGGGGTGGGGGAAGTTGGTTAAGGGTTAGACCTTCTCGCCTTCCAGCAGCAGCTCTAAGCTCAGAGAATTGTTCACGTTTCTCCTCTTCTTGTTGGGAATGGGGCCGGGAATCCGCGACGACAGGGCCTCCCTGGGCCAGCTTGGCTAATCCTCTTCCGGCCACCGCTAGGAAGGGGCCGGGGTAAGGAAACGAAGCAACTCTCCCATCTCAAAACTGCTCCAGGGGCGGGCAGAGTGTGGCTGGAATCCCAGACCTGAGAGCGGATGGATTCTTCTGTGCTCCCCATGGCAGTACACACAGGCCGAAGGGAGTCAGGGTTCGCGGGGTCAGGCAGTGAGTATCCCAAGATCCTCTGCTCTTGCAGCTCCGCTCCCCTTGCCATGGCCTACCTGAGCGGCTCTTTCCGTTGGCCGGCGGCAGGACATGCTTGTTCCTTAGCCCCGGATTCCCCCCTCGTCTGCAGAACACACCGCTCGGCTCTCACCAGCTCACCGTGACGTTAAGCTCTGTCCCGGGTTTGCTGCACCTGCACTTTTGGGGGGCTCTGCAAATGTGGTCCGGGTTGAACCTACCCCGCTGCCAAAGCCAGCTGTAAAGCCAGTGCAGAGAAGAGTCGGGCCTGCCCGAGCAGAGATGGCCAAAGTAGCCTTTGGAAACCTCATGAGGCCTGGTCTGAGATGCATTGACCACAGTTGCTTTTAAGACACATGGTGCTTCCCGTATTCTAGGCTGGTCTCGGCCCAATTTAAGCTAGAGCAGCCTATGGGCTGCTCTAACTCACACTTGGCTTCCCACGCTCCCCTATAGGCCCTGAGAAGCAGGGAGCATTTTGACTTGAAAACTGACAGGTGAGACAGAGCAATCATCAGCCCCTCCCATCCCCGTCTGAGCCCCAGACCTGCGATAGCAGGGGGAGGAGGGCTACAAAGAGGCAGACGATAGTTAGCCAGCCAGCTGGGGGTGTAGGAGGGAGACAGCGATCGAGCCCGGAGAGCTACCTGGGAAGGACTAACGCAACGTCGCTGGTTCCAGTTTTCGTTATGGCCACCTGGGCTGGTGAATCCTGAATCCCGGATCCATCGTGGGACGACGGCAAAGGCCTGATCTCCAGACGGTGCCATGAGGCCGAGCGGGACTCTCCCGCATTTGGTAGTAGGGGCGGAGCAGCTCTAGATCTCCACCCGGGGGTTCAGCCACCTACAGCCTGATTCTCCCCTTCATGTCCCTCTGGCAGCCCCCTCAGAATCCCCCCTGCACAGGGGCCATCTCAAGTCAGTGTAGAGTGGGGGAGGGGCTCTGTGCTGCTCCTACCCCTGATGGGGGGGCCCCTCAGGGGTAAGGAGGGACTTGGCCAGGGTGCACTACACTACATTGCTTTCTGCTTCTCAAGGCCTATAGGGGAGCGCGGGGAGCCAAGTGTGAGTTAGAGCAGCCCATAGGCTGCTCTAGCTTAAACTGGGCCCAGACCGGCCTAGAGTACAGGAAGCACAAAGTGTCTTAAAGGCAACTGTGATCAATGCAGGGTGGGAGAGCTCCCTTTTATGGACACCCAGCCAGCCAGTTAGCTATAAAGTCCCTCTTGGTGGCTGCTTGCTTTACCTGTAAAGGGTTAAAAAGTTCCCCAGGTAAACACCTGACCAAAAGAGCCAATGGGAAGGCTAGAACTTTTTTTAAATGGGATGGGGGGGGGAGCTTTTCCCTTTGTCTTTCTGTTGTTCTCTCTGGACTGAAGGAATGCCGTGAACAGTTTGAACCAGGTATGAAAATTCATCATCCATATCTAGAAGGAATGTTTAGATAGACATGATCAGGTTTATTTCTTTTATTTTGTGAAAGGCTTGTGACCTCCTCTGTGCTAAGCCCAGATGTTTTTGTTTGCTTGTAACCTTTAAGCTGACTCCCCCCAAAAAGCAATTTTTGGGTGCTTAATTTTTGGAATTGCTCTTTTAAAATCTAGCAAAAGCCTAAGTTCCGGGTGGATTTTCTTTCTGCTTGGTTTTAGTAAAATTTACCTTTTTAAAAGAACCTGATTGGTTTTTGTGTCTTAAAAAGTCTGTGCCTATGTTTTTCAATTAGCTGGTGGCAACAGCTGGGATTCCATTTTGTTTGTTTTCTTCTCGGCTTCCGTGAGGGAGGGGTGGAAAAGCCGACAGGCTTCAGGGAAAACTCCCCAAGTGAGCTTTTCCAGGATTTGCAAGAGGCAGGTTTTTCACTTGGGTGGTGGTGGCAGCATTTACCAAGCCAAGGTCGGAGCGAAACTGTAACCTTGGGAATTTAATACAAGCCCGGGGTGGCCTGAATTCATTTTTAGAATCCTTGCAGGCCCCCACCTTCTGCACTCGAAGTGCCAGAGTGGGGAGGCAGCCTTGGCAGCCACATTGCCCCGATCCCTGCTGTTCCTGCTCCATGCCTGAGGATGGAAGAATTGAGAATTGGGGCAGTCAAGGCCAGCCCACCTCCAGTGGGTGGTTTGCCGGGGGGGGGGGACTGTGCATACATGACCAGTGTTTTTACCCAGCTGCTAACGATGCTTAAGAGGCATTCCAGCCGCAGCCCTGGCCTTTTTGAAGCCACTGTTGATTTGCACATTGCTCTCGGGCTGGCTATAAATACCGCCGCGAGCCAGCGAGGAATATATGCTGACAAATAATTTAATTCTATTTCCTCTTGACTGAATCACTTTCAGCACACGGGTTATGTGCCTGACGGGTGGGTAATAGCCGGGCCTCGTTTGGGGAGTAAACGGCAATGCTGGCCTTAACGCAGCCTCTGGGAGGAAGCCAAGGTCCCCGGCTGGAAACTGGTTTAGCACCGAGTGAAATGCTGGCAGAGGGCAGGGGGTGAAGCGCGGAGCTGGTGCCAGCCCCTGGGCAGGGCTGTCCCCGGGCAGGCTCTGGGCATCTGTCCTGGTGCCTCCGACCCAGTGTCAGGGAGCGAGCTCGGTCTGCCGCCAGGCAGCTGCGGGTTCTGGGGACAGAGGAGGACTAGGTGTGTGTGTGTGGGGGGGGGGGGGGGGGGTGAAGTTGTGGGGGGATCACAGACCTACATAGGGCGCTTCCTGCATGTTCTCCCCTCTCCCCCCAAAAGACTCCCTCCTTCCCAAGGATCCCCCTGACTCAGTGCCCCCCCCCCGTAGCTCCTCTCTGCCAAAGTGACGCTAAGAGACCCTCTGCCCCAGTGAGTCCAGAGGAGGCACTGGGCTCCTGCCCCCCCGTAGCTCCTCTCTGCCAAAGTGACGCTAAGAGACCCTCTGCCCCAACTCCCCAGCCTCCCTCATATCCGAACGCCCGTCCTGGGGGGAGAGAGGAGGACCGGGGGGCAGGGGCCCAGTGCCTCCTCTGGACTCACTGCTCAGGCAGGCCCCCGGCTCTATGCTCAGCGCTAGGTAAGGACAGGCCAGGAGGGAGCTGGTCTGGCTCCAGAAGCAGCCCCCGGCTGGCCCAGAAAGGAGCAGAGGGGCCCCCCGGTGCAGGGAGCTGCACGTGCGTCTGCCTGGGCCGAGCAGCCGCCTCAGACTCCCCGCTGCTGTCCCCCTCCCAGCGGGGCCTGAAAACAGGGACCTTGCTGTTGTCCTCGGCCCAGCCGAAATTATTGGGGTGCACGCACCCCTGGCCCCCCTCTGAGGACACCCACACCCTTGTCAGTAAGGGTCGCTGTCATGCGCAGCAGCCAAAGGTCGGTGGGCCTCTGGGCTCGGAAAGAATCTCCTCAGCACATCCTTCCCCCAGTGCCTTGCGCAGGCTCAGCCGAGGCTCCTGCTAGGCCTGGCCCATCTGCATGATGTGGGCTGGCTGAGCGTGGCCATCGGGGATGGGGCCTGGTACGAGGAAGTGGGCCGAGAAGGGGGGGTCATTACACAGTGACCCCCTTTATTGTCCCTCAGAGGCTGCTCGTATTCCCCTCTCCCTCCGTCCCCATGACCAATGCCCAGGGATTTGCTTGAGGATCCCAAACTTAGACTCAGAGACACTAAGGCCAGCAGGGATCCTTGGGATCATCTAGTCTGTCCTCCCACACATCACAGGCCTCACCCACCCATGCCTGTGATAGACCCCGAACCTCTGGATGAGTCACTGAGGTCATTGAATCCTAGAAGATCAGGGTTGGGAGGGACCTCGGGAGGTTCTAGTCCAACCCCCTGCTTAAAGCAGGACCAACCCCAACTAAATCATCCCAGCCAGGGCTTTGTCAAGCCTGACCTTAAAAACCTCTAAGGAAGGAGATTCCACCCCCTCCCTAGGTAACCCATTCCAGTGCTTCACCACCCCCTTAGTGAAATAGTGTTTCCTAATATCCAACCTAGACCTCCCCCACTGCAACTTGAGACCATTACTCCTTGTTCTGTCATCTGCTACCACTGAGAACAGTCTAGATCCATCCTCTTTGGAACCCCCTTTCAGGTACTTAAAAGCAGCTATCAAATCCCCCCTCAGTCTTCTCTTCTGTAGACTAAACAATCCCAGTTCTCTCAGCCTCTCCTCATCAGTCATGCGCTCCAGCCCCCTAATCATTTTTGTTGCCCTCAGCTGGACTCTTTCCAATTTTTCCACATCCTTCTTGTAGTGTGGGCCCCAAAACTGAACACAGTACTCCAGATGAGACCTCATCAATGCCGAATAGAGGGGAACGATACCGTCCCTCGATCTGCTGGCAATGCCCCTACTTATACAGCCCAAAATGCCGTTAGCCTTCTTGGCAACAAGGGCGAACTGTTGACTCATGTCCTCCGATTCTGATTTAAAGATGTCAAGTTACAGAGTATTCACCACTGGCGCTAGTTTAAACTGCAAGTGGCCCGTGCCCTATGCTGCAGAGGAAGGCCAAAAAAACCCAGGGCCTCTGCCAGTCTGATCTGGGGGAAATTCCTTCTCGACCCCAAATATGGCGATTACAGTACAGACCCGTTTACGTGCGGATGTTGGGAGTCAAGCTGTGTACAATGCAACTAAAAACATTTGAGAAACAAGGCACGAGAGGTCACCGCAAGGAACAAATCCATGAAGTAAGGGGCTGGTCCCTTAAAATTAGGGCCGGGTGGTCACCCTAGGCAGGTGGGGATCAGAGGAGGGGGCAGCCTCTCGTGAACATGGGACCGGGGAGATCCGAGAGCGGTCATCAGCGAAGAGAGGAGGAATTTAAAGGAGCCCTACACAGAGGACGTACAAAAGCATGGGTGCTTCTTGTTACCCTAGAAATAAGAGTATCGTGGGCTAGCAACATTTATCCCCTTAACTAAGGTGATTGCAAGCCCTTTGGGGCAAGGACGTCTGGTGATTGTACAGCACCTAACACAAATGGGTGCCACCGTGCTAGTTCATAACCAGTTGCTAGTGGGGCTGCTACTATGATGGCTGCCATCTTGGCTGACTCCTGGAGGATTGAACTGGAGACCTCCGGAGCTAAAAATGGCTATAACTTGAGCTAAAGAGCCAAACAACTAGCGACTGGGTATAAAAAAACCTATAAAATCCACAGATTGGCATAGAGCGGGCCCTGTAACACACACTCCTTTGTGCCCTACCATGAAATAAATCATCATCATAATAATAATAATTCCAAAGGCCTTGAGAATGGCTAGCCCTAGATACGATTATTACCTTGCAAACGGGGAGTACAGCGGAGATATAATTTCATTCATTCACTGCCACTTATCATTTGTTCTCCGTGCGTCTCATAGAAGTGCCGCTGTAATTTCTCAGGGTCAGTCCGGTATTGTGAGCCACGAAAATAAACAAGCGTTAATAGTTAATAAGAGGAACAATTTGCATTCGACAGCATCGTTCGTCTTCACAATGAAGCACGTCAATTTACAATGCGTCTTTGAGGTGGGTAAGGGATATGCCCAGTTTCTTTAACCCACCACAAAATGTAACCAGTTCCATTGTGGGAACATAGCTGTTGAACACGAACAGTTTAGGACAGGAAGTGAAGTAGGATACCATAGCCACTTGAAATTGTTGGGGTTAACTTAGGCAACTGATGCTGTGACAGCTGGAACTGGGAAAGGGGTTTATGACTCAGTTCTTGCAACATTTGGCAAGTGGCCCGTGTCACGTTGCCATGTGCAGAGAACAACGAAATTCGGCCTCAGATGGCTTTTATTTTCGATGAAGGGAAATAAGAAAGAACAAAAGTAAAGTCTGTATCTGAGCGTGCAGTGTGGCTCTCTTCTGAAGCATTTCAGAACCAAAATGGTTGCTGTCTCCACAGTGTAGGAGATCCGCTTGTTGCCCACTCCAAAAACAGGCAGGAGACTGCTTTGTGGCTCCACCAGTGTCCTTTTATTTATAGTGCAACACCCCCCCCCCCCTTCTATGTACACCTCTAACAGTGCTTTGCAGCTCAGGGAGAACAGGCCACAGCTCAGGAAGACAACTCCCTTCTACCTGGCTCACAGGGATCCAGAGTCTGAATACTCCTCCCTATCCTGCTTCCCTAGCCTCCTTCTCTCTCTGTCTCCTTTCTCTCTCTCTCTCTCACTCCACCACCACCACGGGCTTCCTCCCTGACAGGTTTTTATATCCCCTGGGGAGGCTACCAGGTGTAACACATTTGGCCCTAATTAGCCCAGGGCTGCACCCTGCTAGGTAATCAGCTTCCCTAGCTTAGGGAAGCTGCTGGCAGAGGCTTTTGCTTTCTTAAAGGGGCAGCAGGGCTGGCTCAGTCCCTCCTGGCCAGCACCCTGCCACAACAGACAGGCAAAGTTCTTGGATTGTAAGGCAGGCAAGGCCAGTGTTTTCGTTCTGTGTCTATACGGCCCCTGGAACAATGAGGTCCTGCTCCGTACCTGGAGCCCCTAGGTCCTATTGCAGTGCAAATAAGTAAATAGGATAATAATATATGTAAAGGGTGCAAGGATACCTCCGTCTCCTGCTCTATACCCGAGGGTCATGACCTTGGCTTTGTAACCAGGGCAAAAGATGCCATCTCCAGCACTGGACTCAGTGCTGACTCAGAGACAAGAGTCACCCCATGGAGCCATAGAATCATAGATTTAGTTGGGGGTTGGTCCTGCTTTGAGCAGGGGTTTGGAGTAGATGACCTCCAGAGGTCCCTTCCCACCCTGATCTTCTATGATTCTATGATAGGGACTGTGAGGAGCAGCCAATCAAGGCCCAGCAGGCCCATATAAGAAGAGTCGCATGGAAAAGCAGGGTCAGTTGTCCCTGGAGCTCAAGGAGGGAGCACTGGGTGCCTGTCAGAAGGAGGTTAGCACCCAGGGAGGAGCAGGGCAGCTAGCAGGGACCAATGGAGCTAGGGATCTGCTCCCGGCTGGCTGTTTGGATTTGCAGGCTGAGGCCCCAAGGCAAGGAAGAAGATGTAGCTAGGGCCCCGGGGAAGTGGCTGGACCATTGGCCACAGTCATCACTAGAGAAGTGGGGGGACAGTTAGACTGAAACACTCGCCCCCAGAAAGGTCACGACACGGCCAGAGAGCTGCGTGGTGAAGCGAACGCCACATGGTCCTTGGAGTGACAAGGGGCCAGAGCGGGCGCGACAGCAGGCAGAGCACCGCTGGGAGGGGGCGTACCGACCCGCAGAGCTACTCCCCAAGATGGCCAGCAGGAGGCGCCAGCGTGGTGAGTGGAGACCTGACACGCGTGGTGGTGACACCGGGCACGGTGCCCTTATGGTCTGAAGTCAGGGCAAGGGAGGAAGCTCCGTTCAGCTGCAGGAGCGACGCTAGCCGAGTTTATGCTGTCGCTCGGCACCGGCAAGACAGCTTTGCCGTTTGATTAGCGCTCAACCTTTCCTTAGTCTAGTCCGCCAGCTCCGAAGGGCTGCTCCATGCTCACCTTTCGCATGGTATCAGCACTTGCCTAATGATTTCTAGCCAGAGCCGTTTATTTTCATGTGCAGAGAACAAAGAAATTCAGCCTCGGATGGCTTTTATTTTCGATGAAGGGAAATAAGAAAGAACAAAAGTAAAGTCTGTATGTGACAGTATGAAGACCGACGGTCTTCTAAACCTCCCCGTCTCGAGTACTGTAATATCCACTGTGACCCGGACGTGTGACTCAGTACTAAACCACCCAGCTGTCTGCCATCTGTGTAGCTGTCTCGGATTGTGGCTCACGTTTGATTGAAACTAGGTTGTAGATCAGGATTCTGACGTGTACCTGGAAATCCATCTTTGATTCTAAATGGCGTGACGGATTGTAAGTCAGGAGCACCTTGCATTCTGGTGATGTACTCAGACAGGCGTGTGGATGGAAGGGACGGCATTTCTGCCCCGTCTCCGCCGCCGCTCCCAAAGTTGCTCTATCAGCTTCTTTTTAAAAAGTATTATTTCTTCCCTTGACACCGGAATGATGGTGAAACAGCATAAGAAACTAGAACAATAGGAAATCAACATGGGCCACATTAAATGGATTAAAAACTGGCTAGCAGATGTGCTAGCAGTGGGGTCTCGCAGGGGTTAGTTCTTGGCCCTACACCATTTAACATTTTTTATCAATGACCTGGAAGAAAACGTAAAATCATCCCGATAAAGTTTGCAGATGCCACAACTATTGGGGGAGCGGTAAATAACAAAGAGGACAGGTCACGGACACATAGTGATCTGGATCGCTTGGTAAGCGGGGTGCAAGCCAAGCATATGCCGTTGAATACGGCTAATTATAAATGCAGTCCTCTAGGAAGAAAGGCTTACAGGATGGGGGGGGGGGGGGACTCTCTCCGGGGAAGCAGCAAAACTTAAAAGATACGTGGGGTTGTGGTGAATAATCAGCTGAATCACTAGAATCACTCTAGGGGTGACGCTGTGGCCAAAAAGACTAATGCCGTCCTCAGATGTATAGACAGGGAATCTCAAGTAGGGACACAGGGGTTATTTTCCCTCTGAATTTGGCACTGGGGCAGCTGCTGGAATCCCGAATCCAGGTCTGGTGTCCACAGTTCAAGAAGGACGTTGATCAATTGGAAAGGCTTTGAACAGGCCACAAGGATAATGAAAGGATTAGAAAACCTGCCGGATAGGGACAGACTGAAGGAGCTCAGTCTATTTAGCTTCACAAAGAGAAGGTTAAGAGGTGACTTCATCAGAGTCTGTAAATATCTACCCGAGGAACCAATATTTATTAATGAGCTCATCCGGCTAGCAGAGGAAGTTCTCTAACCTGATCCAATGGCTGGAATTTGGAGCTGGACAAATTCAGAATGGAGATAATTACTCACTCTCTTTAAAATATACAAATTAATAATTGGAACACGTTAACCAGGGTCATGGTGGAGTTTCCACCACTGGTGATTTTTAATCAAGATGGGGTGTTTTTCTGAAAGCTCTGCTCTAATGCACGCAGGAATTAATTCCGGGAAGTTCTCTGGCCTGTGTGAGGCAGGACATGAGACTAAATGAACCCTTCTGGCTCTCCAGTCTACGAAGTCTGGGGCAGGCAGCATTGCCTAATGGATATGTCACGGGATTGGGAGCCAGGAGTCCTGGGTGCTAGTCTCCGCACTGATGCTGCTCTGGATACCTCTCGTTCCCTGTTGCATTTAGATCAGAAGATCTTTGGGTCGGGACAGTGGCAATGTTTATATGCACGATGGAGCCTTCTGCCTGCCCTGCCTCTGGGATCAAGTCTCCCGTTCTGGGTCTAACACTAACTGTGCAGATGGGTCCTAGACCCCCAGCCCGGGGCCTGACATTTAGTGGGGTCACACACAGGTCTGTGGCCCCCAGGCTAGGATGTTCCCTCCCAGCTTCAGCCATGGAGATACACACACAAGCTAAATTCTCACACACAGAGACACTAAGGATGATAAGAAAGATACAGTATATAACCATCTGTATATCTATATACCGCCTCACCGGTCAATACCAGTGCATATATATGTAGGGCTGTATATAATCACATATAATCCCCTTTCAGGGCCCTTCTCCTGGTATAATACCTGCACTCAAACTCACTTCTCTTTCTTCCCGCCATTGTGTTCAGGGAAACCCTACTACCTTATTTTACATTGCACTAAATAGCTATTATTTTCCCCTCTAACGCTTAAAAGGCCCCTGATGTTATTAAACACGTCCATTTCCTCCTTTGCTCCATCAATTTCTTTTCTCCAGACAAAGCTGCAAGACCAATCAGAAATTCCTCTCTGGGCGCCTTCGAAGGGCTCTGTTGGCTCTCATTAAGCTGTTAGGGAAACCACTGACTGTCAAAGTAGGAATTCCATCAGTTCCTAAACGAGCAGAAAGGATGCAAACGTCTGAGTCTAAACTTACTTGGACTCAGCTTTTTCTCTCTCCTCTGGATTTTGACACACCCCTGCTCCTCAAACCTGCTCTCTTTTGGTGTCAAAACTATGTATTTTGGTGGGTCTCTGTGACAGATTTTCAGGGTCTGCGAGCTCCTTTGCAAGTTTTTATGTGGGCACGTTTTCTGCCTCCCCTGAGTTTTTTAGCCACCCATTTAGCTGCACCAGTATAGTTACACTAGATTAGTGCAAATGCCTTGTGTAAACACACTGCCGTAATGCAGTTCCCTAGTGCAAACCCCTAATAAAAACACACTCGACTAATCAAAGCCACATGGTAGATGTGCTGCACTAGTGTAGACTCTAGTGTAGACACGTTACACTAGTGCTGATGCACTTTGAAACTCAGGGTAAACTACACTCAGGCCAATCCCAGTTTATCCCAGTACAGTAATATCCATTCCAAGCGGTTGTACTGGTTCATTTACACCAAGGGCTAAAAACCCCAGAATAGGCAAAGTGCAGACTTCAAATCTATCCCAACTGTGCCCAAAAATCCTCTCCAGAATTTGCCTATGACCATCTCACCCAGAAAGTGTTATTCCAGCCTGCATTTACCAGCCAAGCATAAGACCCCCTCAATCTGATCAAGAAAGATAAGAGTAGGAACTGGATGTCAGTGTCCTCTTGGAATGGACTCTGGGCATGGCTCTAGCAGGAGAAGAATGGGAACTGGATTTCTGTGCCCAGGATTTAAGCGGTGGAACCTGGCCAAACCGGATGTCTGTGCCCACCTGGAATGGACCAGGGTGTAGGAGGAAAACCTGAACTTTTCTTCAAGGACTCATCAGGGACGTTCTAGGTGTCCACTGCACCAGATGTTTTCTAGATCATTACAAGCTTCTCCTACGGACTGCATCCCAAATAGTCCAGTAGGTTTTCTCGCTTGAACTCATCCCGAAGGTTATTCTCTCTTGATATTATCTAGAACACCACAGGAAGCTTCCTCTCTAGAGCACTTCAGGAGCGTTGAAGGGGAAGAGTTTGCTCTAGAACTCCTCTAGGACAGTGCGGGCAAGGGGCTACCTTCTGGAATCCATCTGGAATAGCCAGAATGCAGGAGGGTCACATGATTTCTATGTAAAAAACCGGTAGCAAGCAAAAATTGAAACCGAGTAACTCCTCAGGCCCGCCATCTCCCTCTCCACCCTCCCTTACCGGCTGATTTTAATTGTTGAAAACTCCGGCTTGGTAAAAATCCCGCCAGCCTATCTTTGCATATTGAGCATGTAGTAGATATAAACTGCGTTATCTGGCCGGCTTGCGAGCCCAGCACAGCCTCCGTTTTACCATACTAATGACTTTTTACACTCCAGGTAAAATCAGAACAAGACAAGAAGGTTTTAGAAAGCTCGTTCTGACAAATTCCTCACTGTAATTACTGGAGCAGAAAGAACTCATCAGCAGTACATGCCATTGCTAGGGGCGCTAAAAGTCTCGAGTGGTGAATGGCCCAGATACGGAGACTGCAGCCGTCGCCCCGTCGCCGCGCAGCAGAGGGGGGCCTAGCAGGTCTCCATTCACCACCGCCGAGGCTGACTGCAGATTCCCCCGCTTCCGGGCTCCTCTCTGGACGAGAAGCAATTTTACCCATGAGCGCCTCTGCATAATCCCGTATGCCAGGGAGTGTGCCGGCTGAGGGGGCAGGGCAGGTCTGACTTCCGAGGAGCCGCAGGTTCCCGGGTCAGAGGCCCGGGAAGTGCCCACCTCTCCGCTGCGGCAGAGCCCCCGGGCCTCCGTTTAAAGGTGCCGGCCTGGCCTTTCCGGCTCCAACTCCCCTTGCACCGAGCCAGGAAGAGAGCCGGGATCAGCGCCACCGAGGCTTTGAGCCCTCATGCCCTTGTGTGGAAGGTGTGCCGGGCGGCTCGGCCGTAGTGTGGTGCCCAGGGGGCGGGGGCTGCAAGGCTAAGCTCTAGGCCCGCTCCTGGGTACCACATGGCAGGGAGCCCCCCCCTGCCCAGCCGCTCCCCCAGGATCAAATTGGGGCAGAGCACGGGCCTCCTTGAGCTGTGTAGGTCCCTACTCCCACCCGGGCAGCGGGCAGGAGTAACTTGGAGCCCACGTCTGGCTGCCACTGGCTGCCAGGATCACACCCCAGGCTCCCTCCTCACTTCCCCCTTGGTCCCTTTCTTCCGTTCTCTGGGCTCTCGGGGCATATAACAGCTCCTGCGGACACCCCCTAAACCCGGCTGGATTCACAAGGGCTCCCCATGTCCAACTCTCCTGAACCCGGTAATCCTCAGCCCGGATCAGACCCGAGGTCCATCAGTCCCGGATCCCATCCCCAGCTCCAGCCGGGTCAGAGGAAAGTGTAAGCGCTCTGCAGTAGCAAATGGGGGATAATCTGCCAACCCCATTAGGTCTCACCCCGCTCTCTAATAGCTAGAGATCGGCTTAAACCCTGAGGCATGAAGCCGTATATCCCCATGGCTAATGCAGGATATTCCTGCAATCCATATAAATGTCTTGTGACGTTCTTAGCCTCAGCCATCCTGTGGCAATGAGTTCCACTGTTCAATGACACTCTGTGTGGGGGGGTTATTAGGGAAGAGATTGGGTCCCCATTGTTCTCGGTGCTGTTATCAGCACATAGGACACGTCCCAGCTCCAACGAGCTTGCAATCTAAACAGACAAGGCTAAGTAGATGTTCTCTCTGCGCTTCCCTCCGGCTGAACTCCGCGAAGGTCTTTTAGAGCCTTATTTTTTTCACAGGGTCTGTAAAAAAATGTGGTGCATGTCTGTCCGCACCCCTATACGGCCATGGACGGACACATTTCTTGCCTTGTTGCTGGGAGCGAGGCTGGGGATAAAATGGGGTCATGTCATGATTATCTGGGTGCAAAAAGCATTTGCACTGATGAGAAGCTGTATATAAGAGCTAGGTACTAGTGTGTTAATTGATCCATAATGCTTTGCAGAGATCAGGGAGGGTCGGCAGCAGGATCTCAGACTTCCTGCCTGGAGTTACCAGCATCTCCCTTTCCATTGGTTGGAATCGGAGACACGCAGGATCCCAAATCACTGGGTCGGGCAACTCAAGTAGTGGGGGAAGTCCCGGTAGGGCTCGAATCTGCCTTGCCTTGGAATCACGCCCCCTTGCCCAGTGTCTTGGCAAGGGTGAATTGTTCCTCCGGGACACGGCGGCGAGAGAGGAGGATGGAGGAGCTCAAATTCTGTTCAGGGATGAGGCAGGCTGCGAAATTTCCTCTAATCTTCCCCTTGTCCCCAGACATCAAAAAAAAGCAAAGTGCCTGAAGTCTGTGAAATGAAGAATCTGAAATTCTCCTCCTACTCCCTTCGCAACACCATTGAAGTCAGAGTTTGGCCCCAGGAATCCAGTTCTCCCCTGGGATCTGCGTGAATCTTCCAGGCCCTGCAGACTCATCCGGGGAAGGGGTTCGTACTTACAAAAGCATGCAGCTTCCCCTCCGTGTTAGCGCTTGGGACATGCTAGGAGCTGTACAAACACACTGGTTCTGCCCTGAAGGGCTGAACCCAGCTGTCTCAGTTTCATAGAATATCAGGGCTGGAAAGGATCTCAGGAAGCTTTAGTCCAACCCCCTGCTCAAAGCAGGACCCAGCCCCAATTAAGCCATCTAACAGGCTTTTACCCCATATCCCTAAATGGCCCCTCTAAGGATTGAACTCACAACACTGGCTTTAGCAGGCCAATGCTCAAACCACTGAGCTATCCCCGCAGCTGGATGGGAAACGAGCGATGACTTTTTTTTTTAAAAGCTCCTGGCCTGGGTGAACGTGACGGGCTCACGAATTCGCTGGGTCAATACTCCTCTGGGCAGCTAGTGCGCACTAGCGTACCCAAGAGAGCGCTCCATGGAGCAAGATTCACAGCCGCTGGTCAGGGGGCACCCGGGGCTGGAAAAGCCCGTCTGCGATGCAAAACCCTCATGCACTGGGTGAGCTGGTACAGCTGGCAGCCCCTGCTCTGGGAAAGCCCAGCTGCAGAGGCCGGGGTGCACTCGCAGAACTGTGGGGGGCCCAGGAAACGAGCCACATGAGGTGGGGGAAGGACCGATGGCAGGTGGCCAGGCGCCAACTGAGTCAGGGCTTCCCCCATTGATACTCATGCCCACAATTGACGGGGGACTCCTGGATCAGACTGGCAGTGCCCGGCCCTCCTCCCTCAGACCTGCCAGGACGGGCGAGGCTTGCAGAGGAGTGGGATACTGTAAATGGGGCAGCATTTCCGTTGGCCCATCCGGATCCCCTGGCGTTGCTAGAGCTACATTGAGACCCAGCCAAGCGGAGCAGATGCGGGGCTGGGCTCATGGCTCAGGGAAGGCCGGCTCTGCTTTTCCCACAGTGTGTTAGGGATGGGGCCAGTTTCAGACCATTGTCCTTTGCTCTTCCCCGCTAGCGCCCCCTACAGGGCCAGGAGCCGGAGCCGCGCCAACCTCCCACACGACTTAACTGCAGGACGTGTGCCCATCTCACTCCTGGTACCCTGGCTGGGGGAACTCCTGGCTCTAACTGGACGGACCGGGGGCTGAAATGGACTTGTCGCCATTTTGGGCTGCAACAAATGAGATCAAATCTGCGTTCAAATTCCTCCCGCCCGGAGCTTGCGGCAGCAGCGCTGATGGTGGCCTGGTGGATGCACGATTGTGACACACACTCGAAAACCTGTCTCTCTCACCAACAGATGCGGCTCCCGTAAAAGATATGACCTCCCCCTCCCCGTCTCTCTAATATCCTGGGGCCCACGCTGCATGATCATGGCTTGGCTGTTATTGCCCTCTGCAGGCGTATTTATTTATTTATTGCCAGTGCAACTACTCTAAAGAGGCAAGAGGTTTTTAAGGGCAGGCTTGACAAAGCCCTGGCTGGGATGATTTCGTTGGGGTTGGTCCTGCTTTGAGCAGGGGGTTGGATTACATACCCTCTGAATGTACCCTGCCAACCCTGAGATTCTATGAATCAAAGCCAGGCTCAGAAACTCACTCCCATGCCTGTGGGGGTCCAGAGAAAGGGGGGTAGAGACACTGCAGGCTATTTCATTGCATAGACAAATGCACCAGGAGGCAGCTCGCCGCGGCTCCCCAGTCTCAGAGCTGGGCAAATTTGCCTTCAGCAGCACTGGTGCTCCCAAGGGGAGCTGTGTGAACCCCAGGAGGGTCGTGCCGTTCCCCGAATCGTCACTCCCCAGATTGTTTTATCTGAGTCTCTGGATTGGGACAGTCAACCCCGACAAGTGAACCTCAGCCAAACCCTGACTTGGTTTTGTCACATGGTTACATAAATCGACCCCGCCTGGCTCCAGCACCCAGGGCTGCCTCGTTTGCATTGTATGCAAATTAATGAATGCACTAATCTGCATACAGTGTTTGCAAATGGTGGCTTTAAAAGAATGATCTGGTTTCAGTGCTGGTGACCGGTGTCTGGGATCCTGGCCTGCCCTGAAGTGTTAACAGCAGGCAACTGAGAAGCTCTGGTTTGCAATTCAGGGTGTGTGCTTCGAAGGGAAAAGATATTAGGAAGGCAGGGTGACTTGGCCGCTCCAGGCCTCAGTTTCTCCATGTGTACTGTGGGCTAATGATATTGCTCCCCTTTGTAAACCTTTGAGCTCTGTGGATGACAAAGCGTTCAATGGGAACTGGGTGCTTTCCTTGCTATTGTGCGTGGCAAGGCAGATCTCTCTGTCACTCAGTGATTTACCTGCTACCCTGGGCTGACTACCTGAGTGGTGAGTGCCCCCATGAAGGGTGTGCAAGCATTCAGAACGTGTCACGATGACTTATCACAACAACTGGTGCCGGGAAAAGTTGCAAAAGGGAGCATGAATTCATGCAAACAAAAAGGCCTCCTGGTATTATTCAGGGATGGTGTTCAGATTGTGCCTGGCAACCAAGAAAAAGTGGAAGTGGAAATGAATGAGCCAAATTAATGGTGTGTCGGAAATTAGCCCTGTGGTGTGGACAGAATAATAAAGGGATGGGCCGTCATTCCCTTCGGAATCCTTAATGAAAGAGACTTTGGGAGAAACGCTTTAATCTGTGCCTTTAATAAAAGGTTCAAAGGTTGTTTAATGCTATGGGACTAAGCAGGCTGAGGTCTCTGTGGACCACGCCCCAAACCGTATTTAAACCTGTTTAATGTTGGATCGTGACTGGGTTATGGCCCATATATTCCATCAAAATGAATACAACAGATGCTACATGCTGGCTCTCTGAGCTGATTTCCAGGACTTTAAGGGTTCCTTTTCCTCCCCTTTAACAAGATGCGCTGTAAATTTCCACTCAATGCTTTTGGAATGAAACAAAACTGCCTTCACCTTCTTTTATGCACCACCGTTGTAGCTGTGTCGGTCCCAGGATGTTGGAGAGACGAGTGGAGGAGGGGGCAGGTAATGCCTTTTATTGGACCAGCGAGAGAGACAAGCTTTTGAGCTCTGTGGAAGATCAAAAGCGCGTCTCTTTCACCTTCTTTTGACATTAGGAGATCTGTAACTCATCAGTCACTTTGCCGTTTGGATCATCTCGCTGAATTCAGCTACCAGCATCTCTGCAATCTCCTATTGGGATCCAGCTCTTGGAATGACATTGATGATGACATGATTGACACTCTCCCATTAGATCTTGACAAACTCTTTCCAGGGAGCAATTTATTCATTGAATGTAGCCTTTCCTCTCCTCCCGGCTAGCAAAATGTCTGGGAACAGATCACAGTCTCCAAAAATAGTTCATTGCTCAACATTACTTGACAGAAGTTTTGAACGCATCTCAGCCTATAGCTTGCATTTGGAAGTATTTGATAGCCCGAGTCTGAGCTTTGAATGGTTTTGGTTGTTCCCACAAGTCATGTGGCATTTCTTCTCTACAGGTTCTCCTACTGTCTCATCACTGTAGTGTCTGAACCGCTTCCTGTTGCGCATGAAGTGATGGGACTAGAATCTGGTTTGTTCCTCGTGTCTCTCACTCTCTCACACACACACACACATGCTCAGGCTTACACACCAACAGTACACTAATGAACGCACCCCACACAACTGCACACTCGAGCACACAAATACACTCACACATACGTACACCCAAACATACTAACATGGAGCAAATAAACAATCCAATTTAAGCACGGAGAAGAAAATAAGGTGATAAGTGACAGTCCACATGGATTTGTCAAGAACAAATCATGTCAAACCAACCAAATAGCCTTCTTTGACAGGGTAACACACATTGTGGGAAGCAGATGTTGTATATCTCAACCTTAGTAAGGCTTCTGATACTGTCTTATAGGACCTTCCTAGAGAAATGTAGCCTAGATGAACCTACTATAAGGTGGGTACATAACTGGTTGGAAAACTACACCTAGAGAGTATTTATCAATGGTTCACAATTGAGCTGGAAGGCATATTGAGTGGGATCCTGCCAGAATTTGTCCTGGGTCTAGTGCTATTCAATATCTTCATAAATGATTTGGATAATGGTATAGAGAGTACACTTACAAAGTTTGTGGGCAATGCCAGGCTGGGAGGGGTTGCAAGTGCTTTGGAGGGCAGGATTAAATTTTCAAAATGATCTGGCCAAACTGGAGGAATGGTCTGAAATAAATGGGATGAAATTCAATCAGGACAAATGCAAAGCACTCCACTTAGGAAGGAATAATCAATTGCATAAATACAAAACGGGAAATGACTGCCTAGGAAAGAGTACTGCAGGAAAGGATCGGGGGGGGGGGGGGGAAAGGGGGGGTTAGTGGACCACAAACTAAAGATGAGTCAACAATGTAACAGTGTTGCAAAAAGAGCAAACACCATTCTTTGATGCATTAGTGGGAGTGTGGTAAGCAAGACACGAGAATTAATTCTTCCACTTGACTCTGTGCTGATACGGTCTCAGCTGGAGCACTGGGTCCAGTTTTGGGCACCACACTTTTGGAGAGATGTGGACAAATTGGCGCAAGTCCAGAGGAGAGCAACAAAAACGATGAAAGGTCTTAAAAACATGACCTATGAGGGAAGACTGAAAAAATCTGGATTTGTTTAGTCCCGGAGAAAAGCAGACCATCTTCACGTATGAAAAAGGTTGTTATAAAGAGGAGGGTGATACATTGAGGACAGGACAAGAAGAAATGGGTTTAAATTGCAGCAAGGGAAATTTAGTCTAGACATTAGGAATAACTTCTTACCTGTCCGGGTCGTTAAGCTCTGGAACAAGTTACCTAGGGTGGTTATGGAGTCTCCATCATTTGGTTTATTAAGAACAGGTTAGACAAACGCCTGTCAGGGATGATCTAGATAACACTTACTCCTGCCTCAGTCCGGGGATTGGACTAGATGGCCCCTAGATATTCCGTTTAGTCCTACATTTCTATGCTTCTACGATACCCATTTATGCTCCTGCACCGTGACACGCTTATCACTTTGGGAAGCCTGGAAGATTGCGCGAAGATGGTTCCAGCTAACAGATTCTCATCAGTATCAGCCTAGGATTGTTTTAATTAAAATATTTTGCATCCTTAGCTTGTAATTTTTAAAATGATCACATGTATGGTGATTAACAAAAAAATCACTGAAGCTGGCGCTATAAATCTTAGCGGAGACAGATAGGGACAAGAGCAACCACAGTGAGACTGTGCTCATCCACCCGCAGCTTCACCCAGCAGGGGAGTCTGTAGGAAAAGGGGCAGGAGCATTGTCGAGGAGTTCTCACAGCTTCTGTAGTCCCAGCTTTTTCCAGCAGGAGGTGCTGCGGGGAAAGGTGTAGGTATACCCGCCGTGGGATCCCTCCAGTCCCAGCCTCTCCCAGCAGGAGGTGCGGTGCTATAAGCCAAGGTGCTTGGGGGCACATTTCTGCACACAGGTAGGGGATGGGGACGTTCCAGCAGGTGGTGGAAGCGGTGGCTTCTTGAACATGTAGCCATGACTGGGGTGTAGGTATTTCTGCTCCGCCTCGCTCCTGTCTGTGGTGGTGTCTTACCCCAGACTCAGGTGCCGGAGCTAATCAGTAACCTCCCTGGGGGATAGCCCCAGGCCTGTCGGAGCTCTGCATTCCCCGTCATGGCTCGCAGAGCTCCAACAGGGAGGCCAGGCACCCTCTGGCTCCCACAGCATTTGGCTCCTTTCACTGGGGCAGACGGCAGTCTGTACAAGCCAGTCGTCATCGGCAGCGGGGGTTGGACCTGCTGCCTTTCCCTGCAGCCCAGTACCTCTATGGGGCCTGGGACAAGGCCCTGTAGCCTGGGAGTTGTCAGCCTGGAGCTCCCCAGTCCCTCTGGCCTTTCCCCAGCCCTGCCTCACTCTAGGTGCCCTGGTGAGCCCCCAACAACCAGAGCGAGACTGCCTGACCTCCGGGCTCACAGCCTTTTATACAGGCCAGCTGGGGCCTGATTGGGGCATGGCCCAGCTGTGGCTGTTTTCCCCATCAGCCTACCCTCTGAGCCCTTCCAGCCCCCAGCCCTCTGTAGGGCTGTTCCAACCCCTTCAGGCTGGAGCGGGTGACTGCCCCCGCTACAGTCCCCAACTGCGTTTCTACAGGAGTTGGGGTTTTTAGGCCCTGGAGAAGGACTGCAACCCACCTAAAGGTGGCACAGACGTCCGCTGCGGCTCTCACAGGTCCGTGGATGTGAAGCTGTGGTTGCCCTGCCTGGCCCCTGGTGTGGAGTGGGAGGAGTACAGCTGTAGCCACATAGTACGTTCAGGGGTGTAAGAAGCTGCTACTATGGCGTTCTCTGAAGATGGCAAAGGGTGGGGAGTCTGGGATTCTTGGACCTGTAGGTCAGCCAGGGTCAGCAGAATTTGAGTTTGTTGCCTGAGAAGACCCATTATGTCCTGGTGTGTCTCCTTTTCCTGCTGGGACTCCTGGGCTTTTCCTCTGGCCACAATTTCCTTCACCATGGTGGCTGCCACATTGGCCCAAAACTGGACACAGTACTCCAGATGAGGCCTCACCAGAGCTGAATAGAGGGGAATGATCACGTCCCTCGATCTGCTGGCAATGCCTCATCTTATACAGCCCCAAATGCCGTTGGTCTTCTTGGCAACAAGGACACACTGTTGACTCATGTCCAGCTTCTCGTCCACTGTAACCCCTAGGTCCTTTTCTGCAGAACTGCTGCTTAGTCATTCGGTCCCTAGTCTGTAGCAGTGCATGGGATTCTTCTGTCCTAAGTGCAGGACTCTGCACTTCTCCTTGTTGAAGGTTTCTTTTGGCCCAGTCCTCTAATTTGTGTAGATCACTCCAAACCCTATCCCTACCCTCCAGCGTATCTACCACTCCTCCCAGTTTAGTGTCATCCGCGAATCTGCAGAGGGGGCAATCCACCCAAATTTCCAGATCATTAATGAAGATATTGAACAAAACTGGCCCCAGACCGACCCTTGGGGCACTCCGCTTGATACTGGCTGCCAACTAGACATGGAGCCATTGATCACTACCCGTTGAGCCCAACAATCCAGCCAGCTTTCTATCCACCTTATAGTCCATCATCCAGCCCATACTTCCTTAACTTGCTGGCAAGAATACTGTGGGAGACCGTATCAAAAGCATGAACATTCCCTCAGAACCACTCAGGAGGATACAAGGGACATCCCTGTGTATGTAACCAGTTCTGCAAGTGTCTACCCGCCCAGGCTCAACCCTACAGGGGAATGAGAAGCAGACACCAATTCTGCCTCTGGTGGTTGTACCTCTCGTTCGAGTAAAACACTGAAAAGTTGACTCCCGTTTCTTATTAGCATGGGGACGGACCAGGCACCATCTTTTCATTGAATATTGTGAGGGAAAACGCACGCACACACTTACCCGCAGTCCCTTCCCCTTCTGTGGGCTCACCCAGGGTTAGCTGGTGGGACCGGCTGGACTCTGGTGGAGTCTTGAAAAGTCCTCATGACATGATCCCTCTCCCCGCCCCTCTGCTGCGTCTCTCCCCTCCTCCTCTTCCTTGTTCGCAGCAGGGGTCTCTGGCTCCTCGGAGGTATCCAGGGTGCGGTCTGCAGGGCGGTGGTAGAGTCTCCCCCGAGTACGACATGCTGCTCGTTGGCATCGCGGCCGCTCTATGGCTCAGCACCTGAGGGATTGTTGCACTCCCTGGCCGGGTGGCATGCCGGCCACGCTCCCTTTTCTTGCATGCGGATCCCTGTTGCCTCTCTTGTCTTGCATCCCCCATGCAATCTCTTCACAGATGTCCATGTTCCTACGGCTGGTCCGGAGCAGGGCCTGAACCGCCTCTTCTCCCCACAGGCCCGGGAGGTGCAATGGCTCCTGTCTCCTCCAGGCAGGCGGGCGTTTAGCGCGTTCGGTGGGCCCGGGCAGTTGGGCGGTGGCACCAAGCAAGGGAGAGCTGGTAGGGGGGCAATCAGGAACAGGCGTTTCAAAAATACGCATGAGTATTTTTGTAAGGGTGGGCATGGCTTACGGTCTCCGTCGCTCCTGTACAATGGAGTTCACAACCGAGATAGCGGTGACCTGTCGCAGGGCATTGTGGGACAGCGGCTGGAGGGCTGCTGGGTTGACACAAGTCACGCAGCGTCTACACTCGCGCTGCGTCGACCTCAGCAGGATACCGGTGGTTCAGCGCTGCTCAGGGAGGTGGTTTGACTGTATCGCTATAACGGGACAATTTTGTTGTTCACAGGCAAATTTTAGCGTGGACGCCTGCACAACTGGGTTGACGCAAGGTGACTTCGGTTGCCCTAACTTCATAGCGTAGACCAGGCCGGAAAGGAAGTGGAAGGGGGGGACGGAGGACCCCACTGTTCTTCCAGAACATCATTCACCTCTCCCTGCATTGTCACATGCTCTGCCACTGTCCCCCAGCTCCCACGGCATTGCCCACAGGGCCAGATTGAAACAATCCAGTTCTCTTTAGTTGGGACTTGCCCAGGTCTCCAAAGGCAAATGCCTCCCTATAAAACCTCCCTTGGTTGCCAAGGGGAAATTGGCTGCCGGACGGCTTGTAACCAAGTGAGCCCAGACAAGACAGAGTGGCTCATCTCAGCAGTGCCAAACCAGGCAATCTGAACAGCCTGCCGGGTCAGGCTTGCTTTGCCACCACGAAGCACCGATGTCTAAATCCCCCGTCCCCCCCATCACCAGGGTGCATGACCGCGTCTCGTAACCTCCACTTAAGGGGAAAGATATTGATGCATCTGCTCAGCCCAATCCAGTTAGCGAAGGCCAACTTTGACTTGTCTCTCCAGCTCCCTGGAGGCACAAGAAATGGGACTGGCCTCCCAGGTTAACCCTTTGTTTGCTGGCCCTATGCTATCCCCCCCCCCCCAGAAGGGAGCTCTCCGCTGGCTGGTTTTCTGGCTATGAAAATCGCCACCGTTCTTTGGAAGGCGGTTGTTTGTTACAGACTGAGGGTGCTGGGGGGCCGGTGGCAGAGCCAGGGTTAGAAACCAGGTATCCTAAGTCCCAGCCAGCGTGTCCAGTTCTGAGACGGGGTTTCAGGGCCGGGGGGTGTGGGGGTGTGGGGGTGCAGGTTACAGACCCCAGCACAGCGGGCGAGTGGAGCTTCTCTGGGTCGTAAAGCTCTCCCGGCGCTGCACGTCTCTTGGAAGAACTCATCTAGTGACTCGTCCCCTGAGACAAGCCCAAACTCCCCTGCTCGGGAGACAGTGGCAGGCTGCTAATTTGCTTCATCCTTTATTGGTCTCCAGTACTGGCTTGCCAGGATATGGGTGCCAGGTGTAGTAGGAAGACAGCCGGAGACATAAGCCCTTGTATTAGAGGCCTGGTATGAGGCCTAAGGCCTGAACTAAAGTTGCAGTTACAACTTTGCTGATATGAAGCACAGTCAGGCTGTAAGCAAGAGGTAGGCCCCGCTTACCGAATTTGGCAACACAGGACTGATATTGCAAAAACACGCGTTCCTAAGAGATGCTGGGCAAAGAGCACCCCAGAATGGTAACCTGTTTGAATCTGTGTATAAGGCTGTATCTCAGAGGGGGTGTCTTCAGCCAGCCTGGGGAGCAGTAGAAAGTCCCACCACTGACTGAGCTGCGTCCATTGTCATGGGTATACGTGGCTTAGTATCCTCGTAGAGTCTGCCAGGTGCTATCACGGTACTTTGCCGACAATAAATCTGGCCGGGTGCCTTTGCTGAAAACCGAGTCTGTGGATTTATTGGGCAGTTTAATTGAGGTTTGGTGTCTCTGCTACCTGCTATCTGGGACAGCACACTGACCAAACATGCACCCGGCTGAACACCTGACCACAGCGGTGACCCCGACCGCTGATCTGGTAAGTAAACGAGCTGGCCTCTGTAGGAATCGCGATCTAACATGGCTGGGTCCACACATGGATGCGAGGAGTCAGACCCTCCAGATCGTCTTCATTATGATACACACTGGGACATGGGCTTTGGTGACCCAGCCAGGCCGGGAGCCTGTGGCTCCAGACATCCCTGTATTCACCCCCATCACACTGCTGTCATGGCGTTTGGACTTGTGAGGTAGCTTCTGATAACCAACAGCCCTCGGGTCAGCAGTATCATTAAGATGTATGGGACAAGGCTGCACCTCCGGCTAGCTGTGCCAGATTCAATGGGCTGGTTGTTTGTATCCGAGGTACAGGAAGAATCATTGTAAAAATCCCCATGAAGAAGGGGGACACAACATGGGCTCGGTCAAGAAAGGGGGTTGGCAGCAGCTCCGTTTATTATCAGTACTAAGCAGCCTTTTATAGAGTATATTCAAAGGGGAGGGGGAATGGGTGGAGGGAGGGACAGCCCTACTTGAAGCATGCGCATCAGCAAACCCTGACATTAGTCCTAGGTCAGTGCTTTATCCGCGGGTATATTTCAGAAGCCCACCGTTCAAAGGTTGATTGGACTATAAAGAGTGGGGAAGCGAACCCCTAAGTTGTCCTTCACCCAAGGAGATAAGGAAAGCCAGAGCCTTGGGCTTTGGGGGGATCCCACAGCTAGCTGGCCATGGCTTGTACAAAGGTTACAGCTCATTAAGTTAGGTCTTCGTCCTGAGCAAGTGGGTTATTTACCTTTGTTTGCTTTAACGCTTTCTACCTTTATTCCTTCTGCTTGGCTTCGATGCCGGTTTGCTATAACCCAGCCCAGGGCCGTGTTTGCAGGGACTGGTGTGTTTAATACATGGCAAGGCGCTGTCTCTAAAAGAGCAGCGGAGTTTTCCCTCCTGGGACCGTGCACTGCCCGGGGCTGTGCTTTGCAGAGAAACAGCTCTGGGGAGCTGCGGGCAGCAGTTCCCTGCTTGCTTGGCGAGGTTTGGGCCGGGAGAGCCTCGAGGAGTTTGCTGGGGAGACGTGCTTGCGGGGGCAAAGAGGAAACACAGAGGCTCACCGCTCGAGGTCTCCCCAGCAGCTTGTGACAGCCGCCTTTGCCTGTACGCTCCGGGCTCAGTGCCCTGCCTCGGGGTTCCTGGGACGACCACAGGTGCCAACCAGATCCTGACAGGTTTCTTGTTCATTGGCTGTGGGTCTGTGACCCCCATTCTGTGGCGGAGGGTGAAGTGATAGTGGCTTCAGACAGTGGTAAATGAGCCCAGACTTTAACAGGCCATTTGGAAGGGGGGACCAACCCTGCAACCTTGGCTGGCTGTTCCATCACTCCTCCCTGGCTCCCTCCCTTTGGCTGTAGCCCGCCTCACAGGGGCCTTTCAGGCTTCCCCCCCATCTGCCGCCTCCTCCCCCCCATGGGATGAAGGGGGCTTATCCACGCTGAGTGCTGTGGGAGCCGAGGGGGGGGGGAGTTGTCGCAACCTGGGTTGGCCATCCCGGCTGCACACAAAGGCTGCTCCCAGTTACAGGGGGTTGAATAAGTCAAGGATCATCTGGACCCATGGAAAAGAAGCCCTTGCGGAGTTCCACCATGATTTCAACAATTTCCATCCCACCATCACCCTCAACCTGGACCAATCCACACGAGCGGTCCATTTCCTAGACACAACTGTGCTAATAAGTGATGGGCACATACACACTATCCTATACTGGAAACCTACTGACCGCTACACTTACCTACATGCCTCCCGCTTCCATCCAGAACACACCACTCGATCCATTGTCTACAGCCAAGCTCTAAGATACAATGGCATTTGCTCCGATCCCTCAGACAGAGAAAACACCTTCAAGATCTCTACCAAGCGTTTTTAAAACTACAATACCCACCTGGGGAAGTGAAAAAACAGATTGACAGAGCAAGAAGAGTACCCAGAAGCCACCTACTACAGGACAGACCCAACAAAGACAACAACAGAACACCATTAGCCATCACCTTCAGCCCCCAACTTAAGCCACTCCAACGCATCATCAAAGACCTACAACCTATCCTGAAAGATGATCCCACACTCTCACAGATCTTGGGAGACAGACCAGTCCTCGCTTACAGACAGCCCCACAAGCTGAAACAAATACTCACCAGCAACCGCACACCACAAACCCAGGTACCTATCCTTGTAACAAAGCCCGATGCCAACTCTATCCTCATATCCATTCAACTGACTCCATCATAGGACCTAATCACATCAGCCACACCATCAGAGGCTCATTCACCTGCACATCGACCAATGTAATATATGCTATTATGTGCCAGCAATGCCTCTCTGCTATGTACATTGGCCAAACCGGCCAGTCTCTATGCAAAAGAATAAATGGACACAAATCTGACATCAGGAATCATAACATTCAAAAACCAGTAGGAAAACACTTCAGTCTTCCTGGCCATTCCATTAAAGATTTGATGGTTTCAGTTTTGAAACAGAAAAACTTCCAAAACAGACTCCAACGAGAAACTGAGGAACTAGAATTAATTTTCAAATTGGACACTATTAACCAGGGCCTTAACAGAAGTTCAGATTGGTTCTCTCATTACAGTAATTAATTGCATTTCCTGAGTTACTGACAACAGATCTCCATTTCAAAAGGTCTCCTAGTGATAATGGACCATCTACATTTAACAGCCCTCTTAGAATTGGTATGCTAATGTACAATTTTTTTTCTTTCTGTGTGTATAAATGCATTTTACTTCTGTTCCATTCTATGCATCCGACGAAGTGGGCTATAACTCACGAAAGCTTATGCTGCAATAAACTAGTTACTCTCTAAGGTGCTACAAGTATCCCTCGCTTTCTTTACTGATACAGACTAACACGGCTGCTATTCTTGAATCTGCCAAAACGTGAGGCTGAATCTCCCCTGCACGCTACGCGAAGCATCTGTTGATGTCTCAAACCAGTGACACAGCAGAGCCTCTAGGGTGCTGAAAATCAGGAGAATTTGCTGCGTATCTCCCTCACACACACACACACACACACACACACACACACACACACACACACACACACACCTCCTCTCTTTGTATATCACTGACTTTCTCTCTATCTGTCTAACCCCATCCACCCCCTCTATCTATCTATCTATCTATCTATCTATCTATCTATCTATCTATCTATCTATCTATCTATCTATCTATCTATCTATCTATCTATCTAACCCCATCCACCCTAGCTAGCTAGCTATTCCCATACACCCCCCCTCTCTCTCTATCTCCTCATCTCTTACTCCATGTCTGTCTTTTTTTCTTCCCTGCCCCTTCAAAGTGATGAGTAACCGTCCAACGGCTGATTGAAGGCATTTATGATTCCCATGGCAATTGGCTGCAGGAATACTCGCTGGCCGCACACCCGACTGCAAAGCCTCCCTTTATTTATCAAGCTGGTCTCTCTTTGCCCCTTTCCTCTTTTCTCTGCCCCCTTTTTTTTAAGCTCCCAGTTTAATAATGTGCAGGAAACTTCAAACAGAGGCAAAGCCCTGGGGGGGAAGGAGCTGTAGTTGGATGGAGACTGAGACACCCTCTGACCTCCCGCGAGCTGGAAACAATACCCCGCCAAGGGAAGCTTTGTACTTGGAACCTGAATTGTGTCTCTCGCTTTCCTCTCTGATGTGGTTTGAGTGTCGGCAGCGCCAGGGGAGGAAAGTGAACATCTGTCTCATGGCTCTGTGATTGAACGGCGGTTATTACTAAATCAGAGCGACGGCTCAGACACTCATGTACGCGTGGAGCGTCGGAACCCTTTGTCTGCCCGGCGGTGGAGGCAAAGTCATGTGCCTGCAGATGGGCCGCACGGGGAGGAGGGGCAGTGATTTTCGGGGACAGCCCTGCACCGGTGAGATGCGGGGGCCAGCAGGTTGGAGGACAGTCCTGGGAGATCTGCAACCTCATGCTAGCATTGCCTGGTCAAGAATGAGCCTGCCGGGGCAGACCAATAGTCCATCTAACCCAGTATCCTGTCTTCCAGCACTGAGATGCTTCATGGGATCAAACACAACAGGGCCATGTACTGAGTGATCCATCCCCTGTCATCCGGTCCCAGCTTCCGGCAGTCAGAGGCTTAGGGACACCCACTGCATGGGGGTGCGTCGCTGACCATCATGCCTTATGATGGATCCATCCTCCAGGAACTTCTTCAGTTCTTTTTTAGCTCAGTTGTCTCTTTGATTGAGTGCCACAGGTTGACTGTGCGTTGTGTGAAGAAGAACTTTCTTGTTTGTTTTAAACCTGCTGCCTGTTAATTTCGTTGGGTGACCCCAGGTTCCTGTTTACTTTCTCCACGCTATTCCTGATTGTAGAGACATCTCTCATATCCCCCCTTAGTCGTCTCTTTTTTCCCAAGCCGAACAGTCCCAGTCTTTTAATTTCTCCTCATATGGAAGCTGTGTCCCGGAGTGCCCGGGGCGATGGTCTGGAACCGCTCCCTACGAAGCCAGTCAGGACTCTGGGGGAAGCTTCCTCTCCGTACACAGCCTGTCTCCAGGGATAGGAGCTTCACAGCTTCCAGCTTCCACCTTCCCGGGTCTGACCTCGGAGCATTCAGCACCTTCTGCCCCTCCGTGTGCTTCCCCCAGCGAGCCCGCCCAGGCGGGGTCCTGTGGAAGCCCATGGGTCTGCACCCCAACTCCACAGTCAGACGTGACTCTCAGCCAGCCAGTAAAACAGAGGTTTATTAGATGACAGGAACATGGTCTAACACAGACCGAACAGCGAATGTGACCCCTCGACTGGATCCATTTTGGGGGCCAGAGAGCTAGGCCAGCTTGCCTGAAGCTCTCTGCCTCTTCCCAGCCAGACCCAGACTGAAACTCCCTCTCCAGCCCCTCCCTGCTATTCCTTTGACTCTTTTCCCAGGCTAGGTGAAGATCACCTGACCTCCCTCCAACAGGTTCAGCTGACCTCTTTGTTATTCAACACTTCCAGCCAACACCTTTCAGAGAGGGGGAAGGCCAGGCCCCAAGACAGGGCGTTGGCTACCTGCTTACATTGTCTCTCTGCTTTGCACCTACTACATACCCTTATCCCGCCACATAGACACTCAAGAAATGCATTGGGGAAACTGAGGCACCCCCACACTATCCAGAGGAAATAGTAAGAGCATTCCTACCCCATCACAAGCTGTCCCATACCCCTAGTTATTTCAGTTGCCCTTCTCTGTACTTTTTCCAATTCTAATGTATTTTTTTGGAGATAGGGTGACCAGTATGCACTATTCAAGGTGAGGACAAAACATGGGTATATATAGTGGCATTATGATAGTTTCTGTCTTATTATCTATCCCTTGCCTAATGGTTCCTAACAAAATGTGAGATTTTCTGACTGCCGTTGAGCATTGAGCAGATGTTTTCAGAGAATTATCCATGATGACTCTCAGATCTCTTTCTTGAGTGGTAACAGGTTTAGATTCAGATCCCACATTGTGCCTGTCAAGTTGGGATTAGGTTTTCTAATGTGCATTACTTTGCATTTATCAACACTGAATTTCTTACCCCATTTTGTCTCCCCCACTTTGATGAGTTGCCTTTGTAACTCTTTGCAGTCTGCTTTGGACTTAACGATCTGGAGCTAGACTGTTCTCAGTAGTGGCAGATGACAGAACAAGGAGTAATGGTCTCAAGTTGCAGTGGGGAAGGTCTAGGTTGGATATTAGGAAAAACTTTTTCACTAGGAGGGTGGTGAAGCAGTGGAATGGGTTCCCTAGGGAGGTGGTGGAACCTCCTTCCTTAACGGGTTTTAAGGTCAGGCTTGACAAAGCCCTGGCTGGGATGATTTAGTTGGGGTTGGTCCTGCTTTGAGCAGGTGGTTGGACTAGATACCTCCTGAGGTCCCTTTCAGCCCTGATAGTCTATGAGTCTATGATCTTGAGTAATTTTGTATCCTCTGCAAACGTTATCATCTCACTGTTCACCCCTTTTTCCAGATCACTAATGAACTGCTCTGGTCCCCACACTGATCCTTGGGGCTTCCTGCTGCTCAGCTCTCCACTATGCAAATGGACTGTTTATTGCTACCCTTTGTTTCCGATCTTTTAACCAGTTACCGACCCATGAGAGGACCTTCCCTCTTACCCCATGACAGCTTACTTTGCTTAAGAGCCTTTGGTGAGCGACCTTTTCAAAGGCTTTCTGCAAGTCCAAGTGCGCTTTATCCATTGGATCCCCCTTGTCCACACGCTTGTTGGTGCCCCCAAAGAATTCTAACAGGTTGGCAGAGGGGAGATTAATGTCCTTACACAAGGGACCTGACTGCAGGATTGATAACGGGGAGGGGAAGAAGTGGGGTAAGCCCCCTCCCTGCCCCCCTCCATTTCTGCCCAGTGGAACCTTGGGAGTCACAGAGAATCTGACCTCATTCCCAGGCTTTAACCATTTATGTACCTGTGGTTTTATTGCAAGACTCGGAGGCGGGGGTCAGCAAGGCACCCTGATTCCCACCACCAGCCTTGGCCCTTCACCCCAGCCACTCCCCAGCCAGCTGGTGGCTACTTCAAATGGGCAGAAAGGATCACTCAAGGCCAGTGCAAGGGTCTGCCTCCCACTGGGCCCAGTACAGCAGCCGCTCCCAGGGTGGAATTTCCACTCGCCTCCATGGGAGTCCTGGCTTTGGGGTAACTGGGCACCACAGCAGCACCCCCTGGGGGTGAATTTGCGCCCAGCTCCGCAGAGGATCTATCTCTCTGTCTGTCAGGAGTCAACACCTGGGTTTATGGACTGTGCAGCTGCAAGGGGAAAATCCAGCCCACCCTGTGCTGGAGGAAGGAGGCTCCTGGCTGTAGCTGGGTTGGGAGAACACTGAGCTGGAGAATTTAGTGGCCATCTGTAGGGTTCCCCACTGAATAGCTCTGCAAGAGACACCCCCTTCCACCAGCGCACCGGGGAGTTTAAGGCTTGACGATTCCACATGGGCCAGTGCCCAGAGAGACACCTTTATCCACATGCAAATGGCAGCAATTAAGAGGCCGCTAATGCACCCAGAGGGGTGAGGAGCGTGTATGTAAACCAGGGGACCATTTATTCCGCCTCTTTCAAGGACAAATGGAGTCAGGCCAGAGCCGCGGCAGAGTGGGGCTCTCCCATATCACACCTCCTGGATGGGAGGCGGTGGTCAGGTGGGAGGTAAACAATGTTCCTAGGACACTGTGGTCTCTATCTATCTATCTATCTATCTATCTATCTATCTATCTATCTATCTATCTATCTATCTATCTATCTATCCTTAGTGGCTGTAGGTGGTGGGCTGGGGAAGCAGGATGGTGGGAAGGGATTTTTCCCTGTGTGTTAGGAGGACTTTTCCAGCCTCTGCAAACACACACAAACATGAGACTCAACCTCACGCCCCAGAGACAGCGGCCATTTTTGCATCTTGCCTGAGGCCACCAGACCGCGCAGCAGTTCTCGTTATTCCTAACAAGCTAACGCCGGGTGAAGGAACAAGAGCCGGCCCCGGGGGTGCCTACGCCCACACCTCCTGTTTCTTGTCATTCCTGTTGTAGCCGGGCAGTGTGTTGCTTTCATCCGGTCTCTTGCGGCCCGTGGCAAATGAAATGGACTCCTCAGATGGTTCTGCTCCTTTCTGCCCGGGGGGGAGGCTGTGCTGAAGCAGAGCTGCTACCTTGGAGGTGAACGGGCTGGGAAGGAAACAGGACCCAGTGGGCGGAGTCAGGATTTTCCCAGAATGCATTTCTCTTGGAGGGCGTGGATCTCACTTCCACCACTTAACACCAGTGTGACTCAGTGAGCTCCTCCTTACAGCAGCGTGAGATCCAGAGTCTTGGGCAAAGAGCTTCAGTAGCTTCCTCTCAGACGGTAGCAATCTGCCATAACCTGGCACGACCCATGGGGTGAGCCCCACAACGGTATGTGGGTCACACCTGCCTCTCCTTCAAGGCAGCCCAGCTTTGCTCTGAGCATGAAGTGGATCCCACACTCCCCTTCAAGTCTTTGTAGGAGGAGGGGTCTGGGAGGCGGAGGCCATGGCCACGTTGTTCAAACAGCCAGTGTCATCTGCAGGTCCGCGGGCATGGACTTGGAGGGGGAGTTCTCCAGTGGCCAGAGATGGGGGCACTAGGTGGGGAGGTCTAAGTTCCTCAGAGAATTTTTCCCAGGTGTCTGGCTGGTGGGTCTCGGGGCGGGGTGGTTTTGGTCTTCCTCTGCAGCTTGGGAACGGGTCACTTGCTGGTTTGAACTAGGTGAAGTCTCTGTACCTCTGAAAGTCCAGATTTGGGAACCGGAGGTGTTGGGCCTACTTAGGGGTGGTTCTGCGGCCTGCGATGTGCAGGAGGTCAGATGAGATTATTGCAATGGTCCCTTCTGGCCTTGGAGTCTAGGAGATTTGTGTCCCGTGACCTTCTATGGTATCTAACTAGCTAGGTACTTAGGCTGGGGCTTCCAAAGCCACCTAAGGGAGGGAGGCACCCAGGTCCCGGTGAAGGTCTATGCTCATCACCTTTGTGGCATAGGAATGTCTGGACTGGCTTAGCTCTGAGGTCCATCTAATCCAGCAACCTGCTAGCAGCCTGTGCCAGAAGATGGTGTAGCACCCCAGAGTAGAAGATGGGGGATAATCTACCCCCTAGGAAAGTCTCATCCTCATCTCTAACAGACATCGTCTGAAGCCCTGTGGCACATAATCTAATCTCTCTCCCTCATGTTTGTTCCCATTAACCACTATAACTCTGGATAGTCTTGTGATCCATAGACATGCCCAGTCCCTCTTTGGCTCTTGCTAAGTTCTTGTCCCCAACAACGTCCCGCGTCAATGAGCATCACAATCTAATTATAAATTGTCTGAAAAAGTCTTTCATCTGGACAGCTCTGTCCACCTCACCTGTTTGCTCACAGTGACTCTGTGGGTAACTCTCCCCCTAGCTCCCTGCACACACGGTGCTTAGCTCCCTGACTCCATTCCTCCCTGTCATCTTCCTGCTCTAACTCTACGGATGCTCCACCCCTGCAAAGGCCGGTCCTCTCCCTCCTTGCGGAGGAGACCGCCCCAGAAGGAAGCAGACAAATCCTCACACTATTTCTCAAGCTCAGCAGTACTCGGCTGCCCTCCACAGGAGGTGGCTCCATCTAGCCATGGTCTGCTTGGAGCCTTTTGATGTCATGAGAGAGTATATATAACTTTTCTGTTAATCTCTCTCTCTCTCTCTCTCTCTCGCTCGCTCTCTCTCTCCCACTCTATCTGCTAATTAAATATTTATGTTAGTTAAATATTCATAGAACATTTTGGCTCCGAGTTTTTATCTGTCTACAAGTGTACGTGAGGTCTTTGATTTGTTATTTCTTCTGAATATCTGAAGGTCCCTGCGCCAGCCAAAGGTGTTGACTTTGTTTTTTTTTTATTTGGATCTGTTCGATTTGTATCTGTCCACCTTCATGCTTTTATATTTTGACTCTCCCCTCCGCCCCCCATGCAACGCCCAATGTTTCATGTCTGACCCGCTGCGGCAGTCAAATGCTGCTGAAGGTGGCGGATTCCGAGGAGAGATACGCTCCATCTCTTTGATGTCGATTGTCATCCAGGAATATTGAGTCTCTGAGAGGTCTGCCACTGGCAATCCAGGCAGCGCTTCATTCTCACGGTGCGGGTGGTGGCTGCGGACAGACTCTGAGAAGCCCCGGATATGTGTGTTATGCTAGCACTCAGCAAAGGGCACAAAGAGGCTGCCTGGACTGTGGTGGGGTCAGGAAATGCATGACTGATGAAGAGAGGCTGAGGGAACTGGGATTGTTCAGTCTGCAGAAGAGAAGACTGAGGGGAGATTTGATAGCTGCTTTCAACTACCTGAAAGGGGGTTCCAAAGAGGATGGATCTAGACTGTTCTCAGTGGTGGCAGATGACAGAACAAGGAGTAATGGTCTCAAGTTACAGTGGGGGAGGTTTAGGTTGGATATTAGGAAAAACTTTTTCACTAGGAGGGTGATGAAGCACCGGAATGGGTTCCCGAGGGAGGTGGTAGAATCACCTTCCTTAGAGGTTTTTGAGGTCAGGCTTAACAAAGCCCTGGCTGGGATGATTTAGTTGGGGATTTAGTTGGGGATTGGTCCTGCTTTGAGCAGGGAGTTGGACTAGATGACCTCCAGAGGTCCCTTCTGACGCTAATATTCTATGATTTTATGGAACAGCATGCAGAGAGGGAACTGATCGGTACGTGGGAGCTAAGTCATGTAGAAAACCTTCCTTAGAGGTTTTTAAGGCCCGGCTTGACAAAGCCCTGGCTGGGATGATTTAGTTGGGGATTGGTCCTGCTTTAGGCAGGGGGTTGGACTAGATGATCTCCTGAAGGTCCCTTCCAACTCTGATATTCTATGATTCGAGGGACTTGAAGGTGAGAAGAAAGCATTGAAGCTAGCTGCAGAAGATAAGGGGCAGCCGGTGACGGGTGGGACGATAGGGGCTGGGCCAGGGCAGAGCAGCAGGCATAGTGGGTGATCGGACTTGATGGAAGCACCTTCTCATACTAGCAAGTTCAGATACCTACCTTCAAGGCTGCTGGCCTGGGGAAAGTGGCCTCAGCTCATAGAATCAGTGAGGTTCTGGGTCAAGTGGCTGAGCCGGCGGCACTAAATTCTCCTCAGAGAAGGTGTCGCTGTGGACGTGTCCGCCCGCCCTTCCCGAAGTGGTTATCGGGCTCCCCCTCGGGGAGTCACTCCAGCATTTCTCACAGCCCTGAACACACAGTGCATGAGTCCCTTCTCCTGGAAGGACCTGGGGCTTCCACCTCTAGGCGACTGCAGCCTTGGGAGGTCCATGGCTGTTGGTTCCATGGGCCGGCCACTCAATGGGGCTGCTCCCTCTAAGAGACCGATGCCTCAGACCTGTTGCTTGACAGACACGTCAAGGTTTATTCCATGCGAGGTACACCGGCGGCCCTCCTCTGCTGTGTTTCCAGCCGAGAGACTCCTAAAGCCTGCGGCAAACTTGCAGACTCAGAATAGCCCCATCGACTTCAAACAGCATTTCTCCAGCCGTGCAACGCTGCAACTGAACCAAACGGGGCCACGTTCTCCTCTCGGCACATACTCCAATCACCATCCCTTCGATCTGACCTCTGGCAGGAGCCAGGGTTTGATGTCAGTGTTACAGAACCTCTGCTTGGAGCGCGGGGACCCAAAATCTCCTGCCCCGTACTCCTTTTATTTTATTTATGAAGCGGTCTCGGTTAGTTTTTCCTCTTGCTATTTCTCTTCAGAGGTATCTGGTGGCTGTGTGGGCGTGTGTGGATAGATAGATAGACTATATATAGAAGAAAACCCAGCTAATAAAAAAACTGACATGATCTATTTTATTCTCCCTCTGTAAAAGAAATAAATTGGGGGAATATTGCTCAAGGTCCTTCCCTCCAATGCACTCTGGTACCATGGTGATGAATCTGATACAAATGCCTTGATGGATAGGCAGTGCCGGTTGCCGCCTCTGGTTGCGGTCGTTTGTCTCCTTGAGACCCCCTGGAGCTGTTCAGTCTCGTCCCTTCTGGAGAAGAGGAGATCACTTACCCGTACTTGCCGCTCTGGGTTTTGTTGCCTCCCTGCTCACCCCACTCCTGTCGCAGACTGGAAGGGCCGTGTCAGCCTTGACGCTCGTCCTTCCAGGCGGGAGGACCTCACCCCTTTGCTGTGATGGGAACTGGCCAATGCGGGGTCTGCCCTGGGAGGGGGCGGCCCCTCTCCTGAATCATGGATTTTCAAGGCTGAGCTCGAAGTCTCAGCTGTAGGGTGGTCAGATCTACTGACCAGACCCCCAAAGTCTGGTTTCCGCAGGCGGGGAAGGTGTCCACACCAGCCCCTACTCAGCTGGGGCTGCCTCCTACCTGCATCAGGTGGCTGCAGCTGCCAGCCCTGGCTCCACAGGTGAGTCCCTCCCAACCCGGGCAGAGGGGGGTGGGAGGGAGAGGGCGAAAGGAGTGAGCACCAGGGGGAGGAAGAAGAGGAGTGAATGGGGGTTGGGGCCTCGGGGACAGGGTGGGGCAGGGTCTTAGAGGGAAGAGGCGGGGCAAGGGAGGTTCTGGCCTTCCTATTGGAGGGTCCAGTTTTGAAATATTACAAAGCTGGCCACACCCCACAGCTGGTTGGCACACGAGGCCCAGCCCCCCCAGTGGGGATCAGCAGGCGCCCGGAAGGGATTTCATCTGGGGGGAGCCTGCCTGCCTCCGAGGATGATGACCCGCCGGAGGAGACGTCAGATTTGGCCGTAGCAAACCCCGGTCCTCCTCCTTGCATCACCCCCGCCTCGAGCAAACAAACATCCTTTGCCCCCGTTCATCCGCTCTGCCTTGCTACAGATTTTAGGGCTCTGTTTAACCCTTTACATGGTATCCGTCCATCCATTTCACAACACGACTGATAACCACCATAGGCTGATATTCTTGGCGAACCTGAATGTACATACGGGCATATCCTTGTACCCCATTTGCCAGCTGACACTGAGAGATTCTTAGGATCCCAGAGTCCCTCCATAGGTCCTTCCATAGACCCTGAGCCGGGCCCCCCAGCCGCGTCCGGGTGCCCTGGGCTCCCCACCCATCCTGCTCCCGCAGTCTGCAGCGCCCCCTGCAGGACGGTCGCCTGGTGTCACGCGGCTGCCGACGATGCTAGTGCAGCCTCAGGCTGGAGCGACTTCCCGGCTCATCCCTGCAGACTAGGTTGGTGGTTTGTTTGTAGAGAAACATATGGCTCCAGTGAGGCAAACCAGGCAAAACAAGTGAAATATTTATCACAGCTGCAGCAGCGGTGGGCCCCCAACCCGGTTTCTGCTCACCCCGCGGCAGCGCCAGCATAACTCCGGTGACCTCAGTGGAACTCGCTTCTGCTTTACGCCAGCACGAGGGGAGGAGGATCAGGCCCAACAACATGAATAATTGAATCCCGCTAGTTAGAGGAACAGAAGCGGGATTTTGGCTGCGAGGATGCTGGACGTCATCTGATCCAATCAGGCCTTTGACCCCCGGCCTCCTGCCTCTGACGGGGGCCCCAGAGGATGGAGAAGCTGCATCCAGCTAATTCAGATGGGGAGATGAAGATGCATCCAGCCAATTAAAACGGGGAGGGTCAGCTCTGTCCAGACCCCGACCCACACAGGCTTTGCTTAGCTGCTAATTCAGCACAAATTCCGGGGCTTTCTGTGCTCTCTGGGTCTGGCAAGCCCCTCAGTCCATGGGGGGAGCCCCCGCCCCAGGCAAACCCCCAAATGCAAAGAAATGGCACCTCTGGATTTTTGCCTTGTTCCATGCTGCACCCACCTACGGGCCTCAGCTTCCTTCTGGTTTCCACCCAGCACCTGAAATCATCTCAAATCCCCTGGAAACCCAGAACCCAGGTTTTCATGGGTCACCTCACCCCCACCCCCAATTTTGGGTGGAGTTGTTCAACAACCTCCCTGGGAAAGTCACTCTAGGTTCATGGGAATTGTAGAGGGGCATGTCCATACTCCACTCCAGCTGGCTCCCAGAGCCCGTCTGCACCTTCCTGAACCTGGATTTGCCCAGCCTGAGTTTGCAGCCTCCAGTGAGATGGAAAACCAGTGGATTCCCCCAGGAGCTAGGTTTGGCTGCTGGAATTTAGCTCCGCTCCCTTCCCCGGCCTGCATGTTACCAACAGGCGGAGAATCCCTGAGGTGACCAAGGCCTTCTCCTTCTCCGCTGTCCGGGGAGAGGCCCTGCTCTGTGCTGACATGCTCAGGTCAATACATAACGGGGCTTAGCAAGTGGGCGTTACTCACGGAATCTACTGCACAGCCACCAGGGCTGAGGCCTTCCAAGCTGCCCAAGGGATTTGGGCCCTCATCCTCAAAGGTATTGAGCTGCCAAAAATCCTACGGGAGTTGGGCACCTAAGTCCCTTTTAGGTTCTGGGTGTCGGATGCTCGGTCCAGGGCACACTTCTCTGCTTAGCTTTCCCCACGTCTCCCCTGGAGATACACACACCACCGAGCGGGGCCACCAATGGGGTTTATTCCTGCAAAACACCCCGAGGAACAGGTTTTCCTTTTCAACCCCGTTTTCCTTCAAACTTTTTCAGGCTTTTTGTTGAAAACCATGAAAACCTGCCTTTTTCTTTTGTCAGAAGGGGACTATTCCCATGAAAAAAGCCATTTTGAATCGAAAAAGTGTGGGCCAGCTCACTAAGCATCCCTACTGTAACACCGACCTGACCCAGCCCCCGCTGTTTCCTGAAGATCGTTATCCGGGCTATTTCCCCATCGGAGATTTGTAATATGAACCTGCGGCACACTCCAACTGTGTGCAGGGTGCCCTGCAAATTCCCGGCTTAGGACTCTGGGCATTAAACAGGTTCCCCCCCCCATCCATCCGTCCATCCATCCCTGTCCTGCTTTTACCCCATTTCTCTTGGGGTCCATGCTGAAAGCAGGCACGGGGCGGCGGTTGTCTCTAGCCACAGCCTCTTCGTGGTTGCTCCTTCTGTCTGCCGGCAAAGCAGGTTTCGAACATAATAACACACGCAGGCATCTTTTTTTTCCTGGGAACATTTCCAGATTGCACCTGCCTCTGGGTTGCGCCTGCCCGGCCCAGCACGGAGCTGGGAGCGGAGTTCTCATTTTTAATTGGGGTCATTATGTTGATGGAGTCAGTGTCTTGAAATTTGCACAGAGGATGCAGGTTGCGTTGACGCGGGGAGTGGATAATGAATCTGTTTTTACCCTCCTGCCTGTCGTACTTGGAGACAGCCTGGGTGAAAATCCCCCCACAAGGAACAAACGTGTCGGCTAAGTGTGCCCAGAATCTGATATTCCTCAATAGCATTAGTGTGGTAGTGGCTATGCCCTGCCGGTTGTCAGGACTCACGGCAGATCTACTAGGCTGCACGGTGGGTACATTTTGCAGGCGCGGTCCTTAGCGTGTTGCTCATGACACAGGTGACGTTCTCGCCACGGCCCGGGCAGCTCCAACTAGGCAGGGCCCAGATTTCGTGCACCGTCAAAGTTTGTACCAAACCTTTCCACGCAATCTTGCTGCAGGGCAAAAGCATCTCTGTGCCGTTCCTAACCCTACCGCTCGTGGCCTTTGGCCCTGTTCCTGTGTCATCATCTATAGCAGCCCCTGAAGAACAATGACCTCTTTGGCACTGTCAATCCATCCACCACAGCCATCCCCAGCCCGCGGCAGGGTGGAGACATCCTTAGCAGTACCGGCCGAGATGAAGGTCTCTGCAGTGCTACAAGTGTCTGTGATGGGTGACGTGGGAATAGCGTGCAGAATGGATTATGCAAACCCTGTATGCAACCCATTTGGGGCGGAGCGTTGTCCCCCTCTGGCCACCTATCGAAGTCGATGAGCCTGCCTCTGGAGCTGGGCGGGAAAACGTTGCTCAGGATTTCAGAGGTTTCCCAGCGTCAGGACGAAACTGAGACCATTCGAAGTGGCTTGCAAAGACCCAGAGCAGGAGAGTGACTGGAGTCCTTGACGCACCCATCTGGGCTGGGAGACCCGGTGCAAGTCCCTGGTCTAAAGCAGGCAGAGCAAAGATTTGCACCTGTGTCTCGCACGTCCCCAGTGAGGGCTCTAGCACGGGGCTATTCGCTAGTCTCGGATCTTGCTTGTGTTCTTTCTTGCTGACCAGACCTTCCACCTCGGACACGAGAAACGGTTGAATTCAAACAGACTATTTCCTGGGAACGGTTTCCATTTTGATGACTCGGCACAGGCCCAGCCCACTCTCCTGGTACAGCTTCAGCCAACCGAACTGGGTCTTTGCGCCCAGGGAGCAGAGGCTGACGCTTTTGGATCCAGAGGTTCCCCCGTTCTACCCCCATTGCAGCAATACAAGCAGCGTCCCATGTGGGGCTTTGAGAGGGGTTGGACTTCTGCAGCTCCGGACGCCTGGGGAATTGGCTCAGGCTGACTCCTCCAGCCAGGCCAATGAGCACGGAAAAGCCTGGTCACGGGACCAGATCCAAGCGCCCACAGTCCTAAGGGAGGAGGTGGAGAAACAGCTATTGGCTGAGGTGCTTTAAAAGGGACTTTGGACATTGTAAAAATGGAGCTGGGGAAGCAGGTGTAGCAGGCGTTTCTCCAAATCCGTGACTCAAGCCGGATTTGGGGCGTGGGGATGGAGACAGCGTGGGAATGAGCGGAGGATGGATGCTCCAGACTGGCGTGCAAGATACTTTGTTTTCACTGGGCCTCATCTGTAGCTGGCGTCAATCAGCATCGCTCCATTGGCATCACAACAACGATGGGATAGAGGGGAGGCGGGCGAGCGAGTAGGGCGTGGGACTAGCGCTCAGGGAAGTGGGAACTTACCTCGGCCTTGTCATGTGTCCTGTGACCTTGGGCAAGTCACTTCCTGCCTCGGTTTCCCTGCCTCCGTGGTGACCACGGAGGAGACCAAGCTGAAGGAGCTTCATCAAAGACTTCATCACCTAGAACCCATCCCCAGTCCAGCCTCGACCCTCCCTCGGACAAGAGTAGGACGTACTGCTGGCCATGAACTCCAGCCCCAGAGATCCAGGGCGGCTCCGCCACCCGAACAAGCTCCCCGGTTCTCTCAGTTTTGAGGGGTGAACTCCAGAGCAAGACCCATACCCCCAGGACATGGTGCACGGGCCTGGGGCAGGATCTCTGCATTTCAGTCCCAAAGAAGGAAAACCCTTTGCACTGCCGCTACTCCTCTGAGTGCAGTTGGGACCAAAGGCAGAGCAGATGGTTGCAAGGGGGGATGGTGGGACCCAGAATCCTTCCAGATGGGCAGAGCAATGCGGGGCGTGTCGACCCCATTCCTGGTGGACACACTGACCCAGGTCCTCTTATTTCCTGCCCCCTGCGCAGCTTGGCTGAGCCTCCCCGACCCGCTCTGGGCAGGGACGGCCTTTCCATTCCTGGGGCTGCGCTGACATCTTGTGCCCGACGAAGGAAGAACAGGGAGGGTAACACCGGGCCCGGCTTACCCTGCAGCGGGGAGCGATCCTCAGTGGGGCCGGACAGCCCTGCTCCGAATAGCAGTGTAAGGTGGGCAGTCGCTTGGGCCCGCCGACCCAGTTGATGCCCACGGGGGCTGTTCAGAGTGGCAAGCTTGAGCAAACGTCTCCCCGCGCCGTGGTGTAGACGTACCCTGGGGGCAGATGGGCTGGGACTGGGCAGGGCTCCGGCCCCACAGCAAAGGCTTGGAGCAGAGGAAGGGTCCCTGCTGGTTCCTGAACTGGGCCTGCGTTGCCGTCATGTGCATCTCGGTTCCAGGCTGCCCGGCCTGGTGCTGCTGCGACATTTCTCCAGGTCCTGATCTTAGGGAAAACTTTTTCCCTAGGAGGGTGGTGAAGCACTGGAATGGGTTCCCTAGGGAGGGGGTGGAATCTCCTTCCTTAGAGGTTTTTAAGGTCAGGCTTGACAAAGCCCTGGCTGGGATGATTTAGTTGGGGATTGATCCTGCTTTGAGCAGGGGATTGGACTAGATACCTCCTGAGGTCCCTTCCAACCCTGAGATTCTATGATTCCTGCTCTGGCCCTTGCTCCAGCTCGGTGGGACCCCGGTGCTCTGTGTCCCCCCGCCCCACCGTGCTCCGTCCCCTCCTGTTCCATTCCCATGTGCTTCTGCTCTGAGATTCTGCCCGGCCGGTCCCCCCTGTCCTCTTGCCCAAAGCTCTGCTGCTCCTGTAACCATTCCACAGGGGCAAGGCTGCCCAAGAGTTCAGGAGCCTTGCATTCAGCCTCCATTCAGTGCCTGTCCCTAGGGCGTTAGTCTGGGTCCGTTAGCCAAGGGAGCAAAGGATCCATGGGTCTAGGGACCCTTTTAATACAGCTCCAAGCTCCCCAGGGTGTGCGAATCACGTGCATACCCAGGCTTCCAGCATGAACAAGTAGGAGCCAAGGTGTGTGACCCATCGCAGGAGAGCAGCCGGCCTCCCTACGGACGTGCCCAGCCCAGGAATCCATGAGCCAGCAAGACACCCGGGGCAAAGTCCATGTAGCTAGTCACCTGGGGTAGGGGCTTTTCAAGTCCCATCTCTGGGCTGGCCACAGCCCCTCTTCAGAGGTGAAAGAACCGCTCTGCTCCTACTTGCGGGCCCCTGTTCACTCATCTCAGCATGGCATTAGTCCTTTTGGCCACAGGGTCGCCCTGGGAGCTCATGTTCCGCTGATTATCCACCACGCGCCCCAAAGTCCCGTTTAAAGTCACTGCTTCCCAGGAGAGAGCCCCCCCCCCCGTAAATCTAGTCGGCGTTCTTTGTTCTTAGGTGTGCATATTTACATTTAGCTCTATTAAAACCTGTAGGATGGATGGATGGATGGCAGCTGTGTTCCCCCCCCCCCCCGCCTCCTGACTGGGGTGCCGTGTGTGACGCTCACACTCAAATGCGACTCTGCTCCACTCCCACCGGCTCACCAAAGCTTCCTTGCTCTTGAACTCTCCTCGTTATTCTCTGGGATCCCCGCTGCCTATCGAGATATTTGCCTGTGAGCTCCCCGGTCCCCTGCCTGATTCATTCGGAGAAGTCCGTCCCCCTGGAGGAGATAAATCTTCACCCAGTCCTCAGACGGAGCCTCCTTTGAGGCTTGAAATAGTTTCGTCACGTTAACAACTCCCACTGTGGGGCACTCGTACGAGCCCTTCACCTAGCAAGGCACACGACTTTACCACTTCGTTGCTACCAGCTGGATACACTAGTAGTAGGTTGTTATCCTCCATGTGGGATGACCACTAGAGGGGGATGTGGCACACTCTATATGTTCATTTCCTGCTTTGTCGAGAGAATGACTTTGAAATTGGATAGTTCCCACTGGATTCTCGTCACAGCCAAAACCCGGGTCCGCAGGAGACTGCATGGGAATGTCTGATATCACCGGATTTCTAACCCCAGCTAACCTGGTTATCACTTGCCATGTGTGAGGCAGAAGGAGGTGGGTTAGAGGGGACGCAGACTCTACTTTCTCCCAGAAGCCCTGGTAACAGGGCGTGAGAAACCAGGAAATACTGAGAAAGGAGCTGAGAGCTTTAAGAGGCTGTGGTTGAATTTCTGTACGCAGGACACTTCTCACACCCTGACCACCTGCATTTCTCCATCAACAGGAGACTTTTCAAACCTACCTGTGTCTGATCATCAATATGCAGCTGACCTAGTTAAAAAAAAACACCTGAGGTTACAGATGTGTGTGCCCGGTGCCCTGGATCTAGACCACCTCTGGCTCAGCAATGCAGCTGTTAACAGTGTTGACGTGCAGACATTCATCATTAGGCTCCAGAGTTAACATTGCACTGAGATGCACAGAAGCCATCCACAGCCCAGTGAGAGCTGCTGTTTTGGATCGTCTGTTTGTGAGGGGGCTGGTACGTGGTGAGCTGGGTACTTGGTATGACCCTGGCAGACCAGGTGATGTAGAAAGAGTGTGTTCAGGCCAATTCAGTTGTGTCTTAGTATCGATCAAAGTGATTGTTGAAAGTAAAAGAGTGTATCTGGGGTTTCAACTCCATGAAAACAAAGGGACATCACTAGCATTGGTTTCCTTCATCTGGACCCTGTTATCATGTAATAGCTGCCATTTGCATTGGGCAGACCCCTGTAACTAAAGAACCCATCAAAGAAACCTTGTGGAATGGGGATGAGGGACTTTAAGAGAAACGTGTGAATTTCAACGCAAGTGGCCAGAGGTCAGAGGGAAAACCCGTGTGAGGAGAGACACTATCAGCTTGTTTTCCATCACAAAAAGCTGTAAATATGGATTCAAGGAAAGATCCTACATTGATAAGGCCTCATCTGGAGTACTGTGTCCAATTTTGGGCCCACACTACTACAAGGATGTGGAAAAATTGGAAAGAGTCCAGAGAAGGGCAACAAAAATGATTAGGGGCCTGGAGCGCATGACTTATGAGGGGAGGCTGAGGGAACTGGGATTGTTTAGTCTACAGAAGAGAAGACTGAGGGGGGGGTTTGATAGCTGCTTTCAACTACCTGAAAGGGGGTTCCAAAGAAGATGGATCTAGACTGTTCTCAGTGGTACCAGATGACAGAACAAGGAGTAATGGTCTCAAGTTGCAGTGGGGGAGGTTTAGGTTGGATATTAGGAAACACTATTTCACTAGGAGGATGGTGAAGCACTGGAATGGGTTCCCTAGGGAGGTGGTGGAATCTCCTTCCTTAGAGGTTTTTAAAGTCAGGCTTGACAAAGCCCTGGCTGGGTCGATTTGGTTGGGATTGAGCAGGGGGTTGGACTAGAACCTCCTGAGATCCCTTCCAACCCTGAGATTCTAGGATTCTATGATCTCTGGACTGGTCGGACTCTTACACCAAAGTTACAAGATGCAAAGCAGAGATCCCCAGAGACAATCCGGGTACCTCAAAAAGACTGCTGGGAAACGGGCAGTTTATGACACCCATTGGGGATTACAAGCTAGGAGTCACCTGTGCAGATATTTAATCTGCTTTAACGTCTCAATAACTCTCACTTCCTTTTCTTAGCTAATAACCCTTTAGTTCGATTACTATAGAATTGGCCGCCAGTGTTGTCCTTGGTGTAAGATTGGAGTACCTACCGACCTGGAGTAAGTTAGTGACTGGTCTCTTGGACTGGGACCAATTGGATGTGGGGTGATCTTTGGTGTAATCGACCATTTATCACTAAGTCCAGTTTGCTTGGGTGGCAAGTGAGGCTGGAGGACTTCCCAGTGACTCCACGGTGAGTCTGTTCCAGTGATCCAGGAGTTCACATTTGTTACTGGTTTGGTGAACTCTAATTACAAAGCACACCGCAAGTCTGGTGGCCGCGACGGAGGCCGTGTTGCCAGATGTCAGGATTTTGTTGCGAGTCTCCCAATATTTGGGATGTTTCTTAAATCCCCAGCTCCCGGAGTCAGGGGAGGATGAGTGGATTTCAGTTTTCATTTAAGTTTCCAGCCCTTGTGTTTGCAGAGAGACGGTTGAGACAGTGACCCTCAAATGGCTCAAAAGCCAGACGGCAAACACAAAGACTCCAACACCGATTACTTTTAGCATCTCAGGATTTTGGGGTGGGGGAGATGGATTTGGGGGGGGGGATGAATCAAGATATTTGAACACTAACTAGCAACACTGGCACCCAGTTCTCCTGAGTCCCAGTTGAGTGCCATCCTCCCAGTCCATGCCTACACCTGGGGAGGTCCCTGGGCGGTGGAAAGGGGTGACCTGTCATCCCGTCAGTGCTCTCCCCCCTCCGCGGTGCGTCGGCTCCAACCGCCAGGTCCCTATCTTGCTAGCTCAAGCAGTTTCCTATCTGTAAAGGCCCTTTGGCTGATCATTCCCGGGGCGCTCAGGCGCTGAAGGGGGAATTTGTTCTTTGGAACGTTCTTCCTGGCAGAAGTTCTTTCCTTTCAGTTTCGGCCCTTTTTACTTTCACCCCAGCCCTTAGCAGGGACTTCCCCTGCCTGCTCATTCTGTACAGCCCCCCCCCCTCCCACCGGGACAGCCCCCAGGTCACTCCACCCCACGCCTGAGTCCATGTGCACTACAGCTGCAGCCACCGATTCTAGGAATCCGCCCTCGGTTCTCTTCAAGAGCTTCCCTCTCTTTGTTCACTGCATTGACCTGCTCCTGTGGGAGAGCCCTCCTGGCTACCCAAAATCTTTCTCGGGAGCCTCTGAGCCTCTCCCAGTCTTTGCCCTATTTATCCACCCGGGGAATTTTGATTTTTTTGAAATTTGTGAGAAAATCCAGGAAAACATACTCCCAAGTCTTTTACTGGAATCCCCTCCCCCCCCCTCCTCCCACGCTATTTTCCCACAAGCCCTGGTTGTAAAGCGATTTGGGACCCTAATAACACCACCACCACAATAACACTGCTGCCACCAGTGTGTAATTTAGCCTGTGGAACTCAATGCCATTGGGTGCCACCGAAGCCCAGAGCTTTGCGGGATTCAGAAAAGCGTTAGACTTTTATATGGGTCATAAGAGCAGCTGGGGGAAGAAGTGGGGGTTTGAGAGCCCCAGCCCTAGGGCAGTAGCTACGCAGCTGTTTTTAAGGTACTTGCGGGAGGCCTGCTAGCACAAGTCAGGTGACTCGGGGGGGGGGGGGGGAGGTCTCTCACAGATGCAGCGTAGACACCCCCTGAGGATGCTCAGCCCCCGGGCTTCGACTCGCAAGTTAACCACCGGCTGATGGGGGTTAAGAAGAGATTTCCCACGCAACCGCACTGCTGTATAAATGCCTTTGTCACGTTCTTCGAGTGTAACATCTGGCGTTGGCCCCGTGCCGAAGGAGGCGCTAGGGCCGGGTAGTAGGCCTGGCTGTAAACAACAATCCCGGTAAAGAAAATACCACGGAGAGCTGGAACTCTGCGGCTCGTCCGTTTGACCAACTCTTGGTTTTTATTGCAATCCTTGGTGTTTTTCTTAAAGCCCCCGCCCCTGGAGTCAGAGGGTTATGTGAGAATCTGAGCAGGGAAATAAACAGAACCCAGCACATACTATATGGCAAACTGATGGCGTTTGGGGGCTCGGAGTAGGGGGATCCTATTTCCCCAAGCAAAAACTGGACACTGGGTGGGCCTGGCCCGAGCCACCTGGCATCGCGACTCACCTGAGACCTAAATTCCTCCTAAGCTGTGTGGCCTCGCAGCCGTGCACCTGGCTAGAAAGAGCCACCCAGCAGGGCCCTGGAGAGGAGAGAGGTGGGGGGTGGGGGGGTTGGGAAGGGAGCAAAATTCATTCTGCACACGGATGGGAAAAATTAGAGGGAACGCTGCTTGAGACCCCGGGCCACCCGGGCGGGGGCGGGGGTTGGCCACCCAAGTGCCTGGGGCTGACTGTCTGAACCCCGCACCGCCCGGGGCGCATCGCTGGTGCCCTGCTCCCCAGCATCTTGCTTCGCACTCGCCCCACAAACGTTCCTCCACATGCCCCCACTTTGCGGGTGCACCCCCACTCTTTTAGCAAACTGGTCATTTGGTCAGTTTACTCTTGCCAACTGGTGATCCGTTTCCAAAAAAGTCAGGCTGGCTGGGCCAGGGGTTAAAACAGGGACAAAAAGGGGCGTAGGGTCACCCTAGACCTGACTTGTGATTTTTGAATGCTTAGAGTTGACAACATTGAAAGAGTGGTGACCGGTAAAGTCAATTGTTTTTATTGTTATTGTTTGTTTGTGGTACTGGGGTGCCTAGGACCCACCACCCAGCTGTGGACCAAGACCTCATTACGCTAGGCTCTGTACACACACAGGACAGAGAGGTGGCCTAGCCGCACACGCTGTGACTCTCTGCCCCTGAAATTCTTGCTGTAATGGGTAACCAGGCCTCCTCAGCTCACCCCTGATAAACACTACAATATGATCAGCTCGGGAGCAAAGGAGTGACCCAGGGGGTTGTGTATGGGGCTGGGACCCCAGATCTCCTAAGCTTTCTTCCCAGCTCTGACACTGACGCCTTCAGGGACCTTTGTCAAGTCACTTCTCCCTCCGTTAACCACATCTGCAATGAGAGGCTTCCGGTGTGGGTAGACAGCTCTGCTCTAGCCAGGGTGACCAGATGTCCTGATTTTATAGGGACAGTCGTGATATTCTGAGCTTTTTCTTATATAGGCGCCTATTACTCCCCCACTCTCTGTCCTGATTTTTCATGCTTGCTGTCTGGTCCCCCTAGCTCAGGGGTCTCCAAACTACGGCCCGGGGGCCGGATCCGGCCCCTGGCTTTGATTTGTCCGGCCCCCCCAGCTGAGCAGGCAAGTGGAGTAGCTGCCAATGCTCCCCCTCCCCATGAGCTGGTGCCAGCGGCCCCATGGGCGGAGGGGTGAGTGCCCCTGAGGCAGTGGCCAGAATAGAAAAGGGGAGGATGCAGCAGCGGTCGGAGAAGCAAAGGGGTGGGGGGTGGGGGTGTTGCAGCAGCGGCCAGAGGAGCAAAGGGGGGGATTTTGCATATATTTGCATATATTGAATTTTTTCACAGTTGCTTCGGCCCGCGAAGCCCCTTCAAAAATCTAATATGGCCCTCGTCTCATAAAGTTTGGAGACCCCTGCTAGCTAGTGTGCTGAAAATAGCCGTGTGGGCACAGTGGCCCAGGCAGCAGCTAGGGCTAGTACCTACCCCGCGGGTCTGGTGGGTGTGTACTCGGGGGGCCTAGCCAGAGCTGTGCTGCTATTTTTAGCCCACGAGTGGGAGCAGAGCTGGCGTGTGTGTGTCTATCTGGGAAGCGCCCACCTCCCTGCAGAAGTGTAGCTGTGCCCTTGGAGATTTAGAGAGTGTGAAAAACAAGGAACAATGACTCAGGTCCTGGCGCAGCTTCCAAGGGCAGGATTCGCAGATGGCTCCAGCTGTGACACAACTGTGAAAGGGAAAACACCGGTCAACGGACGTCCAGCTCTGAAACTGATTTAGAGCCGCGTCGGCAAACAAGATGGACTTCAGGGGCTTTCTACCGCCCCACGAAATTCTGCTCCCAAACGAGACAGGGGGATGAGAATTTCCAAAGCCCTGTCGGCCAGGACACACGGCCAGATGTCTCGGCGCGCCGCCAACAGCCCCAAAGTCTTTGGAAAGAATTCACGGGGCGGGTGATTCCAGACATCCCTAAGGAACACCCTCCATTGAGGTGGGGGAACACCACTCGCATTTCCTGGGTCGCCGATCCACCAGTTCTGGTCACTCAGATACATGAGCAGTGCCCCCCACCCGCCGCCCATTGGGAACAAAGGAGACAGGCCCCTCCCACTTGGAGCAATGGCCCCCACTCTGCTAGGGGTGACGACCTGGGGATAATGGGGGTGTCCAGGAGGTGTGGCCAGGAGGATCTTGAGTCTCAGCTATTCCCCAGAGACCAGGAGGCCCGGGGGGGGGGGGGGGGCTTGGGCAGCCAGGTGCAAGCTGGACCCCAAGAACTCAGGGGTGCCAAACACCACCATACACACACACACACACACACCCCGCCTTCTGTGCTGGGATCTGCACTGAATTTGGTACCGACTCACTGCAGCGAGTACGCAGGTGGCAGGTAAATAAATAACTGCCCAGGCTGCTGCTCCTCATGCAACCCCCAGTCCTGGGGCAGGGGAAGGAGGCAGCTGGGGCAACATGTGCAGATTGGCATAGCCAGTGCCCCTCATTGGATTGCTATGGGGTGAGGCCCAAACCCCATCTCGGTGGGTCCCTGTCCCATCACTGCAGTGCTCCGCACAGCCACCTGGTAGTGCTGCTGCCGTTCGCTGTAAAGAAATGGGAACTTTAGCCTGCGCCCGGGGCTCACCTGGGCTCATGTCCCAGGGGGACAGCGAGTGAGTGATGATGGTGCAGTGCTGGGAGACGACACAGTGCTAGGAGGTGGGGCAGCGCTGGGAGATGGCGCAGTGCTGGGAGATGGTGCAGTGCTGGGAGATGGTGCAGTGCTGGGAGACGGCGCAGTGCTGGGAGACAACACAGTGCTAGGAGGTGGCGCAGCGCTGGGAGACGGCGCAGTGCTGGGAGATGCACAGTGCTGGGAGACGACACAGTGCTGGGAGACAGCGCAGTGCTGGGAGATGGTGCAGTGCTGGGAGACGACACAGCGCTGGGAGACGGCGCAGCGCTGGGAGACAGCGCAGTGCTGGGAGACGGCGCAGTGCTAGGAGGTGGCGCAGTGCTAGGAGGTGGCGCAGTGCTGGGAGACGACGCAGCGCTGGGAGACGGTGCAGCGCTGGGAGATGACGCAGTGCTGGGAGACGACGCAGTGCTAGGAGGTGGTGCAGCGCTGGGAGACGGCGCAGCGCTGGGAGACGGCGCAGCGCTGGGAGATGACGCAGTGCTGGGAGACGACGCAGTGCTAGGAGGTGGCGCAGTGCTGGGAGACGGCGCAGCGCTGGGAGATGACGCAGTGCTGGGAGATGGCGCAGTGCTGGGAGATGACGCAGTGCTGGGAGACGACGCAGTGCTAGGAGGTGGCGCAGTGCTGGGAGACGGCGCAGCGCTGGGAGATGACGCAGTGCTGGGAGACGACGCAGTGCTAGGAGGTGGTGCAGTGCTGGGAGACGGCGCAGCGCTGGGAGACGGTGCAGCGCTGGGAGACGGCGCAGTGCTGGGAGGTGGCACAGCGCTGGGAGATGGTGCAGTGCAGGGAGCCGACGCAGGTCTGGGAGACGACGCAGCGCTGGGAGATGGCGCAGTGCTGGGAGGTGGCGCAGCGCTGGGAGATGGTGCAGTGCAGGGAGCCGATGCAGCACTGGGAGACGGCGCAGCGCTGGGAGACGGCGCAGTGCTGGGAGATGGCACAGCACTGGGAGACGGCGCAGCACTGGGAGACGGCGCAGCGCTGGGAGATGGCGCAGCGCTGGGAGATGGCGCAGTGCTGGGAGGTGACGCAGCGCTGGGAGATGGTGCAGTGCAGGGAGCCGATGCAGCACTGGGAGACGACGCAGTGCTGGGAGACGGCGCAGCGCTGGGAGACGGCGCAGCACTGGGAGATGGCGCAGCGCTGGGAGATGGCGCAGTGCTGGGAGGTGGCGCAGCGCTGGGAGATGGTGCAGTGCAGGGAGCCGATGCAGCACTGGGAGACGACGCAGTGCTGGGAGACGGCGCAGCACTGGGAGACGACGCAGTGCAGGGGGCCGACGCAGCACTGGGAGACGGCGCAGCGCTGGGAGATGGCGCAGTGCTGGGAGACGGCGCAGCGCTGGGAGATGGCGCAGCGTTGCCAGTTCTTGTGTCTTTTTTGCCTTGTGGTTTTCGGTCTAGTCCTTAGAGCCACAGCAGCTGGGACGAAGCAACGACCCAAAGGCTTCGGCTTCCACTGACAATGTTTCCACACACACCCCCGCCCGGGATAATGGAGAAGCGCCAGAAACCAAGAAATGAGCCCAGCTGAAAGGCCAGAAACAAAGGGCTGAAAATAGAAGTAGAAGAACCAATCTTTAGTATTGTTTTTTAAAATCTCCTGGGTTTCCAGCCCACCTCCTAATGTCGGGGGGCTGGCTCCTGAGTTTGGAGCACTGGGGGCTGGCCGTCCCAATCTCGCCACCACTCTGACCCCAGTCCCAAGTGAAGGAGCTTGGCTCTGTGACCCCCTGGCACCCCAATATTCACCACGGGCATGTCAATAGGATATGTTTTGTTCAATGTATGCCGGGCGAGGTGTCCTTCTAAAAGTCTCGGTCTGCTATAGACAATCATATCGAGGGCTACTCAGGTTACTCCTCATCCCAAATATTCAGGTTACTCCTCGTCCCAAAGGAGTACTTTGGGTCACTTTGGGAGTACTTTGGGTCACTCCCGGTCACTTACTCCGCGCCAACTGCACGGTAGATCTCACACTGAAGGCTTGCAACCAATCCAGTTGTAACCCGTATGAAGATGTATTAAATAGGCAAAGGAAATGAGAGAGCTATTTACCAGGTTGAAGCACGTGAATATAGAAGCATGAACAAGTTACAGTCTTTGGTTTCAAAACATAGTACAGTAGACTCTTGATTATCCAGGATGATAGGAAAAAAATAGGAAACATGGGGAGGGCGGTTGGTTCACCAGCCACCCGCACCGCGCGAAGGGGGTGTTGGTTCACTGGCTGCCCTGCGCCCTGGTGGGGCTTTTTGTGTGTGCTTGGGGCAGCAACAAAACCAGAGCCAGCCCTGCGAGTTACGCATTTGTTTGTTTTTTGATGTCCCGGTTAACCCAATCCTGGATAATCGAGAATCTACTGGATAGGCTTCTATAATCAGCAAGCTCTATATGTCCCTTACGGCTAGCCCAAGCTAACCAGCAGGGGATCCCTTGCTTATGCCTAGAAATGCCATGCCCCCGGCATCCAAGCAGCACAGATACCTACTTCCTTTGGTTTGCGATTTTTATCCCCCTCCTGCCATGAGCTCAGCTGTTGGGAGTACCCCCACATGGCTCATCTGCAGGGAGAGGAGAGCAGAACAACATTAAGTCTTCAGTCCTTTTGTTAAGGCCCATTTTACAGACAGGGAACTGAGGCACAGAGAAACGAAGCAAGTTGCTCAAGGTCACGCAGGAAGTTTATCACAGAGCAGGGAATTCAATCCAGGTGTTCTGCACCCCAGCCAACAGCCCTAAGCACTGAGCCATCCTTCTCCCAGGAAAATGCCCTTTGCCCTTTTGACACACACACACACCCGCTGCACACACCCATGCACACACACACACACACACACACACACACACACACAAACACACACACCACTGCACACACACAGGCAACCAGAAAGTACTGAAAACTGTCCATTTTGGTTGAATTTGTTTTCAGTTTTTGAGGAAAAAATGCATTTCAAATGGGGGAAAAATAACCCCGGCTTTTTCTCACTTTTTAGGGTTTTCCCCCTCAACTAGAATAGCTGGGGCAAATGAAAAAAAAATCTCCACCAAAATGGATTTTTAAAAAAGGAATTGAAGAAGTTTAAAACTGAAATCAATGAAAAACTCCAGAGATTTCGAACGAAAGGGGCAAAGGGTCATTTCTTTCAGAAATCACCAGGGAATATACTTCGCTTTTTCTGACCAGCTGTGCTGCTGAGGGCTTCTTAAGTGAACTCACACTTACATTTAAGCACGTGAGTAATTCCACTGATTTCAGTGGGACAACACCCCCGCAGAAGGGCTTTCTGGGTCAGCTCGGGCTGGCTGCATTGAGTCACTTTGGCGGCAAGTTGACAGTGGGGGAAAAAGGGAAGTGGGAAACCTCCCGCATCAGTTGGTTATATGGAAGGTTTCTACTCCGCTCCAGGGATTTGAAATGCTCAGAGGAAGGGGAAGTCATTGCTGTGTTCATGAGTTGAAAAGAAGGACTTGAGGTTCTCAAGATTTGTAAATAAAGATGCGGATTTGGGGATTATTAGATTAACTCTGCAGATTAGAATCCTGAAGAACGGAGCCCAACTTTGCAACAGCCATAGGATTCTTCCTCCGCTTGCATCAGAGGTGATGTCATGTCCTCTGGGTTTATTAATTCCTAGACATCATAGCCATTTACATTTGCATATGCTTCAGAGGGAGGGATAGCTTAGTGGCTTGAGCATTGGCCTGCTAAGCCTAAAGTTGTGAGTTCAATCCTTGAGGGGGCCATTTAGGGATACGAAGTGAATGGAGCAGTGAAAAGGAGGACACTGCATCTCCTGTTTGTTTTCTGGGGAACTCATCTGTGTTTGCATCTCCTCACTCTTCCAGCTTTGGAGTCTGACTTTTCCAGCAAATAATCTGGCTTCATTTCTATCCCACGTAGGGCTCCGCTGTACTATGGCACGCCTGCACCAGAGTGAGCTGACAGCTGGGGGCACGTCTTACTCCGTCAGGGAGGATGAGCCGGGGTCTGAGTGGCTGGTTGTTGAGAACCCCAGTAGATGGATTTGGGGGGGACTCAGGACTAGAAGGGCTGCTGAGGTCACCCTCCAAGGAGGAACTAGGCTGGTGGACACCAGGGTGAGACCTTTATGCTTGTGGGCTGGCCACAGGGAGTCCCATGTACTGTTTCCCCAACTGGCATCTCCATTCCTCAGAACTGGGTATGGACAAAACCCACCGTGATGGGGTGTTTGCCCAGTCCTGACGACACGCTAGGCGCTGTACAAGGCCCAAGCATGGACTCCCTGCTCCAGGACTCAGGGGACCTGGGAAACCCAGAGGAAGGAGGAACTTGGTCAGGTTCTCCTATTAACTCGTCTCCTGTGGCCACTCCAGAATCAGGGTTTCTAGGAGGGATTTGGAAGAGCAGGATGCTGGCTTGGCAAAATCAGATCTACCCATTTGTAGAGGTGAGGACCCAAGACATGGGAAGACTATGATCATAGAATTTTAGAGTTGGAAGGGACCTCAGGAGATCATCTAGTCCAACCCCTGCTCAAAGCAGGACCAAACCCATTTATACCCTATATCACTAAATGGCCCCCTCAGGAATTGAATTCACAAACCTGGGTTTAGCAGGCCAATACTCAAACCACCAAGCTATCCCTGCCCCCACACAAGGAGCTTGTGACATAACAGGGCCTTAAACCCATGTCTTCTAAGTCCCAGGCTAGGGACGTGTTTGAAGCAGAGAGGGCAGGATGGATCGAGGCCTGGGGACAGGAGCCGGAGGCGTCAGGGGGATCAGGCTGGTTTCGCTGGCTGATCAGTGGAGACTCAGCAAGAGAAGCAGAGGCTGGTTTTCCTGTGGTGGCAGCTGGTGCGTCATTTACACCTATGCACTGTGGGTGCAAAACCCAGTCATCAGCGTGAGCGAAGGCAGAAACCTTTTGGCTAGCACCTCTGCCCACATGGCAAAGGTGTAACTAACCCCCCCGGGTGCTGGGTGGGGGAGAATCCACATCCATCACCAAGTCCCCACCTGCCCTGTCAGCTGGGGGTTCGGTGCCATTACTCTGGATTTACATTGGTGGCACCGAGAGCAGAATTTGGCCCCTTATCCCCACACCAGGCAGAGACCCTCCATGATGCAGGGCCCAGGAGCTCTGTGCAAAGCTGGGTGTTCGGCCCTTGCTCTGGGCAGGGCAGAGACACTGTCCCAGGGAACAATGGCAGAAGTCTGACTGCCTCCCCAGTTAAATGGGGGGGCCCCTGCAAAATGACCCACCTACTCCCCTCCACTCTGCCCCTTTCAGCAAGCCACCGGTGGGGAGTCGGAGTGACCTCAGAGGAAGCAGCAACTTCGTAACCCCCTCCCCAGAGTGCCACTTGTTCAACTCAGCCTGCCTTCGGCCTCGCTCTTTGCTAACGAAGCACTCTGGCCGGTCGCCAGTGGGCCCGATCCTGGGGGGCTGGTGCCGCTGGGCCCGATCCTGCGCGTTACCCCATTTTGGTGCCTCTGGGAAGCTGCCCTGCTCACCCCACCCTCGTTACGGGTACAAAGTGCCTCTGGGTTCACCAGAGGCATGTCATGTAAGGTCTCTAATGGATGTCAGTGTTGCCCAGGGCCAGCGCAAGCACTAGGCAACTGAGGCCGTCGTCTAGGGTGGCACGATTTGCAGGGCGGCATTTTGGCACCCTTGGCATTTTGGTGGCAGCTCCTCATCTCTTCTTGGGCCATCGGCAGCATGGACATTTTTTTGGCTTCGCTGCCTAGGACAACAAAAAAGCCAACGCCGGCACTGGTGGCGTCACCATCATTGGGAGATGTAGCTATGGAACAGGAGTGATCAGGCAGGTACATCTGCTGAAAATTACGTTCTCTAGGCCTCGTAGTTCAAGGCAGGTCAAAGGTACCGTGTCTTGACACCATTGCGTTTTGCGTGCCTTACGACAGACGCCTGCTAACACAGCGAGTGAAATGCTACTGATGGGTGTAGCAGGAAGAGGGCCTGAAACATAAGTCCACGGATCAGAGGCCTGGTATGAGGCCCGAAGCCTGGACTAAAGTAGTCAGTACTTTGCTGCTATAAAGCAAAGTTAAGTTGTGAACAAAAGGCAGGCCCAGCTCACAGAACAAGGCTAATGTTGCAGAAACCCACGTTGCGAAGTAGTGCTAGCAACCCATTCCAGAAACCTGGCACCAAAGCCATCGGTAAAGAAAACAGGAACACGCTGGCACATCGTAAGGTCATGACAGATGGAGATGTTTTGATCAAACCAGCACATACAAGGTAATGGGTGGCACCCTGCTATGTCAGGCGCAATATGTAATTTGTTGGTATTGGAGTATAAAGCTGTATCTCAGAGGGGGGTGTCTTTGGCCAGCCTGTGGAGCAGTGGAACAGCCACCACTGACTGAGCTGGGTCCATTGTCACGGGCGTACATGGCTTAGTCTCCTCGTAGAGTCTGCCAGGTGCTATCATCTCCAAAAGGATATACTGGCATTAGAAAAGGTTCAGAGAAGGGCAACTAAAATGACGGGGGGGGGGGGGGGGGGTTGGAACGGGTCCCATATGAGGAGAGATTAAAGAGTTAGGACTTTTTAGCTTGGAAAAGAGGAGACTAAGGGGGGATATGATCGAGGTATGGAAAATTATGAGTGGTGTGGAGAAAGTGAATACGGAAAAGTTATTTACTTGTTCCCATAATAGAAGAACTAGGGGCCACGCAATGAAATTAACGGGCAGCAGGTTTAAAACAAATAAAAGGAAGTTTTTCTTCACACAGCGCACAGTCAACCTGTGGAACTCCTTGCCTGAGGAGGCTGTGAAGGCTAGGACTATAAGAGGTTTAAAAGAGAGCTGGATAAATTCATGGAGGTTAAGTCCATTAATGGCTATTAGCCAGGATGGGTACGGAATGGTGTCCCTAGCCTCTGTTTGTCAGAGGGGGGTGATGGACGGAAGGAGAGAGATCACTTGATCATTACCTGTTAGATTCACTCACTCCGGGGCACCTGGCATTGGCCACTGTCAGTAGACAGGATACTGGGCTGGATGGACCGTTGGTCTGACCCAGTATGGCCGTTCTTATGTTCTATCACTGTGCTTCACCGACAATAAACCTGGCCGGGTGCCTTTGCTACTAAGCCAAGTCTTGTGCTCTGACCAGGCGGTTCCACCGGAGCCTGCGGTACAGGTTTAGAGCCAGTGCCGCATGCAGAGAGAACACACGCACACCGCCGAATATCTGACAACAAAGGGCTTGCGGAGACTTCGGAAGGAAATGAACAGGAAGAGCTAAACAACGGGAGGGAACAACCTATTTCCAGGTGAACATCAAAGATCTCCTCTGATCTATGGGGGGGTTCAGAGACACTTCCTGGCCTCCTTCACCGAGGAAGTAAATTGACAGGGGGTTGCTTCACAAGTACATCACAACGGTCAGGCCAATGGACAGAAGGAATTGCTGCCTCCGGGGCTCCCCTGGGGCCGAACCCCGCCCGCTTGCCCGGGCTGCTTTTGTCTAAAACCTCAGGCTTTGGCCAGAGTCGGAGCAAGGAGACCTGAGCCAATGGAGCAGGGGGCAGAGAGTTATTATGTGCGTGTATTTCAGTAAGGCCGAGAGGCCCCACGCAGTACAGGGCCCCCAGGCACTGGGGGCTGCACAGACCCAGAGTAACCGACGACCCCGCCCTTAGGAGATCACAGTCTAAGTGTGATGGTTGGGGCTCCTCTGTATCTCCAGCCCCCGGGGTGCCTGTACCGTGTGCAGTGTACCGCAGCTCTGAGGCAAGCACTTCAGCAGCTGGGCCTTGTAGGCAATAGCCCTGGTGGGTCCCAGTAACCACGCAAACACCTAGGTGCAGATCCCCTAGGCGCGAAGGGGGTGAATCCCCTAGGCACGAAGGGCACGAATCCCCTAGCGTGAGCAACAGCGGTTCCTGTTTGGCCCCTGGCGCATCCAGACTAGAGCCAGGGCTCTGCTGGCCTCATTCCCAGGGTGCCCGCTCCAGCCCAGCCTCCAAATCAGCTCCTGCTGCGTTCCACGCCAGGCTCAGTTAGTGTCTCTCTGGGGCCCCTCTCCCCTGGCTCCCCACCCAGCCACTGCTGCTCCCGTCCCCACCTCACGCAGCCTTGCCCCCCAGCTGTACCCCCCGGCACTCCCGGCCTGTTCCCATCTGCCCACAGTCCCTGGGCTTCTCTGCGGCCCCCTCTCTCACCCTCCGGCTCAGGACCTCTCCCCTTCCCTGGCCTGGGGAAGGCGCCGTGATATGGGAAGGAGGCTGCTGTGAGCTGTAGTCCTCTGTCCGGCCAATCCATCACATACAGAAACCAGACAGAGGAGGGGCAGGAGAGGATGCCAGGGTGGCACAGCTGGTTAGCAGCAGGGCCAGGGCTCCTGACTCCTCGGCCATTGGCGCACCCCGCTGCCAGGCAGGATTCACTCCCCGCCCACTCCCGACCCCGCGCGCTAGACAGCTCTCTGTCACCTTCCCCCGGCCGGCGCTATATTGGGCCATGGTGCACCGCGTCCGGGGGCGGCCCGCCCAGCCGCTGCGGGTCCTGGGTGACTGAAGACGTTTGCCGGCGTCAGGTAAAATCCCCAGCCCTTCTTGGCACAAGACCAGTTCCTCCCCTGCCCCACTCACCGGGAGCTCGGCCAAACGGTGGAAATTTGCTGGGTTCTCCCCTCCCCTGCTTCCTGAAGCCAAGGGTCAGCCTCAGGTAATCCGATAAAAGCAGCCGGGGGAGACAGAGTCAGACAGAAGGCTCCTCTCTCCGGACCCTCCTCGGTCTCCCCATGGCAAAAGCAGCTGGTCTGGTCTGCGCCCTTCTCCTGCTGGCTTTGTTCTGCTGCAGCAGCCTGGCTCAGAGTGAGTACAGGTGCCCCCCGCATGGGGGGGCGGGGGGCTGGGTCAGGGAGCCCCAGGGATCTCGGTGCAGGGTCAGATGCGGGGAGGTGCCAGGGCATGGCTGCGGTGACTCCAGTGGAGCAATTGACCCAGCAGGGGTAGCGAGCAGCCAATCAGACTCAAGCCGTGGTCCCTGTATCACGGCAACATCATGAATATGGCTCCTGGCTCCCTGCTGATGGGCACCTTGGGTGGCATCCCAGCTCTGCAACCAGTAGCTGCACTTCCCCTGGCATCACGGGGCAGCCATAATGCCCCCTGAGGAGTAGGACCAGTGCAGAGGTGGATGGGGATACGTCAGGGGCGGGCCAGCTGGGGGCGGGGGTGCATCGAAGGTAGGAGAAGTGACCCAGGCAATTTCTTGCCACAAGCCCCTGGGGACTATTTGCAGGATATGCAAATTGGCTGCCCTCATCTGCACCCGCCCCTCAGCCCTGGCATGAGGCAGAGCCAAGCCAGCTCCCCTCGGGCCTGGTGCCCCTAGCACTGGCACAGGGACAAGTTTGCCCGTGTGTCTCTTGGGCCGGATCGCCCTCTCACCTACGCTGATGTCACTCTAATGCATTGGGGGGGTGTCACTCTGGGGGTCACTCCTGATGCCCTACAGGAGTAGCAAGGACAGCAGCAAACCCTTTCAGCCTAACACCTGGACAGAGCCTCATTACTGCTGTCTGACATTTTACATACAGTGGGCCCCATTGTGTCAGCACTTACCCCACTGTGAATCCATCGAGCTATCTGGAGTGGCTCTGGATTTGCACCCGGATCAGGGAGAGCAGAGTCAGGCTGGCCAAAGACACCAGAGCTTATTACTGAGATATTGCTAGTATCTGGGCCATGCTTCTGCAGGATCCCTGCCCCAACCCCACCCGCCCCGCCCCACCCCGCCCCCAAGCCAGCCTTAATGAGCTCCATTAGCTACTCACCTGTGTGAGGATGGCCCGGCTGGGCCCACGGGGATCAAAGTCTTGGAAGAGGATATGGAGTCCTGGTGACATCCTGTAGTGCAATGCACTGAATGGGGGGGTGTGTGTGTGTGTGTGTGTGTGTGTGTGTGTGTGTGTGTGTGTGTGTGTGTGTGTGTGTGTGTGTGTGTGTGTGTGTGTGTGTGTGTGTGTGTGTGTGTGTGTGTGTGTGTGTGTGTGTGTGTGTGTGTGTGTGTGTGTGTGTGTGTGTGTGTGTGTGTGTGTGTGTGTGTGTGTGTGTGTCTGTCTGTCCCGGTTGTGTACTATGTATAAAGGCCCAGACAGGAGTGGGGAGGCTGCGGGGCCACCTATTCTAAGGCTGACCCAGCTCTCCCCCTCTGCCCTGGGTTTGGGGAAGGGTCCCAGAGAGGGGATGGGGAGGTGGGGGTCCCATCTAGCTGGGGCTCACCCATGAGGCCTTCCTGTTCTGTTAGAAGGCTCTGCTGTGCCGGACAAGTGCTGCTTCAGTTTCCAGCAGAGAAGGATCAAGAGAGACAACACAGTCGGCAGTTACCTCACCAGTCCGGTGTGCCCTCAAGCAGCCGTGATGTGAGTATCCTCCGGCGCGGTGCCCCTGGGAACCACGGCGGGGACAGAGAGAGGGTGGGCCAGCAGGGGACCGGGAGGCCGCAGGCCGCACTGGGCCCAGGGGGGAGGAGGGGATTAGATAGCAGGGAACGAGGTAACAACAAAGGGAGGTGACAGGGGAGAGGATTAATGTGGGGCGCACAAGGGGAGGGGTCGATACCATGAGCTACCCTCAGAGCCAGCTGCTCCCTGGGGGCCCCCCAACGCAGGAAGGACCCTAAAACGGGTCTGTATGAAGTGGTCCCGTGTCTCTGGGCGCCCCGGGACGCCTCACCAGCACCGGTTTATTTTTACATACAGTCTGGCCTTTCCTGGAGCCACGAGGGGCTGGCCCCAGAGAGTATCTGGCTCCCGGGGATCCTTTGGGTTGGTCACTGTGAAGCCTTTGATTGGGAAATCCAAGTGGGCACCATCGATATGTGGGAAAGACGTCTGCTTCTGTGGCCCCACGGGCCCCTGGCACACATGCCATCCTTAGATGTCTTCTCCATGGCCACCAGCTGGGATGGATAAAGGCGGGAGGGTAAACAACCAGCGCTGGTAACTCCCATGGAATGTAGACCCTGAGTCCATCGGCACAGAGGGAATGAGCCAGCCAGTCCCCATGCGGCGTTACAAGCTCAACTCTCTAGCTAGAAGGGCCGTCCCGCTCTCCAGCAGTCAGACCCCCCTGCAGGGACTCCGGGTGGGTCCTGGGGTGGACAAGGAGTGAAAGGGGCTGTCACTGTACCTCAGTGAGTCACAGCTGAGAATACCAGATTCAGGGCAAACTGCTGAGAAATGGGGCAGACCCATCCCAACGGGGTGGTGATTCTTCCATAAGATGCACCAGACCAATAACAAAAGGAAACGTTTGTCTCCCCACGAGAAGCCAGAACCGCAGCCTCCTTTGGTATCCCAGCCCGTATCTCGCCACCCAGAGACTAGACTCAGTGAGGAGGGTTCTTTAAAACCAGTTTCATCGACCAAAAGCTTCTGCTAATCCCAAGAGATCAGCCCCAAACCCAGGCCAGTCTGGAACTCAGACTGTTCCCAATAATCACGCTGTTGCCAATCCTTTAGTATCTAATATCTACGGGTTATTTATAAGAGAAAAGAAGGAGGGGAGCGTGCCGATGGTCAGAGGAATGAAATACATACAAACGTGGTGGAGTTCAGGTATCGGGTTTGTAGCAGCGACGTCACACCGCTGGCTTGTTCAGTCGCTGGTAACTCCCAAACGATGGGCAGGTCCTAAGGCCACTGATTGGAACGCTCCTTTTAGTGTAAGACTATAGTCCAAGGATCAGGGCAGGAAAGAGGCAAAATGTGTTGGATACCTTCTCCCATGGGGAGGGGCAGCTCTCAGTCTGAGTTTGGGGGAAAATACAGGCTCAAGATGGAGTCCAGAGTCACATGAGCTTGTCACATGTCCTTGCATGCTTCAAGGGCTAAAATATCTACGGGAAGGCCCATGGGGTGGGGAAAAGCTTCTTCGATGGCCCATTGTGTTCATTAAAGGGCCATCTACTGGAATGGTCCATTCACAGTGTGCTGACCAGAGTGGATGTAAATTATCTTGGGGGTGTTACCAGAGGAGCAAACACATTTGAAATACGGGTACATTGTCAATAGTCATAACTTCAGCTACAAACATGTCCCATGCTTACTAACAGGACCATCATATTTAGCAACTCATAGCTTTTCCATTGATACCTTACATAGAATATCAGTGTTAGAAGGGACCTCAGGAGGTCATCTAGTCCAATCCCCCTGCTCAAAGCAGCACTAACCCCAACTAAATCATCCCAGCCAGGGCTTTGTCAAGGCTTGTGGTCATATTTTAATCATACAACGTCACAGGGGTGTATTGGGGTGAGGGGGACAGACTGCCAGGGCGGGAAGGAGTTAACAGCTGTCACTGACCTGTAATCTGGCTGGGCCATCCCAGTTCTGTACTCGGGCCAGGCTGTCTGGGATCCCCCTGAACAGGATACCAGTGTTGGCCCCTTCCACCCACATCCCGCTCCGGGGGTCACTTTGGCCAGAGTTTCACCCCTACCCCACCATTGCTGTCTCCTGGCTGATTCCGTTTCCCTTCCTAGATTCAGGATGAAAGAAGGCCGTGAGATCTGTGCCAAGCCTGACAGGCCCTGGGTGAGAGAATACCAGAAATTTCTCCGCTCTGCCCACACCGTCTGAGGCCCACTGGGAGCCATGCCAGGAGCTCCCTGCTGCATGCATGGCTCGGGGCCCAAGGGAATCCGCTTTGAGCGTCATGTTCCTGTCTCGCATCCGCAATTATAATCACCCTGTGCTGAAGGCTGGGGAATCGCTGTGGTTATTCTGATCTGGGAGAATAGAGGGACAGGGAATCAGAGAATCTCAGAATTGGAAGGGACCTCAGGAGATCATCTAGTCCAACCCCCTGCTCAAAGCAGGCCCAATCCCTATTTTTGCCCCATATCCCTAAATGGCCCCCTCAAGGATTGAACTCACAATCCTGGGTTTAGCAGACCACTGAGCTATCCTTCCCCACCCACTTGCTTGAGTGCAGCCCCAAGGCAGATGTGGGTCCAGTTGCTATCACCTCTGTGCCCCTAAACTAGAGAAGAAAAACATACCAATTCTAAGAGGGCTGTTAAATGTAGATGGGCCATTAATGTACTTTCCCCCCCCCCCTTTCTTTCTGTGTGTATAAATGCATCTTACTTTTGTTCCATTCTATGCATCCCATGAAGTGGGTTATAGCCCACGAAAGCTTATGCTGAAATAAACTGGTCAGACTCTAAGGTGCTACAAGTATTCCTCGCTTTCTTTACGGATACAGACTAACACGGCTGCTATTCTTGAACCTGTCAAGAAAGATATGTGGCTAACTATCGCCACGTCCCTGCGGCGTCTGGCCTCTCAAACTAGCCGGGACAAAGCAGACAGCAGGGGAGCAGACTAGAGGGGTGGCCTCAGAGTGGGGCTACCAACCCCGGCTGGTGGCCCCTCTGATACTTTTTCCTAAAATACTTCAGTGACGTTAGGAAAATCAAGCAAACCCACAGATAGACACAATTCATTGTCATTGTTGTAGGGTGTTGTGCGGCCTGGCTACTCAAAGCAATGCTGTGAAAAGCGATATTTGTCTGTGTGTTAATATCACTTTTCCCAGCACACACAGTAGCCAGCTGGGAGGCTGTGGAAAGTGATGATAAGTGATATTAACAAACCTAGAGGTCACACTTTTCCCAGCCTCCAGTGGGCAGTGAGGTGATACTGGCAGGTGTGTTAATATCACTTTTCTTAGCAAGCCCCAGGATGCGGGGGGGAGGTTGGAGTGAAGGCTGGGGGGGGGGGATGGATGTGAGGCTGGGGGAGGCAACAGGGGCCCAGAGCAATGAGGGGGGGAGGGTGAGACCCAGCCAAAGGTCTGAACTACATGGATGGGGCCAGGAGTCAGCACCAGGGGCTGGCTCCTGCCAGCTGGAGCCCAGGATCAGAGCCCGAAGACAGGGTCACATGCCGGAGTTGGGGGTCCGCACCCGCTGCTGGATCCAGGGGTCGATGGCCAGGCTTCCAAAGTCCTGTCCCTGGAGCCTGCTGCCCCACCACCCCAGGGCTGAAGCCCCAGGCCCCCCAAGGTGGGTGGAGAACTCACCTGACTCCTGCAGCGTGGTGCCCCACCTGTCTCCAGCGGTGGTTCGGGGCAGCGCATCCGGGAGCAACGGGGAGACACGGGCAGGGGACGATTCTTCCGCCCCACCCCCGCAAACCGCTGGTGCCCACATCTGAGACACGCCGGTTTTGCATGGTGTTTTAATTCAGCGTCTCAAGAGTTAATATGGTTGCAACCGGACTGGACACGCATTGATTGAGGTGGTGCCCAGCCCGGAGCCCTCCACCGGCTTTGTGAGCAGAAGGCGGCCGGTTTCCCCCTGCCCAGGATCCTCCCATCACCCAGGCAGAGCGGCGACCCGACCCCCTGCCGCCCTGACAGACGGGGACTGGCTGGAGAGACTGAATGGGGAAGCTCCCAGCTAGCAATGGCCCAGCAGGGCTTATAACTGGCCACATGGACACCATCCCCAAAACAGAACTGACCCACCAGCCCCGTCGGAGGCTGGATCAGGGCCTCTGGGTAGCCTGACCATATTTCCTTGAGACAAAAACGGGACATTGGGATGGCAAAAACGGGACGGGGTTGGGGGGGTCTCACCAGATGAAGTCGGTGCAGTGGCTGCAGAACGTGGGCTGAGGGGCGCACGGGGGGTGGTCGGTGGGGCTCTAGGGGGCTCTGGGCGGTCTGGGGGGGCTCTAGGGGTGGGCTGGGGGGGCTCTAGGGGGGTCTCACCAACTGAAGTCGGTGCAGTGGCTGCAGAACGTGGGCTGAGGGGCGCTGGGGGGTGGTCGGGGGGGGCTCTAGGGGGGCTTTGGGCGGTCTGGGATGGAGAGAAGGAGGGAAGAAGGAGGAATAGAGAGAAAAGGAGGCAGCGGGCGGCGGGCTGAAACTGACGGTGGAGCGGAGCTGTCTGGAGCCGCAGCCGGGGACCGAGGTGGGGACGGGCACGCCGGCGGGGGAGCTGCCGGCCGGAAGTTATTAGAAATAAATAGTTCTCAGGCATCTTTTCCATCACCCGTCCAGCGGTGGGACACTGGTGCTGGGCTGGCGAGATGCAATTTGCTCATCGGCGATTTTGATCTCTTTGCCTTTCTCCCTCTCTCTGCAACCTGCACCTTGCCTGCGTTTTCAGGCGCTTCTGCTGAGCTCCAATACCGGGGGGAGGTGCGACCCCTTGTGTCCTCTGCAAAGACAGACCCTCTGCAGGTGCATTTTTGAGCCCCGGAGCACGGGGCGGCCGCGTGGGGGCAGATCTCGGCTCTCGCTCCGCAGGCTGCTGGCTCAAGAGCTACCGAACAGGGAGGGAAGGTAGTGTCCACAGAGCGGCCCCAGTCTGCTTAGTTCAAGGGCCCTGCTCCCACTGAAGTGTTGCTACTGATCACAGTGAGGGCAGGATGGGGCCCTACGCGTTTGTCTCTGGAAAGGATAAAGGCGAGTAAAGCCGCGTTCCGTTTCTTACAAAAAACGGGACAAAATTGATATTTGTATTAAAAAGACGGGACGGTCCCAAAATCTGTAAAAAACGGGACTGTCCCATTCAACACGGGACGTATGGTCGGCCTCTGGGCCTCACCCGCCTGCTGCGTTGTCTCTGCCTGGACCTGCGGGGTCTGAGTGTCTTGGGTGCCTCCATGCGGGCTCTGGCAGGGAGCGCTTTGGGGGCTGAGTGGGAGCTTCGACTAGACCAGAGGGGGACAAACTGCAGTCCATGCGCCACATCCGGCCCACAGGACCCTCCCCTTGGGCCCCCTAGCCCCGACCCCTCCCCTTCTGCTCCCTTCTCTCCTTGCCCTCGGCACAGTCACTGTTCCCCCCACGCCTGGGCAGCGTGGCCAGGTGGTACAGCTATAGCACCCTGGTGAAGGGGGGGATGCAGGGGCAGTTCAAAGGGGGGCAAGGAGCAGAGGGGAAGTCAAAGGGCCTGGGCCCTTTCGCCAGGGACAGGGACAGAGCAAGCCAGCCCCCCACCCCCCAAGTATGACTGGCCCCTTTCCCCAGCAGCCAAGCCCAGACCGGGAATGAGCCCTGCCAGGGAGAGCAACCAACCGAGCAGGGGAAACGTGCAGGGAAAGCACTGAGCCTCCCTGGCCCTTTCCCCCACCCCACAGGTAAAATGAGGCAGGAAGAGCAGGGGAGGTTGGATCGGCTGTGGGGGGAGTCCAGGGGGGCGTTCAGGGGGTGGAGAGCAGGAGGCATTGGATACGGGATGGGCGTCCCGGGGGGATGGTCAGGGGGCAGAGAGCAGGGGTGTTTGGATGGGATGCAGGAGTCCCAGGGGGCAGTCAGAGGTGGGGAGTGGGGGGATTGGATGGGGGTGGTAGTTCCGGGGGGCTGGATAGGGGGTAGGGGCCAGGCCACGCCTTGATGTTTAGGGGGGCACCTCCCCCAGTCTTCCCTACCTGTCCCTCCATACAATTTCTGTCCCCGCTGTGGCCCTACACCCCCTGCCTGCTTTGCTCTTTGCAATCGCGATAAAACACAATGCTCCCGGGCTATCTGCCCACCAGATCCAGAGGGGCTGGCTCACCTCGGGATCGGGGATTGCGGCTGTTTGCTAGCCCCTTGGCGCCTGGCGCCGGGCAGTGCCCTGAGTGTGGAGCTTGCTTGCCTCAGTCGGCTTCCGCCAGCATCTATAAACGACCGAGCGCTAATCGTGCCCTGGAAACAAGCCAAGGATTTTGGAGAACAAAGCAAAACATGCAGCCACTTGGCTGTAGGCAGTTTAGTGGCCTCTGCGGGACGACGAGGCAGCTGGTGTGTACTGAATGAGAAGCAGGCCTCCGCTGGGATCCCCTGCACAAATTCCATGTAAACACACAAAGAGGAGTCCAAGTAATTCAGCGATCCACGCTCTCAGCCGCATCCTTCCAGCCCACCTGCGGAGAGCGTATTCCTGAAATCCAGCACTGGGAAAGGATCCTCAGAGACTCCCCGGGGGCACCGCTGTTCCCGGGGCGTGACGGGGCATCGCTTCCCAGGGATAGAGTGAAATCATGGGTTGGAATGACCGGGCGAGGCAAGGGGATAAGATCCTAGAGCACCAGTCCGGCCTGGCCTTCCTACCCCGGACAGGCTTCTACAAAGTTCATTGTATAGCTCAGGGGTCTCCAAACTACGGCCCGCGGGCCAGATGCGGCCCGCGAGGCCCTCTCATCCGGCCCGCGGAGATCTTTTTGGCTCCGCGCTGGGGCCTGGAAGCGCCGCGCGGGCCGCCGCCGCCAGCCACGGGGCCTGGAAGCGCCGCGCGCTCGGCCGCCGCCGCCAGCCACGGGGCCTGGAAGCGCCGCGCGCTCGGCCGCCGCCGCCAGCCGCGGGGCCTGGAAGCGCCGCGCGCTCGGCCGCCGCCGCCAGCCGCGGGGCCTGGAAGCGCTGCGCGCTCGGCCGCCGCCGCCAGCCGCGGGGCCTGGAAGCGCCGCGCGCTCGGCCGCCGCCGCCGGCCAGGGACGGCTCGGAGCTGGGGCCGGGACGCGCCGCACCGCCACGCAGTTGCAGGGGGCGAAACAAGGAACCACCCACTGCCAGGCGGCGAACCGGTCTGTGGGGAGAGACCGGGTTGAGCAGGTCAGTTGGGGGGGTGAGAGACCTGGCTGGGTGGGTCAGATGGGGGGGGGGGGGGGGTTGGAGGAAAGGAGGTTTTGGGGTGAGAGACCTGGCTGGGTGGGTCAGTTGGGGGGGGGGGGGTTGGAGGAAAGGAGGTTTTGGGGTGAGAGACCTGGCTGGGTGGGTCATTGTGGGGGGGTTGGAGGAAAGGAGGTTTTGGGGTGAGAGACCTGGCTGGGTGGGTCATTTGGGGGGGGGGGGGCTGGAGGAAAGGAGGTTTTGGGGGTGAGAGACCTGGCTGGGTGGGTCAGTTGGGGGGTGGGTGGGAGGGAAGGAGGTTTTGGGGTGAGAGACCTGGCTGGGTGGGTCAGTTGGGGGAGGGGGGTTGGAGGAAAGGAGGTTTTGGGGGGAGAGACCTGGCTGGGTGGGTCAGTTGGGGGGTTGATGTGTAGTGTTCATGTGTAGTGAACAGGTGTTCATCTGTAGTGTTCATGTGTAGTGTTCAGGTATTCATGTGTAGTGTTCAGGTGTTCAGGTGTAGTGTTCATGTGTAGTGTTCATGTGTAGTGAACAGGTGTTCAGGTGTAGTGTTCAGGTGTAGTGTTCAGGTGTTCATGTGTAGTGTTCAGGTGTTGTGAACAGGTGTTCATGTGTAGTGTATCAATGTGTTATTAAATAATTGAATAAAATAATATTAAATAAATAATTAAAAACAACATCCATGTTTTGATTCTTTTTTATTTGGACCTCGAGTGTGTTGTCGGCCCCCGAACTGCTATTTGATAGCTAATGCGGCCCTCGGGCTGAAAAGTTTGGAGACCCCTGGTATAGCTGATGGTCCTTAATGGGCCATCAGCCAGGACAGCCAAGTTAACAAGAGTTTGTCTGGGATTTCACCCAGAAGCCAAGCATAAGTTTGAAATACAGACACCATATAGCCCATATCCATAACTTTAGCTACAAAAAAAGATAAACACATACAGATAGATTAATCATAATCAGCAGACCATAACCTGGTCGTAGACACCCTATATGACCCGCTTTACACAATATTTGATGCCCTGCAGGACCTTGGATGCACCAATCTATATATATAAAAGTCAAATGGTGTATGCATGTGTGTGTGCGTGTATGTACGTTCCCTTACTCCTTCCACACCGTTTGAGCTAGAGACTTGAAATTTGGTACAGTTATAGGCTTTAGGGTCCTAATCAGGGTAAGAATCGAAAAATTTTCAAATCTCACCTGTGACACCCCCTAGGGGTGAAATTCTTTAAAGCCCATTAACATCAGCTGGGCAGCAGGTTAACACCTGCTGTTCTCTGTGACATAGTTATGATGTAATAATACCCCCCTCCAATGGACCCCACACTCACTCAGCTCTCTCCCCCCTCCCCCCCACTCCAACATCCCCCCACTCGCTCAGCTCTCTCCCCCCTCCCCCCCACTCCAATGCCCCCCCCACTTGCTCAGCTCTCTCCCCCTCCCCCCTCCAATGGACCCCACACTCACTCAGCTCTATCCCCCCTCCCCCCCCCTCCAACGGCCCCCGCACTCGCTCAGCTCTCTCCCCCCTCCCCCCTCCAATGGACCCCGCACTCGCTCAGCTCTCCCACCTCAGGTAAGAATTGAAAAATTTTAAAATCTCACTCCCCTCCCCCCTCCAACGACCCCCCACACTCGCTCAGCTCTCTCCCCGCTAGTGTCCCGTCACCGGCCATTGGAGATATTTGCTGGTAGCAGTCACGGATCGGCTACGTGCCATTGTAGGACGTCCCATCCCCTCCGCACACTTACCACGCTCAGCCATCAGCACTCGAGGCAGTAGGCTAGTAGACTTCGCTGGTGAGACACACACTACGCAACCGTCCAGCAGAGAGAGACGTGGCTCCATCCCCTGTCTCCAGACAGGCCACCTTGGGGGGACCTGCCTCTAACGGCAAGAACATAATCGTCAGCCTGTATACACAACTCCTCACACACTGTCATAAGAACATTCCCAGCTTCTGGCAAACAGGGGTGGGGCAAACTACAGCCCGTGGGCCCTTCCTGACCGGCCCCTGAGCTCCTGGCCAGGGAGGCTGCTCCGGCCCCTCCTCCACCTTCCCCCCCGTTCCCAGAGCCTCAGTGCACCGCGCTGCCATGGCTCCAGCGGGTCCTGAGGTCCTGACACTCTGAGCGGCGTGGTAAGGGGACGGGGCAGCGTGTCTCGCTCCGGCGGGCCTGAGTGGGGTGGATAGGGGTCGAGGCAGTCAGGGGACAGGGGAGCTTGGGGAGGGCGTGGAGTTCTGTGGGGACAGTTAGGGTGGGAGGGTTTCAGGAGGGGGAAGTCAGGGGACAAGGAGCAGGGAGGCTTAGATGGGGGGTGCAGTCCTGGGGAGTTGCTAGGGGCAGGGGGGTCTCGGGAGGGAGCGGTCATGGGACAGGAAACAGGGGAGGTTGGGTGGGTTGAGGCTTCTGCAAGGGGCGGGAGGGGGTCAGATGGGGGCGGGGCCAGGCTTCCCTACCCTACCCGGCCCTCCATACAATTTTTAACCTCAATGTGGCCCTTGGGCCAAAAAGTTTGCCCACACCTGGGCTAGTGACCCCCATCCCTGTCCATCCTGGCTCATAGCCATTAAAGGACCTATCCTCCATGAATGTAGCTAGCTCTTTTTTTAACCCAGTTATGGTCTTGGCCTTCACAACATCCTCTGGCAAGGAGTTCCACAGGTTGACCATGGGTTGTGTGAAGAAATTCTTCCTTGTGCTTGTTTTAAACCTGCTGCCTGTTCATTTCACGCGGTGACCCCTTGTTCTTGTGTTACGAGAAGTAGTAAACAACACTTCCTTATCTACTTTCTCTACACCAGTCATAATTCTATAGACCTCAGTCATATCTCCCCTTAGCCGTCTCTTTTTATCGGTACACAGATCTCACAATGATTATGATTAAGACTAAGATTTTGTCATGGTTTTTTTTTAATCAAAAGTCAGGGACAGGTCACGGGCAATGTTAGGACCGGAAGACATTGTGATGGGCAACCACTAGAAGGCGCAGTTATGCTTCTGAGTCAACCCCAGGAGGGTGCATAATGATGGTATCAATCTGAGAAGGACCTTGGATTCTTGTTATCTGTGTGTTTGGGAACCAGTTCCCAGCTGCATGAGTGTTTACCCCGTCTGTGTGAGAATGAATGCGTGGGAAACCAAATGGGAAAACTGAGGCAGGACAGCGTGTAACCAGTCAGCTTGTTGCTTGCAAATGAGACATGAGTATGTATGAGATGCAAATGTGTGAGTGTACTTAAACCTACACCTGTATTTTGCTGTGGGCTCTTCCTTCCTAGCAATGGCTCCGGAGTGCTAGGCACCCTTTCTGCGGTCGCGCTGATCAGAATCGGGCCCCTCAGCGCCTATTTGAGGGACCGAAGCCTTCCAATAAACTCATCTACTTTATACCACCATGTGTGTGTGCCTTGTCTCGCAAAATCCAAAGTACCTCACAACAGGCAATAAACAAAATTTTACAGGAGCCATGACCTGGCTTTTACTGAACGTAACTGGGGGAGCAAGGGCAGCGGGGGTGAGGAATGAGAGCTGGAGCCTCATAGGTGGGACTGACATCCCCACCCCAACCGTCATGGGGGGGACACAGCCCTGGGCTTAAGCCCCTGCTACAGTCATGGGGGGGGGGTCAGAGGGTGGGCACATCACCCCGACTCCAACCATCGTCACGGTTTGGGGACCCACCGTCCCGGCTCTGCCCCGCTTCTGAAAGGTGAAGCCGATGCCATGGAGGTCCAGTAAAGTCACGGAATCCGTGACGCCCATCACATCGACGACTAAATCGTACCCTTAATTACGGTCATGTGACACAGACTTTCACTAGAGACCTTATGCGACAGTTGATTTCTGGGTGGGCCCCGGAGAGCCCTGTGTCTCTGAACACCCCTGAATGTTAAAAATTGGAAATTGATCAGCGTTCAAAAGTTATCACCTCATAGACCTCCAGAGAAGGCGAGAAATACCGAGTGTCGGGGCTCGCTTTGCTAGGCCAAGAAAGAAGACATTTGCCAGGCAGGGACCCCAGGGAAGCTCTGGAGACGTGAGAAGGTCTTAGTGTGAAGAACAAGGGTGAGTGTGTGTTTGTGTGTGTGTAGAGAGCAGGGTGTGACCAGAGGAACAAGCTCAGGGAAATCCCCAAGTCCGTGGGGCTATGAGAGTTTATCCCATTGCTGGGAGCGCGGGGGGTGCTGGGAGCTCCATGATCCTGGGATGTTCCCGGGGCTGCGAAGGGTGCTCCATGGATTTTTTGCTAATTGCCCCGGGAGGCTGGAGAAACAGTCGCGTGAGAGATCACGAAGGAGAGAGCTAAATGCTATAGCTGCCCTGGCTCAGGGGGAGGTGGGAGCTCTGAGGGTCTGGGGGAGCTTGGCTGGCAGGAGAGTGTTTACGGGTCTGTCTACAGAGCAGTCAGGAGGGGCGACGTCTAGACATACCTGAGCTGGCCTTGATCGAGCTGGCACGGCAAACACCGCAACCCTGGCCAGTCACGTACAGTCCCGCCTGGCATCGTCTGTACTCCCCTGGGCCGCTAGCCCTGCCACTGGCCGTGCCAGCATGGCACCACTGCTGGGGGATCTGTAGATCCACAGCACAGACCTCGACCACTTGAGCCAATGGAGTGACTGGTAGCAGTAGAAGACTCTTCTCTTCCAGGAGGACCTGGTGCTGGGGGGGGGACTGAGACACACACATTGCCAGTGGGTTTCACAGCTATTTGCTGAGGGCAGAGGGACGGTGTGACTCCGGACTCCTCAATAACAGGCTGTGTAAGGGAGCGTGTGATCCTCCTGCTCCTGCCACACAGCCTGTCCCTGAAACCTTCTCCGCCGCTCCCGGTCTCCCCAGCTTCTGCTCCTCTCTCCTCCCACCAAAGGCATCTCACGGCAGCCTGCCAAGCTCTGGCAGAGCCTAGATGGGCTTATTCACTGACTGATGGGACCAGACATTTCAGCCTTCCCGGCCCTGCCCCACAGCCGCCTCCCACTTCTGAGGGGGTCTTTCCCTTCCTCTGCCCGGGCAGCCTCTGCCAACAGCAGGAAGATCCTGGGCTCAGAGCTGGGAAGGGAGAACTCCCCCCGCCTCAGTTCTATGACTGGGATCCTATTCCAGCTTCAGCCAAGTGCAAGTGGGGGGAATTCTTTGTGTGGACACACCATGGTGACATGGTCCATCCTTGGTCTCCATAGTGACACCATGACAACAAGGCCAATCCTTGGTCTTAGTAGTTACACCATGGCCACATGAACCATCTGTGAGTCCCCATAGAGAAAACATACTGACATGGCCCATCCTTGTCCAGGAAATGGGGTGTGTGGGGGGGAGACATTTCCTACTCACAGAAGCAGAAGCACTCGGTCATGCTATGAAACAATGGACTTTATTGTATCTGCAAAGGACAGTGGCGTTGGCAGGGGGTTGATTCCCCATCACACAGTCACTGGGGGACAAAGGACACAGAAGGGATGCAGGGAATGGGAGGGGTTCTCCTTAAATAAACCAGGCTAGAAAAATAGCTTCTCAAAACTATGCGCTGATACACGTCAGTCCATATAAATACCGGGGAGCGTTACACTGAGTTCTTCTCCAGCTCCTGCTGTGTCAGCTGTGCAGTCGGGGTGTCTTGAAGCGACTTTTCTTGCTTTCCTTTACATGTGGCCGGTGATATCTTACTGCGATCAACACAGACTTCCTTCCCCCGTATGAGCGTCACTCTGTGAAGAGAGAGAGAGAGTGAGCCCGGCTCCCTTCCCGAAAGCAAAGTGACACCCAGACTGAGCACAGCTAACGCCCCAGGGCAGTGACCGGGAGAGCGCTGGGGATGAAGGCCCTTGTCCCTGACACCGTCTGGTTCTGGAGTGAAACCGGTTCCCTGGAAGGGAGGAGGCGGACAGAGCTGCCTGGGCCCAGGCCCGGTGCTGTGGGGCTGCTGCTGTGGGCACTCGCTTCCCCCACCTTTGACAACACCCCTCAATCCGGACCTGCCACATCTTGTGCTATTGCAGTGCGTGCCCCCACCTCAGACCGGTCCATACACCATGACCGTGGCCTGCCTCACTGCACCTTGGAATAGCCGCTCCCACCAGCTTGGTCAACACACGGCTGTCCTAGGCTGCCAGCCCTGTTCCATCCCCCACAGCTCTGCCAATGCCCTTCACTCCTCCACTACAGACCCCATCCTGCTACGATAACCAGAGTCCCCACCAACCTCAGCCTGGGCACCTTGCCCCTGCTGAGCCGGACTCCCTGCTAGCCCAGAGCAGGGGATGCACATGCAGTTCTTCTAGTGCCTCTCTGACGCTGACATCCCCCGAACCTCCGTAAGCCAGGCTGTGCCCTCTGCCAGCATCGCCACCTGCTGACACCTGCCCCTTAGCAAGGGTGAAATGGCCCCTTTCCATTTATCTTTTTTAACTGAGTCCCACGGAGTCAGGCTAACGGCCCCCAGACCCCCGGGTTTCTTTAGTTGATCATTTGCAACACAGGCAGTCTGGGCGCACCATAAAACTACAAAGATATCCCGCCCCACAATGCACTTTGCTCCTGTCGGGAGACGTTTGGTCGTATACAGCTCTTGAGGCCGTGTTTGTAAAAGTACCACAGAACGGTTAGGACAGAAATGTCAGCCGTAGAGGACGTCACTACAACGGCTGAGACTGAACCCTGGCTACAAAGTAGCCGAGGGGGTAATACCATGGAGTGGGGAGGAAATTATTTGGTTTGCACAGAAAAGGGAAACAATGGTTGGTGGCCTTTTTTTTGACTGTATTTGGCAGCGCTACGGACAGAAGATGAAACAGACACATCGACCCCCGTGGGTGTCACGCTCCGGGATACTCACATCACGGCCTCGCGGGAGCAGTTAGGACCTGTGGGTCTGCAGCTTTTGATGTGTTTTGGAGAAAATTTTCTCTGAACAAAATTATCTTTCATGCAGCATGTGTTGCTCTGGCTGATGACTGGGGAGAAGAAGAGACGGGGAATTAGTTCTCCTTTCCCTCAGGAACAAGGATGAGCTGACTGGAGAGAATTTCTTACACTGACTAGTTCTGTGATCCTTAGCAGCCAATGCCCCTTTCTGGGGACAGGAGGGAATTCTTGGGTTGTCCCCCGTCCCCTCCACAATCCGGTTAATTGTTGTTGTGCAGGGAAGGGGTTTTGCCCTCCACTGCCACAAGAAATGATCTAGCCTCCATTCTGCCACAGAGTGATTTTGGTTGTCACCTTGTAGATCTGTGCCTTGGTTTCCCTGCCAGCTGCATGGGGATAAGGGTACTGACACTCCCGCCAGGAGTGATGCTGGTGAATGCCTGTCAGTGCCTGGGATAAAGGGCTATCGATATCTGAGCTCTGGAGCGGGCAGCTGGACCTGGGCAGCCCAAACCCCTCTGCCAGCTTCGGAAATCCAGCCTCAGTGACGGAGACTGGACCTGTTCCCAGATCTCTGGGGGGCCGGCGCAAGGTCCACCCACAGCCCTTCCTTCCTCTGCTTTACCCACTGCCCCTCCAAAGCTGCAGGCCCTATCCCTGGGGCTGGTAATGCCCGGGCCAGGGGAGTCTGGCCAGGCAGGGCTCTGGAGAGTAAGGACAGGGGCTGCCCCAGTACTTACAGGAATCGCAGTGGGCTTCAGTCCAGAGAGCGGCAAGAAGCAGCGTTGCCAGGGCTAAGGAAGCGACCTTCATTTCCAGGCGGGGTCTCTCGGCTCCGGCTCCAGAAGCAGGCAGGTGGCTCGGGGTGGCCGAGAATGGTCTGGCTTCCCCCTGGCCGGGCTCTGTGTTTTATAGCCCTCGGCCGGGATTTCCATGGCTGCGTTGGAGGGTGCGTGGAGGTGGGGAAGGGTCCGGAGGGGGCTCGTTATTAATAAACGAGAGCGAAGGAATGGAATCTCCATATCCCCCACGCAGGTGCCGGTGGCCGGAGGGGACAGATCAGAGCTGGAAAGTCTCTCGCTGACTAACAGATAAGGAGACGGGCCCTGCACACGCTCACGGGGGAGGGGCAGGCTGAGGCCGTGATGTTTAAATTTAGTCACTAGCAAACCACACAGGATGCCACACGATTCCCTGCCCCTGGGTTCGCTGAAGGCCCTGCGCTGAGTCTCGTTCCAGCCCAGCCAGTGACACCCGCCGGTGGCCCCTGGAAAGGAGACAGGAGCAGGCCCAGCTGGGGCAGATGGGACGGTGGGGTGGGATGGGCGTCAGTGGAGGTTAAACCCCTTCCAGCACCTGTAGTGCCCTGCGCTAGGCGGGTGTCAACGCGGCCCTGATCCCTGAGATAGCCGAGTGCCCCAGTCCTGGAGGGGCTGCCCTCCTTCCCCACCGGGGGAACCGCAGCACCAGACAGCCGGGGGACTTACCCAAGGTTAGGTGGGAAGGCTGTGGTTGACCTCGGTGTAGGATCAAACCTCTTGAGTCACACCCCAGTGCCTTCCCCCTTTGCCATCCTCTCCCCTCCCCCCCCCCCCCCAGCTGCTCCTTGTTCACCATACAAGAGCTGGGCTTGTGATGCAGTTCATTGAATCAAAATTGAATAATTTCACACAGTTTAAGGCCAGAAGGGACCATATGATCATCTAGTCTGACCATGACTTGAACATGACTTGGATAAACTAGCAGTAGTAAAACAGGCCCAAGAATGGGGAGCTTTCGGGACGCAGTCTGTGATGTTTTTGTCATCCCTTCCTGCAACAATTTTGTTGTTGCGTTGGGGGTGTCACAATACTGAAATAATCTGGGATCATATTATCGGTGTAACCAAGATCCTGTAGTGACCCCAAATCTTGTGGAAAGGGGGTCATATAAGGTGTCTAAGACCGGGTTCTGGTTTGCTGATTATGACTATGCTATGGGTATGTGTGTATCATTTTTGTAGCTAAAGTTATGAATCCTGGCTCTCTACTGGCTGTATTTCAAATTTATGCTCTGCTTCTGGGTAACATTCCAGACCACTTGGTTTTGTCTCTGCCTAGCCTGCTTTATGGCCCATTGAGGACAATGCACCCATTAAGAGCTTGGGATGCTCTAATCCACATGAAAAGTCTACTAGAGGACATGCAAGGTAGCCTGTGGGTAACGGCTGCAAATCCTAAATCATGCATGGTCATATGACTTCCCCATGTGACTCCAGAACTCCATTGGGCTATATACTATTCACAGCAGGAACAAAGAGGTTCTTGCACCTGGGAAAGACTATAATAAGCTGCTGCAGCCCCTCCATCTTGTCTTCAGTCATCTTCTGTCGTCATTTTCTGCTTCTTATTCTGGAGGAACTTTTGCTACACACAGAAGCCTTCAACAAAGGACTGAAGGACCCATCCCTAGCGTGGATGTTTATACTCCAGAGACTTGATGCGAACCTGCAGTTTATTCTACCACTGATGCAAACCTGAACCAAGAACTTTTCCATTACTGCATGTAATTGATTTCTTTTAACCATTTCTAACTCTCACCGATATCTTTTTCCTTTTATGAATAAACCTTTAGATTTTGGATTCTAAAGGATTGGCAACAGCGTGATTTGCGGATAAGATCTTATTTATATATTGACCTGGGTCTAGAGGCTTTATCCCATGTTGAGAGAATCTTTCTTCTTTTATTGGGGTATTGGTTTTCATAAACATTTGTCCCCAGAACGAGTGGCTGCTGGTGGTGATACTGGGAAACTTGAGTGTCCAAGAGAGTTGCTTGTGTGACTTGTGGTTAGCCAGTGGGGCAAAACCAGGGACTTTTCTGTTTAGCTGGTTTGGTTTGCCTTAGAGGTGGAGAAACCCCAGCTTTGGGCTATAGATGCCCTCTTTGAAGCAATTTGTCCTGACTTGGCCCCCTCAGTTGGGTCCCACCAGGAACAGCACTGTCACAGGAGACTAGACCATTTCTTGTGTCAGTGGAGGGCAGAACCCCTTCCCTGCGCAACAACAATTAACCGGATTGTGGAGGGGACGGGGGACAACCCAAGAATTCCCTCCTGCCCCCAGAAAGGGGCATTGGCTGCTAAGGATCACAGAACTAGTCAGTGTAAGAAATTCTCTCCAGTCAGCTCATCCTTGTTCCTGAGGGAAAGGAGAACTAATTCCCCGTCTCTTCTTCTTCCCAGTCATCAGCCAGAGCAACACATGCTGCATGAAAGATAATTTTGTTTCTCCAAATCACATCAAAAGCTGCAGACCCACAGGTCCTAACTGCTCCCGCCAGGCCGTGATGTGAGTATCCCGGAGCGTGACACCCACGGGGGTCGATGTGTCTGTTTCATCTTCTGTCCGTAGCACTGCCAAATACAGTCAAACAAAAGGCCACCAACCATTGTTTCCCTTTTCTGTGCAAACCAAATAATTTCCTCCCCACTCCATGGTCTTTACCCCCTCGGCTACTTTGTAGCCAGGGTTCAGTCTCAGCCGTTGTAGTGACGTCCTCTACGGCTGACATTTCTGTCCTAACCGTTCTGTGGTACTTTTACAAACACGGCCTCAAGAGCTGTATACGACCAAACGTCTCCCGACAGGAGCAAAGTGCATTGTGGGGCGGGATATCTTTGTAGTTTTATGGTGCGCCCAGACTGCCTGTATTGCAAATGATCAACTAAAGAAACCCGGGGGTCTGGGGGCCGTTAGCCTGACTCCGTGGGGCTCAGTTACAAAAGATAAATGGAAAGGGGCCATTTCACCCTTGCTAAGGGGCAGGTGTCAGCAGGTGGCGATGCTGGCAGAGGGCACAGCCTGGTTTATGGAAGTTCGGGGGATGTCAGAGTCAGAGAGGCACTAGAAGAACTGCATGTGCATCCCCTGCTCTGGGCTAGCAGGGAGTCCAGTTATCGTAGCAGGATAGGGTCTGTAGTGGAGGAGTGAAGGGCATTGGCAGAGCTGTGGGGGATGGAACAAGGCTGGCAGCCTAGGACAGCCATGCGTTGACCAAGCTGGTGGGAGCGGCTATTCCAAGGTGCAGCGAGGCAGGCCACGGTCATGGTGTATGGACCAGTCTGAGGTGGGGGCACGCACTGCAATAGCACAAGATGTGGCAGGTCCGGATTGAGGGGTGTTGTCAAAGGTGGGGGAGGCGAGTGCCCACAGCAGCAGCCCCACAGCACCGGGCCTGGGCCCCGTCAGCTCTGTCCGCCTCCTCCCTTCCAGGGAACCGGTTTCACTCCAGAACCAGACGGTGTCAGGGACAAGGGCCTTCATCCCCAGCGCTCTCCCGGTCACTGCCCTGGGGCGTGAGCTGTGATCAGTCTGGGTGTCACTTTGCTTTCAGGAAGGGAGCTGGGCTCACTCCCTCTCTCTTCACAGAGTGACGCTCATACGGGGGAAGGAAGTCTGTGTTGATTGCAGTAAGATATCACCGGCCACATGTAAAGGAAAACATGAAAAGTCGCTTCAAGACACCCCGACTGCACAGCTGACACAGCAGGAGCTGGAGAAGAACTCAGTGTAACGCTCCCCGGTATTTATATGGACTGACGTGTATCAGCGCATAGTTTTGAGAAGCTATTTTTCTAGCTTGGTTTATTTAAGGAGAACCCCTCCCATTCCCTGCATCCCTTCTGTGTCCTTTGTCCCCCAGTGACTGTGTGATGGGGAATCGACCCCCTGCCAACACCACTGTCCTTCTTTGCAGATATAGTAAAGTCCATTGTTTCATAGCATGACCGAATGCTTCTGCTTCTGTGAGTAGGAAATGTCCCCCCCACACACACCCCATTTCCTGGACTAGGATGGGCCATGTGTCATGGAGTGCCCAGGCGATGGTCTGAAACCGCTCCCTAGGAAGCCAGACTGGACTTCGGGTGAAGTGTCCCCTCTCTGTACACAGCCTGTTTCCAAGGCTAGGAGCTTCACGGGTACCCACTTCCAGCTTCCTGGGTCCGACCTCAGAGCATTCAGCACCTTCTGCTCTTCCGTGCGCTTCCCCCAGCAAGCCTGCCCAGGCGGGGTCCTGGGGGAGCCCGTGGATTCTGCACCCCAACTCCACAGTCAGACGTGACTCTCAGCCAGCCAGTAAAACAGAGGTTTATTCGATGACTTCTATCTGGTCTAACCCAAACCATACAGTGAGTGTGAGCCCTCAGCTGGATCCATTTTGGGGGCCAGAGAGCGAGATAGCTCCTCTGCCTTCCCTGCCTGACTCCAGCTAGCTTCAGACTCCTAACTGAAACTCACTCTCCAGCCCCTCCTCCCCCCTCGCTCAGCCAGGTCAGGTCGCCTGACCTCCCTCCAACAGGTTCAGCTGGCCTCTTTGTTATTCAACACTTCCAGCCAACCCTTTCAGGTAGGGGGAAGGGCAGGCCCCAAGACAATTTATGCTCTCTCTCTCTCTCTCTGCTTTGCAACAAGAAATGCATAGGGGAAACTGAGGCACACACACACAGTATTCCTACTCCGTCACACCATGTCAGTATGTTTTCATTACGGAGACCCTCAATTGGTTCATATTGCTATGATGTCACTTGGAGACCCAATGATTGGTCATGTCACTATGGTGTCACTATGGAGACCAAGGATGGGCCATCTCACCATGGTGTCACTATGGAGACCCAAGGATGGACCATGTCACCATGGTGTGTCCACACAAAGAATTCCCCCCACTTGCACTTGGCTGAAGCTGGAATAGGATCCCAGTCATAGAACCAAGGCAGGGGGAGTTCTCCCTTCCCAGCTCTGAGCCCAGGACCCAGGATCTTCCTGCTGTTGCCAGAGGCTGCCTGGGCAGAGGAAGGGAAAGACCCCCCTCAGAAGTGGGAGGTGGCTGTGGGGCAGGGCCGGGAAGGCTGAAATGTCTGGTCCCCTCTGTCAGTGAACAAGCCCATCTCCGCTCTGCCAGAGCTCGGTGGTCTGCTATGAGATGCCATCGGTGGGAGGAGAGAGGAGCAGAAGCTGGGGAGATGGGGATCGGCGGAGAAGGTTTCAGGGACAGGCTGTGAGGAAGGAGCCGGATGGTCACATGCTCCTTTCCTCAGCCTGTCCTTGAACCCAGGAGTCCGGAGTCGCACCGTTCCTCTTTGAGTTGAGGACTTCAATGACTCAGCCAGAGGTTCGGGGTCTGTTACAGGCGTGGGTGGGTGAAGGTCTGTGGCTTGTGATGGGCAGGAACTCAGACTTGATGATCGTGCTGGTCCCTTCTGGCCTTGAAATCTATCAATCAATGAGCTTGCGGCGACTTCAGAAGGAAACTAACGAGAAGAGAGAAACAGTGGGGAGGGGATCCCTATATTGAGATGAAGATCAAAGATCTAATCTGAGCTACAAGGAGGCTTGATCTGCCAAAAGACAGATCTCGGCCACCCTGGCTGAAGATGCCAGCTAAAGGACTCGGATGAGCTAACCGGTAGGAGACAGCGCAATGTCCTGGGAGTTAAGTTGAGTCCAGAAAGCATGGTACCAGTTTGTTTTATATGTAACTGTTTGTTTCCTGTGTTCTTGCCGTCTATCCTTTGAATCTTTATTCTTGGCTAACCAACATCCTTGTTTGCACTGTAGATAGATCTAGGTGCTGGGTTAAGCAGAGTGGTGATTGTGAACACTAGTGAGCTGGTGTGAACTGTTCCTATGGGACTAGTGAATCGAAGAGCTCGGTGAGTGTTCAGTGGACCAGGGGATGGGCACTGCGGGGGAGGGGGGGGGTGCTTGGAGGGCTCAAGGGTCAGTTGTGCCCAGGGGTGAAATTAAAATTTTTGATTTACTGGGAGGGGGAGGAGGGTGCAGCTTCCCCGGAAGGGGCGGGTCTAGGGACTCCGCAGTTTTCCCCCCACGCACACACTTCCTTTTGTCCCTCTCCCCAGTCAACAGCAGGGCTGCCAACGGGGAGCGCAAAAGAGCCAGGGATGCTTTTAAAGCGGCAAAAGGAGCCTGGTTTAAGCCGTGGCAGCACTTTAACCTCCCTGCCCCTTCTGTATGCCCCCCCCCCCGCCCTGCCGCCACCGATGGTGGGGGGGAAAGGAGCAGCCCCGGTGGCGGTGGGTGCAGAAGAGGCAGGGAGGATAAAGGGCTGTTCAGCAGAGCTTAAAGTAAGGCGGTAGGGGCCTGACAGGCTTTTTACCGGCCCATACCGCCTGACTTTCACCTCCGGTTGTGCCTTGTGCTCGCCTGTACAGAGGGATTGGGGCCTGCAGAGACCTGGCTGGCAGTGGTGGCGCTGCCAGAGGCTGGTGGGGTCAGGGAGTTTCACGGCAGGTGGTGGCAAGGTGCCTCGCAATGCCCGGTACCCGGGAATCGGCACGGGGCCCCAGATCCCTGCAGACCTGCTGACCCGGCCATAAAACCGGAGGGGAAGGTCCTGGGTCTGCTCCCGCTGTCACTGGTGTCAAGCAGGGTTGAGTGGGGGAGCGCCCGGCCCTGGGGGCAGAATCCTGCTCTCGGTTACACCAGAGGGACTCCAGAGGAACTGGATTTACATTGGCCACCGAGAGCAGAGGGCCAGATCCTTGCTGGTGTAAACTGGCAAAGGCTCAGGATGCCAATGGCGCTGTGACCATGAGCTACAGTGGCCCATCCTGGAGCTCTCCTCCCCCTCACCAGCAGGGCCTTTGGGGGCCCACCCTGCTGGCCGGCACCCGCAGGGCTCTCCGCCTCTCCTCAGGGCAAGGGGCTGGCGGCATCTGAGCCCTTCGGACGGCTTCATTCTACTGCCAGGCCCTGGCTTGGGGTCTGTTCAGGGCCCCGGCTGCCTCGCTCTCCCTGGGCACAACCCTGGCTGTGGGGACGGGCTGGTTCCCAAGGGGTAGGGCTTAGGGCCCAGTCGTGGGCACTGACCGAATGGGCCCAGTGGGACACGGCGCTCCCAGCGCTCACTCTGCCAGCTCCCGGGGTTGAAGCATATGGGTTTGAGTCTCCTGTACGTGGGGGGGATTGATTGACAGGGGGGCAGGTGAGGGGGGGGCAGGTTCCGAGAGAGGGAACGGAGCCGGGATGGAGACAGAGACATGGATGGGGAGGCAGCAAACTAGACGCAGGGGGAAAAGGGTTAATGAGGAGGACACGGGGAAGGAGATGATCCAATTCCTGGAGCCCGGCCCTGCCGATGCAGCTGCACTGGCGACCGGCTTCTTCCACGCCTCAGTCCTGTCCCGGATCTGAAAACCCCTGGACTTTCCTGCTGCTCCTCCAGGGCCATCCAGGCCAGGGACGGTGATGCATCCAGCCAGCTTTGGGATGATGTGGTGCGTGAGAGCCCTGTAGCTTCCAAACCAAACCCACTTGTGGCCCTGAGAGCGTTGGGACCAGGGGACATCCCAACATCTGAGCTCCTGGAAATGCCCAGTGAAGGCACCGAACAACCTAAACTCTGCCCTCCTGCTTGTAATAACCAGCAGTCTGGAGCGATCCCAGCCTTGGAGCAATGGAAACGACCCACCCAGTCACAAATTACCAGGCACGCATATTTCAGGGGACAAGAACAGATGAGGATGTGTGTGATTATGCCAGATAGGCACTCAGTAAGGGCGCTACACAGCACAGCAAAGCCGGTCCTTCTACCAGACCCCCCTGCCGCCTGGCACTACAGCACACAACACGTAGATTTGGTCGATTGCCTTGACTGGCACTATACCAGTTTCCACCAGCTGGGACCCAACAACAATCGATGTAGGTACATTGGATATCACATACCCCAGGAGAGCAGTAATACATCTCTCATCAGGACAATTGCAAGGAGCATGTGGTATGCATTTAAACAGAATATAAGGCCCAAAAATGTAGAGGTATTATTAATACCCAGTCATTGTCCAGCGTGAACCAGTGCTAAACAAAGGTCAGGACATGGTATCCAGAGCCATCAGCGTGCTTAATACCATAGCAAACGCCATTACAAAACATCTTAACCCTTTGTTAAAGAGACAGAAAAACAATGAAAGCATTGGAAATATAAAGTATTGAATAAGGTTTTTCGTTTGAACAACATCCCCGGTCCCTGTCCCTCTCGCTGGTGAGAGTGTTTAGAAGGAAAACACCCCATATCTGACAGTCTCTTGGCTAGATCAAAGATGGTCGTAACTGTTCTGCTGGGGAAAATGAGCAGTTAGTTGGGCCCCCTCAAGAGCTGAACTCACAACCCTGGGTTTGGGGGGGGGCACAATACTCAAACCTCTGAGCTATCCCTCCCTCTAGTTTAGATGCTGCTTTTATTTGCCCTGCTGCTCACAGGCTAACAGCAGAGTTCAAAATACACTGTCTAGGCCAGAAAAGCCAGACACTTAGACAGGAGGAGAAAAGGGGAGGGAGAGAGAAGAAAAGAAAGAAGATGGGGCAGAAAAAGGACCCCTGAGGGGGTGATGTGTTACAAAGCCTCATGTCCCAGTGGGTGTTCGGGATACAGCCAAAGCTGCTGGAGTCTCTCTGGTCAAGGTATCTGTCAGAGTCAGGGCGACCAAGGCCCAATAGAGTTACCGTAAAACCTGGGGTCCCAGGAGACAGCGGGGGTGTCAGTCCTGATGGTGAATCACGCTCCTTCCCTTCTTTCCATCAGCAATTGTTGTGTTCATTTTCCCTGTTGTCTGTTGTTTGACCACACTTTGGTTCATGATGGCGCATACTCAAGAGACCAAAGAGCCAGGGTCAGTCCGGGTTATGAATATGGTACAGGAAGGAGGTTCCGTATGATGCCAGTCTCCAAAGAGCTGCCCCGTGCAGCGATGTTACACTCACTTTCCACAGAAGTTGTGCTCCCCAAAGTACACATTCCAGCTGGGAGTATTGAGATGATCTCACACGTCACGTTTCTTTACACATCACTCAAATCCAACCCATCCGTTGTCCCAGCTTGTTCCATTCCTTCATTATCTTTGTTTTAGGTACGAGCATCCCAGGCACTCGCCCTTGAGGGCTCTTCCCAAGCTTGTACTAAGATATCAAATGAATGTTTCTTGATTTTGATATGTTTCCTATCGGCTTGTGCCAAATACTTGCTTCAGCAAATGCAGGGATACTTAGCATAAGTGAGTAGGATTATGGGCCAGGCCAGTTTTGGCTATATCACTGTTATAATATTTGTGCTTAAGGCATATGAATATAATATATGGCACAGATAATAGATATTATTAATATGATATAGATTTATATGCTAGCCAGCACGTTAGTCAACACCCCTTAGCTAATTTTCCTCCTTAAGTCTCTTTTTTTAAGGACACCACAAGCGAGTGATGGGTGGAATCCCCCCATTATTTTGTTCACCAGTTAGGCCTGATGTCTGACATATGAATATTGGTTCATTGATGCTCATTCCCACAATTCTCTTGTTTATCAGACACAAGCTTAACAGAGTCACTGACACAAATTGAATCTATTTCCCTAGTTAAGTTTCCTTCACACCTTCTTGTCAACTGTCAGACAGAGATCCACTTGATTATCACTACAAAAGGTTCTTCTAAATCAAGCAGCCTCTTAGAATTGGTATGGTAATTTCCAACCTTTTATGCTTTCTGTGTATACTTCTGCATATTCCATTCTATGCATCTGATGAAGTGGGCTATAGCCTGTCACGGAGTGCCTGGGCGATGGTCTGGAACCACTCCCTAGGAAGCCAGTCAGGACTCCGGGTGAAGGGCCCCTTCTCCGTACACAGCCTGTTTCCAAGGCTAGGAGCTTCACAGGTACCCACTTCCACCTTCCTGGGTCTGACCTCGGAGCATTCAGCACCTTCTGCCCCTCCGTGCGCATCCCCCAGCAAGCCCACCTGGGCGGGGTCCTGGGCGAGCCCATGAGTTCTGCACCCCAAATCCACAGTCAAACGTGACTCAGCCAGCCAGTAAAACAGAGGTTTATTCGATGACCTCTACCTGGTCTAACCCAGACCATACAGCGAGCGTGAGCCCTCAGCTGGATCCATTTTGGGGGCCAGAGAGGTAGGACCACTTGCCTGTAAGCTCTCTGCCTCTTCCCAGCCAGACCCAGACTGCCAACTCCCCCTCCAGCCCCTCTTCTCCTTCCTTTTGTCTCTTTTCCCGGGCTAGGCGAACATCACCTGACCTCTCTCCAACAGGTTCAGCTGATCTCCCTCCCCCATTTGGGGTCAGATTACAGCATCAGGGATGCATACCTTGAGAGGGGAGAGGGCATTGCCTCCTTGCTCCAGTGTCAGCCCCTATTCCTTCACCTAGACACTTAAGAAATGCATTGGGGAAACTGAGGCACACAGTACTCCTACTTCATCACATAGCCCACGAAAGCCTATGCTAAAATTAATTGGTTAGTCTCTGGTACCACAAGTATTTCTCGTTTTCTTTACAGATACAGACTAACACAGCTGCTCATCTTAAACCTGTAAATGAGTTCCATCAGGAGGCCTTTTATCTGGACTAATTCAGTCTGTCTGTCTCCCTTCTCTACCTTTTCCCATCCATTATTGTGCCACTTTCTGAACCTTTACTCCCTTTTTTTCAGTTGAGCTCACAATTAGTGTAAATTTCTAGGCCCAGTTACCACAACTGCCCTCCTGGGGGATGCCCGAGTGCTAGGCCCCTGCCCAGAACATGCCCTTAGCTAGGCATTAAACCTGGAATAAGAACTTGGTCCTTGCAGTTTTGCTAATATGCTGCACTTCATGTCAGTTTGGGCCTCGCTGGGTTGACTATGGAACCAATGTGGGTCTCTCCTCCCCCCCCCCCCGACATACAGACTCCTCCCACCCCACCCTATAGATACCCCGACCCCATCCAGACCCCACAAGCAAGAACTGAAAAATCATTAGCAAAACCCCCTACAAAACCGAGACCAAGAAATTATGCAATTCACCATGTTTACATCGAAGGAGCTGAGCAGGGATTTCCAGGGTCCTGGTGAGGTCACGGAAATGTGCTAACAATACATCCCAATGGCTTTCTGGGGGGAGGAAGTGGCCATAAATGGAGCCGGCACAGATTGGGTCCAGCCGGTTCATTCGGACGGAAGGAGGTTGTCACTACAGCTGGAGAGGGAATGGAGTTCGGTTCTGTGATAAATGAAGGGAGCTCCCTTTTATACACACCCAGCCAGCCAGTTAGCTATAAAGTTCCTGTTGGTGTCTGTTCTCTGCTTGCTTTACCTGTAAAGAGTTAAAAAAAATCCCCCAGGTATAGGAAAGGGAGTGGGCACCTGACCAAAAGAGCCAATGGGAAGGGTAGGACTTATTAAAATGGGGGGGGAAGCTTTTCCCTTTGTCTCTCTGTTGTTCTCTCTGAGCTGAAGAGACAGGAGGCAGCCCGGAATACTGTGTACAGTTTGGACCAGGTATGAAAAATCATCGTCCATACCTAGAAGGGACAGGGAATGTTCAGATAGATGGGACTTGGTTTATTTCTTTACTTTCTCATGTGGATCTCCTCTGTGCTAAGCTCAGGTAATTTTGGTTTCTTTTGTAAGGTTAAACTGGAGCCATTCCTGGTGTTTAATCCCGTTGCAGTTAAAATCTAGCAAGAGCCTGAATGTCCCAGGGTGTTTCCTTTCTTCTTTTTTTAAATAAAAATGTACCTTTTTTAAGAACCTGATTGGTTTTGTGTCTTAAAAGGTCTGTGCATGTTTTTCAATTAGCTGATGGCAACAGCTGGGTTTCCTTCTTTTTTTTTTTTTTTTTTTTTTTTGCTTTTTTGAGGGGTGGAAAAGCCGAGGGGCCTCAGAGAAAACTTCCCAAGTGAATTTTCCCGGGATTTGCAAGGGGCAGTTTTTTCACTTGGGTGGTGACAACGTTTACCAAGCCAAGGTCAGAGAGAAGCTGTAAATTGGGAAATTAATACAAGCCTGGAGTGGCCAATATTCATTTTTAGAATCCTTGCAGGCCCCCACCTTCTGCACTCAAAGTGCCAGAGCGGAGAATCAGCTTTGACATGTTCATTCCCCTGAAATTTTTCCATGAAGATGGAAACGTTTCTGAGTTTGCAGAAGGCTTCCCCTCCCCCCCCCCGCATTCTCCTCCTACCCCCCCCCCAAAAAAAACTTTTTTCAATTTTTCTTTGAGAAGACAAATTCTGCAAAGATCACGGGCTTGGGCAACTGAAAATGGAAACATTTCATCTGAAAACCCCCAAGCTTGGGGCTGTTCAGGGGGGATTAGCCAGGGGGGCTGATCCCAGGTGTCAAGGGGGGGTTTTGCCCCGACGCAAGGGAGAGCTGGCCCTGGCCCTCGCCAGGCAGAGGAAGGAGGGTGTTCTATGGAAGTCAGCTAGTGCCAATCAGTATCACCATCTGCTGCCACCACGGCCAGGCACCAGAATTCACCATCACCGTCGCACCTTCCTTAGCCTGGCGCTGGGCCAACAGGAAAAGGGAACCAGACCCATGGCTGAGCCAACGACAACCCCCAGGGTGTGAGCTCTTCTCCCGCCCCACGGGCCATGTCCCCCACCCCCATTCTGTTCGCTCTCGTTCCTGACCTTCCTGGCCGCTGTCGAAACCAGGCCTGCCTTAACAAATGTTGGGCCCTCTGCTCTGTGGAGATGCCCCCCCCCACCTTCTGTAAAGTAAATAGCAAAGCACCCGTGCCCCCTATATAGAGGGGAGGGATAGCTCAGTGGTGTGCGCATTGGCCTGCTAAACCCAGGGTTATGAGTTCAGTCGTTGAGGGGGCTATTTAGGGAGCTGGGTCAAAAAATCTGTCAGGGGACAGTACTTGGTCCTGCTAGTGGAGGCCGGAGCATGGACTCAATGACCTTTCAAGGTCCTTCCAGTTCTATGAGATTGGCATATCTCCATATATTTATATTTTATTTCTATGTGCCCACCCAGACTCCATAATTCCCCTCTCCACGTGACCCCATAATGGCCCTTTCTTCCCAGACCCCCAAATGTCCCTCCCACCCCCCATATACCACACCAACCCTTCACCAACCCAACTTTTCCGGACTGCCTCCCCGTGTACCCCAGCCGCCCTGACCTACAGCCCACTCAAGGCCACCCTCAATGCCTCAGCCCCACTGGCTATAACCCTCACTCCACTGGCCCCCAGTGCTCCCCCCTCACCCCGGAGTCCACCACCAGCTCATCCCCAGCCCGTCACGTGCCGCCCTGGGACCTTCCTGGCCCTTTCTCCCCTCCCCCAGGCTCATTGCTACACCTGAGATGTTCCTGCAGGTGAACAACAAGGGTCCGACCCAGCCGGGGCAAGTCACCAGAGACCCCCGCTGCATCCACGGACAAGGGCGTGGGGTCCCGAGACTCCTTACTGCCAGGGCCGGGCGTTTCCTCAGGCTTGCGCCCAGGCCTAACCCTCACACTCCTGCTGGATCGAGCTCAGAACCACCCACATGGTAACAAGCACTGCCACGAGGGCTGGTCCCCGGGTCTCCCCGCTGCCCACGTGGCTCGGGGGGGGGGGGCTGTGATGTTTACAACTAGCCATGACAAGGGGCCAGACGTCATGGAGGTGGGACCGATCATTGGTAGCTCTGTGTTTCTCTGGGTGAGCTTTGCTGCGGTGACTCAGGGGTTAATGAGTTGGGGAGCACAGGTACCCGCCCTAAGCTACGTGCCTCCCTTTTGGAGACATCCTGTGAGGTCCCTTCCGCCCAGGGGATCCGGAGCGGGCCTAAGCTGCAAAGGCGCTGCTTAGAAGCCATTCTCCTGACTCACACCAACCCTCAGTCCAGCTGGGTCCTCTTAGCTCAAACCCTGGAGCACAAAGGGCCATGAGCCTAGGGGCAGAGGGGACCTGCGGGGAGGACCAAGAAGCTCAGGCAGACGCTAATGTTTGCGGTTCTACTTTAAGCTGACAAGAGCAAGGCGAGCTCCTGGCTGCGGGACAGCTTGGAGGGTCTCCAGTATAAAAGCAGAGTATAAAATATCACTCCCTCCCCGGGATCCTTTGGGAAAGAAAGAAAATCCCCATCTCTCTGTGGACTGAGAAATGGATGTTGGCTGGTTCCTCCCCAGCCACGCACACAGCTGAAGCCGGATCCCGTCCCGTCCGCCCCCACCAGACCACCCCGATAAAAGCAGCCCTGGGAGGCAGAGTCAGCCAGAAGGTTCCTCTCGCCGGACCCGCCTCGGTCTCCCCATGGCAAAGGCAGCTGGTCTGGTCTGCGCCCTTCTCCTGCTGGCTTTGTTCTGCTGCCGCAGCCTGGCTCAGAGTAAGTACAGGTGCCCCCGGCATGGGGCGACGGGGGGGGTGAGTCCGGGGGATCTCGGTTCAGGGTCAAGATGGGGAGAGGTGTCAGGGCATGGCTGGGATATGGGGTGCAGGACACAGGGGTCCCAGGCCGCCCCTCGCCGGATGGCCCCACTCCCTGTACCCTGCCGGGGCACCGTGGGGCGGCGGGGTCCCCCTTGGGGACTCCGGCTCAAATAGGCTCAGGTTTCGGAGACGAGCTGCAGACTCTGCCTGGACTCTGCAAATCCGGGAGCGGCTGACAGCTTCCCCAGGCGCGAGGGTCCTGCCAGGAGAGCGGAGCTGGCAGGTGTGTGGCCACGGCAGGACAGAGCCCTCCCATAGAGGTGTGTTACCACCGCAGGGCTCACTAGGGCAAACAGCTTCTGGGCGCTGGGGTCAAAGGGGCAGGCTCTGATTTCTGTGGCTGAGACGGTGCGAACCCGGCGGGGTTAGCTGGGGGTGAGCTGAGAGAGGGGAGAATCGGACCTAGGGCCGCAATTAGCCAGCCAGGCGGGAACAGCTCCCGTGAATCCAGGGACGACGTGAGCAGTGGTGCTAGTTACTTGGGGGTCTCATTCGGCTTCCCCTGGCCCCAGCCCGCTCCACTGACTTTGCTGGGGTTAGTCCGGATTTACATCAGTGAATGGTGACCCAGGCCTTTGGTCCCGGCCCGCAGCAGGACAGGAACTAAGGTGGTGAGGACAGGAACTCTTGGGGGCTCTCCCACACCCCCTGCTCCCCTGGTCCCATCTAGCCAAATTCATCCTCCTCTGAGCTGCTGTCTGCCCCATTAGAGGCCCCCGGCACGCCGGAGAAGTGCTGCTTCACGTTCCAGAGAAGCCGGATCAATAAAGGCAACGTCGTTGGCTGGTTCCTCACCAGCCCCGAGTGCTCCTACCAAGCCGTGGTGTGAGTATCCCCACGCGCCGGGCCCCTGGGGAGGAGAGACGTGGGAGAGGAGACGGAGGGAGGGAGGGACACAGCTGGCCAGAAGGAGGAGGAGAGGATGGGGGGGAGAGAGGAGGGGATTCATGTGGGGCGCACCTGGGGAGGGGTCGATACCGTGGCCTCGCCCCAGCGCCAGTTGATGCGGCTGCACAGACGAGGGCTCCTTGCAAACGCTGGGACTCGCTGAAGCCGAACATCCCCGGCCTTTCCTGCTGCTCCCTGGGGCGTCCCAGGCCACCTCTGCCCTGCACTTGGATTTAGCCCAGCCCTATGGCAGTGCCAGCTCTCAGCCCCTGAACGGGCACCCAGCTGCCTTCCCTGGGGCAGAGGGAGACATTTGGCTCCTGGCTTTCCTGTGAGGCGGCTCCTGAGGACACCGGAGTAACCTGGCTGCGGCTCTTAGAGCAGTTAAAGGCCAGAGACGCGTTCAACACGGCTGAGGGCAGAGAGGGCCGCAAATAGCCATGGGGAAATGGATTCCCGCTCCAGACATTCCTGCATCTCCGCGGGGCCCAGCCCTGCTGTCACGTCCCCAGGTGTAAATCAGGCGCCGTCCCACTGCTGTCAGGGAAGTGGCTCAGGCATAAAACCCAGCCTTGTGGCCACATCACCCATGACTCGAGTCCCACAGCTGGGGATGGATTTTCGGGGGAGCTCAGCAGGCCAGGTGCGCCCAATGCTGTGGGGGCTGGGTGAGCGTTTTAAGAGCAGGGCCCTGTCCTGGAGTGCCCGGGGCGATGCTCTGGCACTGCTCCCTATGAAGCCAGTCAGGACTCCGGGGGGAAGCTTCCTCTCTGTGAACAGCCTGTCTCCAGGGCTAGGAGCTTCACAGGTTACAGCTTCCACCTTGCTGGGTCTGACCTTGGAGCATTCAGCACCTTCTGCCCCTCCGTGCGCTTCCCCCAGTGAACCCGCCCAGGCGGGGTCCTGGGGAAGCCCGTGGGTCTGCACCCCAACTCCACAGTCAGACGTGACTCTCAGCCAGCCAGTAAAACAGAGGTTTATTAGATGACAGGAACACGATCTAAAACAGACGATGTAGGTACCCGAGCCCCTCAGCTGAATCCATTTTGGGGGCCCAGGGAGGCCAGACCCTGTCTGGGCCTGCCTCCCTTTTCCCCAGCCAGCTGCAGACTTAAACTCACTCTCCAACCCCTCCCCTGCTTTCTTTTGCTTCTTTCCCAGACCAGGAGATCAGTTGAACTTCCTCCAACAGGTTCAGTTGGCACCTTGCAGAGAGGGGGAAGGGACAAGGTGTCGGCTACTCACTTACACTGTCTCTCTTCTCTGCACTAACTACACACCCTTATCCCTCCACATAGACACTCAAGAAATGTATAGGGGAAACTGAGGCACCCACACACTATCCAGAGGAAACATTAAGAGCATTCCCACTCCGTCACAGGCCCAACTCCCATTGACTGAGCCCAAAGGCACCTTTGAAAATCTCCCCTGCGGAGCCCTTCTGAAAATCGGTGCCACCGTCATTCTAACGGTGATAACTCACCACAGCCCCTCGCTAACCCGTCTCCTCCTCCTCCTGCAGATTCAAGAATCGAAAAGGCCAAGAGATTTGTGCCAAGCCTGCCGAGCGATGGGTGAAGAAATACCAGAGGCTCTTCCACCCGAATTCCCTGTCCATCCCCAGCTAGACAAGCCGCGCGGGGAGAATCCCGCAGACCAGCCCCCAGCTCTATAACCCGCACCCACCGCTGCAAACGCCTCTTGCTAGCTTGACGTTTGAAGCCTTTAACCGAAACCTGCTTATTTTGCCCTTCCCCGGGGCAGGGTCTGAAACTCCGCTCCCGGCTCTTAGACACGGCCCATCTCAGGGGAGGGCTGCAGATGCGGGAAGAGGCGGCTGATGTTGCTGGCCGCTCTGCTGGGATGCAGCTGGGTTTAGCAGGGCACCTTCTCCCCCGAGGTCCCCACTGGCGTGTGTCTGTACCACGGCGCGGTCGCCTCCTTCGGGTGGGTTTGCAAAGCCGGCGAGGGGAGCGAGTGTTCTGGTCTCATGGAAAACGGGGTGCCCAGATCCCTCGGTGGTTTTAAAACTCCCGGCCCTACCTCGCAGGGCCAGATTCTTCCCTGGGGAGCCTGGTTAGACCAGGCCGTCCTCCTCCCCATGGCCCAGAAGGAGAGTTCTTTCCCGGGAGCTGGTCTCCTCAGCACAGGAAGGGCCCGTCCCCGCAGGCAGGAGTTCAGGGCCCCGAAGACCCATGTCTTGTTAAGCTAGCACAAGGAGCACAGGCAGTTCCTCTCCTGCCGCAGAGCCAGAGCAGAAACTCCCCTGAGATCCCCCCAGGGCCACGCTTGTCTTTCGCCCCGGGGACGTGTTGCCCCCTTGAAGGCTCTTCTCCAGGGCTGTGTCCCACCTAGTCTGCAGAGCCCCCCTAGGCAACCCTGCCCCAGCCCAGTACAACCCCCTGTGCGGTGACACAGACAGCAGGTGATGGAAAGAATAGAGAGCAGCTGTCTTTCCTCACGCTGTGCAGACGCAGTGAATCCGGCCCCTGCCAAACCAGGAAGGGAGACACCCGGCCAGACACTGTCAGCTGAACAACGCTTACTGACCAGATCCCATGTTCCCCTGGCTTTGTCTGATCGTTCTGGGGTAAGAAATGCCAAACACGATACTTGGTGTTTAATGGGTGATTCCGGAGAGGCCGGGGAATACTCTTGTTAGCTTCCGCATCTATGTATCGAAATATACAAATATATAAACCATGAAATCAATGACGTGTCTGTGCCAGTCTGGGGGCTCTGATGAATGCGGCGGGTTTAGTGAAATCGCCGGGTCATTGAATGCACCGGTGGGTATGGAGCCAGCCAGCCCAGACCAGGGACAATGGAGAGTCATTAGCACGGGATAGCTCCTGCTGAAGCCTAGGGGAACCAGTTGGCCCAAGTTTGTCTCCAGGGAGTGGGGTTGGTGAATGGACCCCAAAAGGGGAACTGTCACGGATTCCCCGGGGCAATGGTCTGGAACTGCTTCCTATGAAGCCAGTCAAGACTCCAGGGGGAAGCTTCCTCTCTGTGAATGGCCTGTCTCCAGGGCTAGGAGCTTCACAGGTTACAGCTTCCACCTTCCTGGGTCTGACCTCGGAGCATTCAGCACCTTCTGCCCCTCCGTGCGCTTCCCCCAGTGAGCCCGCCCAGGTGGGGTCCTGGGGAAGCCCGTGGGTCTGCACCCCAACTCCACAGTCAGACGTGACTCTCAGCCAGCCAGTAAAACAGAGGTTTATTAGATGACAGGAACATGATCTAGAACAGAGCTTGCAGGTACAAAGAACCGGACCCCCTCAGCCGGATCCATTTCGGGGGCAGAGAGTCAGTCAGCCCGTCTGCTCTTCACTGAATGTCACCAGCCAGCTCCAGACTGACTCACTCTCCAGCCCCTCCTCTGCCTTTGTCTCTTGGGCAGAAGGTGTCACCGCCTCCATCCCCCTCCTGGGCTCAGGATACAGCCTCAAGTATCAACCAGAAAGGGGAGTCTCCCATCCCCACACAATATTCAGAGGAACCATTAAGACCATTCCCACGCCGTCACAGCGAACTAGCCTGTAAAATCTTAGAGGGACCCACAATGGGACCAGGAGAGGAACAAAGCGACCGGTTTTTGGAGGGAGGGAGTGAAGGGGAGGGAACTGTTTGACTTTGAGAGGAGGCTCGAGGAAGCTGACTGTGGAGTCCCCAATGGACCGGAAACCCCAAAAGGCCATGAGTTCAAATCCTGACGAATGCTCTGAGTGATGAGGGGGTCCTCGGGCTGGTGTTTTGCATTTTGCCTGGGTCTGTGCATCTCTTGGGCTGTCTAAACCCCACACAAGGTCGCTGCCTTGCTTCAACGGCGGTGTGTCCCTGCAGGGGTTAACTGCAGGATGGCGCTCTGGGAGGGGTGTGCCCAGGCTGCTCCGAAGAGGGCGCTAGGTGGGATCGGCTCCCTGGGAATGTACCTCGAGCCCCAACGCCGGAGGCAGGGCCTGGCCCGTGCTGAGATTCAACATGCCCAAAGCACCGGGGCCAGCGTTGGGGCACAAACCCTCAGCCTGGCGAGTGTCCAGAAGGGGGCGCTTGCCCCGGACTGGGACAGGGATCCAGGTACTCGGTGCGCGCTGGGGTCCTACAATGTTCCCCTCCACGGGCCTCTTTGCCCCAGGCTGGGTCTCACTACGAGGGACCACTGCGTAGCCACTGAAACCTGTGGGGCTGCCCAGTGTGTGAGGTACTGCTCTGTGTGGGGGGGTGGTATACACCGCCACAAATACACACACACACTGTGCTGAACACACACACTCTATACACCCCCACAAATACACACACACTGTGCTGAACACACACACTCTATACACCCCCACAAACACACACACACTGTGCTGAACACACACACTCTATACACCCCCACAAACACACACACACTGTGCTGAACACACACACTCTACACACCCCTACAAACACACACACACTGTGCTGAACACACACACACAAATACACACACTGTGCTGTACACCCACCCACCCACAAACACACACACACACACACACACACACATGCCAAATGTCCTGTACACACACACACATACCTATGCTCTCTTCACACACCTACAAACACACACACACTGCTTCTCTCTCTAACACACACACACACTGTGCTGAGCACACACCTACAAACACACACACCGTGCTTTACATACACACACATTACACACACTGTGCTGAATACACACACCTACAAACGCACTCTGCTGTATACACCCACCCACAAACACACACACTGGGCTGTACACATACACACCTGTGCTCTCTACACTCCCCTACAAACACACTCACTGTGCTCCCCCCTTACCGGCTCTCAGCGCCGGCTATGGGGAGCCCTGCTGCTTGGTGGCTGTGCCCTGTGGATGCCAGCGCGCCCTGGGAGAGGGCAATCCTCGCTGGCAGATGCCAGCCGGTTTCCCTGCTCTGGGGGCAGGCGGATTGGGTCTGGGGAGGAGGCTGGAGCCTGTCTCCCTCTGGTTCCCAGCCCAGCATCACTGCTCGGAGAACCCCAGTCATGGTGCCAGGGGAGCTGGGCCCTGCGGTGGTGCGGGAGGGCAGCAGGGCCTGGCAGAGAGACAGCCACACCGGGCACAGGGCTAGGGAGGGCTGAGGCAGGGGCTCCGGTTTTCTCCCTGAGCAGGAACCTGTTACCCGGGACCATGCTCGGTTCCCCCGGCGTCTCGGCTCCACCAGACTCTGGGCAGGGCTTAGAGCAGGGCTGGGCAAACGTCCTGGCCCGAGGGCCACATGGGGGCTCAAAATTGTGCGGAGGGCCAGGTCGGGAAGGCCGTGGCTCCCCAAACAGCCTGGTCCCGCCCCCTATCGGACCCCCACCCTCAGAAACCCAACCCATTCAACTCTCCCCCTCCCCCCACTCCTCGTCCCTTGATCACCCCCTCCGGAAGACCCCCGCCCCACTCGAACTGCCCCCCCAGGAACCTACCCCCTATCTAGGCCCCTCCCACTCTTTGTTCCCTAACTGACCCCTCCATAGACCCCTGACCCTAGCCACCCCCACCCCAGCACCTAAGTCCCCCCCACCCCACCTTTCTCAGCCAGGCGCTCCAGCGGGTGCGGGTCCCACAGCACTTCAGACACCACCAGGCGCCCCGGCCCGGGGGCGTGGGACCCCGCGGTTGGCGGCACTCCAGCCGGGGGCGCAGGACCCACGGCAAGCCGCACTGGGCCCTCCCCCGCCCCTGAGCGCGCTCCGCAGCTCCCCTTGCTCAGCCGGCTGGGGGGTGTGGGACCACCGGCACCGCACCCCCACGGGCCAGATAAAAATGGCCGGCGGGCCACATGTGGCCCGTGGGCCGCAGTTTGCCCACCCCTACCCTAGAGCTAGAACGGGTGGGGCCAGAACCCTGGATCTGACTGATCTAGGCAGAGCTGGAAATTCCACCTAGCGTTAAGGTTGCCCGACGCTTTTCACTGGAAGACCAAGTTTGCTTTTGCTTCTAAATTCCCCAAACTTGAACCGTTTGGGGCTTAAATTTCCCAGGCTGAATTCTTCTGGCGAGTTTCTTTGAAAACCATTTCCGCCGGTTCTGCCCGCAAGGTTAGGAAAATGCAACCGTTTGTCAGTCCCCGTTCCACGGCGAAGCGACGGGGCGCCGAGCAGGGGCCTGGCGTTCGGCCGCGGGGATGCCCCGGGGGACCGAGAGAGGCGCCTTTTGTGAAAATGGGCCCTCGGTTAGCTCAGTTACGATCGCTGGCAGTTGTGAGAATTCTTTCAGCTGGGCAAAACACTCTCATTTGCTCCCACCTCGCGATTGGAAACGACGGAGCCGGTTTTGCGGAGACTTGCCAGTCCAGTTCAGCCCGGGGCAAACAACCAAAACAGTGTCTGATTTCCAAAGGCTTTCAAGCGGTGCCCGCTGCCTCACAATACACGTGCGACGCACGTCTGTCTGGTGCACGCAAGAGACTCATTCGTCGGAGGCCAGTTCGATGTCTACCAACCGGCCCTGTGTGTGCAGCTCGGTATTCAGCGGCCGGATTCTGCTTGCTGACACATGGGCGTAAATCTGGGCTCTCTCTATTGGAGTCCACGGCACTTCACTGCATTTACACCATGAAATGACAGCGGGATTTTGCTCCTGGACATCTTACCAGCTTAGCCTGCCCCCCCAAAATACCGTGAGTGTATAACCCTCCAAGGGAGTGGGGCTTTATCCTCCTCCCGCATCCTGCCTGCAAAACCGGGAAATGAAACTGCTGCTTCCACCACTGCAGGGTTGCAGGCCCATAGGGGGGGGTTTAGAGACCTAGGAGTGTAGTGGAAGAGGTCCCTGTGATGAAGTAGGAATACTGTGTCTGTGCCTCAGTTTCCCCAATGCATTTCTTGAGCGTCTATGTGGAGGGAAAGGAATGTGTAGCTGATGCAAAGCAGAGCCACTGCAGGTGTTAATGGGTGACACTGTAACTTGACCCCAGGAGGGGAAGGGAGGTACCTCTAGCCCGGGAAGAGAGAAAAAGGAAAGCAGAGGAGGGGCTGGAGGGGGAGTTGGCAGTCTGGGTCTGGGTGAAAAAGGGCAGAGAGCTCCAGGCAAGCTGTCCTAGCTCTCTGGCCCCCCAAGATGGATCCAGCTGAGGGCTCACGCTCGCTGTATGGTCTGTGTTAGACCAGATAGAAGTCATCAAATAAACCTGTTTTACTGGCTGGCTGAGAGTCACGTTTGACTGTGGATTTGGGGTGCAGAATCCACGGGCTCCCTCAGGACCCCGCCCAGGCGGGCTCGCTGGGGGAAGCACATGGAGGAATAGAAGGTGCTGAATGCTCCGAGGTCAGACCTAGGAAGGTGGAAGTGGGTACCCGTGAAGCTCCTAGCCTGGGAAACAGGCTGTGTACGGAGAAGGGGCCCTTCACCCGAAGTCCAGTCTGGCTTCCTAGGGAGTAGTTCCAGACCATCGCCCGGGCGCTCCGTGACAGTCCCTGGTTCAATCCCCTCTCTAGGTGGGCTATCCTGGCCCAGGACTGAGGAGACCTGTGCTCAGTTTCAGGCTCTGCCACAGAGTCCCTATGTAACCCTTGGCAAGTCACTTAATCTACCCCAGCCCCAGGTGTACCATGGGGCTGAGACTCCCCTGCCTCCCAGGGGCTGAGGATGAAATTGGGCGTGTCCGTAGACAGCGCCCCTGCCATGTACCTTCGCGCCCCTGCCGTCTGCACAAAACTGGCCGCATTACGCATCCTCTCTAAGGCAGGCTGGCCGGTGTCACTGCCGGCGTTTGAAACAAACCTGCCCAGGCCTTCAGCACACCCCCGGGCAGGGAACCGAGCCTCATCCTGTGTGGTTTCCAAGTGACTAAATTTAAACCTAAAACCCTCTGCCCGCCCCTCTCTGTCCTTACCCTGAGCATGTGCAGGCGTGGTCCTTATCTGTAAATCAGCATGAGCCTTTCCAGTGACATCGCTCTTCTGTCTCCCCTGGCCACAGGGGCGCGGGGCGGCGGGCGGGAGACAGGTATTAATAGACGGTAATGAACGAATGGAAGAAGTGTTCATCTCAAGCGATTCCCCACCGCCGGGGACATTCCAGCACCATCATGGGAATCCCGGCCGAGGGCTATAAAATACAGAGGCCGGCGAGGGGGGAGCCAGACCATTCTCGGACACCCCAACCTGCCGGAATCTGCCTGCCGCTGAAGCCGGAGCCGAGAGACCCCGCCTGGAAATGAAGGTCACCTCCTTAGCCCTGGTGACGCTGCTCCTTGCCGCTCTCTGGATGGACGCCCACTCGCTCAGCTGTAAGTAGAGGGTCAGCCCCTTTCTTTCTCCTAGACACCCCGGCCTAGGCGAGGCGGTCTGGAAGGAGATGTACCCATAGTGCAGAGGAAGGGTGATCTTAGAGATGAGGGACTGGGCATGGGGAGAGCTGGGACAGTCCCTCCTCTGCCACAGGCTCTATGTGACGTGGTCGAGTCACTGAGGCTGGGATGTCTCAGGCGTTCCCATTGAAAGGATGAAAAATAGGCACTGATGTCCCAGGGGGCCGGGGGCCATTTTGAAAGCCCCGGCCTCCGTCTCGCCGTGGCCCCGTCTGGGAAATGGAGCGAGCGACCCTCCTTTTGCATTGTCTGTTTGGAGGACGAGAGCGGAGCCCGTGGCTCTGTGCAGCACCCCACACGATGGGGGCCCCATCTCGTTTGGGGCCTTTAGGCACAACTGAATCTGAATCCTAAAATGTCAGGGTGGGAAGGGACCTCGGGAGTCATCTAGTCCGACCCCCTGCTCAAAGCAGGACCGACCCCAACTAAATCATCCCAGCCTGGGCAACATGAGAGGGCTCCCTGTTTCTTTAGCTAAGCTGGTTCTCTATTGAGAGAACTGAGCACAGCGATCCTGAAACTGCCAGGAGCATTCCAGTCATGTGCACACAGACTGGCTTCCTGCAGCCTGCTGCACACTGTGCTCCTCCCACAATCAACATAAACTAATTAACCCTTGAAACCCCCTGGCCGGGGTGTCAACATCCTTGTCCCCATGCTACCAGTAGGGGAAGTGAGACACCGAGAGGCAAACAGCTAAACAATGAGAGCGACGGTGACTCAGTGGCAGAGCTGGGGATATTATAATTGCAATATTTCGGTGCCAGTGAAAGGCAGTACCCCTCCCATGCATAACAGCAATGAACCCGATCTAGGGGGGGTGTCAATTTGAGCATCAAATAAGTCCCTCCTGACCCTCAGAGAGAGGTTTGGCCACTTCCCAGCCCCGTCACTGTTACACATGATTAATCCTGTGACCAGTTCTTCATTATTATCCAGCGTCTGAGAACTCACTCCTCTCCCTTTCTTCTTTCCAGTTGATCGGAAAACCAGCAAGTGCTGTTATAAACACAATTTTGTCCAAAAACCGATCTCTCCGAACCTGATCAGGAGTGACAGACCCACCAGCAGTCAATGCTCCCGCCAGGCCGTGATGTAAGTTTCACAGGTTTGATGCTTTTCTTGTGTGTCTGTAACTCCATCTGTTTCAGTAAACACCACCGACAAGTCCTTTCTAGGTACCCCATTCAATTCCAGGTTTGCTGATCTACCCCCTCATGATTCACATGCAGGAAGAGCTCTCGAATATATCCATTTGCAGGAAGGGGTTAACAGTAGCTTCTATGCTGGCATTTCATTACTAAGGCCGGTCTACATGGAAAGTTCCACCCATTTCATTAAAGGTCTGATTAAAAACCAGTTGCGTTAAGCTGATGCCAGTGGCCTTGCTTATTTAATGACCATCAAAACCTGTTCCTAATCAGCCTGCAACACGACACTTTCGTGATCGCGTCCACAGATATTTGCACTGGTTTCCCTAAATCATGTCAATTGCTGCAACTTTCTATGTAGTCCAGCCCCAAATACACTGCGGCAAATCATCTGTTACTGCCCGGAGAGTTATTGGAGATCAAAACCGAATGACACATAAAGGAGCAAAGTGCACCATGGGATGTGCTATCCTTGCTATTTTTATTGTGTGTGTGAACTGCCAGTTTTGGTGCACATTTGCAGATAGCCGCGGGGGTCTCGTCGTCCGTGTGAACTGATGAGATTTCCCTAGGAAAGGACATTGGAAAGGAGCAATCGATTAACTGAAAAGTTAGAGGAGGGGGCAGGCGTCACTGTTAGCGAATTTCTCTGCCTGGCTCAATCAGTCCAGATGCTATAGTGAGAGATGCTCCGGAGGAGCTCTGTGTTTGCTCCAGCCTGCCCATCACGATCAAGGCATCTTGGCAGAGAGGTCAGTGGCACTAATCTTAGGACTTGAGTCCACTCCATGCGGGAGCCCAGAATTGGACAGGCAGGGGATACCCCAGCCTAGGACCGCAGTGACTTGACAAAGCGGGTGAGCGCTGTGCTGGAGTAGCTGCAGGCCAAGATCATGGTGTATGGACCGGTCTGCGTCTGGGGAGGGGGGCAGGGCACGGACTGCAATAGCACAAGATGTGGCAGGTCCGGATTGAGGGGTGTTGTCAAAGGTGGGGGAGGCGAGTGCCCACAGCAGCAGCCCCACAGCACCGGGCCTGGGCCCCGTCAGCTCTGTCCGCCTCCTCCCTTCCAGGGAACCGATTTCACTCCAGAACCAGATGGTGTCGGGGACACGTGTCTTCGCTCCCAGCGCTCTCCCGGTCACTGCCCTGGCCCCATCGCCACGTGAATCCGCCGTCAGAATCTGTGTGCATCTCTGCCCCATTCCTAGGGGACCCTGCCTCATGGCCCTTTCTCTCTCTATTCGCAGTGTGGTGCTGAGAAAGGGGAAGGAAGTCTGTGTCGATCCCAATGAGGAATGGTTCAAGAGGTACAAAGAAAACCAGAAAAACTCCTCAAAGAAGCCAGTCTGAGACAACCGCAGCTGGACACCATCTTGGTTTCAGACACCACATTATATCTATGTACTGATGTACCACTGCCTGCATCCGACGAAGTGGGTAGTAGCCCACAAAAGCTTCTGCTCCAATACTTTAGTTAGTCTTTAAGGTGCCCCGGGACTCTTTGTCACTTGTGCAATTCCAGACTAACACGGCTACCTCTCTGATTCTTGATATACTAGTATACAGTTTTGCTAATTTATTTTCTAGTCCTTTTAATTTATGGGGGGGGGGATAACCCCTTTTATTCCCTCTCTCCCTTCTGTGTCCTTCCCCCGTCCTCCCCGAATGAACATGTGATGGGGAAGCTGGCCAAAGCCACTGTCACGCTCTGCAGACACAATAAAATCCAGTGTTTTTTAATATCTCCCAGTGCTGCCGTTGATGTGAGTAGGAAATGTCCCCCCATTTCTGAACAAGGATGGGCCCTTGTCACCATGGTGTCACTATGGAAACACAAGGATAGTGCAGGCCACTGTGGTGTCACTATGGAGACCCAAGGATGGTGCAGGGCAATGTGGTGTCGCTATGGAAACAAAGGATGCTGTGGGGATGCAATGGAGGGGGGACTCAGGGAATGGACTGACCCTTGCTCACAGGATGGGCATGGGGAAGAGGGGACAGGGCCTCTTCTGAGCTTCTGGGCTCGTTCCGCTCCATCCTTCCCCCTCCCCTCCTGTGCGAATGGTGCAGGCTGCTCACCCCTCCACCCCAAACTCCCTTTGGCTCTTGAGAGGCAAGGGAGGCCAGGCTGAGCTCTGGCTGCTTCCTGCAGCAGCCCTGATTGGCTGCTCTTCCCAGGAGGTGGGGCAGTGGCAAAGGCAGCCAATCAGAGGCAGGGCTGGAGAGCCTGGTCCCATAGCCAGACTGGCTTCAGCCCTAGTAGTGGCCCATTGGTGCCAGAAGTGGGATGTCAGTGACCACAGGGCTGACTCCGATCTTGCTCCCATCAGGCAGCTCCCTTCCCCTGGCGCTAGAGCAAGTGAGACCAGAGTCAGACTGGTGTTTGAGCTCAGGGGTTCCTTTCTTGATCGACCTGCTGTGCCTTCCCCATGGCTCCTGGCAGAGGATAAGACATGCCAGGGGGGTTAAATGCAGTAACCCAAGGTTCAAAGCCTGGGGGCCACTGCACCAGAACAAATGCCAGGGCACTGCCCCAGACATGCTGCTGTGGGAAGCAGGATCTCGGCTACATGGGAAGGGGCTGCGGAGTGGAGAAGTTGGGGAACCCCCTGCACTAGCCTTTCCGCTCTGCTAAGCAAGGCCCAGATCCCCGCTGGGGTTCAGGAGAGAATCTGGATCTCCTCCCAGCTTCGCTTGATCTGTTTGTTCCGAGTCCGCCCTGTTCTTCGCTCTCCGCTCCAAGCTGTGGATCTAATGGGTGTGAAATCGATGCCCCCCCCCCGACCTGAAATTCCCGGGTTTCCCTGTTTGTGAAGGACTTAGGAGAAGGTATACCACTTAGACCAGTGTCCTTAAACCATTGGAGTTAACCCAGTACACCTCCCTCCTCAATGTGGATATTCTTATTCCAGTAGAAAAGCAGCTTTTGGGGGTTTATCTTAAATCCCTTCCAAAGCAGCATACGCTACACTGGAAAAAGGCCGCACGGATCAGAATAAGAGTGTCCACATGGGTGAGTTACACCAGGTTATCTTTATCTGTTTCAATTCCTACCTTCAATTCCTATCTTGTACCAGTAGACCTCTCCTCTGTAGACAAGTCCTAACTCTGTGTCCATGCAGCTGGAGGTCACTGGCTGCACCCCGTCTTCCTTCTTCAGGGGGCCACTGTGACGGAGTGGGAATGTTCCTAATGTTCTCTCTGGATATTGTGTGTGTGCCTCAGTTTCCCCTGTGCATTTCTTAAGTCTCTCTAGGCGGTGGGATAAGGGTTGAGATGGTTGCAGGGCAAAGGACCAGTGGAAAGGAGTGGCCAACGCCCTGTCTCTGGGCAAATGATGGCCTGGGCCCTTCCCCCCTGTGAGGTGTTAGCTGGAAGTGTTGGAGAACAAAGGGATCCGGTGACCTCCTGGCCCAGGAAAGAGACAAAGGAAAAGCTAGGGAGGGGCTAGGGAGTTAGGCTGGAGCTGGCTGGGGAAAAGCACAGACATGGTCTGGCCTCCCTGGCCCCCCAGAATGGATCCAGCTGAGGGGTCCAGTTCTTTGTACCTAAAAGCTGTTTTAAACTGTGTTCCTGTCATCTAATAATCCTCTGTTCTACTGGCTGGCTGAGAGTCACGGGGAATCCCAGGAAGAGGGGTGCAGGGGCCTGACTTCCCCCCACCCCCGCACTCCGTGACACCCACCAAGATGAGGTGCTGCTACCATCACGGGAAAGGCTCTGCCTCACCTGCTGAGCCAGCCCTGCCAGCTCCCACCCGTCACCAGCTGAGCTCTCTGGTCCCACCTTCTAATGGCACAGTGGGGACACCTGGAGGGGAAGATACAGACGAAGGAATCCCCTGCCACTGAGACAAGGCCGGAGTGAGGGGTCCCTATAGAAAGGCCCATATTGAGCTGCACGTATTGTGGCGGCTCTGGGACAGGCGGCTGCTAGGGCCAGAACAGGGCAGTGGGAGGCGCCTGGTCCGGACCGGCGTGGCGGCTGAAGTTCTGTGCATTACCGTGAGAGATCCTACAGCCAGGGCCCACATCGGATTTGCACCAAGGGCCCAGGGGTTAGCAGGACCCCTGCGGGTGGGCGGGGGAGGGGAGGGGAGCAACAGTCAGAAGTCAGACTACAAATCAGGCACTGAGCTTTTTGAAACGATCTTGTGCGTTTCCGGCCAGTCTCGGGATTTTTGAACTCTTGGGATTGGGGATACGGTGAGTACTGCTCCTGGCTTTGTCACTGCCTGGCTGTGTGACCCTAGGCAGGCCATGGCCCAGGTCTGCCTCAGTTTCCCTACCGGTAAAATGAGGACAGAGGGGGCCAGGGTCAGGAGAGCCAGAGGACAGCAGGCAGCTGGGATGGAGGGTCTGAGAGCTTGACGGGGGCAGGGTAGGCTGCAGCAAGAGGCAGGGCTGAGGCCAGCAGGCATGGGTTACAGTATGGACGGGTTACAGTGTGGATGGGGCCCTGTTAATGTCACCCCCTTGACTGTACTGCCCCTAGGGGTGGGGCTGGGAACTGCTGGCTTTGGCTCTTTGTTAAAGGATTTGCCTCCAGCCTCACAGACCAAGGCAGAATGAGATCCGATGGCTGAAGAAAGCGACTGATGGGCCAATATTTAAAAAGAGTTAACAGGCTGACCCGGGTCACTCTAGGCCTGTCAGCTGACATCGATCCCAGGCAAGATAACGGAGCCGCTGATAGGAGACTCGATGACTAAAGAATTAAATCGGGGAGTATAATTAACGCCAATCAACATGGGTTTATGGAACTAGATCCTGTCCAAATACCTTGATATCTTTCTTTTGATGAGATGACAAGTTTGGTTGCTAAAGGTAATAGTGTTGGTGTAATAGACTTAGACTTCTGGAAGGAACTGGTTTAACCATGTTACCTTGGTACCATGTGAAATCTGGATTAAAAACACTGGCTTGCTGATAGGTCTCAACATGACATTGGAAATGGGGGGTGATCATTCTACAGGTGTGTTTCCAGTCGGGTTCCACAGAAATTGGTCCTTGGCCCTGTGCCTGTTCACATTTTTTTATGAATAACCTGGAAGAAAACATGAAATCGTTGCTCATAAAGTCTGCAGAGGACACAAAGATTGAGGGGGTGTCCACGAGGACAGGTCACTGATTTGAGCGCTCCGGATCATTCGGTAAACTGGGCACAAGCCAACCAGATGAGTTGTACTACGGCTAAATGGAAACGTGTCTCTGTAGGAGCAATGAACGTCAGTCAGACTTACCGGGGCGGATGGGGGGGGGGGGAGGGGGAAGGACGCTATCCTGGGAAGCAGGGACTCTGAGAATTCTGGGAAGCAGGGACTCGACCTACCCCAAAGCGACACCTTTCAACATGTCCCGATAGGAATGCTCTGGGACTTTTTGTTCCATGAATCATTTCGATATTTTGACTTTTCATCCTGATCTGGGACAGGAACAAAGGTTAAATATTGGGATTGCCTGTGGGACAGAAATTCCCATTTCTCCCCGCTCTGGTGCCTACCCCACGAATCCCATTACGATGTCTCCGCCCTGGTTCCAGGCCGCATGGAGAGCTGGCCTGGGCCTTGTTTTTCACCATGACGCTTGTGGCTGATCTGCGCTGGCCAGACAGACTGTACTGCAGCACCTCGCTAGCAGGAACTGCTCTTCAAGCCTGGTCAGGTCACATGGTTTAATTTCTGGTGCGATGGGCCCGGGTGTGTCTGGCCTCCCTGGGATGGGGCCGGCCGAGAGAAGAAGCACAAAGATCTCGGTGGTTCTGCATGGTGCAGAAATGGGGCGAGAGAAGGGGGAGCCGGGGGTAGGTGAAGAACCCCCAGATCTAGACATGACAGCCAGAGAGCTACCCCGGGGGGCTGCTGAGTGCATCTCCGGCGGGGCTTGGGGGAGGAGGGCAGCACAGGCAGGATGTGGTATGCTTCTGATCGCTCAAACTAACCTCAAGAGAGGATCCGAGAGCAGAATCGAGCCTTTGATCTTGGAAACCCACAAGCAGAAAAGACACCGTGGTGAGATTCCCCCGCCCCCAGCCCCACAGGGTGTGAGAAGTGGGGAGAGGAGGAAAGATGCTAGTTGATTCACTCGCTCTAGGACAGGTGACCTTAGGCAAGTCACACAGGATATGACAACTCTGCAAACAAACACTCACAGCTGGCCCCTGCCAGCTGACGTGGACTGGTGGGGCTTGTGTTTAATTGGGGGGCCGTAGCCCCCTCGTTTCTACACTGCAGTTAAAGAGCCCCTTAGCCTGAGCCCCGCAATCCCAAGTCAGCTGGCAGGGACCAGCCACAGGTGTCTGCAGAGTAGACACGCCCTCCGCTGCACCGTGCCTCAGTTTCCCATCTGTAAAGTGGAGATAATGGCCCAGCCATGCTTCCGGAAGGGAGGAAATTCATTAATGACAGAGTTGCTATGGCGATGGGGCCGAGACGGAGATAGGAGGTTGCACAGGTAGTCTGCTCCGTCCTGAGCTCAGCATCCCAGCACATACAGCCAGTCCCTGCTCCTGCTCCGAGACCCGGCAGGACGTCACCGCAGCGAGGCCAGCTGAGGATGGGGAGTGTTGTACGCGTGGATACACAGTGCTGGGAGTGCACACAGCTGCCTCGCAGCGTCCGGTTCCCTAATAACTAAGAGGGCAGGTTTGTCTGCTCTGCAGCTAGTCACAGGCTAGTGGTCTCACCAGCCCCCATGATCCCTCCTCAGACTCCAGGGACAGCTGCAGGCCCCAGGGGAGATCACCACCTTTGCACCCTCCCCAGCCTCAGCTGCTCCACAGGCTGGGGAGGGCCTAAAATGGAACAACAGCTCTGGGAGCCTGTCTAAGTTACAACAGTCTCCTGAGGCTGCCCTATGGGTCACAGCACTGCTCTGAATCTGCCCCATGGCATGCCTGTCCCACCCTGACCTCCCCCCCTGGCCCCCCCCGGCCCACCTCTTACAGGCATGCAATGAGTGTTGGCTACCCCTGTGCCTGTGTAGGAGGAATCGGCTCCGGCTGGATGTGGGGCTTTTAGAGCCCCCTTCACGCTGCTCCAGCCCTCTTATGCAACGTCTACATGGGGGGCAGGTGCATGGCCAAAGAGCCGACACACAGGAAGAGGGAGGCCACCGCAGGACCAGCGTGGCTGTCGGCCGGGGGCCACCCAGGAGAAAAGGTCGCTACGCCACGCCCAGCCCAGAAATGGTGCATGGGTGGTGAGGAGTCTCTTCCACGGTTGGGCTCTTTTTCTTTGCCTGCTCATTTCTGGGCATTGCGGGGGCACCATCCGATCATGTTCTCAAGGCGGGAAACTTTGTCAGGGAAAGACGGGGGTCTCGGGCAGTCGCTTCACTCTAGCCGCTGGGTCTTTAATAACTAGAGCAAAAATCACAAGACACACGATAAAATGGTGACCGTTGGCAACACCGTGTCATCACCCAACACCATGTCATGGCCCAACACTACGTCATCTCGTGACGGGTTGGGATCACAGAAACCCCCTTAGGAACTGCCACCTGATGTGCCAAGGCTACTCCTGCCTCAGTTTTCCTGCCCAAACAACTTAGGACCTCAGTACCCTGCCAGGTCTGAGCCACATCCCCCAACAGCTATGGGCTTGCCTGGAAACAGGCAGGAGGTATCCTTACTTCTGGCACTCAGATGCTCAACTCCCAATGGGGTCAAACCCTGAATAAGTTTGTTTTGCCCTTTATAAAGCTTAGACAGGGCAAACTCATAAATGGTTCACCCTCTATAACAATGATAGAGAGATTTGCACAGCTGTTTGCCCCCCATCCCAGGTACCGACACGTTCTCCAGGTTAATTAATAAGTAAAAAAGTGATTTTAATAAAGACAGGAAATAGGATTTAAGTGGTTCCAAGTAGTAACAGACAGAACAAAGTGAATTACCAAATAAAATAAAATAGAACATGCAGATCTAACACTAATACAGTAAAAAGTCTCACCCTCAGTGAATTTCTTCTTTCAGGCTAAACTCCCTTTTAGCCTGGGTCCAGCTATCACTCACACACCCCCTGCAGTCACTGTCCTTTGTTCCAGTTTCTTCTAGGTACCCTTGGGGGGTGGAGAGGCTGTTCTCTGAGCCAGCTGAAGACAAGATGGAGGAGTCTCTCCAGGGTTTATATAGACATCCTCTTGTGGGTGGAAAGCCCCTCCTCCTTCCTATGCAGAGTCCAGTTCTAAAATGGAGTTTCAGAGCACATGGTCCAGTCACATGTTTGAGCCAGACTCCATTCATTACCAGCCAGGCCACATTCTTGGAGAAGCTCGGGTGTGGACGGGCGTCTACAAAGTTCATTGTTAGTTTGATTGGTTCTTGATTGGGCTTAATTGAGAATAGTTTTTTCTCAGAGAGCTGCTCAGCTGCTTTCCAAGGTCTACATACAACTAACCAAGCACATAGCCAATATTCATAACTCTGAATACAAAACAGACACATACATACAAATAGGATGAAGAGATCCAGTGGATCATTACCTTTACATAGATATGTTACATGGCATATGTAGCAAAACCATATTCCAGTAATGTCAGAATCATAGAATATTAGAAATTCCCAACTAAATCATCCCATCATCTCATCACCCAACATTATTCCCTGCAGCCTGGCTTTTGGGGGGGGGGTGGACATCACACTTCTGACCAGGGGCTCAGGTCCCTTGGAGGTGGGGTTGGGTGCAGGTGCCACAGTTCCATGGCATTGTCTGGGGTGTGTCCTTTTTAACAGACGGTGCATGAGTTAAGGCTTTTGTTGGTTTGGTGTCGACTTAGGGGACAGATAGACCCTGGGGCGGGGGGTCTCAGAGGCCTCCAGGGTGAGGAAGAAAAGCAGCTGGGAGCCACCATTAGACACTCCTGACCAGGGTACGCTTGCCCCCCCCCCTTCCTCCCCACATCGTGGGGGGGGGGGTCAGGGTGAGGTGAATGGCAGCACAGCAAGGCAGCCGGCCCGAGGCACCTGGGCAGAGGTGAGTGGTGGTTTGGGGAATTAAAACGGAGTCTGGGGGAGGCATCTCAAAGGAGCTCTGTGCTGGGTCCCCAGTTTGTCTGTTTCGACTGGCAGCACATCGGGGCAGGGTCCCGCTCTCACTCCGGTGTGGGCAGTGCCCAGCAATGGCCCTGACTGGGCCTCTGGGCGCTACGGTAACCCAAATCAACACTACTTAGGGTGACCAGACAGCAAATGTTAAAAATTGGGACAGAGAGTGGGGGGAGGGGGGAGTAATAGGAGCCTGAATAAGAAAAAGACCCCAAAAATCAGGACTGTCCCTATAAAATTGGGACAGCTGGTCACCCTAACACCACTACGAATGGCCCTGCTCTTCAGTCCACGCCAGCACAAAGCCGGAGGCTGATATGGCTCCACCCTCCCTGATCGGACCCCGGATGGGCCCGCCCGGGGCTCGCGCGGCATAGACCCGGCTAAGCGGTTTGGCTGGGACGTCACGAACTCGGCCCTCCCTGGACGGGACCCGAGGAGGGTCGGCAGGACCCAAGAGCAGGTCGCACGGAACTGAGCATGGTCATCCCCACTGGCGACGACCTCGTCCAGCTCAGAACGTCTGAGCCGTTTGGATCCAAACAGCCCGACACCGTTTGGACCAGAACATTCCAGGAGGACTGAGACCTCAACAGTCCGGTGCCCCTTGGATCAAACCCTTGGGTCAGGTCCATAGTGAGCCTGTGAGATTTGGAGATTTAGCTGGAGATTTGGACCAGCGCTGCCATCCCTCCCGGACCTTCTGGCTGGTGCTGGGACAGAGAATCCAGGAGGTTTCGAGGACCATGACAGGCACCGAATCCCCAGAGCCAGGACCATGATGTACAGCCAGGCACATCCTGCTGACGCGCCAGAGACAAATCCAGGAGCTGCCCCGGAGGGGTCAGGTGAGCAGGACTTTCCCGAGGCCCGCAGGACACTCTGGGGAGAGGCTGGCCGGGCCCGTGGGGTCCTAGGCCCAGGATGGACTCGAGTTCTCTCTCTGCCTGGCCCAGGGAAGGAAGGGTCTCCAAGGGGGAGTGGGAGAAAGACAGAGATGCCACCAGGGCAGAGTGAGGGGAACAGACTCCCCATGTGGGGAGGGAAAGAGACCTCTAAATGGTTCCATGGAAAAGAGAAAGGGTCACCCCTGGGGCAAAGCGGGGAGACAGACCCCCCGCCCCCGAGATGGAGACATCAGGAAGAGGAGATTTAAGGAGTGGGGATCATATCTGGCTCTTCCAGTGCCAAGAGTCCCAGGCCCTTGGAGTAATGGGCCTAAGCCAGGGACCTTGGAGTTGGGCACAGCCAGGTCTCAGGCCGCTCCCGGTAACCAAGCCAGGGTTGCAGATGTCAGGGCTGGGGCAGACCAGTGAGGCAGAGTGTCCATCCTCCTGGGGCCAGGGCAGCAGTGGCACCAACAGGCCATTGTCTAGGGCTCTGTCCCACCTAGTGTCCAGCATCTCAGGCGAGGGGACACCAGCTCTTCCCTGGGGGCAGCATGTCACATCCCTGACCGGGCGTTCCCCGGATACAGGACACAGGGCTGGGAGCCGGTGGGTGACACCGCAGGGGGTGATGGCCGCAGGAGCCGGGCTTTCATTCTGCTTTCAGAGCCCCAAGGACTGGGGGAGTCGCCCCCTCGTCAGGGAGTTTCTGCCTGGAGCAATGTTCCTGATGAAATGGCGGAGGAGGGGGTCTCTGCCCCTGTAGGCCCCGGGGACAAAAGCCAGCAGACCTCATCCGTCACCAGCCACTCCTCCGCCCGCGGCGTGGAGCCCACGGCCTCCAACCGCCTGTGTGCGCGGCCCCCGCGGGATCCGCCCGGCGCGACGAGAAAGCGCCCGGCCCGTGTCCGGGAGGCCGAGGGGGAGGAAGAAGAAAAGTCCCTTTTCTACATGAGGGTCCGGGCCGCGAACGGCGTCTCGGTGGCCTGGGAGACCAGGGCCGGCTTTGGAGCCATGAGGAGGCGCCCCCGCGTCTTTAAGGCCAACTACACGGGAGGAGAAAGCTTCGCCGGCTCGGACCCAAGCAGCCCCCACCCCAAGGCCGAGCTGGAGGACATGGACCCAGAGGAAGAGGGCGGCGCTGGGGGGGGGGGGCCGGCCGAGGAGGCCGAACACCAGCCAATGGGCACGCGCCCCGAGTGGCTCCTCACCACCGAGCAGGGCCTGCGGTGCCCTGACCCAGCACGTGAAGCAGGGGCTGCGCAAAGGCTTCAGCTGCCGCGTCTACTACCGGGCGCTGGCGCGGCTCAGGGCCGGGGAGACGGCCCGGAGGAGGAAACGGCGCCGCGGGGGCCGGGGACCCCAGCCCCTCAGCCGGGAGTGCAGGAAGTGTGGGGGAGAGGGACGGTGCCCACGCAAGGCTGCCGGATAGGCCGTGGCGGGAGGCACCGCTGGCGCCGGAGACGATGCTGCCAGTAGAGCCCTGAATCCCCAGGGTGGTGACGGCAGCCAGCAGCCGGTCCGGGGGGCACACGCCAGTCGCCGCCCCTGGCTAGGAAGCCCAGCCCGCTGTCGGCTGGCCAGACAGGCCCCATCTCCACGTGAGGCCGGGACAACGAGATCTGGGCCATGCCACGATACGCCCCGGCCCCTGCTCAGGAACTGCCAGCGCTACGAGTACCAGGGCTCCAGCAGCGCCAGGCCAAGGGCATCCCAGCCCAGCGCTCCAGATCCGCCCCCCGGAACCGGAGCTGCCAGGCTCCCTCCTCTCCCCCCGCCCGGCCGGAGGAGCAACCCACGGATCCGCCAGCAGAGCCCCAGACAGCAACGATGGGGGGCTGGATGGGAGGAAGGGGTGTGTGGGAAGGGGCAGGGGCCTCAATGAGAGGAAGGGGGTGGAGATGGGGCAAGGGTTGGATGGGAGGAAGGGGTTGGGGACCGAGGGGAGGAGGCTAGAGGGGAGGAAGGAGGGGGTGGGCAGGGACAGGGAGCTGGATGGGAGGAAGGGGTGTGTGGGTGGGGGCAAGGACTGGATGGGAGGAAGGGTGGCGTGGGCAGGGGGCTGGATGTAGGGTGACCAGGTATCCTAGTTTTATCGGAAGAGTCCCGGTTTTGGGGTCTTTTTCTTATATAGGCTCCTATTATCCCCCCACCCCCCATCCCCGTCCCAATTTTTCACATTTCCTGTCTGGTCAACCTAGCAGGATGGGAGGAAGAGGGTGTGGGCAGGGAATTGGATGAACCCAGCCCATCCTCCCCCCACCCCACAAAATTCACCTCATCCCCCCCGCCCATAACCCCTCCCTCCTCTGACTCCCACCACAGCCAAACCCAGCTCCCTTTCCCCATCCATTCCCTCTGCCCCCCTGCCTCCCCTCCTCCCCTGCGCTGGATTCAGCTCTCCCAAGTCTAGGGTGACCAGACAGCAAATGTAAAAAATTGGGACATGGGGTGGGGGCTAATAGGAGCCTATATAAGAAAAAGGCCCCAAAAATCACAACTGTCCCTATAAAATTGGGACATCTGGCCACCCTACCCAGGTCTGGCCTTGGCTCCTGACCACACTACAACTCGACCAGCCCCAATGGAGTTAAAGCTTTTCCCTGCATCTTCGCTTGGGGCAGTTTGGCGGATTCTGCTCCACAGCGCCACTTTGTGGCTGGGCCGGGGTGTGGCGGTGGACCTCAGCCACTCTCTAATCCCTGATTACAGGGCAGTATGGCCCACTGGCCAGAGACCCAAATAGCTCCCCCTATACCCAGGGTAGCATGGCCTAATGGCCCGAGTCCCAAATAGTTGCCCCTGTTCTCAGGGTAGCGCTGCCAAATGGCCAGAGTCTGTATGATCTCCTGAAAGTCTCAAGTAACCTGGCCTAGCAGCCAAAGTCTATATATAGTCGTCACCCCGCCCATCGGCCCCAGACTCAGGGTAGGGCAGCCCAACGGCCAAAGTCCAGCTATTCCCCTCGCAGGTGGGCTAGTGCGGCCTAGGGGCTGCAGGGGTAGGGGGACCCAGGCCCATCCTCTCCACTGGGTCCCAACCCAGGGCTCACCTGACGGTGGAGCTTCCCCTGCCCCTAGCTGTGTATGTCTTTAAGAGTTCCCTGGGCCACTTCCTACCCGCGCTGCCTTGCCTTCGGTGTCCAGGGGTCCTCTGGTGCGTTCCCCTTCAGGGCCGATGTTGAGCTGGGCCTCCAGCGGCGTCTCGCCTGGGCTGAGCTCTAGAAACCCAGGTCCTGGCTGTCTTTCCGCAGGAGCCGGTAGGGTGCATCCTTCGCCTCCAGCCGTCAGCCCCAACTGAGCAGCTCTGCAGGCTTTTATACTGGATCTCCAGTTGGAGCATGCCCAGCACAGCTCCCGGGGTGTGGCTTCCTCTGCCCAGAGGGACGGGTTAACCCCTGCTGTACCGGTGCGGGGCCGCTCAGCCCCGTCACAGGCAGGTTTAGCTGGCCCAGATTAGATCCACCTGACCTAAATCCCAGCCTGTGTCCTAGTCTGGGCAAAGGACCAGTGTCCTCCTCAGCACCTGACCCACCCCAGTCAGGGCCGGAGCTAAACTGACTACGAGGGATATAAAGATCGGCTAGGCAGCTTGGACATGCTCAGTCTGGCACCCGGGTCCCAGTGGTAAAGCAGGGGAAACATTGTGTGCTCCAAAGTGCACCAAACACCACAGCCGAGACACGCCCCCCACCACCCCCATTCATTAATGAAGCTTCCCGCCCCTTGGCAGCAGTGGTAGTGTCCAGGTCCTTGTGCCGCTGACCAGGAAACTGAGGCACAAAGAGGAAAAATGACTCGAGATCACAACTCCCACGGGAATCTTAGTTTCTTGGTGCCAGACAAAGGCAGTGCCCCTTCCACGCAAAACAGCAACTAACTCGGGGCGTGAGTGATTATCAGCGCATCCCCCATTTAGTCTGGCTACTAAGGAGCACAGCACTAAAGTCACCACGTAGCCCCCTTGTCATATGTTAAATTCCATGCAGCTGTCCTCTGTTATCAAGCGCACTAAGAACTGTCAGGGGCAGTGTGACCTAGTGGACAGAGCCCTGGACTACGCTGCAGGACACCTGGGTTCTAGCACTAGCCAGCTGTGTGGCTTTGGGCAAGTCACTTTCCTGCCGCGTGCCTTAGCTTCCCTGTTTGCCCAAAGGGGATTCTGCAAAGTGCTTGGTGATCGATGGATGAAAAGCGCTATATCACAGCTAGGTATTAGTATTAATTCCCTTTCTCTTCCTCCCAGTTGTGAGCCATAAAGACCCCTGTGGTCCAGAAAGAACTTCAGCAAAATGCTTCCTAAGTGACCGACTCAGGGTCCGCTTGCCCCCATCCAGCCAGGAGGTGAGTATCAGAGTGCGGCAGACATACCGGGTTGACCAAAACAATTGCTTGCCCTTGATCCACACACCGGATGATTCTCAGACCCAGTTTTTGGTCTCCACCAACGCCCCTGCTGGGGAGCAGAGTTTTAGTAGCAGAGGCTGTCGGGAGGCCTCGCAGAGCTAAGAACCTGCTAAAAACACGGTGGGACATTCATCTATCAACCTAAAGGAACAGGGGTGCATTGTGGGATATGTTGTTCCCGCCTAGCTTTATCATGTGTGAAACTTGCTAGGGGAGGGAGGGGGGGTTGTTTGCAAATTAGCAAATAACCGAACAGTAATTGAATTAATGAGCTTTAGACAACTACTAAGGGGCAGCTGGCGCTAGGTGGCGATGTTGGCTAATAGTAATATCTGTGGCATTGTGAAGTTTCTGTACTTCCACAGCGCTGGGCTAGCAGGGACTTGGCAGAGCTGGGGCAAGAGCAGAACCGGACTGGCAGGGGATATACCAGCCTAGGCCAGCAGTGCATTGGCTGTGGGAGCAGGGCTGGCCATGGTCATGCATGGTGGGGGGAGGGACACACAGATTGCAATAGCACAAGATGTTGCAGGTCCGGATTGAGGGGTGGTGTCAAAGCCAGGGGAGGCGAGTGCCCACATCAGCAGCCCCACAGCACCGGGCCTGGGGCCAGGTAGCTCTGTCCGCCTCCTGCCTTCCAGGGAACAGATTTGACTCCAAAGAGGAGGGCACTTCGGGGACAAGTGCGCTCAGTCCCTGCCCTGGCCGCATGTCTGCCCGCCAGGCTCAGAGTCTGTGCGTGACGGTGCATTTCTCAAGGGACCCTGGCTCACCGCTCGCTCTCTGATCCCAGCGTGGCCCTCGCCCGGGGAAGGAAGTCTGCGTGGATAACGGTTTGCGAGGTGCCGATGAAGGCAGATGGCGCCCAGGATGCGGGGCAGACGCAGCCATCGCCCACCACATCCCCAGCACGGCTGGGTCCTTTGTCACGGGCAGACGGCAGCTGTCCCGCTTTGATCACAACAATCTCATTGCAATGGGAAACCAACGAAGGGCGAAAGGCAAACCTGGAGCCCTCTTTGAATCCTTCCTTCACCCCGATGGCAACTCTTCTCCATGCTTCACCAGGGGCCCAATCCTGTGGCGTGCGGAGGGCACTTAACGGCACTCAGGAACCTTGTAGGATCAGGTCCTATAATGCCATGTCCCAGGCTATTACGATCATGGAACATTTATACTGCACTAGTGCCTAAAGGCCGGCCAGAGTGCATTGTGGGATATGTTGTTCTCGCCTAGCTTTATCATGTGTGAAACTGCTAGGGGAAGGAGGGGGGGGGGGTTGTTTGCAAATTAGCAAATAACCAAACAGTACTTGAATTAATGAGCTGTGCCCCGGACAGAGTCCAGTGTCTTCCTATCTGCAAACCACCCATGCCCACATGCTGAACTCAGAGCCCATGGGAAAAGCGAACGTTAGTGTGGTATCAAAGCATCGTGCCAACTAGTGGAGACCTTGTCTACGTCCAGTGGTCTCTGGGGCACATTTCCGATATGCTACATGCACAGAAGGGGAGAAGGGCGGTTGGTTCTCTGGGCCTGTGAAGAACAGAGGAGATAGGGGGATTTTTTTCATGAATTGTCTATCTGATTCCAATCACGCCCTCTGCCACATGGCTGCAAAGAGTTAACTCACTCCTAGGAGCTTTGTTCTGCAGGAGCTGTTGCAGAACAAACAGGACAGGGGTTCGGTCTCCATCCACACTGGGCACACCACGCTGTTGGCTTGTGGCAAGTAGAAGCGGGGCAGTGGGGGGATGCGGGACAAAGGGCCTGGCTAGTTTTAAAGAGACACTCTCTGAAGTCCACTGAGGAGCAGGGTCTGCGGAGAAAGAGGCTGTTAGCTGGGCCCCAGAAGAGCCGGGGTACCGGGGCTAATTCTGGAGGGAAATTCTAAACTTAGATAAGACAGTGTGTGTGTTGGGGGAGGGGCGAGGGTCAGACCTTTTGTTATTTGAATCCCTTTAACGTAGGTAACACACCCCTTGCTGCATGCCTGCAATCTAACATCACCTTGGCATCAGGTAGTGGCCTAATACCCCGCAGTGAACACCCCACTGTCATCAGTGGGGGCACTCCAGTGTGAATTCGGTGAATGGTACACAAGACCCCAGCTCCTCTCCTGAGGGCACGATGGCGCTGCAGAGCGAACCAGAGTAACACGCAGTACGACCCCGCTTTAGACAACTCTGCAGCTGTGCCGCGGAGTCACGCAAGGCACTGAGCTGTGCAGCATTGACAGACACGGCTCAGAGCAAAGCTCTACTCCGATCTAATTTTCCGGGGGGGGGGGGGGGGGGGTTCTCTGCTGCTACAGAGGACACAGGCCTACAACGCTCCATGGCCACGGAGAGCTGGTCTTCCGGCAAAATAGCGATTTGTATCCACGCTCTGGGTTCCGGGTGGCAGCAGGGCAGCAGAGATGAACAGCGGCAGGGAAACTCCAGGGGGTCCACAGCTCTTCCCAGCACTGGTGCCCACTGGCTGTGAAAGAAGAAAGAGAGATTGCGTGACTCCCACAGGTTCTCCCGGAGCATGGTTTGATTTCACAGGGGATTCCATTTGCAGACAAGGCGGGGGGGGGGGGGGGGGTTGGGGGGGAGGCTATCTCTGCTCCTGTCCTGCCTTCATTTTCTCATCTCCTCTTGAGAGCCTGCTGCTCTCAGCAGGTGCTGCGTGAGATCCTGCCAAGGTCCCCCCTGTCTCCGCTGAACACAGAGCTGGAATCAGTCTTGCGCCACTGTGTATTAGTCTGGCTAAAATAGGTATCAGAATTAGAAGACTGTGTTTCGTGTCTAGACGTTCAATGCGTGTTCAATGCACGTGAGTTGTTGCAGCTTTGATCTCATTTATAACATCTGTATCCTATACGGCAAGGTAATGTTTGAGCGGTTCTATTGTAAGCCTCTGTAACTGTAGAAGTCACCCGACTGGAGAGAGATTAACTAGTGTGACGAAGGGATCTGCAAGCGAAGCGGTTCCGTCCTGCCCAGCAGGAAAGACCCAGCGACACCACATGGACTATGGTGGAACATTAAAAAGGACAACGGTCGTTGTTGCGCCGCTTTTCCCCCCTCCCCGGGAAGATGAGTCATACAAGTGGATTTCTCACATCAGAGCACATTAGAGGAGCGGGATAAAACCTCTCACAAGGAGGCACTGATTATCTTTATGCTGCTTGGAGTCTGGGGGCCAAGGTTTATTAGGCAGGAGCAAGAGATCCCCAGTTGCTTAGCCTTCAAGGACATATTGAGCTTGCTTGTTATAGACGCTTCTATTACCTTTTGAAACTTAAGATTGTAACTCATCTGTGTGTACGTTTACCTGCTTTAACCTTGTAAATAACTCTCTAGTTTCCTTTTCCTACTAATAAATCTGTATATAGATGATTATAGGATTGGCTACAAGCGTTGTCTTTGGTGTGAGATCTAAGGTGCAATTGACCTGGGGTAAGTGGCTGGTCCTTTGGGACTGGGAACAGCCTGAATATTGCTGTGATCCTTGGTGTCAGGGGCTAGCTATCTCAGGGGAAGCTCACCCGGGTGGTGAGACGGAGGACCCCCGGGGATTGGCTGGGACTCCACAGTTAGGATTTTTAGTGCCTGAGGCGTTTACACTTTACTACTGGTTGGTGAAATCGAAGTGCAGACCTCCCAGCCAATGTGGGGTTTGTGCCCCGGTTCCCACAATGTGCCCTGGGGTTGGCACACCCGCTCTTGGGTCCGGGCAGGCAGCAAGGCAGAGATTAGCTGTAGGGGGGACAGTTTACAGAGCCGCTGAGTGTAGGTTTTCTAACCTCAGCAGTAGGTGGGCAGTGACTGCGGCTTTGCTCAGCCCAGGCCTTCGAGACCCATTAGTCAGCCTGACTTCAAAGCCAGGGGATTTTTTTTCTTAAAGTGACACCTCTTCTCCCACACCCTGAGTGTGGGAGCAGCCCCAGTATTTACCCTCACAGCACCCCGGGAGGCAGGGCTGTTATCCCCATTGCACAGCTGGGGAGCTGAGGCTGAGAGAGACTAATGGAGATGCTCAAAGGGGTTTAGACTCAGTGGAAATTAGGTCCTGCGTCCCAGGCTAGAGCGCTGACCTAGGACCACCATCGCTGTCTTTTCTGGGGTCACGTTTCAAAGAACAACAAAAGCCGAGAGGCCCCTGGGATCACAGGAGTCTGGGAGCTGGGGCTTGAAGCAAAATCTCCAAACTCATGAGCTGCCCGTGCTGGGACACTGGTTTTGTAAACGAATAGACCCTCTGGTAATGTCTCCAGTTGGATCCTCACTTAAGCTTTGCCCCTGTTATGATCCCGCCTGCCCCAGCGATGCTCTTACACTAGAGACCATTGCACGGCTGCCCCGGGGAGCTTCTTGAAAGGGTTAAAAAACACATGGCCACTTTGAGCTGTCCCGCTTCATTCTCTGCTTGGCTGCAGGACTGTGGGCTGCAAATCCTGCCGGTGCCCGTCCCGCTGCAGCCTTGTCTGCACTACTCCTACCCCGCTAGTGGCTGGCCCCCATACAGCAGTTTGCCTCCCCTCCAGCGTTTGGATTAACACAGCTGGGTCCTCTAACATGAGCAGCCGCTGATCCTCCTTTTAGATCCAGAGGTCTCAAGTCCCTACCAATGGTGCCCCATCCAGAGGGATCTCATTTCATGGACCCTGCTCTGGCATGACCTCTCTCGGACACCAGCTGCGGACGCTGTTTTAAGCACCCTACCCATGATACCTACTCGGAGCAGGGATAGCTAACACCGTGTCTAAAGAAAGCCAGCAGCACATCAAGCTCCCAAGGCCGCTACGCCATAAGAACAAGAATATAAGAAAGGCCGCACTGGGTCAGACCAAAGGTCCATCCAGCCCAGTATCCTGTCTACTGACAGTGGCCAATGCCAGGTGCCCCAGAGGGAGTGAACCTAACAGGTAATGATCAAATCTAGATCCCTCCTCTTTGGAACCTCCTTTCAGGTATTTGATAGCTGCTTTCAACTACCTGAAAGGGGGTTCCAAAGAGGATGGATCTCAGTGGTACCAGATGACAGAACAAGGAGTAATGATCTCAAGTTGCAATGGGGGAGGTTTAGGTTGGATATTAGGAAACACTATTCCACTAGGAGGGTGGTGAAGCACTGGAATGGGTTCCCTAGCAAGGTGGTGGGAATCTCCTTCCCTAGAGGTTTTTAAGGTCAGACTTGACAAAGCCCTGGCTGGGATGATTTAGTTGAGGTTGGTTCTGCTTTGAGCAGGAGGTTGGACTAGAACCTCCTGAGGTCCCATCCAACCCTGATATTCTATGATTCTAAGTGATCTCTCTCCTGCCATCCATCACCTCTCTCTGACAAACAGAGGCTAGGGACACCATTCCTTACCCATCCTGGCTAATAGCCATTAATGGACTTAACCTCCATGAATTTATCCAGGTCTCTTTTAAATGCTGTTATGGTCCTAGTCTTCACAACCTCCTCAGGCAAGGAGTTCCACAGGTTGACTGTGCGCTGTGTGAAGAAGAACTTCCTTGTATTTGTTTTAAACCTGCTGCCCACTAATTTCATTGGGTGGCCCCTAGTTCTTATATTATGGGACCAAGTAAATAACTTTTCCTTGTTCACCTTCTCCACACCACTCATGATTTTATAGACCTCGATCATATCCCCTTAGTCTCCTCTTTTCCAAGCTGAAAAGTCCTGGCCTCTTTAATCCCTCTTCAGATGGGATCTGTTCCAAACCCCTAATCTTTTTAGTTGCCCGTCTCTGAACCTGTTCAAATGTCAGTAGATCCTTTTTGAGATGAGGAGACCACATCCGTACACAGTATTCATGTTGCATCTGGGAGGCAGCGGCGCCAGGAGACGCACTGTAGTTACATATGCAGTCACTAGAGGGCGCGGGTGCCATTGTATGCTTGCCTCGACCCTGGTGCCCAAAGCAGGTTACACCTCGGGGGGAGATTCATTCTGACCCATCGCGCCAGGCCGGGTCCGGCCATGTGGGCCCTGCGCTGAGTGGGGGCTATGCAAGGCTGTGATGATTGTGACCCCCCAGACTGGCACACAGCATGCTCCCTGCACATCCAGCTGCCCACAGGGCCCCTCTGCTGAATAGGACCCTGTCCCTTCCCCACGCTAGGTGGGAGCCATCTCCTTCGTCCATGGGCCCCTAGGGGAACCACCTGCTGCCCTAAGCGATTGTTCCTGGCAGCCTCTACTTCCCTCCCTCCCCCGGGGGGCAGACCCCCCATCCAGCCCCTAATTAGCAGCCATCATTCATTCCTCTTTCTAGCAGACAATCCCATTGGTGCTCCCGGGGCGAGCTACGGCACCCGAGGGGCTCACCTGAGCGGGTGACACCGTTCTCACTCCTGCTGGCGGCACTCACGGGTCCCTTTCTGTAACACACAACAGCCCGTCCGTTAGTCCGGGAGCAACCCAGGTGGGCCAAACACGGCTAAGCCCCTGGGGCACTCCTCAGTCGCAAAGATTTGAAAAGGACCTCACGACCCCTTGAAAACCGCCCCCGTGTTGTGTTAACCAACGGCTGGCTAAAGGCCAGTGAGAGGAACCATGTGGAAGCTGTGATTACACATGAATCGGCACGTCTGCGTTTAGAGATGAGTTAATGACTTTATCAACCCCGAAGGAGGGCGTGGTCACAACCAGGTTCCTACAAAGGGGATTGTCTGGGGCAGAGAGGCCCCAGGTAAACCCGGGAACCCCCACAGGAGCCAGGAGGCCTGTGGTTTTGAAAAGCCAGGGGGCAACTAGAATCCTAGAGCCTGCCTGTAGCGGGAGATTGACCAGCCCTATCATACCAGTACACTTGTACTGGATCAGAATGTGAATTGAACGAACCTGAATGAAGGCCAATTTTATTCCAAATCAGAGTGTGAACATAGGCAGTTTAACTAATCCAGTTTTAATTCACACCTTTACTCGAGCCAGATGAATTTTCCTCTGCAGACAAGGCCCAAGCTACAAGCCAATGAGTGGCCAGTCTTCAAATCCAGTAATGAGAGATCCTTAAAGTCCCTCCTGGAAAATCTAGCTTTGATTTCTAGTGAGATAATGGCAGAAATAATGCGTGGGGGCCTCGAGGACGACGGGACCATGAGCAGATGGTGGCGCTGGGGGTTAGACGAGACAGGCTGTGCCCACAGCCGAGGGGGTGAAAATATCCTACAGTGACCAGCGATTTCGATGGTCCTTCGTCAGACACATGCAATAGGCCCCATTTTCAGTGCTGAGCCCCTCTTTCAAAGGTGTCGAGTCGAGGCCCAGAAATCGAGGGACCCAGAGTCACTAGGCACATTTGAAAGCCTTGGCTGCGTGTCTGAGCCAACCGTGCTGGCATCGAGGGAACCTCTGAACTGCGGGCAAGTGCCACGCTGTGACTTGCTCTCCCTCTCAGACACAGGGCAACATTAACCGTCCCTAGGGAGTTTATCACGTTCTACAGGGGTGTGTTTTATACAGCGTCGGGTCTCCTAGTGACACAGAGCAGGGGGATCAACGGCAGGACACCACAGCAGCGGCGGGGGCCATGCCAGGAGTGTGGGGGGTAACCCCAGGGAGGAGAGAGAGAGCGAGAGGAGAGCTGGAGCCATCAGAGGGATGGGCAAAGAAACGAGATCCCGCCTGATAGTGAGGGAATGCAGGGCCAGCAGGGAATGCAGGGAGCCCTCCTGAGAGACATCTGGGCCTTGGCAGCCGTAGGTGTCAAAGCAGGTGAACCCGTGGGTGCCAGGGAGAGCCCGGATGGCTGCGATGGGAGAGGAGAGCGTTGGAGGTACAGGGGGTGTTGCATTGCCCACAGACCTGTAGGTAGCAGAGCCAGGGACCGGGGCAGCGAAGGGTCTTCACTTGCGGAGACGGGAGAGTCTGGATGTCAGGGTGAGCCTGGTGGGTCGTAGTCTCCTGCCTCTGGCAGAGGCACCGGAGCGGCCCCGGGCTCCACACGCAGCCTGGCCGGTTGCTGGTCTCCCGGGGGCGGAGAGCTGGCGGGAGGCTGGAATCAGAGGCAGACGGGCGACCGTCACCGCCGGGCAGCCCCCTGCAGAGCCCCAGGACAGCCAGGAGCGCCCGGCGCCAGGGCAGGAGAGACCAGTGGGCGGCTCGTGCCCCCGTGCTGGAGGAGCTGAGCCGAGCCACAGTGTGGCACACGCCCGATGGCTGGCCGGTCGCGCCAACGCTGCGGAGAGCCAGGGGTCTGCTGCTCTGGGAGTCAGTCCCTCCAGGGGAGCAGAGCCGTGCTGGGGGCCTGGGTATCACTTCCCGGCCAACACCGGGTCAGTCACTTCTCCCCTCCCCTCCCCCACTCCTCCCCTCCCCCTTCCCACAACCCCCCCCCCTTCAAGGGGTGCTGAAGACCGGCGCCTGTGGGAGTGGGGGTGCTAGTGCCCCAGGGCCAGTGTCCGGGCGCAGGGCCCCAGGGCAGATGACCCCAGGGTCCCACAGGACCCCATGAGCTGCTGGGACTGTCCCATGGAGGGTGCTAACCCCGCCCCGAGAGAGCAGGCCAGGGGGGTGGTCCTGGGCTTCCTCCCAGTGGGGGAGGGGGGTGATTTGCCCCAACACCACCCACTCCCCATGGCAGGCGTTTCTAACTGGACCCCGCAGGCGGGCGGCCGGGCACAGGTGTGACCCGCTCTGGGCACATGCCATCTCCAGGCCGGCCCCAGGGCAGAGCAGCCAATGGGTCTCCCAGGTAGGGGTGGCGGAGTTTTTTTGGGCGGTGCTCCGGGCTTCCACGTACCCGCCCCGCTGCCTTCCCCGCTACCGGTACCACCCGACGCGCTCAGGAACCCCGCGACCCGCCCGGGCCCAGGGCTGGGGTCAGGGGATATCAAAGGCAAGGGGAAGATGCAGCCACACCCAGTCCCCTTCCTGCTTCCTGGGTTGTGCTGGGCGCGGGGGGGCTCTTCCCCCCATGGCCCAGACTGGGGGGGTTAATGGAAGTCAGCCTGTGCTCTGGGGCTGGGTGGGGCCACGCCGCCCGCTCACCCTCCCGCCCGGCGTTCTGAGCCTGGCCGTACTCAAGTGGCCTGGTGGTGTGTAAGGGGGGGGGGGTTGGCTGCCACACCGGGAGGGGGGCACTGGCGGGACCTTAGGAAGAAGGGGTGGGCTGGACCAAGCCCGGGGTTCACCTGCTACCTGTGCCCATGGCTCCTGGCTGCAGGCCCCCCGGGCCCTTTTAAATCATCCGGACCCTTGGGCAATTGCCCCCTTTCCCACCCCCTGTTGGGGATCCTGGGGCCAGTCACACTCTCCCAGGGGCTACAGAGCTCCCCATGGGCGAGGCGGCTCTGCCCAGCCCCCGGGTCTGGCCCGGGATCTAGCCCTTAGGATCCGGTGCCCAGCCGGGAATCTTGCCGGCCTCCATGCACGAGGCTCCGAGCCAAAGGCCACCGAGCGACTCCCATCCACTGCAATGGGCATTGGGCCAGGACCTACCAGCCTGGCGCCTTCTCCTCGCCGCCACAGAGGTCAGCCTGAGCTCCCCCCAGGACACTCCCGGGGCCCGGTGCGTCCTGCTTTGTTCCGGACGCTCCTTACCCGCCCCCGCTGGTCCCGCGCAGTCCTCACACTCCCACGGGCCCGGGGCTGCCCCCAGCAAGGCACAGCGGCGGTGGGTCCCCTGGGAGCCACACGAGTTGCACAGCAGCAGCTGCCAGGGACTGGGAAAGCAAAGAGGTCGGTGTCGGCGCCTCCCCGCTGGAGAGCCGGGAACGGCCGGCGTGAAGGGGGGAATATGGCGGCCCAGATGCTCTGAGGTTCCCTCGGCGCCTAACTCCCTTCGGTTTCAGTGGACGGTAGGAGCCTAAATACGTCTGAGGAGCCGGGGCTGTAGCCCCGGCTCCTCTGGGCAATGAGACTGTGGAGACCAAAACAAAGGCACTCGCCTCTATTCGGCCCAGTGGGCCGGCACGCCCCGTCCGCCAATAGCCAGCTGTTGCCCAGCCTGTGTGACGTCCACTGGGCAACAGCTGAGCTGCCAATGGCTAGCAAGGGGCGGGACCTAGACTGGATCCAACCCCACCCCCGCCCCCGCAGCATGGCCCATGCGCCTGGGGCAAAGCCCCGGGAAGTTAACCGCCTACCCGGCTTCTGCGGATTGCTCTCGGCCGCCCACGTACAGGCAGCGGCCGGCGTCACAGCGGCTGTGTCTGTGATACTGGTCGCTGAACGCGCCGTCTTCCTCCCAGGCGGCGTCCCTGAGGGAGCAATGGGGGGAATTAGTGTTCCTCTATTGGGTACCAGGCTGGAAGCGCCCCGGGGCCAAGGCCATTTCTTTGGTCTGTGTTTGTACAGCACCTAGCGTAATGGAGTCCCAGTCCAGGACCGGGGCTGTGACGCTGGCAGGCCAGGTGCCAACTCATGCCAGGTCCCCGTGTCCCAGACTGGCTCACTAGTGGGTTAATATTGATAAAATAGGTATAATCATGGAATCCTAGAATCTCAGGGTTGAAGGGACCTCAGGAGGTTCTAGTCCAACCCCCTGCTCAAAGCAGGACCATCCCCAACTAAATCATCCCAGCCAGGGCTTTGTCAAGCCTGACCTTAAAAACCTCTAAGGAAGGAGATTCCACCACTTCCCTAGGGACCCATTCCAGTGCTTCACCACCCTCCTAGGGGAAAAGTTTTTTCTTAATATCCAACCTAAACCTCCCCCACTGCAACTTGAGACCATTACTCCTTGTTCTGTCATCTGGTACCACTGAGAACAGTCTAGATCCATCCTCTTTAGAACCCCCTTTCAGGTAGTTGAAAGCAGCCATCAAATCTCCCCTCAGTCTTCTCTTCTGCAGACTAAACAATCCCAGTTCTCTCAGCCTCTCCTCATAAGTCATGTGCTCCAGCCTCCTAATCATTTTTGTTGCCCTTCTCTGGACTCTTTTCAGTTTTTTACACATCCTTTCTTGTAATGTGGGCCCCAAAACTGGACACAGGACTCCAGATGAGGCCTCACCAATGTCAAAAAGAGGGGAACGATCACGTCCCTCGATCTCCTGGCAATGCAGAACATAAGAACAGTCATATGGGGTCAGACCAAAGGCTCATCAAGCAGTGTCCTGTCCTCTGACATTGGCCAATGCCAAGTGCCCCAAAGGGAATGAACAGAACAGATCACCATGGAGTGATCCATCCCCTGTCGCTCATTCCCAGGTTCTGGCAAACAGAGACCAGGGACACCATCCCTGCCCAGCCTGGCTAATAGCTATTGATGGACCTGTCCTCCATGAACCTATCAGGTTAATATCATAAGAAAGTGGTTAGTGTTCGGAGTCTATAAGATGCTTGTGTGTTGCTGCCTGCTCTGATCTGACTTGTGGTATCTGTTCCACAATGCAATGTCACATTTGAGTGGGTGTTGTGGGAGCCACCGTGAGCGCCTGAATCGCCAGACAGGAGAGGGACACTAAGTAGAGTGGAGAGCTGAAATTGTTACACCTCCCCTGAAAGATGGGCTCTGGGTGGATCTTACAACACCCCACAGCTGGGTTAAAAAAACCCAGCAAAAGGAGTGAAGACTCTTGTTTCTTCTGCTTTCCTCCTCGTGCAGATGAGATGGACTCCTCCCACCAGCTGAGTTTGCAGCTCAGAGCACATGGCAGGAGGGGGATACAACCCCAAACCAAAGGAAGCAGGATCTCGATGATGCTGGGACGTGGGAGGGTGGGGGATTTCTAAGCATTAGCAAGAGATCCCAGCTGCTTGGCCTGGGCTAGCCCTAAAGGACAAATAGAGCTTGCTCATTATAGAAGCCTATTTTAGGTTTTAAAACCTAGACTGTGCCTCATTAGTGTGTCTATATTCCCTTGCTTCTTGTAAATGACTCTCTAATTTCCTTTTCTTATTTAATACCTCTCTATATCATTTATTATAGGATTTAATACATCTCTGTATCATTTATTATAGGATTCCTCACACGTGTTGTCTTTGGGGTGAGGTCTAAGGTGCAACTGACCTGGGGTAAGTGGCTGGTTCTTTGGAACTCAAGAGTACCCTGAATATTTCTGTGATCTGTGATGTAAGGGACCATCTTGCACGGAGATATACTGCCGGGAGGTAAGGCAGTACTCAAGGGGACTGTCTGGGGCTCTGTGCTGGGATGATTTAGTTGGGGTTGGTCCTGCTTTGAGCAGGGGGTTGGACTAGAACCTCCTGAGGTCCCTTCCAACCCTGATCTTCTCGGATTCTATGAGTTGCTCATTGTGAAGGTACAAAGGGAACCGACCTGTCAGGGATTTTGATGCCCATTCGAAACATCTCTCTTTGGAATGTCCCCATGTCCCGGCACCGGGGGCATCGGAAATGGTACAAGGCAGCGCGGAGAGCGTGTCCCTGCGGGATAGACACAAAGAGGGGAGCAGAGATCACAGTCCTGCGGGGGGTAGAGGGGTAATCCCATCGGGGGGGGGCAGGGCTGCGAATGAGCCATTGACTCGCAAGGAGCAAAAGCAACATGCAAGGAGCACGTGTCGGCAAGTGCTGCTCGCAGACGAAATGAGACCGGGGGTGAGAAAAGCCCCCAGAGGGGGAGGTGGTGGTGCAGGTTCCCAGCCCCACGAGCCGTGCTCTAGGGTAGTAAATGGGCTGCCAGAAGGGTCGAAAATGGTTCCGGAAGTTACCTTCCAAGTAGGGGACCTGGCTCTGCCCCTCCTGTGCCAACACCCCATAGTTCACACTGTGGGCACCACCCCACGCAGGGAAGAGGAGCTGCAGGGAGGATACGGGGCTGCTGGAAGTCTGGGTCCTAGGTGGTTTTTTCCCCTCCTGTCTCTGGCCCTTTACCAAAGTGTTTCTCCAGATAGGGGGTCTAGGCTCCCCCACTGCTGGACTTTGTGGGGGACCCGGGACCCCAAACGAGGCATGTGATCCTAGAACTGCTCCACAAATCCACGCTGAGCCCTCCCCTGCTGCATCTGTCCCTGCCACCCCTCCGGCTGCGCCCCCCAGGGACCGTCCCCAAACATCCACGTCCGTTAGGGAACAGCGGACAGCTACGGCCTGTGCATGGTTTGGCTCGAAGGCGTTCGTGGCCGGGGAGGGGGGGAGGGGGGGTTTCCGGCCCACCCCCGGGAACCAGCGCAGAAAAGAGCATCGCACCTGGATGCAGCCTCGGTGGAACCAGGCGTGCTTGCAGGCCGGGCACAGCAGGGAGCCGTAGGAGGGTTTGCCCGCCATGGACTCCAAGCAGACGACGCAGATGGTTTCCGCCCGTTGCTGGCGCCGCCTCACTCGCTGCACGGGCCGGTGCTTCCAGCAGAAGGATCTGGGATGGGGACAGCCCGAGGGCAGAGCCGACAGGCGCTACAGTCACCAGATCATGCCCGGGGCTGCAGAGGCCGCAGGCCGAGGGCTGCTCCACCATTCTGGGAGTAGCGTTGCCGACTTTCTATTTGCAGAAAACTGAACACCTTTGCCCCGCCCCCTGCCCCGCCCCTTTTCCTAGGCCACGCCCCCGCTCACTCCATCCCCCTCCTCAGAGGTGAAAGTAAGCCGGTCCGGTCCGGTAGGGGGTACTGGCGAGAAAGTACTGACTGTACTGGCAGGGCTGCTGATGGGTGGTGCGGGTTGGGCAGCGTTGAAGGGCCGGCTGGGGGATTTTGGCCCAAGCCCCTCCCCTCTGCCTGAGGCTCCACCCCTTCCGGGGGCCCAGACCCGCCCCCAAACCCTTGCCCCGCCCCGGACCCTGCCTGCCCTGCGTACCAGCAAGTCATTTAAATTACTTCCACCCCCGCTCCTCCCTCCGTCACTCGCTCGCCCCCACCCTCGCTCACTCACTCGTTTTCACCTGGGTGGGGCAGGAGGTTGGGGTGTGGCGGGGAGTGGTGTTGAGGACTCCGGCTGCGGGTACAGGGGGGCTCTGGGGTGGGGCTGGAGAGGAGGGGTTCGGGGTGCAGGAGAGGTCTCCAGGCTGGGGTATGGGATGGGGTACGGGCTCCGGGCTGCGGGTGCGGGCTCCAGGGTGGGGCCATAAATGAAGGGTGAGGGAGGGGGATCTGGGGTGGGGTATGTGGTGGGTGGGGGTGAGTACAGGCTCTGGGATGGGGCCGGAGGTGAGAAGTTTGGGGTGCAGGAGAGGGCTCCAGGCTGAGGCAGGGGGTTGGAGTGTGGGAGGGGGGATAGACTCTCGGTTGGGGGTCCAGGCTCTGGGATGGGACCAGAAATTAGGGGTTCAGGGGGCAGGAGAGGGGTGGGGGGTTGCAGGGTGCAGGTTCCAGGTAGTGCTTACATCAGGCGGCTCCCGAGAAGCTGTCGGCACCTCCCTAAGCGGAGGCACAACCACGTGGCTCTCTGCGCAGCCCACGCCTGAAGGAACCGCCCCCTCAGCACCCATTGGCCGCGGTTCCTGGCCAATGGGAGCAGCTGAGCTGGCGCTGTGGCAGGGGCAGCGCACTTAGCCTGGGTGACCAGAGGCCTAGGAGCCAGAGGGAGTCGGGTGGAGCTGGGTAGGGAGCCTGCTGGCCCCACGGCTGGACTTTTAGGGGCCCAGTCAACGGTGCTGAGTAGACCTGCCAGGGTCCCTTCACGACTGCTTGAAAACCAGACACCGGGCAACCCGGGAGGGGGGGGGGGGGTTGCAGTATACACCCCCTTTGAGAGCTCTTATCTCCCCGGTGCCTCTGGTGCAGGGGGCAGGGACGGGTGCCAACAATCCACGCGTCCAAGGTGTTGAAAAAGAGGGAAAAAAACCCTAATGATTTTCCAACCCCTAAACTCAGAATTCCTGCCGGGCCTTTGAAGACTGCTCTCAGTACTGGGGCCCTCCCTTGGTTTGCCCCTGTAATGCCAGCTATGGGGCTCTGCCCTCCGATGCCAGGGAAGGTCTGGAAGGGCTCCTATGCCCCACAGTCGTGCTGTCACCAGCATTTTCACAAGACACCCGCAACCCCAGGAGGGTTGTGTCCCCTGCAAACTCCCTTCCGAAAGGCGCTAAGTAGGCTCCCGATCGGAGACTTGGCAGCCACACTTACTTAAACTCCCCGAAGAATTGATAGATGCAGCCTTTCTCGGAGCCGCAGGGGAAGTGGAAATTCTTGGTGCACTTCTTGCCCTGGCAGGCGATGGACGCCCCTTTGCGGCCACACACACAGCAGGTCTGGAAACAATGGGACGGTGAGCAGAATAGGACGCAGCTCCCAAGTTCCCGGCCACAGCCCTTGGGAGGCTAAGGGAGCCCTCTGACCGGCTTCATGTCTGTACCTGGGGGAATCACTGTCCCTGCCGTGCCAGGGGAGCCGTGGAGATCACAGTCTCGGGGTGGGCATGTCACACACCTATCCCTTGGTTCCTAGGTGGAGGAGGGGCCAGGCAGCTCTGTGTGCTGCCCCCATCTATAGGCGATGCCTCCGCAGCTCCCATTGGCCGCAGTTCCCGGCCAATGGGAGTTGCGGAGCCAGCACTTGGAGTAGGGGCAGCACACAGAGCCCCCCGGCCACCCCTGGTCTAGGGGCTGCAGGAACATGCCAGCTCCTTCCAGCAGCTGCGTGGAGCCAGATAGAGAGCCTGCCATTCCCAGCAACCGGACACTCTGGGAACTGCCAGAGTCCCTTTTCAACTGGGTGTCCTGGTCAAAAACCGAACACCTGGCAACTCTACTCAATCCCCAACCTCCTCATCTTCCCCTGCTCGGACCCCCCCTCCTCTCTTCCTTCCCTGTGTGGCAAATCCCCTCCCAACTAACTCCAGCCCCCACGACATTTGCCACCATCACGTTGTTCTCTCTGCTTGTGTGTGATCCCCTGTCCCCCAACCCTGGGGCCTGGCCTGTCTAGTTAGTCGGGACACTCCTGCGGACTGGCTACTCCCCTGGGTCTGTAGTCTCTAGGCACTCCTGTAATGAACACGCCCGATCATAAGAATACAGCACGGCACGGCCTCACCTTCTGAACAGCCCGCTTTAATTCCTGCCTGATGTCCGGATACAGGAACCCGTAAAATCCCTCCTCGTCCTTCCCCCTCTGGACCAGCCCGCTGGCGTGGTACTGGAAGACAGGAGCGTCGGCACACTGGAACCTCTCTCTCTTCCCCACAAATTCCATCCTGCACCTCAGAAACCAACTTGGGCAAATTTTCACCTCACACCACAAAAATGGCCCCCAAAAGTCTCCATTCCCACAAATCAGCATTTTCGGATGCATTTTTGTTGTTGTTGTCAGAATAAATCCCCACCAGCTCTAATTAATGGGTCTGACTGAGCTGAGCTGCTTAACAATTCGTAAGCCCGGGATTTGCAAGGGGTCTCAGGGCTTCGCTCCAGCAACTTCTGCATGTTTCAGAAACACAGCTGCAGCTCCGCACCAACAAGCTGTGCTGGATGGGGGAACAGGGAGGAGAGGGAGCCGTGGTGAGAGGACTTCTCCCAGCTGAGCCAGGACACTTAACCATCTGACGCTGTTTAATTTCATTATCAGAAGATCCAGGCTCTCTGGATTCTATTATATATTTTTCAAGGGGTGTTGTCCCCCATTGTCCTTCAGTCTGAGAGTCTCTGTCCTTCAGGACTCACTGATTTGGAGTCTGAAGTTTGGCAGAAAGCAAAGGTGGTGCTGGTTGTACTGGAATGCTAACCTCTGTGAGACCGATCTAGGGCTAACCTCACCCTTACCTGCCTGAGCATTAAAGGGCCCTCCACTGGTGTGTCTCTCTGAGAAGGAAGCTCGGTCCTCAGTCTAGATCTGATACCGAACCCTGATCTGCTAGTAGACGTACATGTACAAGACGTACATGACACTCCCCTTCGTACATGTACAAGACGTACATGACGAAAAAGGGTAGCCGGAGCAACGCTGACACTTGGTGTGTGGTAAATCTGTGACGGAGTAGAATCCTTCCTCTGACTCTTGTCTGCAGGTGTCCATACCTGAAGCTGTAATCTGACTCCAAGTGGGGGAGGAAGGTCACCTGACCTGGCTGAGCCAGGGGGGAGGAGGAGCTGGAGAGAGGCAGTTTGGAGTCTGGATCTGGCGAGAAAGGGGGGGAGAGAGCTCAGGCTGGCTGCCTCGCTCTCTGGCCCCCAAAATGGATCCAGCTGAGGGGTCACGCTCGCTGTATGGTCTGGGTTAGACCAGGTACCGATCATCGAATAAACCTCTGTTTTACTGGCTGGCTGAGAGTCACGTCTGACTGTGGAATTGGGGTGCAGGACCCTCGGGCTCCCCCAGGATCCCGCCCGGGCGGGTTCGCTGGGGGAAGCGCTCGGAGGGGCAGAAGGTGCTGAATGCTCCGAGGTCAGACCCAGGAAGGTTGAAGTGGGGACCCGTGAAGCTCCTAGCCTGGAAACAGGCTGTGTACGGAGAGAGGACACTTCCCCCGGAGTCCTGACTGGCTTCTTAGGGAGCAAGTTCCAGACCATCGCCCGGGCACTCCGTGACAAAATCTCACTGAAATCCCCGGTTATGCAAATATGAGGAAGTCGGTAAGTGTCAAGAGGATAGAGGCAACCACGAGCAATAAGCGGCTTTGGGCCTGTGAGGAACGAAACAGGAGGGTTGGTGGCTTCCGATGTAATTAGCGAGGCGGTGAAGAATGCCGCCTGTCCTAGCTGGTGTTCGACAAATCCTTTGATTTGGTGCCTCGCCATTCATAAACCCATTCGAATCAGCTTGGGCGGGAAAACAGGCGACCGGCAACAAAGGACTATAATAATAACGAGCAGCAGAATGAGCGGGGAAGAAATTCTAGGAGCGTCAGGTGGCCTGGTGCTAAATAGGGTCCTTTAAACTGGGCCGTTACCCGTCGGGTTGGCGGTCACTGACGGGCGTGCAATGCATGTTTCCAAGAATAGTACCTCCTGCACCCAGAAACTCAAGTGATGCTGCTCATGAGGACAGTGAGGGTCTAGGAGTGACAGTGGGGAACAGGAGCTCAGAAGGAGAAGCCAGCCAGTACTAGACAAAGGTCTGGGCTCACGGCACAGATGGCCGTTCCTCTCTGTACAGCCACAGCGAGATCACAGCCAGGTCTGGGCAGCCCCGCATCAGTCAGAGAGAGGCAAATGGGGGAGTGATGCCAAGAAAGGCAACCAGTGGGTGGTTGGATGAATTAGGAAGGTCAGATGAACAGAGCTTGGCTGAATGATACTGATGGGGACTTAAGGTACCAGGCGCTTCAGTTTAGCAGAGAAAGGCCTGAGCCCATCCAACGGCTGGAAGTGGAAGCTAGACAAATTCAGCCTGCAAAAAAAAGATGCAAATTTTTAAGTGAGGGTGTTTAGCCATTGGAGCAACTTCCCAGGCTCTGGGACGGACGCTCCATCCCTGGGGATTTTAAAACCAAGATTGGACGTGTTCCTATAAGATCTGTTCCAAAGGGGATGAGCTCCGGGACGTTCTCAGCGCACAGGAGGGCAGCCTGGGGAAGATCACAAGGAGAGAAGCAGGAGATTGATGAGGCTGAATGTTCTCAAGGAGCGTGGAGCGGTGGGACAAGGAGGTGCGGTGTAATAATACCGGGTGAAATCTTGGCTCTGGGGGAGGTTTGCCATGGACACAGTGGGGCCCGGACTCCACCCAGGGCCCCTGCAAGGTGAGGGGTGGGAGTCTCATCGAGTGGGTCACTGAGATGCAGGTGGCTCGACCCGGCCCCTCGGGAGACTCCTCAGCCCCTGGAGAAAGGGAGAGCTACTCACCAGGCAGTTCTCGTGCACACACAGCTTCCCCTGCTGGCATTTCTGCCCATAGGTGTCGGGCTCCGAGTCAGCCCGGTGGCAGAGCCCGCACTCTGCAGGGGAGGGAAAGGAAATGCCGCTGAATCAGACAGGCGGCTCTGGGCACTGCGGTCCTGACACAGCCAGCCTGGGGTGGGGAGCAGCTACCAGGGGCCAACAGCGTCTCCAGTGGGGGAATGACGCTGACGGGTTGCCAAGGGGAGGCCTGCGACGCAGGGTCTCAGTGGGTGGAGTCCTGTCGGGTGGAGTCCTGCAGCGGGATGTGTTGACAGGACGGGGTACAGGAAAGTTCACCAGTACCCAGGTGTGCGCTGTGTCCAGGGTGCGATACCCGTCCCCGTGTGGGATTGTTACTTATCAGTGCGAATGCTGGCTCTGGTTGAAGAACATTGTGGACTCACGTCCGACCCAGCGCCCCCTGGACCGCCCCACAATGGATCCAGAGCTCCTCCAATGCCCACCCACACCAGATGTGGATCCTTTCCTCACAGCCAACCCAGAGCCCCCTGGTCACGCCCAATGGATCCAGAGATCCTCCAGAACCCCCACATACCAGATCTAGGGCCCCGCCTGCCACAGAGGAAATACTCTGGTCTGTTTTGGGGCTCCCTAAATCAGTCTCTGACCACTGCACTGTAATGCGCCTCCCCCCTCTGCTCCCCCTCCCTTTCCCTTTGTTCACTGTCACCCACAGACCGCGCCCTTCCCTTCCCTTTGCGTGGTTTCCCTTACAACAGCGGTTCCCCCCTAGAGGGGAAGGCCGGCCCCACGCACAGACCCCATCCTCTGGCTTCCCGGTATTGGTCATAGCTAACAGCACTGGAACAGCCAGTGAGGCGCTCGCCTTGTCCCTGCCAACCTCCACTGCAAGGGAGTTAATTCTCACCCTCCTCCTTCAGCTTCAGGGGCTGCCGGCTCATTCCAGGAGCGCTGCAAACAACAAGGAGGGTTTCATAGAATCAGAGACTATCAGGGTTGGGAGGGACCTCAGGAGGTGCTAGTCCAACCCGCTGCTCAAAGCAGGACCAACCCCAACTAAATCATCCCAGCCAGGACTTTGTGAAGCCTGATCTTAAAAACCTCTAAGGAAGGAGATTCCACCACCTCCCTAGGGAACCCATTCCAGTGCTTCACCACCCTCCTAAGGAAAACGTTTTTCCTAATATCCAACCTAAACCTCCCCCACTGCAACTTGAGACCATTACTCCTTGTTCTGTCACCTGCCACTGAGAACAGTCTAGATCCATCCTCTCTGGAACCCCCTTCAGCCAGTTGAAGGCTGCTTTCAATCAGTTCCTGTGACGTCATTGTGCCGTGACTACACTATTGGATTCTAGTTGGGTAGCTTTGATGGTCGGCTAGTCCTAGCCTAAAGGGGTAGGCTGGGAGGTGGGATCAATTCCTGCCTTTGCTACAGACGGCATCGGTGTCCTTGGGCAAATCTGTTAATCCCTTTGTTTTTCCCACCTGTAAAAGGGAGCTCATACTCCTTCCGTCCTTTCCTTGTTTAGACTGTACGCTCTACAGGGAAGGGCCCGTCTCTCGCGGTTTGTTTGTGCAGCACCTAGTGCAATGGGACCCTGAGCTCTCGAGGTGTGTTGCATGTGAGGAATGAACCTGGTCTGGACAACTGAAAACTCCCCCCTCTCCCATGGGGGTTCCTGCATCTCTGACTAGGCCCTGTTCTGAAATCACCCGCGAGCTGGTTATTGGAGGATTGACCAGGATTGGCCGCCTACCTCCACATTGACCCCAGACGTCATCAGTCTCCATCCCCCACAAAGGCCGGGGAGGCCTTATCGGGTGTGATTTTGGTGATGTCTGGGGAAATGTGTCTCCCCTGGGGCTGGAGGGCTCGTGATGGTCATTTCTGGTCCCTCCCACACCCCGTGTGCCAGAATCCAGGCGTGACGGGCAGGCCCTCCTGCGGGAGGAGTTATGAGGTGGTTTACTTGGACTGTGAGCATCTAGCACAAGGGAGCCCCGAGCCGGGTGTGCAGCTCCTAGGCTGTAGTGTAAGGTAACACAAATAATAGTAATGCTCTGATTGGTCCAGAGCGCTGAATCTTTTTCCTTTTATTAGCATAAGCCACGTCCACTTGGCCGGTGCTCTGTCCCCATCTTGCAGTGCCTAGGCCAGTAGGAGACTGATGAGCCTGCTACTGCCAGCCCTCAGTGAGCCCCACCCTTTAGCTCTGGCGGTAGAGGCTGCTTGACTACTGATGCTGGGGGCCCCAGGTTTGATCCCTGTGGTTGACAACCCGCCCAGCTGTGCTGGTGTTACATCGGTGAGGAAAAAACTCTTAGGTGCAATCCCCCTTTCCTGCTCCCTACACATTCTCCCCACTCCCTTGCCCTGAGGGAGGTTAGTCCTGTGATCAGGCTCCTTGGTTTCAGGAGACAGGGCCAAGTCCCTGCTTTGCCACAGACTTCTTATGTGACCTTGGCCTAGTCACTTCGTCTTCCTGAGCTTTGGTTCCCAGTCTGCACAATGGGGATTTTAGCACTTCCCGGCTGTGAGGTGAAATGAAGAAGTGTGAGGTTCTTCGATGGCTTGGTGAGAGGGGCCAGATAAATACCTCAGATAGGGAGATCTGACAGGGGCTGTGACTTTATTAAGGTATCACATACTCACTTCAGACCGGTCTGAGGTCTGCTCCTGCCCCTCTCCTGGTAGCTGCCCAGTGCTGTCCGGCTGTGGCGTGTCATTTCATAATTCACCGTGGCACGGTCGCTGCATAGCTGGGGCTTTGCATTCCGGCTGGGTGGGAAGGGCAGAGATATAGAGGCCGGGGCCCTGTCTTACCTAGGGGAAAAGTTACATTTAGCTACGATTGCTCTAAATACATTTTAAAAATATCACACCCCAATCTAGGGCCGGCTGAACAAATCTGCCTTTTCCCTTTATTAACAGGAAGAGCCGACCCTCCGGTCCCTGGGCAGAAAAGGAACAAACGTGCGATAGAAAGCAATTGGCTTCTAGCGGGTAATGAAACAAGGCAAAGGAGCTCAAAGAACATGCGGCTGCCAGAAGACCAATTCTAAGACCCAGCAGACAGGAGGCTGAACGCTGCAAACCCCAAGAATCTCGAAGCAGTGAAAACAGACTTGCAAAGAGCCCATTGTCTCTGTGACCCACCAGTGACTACAGGGGACTCGATTGGGCTGTGACGTCCAGGGCTGGAGGGAAGCAACATCAAGAGCACAAGCTCCCAGGGCCCGCATCACACAATGGGGATGCAACAGTAGGCGCTAGCTGGATCCTTACAGGGAACAGGGTGTAGGCATGCTGGTGTCTAGCAGGGAAGTGTCTGTTGCTGAGTTTCACACTAGGTCTCCTCCGGGGAAAGATTTATGTGGAATTTCACCTCCCTGAACACTCACCTGCTGCCCTCTGGGAGCCTGGTCTTGCAAGGGTTAAGTCTGTTGCCATGTGCAACTCCCCTGGACTGCAATCTCCATAGCAACCAGGTAAATACACAGCCCATTGATATGTCACTGGTGACCTATGCAGGAATCCAGGTTCAAACTGCCCCCTACTGGATGGGAGCAGAGCTACTGAGCTGCATGTCACAGCTCTGTCCTGGTGGCAGACGGTGAAGATTTGCCTCGCTCTAGCGGCGAGGGCCTATGCTTTTGGAGCAGGGCAATCTGGTTTCTGTCCCCAGGAAGTTACAGCTGTGTGGTTCTTAGGTAGCCAGAGATTATATTTATACCAGGGTAAATTCCTCCCTTGGACAACGCCAGTAACTTCAGTGGAATTACTCGTGACTGATCCGGCCCCACGGTGTCTAAGACATGGTGGGTTTCATGGTGCTGGGGACACACAGAACTTCACAGCCACAGAGGAGCGAAAGCTCAGAGCCTCCTGCTGCAAAAGCACCAGCCCCTACCACTGGCACCAAAGGAAAATGTTCCATAGCTATTCGCAGTGTGGAGTCTAGGACACACAGTCAAGCAGCTGTGATTCAGCCCTGAAGAGAGCAATGCACCGTTATAAGCTAGCCAGGGACACTCAGGTTGTCCCTGACAGACTGGCAATAAAACCCACCCCTCTTGCAGAGCCAGGACTAGAACCCAGGCGTCCGGGCGGCCAGCCCATAGTTCTAGTGGACAAGTTACAGAAAAAGTGAGGTACAAACTCAGTCCAGGGGGCTAAGGCCAGAAGCAGCCGTCCAGGCCAGCGTCACCCCACCAGGAACAGGGCAGAGCTGATGAACCGCACCAGGTCCGAGCCAAGTAGGACAGCCAAGGCAGGGCAAGATGTCAGCACCAGAGCAGGGGCCACCAACCAGGAAGGAGGAGCAAGGCCACGTATTAGGAAGAGGGCTGGGGCCAGGAACAAGACAAGATATCAGGAGCACACAGCGGGGTCTGTTGCAGCCCCAAGCCAGAAACCCCCCTAGCAGCCTCCAGGTGTTTTCCCCAGGCCTTAAATAGCATGCCTGGGCCAATCAGGAAACCCCGTGGGCACTGCCACTCAGGGCCTCTGTGGGCGGGACATCCAGTGGGGCTTAAGTCAGTAGGAACCAGAGGTTGCAGTTCTCCCATTTGCCAGAGGTGGCAGTATGGACACAGCAGCTGCCTAGGAGCCACCCGACCTGGGTTCTAGACCTTCCACCTGTTGGTTCTCAACTGGGGAGTCCTACGTCTTGGGAGGGGGCATCCTGAACAGGAATCAGGGGGTCACAACCACCCTCTCCTTCCCATGTTAAGGTTGAGAGCCAATATTCTAACCACCAGGCAATACTCCCTTCCCCATCTTTGACTGGAGCTGCTCATTCATGACGCCAAGCTTCACCGCAGGTGAATTTCACCCTTGTTTTATAAATACAACTTGGTTTTCCAACCTTCTCCCTTTCGCTTCCAGCTGCAAAGGTTGGGGCTGGATTATTTAAATGGGGAATTGATCTCGCCAGAGATATTCTGCTGAGACCCTCATCCCCCCAGATCAGGGATCACTCCTGCAAAAGCTTCAGAGAGACAGCCCAGAGCATTCAAAGATGCGTAGGCCCAGAGATATTTGTTAACCCGTCACATTTTATTACCCTGAATCCTAACTCCTCATTAACAGGCACAGCCGAATATTTCAATTGCGGTTTTTTATTTGCTTCAATCACAAAAATAATTGACGCTGATTTAACTTAAACACAAATAATTTAAATATAATAAATTGTTGTTCTACTTCAAAAATAATCCTTACAAATAATATATTAAAATACATTCTTCCTGGGAGGAGCAATTGCCTCCCGCGACCTCCGAGGGCCGCCAGCAGCTGTTGCCCTCAGGGGCTCGTCAGTTTTGTTTCACGTGCTTGATATATTCCTGGACCCATCGTGCATCGGGATTGGAGCAGACTTCCCGGCCTTTTTTAGTGGTAAAGCTGCAGAGATAAAAACTCGGTTCAGAAGCTTCCCTAGGGAGAAGAAGGAAAGTGGATCCCCCGGGACACAAGCTACGGCAGAGCAGGTTGTGGAGACCCGATGGATTCGGTGTTGGCCAACAACACGGAGCATTTTTAAAGACTCCTCAGCCAGTGAGGACGCTGCTTTTTGAAAGGGGAAACCTTCGCTGCACCCTATTGCGGAGACGCTGATCTGCGACTAGCTGCTGCACAGTAGTCTGTCCCCGGCCCACCCTGTGTTACGCTCGTTCGGGGTGCGCTTGCGGGCTAGATCCGCAGCAGGTGTAGCTATGCCCGTTTACTCCCGCTGTGTGTCTGGCCCCTCCTGGAACACTCAGGATACCCCGGCTTTCTTGCTGCCCTCTGAGGCTTTCCCAGACCCCTGCTGCTGCGTTACTCGGGGACCTGTGAGCCGTGTCAGTCCCCGATGCAAGAACCCAGAGCAAGGGCTAAGCCTGAACCTTCTCCCTGGGTCTGCAAAATTTCAATCCATCCTTGCTCTCTGTAGCTCCCTATTGTGGGTGGTTTGAAGGCCCTTAGAATTGTGGGGTCCAAGAGTGACAGGGGAATCGGGAGAACTTTTGAATAATTGTCCTTTAGCCAAGGGTGAAAAACTCCTAGGACGTTTGTATTACAAGAGTCCTGCAGATTCCCTCCCCCATCCGTTCATCCTATAGGGCTGTTTCTCTGCATGAACATAGAATGTCTGGCCAAAATTCATACTCACATTACAGCCGGCAAGGAGCATTTGCTGCTGGTGTGCTGGTACTTCACCACAAGGCTGCGTGGGATTGGCTTGGCAACATGGCTGAAGCAGCAGGACGTTGGGGTGTTGACACCATCTGGAAGGAAAGAAGAGGCTCGGATGACGATTCCCTCTAACCCCTCGCTGACGGTGTCTGAGGACCCGAAGGCTTCTCCTCCAGTCCCAATAGAGTTAGCTGACCCTCAGCTCCACCCCTCGCTGTCACTACTCCTGGGCATCTCAGAAGAGGATGACCCCTGAGATTTCAGCTAGACCAACTGACGTTTGAGGCTGTTCCATGGGCTCCCTCCAGGCCAGAGTGAGTCACTAGAAGCCACAGTGTCAGAATGGGGAATGCACCTTCCTACACCTGAAAGCAACCTTGGCATGGTCTGAACCCCAGTGACAGTGAAAGCTCCAGAAAGGCAGAGGAGAAACAGGACTTACCAAGCTGAGACTGGACCTGGGAGCAGAGGGCAGCGAAGAGGAGAACGGCAAAGGCAGCCACACAGACCTTCATGTTTCTGCTGGGTGAGGAGGAGGGGCAGCAGCTGAGCCAAAGCTGGGATTCTTTCAAGTTCTCCTCCTTTGTCTGATGCTGAAACACAGGCCTTTGTGCCGGCTTTTATACAGCCGTTTTAGGGAAACGCATGCATCACACCAAGTAAGTGATGACACGCCGCCCCAAATTTTGCTGAGTTGAGAAATCAAAGAGGAAGTTGAAATCTAGAGTGACTCTCAAATTCCATTTCGGTGTTTAGGTCATCAAAAGTCGTGGAAAAACAGAAGCAAGGACATGAGCCCATCGTGGTAACGGCGGCGGGTTTGTCTTTGAACGACCACACCTGCCTTGGGGTGACACAAGACTAATAATGAAATCTGAGTCCCTAATTCAACTCTGGCCCAAGTCATTGGTGATTGAAGGTCATTCCCACACCGTTCTGGGGACTGGAACCTACTATTTCTGTGAAGCTCTTTGGAGCAGGGAGCATCTTTTTCTTCTCCACTGATGGAGATTCCACCACCTCTCTTAGAAACCTGCTCCAGAGCTTAACTAGTCCGTAGAGCTGAACAAGTTTTCTCGATATTGAACCTTAAGCTCCCTTGCGGCAGATTAAGCCCCGTTGCTTCTTCTTCTACCTCCAGGAGACCTGGAGAGCAACTGCTCACTGTCCTCTTTGTAACAACACTTCACATATTTCACAACTGTGATGTCTCCCCTCCGACTTCTTCTCAAGGCTAAACATACCCAGTTTTTAAAATCTTTCCTCAGACATCAGATTTTCTAAGCCATTTATTATTTTTGTTGGGGACTCTCCAATTTGTCCACATCTTTCTTAAAGTGTAGCGCCCAACACTGGACACGGGACTCCAACTGAGGTCTCAAGTCCTGAGCAGAGCGGGACAATTACCTCCTGTGTCTTACATACAACACTCCTGTTAATACCTCTCCGAATGATATTAGCCTTTTTTTGCAATTGTTTCACAACGCTGACTCTTATTCAGTTTGTGATCCACTATCACCCCCAGATCCTTTTCAGCAGTACTGCCACTTAAGAGTTAGTCCCCATTTTGTAGTTGTGCATTTGATTTTTCCTCCCCGAGGTGTAGTACTTGGCACTTGTCTTTACTATATTTCATCTTATTGATATCAGACTTTTCCAACTTATCACAGTCATTTGGAATTCTAGTCCTATTCTCCAAAGCACTGGCAAACCTTCCTGGCCTGGTGTCATTGCAGATTTTAGTCAGCCTACTGTCCCTCCATTGCCCGAGTTGTCAATGACAATCTTGAATGACAGTCCACTAGTAGAACTGAAAAATGTTCAAGTTTTCATTGAAAAACCAAAACTCTGAATTTGTTTGTAAGGGGGAGAGGGAACAAAAGCCGTTTCCCAGTCAGCTCTACCAATCATGCTTCAATGTGGAACAGTGACACTCCAATGGCTGCCTGGTGACCCCGGTGTGAAAGGACGACAAAGAGTCTTGTAGCACCTTCTAGACTAACAGATCTTAGGGATCATAAGCTTTCGTGGGCTAAGACCCACTTCATCAAATGGAACATCAAATAAACGATTGCCTTCGGGACAGAGGGGTAACGCCTTGGAACCAAGTACCCCGTTCTGTTGACATGCCGGTCTCTCTCGCAGCTGTATTGCCTTGGAAGGGTTAACGAGAGTGAAAAGCAGGAAAAACTCATTTTGGTCACTGATCTTTGAAAAATCCCCGGTCTGAGTCGGAGACACCACCAGATCTGCCAGGCAAGAAAGGGTCCCCTGCACGGTGGCTTTAAGTATGTGGTTTCAGCCAGTCTCTTCTTATGGGCTTGGTATCATTCATGAGACAATTTGTATTTGATGGGGGCGGAGTTCTGATTCGGGAGTCAGTTTTGGGGAGCTTGTGGGGACGGGGGGAATTCGTCAATAGTAAATGCTCTGTGCGAATACAATTACACCGGATAAGGACTAGAGCAAGGTACGGTGTGGAGTTTTTCAGCTGGGCTTTAAATGTGGCTGAATTTGACCCAGAGACTGGAAGTTGAAGCTAGACACATTCAGACTGGAAATAAGAGGCCAATGTTTTTTACCAGCGAGAGTAATTAACCACCAGGACAACTTGTACATCAAGCCTGGATGTTTTTCTGAAAGCTCGGCTCTAGGCGCTATTTTGGGGCAGTTCCCTGTGAATTCTTGGGAGATTAAAACCATCACAGGGTCAGAGATTTCTCCCAACCTCAGAACTTCCTCTGCGTGCAACCAACAGGCACGGGAATCGCAGGCAGGATCTGAGCTTCAAGCTGAGGAAACCTCACATGCTTTTTTCCTGAGCTCACGGCTAATCAGCTCTGAGGACAGGAGGCAGCAGTTTGGACCGGAGAACCTGTCCCTGCTGCCTCCACCTGGCCTTTCCCCCATTCCCACGCCCTCCACTGCTCTCCCCAGAGCCAGCTTCATGCATGTCAATTGCAGCAGGACGGGGGAGCAGACGCGGTAGCACCGACTCCATGTGCCACTCAGCAGGAGCAGAGCTGGGTGATGGGCTGAGATGCCCATTGCTGGGAAACCGTGCGGGGAATCTGAGCAGCCTGACCACACATGGGCACCAGGAACTCTCTCAAGGGGAGAGAAGGGCTCTTTCTCTCTGGGGTCAGCAGGCAGGTGGGCAGTGGGGCGGGACCGTGTGCGACCAAGTGATGGGCGGGGGACTCGGCCTTGTTCTTCTCCCTTCACATCGGACACACTTTGGGGGTCTCCCTGAGCACGACACAGCTCAGGCAAGGGACTTCCCAAAGCACATGAGCCCACCGGGGCCCCAGAGCCGAGCCCCGTGCCAGGATCCTCAAAGGCTGGGCGAATCTCCGACACGTACAGCCCACGTGCCGGGTCTCTCCCGTTCAAGACCCATTCCGGCCACGGAGACAGTGGCTGGATCATAGAATCAGAGACTATCAGGGTTGGAAGGGACCTCAGGAGGTTCTAGTCCAACCCCCTGCTCAACGCAGGACCAATCCCCAACTAAATCATCCCAGCCAGGACTTTGTGAAGCCTGATCTTAAAAACCTCTAAGGAAGGAGATTCCACCACCTCCCTAGGGACCCATTCTGGTGCTTCACCACCCTCCTAGTGAAAAAGGTTTTCCTAATATCCAACCTAAACCTTCCTGTAGCAGGGCAGTGACTCACCCCGCAGCGCCTCCTGCTGGTCCGTCCGGGAAGTAGCTCAGTCTGGCCTCCGGAGTGCCCTCTGCAGGCCGATGTAGCACTTGCTGCTCTGGCCCAGAGTCCCTCCCTGGACCCCAATGCCCTCTTCCCTTGGGTGCTGCACCCCTGTAGTACCCCTTCAGGTCTTAGGGTCTCCCCTCCCTGGGGAACCCCCACCCCCTATCCCCACCTTGCCTCAGTCTAGGCAACTGCCAATCACCACTTGCCCCTGTTCACTGGGGCAGACTGCAGTATAATTGCCACTCATCATAAGCAAGGGGGGTTGGCCTGCTGCCTCTGGAGCCACGGGCTGCCCCCTGCAACCTCAGTACCCTTTGTTGGGCCTTCTCCTAGGCCCTGCAGCCTGGGGGTTTCCAGGCCAGAGCTTCCCCAGCTCCTCCTGCCTGGCCCCAGCCCTGCTCCACTCTAGATACCTTGTCAAGCTTCCCCAGTAGCCAGGCCTGTCTTCCTCTGCAGCCAGAGGAGATGGTCGCTGCAGCAAACTCTGGGCATTTTTATCAGGGCCAGCTGGGCCCTAATTGAACCAGCCACAGCTGCTTTCCATTGCAGCCTAATCAGCCTGGGAGTTGCTTGCCCCCAGCCACAGCCCTTTGCAGGGCTGTTTTAAACCCTTTTCCACTGGAGTGGGGCAGTTGCCCCACTGCACTTCCCCACTGCAACTTGAGACCATTACTCCTTGTGCCGTCATCTGGTACCACTGAGAACAGTCTAGATCCATCCTCTTTAGAACCCCCTTTCAGGTAGTTGAAAGCAGCTATCGAATCTCCCCTCAGTCTTCTCTTCTGTAGACTAAACAATCCCGGTTCCCTCAGCCTCACCTCATAAGTCAGGCACTCCAGGCCCCTAATCATTTTTGTTGCCCTTCTCTGGACTTTTCCCAATTTTTCCACATCTGTCTTGTAGTGTGGCCCCCAAAACTGGACACAGTACTCCAGATGAGGCCTCACCAGTGTCGAATAGAGGGGAACAATCACGTCCCTCGATCTGCTGGCAATGCCCCTACTTATACAGCCCAAAATGCCGTTGGCCTTCTTGGCAACAAGGGCACACTGTTGACTCATGTCCAGTTTCTCATCCACTGTAACCTCTAGGTCCTTTTCTGCAGAACTGCTGCCTAGCCATTCAGTCCCTAGTCTGTAGCAGTGCATGGGATTCTTCCGTCCTAAGGGCAGGACTCTGCACTTCTCCTTGTTGAACCTTATCAAGTTTCTTTTGGCCCAGTCCTCTAATTTGTCCACGTCCCTCTGTATCCTATCCCTACTCTCCAGTGTATCTACCACTCCTCCCAGTTTAGTGTCATCTGCAAACTTGCTGAGGGTGCAGTCCACACCATCCTCCAGATCACTGATAAAGATATTGAATAAAACCGGCCCCTTGATACCAGCTGCTAATTAGACATGGAGCCATTGATCACTACACGTTGAGCCCGACGATCCAGTCAGCTTTCTATCCACCTTATGGTCCATTCACCCAGCCCAGACTTCTTTAACTTGCTGGCAAGAATACTGTGGGAGACCATATCAAAAACTTTGCAAAGTCAAGGAATAGCACATCCACTGCTTTCCCCTCATCCACAGAGCCAGTTATCTCATCACAGAAGGCAATTAGGTTAGTCAGGCATGACTTGCCCTTGGTGAATCCATGCTGACTGTTCCTGATCACTTTCCTCTCCTCTAAGTGCTTCAGGATTGATTCCTTGGGGACCTGCTCCATGATTTTTCCAGGGACTGAGGTGAGGCTGACTGGCCTGTAGTTCTCCAGATTCTCCTTCTTCCCTTTTTTAAAGATGGGCACTACATTAGCCTTTTTCCAGTCATCCGGGACCTCCCCCGATCGCCATGAGTTTTCAAAGATAATGGCCAATGGCTCTGCAATCACATCCGCCAACTCCTTTAGCACCCTCGGATGCAGCACATCCGGCCCCATGGACTTGTGCTCGTCCAGCTTTTCTAAAAACCACTTCTTTCTCCACAGAGGGCTGATCACCTCCTCCCCATGCTGTGGTGCCCAGTGCAGGAGTCTGGGAGCTGACCTTGTTCATGAAGACAGAGGCAAAAAAAGCATTGAGTACATTTGCTTTCTCCACATCCTCCGTCACTAGATTGCCTCCCTCATTCAGTAAGGGGCCCACGCTTCCCTTGACTTTCTTCTGGATGGTGGTTCCCAGATCCGTTCCGTGGCTGGATCGAGGAGGACGGTCTCGTGTGAGGGCCCGTTCAGCAGCGGGGGGAATCTCAGGTAGCTGGTACGGGGCCATTGTCCCCAAAGGATCTCAGAGGAATGCAGGACTGGTAGGGATCTCCTGGGTCATTGCTATTGCAGACAGCCCTGTGCTATCACCCCACTCAGGGCTGGTAGCCAGTGCTTCCGCTGGGACAGGGGACATGCTGAGCTCTTCTTATTCCTAGAGCACACGCAGCAAACACTTGCCCTTGTGGGAGAGGCATGTGTTGGGGGGTGGGGGGGCAGCTGAGTTCATTGGGGGGAAGGAGACCCTGCCATGTGTACTGGCTGGAGGCAACTGATTGTGAAGGTGGTCCAGGGGGAAAAGTAGAGATGTCGCCACCAGGGGCCTAACCCCCTAACCACTAGGCAGCACCCCCAGCACGCATCATCCATCTCAAAGGCCTCCGCCCCTCGGATATGGCTGCAGGAGAGTTAAGATCTGGGGGAGGGGCGCAGTGAAAGCCATGCCTATGACTGATGCCACCCTTGGCTCTAAAGTCTGCAAGGCCCCTTCTTAATCCCCCCCCCCCCCCCCCCCGCACTCCCAGTTGTGACTCAGACTTCCTCAAACTGCGACCGTTTCCGATCATAAGGGACAGGATATCCGGCCTCATCCAGCACCGAGTCTAGCACTCAGACGGAGCGACCAGGCACTGACCCCACGGCATCCACAGGGGTGAGCCCTCCTCCCCCCTATTCCAGGCTGAGCAGTTCTCCCCAGGCTCCACTGGGAGCGCCCCAAACCAGCGCAGATCTGCCCAGTCACTGCCACGTGGACCGGGCTCTGGCCGACACGGAGTCACTGCTCCATAGGCCGGGTGTGGGCCGGAGGGTCACCGTGTGCCCCTTGTCCGTGCTGTGATGCCAGGTCTGAAGCAGGCCTCTGGTCTGCCCCAGAGCACCCGGCTTTTCCGGGCTAGTAACTGCACGAGGGGCCATGAGAGAGACAGGAGACAGAGCTAGGAAAGTCAACCCACCTTAAATATTTATGAATTAGTCTCATCACAATGGCCCAGCAGAGGCTTGTCAAGGACCAGAACACCCCCGCGCAAGGTGCTGTACAAAGAGACAGTCCCGGTCTCACCCGATGTTTAATTACAAATTCAGAATCCAGGCCAGGAGGCTGCAAACGCTTTCAAGTGAGTACAGGTGACTCTGATTCAGAGGGGATGTGGGGCAGGGATCAACCAGAAGAAATCAGGACACACATGGGAAACCAGGGAGGTTAGAGGCAATGAATATACATTAGAAGTTAGGAAGAGCAGGCAGGCAGTAAGGGATTGTAAGGATCAAGGAGATATCAGTGGCCAAGCGGGCTAAGGACCATGGGGAGGAAGTTTTTAAAATCTGTCCGGCACAAAAGGAATCCAGACAGCTGTAAAGGTTCCTGGCCAGACGGAGATGGGAAAATTGCCTCTAGTGATATTGCCAAGTGTGGCAGGGTGCTGTCCAGGAGTGCCGAGCCAGCCCTGCCGGCCCTTTAAGAGGGAGAAAAGCCCTCTGCAAACCTCCCTTGCAGGAAGGCTAATCAGCCACCTGGGCTGCAGGGCAATCAGCCTGGACGAGTGGCACCTGGCAGCCTCCTCAGGGGGATAAAAGGCCTGCCAGGAAGCAAGCCCAGTGTGGTGGGGATGGTATAGAGTGAGGTGGTGGTTTGAGCTATTCAGAGCTGTGTGGTTGGAACTGTAGAGTTGTATGCAGAGCTGAACTATATAGAGTCTGTAGAGCTGGGAACTGTACAAAGCTGTATGTATTGGTGGTGGGGCCTGCACTGTGAATAAAGAGCACTGTTTGGAGCAGAGAAGGGTTTCCTGCCTGTGTTCCTGAGAGGGGGGAAACAGCGATCTGCTACACATGGTGTCAGAGGTGGGATCGCTACACCAGCAATCCAACTGGTGGCCCAGAGATGGAGGGAACCCTGGAGTGGCTCGTGGAGAAGCAAAAGCAGACCCAACAGGCCATGCACGCCTTGCAGCAAATCCACCAGGAGATGCAGCTGGCTCAGGCAGAGCAGCAGAAGAGGCTGCAGGAATTCATCCAGGAGCAAGCAAGTACCCAGGCGAAACTCCTGCAGCTGCTGGTGAGTCCAGGGGCAGGAGAAGGCATGCGGCTGCCGGGCTGGGGACTCTGTAAGATGAGCCTGGCGGATGACCCCGATGCCTTCCTGGGCATGTTTGAGAGGGTGGCCACCACAGCCGGGTGGGAGCGGACCACCTGGGCCCTCCGACTTGCTCCATACCTCGTGGGCGAGGCCCAGGCGGCCTACATGGCCCTGGGGAATGCAGAGGCCCAGGACTTTGATATTGTAAGAGCGGCCATCTTGTACCGGTTTATCTGCCGAGAGGTACCGGCAGAAGTTCCAGGCAGCCCGCTGGACGCAGGCGGTGCGGCCCCGGGCGTTTGCCCAGAGGCTAAGAGACTGGGCGACGCGTTGGCTGAGGCTGGAGGCCCGGTCAGGGGAGGAAATTATGGACTCCCTGATCATGGAGCAGTTTTTGCTCAGCCTCCCCGAGACTGTCCGTACCTGGGTCAGGAGGCACCAGCCGGAGACGGTGGAGTCTGCGGTGCGCCTGACCGAGGAGTACATGGAGGCAGAGGGACCTCGGGGAGAAGAACAACCACGACAGGTCCGGGATTTGGGGCGTCGGCCCATGGACTCCCCCCCAGCTAAGGGAAAAGGGACTGATGGGGAGCCCAGAGGGACGCCAGAGAGAACTGCCAGGCGTACCTGCTGGCAGTGTGGGAAGCCAGGGCATATTAAGAGGGACTGCCCAGCCATGGACTGTGGCTACACCGATTGGTGTGGGTGGACCGAGGTTTGGGGGCGGAAACCGCATAAGGGGATACCCACTCTGCGGGTACAGGTGGGAAGGAAGTCCCAACCGGGGGTAGTGGATTCAGCCTCCCCCTGTACGCTCGTCTGCAGGGCGTTGGTACGCCCCGAGTGGCTAATTCCGGGGGCTACCATGGACCTACAGTGTGTCCACGGGGACAGGAAGACATGTCGGGTGGCCCAGGTCCCCCTGGAAATCAGCGGCCGATTCCGCTGGAAGCGGGTCGGGGTGCCAGAGGGGTTGCCGTGCCCCGTAATTATTGGGCGGGACTGGGGCCCGGTGGGAGGTACGAGGCCCCGGGCTGTCCCAAGGCCGAGCATGCGAACCCGTATGCGGGGTTCGGCCGAGAGAAGGGGCGGGTCTCAGCCCACTAACCCTGCGAAGGACCTAGACAGCCAGGAAGGACTGAGGCCAGAGCAGGAGGTAAGCTCCACAGAGGAGGCCCTGGGCCCCTGTGAGAGCATGGGGGAAACTGAGGCAGAGGGACGGTCAGTTCCACCCTACTGCCTGCAGTGTGAGGAGTGGACAAGGCTCCCCCCCGAAAAGCACGGGGGCAAAGTACCACAACCCCCTGCCCAGGCGGCGCCTGTGAAAGAGGTGAAGGCAGTGGGGTTCTCTGCCACAGCCGGGCATGACACCCCAAAGCCTCAGAACCATGCTGCGATGGTCAAAGAGATGAGAATTAGAGGTTCGAGGGCCCTGTTGAATATAATTGGAAAATATTGAGGGGTCCGAGCCAGCCCGATGGGGCTAGGCTAAGGGGGGAGGTGTGTGGCAGGGTGCTGTCCAGGAGTGCCGAGCCAGCCCTGCCGGCCCTTTAAGAGGGAGAAAAGCCCTCTGCAAACCTCCCTTGCAGGAAGGCTAATCAGCCACCTGGGCTGCAGGGCAATCAGCCTGGACGAGTGGCACCTGGCAGCCTCCTCAGGGGGATAAAAGGCCTGCCAGGAAGCAAGCCCAGTGTGGTGGGGATGGTATAGAGTGAGGTGGTGGTTTGAGCTATTCAGAGCTGTGTGGTTGGAACTGTAGAGTTGTATGCAGAGCTGAACTATATAGAGTTGAAGACTGTATAAAGCTGTATATATTGGTGGTGGGGTCCTGCACTGTGAATAAAGAGCACTGTTTGAAGCAAAGAAGGGTTTTCCTGCCTGTTCCTGAGAGGGGTGAGAAGGCGGTCTGTCACACAAGGCAGAAGTTTTCACTAAAGATTTCTCTTCTGCATTTGGAATAAAGCAGGGTAGTGTTTGTCTCATATAAGGATGATGAAATATTTTCCATCCGAATGCAGTAGACTCTCGATTATCCAGGATGATAGGGAAGAAAATAATTCTGGTTAATAAAATCCCAGATAATCACCATCCATAGGAAATATGGGGAGAGGGGGTTGGCTCACCAGCCACCCTGTGCCGGGGGAAGAGGGTGTTGGTTTTTTTTTTACATCCTGGTTAATCCACATTCCGATTAATCCAATCCTGGATAATGGAGAGTCTACTGTAGTAACGAAGGAGGATGTTGTTTAACTTTCATAGAAGCTGTCCATTTTCAAATCAGCAGCCGGGGTTAATTATTTATTATTTGGCGTGCTGTGTCACCTGGGGACCTGTGCAAGGTGCAGCACAAACACGGAACAGAAAGGTATTTCCTGCCCCAAGGAATTTACAGTCTAAGTATAAAGACAGCAGATGGCTACAGACAGGGGAATACAAGCCAACCTAGAGATATTATCAGTCAGCATGATAACCTGTGGTCTCTGCAGGCCACATTTGCAAGCAAGAGGTTTAAGGGAGTTGGAAGTTTGAAGTAACTTAGAGTATCTGGCCTTCCAAAGAGAAGTTGCAGAGGTGACTTGTTCGTGGTCTATAAGTGCCTCCATATGGTGATGATTTCTGACACCCGAGGGCTCTTTAATCTAGCAGACAAAGGCAGAACAAGGACCAGTGTCTGGAAACTGAAATTAGAAAAAGTCAAATAGGGAATAATACTCAATATGTTAACAAGGAAGGGAATTAATCATTGGAACAGCTTCCCAGGGAACGTGGTAAATTCTCCATTTGTACAGTACCTTTTTAAGGTGCCCTAGTGCAACAAACCGTTCCTGAATTCAGAGCAGGAATCACTAGGTGAAATCCTTGGGCCTGTGCTAGGCAGGTCAGATCAGCGGTTCTCAAACTTTTGTGCTGGCGACTCCGTTCCTAAAGTAAGCCTCTGAGTGCGACCCCCCCCCCCCCATTATAAATGAAAACCATATTTTTATATTTAACACTAGTTTAAATGCTAAATTTATAACTATTGTTTAAAATGAATTTACCTTTTCTCACCGTTTTTAAATTAAGACTAAAACACATTTTAATTGGATTATTGGTATAAGCAGAAAAGGGTTTGTTTGTTTTTCATAGTTACTGTTTGGGGGGTGAAGAAACTTTGCCGATCTCACTTTTCACAGCAGACTTTGCACTCGATTGCAACCCTTACTTCTGCACTGTCACTGCTGGGCAGACCCCCGCATAATAACCTCGCCCCCCCTCCAGTTTGAGCACCCCACACTAGATGATCATAATTCTCCCTGCCAGCCTTAAAAAGTATCGCCCTGAAACCAAAAGACGCTCAGTGATCCGGATCAGGAGAGGCTCCCCGCACAGTGAAAGCAGAGATGCGCCTGAGAAGTGAAACTGCTGAGCTGGCCACCGCACCGGGCCTTGCGCAATGTGACCAGCTGGCAACGGACACAGATCATTCACAGAACGGAAGCCGGGACCTCATGACTGCCTTTCCCCAGAGAGCACCGACCAGCCACGCAAAGTTGCCGCAGTCTCGGCCCGCAGAATGTCATTAAAACTTCTGCGCTTTGGTGCCATGCCGAGTGAGTTCTTGACTGCCTCTGCCAGACCTCTTGCTGCCCTTTAATTTAGGCATCTAACTGTGGGTGCTCCGTGAAGGAGGGTTCCCTGCCCCGTGAGGGGATTCCCACTGGACAAGAGATACACACGTTTCAGGACAGGCCCATTAACTCAACCCTATATCAAGAAGAGCCCTCTCCCCTCAGTCTGAGTGAAAAACAATGAAATCAGCACAAAAAATAAATGCTCCCGGAGAGAGAGCACGGTGTGTGTGTGTTGTCTGTCTCCCAGTTTGGCAGCTCTTTAGAATTTAAAGGTACAGCTCACAGAAAACAAGGTCATCGCAGTTAGCATTTGAGATAGCATGCTGTGAAAGACTTACGCCACTGAAGTCCTCTCTAAAGCATTTCTTCCTCTGTTGCTGGCGACAGAGTTAGTCCGAGATACCTGTCACTATTTGATGGCATCTGTGGTGACCAGATACATTAAAAAACCAAGCAGGGCAGAGATGCAGAGCCTGTCTGATCGATGGCAGAAGTTATGCAGAATATTGAGAGATCACATTCAAAGATCTTTCCCAGGATGAAATGTTGGCAGCAGGAAATTATTTTTTGGTCTACTAGGTGCACAAGCTGTCAGGGGTCCCTCCCCACTCTGAATTCTGGGGTACAGAGGTGGGAATCCACATGAAAGACCCACTAAACTTATTTCTACCAGCTTAGGTTAAAAACTTCCCCAAGGCACAAATCCTTTCCTTGTCCTTGGACGGTATTGCTACCACCACCAGGTGATTTAGACAAAAATTCAGGAAAAGGTTCACTTAGAGTCCCTATTCCCCCAAAATATTCCCCCAAGCCCCTCTACCCCCTTTCCTGGGGAGGCTTGAGAATAATATCCTAACCAATTGGTTACAATGTGAGCACAGACCAAACGCTTTGGTTTTTAGGACACTGAAAATCAATCAGGTTCTTAAAAGAAGAATTTTATTTATAAAAAAATGAGAATCATACCTGCAAAATCAGGATGGAAGGTAACTTTACAGGGTTAAAAAAAAAGATTTAAAACACAGAGGATTCCCCTCTGACTCTGCTTCCCAGTTACAAAACAGGAATGAAACTACCTCTTAGCATAGGGAAAATTCACAAGCTAAAACAAAAGATAATCTAACGCCTTTCCTTGCCCTTACTTACAATTCCTGCAATTTTAGATGGATTATTTCAGGTATGTTTTCAGGAGATGTGTTACCTGCCTGGTCTCTCTCTCTCTTGAGAGAGGGAATAACAAAGAGAACACAAACAAAACCTTCCTCCCCCAGATTTGAAAGTATCTTCTTTATTCATTGGCCCTTCTGGTCAGGGGTCAACTAGGTTATTTGAGCCTCTTAACCCCTTCCAGGTAAAGCACTTTCGAACAGGGATTTTACATTACCCTTATCTCTGTGTCTATGACACAAGCCCAGAGCTAGTTGGTGTCATTTGATGTGGCAGAGCCAAAGATTTCAGACATTCCCCTGACAATGCCCAGCAGACAAATACTATGGTGATGAAGGGGGAACCAGAGTCATCATGAGTTCAGTTTTCTATCCCCACTGAGCAGTGTGTGGGGGAGGTGACAAATTGCAGCATAAAGGGGCAGATTGTGCGTTTGTTTCACGCGGGTGCAGAAGAGGGGGATCCTTCACCCACCCCTTGTATCCCTGTGCTGGGGCCGATCTCTGCTAAGGGAGGCAGTGCCTGCCAATGGCTAACACTGGTGGTCTGGTAGTGGGGACTGCCCCCTTTAAGGGCTGAGCTTCCCAGTCAGAGAGTGAGCAGAGCACGGTGAGGCTGCTGTTAGCTCATGTGGAACACAGAATGAAGGAGAGATGTTGCACACTCTTTAGTCACTGAGTGATCCCTTGCTCCACCAATGATACCGTTAGTACTGTGGAGAGTGTTGGGGTCAGTCAGAACAGGATCAGTCCCTAGAGAACTGTGTCTTGGGGACTGTTGCATTTTGTGCAGTGATTTTTGCTGCCTGACCTCACATCCCTTCTGCTTTTCATGCTGAACAGATCCTTTTCTTTAACCACATCAGTCACCGAAGTGGGAAGCCTGGGCCGTACTGACTCAGGGAAGATATGAGCCACTGCGATTATATATAGCAGGTTTCAGTGAGGAGAAACAAGAAAAGCTCGTTAGGGAAAACCCTAGTATTCCCTAGGAACTGAAAGTGCTTTGGACAGGAGTCTCGTCATCAATTTATGAATGAACTGAACAGCGTCTCTGTTGTCCACGCTGGGCATGCCCTGCCCCTGCTGACTGTGGGTGCCTCCTACTTACTCCGGGCCACGTCCCGTGCCAGTACCTGTTACCCCTCTACTTTACCTGGCTGCTTTCTGACAATGCCACTTCCCACCAAGCGCCTGCCATGCAAGCCCCACCCGTTGTACCCTTATCCCTGCCAGTTCCCACTGGCCGTTTCTCCCTGCAACCGCAACCACCATGCCAATGCCAGCTACACAGGATGGCCAGACGGGATCTGATCAGGAGTTCAGCTAGCCCGGTATCCAGTCTCCAGTGGGGACAGCACCAGAGATTTCAGAGACAGGTGCAAGCCCACCCTCATTGGCAATTGTGTAAGAACCTGACCCGGGGGAATTTTGTCCCGACCCCGGACAGTTAGCGGCTGGTTTCTGCCCGGAAGCAGGAGGGTTTATCCTGTTTAAAAAATGAAATAGGCATTTTCCTACTTTATGTAAGTGGGACTAGTCTCCTTATCCATGTAAATGTCTATGTGTTAAGTTCTTCCTTTCAGTTGATATCTTGTGGCAAGAAGTTCCCCAGGCGACTTACGGCCCATGTTCAAAACTTACGTCTTTTTATTTCTTTTAAATGTGTTGGCTTTAAATTGCACTGACTGCTACTTTGCTCTATTATTACGTGGAAGGGAAGAAAGAAAGGCTTCATTTATCTGCATGACTGTTTGAATTACTGCTACCATTTCTCCGCTTGTCTGCTCTGTAAACTCAGCAGCGCCTGTCTTTTCAGTCTTTCCTCCGATGGAAATCACGAATCCCTTCCATGCCCTGTCCCTGACCCCGTCTCTCCTTTGTTGCACTAGCCTTTCCTGAGACAGGGGCGACATGATGGTTCGAGAATGTCCTGCTGATTGACAGAATGGCATTATGATATTGTCTGTATTATTTTCTCTCCCATTCTTTATGCCACCTCGTAATCTGTTTCCTCTTCCGACCACCGCCGCATACTGAGCGGCGGTTTTCGCTGAGCTGCCCACGGTGATGGCCGGGGGTAACATGCCTCGATGACCCAGGACTCTAAGCCCCTGGGGCAGGCCACTCACAGCCATGGCACCTCCTTGTGTCTGGGTGCAGCGATGGGGCAAGACATTTGCCTGCTGGTGGGTTCATTCCTTGCATAAGGGAGGTTAGCTCCAGACAGAGGGTCAGGAGGTGCCTTTCTCCTCTCGGGAGAAGCAAAGAGCCCAGCAGTCAATAGACCTAGGATCAGCCATGGGGGTCTCCTAGCTTCCCGGGAATCCATGGCTTGAGGTCCCTTAGGGGTCCCCGGACCCACCCTCTTCACTGGGTGCCAGTCCCAGGCCCTGCAACAGACAGCGAAGGTCTGCACCCAAAGTGCTTTCCCAATACCTCCGCTGCCCTGGATTGCTTCCTCCCAGTCCCCTTCTCCAACAGAGCCTGGGAAGGCATTAAAATAAACCAAAGGTAAATCACTGACCTTCTGAGGGTCCTGAGCCTTTTCTCCACGGCAGGTCCCCGGAGCCACAGGTCCCAAGAGTTCGACCTCTCCTAGTGCTCCCTCCAAGGAACTAAGGGCACAGGTCCACTCATCCGCACTCACTGCCTTCTGAGGGGTTTTGGTACCCTCGCCACCTCCTTCTCCAGCCCCATATGCTTTGCAGGTGCGGCAAGGTGGGGCTGCCTGAGCCCGAAGTCACTATTTAACCCCTTCCTTTCCAGTGCAGGGTTTTTACTCTGTTTTCTGGAGTGACCAGGGGAAATTTTCAAAAATGCCTGAGTGCTTTAGCATGGTATGTCTGTTCTCTAAAGTAACACATAGGAACATATTTAGGAATCTGAATGTCATTGAACGTCAATGGGACTTAGGCACCTAACTCACTTAGGCTCAGCTCTTCCAAGGTGCCTAAAACCCACGGGATCTGAGCCTTATGCTCTTTTGAAAATATTACCCCAGGTTTTTTCCTGAGCAGTCATAGTTCATTTACAACCCAGCTAAACAGATGAGGAGTTCAAATATTTCCTTCCAGTGTGTACGTGACAGCACTGGGTTTCATCGACTATTGACCTAGCCCAGTTAGATCTCTCTGAAGTTCTTCAGTCTTCTCCAGTCTTGATTAACCTTAATAATTTTGTGTCATTGGCCGATCTTTGCCCTTCACCGTTTTCACTCTTTTCCAGGCCACCGATAAATGTATCAAACCACAGAGCTCTTAGCCTGGATTCTAGTGGCACCTGCCATGTTAAAAACGATGGCTTATTCCTAATCGTTGTTTTCTGTCTCCTAGCCAGTTCCTGATTTACAAATGAACTTTACCTCTCCCTTATGAGCTTCTATTCTATCCTGTTCTACATAGGTGCTGATCCTGTATTCGACACCAGAGTATCCGAGTGCCTTTCGGTAGCTCATGCAGTGATGTGTCTCATAACTGTCACATGGGAGGCCACTCGTCAAAAGTCCATTAAATGATGTCTGCTCATTTCCCTTTATTCGCGGTTTTGTTGGCACACTCCAAGAACCCTAGCAGATTAGAGACGTGTGATTTTCCTTTTCAGAAGCCCAGCTATTTAGTCCTTCCAGTAGCATGTTCAGACAGGTCCTTTAGGGTGCTACTTTCGAATGTTTCACTCAGTTTTCAAGACTCACAGTTCTGTAATTCCTGAGATCACTCAGGCCCGTTTTTACAAACAGATTTAAACAGAAAACTGGTTTTAACCTTAACTATACCAAACCCGGCACTGTGCTGTAATATAACATTTGCTGCCCTCCACTATGGAGAGGTAAGGGGATGGTGCGGTTAAGATGCTTACCTACCTTCCTGTAGATTGTGGGGTGCAATCGCACACTCACAAAGGTCACAACCTGTTCACCCAGCTGCAAAATGGACTCCAGGTCCCCCAGGTTAGGGCAATCGAAAGCAGGCATATGTGGTGCTGGTCACAGTACTCCGTTGTGCATGTTGACTTTGGAACTGATGAGTCATTGGCTGGGGGAACTTTGAATATAATAGCTGTGTTTAATGACTGAGTGTTTTTGACAGCTGCTAGGCCACTTAGTTCTGAAAGTCCTTCAAAATACTTGGGTGAGCCCTTCAGTTTTGAGGACCTGTTGCTCTGTAGTTTATCGGTTTCCTCCAGAACCTCACTCTCTGATAGCCCCTCTTCTTTACTACCAGAAAAGAGCAAATCCGAGCAAGGTGTCTCCCAATATCCTCCATGGTGAAGACAGGTGGACATAAATCACTTGTCTCTTTCGTAATGTGCGAACAATACCGCCTCCTAGCTCAGGGTGCCCACCGATTCTCTTGCGAAACTTTCTGCTTCTGACATATATAAAGCATTTCTGATTTGTTTTGGTGTCCTTGGCTCTTTGCTTTCCAAATTCCCTCAGCCCTCCATATTTCCATCTCACATGTTACCAGTCACACTTTATTGTCCTTTTAATGAAGAGATACCTGGTTGGCTCGCATAATTTCTTGAATCATACTGGGGGTTTTTTCCTCTTGCCTTCCTATTTCCTCTGTGTCTAGGCTCACCTTGTGCTGTCGTGGTTGTTGTGGAGAACTTCAGGGATGTCTCTATTATTTTTATGAAGAATATGCATGACTCAGTTTACCATCTGCATTGTCACCTACTAGGACTGGAAGAGTTAATTTCATCCTCAAGTGCAGGGATGAGAGGTAGGGGCAGAAACATCTGGGTTGGTATGAGCGAACTGAACATAAGGAAGGAGCTACCTTACAATGCAATGAAGGACCAACGATCTGACAGTAACTTTAACACCTGGCACCCGAGGGAAGCAGAACAGGTGAACACAGTGGGAATAGAGGACTGAGGTGTCCGAACAAGTACTACAAATCTGGCTGCCCAAGGCAGGAGGAGATGGAATCATGGACATTTTGGGTGAGTCAGGCAGGTGCTGCTACCAGCATGGACATGTGGATAAACTTTGCTTTCCCAAGGTAAGCTGAGGACCCTCCATCCCAGTTGGCTCCCAAATGCTGGCTTGCTTTGAAAAGCCAGCCCTGGGGTCCCTGCCAATGTCTGCTGGCTGCATGGCTCCCAGGAGAGCCAAGTCTCCAACAAAGGTTCATTCATTTTGGATCCAGCTGAAGGAGCCAGGATGAGAAGCAGAGGTGCTAATGCTGGGGACCCAGTCTCAGGGGAGCAGAGCTGCTGAGCAGAGCCCAGGGTCTAGCACTGAATGGGTACCCTCCCAAGGAAACTGGGTAAAGACTGAAGGCACAGCATGCCAGCCGCCGAAGAACCTTCCCTGCCTCATAACTGCACTTTAGGGTCTTTTGAATTAACTTCCTCCTTTTCCTGGAATCTCCCCTTCTTGAATTTACTGACACAGTTCTGTGGTTTGGTATCCTTCCTCCACCCAGGATGCTGAGCTGAATTATATTTTTGGTTCAGCATTACATAGTGGTTCAACTGCAGTTTTTCCTGTGTTGCATGGGTCACTTTCAGTAATAGCCCTTCTCTTATGAGCTAAAGTTCCAAGAAGCGATCATTAAGCTGTTGCATAATTGTATCTCTAAGCCTTCCCCTTTTATTAACATTCTCCAGTTGTACACAGGCCATTGATATCCCCCCAGGATTGCTGTTATTAGACTGAATTCCCCCTTTGATCTCTCTCAATATTGTCTCTTTGGCACAAGTGTGTTAGCCAGTATTTGGGGCCTTGCCGTGTTCTTTCCGTGAGGAGGAGAAATTGATGAGACAAGTCAGGTCTTGCTTTGGTGGACTCTTGTCCATTTACAAAGAATGTACACGCAGCCCCGTTTCCACAGAGACAGTAGAAACAAATCGCAACTGGCAGTTTCTGTGCTCAGAACTCCTCATGTCTGCCCCTCCAGCCAGCCCTGTGCCCAAGAAGCCCAGTCTCTCTGCGTCTCCTCAGGGTTCTACTCACAACTCCTTCTCCAGGCTTTCTTTGGGCTTTCTGATTCCAACACCCAGAGCCTGCAATCCCAAACTCCTAGCCCCTGCCCACATGGCTTAGCGCTGACCTGCCATACAGCCCTATTGCTCTGGGCAATCACACCCCATCGTTTCCAGCTATCTTGACAAGATAAAGGCGCTTAATTGCTCCTTCAGCCCAGCCTGAAAAAGAGCATGCTGCACAGTTTTGGCTTTAATGAGTTCTGTGTTTGGTTTGGATCAAAGACTCATTTGAGGGTGGCTACCACCACCGTCCGGTATAATGCTATTCTACTCAATAACCAGTTCCTGATGTGGAGGCCAGAAGCAGACCCCCACTCGTACACTGGGAATTCTTATGGTTCAGTATTTGTCACCAGACTGATAGTATGGTCCTTTCCGCCCCACATTATCCCCCACATTTGAAGCTGCTCATCGTCTCAGCCCCCAACGTTTCCAGGAGTGTCTGCAAGGATAAGAGGAGAGTGTGTGTGCTATTGAGGTGTTGGGCGTCACTCGAGAGGGCAGAGGGGAAGGTGTGTAGGGGAGGTGGCCTGCACCTCACCTCGTCACACCCTGATTTTCAGAGGGTTCCATGGGGCCATTCTCCACCTTTGGAAAGGGCAACCTGAGCTCAGCATTAACGACGTTTGGGAGCATGTAACGTACTCGCAGGAAGGCTGCGTGGATGGCTGCAGGATTACCATGCCTGGTAGCAGACATGACAAGGCCCTACAGGGCAGGGGGACGTGGGTGATGTCCCTGGGGACTCCTTATGACAAGCGTCCTGGGGTGATAACCTCTGGTGACTCAGGAGTGGATGGAGCAGAGCAGGTGAACTGGTTGTCTAGCCAGGCATAGCCAGCTGGTGCTCCCGAAACCTACCCTACATGGGACGCTACCTCAGGGAGGACGTGGCCTGAGAGTTTCTCCAGGCAGGCTCTGTATCATCTAGGAAAGAGCATTAGCATGCTGGTCACGAGTGATAGCTCAGGGGTTTGAGCATTTGCCTGTTTAAACCCAGGGTTGTGAATTCAATCCTTGAGGGGACCATTTAAGGATATGGGACAGAAATAGGATTGGCCCTGCTTTGAGCAGGGGGTTGGACTTAGATGACCTCCTGAGGTCCCTTCCACCCCTAATATTCTATGTCCTTCACAGTGGGCAGGGTGTGGGTTAGGGCTACATGAACCTTACCTCCCTGGCTGTCAGAATCCAGGTGCAATTGGCATTCTGGAAGGGCACAGGCCAGCCCTGGGCACCTTAATCTCTGTGAGGAACAAAGCTTTTGGGCAGTGAATAAACTCCAGCTCACGGGACTCAAGCAGGGAGTTACGGGTGTGTCGGGAAAGAGGGACGGCCCATAGCAATAAACATAAAGGACCCAGCATGTAACTGTAAATCACCCACAACTGGCAGCTGACTCGGGTTCAGGCAACAGGACCATAACAGTGTAATGTAGACTTTGAGGTGTAGGTGGGGGCCTGGGCTCTGGACCCTGTGAGGGGAAGGTCCCAGAGCCCAGCCACCAGCCTGAGCCCAGACATCTCCATTGCAATTGTATAGCCCTGCGAGCCCGAGTCAGCTGAGATGGGCCAGCCACGGGTATTTTGGTGCATTGAAGATGTCACAGGCTGGGTCCTGTAGGATGATTCCACAGCCCTTCCTTCTTTCCCTTCCACTGTTTCATTGTTGTGTAGACAGACCCTATGAAACCACGAAAACTGGAGCTGGGCAACGAATGGATTTATTGATTCACTGTCAATTCTGAAAAATTGGTGGGGTGGGAGGATTGTTTCAGGTTGAACCAAAAATGAACCGTTTGGTGACTCAAAAACCTTTTTAACAAAAAATCATTTTGACCCAAATCATAGACTCATAGAATCTCAGGGTTGGAAGGGACCTCAGAAGGGCATTTAGTCCAACCCCCTGCTCAAAGCAGGACTAACCCAACTAAATCATCCCAGCCAGGGCTTTCTCAAGCCTGACCTTGAAACCTTCTAAGGACAGAGATTCCACCACCTCCCTAGGGAACCCATTCCAGTGCTTCACCACCCTCCTAGGGAAAAAGTTTTTCCTAATATCCAACCTAAACCTTCCCCACTGCAACTTGAGACCATTACTCCTTGTTCTGTCATCTGCTACCACTGATTTAGTTTACCAAACTAAAATGTAAAAATTTTTTAAAAAGCTCAAAATGGAAGCGAGACGTCTGAATTTTTTGAAAAGAACTGTGAAGAGAATTGCAAAATGAAACATCAAAGTATTTTGCTTTGGGGGGACTTTGGTGCTGCTCTTGGGTGAATCTGTGTCAGTTTCACTGAATTGTTTGAAAAGAACAAACAAAAAAAACCAACGTTTCACTCTTACTGAATCTCCATGATTCACGAAAAAACATTTTGGAAGAAAAACGGACCCGTCTCTAGCTAAAACTTCCTGGGCTGGGGAGGCGGCAGTTTGTCGGCACTTCTGGGGGCAGCAAGGACCTGTCTGAACCCACCGGGCTCCGTGGTTGGGCTTTTTTTGCAATCCTGGGCCTGCCTTTGAAGGGGAAAAGGCCGGTGGATGAGATGACTCAGGGATAAGTCAAATGGGTAAGAGCCCTTCACCTCCAGGCCTGTGAGTTAAACCAGTTCAGGTTGATAGGGCACATCTGCTCTGCACTTAGACACAGGCAGTGTTATCACCAACAAATTTTAACGAAACTTGATTGGCTGACATAAGACTGAGTAGGCTCTACAGTTTTACAGTGTTTTATTTTTCAGTGCAGTTATTTTTTGGTACATAAATTTGTAAGTTCAACTTTCATGATAAAGAGATTGCACTGCAGTTACCTGTATTAGTTGACTTGAAAAGTGTTATTTCTTTTGTTTGTTACAGTGCAAATACTTGGAATCGAAAATATAACGTGAGCAGTGTATACTGTGAATTCTGTGTCGTCATTGAAATCAATATATTTGAAAACGTAGAAAACATCAACAAATATTTAATAAATCGGAGGGGAAGCAGCTTCTCCGACCCTGGTGCTCTAGAGTGGTTAGGGTTGAGGGGCACCCTGCTGGGGACTGGGATCAAGTCCTGGCCAGTGAAGACTTTCCCACTGTGGGAGGTATAGCTCAGTGGTTTGACCGTTGGCTTCCTAAACCCACAGTTATGAGTTCAATCTTTCAGGGGGCCATTTAGGGATAGGGAGCAAAAGTCCATTAGATGATTTAATTGGGGATTGGTCCTGCTTTGAGCAGGGGGTTGGACTAGTTGATCTCCTGATACTTTATGATTCCCCTGAATTGGTATTCTATTGTATAACAGTATGATTGACCTTGATTAATTTTTTGGAGTTAATCGCGTTAGTTAGCTGCGATTAATTGACAGCCCTAGTTATAACCTTTGGTTAAAGATACAGAAACAGAAGGAAGAGCAGTTAAAGCCTTTGAAACTGGAAATATTAAGTCAGGTTTTCATTGTAACCGCATCCCTTGTTCCCTTTCCCTCTGGCTGCGGAGAACTGCTATAATAAAACAGCCTTTCCGAGGGCAGTGAAGATAACTTTTTGGGGGAAAAGAGAAGTTAGCTGAGATGGGCTGGAGTTGCTGTCGTGTTAAAGTCCGATCCTGCTCGCAAAAGGGGAGAGAAAAGAACAGCAAAGAGTGAAAATGCTGCTTCTGTCACTAACTTTCACGTACAGTTTCACTGCTGGAGAAAGACAGGCCAAGCACACAGCCTGCTGAACCACTCTGAGACCTGAGAAACTCATACCAGCATTGGGCTGTTTAAGACATTGCCTTTAGTTGCCAAACTGGTCACAGACTCACAGCAGTGTTGTGAAAGAGATGGTCTAGGCCAGACAGAATGCAGAAGGAGGCAGGCAGGAAATTGAAGAAATAAAGAGGGGAAAAAACAACACACAGCGGGGGTGGAAGGATTATACACAGAATCAAAGTCATATGTCCCAGGTGATGGTTAGGATATGGGTGGAGGTGGTAAAGTCAGCCGGAGCCCTCTGTCTGGCCCAGTCTGCTCAGAACATCTCTCAGGATGAAGAAAGTCCAGCAGTGTCATGGTGGATCCCAGGGCCATAGGAGCTGGCAGTGGTGGCAGCCATGATGGTGAAGCTCGCTCCTTCCAGGCCACCATCCACCAGCCATTTTGATCTTCCCCCTCAAAATCTCTTGTTAACAACCGCAATGGGGAGCACTGGGTGGAATAGCCCGACCCCTCATTACTTATTCACAAGTCAGGTCTAATTTCTGACCCACCCATTTTGGCTCATTGAGCTCCAGTTCCATTCTCCTTTGGTGAAATTTTAAAACAGAAAAACTCCCAAAAGAGACTCCAATGAGAAGCTGATGAACTGGAATTAATTTGCAAATTGGACACTGTCAACCAAGGCTTAAACAGGGACTATGAGTCGCTGTGTCATTATACTAATTGATTGCATTTTCCTAGTTAAGGCTCTTTTACAGATTCTTATCAACTCTTAGACAGATAGATCTACTAAATTTTCACTACAAAAGGTTTTTTGTCTCCTGCTGATAATGGCCCATCCAAATTAAACAGCCTCTTAGAATTGGTATGGTAATTTACAACCTTTTTTTTTTCTTTCTGTGTATATAAATGCACCTTACGTCTGTTCGTTCCATTCTATGCATCCGATGAAGTGGGCTATAGCCCATGAAAGCTTATGCTGAAATAAACTGATTAGTCTCTAAGGTGCTACAGGTATTCCTCATTTTCTTTACAGATACAGGCTAACACGGCTGCTATTCTTAAACTCGTTACAAGTAGAGGTAACAAAGTCCTGTGGCACCTTAAAGACTAACTATAAAGTTTTGAAGCATAAGCTTTCGTGGGCTAATACCCTTGCATCCGACGAAGTGGGTATTAGCCCACAAAAGCTTATGCTTCAAAACTTTATAGTTAGTCTTTAAGGTGCCACAGGACTTTGTTACCTCTGCTATTCCAGACTAACACGGCTCCCTCTCTGATTCTTGGTTACAAGTAGTAATTTCTCACCCTAAACGTTATTTTAGGCATTTCTTTCACAGGCCAGACACCTTTTACAGCCTGAGCTCAGCTCTTCTCGCTGCTTTGTCTTTGTTTCTTAGATGTTTCCAGCAGTTATCCTGGGTGGGGATTGAGTGAAGAATGAAGTCACTCCCTGTCTTAAATAGGTCTTACATATAGCGAGAACCTTTTGTTTGCCAGTGTGACTCCCTCCCCATCAGTGGAAAAATACTGGTATTCTCTCATGGAATCCAGTACCAGGTGACTTAATCACATGACCCTGCAGTGTCAAAGCAGCCATGACTCAAAAGTTGTTTGTAGCATCCCAGGAAGCTTTGCAGAAAGGTGGGAGATTAGCATCTTCAAAGTCATTGAATCTCAGGGTTGGAAGGGACCTCATCTAGTCCAACCCCCTGCTCAAATCAGGACCAACCCCAGCTAAATCATCCCAGCCAGGGCTTTGTGAAGCTGGACCTTAAAAACCTCTAAGGAAGGAGATTAAGCCACCTCCCTAGGTAATCCATTCAAATGCTTCACCACCCTCCGAGTGAAATAGTGTTTCCTAATATCCAACCTAGATCTCCCCCACTGCAACTTGAGACCATTACTCCTTGTTCTGTCATCTGCTACCACTGAGAACAGTCTAGATCCATCCTCTTTGGAACCCTCTATCAGGTAGTTGAAGGCTGCTATCAACTCTCCCCTCATTCTTCTCTTCTGCAGCCTAAACAATCCCAGTTCTCTCAGCCTCATAAGTCATGTGCCCTAGTCCCCTAATCATTTTCTTTGCCCTCCACTGGACTCTCTCCAATTTGTCGACATCCTTTCTGTAGTGGAAGGCCCAAAACTGGATGCAATACTCCAGATGTGGATTCACCAGTGCCGAATAACGGGAAATAATCACTTCCCGCTATCTGCTGGTAATGCTCTTCCTACTAATGCAGCCAAATATGCCATTAGACTTCTTGGCAACAAGGGCACACTGATGAATCATATTCAGCTTCTCTTCCACTGTAATCCCTAAGTCCTTTTCTGCAGAACTGCTGCTTAACCAGTCAGTCCTGTAGCAATGCATAGGATTCTTCTGTCCTAAGTGCAGAACTCTGCACTTGTCCTTGTTGAACTTCATCAGATATATTTTGGCCCAATCCTTCAATTTGTCTAGGCCAGTCTGGACCCCATACAACCCTCCCAGCTTAGTGTCATCTGCGAACTTGCTTAGGGTGCAACCCATCCCATCATCCAGATCATTAATGAAGATGTTGAACAACACCGGCCACAGAACCAACCCCTTGGGTACTCCACTTGATACTGGCTGCCAACTAGCCATCGAGCCATTGATCACTACCTGTTGAGCCTAACAATCTAGCCAGCATTCTATCCACCTTATAGACCATTCATCCAGCCCATACTTCCTTACTTTGCTGGCAAGAATAATGTGGGAGACCGTATGAAAAGTTTTGCTAAAGTCAAGGTACAGTATATCACATCCACCACTTTCCCCTCATCCACAGAGCCAGTTATCTCATCATAGCAGGCAATTAGGTTGATCAGGCATGACTTGCCCTAGGTGAATCCATGTCGACTGTTCCTGATCACCTTCCTCTCCTCCAAGTGTTTCAAAATGGTCTCCTTGAGGACCTGCTCCATGATTTTTCCAGGGACTGAGGTGAGGCTGACTGGTCTGTAGTTCTCCAGATTCTCCTTCTTCCCTTTTTTAAAGATGGGCACTACATTAGCCTTTTTACAATCATCCAGGACCTCCCCCAATCGCCATGAGTTTTCAAAGATAATGGCTAATGGCTCTGCAATCACATCAGTCAACTCCCAATATAACAGACTCCCCCTGGGAGGGATAGCTCAGTGGTTTGAGCACTGGCCTGCTAAGCCCAGGGTTGTGAGTTTGATTCTTGAGGGGGCCATTTAGGGATATGGGGAAAAAATAGGGATTGGTCTTGTTCTGAGCAGGGGGTTGGACTAGATGATCTCCTGTGGTCCCTTCCAACTCTGAGATTCTATGATTCTACATCCTAAGACTGTGGGACCACTGTGCCCCCCTGAATTATCTCCAGCCTGGTCTGTCTGTCACAATGCTGTGCTAGTGACCAGCAGTATCCCCCTCCAGGCGCTGTGATCACGCAGCACAACTGTATGTGGAGACGCCACACCCAGCCACATTGCATGAGTGCTCCCAGAGCCGCTCATGAATCTCACAGAGAAAGGGCTCCACTGTGAAATACCCCAGCCTTGTACCACAGGAATGTACCGTCTTGCACTGCTCAAGATGGGCAATGCACATTTATTAATTGATTCACCACTTCAGAAATGGAATGGCGACATACACCAGCCTTGGCAAACCTGAGCAGAATTGCCCACACTTCATACAAACTCACGGGGAAAGATAAACAGTTAGACAAATGTGTTGACTATAAAAGGTAGAGTTTAAGTGATATTAAGTAATAGGCAAAAAGTCAGAGTGGTTACCAAAAGAAAAGAAAATATAAGCATTCTCAACCCTATTAGACTGAGCAACATCTGGATTAAGCAATTTTTCTCACCCCACTCGATACTGCAGTCCTTAATATAAAGGTTTGTTCCTTAAAGCCGGGCCAATCTCCCCTGTTGGGGTATTTAAAGTTTAATGGCAATCTTTAAATTAATATCACACAACCCTTCTGTCTGAAAAATATTTTTACCCACTACTGTTACAATCTCTAAGATTACTATAACAAAGATGAGAATATTTCTTCCAGTTTATTTTGTATGTGCTGACATTCTCAACAAAAAGAACAGCTGTGTGAAGAAGCTAGTCTTTGTTCAGACGCTCCAAACCTATTGTACTTTTTCCGGTGTGTAGTGGGGTGGTCACCCGCTCCTACCCAAAGGGTGTAAAACAGCCCAGGGAGGCAAGGGACAAAGCCCAGGGAGGCAAGGGACAAAGAGCCCATGGGGCAAGGGAAAAGCTGGGACAAAGCCCAGGGAGGCAAGGGACAAAGCCCAGGGGGCAAGGGAAAAGCTGGGTTGATTGGGAGGTAGCCTCAGCAGGGGGCCACACCCCAAACAGACCCAGCTGGCCCTATATAGGCCAGGAAAGCCAGGAACTGAAAGACAGAGAGTCTCCTCTAGCTGTGGAGGGAGACAGGCCTGGCTGCTGGGGAGACGAAGCAGGGTACCAGGAGTGGAGCAGGGCTGGGGGAAGGCCAGAGGAGCTGGGGAGATCTGGCCTGGAAACCCCCCAGGCTGCTGGCCTAGTAGAAGGCCAAAAGGGGTACAGGAGTTGCAGGGGGCAGCCCACGAGTAGGCAGGGGCAGCAGGACCACCCCCCTCCCTTGCCTATGATGACTGGCTTATACAGACTGCAGTCGGCCCCAGTTAAAGGGGGCTCAATCATGACTGGCAATAGCCCGTAGGCTGAGGCCATGTGGGGATAGGGGGTGGGGGTTCCCCGGGGAGGGGAGACCCAGAGATCTGGGGGGATACCGCCAGGGGCAGCACCCCAGATAAAAGGGACACCGGGGTCCAGGAGGGACACCGGGCGAGCGGCAAGTGGGTCATCAGCCTGCAGAGCGCGCTCCATGCTGAGAAGAGCTAATTCCTGGAATGACCAGCAGGAGGCGCTGTTCTGTGAGAAGGTCCAAGTATTTTCTTATATCCTGTCTATGCTTTTGAAGTCTGGATTAATGTTTCAATTTCAATTCAAATTTCCAGCCAATGACTGAATTTGCAACACTGCATGTAACTAGTTGACCACTGGGGGAGGGGATTCAGCAATTCATGGGGAGGAGGGAGGGGGAGGGGAGAGATCCCTGCATGGGGTAGAAACGTGTCACTCCAATAAGCACTTGGCAATTGGAGCTTAGCTGACACGTCAGTTGCGGAGTTATGAGCCAGAAGGGATTCCAGCTGATGCACTCTGAGCTGATTTGGCACCACTGGTAACAGGAGCAAAACTTGGCTGTTTTCACTACTGTCAGGAGCTCTGACTCGCACAGGGAGTGGGTCTGCCAAATAATACAAGTCACATTTACTGAGTCACATCAGTGCTGTAGAGTATCAATATCCCTTTTAGATCCCAGCCGGTAGCCAAAGTTTGGGATCTAGCAGGTTGTATCAGTTTGGAGAAGTAATTGGTCATGGAGTCAGGTATTTCTGTGATGCAGTCCTGTTTATTTAGCTGGACAACTTCTTGTTTCCCTGAACCCAGCAGAGATCAAACAGCAAGAGACACTTCCTTTGCGCACAGTTCCAAGCCAATTTCCAGCCAGCACTCTGCCCAAAAAATTCCCTATCTAGGATTTTGCTCCCAGTGCCTGATCAAGCTCAATTCTTGTCTTTCTGCTCCTTCTCGATAGCTCTTTGTTGTCTATTTCTCTCTTTTTCACATGTACCCCTACTAAAACAATACCTAGCAATGCCATCTGCCCACATAGTTCAAATTGCTGAGTTCACTTGCATGTCTCTTTGTTTTGGCTGATGACAAGGGCCTGGGTTTTGGTTGGGGCCCCCTTTGGTTTCATCTACCTGCTCCTATAAAGCAGCATACTGGCCTCTTACAACTAGCTTAGATGAAGGCTGGCAATTACACCCCACCACCACCATTTTCAGCGGGTTTTAACCCAACTGTGATGGAGTGCAGAGAGCTAGCAGGCCAGCCAGCACGCTGCTCCCTGAGACAGTCCTCAGCTCCCCTGGAGAAGGCTGAAGGGGGATAGGCAGCTAATTAGCTAATCAGGCTGGGAGGACAGATGAACGGCGGTGGCGTATAAGAAAGACTCAGGAAGGACCAGCAGTGGGAGGAACTGGGCTAGCTGAGGCCAGTGTGTTAAGAGCTCTCCAGGGAGGAGGCCTCTGGCCCAGTGGGAAAGTGGAGAAGCACTGGCTGCCTGACACTGCATTGGGGTTAGGGACGGGTGTAACACAGCGGCCCATCGGTGAGTCACTACTGTGTCAACAACTCTTGTCAGGCCTGGCACATTCACTACACCTAACACACTGGTGTCATGAGGTGAGAGGCCAGGGAGGCTGACAGTGTGAAGGCGGCCATGTTAGTCCGAATGGGCCTGTCTACAGAAAGTACAGGCAGAAGTTCCAGCTGCCGGGAGTTGTATGGCCCACGACGTTCACCCAAAGATTGGGCTACCCACTGGTTAAAGCCTGATATGCAGAGTGTGGGTGAAACCACGGACTCCATCATTCTGAAGCCATTTCTGCCAGGCCTCCCTGAGAACAGCCTGTGACGCTGGCAGACTAGGTGCCAGCTTGTGCCCAGGCCCATGGCTCCACTGAACACGACAAATGCAACACCGGAAACCAACCCAGCTCGCCTGTGGGTCAGTAGCGTAGCTAGGATGAGAGGCTACTGTGTCCAGTTTTGGGGCCCACACTACAAGAAGGATGTGGAAAAATTGGAAAGAGTCCAGGGAAGGGCAACAAAAATGATTAGGGGCCTGGAGCGCATGACTTATGAGGAGAGGCTGAGAGAACTGGGATTGTTTAGTCTACAGAAGAGAAGACTGAGGGGGGATTTGATAGCTGCTTTCAACTACCTGAAAGGGGGTTCCAGAGAGGATGGCTCTAGAGTGTTCTCGGTGGCAGGTGACAGAACAAGGAGTAATGGTCTCAAGTTGCAGTTGGGGAGGTTTAGGTTGGATATTAGAAAACACTATTTCACTAGGAGGGTGTAACTCGCCAAACAGGAGAAGCACCATAAATGAAGGTAAAATGCTTGTTCTGCACACAAGATGACCCACTGAAGGCAAATGTTCTGTTATAGCATTTTACATGTAGCCATACCCTTAGTTGTCTCATCTCCTAACAGCGTCGACAGGTTGTTTACCGTAGTTAAGATGAACTAGTAGCTAAATGTTAACACAATTCAGCAGCTAAAATTAAAGAAATTGTATCATATACAGTAGACTCTCGATTATCCAGGATGATAGGGAAAAAATTAATCCTGGTTAATAAAATCTTGGATAATCACCATCCATAGGAAATGGGGGGGTTGGTTGGTTCACCAGCCGTCCTGAGCCGGGGGGAGGGAGTGTTGGTTCACTGGCTGCCCTACACCCTGATGGGAGGGGGGGGGGGGTTTGTGTGTGCTTGGAGCGGCAACAAAACCAGAGCTGGCCCTGTGAGTTATGCATATATTTTTTTGACATCCTGGTTAATCCACATCCTGGTTAACATAATTCTGGATAATCGAGAGTCTACTGTAATTCAGTATAAACTGAAGGAAGTTTATAGATATGGATTAAAACAACTAAAGTTCAACTTGATAGAAAAACTTTTAAACTAAAGAACAATTGAGAATGCAACGAGATAGGACAATATAATTGAAATTAGTCAATTTAAAACAAGAAGGAGCAAAAAAACCATTACTACTTTTGACTGGTGATGTATGCTTTGCTGAGGCTAAGTGTGAGTCTTAAGGCCGGTTCACAGTCATATGACCCCCACAGTTAAAATTAAGCAGTGTTAAGCTACACGTGCCTAGCTGAAGTGTGTTACTATAACAACATGGGAAGCAAACAGCCACACACACTGTGACTGTGATGGTGGAGTTAATAGGCTAAAGTTTGGAACTTGTGAAAGATAGGAACAGTTTAAGCAAGTAGTGTCTAAGGTTGCAGCTTGAATTCTGGGTAAGGTGAACAGTATAGAAAAGTTGAGTCAGATGTGAGGGGAGGTGTTTTTATCTTCCGGTTACTTGCATAAGAGTTTGTAGATACAGATGGTCACAGACAAATATATCCATGTACGGTATAACGCGCAAGATTCATATCCACCCCATATCTTTCCTGACATGTGGCGCCCAGAACTGGACACAATACTCCAGCTGAGGCCGTATCAGCGCGGAGTAGAGCAGAAGAATTATTCCTCGTGTCTTGCTTACCACACTCCTAGTAATACATCCCAGCATGATGTGTGCTTTTTTTGCAACAGTTGCACCGCTGACTCATAACACATGTTATGCATGTTCCCCTCTGCTCCACTCTTTCACCACGTGTTTGTCAGTGGACAGATTTTTTGGATCACTGGCAATTCCAAAAAAACTGTGTATAAGCTACACCAGCGGTTCTCAAACTGTGGTTCGGGACCCCCAAGTTGGTTGCAACCCCATTTTAATGGGCACTGGCGTAGCTAGGCGGGTGCGGGGGGTGCGGATTTATAGACTCAAAGCACCTAGACACACTTCAAGATCCCATTACGGGCCTATATGCAACTTTAGGAGCCTGATACCTTTGACAGTCCGGCCCTACATTCCCTGGGGCCCAGAACCTTGCACAGTGGAGCTCTGGTCCCAGTGGCGGCCTTAAGGTGCTGCTGTAATATAAATAATTAATACGAAAAAGGGACTGTGGAGATCAGTGATCTCAGTCACAGCTGAAGACCATAGGGGCTCAAATGGGCCTTTACTGCTCTTTATTCAGCCTTTGCAGGAGGCAGCTGGATTCTGGTCCTTCGTGAGCACCAGCAGCTGAATGTCCGACCATGTTCCACTACAGATTCCTGGGAAGGCAATGGGGCTATGCCGGTGTCACTGGGGAAATGATGTGGCCAGTGATTTGGCTGCTGGTAGAAGGAAAGATGCCGGCGTGATTCCCAGATCTGAGGGTGAGTTTGCAGTGCCAGCCGTTCAACGAGACGTTTTTTCGCTTCTGCAGAGTGCAACTGCTCCGGTATTTAGAATCCCAGAATCCTAGAATCTCATGGTTGGAAGGAACCTCAGGAGGTATCTAGTCCAACCCCCTGCTCAAAGCAGGGCCAATCCCCAACTAAATCATCCCAGCCAGGGCTTTGTCAAGCCTGACCTTAAAAACCTCCAAGGAAGGAGATTCTACCACCTCCCTAGGTAACCCATTCCAGTGCTTCACCACCCTCCTAGTGAAATAGTTTATCCTAATATCCAACCTAAACCTCCTTCACTGCAACTTGAGACCATTACTCCTTGTTCTGTCATCTGCCACCACTGAGAACAGTCTAGATCCATCCTCTTTGGAAACCCCCTTCGGAAGATCGCTATCATATCCCCCTTCACTTTTGTTTTCTGCAGACTAAATAAACCCAGTTCCCTCAGCCTCTCCTTGTAAGTCATGTGCTCCAGACCCCTCTTTGCCCTCCGCTGGACTCTCTTCAATTATCCTTCTTGGCAACATGGGTACACTGATGAATCATGTCCAGCTTCTCTTCCACTGTAACCCGCAGATCCTTTTCTGCAGAACTGCTGCCTAGCTGCTCGGTCCCTAGTCTGTAGCAGTGCATGGGATTCTTCCGTCCTAAGTGCAGGACTTGTTGAATCTCATCTGATTTCTTTTGGCCCAATCCTCCAATTTGTGTAGGTCTCTCGGTATCCTATTGTCATGGACTCACAGGTCGTTCCCACTCTTGGCCCCGTGCGGTCCGTGGGGGGTGCCCCTTTCAGTGAGACAGCCCTTCTCAGGGGTCCACACTCTCCCAGGGTCAGCCCCTCCATCTCCTGTATCCGCACCTCTCTGAGCCTTGGTGCGCCTGCCTCTGCCGTGGGTCCCCTCAGGGACTCCCCTCGCCTGGGACCCCCGGGGCTTCCACCCCCGAAGGGGACGATGCTCCCCTGTTCTCCAGACCGGAGTGACTCTCAGCCAGCATAAAACAGGAGGTTTAATGAGCATTGAACACAGCACAGGAACTCTCAGGACCCTCAGGCCTGGCCTCCCCCAGCCCAGCACCTCCCAGTCTCTCCTGCATCCAGGTGGGCTCCGCCTGCTCCCCCTCTCCAGCACAGAGCCCCCCCCTCCCCCCCCCGCTTCCCAGCTGGGCAGCTGATCTCACTCCCCCAAGTCCCACCTCTGTCCATTCTCTTGTCTTCAGGGCCTCTGGCTGGAACCAATTGGTCGGGTCCCCAGGGATCCTCTCTTCACAGCCCATTGTTCTCCCACTGGCCAGCACTGCCTGCAACTCCTGAGCTGGGCTCCAGGTCACCGGTCACTGGGGTCTCCATCCTCCAGGCCATTGGCTGGGGTCCCACGTTCCCTCGACGGTCCTCTGGAACAACAAACTCCCTCTCCCATCGCCCTGTTAAATCAGTAACACTCAGGGAAACTGAGTCCCACCTCCCCTGCATGCAACCCCCAGGAAACCCAAGGAAAAAACCCTCATTCCATCACATCTCTCCCAACCCTCCAGCGTATCTACCACTCCTCCCAGTTTAGTGTCATCTGCAAACTTGCTGAGGGTGCAGTCCACACCATCCTCCAGATCATTGATAAAGATATTGAATAAAACCAGCCCCAGGACCGACCTTTGGGGCCCTCCGCTTGATACCGGCTGCCAACTAGACATGGAGCTCAGTGCAGTAGTCTGGGAGCTGACCTTGTCTGTGAAGGCCAAGGCAAAAAAAGCATTGAGTACTTCAGCTTTTTCCACAGTCTCTGTCACTAGCTGGCCTCCCCCATTCAGTAAGGGGCCCACACTTTCTCTGACTTTCTTGTTGCTAACATACCTGTAGAAAACCTTCTTGTTACCCTTCACATCCCTTGCCAGCTGCAACTCCAGTTGTGCTTTGGGCCTTCCTGATTTCACTCCTGTATGCTCAAGCAATATTTTTATAGTCCTCCCTGGTCATTTATCCAAGTTTCCTCTTCTTCTAAACTTCTTTTTTGTGTTTAATCTCACCGAAGATTTCACTGTTAAGCCAAGCTGGTCGCCTGCTGTATTTACTATTCTTTCTACACATCGGGATGGTTTGTTCCTGCAACCTCAATAAGGATTCTTTAAAATACAGCCAGCTCTCCTGGACTCCTTTCCCCCTCATGTTAGCCTCCCATGGGATCCTGCCCATCAGTTCCCTGCAGGAGTCAAAGTCTGCCTTTCTGAAGTCCAGGGTCCGTATTCTGCCACTCTCCTTTCTTCCCTGAGTCAGGATCCTGAACTCGACCATCTCATGGTCACTGCTTCCCAGGTTCCCACCCACTTCGCCTTCCCCTACCAATTCTTTCCTGTGTGGGCACCTCACTCTCATTAAATCAGAAATCTGCAGCTGGGCCCTGAGACCAAACCTGGAACACCCGAGGCTACTTTCCTCGGACCGTTTTTCAGACCAAAGCTGCAAAACGTGACGTTTATAACAAACCACCTGAAGGAAACTCTTCCATTTGACATGCAGGGCTGAAAGGTCTGGAAACTCAGATGGGTTTGGGGAGCAGCCATGTCAGGAGAGCTTCCCAATGCCCTAGCACCAGGTTTTCTCCATCCTGAGCAAAAATCGATTAGCGAGATAATGCTTTAGCGCAGTAATTCCCAAGTCCCCCTGCCAGAGCTAGGTATGATAGAGCGCCACCTTCTGGCTGCTCCCTGCAGCATGGTGTGGTTTTATCATCGCGTTAGTGTTAACGGTATTCCAAGCAACCGCACAGCTCCGAAAATCCTGAGCTAGGCCCAGAAAAAAATGATGATTGCTTAAAAATGGCGACATGTTTAAAATGAGTCCTTTCTGTTTAGCGTCTGGTGGGGTAGCAGACACTGTGCTCGCTTTCTCTCTGCAAGTGGGAGGGCTAGAAACCCCCAAACATTGCGAGACCCATGGAAAAAAAATCAGGCCTGAAATATGACAGAACATTTCCTGTGACTACTCGGTTGTGGTTAGAAACACATTTGATTTGTCTGCATCCCTCGTTTGTGGTCACTGTCAGAAAATATTCAGCAAATGCATGTCCGGGCAGGATTCCGCGAGGCAGGAGTACTCAGTCCAGCAGCTAGTCCTGAAAAACCACGTTTGTCACTGCAGGTATTTCAATCTCTGAGGTACCCTTCTGACCCCATTACTGGGGTATCTGGGCACGTCACATTCTTTATCCGCCTCGCCCCCCTGGGTTATCCCTGTGTCAGGGACTCGAACCCCGACCGGCACGGTTCATTGTCTGACCGCAAAGAGACAGGCAACACCAGCAAGGTCCAATCACAAGCTCTTTATTGAAGAGTGCACATGGCAATAGAGAGCTTCCCGTCTCTGAAGAGAACCAGCCGCTCTTTCTAACACTTGATAGGATTTTATAGACAGTTCCGTCGCGTCACAGGTTAGTCTGAGCAACCCAAGCCCTCCCCCCTTGGTTAGTTAAGACTTTTGTGTATCCATACATACTTAACCATCACTTCATTACAACTTAAACAATACCTAATTTATGACCATCTAGCATATCTTAGTGGGTGTCTTATCAGCTAGGTCAACGAGTACCAGACACAGAAGAGAGAAATGAACAAACAGAAAACAAGAAAAGGGAGTTGAAACATTCTGGCTCCAGATGACTGGTACAAGAATGCTGATATTGCACTGCTCCGAGGGTCTTCGAAAGTTCACTCAGTATACTGTTCTGTTCAAGGACTACCCAGAGTCCTTTAGGTTTTGACTACAATCTAGTTGACATAGCTCATCTAAGTGCCCCATATATTTTGGGCCTAACACCTGTGCAGAGGAGGAAGGGAAACTGAGGGCACGCCTGAGTTCCAGTTCAATCCTAGATTCGGGGAAGACAAGCAGCCCTTTGCCTGTCTTCTCTGCGGGGCCCGATCCAGGAGGCATGCTCTGAACACCGACTATACACCCACACACCCCTCCCTTATCAGCCTTAGCCCCATGGTTACAGCCCTCCCCTAGGCAGGGTCCATTCCCCTCTCTACCTGAGGAGGAAAGAGGCTTAAGGAACATCCCATGGCTTAGCTGGCCTCGTAGCTATGGGCTGTTCTAACGTGGGTGTCTTCTGTTGGAGTTGTTCCACTTTAATTAAATAATTGGGCCAAAGCTGAGACTAATTCCAGAGGTGAGCTAGGGGGCTCCCACCTGCTGGGTGAGTGCCCTAAGCGCTGGGCCAAAGGTGGGTACCTAATGCATATTCCTAGGTACCTGCGCCACCTGCCTCCAGCAGAGGGGTCCCCAGCTGTGGAGAGCCAACCAAGATGGGCACCTGCCTGCACCCTGGACTTAGGTGCTGACCTCGGTGCCAAGGATGGGGCCTAACGCACACACCTCTTGTCAGCACCTCCCACTGGCCTTTGTGGAGCCTCTTCTAAGGTGCGCGTCTCTCCCCGGTCATTGTACAGGGAGCCTGGGCACCTTCTCAGTGTTGTGCCAGGGGGTTTTCTAGGCACCTAAGAGGTGGGCCCTGCAACGGGTCATTCTCTTTATGGAGCCAGGCCTCAATGACATACTCAAGTCCACATACCCGGGGCTCCAGAACAGGGGGATCGGGGATCGGGGGGGGAGAGCCCCAGTACTTTTTACCTGCCTTAAGGGCAAGCAATGGGGGGGGGGGGGAACGGAGAGGGGCTAGCGGGGCGGAGATTCAGGAAAAAGAGGTGGGACGTGGGAGGGGCCTTGAGGAAAAGGGGCGGACTGTGGGCGGGACCTTGAGGGAAAGAGGCGGAGCGTGGGCGGGGCAGAGGGCGGCAGGCCATAGCCTGGGTTCTGGTGGCCCCATTCTTCTAGGGAGCTTCTGGCGCTCCTGTCACACACCCAGTCTGTGGCACGGCAGGGAATTCAACCCAAGTCCCGGGCTAACACAATCACCACTGGACGAGCCCAATCGCAAAGCCCTGGCACCCGAACCCTGGCGCCTCAGATCGAAACGCTGATGCTCCACAGCTTAACCCACACCTGCAAACTCCTCCCATTCTGTCCAGGCGCGGAAGCTGCGCATCAAATGAACTCAGATTTCTTCACATCTTCTCAGTGGGCTACAGACCAAGAATTATTGGCGTGTGGAGGAAACCCCCATCTGTTCGCTGACATTTCGGGAGCAGAAAACGAGGTGAAATTCATTGACTAATGGATGGCCCCCAATTCAGCAAGTAGTTAAACTGAGGTACTTACGCTCCGAGTGGGAGCCATAAAGATTCCAGTAGGACATTAGCACACGGCATAAGTGCTCTGCGGAACGGGGAGAGAACTGAGAGTGTAATTAGAGATTAGCATGTGCTGCAAGTGGTTTTCTCCATGGTAGGCTCAATTATCTGTTGCACTATTCACTCAACCCTAATTGCCCTACAGTGCATGAGACATTAGCTGGTGACGGGTGTCGTTCTGGAATGTGAGAGATGCTGCCAGGGGTGAATAATCTGGCAACAGGACATGGTATTAGCAGAGATGAAGCCATTTCCTGAGACGGGACACTCACAGGGTCCCAGGTGCAGCATATGTAATAAGCCATGGTGAATACATTGCTATCACTTGTCTGTTTATTGAGTAGTACAAAGAACTGGATCTTCTGTGATGGGGTAGCTCAAAGGATGCACTCTGCTTTCCAATGCCTGGGGAGGGCAGGCAAGCTCCTGGCATATGGAGGGATGAATTTATTATAAACAACTCCCAAGACAGGTCAACGGGGACACAACCGGCCCCTACCACTCCCAAAACACAGGTCTCCAGCCATTCAGCTAACCTCCACTGGCTAATGTCTATGACTCTCCTCCATGTTTGACAAATAGCCTATTACACTGGGGTAGTGAGAGAAAATACCGAGACCCTCATCTATGACAGTAACTGAGCCTTAAAAGTACCTTGGATACATACAAATCCCTGCACGTACACCTTTGAAACGGACTTTCTGCAAATGTTCTATAACAATAATATTCCCACCTTTTTTGATCACCCTTTCCATCCGTAGAACTCAAAGCCCTTTACAAAGCAGGTTAGTGTCATTATTGCCATTGTAAGCTGAGGAAACTGAGGCACAGAGAGCGTCTATGATTGCCCAAGGTCACCCAGCAGACTAGGGGCAGAGTGAGGCTCTGGTTTTTATTTTTTTATACTTGTGGTTGATGATATTGGTGTTTTGTTTTAAGCTTTATTTTTAACTCAGTGCAAATGTTGTGGGAAATGATGGGAGGTTTTCAATTATTTAAGGACCGTAGTCTAGAAGTTAAAGCTTTAACTACCTTAAAATACAACTTGTCCATGTCACATGTTGAAATATACAAAGTGCATCTCCTGAAATCAAATGCGGCATTTTCCTTCCTTTGCCTGTCTGTCCATTTCAATGATCAATGGGACCCTTTTTCTGTCAGTATGTGCATCTAAGCAGGGCCGGCGACAGGGGGGTACTACGGGTAGAGCTGTACCGGGCCCCCCGACTTTAGGGGGACCCCGGTACAGCTCTACCGGTAGTCATCGGGGCGGCTCTCCCCCGGACGAGCGCCTGTCCCCGGCCAGAGCAGAGCCCGGCCAGCGGCAGCGGCTCAGTCCGGGGGAGGGGGGGAGGGAGCAGCAAGGGAGGCTCTCGCTGCTCCCCGGCTCTGGGGTCTCGCTGCTGCCAGCTGGTGGGGGGAGCGCCGGCTGGGCTGGGGAGGGGGGGCGGCTGGGCTGGGGAGCCCCCAGCCGCTGTCAGCTGGGGGGGGAGCGCCGACTGGGTTGGGGGGTGGCGGCTGGGTTGGGGGGCCCCCAGCCGCTGTTGGCTGGGCTGGGGGGGGCCGGCTGGGCTGGGGGCCCCCCCAGCCGATGTCGGCTGGGCTGGGCTGGGGGGCCCCGGCTGGGCTGGGGGGGCCCCCAGCCGATGTCGACTGGGCTGGGCTGGGGGGGGCCCAGCCGATGTCGGCTGGGCTGGGGGGCCCCGGCTGGGCTGGGGGGGGCAAACTATTAGAGTAGGGGGTCCCCAAATTTCTGTCGCCGGCCCTGCATCTAAGTGACACTACCTGACATTCTACGGATAAGTTCATCCTTCCTAGCCTATCACTCCACACAGCTGCACAATGTGCTTTAAATTTGCTGCTTCCTTCCAGGCCGCCCATTCATTGAATATTTGCAGACGGTGACCGCAAAAGGAAGAAGCATACTCAGACAAAGCACATGTTTAAAACCACAACGGATCTTTGACAGCAGCTGGTTTTTTCCCACTGTGACAAGGCAATACCTTTGAAAAACATTATGGAATGACATGTAGCTTTGGACTCCAGTGTATTAAAAATACAAAATGTCTATGTATCATTGTGGGATTGTATGTAACATCTTAATGGGGGAGCCGTGAACTCTGGGAAGTGTCATGAACTTCATAGGGCTGTTTTAATGTGCCAGAAGACAATGACCTTCTGGGACAAAGGTAAGTGGGTTTCTTAGGCAATATCTGGGGCAGGAGAGTATAAAATCCCATCTCCGGTTATGCAAAGATGCAATCTTTTGCAGTTATGCCCTGAGGAGAGAAACGTTGTCTTTCATCACCTAGTCCAGGATTCTGAAGTTCAAAGCCCTCAGCTTTATAAAAAAGAGAGCAAACTTATTCATGGCTGTACTTGTTCGGAGCAAAAGCTGTTATGAACATGTAACCACAGAAAAACTCTTTGGTGGGGCTGGAAGGACTGACTCCTCCCCCAAATCCCTTTCTGGAGGTGGGGGCGATCGCTGAGAAGTTTATTAGCATACATGTAGGTTCTTTTGTTGCTTTCATGTTTCTCTGTAATGATGTTGCATTAAGAATAAATGTGCTTGCTTGGAAAGAGCTGGGTGGTATAATTACAGCTGTTCATCGCCTTCAAAGAGTGAGCAAACACAGACAGACGCTGGCCCAGTTAGGCTGGCTGGGAATATCATACTGTAGACAAGGAGCTGTGCAGCCTGGAAAAACCCTGATCAGGCAGAAGAGATGAGGGGCTTCATCCAAGAGAGGTGATGGCTGGGGAAGTAGGATCCTATTGTGTGTTTCCTTGCGGGACCCCAGAGGGGATATACGGGTGCTGTTGCCCTGAACTGTGACCGCTGTATTTCAGTGTTCCCAGTGTAACCCAGGCCTGCTTGGGGTGGCCCTCCATCCCCATCTTGTGGCAGTGAGGCCAGCTAGCGATTGATGTGTCTGCCACAGCCTGGGCTAAGAGATACACACACGTCTTTTAGCTCAGACAGGAGAGCCTCGTGCATTAAGCTCCAGACGTGCCAAGTGATATCCCAGTATTACACCAGCTCTCGTGATTATTTTTTTCACCAGTCTCTTTGTGTTTTTTCTTAAAGTCCCAGGGTTCATTGTTTAAAAAGGGTGTTTCTAACCCTCAATGAAGAAATGTGACCCCTAAACACTACGCCACCAGCGGGCAAAGGGAAAGAAGCCAGATCTGTTATTTTTAAAAATGTCACATTTTTAAGCCAAACTCGTGATTATTTTGGGGCCTGGCGCATGATTTTTGAGTGTTTTAAGATTGGCAGTACTACCAACACTGAAGCTCTGACCCTATCACTCTGTCCTGCACTGAGCAGCCAGCAGGGGGTGCTGTGGACTGACTCCGTCGAACACCGCTCCCACAAGGGGAATGGGGGTTTGAAGTCTAAATTCTGAAATCTCCACCCATTTGTCTGTTCCCCAAACGCATCGGAGTTCTCAGAAATTCGATTCCTGTATTTTAAACCACAGAGCTTCTTCGGGGGTGATTCAGTTATAAAATTCATGCGCTTGCAGCTTAGAGGCTGGCTCTGATCTGTTCAGTTGTAGGGCCAGATTTTTAACTGTATTTAGCCACCTAACCCCACTAATTTTAATGTGAATTAGACATCTAAGAACCTTTAAAAATCTGGCCCTTAGACACCCTGGAGCAATTGCAGTCAGCGAAGAAGCAAAAAGATGGTTCTGCTGACTACCAGCCCTGCAAACTCTCCCTCGGAGCTAGGAGTCACTCCGGGCTCTTTCTTTCAGGTTCAACAATCCAGATCAGTCGCGTTGTGGGACCTGCAGCCCCAGGAATCTGTGCACAAGCAGCTCATTGGAACATGGTCAGCCATTCTGCTGCTGAAAGTTGCCAGAAGCCACCTCCCTCGCATGCAGGAGGGAGTCACCTTTGATTATTAATCATGTAGGTCCATGGTAGCACAGGGTGACCAGGCAACAAGTGTGAAAAATCAGGACGGGGCAGGGGGAATAGGCACCTATATAAGAAAAAACCCAAATCTCAGGACCGTCCCTATAAAATCAGGACATCTGGTCATCCTATGGTAGCACCTCAAGGCACACAGCAGGACAAGCCCCATGGAGCTGGAAGCTGTACAAAGCTGTACTCCTTGCCCCCAAAGAATTTAGGGCCCGGTTTTCAAAGGCATTTAGGTATCTAGTGCCTAAGGTGCATTATGGGTTCTCCAGCCCAGAAGTGGCGATGTGCCTCATGCAGCTGCTCCAGGAATACCAACAGCCGCCGACGTCCATCAGCATCCAGTTATTGCGCTTCAACATCTCTGCATCTTCCTCCTCACAGGGTGGTTGTAGTAGTACTTAGTCCAGTTCTGCGAATACAGGAGAATTATGTGTCCTGAATTAGCAATCACCAGTAGGAGGAAGGGATGGCTCAATGGTTTGAGCATTGGCCTGCTACGCTCAGAATTGTGAGTTCAATCCTTAAGGGGGCCAGTTTGGGATTGTCATGTTACTGGAATTATTTGGGATCCTATAGATTGTTGGTGCAACCACAGTCCTATAGTGGCACCAAATCTTATGTAAAGGGGGTCATAATAGGCATCTACGACCAGGTTATGGATTGCTGATTGTGAATATGCCATTGGTATGTGTGCATCAATGTTGAAGTTATGAATATTGGCTCTGGACTGTCTGTCTTTCCAAATATTGTGCTCTGCTGGGAGGACATTCCAGACATTGGGCTTGAGCTGTTTGATGGCCCATTAAGGACTAGCAGCGACACAATGGACTCTGGGAGCTTGGAATGCCCCAATCCACAGGAGAAGTCTACCAGAGAACATGCAAGGCAGCCTGTGCATAATGGCTACTGCCTGCAAATAATGAGTCGTGCATAGTCATGTGATCTGCCCATGTGACTCCAGAACTCCATGGGGCTGGACTTTTCACAGCAGGAACAAAGAGGTTCTTGCACCTGGAAAAAACTATAAATGAAGCTGCTACAGCGCCTCCATCTTTGTCTTCTACCTCCAGTCTTCAGCCTGCCTTGTTTCCAGCTCTGGATGGAACTTTGCTACACAGGAGAACTCTGGCCAAAGGGCGCTGACCCATCCCTGCAGGGGATGCTTTCCAGAGACTTTGATTTGAACCTGCAAATTATTCTACCATTGCTGCAAGCCTGAGATTTGCCTCACTGCATGTAATTGATTTCTTTTAACCATTACTAACCCTCACCTAGACCTTTTTCCTTGTATAATAAACCTTTAGATTTTAGATGCTAAAGGATTGGCAACAGTGTGATTTGTGGGAAGATCTGATTTGTATAGTGACCTGGGTCTGGGGCCTGATTCTTTGGAATTGGGGAGAACCGTTTTCTTTATTTGGGGCATTGGTTTTCACAACCATTGGTCCCCAGGACAGGGGGCTGCTGGTGGTGATACTGGGAAACTGGAGTGTCTAAGGGAATTGCTTGTGTGACTTGTGGTTAGCCAGTGGGGCGAAACCAAAGTCTTTTCTGTTTAGCTGGTTTGGTTTGCCTTAGAGTGGAAAAACCCCAGCTTTGGGCTGTAACTGCCCCTTTGGAAGCAATTTGTCCTGATCTGGCACTCACAGTTGGATCCCACCAGGAACAGCACCGTCACAGGGATATGGGGCAAAAATCTGTTGGATGACTTAATTAGGGATTGGTCCTGCTTTAAGCAGGGGGTTGGCCTAGATGACCTCCTGAGGTCCCTTCCAACCCTGATATTCTATGATTTGCATTGATCTCTGCAGGGTCCATCCTTCTGCCAGGCAGCTGGTGGAGACAGAAAAGCGGCACTGTGGGATTTTTTTTTAATGTCATAAAAAGTTATGGGAAGGAACAAGTATTATGGGATAGAAATGAATGGCACAGTGGGAATGTGACCCCTAGTTCCTGGAAATCCCAGGGCAAATGGCTGGTGTCCCACAAAGCTCTGTGAAAATGTCCCACAAAGCATTGAGCTAGTCAGCAGTGCAAGGCACCCTGGGATGCCTACCTGTGGTGCACCACATTTGATATGGATGCAACCACGCATGGGGAGTATGTGCCGCGCTGATACGAGGCACGAAGCCTGCAGGTGCTCACATGACTGACAGAAGTCGGTGTGATGGAGTAGGAATGCTGTGTGTGCCTCAGTTTCCCCTATGCATTTCTTGAGTGTCTATGTGAAGGGATAAGGATGTGTAGCTGATGCAAAGCAGAGCCTCTCTGCAGGTGTCCATACCTGAAGCTGTAATCTGACTCCAAGTGGGGGAGGGAGGTCACCTGACCTGGCTGAGCCAGGGGGGAGGAGGGGCTGGAGCAAGTGAGTTTCAGTTTGGAGTCTGAAGCTAGCTGGAGAGAGGCAGGGAAGAGGCAGGGAGCTCCAGGCAAGTTGGCCTAGCTCTCTGGCCCCAGAATGGATCCAGCTGAGGGCTCACGCTCGCTGTATGGTCTGTGTAAGACCAGGTACAGGTCATTGAATAAGCCTGTTTTACTGGCTGGCTGAGAGTCACGTCTGACTGTGGATTTGGGGTGCAGACCCACGGGCTCCCCCAGATCCCACCTAGGCGGGCTCTCTGAGGAGAAGCGCACGGAGGGGCAGAAGGTGCTGAACGCTCCGAGGTCAGACCCAGGAAGGTTGAAGCGGGTACCTGTGAAGCTCCTAGCCTTGGAAACAGGCTGTGTACGGAGAGGGGACACTTCCCCAGAAGTCCTGACTGGCTTCCTAGGGAGCAAGTTCCAGACCCTCGCCCGGGCACTCCGTGACAGTCGGTGGCTACCCGCCAATGGAACTTGCATTGACTGAACTTTGTAACATAGACATGGCCTTGGCTACTCTGCCAAACTGTCATTCAAGTTGAAAAGGCACTGGCCGCTCTCCGTTCAAAGCCAGGTTAATTCAGACAGAACTAGCCAGTCACAGAACAGAGTGGGCTCTTCCCTCCCTTCCTCTGGTTTTTTCCAGGATCCACACTGGCCATCGCGTCACAGACAGCAGGGCTTTGGACGTTCTCCATGGATTTCTGGGAAGGCGTTTGGATGTCTCAGTTCAGAAGAATTTGGGCCACCGCCATCACTTCTCTGGAATGAAAACTGAGCTTCCTTCCCTGAAAAGCTATCCCGTCCCTGCATCACACTATACCACGAGAGGGGACAGGGTTCAGAGTCAGACGGAGAAGGGTTTTGAGGAGTCCTGCTCTGGTTCTGCTCCTGCAGCTCGTCCCCAACTAACAGCAACATGAAGGTCTCTGTGGCTGCCCTCATCTTTCTCCTCTGCATCACCTACTGCTCCCAGGCCTCCATTGAAGAAGAGAGTGAGTCTCTGTGTTTCCATTTGGGGGTAGAAGGAGAAAGGTCATAGCTGTGAGGTAGCTTTTCCTGTCAGCTCCTCCCAGCCTTTGGGCTCCCATGTCAGATCCATAGCCGGCAGCTCCTCGTTGGTCCAGGCAGGATGAGGGGGGTCTCTCTCCCTGCAGAGGGGGGAGCCTTAGGGTGCAACCAGCAGCCCGGCAAGGTGCCAGATATCGGAGTGGAACTTTCAAACCTGGGTGTGTTGCCCTGTGCACCAGGGATGAGAAAAGGATGGAGGGAATCAATGGAGGAGGAATAGCTCTCCCTGCCTTTGCCCTTCCTCCTTTTCCTCCTCCAGCGGTGGGATGTTGGGATGTGGGGAGGTCTCCTCTCCCTGCCCCATCCCAGTGCCCAAGGGATGTAGAGGCAGGTGGCACTAGTCTTCACCTACATTGTGTTCAGTGAACAGAACTGTACGTTGGTTCCTTCCTTCTCTTTCAGGGAGCCAACAGATCCCGTCCATCTGCTGCTTCAGCTACACGCACCGGCTGATCCCACGCAGTGTAGTGACTGACTATTTTCTCACCAGCAGCAAGTGCTCCCAGTCAGCAGTTGTGTAAGTACCAGACTTCCGAGCCTGAGGGAGGGGGATACTTTTGTGCCTCCACTTTCTGGCCTTGGAGATTTCTTAAGGCCCATTTGATGCAGCAGTCCCTGGGTGGCATTCTCTGGCCTGTGAGAGGCTGGAGGTGAGAGGAGGTGATCCAAGTGGGCCTCACTGGTATATTGCTCAGGTCCTCAGCAGCTGTACATCAGAGACATTCTGTTGCCTGCATCGGAGCAAGGAAGACTCACACCCCCAGGGAATCACGGTCTCTTAACTGGAGAGAGTTCAGAGAAGAGCCACAAGAATGATTAGAAAACCGGCTTTCTAGTGAGAGCTCCAAGGAGCTCAGTCTATTTAGCTTCACAAAGAGAAGGGTAAGGGGTGACTTGACCGCTGTCTCTAAGTATCCACACGGGGAACAAATATTTACAGTCTAGCAGAGACAGGTCTAACACAATCCGATGGCCAGAAATTGAAGCCAGACAAATTCTGACTGGAAATGGGATGTAAATATTTAACCGCGAGAATAATTAACCTATGGAACAACTTGCCAAAGGCCCTGTGGATTCTCCATCCCTGACAATGTTTAAATCAAGGCCAGATGTTTCTCTAAAAGATCGCCTCTTGAAATGCTTTTGGGGGAGTTCTCTTGCCTGGATTATACAGGAGAAGAGCCAGCTAGATGGTCACAGTGGACCCTTCTGGCCTGGCATCTATAAGTTCTCTATACATCTATAAGTTCTCTTACTTCACTAGGAACTTCATTGAGTCTCGTTGGAGAGCATGGTATTGCCCCAGTGCAGGGAGAGAAGGAGGAACAGCAGACATGCATTTATTAAAACCAGTGTATTCATGTTTTCTGCATTGCCAGCGGATCGAGGGACATGATCGTTCCTCTCTATTCGGCACTGGTGAGGCCTCATCTGGAGTACTGTGTCCAGTTTTGGGCCCTATACTACAAGAAGGATTTGGAAAAATTGGAGTCCAGCAGAGGGCAACAAAAATGTTTAGGGGCCTGGAGCGCATGACTTATGAGGAGAGGCTGAGAGAACTGGGATTGTTTAGTCTACAGAAGAGAAGACTGAGGGGAGATTTGATAGCTGCTTTCAACTACCTGAAAGGGGGTTCTAAAGAGGATGGATCTAAACTGTTCTCAGTGGTACCAGATGACAGAACAAGGAGTAATGGTCTCAAGTTGCAGTGGGGGAAGTTTAGGTTGGATATTAGGAAAAACTTTTTCACTAGGAGGGTCTGATCATCCGGTCTGACCTCCTGCATCGCCCAGGCCGGAGAGTGTCATGCAGCAAACAGCGGTGGAGAGTTACCCTTCCCTGCTACACACTCACGGCTGGCTCCAGGTTTTCTTGCAGCCCCCCAAGCGGCGGAACACCCCCCCCAACCTGAAGCCGTGGTCCTGTCGCCGAAGTGCCGCCTAAAGAAGAAGTGGAGCGGCGCCCCCTCAATGGTGGAGCCGGCCCTGTACGCACTGACACCACCATGCCCGGCAGCGTCTCATTTAGAGCAGTGGTTCTCCCACGGGGTCCGCGAGACCTTTCAGGGGGGCTGCAGGGTGCCCTGGCTGAAACCCAGTGCCCTGAGCTCTGGCACACACACACCCCCCCAAGGCCTGAAGCAGGGGAGCCCCAGTCCCACCCTCCCCCGACACTGGCAGCGGTGTGGGGCAGACACACACACACAGAAGCTGGGAGACTCCCTCCTTCCTAGCCCCAGGTCGAAGGCTGCCGCGGCGGGGGAGAGAGGGCACATCCATCACGTTAGAAAGATAAAAACTACTGATATTAAAATAGGAGTTGTGGGCTTTTATTTGTAGCACAAAAAATGTGAATTATTATTAAGGGTTTTTTTTTTCTATAGCGCTTTTATCCAAAGCCCTTTACAATAGTTGTACAATAGCACAAACACCACCTGGGAAGATCATGACGTGGTCCGCCGAGACCCTCGGCAATTTTCAAGTGGTCTGCGGACACGGTGCTACAGCCTGGCCCAGGCCACCTCTGCATGGCCCCCCAGTCTGTTGCAATGGACCCACCTGCTGGATCCCATGTGCTCCCAACCCACCTGGCGGAGTCTGGTCCCTGTGTCCCGCTCTGGGTGTCCGGGGCACATTCCTGGGGACACATTTGTTGTCCAAGCCCTTCCTTGGGAGGGACCTGGGGCAGTCCAGCCCCTCTAGGTCACGGACCCAGTGCCCCGAGCCCCCAGTCACTCACACCTGCTCCCGCAGACTCCCACCTGGCTTATGCAGGTAGCGATGGATGGCCCCTCACAACGAGGCACTGCTCCTTTAACAGAGTCTCTGCCCCTTTTGCCATGCGCTCCCCTGGTGTCCTGGTTCCCTCCCTTGGGCAGAGAGCTTTGTTCCATGGAGGTTGGGGGATAGTTGGAGAGTCAATGGCCTGAGCGGGTTTGCTTGTTGGTGTCTTAGAGCCTGTCCTTCCGCAAAGCGTCAAACACCTGTGCTGGGCAGGGAAGCTGAGTGGCACACACTGTGATACCCGCGGGTATGAGTGCCCCACATCACCCCTGTGCAACCATTTTGTCTTCCCACATGGTCACCAGCAGTACAGGTCAATTTAGACTCACAGCAGAGCTCGAAGTGAGCAACGGTAGCAGCGGAGAGACAAGCTGGGAGCTGTGGAGCAGTGCATAGGGCTGGGAGTGGGGAGACCTTAGAGGAGGCATCTAGGAGAGACGAAGAAGAGGGGGGATGGGGAGCCATGAGCGGGGCACTGTGGGGTCTGAGGCTGAGTCTAGAGGGGAGGGGGATTATGGGTATAAGATTCCTGGGAGACCTCAGGGGCAGGGGATGGGAGGAATGGGGCACGTGGGAGGAGTGAGGAGACTGGGGGTGATGTGGGAGGACAGTCGGGGGCTTGCTGCAGCGAAGGAGAAGGGGAGCGTTGGGGGGGGGGGCAGTGGAGACAGAAGGGAGGGAAGGGATTTAAATTTCTGGGAGTAAGAAAGGGACAGCGACACCGAGTACCAGGGAGACATGTAGGGACCTGGGAATGGGCCAAGGTCCGGCCAGCCTCTCGTCTCTGACAGTGGCCGGAGCCGGACGTCTCGTGGGAGCGTTTAAGAACCCAGCAGTAGTGTATGCTGGATAATCTGCCCCTGCAGTGGGTCTCATCTCATGGAGATTAGATTAAACCCTGAAGCAGGGGAGGGGGTCAGCTAATAACCCTTTCCTGACAGCCGGTGAAATACTTGCCCCCCCTTATGCAATATGCAATGGGGGGAGTCTAGGCCAGGGGTTCTCAAACTGGGGGTCGGGAGCCCTCAGGGGGTCGTGAGGTTATTACATGGGGGCAGTCGCGCTCGGTCAGTCTCCACCCCCAAACCCCGGCTTTGCCTCCAGCATTTATAATGGTGCTAAATAGATAAACAGCTGTTTTTAATGAGGGGGGGGTCCTCCCTCTGGGGGGGGGGTCCTCCCTCTGGGGGGGGGGTTCCTCCCTCTGGGGGGGGGGGTCCTCCCTCCCAGGCTGGCTGTGTGGAAGGGGTCACCAGGGCAAACGTTAGAGGGGCTGGGCCTGGAGGTGGCGTGCCGGCAACTTGCAGGGCTGGCACACAGCCACTAGGTGGCCTCGATGCCCGCCCGAGAGCTAAGCAGCCGCTGCTTCCCCGTCGATCCCTTTATGGGAGGGAGAGGAAGTGGGGCGGCCGAGTCCATTCTGTGGGGCTCCCCACAGACCTCACCCCACATGTAAGGCAGCCTGTTCGAGTCAGCCTGGCTCTCCCCTCCCTCCCTCTCTCCCTGCGTCCACCCGGCAGCCTCTGTGGGGAGTCCCCGTGCCGTCGGGAGGTCAGGCCGGTCCTTTCTGGGTTCACACATCTCGGCATCTATGGGACTGGGCACACGTAGCTGGTACGATGCAGCGCAGCCCGCTCGGGGCAGCGCCTGGAACACCTCAGGGAGACACAGGCAGGCGCTTCACAGAGAGAAAAAACATCTTTATTTCTTGAAATCTGCAAGTGACAGTGTGTCAAAAAGAAAGGCAAGGTCTGCCGGTCCACAGCGACCCCCGATAAATAACAGACCAATCATATTACAGCTTTAGCTTCCTTGCTGCTCACTCTCTGTCATCCCGAAGGATCCCACAGGGCTTCTCAAACTTGGCAGATAGCTTCACGCAGGTGCAAGCCAGGAGTTACTTCGCATGCTACTGGAATGCAGCCACCTCTGGGTAACGCACATCAACTGTTCCACAGCTGCACAGAACTTAGGGCGGGAAGGGAAGGGGAAGTCCCATAACCAGTTGAAACCACAGGAAGAAGTTAAGGATGTGAAACTAAATTAACTGAACTGGAATTTGGCCAGGAGATGAAGTACGAAAACTAATTTCTACATAGCACTTCCCATCAGTAGATCTCAAAGCTTTTTATCTAATAAATCAGAATCATTATCCCTATTTTACAGTTGGGAAAACTGAGGTTCGAAACAGGGAAGTGACTTGCCCATAGAACCCTGCGTCTCCTGAGTCCCAGTTCAATGCTCTAGCTACTAGGCCACACTGCCTCATAGGCTGCAACCTTTAAGGGCCATAGGATTTTTAATCCTAGAATATCAGGGTTGGAAGGGACCTCAGGAGGTATCTAGCTCAAAGCAGGACCCATCCCAACTAAATCATCCCAGCCAAGGCTTTGTCAAACCTGACCTTAAAAACCACCACCTCCCTAGGGAACCCATTCCAGAACACAAGTGTTCAGGGCCCGGTGTGTACCACAACGGTGGATATTCCAGACCACAAGTGAATCTTTTACAATACAAATAAAATAGCTTCAAATGTCTTTTAAGTGCCAGCTAGCCCTTGAAAGCGCGGCGCCAGCCTTTGCCAGGGGCAGCGTTCTGTGGACAGCAGAATAGCCACAGGCGCTAGCACTGCAGAGGGAAGCGCGCGGGGTCTCCACCAGCGCTCAGCTGTCTCATTTCATTTCCAGGTAATTCACATAGTCCTTGACCCATTTGGTGTCTGGATTGGCGCAGACTTGTTGGTTCTTTCTGGTGACAAACCTGTGTAGAACGAGAGAGACCGGGGGGGCTTAGAACACCGAACGGGGGGGACGGAATTTGCTGCTGTAATAAACCCGGCCTGGTGGGTCTGGGGCCATGGGACGACCCCTCGGGGCCCTTTGTTCGCTGCCTCTTTAGGACCCTTCAAAGGGGAGAAGAACCTCCGCCCAGACTCCCAGGCCTACAACTCCAGGCCTCCTGGACGCAGCAACCGCTGCCATTTGGGGCTTTTGGCTGCAGGATGCTGCAGAGGGGAGTCACACACCGTGCTCTCCCCCATGGGCTCTGTCTGGACTAGAGAAATGCAGAGTGTTGAGTAACTGATTCCCAGGTTTCTGTGCAGACTTTAGCACCTTGCGCAGCTGTGTTTAGTGTTAGTTGGTCAACCTTAGCAAAGGGCTTGTTTGCACAGAAAGTGAGTTATCCCCGGTTGTTTTCCCAGTATAACCACTGCACGGACAGTAATTCCAGTTTAGCGTAAGTCCATGTCTACACAGACAGCGCCGCAGTGGTACCGAGACGGCTCCACCGCTGCAGAGGGTCTGGTGAAGATGTTCTATGCAGGGCCGGTGCAAGGATAGTTTGCGCCCTAGGCAAAACTTCCACCTTGTGCCTCCACCCCCAATGTCCAGCCCCCATCTTCCTACGGCCAAGTTCCCCCCGGGGGGCCAGATGTTCACAAAGTACAGAGAGCATGGGGGTGAGGAGGGAGCTGCAAAGAGGGGGGTCGTATGGGGGCTCTTCCAGGGGTGAAAGGGGCAGAGGGGGGGTGCACAGGATTGTTGCAGGAGGTGAAGGGGGCGGGGGTGTACTGGCAGGGAAGAGATTGCAGAGGCAAAAGGGGCTGGTTGTAGGGGGTGAAGTGGCAGGGAGGGAGGGGTACAAGGGAGAAGTGGGTGGGAGGGGGTTGCTGCAGGGGGTAACGGTGGCAGGGAGGGGGTTGCACAAGGGAGGAGTGGGCAGGAGGGAGATGGCAGGCGGAGGGGGGGTGTCCCGAGGTTGATGCAGGGGGTAAAGGTGGCAGGGAGGGGGTTGCACAAGGGAGGAGTGGGCAGGAGGGAGATGGCAGGCGGAGGGGGGGTGTCCCGAGGTTGATGCAGGGGTGAAGGTGACCGTGGCTGGGGGGGAGTTGCCGGGTGGAGGTTGCCCAGAGGCAAAAGTAGCAGGACAGGGTGAGTTGTTGGGGCCGGGGGTGCACAGGGGAGAAGGTAGCTGGTCGGTGGGTGCTGGAAGGGTGGCACTGGCTGGGGGAGGGGTGGCACTGGCTGGGGATGGGGTTCCCGGGTTGCCCCCACAGACACCACTCCCCAGGCCAGGGACTGGACCTGCCCACCCCCCGGCGCTCCGCGGGCCCGTGTGGCTCCACGCGGCCCGGCTAGGTACCTTGCAGGCAGAGCAGACACCCAGCTTCTTGGCCCAAAGAGCAGAGCACAGCTGGGCCTTCTTCCCCGCGCCGATCCGGGCTCCCTGCCACCCCCGGGGCTCTCGCGGCGGTGGCAGCAGCAACGTGGGCCAGTCCACGGGCAGCCCCCCCCCCACTCCCGGGGAGCCCTGCTGCAGCCCCCTGGCCTCTTGGGGAGTGGGGGGGGGACTGGCTGCCTGCGGACTGGCCCCCGCTGCTGCCACTGAGAGCCCTGGGGGGGGTGGGAAGCCCAGCTCGGCCCGCGGCGCGGGGAAGAAGGCGCAGTGCTGAGTGCTAGACCCTCCCTTTCCCCGCTCCACCACTGGCTGCTCCCCCGGGGGGAGGCCCTGGCCCCTGCAGCTGCCTAGTTTGCCTAGTGCAGTGGTTCTCAAACCTTTTGTATTGGTGACCCCTTTTGGACACCGGGCCTCTCAGTGCGACCCCCCTTAGGGGTCGGGCTGTGGGGGGGCTGCTGGCAGCCCTTTGGGGCAGGGGCCAGGGTGGGGCGTGCCTGCCGCCTGCCATGGCAGGGGCCGGGCGGGGGGTGGGAGGTTCCAGCAGCCCCCCGGGGCAGGGGCCACCTGGAGACGGGGCACATGGAGCTCTCGAGGGCACCGGGCGCCTGCCGCAACTGGGATTGGCTCGTGGGGGTGCCTGGAGCCGGCGGGGGGGGGGCGCAGGGAGCCCGCCACAACCGGGACTGAGCTCGTGGAGGCACCTGGAGCCCGCTGCAACTGGGGCTCAGCTCGCGGAGGTGCCTGGAGCCGGCTTGGGCCAGAGGGGCGCCGGGAGCCCACCGCAGGCGGGACTCAGCTCCCAAGGCGCCTGGAACCGGCCAGGGCTGGAGGTGGAGGGGTGCCGGGAGCCCTCCATGACCAGGGCTGGGCTCACGGGGGTGCCGGGAGCCTGCTGCGACCGGGCTCGGCTCGCGGGGGTGCCTGGAGCCGGCCGGGGGGAGGGGGAGTCACAGGGAGCCCGCCGCGACCGGGACTGAGTTAGCGGGGATGCCAGATGCCAGAAGCCCATGGCAGGGGTCGGGGCTGGCTGCAGGCAGCAGGGGCTCGCGACCCCCGCAAAACCAGGCCGCGACCCCCAGAGGGGTCCCGACCCCCACTTTGAGAACCAATGGCCTAGTGGTTGCACCGGGCCTGGGTCTATGCCAATGAGAGAGAGCTCTCCCGTTGGCACAATAAAATCCCCTGTGCCAGCAGACGAAGCTACGTCGGCTGGAGAAACTCTTCCGCCAACAGCGCCATGAGCACTTATGTCGGTGTAACTTAAGTCACTAGAGGGGTGGAATATTCACACCCCTGCGTAACATACATTTTGCAGACATAGGCTGCAATGTAGACCCAGCCTTAATCCACTCCAAAGCAATGTAAGTGACCCCGGAACCACTGACATTAACCACAGTTGCCTTTGTCTAGACTAGGTGCGAAATGGTGTTTAAAACATAAAAATATTAGCTAGTTTTCCTAGGGTTTGTCTACATGGGGAGGCTTTACCAGTTAGACCCATATAGTTATCCTAGTACAGAGGTGGGCAAACTATGGCCCTCGGGCCACATGTGGCCCCCCGGCCATTTTTATCTGGCCCGCCGGGCCGAGCGCGGGGTGCAGGATGGAGCACAGCTCGCCACGGGGCCCTGCGGCCCTGGACAGGGCGCCGGGAGGAGCTGCGGGGGCCCCATGCTGGCTGGAGCGCCAGACTGAGCAAGGTGAGGCGGGGGGGGGGGGCTTAGGTGGTGGAACCAAGGGGGATTGGTTAGGGTCAGGGGTCTAGGGTGGGGTCAGTCAGGGAACAAAGAGCAGGGGAGCTTAGATAGGGGGTATGTTCCTGGGGGAGCAGAGTGGGGGGTCTCCAGAGGGGGCAACCAAGGGACAAGGGCGGGGGGAGGTTGGATGGGTCGGGTTTCTGAGGGTGGCAGGCAGGGGGTGGGAAGTGGGGGTCAGATAGGGGGCGGAGCCAGGCTGTTTGGGAAGGCACAGCTTTCCCTACCCAGCCTTCCACACAATTTTGAGCCCCCATGTGGCCCTCGGGCCGAAGAGTTTGCCCAGCCTTGTCCTAGTATAACCACCACTCCCCATGTGGATACGCCGATTCCAGCTCAGAGAGGCCCTTTCCCAGTTTATCTTAAACCCCTTCCCAAGCAATGTAATCTACATTGAAAAGCCTCTTACACCAGAATAAGAGCGTCCACACAGGGAGTTATACCGGGATAATTCCAGTGGTTTAAATCCACATCGGGGCTTATACTAGTAGAACTGTCCCATGTAGACAAGCCCCTAACCTAGCCCAGGCAGAGGTGAATGTGGAGAGATTAAAGGCCGACAGAGACCTCTGCCTAGCCCCACGCCCCTCACCCCTGCACAGGCGCTAGTACTTACACTACAGCTGGCTGAGAGCACTTTCCACTGGTGTAGAAATAGCCCCTCAAGTGGCCCTGGGGCAGCTTCCGGGAGGTGTAGCTGAAGCAGCAAACGGTTGTGTCGGAACCGACTGAAAGAGATGGAAAAGCTGGAGGTGAGTGTCTGTTGTTCCTTGAGGAGGCACAGCCTGGATGGTGACAGTCGCCCCCTGCGCCGACGATCGAGGCTTTTCCTCCTTAACGAGTCTGAGGACCGCGGCGGATTTGTTTCCACTCGGCGTGCAGCGACGGGGTCTGATTATCTCTGGGATGAAGTGACAACATCACCCTGAACAGCGAGGGGAAGGAGCCTTTTCAGATCTGAGTTTATTTTCATTAACCTCCCTTTACCCCCAACACCTCCTGAACACTAGTGACAAAGGACTCCTTTGGTAAAGATTCAACACCCATCCGCCCCACCCCTTCATTTAAAGGGGAGAGCTCACAAGCACCCTCAAATATCCCAGAGAAACTTGGGAAGATCCGACTTGATAATCCCAATACTTCTAAGGTAAAAACCAGCAAGGAGGAGAAACTTAAAAGCAACCTTCCCAGATGGCTTCCCTCTAGCCCAAAGAAGCAGAAGAGGCCCTAAAGCCCTGTTGTGTTAAATCCTTACAGGTCACCTTTAAAGGCTGAGCTGCAAAGTTGCCACCTCTCAGAAGAACCCCCCCAAGGACAGAGAGAAACTGGACTTACGTGGGGCAGAGGAGGCCTGGGAACAGAAGGCAAAGATGAGGAGAATGGCGAGGGCGGCCACGGAGACCTTCATGTTGCTGTCGGGTGGGGGATGAACCTTAGGAGCCGAAGCAGAGCAGGGCCTCTCTCAACCCTCTGATACCGACCCCCTGGACAAGCCCTGGTTTTTATAAGGGAGCAGCGAGGTTTCCTGCCTGTTCCGTGACATCAGCTGCAGGGGCCGCGGTGAAGGAGTGACTGCAGCTGCCCTCACCTCAGGATATACAAGAATAGTCCTCGCAAGAGCTGAGGTCAGTGTCAACACAGCAGCAGAGGGCCGCTGAGGGGGAAGGATATGAAGCAATCACTGCATGTATCACCGCAGGTCCTGCACGGAGCATACCTTACAACAGACGAGCCTCTCATGAAGACGATAGGAACGAAGGTCCATCTAGCTCAGTGTCCTGTCTTCTGACAGCAGCCAAGGCCAGGTGCCCCAGAGGGAATGAACAGAACAGGCGATCGAGTGATCCATCCCCTGTCGCCCATTCCCAGCTTCTGGCAAACAGAGGCCAGGGACACCACCCCCGCCCATCCTGGCTACTAGCCATTGATGGACCTGTCCTCCAGGAACTGATCTAGTTCTTTTTTGAACCCTGTTATAGTCTCGGTCCTCACAACATCCTGTGGCAAAAGCTCTCAGAGTTGCTCGGTGTGTGAGAGGCAGAATTGTCCCACTATTGTGGGGAACTTTCCTGGCTTATACCTGACCCCGGTGAAGTGGGCTAGCCAAAGGATCTGAGTCCTCACGCCCACTTCCCTTTACTACTACCTGCCCCCAAGGGCTCCTCCTTCCGCCCTCCTGTGTGGCAGAGTCCTCGTAACCCCAACAAGGCTGGGCCCAGGATTCCTGGGGGGGCTGGGCCCCCAACCTTGTTGTGGTCACTTAGGGCAGGGGCTAGGGTGTCCTCACTCGGGGGGGGGCTCTCTCTGCACTGGATGCTTCCCTGACCCGCTGATCATGCCATACAGTTCAAAGCAAATACAACGTATCAAACAGCAATCCATTTTTAAAAAGGGAGAGGCTAAAGGAAAACCCGTCACCCCGCTCTGTGGCCCGGGGACGTCACAGCCAGCGTCTCTGGAACGTCAGGACAGTTCACAATCTGCTCCTCACATGTCTCAGGCCTCCGGGCCCGGCCCGGCCCGGGCTGTAGGGATGTTGAGGGTCGGACAATTGCTCTGGAGGTGGCCCCACGCTCTCAGGCTCTAGGGGGCAGGACCCTTCTTCCCAGCATCGCCCATGCCCCGTCGGGGTTACATTCCCCCACACACACACACAGGGTTCCTTGGCTGGGGGCGTCTCCCTGCACTAGGCCCACTGCTCTGGGTCCCACTCACTCTCCCCAGCTGCTTCCCGCACCCGGCTCCGGACTGCTCCATCTCCAGCCCGAGTTCCACCGTCTCAGCACGGCGGCTGCTGCTGCTCTGCCTCCATCTCCCCAGGCCTGCTCCCAGCGCAGATCTGCTCCTTGGGCTGCTTTTCTGGCCCCTCTGGCTGGCCCGGCTGTGCTCCCCAGCTCAGCTCGGGCCCCTGCTCTCCACTTAGCTCGTTCCCACTCTGTCTGACCCAGGCAATTCCAGCTCACATACGGGACAGGACTCCCTTGGCCTTCTGCCTCGCTGAGACCCTCCCCGTCAGTCTCAGGGTCCTGATTTCCCATCACCCTGCCGCTTTCTTTGGTACTGGGAGCTGCCACAACCCCCCAACCCTCCACACACACTGCTTGTGCTCTATTAGTTAACCAGTTTTTAATGTACAGAATTGATCTTGTTTTGCAATCATTTTTAATCAGATTGTTGTGCAATACTAAATCAAAATGCCTTACTGAAGTCTGTCTGTTATGCCAACACAATTCTGTTAATCAGCCAAATTTATAAACCACATCAAAAAACAATATATAGATTGTTTGACAAGACCTATTTTCCCTAAAAAATAATGTTAATTGGTGGAATTACACTGCCATCCTTACTGATTGCCACCCATCTCAACCATGCCTTATTTTCCTCCTGGATCAATATCAAGCTGATCAGCCTATAGTTACATGTCATTCCCTTTACCCTTTTAAAAATAATATTCACACAATACTAGAGCTTTTCCATTATCCTGGGACTTTTCCTTTGTTCCAACATTTGTTAAATATCAACGTCAATTTCTCAGAGCACTCCTCAGCCAATTCTTTTAAAATTCTTGGGTGCATGTTTTCTGCTTCTACAGATCTGAAAATGTTTAGCTTAAACAATTGGTCCTGAACAACCCCCTTAGCTACTGTCACAATGGAGAGTGTTTCATCACTGTATGTTGTGATTATGTCATCCAGCTTATGCCTGAACACAGGAAAAAAAACAGTCATTGAAGTCTTCTGCCTTTTCTGCATCACTACTGACAACTTTATGATCTATATTTAGTAGATCGATACCACTGCTAGGTTCTCTTTTGTTCCTGACGTATTTAAAAAATAGATCTTCACATATACCTTTAGCTTGTCTTCATTTCATGACCACTAATATATAACCATTACTAACAAACTTTCATTGGTTCATGTATCAAATTGCTACTTTCACTTTCTTTCTTAACCAGGATGGTTTAACAGGCAGTCTCCTGAAATTGCAGATTTGTGGGTTGTTTAAGAGTACACTACTAGATGCGTATTCACCTTGTTTTGTTTAAATATTTCTTCCCACTCAAGTTTGCTCCTGATCATTTTCACCTTTAGGAATCTGGCCTATTTAAAGCCCCAGCATATATATATAGTACTGGTCAGGACTGTATTCTGATTGTACATAGCCAGTGTAATTAGATCACAATCCCTTGTACCTAGGACAGGCAATCACTAATATTTAGTTCGGTCATTACTTTATCTTTGTCACAACAAGATTTCACAGACTTGCCCCAGACTGTTGGGGTCAAAAAATTATCGATGGGGATTTTCTGATTCTCCGAGACGTTTTACTATTGGCAGCATGAAACCTCCAGCACTGAAATGGTTTTTCTTCCTGCACATTTCAGAGAGACATTAAGAGCATGGGTGGCAGGTGAACCAGCGGCTGGGTGAGGCTAACCCCTGGCCAGCCCCGTCCTCCTGCCTGAGGACCTGCCCCTCTTCCCCTGCCAGAGCCCCACCCTCCCTCCAGCTGCCAGCCCCCAGGTACAGAGCAGGCAGCCCCATCACCTCCAGCTTCCCAAACACCCAGTGCTGGGGCTTGCACACAGCCACACTCACACTTCAAAGTGCTTTGAAATTTCAAGTGTAGCCATACCCATAAACGCAGATGATGGGAGTAATGGAGACCACCCCGCCCCTGTCGTTCTTCCCACTCCGTCTTTCCTAAATAGAGTCCATCAAGTGAGTGGAGCGTTCATTCCACCCAGGTGAATCCTCTCACCAGGTTTCTGTAATGCCCGTTTCTAATTTCTCTTTATTATCTGCGCAATTAAGGCATTCCCGCCTTCTATTTCCTGGGACACCCTCAGCTTTTACATTCAGAATTACCTGGAGTCAAAGAGACCCTCTTTCTGCATCTGCACCGGGCTTACTCCGAGCACCCTCCCCTTTGGGTAGCTGCCTCCACGCAGCCTAACTATTCTGTCACGCAGGAGACAGACTCCCCAGCTGCGATGGGCATCAGCCAAACTGCAATTTGGAAACCGGGGCATGTTTGTGTGTAGCCAATGACCTTGATTTTGGAGTGGAAGCTGTTTCTGCCTCTTCCTCGTCTATCTTCTAGACAGGGATATGGCAAGGGGAGCAGGAGGTTGGACAAGATGATTTCCTCCTTCCAACCCTGATATCCTATGATTCTAAGTACGTAAGAACCATTGAAGATCAGGGCTGGAAGGGACCTCAGGAGATCTAGTTTCTAGTTCAACCCCCTGCTCAAAGCAGGACCAAGCCCAATTTTTGCCCCATATCCCTAAATGCCCCCCCTTAAGGGCAGAGCTCACAACCCTAGGTTCAGCAGGCCAATGCTCAAACCACGGAGCTATCCCTCGCCCCAAGGAGGATAGTAAAGTAGATAGCCATAGTCTAGTCATAGTCCTCAAGATTGTCCAGACTGATCAGTGTCCCTGGGTGCCTCTATTTGTTTTGGGTTTGGGGGGGGAGGGAGCCTGGTTTGAGTCACTTCAAAAAGGAGCCGGATTTTCACAAAGGTGGGAGCTCACCACTTACTGGAGAAAGCCCCTCTAAAGTGTCTGAGGTTGGGAACCCACTTGTCATGTGAAACAAGCTAAGCAACACAGCTCGTGTGAACTAACATGCCCAGACGATTATGTGGGGCCAACCCACAGGGTAGGGGAAAAAACCCCTCCAAAAATTGGCTGAATAAATATGAGTATCAAATAAGAGCTAGGAAATCACCAACTGCACAGAGACAGCGTAGCTGAGTGGATAGCACACTGGGCTGGCATCCGGCGACCTGGGTTCTGGTAACCTTGGGCATGTAGGTGAGTCAACAGTGTGCCCTTGTTGCCAAGAAGAGCATTTGGGGCTGTATAACTAGGGGCATTTCCAGCAGATCGAGGGACGTGATCGTTCCCCTCTATTCGACATTGGTGAGGTCTCATCTGGAGTACTGTGACCAGTTTTGGGGCCCACACTACAAAAAGGATGAGGAAAAATTAGAAAGAGTCCAGAGAAGGGCAACAAAAGTGATTAGAGGGCTGGAGCGCATGACTTATGAGGAGAGGCTGAGAGAACTGGGATTGTTCAGTCTGCAGAAGAGAAGACTGAGGGGGGATTTGATGGCTGCTTTCAACTACCTGAAAGGGGGTTCCAAAGAGGATGGATCTAGACTGTTCTCAGCGGTACCAGATGACAGAACAAGGAGCAATGGTCTCAAGTTGCAGTGGGGGAGGTTTAGGTTGGATATTAGGAAAAACTTTTTCCCTAGGAGGCTGGTGAAGCACTGGAATGGGTTCCCTAGGGAGGTGGTGGAATCTCCTTTCTTAGAGGTTTTTAAGGTCAGACTTGACAAAGCCCTGGCTGGGATGATTTAGTTGGGGATTGGTCCTGCTTTGAGCAGGGGGTTGGACTAGATCAGCGGTTCTCACACTTTGTTGTTCCGTGCCCCCTTTTTCAGTTGCGGTCCGGGGGTATGGCCGCCGAAATGCTGCCAAAATGAACACTTCCGCTTTTGGCGGCATTTCAGCAGACACAGAGAGGAGCACTGAAATGGCGCTTAAAGCGGAAGTGTTTAATTGGGCGGATGCAGCGTTCCTCTCGGTGTCCTCTGAAATGCCGCCAACAGCGGAAGCTTTTACTTCGGCGGCTTTTCGGCAGACACGCTCCCACATTTGGAGCTGCTGCCGAAATGCTGCCAAAGCTGTCGGCACCTCGCGACCCCCCTGGAATCATCCTGTGACCCCAAGGGGGGTCGCAACCCCCAGTTTGAGAACCACTGAACTAGATGACCTCCTGAGGTCCCTTCCAACCCTGATATTCTATGTTTCTAAGTCTCAGTTTCCTCATTATCTTATCTATTTAGACTGTTGGCCCTTCACAGCAGGGTCTGTCTCTCTCAGTGGGGTGATTTCCATAAAGCACAATAATTATCTGCCTGTGGAAAGAATTATTCACGTCTCTCCAGCTGGTCATCACGCAAGAGGCTGAGTGTGCCGCAGGAGGAAGTGCGAAGCCTTCTGTTTGTGGTTCCCCAGTTCTATGAGGGTGCTGAAAATATGAGCAGGAGTGGAACAGAGGACCAGTGAGGGGCGGACGTAAACCCCATAGGCTGTTTATAGCCCTCACCTCTGAGGTGTCAGGCCTTGCTCCAGCAGAGTGAGAAATCCACTCCTACCACAGAGCTCGGTAATGCAGAGAAGATGAAAGAGACGGAAAATTAGAGCAATGACAGAGGTTTGGCCCGACCTCAAAAACTCCCTTATGAGGAAGGCTCTTGGCCTGCCTGTGGGCCAGCAAGGAACCCCCCTCAGCTCTGGGGTCCAGCCCAGGACCCTGCACCTAACTAGCCAGGTCTCCTCCTTTCCGTGCTGTGGTTTCCCCTGGGTCACTTCCTACCTCTCTTCTCAAGTTCCCCCTAGGGCAGGGCTGGGCAAACGTTTTGGCCCGAGGGCCACATCGGGGTTCAAAATTGTGCAGAGGGCTGGGTAGGGAAGGCTGTGCCTCCCCAAATAGCCTGGCCCCGTCCCCTATCTGGCTCCCTCCCACTCCCAGCCCCCTGACTGCCCCCATTAGAACCCTTGACTCATCCAACCCCCACACTCCTCATCCCCTGACTATCCCCTCCAGACCCCCTACCCACCACCCCCAAGACCCCGCCCCCTATCTAAGCCCTCCAGCTCCTTACCCCCTTACCGCCCCCTCCTGAGACCTCCCACCCTAAATGCCCCCCCAGGACTACACCCAACCCCCTCCCTTCTCCCTGACTGCCCCGACCCATATCCACACACCCCCGGGACTCCCACACCTACCCAATCCCCCCCCCCATTCCCCGTCCCCCAACCACCTCCCCAGAATCTCTGCCCCATCCAACCACACCCTGCCCATTATCCAACCCCCCAGCCACGGCCCCCTTACCATGCTGCTCAAAGCAGCGTGTCTGGCTCCAGGCGGCTCCCTGCCCCCCCAAGAATATCAAGGTTGGAAAAGACCTCAGGAGGTCATCTAGTCCAACCCCCTGCTTAAAGCGGTACTAACCCCAACCAAATCATCCCAGCCAGGGCTTTGTACTTCTCCTTGTTGAACCTCAAATTTCTTTTGGCCCAATCCTCTAATTTGTCCAGGTCCCTCTGTATCTTATCCCGACCCTCCAGTGTATCTACCAGTTTAGTGTCATCTGCAAACTTGCTGAGGGTGCAGTCCACGCCATCCTCCAGATCATTGATAAAGATATTGAATAAAACCACCCCCAGGACCGACCCTTGGGGTACTCCACTTGATACCGGCTGCCAACTAGACATGGAGCCATTGATCACTACCTGTGGAGCCTGACGATCCAGCCAGCTTTCTATCCACCTTATGGTCCATTCATCCAGCCCATACTTCTTTAACTTGCTGGCAAGAATACTGTGGGAGACCGTATCAAAAGCTTTGCTAAAGTCAAGGAATAGCACATCCACTGCTTTCCCCTCATCCACAGAGCCAGTTATCTCATCAGCGAAGGCAATTACGTTAGTCAGGCATGACTTGCCCTTGGTGAATCCATGCTGACTGTTCCTGATCACTTTCCTCTCCTCTAAGTGCTTCAGAATTGATTCCTTGGGGACCTGCTCCATGATTTTTCCAGGGACTGAGGTGAGGCTGACTGGCCTGTGGTTCCCTGGATCCTCCTTCTTCCCTTTTTTAAAGATGGGCACTACATTAGCCTTTTTCCAGTCATCCGGGACCTCCCCCGATCGCCATGAGTTTTCAAAGATAATGGCCAATGGCTCTGCAATCACATCCGCCAACTCCTTTAGCTCGTCCAGCTTTTCGCGCTGAGGCTCTGGGGGGGGGGGGGGGGGGGACAGAAGAGTAGGGCCAGGGGAGCCAGGCAGGAAGGTCCCACAGGCCGGATGTGGGCCAGGCCGGATCTGGCCCACGGGCCGTCTCTTGCACACCCCTACCCTAGGGTGTCACCTAGTCCCTCCCACACCTTCCCACGTTTCTTCCTCCCACTCTTCCCTGTGGCTTCCTTCCCTGCTCCGGCCTTTTGTCCTTGCTAGCTCAGGGCCCCGCAGGAGTGTTTGTGCTCCCTGGAGTCTCTGCTCTCATCCAGGAATCACCTGATTTCTCCAAGGTGGGGCAGTTTGGCTTGGCCTTGGGCTCTCCAGGCTGGGGTGGGGTAAGTCGCCCTGTTACAGACGGTTTCTGGGCCCAGCATTCTGCTCTTTGGCTCTCAGTTTGCAGGAGACCCCGAACCCAGTTGCACGGTGGTGTGAGCTGGCTGGTTGAGCAAGGGGAATTCTTACAGTTCAGGGAGCTGAGAGGGAAACTCCCCAGAGCAGATGCTGGATAGAGCCCTCCACGGGAAGCAGACATGACAACCTCCTGGCCTGGGCCCAAGCATGAAGAACGCTCCCAGAAACCGAAAGTGAGCTGCAGATTCCCTGCCTGACTAGACCAGAGAGTGTGCTGGCTGGGCGCCAAAACAGCGGCCAAAGGGAAACCGACCAAGGCCATGATCTAGCCAAGAACAGGGAAACGAGGATCCTCGGCCAGCAGAAATTGTCACCACGGCGCTGCAGTCCGAGCAGCGAGAACCATTTACACCAGCCTAGGCTCTGCCCTCGAATGTGGATCAGGCCTTGTTGATGGGGCCCGATCCTGATCTCAGTGGCCACTTGGGGTAAGCCGGCAGTAACGCCACTGACGAGAGGAGGCAGAACGAGTTTTATCCCCACTACAACACCATAGACTTCAGTGAAGTTACTCCTGATCTACACCAGAGTTAGCAGGAAAAGACTCAAGCCCCAAACATCTGTAGCAATCGGGTGGAAAGGGAACTGCTGCCAAATGCTGTCCCTCTAAGCCAGTGGCTCTCACCCTGTCCAGACTATTGTACGTCTTCCAGGAGTCTCGTGGGTCTTGGGTAGCCCCAAGTTTCACCTCAGTTAAAGACGACTTGCTTACAAACTCAGACATAAAAGTACAGAAGTATCACAGCCACATTGGTACTGACAATGACTCGCTTTCTTATTTTTACCAAATAATTCTAAAATAAATCAGCTGGAATATAAATATTGTACCTACATTTCAGGGTATAGTCTACAGAGCTGTATAAACAAGTCGTTGCCTGTATGAAATTTTAGTTTTACCTGACTTTGCTAGTGTTTTTTATGTTGTAAAATTAGGCAAATATTTAGATGACGTGATGTACCCCCAGGGAAGATCTCTGCATACCCCCAGGGCACATGTAACCCTAGTTGAGTTCCACTGCACTACTACCCAGCTGGGATTAGTTGAAAGTCCTGGGCCATAGCATGGCACAAAAATACAAAATTAATTATTTTTTTATTAATGGGAGTGTGTGAGAGATGGGAAGCAATTGTTCCGCTCTTCTCGGCACTGGGCAGGCCTCTGACGGAGACCTCTGTCCAGGTCTGGGTACCACGCTTCAGGAGAGATGTGAAGAAATTGGAGAGACTCCCTAAGAGCCATAAAAATGATCAAAGGGTCAGAGAACCTGATGGATGAGGAAAGGTTAAATAAACCAGGCATGTTTAGTCTGGCGAGGAGAAGGCTGAGGGGGGACCTGGTAACAGATGTTAAGGGTTGTTCTAAAGAGGCTGGTGATAGGTTCGCCAATTGACATTTTTACTGTCAGGCCAGCAGTGAGGTTACACTATAGACCGGAGCGCGTCCGTTGGGAAATCAGGGATTTCTCCTCTGGGGCCAATGGAACCAGCCAGTCCTAGGTGCATACAAAGCCCCACTGATGTCTGGCCCCATCTCCTCATCCCGTGGCCCAGAGGCAGAAACGGGAACCCCGGGGAAATGGAGCTGAGAGGGGGAAAGCCCTGGCGGGTGTAGCGGAGTGTGGGCTGGAGACAGTCAGCACAGGGGGAAGAATGACAGTTCGCCGGGCTATTTATAGTGGTGTCAGTACAGAGTGGATGGAAACAGCCCAGAAGGGAAACCACAGTGCTCCCCCCAAGAGTCTGAAACCGAGCCCAGGTCGAGAGCTGTCAGCGCTTTTTCAGCAATGCCTTTTAACTCCCTGAGACCTGGCCCCAGCCATCGCCAGCTCCGCCTTCCCCACTCCCTTCAGGGCGGTTCTTTCTCGGGCCAGGGTTCTCAAACTGGGGTTGTGACCTCTCAGGGGGTCACAAGGTCATTACCGGGGGGGGGGCAGCTGTTAGGGGCACTCAGAGGCTGGCTGTGGGAAAAGGGGTCCCCAACAGAACCACTTTTCGAAGGGCTTCAGCAGCCCAGGTGCTTTCATTGTCCCCCTTTGCCCTCACCAGCACCTTCCATCTAAAGAGCTGCAAGCACCTTGCTTGGGGGAGGGATAGCTCAGTGGTTTAAGCATTGGTCTGCTAAACCCAGGGTTGAGAGTTCAATCCTTGAGGGGGCCATTTAGGGATCTGGGGCAAAAAGCTGTTGGATGATTTAGTGGGGGATTAGTCCTGCTTTGAGCAGGGGATTGGACTAGATAATCTCCTGAAGTCCCTGCCAACTCTGATATTTGTCAGTTCCTACACATGCTCCTGCTCTGGGAAACAAGGCATCGGCCCTCACCGGGTGAGGATTGATCCCTCAGACAGCTGAATTGGCATGATGGCTGGGCAAGTCTAGAGCCCTGACTGCCAGGATAATAAAGGAAGAGGAGACAAGGCAGGACCATTGCAAAGTCTGATAGCTTGGGAACAGGGTAGGAATAATCTTGGATAGTTCCCTTATTTAGATTGTAAACCATATAAAACCTAGCTCTCTGCCTCAGCTGCACTCGGCACAACAGGGCCTTGCTCTCAACTGGGAGCTATCGTAATGCAAATCATAAATATCCTCCCTTTACAGATTGGAAACTGAGGCACAGAGAAGTCAAGGGCCTGCCGTACAGTAAAGCAGAAGTGTGAATGAAATTCATAGCCTCTCGGGGCAGGTTCTACCAACGGGAAAATGTCAGTTTACAGCAGTCCCAAACCATGCACAAATGGGCACGCTTTAGAAGAGGTTATCGTGGTGTGTATCTGAACAAATAACATAGAACTCTGTTTCTGTGGCCCTGCATCTTGAATTCTCTAAGGACAATGCAATATCCCTTTAGTTCAATGCGGACTGTTGCACTGTACTGTCTCTCTCTCGGAAAGACTTTACTTTTGTATGTTCTGGTTTCTCTATTTTAAATCCAGTTAATTCAGACCGAAAGCGCCTATTTGCTTTTCATCTGTGGGAAGATGTCTGACCATCTGCACATACCGCCCCGGAAGTGCTTATTTTACAGTAAGTGTCATCCGTAAGAAGAGCTGACAGGAAAGCTGGTTAGAAAATAGGGGGTGTGTGGAAAAAACATGTCGGTTCTTGGTCTTTAAATGAAAAGTTGAAAATTTTGGTGGAAAGCAGATAAATAACGAGTTTAATCAAAACCCATTTTCCATCCAAAAACACGAGTTTGGATGGAAAACTTCTGCCCCGCCCTAGACAATAAAAGATTTGCTAGCAGATTTTCCAAGAATAAACTTGTCATAACTCTCTTCTGTCCTTGACATTGGTTGGACGTTTAGCTTCACTCGTCTGGGTTTTCTCAATGAGAGCTCTGGTGGAAGGAGAGTAGGCAAAACACCTGCCTCGGAGTTTGTTGCTTTGTGTTAGGTTATGGGAGAGGCTGTCAAACAAGGATTAGAACAAGAATTTGGTTCAATGGTAAGACAGTTGGGTTCTCCGTCTCACTGGGATGAAGAGCACCATAGAAATCACAACTGGAGCCGGTCAAAGTTTTCTGTCAAAATTGTTTTTGGATGAAAAATTGGGTTTTCAAGAAAACAATTTTTTTTGTGCGGAAAATTCCAACTTTTCATCAAAAAAATACGACTACCCAAAACTGAAAAGTTTTTGGTCAAAATCCCCAAAAATGTCAAGTTTGGGCCAAAGACTTTGAGACTCGGTTTTGCAACAAGCCAAGGAAAAAAAACCAACACCACATTTTCCAGCCAGCTGTGATGGCTACAAATAAACCATGAAAAGGAAGGTCCCTGCTTCTGCAGAGATTCCCCGATCTCTTCACAGCCGGACCTCTCAGGTCTGCCAGCCCTGTCTGCCACAGGGAGCTTTGCTGGATGAAGCTGTTGTGCTCACAAGATGCAACGGGTAAACGTTTCACCCAAAGGGCCCCACTCCTCTGGCTTTGCCAGGGTACGCGCCCCTCGGCCAGGAGATGGATTATCAAGAGCACACTAGTTTCTTCACCATTTTAGCAGCAGCCAAACCAGAACCAAAAATAGACCCTTCCGTGGGCTGACCCAGCCTGGCACCAGTATCCCCGAGGTCAGTTTATTACCCGAGTCTCTACACTGACCCTTTAACTCTGAAATTCAAAGGGGTCCCGCTTCAGGGTCCACCATTAAGACCAGAGCTGAGCATCCTCCCAGGCCTGGTTGCTCTTGGGGCTGGAGCAGCCTCCTGTCTAACACAGGCAACCCCAGGTCCCTGTCTACGGTATGTGTCAGCCTGCTCCCAAGGCTGCCGTAGGGGTTTCAGCGCTGCCGGGTTCTCAAGGGTGCTGTATACTGTGGTCCTGCCCACCCCCTGCCTCCCCAATCCCAGTTTTGCCCCTGACACGCCCTGGATCTCACCCAAAGAGCTTTGGGGTAGGGGCCGTATGTATGTACAGCGCCTAGCGCAACGGGGCCCAAGCTAGCTATCGGGTGTAGGCATCATGACAATCTATATGCTAAACAATAATGCTGTGGGTTGGGTTAAACCTCATTTCCACTGCTGGGGGTGACGGGCACCACTCATTGAAAACAGCTGTGAGCGATAGTTAAAAAGCCCCTGTAGCAAGGCAGCAACTCACCCCTGTAGCGCCTCCTGATGGTCATCCAGGGAATTATCACATCCAGCCTCTGGAGCGCCCTCTGCAGGCCAATGTCCCGCTCGCCTCTGGCCCTCTGGCCCTCCCTGGACCCCAGTGCCCTCTTCCCTAGGGTGCTGCACCCCTGCAATACCCCCCCAGTCTCAGGGTCCCCCCTTCCCAGGGAACCCCCACCCCCTATCCCCACTTTGCCTCAGTCTAGGCAACTGCCAGTCACCACTTGCCCCCATTCTCTGGGGCACACTGCAATGTAATGGTCACCCATCACTGGCAAGGGGGGTTGGCCTGCCGGCTCTGTAGCCCTGGGCTGCCCCCTGCAACCCCAGTACCCTTTGTTGGGCCTTCCCCTAGGCCCTGCAGCCTGGGGGTTTCCAGGCAAGAGCTTCCCCAGCTCCTCCTGCCTGGCCCCAGCCCTGCTCCACTCTAAGTACCTTGTCAAGCTTCCCCAGCAGCCAGGCCTGTCTGCCTCTATAACCAGAGGAGACTCTCTCTGTGCTAAACTCTGGGCCTTTTTATCAGGGCCAGCTGGGCCCAAATTGACCCAGCCGCAGCTGTGCCTGCTCTGCCCCAGCTGCTTTCCATTGCAGCCCTCTGCCGGGCTGTTTTAACCCCCTTTGTGCTGGAGTGGGGCAGCCACCCCACTACAGCCCCCCCACATAAAACACAGGCATATGCAAGTTCACCCAGGAATTAGAGCTATGTGGGCAAAGAGCTTTGCTGAGAATTGGGGAGGTGGGGGGAGAGAAAGACAAGCGGACAGTATAGTACAGTAACCCATGTGCTGGCAATCTGGCCCTGGGAGAAAGCTAAAGAGGAAGCTTGGGGGCCACACAGTGCTGTCTGGAAAGGCAGGCTGGGAACGGCGAGCAAAGGGACTGTCCCTGCGGTTTGATTCCTGCTGTGTTCAGGGAAGCAGTCAATTAGGTATAACTTTTATAAATAAACAGGACTGCATCAAAGCAAATACCTGACTGTGTCCTCCGTTCCTCCACCTGACTGGAACCCGCAACGCCCGGCGTTTGGCTAACCCCTTGGGTGCAAAGGGGTAGCAGTGCTAATACTCAGTGGACTCTCTCTGCACTCTAAGTGGGTCGTTCAGCCCAGCGCAGGGGGCCTGGCTTCAGTGTGGGGACTGAATGGAGAATTAGGCTCTTCATGTGAATGGGGAGTGAATTTCCCCCTCCAGGAGGACAGCAGGACTCCTCCAGAACAGCCTGGGGCTGGAATTGGCCAATTGCCCCACTGCGTGCTTCAGAAAGGAAACCGAAAGCAGAAACGCTTGTGCTAGCAAAAATTTTGAAACAAAGGAGCTGGGTTTCCTGGATTGTCCTGGGCTCCTGGCCAGGGAAACTCCCACGCAGAAGTGACAGAGAATCTGCAGCCTCTCACGGTCTGTCTATGTGGCGACCCGTCTGGGCGAGGCTATGCCAGCTGGGAGGAAGGGCAGAGGCAAACCAAGACACAAGGGATCATTTTCAGCTTTTAGAACTTTCTAAGGAAAAACCCCCAAATAGTACCTGGAGCATAAATAATATAGAACATCGCCGAAGACATACTGCTTACAATAATACACGAGAGATCACCAACTCCGAAACTTTTGTGGGTTTGCACACGCTACTCTTCCTCACTCTGCACCGTTCGGACCAACTACATTGTTATGAACAAGAACAAAAGAGATTACTTGACAATAGACTGTGTCACTTCAGAGAAGAATTAACTTTCCCTCTCCTTGGCTGTAAGTCTCGCTGGCCTGTTCTTTGCTTCTCTTCGGTTTGAAGTGCTCCTGGATTCAGTGTTCCTGTGGCTGTCCCTCTTTCCACCGAGTTTATCCACGAGCAGGGTTTTTACACGTACTGGGCCCTCACTTGTCCATTAGGTGCCTTTGAACTGTAATCAGTCAATAGATGTTCAAACAGCCATTTTCTCTGTTCATAACTCTGTAGGTTCTTTGTGGTGGAGGGGGAAGGCACTGTCCCCTCTAAGCTGTGCGCGTGTGCACACGCACACAGATCCTAAACCCCATGCACACGGCACACGCCCGGGTGGGCTCGCTGAGGGAAGTGCACGGAGGGGCAGAAGGTCCTGAATGCTCCGAGGTCAGACCCAGGAAGGTTGAAGCGGGTACCCGTGAAGCTCCTAGCCTTGGAAAGAGGCTGTGTACGGAGAGGGGACACTTCCCCCGGAATCCTAACTGGCTTCATAGGGAGCAAGTTCCAGACCATCGCCCAGACTCTGTGACAATTCCATTTTGCACCAATTATATTTCCTTTCCCTCAGCACTCTCTCTCCAGTATATCTGTAGGTTTTAATTCCCGCTACTTCCCTTCTCTAATAGCATCTCTTCATATACCTAGGGCTATTCAGCTTCTCCTGACCTGAAACCTGTCCTATTTTCCTTCTTTCCTCCTTTTCGCTTCCCAGTCCCTCCGTTTAGTCTCCTATTCTTTTATTTTATCTCCTCACCTCCTACCCAGGTTCTGGTTCATCTGCTAGCTCAGCATCTCGACTCTTCTCCTCTAACAGTTTTTTATTCCAACTGCCCCTTGGGATGGATCCCAAGTCCTCTCTCCAGCTTGGGCTGCCATCCCATTGGCTGGCTCTCCCCAGGACAGCATTGTCCTCACTTCCAATTTGACCCTATATCTTCTTCAATCCACTGCTCACCTTCTGCCCTCCACTGAAATCACTGTCACCAAAGTATCCTGTGACCCCCTTCTGTCCAAAGCTCAGAACCAGCCCTCCATGAACCTCATTTGTTGGGGAAGAGTCAACATGGTTTTTCTAACAGGAAATCATGTCTCACTAATCTACTATAATTCTTTGAGGGGGTCAACAAGCATGTGGACAAGGAGGATTCAATGGATATAGTGTACTTAGATTTTCAAAAAGCCTTTGACAGGGTCCCTCACCAAATGCTCTTAAGCAAAGTAAGCTATCAAGGAGGGAAGATCCTCTCATGGATTGGTAACTGGTTAAAAGATGGGAAACAAGGGGTAGGAATAAATAATCAGTTTTCAGAATGGAGAGAGGTAAATAGTGGTGTCCTCCAGGGGTCTGTACTGGGACCAGTCCTATTCAACATATTCATAAATGATCTGGAAAAGGGGGCAAACAGCGAGGTGGCAGAATTTGAAGATGATTCAAAACTTCTCAAGATAGCTACGTCCCAGGCAGACACGAAGAGCTGCAAAGGGATCTCACAAAACTGGGTGACTGGGCAACAGAATGGCAGATGAAATTCAATGTTGATAAATGCAAAATAATGCACATTGGAAAACATCATCCCAACTCTAGATATAAAATGATGGGGGTTTAAATTAGCTGTTACTGCTCAAGAAAGAGATTTTTGGGGTCATTGTGGCTAGCACTCAATGCACAGCATCAGTCAAAAAATCTAACAGAGTGTTGGGCATCATTAAGAAAGGGATATATGATAAGACAGAAATTATCACGTTGCCTCTATATAAATCCATGGTACGTCCACGTCTTGAATACTGCGTGCAGATGTGGTCGCCCCATCTCAAAAAAATATATATTGGAATTGGAAAAGGTTCAGAAAAGGGCAACAAAAATGCTGAGGGGTATGGAATGGCTGCTGTATGAGGAGAGATTAATAAGACAGGGACTTTTTAGCTTGGAAAAGAGACGACTAATGATGATAGCGGACTATAAAATCATGAGTGGTGTGGAGAAAGTAAATAAGGAAGTGTTATTTACTTCGTCTCAAAACACAAGAACAAAGGGTCACCAAATGAATTAATAGGCAGCAGCTTTAAAACAAACAAACGGAAGTATTTTTTCACACAATGCACAGTCAATGTGGAACTGCTGGCCACAGGATGTTGTGAAGGCCAAGACTATAACAGGGTTCAGAAAAGAACTAGACAAGTTTATGGAGGATCGGTCCATCAATGGCTATTAGCCAGGATGAGCAGGGGTGGTGTCCCTGGCCTCTGTTTGCCAGAAGCTGGGAATGGGCGACAGGGGATGGTTTACTTGATGGTGACCTGGCCATTATCAGAAGATGGGACACTGGGGTAGATGCACCTTTGGTCTGACCCAGTACAGCTGTTCTTATGTTCATCTGTCAGCCATGATTCTGTCTTCTCCTCGTTCTCCTCCTACCTCTCGAATCGTTCCTTCAGGGTGTCCTCTGGAGGGTCCCCCTCGCTCCCCTCCAGCTTTGTGTTGGGGTTCTACAGGGATGCATCCTTGTTGCCCTTCTCTTCCCCCTCTAACACTTGTCTCTGGGCAACCTCCTTCACAAACACAAGCTCAGCTGTTGTCTCTGGCAAGGACTCACAGACCTACCTCTCCACTCCTGACCTCCTTCTGTCCACACTACAGTCTTGACCTGTCTCTCTGACATCGCCTCATGGACGCAGGGCCGGCGACAGGGGGGTACTACAGGTACAGCTGTACCGGGCCCCGGACTTAAGGGGGGCCCCCTTAAGTCCGGGGCCCGGTACGGGGCAAGCCAATGGAGCCGGGCGGGCAGGAGCAAGGAGTCTATAAGCCAGCCTGCGGGGGAAGGTCCTAGTGCTGGTTGAGCTCCCTCCTGTGTGCTGAGGGCGGGGGGAAAGAGGCAGTGGGGAAGGAAGGGTCGGGATGGGGGCAGGGGAAGAGGCAGTGGGGAAGGAAGGGTCAGGATGGGGGCAGGGGAAGAGGCAGTGGGGAATGAAGGGTCGGGATGGGGGCAGGGGAAGAGGCAGTGGGGAAGAAAGGGGCGGGATGGGGAAGAGATGGAGCCATGGGGAAAGGGCATGGGCTTGCGAAGAGAAGGGGATGAGGGAAGCAGGGGCCTAGGGTGACCAGATGTCCTGATTTTATAGGGACAGTCCCGATTTTTGGGTCTTTTTCTTATACAGGCTCCTATTACCTCCCACCCCCAGTCCTGATTTTTCACACGTGCTGTCTGGTCACCCTACGGGGGCCCAGCATGTGGATCCCCTTGGCAGCAGCTGGGGCTCCCCTCTTAAGGAGGTCCATCATATCCTCTCCCTGACGAGCCCCACCTCCCCTACATCTGTACCACCCTGATGAGCCCCCCCCAGACACTCTCCCAAATGAGCCTCAACCACCTGGACCCCACCCAAATGAGCCTCCCCTCCCCTGCACCCAACCCCTCTCCTGACCTCCTACCACTTTCACTTGGTCCCCCCCCCCCCCCCCGCAGATTCCCATTGCCCCTGCCTCACAAAGATCCCTCTTACCCCCATCTGGATCCCCCCACACTGAGTCCCACTGCACTTGGATCCGGCTGCCAGGCTGAGCATCCCTGCCCACTTCTGGTGTTCCTGGGGCAAAAGGGGCAGGGCCCCAGGGTGTTTCTGTGGCAGGCATGGCCCTTGTGCTGTGGCACAAGGGGGTGCTGGGCAGTGGGGGAGATCTGTGGGGGGGGGATTCCCTGGACTTCCCCCATGTCTCTGCACCCCCACGTGGGGTGACGGGGGCTCCATGGGGCAGGGTTGACAGGAGTCCCGTCTCGCCCCGCCGCTCCGGAGCTCGCCCTTGGTGTCCCCTTGCGCCCAGCCCGGGGGAGGGGGGGGGGCGCTGTGTCTGCAGTGGAGGTGTGCGCAGCCCAGCCGGAGCGGGGACTTGGCAGCAGAGGGGCCGGGGAAATCCAATGGGGAGGGCGCCTCTGCGTCCCTAACCCCGCCCACCTCTCCCTGCGCATCTTCCCCCGAACCGGGCCACGGGGCTCACTGCGGGAGCCGGAGAGACGCGCGGATGGGCAGCTCCGCGCCGGAACCAGTCGCGCCCCCACCCCAGGTATGTCTGGTAGCCGGCGGCTTTGCCTTTCAAGCCGGGGCACCCCTCCCTACTCCCCCTTAGGGCGGCCAGCCCAGCGGGGAGCCCAAAACTTCCAGCGGCTCCTTCCCTCCCCCGACCCGCGCCACGGAGCAAGTCAACTTTGGTTGAGTCCCGGAGCGGGGGCTCCAAGTTTCTGCGTAGTTTGAGGGGCTCCGGGCCTCCAAGTCTCCAGAGCGTCTCCCTGAGGGCTGGGGGCACGTCGCTCCATCTTCCCCTCCCAGCGAGTCGCGTCCGGAGCAGCGGGACCCAGCGGGCGCCCCAGGTAGGCCGCAAACGATCAGAGCACGGGGCCCCAAAAATTCTGTCGCCGGCCCTGCATGGACGTCTAGTCATCGGCTCAAGCTAAACATGGCTAAAGCAGAGTTCTTGATCTACTCCCCACAACCCTCCTCACCACCTTCCTTCTCTGTCACTGTGGCCAACCCCGCCCCACCACAACCTCCTCTGCTCCAGCCTTGGCAAAAGCACTCTTGCCCTGCTGCTGCATTTTCCTAGCTCGTCATTTTGGCCCCGGCCCCCCTCTCTTGGCTCCCCCTTCTCCGTGGCATCAAACATGAGCGACTTGTCTTCACTGTCACGGCCCGTCACAGCCTTTCCCCACCCTGCCGGTATCTCTCCTTCAGTGCGGAAAGGTCGACTCCCACCTCCCATCGGCCCATGGCACGGTCTCCAACGCCCCCTTGTTCCCTTTTCAAACAAGCGCCTTGATGCTATCTCCCACCCTGCTCCTCATGCACTAAAACCCACCTTTGCCATCCGGCATACAAAAACCGTGACAGCGGTTAGGCAGCCGGCGAGCCGGTCCCACTGGCCGCACTGTCTCACAGGCTCCTGGTATGTCTGTCCGTATCCATCTGTTGGCTCTGATCTGAGCAGAGGCCCTCTTTTTGTGCTGTGTTTGTACAGCACCTCGCACCCTCGGGCCTGATCCGTGCCTCGGGCTCTGCAGTGGCACCGCAGGACACATAACAAGTCCAAATAATAATGTACGCTGATGAAACGCCGTTGCTTTTACTGGGGTTACCCTGATTTACACAGGGTTGTCAGGGAGCTCTGTGTTCCTCCAGTGACTCACCCCTAACAAAAGGTTAGGAAGGGAAGGAGAAAGGCCTTTTTGTCTATACCACGTGGGCATGTCTTGTGTACAAGTATGGTGAAATATACTTACAGTGCTACACTGTTAGCCATTTGCATATTACAGCTCAGGATCTGTCTACACCTGGAACTGAGGGGGTAATTCCCAGCTGGAGGAAACATACCCCCTGCTAGCTCTTATTGAGCTAATGGGCTGAAGATAGAGCGTAGCTGCAGCAGTATGAGCTAAGCTCCCCAGATATGTACCCATCCGAGACACATCCTTGGGGCAGCTAACCCCTCCCACCCCCATATTCTATTTTTAGCACTAGTATGTTCAAACTCTCCAGCTCGAAGTGCGCACAAACCCTCAGCTGCCCCGTCACACACTGGAAATCTGATTCTTCGAAGAGCGGATGTGCAATCTAGCCATGACATTGCTGGGGGTATGAGTATGCCCCTTTTAGGAAACACGTTGGTAACAATGGAAACCAGAAAGTTCCTCTTCAACAAAACCCTGCCCACAGCAGAGAGCAGAGAAGCAAGTATTGTCCGGTGAGGAAAGAAATGGAGGGGCGAAAGCCAGGGTCTGGGTCTCAGGAGCTTTGCTAAGATGCTACAGGTCGGGCTGGGCAAATAATGGATTCTTCTGTTCTCTGGCAACTTTGCAAAATTAAAGCAAAAATCATTTGGAATCCACCCAATTTTTATTTTTATTTTTGACATTTTCAGCAAAAAGAAAAAGTTGGGGGAAAATGTTTTGGACAAAATGTTTTGCTTCCATTTTGAGCATTTTTAAGATTTTCAATTTGTTTAATAAAATGGAAAGAAATTTCCGACAGCAATTTGTTTTCAAACCAAAACACAGAGAAGCCTCATTTTGATAATGTTGAAACAAAACATTTCCGTTTTTTCAGCTGTTTCCAGTTGGGTGGCCAGTTGGGTTTCGTTTCGACCAAACCAATGTGGTGACTTTGCTCTGCACTTGTGGGACATTTCAGTAGCCCAGAGTCTGTATTTTTCACTGGAAAAAAGTTTTCGCTGAAAAATTACCCAAGGACTGGAGCAAATGATTTGAGAATAGCAAGATACAAACCCTTTACATTGTGTGTGGTGCCTTCTTTCAAGCTGTTTGGTCAGAACCTCTAGGAAAAGAAACATTCTCCTGTGCATCTTTATAGGGCAATTTTCAGAGCAGTCTTCTGGAACATGCATCGGGGAACTAGCACTAAGCAAAGACTGTTCACACAACCACATCCGGATATCAGGTGACACCAGAAAATCCCGACATCAAGTGATACCAGAACATCCCGACATCAAGTGATACCAGAACATCCCGACATCAAGCGATATCAGAACATCCCGACATCAAGTGATATCAGAACATCCCGACATCAAGCGATATCAGAACATCCTGATATCAAGTGATACCAGAACATCCCGACATCAAGCAATATCAGAACATCCCGACATCAAGTGATACCAGAACATCCCGACATCAAGTGATATCAGAACATCCTGATATCAAGTGATACCAGAACATCCCGACATCAAGTGATACCAGAACATCCCGACATCAAGTGATATCAGAACATCCTGATATCAAATTATACCAGAACATCCCGACATCAAGCGATATCACAACATCCCGACATCAAGCGATATCAGAACATCCCGACATCAAGCGATACCAGAACATCTCGACATCAAGTGATATCAGAACATCCCGACATCAAGTGATATCAGAACATCCCGACATCAAGTAATATCAGAACATCCCGACATCAAGTGATATCAGAACATCCTGATATCAAGCGATATCAGAACATCCTGACATCAAGTGATACCAGAACATCCCGACATCAAGTGATATCAGAACATCCCAATATCAAGCGATACCAGAACATCCCGATATCAAGCGATACCAGAACATCCCGATATCAAGCGATATCAGAACACCCCAATATCAAGTGACATCAGAACATCCCAATATCAAGTGATACCAGAACATCCCGATACCAGAACAACCTGATATCAAGCGATACCAGAACATCCAATATCAAGAATGGTACAAAAACATTCCCCGAGAATAACAGAAATAACAGGAATAACACACTGACAGGAATAACACACTGACAGGAATAACACACTGACCATTCTGAAAGATAAAGTCAGGTGCAGAGCGTGTGCTGGAAGATGTCGAGTCCCTTCATCTCCCGGGGAGGTGAGGGCACTATCAGGTTGTACACCACACATGCCAGAGATAATACGAGTGATGGCGCTCTAGAGTAGGTGGGTACTTGATAAGAATCGATGTTAAATAATGAATTGAACCCAGTCCAGCCCGAAAATAAACATTTCACTTCTCTGCCCTGCCCCCCAACTAGAGTTTACATCTAACGTTAAGCCAATTTCTTTTCATTAAAAAAAAAAAAAGAATTAAAACATTTTTCTCCTCCCCACAACTCCACTCCGAGCCCGGCTCCCTCCCCACCTTCCCCCCACCCCCCGCTTCCCAGCATTGCACAAAGTTTGAAACCGCGCACTAGGGCGATCGGTGCAGCTTGCACTTGCCGAAACGCTTGTGACACGTTTTCTTCGGTCTTTCGCTGTGATGTCGAAATCAAATTGATGAGTAAGAACTTGAGGCCTTGGCCCTTCGGCCCTTCACACAAACTATTCTGGGATTTCCTCCATTGCGGCGGTTGCTTTGCTTTTCCACAAATAGTACACTGGCCCCATGTCGTCACCTCCTGAATGCGCTGGAATTTCCACTGTTCCGGGGGATTCGCCCTCCTTTCCGGTGCCAGTCCTATAAGAGAGGGGAGAGACCAGAGCTTCAGCATCAGACGACAAAGGGTTTGAAGGAGTCCCTGCTCTGACTCAGCTCCTGCAGCCTGTCCCCACCCGACAGCAACATGAAGGTCTCCGTGGCTGCCCTCACCGTTCTCCTCATCGCTGCCCTCTGCTCCCTGGCCTTCTCTGCACCAAGTAAGTTCCGTGTCTGTCTCCTCAGAGCCACTTTGGCCGTGCAGTGAAGGAAGAACCTAGCCAGCCATGGTGCGTCGGTGCTGTCACGCTTCTCTGGGGCACTTCAGAGTGATGCAGGCTAGTTGTGTCTCCAGCAAAAGACGCATCTCTGCAGTGAGATGCAACTGCAGACAATGTGGGAGAGGGGCTGGCTGGCTTAGGGGCTTCCATCTCTAGGTCACAAGTTCAAATGCAGCCTCCACAGGACGTGCCCCTGGTGGCTGTCTGTTGAGCCAGTTGAAATGAGTTGAAATGAGTCTGTGGTCTCACTCCTTAGAGATCAACCCTTGCGATGGGCATCATTTGGTACCCTGGCTGATGGGTGGAGCCTGGGTCTTCCGCTCACCCGCCAAGGGACTGTCCAGGTCATGGTGGGTTCACAGAAGCCGGCATTGATGCTCTGTGAATGAACCGGCACTAAGGACCCAATCCTGCCAGATACTGACCATCCTCAGAGCAGGCTGACTCGGCGGGCTCAGCGCAACCTCAGCCCCTGGGCAAGGCTGAAGGAGGTGCCGTGGCAATTGATTAGCTTGCGGGACGGTGAGCCCGTTCCTAGCTTCAGTCCCCGACTGTGCCACGGGCCGGTGCTGTGCTGGAGACAGGTCTCCGCCACTCTGTCCCTCAACGATCCCCTCTGTGAAATGGGGATTGTAAATCATTCACCGTGTGCAGATCACTGCGTACATACTAATGCTCAACCATCGTCGTGTCTTGGCACCACGGAAATCCTAGACTCATTGAAAAAAACCCTCTCCTGCAAACCTCTCCCTTGGGACTCCTCTGGAGAGCCAGGCAGGGCTTTCCCCGGCACCGGTTTGAACTCACTTCTGTCTCTTGCAGTTGGCTCTGACCCCCCGACGGCCTGCTGCTTCTCCTACACAGCCCGGCAGATCCCCCGCAACTTCGTGAAGGATTATTACAGCACCAGCAGCATGTGCTCCCAGCCGGGCGTAGTGTAAGTGCCAATGGTGGACTCCTAGCAGCGGGCGGCGGGTATGCTGAGGCCCCCTCGGGTTTTCATATGTCGCACTGACATGGGTCGGAGCGACGGCCTGCGGCCGGGCCACACAGGGGCTGGGGCTTCCATGTCCCGGTCTAGAGAAGGATAGGCAGATACTGGGGGGAAGTAGTGGGGGGCGCCAATGCTTACAGACCAATACAGCAGGACAGCCAGTACCAAGCTGGACCGTACTGGCCGGGGGGTAGGGGCTGTTCATGGTTTCCAAGCACATGATAGGCTGGGGGTGGGACCTGCCCATCCAAACAGGGCTTAAAGTCAGGAAATATTTTCAAACCTGCAAGGAGCCCCGGTGTGCCCTTCCCCCTCCCACACGGGGCAAGAAGCCCTGAGTCCTGGAGTGCTCCACCGCAGGTCTAAAGCCCCCAGATCCCCCACCTCGCAGCCGAAGACCAGAGCCCTGCTGCTCATGGAGCCAGACCAGAACTGACTAGACCTTCTGGGATGAGGGTGCAGTGGATACCAGAAGGGGGTGGGACCCTTGTGAGAAATGTTCCCTCCTTTCCTCTGACTCTGTCCATCTCATTCCCGCCCCCCCAGGTTCCTCACTAAGAAGGGCCGTGAACTCTGTGCCAACCCCAGTGAGCCGTGGGTTCAAGAGTACGTGAGCGACTTGGAACTGAACTGAGTGGAGCAGGGACCAGACTGGGCGAGGAGCCGCTCCCGGCAGTGGGAGCGTAAACCCTCCAAAGGCAGGGTGACAACGTCATTTCCTGCCGAGACAGGAACAGGAGTTGAATTTGCCCCAAACCCTGATCAAACCAAGAATTTGTAAATATCATGTACAGCTATTTAAAATCCTGGATGGGTACGAAGCCTGCTAATTATACTGTTAATTATGTTATTTATACAACACTCGCTGTGAGCCGTGGGGGCGAGCCGCTGGGCCGGCTCTCTTCACATCACAGACGCGCAGAAGATAGTTTAATATATTTGGTTGTGTCTGCAGTACTGCCGAGCTGTGCCTCGGGTGGTTTGGACAGAAAATGAAATGCTGCTTTTATAGAATAAATATTTTTATACCAACCCCTTGGTTCTGTTTTAAGGCGAATTCTGGCACTTTTCCTGACTAACGCTGATGTCACAAATCCCACACTCACCCATCCCTGCAAGGAAATAGCCACCCTCAGCTGTCACTTCCCCACACACAAACACAGCAGCGCACATACCTCGCCATCCCTACACACACACACACACACACTCATGGGACAGCCCGGGCTCTACAGGGAGTCCGACTGACTGATCCGTAAGGCCTTCTGGCCTTAAACTCAATGAATCCACTTAAGCTTCTTCAGCTGGGTGTTGTGTTTTAGAAAATAAATACCAAAGAGAGGGGTTTGAATCCAGGTTACACTTTATCTGTGAAACACACACACACCTATACACCAACACACTCCTCAGTGACATACGCACCCCCCTCCCTGAACAGAAATACAACTCACATATACACAGCTATTTACACCTCCCCCCACCTCCACAGCCCACCATACACTCCACAAAGTCACACACACAGCTTTGCATATACAGGTGCACCCACAAAGATGCGCAGCGCACACACGGTAACATGCACACATCCACACCCAGAGACACACACCTGCATACCAATGCACCCGCTTCTGGACACAGCCATGCCTCCAGATACACATCGGCACTCATACACAGGTGAACGCACACTAACAGTATACAGCAAATGGGCGCTGTAATACACCTAGTACATCAGGCATTAAGTCCATCCCAGAAGCCATTGAAGGATCGTCCCCTATATTTCATTCCCCGCAGCCTCGTCCAATGCAATTTTAAATGGGTGGGGGCTTGGACTGCCTGTGGGTCCCGTCACCCCAGTGCACAGGAAACAAGCCAGGCCTTTGCTGGGTGGATTTGTGTTGCACCCGGACAAATGTACAGTCCCATTGTGAGGGAACGCAAAGTCTGTTGGGGACAACTGGGGAGAAAATCTAGGGAGCCCACAACCGGGAGGTGCAAGGGAGAATATAAGTGTCAAAGTACCAAGCCTTGCACATGAAGAGATACAGGACAATGGGGCAAGGGGGGAGTCTGAGATCTTGAGGGCAGGGGCAGTGCACCCCTGCATGTGGGGCAGTGTGCGGCACACCGTGGGCACTGCCAGAGTACACATGGTAATGATGAATGGACGAAGGCTCCATTCTGCAGTTCTGAAGTCAACCGGAAATCAGTCGGAGTTGGATCCTTTAATATGCAAAAGTACAGCTTTAGCCAACCTGTGTACTTCCAATCCTCGGCTACGGAGCTGAAACAGGACGTTGCTCAAACAGGACAGCAGGAGGCGGGGGGCGCTTCACCAGTGCTTCTGGCAGTGACTACTGGGTGTACGTGGGTTTGACTTTATCACTAATAAGGATGTATTATTGAGAACTGGCCTCGAGGGGATAGAAGTCCCCCACTGGCCACCAACGGCTGACAATCTTTTGTCATATAGCCCGTCTCAGAGACGAAGTCCCTGAATATTGAACCTCCCACTTGAGGTCATGAGCAATGTTCCCTCTAATTTTTGACAGGCTGTGTGTGCAAAAAAATTCTTCTGTGCAAATTTTTGTGCTTTTGTGAATATTTTTGGGCGTGCGGTGTTTCATCGTGTGCACAGGGTTTAGGATCTGTGTGCACGCGCACACGCGCACAGCTTAGAGGGAACAGTGGTCATGGGCTGGGAGCGGCCACACGCTCACCCACAATTCACCTGGCTGCCCCAGCTTAGCCATCACCCCGCGGAGCTCTTAGAGGCCTGGAATAAAGCCCTACAAGGGGGACATGGACACGCAGCACTGTGGACCTTCACCGTCCAAGCGTGTTGTTCTCGTGGGACCCCTAAAGACTTTCAAAGATCCAGGCCTTGGTTTCTCTGTGGCGTGGTGGGAATAATAGCCGTGCCCTGCCTCACGGGGGTGTTGGGAGGAGGAATACACTAGAGGATGTGCAGTGCTCAGGTCTGGTGGGATTAGAGACTGAAGGGGACGGTGGTGGAAAGGCTCACGGTACAAATTCAAAGGTTCATAGGAAAAACTTTAGATTTTAAAACACAACGCTCAGAAATCAGGGGAGAGCAGCTCCCTGCTTCCGCACGGTATCCCCATGGCTAGCCCCCCTCAGCCACCCGCACTGAAATGTGTCTGGGATAACAGGAATCAGGCACCTTAGCAGGGGAGGGGAGAGTGGGGAGGCCACAGCCGGGGGCTGGTTCTGGTAGGGTGCCATGAGTGGAACCGGGGAGCGGAGCAGGACCGGCTCTGAGGTCACGGGGCCGTGTGAGGGTGTGCCACTCTCTGAGCTGGCACAAGGAGGAAGCCGTTCCCCCGTGCGAGTTTCAACACGGCCGGATAACGTTAAAGTCACCACAGAGTCACTGAGAGCTTCCTTCTGAGCTCGGACCTGGCCTCTGTGTATGAATCCAGGGGTAGGCCTTCCTCTGAGCAGTGGAGAGCTCCTGGACCCCGGAGGCTGGTTAGTCCTTGGGAATGAAGGAAATCCCACCTGGGGAAGGGGGTCACAGACTCCTGGAAGGGTAGGGCTAGAAGGGACACTTAGAGGTCATCTAGTCCAGTCCCCTGCACTGAGGCAGGGCTGAGTGTTATTTTAGACCATTCCTGACAGGTGTTGTCTAACCTTCTCTTAACAATCTCCTTTGGCAGAGGTTCCACAACCTCCCTAGGCAAAGTGCTTACTTACCCTGACAGGACGTTTTTCCGCGTGTCCAACCTAAATCTCCCTTCCTGCAATTTAAGCCCATCCCTTCTTGTCCTGCCCTCAGAGGTTAAAAAGGACAATTTATCACCCTCCTCCTTAGAACAACCTTTTATGTACTTTTATGTCCCCTCTCAGCCTTCTCTTCTCCAACCCAATGTTTCCAGTCTTCCCTCATAGCTCATGTTTTCTACCTCTTCCATCATTTTTGTTGCTCTCCTCTGGACTTTCTCCAATTTCTCCACATCTTTCCTTGCCAGATCTCTGGCAGGCAGAGCCTAAGTCCTGACTCCCCTTGCCTGGAACCCACCGCATCCTCCCACCTGGCCCCACATCCCAGCAACAGGGCCTGCGGGCACTCACAGCAGAGCGGGGCCCTCCCATTGACTAGCAGCTGTGAGGTGTCTTGCCTGAGAAGGGGAGGAGGCGCAGAATGAGCAGAGATGGGAACTAAGTTTATCTGTACCCCGCTTTGCCATGCCGCACTTACCTCGCTGCCCTAGAGTTCACGGAGCCGTCCAAGTCCCCGCTGCCGTTCACGCTGGCTGGAACCAATTGTCATCAGCATGTCGCTGCAGGATGTCCAGTGGCTAGGTGGGGTCGGCCTCTCCCCAGATCTCCGGGGACGCTGCAGGGTGGGACTACAGGCACCTCCACTGTTATGAACACAGCTCAGGAGGACAGAGCCGGCCTGGAGCCCCAGGGCACAGCAATCAAATATCCCCACACGTTATGACGGGTTCCATGCTATTGGTGGAAAAATGATCTTTTCAACTAAACAGAAATTCACCCCCCAAAATCCGCTTTCACCGAGAATTTTCTGGAGGGTTGCGGATGAACCAACCCCTCAAACATGGCGACAGAAATCCGACCTTTTCCTGGTTTTCAGGGTTTCAGGTTTTTTGACCAAATCCCAACCGTTTTCATGGAGCAGTTTCAACAACTAGGGAGGAGGTTAGGGGAAGCCATTTCGGGGGGGATGGGGGGGGCGAATGTCATTTCTTGCCCAGCCCTAGTGAGAGAGTGCCCTGGTGTGAGCCACTCCCGCCAAAATCAGACTCATCAGGGGATCAGCCCTGCACCATCATAGACCAGGGGTTCTCCAACTTCAGAGCACCGCAACCCCATTCTGTTAACAAAATCACTACATGGCCCCAGGAGGGGGGAACGAAGCCTTAGCCCACCCGCTCCCAATGCCCCGAAGCCTGAGCCCCACTGCAAAAGGCGGGGGGGAGGGGCCTGTAACCTGAGCCCTGCCCAGGCAATGGGGCTCAGGCTTCAACTTTGACCCTGGGCCCCAGCAAGTCTAACACCAGCCCTGGCAACCCCATTAAAACAGGGTTGTGACCCACAGTTTGAGAACCGCAGCCTTCGGCAATGGCAAACCACCCTGCCACAGGGGGGCCTGCCCTTTGGGGTGTGGCTCCCCAGGGAGCAGGGAGCCAGGCCAGCAGACTCAGGCAAGTGGGGCTCAGGCTAAGCCCACCCCCATCCCTTGGCGTTAGGCTCCAGACCCAGCTGTAGCATCTACATGAGCCCAAGCCCAAGCCTGTTGACCCGGCTCTGAGATTCGCTGTGTAGACGTATCCTTAAAAGGGCCAGGATGCCTGGGGCTAGCCCGGGCCTTTCAATCAGCTGTGCCCTGCCTCAGAATTAGCAGCCTCCCAGCAGACAGTGGCTAGACAGATGGAGTCAGGTGAGAGCCTGAAGCAGCTGGGCCTGGTAAAAGGGCAAAGAGATCAGCTTGGGGAGGAACCATGGGGAGCAAATTGGGTTCCTGGGGCAGGTTGCGAAGGAGGGTCTGGAAGGACGCCAGGGAAGCAGCCAGGAGCCAGGGCGCTCTCCTGAAGGAGAGACTTAAAGGGAGCCCAGAAGGGCCTGGCAGCTGAGCCTGGACGGGTACCAAATAGGGAGAGAAGAAACTTTTGTTTCTTTGAACATTTTTGACCCCGGACAGGGTTACGTTTTAGCCAGTAACTGAGCCAGAGCTGAGCCACACGAATGTCTGGGAGAGACAGACAATCCCAGGGAGGCGAAATTAAGCCAGGAAGCACCTGCAGTGCCATTCTTGGCCAGCAGCAGGTGCTATGGGGCAAGTAGCCCGGGACCCCCTCATTGACTCATTCATATAGGATCAGGCCTTGTTTGACCTGTCATCAGCCACTAAGATCTTATTGAAATCCACGAGGCCAAATTCTGCATTTACACTGGTACGAATCCAGAGTGACTCCAGTGAGGTCAGCGGAGTTACTCCAGAGGAATGACAGTAGAATCTGGCCTGGTTTTCCTCGTGTGGTTCGTTCACTCGATTCAGATCATGCTCTTGGGAACCGTTGCTTTTCACGGAGTTCTGTTTTCTGCTTTACGGGAGCTATTTCTGCTGTTGGGATGCAAGACATTCCTTCTTAATAGTAAAAATCTCGTTTGTACGTTATTTCACTCCTGAACTTTAGGGAGCGAGGGGTTTGTAGAGGTCTGGAGGAAGCAAGCTTGGCGTAAATGTGGAGGAAGCGGATGTGGAATCAGGGTGGAGAGAGAACGTGATGGAGTAATTGGAAGTGAGTGTGGAGTAAGCCCTTTCTTCGATATGCATGGTGAGGTCACGGTCCCATGAGTGGAATAAATCAGTAAATGGAGTGTCACTCTGGATTAAGAGGGGAGTCAAAGCAAGTGCAAATCAGTGTGTCAGTGCAAGGGTGTGTCTGTGAAGGGTGAGGCTCAGATAAGTATGTGATGGGAGTTGTTAGCGTGAGCTGTTCTAGGGCAGGGGTGGGCAAACTTTTTGGACCGAGGGCCGCACTGGGCTTCGAAATTGTGCAGAGGGCCAGATGGGAAGGCCCCGCCCCCAGCAAACCCCCCCACACCCACTTCCCACCCCCTGACTATCCCCCTCAGAGCCCAGAGCCCTCCAATCCCCACTTCCTTGTCCCCTGATCGCCCCCTCCAGAGCCTCCCCCACTCTAATTGCCTCCCCAGGACCTCACCCTCTATCTAGCCTCCCTGCTATCTGTTCCCTAACTGCCCCCTCCCGAGACCCCCCATACCCACCCTAAGCACCACCCCTGTCCCCCCCACCTAGGCCCCCCCTCCCCCCATGGCTTACATGCTGACCCGGGTGTGCAGCTCGCAGCACTCTGCCCAGCCACGCAACTTGCTGCGCTCGGCCCGGCCTGGGGCCGCACGGCTTGCCCCCTGGCCGGGAGCATGGAGCCATTCTGCTTGCCGCGCTCGGCCCAGGGCCGGGGCCACTGGCCCTGCCCCCCGGCCCAAGCTTGCGGGCCGGATAAAAATGGCCGGTGGGCCACATGTGGCCCGCGGGCCATAGCTTGCCCACGTCTGTTCTAGGGGGCTGATGTAATTTTATCCTTTCAAAGCATTTTACAAGTGTGGGCAGCATCATCCCCATTTTACAGATAGGGAGACCGAGGCAGAGAGCAGGGCAGTGACATACCCAAGATGAACTGGTCAGAAATAGAGCCAAGGTTGCCGGCCTCCCGGATCCATCTCCCATCCCTGGATAATGCTACCTCATCTCAGCTGCTCTGCAGGAGAGGGTGAGCAAATCCATAGCTGTGTCTCCGGGCATACTCCGTGGGGGGCCGCAGGGAGGGATGACTTGTATCCACATACAGGACAGGGCTGAGTGGATCCAGGCAGTGGGTATATCTGTGAGCACGCGCTGGCTCTGTGCACAGAAACAACAGGCTGCAGCTGATAGAAGTGACAAGTGGACCAACATGCCTCCCTCTCCGGGGCATTTAAACAAAGCGGTTCCTATCCAGCCGCAGGGCTCTGCAAAGCGCACTCAGGGCAGGGGGCAGGAAGGGAGAATCCCTGGTTCAAATCCTTGGGGCAGTGGCTGTGTCTCCCTGGGCAGGCTGGGTAACTCCCCTGCTCCCAGGGAGATTCCCTACACACACACACACACACACACACACACACACACACACACACACAGGTTTTCCGACTCCAGACTCCCCTCCTTACCCTCTAGTCCTGCCCTTCCCCCATCACCTAGCTGAACTCATTCCCTCTCTGCAAACCTGGTGCTGTCCTCAGCTCAGGGTAAGAGATTTAACCCTTGTCCTTCCGGTTTAAGGTGGGAACTACAGTCCATGCCCAATGACTATTCTTGTTTCTTGCATGTACGTAATGCACCGCTGGGTGTGTGCACTCGAGATGGGGCAGGCAAGGGTGGATGCTCTGGATGGAGATGTGTGTGAGGGATGGATCCCAGCTGTGAACTGCAAGCAGGGCTAGATTTCCCCCAGACTGAGCTGGTAAGGTTTGCTCCACATCTCCTAGTGAGACAGACAGGCCTAGTGGTCAGATTATGTTTCTGGGCCTGGACATCCTTCCGGTCGGGATTTACATAAAGGAAAAAAACGGGTGCTTTTCTACAAAACATTTTATTTTCCCAAATCATCGCTCTCCCCAATCCCTGGTCATCGCCTAATATCACAGCACAAAGAACTCCACCCATTCAACCCCGCGGGGTGTTTCGGTTTCAGTCGCTGCCATGCCCGGGAAGTCATGTGACCCACCGGCGCGCATGCCATAAATAATATAATTAGCAATACAAAAAAACATGGTCCCAGCTGCACGGCTTAAATAGTTTCACATGATCCGTTAAAAGTCCCGCGTCGGTCAGTGCTTTGAAAAGTGGGTTGGTAGCCAGGTTCTGGCTTGTGCTGGCTGGAGTGAGGTGCGGTCCTTCCGGTGCCCTTTGAACTCTGTCCTCAGCGCTTGGGGTCAGGAGTCACCTGTTTGCCCCAGGTGACAGCACCTCACACAATGGGGCTGCGAAGTGCTACCGTAATACATATAATAAATAGGAATAATTCTCTCTCCCCCGCTCCGCTCAGTTCAGATCCAGGCGGGTCACATAGGCTTGGACCCAGGACTTGCTGGGGTTGGCACAGATCTCCCGGCCTTTCTTCGTAATAAACCTGTGGGACAGGAAGGAGACGGGTTCGAGTGAGGGAACCTTATGTCCCTTCCCCCACCCTCCTGGGCCGCCCCCCTTCCGGATCCCTGTACGGCCCTTCAGCCCTGAAGGATCCTCCATCAGGACCTGTCTGCCCCTCCTTCCATTTGGCTGCCTGTTCTACATATTAAAGCCCTCCTGTGGTCTGCCCTCCCCCAACCTCACTTCCCATCCTGCCCCCAGGGGTGAGCAGGTCCCATCCCAGGACCCTAGCAGAGCCCTGGGGGAACCCCGTCTAGGGGGCCCCTTCTCCAGGCTGGGAATACTTGGCTCTCACAGTGTGTACTGGTGCTAGTGGGCTCTCTAGTCACCGACCTCAGGCCTCTGACACCTGGATTTGCCTCATGCTAGCAGCCATGACACCCAGGGTACATCTAGAGTGGAATAAAAGACCCACGGCTGGCCCAGGTCACCTGACGCGTGCTCTGGTTGTGGGGCTAAACATTGCTGTGTAGACATTCGGGCTTGGGCTGGCGCCCGGGCTCGGGGATCCTCCCACCTCGCAGAATCCCCTGAATGTCTCCCCCGCAATCTTACAGCCCCACCGCTGAGTCCCGCAAAGCCAAGTCAGCTGCCGCGGACCGGCCGCGGGTGTTTAACTGCCGTGTCGACGTAGAGCAGGGGTTCTGAGAATTCTGAATTCAGACTGAATTGCACCCCGGTCCCCTTCTCACAACAAAAATTACAACAGGACCCAGCGGGGACCAAAGCCTGAGCCCACCCGAGTCCCACCAAAGCTAAAGGCCGAGCCCCTCTGCCCTGGGGCGGGTGGAGGCTGTAACCTGACCCTGCCTCCCAGGGTTGAAGCCCTTGGACTTAGGCCCTGGATAGTGAGACTCGTGCTTTGACCCCGGGCCCCAGCAAATCTAAGCCACCCTGGCCACCCCCATTGAAACAGGATCAAGACCCACTTTGGGTCCCCGACCCACAGTTTGAGAACCGCTGTAGAGCAAACTATTCCACTGCAGTGCATGAATGCACTGGAATGCCCGCAACATGCGCCGTCTCCGCACATCTGCTCACTGCCTGTCTCCGGCGTTTGCACTTACACTATAGCGGGTAAGGCGCACTTGCTGCTAGTGTCATAGTACTCCACCACTATGCTGCGCGGGATCTGGCGGGCCGTGTGGGAGAAGCAGCAGGAGATGGGCATGTCCGATCCCCCTGAAAGATGGAAACAGACAGCGGGAGTGTGCCTTGAATTCCATGCAAGATAAAAGAACACCCATTGTCCGGGGAAGGGTTCCCCCCCCCCCCCGCCATCCCGCATCCAAAGAGCAATCAATGGACAATTTCAGAGAGAGAAGCTGGACTTACGTGGGGCGGAGGAGGCCAGGGAGCAGATGGCAGCGCTGGTGAGAACAGCGAGGGCAGCCACGGAGACCTTCATGTTGCTGAGGAGAGAGGATGAGCGGAGCAGGACCAGGGACTACTGCACGCACCCGCCGGGACACTGAGCAGCTTTTATAGGGAATTCCAGGGCAGAGAGACAAAGGGAAGGGGGGTGGAATTTCCAGAGCGGATGTCACAGCGTGAACTGTGCAGATGGGAGCAGAGGGAACTTGCAGCCAAACCTCAGGAATTAATATCAAGCGAAGGGCTGAACGTGCCAAGTTCTTACTCAGCACGTCGATTTCATACCATCAGGCTGCAAGGAAAACTGAAGGGTGCCGGTAAATCACGTGGAGCGGAGGGGAGGGATTTATCATCCACTGGCACAAAGAGAGGGACTTTTCCCTGGCCATGCAAGTTGTGCAAGTCTGGAAAAATAGGAGGCATCTGGGATCTACTCATGAGCCAGGCCCTCATATGAATACGAGATTAAGAGCAGGTGGGGGAAGAGGTGCCACAGGAGCTGTTACACTGGTGGTGCCATCTGCAGATTCCTCGGCCCTAGGACGATCCTGCCACAGCTGGTGTCTCAGGATCGAGGGCCACTTTGCCGAGCTGTCCGAACACAGCCGTGGATGGGGTTTTATTGCTGATATGACGCTCGGTGGCTTTGCTTTGATTCAGTGCCCTTTAGTCCCGGGGGGCTGGCAAGCAAGATTTTAGCTCTGGAGGTCTCCAGGTCAGCCCTCGGTGTGTTGAAGATGACAGCTGTCACACAGGCGAGAAAGGTTAAAAGGTTAATACCCTGGGAGGGAGAAACGGATTCACGCCCTCCCCCATCCCCATCCTTTGGTATCCATTCCAACGGGTGTTCTTTCCGGCCAAGAAGAAATTGGTGACACAGACTTCATGGGGCTGCAGCTACTGCGGATGATATATTGGAAACACTGGACGATAGTCTGATCTGTGTTCCTAATACATCAATCAGATCAGGCCACTCTCCTGTCTTCATCAGTGGCCAGTACCAGCTGCTTCAGAAGGTGCAAGAAACCCACAGTGGAAGGTAAGGGAATAATCTGACCTCAGCTACAGATTGGTTTGTGCCCTGAAGCAGGAGGGGTTAGATCCCTTCCAAACTCCCGGACTCCAGGCCGGAAGGGACCATTGTGATCATCTGGTCTGACCTCCTGCATAGCACAGGCCAGAGACCTGCCCCTAAATAATTCCTGGAGCAGAGCATATAGAAAATCATCCCATCTTGGTTTTAAAATTGTCAGTGATAGAGAATCCCCCCCGACCCTTGGTCAACTGTTCTAATGATTAATTACTCTTGCCATTAACATTTACACCTTACTTACAGTTGGAATATGTCTAGCTTCAGCTTCCAGCCACTGGCCGGTGTTGGACGTCTCTCTACTGGATTGAAGAGCCATTATTAAATACTAGTGTAACAGCCCATGTACACGGGCCAAAGTGCTTAATGCTGTTTTTCCAGGCCGTCTCTACAGCTTGCGGCGGTGCACGCGCGGCGTCCATTTTGTGCCACCGAACTACAACTCCCAGCATGCTGTTTGTCCGGGCCATCCCTACTGCTCCTACCCCTACTCCGATAGTTTGGGGGGCCCCCCAGCCCAGCCGGGCCCCCCCAGCCCAGCCGACAGTGGATGGGGGCCCCCCCAG